>BSBM01000910.1:25795000-28708659 GCA_027924585.1 Larix kaempferi
TATGGTGGACCAACACTTGACCATGTCATTTTAAGGCTTCACTAACTTTCGTAATTTTAAAAAAATATAAAATTAACTTTTAAAAATTTGGAAAAATATCCCCGCACAAGATTCATCTGTTGTCTACGCCTCTACATATTGTTTTCCTCATAAATTGACAATTTACATAACAAACAAGTGGACCAACAAAAACATGTGCATTATGTTTTAGAGAAAAAATAACATACCAATCTTAAAATAATGGCATTTTAGGGTGGTTATAACACTTTTCCGTAAATAAAATTTATATATTTCGGAAGGTCATCCGATTTTCTATGTTTCATCTTTTTACACCTAATTCGAAAAAAAATTGTAGGTACCTCTAATAATCCATTTTAATGGTAATATTTCTATTTTTCCAGCATGTCATTACAACTAACATGTCATAATTGGGTATCATTACCTTGCACCAGCCCACATTTCATATCTTGTTTCTTTCACTACGGATAATAACCTATAACCTACCAAAAATTTCAACTTCATACTAAAAACCTTTAACCAAAATCATCCATAAATCTATAAACCTTTATTATTAATATCTAACACCTAAACAATATCATCACATAGGGATTTTGTGGGAAATTTTGAGCCTTTGATTATAGATATGGGCACCATTATTAGGATTTTCACACTAGGATTTTATACTAGGTTATTTAGCATGGTTGGGGGAGTAAAATAAGGACATTTGTTTTTCTATTAGGAATGTTAACATGATTCCTATGTCTTACAAACTAGGAATGGTTGAGAGAGGATTACAAGGGCCTAGCCCAAAATAAATCTTCTCAAGATACCTCAAACCACCACACAAATTCTCTCCATGGTATCTATGGTCTCTAAGTGGGACATGGGTGCCATTTGGAGGTTTTACACACCACATATGGAATTCAGGGTCTTGAATATGGTTAGTGAAACAAGGTTCTAATGCCCTATATGATTTTTTTCAAGATAAATCTTCATGTAGTGGTGCTCAAGCAACCACACAAGACATTTATAGGAAATATTTGGTCTTTGTTGGGGATATTTGGCACCAATAGTATTTTTTTTCATAATAAAATTGTGTCTCAGGGACTGTACCATGGTTAAGGGAGGAAAACAAGGGCCTTAGGCCCAAAATAAAGCTTCCTTGGCTCAAGGGATATGAAATAATCCTCAAATAATCACACATATATTTTCTAAGTATCTTTGGACTCTAAGTGGGATATGGAAACAATTAGGACTTTTTTCACAACACATATGGGATTTAAGGCTTATACCATGACCAAGAGAAGAAAACAATGGCCTTGGGCCCTAAATAAATATTTCCCATGCTCAATAGCCATGAGCAATACTATTGATTACTAATATGGGAATTATTAGTATGCTTTCCATAATATTAATGGGTATCAAAATCCCTACCATGAAAGGGGGAGGAAAACAAGGTCCTTAGGCCATAAACAAATATTCTCAATATTGATGGCCATGAACAATGCCTCAAAGAACCATATATATCCTCTCTATGATATCTTTGGCCTCTTGGAAGTATATAGGCACCATTCTTAGGTTTTGATCACCACAGTTGGGTCTTGATGCATTTGGGTTAGTGGGGTGGACCTCATTTCCATTAGGAGATTTTTTGCACTACATAATGCACTAGAGGTCTTGGACACGGCGATGATATAAAAATAAGGTGCTAAGTCCCTATTTAAATTTTATGATGATCAATCTTCATGTACGATTCCTCAAGCAACCACACAAAACCTTCGTGGGGGATATTTGGTGGCATTAATATATTTTGAACAATAAAAAAGGGTCTTGGGGCATATACAATAGTCATGACCATGGACACAGGAGGAAATCAAGAACCTTAGTACAAAAAGAAGCTTATCAAGCCCAAATACCATGATCTAGGACTGAAAGAACCACTTAGATCCTTTCTAAGGGATCTTTCATATTTGGGTGATATGGGTGCCATTAGAAGTTTTTTCACAACATATATGGGAGTTAGGATCTATACCATGAATACAAAATGAAAATAAGGGCCTTAGGTCCTAGGCGATCATTTCCCCTTCTTGATGGCCAGGAGCAAGGCTCACATATAGGAATATGGGCACTATTAGTGTGTTTTGCATAATAAGAATGGGTCCTAGGACCCATACCATGGTTATGGGAGTAAAAAATATGCTTCAAGTCTTAAACAAATATTGTGAGGATTAATGGCCGTGAATAAATCCTCTAAATTATCTGTAAGGTATCTCTACCATATAGGTGGTATATGGATACAATTCAAAGGTTTTGCATATCACATTTGAGTCTTGAGGCATTTGGATTAGATTTTAGTGACACTAGGATATATTGCACACCATTTATGGCAGTAGGGTCCTTAACCATGGTTAAACAATGAACATAAGGGTCTTAGGCCCTATTCAAATCTTCTCAAGATGAAGTTTCTTGAAGTAGTCCTCAAACGAACAATTTAAACCTTTGTAAGGGATCTTTGGCCTTTGACTAGAAGCATGCACGTTCCATTAGTATGTTTTTCACATTAAGAATGGCTCTTTCGTTGTACAGTATGGCTTAGGGAGGAACACAATGTGATTAAATCATAAATGAAGCTTCTCAGGTTCAAGTGATATGGACAAGGGCTTGAACCACCAAATTGATCATTTCTAAGGGATCTATGTCCCTCGGGTGTGATATTGATGCCAATCAAACACCAATATTGTCACTCTACAAAGATTCAATATTGGTAGGCATGATGTGCAAAGAGGAGAAACATTTATATTATACTTCGATCGAATAAAAAATAAATAAACCATTTGACGCCAGCAGAATTTCATTGGTTAGATTAAAATAACATTGACTAAAATCTAAAAATTTGAAATTAACCAGCATTAAAGGATTAAAATCTAGAATTTTTCACATATTCTACATTGTAGATCGTTATCGAATCTTTTTTAATCTCGATATAGAATTAAATTTTCAAAAACCAAAAAAAAAATCCTTTGTAAATAAATATTAATAATTTTGATCATAATTATTTAAATAAATAATTATTAATAATTTTGATCATAATTATTAGTCGCCGACGGGGGATTATTATTTTTCGTGAAGGCATATTACTTCGGAGGCTCGCGTCCAATATTTTTCCTTTTTACAAAGTTTTTTTAGATTAAATCTTTTGTTGGATTAAAAGGAATTTTTTAAATGTTATTTTTTGAAGTTTGATAGGTGCCGCAGCTGACGTCTGCCTCGGGTCTTGTTCCCCAGACCCCGGTGGCGTGCTATCGTCGACAATGTTTAATGCGATGTACTGGTTTCTGATCGGTGTGCAACAATTCTACAACTTGCCAGTTCTCCATCTCTGTAGTATGGTTTCCATTATTATTGACATAACCCGCGGCGATGAACAGGGTTTAGTTTGCAACAGGGATCAAATTTGAAGGGTGGGGTTCCATTTCACTTTGAAGGGCTATGAGATATTGAACCCTTCAATGCTGCCATGTAAAAATAAGTTATTATTTTCATTTGAAAATGTAATAGTACATCAAAATTTCAATGTTTACTGACGTAGTAAAGTAGAGAGGCTTTATTTTGCAGTGGATATAGCAGCACTGAACATTATATATGTCATATAACACAACCATATTTCGCCCCAATCTAGCGGATCAGTCTCTAGGCCACTATGCCACCTTTGCCATCTTAGCAGTTTCCCAAATTGAGCAAAGAGAACTATCCAACTCCAAGCAACTTTTGTTCTCAATAGCTAATTATGGACCCTGTATGCTTCTTCTTTATAGTCCCCCCCCTCAGATCTCGTTATACATACTAAATCTGTGGTATGATGGAGTAGAGGATGGGTTCTGAAGCATAAGTAAAACACAGGTAGACCAAGTAGAGAGGAGAGGCATAGATGGTTGAAGTTCATGTTTTTTTCCAGACCAACCGATAAGGGCAAAAAAATCAAAAGGTAAAGTAGCACTGTCATTCTAAAAATCAAGATTACAAAAACATTTTTGTCCCAGTTCATACAGTTGAATGCGGATTGTAAGTGTAGTAGCATCGGTGGTCTTCATATTAATAAATACCAAGAATCTTAAACCGTGTACTAGAGGAAGGTGTCGATTCGATGACTGAGCAATTGGGGAAAATAGCTCATGTAATAAAGTTTTATATACAAAGTATGGATTCTTGATTTGACTCATTAACTAGATGCATGGAGGTTGGCAGAGTGGGAACTTCCCCAAATCCCCGGGCTTTTTGGTAAAGTTGGGGTGTGCATTGCGCACACCTATTTCCCATAGGGATGCAACTATGTCCAATGGCAGCTGAATGGGGAAGCACTCGGTTTCAGAGTGAAAACAATGGTCTTCCTTGTCCCCTCCATTTCATGAAAGTTAAAGGGTAGCTAAATTATCAAGAGCTTCGATCAGGCAACAATGGAAAATAGGGAAAGGTAAGGAGGATATGGAATCATATATATGCGTATACATAGGACATATGAAGAAATAAGCAATTGTTGTTGTTGCTACAATTGGGAATTGATAAATGTCGTTCTAAACATCCTTTGACGGAGATTTGTGACAAACCCACTCTCGGGTCCAAGCTTCAAATTTGAAGCCTTCAAGGCCCATTTGAAGTAACAAAATTTCATTCAAATAATAATATTGTGTTGGAACTTTGAAGTTATAGAATTTTAATCAAATAATTTTTTTTTTAAATAATTGATGGGATCATGAATGGATAAAATGATGTACATACCTGTAAATTCATAGGATGTCAGCAATCTAGTCAGCCTTGAAGTTGAGCTCCTCAAAGAAAACCAATTTCTTTAAATATGTTTATGGAAGGCTGGCATTGCTAGCTTCGCTCTGCAAACTCTTCTGGAGGACTGGAGGAGATAGGGTAGGTGGAACTTGGAAGTAGCTCAACCACAATGGAGTAAGGGTATAAGAAAAAGCTTGTTTGTATTCCTGTAATATTATATATTGATGGTCGGAGCCATGGAAGCATGGAATTCGAGCATTGACTTGATACAACAAAGAAAACACAAGGTGGGACTTGGGAGTTGCAGGATTGACTTGATACAACAAAGAAAACACAAGGTGTGAGGCTAGGAGCCGTAGACGGTAGGATTAACTTGATACAACAAAGAAAACGCAGGGCTATAGGTAGGGGCCACGGGTGGGAGCAACAACCTACAACATTACAAGAAGTTTCTGGATTGTGGATTTTGTCTGAAATGCCAAATTCGGGGCACATTAACATAATGTATTATACATTGAATACTCAATTAACTCACAGAGTCAGCATTCACGAATTGGTATGTGATAAATGGTAACTTGGTAAGCCCGCTCCCAACAACACATATGAGCCACCAACCAGGTTTAATAAATTTGTTTATGTCATTAAATGTGTTAAACACGTAAGTGCTCACTACAAACACAATAACTTGGAAGTGTTCAAGCCATGGCCTGCTCAGTGTAAGCCCATCCACGTAAGTTGGTCAATGATATTATTAGAGGCCCAATGGTCCATGATCCATGGATGATCGAACACGTGGATATTGGAGAGTAACCGAGTCCCACTCCCAAGTCACCTAGCTAGTAGTCGCATTCCCAATTTCCCACTGAAAACTGTTGATGGGTAAAATTTGAAGCTACCCTTCTATTGCAATTTTAAACAGTAATGGTTAATTTAATTATTGAAGGGCTTACCATGAAATTCAATTTCTTTTCCATGGTAAAATTTGAAGTGACCTTCTATGACATGTAAAATGGCCTCTGAAGGGCCGTGAAGACTTCAATTTTGAAGCCTGATGACCACGTTGTCCAAGATCATTGACTCTAACCGAAACCAAAGTAAGGGTAACGACAAAAAAATGTTTATTGAAGACATTCGAAAATGGAAAGTTACCAAATCACCCAATACAAACAAAATCAAAGCCAATGAAACAAAATAAAGAATGGCAAAGACATTGAAACAATGTTTCAAAAACTTGAATATGAGAGAGACCATTTTTTTTCACATAATGGTCTTGATTTTGTTGATGGTTACATTTATATATAATGTACTTATATATACATTAACACAAGATTTGTTTTGAAAATGAACACATCATCTCCCCGAGACTTCATTACAACAACCACTTAGGTAAAAGACAACCATAAATTATTTTATTAACGCAAAGTAATTAGTACTAAATTTAAAGTCATTGACTGAACGAATTTTAACTATATGATTTTAAGGATGGGAAAAAAGAAAATAATTTATAAATGTTTCTTCTGTTTTAACAATATGTTTAGTTCCTAAAGCTTCAATACAATAAAGATAACACAACAATTTTAAACCTTAAACGTTCATCCTTTCAAACTTAGAACTTAAAAGAAAGCAGCCTGGAAGGCATTAAAAATATAAGTAAGACATGGATGTCATGCCACTCTCATAATTCATATGAGTGATAAAACTAAAATTTAAATTGCAATGGCATAATTTGAAAAGACAAAAACAACCATGGATGGAAATAACTATTTGAAAAGCTAGAAAGTTTTGCAATGGCATAATTTGTTTTTGTAATACATCTTATTATAGAAAATATTTTTAAAAAATGTATAGAATAAATGATTGAAGGATATATAAAGATGAGATCATATCCTCTTCCTCATATAAAAAAGAACTGAAAGAAAAATATAATACTCAGTTGGTTCCAAAGAATATACATTTTTTATCAATAGAGCGTCTTTGTCCAAAAGTTGATGGAGAACATCATCCCACTAATAGAACAAAAGGAAGGCACTGAGCTAACCTCATGAGCGAAAATTTTCTTACACTTAATCTTCCACAAAATATATAAACTTGTGATCCTCAAACAATATAGAATCCCTTTAGGTGTAGGGAAAACCAAAGTGCACTAATCACCAAATAAAATAGACCTCCAATGAACACTATCATGAAGCATGCCTAAGCATTATTCTTCAAAAAACATCCAGCATTACTTGGCATACTAATACTCCCAAAATATGTGCTTCATTGTCTCATAGCACTGACAAAGAGGAAAATGACCATAAGAAAGTTCACCCTTGGTTATCTTGGTCTTGGATGGGAACCCTTAAAAAATTACTAACCATTCAAAAAATATCAACTTATAAGAAATCCTATATGACCAAACTCTATGAAACTGACAAATCCATCTATCCTTTGAATCTTTGAATCTTAATTAAGCAGTGATGAACCAGAGTGTCTTCTTTTCCTTGCGTGACTTTCTAACTCATCTCTCATAATGACTGCACAAAAAATTAAGGGATACTAATGTTATCCTCTGGTCTTAGATGGGAACAATTTCTCAATGGATTCAATATCATGACCTGGTAGGTGTGGACTTAACCTAGCCTTCCCATGTAAGTAATATATTTTAGAACAAAGGCTGTGACTTCCTTCCAAGGTCTAAGTAGGGTGTCTTATATTCCCCATCATACAACTTGTAGTCTTTGAATAAATTTTGCTTTCATCTAATTGCCAATTCCTTTTTGCCTTTGTTCCAATGTTGCACACCTGGGATTCCTTCAGATTAAATCATCTTGGCCTCATTGAGAGGAATTCGCACTCACATCACTCTTGTCACAAATTTTCCCTCTTTTAATTGCTTAAGGTCCCTAGCAAACTCCAAGGTAGGATCTTGGTCGTATCCATCTAGCTTAGAAAAGAAACTCACCTATCTAATATTCCTAAATATATCCAGAACCTCAGGGTTTTCATACAATTTTGAAGGGTCTGTAGGTTCTCTTTTCTTAAAACCCATGGTCATATTTGATATTCCTCTTTGGGTTTTATATTTTTTTCAATTTAAACAAGAGCTTTATGCACATAATGTAATTACTAGGATAAATCAAAGGAACCTTTTTGAATAAAGAGTGTTTGATCCGACCTTACTTGTACAATTGTAGGTGTAACGTCTGTTCGAATCCCCCCATTTTTGTTAGTTTTCTGGACTGATTCTTACTCTATATTCCTCCTTTTTCACAACACAAAGTTCAAACCCTATTGCTCATGCAAAATCTACCTCCCCATTATTCAAGTTGTGATTTTGAATTACTGGGTATAATGATTGAGTATGATTTGAATTTACAAATTGCATATGTGCATTTCCTCTCATGATTTCCTATAGGTTCTAGCCTTCATATCTATCTACTGATTCCTTTCCACAATATTGACATGGCGTTATCCCATACTTTCATTTGACACCTCGGGAATATTTTTAGACTTCCTGCTCTGATTACTCTAGGTGGCAGTGCATATGCACATTTAACCATTACTTAGGGGTGGTTGTTGTTCAACACTTGCCATCTTCTCATTGCTCTTTGTGTGCAATTCCTTCCCCCCCAACTGTATTTGTGTTGACCTTGACATGATATGAGTGTGACTGGTGGTTGTAACCAAGGTGTCATGCAAGCTAACAAATAGTAATGAGATAGAAAAAGTGTGTACTTGATCATGGTTGACTTACCCATAGCATAGTCATTTATGTGATCGTGAATGGGAAGTAGTGGACAATTGATGGAGATATAGAAATTATATATTCTGGAAGTGCTCTGTAGATATTGTCTTCTGTAGTTTTAATTTATGGTCATGTAGTTGCGACAGACAATGTATTTGATAGCATGCTGCAACAAAGTGTTTAAATTATTTGTTGGGATAGAGTGCTAAATACAGAGTCTTAAGAATAGAGTCTTAAGAAAAGAGTCTGTACTACTGGAAATTGAAAATGTTGGAAACATAAATAAAATTGTCATATAAGTTGTAGTGTCCCTTTTAATGAATTTGTAAAAATTAGGAAAATTTGCAATTTTTGGCCAATTCAACCCTAGGACTAGTAATGACTCAAATGCTTCCAAATGATTCCAAATTGGGTCTGAATTTGTTTGAAAGGTAAATTAAGAAAATGAGGCTGATGTATTCTTGGACACTCTCAAAATACTTCTGCAACATTTATTTACAATTAGGAGAAAATAGGGAAATTTAGTAGTAAATTTGAGGTTCAAAACCCCAAGGGTAGGGGACAAAAATGGATCTCCAAATGCAGTACGACCCTCACAACTTTCAGAATAGAGGCATGGAATATTTAAAGGACTTCAATGGGCTCCAAAATGCATCATTAATCAATTCCTAAAGGCTGCTGCCATAAATTAGATATTTGAAAACATGCTTTCACATAGGGGGAAACGCTAGTTAAACTCCACGACTTGTTATGAAATTTGAGATAATTGTTCCAATTACCTGTATAATGTTCATGAGACTTATTCAATACATTAATGGCTCTCCATACAGCAATAAAATCACAGAGGTTGACTGAGACAAATCAAAACTAAGCAACTTCAAGCTCTCACAACAAGATATAGGGGAAAATGGCACCATTCATACATAGTTTGGCATTTTTACATAGTTTCACTTGGAGTTTCGACCTAAGGTTCCTCTGAGAAGAAAATACAGAGTAAATAAATCATATTACAAATAAATGGGGCCACAAGAACTCCCTCAAATATATTGTCATCTCACCAAGTGCGCCCTTCCTCCAAGAGCCAGAATCTGAAGAGAAATGTGAGAGACGTGTGGAAACAAGTTGAAGAAGAGAAGATCACGAGCATCCCTATAGCTTCAACTTGAAACAAATGAATCCATTGTAGCTCCAAATTAAAGGTCCGAATGGCCTCTCCAATTTTCAATTAGGATGGGACTCTTGCACCCTCGAAATTGGTACTAAGGAAAGTAGAGTAGACACTCCACATACTAGCATGGACAAGTTATGCTCTCCAATATGCAAAATGAGAAATGATCAAAATCCCATCTCCTTCTTTTTTCTTGTCTTTTACAAACTTACCAATCATTCCATGATTCGAATTCCTTCCAAAATATTCATGCCAACTCGAATTGGGAAGAGATTCCAATGGGTGCCACTTGTCCAACAATTCCTGGACTCCATCTTCCACCAATTTGAATGAGGAGGCTTCTTGGCTGCCCTAACTCCCTTGTGCGCCCTCTTGGAGGCTATTTTTATCCCTAACATGTCATATTGGTCATATGTCAATAATCATGTCTGATTTTTGTCATAAGTGTCATAACATCTTCATCATTATTGCCATAGAAGCTAGGGAATCTAGCCCAAGTGTCTCAATATCTCTAAAATGCCTCTTCCTCTTACTTGGGAGTTACTCTTCCACTCCAATTCGACCTTAATTAAGTAATTCCAAGTATAATGACCTTCCAACTCCCCCAATAGCATTAGACTCCACCTTGGATTCGAATGGGTAAGAATGGGATGCCTGTGGCATAGGGAATCTTGCTTTGTGTGGGTCCCACATCACCAATGTGCCTCCATGACCAAGTGCCACCTTATTTTCCTATTGTAAATATTTATTTATCCCCTTTTAATAGATTTATGTCAAGCTAATTTCCATTAGGTCTTTATTAGCTCCCTTATTCAAAATCCAAATGTTTCCACCCCAACCTAGGGAACTAGTAGATTGGTGGAATTTTCCCTTCTAGTATTTATTTGGATGGGGACATTACATAAGCATATTTATGACATGATTTTTTTCATTTTTTTAGGGCTGGAGGTGCCATTTATGGTTTTCACCAGGACTCCCTCTTTCCCTTGAAGTCCTTAAATCCGGAGTCATAAAGGAGTCCTAATAATCCTTTCTTGAACTCCTTGGTTTTAATGTATTTATCATGCCATGCTTTTCTTTGCTACTACACCACTTCAGTGTGAAAGAGTGCTTGCTGTATATATTCATCTAATGCATTTAAGTGTTGTATCCTTTCTTTTTGGGATATTGATATGACTAGGTTGATATATGCATCTATCCTGAGTGTTTTTATCTCAAATTCTATTGGCAACATGACCTTTTCCCCATAGACTAAATCATAGGGGGTAAACCCTATGGTAGTATTCCAAGTTGTGTTGTATGCCCAAATAGATTCATTCAATCTATCTACCCAATCTCTTTTATGTATTTGGACTATTTTTGTGAGTATTTTCTCAAGTTCGTGTTTGTCACCTCTACCTACCCATTTTCCTGGAGGTGGTAGGTAGAGGATTGCTTGTGCTTGATTTTGATTCTTCTCATAAGGTATTCAACCAAATTTCATGTAAAATATGACCCTTAGTCAAGACTAATTCTCTTGAAACTCTAAATATGGTAAATATATGCTTAGTGAGGAACTTTGCTACATGTGTTTCATGTGCAGCCTTAAGTGCCTTTACTTGTTCCCACTTTGTTAGATAATCAGTACATGCCTGAATGTGATGCTTTTGATTTGATGGGGGATTTATTGTTCCACTAAATTATAACCCCCCTTTGTCAAAAGGTTCAAATGAGACCTCGGGATGCAGTGAAATTTCATCTCTTTTAGTTGGAATCCCCATTCTCTTACAGTTGTCATATATTTACACATATTGCTCAAGATCCTTGTGAAGTGTGGACCAATAGGAGCATGTCTACAGAATTCTGTAGGTTTTTCTCTTTGCTTTATAATGTCCTCCATATGGTTCATTGTGGCAGGCATGTAGGATGTCATGTACTTTATCCTCCCTAACACATCTTCTCATAATCTAGTATCATCCTTGTTTGAATAGAAATCCTTTTATTCAAGTATAGGTCATTCTAATGACTTTATAGATTTGCTTGTAGTCAAAATGTTAAGGGAATTTCCCATAGGCCAGAAATTTTTCTATGTCATCATATCATGGAATCTTTACTAAGATGAAAAAGAGACACTCATCTGGAAAAGAATCATCAGCTAGCTCTTTATCTACAACATGGGTTATCCTAGATAAAATTCTGTAACAACGTTATGTTTTCCCATCTTATCCAAAATTGTTAAGTCACATTCCTATAGAAGTAACAATCATATAATAATCCTACCATTGGTGTTGGGATTTTTAATCAAATACTTGATTACTGAGTGGTTTGAATGCACATATACTAGGTATCTCATGATGTAATTTTTGAATTTTTTGGAGTAATTTGCAGCTAAGAACTCCTTCTCTGTCACAATGTAATTGAGCTCATCCCTATACATATTTTTGTTGATGTAATAGATTGCATGTAACAACCCTAGAATTGAAAAACATTTTATTTTGAGAAAAACATTGATCTGATTTTATTATAAAGTTTTTATGACCAAGGTGGTCAAGGATGATTGTAATTAACTATTTTTATTTTTAATAAATTTAAAAGTGGAGACACTCATCCATAGGAAACTGTTGAAGAGTGTTCACTGACCCACTAGGAGGAATGAAACTATTTAGGATACAAGGAGACAAGTGGCAGCATCTGGAATCACTTACTAGCTGTTGAAGGAGGCAACTACCCTATATTTATGGTCATAACTCTCCAAAGGTGGGGGAGCTGAGCAAGTGGCTCAATAAATGATATAACTGACCAAAGACCAAGGCAAGCTATGAAAATCCATCAAATTGAGTAGGAGGCTCACAATATTTTTATTATTCCTTTATCCTTGGGCTGGCTGGAAAAACTATCATAGTTTTGAGCACACAAGGAAAATTCAATGAGGGGTAGCTAACTAATGATTTCCAGAGTGAGTCTATCCATCAATTGAGTACAAAGTAAGGAAGGATGGCAGATCTTAAATACTGCCAAGTCTTTGAAAATAGAGGGTCTCCAACTCCTATTCAGTGTCTTATTCCTAGTGGTTTAGTGAACGGGCTCGGGGGTCCCAAGCATTCAACTGAGTGCTTGAGGAATTATGTTGGGAGGAACGGTCGCTTGTGGATGTTTTCCCAGCTTTGAAGTTCAGGTTCTTCTATTTCCTACCTTACTTGTTATTATTTTTGATAAAATGATTTATATTTAAAAATGATCTTTGAATTAGGATTGACTAGATTAGAAATGAAAATAATCACCTCTGTATTTTTCCTTCCACCCAAAGGTGGTGTACTCTAGTACAAGGCAGAATTTAAGAATAGATATAATAAATTTAAGATGCTCAGATAAGCCTTGGTATTATTTCATTTACAGAATTTATATCAAACATTCTTTTCAAAACAACTGATTCACTTGAAAATTGTTAAATATGGAGGAAATGAAATATACAGTTCAGGTTTTAATAACCAGTTATATTTCAGTTTTCTTTTATTGCCCTAATCCCTATGATAGCCATTCAAGAGGACTTTTCTGTGCTCTAAAGCATGTCAGCTCTGTCTTAAACATTAAAAGGTTAAACAGATTTCTGTTTTTGGTACCATCAATTTACTGATGCTTTAAACACAACCACATTCATTTAAAAGAACAAGCATATTTCAGATAACAACAAACAAGAATAGCCAGCACATGCAACTCACGACAGGTAAGCTTACACACTGTTGCAGACAATAGATCCACATTTATGTTTTCGTAAGGTCCTTGCGCAGGTGGATACCCTTACCATCCAAACATAATACAAAGAACATGGAATTCTATTTTTAAACCCTAGAAATCAAAGGTATCAACGTAGAACTGTCGAGAGACCTTCTTTTTCCATAACCAAGTTTACAAATCATAGTTTTTTTTTATAAATACCCAAAAGGGGAGTTTCGAACCCAGATAGATAAAAATTGAAATAACCTATCTTCCATCATTTTTAGAGTAATGCTTTACATAGCAAGCTTGAGATTGAGCCCCAACGAAATTCACATAAAACAAGATACATTCCAAACGACGATCTCTCTACTAAGAGCTTAACCATTCGAAAACAAAAGTTCTAACTTCTCTACCAAATCTTACGACAACTTAGCAACTGTACATTGCATCCATACAAAATTTTTAACACAGTCCATAATATACAGTTTAACCATCCTACATGACACTAGAATGTTCAACTACCATGCACGAAGGTCGAGCAATAGAAACTCTCCCACGACCAACATTACACAGTTAAGCCAACAAGCAAGCACTGTAAGACCTTGGCAGTTCTCCTTTTGCATTTTTTGCAAACAAGCCGAAGAGACCATCAACAAGTTTAAACCAACCATCGAAACATGGCATTTAAATGTCCATCATAAAAAATCCATCGTCCATTCCAAAATGGTACAAGTGTATCCCACAACGAAACCAATTCATTTAAAGACTGAGATTAAAATGCAATAATCAGCTGAGTTTGGATGAACAACCCCAACCCTAAACACATGATAAACTTTTACAAAGACTTATACTCCAACATAACTACCTACGACAGTGAAATTGTCACCCCTGAACGGTCAGAGTAAAGACTGTCTAAACCATGTTCTTCGCAGGGTTGCAAACACCGAGATCTCCAATGGAGGACCAAGGGATTACTAGGATCAAGTTCCCTCCTTCTAATATTCAAAACCTCTCCTCCTTTCCCTGATACCTGGAGCTTTCTGCCACACGAAAACCGAGAATCCAGTCAACAACTAGTTTCAAGATGCATGCAAACGATAACACAAAAGAAAAACCAAAGTATGGATAGGATTCGAACACATTACCTGGTAGGAGTCTTTCCTAGCTTTCATGAACATACCGCGGCCAAGGGCGGAGCCCACCGAGAACCAGAGAGCCAAGGAGACAGACTTCAACTTTCCAAACAGTGAGAATGCCAAGAACCACTTCGATAAGGGAGTTAGGGTTCGAAGGAGCCATATGGCCGAGGGCATCATTGTGAGTCTGACATCCCTTACAGTTGCATTTAAAAGACCTCGATATTCTACTCACATCACAACCATTCGAATCCACTTGGAAGATCACCACAATCAAATGTTCCATTCAATTTAAATGCCAAGACCCGTGCATTGAATTGATAAGACCTTGTCCATCATTTCCCCTCGAGAGCATTGTTGGGCTTTTCAAAACCTTAGCTAGGGCCCGATACATACCTTATCCTGCTGCAAATATCATCTAAGTGTTTAGACCATAGGATAGGTCTATTATGCAAAGCTATTATAGTTTTCCCATCGACATCCGAAATCTAGGATAGTGAACTCATAAGAAGTTTAAAAAGTGTTTCGACCTATACACTATTTGCGAAGAACATACTTCAAACATACACTTAGTATCATTTTCACGTTTTAAAGATGCTTAATATATCTCATAGGACCTCTAGATTTTAATAGGGTTTAGTACCTTTAAAATGCCTAGTTTGAGAGTTGATAGTCATAGCGTCTTCTAAGCATGAGTAATTAAACCATGAATGTCGATAAGTGATCATACCATTGTTGACGGAATCCCTCACTCCGACAACGGATCTTCCATGGTACTAAGTGCAGCGTTAGCTTTGTAAGCTAAGTAAGCCCCGGGATCTCTTCACAAAGAACCCCTATATCAAAAGAAACATAAGTACGACAGTTGGCATACAAAAACAAAGAAGAAAGCTTAAAATTGAGACATAAGATAAAATCTCTACACATAAGAACAGGTAGATGGCATCATCAGATGAAGGAAGTTTTTCTTCTTCCGATAATGAGTATAAGCCACGAAGGAGAAAATATAAAATCTCTAGCGATAGTAGTGATAATGATTACCAACGTAAAAAGAAAAGAAATAAACCTTATGAGGAAATATTTGGGGAATTTAAAAAGATAAAACCCCCAACTTTCGATGGAGAAGTTGAGAAGGGTGAAGCAGCCAAAGCATGGCTATCTGGAATGAAGAAGTATTTCCAGATTTACAATTATTCCGACAAACTAAAAGCTAAAATGGCTATCTACAAGTTAATTGGAAAAGCAGACATATGGTGGCAAGACATTAAAAGAGTAAAAAGTATCAAAGAGAAGAATGTAACCTGGAATACCTTTAAAATATATTTCAAAAAGAAGTTTCTATCTAAACAATATTTTGAAGAAAAGTCTTAAGAATTTTATGACTTAAAACTGGGCTCAATGAGCATGAAGGAATTGAGTAGTAAATTCCTAAGTCTATTAAGGTATGCGTCATATATAGTTGAGGAGAAGCCTAAAATACATAGGTTTCTGACATATTTGCCATACCATATTAAGGACCGAATTGAATATGATAATCCTAAAACTCTTGAGGAAGCGATGAGAAAAGCTAAATTTTGTTATGAACAAGAGAACAGGAAGGATAAAATATCGAATTGGAAAGATAAAAAGACAAACTTTTATGAACAGCGAAGAAAGAATTTTAATAATAACCGTAATTTTGGTGATTCACAAAATTTTTCTAAGCCAAATTTTAAAGGAAATGCATCACAGAAATTTTCAACAACAAGGCCTTTTGCACAGCCAAATTTATCTAATACAAGGTCTAATGTTTAGTCAAATGCACCAACAATAAAGAACAAAGAAGTTACTGATGTACCAATAAAATCTATTGAACAAAAAGCACCAGTAAAGTGATGGGAATGCCAAGGACCACATTATGAAAACAATTGTCCCAACAGGAGGAGAAACCCCAGCAATGTGCAGACAGTTCAAGCAAAACCAACCATTGGAGATTTGGAAAATGAAGTGCACAGGATCAACGCAGCATTGGATAACCGACAGGCAGGTCATCAAACATCTATGGTCTAAGTAGAAGGTATGATCTTAGATAAACCTATCTCTATTCTAATTGATCTGGGTGCCATCTTAAGTTATGTTTCGCCTACCATAGTAGAAAAATGTAATTTGCATGTTGAGAAATTTGAAAAGCCATGGTTAGTTCAGTTAGCTACCGGGACGAAAAGAAGGGTGAATAATTTTGTAAATAAATGTGAGCTATCGATGAATCAATCTAAGACTCAGGTAAAATTAAATGTATTACCTTTAGGGTCCTATGATGTTCTGATTGGTATGGATTGGCTAGAAAGACATAGAGTAGTATTGAATTGCTAGGAAAAGACTTTTACATATATAAATGTTGAAGGACAGACTGTTTTAATTAAAGGCATACCAAGAAAGGTTTATGTTAGGAATATTTTTGCATTACAATTAAAAGAGCAACACGAAAAGGGTGCAAGATGTTTGCTGTGAATGTAATCAATGAAGAACAAACAACTAAGGAAGATAAAAACAGACTTGAAGATATACCGGTACTAAAGGACTTTTCAGATGTATTCCTGGAAGAAATTCCATGATTACCTCCGAAAAGAGACCTGGACTTCACTGTCGAATTGGTACCCGGTGCAGTACCTAACTCCAAGGATCCCTACAGGATGAATATCCTGGAGATTAATGAACTTAACTCACAATTAAAAGAATTAATTGATAAAAAATTTATCAGACCTAGTGTGTCTCCTTGGGGAGCACTTGTAATCTTTGTTAAGAAGAAAGATGGTACGTTGCGTTTATGCATCGACTACCTGCAGTTAAATAAGATGACAATTAAAAATCGATATCCATTACCCTGCATTGAAGACCTGTTCGATCAAGTACGTGGGGCCTTGATATTTTCTAAGATCGACTTGAGATCAGGATATCATCAAGTCAAAATTAAAGAAGAAGACATCTTTAAAACTGCATTCAGGACCCGTTATGGGCACTATGAATTTGTGGTTATGCCCTTTGGGCTAACAAACGCTCCAGAAGTCTTTATGTGTTTAATGAATAATGTATTGCATAAATATTTAGACAAACTCGTAATTGTGTTCATTTACGACATTTTAGTCTACTCTAAGACCAGGGAAGAACACGATGAACACTTAAGGATAATTTTACAAGTTCTGAGAGAGAACTAACTTTATGCTCAATTCAGTAAATGTGACTTCTATAAGGATAAAATACAATACCTAGGCCACGTGATTTCCGAGGATGGGATAGCGGTTGACCCAGGAAAAGATAAAAGCAACTAATGAGTGGCCTCTCCCGATGGATGTAACTGGTGTGAGGTCATTCATGCGAATTACCGGTTATTACCGGAAATTCATTGAAGGATTTTCAAGGATTGCGCATCCCATCACCTCGTTACAACAAAAAGGGAAGAAGTTTGTGTGGGATCAGAAGTGCGAGGAAAGTTTTAAAAAAGTTAAAAGAATTATTAACAACTACACCAATCTTAAAGATCACAAACCCTAACAAGGACTTTGTTGTATGCACGACTGCATGTAACAAGGGTCTCGGTGGAGTCTTAGCTCAAGCATGACACACAATAGCTTATGAGTCAAGAAAACTGAAAATTCATGAACAAAACTATGCTACCTATGATTTAGAGCTGGTAGCCATAATACATGCTCTAAAAGTATGGTGTCATCATCTGATTGGTATAAATTTTACCTTAATGACTGATAATCAGGGCTTAAAATATCTACTAGATCAACAAAATATGAACGCTAGGCAAGCTAGATGGTTAGCTTTCCTTAGCGAATACGATTTTGAGATCCATCTTATAAAGGGTAAGGAAAACAAAGTTGCAGATGCACTAAGCAGAATTGCTAGATTAAATTATGTAGCAACAGTAAGCACTTACGAAACAGATTTGGAAAATCAGCTTCAAGAAGGAATTAAATTGGATAAAAATTATCAGAAGTTATATGAGAAAATTTCAGAAAATGAGTTTGCAAATATAATTTCAGATTACAGTTTAAAGGAAAATGGCTTAATTTTATACAAAGACAGATTATATGTACCGAATGTATCAGCACTAAAACTGTTGATTTTAAATGAACTACACAACAGTCCATATTCTGGACACCCCGGTTATCAAAAGACCATCACAATGTTGCAAAAAGAATATTTCTGGCCGAATATGAAAAATGAAGTTGCAGAATTTATAGCTAGATGTATTAAGTGCCAACAAGTTAAAGCTGCACACTAGCACCCAGCTGGTTTATTACAGCCATTACCGATCCCAGATTGGAAATGGGAGGTGATTAGCATTGCTTTTATAATAGGTTTACCAAAGAATCAAAAGAAAAATGACTCGATAATGGTGGTAGTAGACAAGCTTACAAAGGCAGCCCATTTTATACCATTTAAGACTACTCATAAAGCTACAAATATAGTTGATATTTTCATGAAATAAACTTTTAGATTGCACGGGATACCCAAAGTAATAATTTCTAACCGTGACTCCAAGTTTACTGGTAATTTTTGGAAATCTTTATTTACAAGTTTGGACACTAAACTCAATTTCAGTACAACCTATCATCCACAAACGGATGGGCAGACCGAAAGAGTGAACCAAGTATTAGAAGATATGCTTAGGATGTATGTTAGCGATCAACCCAAAAAGTGGGAAGAATACTTACATCTTGTTGAATTTGCTTATAATAATCACAATCAAACCTCAACCAAAATGAGCCCTTTTGAAATAATGGATGTTCATAAATGTAATACCCCTATTTCGTGGAGCAACCCAGTTGATAGACTGTTACTAGGACCAGAATTGATAAAAGAGATGGAACTAACATTGAAACAGGTGCAGAGCAATTTAAAAATTGTGCAAGATAGGTAGAAAATCCATGCATATCGTAAGAGGACTCAACAGGAATTCCAGGTTGGTGAACATGTGTTTATAAAGGTAAGACCTCAGAAAATTTCTTTGAAACTGGGGAACTGTGCCAAGTTGGCACCCAGGTACTGTGGACTATTCGAAATATTATCAAGGGTCAGACCAGTGGCATATCGGCTGGCCCTACCACCTAACCTTAAAGTGCATAATGTATTTCATACAGGTGTAACCCGAAGGAGATTTTCTAGTGGTACCGGACTGTATCCTCAACAGGAGGGAAATTTCACTTCGGAATTGCACCATTAGACAGGTAAAGGTGCAATGGAAGCACCTTAGTCCAGAGGAAGTAACCTGGGAATTGGAGATTCATATGTGAGCAACATACCCAATTATGTTCCAGGGAGACTCAGAAGACCCTTAAGCAACATCGAGGATGATGTTGAGCTTAAGAGGGGGTGTTTGTAACAACCCTAGAACTGAAAAACATTTTATTTTGAGAAAAACATTGATCTGATTTTATTATAAAGCTTTTATGACCAACGTGGTCAAGGATGACTGTAATTAACTATTTTTAAATTTAATAAATTTAAAAGTGGAGACACTCATCCATAGGGGACTATTGAAGAGTGTTCACTGACCCACTAGGAGGAATGAAACTGTTTAGGAGACAAGGAGACAAGTGGCATCATCTGGATTCACTTACTAGTTGTGGCAGGAGGCAACTACCCTATATTTATGGTCATAACTCTCCAAAGGTGGGGGAGCTGAGAAAGTGGCTCAATAAATGATATAACTGACCAAAGACCTAGGAAAGCTCTGAAAATCCATCGAATTGAGCAGGAGGCTCACAATTTTTTTATTATTCCTTTATCCTTGGGCTGGCTGGAAAAACTATCATAGTTTTGAGCACATAAGGAAAATTCAATGAGGGGTATCTAACTAGTGATTTCCAGAGTGAGTCTGTCCATCAATTGAGTACAAAGTAAGGAAGGATGGCAAGCCTTAAGAACTATTGAGTCTTTGAAAATAGAGGGTCTCCTACTCCTATTTGGTGTCTTCTTCCTGGTGGTTCAGTGAATGGGCTAGGGGTCCCAAGCATTCAGCTGAGTGCTTGAGGAATTAGGTTGGGAGGAACGGTCTCCTGTGGATGTTTCCCAACTTTGAACATGTTCTTCTATTTCCTACCTTACTTGTTATTATTTTTGATAAAATGATTTATATTTAAAACTGATCTTTGAATTAGGATTGATTGGATTAGAAATGAAAATAATCACCTCTGTATTTTTCCTTCCACCCGAATGTTGATGTATATGTAACTTCGGAATGTATTTCATATATGTATATTGTATTCCTATAGAGATGTTATTATTCCTCTATACGGAAGTGTCGTCATTTATATTGTAAATGTCGTAATTTATACTTGATGGGTTATTAGACCACCTTGTTGGGGTCGGCCCTGTATAAGTCATGTGGGTCAAAGGGTTATTAGACCACCCTATTGGGGGTCGGCCATGTGGGTCAAAGGGTTATTAGACCACCCTATTGGGGGTCGGCCCAGTCAGCATTATGTTATGTGGTTAAGTTCGAGCCTACATGAGTTATGTAAAAGGCAAGTCAAGTCAAGTATAAATAGAGTGCGGGAGCCACTCTATTTGCTCACTCACTTCTCACTCATGCACTCAAGAAGGAGTGGCGCACTTATGGAGGATGAGGATCTGCTGCTAGGTTATGTCTATCTCTCATGGTTGTATCATTGCTCTATCTATCTCTGAGGATGTTATTGGGGTTTTTCACCTTTATGGTTTTCCCCAAGTAAATCTTTGTGTCTCTTGTGTGCTTGCATTATTGTCTCCATGATTGATATGCTATAGATATGCTATACATGTTGTTCTCTTAGTTAAGATCCTAGATCAGATTGAAGTAAATTCTAAAAATTTAACATGGTATCAGAGCTAGCCTGAAAGAAGGCATGATATGGCATGTATGACACTTGTTGCACTTACGATGCTAGGGCTTGATATAGCAAAAACCGGTCATTGTAGAACTTTCGCTATAAATCCGTTTTGTCAAAGTTTTCGGATCTGAAATATTTACAGGTCGAATATTAAATCCCCATGTACCCTGTGTCCAAAGGACAACCTCTAATTCGTTGTACTTTGTGATTTATGATCTGTACAGTATAGGGTTTCTGCCTCTTCCAGATCTGAGTCAAAATCAGGTGACCTTGGGAAAAAGGTCATAACTTGGGCTAGGAAGATCCAAATGAAATTTCGTAAAAAGTGATAGGTATTGCACAGACTGTACCATCTCAGGAAAATTTTCCAAAGGCCGAAGTTGAACCAATGACACGTGGCACGCCGTACAAGTTCGCTCTCCTGTATTATCCCATAAACAGGTCACGTTGCGACACTTGGCATAACTCTCTCTCAGAGAGTCCAATTGAGGTCAGACCTATCAGGATGGAAATATAACAGGGCGAGCTATCTCAAGAAACATTTTCAGAGGCCGAATTTGAAATAGTGACACATGGAACTCCGTGCAAGTTTTCTCTCCTGTATTATCCCATAAACATGTCACGTTGCGACAGTTGGCATAACTCTCTCTCAGAGAATCCAATTGAGGTCAAACCTATCGGGATGGAAAGAAAACAGGTCGGGCTATCTCAGGAAAAATTTTCAGACCCTGTGGATTGAAAAGTTAGGAGTTACACCAGAAACAATCAGGTACATATTTCTGTCAAAGCAGAATTATTTTTTAGTACCTTCATTCATGGCTTCCGGAATTTAGGGCTTCGGAGAAAGTTGGAATTTTTGTAATCGGAGACCACGAATGAATGCTACTCATCAAAATAAAAATTTAGAGACCAAGATCAGAATTTTTGGTTGGGAATTAGGCCGGGCTTGATCAGACCCTAGTTCGGGACTTTGAAAGGAAAAGTGGAAAATTAGGGCTTCTGTAAAAATGGGAATTTTTGAAATCTGTGACCACAACTGGAAGCTCCTCAGAAAAATAGAAGCTTAGAGATTTGGATCAAACCTTTTGATTGGGCAGAAGAGTGGGCTTCATCAAACCCCATTTTAGGGTCACATCCAGTGAATCCAGAAGTTTCAAAGGCAAAATTGAGGAGTGAAACTTTGCAGTTTTCAAATTCTGAATATACCAGCTTGATCAGTTCATCAAGGCGCATATTTCTATCCTTTCAGAAGTTTGAAATTCAAAGTTTGAATTTTTGGGGTTTCTCTGACAAACCCATATCCAGCTCCAGGTCCAGTTCTTGCAAATCAAGTGGATTGGGTTAATCCTAGAAGAAGATGGATTGGGCACCTGCATAAATGAAGAAGTTCCTGTTTCAGAGGGAGATGAGGCTAAGGCCTTACATAAGAATATTACAAGCAATCTCAACAGGTATGACTCATCAAGGTATGTTTCAATATTTGTTCATGATTAAGTTTATGGTATGTTTGTCTTCATATTATTACGGTTAGTACAATCTTGATTTTAGATTTGTCGTATCACCTTAACAAAATTTTGAATGCATGATAGAAGATATTCATTGGTTAGGGTGTTAACACTTATGATTGTACTAATGCATTATGGTGTTGTATGAGGTTTATGTTGTCTACTAACATAAAAGGTACACCAAGAAAGACAAATCATGTTCGACTTCAAGAACGTATGATCATGGTGACATGAAGACAAGGATTTATCCATTGTTATGGATCACATAGAAGATCTACTTTCGAGGTATGTATAACTTGTTTCTACAATGGTTAACTTATGAGACATGCAGGTTACTAGCATAAGTCACTGAAGAGAACTAGAAGACATTATGCGGGTATGTTAGACATAAAGAGCTAGCATGCTAATCCAGGTATGTTTTTCCTATATCAAGCTAGAATCCTACCTTGTGTTAGGATCTTATATTGTTGTGTTGTTGATAATGATTATTCATGATGTCATAGGTTTGAATAGTCATGGTTGTATGCATATTATGTTTCTTACCATAATTGATGATATGACTAACCAGAAGAATCATGAAGGTATAGGTTTGAGTAATCATGGGTTTTATGCATATTATATATCCTATCTTGATTGATTATTTAACTAACCAAAAGAGTCCTATGATCAAATAAGAATATGCATGAGTAAAAGAAGACTTCCCTGAAATCTTGATTACTAATGTTTATTATCTGTGTTTGAATTGATGCTTACTATACATGCATGAGATTATTGTGTTTTGATAATATTAAGATTATACTAATGAATGTTTGATTATGTATGAGACCTAGAGGATAACACAATGATTATACTAACAAGCATGCATAGGGATCGAGAATGTATATAAGTTCGAGGACAGGTAATCCAGGAAGAAAAGATCAAGAGGGAGCACACTCCAGTAGTTTCTACAAGGATGCAGATATTCAGAGGGAGTTGACCACTTCTCACAATCCACATCAGAATGGAGTTGCAAAGATTCAGAGGGAGTCCACCCAACAAACAAACAAAGATAAGTATTTGAATGGTCATTACTTGCACATTTTATTGTTTAAATAATACTGTTCAATAATGTATATACTGATGTTCCTAGAATTAGGTTGTGTATTATGCATATTAGAATAGTTGCATTGATGAACAGTATACTACTAATATACATGGGTAAGTAGCCTATGGCACTATACAACATTCCATTGCTACTTATCTAGAATGAAACCTCTTTGCTGACATGTTGGGAGTTGTGCACACTCTTAACAATGTTCTGGTAGAGATTGGAAGGCATCTAGAAAGTTACGGGATATGGATAAATGTTGTATTGAAGCATTGGCTAAGATAATTGCATGACTGCATGACATATTTCTTTATGTGTAAGAATTTGTTCTGAAAACTATGAGATGTTTTCTAATCATGTAATTTAACTTGTTGTGTAGGAAAGATCGTATGCCATCTCCTACAAAAGAAGAACTACAACATTTGTTCAGCAACAAAATTATCTATTGAAGATATTGAAGTTCCCAGGATACGGGAAGAATGCCATGATCCGTCGATCATGAAGAACGATGTTTGGGATCTAGTCCCAAGAGCTGAAGGGAAGTCTATTGTGACTTCCAAATGGAACTATCAGATCAAGCATGTTGCAGATGGCAGCATTGAGAAATATAAAAGTGATGAAATAGAAGATGCACCAGATGGATTTCAAGACAGCATGATGTAGTCATATATGTGTGCAGAACTTGGTATGGTAGGATAGATAGCTTTCTATCTAGTTTGGGCTTTACCAAGAATAAAGCGGATTCCAACCTTTTCTACAAGGTTGAGGAAGGCAATCCAGTGATACTACTTTTGTATGCCGATAACCTGTTTGTATCAGGTGAGGATAGATTGATTGCCGACACACAGTGGAAGCTTGCTACCGAGTTCGAGATGAAGAACTTGGGAATGATGCACTATTTGTTTTTGGCATGGAGGTGTGGCAGAGTGCAGATGGAATCTTCCTTGGACAAGGGAAGTATGCAGTAGAGATCCTGAAGAGGTTCGGGATGATGGATTGGAAGGCCATGGCCACACCTATGGCATCAAATCTGAAGCTTCTTTATGATGCTTCATCTGAGATGGTTGATGTCTCTATGCATCGTCAGATGATTGGGTCCTTGATGTACCTCATGAACACGAGACCACATATTTGCTTTGCTATGAACACATTGATCCAGTTCCTGATGGATCCGAGGAGTGTTCACCTGGTTGCTGTAAAGCATGTTTTGAGGTACCTGAAGGGTACAGTGGATTTTGGGCTCAAGTATGAAGCAAATCAAAAGTTTAACCTGCAGGGTTATGTTGATTCAGATTGGGCTGGCAGTGCTACAGATAGGAAGAGCACATCTAGGTGTTGCTTCAGTATGGGATCAGGTGTGATTTCATGGTTTAGCAGGAAGCAGTCCTGCGTAGCACTGAGTACAGCTGAGGTAGAGTATGTTGCAGCCTGTTCAGCTAGTTGTGAGGCAGTATGGCTACGGAAGCTACTATCTAAGTTATTTGATCTCCCGTTGGATGCTACTAGTATCTTCTGTGATAACGAGAGTTGTGTAAAGTTGTCCGAGAACCCAGTGTTTCATGATAGGTCGAAACACATAGAGATAAAATATCACTATATCAGGGATATGGTGTAGAGAGGAGCTATGAAGCTCTTGTATGTTGCGACGGACGAGCAGATTGCAGATGTGCTGACGAAGCCACTAGCTAGGGTGAAGTTCGAGTACTTTAGGGAGAGGCTTGGTGTTCTTTAGATCGAGGACACTTCGAGGAAGAAGTGATGGACACATTTGCTAAAGCCATTCCAAGCATGTTGGAAGGAGGATCCTTCACATGGCTATGGATGTAAGCGCTGGATGATGAACATCAGGATGATGTTCTGGTTTCTGCTTTGTATGATCAGTTGGATCATTTTTATATGTATGCATCATGTTGGATGCTGGATATGATCAGTTGGATCATTTATATGTATATGTATGTACGCATCATGTTGGATGCTGGATATGATCAGTTGGATCATTTATATGTATATGTATGTACGCATCATGTTGGATGCTGGATATGATCAGTAGGATCATTTGTATGTATTTTGTATGCATCATGTTGGATGCTTGGACCATGTATCTGTATATGTATCAGGTGGATACATTGTATGATCAGGTGGATCATGTATGGTAATATGTATCATGTATGATGATATGTATCAGGTAGATACTTGGTATGCATCAGGTAGATGCATTATATGATCAGGATGATCGTGGATGACATGCAACAGGATGTTGCAGTGATTATGATCAGGATGATCATGTGTACATCAGGATGATGTATGGTGAGTATCAGGTTGATACTCTATGGCCATGGATCAGGTTGTGCAGATGAGCATATAATTTGGCTCTGGGAGATTTGCACATAGTCTTTCGAGGTTTTGCCTATGGAATGTAATTCGTGCCCTGGGATATCTGGCAAATGCTCTTTCGAGGTTTTGCTCTGGGAGGACATATAATTTGGCCTTGGGAGATCTGCAGATAGTCTTTCGAGGTTTTTCCTATGGCATGTAATTTGTGCCCTGGGATATCTGGCAGATGATCTTTCGAGGTTTTGTCCTATGGCATATAATCTGTCCTTGGGAGATCCGATAGGTTGGGCTGTGTGCCCGTAATAAGTCCTAGGATGCTCTTGCGAGGTTTTGCCATGACCACATATAATCTGTCCCTGGGAGATCCTATAGGTAGAGTTGCATGCTCATAATAGCCTGGGATGCTCTTGCGAGATTTTGTGGTGACCACATATAATCTGTCCCTGGGAGATCCTATAGGTAGAGCTGCGTGCTCGTAACAACCTGCGATGCTCTTGCGAGGTTTTGTGGTAGGGGTCACATGTAATAAGTCCTAGAGATCTGGACAGGATGAAAAAGGCCTCAGATGCTCTTCAGAGTTCTTGCTAGTCAAGAGACTCTTTTAAGGTTTTGTGACGCACATAATAAGTCCTGAGGATTCCACAGTATGGCCAGTGATGACGAAGACTTGCAGGTGGTGGGCCTACATCCAGTATGAAAAAGGACTAGCTCTGTAGAACTTCCTATGACGAGTATATTCAGAGATTGATTGAGATAGCAGCAGCAATGACGATGATGATGTCTCGATGACGATTATCCAGTGACGATGATCCAAAGAAGAAGACTTGTGCTAGAAGACCTATGCTGAGAAATACCTTCCTAGTTAAGAGGGAGTGTTGATGTATATGTAACTTCGGAATGTATTTCATATATGTATATTGTATTCCTATAGAGATGTTATTATTCCTCTTTACGGAAGTGTCGTCATTTATATTGTAAATGTCATAACTTATACTTGATGGGTTATTAGACCACCTTGTTGGGGTCGGCCTTGTATAAGTCATGTGGGTCAAAGGGTTATTAGACCACCCTATTGGGGGTCAGCCATGTGGGTCAAAGGGTTACTATACCACCCTATTGGGGGTCGGCCCAGTCAGCATTATGTTATGTGGTTAAGTTTGAGCCTACATGAGTTATGCAAAAGGAAAGTCAAGTCAAGTATAAATAGAGTGCGGGAGGCACTCTATTTGCTCACTCACTTCTCACTCATGCACTCAAGGAGGAGTGGCGCACTTATGGAGGAGGAGGATCTGCTGCTAGGTTATGTCTATCTCTCATGGTTGTATCATTGCTCTATCTATCTCTGAGGAAGTTATTGGGGTTTTTCACCTTTATGGTTTTCCCCAAGTAAATCTTTGTGTCTCTTGTGTGCTTGCATTATTGTCTCCATGATTGATATGTTGTAGATATGTTGTACATGTTGTTCTCTCAGTTAAGATCCTAGACCAGATTGAAGTAAATACTAAAAATTTAACACCGAAAGTGGTGTACTCTAGTACAGGGAAGAATTTAAGAATAGATATAATAAATTTCAAATGCTCAGATAAGCCTTGGTATTATTTCATTTACAGAGTTTATATCAAACATTCTTTTCAAAATAGCCGATTCACTTGAAAACTGTTAAATATGGAGGAAATTAAATATATAGTTCAGGGTTTAATAACCAGTTATATTTCAGTTTTCTTTTATTGCCCTAATCCCTATGATAGCCATTCAAGAGGACTTTTATGTGCTCTAAAGAAGTTCGGCTCAGTCTTAAACATTAAATGGTTAAACAAATTTATGTTTTCGGTACCATCAATTTAATAATGCTTTAAACACAACCACATTCATTTAAAAGAACAAGCATATTTCATATAACAACAAACAAGAATAGCCAGCACATGCAACTCATGATAGGTAAGCTTACACATTGTTGTAGATAGTAGATCCACATTTTAGTTTTCGTAAGGTCCCTGCGCAGGTGGATACCCTTACCATCCAAACATAATACAAAGAACATGGCATTCTATTTTTAAACCCTAGAAATCAAAGGTATCAACGTAGAACTGTCGAGAGACCTTCTTTTTCCATAAACAAGTTTACAAATCACAATTTTTTTTTTATAAATACCCAAAAGGGGAGTTTCGAACCCGAATAGATAAACATCGAAATAACCTAGCTTCCATCATTTTTAGAGTAATGCTTTACATAGCAGGCTTGGGATTGAGCCCCCACGAAATTCACATCAAACAAGCTACATTCCAAACGACGATCTCTCTACTAAGAGCTTAACCTTTCGAAAATAGAAGTTCTAACTTCTCTACCAAATCTTAGGACAACTTAGAAATTGTACATTGCATCCATACAAAATTTTAACACAGTCCATAATATACAGTTTAACCATCCTACAGGAAACTAGAATGTTCAACTACCATGCACGAAGGATGAGCAATAGAAACTCTCTCACGACCAACATTACACAGTTAAACCAACAAGCAAGCACTGTAAGATCTTGGCAGTTTTCGTTTTGCATTTTTTTCAAACAAGCCGAAGAGACCATCAACAAGTTTAAACCAACCATCGAAACATGGCATTTAAATGTCCATCATAAACAATCCATTTTCCATTCCAAAATGGTACAAGTGTATCCCACAATGAAACCAATTCATTTAAAGACTGAGATCAAAACACAATAATCAGCCGATTTTGGATGAACAACCCCAACCCTAAACGCTGTTAGGAACCTATGTCAACCCTTCTCTTTACTATGTTAGTATATTGTTGTTGGACGCATATGCTTTGTAAGTCGTCCCGTAGTATTTGTTGATCCGTAGTTTATATTAGCCCATAGTATTGACCCATAGTATTGGACGCATATGCTTTGTAATTCGTCCCGTAGTATTATATGTCCCATGGTTTTGACTCATAGTATTGGGCATAGACTTAGTAAATAAGTGTGTGTTGAGGTCATTGAAGGCACCGTGAAGTTAATTGTATTGAGCTTGCTCAAAGGAGGTTGCCCCCTCGAAGTGGCCCATGATCAATATAAAAGTGATTATGTTCTATTATT
The DNA here is from genome assembly GCA_027924585.1 of Larix kaempferi. Lineage (NCBI taxonomy): Eukaryota > Viridiplantae > Streptophyta > Pinopsida > Pinales > Pinaceae > Larix > Larix kaempferi. The sequence continues at coordinate 25,824,387 of BSBM01000910.1, forward strand.
TCTGATATTTCGTGTATTTGCATTAATTAATTATTGCAGGTTCATCACATCTGGTATCAGAGCACTTTCTTGGGCTCGTTGGGTGGAATTTCTGCCAAATTTTTTTCGCATCTGTTGCAGCTTTGGATTTGGGAATAATCCCTATCCGCTTAATTGTGGGAAGTACTTGGGAATAATCCATAAAACTCATTGTGAGGAGTACCATAGGAACCCCAAAGTAGTTGGCCCATTGAGAGGACCTACCAGCGGAAAGGGCAACGACCCCTACCTGATTGACTAGTTCCCACCCGTGAGGTAAACCAAGATCTGTTGTTTGTGGCAAAGCAGTTATCAGTTTTACCTGAGCCGTGGAGTGAGGGGTATTGCCCCAATACGCAAGCCGTCAGACAACATTGGTGGCCGAGTGAAACACCTGAACTGTTAGGAAGTCGTACATACCTGGGGTCCATATCTATTTTCAGTTGAACTGTTGTCGATCACTTCCGCTCCAGATCCAGCCGTTTCAGATCTATTCTGAAAGTCGTTCCAGATCAGTTGCCATTTTAGATCCAGTCATTTTCGATCCCTTCCGCGCCGTTGCGCCGCTGTTGCCGATCCATTTCTTAAAAAAAAAAATTCAATTCAGTTTTTTCTTCATATCTCCCTTGTTTTCACTCTGTTTCCCTTGAAATTTTTGGGGAACCCCTGTCATCCCATTCTGCATCTTTCATTCCTGAGGACTCTATCCCCAATTCCCCTTCCCAAAGCCCGAAATCCCACATTTGTCTATTTTTAGGGTTTTCCATAACTTCCTCAGATTTCACCCAATCACCTTCAAATTTTACCACAGAGTTCCTTTCTGAATTATGCTTCTTTGTCCCTCTCTGCCAATTTTTCTCATTCTATCACCCCGCTTCTAAAATCCCCCTTTTTGTTTTCTTTTCCTTTCGACAGTGTCCAAAATCTAGTCAAACCCCAATTACCCATCAGATTGTTTCCCCAATCTAAATTTCCCTTTACTAAATCAGCTTCTATTTGTGTTTTTCTACCCATTCCACCCAAAAAAAAAAAAAAAAACTGGTTATGGTTGTCACCCGTGCAGGAGCACACACCATGGAGGAAGCACTTGCAGCCATCCAAACCAAGCTCCAAGATCTGGATGAAAAATTTCTCAGCCTCCATCTTCAGCATTCAGCCATGAACAATACCAGAAAGCCAGAATCTTTTGCAGCCACCGGGTTCTCTTCTTCCAGCAATTTTTGTGGGCCGAAGCTTGATTTTCCTCGCTTTAATGGTATTGATTCGACTGGATGGATATATCGAGCAGAACAATATTTCAGTCTGCATAATACTTCTGATGCCCAGAAAGTTCCACTTGCATCCTTTCATTTGGAATAGGAAACCCTTCAATGGTACCGTTGGTATATCAAAGCTCATCCTGAGCCAAACTGGACAGATTTTTGCCAACTCATTTTGCCACGATTTGGTCCTAGTGCTTTTGATGATTTCACAGGAGCACTCACTAAACTTCACCAAATTGGCACAGTGAGAGAGTATCAGACAGAATTTGAGAAATTGGACAATCACACAGAAGGATTGTCTGATGAATTCTACAGGAGTTGTTTTATCAGTGGTCTCAAGGATGAAATCCGCTCAGAGGTCAAAATGTTTTATCCCAACACAATGATGGAAGTCCTAGGGTTGGCTAAACTGGCCGAGGACAAGATCGCATCTCAACAACGCTCCAAACCCACCTTTGTTCCCTTCAGAAATATGGGTTCCCAACGACCTCTCATCACGCCTGCTCCTCAACCAACTCCTATCAAGCATTTGTCTGAAATAGAAATGCAGGAACGCCGAGAAAAAAGGCTTTGCTATAATTGTGATGAGAAATTCACTCGGGGACATAGATGTGTTCAACAAAAGATCTATCTCTTAGATGTGGATTCTTCGCCTTCCTTAGAACTTGGTGAAGAAGCTACAGATACAATAGATGATCAGGTCGACATTCAACACCCGCCTGTTGACACCCCATCTCAGGACGACCCACTCGAGATCTCTCTCCATGTTGTAACTGGCGTCACCACCCCACAAACAATGTGGGTCAGGGGATACTTCAAGAAGCTCCCTCTTACCATACTCATTGATTGTGGTAGCACTCATAACTTCATTGACCCTCGGATTGCCAAACAGGCTGATTGTTTTGTCCATCCTTGCTCCAACTTTGAAGTCATGGTTTCTAATGGGGGCACCTTACCTTGCAAGGGAAAGTGTCACAATGTGAGTATCTCTATGGAATATTATAATCTATGCTTTGACATGTTTTCCTTGTCCTTAGGAGGATCAGATGTGGATTTGGGCATTCAATGGTTACGCACACTTGGCCCCATCTTATGGGATTTTGCTGAACTTTGGATGCAGTTCAAAGTCAATGGGGCACAACACAAATTTATGGGCTTACAACCAGGGTCTCTCTGCATCATCAGTTCACATCGCCTGGAAAAAATCCTTAAGAAGAATTCACATGGTGTCATCGCTCAGCTCAATTCCATTCAGATGCACCCATCAACAGTCTCCACTACTTCCTTGGATAGATATGCAGGTATCTTTGCTGAACCAATGCGCTTCCTGCCTTCAAGAGACCTTTCTGGTAAGAATTTAGCCACATCTACCTCTCAGCAGGAAATGATGGCTATTTTGCATGCAGTACAGAAATGGCAGCCATACCTATTAGGAAATTATTTCTGCATCAAGACTGATCTCCCAAGTCTGGAAAATTTTCTGGAACAATGGGTCTCCTCCCCAACACACCTGAAATGGGTTATCCAACTCATGGGTTATCCCTATGCGATCACTTACAAGAAGGGTAAGGACAATATGGTGGAAGATGCTCCTTCTCGCACAATTGATGACCCAGTTTCTCTTACAGCTCTTTCTCTACTTGTTCCAAATTGGTTGCAATATGTTCAATAGGGCTATCTCTTCTATGAACGCCATGCTTCTTCATCAACAGGGCACTCTGGGTTTTGCAAAATGTATGACCGGGAACAATGTAACTTCTTTTGGCAGGGACTAAAAATGACAATTCAACAGATGGTGGTTGATGATGATACTTTCCAAGTCAACAAGGGGGAAACGACACTCCTTTCAGGATTGCTCAAACCCTTTCCCATCCCTACATAGCTTTGGCCAACTGTTTCTATGGAGTTCCTAGTAGCGCTCTGGTGGTACAATACCACATCTCAAAGGACACCATATGAAGCAGTCTATGGAAAAAAACTGCTAGTTCTTCTTCCATACACCCTTAGCAGCTCCCCAGTTCAGGAAATTGACTCGGTTCTTCGAAACCGCGATCAGATTCTTCTCATTCTGCAGGACAATCTTCACATGGCCAGAATTCGCCTGAAACAACAAGTCGATCAGCACCGTTCTGAGCGCATTTTTCACGTAGCTGACAGGGTTCTTCTTCATCTACAACCTTCCAAGCAATCCTCCTTGACACTCCAAAGGCGTCAGTGGCCCGAAATGCAACCCGAGGATGCTACCGAGGAACCACTCCTTCAGATTCTGCAGCAATTTCTCCAACCAAAGCTTTGAGGACAAAGATTTTTCTAAGGGAGACGGGATGTTAGGAACCTATTTCAACCCTTTTCTTTACTATGTTAGTATATTGTTGTTGGACGCATATGCTTTGTAAGTCGTCCCGTAGTATTTGTTGATCCGTAGTTTATATTAGCCCATAGTATTGACCCATAGTATTGGACGCATGTGCTTTGTAAGCCGTCCCGTAGTATTATATGTCCCATGGTTTTGACTCATAGTATTGGGCATAGACTTAGTATAGAAGTGTGTGTTGAGGTCATTGAAGGCACCATGAAGTTAATTGTATTGAGCTTGCTCAAAGGAGGTTGCCCCCTCGAAGTGGCCCGTGATCAATATAAAAGTGATTCTATTATATTATTTCTGATATCTCATGTATTTGCATTAATTAATTATTGCAGGTTCATCACAAACGCATGCTAAACTTTTACAAAGACTTAGACTCCAGCATAACTACCTACGACAGTGAAATTGTCACCCCTGAATGGTCAGAGTAAAGACTATCTAAACCATGTTCCTCGCAGGGTTGCAAACACCGAGATATACAATGGAGTAATAGGGGCTTACTAGGATCGAGTTCCCTCCTTCTAATCTTCAAAACCTCTCCTCCTTTCCGTGATACCTGGAGTTTGCTGCCACATGAAAATCGAGAATCCGATCAACAACTAGTTTTAAGATGCATGCAAATGATAACATAAAAGAAAAACCAAAGTATGGACAAGATTCGAACACATTACCTGGTAGGAGTCTTTCCCAGCTTTCATGAACATGCCGCAACCAAGGGCTGATCCCATTGAGAACCATAGAGTCGAGGAGACAGACTTCAACTTTCCAAACAGTGAGAATGATAAGAACCACTTCGATAAGGGAGTTAGGGTTCGAAGGATCCATGTGGCCGAGGGCATCATTGTGAGTCTGATAGCCCTTACAATTTCATTTAAAAGACCTCGAGATTCTACTCACACCACAACCATTCAAATCCACTTGGAAGATCACCACAATCAAATGTTCCAGTCAACTTAAATTCCAAGACCCATGCATTAAGTTGATAAGACCTTATCCATCATTTCTCCTTGAGAGCATTGTTGGGCTTTGCAAAACCTTATCTAGGGCCCGATACATACCTTCGCCTCCTGCAAATATCATCTAAGTGTTTATACCATAGGATAGGTCTATTATGCAAAGCTATTATAGTTTTCCCATCGACATCCGAAATCTAGGATAGTGAACTCATAAGAAGTTTAAAAAGTGTTTCGACCTATACACTATTTGCGAAGAACATACTTCAAACATAAACTTAGTATCATTTTCATGTTTTAAAGATGCTTAATATATCTCATAGGACCTCTAGATTTTAATAGGTTTTAGTACCTTTAAAATTCCTAGTCTGAGACTTGACAGTCATAGCATCTTCTAAACATGAGTAATTAAACCAGGAAGGTCGATAAGTGATCATACCATTGTTGACGGAAGCCGTCACTCCGACGATGGATCTGTCATGGTACCAAGTGTAGCGTTAGCTTTGTAAGAGAAGTAAGCCTCGGGATCTCTTCACAAAGAACCCCTATATCAAAAGAAACATAATTATGATAGTTGGAATCCAAATACTTTAACACGTGCATCTAAGTCATTCAAGATATATTTTACCGTCAATTATGCACCCCAAATAAATAAATAATTTTTTATTTTATTTTATGAATTTTCTTGTTGTTATTTTTGGAGATGTTACATTGCAAATGTCTTCTTGTTTTCATGTTGTCCGAGCACTACCCCAATAGCTTTGTCAGAGGAATCCGAGTGTGTGTTGAATGGAATGTCCCACTTTGGTCCTTGAAGCACAGGATTTGTAATTGTTTTCTATTTGAGATGTTGAAATGCTGACATATAGTTCCCTATCCATATAAAATATGCATATTTGGTCAGTAGGGAAAACATGGGTGTAGTTGTTTTCTAAAAGCTTCAATGAATCTTCAGTAATAAATTGTTTTCCCAAGAAATCTTCTTACATCCCTTTGTTTCAATGGTGGAGGAAAATACTTAATAAATACAATATTGGTTTGGTCAACCTTTATGCATTAGGAAGACACATGGTGACCTAGTACTATTCCTTCATTCATGAGCATCTCACATTTTTCAATGCTTAAGCATAAGCTCATTTCTATGCACTTCTTCAAAATGAAATATAAATTGTCTAAGGCCTATTGGAAGAACTCCCCATAGGGCGTGAATTCATCCATGGGTTGGTGCAAGGTAATGATACCCACTTATGACACGTTAATTGCAATGGCATGCTGGAAAAACAAATATATTATCATTAAAATGAATTATTAGATGTACCTACAATTGTTTTTAGAATTAGGTGTAAAAGATGAAACGTATAAAAACGGATCACCTTCTGAAATATATAACTTTTATTTATGGAAAAGTGGTATAACCACCCCAAAATGTCATTATTTTAAGATTGGTATGTTATTTTTTCTCTAAAACATAATGCATATGTTCGTGTTGGTCCACCAATTTGTTATGTAAATTGTCAAATTATGAGGAAAAAAATATGTAGAGGCATAGGCAACAGATGAATCTTGTGCAGGGCTATTTTTCCAAAATTTTAAAATTTAATTATATATTTTTTTTTAAATTACGAAAGTCAGTGAAGCCTTAAAACGACATGGTCAAGTGTTGGTCCACCGATATCATGGTCTGGACATAATAAAAAAACTTTTTCTTTTTTTTGAACTTTTAGGTATTCTTGTACTTTCGTGTGTGTTCTTTTCCGTTCTCGAAATATATCAGCCACTCAAAAGTTATAGGCCAAATAAACTACCTATGTTTTTTACAAATTTAACATGAGTGCAGATAAAAATGAATTAAAAATAGAAAACAATAACAGATCTATTCAAATAATATATAGTTAGAATCTGCACATAGAGCTTGAAAAGTGTGTGCTATTTCATCAGTAGTGCACAAGTGGAGCATATGTGGAACTAAGCGTGCAAAACATGAAGTTACAGAAATTGGTGTGTTCTGCCATAACTCTGACCAAGCCTCAAGGTTTGGAAATCCGAAGCTAATACCAAACCAGGAAGGGCACCAAATTTTTTTTGAATCCAAAGATGTGTGCGCGGATGCGTAGATGTGCGCACGCGTAGATGCATGCACGCGTAGAGGCGCACACACGTTTATGTGTGCGCACATGTGGAGACGCGCACACGTTTTAGTAGCATGCACACATTCTTTGTCACACCTTGATTTTTATCTATCTATCCCTAAACACCCCCCCCCCCCCCCCCCCCCGCTCTCTATAACCCCACCGCCCCTCTCTTCCTATCCACCCAATCCCCCCCACTCTCTTCCTCTCTACCCAATCCATCCTCCCTCCCTCACCCCTCTCTTCTGTCCTTCACCACAAGGGTTAGGGGATATATTATTACACAAAATCACTAACTCGCATTATCCTCATGTACATATAAATCTTCATCCTCGTAACCATGAATCCATGACCCCTATATTTCAATCCCCAAAACCTTGACCATTAGTCCCTAGCCACTACAATCCCTAGTCCCTAGTACAACTAACCACCATAAATATTGGCCCACTATAATTCTAAACTATTATAGCCCCTAAAACTCCTAAATACTAACAAATAATGATATATATCCCTTAACCCCTAGAATCCTAACCACATAATTATAACCTCTAAAGTGTCTAGTCAAATAAAATTTAACCCCTAACCCTTATAACCTCTAATTATCATCAACCCTAAACTCTATCATCAAACACCCAACCCTTAAACCCTATAACCCATAACTAGTTTAGAGAGATAGTTAGAGAGAGAGAGACCTGAACCTTGGGTCCTAAAGGAATATTCTATTCAAAAAGAGCTATGATGATTTCCTCCACTAACCACACATGACCTCGTAATGGTATCATTGGCCTATGATTAAGGATGACAATACCATGAAGTGGTTTTGAGCAATATGTATGTTCTTGATCAAGGTTTTTGGAATGATTTTTTATGGACATCCAAAAATAAATAAACAAACCATTTAGACATCCAAGGCCATGAACTATGTCTTAAAGCACTAAACAAGACTTTACAGGGGTATCCATTGTGCTATGTATTCAAGTCTTGGGGACTTAGGGCATTGGACATGGTTAAGGGAGGAGACCTAAGACTTGGGTCTTAAAGGAATCTTATATCCATCTAGGGCTAAGAAGGTTACCTCCACCAACTACACATGGCCTTTTCAGGTATCATTGTCCTATTATTGAGGATGGAAGTGCATTATATGGTTTTGAACTTAGTATCTACATGCCTTATGGCCTTAGAAATGGTTTTCCAGGGAAGAATACCATGCATTTGGCCCTAAATAAACCATTAAGGCATCCAAAGCCATGATAAATTCCTTGAGGAACCATGCATTACCTCATAGGGATATATGTGGAAATATGTATCTATGTCTTAGGGCCTTAGGACCTTGGACATAGTCAAGGGAGGAGAGTTGATCCTATGGACCTAAATGAATCTTCTATCCATCCAAGGATAATAATGATTTCATCCACCAACCACGCGTGACATCTTGAGGGTATCATTACTCTATGATTGAGGATATTAGCACCATTCGGTATTTTTAAGTAGTATTTACATGTCTCAGGGCCTTTAGGATGATGCTCTAGGGAAGAATCCTTTGACTTTATCCGTAAAGAAAGCATTGAGGCATCTAGATCCATGAAAATGATTCAAAGCACAACACATGAATTTGTCAATGGTATTCATGATGCTCTATATTTATGTATTGGGGCCTTGGAAATGCTTAGTGGAGGATACCAAAACCGTGGGCCTTGAAGAAGTATTCTAGCCATCAAATACTAAGAAATTTTCCTCAACCAACCACACATGGCTTCTTGAGTGTGCCAATGGCTTATGATTAGGGATGTTGGTGCAATTAAGTGGTTTGGAGAAATATGTATGTGTCTCAAGGCCTTGGGAATGACTTTTGAGGGAAAAATACCATGCATTTGTCCGTAAAGAAACCATTGAACCATCCAAATCCATGAAAAATGTCTCAAAGCACCACGTATGACTTTGCAAGGATATCCATGATTCCATGGCACTATGTATCCAAGTCTTTGGAATTGGGGGTTTGGACATGGTCATGGGAGGATACTTGAATCTCGGGACTGAAGGGAATGTTACATCCATTTAGGGATAACAAGGTTTCCTCCACCAAGAACATATACCATTTTGAGGGTATCATTGGCCTATTGATGATGATTGTGCCATCATGGTATCATTAGCATATGATTGTTTCCTTGAACCAACATAGATCCATCCTAAAGGTGTATCTATCAAGCACTGAGAGGCATCCTATTTCTCGAGGTATTATTTTTTTAATGATTTTTTATCTGGTTTTAAATTTTTTTAATGAGCGGATATAAATTTTTTAATTGGTCTTATCTTTTTATTTTATGAGCTGACATAAATGTTTTTAATTACTTTTTATTTTGGGTACATAACATGATGTCATTACGGTACATTACATTACACATCTCCCCCATATGAAGTTGTAACCACCTCGCTACTCTCAGTTCAATAAACACATATGACATTGCAAGTAGATACTTCACCTTCAAATGATCATATTTGCTTGAGAACTATGTATAGGTCTTGAGCCATAAACCAATGTAAAGGAATGAGACATTGAAATTAGGCCTAAAATATAAAATTTTAAGCTCAAGGGAAACCAATAATCCCTTGAACTACCACACATGACCTCTATGTAAGACATTTGGCCTATGAGTGGTGATATCTCACTATTAGAAGGTTATTAGCACTAAGGATGGGTCATGGGGAACTTGATTTTCCAAAATGTGTATTATGCATTAGGCATGTAGATTATTCTACCCTTGATAATTCAGACTATAAGGTGTTAACCACATCTAGATGTGAACTTTAGGAAACATAAATGCTACTTATCTAACAAGGAGACCAACAAGACTATAGCTCTTAGTGTGGAAAATCATGGATTGTTTAGACTATTCAACATTGGACAAGGCACGGAGCATGCAATGGTAAGCACACATACATGAAATATAAGTACTCTTTGACATCGATTATATGGGAACCTAATATTAACCTACCTTTCTCATATTGCTTGAGTTAATATGGTAGAAGGACCTCTTGATATCCAAGCACAAATATAGGGTTATTTTGGAGCTTGTTAGATGAGAAAGCATCATACAACACCATTTGAGGAAGGACAAGTCTGGGGAGAAAACATAGTCATTTAATTGGTTTATGTAAACATTTGTGGACCAATGAACATGAAATCCAACACTAGTGCTTAGTATTTCTTTATTTTTATGGACGACTATAGTAGGAAATGTGCATGTATTTCCTTGTTTTTGTTGAGGACTACAATAGGAAAATGTGGGCATATTTTATGAAATTGAAAGATAAAGTGTTTAATGAATTTCAAAAGTTTCAAGAAAAAAATATTTAGGATGTCACCTTAGCACTCGTGTCTGATGACAACAAAGAATTTTGTTCCAAATAATTCAATAACATTTGCAATAAGCATCAAACAAAAATACAGTTCACAACACCCTACACTCCATAATAGAATGGCGTGGTTGAGAGGTGGAACCATGCTATTATATCTATTAAATAGATATCTAAGATGGTGCTGAAGCAGAACACCGCAAAGGAAGCATGGTCTAGGAGGAATCCTAAAGTCATTCATCCTAGGGTATTTAGTTATATTTTCCATGCCTAGATTCTAGATGAGAAAAGAACCAAGTTAGACCCTAAGAGAGAGAAATTGATGATCATAGGGTACAATGACATATATAAATCTTATAGGATGGTTTATGTTAACACGAATCAGTTGATATTCAATAGATATGTCATAGTTGATGAAGAATTTCAACCTTTCAAAGCTTCTTTAGATTTCAAAATTACCATGGAGAAACCAGTTGTGGTGAAGGATACAAGTGTCAAGATTCAAGAAGATCTACCCAAATGGGGAAATATTTTGAGGATGTGAAGTCTACGATAATTTCTGATGCAGACAATGCAAATTAGCATTCGTATGAAACATGTAGAGGTAAGACAAGTCATGGTGACAATACTGACTTCGATGAGGAGGGCCCCAAGAAGAGGCCATAGTGGTGGCTCAACAAGTCATTATGGATTTTCGGGTGGGAGAAATGATTAAGGGAATATCATCAAGGGGCAAGCGAAAACATAAAACAAACATGGTAACATTTTTTTTCATGGCCAATGTTCAGGTATTTAATGAGCCATAGGTGTTTGAGGAGGGAATAGGTAACATTGAATGGAAGGCCATGGAAACCAAACATGAGATTCAAATGAAAAATCAAACTTGAAATCTCATAGAGCTTCCACTAGGGAAGAGACCCATTGGTTGCAAATGGGTGTACAAAGTCAAGTAAAAAGAAAATGGCACACTTGACAAGCATAAGGCACAATTGGTTGCAAAAGGGTTCTCTAAGTGAGAGGGAATCGACTACGAAGAGACCTTTTCTCCTATGTAAAAGATGAGCATAATTCGATTAATTATATCCACGGCAACACACTTTAGTTGGAATGTCTATGAAATGGATATGGAAAATGCCTTCCTCAATGTAGATTTGGAGGAACAATTGTACACATATCAACCAAAATTTTTTCAAGTTCCAAGGTAGGAGCATCTTGTTTGCACACTGAAGAAGGTTATATATGGCCTAAAGAAGGCACCCAAGGCATGTTAAATTAGAATTAACAAGTAATTGGATGAATAGGGGTTTTGCAGTAGAAGCAAATACCCTAAGATATGTGGGTATAAAGATTCATATTCGCCAAGTTGTGTGGTTGATAGAAAATCAACTTTTGAATATGTATTTCAAGTTATCTTGGTTTCTTTCGGTGTTCAATTTCCATGATAATTTGTACATTCAATTTTCCATATCTCGTATAATTTTAACCAATCAGAATTCACATTTTAATATTGGTAGATTTTTATTTTTATATAACCTTTAACCCCATAAATTATCTACAATCCCTATAACCTTTAAATCTTAACCTACAATCCTTATAACCCTAACCCCAAAACCCCTAAACACCTAGAAGCACTTATGCACTTAGGGATTATGATTTAGAAGAGGGCCTAAAGGCCTTTATGGGGGAGGGGCTCTAGGAATAAACTAACATATAGAGATTTATTGGGCAATAAATAAATTAAACGTTACCCACCGAAAAAAAGAAACGTTCAACAGAGGAATGCACGCGCTAGGAGCGCACATGCACTGCTAGCACGTGTGCACCTCTACTAAACATAAAATTTAGAAAATAACCCGCGCTCTTCTCTCACATTTTTTCAATCATGTATCGCATATTTTTCGCTCTTTTCACGCAAAGTTCGACAATCACTTGCCTTTTGGATTGAATTCACACACCTTTTGGTGTTTCTTTGACAATTTGGATTGAATACACACCAGTTGGACTCTTTTTGGCTCTTGGGATTGAATACACACAATTTGGACTCTATTTGGCTCCTTGGATTGAAGACACAAAAATTGGACTCTATTTGGCTCCTTGGATTGAATTCTCATGCTGCTTGGACACACTTGAACTCTTCTTACATGATATAGTGAATACATCAAAAGAGCATTTTACATTTCAAACAAAGAGCAATCCTAATCCTTGAGGTATAGTGACAATTTGTTCTTGTGAAATGTATTTTAGTCTTCATTCACTTTGTTTGAATTGTATCTATTTTAGTTTTTCCTCGTGAATTGTATGATAAATGTATTTTAGTATTCTTAATCTTCAACAAAGACAATAAAAACATCTTACCAGAAAAAAAATACAACATGCACCAAGTAATGCTTTCAACCTTTCATAAAGATAATAGAAAAAAATTGCTTGCATCACCACCAATAACCTTTCATAGTCACATAAATCCATCTAGTACACAAACATTTGTTGAATTCCTCATGATTTCACTACAAAAACTCACACAAACACCTAAAGAATCAAACTCTTAATCTTTTGGGGCTATTTTCCCTCATCCAAAACATGAAAATTAAGTGAGTAGGAGCTTCTCCTTTTGTAGGAAATGTGCTCCTACTAACATCCCATACCACCACCCAATACCATCCACTAACACAAACTATTGTCAAAAAACCATGTGCCAAGTGCCAAGCTACCAAAAAGAGGCTCATTGTACATTGTTTCAAGATGACAAGAAAACATCTCAAATTGAGTTCCTAGAGGTGATGTTGTTTTTATATATAGGGCATTCTCAATAGCTTTTAAGATTATATGAAAACATTTGTTGGTTGTGGAGCCTGATCTCCAAATTCAGAGATATTATGATTCAGCCGTGTCCATACCCCAGGTTTGGTTATGATCCCGGCACGATCCCTAGGGGGTTCGGGGGAGTGATGTCACTCCCCCGGCTGAGGGGTGCGGGGGCTAGCAGGCCCCTGAAGGAAATTTTGGGTTGTTCCGCCAACAGATTTCGGGCCCATGGTTTTGGGTAACCCATGGTATTTTCTGTGAAAATCCTCACAGCAAATCTAAGAGATGATGTATCTCACAAGAGAATAATTATGATTAAGCAAGAAAATAGAAGAAGAGTGATACATGCAGTATAATGAGCAACAGAATAATATGGTACAGTAGAACTCAGATAGAAGCAATAATACTTCGGTCATACTAAATTATTAATCACAAATGGACATATAAATAATACAATGCATGAGGAATTCGAATGCCTAAGGTGGCAATTCGAATTAGCCTTCGTGGAGTGATCAAAGGATCACTGGAGTGTCATCGGAGCACAACTAGGTGTCCTCATGATCATCGGAGCGCAACTGGAAGTCTTCATCATCATCAGTGGAGTCATCAATGCTCAAGTAACTGTCAACCATCAGTCAAACTAACTCTGGTAGGTGTAACTCAGTGTAACTGAGTGTAACTCAATGTAACTAAGTGTAACTGAGTGTAACTGAGTGTAACTCAATGTAACTAAGAGTAACTGAGTGTAACTGAGTGTAACTCACTGTAACTGACTGTAACTGAGTGTAACTGAGTGTAACTGAGTGTGACTGAGTGACAACTGGACTGGTAGGTGAAGAAGGGCGAGTTGCTCCCTAAAATCAAGGAAGAAGGGCGCACTAAGCAACTGGAGGGCTAAAACTGAATATTGAGAAGCTCCTGGGGGCTGGCTAACTGAGGGCTAGGTGCTGGACTGATGACTGGGATGCATGCAAAATGCATGCAAACCCTAGAATGCATGCAAACCCTAAAAGTGCATGCATGACTGAAAATGTAAATGATCAAAATACTGGTGGGACTAGGATGGAGTATAGGAATATCCTAACACCCCCCCTTAATCCATCCTGGGCCCTGGTAACTAAGACCAAAGGTCACCCAATACAATGAATAATAACAATCAATAAACCAAGGAAGTGGGAAAATTTCATGGGAAACATACCCCCTCCTCAAAAAATAGACTGTAAGGCACACATAAAAATAAAAGCTCCAAACTCAAGCATGTGTGATGCTTGGTCATATGTCTGGAGGTATCTTCTTCTTGGGAAGAAGTGGATCATGCTTAAAAAGCATGTGCTTGTACTTGCTCTTCAGATCGAATATGATGAGAACAAATCCAACAGTATTAGAATGATCCTTGAACCTGTGATTTGAATCAGCTGAGGTAGGATCAAATTTTTGAATGTGCATATAGTCCTTTGTCTTCTCCTTCAAACCACCATGGGTGAGATTATGCCAAAAAGAACTATTACATGTTTGCTTGAAATCAAAATCAGATTTAAGACTTTCAAAACAGTTTCTTGAGATCTCCTTTGAACCAGCAGGGGTGAGATCAAAACTATCATATGCATGAGAAATTTTCCCAAGCAGTAATTGCTTAGAACCCAAATTAGATACAAGACTTGAATCATGGCTTCTTGAGATCTCCTTTGAACCATGAGAGGTGAGATCAAAACCAGTAGATGCATGAGAAATTATCCCAAGCGAATGGCAATGGCCATATTCTTCAATGACCTTCTGAAAGCATGAATTTATGATCATATAGTAGTACAAAAGAGATGTTTGCTGAAGAGGAGCGAATGCATTACCTCCATTAGCTGATTTGACCTCTGAAATAATCATGTGATCATGATGCAAACCAACAGACTCTGGTGCAAGAGAGGATTTAGGACCTTCTGCAATATCTAGAGTGTGAGCTGGCACAGAAAGAGAAGAAAATTTGAGCATGAGCGGAGAATCTGCAAGTTCTTTTTCAACAACTTCAATATGAGATGATACTGGTTCATGATCTGAGAGACCATCAAGAGGAGCGAATGCATCACTTTGTTTTCTTTCGAATGGGTTGGGACCAAGTCCTTCATTCTCTCTGCCAAATTTTCCATCCAGGTGAGCCCATATCTCTTTTGGAGTGTTGATGTATATGTAACTTCGGAATGTATTTCACATATATGTATGTTGTATTCCTATAGAGATGGTATTATTCCTCTATAAGGAAGTGTCGTCATTTATATTGTAAGTGTCGTAACTTATACTTGATGGGTTATTAGACCACCTCATTTGGGGTCGGCCCTGTATAAGTCATGTGGGTCAAAGGGTTATTAGACCACCCTATTGGGGGTCGGCCATGTGGGTCAAAGGGTTATTAGACCACCCTATTGGGGGTCATCCCAGTCAGCATTATATTATGTGGTTAAGTTCGAGCCTACATGAGTTAGGTAAAAAGGCAAGTCAAGTCAAGTATAAATAGAGTGCGGGAGGCACTCTATTTACACACTCACTTCTCACACATGCTCTCAAGGAGGAGAGGCGCACTTATGGAGGAGGAGGATTGCTGCTAGGTTATGGCTATCTCTATTGGTTGGTTGTATCATTGCTCTATCTATCTCTGAGGAAGTTATTGGGGTTTTTCACCTTTATGGTTTTCCCCAAGTAAATCTTTGTGTCTCTTGTGTGCTTGCATTATTGTCTCCATGATTGATATGCTGTAGATATGCTGTACATGTTGTTCTCTCAGTTAAGATCCTAGATCAGATTGAAGAAAATTCTGAAAATTTAACATGGGGTCAGAGCTAGCCTGAAAGAAGGCATGATATGGCATGTATGACACTTGTTGCACTTACGATGCTAGGGCTTGATATAGAAAAAACCAGTCATCGTAGCACTTTCGCTATAAATCTGTTTTGGTGAAGTTTTCGGATCTGAAATTGTTACAGGCCGAAGCTAAAATCTCCAGGTACCTTGTGTCCAAAGGACAACCTCTAATTCGTTGTACTTTGTGATTTATGATCTGTACAATATAGGGTTTCTGCCTCTTCCAGATCTGAGTCAAAATCAGGTGACCTTGGGAAAAAGGTCATAACTTGGGCTAGGAAGCTCCAAATGAAATTTCGTGAAAAGTGACAGGTATTACACAGGTCGAGCTATCTCAGAAAACTTTTTCAGAGTCCGAAGGTCAAACAGTGACACGTGGCACGCTGTACAAGTTCGCTCTCCTGTATTATCCCATAAACAGGTCACGTTGGGACACTTGGCATATCTCTCTCTCAGAGAATCCAATTGAGGTCAGACCTGTCAGGATGGAAAGATAACAGGCCGAGCTATCTTAGAAAACTTTTTCAGAGGCCGAAGGTCAAACAGTGACACGTGGCATGCCGTACAAGTTCTCTCTCCTGTATTTTCCCAAAACAGGTCACGTTGCGACATTTGGCATAACTCTCTCTCAGAACATCCAATTGAGGTCAGACCTGTCAGGATGGAAAGCTAACCGGTCAGGCTATCTCAGGAAACTTTTTCAGACCCTGTGGATCAAAAAATTTGGAGTTACACCAGAAACAATCAGGTACATATTTCTGTCAAAACAGAATTATTTTTTGGTACCTTCATTCATGGCTTCTGGAATTTAGGGCTTTGGAGAAAGTTGGAATTTTTGTAATCGGAGACCACGGCTGGATGCTACTCATCAAAATAGAAATTTAGAGACCAAGATCAGAATTTTTGGTTGGGCAGAAGGCCGGGCTTGATTAGACCCTAGTTCGGGACTTTGATCAGAAAAGTGGAAAATTAGGGCTTCTGTAAAAATGGGAATTTTTGAAATCTGTGACCACGGCTGGAAGCTCCTCAGAAAAATAGAAGCTTCTAGCTTTGGATCAAACCTTTTGATTGGTCAGAAGAGTGGTCTTCATCAAACCCCAGTTCAGGGTCACACCCAGTGAATCCAGAAGTTTCAAAGGAAAAATTGAGAAGTGAAACTTTGTAGTTTTCAAATTCTGAATATACCAGTTTGATCAGTTCATCAAGGCGCATATTCCTATCCTTTCGGAAGTTTTAAATTCAAAGTTTGAATTTTTGGGGTTTCTCTGACAAACCCATATCCAGCTCCAGGTCCAGTTCTTGCAAATCAAGTGGATTGGGTTAATCCTAGAAGAAGATGGATTGGTCACCTGCATAAGTGAAGAAGTTCCTGTTTCAGAGGGAGATGAGGCTAAGGCCTTATATAAGAAGATTACAAGCGATCTCGACAGGTATGACTCATCGAGGTATGTTTCGATATTTGTCCATGATTAAGTTTATGGTATGTTTGTCTTCATGTTATTACGGTTAGTACAATTTTGATTTTTGATTTGTCGTATCACCTTAACAAAATTATGAATGCATAATAGAAGATATTCATTGGTTAGGGTGTTGACACTTATGATTGTACTAATGCATTATGATGTTGTATGAGGTTTATGTTGTCTACTAACATGAAAGGTACACCAAGAAAGACAAATCATGTTCTGGTCCAAGAACATATGGTCATGATAACATGAGGACAAAGATTCATCCATTGTCATGGATCTCATAGAAGATCCATTTACGAGGTATGTATAACTTGGTTTTGTAATGGATAACATATGAGACATGCAGGTTACTAGCACAAGTCACTGAAGAGAAACAAAAGACATTATGCGGGTATGTTAGACATAAACTAGCTAGCATGCTAATCCAGGTATGTTTTTCCTATATCAAGCTAGAATCCTACCTTGGGTTAGGATTTTATACTATTGTTGATAATTATTATTCATGAAGTCATAGGTTTGAATAATCATGGTTGTATGCATATTATGTTTCTTACCATAATTGATGATATGACTAACCAGAAGAATCATGATGGTATAGGTTTGAATAATCACAGGTTTTATGCATTTTATATCTCTTATTTTGATTGATGATTCAACTAACCTGAAGAGTCATAGGCTTGAGTAATTACAGGTTTAGACATGTTATGTTTCTTATGATTTGACTAACCATAAGAATCCTTGAATGCTAATGCTTATTATTTCTGTTTGAAATGATCATGACTATACATGCTTGAGATTATTGTGTTTTAATAGTATATTAATGAATGTATGATTTTATATGAGATCACAAGGATAACACAATCATGATACTAATAAGCATGCATAGGAACCAAGGATGAATATGAGTTCAAGAACAGGTAATCCAGGAAGCAAAGATCAAGAGGGAGCACACTCCAATTGTTCCTGCAAAGAAAGCAAAGGAGCACATTTCAGTAGCTTCTGCAAGGAGCATATATTCAGAGGGAGTTGAACATCTTTCTACAAAGGTGTAGAAGAAGCTACTTCAGATTATGACTCCAGTATCTCCCGCAAAGAAGCAAAGACTCAGAGGGAGTCCACCCAATGAACAAACAAAGATAAGTATTTTAATTATCATTTCTTACATATGTGTTTGTTTAATTAAAATTGTTCAATGATGTATATGCTCATGTTCCTAGACTTAGGATATGTATTGTGCATATTAGAATAGTTGCATTAATGAACAGTATACTACTAATATACATGGGTAAGTGGCCTATGGCACTGTACAACATTCCATTGCTACTTATCTAGAATGAAACCTCTTTGCTGACATGTTGGGAGTTGTGCACACTCTTAACAATGTTCTGGTAGAGATTGGAAGGCATCTAGAAAGTTACGGAATATGGATAAATGTTGTATTGAAGCATTGGCTAAGATAATTGCATGACTGTATGACATATTTATTTAAGTGTAAGAATTTGTTCTGAAAACTATGAGATGTTTTCTAATCATGCAATTTAACTTGTTGTGTAGGAAAGATCGTATGCCATCTCCTACAAAAGAAGAACTACAACATTTGTTCAGCAACAAATTATCTATTGAAGATATTGAAGTTCCCAGGATCTGGGATGAAGAAATAGAATGCCATGATCCATCGATCATGATGAATGATGTTTGGGTTGCAGTCCCAAGACGTAAAGGGAAGTTTGTTATGACTTCCAAATAGAACTATCAAATCAAGCATGTTGCAGATGGCAGCATTGAGAAATACAAAAGTGATGAAATAGAAGATGCACCAGATGGATTTCAAGACAGCATGGTGTAGTCATATATGTGTGTAGAACTTGATATGGTAGGATAGACAACTTTCTATCCAGTTTGGGCTTTACCAAGAGTAAAGCGGATTCCAACCTCTACTACAAGGTTGAGGAAGGCAATCCAGTGATACTATTTTTGTATGCGAATAACCTGTTTGTTACAGGTGAAGATAGATTGATTTTCGACATGCAGCGGAAGCTTACTGCCGAGTTCGAGATGAAGAACTTGGGGATGATACACTACTTGTTTTTGGCATGGAGGTGTGGCAGAATGCAGGTGGGATCTTCCTTGGTCAAGGGAAGTACACAGTAGATATCCTGAAGAGATTTGGGATGATGGATTGCAAGGCCATGGCCACACCTATGGCATCGAATCTGAAGCTTCTTTGTGATGCTTCATCTGAGCCAGTTGATGTTTCTATGTATCGTCAGATGATTGGGTCCTTGATGTACCTGACGAACACGAGACCAGACATTTGATTTGCTGTGAACACATTGAGCCAGTTCCTGACGGATCCGAGGAATGTTCACCTGGTTGCTGTAAAGCATGTTCTGAGGTACCTGAAGGGTACAGTGGATTATTGGCTCAGGTATGAGGCGAATCAAAAGTTTAACCTGCAGGGTTATGTTGATTCAGATTGGGCTGGCAGTGCTACAGACAGGAAGAGCACATCTGGGTGTTGCTTTAGTATGGGATCAGGTGTGATCTCTTGGTTTAGCAGGAAGCAGTCCTACGTAGTACTGAGTACAGCTGAGGCAGAGTATGTTGCCGCCTGTTCAGCTAGTTGTGAGGCAGTATGGCTGCGGAAGCTACTGTCTGAGTTATTTGATCTCCCGTTGGATGCTACTGGTATCTTCTGTGATAACCAGAGTTGTGTGAAGCTGTCCGAGAACCCAGTGTTTCATGACAGGTCGAAACACATAGAGATCAAATACCACTATATCAGGGATATGGTGCAGAGAGGAGCTGTGAAGCTCCTGTATGTTGCGACGGACGAGAAGATTGCAGATGTGCTGACGAAGCCACTAGCCAGGGTGAAGTTTGAGTACTTCAGAGAAAGGCTTGGCGTTATTCAGATCGAGGACACTTCGAGGAAGAAGTGATGGACACATTTGCTGAAGCCATTCCAAGCATGTTGGAAGGAGGATCCTTCACATGGCTGTGGATGTAAGCGCTGGATGATGAACATCAGGATGATGTTCTAGTTTCTGCTGGATATGATCAGTTGGATCATTTTATGTATGAATGTACGCATCATGTTGGATGCTGGATATGATCAGTTGGATCATTTTATGTATGTATGTATGCATCATGTTGGATGCTTGGACCATGTATCTGTATATGTATCAGGTGGATACATTGTATGATCAGGTGGATCATGTATGGTGATATATATCATATGTTCTGTATATGTATCAGGTGGATACATTGTATGATCAGGTGGATCATGTATGGTGATATATATATCATATGTTTTGTATTTGTATCAGGTGGATACATTGATGATCAGGAGGATCATGGATCATGATATGTATCAGGTAGATACTTGGTATGCAACAGGATGTTGCATTGATGATCAGGATGATCATAGATGACGAGCTTCAGGATGTTGCTCCAGATGACATGCAGCAGGATGTTGCAGTGATGATCAGGACGATCATAGATGACGAGCTTCAGGATGTTGCTCCAGATGACATGCAGCAGGATGTTGCATTGATGATCAGGATGATCATAGATGACGAGCTTCAGGATGTTGCTCCAGATGACATGCAGCAGGATGTTGCAGTGATGATCAGGACGATCATAGATGACGAGCTTCAGGATGTTGCAGCAGGACGTTGCAGTAATGATGATCAGGATGATCATGGATACATCAGGATGATGTATGGTGAGTATCAGGTTGATACTCTGTGGCCGTGGATCAGGTTGTGCAGATGAGCATGTAATTCGTTGCCCTGGGAGATTTGCAGATGGTCTTGCGAGGTTTTGCCTATGGCATGTAATTCGTTGCCCTGGGACATTTGGCAAATGCTCTTTCGAGGTTTTGCTCTGGGAGGACATGTAATTCGTTGCCCTGGGAGATCTGCAGATAGTCTTGCGAGGTTTTGCCTATGGCATGTAATTCGTTGCCCTGGGATATCTGGCAGATGCTCTTGCGAGGTTTTGTCCTATGGCATGTAATTCGTTTCCCTGGGAGATCCGATAGGTTGGGCTGTGTGCCCGTAATCAGTCCTGGGATGCTCTTGCGAGGTTTTGCCATGACCACATGTAATTCGTTGCCCTGGGAGATCCTATAGGTAGAGCTGTGTGCTCGTAACAGCCTGGGATGCTCTTGCGAGGTTTTGTGGTGAGGTCACAAGTAATTCGTTGCCCTGGGAGATCCTATAGGTAGAGCTGTGTGCTCGTAACAGCCTGGGATGCTCTTGCGAGGTTTTGTGACGCACGTAATAAGTCCTGAGGATTCCACAGTATGGCCAGTGATGATGAAGACCTGCAGGTGGTGGGCCTACATCCAGTATGAAAAAGGACTGGCTCTGTAGAACTTCCTATGACGAGTAGATTCAGAGATTGATTGAGATAGCAGCAGCAGTGACGATGACGATGACGATGATCCAGAGAAGAAGACTTGTCTAGCAAATCTGTGCTGAGAAATACCTTCCTAGTTAAGAGGGAGTGTTGATGTATATGTAACTTCGGAATGTATTTCACATATATGTATATTGTATTCCTATAGAGATGGTATTATTCCTCTATAAGGAAGTGTCGTCATTTATATTGTAAGTGTCGTAACTTATACTTGATGGGTTATTAGACCACCTCATTTGGGGTCGGCCCTGTATAAGTCATGTGGGTCAAAGGGTTATTAGACCACCCTATTGGGGGTCGGCCATGTGGGTCAAAGGGTTATTAGACCACCCTATTGGGGGTCGGTCCAGTCAGCATTATATTATGTGGTTAAGTTCGAGCCTACATGAGTTAGGTAAAAAGGCAAGTCAAGTCAAGTATAAATAGAGTGCGGGAGGCACTCTATTTACACACTCACTTCTCACACATGCTCTCAAGGAGGAGAGGCGCACTTATGGAGGAGGAGGATTGCTGCTAGGTTATGGCTATCTCTATTGGTTGGTTGTATCATTGCTCTATCTATCTCTGAGGAAGTTATTGGGGTTTTTCACCTTTATGGTTTTCCCCAAGTAAATCTTTGTGTCTCTTGTGTGCTTGCATTATTGTCTCCATGATTGATATGCTGTAGATATGCTGTACATGTTGTTCTCTCAGTTAAGATCCTAGATCAGATTGAAGAAAATTCTGAAAATTTAACATGGAGTCCATAACTCTCTTGGAATTTCAACACCATCACGGTATTTGAATTGGAATCTCTGGTATGCAAACAAAGAAAACATTATTGCTGCAAAGTGCATGTCTCTTTTATTTAACCAGTCAATCTTCTCTTCAGGGGATTCGAACTCTCTTTCAAAATAACAATAAAAAAGATCATGGATCTTCAAGTCTG
The DNA here is from genome assembly GCA_027924585.1 of Larix kaempferi. NCBI lineage: Eukaryota > Viridiplantae > Streptophyta > Pinopsida > Pinales > Pinaceae > Larix > Larix kaempferi. Next base: position 25,846,939 of record BSBM01000910.1, read on the forward strand.
CTATCATTCTTGGTTTCCATTCATCATAGTTGAGTGGATCAAGAGGAGTAATTCCTGATGAATACATTGAAGCTGTAGAGGACCTGCAAAAACAATATAGAATAACTGCAACTGCTACTGCTGCAAAAATGCAGAAACTGCTGCAACTACTGCACTCGAAATCTTGGTAATAACCTGCAAAAAACTTTCAAGAATGGAGATAAACAATTCTCTCAACCTCGCTCTGATACCATGTGAAAATCCTCACAACAGATCTAAGAGATTATGTATCTCACAAGAGAATAATTATGATTAAGCAAGAAAATAGAAGAAGAGTGATACATGCAGTATAATGAGCAACAGAATAATATGGTACAGTAGAACTCAGATAGAAGCAATAATACTTCGGTCATACTAAATTATTAATCACAAATGGACATATAAATAATACAATGCATGAGGAATTCGAATGCCTAATGTGGCAATTCGAATTAGCCTTCATGGAGTGATCAAAGGATCACTGGAGTGTCATCGGAGCACAACTAGGTGTCCTCATGATCATCGGAGCGCAACTGGAAGTCTTCATCATCATCAGTGGAGTCATCAATGCTCAAGTAACTGTCAACCATCAGTCAAACTAACTCTGGTAGGTGTAACTCAGTGTAACTAAGTGTAACTGAGTGTAACTGAGTGTAACTCAATGTAACTAAGTGTAACTAAGTGTAACTGAGTGTAACTGAGTGTAACTCAATGTAACTAAGAGTAACTGAGTGTAACTCACTGTAACTGAGTGTAACTGACTGTAACTGAGTGTGACTGAGTGACAACTGGACTGGTAGGTGAAGAAGGGCGAGTTGCTCCCTAAAATCAAGGAAGAAGGGCACACTAAGCAACTGGAGGGTTAAAACTGAATAGTGAGAAGCTCCTGGGGGCTGGCTAACTGAGGGCTAGGTGCTGGACTAATGACTGGGATGCATGCAAACCCTAAAAGTGCATGCATGACTGAAAATGTAAATGATCAAAATACTGGTGGGACTAGGATGGAGTATAGGAATATCCTAACATTTTTCCATTGTATCTCCCTTATAAAAGAAAGACATTGTAATACGGCTAGGGTTGATGTATTAAGTTTTTTGCATTGTAAAGATCTCTGAGATCAGAAGAGGGATTGTGAGACAGTGAAGAGGAAGTGCACCGGTTGTGCTACATGTTGTATCCCTTCACTTTGCTGGACGGAATAATAATAAGGACTAGCAACTTCAGTGTGGACGTAGCCCAAGTTGGGTGAATCACGATATATTTGTGTCTCTCTTGTAATGTGTATGTGTGATTATATTTGCATTTTTGTTTATTGTTATTGCTCTGCGATCCTGTTTTTCTAACAACATTCTCACTATATGTTGTTGTACATAATCAATTGCTACATCGAGTTTTAATAATCATGCACATCGAGTTTCCTCATTTCATAATTGAAAAAAATATCTTATTTGTTATTTATTCTTGCAGGGGTGATATTTTTGTTTTGTTAAAAAACGTATTGAAGATGAGCAATAGATGTAATAATAAAAGAATGTCTAGAAGGAAGGAGCCTCCCCCTGAAAAGGCCCATGAGATAAGAGAAAAGGCCAGGTTGTACATGGAAAACCATAGACATAAAAATTTTAGTGCCTTAGATTCATCAACAAGCAATGACGAAGTGGTTGAAGTCAATCAAATATTGGTTGATGTCGAGTATGAAGGGATGGATGTTGAACAAGTTGTTAATTGTAAACCTCCCCAAGAAGAGCACACACATGTCAAACACACTCCCTTGCAGGACCAAATTGTGAACGAAGGGCCACAACAAACCAGTGACAAGACTCGTACTTCCTTTTTGACTCCCTTGCCTCGACTATCAAGCAGGCAACGAAGAAATCCCAGACGTATTCATGTGGATGAAAGTTCCTTTTCAGGACTTGAAGGTAAGTTTCCCAAACACACTATTTATTTCCATTGTAACAGGATGATCAAAGAATATTTTGAATCCAAACCGATGCAGCAAAATGTCAATTGTTTCTAGCTTTGTTAAAATCACATTGTCTAGCTCGTGTTAGGAGAATTTTAGGAATAAAGGTAGTTACAAGTTCAGAGGCCAACAATCATGTTGTTAGAAATCTACAGTCTGCATTTAATTTGATTGGAAAAACTTCTCGTACATAATATTTTAATGTGGTTTGTCGCATATTGTTAGAATCGATTGTACACAAATCCACAAGGCAACGTCGCTTGTTGTCACACACATGTAAAATCTTTGAAGTAGATAGAAAGACTCTTCAAAATTATTTTTCCATTATAGAAAAACCCGAGACCCCAGGCCAAAAGTATTGTTGGGCTTTGTTGGTAGGTTACCTCATTCAGACATGAAGCTTATTGATGCTGTTAAAGAACTAGTACAAACATTTTGGCGTGATAACACTAGACCATCATCGAATCAAAGAGATGTGTTAAAGTTGAGAAAAGGTGTTAAGGGGTGTGAACCCCATGTCAAGAAATTCCTTGAAATGACACAAACGGAACTCTATGAGAGGTTCAAGAATGAGCACACACAATTGAACGTGGGCCAAAGGTCCTTTGAAACATGCAAACCCTGGTATGTTAGAATTTGCATTGATCGCAACACATGTTGTTGTAGATACCATGTAGAATTTGAGTACTATTATGATACATATAAACATATATTTTGTGATTTGAATACTAATATTGTGTAGGACTGCTCATCGTTACAACCACCAAATGCATCCAGAGAATTTATACATAGCATAATGTGTCCAATACATGAAGGACAAAAATATTATAAAATATCATGTTTATATGGGACATGTTCCAGGTGCAGTGTATTTGCATTATTGAGCCACTACATCCATGAAATCAAGGAGCATGAATTTGGGAGGATGTCAGTAGAAATGCGGAACTTCAAGTACATAACATATCAAGTAGATAGTGCGAAGGAAAGAAAAAAAATGCATTGGTGAAGTCACAGGTAATCTAAGTTTGCATACTTTCATACTATACATGTTGAATTTATACATATATATTCAAATTTCAAATGTCACATTGTATTAATGCCCTTGGTTTTGTGGCACCAGGTACAAATTTGTGATTTCATGAAGTAATTCTACCAAAATATCGAGCAGTATGTACAACATGTCCATGTAGCACAATGGCAGGATGAATAGTACAGACAGTGCAGGGACACCTTTCCTAATGGCACAATATTGTCGGTTTGTGGACTTTGCTAAAAACTACACCCTGCAGCCACAAAATGGGATTCAAAGTCAATACTACCATTCAGACCAAGTTAGCATAATGGTCCATATCACATATAGGCACGTGCCAAAGAGCAAAAATGAAATGAGGATAATATTGAAAGAGACCAAATTCTACATTAGTGACGACAGGTGCCACGATCTACATTATGTGCAACATTGCTTCAGAATTTTCTATGATCAGCTGAGGGAGAGAGGTATACAGATGGATCAGCATTGGATATGGTCAGATGGTTGTGCGGGCCAGTTCAAAAATGCACGTGTATTCAAGTGGTTGATTATTTTGCACAAGACTTATGATGTGTTGCATATATGGAACTATTTTGAGACCAGGCATGGAAAGGGAGAGCATGATGGGTCTGGAGCATGTCTCAAATTTGCCCTACGAAGGGAGGAGATGAGGTGCATGAAAAACCCTCATATTTGGGATGCAAAATCCATAGTTCAATGGTTCTCTGCAAAAATGTTAGATCGAACCACGGAGTAGCATAGACCAACAGGTAGAGGACATGTTGTCATAAATTTCTGGCATGTGGTTGATATAGATCGATCACATTCTTATAGTTGTAGTACTATACAAGGAACTCGTGGATTCGATTCGGTTCAAAGCTCAAACAACCCCTTATTTGAAATATGGACATGGAAACTTGCTTGCTTTTGTGGGCCTTGCAGTAGTTGTGAGTGGGATGAGTGTGAATCAATGGATTGGGTTGATGAATGGGATCATGTATCACTTGCAGTGGACCCACGTGCAGCTGTTGAAACAATCTAGTTAGAGGAAGGCCAGTCTTCCATTTCGAATGACTATGATCATATATATGATCTTGTACATCCAAGTAAAAATTTATGCATTCATATCTTGGTTCCCTCGTTTTTTTAATTATCCAAGTTATCAAACCACTACTTGTTGGAATATGACCGTAAAATGCATTTTTGCAGGACACATATACATAGTTGTCTCCCTGACAGACAGTGCAATTGGCACAAATTATTGGTTGGCACGACGCATCCACGGGAAGCAAACCCTCCTCATATCATTAACCAATAGTGAAGGAATTACCTTTCCGACTCGCTCAATGGTTTTTCAGGGAGAATATATTATAGTAGATGGAAAGGGAGCAAAGAGAAATGTCTACACCTACATGGATTACAGACCAGGTTCACGGGTGTATCACTTTATGCACTTGATCGTTGGTACAAACATCCAACTACAAACAATGTCGACAAATTCATCAAACAAGGTACGCCACTTATTGCCTCATGCAGAGAACGAGGTTGTTTGAGACAATAAAAAACAGAGAGGATTAACATTGAGATGTACACGACTGCTAGGAAAACAACAATGCATGTACATGGGTAATACACATTCAAACCGCGTCGGTACATAGGCAGGGCATAACCAACCCTTATGGGTGGAGAAAAATGGCCAAAAATTTAAGAATGAAGTCAAATAACTTAGGAAAAAATCAACGTATTGACTGTCAAGCTACCAACGACATAGAAACTCAAAAAAACAAAGAGCAATAAGAAGGAAAAATTTCCCCAAAAGACCCCAAAAAGGAGTATCCCCAATATGGTCACTAATTCTGTTACAAAGATAAACTTCCTATGGATTGGGGTAGAACCACAATAGAGAGAGTGACAACAGAAATCAACTCAATTATCAAGTATGCTATATAAATATGAAATGCCAACGACAAAGAGAAAACTCTTACCTCAATCAGATGTTCAAAGAAGACCATCGTTGAGTTCATAATCCAAGGCTCCTTACCTACAACTTATCCTCAACAACCAAGATATACGAGCACACACACACACACACACACACACACACACACACACACACACATATATATATTGTTAGCATATAAACTAGCATATTCCATTAACATATTAAACAAATATACCCAATGAGAATAAAATAAACATTTGTAACGTGAATTGGATGAGAAAAGAGTATTTCTATTAATGTAATGAATAGAAGTACATAGTGATAACCTTCTGTCAACAGCTTGTTGGAACCGAGAAACTAAGTTCCTCCACCTAGGCCTCCACCAATTCAATCCTCCATGCAAAGAAAAGCTCAGAAGTTCAAGGAGTAATTGGGTTCTTCCTTCACAAGATAGGGAAGAGCTTGGGAGATGAACATAAAAGAGATCAAACTAGAAAGGATAAAGGGATGCAGACTCAAGTTAATGGAAATGGGGAAAAATTCCTCCATTTTACTTGATCTCTAATTTATCCTCCCTCAAATGCTCCACAATGTCTCAATATATAACCGTCAAAGGAGGTGGAGGGTCGAATCGGAGCATTTTCCAGCATATGGAAGGCCAAGGATCAAAATGGTCGTTACTTGGGAAGGAAAACCCAAAATATTTTTAATTTTTACTATGAAACCCAATGTACGCGGGTTGTAATGGAACGACATGCGTATATGCATGTTGTAGTGCTGGTAACCCACGTACATCAACAATAATGTGATTTTTAAGGGGTTTTACTGAGTAAGAGGGGTAATATGAGTCTACAGAGGGACATGGTAGGCCATCATGGCATGTTGCATAGAGTGTGGAAAATCATTCTATAACATGAACTAAAAAAATTTTTGGATTCATGACATCATATTACAGCTAGGGGCTCCCATCCCCTGTTAGTCCATGTCCTAGATGTTGTTTTATTTGATGATTTTTAGAAATAGGGTTTTGCTCGGTAACATGCAATTCAAATTATGCATTGCAAGGTAAACTTCTAAAAAATATGCCAATAGAGTGTGGGGACATTGTGATCATGTCAACATCACCCTAAAAAACATGATTGAGATTACAACACTTATTTATACTACTCGGATTTGTTTTATGCCCCCTATATAAATATGTCAAGTGTCCTTGAATGTATTTAGAAAATGAGTTACAACCCTCCATAAATGATAACCATGAGTAAGATCAACACAATATCAATTCCATTATACTTGTGACATTAAAATATAGATAGGAGAACCTCTCTCTCATAACTCCATGTCCTAGATGTATAAAAAATTTATTCAATTATTTTTAGAACTAGCATTTTACTTAATAACATGCAATGCATTTTTTTCATTATATGGTAATTTTTTAAAAACTATGCTTGTTACGTTAAACTTGAATAGGAAAAAGAGTCAAAGATGGGTTTACCATTGGTGGTTTATGGGCCTATGGTTTTGGGTGTCCCATGGTATTTTCCCATGGTATTGCGTGTGATGAAGCCTACTTAAGGGCTTGAGGAACTCCACTATAAAGTGTCTAAATTGGTCGATGATGTCATGTGAGTAGCTAGTGATGGATGGAGTGGTCAAGGGAAATAGATCTATTGGTGGTGGTTTCTCAGTTTTGGGTTTCCACAGTAAAGCTATTCTTCTTCATTGTGTGTGCTTGTTTATTATATGTATTTTTTCATTTTATTTCCTAACAACTAGTATTAGAGCAAGGTTGAAGCAAAATTCAAATGTGTTGGAAGCTATGATTTATTGTATTAAGATGGTTCATGGGTATGTGAATCATGGTAAATTAAAACTAGAAATGCATGGTAAAAAATTGAGGATGAGCACATGTAAGATGTGGATTAAGAAGTGAGTGTCTCACTATATTGTAAGTGAGGGGGGTTGGTGATTACCCCAAAACAAGTTTAAATGGGAGAATGTTAGGTTAAACTTGGCTCAATAAAATATTCAAAGATTAGTTTACCGTTGGTGGTTTATGGGACTGTGGTATTAGATGTACCATGGTATTTATCCATGGTATTGCATGTGATGAAGCCTACTTAAGGGCTTGAGGAACTCATTTTAAAGTTCCTAAATTGGTTGGTGTTGGCCTGTGAGTGATGTCCAAATTGGCCATGCCTTAGCTGAAGTAGTTAAGGGTAATAGATCTATTTGGTGGTGGTTTTCCTGATTTTGGGTTTGCATAGTAAAAATCTTCTTCTTCATTGTGTGTGCTTGCTTATTATATGTATTTTTGCATTTTATTTCCTAACACTTCCAACCTAGCATGCGATATCATTCTCATGTAGAACTTGTCTGAACAAACTTGAAGGTGGTTATGAAACTCAATCATGTTGCTCATATTGGAATCTATTCCCTAAGTAGAAATTTGGCAAGTGACATCGAATGGATTCAAGAAGTGAGTTAAAAATCACTATAATTAAAAAAACATTGATTCTATTAGAATCATTACATTAGATTATATCTAGGGGAACCCCTCTCCCATAAGTCCATGTCATGGATTTTGTTTTATTCGACCATTTATCATAACTAGGGTTTTGGCTTAGTAACGTGCACTGTAATTTTTACATTGCAAGGTCAATTTCTGAAAACTCTTGCAATGGAGCATGTGGACATCATGATCATGCCAATATTTCCCTAAAAAACAATTTAGGTAGTTATGGCACTCAGTCCTACCGCTCATATTGGTTTTTTTGGCCCCAGTAGAAAATTTTCAATCATCCTTAAACTTTAGGGTCCTACCCTAAACCCATTAAATAGATAGATAGGTTACTATGTATTAAAGTCATGTAAATTAAATAATGCTCATGAAGTAGATATAGTGTGAAATAAATATTTGTAAAAGAATTACTAGAAGGTTCTACCTACTAGAAAGTTCTTTAACTAAGAAGGCTTACTAGAAGGTTCCGCCTACTAGAAATTTCCTTCAATAGAAGATATTGAAGGGAGTAGAAGAAATGTAATAATATGTTTTCTGAAGTATATTGAAATTGGAGCTATGCTCAGTTTTAGGTCTCTCGCTCTAAGATCCAAGTGAACATTACTTCTATCAATAAAGGTATTGTTATTGTGGTATTTGGTTCTCTAAAATTATATACTATTGTGGTAATTATATCCTTTTCATTCTAAAATATTGCTATATTTTTTTTTATTTATGCTATGAATTTCCTATTATGATATTAAGGTGCATAAAATTTGGTATCATAGCACTTTTTAGAGCCACTTTTTTAGAAATTGCCTTTTAGGCTATATATGCATTCTAGTTTCTCTAAATAACATAATGATATATCATTCAATAGGTAAATATATGGTTGCATAAGATTACATACATGAAATACAAGAGGTTTCTCCTAAATTGACACCTTTGTAACCCTTGTAGGTACAATTTTGAGTAGTATAACATCAAACAATACTTGTATATGGAATTTTATTTCCACATACCCTTGAGTATATTGAAAGTCCCTTGAGAAACCTAAAACCATATTTAATAATATTATTGACCATATTTATACTATAGTTTCATTAGGCACAACACAGTTTCATTAGGTACAACACCAGGGAAGATCACTCTCTAGTACCTATGTAGTAATACGACTAAGAGCATAATTGGGATTCCTTAGTTAGTTCCCTAAGACATTGGGTTGATTAATATTGTTGGACCCTACAACTATATTAGATATCTATAGAACTAGGAATCCCCTTATCCTAAGGACCCAAGAATCCCTATCCTCTATAACTAGTCCATGAAATTCATACATAATTTACAATATTAAGAATTTTGGAATTATGTCCATGTAATAATATTTGGGTGGGATTTTAACTATGTTAGGAGTAGCAAGAAAAAAAACAATTTAGGTCCTACTTGCATTGTTATTTTCAACACGTCTGAACAAAATAATTACATCACACTAATTGCATTGATACCAATCTCTAGTAAACCTTTTTATGGATCCACATCTTATGACCCTTATTTGAAACCCATATAAATATACTCCTTACACCAATTTGATTTCGTTGGTACCACTCTCTTGTAACCATGTTTGTGGGTCCATTCCCCCTATTTCTAACACTAAAGGAGGTCATCTCTCCCACAAATTTTACCACCTAGAAAAACTATATGATGAGTTGAAAACAAGTTGGACCACAACCACTCACCTATTTAGGAAAATCTTGATGACATCCATGCCAATATTACCAAATCGAAGAAGCTTTTTTACCATATGTACCACCTCATGTCACTCTTTCCTTCATCATATTTGGGTATAGCTAGATCTAGGACAAAATCCCAGAAGTAGGGGATGAATTATCCAATCCCAATGGGACTCACTTTACTCCATAGCTCGTCTGTGATCCGATGATTCAAATGCAGTACAGAATTCCTAAAATTGACCTCACCAAATTCAATGGGTCAAACCCCATAGTATGGGTCACTCATATAGAACATTACTTTTTCTAACATTGCATCATGAAAATTTGGGTGGGGCTCTTGTACTTGGATCCTAAACACTGAAAATGGTGGCAATGGAATAAGAAATCCTACAAAGGTTATATGCTTGGGAACAATTTGTTTCAAATTTCTATGAATGTTTTGAAATAGGAACTCATTATCTGGGGACATTGACCAAACTCAAATAACATGATAGAGTCAAATATTTCATCTTATATTTTGAGCATTGATCCATTCACATTGGAGGCATGTTAATTACTTTTTACAAGGAATGTTTCAACACTGGTTTGAAAAAAGATGTTCATGTAGAATTATAATGGCTTGTACTACTACTTGGTTGGATGCCACTCAAAGAAATAGAGAAGAACAAAATGGGATGGATTCTCAAATAAAAAATATCACATTTATTCACCATCCCCATCCACCTACCTTCCCTTCCATTGATGCCTGGCCATCATCTACACAAGCTAAAATGGTAGAGCTTCAACTCAAAGGTCTCTTCTACAATCATGATGAGAAATATTCCCCTAGCCATACATGTAAGGAGAAAAAAAAATTATGGAAATTTTATATGACATTTATGATGAGTACAATGAAGATATCCCCCATGAGGTTCCTCATCCATTTGTGGAAGACATTCCCCAACCTAATTTTCCAAAGGTGGAACCATAGATATTTTTGCATTCCCTACCTGGTATTTATAATCCTCTAACACTCAAATTTATTAGCTACATCAAGCATTGCAAGGTCATGGTCATAATTGATAGTGGTAGAACACATAACTTTACTAATTTTTAGTTAGCCGAAGAAATACGCTTCTATATCAATGCTCTAAAAATATTCCAAATGATATGATTGCAAATAAAGGAGCTATGAAATTTTGTGGCTGTTGTGAAAATGTGTGTCTTCAACTTGGTGATTATTCCCTCAAATCCTACATGTTTTATATTGAAATAGGTGGTTGTAATATAATTTTATTGGGTGTTGAATGCTTATGGAAATCAGGCCCCATCACCATGGATTTTGGTGTCGTATACATGAATTCCAATTGGGTAGGACATAGCTACACTCTCAAATTAATTAAATCTATATTTCCAAGTATATTAGCTCATATTGTATTGAAAAGATTATTAAAAAGGGCCATTTAAGCATTGTGGCTCAATTCCATTCTATACAAGCTTTTGACACCCCTTCTCATCACATTCCTTATTATATGTAGTTAGTCTTGGAAAGACACCAATGCATATTTGAAATTCCCAAAGTAATTCTCTCTTTTTTGAGGTGATCATGATCATTCCATTCCACTCATACCAAGGAGCCTCTCACCCAATGTATGGTTTTATTTTCATCCATTATCATAATCAAATGAAATTGGAAATATAGTTAAGGAGTTGCTAGATATTGGTGTCATTCACCCCAGTACCATCCCTTACGCTTCCCAATTTTTGTGTTCCTGGAGAAATAAGGCGCTTGGTGCATATGTATTGACTTTCATGCTTTGAACAAATTGACTATCAAGGTTAAGTTTTCCATTCTTGTCATTGATTACCTCCTAGTTGATCTCAAGGATGCTCATTTTTTCATCAAACTTGATCTCTTTTCAAGTTATCATCAAATTTGCATGAAAGAGAAGCCTATTCCAAAAACTTAATTTCACACTCATGATGGCCATTAAGAGTTCTTAGTGATTCCCTTTTCCCTTTTCAATGCACCCTTCACCTTCTAGAGTCTTATTAACAAAATATTTAAACTCTTTTTATGTAATTTTGTCCCCATATTTTTTAATGACATCTTGGTCTACATTAAAACTTAGCAAGACTATGTATCCCATGTGGATTAGGTCTTATAACTACTTGTGGATCATTAACTCTTTCTTAATTAAAATATCCAGATGTTCCTTTGTTGTTTCTAAAGTGGGATATTTTTCCATATTAGTAGTCAAAAGGGTGTGCATGTGGAGTTGAATAAAGATGAAGCAATTAAGGATTATCCATTCCCTAAAACTCTTAAAATACTAAGATATTTTATGCATATGAATGGTTATTATATAAATTTTGCATGAAAATATGGTAAGCTTGCATATCCACTATAGTTTTTCTATAAAAATATTATTTCAATTAGAATGATGTGGGAAAAAATGTTTTCTTAGACTTAAAGGAGAATATGTGTACCACCCTTGTTCTATATTTTCCTGATTTCAATAAAACCTTTGTCTTGGAATGTGATGCCTTGGGTAAAGGCATCAGAGAAGTCCTCATGCAAGAAGAAAGACCATCGTTTTTATTAGAAATCAACTCTATGAGCGTCACTTGGGAAAATCAACTTATGGAAAAATTACGATGGAAATATTACATGTTCTTGATATATTGCATCCATAACTAATTGGGTAATGTTTCTAGATCAAAACCAATTATTGCAACTTGAAATACTTTATGGAACAAATAAATTCCTCCCCTGAGTAAGAAAAATGGGTGACCAAAATGTTGGGATATGATTATGAGATAATTTACCAGAAGGGAATGGAGAATGTGGTAGAAAATTATCTCTCTCAAAAGTATGAAAAATAAGGTTCATTTTTTCTTATCTCCATCACAGCAGACTGGTTGAATGAAATTCATAATAAGTTCTTTAGAGACCCCATTCTCGCTATCATAATCCAACAAATTTAAAAGAGACCACATGCATATTTAGGCTACACTTGGAACAATGATGAGATTCTCTTTAATGGATATATATATTTGCACAAGAATTCATCATTTAAATCATGGTTTTTATCTCAGCTACACTCAACCCCCATAAATTTTCATTCATGATTTCATAAAGCATATAAAATGATTAAACAATCATTTTTTGGGGAAGGAATGAAGGACATTGCACATTTATGATAGAATGTGATGATTTCCAGTTACATAGATATGAGAAAATGAAACCTCCTAGTCAAAGTCAATCTCTTCCCATTCCACCTGCAGTATGAACTGACATTTCTAAGGAATTTCATTATTGGGTTACCAAAATATAGCAATAAATTTGTATTCATAGTTGTGGTTTATTGCCTTTCTGAATATTCCCACTGTTGTGCTCTACAACACCCTTTCAAGGCATCTATCATATCTCAAATATTCATGGATAAGATCTTGAAACTCCATGGTATTCGTAATCTAGTGTCATAGACCATAACCCCACCTTCACTAGCAACTTATTTCAATAATTGGTTTTTCTCTAGTGCACTCAATTGAATATTGGAACTATATATCACCCCAAACTGATGGCCAAACTGAAGATGTCAATAACTCCCTAGAAACATATTTGTGGTGCTTTACATTAGAGTATCAATTCCAATGGGATTAGTGGTTACCTCTAGCATAATGGTGGTATAATATAAATTATCATGTTGGCACTCAAATGAATCCCTTTGAAGTTATCGATAGCCACCCCCCCCACCTTAGTGCTATCCTACTTACCATGTTTCTATAAGGTAACGAATGTCAACAAAACAATTATAACTCGATCTGACATTCTCCCCACTCTAAAAAAAACTCTAGTAATGGCTCATAATATGATGAAGAAACATATTGACTAGCATCATTAAGAACACCATTTTTCATAAGAGGATCACATATTCCTCTTCCTATAAACCTATAATAAGACATCGCTTAAGGCTAACCACCACCAAAAGATTTATCCAAAGATTTATGGGATCTATAAGGTCCTCAAACATGTTGGCCCAATGTCTTACGAATTGGAGATACTTAGCCACTCCAAGATTCAAACCATATTTCAAGTATCTTTCTTGAAGAAAGTGGATGGATCTCACTATTATATTCAAATTATAATTCCATAATTGGATGAAGAAGGTTCTATTTGGTTGTTTCCTAACACCATCCTTGAAAAACAAAAATGTCATCTCCATTAGCACACCAGTGGAAATATATACAGCTTGAGGATGTTGCATGGGAGCCAACAAATATACTTCATCAATTTTTGCATCTCTATCCTTGAGGACAATGTTACTTTTAAAGGGGGATGGCATATCAGGGTCCTAACCTAAACCTATGGAATAGATAGATAAGTTGCTATGTATTGAGGTAATCTATAGTAAATAAGGTCGATGAAGTAGACATATTGTGGAAAACATATTTGTAAGACATACTAGAAGGTTCTACCTGCTAAAACTTTCCTTCACTAGAATCTATATAAAGGACTAGCAACAATGTAATAAGATGTCTTGTGAAGTATATTTCAAATGGATATCTATGCATTTGAAGGTTTCCCCCTTGAAGAGGCAAGTGAACATTTCTTTCATCAATGGAGGTATTTATGTTGTGGTATTTGGTTATCTATAATTGTTTATGCCATCGTAGTTATATCCTTTTCCTTCTAAAATCTTACTATATTCTATTATTTCTCATGTGAATTTCCTATTATGCTAATATGCCACATAACACCATGTGGTTTTAGGAAGAAAGTTACAACTTGACATAAACCAATAATGAGAACTCAGATTAATAAAAGTCAATTTCCTTGGACTTGTAACATTGGATTACATCTAGGGGAACTCCTTTCCCATGAGTCCATGGCACAAATGTTGTTTTAGTTGATTATTTTTGTAACTAGGATTTTCCTTAGTAACATTCAATGCAATTTTTGCATTTTGAGGTAAAATTTTGAAAACTTTGCAAATGAAGTATGTGGACATCTGTCATGTCCCCAATTTTGGCTCATCCAGTACCATGGGTGAAAGGGGACAAGATCAACCCCTAAGGGAATTAAATGGTATTAATTCTATTTGCTTAGAATTACTTTTAGCCTAAGTCTCACAAATTGGCAAATTTATTTATTAAAGGTAATTTTCATAAATAAAATTAATGGATAATGAACAAGTGGGCCAAGAGGGCACCCATGTGGAAAATATTGCCAAAAATGGAGTAGGGTGTATTTTTGGAGAAAATTATACCACGGGAGTTAATTAATCATTAATTAATTAATTAAATGATGAAGTTGGAATTAATTATGAGTTGTATTATCTTTTATTAATATTTTATTTGTTATGCTGAATAAATGGAGAAATTAGCTCACCAATTTGAATTAGCGGATAAGATTGGAGGAATTACTTGGAGTAGAAGTCAAGTAAGCACTAGAGTCCAAAAATGTTGCCAAAAATGAGAAAAAATGAATATTTCAAGAAAATCAGCATAAATCCAGAATGTAGGAAAGTGTGAAAAGCAGGAAAGTTCAGAAAAGAAGGAAAGTCAGAAAAAGAGGAAAAAGGAAAGAAAGCCAAAGCAAAGCAAGCAAGCAAAGTAAGGAAAGTATGTTCACTCATGGTTGACTATTCTCACAGCTCACCAAGCTAAGTAACTTTCTCAATAGGTCAACAAGTATTCTACTTAAGAAGGTTTCCAACTTCATTCAAGAACTTTTGATGATTTGTAATTTGTAATGAGAGCTCTGAGCTACTCACATGTTGAGAGATGTGCCTCAACAATTCCTCTTGGGTGATGTGCACGAAGGCCCTATGATTTTCCTATGAGTATTATGCAGGTCTAGCAAGTAATATTACAGCCAGTAACATTCAGTACAGTTCAGCCATGAAGATCTAATGTCAGATTGAAGAGGAGGCTGCCATTGGAGGAGATTCATAGCTAGATTTGGTGGAAGAACATTGGTGGAAGAATATAATTATGGAGAGATGTCTTTGGGCCTCTAGTGAAGTCTATCAGTTGAATTTGCAGAGATTAGTTGCTGCTATATTCCATAGTTCAAGATCAAATCGAGTTTCCACTCTTCTCTTACTCCTACTCCTCCCATAGCCAGTTTTGGAGGTGATTTCCCTAAAGGAGAGAACTGGTGGATGATGGCGCCCATTAAAGACCAGCATGTTCAGAATGCAACAAGTTCAGACATCTAATCAATATATGGACTGATAATAACCTCTAGTATAGATCCAAAGTAACTTCTTCCTTATCTTCTCTATTCTCCCACTGTTGTAACAAGAAACTAGCCTATGAGGCACTATCATTTGAAGAGCAAGCAGTAAAATAAAGGAGGAATGTTCTGGATGAAATATTTTGTGTTTTATGTATGGAACATCTCATATCATAGTTAAATAATCATTAGAACATATTTTTTGGTTTATAAATGCAGTTTATCAATTTAAAATTCAAGACTAGCTAGATTGATGCCAATTCTAGACTAGTTTCACCACGTTCACTGCCAAATCCATTCTAAGCATTATTTTTACATTATTTCAGTTAGAGCAGGTCCTTAATTCAGTCTAGTATCCATATCAGTCCTAAAAATCAGAATTTGGAATCATTTCGACCTTGTCTGGAAAGTTAAGAAAAATACTAGCTCAACAATCCCGGGAGAGCCCAAAAACCCCAATTCTTCCAAAAACTCTCCCAAGTATGCAAAAATACCTTCCTGAACATAATCAGCACTCATTTGAATGATATAAGCTCCGTCACTAACTCCCAGAACCCCAATCTGTCTAGTATGCATATGCCAGCTACCTAGGAAGCCTCGAAGTAGGCAATAGACTAACTCTATTGTTGAAAAGTGAAAGGTACTGGTACATGGTGCATAGGACATCACCAATATTCACCTTTTGACCCGCTGCTGCACCTAACCTCATACATTTTCTATAATTAAATATTCATCCCACCATCCTCATTCCTTACCTCAGTACCCCTCACTTACCTCCTGCACTATTCGAAGGAATTGACAAAAATTTTACTAGTAAAAATTTATAAAATTTTTGAAGTTGAGTTAATATCTTGGTTGAACTTTCCCAAGGATATTACAGTGGTATCAGAGCACTTTCCTTGGCTCAACCTAAGTAAAGTAAATCTCAATGGAAAAGTAGCTGAACACTATTTTTGTAGTGACCCCCGTTTCGGGGTCCCAAAAAAAAACATCCAGTACGACTTTTCAGAAGAAGATATAGAAGCCACAGATCTAGTTCTATCTATCGTAGTACATGAATGTCAATATTTAAAACTATATACCCAGATTTATTCATTCTCAAAAAGATTTAGCAAAATAAATAAAATAAAAATACTTCAAACCTATTTTCGAGGGTTGTTCCAGCGAATCGATGGAGTCCTCGAAGTGGTTTCCGCACGATCCAATCCAATCTCCTGACAAAGTACCGAGTGACCCCTCGGTTGACCTCCCTACTGTATCAGGGTTATTCTTCTTCACCCTGAACCCCCGAACTAATGGGGTCATAAGAAGACACAATCTAGCCTCTCGAAAGGATCTCCCAATCCCCGTTCCGGCTAATCCCAACTCCAAGGATCATAACATAATCCGAGATTATGATGACCATCCAGCATTAGGGAGCAAGAGATTTCCTTCTCTCCTTCTTCTCCCTCATTATATAGCAAAAGCTTGTGTGCCATGTGTCTATCCATGCACATATTTAATTTAATTTAATATTTTAATTTCCAATATTCTCAAATACATGTGTCTTTTTAATGTCTTTAATGTGCACCTAAATCCCTAGATCAGTGGGAGTTAGGTGTAGAAGAGTTCTACTTCTCTTTTGGTTCTCATTTAGTTTACTTAACAATCTTTTAGTTAGACTTATTGCTTTCTACTTTTCTTTCTTTTCCTATTATTAAGATTGAATTAAAAGATGATTCATTTTACTAAAAGTATAATCTATTTTAAATTTTCTCTTTATAAAATAATTTAAATGAATAATAAAATTAATTAAAGTAAAATCTTGAATAATAATAAAAGAAAAACAATTCTTTTATTATTGACCTATTTCAATTCTTTCTCAAAATAATGAAGTCAATTAAATGGAATCTTTAATAGAATGAAAAATAATATAATCCATAAAATTAAAATCCTTGAATAAAAATAATTCTCTTATTATTAATCTTTTTCAATCTGCATAATTAATCAAATTTAATATTGAATAAAATCAATCTCTTCAATTCTTTTTCAAGTTAATAAAATCAATTAAAATGAATAATTCAAATTAATGAAATCAATTAAAAATAAAATCTTGAATAGAATTTTTCAAATTAATAAAATAGAACAAAATGAAATAAAGTATTTCTTAAATCTTATGTGAAGTTTTCATTTATAACATTGATTAATTTTCTTCCTCTCGTTCTTGTCTAGGTACCTCTTCGGCGGGCCCTTCTGATAGTTTCATTTCTTCCTTCTTATGGGGAGTACTGTGTAGCGACCAGGAACCGTTACCGCGATCTCTCAACTACGCTCCTTGGAGACTAAGAGATGTTGAGGGATAAGGCTCTCCTTATTGCTCGCCCCTCAACTCATCGTACGCGACCAAATCATTATGGCCTTGCCTGTACGGCATACGCTTCCCTAGGTAAGCTGAAACAGCTTCACCCGTGCGTGGATTTGTGATGAACCTGCAATAATTAATTAATGCAAATACACGAGATATCAGAAATAACAGAACAGAATCACTTTTATATTGATCACGGGCCACTTCGAGGGGGCAACCTCCTTTGAGCAAGCTCAATACAATTAACTTCACGGTGCCTTCAATGGCCTCAACACACACTTATATACTAAGTCTATGCCCAATACTATGAGTCAAAACCATGGGACATATAATACTACGGGACGACTTACAAAGCATATGTGTCAAATACTATGGGTCAATACTATGGGCTAATATAAACTACGGATCAACAAATACTACAGGACGACTTACAAAGCATATGAGTCCAACAACAATATACTAACATAGTAAAGAGAAGGGTTGACATAGGTTCCTAACATCCCCTCTCCTTTAGAAAAAGCTTTGTCCTCAAAGCTTTGGTTGAAGAAATTGCTGCAGAATTTGAAGGAGTGGTTCCCCGGTAGCATCCTCAGGTTGCATTTCAGGCCACTGACGCCTTTGGAGTGTCAAGGAGGATTTCTTGGAAGGCTGTAGATGAAGAAGAACCCTGTCAGCTGCATGGAAAATGCGCTCAAAACGGTGCTGATCGACTTGTTGTTTTAGTCGAATTCTGGCCATGTGAAGATTGTCCTACAGAATGAGAAGAATCTGATCGCGGTTTCGAAGAACCGAGTCAATTTCCTGAACTGGGGAGCTGCTAAGGGTGTATGGAAGAAGAACTGGCGGTGTTTTTCCATAGACTGCTTCATATGGTGTCCTTTGAGATGTGGTATTGTGCCACTAGAGCGCTTCTAGGAAATCCATAGAAATAGTTGGCCAAAGCTGTGTAGGGATGGGCAAGGGTTTGAGCAATCCCGAAAGGAGTGTCGTTTCACCCTTGTTGACTTGGAAAGTATCATCGTCAGCCACCATCTGTTGAATTGTCATTTTTAGTCCCTACCAGAAGAAGTTACATTGTTCCCGGTCATACATTTTGCAGAACCCAGAGTGCCCTGTTGATGAAGAAGCATGGAGTTCATAGAAGAGAGAGCCCTGTTGAACATATTGCAACCAATTTGGAACAAGCTGAGAAAGAGCTGTAAGAAAAACTAGGTCATCAATTGTGCAAGAAGGAGTATCTTCCACCATATTGTCCTTACCCTTCTTGTAAGTGATCACATAGGGATAACCCATTTCAGGTGTGTTGGCGAGGAGACCCATTGTTCCAGAAAATTTTCCAGACTCGGGAGATCAATCTTGATGCAGAAATAATTCCCTAATAGGTATGGCTGCCACTTCTATACTGCATGCAAAATAGCCATCATTTCCTGATGAGTGGTAGATGTGGCTAAATTCTTACCGGAAGGGTCTCTTGAAGGCAGCAAGCGCATTGGTTCAGCAAAGATACCTACATATCTATCCAAGGAAGTAGTGGAGACTATTGATGGGTGCATTTGAATGAAATTGAGCTGAGCGATGACACCATGTGAATTCTTCTTAAGGATTTTTTCCAGGCGATGTGAAATGATGATGCAGAGAGACCTTGGTTGTAAGCCCATAAATTTGTGTTGTGCCCCGTTGAGTTTAAACTGCATCCAAAGTACAGCAAAATCCCATAAGATGGGGCCAAGTGTGCGTAACCATTGAATGCCCAAAACCACATCACATCCGCCTAAGGACAAGGCAAACATGTCAGAGCGTAGGTTATAATCTTCCATAGAGATACGCACATTGTGACACTTCCCTTTGCAAGGTAAGGTGCCCCCATTGGCAACCATGACTTCAAAGTTGGAGCAAGGATGGACAAAACAATCAACCTGTTTGGCAATCCGAGGGTCAATGAAGTTATGAGTGCTACCAGAATCAATGAGTTTGGTAAGAGGGAGCTTCTTGAAGTATCCCCTAACCCACATTGTTTGTGGGGTGGTGACGTCGGTTACAGCATGGAGAGAGATCTCGGGTGGGTCGTCCTGAGATGGGGTGTCAACAGGCGGGTGTTGAATGTCGACCTGATCATCTGCTGTATCTGTAGCTTCTTCACCAAGTTCTAAGGCAGGCGGAGAATCCACATCCAAGAGATAGAGATTTTGGTGAACACATCTATGTCCCCGAATGAATTTCTCATCACAATTATGGCAAAGCCCTTTTTCTCGGCGTGCCTGCATTTCTATTTCAGACAAATGCTTGATAGGAGTTGGTTGAGGAGAAGGCGTGATGGGAGGTCGTTGGGAACCCATATTTCTGAAGGGAACAAAGGTGGGTTTGGAGCGTTGTTGAGCTGCGATCTTGTCCTCAGCCAGCTTAGCCAACCCTAGAACTTCCATCATTTTGTTGGGACAAAACATTTTGACTTCTGAGCGAATTTCATCCTTGAGACCACTGATAAAACAACTCCTGTAGAATTCATCAGACAATCCTTCTGTGTGATTGGCCAATTTCTCAAATTCTGTCTGATACTCTCTCATTGTGCCAATTTGGTGAAGTTTAGTGAGTGCTCCTGTGAAATCATCAAAAGCACTAGGACCAAATCGTGGCAAAATGAGTTGGCAAAAATCTGTCCAGTTTGGCTCGGGATGAGCTTTGATGTACCAACGGTACCATTGAAGGGCTTCCTGTTCCAAATGAAAGGATGCAAGTGGAACTTTCTGGGAATTAGAAGTATTATGCAGACTGAAATATTGTTCTGCTTGATATATCCATCCAGTCGAATCAGTACCATTGAAGCGAGGAAAATCAAGCTTCGACCCACAAAAATTGCTGGAAGAAGAGAACCCGGTGGCTGCAAAAGATTCTGGCTGTCTGGTATTGTTCATGGCTGAATGCTGAAGATGGAGGCTGAGAAATTTTTCATCCAGATCTTGGAGTTTGGTTTGGATGGTTGCAAGTGCTTCCTCTATGGTGTGTGCTCCTGCACGGGTGACAACCATAACCAGGTTTTTTTTTTTTTTTTTTTTAGGTGGAATGGGTAGAAAAACACAAACAGAAGCTGATTTAGTAAAGGGAAATTTAGATTGGGGAAACAATCTGATGGGTAATTGGGGTTTGACTAGATTTTGGACACTGTCAAAAGGACAAGAAAGCAAAAAGGGGGATTTCAGAAGTGAGGTGATAGAATGAGAAAATTTGGCAGAGAGGGACAAAGAAGCAGAATTCAGAAAGGAACTCTGTGGTAAAATTTGAAGGTGATTGGGTGAAATCTGAGGAGGTTATGGCAAACCCTAAAAATAGACAAATGTGAGATTTTGGGTTTTGGGAAGGGGAATTGGGGATAGGGTCCTCAGGAATGAAAGATGCAGAATGGAATGACAGGGGTTCCCCAAAAATTTCAAGGGAAACAGAGTGAAAACAAGGGAGATATGGAGAAAAAACTGAATTTTATACCTTTTTTTTTATAGAAATGGATCGGCAACAGTGGCGCGGAAGGGATCCACAACAGATGGATCTGCAACGACGTGGAAAGGATCGAAAACGGCTGGATTTGAAACGACGACTAGATCTGGAACGACTTTCAGAATAGATTTAAAACGGCTGGATCTGGAGCGGAAGTGATCGGCAACAATTCAACTAAAAATAGATATGGAGCCCAGGTATGTACGGCTTCCTAACAGTTCAGGTGTTTCACTCGACCATCGATGCTGTCTGACGGCTTGCGTATTGGGGAAGTACCCCTCACTCCACGGCTCAAGTAAAACTGATAACTGCTTTGCCACAAATGACAGCTCTTGGTTTACCTCATGGGTGGGAACTAGTCAATCAGGTACGGGTCGTTGCCCTTTTCGCTGGCAGGTCCTCTCAATGGGACAGCTACTTTGGGGTTCCTGTGGTACTCCTCACAATGAGTTTTAGGGCTTATGCCCAAGTACTTCCCAAAGTTAAATGGATAGGGATTATTCCCAAATCCGAAGCTGCAACAGATGCAAAAAAAATTTGGCAAAAATTCCACCCAACGAGCCCAAGAAAGTGCTTTGATACCAAATGTGATGAACCTGCAAAAATTAATTAATGCAAATACATGAGATATCAGAAATAACAGAACAGAATCACTTTTATATTGATCACGGGCCACTTCGAGGGGGCAACCTCCTTTGAGCAAGCTCAATACAATTAACTTCACGGTGCCTTCAATGACCTCAACACACACTTATATACTAAGTCTATGCCCAATACTATGAGTCAAAACCATGGGACATATAATACTACGGGATGACTTACAAAGCATATGCGTCCAATACTATGGGTCAATACTATGGGCTAATATAAACTACGAATTAACAAATACTACGGGACGACCTACAAAGCATATGTGTCCAACAACAATATACTAACATAGTAAAGAGAAGGGTTGACATAGGTTCCTAACAGGATTGTTAATCCAGGGTCGATAGTCCGTCGTCATACCCCTATGTGTTCTTTCCGTTCTTACGACCCCTATAATTCCATTGTGGGTCAGTCGGTAAATCATCTTACCTACCACTGCACACACACACACTCAAGCACACATTAGTAGCTTTGCACTATGTAATATTTCATCATCCATCATAATATCTCAGTCAATCGAGCATATATTTCGTTCATCCTTTTCTCTCAATTAGTAAATCATATCTATCATTCATCATTCTATCTCAATCAGTCGAGCATGTGTAACATTCAATCATCCTATCTCAATCAGTCGAACATATCTAACATTCAGTTGTTCTATCTCAATCAGTCGAGCATCTGTAACATTCAATCATTCTATCTCAATCAGTCGAGCATTCATTTATTAAGTAAAGTAATAGTTTCTATAACTATCATTCAAGCATTTTCAAAGTAAATTCAAATGGTTCATGTTTTACTTAGCCGGTTCATTTCAAAACTATACCTCATTATTCTAAACAGTTAAGGTACCGAGGCGGGCATTACATACACCCCCTCTTATTAAAACTTCATCCCGAAGTTAAGTCTCATGTGCTTCCACGGTGAGTTTTCACTTCCTTTTCACATTCATTTCTTCAATATATCCACAATTGATAATAAAATTTCATTTCTTCTTTTCTACCCTCATATAAGTATAAGTCGCATAATTGGTAATATAACTAAATCGTACCTTTCGTAGTGTAGTAATCCCCACAACAGTTCTCTCATGACTCACTAATTGTAACCGAGAACAAATTCTTTCAATTCAACAAAACTATAAGTATATCATTTATGAAAATACTGAAAACACTGACATATTTCAACATAAGGGATAAAATATTCAATTCCAACTTCTCCCTTTTTTATAATTACGTATAACTATCACATGTTCAAAACAATGTCCAAATTCCAAAATAAGAATTTACCCTTCCCAATTTTGTTCTTCAATACAGTTCTTAACCATTACTGAACTAATCTTACATGCAACCTCTCTCTTCTCATAATCCAGAGTATAATTAAATACTAGAGTGCCATTTACTTGGTATAGCTAAAAGTATAATCTCAGAATTTTATAAGCAAAGTCATGCAAGGTTTTCTTCTCTTCCTAACTCAAACACAATTAAGATTCTATAATTTAAGTAAGTTTAACTTCTCTCTTTTCACATTTCAAAGCACGATTACAAACTAGTAGTGCATACCTGCGAAGCCATCACCTTGATTTCAGAAAATAAGCATTTACCACTAATCGATAAAATTCTCGACGCATAACCCATCATCAAAGTATATGAACCTTGAATATCATTCAATCTTTCATATTAGCAATATTAGAGAAGAAGAATTCTAACCTGTTCAAGAAGCTGGAAATATCCTTGCCGAAGGAGAAGAAGCAAAAATCGCAACTTCGATTTGTCTACGTTGATCTTCGTAGCAATTGTATGTCATAAACTTAGCTTAGAAGACAATTATCACCATTCGTATCCTCGCCAACATTGTAATTTTTGGGAAATGTGAAAAACTTTCATAATACTTGAAAGACTCTTCAAATTTTATGATTTTACAACCTAATTTCTAATTTCCCATTTTCCCCAATGTCAATAAAGAATATGACAATAATTTTCAAGAGTAATAACATTTATTTCTAATTACACCAAATAGCTAATCCATTACTCAATTATTTAATTACCCCAATCCCTTCCATCTCACAACTTTTATAAGCACAATGGCATACCAAAATATATAAAGGGTCCTCTCCTATATTATGCACATATCTAATTTACCATAAATCCCATTTCAAAAGTGCTTCCCTTCCAAAGTCCTTAAATACAATCATTTCATGGAATGCAATTATTTTCAACATAAACAAAATACTTATAATATAATCTTATCAATATGGATCAATGCCTAAATTATAGTCCATAAATTTATAATTCGTAATTCTTTCAAAACTTAACTGATCTAGATGGCAATCTGTTTTTCATTGAAATACTATGCATATATTGTAACTCTTTTTATAATAAGGGTAGAGTTGGAAAATTCTTTTAACAAGAAAATATACATTAATATATATACTTTTCATTTCCCTTCCCTAACTATAAAACATACCAACTATTCTTTTCAAAAGCCAATAAACATATCAAATGGCCTACTCCTTTCAAAATGATTTCTTTATATACATAGGATAAGATAAGTTTATGTTTCTTCCTTGCCAAGGTGGCAATTCTATAGACCGCTTATATACATACACTACTTTTTCCTAGTTTAAGCACACTTCTATAATTGGTAGAATAAATTTATAATAACAACAACCAACATCTTATATTTCTATAATTTCCTTTTTCTTATCTCAACTCTATTTTATATTTGATAGGAAAAGTTATGGTAGCCACCTACTTACCTTCCCATCTCATTATATCTAAACACATTCGTACACCTTGCAGAGGCATATCTATTTTCTCCATCATTCAATGCCATAATACATACAACCAAATATACGAACAAAAGATATCTAATAAATAAAATTTTATGATAGACCAATAATCAAGTAAGCACTACTGGGTTTAAAGCTACACGTTACCTCGACTAAGTTCAATTAAAAAGTACCATCCTGTGCATAAGAAAATTGCTAAAACCACTCGGGTTGAATCCGTAGTTATGCTTATTTTTTTTAATAACAGTGAATGACTGGTTAATAAAAGATTACATGTGAACACGTGCTATATAAGAGTGATTGAGACATGTCGAAACAAACACATGCACTTACTCCATTGCTGGAGATCCAGCTAGCTATTCACTTAAGGTAAAGGCGAAGTAAGCGGAAAATCTGTTGCCTAGCGAGCTAACAAGGGGACCGAGATTTAACTAACTCTTCCATAACCATTAGCTAGGGGAAAGGGTTACCACTTTATGTCCGAGATTTATTAGCTCCTCCAATAAAACTTCCTTAAGGCACTATTAAACAGTGTGCAAACAATAATTTAAATCACACAGACTCATACGATTTCACATATCAATATATACATATACAAACTGAGATCGACCAGAATCTCTACGATTTCATAATAAAAATAATAACATGCATGGTTCATTTAACATCCTAAAGAATGGGTTGATCAAATTCGACATATGTAATAATTGTCATATGGATTAATAACCTACAGATATAAAATATTGATAACATCACAAGGGATGCGTTGACAGCACTCAGCATATGTAATTTTAAAAAAATGGCAACAAGGTTCTACGTAGCTTAGACTACCAAGCAAAATCATATGTTTACTGAGATCTATAGAAAAAAATAACAAAGATTAACAGGCGAACATACCTTCTCGTGTAAACCTGTTGTAGGCGGATTTGCCAAGGCGTTTACAGTCAACAGATTCTCTTATAAACCTGCTTTTTATATCCTACTATAGACGGATTTGCCAAGGCGTTTTCCAGCGAAACTACCGTACTAAGGTAAACCGAGATTAATAAGACTTTATTAGAGGTCATTCTCAATATGGAAGACAGAGATGAATTCATCTATACAAAAAAAATTTACAGAACACGAATTTTAAAATAATGATCACACTATGATCAATCCCTAACTAGGGTGTGCTTATGCGATAAAAATCGATGGACGTCTGCCAATATACACCTATCAAGCGTTACAGGGATCTAACCTTTACCACTGATAAATTATGGCATATAGCGTTACAGGGATCTAACCTTTACACAGAGTAATTAGGGCATAAAGATATCTCCAGCACACTCCTAACGAGCGTCTCCATGAATATAGCTTTTACGATAAAGTGTTTACGATATATGTATCTGTTAGCAACATACCTAACAAATGTTTGCAGAATTATGCGAGGAATACCTCTACCACCGAGTACCATATGCAGCATCCAAATAACAACTGAGAAGGAAGTTCCCAACCCGAACATAACCTTCTCTTATCTTTAAAGAAGTACAGACAAAATACAGGGAATGGGTTTTAACCATTTTTTTTTTTTAATCTGACATACATCATGTACAGCAAACAAAGACCAGATGGAAAGCGGTTATCCTTCACTGCAAAGTAAAAACTATTATCAGATCTACTCTGTAATAGAAACAAATAGACCCCAGGGAAGATGCGATAACCATCCCTTGGAAATCAGAATATAGCAAATGGAATTGTTTTATAAGCAGGATTTATATCAACATAAGTAAGATAATATCAGAGGAAAAACCGATTTGAATCTCCAGAATGGGTACTCAACCAGTTTAAGATTGCATCGATCTCCAGAAGGAATAATTAGGAATAATAAAATTGAATTTAATCTTCAGATTGATTAAATACCGAGCTTAATTCGCATTGATCTCCAGGATGGTTAATTGCACAGACTGAATCATTTGATTTTCAAAGATATACAACAGAGTTAAGATAGTGTCAATCCCTGAAAAAGGATTAATGACAGAGGTGGATCATTGATATCCAGAATGGTCATTTTAGCGGAGATGAAATCATTTGATATTCAAATATATTCGGCAGAGATAAGATTGCGTCGATCGTTGGTAGAGAATAAATCGCATAGGTAGCAAAGGATCTGAAATTTTATTTTTATACAAAAAGAAACGAATAAACAGGATCTTTCAATAACAATTCCAGCGATCATGGAGATTGGATCTTTCTTTCAAATCTGGAAATTGAATTCGAATAAATGCAAAGATAGTAATTATGCAGAGTAGTGCAAATAAAGGTATTGCGATCATGGGATCGGATCTTTTCCTTCCAATCTGGGTTTATCCCCTTCTTGGCACAGCCACAGATCTGTTTAATTAATCACTTCTAGGATACATTATGAATAGCTATCGAACTAAATGCTTTTGCTATGACGAATTACAAAATGATGAAAGAAAACACACAACTTGACAACAAGTTTTAATGGTTTGACAAGTGGTAGTGTGATTCAGCGGACTTCCTGTTTTCAGTATGAGTTGGTCGACAGCAAACTTTGATTTCCTTAATTATCATTGAGTAAGGCGGTGGGTGTCTTTCACGACCAGCGCAGAGGGGGTGGATTGTAATGCATTCAGATCTTTTATCATTGGACTTGGAGATAGAATTATGAGTAAAAGAAAATGCTTGCAGAGACAAGCAAGGATCCACGCGAAAGGGTGAAGGTGTAAAGCCTTGACAGAGGTGTGAAACCAATACTATCTTGAGGACCAGACAGAATGTTGGCATAAGAGCTTAACCAAATGGAAAAACCGGTGCGTGAATACTGAATAAGGCGTGATGTGCAGGGTATCATCAAGATGTGAATTATTAAGTCAAATTCAAAACTGAAGTCGAATCTATCTGAGTGTAAGCAAATTTCTTTCACAGTAAAAATAAGGTTGACTTCCAGAATGTAATTTACACAGAATTTAATTGAGAGGCAGATCTATAAAATTCGATCCGCTTAGTATATAATAACTTCCTTATCGAATGCATAATGATATGATCAATTCCAGCATGTAGACTACACAGAAATTCACTCAATGGCATATCTATAAAATTCGATCAATATAGTATATACAGAAAATTCTTTTTCCCAATGCACACTGAAATTAATTGAATAGTAGATCTATAAATTAGAAGGTAGAACAGAGATGGATTTCATTTATCCATCTTGACAGAGACAAATTCTACTACCCCGATTTCATTCATCCAATAAAACAGAGATCTACAGAAACAAGATTAATACGTATTCGTCTTCAAATATCATGATAGGAATGAGAATTTTCTAGATCTCTAAAATTATAATAAGATACAGAAAAGTAAACTATTTTTTTTTTATTTTTTTAATATTTTTCAATACCATGGCAGAATATAAAAATTCATAGATGTCAAAAACGATTTCTCGACACAGAAAAATAAAATATGAAATATTATAGTAAATAAGAACCTGTAGTATTAAAATATGAAATATTATAGTAAATAAGAACCTGTAGTATTTGTTGATCTGGTCGAATGCGTATTCTTGCGAAGATCGAAGTTCCAAGCTCCCGTTGATCACCACGAGTCCACCGACGAACACCTGTAAAATTATGAGTCCGGTGCCCTCAAGGCTCAACCGGCTCTGATACCAAATGTAGTGACCCCCGTTTCGGGGTCCCAAAAAAAAAACTTCCAGTACGATTTTTCAGAAGAAGATATAGAAGCCACAGATCTAGTTCTATCTATCGTAGTACATGAATGTCAATATTTAAAACTATATACTCAGATTTATTCATTCTAAAAAAGATTTAGCAAAATAAATAAAATAAAAATACTTAAAACCTATTTTCGACAGTTGGTCTAACAAATCGATGGAGTCCTCGAAGTGGTTTTCGCACGATCCAATCCAATCTCCTGACGAAGTACCAAGTGACCTCTCGGTTGACCTCCCTACTGTATCAGGGTTATTCTTCTTCATCCTGAACCCCCGAGCTAATGGGGTCGTAAGAACACACAATCTAACTTCCCGAAAGGATCTCCCAATCCTCGCTAATCCCAACTCCAAGGATCATAACATAATCCAAGATTATGATGACCATCTAGCATTAGAGAGCAAAAGATGTCCTTCTCTCCTTCTCCTCCCTCATTATATAGCAAAATCATGTGTGCCATGTGTCTGTCTATGCACATATTTAATTTAATTTAATATTTTAATTTCCAATATTCTCAAATACATATGTCTTTTTAATGTCTTTAATGTGCACCTAAATCCCTATATCAGTGGGAGTTAGGTGTAGAAGAGTTCTACTTCTCTTTTGATTTTCATTTAGTTTACTTAACAATCTTTTAGTTAGACTTATTGCTTTCTACTTTTCTTTCTTTTCCTATTATTAAAATTGAATTAAAAGATGATTCATTTTACTAAAAGTATAATCTATTTTAAATTTTCTTTTTATAAAATAATTTAAATGAATAATAAAATTAATTAAAGTAAAATCTTGAATAATAATAAAAGAAAAACAATTCTTTTATTAATGACCTATTTCAATTCTTTCTCAAAATAATGAAGTCAATTAAATGGAATCTTTAATAGAATAAAAAATAATATAATCCATAAAATTAAAATCCTTGAATAAAAATAATTCTCTTACTATTAGTCTTTTTCAATCTGCATAATTAATCAAATTTAATATTGAATAAAATCAATCTCTTCAATTCTTTTTCAAGTTAATAAAATCAATTAAAATCAATAATTCAAATTAATGAAATCAATTAAAAATAAAATCTTGAATATAATTTTTCAAATTAATAAAATAGAACAAAATGAAATAAAGTATTTCTTAAATCTTATGTGAAGCTCTCATTTATACCATTGATTAATTTTCTTCCTCTCGTTCTTGTCTAGTTACCTCTTCGATAGGCCCTTCTGACAGTTTCATTTCTTCCTTCTTGTGGGGAGTACTGCGTAGCAATCGGGAACCGTTACCGCGATCTCTCAACTACGCTGCTTGGAGACTAAGGGATGTTGAGGGATAAGGCTCTCCTTATTGCACGCCCCTCAACTCATTGTATACGACCAAATCATTATGCCCTTTCCCGTACGGCATACGCTTCCCTGGGTGAGCTGAAACGGCTTCTCCCGTGCGTGGATTGCTAATCCAGGGTCGACAATCTGTCGTTATACCTCTATGTGTTCTTTCCATTCTTGCGACCTAGTTCCATTGTGGGTCAGTCGGTAAATCATCTTACCTCCCACTACACACACACACACTCAAGCGCACATTAGTAGCGTTGCACTATGAAATATTTCATCATCCATCATAATATCTCAGTCAATCGAGCATATATTTCGTTCATCCTTTTCTCTCAATCAGTAAATCATATCTATCATTCATCATTCTATCTCAATCAGTTGAGCATATGTAACATTCAATCATCCTATCTCAATCAGTCGAGCATATCTAACATTCAGTCATTCTATCTCAATCAGTCGAGCATCTGTAACATTCAATCATTCTATCTCAATCAATCGAGCATTCATTTATTAAGTAAAGTAATAGTTTCTATAACTATCGTTCAAGCATTTTCAAAGTAAATTCAAATGGTTCGCTTTTACTTATCCGATTCATTTCAAAACTATTGCCTCATTATTCTAAATAGATAAGGTACCGAGGCGGGCATTACAATTTTCAAGTTGTAGTTGTGGAATTAGTTCCATGTCATGGAAGATTCAGACTTTGAGTTGTATGAGGAGGAAGATTATTTATATGAAGAATATGATAATTATGATGAGCAGTATGAAGAATACTGTAGACAGTATGAGGAAGAGAATTCCCAAGAAGTTCCTTCCACAATCATCTCCCATGAGATCATGATTGGAAGAAGAGACTATGGTTATTCTGAGAGCCATATTCAAGAAAAAGCTGCATGTTCCACAGTCAAAGGTCAACCTTCTATGGAAGACTTAATAAAAGATATGAAAGATTTATTGGATGCATGTGACTTCACAAGAATTTTTGGATCCTCTTCAAGAAGATCCTCCAAGAATCTTCATCCTAAGACAACTAGGGAGAATCAAGACCCAAAAACCAATCATGAGATTGGTGACAGAATGGAAGAAGAATCTACTGCAAGATTCTATGCTGAGGATCTCAAGATAACCTCAGAAAAGATTAGTAAGCTTAATGATGGTGAGACATATTTTGGATTAGATCCAAAAGAAGAGCCTAAATCAGATTCAAAGTCACCAGTTGAGCTTTATAGTGAAGTAAAATTTGACCACACATTAGTTAGATGTGAACTAGTAGAATTGGTGGCAGAACAATGCACCATAACCCCACCTATTGAAGAGAGAATCATGATGCCAAGGTATGGACCACATTTATATTTTTGCACTACTTTGTATAATAATGATGTTGCAACCACATCAAAGGATAATTATTGCACAAGGGATTCCTTGGATGCTGAGTCTCGGATCCTTAGTGATAAGGGTGAATGTAGTGACAAGACTGAATCACTAGAAAGGTGTTTACATGATGCTCACATGGTTGGAAGAGAAGCTACTGAGGAATGTTTTAAGTGTAAGGAAGCATCTAATGATGTGTATTCTCATATATACGTGGGAGACATGGAAGTCCCCAGTGGTGAAGGTGTTGTGGATGCAAGATCCATGGAGAAAGAAGAAGGTCTTGCAGCAACATAAATTGAAAATCAGAGATTGGTGGAAGGTCAAACCACCAACATACCATCACAAGGAGGGGAAAATATAACTCATGGGAATTTTGTAAATTTTGATATTTATGTGCCTATGTGTCAGTCTGATGGGGCAGCCACTTCTGAGGAGGAGATGGTCTTGGTTGAGCTCCCAGGGGTCGAGACTCCTAAAATTAGGAGAGCTGAAAATTTGAGAGAAAGACTTACTGGTGCACTAGAGATGAATGAGCACCCCAGTTGCAGCCAAAGATATGATATTCATGATCTGAAATATGAATATATTGCAGTCCCAAAATATGGATCAGCTTTCATAACGTCAACAGAATCAGCTGAAGTTGATCCTAGGAAGCTAGAAGAAGAGAAGGTTTATCTGCCAGAACCTCATTTCCTTGAAGGGACACTGAAGATGAGTGAATGTAAAATCCAAGAAGCCCTTAAAACCCTCAATGACACCCATGCCTTAATGAATACCCTCTGTTGGAATTTGGGAGAGCAGCCTTCCATGAGAGACATGGAAGAATTTTAGAAAACCATGACAAGCATAAAAGGTGAATTCTTGAACCTGCTTTCTGATGGAGATTGTAAAGTTGTTTCATGGTGTATCCATGAAGGATGATGAAGAGATCAGAAATCTCAATGGGGAATTAATGGCCACCCAAGATTCTTTGAGAAGCTATCAAAGTGCCCTCCAAGAATGCAACACAAAAATATTGCAGCTTCATGAAAAGTTGCAAAGATCCCCCCTACCCTCCTACACACCATTCAGTCAACTTCATTTGGCTGAAAGAATTCTTGAACATACGGAGGAACCTCATGAGATGGTGTATCACGAGTATCATTCATTTTTATATATGCTTGAAGAGTGTGCAAAATAGTTTGATGAGAACCAAGCACTTGACTCTTTTCCAAGGGAACTTGAGTTGTTCCTTGAAGACAGTAACTCTCCCATGAAAGAGTGGGATGAGAGCACCCAATTTGGGCCAGCCAATGATGGAGAAGTTGCATCCATAAGTCTGGTTACTGAAGGTTGCAGACATGCAAAGAAGGTGCACAGTTCTTTCCCACATGTCCTAGATTCAGCAACACCACTAGGGAATGAACAGTGGGTGAATAATTTTTTCTGGTTTGTGTTACATGTACAGCAAGAGGATCATGAACTGTCCCCATGGGAGATAGACCCTATTGCAGAAGAGATGGCTGATTATAGCTCATATAAATCAGAAAGCAAGATCTCTGATTCATCCACGGGATGGATGAATAGAGATATCACTGAAATGGAAAATCTAGAAGGTAAAATTCTTATGATTTGTTGCAAGAAAATTGTTTTTAATTTGCAACCATTGGAGGTCACTCAGCCACATATGGATTAGGTGAAATATTACCTGACAAACATGAAATCTCCTTGCAAAAATGTTTCTTCTTATGGTCAAGGGAAGGTAGCTAAGAAGGAAAGTTGCCAAGATAAATTAATGGAACCTTTTACTTGTAGAGTTGGCCTATGTGGAGGGAATCCACATGCTTGGAGGTATGCTTACATTTTTTTCCCAATGGCAGAGAGCTGAGCCATTGGATGTTTTCACTTGAAGAAGCATTTTTCTCTCTACTTGGTTCGGTTGGCAATAATGTCCTTTTAGTTATTCCCCGGATGAAAAGGCACATGTTTGATGACAGATTCTCTAAATTGATTCTGAATATTGTGAAAATGCAGTTGACACTTTGAGATCCTGGCATTCATTGGAGTGACAGTTTTCCAAAGGTGACAGAAAAATTTTGGTCCTTGCAGGAGAAATAGTGGGATCCAGGAATTCTACTCAAGTTATCCTAAATGGGTTGAAAATTTTGTTCATTGCTGGTTAATTGCATATATAAATTATAATGCAGTTTTATTTTCCTTTCATAGTCATTTTTTTTAAGCCCCAAGTTTAATTTTCAGATTTTTCAGTGGATGGGGACAATTATAATCAGAGTGGTGCAGTAGAAGCTTGATGGAGTCCTAACATTGCTTGAGGACAAGCAATCTTGGGAAGGGAGGACTGTCATGTCCCTAATTTTGGCTCATCCAATACCATGGGTGAAAGGGGACAAGATCAACCCCTAAGGGAATTAAATGGTATTAATTCTATTTGCTTAGAATTACTTTTAGCCGAAGTCTCACAAATTGGCAAATTTATTTATTAAAGGTAATTTTGATAAATAAAATTAATGGAGAATGAATAAGTGGGCCAAGAGGGCACCCATGTGGAAGATGTTTCCAAAAATGGAGTAGGGTGTATTTTTGGAGGAAATTATACCACAGGAGTTAATTAATCATTAATTAATTAATTAAATGATGAAGTTGGAATTAATTCTAAGTTGTATTATCTTTTATTAATATTTTATTTGTTATGCTGAATAAAAGGAGAAATTGGCTCACCAATTTGAATTAGTGGATAAGGTTGGAGGAATTACTTGGAGTAGAAGTCAAGTAAGCACTAGAGTCCAAAAATGTTGCCAAAAATGAGAAAAGGTGAATATTTCAGGAAAAACAGCATAAATCCAGAAAGCAGGAAAGTTCAGAAAAGAAGGAAAGTCAGAAAAGGAGGAAAAAAGAAGGAAAGCCAAAGCAAAGCAAGCAAGCAAAGCAAGGAAAGTATGTTCACTCATGGGTGACCTATTCTCATAGTTCACCAAGCTAAGTAACTTTCTCAACAAGTCAACACGAATTCTACTTAAGAAGGTTTCCAACTTCATTCAAGAACTTTTGAGCATTTGTAATTTGTGAATGAGAGCTCTGAGCTACTCACATGTTGAGAGATGTGCCTCAACAATTCCTCTTGGGTGATGTGCCCCAAGGCCCTATGATTTTCCCATGAGTATTATGCAGGTCTAGAAAGCAATATTACGGCCAGTAACATTCAGTATAGTTCAGCCATGAAGATCTAATGTCAGATTGAAGAGGAGGCTACCATTGGAGGAGATTCACAGCTAGATTTGGTGGAAGAACTCTGGTCGAAGATTATAATTATGGAGAGATATTCGGGCCTCCAGTGAAGTCTATCAGCTGAAGTTGCAAAGATGATTTGCTTCTATATTCTAGAGTTCAAGATCAGATCTATTTTCCACTCTTCTCTTACTCCTACTCCCATAGCCAGTTTTGGAGGTGATTTCCCTAAAGGAGAGAACTGGTGGATGATGGCACCCATTGAAGACCAGCATGTTCAGAATGCGGCATGTTCATCCATCTAATCATTAGATGGATTGATAATGACCTCCATTACAGATCCAAAGTAACTTCTTCCTTATCTTCTCTATTCTCCCACTGTTGTAACAAGAAACTAGCCTGTGAGGCACTATCATTTGAAGAGCAAGCAGTAAAATAAAGGAGGAATGTTCTAGATGAAATATTTTGTGTTTTATGTATGGAACATCTCATATCATAGTTAAATAATCATTAGAACAGATTTTGTGGTTTATAAATGCAGTTTATCAATTTAAAATTCAAGACTAGCTAGATTGATGAAAATTCTAGACTAGTTTCACCACTTTCATTGCCAAATCCATTCTAAGAACTATTTTTACATTTTGTCAGTTGGAGAAGGTCCTTAACTCAGTCTAGTATCCATATTAGTCCTAAAAATCAGAATTTGGAATCATTTCAACCCTGTCTGGAAAGTTAAGAAAAATACTAGCTCAGCAATCCTAGGAGAGCCCAAAAATCCCAATTCTTCCCAAAATCTCCCAAGTATGAAAAAATACCTTCCTGAACATAACCAGCACTCATTTTACTAATATAAACTCTGTCATTAACTCCCATAACCCCCACTTGTCTATTATGCATATGCCTGCTACCCAGGAAGCCTCGAAGTAGGAAATAGACTAACTTTATTGTTGAAAAGTGAAAGGTACTGGTACATGGTGCATAGGAAATCACCAATATGAACCTTTGGACCCACTGTTTCACCTAACCTCATACATTTTCTAGAATTAAATATTCATCCCACCATCCTCATTCCCTACCTCAGTACCCCTCACTTACCTCCTGCACTGTTCGAAGGAATTGACAGAAATTTTACTAGTAAAAATTTATAAAAATTTTGAAGTTGAGTTAATATCTTGGTTGAACTTTCCCAAGGATATTACAACATCATGCTCATCTTGACCTTTCCATAAAAATATTTTAGGAGGTTATGAAACTAATTTTAGATTGGATTATATTTTATACCCCCAATATAAATTTTCCAAGCATCATTGAATTGCTTCAGAAAGTGAGTTACAACTCACTATAAACAAATAAATTGGACTTAGATTAATGACCAATCAATTTTGTTGGAATTGTGACATCATATTATAACTAGGGGAACCTCTCTCCTGTGATACCATGGCCTAGATGTTGTTTTACTTGATGATTTATGGAATCAGGGTTTTGTCGAGTAAGATACAATACAATTTCTTCATTATAGTTTTTCTTAACTTTACCAATGAAGCATATAGAAATCATGCTCATGTCAGAATTGCCCCACAAAACTTGTATGATATCACAACACTCAATTATGCTACTTGAATTTGTTTTTATGCCCCTAATAGAAATTTGTTAAGTGTCCTCAAATGGATTTAGGAAGCAAGTTACAAATCACCATAAATTGCTAACTAAGAATCAAGTAAAAAACTATCAATTATGTTGGAATTATGACATCATATTACAATTAGGGTCACCCTTCTCCCATGAACCCATGGTATGGATGTCGTCTTATTTGATGATTCCTGGAACTAGGGTTTTTCTTAGTAACATGTAATGCAATTTTTTCATTATAGGGTAAATTTTATAAAACTCTACCAACAGAGTATGTAAAATCATGCTCATATTTAACTTTCCCAAACAAACTTGTAGGAGGCTATGCCACTTGGTTATGTTGCATGGAAGCGAGTTAAAACTTGTCATAAACTGATAACAAGGACCTGTATAGACCAACCACCAATTTTGTTGGACTCATGACATTTGATTACAACTAGGGGAACCCCTCTCCCATGTGTCAATTGGTTGGGTGTTGAATTATTCATTTTTTTGGAATATGTTTTTTCTCAGTAACATGCAATGAAAATTTTCCATTTACGGGTAAATTTTTGAAAACTTTGTTAACAAACAATGTTGACATTGAGATCATGTTGAGCATTCCCTAACAAACTTGCAAGAGGTTATGACACCGAGTGCTCAAATTTGTTTTTATTCCGTCGATATAAATTGACCAAGTGTCTCTAAATGTCTTTAGGAAGTGAGTTAAAACTCACCATAAAATACTAAATTGGACTTGGATAAATGTACCATTGATTCAATTGAACTTGTGACATCATATTATAGATTTGGGATCCCCTCTTCGATGATTCCATGGCCCAAATGTTGTTTTATTCAACAATTTCTAGAACTATAGTTTTTCTTATTAGCATGTAATGCATTTGTTGCATGAAACTCAATATTACTACTCATATTGGTTTTCATGTTATCATTATAAATTTCCCAAGTGTCTTTAAGTGGCTTTAGGAAGCGATTTATGACTCACCATAAACTAATAACCGGGACTCAAATCGGTGAATTATTGATTTAGTTAGACATATGACATAGGATTACAATAAGAGGAACCCCTCTCCCTTGAGTCTATAACTGGATTTTCTTCTTTGAATATTTGTAGAACTAGGGTTTTTATCATAAACATGAAATTCAATTTATTTATTGTAGCTAAATACTTATATGTGCAGTTTCATCATAAGTAACTCATAGAGTGAAACAAACCTTTTCTCTTTTGACTATTTTGGGTAGATAAGATAGTATAGGTGTTGTTGTTCTGTCTGGTCCTCATTTTAAATATATACTTCTAATGCACCTAGGTGAAATTTTGTTACCCGAGTCCTTGATGAACACAATGATTCCAAGGAAAGGGCATTTTTCATAATTGTGTATGATGGGTGGATTTATAAAAAGAATAAAACCATTATAAAATTATTTGTTTCTTATCCTATAGGCATGCTATATCTTAAATATGTAAATATTTATACCCTCCTTAGGATCACCTCATCATTCTATGATCCACTTGAGATGATTGTGTTAGGGGGGTGAGCGTGGAGATATTTGTGTTAAAAGAGAGGGTGGAGGATGTGATAAATTTGAATTGGTTAAATATCTCATGGAAAATTCAAAATACATAACATAATAAATTTCAAATTCTTAACAAGAGTGGGTTGGAACTAGATGATAAATAGTTGGGCTAAGTAGGAGCTTAAGGAAGAAAGAGAGATCCAAAATGCTAACATGGTCAATATTTTTGGTGTAAAGTAAGGGTTTATATGAGACCCATGTGAATGACACCCCATGCAAGTTTAATATCTAATGTGAATTCATTTTTATACAAAAACCATTATTTGGATGTAATGACATACCACTATGATTGTAGGGACTATGGCAAGGCCTACAACATCATATAAAATTGTTGTAATATTAAATTAGCCAATTTTAGGTATTCTAGGGATAGCTATGAGAGATATAGAGTCCAATACAATTAAAATGAAGCTAAATATAAGCAAAATCTTGGTGGCAAAGTGAACCAATGAATATGATGAAATGAAAAAATTAACAATAACATTTCCTACATAATATTTACTTGATATAACAATATCATATATTCACTGGAATTTCCCTCATCATATTTTTTATATCATATGTATCAAGTAGAAATTGGAACAAGATTTTAGGCATTGGATCGAGGTCAATAGATCAATGCCACTAAAGATTCATAACAATGAAACTTATTATCACTTTTAGTGGTCATTATCACATAATCATAATATCTATGGAAGGATCATTACTATAAGGGATTGAGAGAGTTAATGAAAATAACGCATGTGTGCCCCACTATTTCCCAATCCATGTCAATTCTTTCATACATAGCACCTCATTATTTTCCCAACTCCACTCACAATTAAGAATTATCGTTTATTGGTTAGTAAAAAGTGGACTAAATGAAATTAAGATATTTTTCTCTCATATAAAGAATATAATGGAATCATAAATAAACATCAAATATGAAAAGACTCTAAAATAAGATCCAATCCTTTGTATCTATCTTAAAAAAATGGTCAATTTGTACATATTTTACAAATGACATGTCATACCCAGTATACATAGTGGAACCTTGTTCCCAAACATGTAAAAATGGCACCTCGTACTCTAGACACAATTGGCACCTTGTGTACAAAACTATACTATAATGGCTAAGATACATAATGGATGGGTCATTGACCCTTTCCACCTTCACCACTACCAAGTGAAACCCTAAATATGAGCTTCCTCCTCCTAAATTTGGAGGCAACTCAAGTCTTCCTACATCTCAAAGTTGTGTATCTTTCTAGAGATGAAAAAGGAAAAAAACTTGTTTTTTCCACGGTTCTATCATTAACACTTACAAAATGATAGTTTAGAATTTTGTATAAAAAAATTGTTGCATGGGACTGTAATTCATGAGGCCTTATTCTCCTCCATGACCACAATCGCTATGCCATGCCTCCTTAAATCAATTACAATAATCAATGAATGAAATTAATCAAAATGCGTAATGTCAATTCCATTCATGCTAGCTAAAAATTTCGTCAAACCAATTGGGGAAATCTGTCTACCCAGAGTGGATATAAATGCTCAATATCTTGAATGGAAACCTATATAAATGCAAAAAATCATACTCAACACCATTTAAAATTTCCATTCAATCATTGCATAAATGTTTATAATTATTTACATAAGATTATTTATTTACAATGCTTTACAAAATTGTGATGTATGACTTCCATGTCACTATATGACAATTGTAGATCTAGTAATTTGTTCTCATGTTTGAATGAGTATATTCAAAATGACTCCAATTTCTTTCAAAACTAAATGGTGTGCATACCTAAACCTTTTTTAATTTATACTTGAACACCCACTTGTTTTTGATGATTATATTGGTGTAAAGCATGAATTTTGTCTATCTCTTCTATCTACTTCAAGAAAAATTTAGCAATTCACCTCATATGTTATAGAGAAATGCACATTCTATCCTTGCATTAGTACAAACCACCCTCAATCTCCACATTACCTTCTTGAGCACACTTGAAAAATTGGGGATCCAAGTATAAATAGGTTGTTTCATGTAAAAGGGTGTTCATTACATTCCACCCCTTCTATATGATAGCCCTTATGACTTAACATTTTCATTTACAAGTAAAAGTCATTTCCAAAAAACAAATTCTTTGTTTGTCTCCTTTTCTTTGTCTATTGTCTCAAAATAAACTCCATGCATAATGTGAACAAGAAGCATGCAAATAATTCTCCTACACCTATTTTCTAGTTAGCCTTCAATAGTAATTGTTTATATACTTCCTCCAAGAAGATATTACATTTTGAAACTTGTGTATGCAATGTTCTCTTTCTTTAGGCATGTTCAACCTTGAAATTATGCTCATAGTTCAACCTTCATGTGCCAACAATTTTCAATTCCGTAGTTCTTTAATATTCAAAGTGAATATGGTGTTATTGTTGTAGTTTAAGTGGAACATAAAAGAATAATCCCAATTTTAACATGTGGTGCTTGTTTCTTAGCATTTTTTTGCAATTTTAGTTCATGTTGATTGGTAACCTATCTTTGGCTCCAAATTTTATATTTGAATAGTTTGAAATTGGATTTAAATATTGAAGAAGATGAACTTAAACTCTTACAATTCCTCTACTGGCATTCAAGATTGTGCAATGGACCTTTTCCTCTCCACTAAACACATTATAAATTCAACAATACATTTCTCTACTAAAAAATCCATTGACAAATCCAACTAATAAATTCCTCGAATACATACATGCATAACAAGATTTCCTATACAAGATGTTGGAGACAAATGGGTAAACAAGTGTCAAGATATATTAAAAGTTACTCATCCACTAAGGCCAAAGTTCTTGGATTGTTAGTGGTCAATTAAAACCTAACAATTAAAGATAGACTTTCCTTTTCAAGTTTATTAGATGGTTGTTATATGAGTTGTTGCAAAACAAATAATGCCACACATGTGCATTGAAAGTGTACAGTTACTTAAATAATCTAGGAGTGGGTTTCCACTTAGGATTTGATTCATTTTGTAAGCCCTCTTTTTGGCACTCTATTTTTATGTAGGTGATTTAGGTGTCTGTTTGGGATTCATGTGCACTTTATTATTATTATTAGTGATTTTATAATGTACTCCGATGTGTAGAAAGTAATATGAAATCTTAAGTTCACATTCTTTAGTTAGGAGTGGCCTTTAATTCATGTTAGAAATATTTGTGTTCATCATATAAAATATATACACATATACATAGCGGGGAAAAACCATAAAATCATCTAAATATTTCAATGTGATGATCCCTAGGGGAATAAGATGCAGTGACAATTGCATCATTTCTCGGATATGAGGCAGTGCCCTGGATGGATGGGTGTAATCTCAGAGCATCTATAAATTCCAAATAATAAAAAAGTTACAAATACTTTAAACTTAAATCTACTAAATATTTGTCAAATGAAATGTTAAATACATAAGCAATGAAAATATAAAAATTATGTCATACTAACCTCATCCAACAAACTATCTTGAATATGACCCTCTCTTAAGACATGAAAAGGATATCTATAATGAGAGCATCGATGAGCAACTAGCCTAGAACCATAATGACCATCCTAGCTAAGTGAAGACTTAACAATAGGTGACCTAACATCATTAGATGATGTCTTTCAATGAGAAGCTGCTACAAATGCACTTTGTTGGACTAGACTACATGTGAAGGATGATATCACAATATGAGTATCTTTAATCCTATATCCAAGATGAGGTGGTTTGTAAGGACAAGAGGTGTTTGGAAAGCGCTTAGGTGTATGCACCCCTTTTAGTGGGTTAGGTATTGTAGTTGATCTTGCGCTAAGGCAATAACATCCCCTTGGAATTCACTAATGTCAAAACAATTGAAACGATAACCAATAATGAACTCAGCCCATAATTTTTGAAGGAAATATAACGGAACCTCCTTGTTAGTGTAGGTATTTTTATTAGATACCATAAACTATCAATCCATCCAGTGGTCTCTCCATGGGTAGAATGTTCACTTTTCCATGCAAAGATGTCACTTTCTCGGATTAGGTGGTTGGTTGGTTCTAGAGTCAATGAACAAGGAAACAATGGATTCTTTGCTTATATTTAGTCTTTTAGACTCTTCCTTACTAATTCCACTTTATTAAAACTCTCTCATCCCCATCCTATATTAAGATATATCAATTAATTGGCCAATGGAAGCAACAATGTTTTCAAAGGAAATGGCTAGTGAAAGGAATGATGATTATGTTATGTTCCTAAGCTCCCCATTTAAGTTTCCAAGTTCATCTAAACTTTGATTTATTTCATTGTATGGTTCTTGTGGTGGTTAAGGTTTTTCTTTGTGTTTGGATCGAGGTTTTCTACAATCTTTGTGGAATAAAAATTGCATTTCAAAAATAACAACATATTTTAAAAAAATATTAAAATTTCTAAAATGTAAAAAATATAAAAATAGTATGACAAATAAAACTTACCTGGACCTTGGAAATTAACAATTGATGACGATATCTCCTCCTAAAATGCACTCAAACTATCTCATTCACAAAAGTCATCACTGCTTTGGGAGGACCAAATAAAAAATAATAATCAACCTTATTTTTTTATATTATGCATAGAAGAATTCACATGTATTCCTTGTACATGCACACTTAAAAGCATGTGTGCACTTTCAAGAATCTGCACATATTGGGACACACACATGTTCCTACTGCATGCACACTTTCAAGGACAAGCTTCTTTTAATTTTTTAGATGATGTAGATTTTATAATGGATGTGGTAGATGATTGCATAGGGTTTAGAAGTATGCAAAAAATTTTAATTTTGCAATAAGTGTAATGAAAAGATAACGCAACTTTGTCCCTCTTAGATATAAATAATAATAATATTTATATTAAAACAAATCATATCAAACAAAAACAAAATTAACATTGAGATATCGTTACTTATTTTGAAATTTTTAAAGTGATTTTGAAATGTGCTTTGAAATAAAGTGATTTTTTCTTTCCACAACTCTCTCATTCTTTTCTATCTTTTGTCTGATTCATCAAATCATATAGATATTTAGCATTAAGCATCATTTATCATTGATGTTTTTTTTATTATCAAAATATATTGTAGAGCCATCCATAGACTTTAAAAAACAATGCGATATGGGAAACACAGCCTTCAATGTTGATCATGACATACTATGATCAACATAATGGATTTGGTCATGCCCTCCCGTTAAAGTACGAGGTAATCCAAAATAAGATTCCCTACCATGTGATGCACAAATTGTCTCACATTACTAATTAAAAACGTGCATATTAGAACACTAAAGAACGTGCAGATTCGAATCTTGAGATATGGGTATATATACATTTGTAAGTTAAATAATTAAATTTTAGATCATAATTTCAAACTGTTATAGAGATTTTGAAGGTTTTTTAATAAATTTAAAATCTCAAAACATTATAAAAGAAATCTATTTAAAATGTGAAGTGTTTTGATAAGTTTTCAATGTTAAAGTTACATTTTATATTTATTGATTTAATCA
Source organism: Larix kaempferi (assembly GCA_027924585.1). Lineage (NCBI taxonomy): Eukaryota > Viridiplantae > Streptophyta > Pinopsida > Pinales > Pinaceae > Larix > Larix kaempferi. Next base: position 25,889,997 of record BSBM01000910.1, read on the forward strand.
ATTACTTCTTTCTAAATTAGATTTTAATCTAATAAATTGTCCATTTAATTAGATTTTAATCTAATAAATTGTTCATTTAATAATATTTAGAGTTAAAAATTTTAGATGCAAACATTATAATATAAACATATATGTTATTATCAGATATCATGAGAAAGACAAACATTACGTGAATTTATAATATATAAAATTAAAATAAAGCCTTAATTTGTAATATATAAAATCAAAATAAGATATATTGATTAGTTGAAAAAGAAATGTTAATTGAAAAATAAAATTCACTGCATAAATTATTAATTATTAACTTAGTATTAAAAAAATAAAAAAATAAAAAATAAAAACAAAACTTTAATGAAAAATAAATCTTTAAATAGAAACATTATAATTTTAAATACAAACATTATAATTATAATAATGTATGTTGTTATAATAAAGATAAACATTAAGTTAATTTGTAATATTTATAATTAAAATCAAAACCTAATACATAATATATTAAGTAGAAGAGGATATATTAGTTGTAGTTAAGGAAAAAAATTATATAAGAGGTGATAAATTAAAACAACCTATTACATAAAGCAAAGAGGATTGGTCCATGTCAAAGTTAAGTTAGCTCTACTAACCATAAGTATGACACATTTCACAAAACTTCAAATCTAAAAGGATTGGAGATATTTATAAATGAATACCTCATTCCAAAGACCATGTTGAACTAAGAAATGAGGTTCAAAAAGTAAAAGAAGCTAGGAAGGAAGGAAAATAGGAATTAATTAAAAATAGAAATGTTGTTATTCATGATAGAAACCAAAAAGATAATAGTAAATAGCAAACCGACATGCTCTAGATCATCTCTTCAAATTATTGAGGCTTCCCATGGAACAAAGGCCCCAAGTTACATTGGATCCCAAGTGAAATTGATATTATTTTTCTTGTTGAAACCTGGGAGCACGAAGAATCTAAGGTTCCTAACACAGAAGTATTTGTCTTAAGGTTGGTATGGAACAAGCAATCCTATCATAGAGGCACTAGAGGTATAACTTGTTGCATTAGGGAAAACATGCCCCCCCCCATGCTAGGATCTATAAGAAAGACCCTCACAACCAGTATATTTGGATAGAGATTTCAAACATTAATGTTAAAAAAACCTACATAGTGATATGTTATTTCGCCTCTATTAATTACAAATTTTGTAAGACCAACCTAGATCCAAATCCTAAGCTCTATCAAGCGCCGAGAGGGATCAAATCTCACGAGATGCAAACCTCTCCTTGAATAGATCCTTGAGTGCAATACCTGAGCCACCTAATCCTAAGCTCTAAAGTCTCTAGTTTAAGTCTCATATTTACTTTTTACTTTGTATTATTCTTTTTTGTTTATGGCCGACAATATCGACAAACACTCGACTCACAAGATCTCCCTCATACAAATGTTATTTATGACCGACAATATCGACAAAGACTCGACTCATAAGATCTCCCTCATACTGGGCTGTAGAGAACCTCTCGGCGCAAAAATAAATATAGATAAAAACTACCCTTACAATGGCTTAGAAATTGATATTTCTAGTCTAAGGAATGAAGGCAATATCCTCTTAATGGGTGACTTTAATGCTCAAAATTTGAGTAACCAATATATTCTTATAAGAAATTATGCCAACCATAATCCTCTTTAGTTAGATGAAGACCCTACTCTATAAAACCAGCACAAAAGAAGTTCTATAGATCTAGGTGAAAATTTGTTCACCTTTGAGCTAGTCAAGCTCTGTAGCGCTCAAGATCTTATAATTTGTAATGGTCTAATGAAGTGGTCAATTTCTATCAAGATGAATTGCATTCATGGGCTTGACAGTAGTGTGATATATTATGTCATAACTAATATCCCTTTATGCAACGCAATGATAAATCTAGATAATTTAAATGACCACGAGCTTGACTATGATGATAGAACTCTAATTGTAACCCACAATTTTTCCATGCATAGAAATCCCACATAAGAAAATTTTCACAGTTAAAAACATCTGATCTTCGACCTAAATAAGGATGATATTTTCATAAATGATTTAAAAAATGGCTTGTTTCCTCTATCAAATAGAGAAAATATAGAAGACCTCTATCATAATTTTACTATGGTGATCCTCTCATCTTCCATTAACAAGTTCTCCATCAAAGTTTCAGGTAAAAAGAAAAATAGAAGAACCAACCCCTAGTATGATAAAGAATGTAAAAATGCAAGAAGAGCCATCAAGGAATCTATTGAAGAGTCTCTAAAAGTTGTCAAGAAATTTAGATACAAAGCCCTAATTAAAAGAAAAATGCACTACAAAAAAAACAGGAAAATATTTTAGACCTCTCTAAGGTAGCTCCTAAGAAATTCTTGAGGCTAATTCTAACTAGTAAAACTAAAGATAATAATAGGATTGCTCTGAAGGATGGGAATTCATATCTTAAAAATATTTACGAATCCCTAGATGTCATAGATAACGTTTAAACCAGGTCCTTACAGTGGAAGAATTTTTCTCATTATAAAACATTGATTTTGGGGGTCAAGAGATTAGCAAGTGAAAAAACTAATGACACTGAAGGTTACCAAGCAGAAATCTTAAAAATTGGAGGGCATGTCCTCATTCCTCACATCCACAAACTATTCAATTTAACAATAAAGCAAGGTTTCCGTAAACCATGGACTCATAGCCTCATTATTCCTATATTTAAAAGTGGTGACCAAAATAACTCCTCTAATTATTAGACCATTATGATTATCCCTCAGCCAAGCTTTACAATATCATTTTAGAAAATAAATCAACATATGGATAGAAAGAGAAGGTAAGTGGGCTAAAGGCCAAGTGGGATTCAGAAGACATCACTCTACCATGGACCACCTCATTACACTTAGGATCATTGCAGAGGAATGTTGTAATAGTAAATAGAATCTCTTTTGCTACTTCATGGACTTTAGGAAAGATTTCAATATGGTGCCTATAAATAACTTGTGGAATATATTAGAAGAGCTAAAGGTTCCTTTAGAGTTGAGAGGTACCGCGATAAGGTTGTATGAGATTGTCATAGCCAAATTTAAGAGCACTGAGGGGTGGTTGAAAGATATTAAAATTGTAAATTATTGGGGTTAATCGAGGTTGCCCGCTCTCCTTTATCCTTTTCGGCATATACATCGATAATTGAGAAGGTTTTTAGAAGAAGAAGGTTGCATTGGTATAACCTTAAAACGAATAGTTGTCATCCTCCTTCTCTATGTTGATGATATTTTTCTTATGGAAATGTGTCCCTTTAAACTTGATAAGCAATTAAGAATTCTCAAGGATTTTTTCTCTAATATGGGTATGATTGTTAACACCGACAAAATAAAAGTAACGATTATCAAGTTCAAGAATTTCACTTAAGCTAATTTTGTATATGACAACAACAAGTTGGAGGAAGTGTCTTCTTACAAATATCTCAGAATTGATATTCATCACAAGCTCAACTAGATCTATAGCATTGAAAAAAGGATTAATAGACGGTGTAAAGCTTATTTTGGTCTTGAAAACAATTAATCAACAAAACTTGTGATGTGGGATAAAAATAAGTTCATATTTGACAGATTCTCGTCACTTCCATTATCTTCTATGTTTGTAAAGTTTGGGGTTGCAACATATCTAGAGAATCTTGGAGAAAGACTAAGTAAATCCAAAAGCGTTTTATAATGTATAACTTCAAAAGTAAAGGAAATATGTTGTATCCTATTCTCCTAATACAAGTGGGTCTTCCCCCTATTAAGAGCCTTGCTAGACTAGGTACATGGTGTACAAGTACAAGATAAATAACATGGGAGACTAGAGATTTCCTAAAATTTCTTTAAAATTTAGTTAAGCCACCTTCAGATCAAGAGAGGCTAGTATACAAATCCCATAGCTTGGTTAAACCACTAGGGGATTGGTGAAAATGCCGCTTTTGCAAACTACTAATAACATTAAAAATATTATCACATATAAGTTTAAAGAGAAAGTGTGGGGCAAGGAAGAATTGGAGGTTAAAAGAAAATTAAGATACTATAAGGAGGTCATTAACTCAATCTATAAGATCAAAAGTATCTCTTTGTTTTAACTAGTTCAAAGAAGAAAATTAATATAACCAAGATAAGAACTAACTCTCATGAGTTTCATACTGAACCAGGATGTTGGACAATTCCTAAAATACTATAGGTCAAAAGGATTTTCCATCTCTGTGAAACTATGAGCATTGAGGATGAAAGTCACTTTCTCTTAAAGTGCCCTAGGTACACCCACATTTGATTGTAGTTTCATAATCCTTGCTGCAATACAAATCTCCCTAAACTTCTAACTTGTGAAAACCATGGCAACATAGGAACACTTCTTTTTAAAAAAAAATTAGTTGATCTGAATGTTAATCATCATCATCATCACAAAATTAAAATAATATAATTGATTAGTTGAAATAGATTAAGAATAATCAACATAGGTCCTTCCCAAGCACCAATTTCTTGAAGTGTAATTTGATAATTAATCGTTTAAGATTATTTTTATATTTTATAAGTCAACATGGATTTTTGACAACTTTTTATTTGGTTTTAATTTTTTATTTTACGAGTGGATATAGATTTTTTTAATTTTTTTTATTTAGTTTTAATTTTTTTTACATGAATGTTTTTATTTTATAACATAACACGAGCACTCAATGCAATTAATTGAAAAAAAATCATTACAACAATTATTAATTATTGACCTTGTTTTAAAAAATTAAAACAAAACTTTATGAAAAATAATCACAAGTAAAATTTAAACACTACACTCTAATGTATGGAATATTTTCAATAACTTGTCGAGTCTTTCAACTTAATAAATAAATTACTATATTATTTTATAATTAAAAGAAAAAAACTATATTATTTGAATGTTTATTTGAACATTGAAGTTTTCCTAGTGCCATTGGTATGAGGGGATTCAGTTTGTTGGAGGATAAAAAATATTTAAAATTAAATTTAAATAATTGTGATAAAAATTATTAATTTATTTTTAAAGATTAGCTGTAATTGTTAATTTAGAAAGTTTATTTTTATATCGATAATAAAAAAATGGTTCGATAACGATCTACAATGTAGAATATGTATGTATAACTGTGAAAAATTCTAGTTTTTAATAATTTAATGTTTGTTAAAATTCAAATTTGCAATCAATGGTTTATACACATTGATTTGGATATTGTTTGGAATAATACTGACATAAAAGACACCGTTTTTTAATCTAACCAATGAAATTCCGCTGCGTTAAGATGTTTTATATATTTTTTATTCGATATAATAATTATACCATACAAATTGGATGCTTCGAGCAAAGCAGAAATACATCCTTTGAGCCTGAAACATTCGCAATATTATTCCAAGAAGAGAAGAATGGAGAGCAATTGGTTTATGATTGTCAAAGCAAAACGCAATTTCCCACTTAGTTTGTAAAAGCGCAGCGTTCACGGATTTGCCCTGCACTGCCCGTGAGCACACCGATTCTTCCCATCTTCTCCATTGACGTTGCAAAATCTGAGAAAAATGAGAAGACCTGCAATTCTGTATTGACATATGCTTCTGCTTCGTTGTTGGTCAGAAGCGCAGCATCAGATTGAAAGAGCCCTCTGTTCTTCTTTGCATTCACGTAATAGTCCGTGTCAAATATTCGAGAGCTACCGGGATCCATCTCTACTATTGTCGTATTGTCCCCAGGTTTGCATTTTATCTTCAGTTGAGCTGCATAATTTTTGTCCAAAGATGGATCCATATCTCCTTTCCCAGTAAAATTGTAAAGTCTACTGCTAAACGCGGTGCAGTGCGAAACCCCTATCGTGTGGGCGCCTGCACCCAGTATTATCATGTAACTCATGAGATTACGATGTCCATATAAATGAATCCCCGTATAACAGATTAACAGAGAATGGAAAATAGTGAATTAGCTGGTACCTGATAACACAACCAGGTCCTTAACATCAAGACCAATGCTGCCAAATATTGATGTGAGTTGCGAGAAATTTGCTGTGGGCGCAGGAAGTTTAGTGAGAGCTTCGTTCTCTATAGACACCACTCCATCTCTGCGTCCCGTTGGAACATTCCAGAATGGTCCACCTAACTGACAGTGGTAGTTGTTAATACTTTAGAATTTGGGGTTGATTATTATTATGCTTTTCTTATATTGAAGGAAGGAGAATGGAACATGAACAAGTATATTGTGATTTACATTGATTTTATATGATTTAAAATTCAAAATAAACAATTATAATTAAAGGTAATATAAAAAATAACAAATAGATGATGTATGGATAACTCCTAGCTCATATACAATCAGGGTAGATGATGTATGGATAACTCCTAACTCATACACAGTCAGGGTAGATGATGTATGGATAACTCCTAGCTCATACATAGATACAGTCCAAATACAGCCTCATGTTTAACTTAAAAAAATTAATAAATAACTAAAATATAAACAACAGTTAACTACAACTAAACATAGAAACCAAATAATTGTTTATATCAATTAACTTATCAGCAAAAACATGACGACAAATCCTTATGAGTAAACAACATGAACATGAAGGCAAGCATTATGAGTACCGAAGAGGAAGAGGAATGTTACCATATGGACACCATCTCGTGCTACGAGCGCAAGAATATCGGCGCATGACACAACTCCCGGGCACACCTTCTCCACTGCGGCTTTGGCTGAGTCAATGACTTGGAATCCTCTCAGAGTCAGATTCGGAATGGCGTCCTTTTCTGCTTTCGTTGATTGTGTTGAATTCAAGAGCACCGATCCATCGCAACCCTTCACCCAGTTAAACAATATATCAATTTATAGATCCTGTAAATGCTACGCTCTCTCCACAGTAAGTATATAATGATATTGTTGAATAACAGGGGTGTAAACTTAAAAGATACTCACTCTGACAAAGCAATCATGAAAGTGCATTCTGAGAAGAGGCGCGGCCAGACTTGGAGCTTTGGATATGTAGTCTGCAACTACATTTTCTACTGTTATATAAACTTCGGGGCACGTGTTGTCATAAAAGTTCAGTGCGAGTCCTCCGGCCCCTGCATCTGTATCTACATCTGCAAATACAGACGCAAATACCCAGAAAATCGCAACTGCAGCAAACAGATTTCTAACTTTAATTGTCTTCATGATATAATTTACCAAACGAGGAAAGCTTTGCAAAGTGGAATTGTAATTTTATTGCTATGACAATATCCTGGAAAACGACTCTATTTATACCCTGAATACATGTGCAGGTACTTGCGTCCTGATTTCTTTTAACGGTGGCAAGAAGAGTGCAAGGAAAGTACAATAATTGGAGTTGGTAGATATGACAAAGCCATCGTAGCTGGTATTCCTGAATCCTGAGAATCATTTCGGCCGCCGTACTGCAAATTAGTTGTTTATAAAAAATATAGTCAACATATTCCGAAACGTAGCGTTTTATCTCCATAGTTCGTCGTGATGATGGAGGTATCTTTTGTGTTTTCAAATTTGACACGCTGGCACTTTGACGTCGAGTGCGTCCACGACACTTGCATTCTTTGTTTGTATGGTAGAGAACATTAAAGTAGAGCATACGCACATGTTAGGATCAGAAGCTGGCATTTTGACGTCGAGTGAGTCCACGACACTTCAATTCTTTGTTTATAAGGTATAGAACATTAATCTATAGCGCATACGCACATGCTCGGCTTAGATTGTTTAGATTTGATCATCTAACGAAATCTGGCCTCTTCTACCATTATCTTTAAAATGTTATCCTCATTTAACAGGAAATTAAAAAGAAAATTATATTTAACTTATGGCTTGATTTAACAGGAAAGCATAAAAAATATATATATATGATCACCAAGAATCTTGATCACCACTATCGAAAATTTACTAAAATAGGACTAAAATATACTACCCACTTCGCAATTCACCAAAATCTATATGCCCAAAATCCATAAACATCCATGCCAAAACCCTAAAAGTGATTTCCATGTAGCTTTCCTATATTAATATTGTGTTTCTTGTTTTAATCAATATAGTATTAAATATAAAGACTAAATTGAATTGATGACATCAAGATTAAAACACACATACATATGAAAATAAAATGGTTTTCTAAAACAAATCAATCTCCCATTTTGATATAATATTCATCAATCTCCCATTTTGATATAGGTGAATATTAGTGTCCACCCTCCTATTTAGCTTATTCAAAATTGTTCCACATCTTGGAAATTTTACTTTGGTTTCTTAGGTCCCGAACTTTTGATGTGTTTTTGTGGCATTTCCTTGGTGTTTTTGGTAGTTGACTTAGGCCACAAAATATTTCATTGTGTGTCCTTCCAAACTCATAGAGCATTAATTAAGCTTTATAATGTTCCAATAAATTCCCTAAACAGAGTTTGTATGCAAATAATACACCCCTCGGAAGTTGACATATCAAATAGCCTCCCTAGGGCTCACATTCCTTTTTCCACATTAAGATTTCCAAGGGTTATGGTTTTGGATATTTAGGGTTTTCTTATCCTAGGGTATCATATTTTATGTTAAAAGGCACTTCTATCCTTGTGTAATGTCCTCTAGAGAAATATGCTCTTGGTTGTTTCTTTGTGCATGTCCCATATGAGGTTCAAGTGTTGAGATTTTGGTCTCAATCTAATTGATATCTAGGGATAGTTCTCTCACTATACCAAGCAACCTTCTATGATAGAATAAAAGAGAAATGATGGAGCAAGAGATCATATTAATTTTTTGATTGAGGAATCCCTTGCATGATAGATGAATGAGATGATTAATAATATCACCTAGATCCTCTAATGATGATGAAAACAACTTCAATAAAAATCCATTTTGGAGGTGCAACACCCTTCAAGGTACAAGTTAACTTTAATTTATCTTTATTTAAATGCCAAATAAATGCATATGCTTTGGAGAACATGTTAAATATCTTTGTGAGTTATTACTTTGTTCAAAAAAATTATGCCAATGAAAAGATCAGCTTCACATTTCTTGGGTCCCTCCTTCATGCCAAAGATTGGTGGGAAGATTACTAGGAGAGACATGTTGGAAGTGAGTCTACCAAATTCAGTACAAAACCCACATGGGAAAGTTTTTGTTGATGCCCTCAAGGAAGAATCGTACCATGCCAGAAACTATGATGACAAGGACATGAGATGGAAAAATTTGTATGAGGAGAGAGACATGGTGGTGTCATAGATTACTGATATCTTCCATACCTTGCACTCAAACATGGTTATTAGAGACTTTGAGCGACACTTGGTTCAGCTGTATAGTAGTATCCTACACAGGTATGTACATCCAAACTAAGATGGATTTATTAGGCATATCCTCACTAAGGGTTGCTTATCAATATGTTGTCAAAATCAAGAAAAAAAATTAAGAAAAAAGAAAAAGCAAGAGATTGGGTTTGAAAATCTATTTCAACAAAAGAATCATAAATGTGGCATTGAATCACAAAATAAAGGAAATAGAAAGGATACCCAACCTCGGGACAATTAGTCCAAGCCATAAGAAAATAAGGGTAATGTGAATACAAACAAGGATGCTAGAAAATGGTGTGAGTTCCACAAAAGCCCCTGGCACAACATTAATGAATGTTGTCTTATGATATTTAGAAACTTAGAAGTTAGTTAAGATAAACTTGATCTAATGTGTATTTAGGTAAAGTGGATTTATTTAGTATGCATTTGTACTTTTGTAATCCAATAGTCACAATACGTTCTTAAAAAGTGGTTCAATAGTTCATCTTTTCCTTGATTTTAATGGTTATATTGATCTACGGCTTAACACCTAGTTGGTCCATGAATTATAGTTAAAGCTCATGGAGGGCCAATTGTTGAATGATTAGTTGTGAGAAACACATATGTAAATTATTTTCTTTTTCATTAATATATTGCCTCAAGTGGTTGTTTGGTTGGGTCGTGGATTGTTTCCCTCTTTAAGGGTTTTAACGACGAATGCATTAGTGTGTAGATCTATGATCTATTTGTGTGAGGGCTTTCTTAATGTGTTCAAACTATATGGAAATACCCTATTTTAGTTGAACATGGTGTCAAATATTTTATGATGACTTGATCCCATTGTTGATCAAGATCTTGAACCTGTGTAGTTGCATGCATCAAAGGATTTATGGATTCTTCTATTTATGTGCATTTTTTAGCTAAGAAGGGTGTTCCATTGCATATGGAGTGTTTCTTTTAGTTGTAAATTCTTTTCATTTCACTTAAAAAGATTTTTATCTCCCAAGATATAGCCATTTTATCAAATCCAAAGATATATTCTTTACATTTACATATATATATATATATATATATTAAATATTTCTTATGGGTACCCGCACGAAGCTGGTACCCAGAAAGGCCGCAACAGCAGCGCATGAACAGAAAAAAAGAAAAAAAAAGGTGACATGCACGCGCTTCCAAATGCGCGCACGTGTCGTGGCTTCAACAATGACGAACATCCACGTCGTTGATCCCACGTGGACAAAAGGCGCACTCACGCGTTATTAACGTGTACGCACAAAATGGCGTGCACATGTTAATGACGTGTGTGCGCCCCTATTTTTTTATTAAAAAAAACAGAGCTCACAGGTTTGTCATTTTCAACAAACCCGCGAGCGCACGGTGGCCAAACAAGCACCCCGCAAACACCCCTTGGAGCACCTGAAGGCCTCCTCAACGCCACCATTTCGTACCTCCACCACCTTGCCAATATTTTCTCCAGATAGGTGCCCGTTGAAGCATGGATTTGTTGTTTTTTTTTTCCATTTCAATTTTAATTTTAAATTTTTTTTACAATCCATTAAAAAACCAAAAAACATTCATTGCAGGCCATCTACACATAACAAGATGACAAACACACCTGAACCATCAGATGAAACCAATGAAACCAATGAAACCCGACCTTCAGAAGACAACATTGGAACGGAGAATGAACCGAATGAAAACCCCGAAGATCAATTACACCAAGATTTAAATCAATTAAGGGTATAAAGAGATGAATTGAAGAGCACCAAGGAACCCTCTCGGGTTTCTTTGGCTTCATCATTTCAAAACATTATTGAATCCATCAACATTGCACATAGTGAGATCACAAATATGAGCTAATACAGGGCTCGAATGAGGGAACACTACTCCATTGGGATGTCCAAAGAATAGATAAAAGACCTCAACATCACCAAAGCCCAGTTGTACAACAAATTCATAGTTCCCTCTACAGGACAGCCTCCATAAGTGAGGAAGAGACGAGTTTGCATGGACTGGTGTATTTACCAGCCATGGAGAGATAAATGGAGAAAGAGATGGTTTATGGTGTTTGACATGCCCCTGTGCAACAATTTGGAGGTCCCACAGTATTTCCCTTAGAAATTATGGGCTGAGTTTGAGATAGGCTACAATGTCAACTATTTTGACATCACTGAGTTTCAGGGTGTCGGTCTTGGCTCTGCCCAATATCGTCCTTAGGCCCGTCGCAACCCACTTAGAGGACCTCCTGCACTCAGGAGAGAGCCAGAGCCCCCTCCTCAGTCACCCAGGTTTGGTAGCATCCTAGATGAGATTGATGATTCAATTAGACGTGCCACACATCATTTTGTTAGACATACCACATTTGTGGCTATGTCTTCATAGATCCAGGAGGACATCGATTAGACAGAAACAACTGCACCGTCTATGGGTGGTGGCCGGGACATGCCGGGTACAGGTGGAACCCAGGAGGGGCATTCTAGTTCTATTGGAACAACGACACATCATTTTTCTCATTGTGGTCATTCTTGCCATGGTCCTACGCAGCAGCATGCCACAGAGAGCTACATGGATCAGGTTAGCTATTGTTTTATTTAATGTTCAAGTATTTGCTGTATTTTATTTGATATCGTATTATTTAATATATTTAAATTTGAATTACACATTGTTGACTTAATTTGTGTTAATGCACAGCTATTCAAGGCTGAGTCTCCATCCTCCAGGTGGGTGGACATCGGTTCCTTTGACCTAGACCGAGCCATGGTAGAAGCAGAGGAGATTGCAACACCATACACACAGGTAACTTCTTTACTTTGAAAAATTAGATCCTATTACAAGTAATTTATGTTCAGTAATTACAAATTAATTAGCACTGAGTAATTACCATATTATCATCGTATCTTACAGTTGTGTTTATCATATTGTCTAAATTATTTGAGAGCTATAAATTCATATAATCCAACCAAACAAAAATGAAACCTTATAAAACATGAAAACCTAAGAAAACTAGAAACATTTGTTCATGTTCACTTTAGGCAACCTAGACCTCTAATGATTATAGAAATGGGAGAGAAATTTCCAAAATATGTCATTCTTACTTGACCAGTGATGAGCCCGCAACTAGGGTTTTGGTGATGCCCACAGTGTCCTTCATCCTCAGACTACCATCCAATGCTTGCTTGCTCTTCCCATGTTTGACCAATGCCATGTGTTTTATTGATGCTTTGCCATTTGTCACCATTTCATCCAAGTTATCTTTTCCATGTACTCTCCTTGTCCAAATCATCTTCAAATGACCACAGTATGGGTCATTTGACTCTTGACTCAATAGGTGTGCCAATGGCTCCAATGCCCATCACTTTGTCCACCAAATCAACGTTTGCTGCCATGTCCTTATGCCATGTGTTCTTCAAGCTTAAACTTTGTCATTAATGTTGTCATCAATGACAATAATAGACAACCATATTCATCAAGCTCTCCTCAATCTCCCAAAATATTCACACATTGCTTCCTTAAAAATGAAACTTGTCTTCTATTTATACTCTTGTCTTCTATGAAACTTGTCTTCTATTTATAGTTTTATCATTAAGATGATTAAATAAATCAAATATGATTTATTTAATTATTGCCATGCCATGTCACCTTATTTAATTTTAATTTCATGCGATGTCACCTTCTATCCTTTCAAAATATTAAATGTGAGACACACATATGCCCTTAAGATGCCTGGAATGCACTCTTAAAAATGCCCGCAGTGGGCTCCACTTTGATGCCTGGAATGCACTCTTAAAAATGCCCGCAGTGGGCTCCACTTTGATGCCTGCAAGGGCCATCAACACATGCTTGTATTGGTCTTGGATTATGCATGCAATGGTCTCATGTAAATGTCCACGGGCCCTTATCAATATGTCCGCAATACACCACAAATGCCCGCAGTGGGTGCTTCAAAGAATGCCCGCATGGTCCTTTTGATTATGCCCGCAATGGTGCTTTGAAATGCCCTCAAGGAGCCTTCCAAATTCCCACACATCTTCCTTGTCCACCTCATCATATTTTATTTGTCCTCTAATATTATGTTTTCCAATTCATCATCCTCCATGTCACCAAGTTATCAATCCTTCTTGTCACCAAGCATGTCCTCCTTGTCATGTTCCATGTCATCAAACACCATGCTTGACAAGTCATCAAGCTTGCTTGCTTGTCACTTATCTTTGTCTTGTCCTTGGCTTTCCATGTCCTTCTTCCATGCTTACCATGTTTGTCATACTTGTCACCTTTTCCATCCCTTAAGCCATGTCACCATCTCCATTGTGCTTGCCATAATGTGTATGTTCCATGTTCTTAACTCTTCCATGTATTTGTCATTAATGTATTGTCATCAATGTCATTATCAAGTCCTTGTCATCAATCCTTTGTCATGTCTCCACTTTGTCAAGTCTTCTACACTTGTCATGCTTGCTTGCCACTTGTCAAGTCATCAAATCTTGTCATGTTTACCATTTGTCCAGTCGAGTATTTTCCATGTCATCACTTCCCCCTTTGTCCTTAACATGTTTTAATCAATGACAACTTTGGCCATCAAACACTTCAAGCATAAATTGTCAACCTTCTTTGCCAAATTATCATGGGCCCAATCCATTGTGGGTCAAAGGACATGATCCCCACAACCATGTTCTTTACCAAGTCTTGAACAAATGGACTACACCAATACAATAAAAACGTTATATAATATCCAAAGCCCATCAAACCACTATCATCTAACTTGAATATAAATTAATTACAATCATGTTTTTTAAGTACTATCGTTGTCATTCTCATTGGCATTGTGTTTAATATTGTTAATATTGTTTTTATAAATTCAGTCTAAAAATTGTAGTTTTCGCATAGGTGTCTGCAGGCTCCAGCGACCAACCATCGCCACCGGGGATCAACAGATCTCCACGTGCACAGGTATCATGTGTATTAAAGCATAAATTTAATTTCAAATATGATAAATTTTCTGTGTATATTTATATTGTTCTATATTAAATTATGAGGTTATAAATGTGTATGCAGGTGCGAGCACCTCGGCCTGGCAGTTCCGTTATTCCTCTCTCCCCGGCCTTCCGGCCACCATATATGCCAGTTGTATCCCCTGGCATACATGCATCCCTCCCCACCCCCTTTCATCTAGCCCCCCCTCCTATCCATCACCACAGTTCCATCCATCTCCCCCTTCTGTTTCATATCCTGCATCCCATCACCCCATCCCAACCTTTCCACCACCTCCGTATCAGTTTCCCATGTTCCCACCCTCCCCCATCCGACCACGACACACCACCCATCCACAGTCACCCATCCCTCCACCGCAACATAGACCTCGCCTCACCCCACATTCCCCCACCACACTCGCTTCCCCTTCCACGGTGCCCCGATTGATACTACAACCAGCTGGGGTTTATCGCCCTAGGCCTGCATCTCCACTTCGCCCACCCCAGTCCATGCCTCCTTCTGCCACCCCCTCTTCTTCCACTATGCCCCCCAGTGGTGTAGCCACCGTCGATGTGGCTACATCCTCCCTTATACCATCCACCCTAGCATCGGAGCAAGTTGTCCAGCCGACTGCTCCATCCGCTAGCCTTGAAGACCAACTGGTTGGGTTCACGGTGAGATTTACTAGTTTATGAAAATCTCGTTCAATTTTAACGAAAATTACTATATGCATCTAATTTCATCATTTATCTGATTGTTCTAAATGTTGCAGGGTGGCATTGCTGAGAGACTAGGAGCACAGAGGAGGGAGACCCCCTCATGACTTACAGTCTCGCATGAGGTGAGTTATCTAAGATTTGAAAACTATTTTTACTTTTAAATTATGTTTTATACTTGTATAATTGCCAGGAAAAGTTGACATATTATTGTTTTCATTTCAAGGCTCAGGGGGACATGCTCCAAGATGCCCGAAGGACCCATCTTCCTCTAGCACGAAGAAGAGGAAGATCAATTTTGGAGATGCACCTGGGAGCTCCGAGGGTGGGCAGGAGGATTGAGAGACCCTCCTATGTACACTAGACACGATGTGGCATTTTCGGCACGAGTTGCTATATTTTGTATAGGGCACCATGGGCCATATTTTGTATAGGGCACGAGTTGACATGATGGGCCCAAAAGTGTACATGATTGGATTTTTTTCATATTAATAGATGGATTTGTACTTGTCTATATGACTTTGTCTTTGATTACATTTTTGCATACATGATTTTGTCTTCAATAACAATGTTATGGAAAAAAATTCACATACATATCGATGTTATTTCTAGACACCAAGTGACCTCAATATGAGTCCCTTGTATTTGAATGGGTCTTGCATCTTTTCCTTTCAGCAACAACATACCTAACCAAGCAAACTAAGGAGTGATATTTACATTACAAAGTGTTTGTGAATTAGTTCAAACATGAGGGGTGTGCATAGGTGCAATTGGATTGAGCAATAAAAGAGAATTGTTAATGTAGTTACATATGGATAGTTATTTGTGTGTTAGTATGTATCTTTAATGAAAGCATGGTTAATGTGTTGAACGACTACTTGCACAAGTTGGCATAGACCCTTAGTGTTGATAATGTCTTCAATGTTTTGGTAATATTGATAATCACTCTTTGTAATTTAAGTATCTTGGATTTTTTGATGTTAAGACACATATTGAACATAGTCAACTCAATGGTTCAAGACATCATTTTACCCCATGATCCATGGAAGATTCATTGGAGTCATATGAACCTCATTGTCATCACCTCAACCATGGTTAAGATGCCAAGATCCATCCTTAGTAGTCAAAACCTCATGTTGGCACCCATGTCACACTCAAAGATAAAAAATTCTTTTAAAGGGCATGTCTAGGGGTTGAGGGAATCTTGATGGATAATATCCTTAAAACATTTATATTCGATTTGAGGCCTCATATGTCTAACCTTATCATTGTCAATACCTAAAGACCCATCCTTAGTGCACAAAAACTCCAAATGGAATCCATATCCAAAACAAAGGCCATGTATCCCATCTAGTGAGCTTGTGTAGTGATTCAAGGACTTGTTCATGGCTCATGAGCATGCAGATATTCATTTAGGTCCTAATAACCTTTATATTTTTTAATCACCATGCTTTAGGTCTAGAGACCCATCCCCTGTGTTGAAAATCCTCTATTGGCATTGTTGTAGGAGCTTTATTCAACTAGTCAACTAGGATATCTATAGTTACCTCCCCTCTATGTAAAGAGCATAAAGATGCATCATCCTATCATTGTAAAAATAAATATTTGTTATGGATTAATAAAAGGCTAATTATTGGTGGCTCTAAAGTTACATTCTCCCCTTTCTCACTTTCCACTTATGTGTATGAATATGTATATATATCTTGGATAATGACACATAATGACACATATCGGTAATACTAATTACAACACATATTGTATAATGGATGCATGCATGCATATATGTTATGTGAGAAGGAGACTATTTAGTTTTGGGAAAGTAAATTGGAAAATTACATGAGAAATTATGCAAGAAGGAATCAACTAACTATTGCACATGCTAGGGCATGATTTTTTTATAATCACTCGTGAGAGGTTCTTAGAGTCAAATACATTGGATATAAATAAATTCCTCGAGATAAATAATACATGACCATAGAAGAAGATTGAAATTTGAGGTCAAAACTCATTAATGAAGGTAGAATGAACTTGGAGTGATAGATTGGGAAAATTTTAGATGAATGCCTAGAGGTCTACACACAAGTTAAAGAAAAGAAAAAAAATCCTAACATTGGGAACAAATAGCCAAAACTAACAATGCAACTAGAACACAATGACCAAGGGAACTTCAAAATGCAACAGCACTCCACAAAAGAAGTTTCCTTAGACCTACCTCATTTGGTATGAGAGAAGCTGCTTTAGAGACCTAGAGACCTCCCTACCACTTCTCTCATTTGGTATGAGAGAAGTTTCTTTAGAATGCTTGAGTTTTTGGAGGCCGACCTCCCACCCCACATGTCCTCTTCAACATTTTTTGTTCTCTTGGTTTTGTTCCCACCCAAACTTTTTTCATGCTTTGGGTACCTTGAGGTATATCCCCAACCCAAAAAACTCTTATATTATGTTCATTATGTTGATGTTGGCTTGGTTTTGCAACCAAGCTTAGTGCTATGGGCACCTGCTAACTAGTAGCAGCAGTTTCAAATACTAAAGCAAAAACGATTGTAAATCTAAAACTAAAACTAAACTAGCATGTGCATATCATAATAAACTTTTGAATTGAAAACAAGAACAAGAAATAGAGAAAATAAATTTGTATTGAAAATGGGGGCAAGCAAGTGCTTTCAATAATAATACCTCCAAATGGTGAAGGTTGTTGAGTAGCTCCAAGGGTGAGCAGCTCCAAACTCCAAAGGGTCCCTTCTCCAAGGTAGCTACAATGGCCAAAAACTCATGGGAGATTTTGGCAACATGAGGATAGGATGATGGATGGATATGAAATGAGGAGCCCCTACCACCTTTTTATAGGCTTTGGTGGTGGGGAATACCATTATGGTTTTGTGGAAACCAATGGTATTGACCAACATGGTTTAGGTACTTTTCCCTCCTTTTTTTCTTTTTTGAATAAAATTAATATTTTTATTCCCTTTTTAATATTTTGGGGAATTTTGGACCCTTTTTTAGGGTTTTTTATGTTTTTTTAGGAAAAATAATCTTTTTTAATGGGAAAAGGGGTGTATTAAGGTCTTTTGGTGACCTTTTGTTGGCTTTAGAGGCTCACATGGTGGAAAAAGTGGACAAATGGGTCATGTGAATAAGGAAATGAGCTAGTGAGCACTTTTTGGGTGTTGGCTTCACCCAACAAAGTTATATTTAACAATACACATATGGCTAGACTTGGTTCCCCATGCTCAATGCTCACTATATTTAACAACACACTTATCTTAAATTCAATTCATTTCTTTTAAATATTTCATAATGAAATAGCTATTTGAGAGAACTACCTTAGACCAAGCCATGCCATTAATATAAAATGTACATTATAGAAATGACCTAATTCAATTTCCTTCTATAACTATAACCCTCACCCTCACCCAAATCCTAGCAGTAAACCCTATGTATCCTTTAGATACTTCCTCCAATATGTCCTAACCTCCCTACAAGTAACCCTACCTCTTCACCCTCTCCACAACGGTGCCACTATCATGAAACTCAAAATCTTGTAAAATTTACTGAGCAAAACCCCTCATCATCATTGCCATCTTTAGGTTCATCATCAACATCTCCAGCATCGTCATCTTCATCATCATCATCATCATCATCATCATCTTCATCAACGTCTTCATCATCATCAACATTTTCATCATCATTGTCATCTCTAGGTTCCTCATCAACATCCCGATCATCATCATCTTCTTCATCATCATCATCTTCATCACCATCACCATCACCATCACCATCACCATCATCATCAACGTCTTCATCATAATCACCATCATCATCATCATCAACATCTTCATCATCATTGTCATCTCTAGGTTCCTTATCAATATCTCCATCATCATCATCTTCTTCTTCTTCATCATCATCATCATCATCTTCGTCACCATCACCATTATGATCAATGTCTTCATGATCATCACCATCATCATCATCATCATTGTCATCTCTAGGTTCCTCATCACCATCTCCATCATCATCATCTTCTTCTTCTTCATCATCATCATCATCATCATCATCTTCATCACCATCACCACCATCATCAACGTCTTCGTCATCATCACCATCTTCATCATCATTGTCATCTCTAGGTTCCTCATCAACATCCCCATCATCATCATCTTCTTCATCATCATCATATTCATCACCATCACCATCACCATCATCATCAACGTCTTCATCATCATCACCATCAGCATCTTCATCATCATTGTCATCTCTAGGTTCCTCATCAATATCTCCATCATCATCACCATCACCATCACCAGCACCATCACCATCAACATCTTCATCATCATCACCATCATCGTCATCATCAACATCTGCGTCATCATTGTCATATCTAGGTTCATCATCAACATCTCCATCATCATCATTTCATCATCATCATATTCATCACCATCACCATCATCATCATCTTCTTCGTCATCATGATGATGATGATCATCATCATCATCTTCATCACCATCATCATCATCAACGTCTTCATCATCATCAACATCTTCATCATCATTGTCATCTCCAGGTTCCTCATCAACATCCCGATCATCATCATCTTCTTCATCATCATCATCTTCATCACCATCACCATCACCATCATCATCAACATCTTCATCATAATCACCATCATCCCAATCATCATCATCTTCATCATCATCATCATCATCATCTTCTTCTTCGTAATCATCATCATCATCTTCATCACCATCACCATCATCATCAACATCTTCACCATCATTGTCATCTCTAGGTTCCTCATCACCATCTCCATCATCATCATCTTCTCCGTCATCATCATCTTCATCACCATCACCATCACCATCATCATCAACGTCTTCATCATCATCACCATCTTCATCATCATCACCATCTTCATCATCATTGTCATCTCTAGGTTCCTCATCAACATCTCCATCATCATCATCTTCTTCATCATCATCATCAACATCTTCATCACCATCACCATCATCATCAACGTCTTCATCATCATCACCATCTTCATCATCATTGTCTTCTCTAGGCTCCTCATCAACATCTCCATCTCCATCATCATCATATTCATCATCATCATCATCATCATCATCATCATCATCATCTTCATCACCATCACCATCACCATAATCATCAACGTCTCCATCATCATCACCATCATCATCATCATCACCATAAGTGCCCGGTCGACGATTTTGCAAATTTGACCCAAATGTGCAAAAATTGCACACTCCTTTACAGAGTAAAACCCTAGTTTCCAAGATGGACCTACAAGATGATACCTGGGCCATGGGACTGAAGGAGAGGGGAACCCCTAGCACTATCCCGATGTCTTGAATCCAACGGATTCGACGGTTTTTCGATCCGAGCCACAGTTGTCATTCTATAGCTCGTTCCATCTCTCATCCAAATGGCCTTCAGGGACACCTGCTGGATACTTATCAGGGGCATAGAACTCCTACCGTGCAACAAAACCGGGTTCCGGGGAGTCCTGCAAGTGTGTATAGGAAGGTTCCAGCTGGGAACGATAGCCATAAGTGCCTGGTCGACGATTTTGCAAATTTGACCCCAATGTGCAAAAATTGCACACTCCCTTGCTAAGCAAAACCCTAGTTTCCAAAATGGACCTACAAGGTGACACCTGGGCCATGGGACCGGAGGGAGGAGGGGCACCCCTAAAACTATCCCGACGTCCTGAATCCAACAGATTCGACAGTTTGTCGATCCAAGCCATGGTCGTCATTCTATGGCTCATTCCATCTCGCATCCAAAAGGCCTTCACGTACACCT
Source organism: Larix kaempferi (assembly GCA_027924585.1). NCBI lineage: Eukaryota > Viridiplantae > Streptophyta > Pinopsida > Pinales > Pinaceae > Larix > Larix kaempferi. Next base: position 25,910,792 of record BSBM01000910.1, read on the forward strand.
GTTGGATACCTACCGGGGGCATAGAACTCCAACCGTGCAACAAAACCGGGTTCCGGGGAGTCCTGCAAGTGTGTCTAGGAAGGTTCCAGCTAGGAACGATAGCCATAAGTGCCCAATGGATGATTTTGCAAATTTGACCCCCGTGTGCAAAAATTGCACACTCCCTTACTGAGCAAAACCCTAGTTTCCAAGATGGACATACAAGGTGACACCTGGGCCATGAGACTAGAGGAGAAGGGCACCCCTAACACACTCCCGACGTCTTGAATCCAACAAATTCGACGGTTTTTTCGATCTGAGCCACAGACGTCATTCTATGGCTCATTCCCTCTCTCATCCAAAAGGCCTTCAGGGACACCTATTGGATACCTATCGGGGGCATAGAACTCCAACCATGCAACAAAATCGGGTTTCAGGAAGTCCTGCAAGTGTGTCTAGGAAGGTTCCGGCTGGGAACGCTAGCCATAAGTGCCCGGTGGATGATTTTGCAAATTTGACCCACGTGTGCAAAAATTGCACACTCCCTTGCTGAGCAAAACCCTAGTTTCCAAGATGGACCTACAAGGTGACACCTGGGCCATGGGACTGGAGGAGAGGGGCACCCATAGCACTATCCCGACGTCCTGAATCCAACGGATTCGACAATTTGTCGATCTGATCCATGGTCGTCATTCTACGGCTCATTCTGTCTCGTATCCAAAAGGCCTTCAGGAACACCTGTTGGATACCTATCAGGGGCATAGAACTCCAACTGTGAAACAAAACCGCATTTCGGGGAGTCCTGTAAGTGTGTCTAGGAAGGTTCCAGCTGGGAATGATATCCATAAGTGCCCAGTGTATGATTTTTCAAATTTGACCCCAATGTGCAAAAATTGCACACTCCCTTACTAATCAAAACCCTAGTTTCCAAAATGGACCTACAAGATGACACCAGGGCCACAGGACCGGAGGAGAGGGGCACCCCTAGCACTATCCCGACGTCCTGAATCCAATGGAGTCGACGGTTTGTCAATCCGAGCCATGGTCGTCATTCTAAGGGTCGTTTTGTCCCTAATCCAAAAGGCCTTCATGGATACCTGCTGGATACCTACCGGGGGCATAAGATTCCAACCGTGCAACAAAACTGGGTCTCGAGGAATCCTGCAAGTGTGTCTAGGAAGGTTCCGGTTGGGAACGATAGGCATAAGTGCCCGGTCAAGGTTTTGCAAATTTGACCCCAATGTGAAGGCCATGCCAATCTTGCTCAAGGGGGGCATTTCTCGTTCAGAGGCCCCCAGGCATGCATGGCCACCGTGGACATGTCCACAATGGCCACGTGGACCTGTGGGAGCGGATGGAACCCTCAAAGTGTCCCCGAATGGCCCCGGGGTGTCGGAACCAAGATGTCCGCAGCGCCCAAACCGTGGCTCCAGTCATGAATTCGTCTATTCTGGTGGATCTCGGATGCCGAGTTTTAGCTAGGGGGACCCCCACACCGTGCCTCCAACCCCCGGAAACAATGCCAATGAGCCATCTCTAGAGATATGGTTTTGCTGTGAGGTCCATTCTAAATACGCTCAAGGGTGCCATTTCTCATCTGGAGGCCCCCCGGGCGTGCGTGACCACCGTGGATAGGTCCAAAATGGCCATGTGGACCAGTGGGAGCCAACGAAATACAAGTCTAGTCGTCGGTTCGGGTCTTGTGGACCCGGAGCAAATCCTCAAAGTGTCCCCGAATGGCCCCAGGGTGCCCTACTAGAATGCCCACAGCACCCAAACTGTGGATCTGTTCGTGAATCTGTCAATTCTGGTGGTTCCGGGATGCCGAGTTTCAGCTAAGGGACCCCCCACAGTGTGCCTCCAACCCCCGTAAATAGTGCCAATGTGCCATCTTCGGAGTTAGGGTTTAGCTCACTCAGGGCCATTCCAAATTTGCTCAAGGGTGCCATTTCTCGTCCGGAGGCCCCCGGGCATGTGTGGCCACCGTGGACAGTCCACAATGGCCACATGGACCTGTGGAAGCCAACGAAATCCAAGTCCGCTTGCCGGTTTGGGTTCCGTGGCCCCGGAGCAAATCCTAAAAGTGTCCCCGAATGGCCCCGGGGTGCCCGACCAGAATTCCTGCAGCACCCAAACTGTGGCTCCGTTCATGAATCCGTCGATTTCAGTGGGTCTAGGACGTCGGGTTTCAGCTAGGGGATTCCCCACACCGTGCCTCGAAGACCTGGAAACGGTGCCAATGGGCCATCTCCGGAGCTAGGGTTTTTCTCAGTGAGGGCCATGCCAATCTTGCTCAAGGGGGCCATTCTCATCCGGAGGCCCCCGAGCATGTGTGGCCACCATGGACAGGTCCACACGTGGACCTGTGGGAGCGAACGGAACCCAAGTCCGCTCGTTGGTTTGGGTTTCGTGCCCCCGGAGCAAATCCTCAAAGTGTCCCCAAATGGCCCTGGGGTGCTGGACCAAGATGCCCACAGAACTTAAACCATGGCTCTAGTCGTGAATCCGTCAATTCCGGTGGATCCAGGACACCGGGTTTCAGCTAGGGAACCCCCCACAATGTGCCTTGAAGACCCAGAAATGGTGCCAATGAGCCATCTCCGGAGCTAGGGTTTTACTCAGTGAAGGCCTTTCGAATATTGCTCAAGGGGGGCATTTCTTGTCCGGAGGCCCCCGGGCGTGCGTGGCCACTGTGGATAGGTCCACAATGGCCACGTCCACCTGTCTACGGTGGCCACTCCTTCCCGGGGCCTCCAGATGAGAAATGGCCCCCTTGAGCAAAATTGGAATGGCCCTCACTGGGCAAAACCCTAGCTCCGGAGATAACTCATTGGCACCGTTACTTGATCATTATTTCTAAATTCAATGACACTCCTCCATGCACTTCAAAAGAATCAATGAAATAACAAGAAAGGGGCATCTGGTTTTTCTCCATGCACGCAATTGGATCAATGAAATTTTAAGAAAGAACTTGTAAGGTTATGAATGCGAAGGTATTTTTTTGGTTATTATTAAATTTGTTTTATGATTTTTTTTCCTTGAAGGTTGAAGGTATTTTTTATGTTTGTTTTATTTAAAAAATTATAATAATATAAATATATTTATAGATTTTTTTTACAAAAATGATTAGGATTATATTGGCAAAAGGATGAAAAATAATTCAGCAAATCATAACAAAATTCCTCATACAAGTTCAAAGGCCCGAGACACTTATTTATAGTCATCCAAAAAGGGTCATTCTTAAACTAGAAAACTATAATCTCTGAATTGCTATAAATTCTAACAAAATTCTAACAAATTGACCAATTAGAAGCTTACAAAAAAAGTTCATTAAGAGAGAAACTAACTACTGGTGTCTCTATTTGAAAATTGGACATCATATAAAACATCCTCATCTTCTTCAAAGTTGGTCGCAGTGTCTACAGTTGAGGAATCTTCAACCTGGGTGGCAGCATCATAATTTGTATCCTCATCCATAACTTCCCCCACAACATCATCCTAAGAACCATCGGCATCCTAAGAATTTTTTCTTTATTCAAGTACTCATCCTCACTGTCAACATCTTCATTATCTGCAACTTGATCTTCATGCAAGTTCTCATTCCCATCAATCTCCTTTGAATTGAAAATAATATGAACTAGATGTACAACTAAATTTCCATCACCATTTTTTTCAGAAGAGTTTTAATCACTTTTATAATGTCTCCCATCTATAAGGTCTTCATGATTCTTCCTAGTCTTTGAGATATCTTTCAATTGCTCATCACAAGCTCTTACATTCCCTTCAATACCAGCGAGGCAAACATCTAAACTTATTGTAATTTGGTGGGAGGTGCACTCAATTTGGTCTAAAAACCCATCCAACATCGAGCCATGACCAAACAATTGTTGAAATGCAGCTATCATACCTTCCATCTGATCTCTCATCCACCTCAAATGTTGACTAAAATCTTGGATACTGGAGTTAGTGGCACTATCTTGATCTGCAATGTCCACTACCCTTTTTCCAATATCCATAATCACAATACCACCACACTTCCTCTCAACCCTTCCAATACCAATACAAAACCTTCCATTGTAGAAAGAGTGAAAATTCAGATGATAGCTCCCCCCAATGTAAATAAGATATTTAGACCAGTTCTGGTTCACACCAAGAGGAACATAATAACTAATAGCTTGACTGATAATCAGAAGAGACACTTCCTGGCTATCGCTATATAATTCAAAAATAAAATTGAAATTTCTCTCAACACAAATGAGGAGCAAGCTTCCCCAACCAATACCACCAGAAGTAGTCTTATGAAATCCAGTATCCCAAACTTGCCACACTAAGGGAAGAGGAGAACCCCTACGATATGGAACAAGAAATACCTAAGAAGTTGAGACCAATTTGAAAGAAGACTCAGAAGCAACAAGCCTATCCCCTCGTACAAAGAAGAAGGAATAAGAATTCCCAATACTCCTAACCACCATTACAAAGATGAAATCCTCCCATATATTAATGTTTCCAGAGCACCAAGCTTAGATGGAATTCCCTCCATAGCAAAAATAACACTTCTTTGAACCCCACCTCTCATTGCTACCAACAAGACGAGGGTTTAAACTTAGCTTACCTCCACTTATGCGAACAATCGTTTCAATGGTACCATCAACCCGCCCAACTCAGGAAGGGCCAACATCCAAGAGAACATGTAGCCTCCACATGTCAAGATGCATGATCATTATTTTATTTAGCTCCCGTCAACTGATATGAAATAGGAAGAGAGTTGTTTTCATCATTTAAAACCAAGTATCAAACACTAGGGGATCCAACAATGTTGGATTTGACCCTCATTTTCAATTAAACCTCCACAAGGAAGCTGAGAGGCTTGATTAGCTAATCTGTATACAATTGAGTTGTGCTCTCTTCTAACATGGAAAAGTTGGAGAGATTGAAATTGGGAAAGAAGTGCAATGATACACTTGTGAAGTCTTCCAACAATTTGATCCAATATATCTTGGTGATGCCTCGTTTGAGAGAGAATGAGAAGTGAATCTCCTACCACCACCAGAGTACGAACACCTAACGCAAGGGATTGCTTCAAACCCAAGAACAGAGTATAACACTCGGACTAGTTATTTGTACCAATTCCAATTCCATAAGCATAGTTTTTGGGTCAAAAAATACCCCAACACGTGATGCCCCAAAAATATATTTATAGATATTAAGAGTTTAAGTTAGTATAATTAAAATATAATAAAAAAGTATATATGTGTATGTATGTAGGGGAATACTAGGCTTTTTCGAGTATATTGATTTATAATTATGGATTTTATAATGATATTATTATTAATATTGTGAAGGAAGTCGCACGGTTTCTTGTTTCTTTTTATTAATTTTATGTTCATCTAAGTGTTGAGTTTTTTTTTAAGATTTATTTCTAAAATACCTTTTATATAGAATCAATTTTATGTAGAAGTGTTGTTTGTGAAAATATGATTATGTGTGTTTGTTTTTATATTGAACATTTTTTTAATTGAGTTTGTATTATTTGATTTATGTTATTGAAAGTTGATTAGTTTGTTTTGTTTTAACTATTGTATGTATTTGATAAGCAATAGTTAAGTAATAATAGAATATGTCTATATGAACATAGAGAAATTTCCCTTTTAAAGTAGTATGAACATAGAGACACATCAAAGTAGTTTATAGTAAATGGTAATTACAAAATGTACAAATAACAAAATTAATGTAATAAATAATAATTAGGTACGTACTATACTTTATGTATAACAAGAATCTGTGTAATAATAAAAATATAAACTGAATGTATATGAATAGATTAATTAAGTATACTTTTAATAGATGATCAATGATCACATTAAAGAAATATTTGTTATGTTTTCTTTGATAAAGGTCAATCTAATTCATTGCATTAGTTTTTCATTATGCTTGGTAGGAACAAAATTATTTCCCTAAGTACAACATAAAGGGAGATTAGTTAAATCTGAATGTGTAAGTTCAAAGAAGGTAGAGACTACGTATATAGTGATCAATTATGGCACATGGTGGAGGAAATTTAGTAAGACAAACAACTAAAATTCCATGATGAATCAACTTGTTATCAGTAAATCGCTTCAAATATGAGAAACATACCTATGCTAACCTTATTATATATTATCCACCAAATAGATATTGTTGTTTTCTCATACTTTCCTCTTAGTGAAAAACCAAGTATATGTTCACATTGTGCCTGAGTAAATGAAATATAATAAAATATCTAAAACATAGAGTTCATTGATATCCTTGAGAGATGATGTGTGGTTATTCAAGGAATTGTTCTTGACCCTAGATACCTACACGATTTGTTTGTGGTGTAAGGTATGGGTTTCCTCCCTTGACCATGTTCATGGCCCTAATATCAGTACCCCAATGCTCAAAACCACCTAATGGAATTCAAATCCCAACTTAGAGACCAAGGATACACTTGAGAGGTTATGTGTCATATTTTGTGGCTTTGTTCATGGATTTAGATTCCTAGAAGTTACCTTGATAACCTAAGCTCTAGTTTTTCTCCCCTAATCATGCCTAGGGTTTTAAGACCAACACATAGAGCATAAATTTGTAATGGTGTACATATTCGAACTTGAAGCTAAAGATACCCTCAAGATATCATGTGCGATGCTTCAAGGTATTGTTATTGGATTTGGATTCCTAAAAGCTTCCTTTAGGTAATAAATCCCAAGATTCCTTCATTGACCATGCCTAAGTCCTATACAACCATACCTATTGTTATCCCATATATCCCCACTTGTACACCAGAGATAACCTTGAGTGATATTTGTGGTGTCTTTAGGTGTTTTGTTTAACCAAAGATGTCGAACACTTCCTTTAGGGGGTAATTGTTGGGTCTCCTCCTCAAACCATATCAAGACCCCAAGACCTAGATCTAATTCTCAAAACCTCTTGAAGAGTTGGAATCCTTTCTTCAAGGCCAAGGATATCCTTGAGAGGTCATGTACGGTACTTTAATGATTTGTTCATGGCCTTATATGAATAAATGTTTCAATTAGGGCCTAAGGCATGACATTATTCCCTTTATTGTGTCCAAGGCTAAGGATACCCTCAGAAGACCATATTTGGTTGTTCAAGGAATTCTTCTTAGCCTTGGATTCCTATAATCTTTCTTTAGGTCTTAAATCCTAGGTTTCCTCTCCTAACAATGTTTAGGGCCCTCAATCCCATACCTAGTGCTAAAAAAATTCTAACGGCATCCATATCACCATAGAAAGGAAAATAATTACCTTAAGAGATTATGTATGGAAATTTGAGGCATCAGTTTTGGCCCCAAATGCCTAGAAGTTTCATTTAAGTCATAAGGCCTATGTTTATCTCCTTTACCATGTTTAGGGCCCCAATATACATACATAGAATTTAGTACCTCTTAATGGCACCAACATCTCCACTCAAAGGACATGAATAGACTAGAAAGGTCCTTTTTAGTGGTTCAACACATTGCATGGTCTTGGATGACTAGAATCTTCATTTAGTCCCTAAGAACCAATTTTCCTCTCTCAACCATGTCTAGGGTCCCAAGACCCATACTTAGTTCTCAAAATATCCTAATTATTTCCATATCCCCATTTGATGGTGAAAGATCCCTCTAATAAATCATCCATGGTGGTTTGAGGTGTCACTCATGGATGTCGATACCTAGAAGCTATATTTGGATAAAAAATATTGAACTTCCTTCATTGATAATGATTAATAGTACACCCTAACACCTATACTTAGTATTCATAAACTCCTAATGGTGCATATATCCCCACTTGGAGGCTAATGATACCCTTGAGAAATCATGTGTGGTTTTTTAGGGTTACACTATTGGTCATGGATGGATAAAATATTTTGTTAGGGAGCAAGGTATGATTTGTCATGATCATGTTTCATACCCCATAACCCATGCCTAATACTAGAAACCTTCTAATGTATCTCATATCCACTTTCATACGATATGTATCCCACATAATGTACCATTTGTGGTGGTTGGAGGGCTTGTTCATGGCCTAAGGCCTAGGTTTTTTCCCTTGACCATGACTAGAGCATTGCGATCCATACCTAGTGCTCAAAAGTTTTGAATGGTGTCAATATCCCAACTCAGAGGAAAATATTGTTCATGGAAGGTTAGGTGTAGTAGTTGGATCCATTGTTCTTGGAATTGGATGCCTATAAGATTGTTTTAGGTCCTAAGGCTCAATTTTCCTCCTAAAAAATGTCTATGGGCCCATCCTTGGTGCTCAAACGATCTAATGTGCCCATATGGCTACTCGACAGCCAAATATCCCACACGAAGGTTATGTATGGTGGTTGAAGGTATCAATACATTGCTTAATCCCTAGAAGCTACCTTTTAGGCCCAAATCATAAGTTTAATTACCTGGCCTTATTCTAGGGCATGAGACTAATTCCTAGTTCCATAAATTTGTAATGGTGCCAATATTACTACTCAAAGGAAAAAGATCCCATTGGAAGTTCATGTGTTTTGGATCAAGATTATTTTTTGGCCCATGATGTAAAAAAAATCTTCCTGTAGGGCCTAAGTCAATGGTATCCTCCCTTGACCATGTTGAGGCCCTACGAATGATATCTTATACTCAAAAAATCATAATGGGTTCCATATCCCCACATGGAATACAAATATCCACTCAAGAGGTCATGGGTTTTGGTTTGAGGGTGTTATTTTAGGCGTTGCATTCCTATAATATTTATTGAGTCCCTAAGGTTTGGGTATTCTCTTACAACTATATCCAGGATGTCAAGACCCATATCAGTGTTTTGAAGTTCATAATATCACCAATATATCCTTATGGAGGCTAAGGATAAGCTTGTGAGTTCATGTGTGGTGGATCAACGTGTCATTATTGAACCAAAATGCTTAAAATATGAATTTGGGTTATAATACCTAAGCTTCCCCCCTCAATAGTTTTTGGTGCCTTAAGACTCATATCTAGTATCCAAAGCCACCTAATGCAACCCATATCCCCACCAGGAGGAAAATATAACCTCAAGAGTTGATATGTGGTGGTTTAAGGTGTTGTCCATAGCCATGGTTTGCTAGAATCTTGCTTTCAGGTCATATTCAAGTTATGTTTCCACCCTTGACCATGTCAAAGGCCTTAAGACCCATACCTAGTGCTCGAAATTTCATAGGGGTGCCCATATTTCCACTTGAAATACCCATATACCCTTGGGAGGATCTGTATGGTAGTTTCAAATTTTGTTATTAGCTATGTATGTATTTAGCCTTCCTTACTACCTATTCCTTAGAATTATGCCCCTATTCATGTGTAGGGGCAAGAGACATATGGTTAGTGTTTAAAAGCTCCTAATACCACCAATATACCTACTTAGAGGCCAAGGATACCATTGTGAGGTCATGTGTCTAGTGTTTCAAGGTGTGTTTCTTAACCCTTTAGACCCTAATGCCTAGGTTTTCTCTCTTGACCATTTCAACAACCCTAAAAACCAAACCTGCTACATAAGCCTCCTAATGTCATTGATTTTTCCACCCAAAATTGAGGGGTTCCCTTACTGGGACATGTGTGGTGGTTTGACATGTCATTCTAGGCTGTAAATTAATAGAGACTTTCTTTAGGGCCTAAGGCTTGGGTTTCCTCTCTTGGTTATGTACAAGGCCTCAATACCTATATCTAATGCTCAAAAAATCCTAATGCAACGGGTATCACCATTCATCGATAACCACACACATAACATCTCCTATGTGATGGTTTGAAGCATCTTTCTTGACCTTAGATGCCTAAAGGATTCCCTTGGGGACTAAGGTTTGGATTTTCTCCGTTGACCATGTTTGTGCCCCAAGACCCTTATCTACTACTAAAATCCTCCCAATTCACCCATATCACAATCCTGATGTTAAGGACCCCCCAATAGGTCATCTTTCATGGTGCAATGCATCATACCTAACCTTGGATACCTATAAGCTTCCTTAGTGTCTACGACTCAAGTTTCCCTCCTCGACCATGTAAAGGGGGACCATGGACCCATCCCTAGTGACCAAAACCACATAATGGTATTGGTATCTATATACAAGGATATGAATACCCTCATGGGGCTACATGTGGTCATTTGTGGTGTCATTTTTTTCATAGATGCCTTAAATATTCATTTAGGGCATAAGGTTTTGTTCCTCAACCTTATACGAGGACATGAGGCCCATACCTAATGCTTGAAACCTCATAATGGCTCTAATATCCATTAAACAATATGATAATGAATTTAGTAATATCTATAAAAATATATCCAATTAAAAATTAAATTTTAATTAAAATAATTTTTGCCATAACATTTAGAATTTTGATAAAATAAAAATTTATTGTGTTCAATTATTTTTCAATCATAATTATGTAATTATTTTTATTTATTTATTTGAAGTGAAAAATAATATAAAAAATTGAAATAAATTGAAATAAATCATTTACAAACTAAATATTTATATAATTTAATGATGGGCATTTATCTATTTGAAAAATATAAAAAATAAATGATTGATTTGAGTTGTTTACAATATTATTTGTTTATCACATATTTAAGATGAAAATTTTCATGATAAAATTATAAACAATTTAAATATTTGAATATTATAAAAACTAAATAATTATTTATGAATTTGTTTTATTCAACTCTTATAATTAAATATTACTTGCACATGACAATGAAAAATGAAAGATTTAACACAACTTTATTGTACTTGCTAGGTTAGCATACATCATTTTTCTTAACACTCATAATTAAATATTATTTGCACATGATAATGTAAAAAGGAAAGATTTAACACAACTTTATTGTACTTGTTAAATTAGAATACATCATTTTTCTTAACACTCATAATTAAATATTACTTGCAAATGATAATGTAAAAGGGAAAAGTTTAACACAACTTTATTGTACCTGTCAAGTTAGCATATCATTTTTGTTAACATATATGATAAGAAACTCCATCTTTAGTAAGGTTAGCACAATATTTTTTAAACAACAACATTCCTTATTTTATCATTAGTGGGTCATGTCACTCTTGGGACACTTAGTTTTAGATGTTAGCATTGTCACTTTGAGATTTCCCAAGATTTACTACTTAACCACAACTAAGTCTACAATAAAGTTAACACCATTACTACCAATTTAACACTACATAACATAAATGGTGTTGATAGCATCATTTTAATAACAAATCAACCTTGTATTATATAACACCATCACTTAAAAAATATAAATTATAAATAATATTAATGGAATGAGGTAAACACCACACCACATAATATAAATAATACTAGCTTATAGTACTAAAAAGATGATTTTTTTTGTTGTTGTGGACTAGTAGTATACCAACTCATTCGAGTTGGTTGAGTAGGAGAATACTAATTCATTGCAGTTAGTTGACTAAGAGTATACTAACTCAATGAGTGGGTAGCTATTATTTTAAAGAAGGTTTTAAATCTACAATTTTTAATTTATGCTTCTTAAGCTTATTAAGACAAAAACTTGTGCAAATTGTGATGCAGTCTAATATGTAAAACAGTACTCTATAATATTTATGCAAAATACTTATGACGTTAAATAAGATTTCAAAACTACAATTTTTAATTTTTAATTTATGCTTTGGAGGCTTATATCGTTTTCTGTAGCACATGATTTTGTTCTTTTTAAAAATAGTATGATGGGAACAATGTTATTTTATACATGTCTTACAATACTCTACAATACTTGTGCAAAATACTTATCACTTTAAATAAGGATTTAAATCTACAATTTTTAATTTATGCTTCTTAAGCTTATTAAGACAAAATACTTGCGCAAATTTTGGTGCATAAGTCCCATATGTAAAACAATACTCTTGCATGTTCTGTAGCACATGATTTTGTTCTTTTTAAAAAATAGTATGCTTGGAACACTGTTATTTTATATGTCTTACTTCTATAATTTTTAATTTGCATTTTGTAAGTTTATTTCAGTCCCAAGATAGTACGTAAAGCAATACTTGTGCAAGTTTTGGTGTAAGATCTCGTTATTTTTTTTTTAACAATATGTAAGACAATCTTACTCCAAAGTTTTGTAGCAGAAATACTGTTAGTTAAAGAAAATAGTATGCGTGGAACGATGTTGTTAACTGTTTCATTGAATTTAGAATTAGATTCTTTTGGACGGCTATGAACGCTGAAGGTTATGCGGGTAAAGATAAAGTTTTAACGATTTTTTTTTTACTAAAAGTAGTTGTGTACAAGTCTGTATAAATTAGGGTTATTTTAAAGTTTTTTTTGTTGTATTTCAAGGGAAGATAAATCTGGTATGCTGTAGAGCTTTAATAATTCGATTTTTACAACAGGCGTTTTTTTCTTTTGTTGTTGGTGGATTGTTTTATGGTGAAGCCAGGATAAAACAGCCACGAAATAAATTAGTCCCCTCTTAATTAAAAAGATGAAAAGGTCTAAGATAGTTTGTCTGGACTTCCAAATTGTGCAAAGTGTATTATGCATGTTCTGTTTGTATTATTTCTTCATTGCCCACCTAATTATAGATAAAATCGAATCTTGCACGTTCTGATATAGAGGAAGATCATGTTTTCTTTCTCGAATATTCTCGATCTCAATTGACAAAGGAGCAAGGACAAAGAAAACTATATAAGCCTCCAAACACGATAAACAACAATCTTATAATCAGACCAACAATTGTTTTTAAACTATATAAGCTATCATTTTCACTTAACAATCTTATAATCAGACCAACAATTGTTTTTAAGTTTTAAGAGTTTCATGTGCAATCGCAAACAAAAAAGGAATAGTCGTGGAAAAAAGAGGCATTTGGTGTACTGAAAATGCCAGCCACGGATAGTTGGAAACGGACAGATTAGCTCCATGATAGAAGGAATAAGGATATAAAGAATGCTAAGCTTTGAAATATGTTAGTTAGATTTTGTATAAACAATTAATTTTGCAGTTCTGCATGATTCTAGTCTCGATACCAGCTACGATGAATTTGGGTTATCCACCAATAAATGAATTTGGGTTATTCAAATCAACACGCAACTCCCTGCATACCTAATCAGGGTATTATAAATTGAGTTGCTATCCAGGCTAATGTCGTAGAATAACAGCATTCCTCTTTGCAATCAAGCGAATGTCATAGTACAACAGAGTTCCTCTTTGCAAAGTATTTCTAATTTTTGAACGTCATGAAGATGACTACAACATCTAGAATTTTGTTTACTGCAGTTGCAAGTTTTTGGATGTTTGCATGTGTATCTGGAGATGCAGCTGGAGGACTTTCACTGAACTTCTATGACGAGACATGCCCTGGAGTTTATGATGCTGTAGGAAATGTGGTTGAAGACTACATATCCAAAGCCCCAAGTCTGGCTGCACCTCTTCTTAGAATGAATTTTCATGACTGCTTTGTCAGAGTAAGTATATTTCAGTTTTCACTCCTGCTGGTATACAATAATATATTATAGGCAGTATAATTACTTAATTTGTGGTTGGCTAATACCAATGGGTTACAAGTTAAGTGTCACTAATAATACCAATAGGTTACAAGTTAAGTGTCAGTAATAAGTTATTTGTTTTCCATGATACCAATAGGTTACAAGAAGTGTCACTAATAAGTTATTTGTTTTCCATGGATGGCTGATATTCATAACTACCAGTTATATTTAAAACTACTACCATAAAATCAGTCTTTACAGTATATTTGACTCATCCTCTTGTAATTAGGAAAATCATAAACACTAGTACACCTCGGTCATCCTTATCTAGATTGCTGATTCCCTTCCCTCCATCCAACGAACATGGAGCAAGGTCAAAAGTTAGATAGAAGGAATCGGCAACCGAGATAATCAGGCCAAATTCTAAGATATAAACAACTATAAATGTAATTATGGCAAACTGAGAACATATGTTTGACATGAAAGTGGGGTTTATTGGTGAAGGGTTGTGATGCATCGGTTCTATTGAATTCAACAAATTCAACCCAGGCAGAGAAGGAAGCAATTCCGAATCAGACTCTCAGAGGATTTCAAGTCATCGACGCAGTTAAAGCTGCAGTGGAGAAGGTGTGCCCGGGAATCGTCTCATGTGCAGATATTATTCCACTTGTCGCACGAGATGCTGTTCACATGGTAACTCTCATAAGTGATATATAATACATTCCTTCATTTCCTTTTTTCTTGGATCAATAATCAGTTTAGCCTCTTGATTTCATTTCATGCAAACAGTTGGGTGGACCATTCTGGTACGTTCCAATGGGACGGAGAGATGGAGTGGTGTCTATCGAGAACGAAGCTCTTACTGAACTTCCTCGGCCCACTTTTAATTTCTCACAACTCACATCACTATTTGCCAGCAATGGTCTTGATGTTAAGGACCTGGTCGTGTTATCAGGTATGTTATTCAATACTTTCCATATTCTCTTTTTTCTTATCTGTTAGATGGGGTTTGATTTATATTATGGCATCATAATTTCATGACTAATATATAACCATACCGTGGACAGGTGCCCACACTATAGGGGTTGCCCATTGTACCGCCTTTAGCACCAGGCTTTACAATTTTACAGGAAAAGGAGACATGGATCCGTCCTTGGATAAAAATTATGCAGCTCAACTGAAGATAAAATGCAAGCCTAGTGACAATACCACAATAGTAGAGATGGATCCCGGTAGCTTTCGAACATTTGACACACATTATTACGTAAATCTAAAGAAGAATAGAGGCCTCTTTCAATCCGATGCTGCGCTTCTAACCAACAGTGAGGCACAATCATATGTCAACACAGAATTGCAGACCCCGAAGTTCTTCTCAGATTTTGCAAGATCGATGGAGAAGATGGGCAGAAACGCTGTGCTCACGGGCACTGCAGGGCAAATCCGACGACACTGTGCTTTTACAAATTAACTGACCCTTTCGTCTCTTTGCGTTTTGATTTGAAATAATAAGCATCTCGCCCGCCTGCATTTGCTTTTATGTTTCAATAAATTGCACACATTCCAGGCGCAGCATTGTAACAGGTTTCCACATTTAATTTCTACCATGCCAAGCCTTTCAAGTCTTTTTGCGTGTTCCATCAATAATAACAACCCAGGCATTGTATAATATCAGCACAAAATATTGCGAAAACAGTGACCTCTGAACATTTCCATTTTTTTCTTGATTGCATTGCGCTTATGGAAGAAAACGTACATTTTGCCCTAACTTTCTTTTTAATGTACGTCAAGGTTCCCACATTTATGGCTGTGTAAATCTTTTCAAGCATGCTCCAAAATAGTTGAGTTGTACTCCAAAATAGTTGAGGTGTAATTTTACACGGCTAAAAAATGATTAACCTCTCACCAATTATACACCACACTCCCTAACACCAAAATCTCAATTTACAAATAACTATCAATTGCATATTGGAGTACAATGAAATAACGCAGTATTAAATGGGATACAATATTTTCAAAATATTAGATTATTTACATACAAAAACATCACACTCCCTTTAACCAAAATCTCAATTTACAAATAACTAGCAATTGTATTGTGGAGTACAATAAAATAACACAGTATGAAATGGGACACAATATTTTCAAAATATTAGATTATTTATATATGAAAACACCACACTCCCTAACATCAAATCCTTAATTTACAAATAACTAGCAATTGCATCTTGGAGTACAATAAAATAACGCTTTATTAAATGGGATACAATATTTTCAAAATTTTAGATTATTTACATATGAAAACAATAATTCTCAATGAGAACATCCATATTCACCTAATTAACATTTTGAAGAGTGTGAGTGGTTAATAGATCTTGGGTTTATATATAGAGATGTTTATATTTCTTTGAATATTAAGCATCCACCATTTATTTTATTAACAAGTGAGTTGTTATGTTTTGTGGTGGTTTTTTATCTTGAATAGATTTAATGACCATGATGGTTTTAGTTGAACAAAGGTTTCTTTCACAGATGAATATGTCACTTTTAAAATACTTCAACCCTCTTGACAGGAACAATAGCACATATATAAGTCACAAATACACACAATTACATAAACATATAAAAAAAAATATGAGTTGTTATATTGTAGTGGTAGTTTTTGATAACGGGTCAATTTAATGACTATGATAGCTTTAGTTGAAGAAAGTTTTCTTCCATAAATGAACATGTCAACTCTGAAATCTCACATATATAACAAATATATAATTACATATTCATGTAAAACAAATCCATGTAGAGACTTCTTTGTGACACAAACCAATCAAATTAAAGTTATAAGAGTATATAATAACACTAATATAGAAATGATAATTGCAATCATATGGTGAACTTAAAAATTCATACAAGTTGTATTGCATCTATAACGTCTTTTAGCACAATCCATACATATAATTAAAGTTATAAGAATATATAATAACACTATAAAGAAATGATAATTGCAATGACATGGTGAACTTAAAAATCATACAGGTTGAACTGCATCTATAACTTCTTTTAGCACAATATACCTTGAGCACATGAACCATTCCCCTTCCATTCGTTGGCTTATTGATCAGGTTCAATTTGGGTTGCGGCCTACTAAATAATGTCCTCGAAACTCATGCATGATTTCTTGCTTTAGCATCCACCCGAGGACGAGTAACGACTTTGTTTCTCGCCTCTCACCCTTAACACAGGGTGTAGAGCACATGTAGTTCTTTTGGCACATGCTAATGAATATAAAATTATAAAGTGAAAACCAGAAATTATTTAAAAACAAATCTTTGGATAATTTAGTCATATTTTACACCCGGTTATCTTTAATATCACTTTCCTGGATTATCTTCTTTACTATTTATTATCCATATCAACAGTTCAATAATCCCAATTAATATGGACTATGGACAATATGAGGCAACTAATAAAATTCATGTTTATAATGCTATAAAGTAAAAACAAAACAAAAAATGTGTATTCCATCTTATACAGTGGAAACCAACAAAATATTAAAAAAAATTATGGCCAATGTAAAAAATTAATGAATCTATCTTTAGTCATAATCTTTATATCTTTTTGCTTTTAACACCACCAATATGAGAGGATGAATCATAATTCCTAGGTAAGATGGACTATCACCAATATGAGACAACTTATGAAATTCAATGTAATACTAAAGAGAAAAACTATTCTAATACATAGTAAGGAAAGAAAACATACAAGATTTTACTGACTTATCCAATTCCCACACCCAAAACTTAACTTTGTTTGTCCTGTAGAGTCTGTGTATCAATAGAAACACCTTTATGTTAAATATACAACATCAGGAGACATTCTCCAAACCAATCTTGTACAACCAAGATTGATCCTCCCATATAGAGGTGAGAACTTTGATTGCCTTCCGTGTAAAGGTTATTCCTCCCGTATTGAGGTAATTGATCAAAGTAATGATGTTGTAAAGTTTTGTTGGACATGGCTCCCGAATTGTGTGTGTCAAGTCATGATTCTCATGTGAACCTTTTGTATAAAGGTATCCATGGGATGGACCTCCCATATAGAGGTGGACCTTCCATATAAAAGCCATGCTTTACTTGTTAAAAGAATTTAATGTTGTGTGATGTATTATTAACCATGATCACAAATTGCTATTAAGTATCATTTAGATATTGATAACCTCTAAAGTGAATTCCTTTAGCATATGATCATTTGGTCTGGAATAATATAATATGATCACAACATATGATAATTCTTCTTAGTATAATGTAATGTGATGGATAATCAAAGGTAGCACATATTGACCATGCAATAAGAGATAAAGAAATAAAAGATAAAGGATAGATATCAAGAGAAATCAAAATTTCTCATGCAGACACTTCACCTAATTAAAGAGAACTTGTATTGTTAAAGTTTCAACTATAAAGCTTCAGTTAAGTATCAATGTATGCCTCAATCAATTATTAAGTTAAAGATATGCCTTAGTTAACTAAAGAACTCACAGTGGTCACTTCAAGTAAATCAATTAGCATGATTTCAATTAACTAAGTGTTAAATATGAAAGACTAGTTAACTAAAGTGTTTTCACTTTAGTTAAACTAAAATACGACACTTCGGTAAATCAAGGAGAACTCGAATTGATCACTATAGTGATGTTATCAAGAATCAATTAAAGAGAGTTAACTAAGAGACAACAAAGAAGATCTAGTTAACTAAGTGACGACACTTAAGTTAGCCACCTAACTAAGTGGGAAATCTTTCAGTTAAGAGGCGAGTTCATCCTAAGTGATAAATCAATGAGACAAAGCACTGCATGAGAAGTGGGGCACACCTCTACATGCAAGATTGATACATCCAGTTTGAGGGAACAGGGCGAGTTCATCTTGAAGTTAGAAGATAAAAATTTAAGAGAAGAATGTATAAATATGATATACGAGATTGATGAATTCAATGTGAAGTGAATTCTCTTCTCCTTTGAAGGAAAGGCGCTTCTCTTTGTGTGCATGATATTATTATTGAAGCGAAGGCACTTCTCTGATTGAACTATCTTCTCTATTGCTTATGTATCTTGAACAAGAGTGTTTTGGTGATATCTTATCTTCCGAAAGAAATCTGCTATGTTGTAAAATAAAGCATTCTTTGCTATCCATTATATTATACTAAGAAGAATTGCTCAGGTTTTTGTTCTCATAGTTTTGACGATTTTCCCTAGGGTATATATTTTGTTATGGATGTATGAATTTCATGTGATTGAGTTGTCTCATTGTTTCAAGTTTCAGCATCTAAAAGAATTAAAGATCAAAGCTCAACCCAGTATTAACACTTTCATACCCATAAATTTGAATAGAAACCTGTGAGGAACTTGCAACAATTAATTGATCAAATGCATGAGATATTAGAACACGGAACATTTTTATTGACCGCGGTCCACTTCAAGGGGGAAACCTCCTTTGAGCAAGCTCAATACAAATAACTTCTTTGTTCCTTCATTGGACTCAACACATACTTATATACTAAGTATATGCAAGAATACTATGGATCAATACCATGGAACATATAATACTACGGGACGACTTACAAAGCATATGCATCCAATTTTATGGATCAATACCATGGAATAGATAATACTATGGGCTAATACAAAATAAGGATCAATACCATGGAACATATAATACTACGAGACGACTTACAAAGCATATTCCTCCAACAACAATATACTAACAAAGTAAAGAGAAGGATTGACACAGGTTCCTAACATCCCCTCCCCCTTAGAAAAAGCTTTGCCCTCAAAGCTTTAGATGTGGAAATTGATGTTGAATCTGAAGGAGTGGTTCCCATGTAGCATCCTCTGGTTTCATTCCATGCCACTGAATTAATACCCATGTGATAGATCGAGATCGAATTTGGCAAGTGTGCCTATTGAGGATGGCCTCTGGCTCCAAAAGGATGGATCCTTCATTATCTAGTTCTGGTAAAATAGTTTTTCCGCTGATACGGTTGGTGCCGAGAACTTTCGTTAGACAAGAGACATGAAATACTGGATGAATGCAGGAAGAAGGAGGAAGTTCCAATTTATAAGCAACAAACCCAATATTCTGAAGAACCTGATAGGGCCCATAGAACTTTGGAGTGAGCTTATGACGCCCTTTGATTTTGATGAAGGATTGCTTGGCAGGCTGTAGATGAAGAAAAACCATATCACATGCTTGAAAAGTGTGCTCAGAATGGTGCTGATCAGTTTGTTGTTGCATTCGAATTCTTGCAATGTGAAGATTGTCCTGCAAAATGCAAAGAATCTGATCGCGGTTTCGAAGAACTGAGTCAATTTCCTAAACTAGTGAACTGGTGAATTGCTGAGGGTGTATGGAAGAAGAATTGGTTGTTCCTGACCATAGATTGCTTCATATGGAATCATTTTAGATGCAGTATTGTACCACCGGAGCCATTTAATGAAATCCATAGAAATATCTGTCCAAATCCGTGTAGGGATGGGAAAGGGTTCGAGCAATTCTGGAATGAGTGTCGTTTCTCCCTTGTTGATCCGGAAAGTATCACATACATCCACCATCTATTGAGTTATCCTTTTCATTCCCTGCCAAAAGAAGTTACACTATTCCCACTCATATGTTTTGAGGAACCCAGAGTGCCCTACCGATGGAGAAGCATGGAGTTCATAGAAGACATAGCCCTGTTGAACAGATTGCAACCAATTTGGAATAGGCATAGAAATAGCTTAAAGAGAAACTTGCTCATCAAATGTGCAAGAAAGAGCATCCACCACCAGATTGTCCTTACCCTTCTTGTAAGTGATCTCATAGGCATAACCCATGAGTTTGCTAACCCATTTCAATTGTGTTGGGGAGGAGACCATTTGTTCCAGGAAATTTTTCAGACTCTGGTGATCAGTCTTGATACAGAAATAATTCCCTAATAGGTATGGTTGCCACTTCTGTACTGCATGCAAAATAGCCATAAGTTCCTTCTCAGATGTAAAGGTGGCTAAATTCTTACCGGAAAGGTCTCTTTAAGGCAGCAATCCCACTGGTTTAGCAAAGACACCTGCATGTCTATCCAAAATGTGTTGTAGATCCAAGAGAGTAGTGGAGATCGTTGATGGGTGCATCAGAATGGAATGGAGCTGAGTGATGAAACCATGTGAATTATTCTTAAGTATATTTTCTAGGCGATGTGAACTGATGATGCGGAGAGACCCTGGTTGTAAGCCCATAAATGTGTGTTTATGCCCATTGATTGAAAACTGCATCCAAAGTTCAGCAAAATCCCATAATATGGGGCCAAGTGTGCGTAACCATTGAGCGCTCAAAACCACATCATATCCGCCTAAGGACAAGGCAAACATGTCAGAGCGTAGGTTATAATATTCCATAGAGATATGCACATTGCGACACTTCCCCTTGCAAGGTAATGTGCCCCCATTGGAAATAATGACTTGAAAGTTGGAGCAAGGATGGACAAAACAATCAGCCTTTTTTGCAATCCAATGGTCAATGAAGTTATGAGTGATAACATAATCGATGAGTATTGTAAGAGAGAGCTTCTTGAAGTAACCCCTAACCCGCATTGTTTGTGGGGTGGTGACTCCGACTAAAGCATGGAGAGATATGACTGGGTGGTCATCCGAAGATGGAAGGGAAACAAGCAGTTGTTGAATATGGGCTTGATCATCTATTGTATATGGATATTCTTCACCAAATTTAGAGGCAGGAGGAGAATACACATCCAATAGATAGAGCTGTTACTCAACACATCTATGTCCCCGAGTGAATTTCTCATCACAATTATAACAAAGCACTTTTTCTCTACGTTCCCTTATCTCTGCTTCAGACAAATGCTTGATAAGAGTTGGTCGAGGAGATGGCGTGATGGGAGGTCGTTGGGAAACCATATTTCTGAATGGGACAAAAGTGGTTTTGGAGCGTTGTTGGACTGTGATCTTGTCCTCCGCCAACTTAGCCAACCCTAGGAATTCCATCATTGTGTTGGGACAGAACATTTTAACCTCTGAGTGGAGTTCATACTTGAGACCACTGATAAAACAACTCCTGTAGAATTCATCAGACAAACCTTCTATGTGATTGGCCAGTTTCTCAAATTATGTATGATACTCTCTCACAGTGCCAATTTGGTGAAGTTTAGTGAGTTCTCCCGTGAAGTCCTCAAAAGCACTAGGACCAAATTGTTGCAAAAGGAGTTGGCAAAAATCTGTCCATTTTGGCTCGTCATGAGCCTTGATGTACCAATGGTACCATTGAAGGGATTCTTGTTCCAAATGAAAGGATGCAAGTGGAACTTTGTGGACATCAAAAGTATTATGCAGACTGAAATATTGTTCTTCTCGGTATATCCATCTAGTCGGATCATTACCATTGAAGCGAGGAAAATCAAGCTTCGGCGGACGAAAATTGATGGAAGGAGATAACCCAGTGTCTGCAAAAGATTCTGGATGTCGTTTATTTTTCATGGCTGAATGTTGAATATGGAGGCTCAGATATTTTTCATCCAGATCTTGGATTTTGGTTTTGAGGACTGCAAGTTCTTCCTCCATGATTTGTGCTCTTGCGTGGGTGACAACCATAACAAGGATTTTTTTTGTTTTTTTTGTTTTTGTGAATGGGTAGAAAAACATAAACAAAAGCTTCTTTAGTAAATGGAAATTTGGATTTGGGAAAAACTACGATGGGTAATTGAGGTTTGACTAGGGTTTGGACACTTTGTAATGGACAAGGAAACAGAAAATGGGGATTTCAAAAGCGGGGTGAAAGAATGCGAAATTTTTTCAAAGAGGGGCAAAGAAGCAGAAATAGGAAATGAACACTGTAACAAAATTTGAAGGCGATTGGGTGAAAATCGAAGAAGTTATGGAAAACCCTAAAAAATAGGCAAATGTGGGATTTCTAGCTTCGGGAAGTGGAATTTGGGATAGGGCCCTTAGGAATGAAATATACAAAATGGGATTGCAGGGGTGTCAATAAATTTTCAAGGGAAACAGAGTTAAAACAAAGAATATATGGTGAAGTGATCGGAAACAGTTATGGACAGATGTAATATGCAATTTATCAGCTAGAATTAAATATGGACCCAGGGTATGTGCGGCTTCCTAAAGATCCAGGGGATTCACTTGGCTACCAATGTTGTCTAACGGCTTGCGTATTGAGGCAGTACCCCTCACTCCATGGCTCAATTAAAACTGATAACCTCTTCGCCACAAACGACAGCTCTTGGTTTACCTCACGGGTGGGAACTAGTCAATCAGGTAGGGATCGTTTCCCTTTTCGCTGGTAGGTGCTCTCAATGGGTCAGCTACTTCGCGGTTCCTGTGGTACTCCTCAAAATGAGTTTTAGGGGTTATGCCCAAGTACTTCCCACAGTTAATTGGATATGGATGATTCCCGGATCCAAACCTGCAAGTGATAGGAACAAATACATATGTGAAAAAAAAATTTGGCAGAAATTCCACCCAACGAGCCCAGGAAAGTGCTCTGATACAAGATGTGAGGAACCTACAACAATTAATTGATAATATGCACAATATATTAGAACACATAATATTTTTATTGATCACAACCCACTTCGAGGGGGAAACCTCCTTTGAGCAAGCTCAATACAAATAACTTCTCTGTGCCTTCATTGGCCTCAACACGTACTTATATACTAAGTATATGTGCCAATACTATGGATAATTACCATGGAACATATAATACTATGGGACGACTTACAAAGCATGTTCATCCAATACTATGGATCAATACCATGGAACATATAATACTATGGGCTAATACAAACTAAGGATCAATACCATGGAACATATAATACTATGGGCTAATACAAACTAAGGATCAATACCATGGAACATATAATACTATGAGATGACTTACAAAGCATATGCGTCCAACAACAATATACTAACAAAGTAAAGAGAAGGGTTGACATGGGTTCCTAACAAGCATTCTTTGCTATCCATTATATTATACTGAGAAGAATTGCTCAGGTTTTTGTTCTCATAGTTTTGACAATTTTCCCTAGGTTATATGTTTTGTTATGGATGTATGAATTTCATGTGATTGAGTTGTCTCATTGTTACAATTTTCGGCATCTAAAAGAATTAAAGATCAAAGCTCAAGCAAATATTAACACTTTCATCCCCATAAATTTGAATAGAAACCCTAATAAAATCTCATAGATGACACTCCTTTCATCCCCAACTTGTGTAGAAATATGAACATAAAGCCTAATAAACTCCATGGATGACTGACTTACGTGCATTATTAGTTTCCAGTGTGTTTCTTATATCAGTGAGCAAGGGGAATGAGCTCAGAAAGGAGCGTGGGAAGAGGATTCAGCAATGGTGACAACTTGATCCAGGCATCGATACAAGACGCGTGGAAGATGCATGGATGCATGGAAACACATGGATTCTTTAGCCATGTGGTGGACTAAAATTCTCTTCCACAATGAAAATGACAATCAACAAATATCCAGTCTTAAATTATTGAATAAAATATCCAAAGTTTACATATCAGAAATATCTGATAATCCCCGTGGAAGGCTTCCCGAGATATTTTTGTGAGAGAGATAAAGAGCCAAAAGGTTTGAAAGCTTTCTTACAGGCTTGGGAATAACACCCAATAGCATGTTATGGATTACGTATAACTTTGTGAGGCTCGACAACTAACCCCACGAAGCAGGAATGGGCATGTCGATCATGTTTTTTGCTATTGAAAGGCACTTCAGATTAAGCAGGCGCCCGAT
Organism: Larix kaempferi; assembly: GCA_027924585.1. Classification (NCBI taxonomy): domain Eukaryota; kingdom Viridiplantae; phylum Streptophyta; class Pinopsida; order Pinales; family Pinaceae; genus Larix; species Larix kaempferi. The sequence goes on from BSBM01000910.1 coordinate 25,935,044, forward strand.
AGTGTTGGCAATGGTTAATTAATTCACCACCACAAATTCTAAAAGGGAAACACCACCCTGATTTATAAATTATTTTAATTATGAAAAGTCATCCACTGCCACACCACTTTGACTTTCTCATCCTGTCAAGTTCCAAAGGGCAGCGTACCGCATTGATTTTTGAAGAGGCATTTACAACCTATGTTTTCGTTGATCGAATGGGCAGTGTGTCTTATCACATGGTTAAAGAGGCATCCATCATCCCTGTTGCATCACATTAAATTTCAAAGGGACATTAACGAGCTCTGTTGTATCTTGTCAAATATCGAAGAGGTAGAGTATTTACTCTTGAAGAATTAATTCTATTTTTGGTTGCAGTGAAGGGTCAAATTGAATTAAATGAATGACTATATTTTTGGTGTATAAATACCCACGTAATCTTGGTTTTGTCACATTTAGAAGTATGGTGAAGAGTATGAATTCTGAGTTGAATGGAAAACAAAGTTTCAATTCTGTACTTTTGATGCTATAACACACATTTCATTAAAATTGGAAATAATTTATTACAAGAATAATACAAAATTGAGTTTTTTTTGGTTATTTTGGAATTCTAGATCCACTATTTAATTCCAAATTTAATGAGATATGTGTTCTATGCTCCTCTTTGTCTTTATGATTTTGTAAACTCATCGATGAATGTTTAAGTTTTGATTTTTCTCTAGCATGATAATTTACTGAATGTGTATGATTAACAGTAGAAGTGTTAATTTAACCTAATAATCTGTAACTTATGATGCGTTGTTTTAGTATGAGTTGTAAACTCACTATGGAATGTTTAGGTTTTGTTGTAGCAAGTTAGATTTCAGAATTTGTTGCAACATAGTGTGCAGAAACATACTAAGTTTTCTAAATGCAAGCAAGTCAGAAATTTATGTTGAATTCAGTGTTGTAACTCATTTCCTGTAGAATACAGTTTGTTGAAATTCCATGGTTGTAGCTTGCAGTTTGCTGAAACAGCTGCAGAATTGCTGAAACAATTGAAGAATTATTATTTTCTTGTTGAAACTCCTCCTGTAGGTGTGAATTTTGTTTTGCAGTGATGTGTAGGTTTTGTTGTTACTATGTCCAGCACTCCCCTATCTTCCCACAGTAGTATCAAAGCAAGTGAGAGGCAGGTTAGAGCTGTAGCTCTGTCCATGTGTGTTTGTGTATGAGTTGAAGCTCACCTTTGATTTTCCTAAATCACCTTCAAATTGGTATTAGAGCTGAGTGTTTTTTATTTATGTCTGTTGGTTATGTGTTCCTTTCATCATAAGATTGAGTAATGTGATTGTATGTTGAACCTTTTGTACTTTGTTTGGAGATATTGATGTTGAACTTTTAATCTAGCGCCCCCCTTTTTGCTACGAAGAAAGAGCAGCAGTAAGTTCAATTTGGAGGTCAAGATTTGTGTTTGTGAGAGCTCCCATGCTCCCTACTGTAGGTTGAGTCATGGTTTGTGAAAAGAGAAGAGAGGGTTGTATCCCGTGGAAGAAGTTGATTTTTTGTTTGCGTTCCCTTGGATAGAGGTTGAGCAGTTGAAAGGAAGAAATTCTTCCTAGTTGAGAGCTCCCATATACTTTAATGGTAGAGCATTTTGAATCCCACTATTTGGGAAGTTCTCTTGGTTTGAGTAGATCTTCAATGTGTTTGTGTCGAATCCCTCTATGTGTGAAAGAGGACCAAGAGGTCATATCCAAGTGAAAGAAATTTAAATTATGTGCAAGTATTTATTTGAAGATGGAGACATGGGGAAAAACAAAATGCTTAAACGACTGAAGAAGAATGTTGTGAATGCAAAAGAAGTTGGTTTTTCCATAGAAAATATATTAGGTGAAGTCGCTGAGGAACCTGCTAAAGTAGAGGAATTTCAAGAGAAGACAGAGGATATTGAAGCAAATGAAGTTCAAGGGAAGGTAGAGGATGCATGGAGCAACATCTATTATCCACCGCCATATTTTTCAGGTATAACTTATGACTTTTGGTAAGTTAATATGAAAAATTTATTGCACTCTAGAGATTTATGGGATTTTTTTAAGGATGGAGTTAAGAAACCCCAAGATGAGGCAAAAGATGCATTTTCCTTGTACTACATCGAGCAAGATCTAGATGATAATATTTTTCATGTAATTGCTGAAGTAAATACAACTAGAGAAGCCTCGAAAAATTTGAAGATAAAGTTTAATGTAAGGGGGAAATATATGACTAAGTCACAACCTGTTAACATTTCAGTAGACAAGCTTGCAGAAGCAGCAGAAGATAGTCAAATTATTGGTGAATTCCATTATTGTGTTGATATCCAAAAAGATGAGAATGATGCTGAAGCTAAACAAGAATATGAGGCTATTGTATCTCGTATAGTAGCAGCAGAATTTGAAGAATATGAAATTACTATTGATAAAGATGTTGATGTAGTTTTGAATTTGGATGCAACTGAAGTGGATTGTGACTCTAATGGAATGGTCAATATGTCAAATGCTAATAAAGATGATGAATTCCTCAAGCATGAGGAAAACAAAGAAGAATTTGTGCAAGAAGAGTCCTTGATGGACATGCTCATGAAGGCATTTAAATCATGCATTGAATTTGTTTGTGGACATGTAGGTAGAATGAATTTAGAAGACAACTTTGAAGGTGTTGGAAGAAGTCGAAGACCAAGATGGAATTGAAATACACTACAATAGTTATGTTGTAGAAAATGAATAATGTTGCACTCATCCATTTGCTGCACGTGAGGAAGAAAGTAGTGATGTCAAAGCTAATTATGAAAACCGCATTCATGAAAATGGTGTATCTAATTATAGAAAAAGTGTCGGTGATGTTTTTGAAGAAGAATCTGCAACGATATTGAATGGCGCAGATAAGGACAGAAAAGAAAATAAGATTTGTTCTAATAATTTGTTGACAATGATTGTGTAGGTACAAAGGAAGAAAATGATGAAGTCTTGGTTTATAAGCCAAATATTGAAGGTGAAGTAACTGCTAATGTAGAAGTTTGTTCTTTGAATATTCCATTAATGTCTATTGCTGATGACAGCTATGAAAATGGTGAAAATGAAGCAGTTAGTATTTGTGAAACTTCCCATGAAGAAGTAATGGTTAATGTTGATCATGATAATGGAGTAGAAACTTCCACAACAACAAAATTTGAACCAACATCGGAATTTGAGAAAGATAAAGTGCACTGTGTTGAAGTGCTTGAAATTGTTTGTAAGATATGGGTTTGTGAGTTTTTTGAAAATATTTTGATGATTTCAATTTTGTTGAAGAATTTGATAAGATTGTTGAAGAATGCATAGAAGTTGCAATGATTGAAATAGATAAACTACAAGCAAAAGGAATCTCTAATGATGCAAAAAATAGAACTGTTTATGATTTGGTGATTGCAGAAACAGTGATAGAAAAAGAGTTTCATGATGATAGCACTCAAGATGTTGTATGTTTTGCTGCAGACAGAGCTATTGAAGTAGAGAATGATGTCTTTGATGAAGAGTTAAAATTCATGGAACAATGGCTTGAAAAGCCAAGATATGGCGATGTTAGTCTTGTTGCAAAAGTAGATATGAAGAAATTTGATTGCCTTGTTGCAGAAGCAAACACAGATTTGAATGAAGAGATAGTGACAAGTCTTAGAGAAGAGAAAAACGAAAAGAAACAATATGGTTCACATTATGATAATTTATATAATTTTGACAAAATGGTTGAGTGTGCGGGTAAGAAACCAATCGAAGATGAAAAAGAATCCTCCGAAAACGATGATGAGTTTGAATTGAATGAACAAACTTGTACCAAAGATGAACTGGTTGAAGAATCAATTGAAAAGAACTTGACATCATGGAGTCCTGAAGAAATCATGAATTATTATCAGTTAATGTGTTTATAGATTGACATTAAACATATTACTGTTGGTGAAGTCAAATATAGATTGTGGGACTTTGTATCCCCACGTTACAGTATTTAGAGAAAAATATTTGGATTGCAGTCCTTGGCATAAAGGACATTGAAAATTTGAATGATGTTAAGCAAATTGAAAAGGGTTTTGCAACTGAAGCTGGTCATAATGAATTTGAGGAATCAAAGAAAACAATGAAGGTAAAGAAGAAAATGAAGATGAATAATCAAAAGTATTTTTGGTATAAAGTTTGGCATTCTAATCCAAGTAATAATGAAGCTGAAGCTGAGAATGATGTAATTGAAAATATGAAAGATGATTGGCTTGCAAAGTCCAAGAAGGTTGAATGCAATGGTATTGTTGCTGAAGCAAAGGATGAAAAATGTAAAGTATTAATTTTTGTTAATTATGAGCAGCCAATTGAAGTTAAGGAGAACAAGCATCATTGAGGTATTGAGCAAAAGGAGTCCAGATTATTAAGATTCGAAGTCAAGATGAAGAGATGGTTGAAGCCACGAGTGAAGCAAGAGATAAATAATATCAAGCTATAGATGAAGATAAAGGAGAAAACAAAGTTTACATATTTCAAATTTTCGAGTCGAAAGAAAAATAAAAGCTCATGCAAGATATGGTGATAAGTTGCACGAGAATGTTGCTAAAAAGAATGTAAAACAATATTTTGAGATGTTTTTATACTGATGTAAGCCTCGTTGAGACTTGGACCAACATGTATTATACTTGGATTGTTGTTTTGTTATTCTTGTAAAGTTGTAGTTGTTTGTGTTCATGTCTAATATATTTTTGGGTGAATTAATTAAGGGGGAGGATGTTGGAAGTGGTTAATTACATCACCACCACAAAGTCTGAAAGGGAAATACCGCCCTGATTTATAACTTATTTTATTTCTGAAAATAATTTCATCCACCGCCACACCGTTTTGATTTTCTCAATTTGTCAAGTTTCAAAGGGGAAACGCAACACATTGATTTTTTAAGAGGCATTTACAGCCTATGTTTCAGCTGATCAAATGTGAAGAGTGTCTTATCAGATGGTTAAAGAGGAATCCATCGTTCCTATTGCAACATATTAAAGTTCAAAGGGACATTCACTAGTTCTGTTGTAGCTTATCAAAGATCGAAGAGGCAGAGTATTTACTCTTGAATAATTTTTTTTTTTTTTGGTTACAACAAAGGGTCAAATTGAATTAAATGAACGAATATATTTTTGGTGTATAAATACCCATATAATCTTGGTTTTTTCACATATAGAAGTATGGTGAGGAGTATGAATTTTGAGTTTAATGGAAAACATAGTTTCAACTCTGTACTTTTGATGCGTTGTTCCTCTCTGTCTTTATGAGTTTGTAAACTCATTGTTGAATGTTTAAGTTTTGATTTTGTTGTAGCATGATAATTTTCTGAGTGTGTATGATTGCCATTAGAAGTGTTAAATTAACCTAATACTCTATATTTTATGATGCTTTGTTTATGAGTTGTAAACTCATTGTGGAATGTTTAGTTTTGTTGTAGCAAGTTAGATTTCAGAATTTTTTGAAATAGAGTGTGTTGAAACATACTAAGTTTTATAAATGTAGGGGATTCATAAATTTATGTTAAATTCATTGTTGTAACTCATTTCTTGTAGAATATAGTTTGCTAAAACTCCATTAATGTAGCTTACAGTTTGCTGAAAAAATTGTAGAATTATTATTTTCTTTTTGAAACTCCTCCTATAGGTGTCAATTTAATTTTGCAATGATGTGTAAGTGTTTTTGTTACTGTGTGCATCACTCCCCTCTATTCCCACATTAGTATCAAAGCAAGGGAGAGGCATGTTAGAGTTGTAGCTTTTTCCATGTGTGTTTGTATATGAGCTAAAGCTCACTTCCGTTGTGCCTAAATCTATTTTAGATAGAAGATGGAAGGAATCGACTCATTTGTATTGGAAGGAGGGATGTTGCTCATTCTAAGGAACATTAAAACCCTATTTTCCCTTAGCTATCACTACATCTTTCTCTTTGTCTCACAGAAGAAGCATCTAAAAAGTAGTACTGCTGCTACATGAAACCCTCTATGCACTCACAACATAATGTTAATTTAATTTATTACTAACCTCCATTCATGGGCGATACACCGAAAGGAATGTATTAAAAAATATGCAATCCTTGTGCCCATTTTAGCACAAGGAGAGCACGTTTTGAACTCATAGCACGACGGAGATAAATGACTAAAGGAAATACCTACCCACCAAAACATAAAGAATTAACCTTCCAAATGGAAGAAAATTTCCTTGAAAGGATTCGATCCGCAGTTGCCCTATCCTAAAAGTTATGTAAACTTTATCAAGAAGTCATGGTGTTGCAACCTGCCAAACTCGCATCATTGGGGCAAGAGAGCATAGTCTGCAAATCTTGGCCTTTGAAAATTTTTGCAAAGAAGTATGAGAGAGAATCGATAACACTGGCATTGGAATCCTTGGCAGAGTGGGGCTGAGAGAGCATCCACAACCTTGGAAGAGCATGGGTGAGAAAGCATCGACAACATTGGCAAAGTCATGGTTTGTAAATCCTCGCTATTGACAACACTTCTCTAAAAGGGCCAAGAGATCATCAACAATGTTCCCAGAGGGGGGGCGAGTTTAGATATAGAGGATGAATATCCTCATAAGGAAGGAAAAATAGTTATTGATGCATGTATCTGACTCTTGAAGATTTAATAACATAGAAAGCGATGATGGAATGGAGCCAATGATTTGATTCAAACCTCACATATCCAAAACTTCCAGAAACTAAATATTTCCCAAGGACTCCGAGAGTGTACCCTTCATCTGGGTATCCGATATGAAGTCATCACCAAATATGATCCCTTGTAGTAGAATCCCCACAACGCATCCAGTTTGATTATTGCAGGATACTCCGGAGTGCCTACCACTAGTAGTAGTTGGATCCATTCCATGAGTTAAAATTCCTAGAGGTGTCATTGATAATCCTGGACTTGAAGCCCAACAACGCATTTAGGTATCATCTCACACACTGGCCAAATTGTCGATGTTGTCAATGTTGTATAATTTAAGCAGGGAAGCAGTTGGAGGATTCGATAAAGGAAAGTGAGGCAGGGCGACAAGTTGCGCTGCATTGAAGTTGGAAGAGAACATTTAATGCAACTTGTACTGTAGCGCACTGCCTAATTTTGGAGTTGGAAGACCGAACAACCCATCCTATTCCAATCATTGGAAGATGATCGAATGGCTGCAAATGAATTTAAAAAAATCAAAGAGTCGACTCCCACTTATAAAACGCCTTACTACGTAATAACTAGCAATTGCACTTGGTGGTGTAATAAAATAATTATGTATTGAAGGAGAAGGAGGGAAATGAAGGAGCGAAAACCTGAGTGTTCTCAAAACATTAAATTGTTCACAATATTTATGATTACATTATTGACATTGTGATATATAAAATATTCTTGTGGTAAAAAAAAATTATTTACTAAAATTAACTACCATATGCTGTTTTATTTCAATTATTGATATTTTTTTATTTATATATATTGGATCAACTATGTCTAAGGTGTTGGAGCATTTTCAAACCACACGTCATTTATTTGAGCTTCACACTTTAATTTTCCCCTTATCCTAAGTATTTTGACTCAATCATGTGCTTACATCATCAGTAGATCACAGTTTCAGTAAACTGGGCCTCCTCCTACATTCGAGGAGTCAACTGGCCCATCAATATGAGTTAATTGGGCCTCCAACATCATTTAGGGAGTGATTTGCACGACTAAAGCGCCCTAATCATTCCAATTGACAACATTTATTAGTTTATTCAGCCACCTCGAGACTAGAAGGCGCCCTACTACACTGGTTGACTTCATCTGGTGTTATTTTCACCTAATATTTAGTTAACTGCTAACAGAAAGGTGCCCTCCCCTATTTTTGGGCATTCGGTTGAGTTTTGGATTCAATTAGACTCAGTTAGACAGTTTCAGAGTCAGTTACATGGTAGTTAAGTGGTTAACTAATGTGTCGAGTGGTGTTAACTTCCAAGTAATCCATTCTCATGCATTCAATTCGAATGACTTATTTGGAATTCAAATCGCTTGGCTTATTGTGGGCATTGTTACACATTGTAATTATCTGATGAGTTTATGATAACGCATGTACTTTTACAAACCATTTGCATCAGTGTTTTGACATATTATTTTCCACATGCATCTCTAGTAACTGTTGTCTTTGTTTCATAGATCCATTGTGCTTAGATTTTACATGGTATCAGAGCAATGCAAGGACAAGGCAACTCTTCTTCAAAGTTCTTCACATGAATATTGAGAAAGTTTGCTCAAAATATTCCAACACTGCACCAGAAGCTGAAAATTTTCCACATAATTCTTGGATATTTTGCATTCGACTTTTCAAGCTTGCTTGATATCCTATGTTGGGTGTGATGCAACTTGAAAAGTGCAAGTTTTTGACATAAAAAAAATAAAAATTGTTTGTGATTGCAGGTTTCTCATAGTCTCCTATTGCATTCGCTATAACAAAGATTGACTCTTCTTCACAGAATCTCCTTACTCCTTTCAACTATCATCAGTGGAAGGATGATATAGAGATAGTGATGCACTCCAAAGGACTCTTCAGAGTTACTATGGGTAGAGAACTAGAGCCTAATGCTGCCATAGAGAAGTCCAAATACTTCAATAAGTTTGATGAAGCTTATGGTTTCTTATGTCTCAATATTTCAAAAAATCTTCTTTTCCATCTCAGCGGATTGAATACTTCAAAATAAGTATGGGAACAACTTTCCAAACTCTTTGGAAAGCAGGATGAGATGAGGGATTATCAGTTGGAGAATGAACTGATTTCCCTAAATCTTGAGAATTTCGATACCATTAATGAGTTTTTCACCAATTTCAAGCATTTGGTGCTTTAGTTGAAGCAATGTGATGCTGAGAAGAAAGATGAGCAACTGATTCTTTCAATACTTACGAAGCTAGGAGCATATTATTCAGTGTTTGTCTCTACTTTCCATTCGGGAAAACTCACCACTCTGAATTGGAAGATTCCTACCGTGAATGCATTCATTGAGTCCTTAACAAAAGAGGATGACAAGCTTGTTCAGATGGGGTCCATAAAAACCTCCGAAGATCAAGCCCTATTTGTTGGAGGACCCAAATATATGAATGGTAAAGGAAAGCAAAAGAAAGAGAAGACCGAGTTTGATCATACCAAGCAAAAGGAGAAGACCAAGCAGTCAGATGAGCCCTTCGGTTCAGGAAAATACAAGAAAAAGGGAAAGGAGAAGACAAAGTGTTCTTACTGTGGTAGGGGATTTCATCCAGAAAGCTCATGCATGAAGAAAACTATTGATCAGATGGACCTTCTCTTGGAGAAAAACAACATTACTCTTCCAGATGGCGCAAGGAAGAAGGACAATAATGATCATGCAAAAAGAGGGCATGCTCTCATGGAAGTGTTTCGAAGTATACAGCTCTTTTCATAGATTCAGGAGCTTCGAATCAGATGGTTGCAAGCAAAGAATCCTTCTCATCATTAGACTCTGACAACTGCATCTCCATCCACATGGTATATGATTCACAAATTTCTTTGAAAGGAAAAGGTACTATTCATATAGAACATGGCAGTTTTCAAAATTTTCTCTATGTTCCTTATCTAGCTTCGAACCTTCCTTCTTTGTATCAAATGACACACACTAGTTTTCCCAAGAAGGTTTTATTCAACCCTAATAATGTTTAAATTTCTGATATTTCCACTGAAAATCTCATTGCAGTAGGCAAAGCAAATCATGCTACAAAAACATATGAGTTTTCCCACTTCTTTCCACATGCAAAGCCAAGTTCCCTTCTGACTCATGTAAATGAGGTTATCCGGCTATGGCATGAGAGGTTTCGACACCTAAATTATAAATATTTGTAGTTTCTACAAAATAATTCCATGGTTTAAGGCCTTCTGAACATCAAATCCTCAAAATGGATATGCAAGGATTGCATCATTGGCAAGCATCCTGAGCACAAGTTCAATTGAGGAAAAGCTAACAGATCTTCTTGTATTTTGGGGTTGATTTACAGTGATATTAGTGTTCCTTTACCAAATCCCTCCATGAATGGCTCAAGCTATGTTCTGCCATTCATTGATGACTTCTCCAGATTCACATGGTCTACTTTCTCAAAAACAAATCAGAAGTGCTTGAAAAATTCAAAAATTTCAAGGCTATTGTTGAGACTGCTAATAGGAGAAAGCTAAAAGCTCCCAGATCTGATAATGGTGGAGAATATATCAAATCAGAGCTGCTACAAATTTTTGCGGAAAATTGAATCCAAATCCAGCACGCAATCCCTTACACACCTCAACAGAATGGTGTAGCGAAGAGGAAAAACTGAGCATTGAAAGAGATGGCTACTTGTATGCTTGAGCCCAAAGGTTTGGCTTCAAATATTTGGTCTTAGGCCATGAATTTTTCTGCATACATTAAGAACAGAGTTCCACACTCATCCGTCAAAGTTACAACTCCTTCCGAAGCCTACACTGGTCACAAGCCTGATGTGTCACATCTTAGGGTTTTTGGCTCTACTGCATGGACTAGAATTCTGATTGACAAGAGAAGATATTTGGAACCACAAAGTACTGAGTACATCCTCATTGGATATGATAAATAATACAAAGGTTAAAAACTCATGGATATCATATCCCAAAATATATTCATCGAGCGGAGTGTTCAATTTGAAGAACCACTTCATTATCTAAAACTAGTGGAGGAAGAATCTGCCAAATTGCTTCCTCTTCTAGAAGAATATTCAGAAGAAGTGATGAGTCCAAGTTATAGGTATCTGATAGCCTTTTTCCCCACAGTAAAGCACAAGAAAGGGTCAAGAAATACACTTATTTTGTGGGAGAAGTGATTTACCTTGATTATTTAATGAAGTTGTTTTAAAGATTATTCTTGTATGTTTGAAAGCGTGTTCAATAAACTAATTATATAAAAATCGAGTATGATTGAGCAGGTCCAGGTACACTAAGGGACAAACACGTAAATCAAGGGAAGGACTGAAAGATCATACAAAGCTCAACGCCTTTTTCCCTGATTTCTAGAGAGAACTCCTGTTCAAAATGGAATCGGCAATTAGACATATAGTTAGGTTAAGCATTAGAGGCATATATATATGGGTCTCTCGGCTAGCGAGAGGGTCCTGTTGCCATTTTTTAGAACCATTGTTTTACGTTTTTATACTGCTGAGACAATTCGTTTTACAGACCTTTATGGAACTATGAAGTTACTATTTTGAATAAAGACATTGATGTTGCTTTCAATTCAGCGTCTATACTTTTTCTTCACTCCTGAGTATGGGTTGGAGAGGGCCCCTCCAACACGTAAGTCAGTAGATTTTACTGTTCAGGTATTTTTCATTATGTGCTTTGTGTTGACTTAATCTATATCTCATATGAAAGTATTTCTGATGGAATTTAAACAACACGATTTAATTTCTGTAGTAAAGTGGCCATTCTGATTCTGTAGTAAGTTATAGCACATTCTGTAGTTCGATAACATTGTTTCTGTAGTCCTGTAGTAGCATTCTGCCAAGACATATTTCGACACTTATTTTCCTGTGTGATTGCATTACTTATGAAACAGTGATCCAAATCTTGAAGCTCATGCACTTTCTCATTATTATAGTTGCTCATGAAGATTGATTACTTTCAGTACTTTGGTTAATTGATGATTAACTCGCATCATTAGATAATTGCATTTTGAACTTAGTTTTTGGGCATTTGAATATTCTAGATCAGATCTCCAGTTTATGTATTTCAATTGCAGTATTTACTTCTTCAATTAGAGATCCAGTTTTCAGTATTTTAGAATAGATCTTTATAGGTGTACTGCTTTTTGCAAGTTAATTCTTAAGGTATATTTACTGTTTTCAGCATTTAAACTTCTTAACATAGGTTTACTGTTTTCAGCATTTAAACTTCTTAACATAGGTTTACTGTTTTCAGCATTCAAAACTTCTCAGCATAGGTATTTCTCATCCATAGATTAGGCAACCTTTCACAGCTTATTCAATTTCCTTTTTAGACAAACCTTTAAACATTAATACCAACACCCAACCACGACAAAGACTATATTATAAGAGCACATATAGTGCTTGCACCTCTGAAATTTGTACATACACCGGGTTAATAATTAAAGTAAGCTCCTAGTCTGGATTCCCTCATTAGGCATCCATTCTAAGAGCTCACCACTTTTTGGCATCGTTGTCGGGGAGGTGCTAAATATGTTAGGAGACATCTTCAAAACAAAAAAAAGGCAAAAAAACAACATATATAAAAACACCAAAAAGAAACATAAAGATTTTACCAATGAATGCCTCGTCGGCAGAGGGATAGGTTTGGACGATTTCTGCCTAGGAATCCTATTAGTAACAACGGTAACAACAGTTCGGACCACTCTCAATTTGAGTTCCTAAACTCTGAAAACGAAACTGATTCTACATACGATCCAAACAGAGACAACTACTTTGCTAGTTCCAGCTCAAACCCCACCATGGTAGAAGAAGAAGAGGAACATAGAGAATTGTTCACCTTTCCCATTAGCATACCTCTTGGAGATGCCAGGATGAAGAATATCAACCCTAACAATCTGCCCAACTTCCATGGTTTGACTTCAGAAGATCCTGACACATTCCTGTTTGAGTTTGAGGTAGTTTGCAGATCCTTTGATTACACTACTGATGCAAAAAAGCTGAGGCTTTTTCCCTCCACACTGAAAGATCTATCACTTAGATGGTTCATGAGTTTAGAAGGAAATAATATTTTCAACTTGGACCAAACGAAACAGGAATTTCTAGAAAAATATAGGGACTACTGCAAAGCAAAGGATACTAGGGATGAAATCTTTAGGATGCAACAAGGAGAAAGGGAATCATTAGAAGATTATGGCCAAAGATTCCAACTCAGTTACAAACAAGCCAGTCATTGCACCTTAGATCCTGAATCACTAAAACTTGTCCTTCTTAGAGGTGTAAAAGAAGAGAATTTTGAAGTCTTAAACCTTTTGGGAGATGGAGATATATTCCAGAAATCTTTTGACCAAATCTTGCAAATCTTCAAAAACTACTCTAGGTCTAGGAAAAGTAATAATGGGACAAGGGATACACACACATTTACTAGTGGATTGGCATCTTCAAGACCAACCCTTACAAAATCTGATTTAGGAAACCTGTTAGATGACATGAAGATCGACATCTTGCAATCTCTGGCCATGCAACTTGATGCACTTCAAATAAAAAAGAAATAGGATGAAATTAACCAAGCCTTGGCAGTATTTTGTCCTCGTTGTAGAAAGAAGCATGAGAAGGGGAAGTGCACACTAAACACCATTGAAATATGTGGCCTTTGCACTAAAGATCACTCTACTGACAAGTGTCCTCTGTTTCCCTCATGCAAAGCTTCTATTCAAGAGCCCACGACTTACGAGGCAATAGAACAACTCTGTTTTGTGAATCAAAGGAGGAATAATTTTCCTATACCTTACCAACCCAACAACCAACCTTACTATAATCAGGGAAATAACTAGCAGAATTGGAACTCTGTACCAACCCCATGGCCATCTCAAAAAAATCCAAATCAGTGGTAGCAAAACCAACCATATCAACAACCTTGTTACCCACAATCTTACTCTTCATACCCCCCACCATTTGCTCAACCAACCACAAATTATGGAAATCCATATCCTTATTCATCATCGAATTGGAGAGATCCATTACAGTAGCAGCATCCACTCATCATGCCACCACCACCAAATCAACCACCCCCCATACCTCCACCAATTCCTGCCCAACCAATTCCAAACCCTAACAACAACTGCCAGGGCAGCAGCAAGCCTACAATACTGAAACGATGCAATTTCCCACTTATGTAGTAGACACCTTGGAAATAAACGAGATTAATCTAAGGTTTGGAAAGACATTGCAAAATACACACACGCAGAATATAAAAGAACCTGAGGCCAATGAAAAAACAACACAACCTCATGTTCAACATCCTGATGAACCAAACCCTCAGGAGGAAGAAAATCAACCACTCATACGAAACAGAAACCCTTTATTTCCAGAGAAACTTATACGAAGTACAAAAGAGGAAGAAGAAAGTGCAATTTTAAACGAATTGAAGCACTTAAACATCCAACTGATCTTGCAGGCCAGTAGAGATATACCTATCTGCAACAAATTCATTAAAGAAAATTGTTTGAAAGGCCTGGAAGAAGAAAACCAATGTAGTGGGCCAGTTAGCTGATCTAATGCTAGGCATCATTGTTAACCCCAAATATCTAGATCTAGGAAGCCCTATGTTCAACGTGAACATCAATAACAGACAGAAAGAAAGAAGCTTAATTGATTTGGGAGCTGCTATAAATGTAATGACCAAGGATACTATGATATATCTAGGACTCCAATCAATGGTCAGACCGACAACTACAGTACTCCAGCTAGCAGACACATCCACAGAAAGACCTGAAGGAATGCTCGAAGACAAAATAATCAATATAGAATCCCGGGAATACCCAGCTGATTTCATAGTCATAGAAGTAAAAAGTAAACTTAGTGGTTATCCAATCATACTAGGCAGACCTTGGTTGGAAACTGCAGATGCTTATATAGGTTGCAGATCAAGAAACATGACTATCTCCAGTGGATATGTTAGGAAGAAAATCACGATTTACCCACCATCAAGGAAATATTCAGACTTAGAATATCAAAATTGGATTGATGATTATAACGACACACCAAATCAAAACCTACGACCTATCCTAACCATTGATGCTGCACTATCATTAAAATCCATAGACGAAGATGGTCATATAGATAGGTTTATACAAAATGCATATTCTAACAATGATGGTCTTGAAAGATTTTTTGACATAGACGAGCAACAAGAAGGCGAAAGTTCAAACCAGAAATTAAATAAAATGTGGACAAAAGTGCTATCTCTGGAAGAACAATCAGGAAAAGAAAAGACAGTGGAAATTATGCCTGGAAAGACAGTCAACATTAATTCCAATCTCAAGCCAGAGTAGGAAACACAGTTAATGAAAGTGCTATTAGAAAAAAATAAAGCTTTTGCGTGGACATATGCAGACATGAAAGGGATACATCCTGATATCTGCAAACATTACATTTACATCAAAGAAGGTTTTATCCCTATCAGGCAACCACAAAGGAGGCTGAACCCAGCACTAAAGGACATTGTCAAAGTGGAACTACAAAAGTTATTAGATGTTGGGTTCATATATCCCATCTCTGATAGCAAATGGGTCTCACCACTGGTTATAGTCCATAAAAAAGGAGGCAAATGGAGAATTTGTGTGGACTACAGAGAGCTAAATAAAGCAACCAAGAAAGATCACTTTCCACTCCCATTTATCGATCAGGTGTTGGACACATTAGCTGGGAACAAGTATTTCTGATTTTTGGATGGCTTCAGTGGGTACAACCAAATTTTAATACACCCAGCTGATCAAGATAAGACAACGTTTACATGCCCGTGGGGTACTTATGCATACAGAGTACTACCCTTTGGGTTATGTAATGCTCCAACAACATTGCAAAGGGCCATACTAAGTATATTCTCTGATTTCATAAATGATCAAATGGAAGTCTTCATGGATGACTTCACACCCTATGGACAAAACTTTGCTTAGGCAATGAACCATCTTGAATTAGTATTGAAAAAATGTATTGAGATGAGCTTATGTCTGAGCAATGACAAATGCAGAATGTTAATGGAAGAAGGCATCGTTCTAGGGCATCATATATCACAGAGGGGGATAGAGGTTGATCAAGCAAAAGTTTCAGTAATCAGAACGCTACCACCACCTGTCAAACAAAGGGATGTGACACGTTTCCTTGGACAAAAGGGTACTACAGGAGATTTATTGAAAATTATAGCAGGATTGTTGCACCTATGTTTGCCCTTATCACAAAAGACACTGAGTTCATATGGATAAACCATTGCATGACAGCATTTGATAAATTTAAGGAGAAAACAATTATAGCTCCGGTACTCCAAGGACCAAACTGGGAACTTCCATTGCACATCCACTTAGATGCGTGAGATAAAACCATTGGATCTGTCCTTGGACAAGAGAGAGACAAGAAGCCCTATGCTATATATTATATCAATAAAAATTTGGCAGGGGTAGAATTAAATTACACTGTTACAGAAAAGGAATTTTTGGCTATCATACATGCAATTAACAAGTTCAGGCACTACATAACAGGTTACCAAGTTTTTTTCCATACATACCATTCAGCAATAAGGTATCTCACAAACAAACCTAACACAAGTGCTCGAATCATCAGGTGGGTACTCCTCCTGCAAGAGTTCGACATCACAATTTTGGACAAGCCAGGAAAACACAATGTAGTGGCTGACTTTCTATCTAGGCTCAAACATGGACAAGACAGTGAAGTGGTCAATGACATTTTTCCAGATGAGCACCTTTTTTCCATATCAACAAGAAGCCCATGGTTTGCTGACATAGCAAACTATCTAGTGTCTGGGAAATTTCCAGAACATTACAGTTACAAAGAGATGACTAAAGTAATAAGGCAAAGTGCCACATACACATGGATAGAAGGTATGCTCCTCAAACAAGGACTAGATCAAATACTCAGAAGGTGCATTAGAGAAGATGAAGTGCATGACATAATGCATGCCCCTCACAATGAACCATGTGGAGGACACTATGCTGCAAAGAGACAACCTATAAAATTTTGCAAACAGGGTATTATTGGCCAACACTCCATAAGGATGCTTATGAATATGTTTCACATTGTGATGATTGCCAAAGAATGGGGAAACCAACACAAAAAGAAGAAATGCCACTCCATCCACAAATCTCCTTGGAGGCATTCGAAAAATGGGGATTTGATTTCGTTGGTCTAATCAACCCACAGTCTAATCAGAAAAATCTACATCCTGGTATGCACTGACTACCTTACAAAGTGGACTGAGGTAGCAGCACTTGCTACATCCAATGAAACCAACGTGGCAAAATTCTTCACTGAGCAGATATTTCATAGTTTTGGAGTACTAAGAGAACTAGTTTCTGATCAAGGCCCACAATTTACACCAAATTTAATAGAAGACTTGCTTAACAGAAATAATGTCAAGCACAGATAGTCCTCCTCCTATCACCCTCAAGCAAATGGTCAAGCTGAGGTAACCAATAGAGAATTAGAGAGGATTTTGACAAAGACTGTCCAACTCCACAAAAGAGATTGGGATGACACACTGAGTGAGGAAGTTTGGGCCTATAATACCACATGGAAGACAACAACAGGATTCACACCTTATGAACTAGTATATGGAAAGAAAGTCATGCTGCCAATTGAATTTAAAATAAAGACATTAAGAATTGCAGCATAGTGAAATATGGAACTATCAGAGATACAACAAGAATGCATGCTTCAATTGAATCAACTAGATGAGCAACGCCAGCAAACAGTTTCCCATACTGAAATCATCCAACAACAAAGGAAGAAGTGGCATGACAAACACCTAAAGGATAAAAAGTTCAAGAAAGGTGACTGGGCACTACTCTATGACTCTAGGTTTCACACATTCAAGGGAAAGCTAACAACCAGATGGCTGGGACCTTACATAATTCAAAATATCTATGAAAATGGAGCTGTAAGGATCATTACAATTGATGAAGAGGAGTTCCCCATGATAGTAAATGGACATCGGCTCAAACTTTACAAGAAGCCACAGTCAAATGAGGAGTTTACACAGGTACTCTACCAGCAACAACTAATGCTAATAGAGAACGTGGAAGACCATTGAAATCCAATTCATAGAAAAAAAGAGAAAAAAATTGAAAAAATAATATGAAAAAAGAGAGAAAAAGAAAAATGAAAAAAAAGAGACATAACTGAAATAAAGATCCAACATGATGCATTTAGGTAATCACAAGTACAATTGCAGGTTATTATATAGCCCCATGAAGAAGCAGCATGCACATTGCAAATAAAAAAAATCAAGAGAGCCAGTCATCAGATTACAAGAGAGCCAACAACCTCATTAAGTGAGCCCGATAATTATCAACCATTGCAGCAACCAAGCGAGCTAGCAACGTATTCAAGGAAGACATCAAAGGTATCAACTACTACAACATTCATTTTCAGTAAACAAGCTATTCAATCACATCTGCAATATCTTCATGCGAGCCTGCCATCTATTCAAGAGATCCAGCCTAGATTACAATAATACAATGAAGAATCAACAACCCAATGCAAAAGCATCATCACAAAATCAAATCAGAAAATGGCACAAAGTTCAAATGCAGCCAATACAACAAATTCAAACGAAACGATCATCTACTGTATATGGATCTTCTTCACCAAGTTCCGAGGCAGGAGGAGAATCCATATCCAAGAGATAGAGCTGTTTCTCAACACATCTATGTCCCCAAGTGAATTTCTCATCACAATTATAACAAAGCATTTTTTCTCTACGTGCCCTTATCTCTGCTTCAGACAAATGCTTTATAAGTGTTGTTCAAGGAGATGGCGTGAAGGGAGGTCCTTGGGAAACCATATTTCTGAATTGGACAAAAGTGGATTTGGAGCGTTTTTGGACTGTGATCTTGTCCTCCACCAACTCAGCCAACCCTAGGACTTCCATCATTGTGTTGGGACAGAACATTTTAACCTCTAAGTGGAGTTCATACTTGAGACCACTGATAAAAACAACTCCTGTAGAATTCATCAGACAATCCTTCTATGTGATTAGCCAGTTTCTCAAATTATGTCTGATACTCTCTCATAGTGCCAATTTGGTGAAGTTTAGTGAGTGCTCCCGTGAAGTCATCAAAAGCACTAGGACCAAATCATTGCAAAAGGAGTTGGCAAAAATCTGTCCATTTTTGCTCGTCATGAGCCTTGATGTACCAACGGTACCATTGAAGGGATTCTTGCTCCAAATGAAAGGATGCAAGTAGAACTTTGTGGACATCAAAAGTATTATGCAGACTAAAATATTGTTCTTCCCGGTATATCCATCTAGTTGGATCATTACCATTGAAGCGAGGAAAATCAAACTTCGACCGACGAAAATTGCTACAAGAAGATAATCCAGTGTCTGCAGAAGATTCTGGATGTCATTTATTTTTCATGGCTGAATGTTGAAGATGGAGGCTTAGATATTTTTCATCCAGATCTTGGATTTTGGTTTTCAGGGCTGCAAGTTCTTCCTCCATGATTTGTGCTCTTCTGCGGGTGACAACCATAACCAGGATTTTTTTGTTTTTTGTGAATGGGTAGAAAAACAAAAACAAAAGCTTCTTTAGTAAATGGAAATTTGGATTTGGGAAAAACTAGGATGGGTAATTGAGGTTTGACTAGGGTTTCAACACTTTCTAATGGACAAGGAAACAAAAAATGGGGATTTCAAAAGCAGGGTGAAAAAATGCGAAATTTTTTCTAATAGGGACAAAGAAGCAGAAATAGGAAATGAACACTGTGGCAAAATTTGAAGGCAATTGGGTGAAAATCGAAGAAGTTATGGAAAACCCTAAAAAATAGACAAATGTGGGATTTCTGGCTTCAGGAAGTGGAATTTGGGAAAGGGCCCTCAAGAATGAAATATACAGAATGGGATTGCAGGGATGTCAGTGAAGTTTCAAGGGAAACAGAGTTAAAACAAAGAATATATGGTGAAGTGATTGGCAACAGTTCTGGACAGATGTAATATGCAATTTATCAGCTAGAAATAGATATGGACCCAGGGTATGTGCGGCTTTCTAAAGATCCAGGGGATTCACTTGGCCACCAATGTTGTCTAACGGCTTGCGTATTGAGGCAGTACCCCTCACTCCACGGCTCAGGTAAAACTGATAACCTCTTTTCCACAAACCACATCTCTTGGTTTACCTCACGGGAGGGAACTAGTCAATCAGGTAGGGGTCGTTTCCCTTTTCGCTGGTAGGTCCTCTTAATGGGTCAACTACTCCGGGGTTCCTGTGCTACTCCTCAAAATGAGTTTTAGGGATTATGCCCAAGTACTTCCCACAGTTAATCGGATATGGATGATTCCCGGATCCGAACTTGCAAGTGATAGGAACATAGGAACAAATACATATGTGAAAAAAAAAATGGCAGAAATTCCACCCAACGAGCCTAGGAAAGTGCTCTGATACCATATGTGAGGAACCTACAACAATTAATTGATAAAATGCACGATATATTAGAACACAGAATATTTTTATTGATCACAGGCCACTTCGAGGGGGAAACTTCCTTTGAGAAAGCTCAATACAAATAACTTCTCTGTGCCTTCATTGGCCTCAACACGTACTTATATACTAAGTATATGTGCCAATACTATGGATCAATACCATGGAAGATATAATACTATGGGACGACTTACAAAGCGTATGCGTCCAATACTATGGATCAATACCATGGAACATATAATACTATGGGCTAATACAAACTAAGGATCAATACCATGGAACATATAATACTATGAGACAACTTACAAAGCATATGCGTCCAACAACAATATACTAACAAAGTAAAGAGAAGGGTTGACATGGGTTCCTAACAAGCATTCTTTGCTATCCATTATATTATACTGAGAAGAATTGCTCAGGTTTTTGTTCTCATAGTTTTGACGATTTTCCCTAGGTTATATATTTTGTTATGGATGTATGAATTTCATGTGATTGAGTTGTCTCATTGTTTCAATTTTCAGCATCTAAAAGAATTGAAGATCAAAGCTCAAGCAAATATTAACACTTTCATCCCCATAAATTTGAACATAAACCCTAATAAAATCTCATAGATGACACTCCTTTCATCCCCAACTTGTGTATAAATATGAACATAAAGCCTAATAAACTCCATGGATGACTGACTTATGTGCATTATTAGTTTCCAGTGTGTTTCTTATATCAGTGAGCAAGGGGAATGAGCTCAGAAAGGGGCATGGGAAGAGGATTCAGCAATGGTGACAAATTGATCCAGGCATCGATACAAGACGCGTGGAAGATGCATGGATGCATGGAAACACATGGATTCTTTAGCCATGTGGTCGACTAAAGTTCTCTTCTAGAATGAAAATGACAATCAACAAATATCCAGACTTAAATTATTGAATGAAATATCCAAAGTCTACATATCTTAAATCTCTGATAATTCCCATGGAAGGCTTCCTGACAGATTTTTGTGAGAGAGATAAAGAGCCAAAAGGTTTGAAAGCTTTCCTGTAGGCTTGGAAATAATACCCAATAGCATGTTATGGATGACGTATAACTCTGTCAGGCTCGACAAATAACCCCAGGAAGCAGGAATGGGTATGTCGATCATGTTTTTTGCTATCGAAAGGCACTTCAGATTAAGCAGGAGCCCGATAGTGTTGGCAATGGTTAATTAATTCACCACCACAAATTCTGAAAGGGAAACACCACCCTGATTTATAAATTATTTTAATTATGAAAAGTCATCCACTGCCACACCATTTTGATTTTCTCATCCTCTCAAGTTCCAAAGGGTAGCGTATTACATTGATTTTTGAAGAGGCATTTACAACCTATGTTTTCGTTGATCGAATGGGCAGTGTGTCTTATCACATGGTTAAAGAGGCATCCATCGTTCCTGTTGCATTACATTAAAGTTCAAAGGGACATTCACAAGCTTTGTTGTAGCTTGTCAAAGATTGAAGAGGTAGAGTATTTACTCTTGAAGAATGAATTCTATTTTTGGTTGCAGTGAAGGGTCAAATTGAATTAAATGAACGACTATATTTTTGGTGTATAAATACCCACGTAATCTTGGTTTTGTCACATTTAGAAGTATGGTGAAGAGTATGAATTCTGAGTTGAATGGAAAACAAAGTTTCAATTCTGTACTTTTGATGCTATAACACACATTTCATTAAAATTGGAAATAATTTATTACAAGAACAATACAAAATTGAGTTTTTTTTTGTTATTTTGGAATTCTAGATCCACTATTTAATTCCAAATTTAATGAAATATGTGTTCTATGCTCCTCTTTGTCTTTAAGATTTTGTAAACTCATCGATGAATGTTTAAGTTTTGATTTTTCTCTAGCATGATAATTTACTGAATGTGTATGATTAACAGTAGAAGTGTTAATTTAACCTAATAATCTGTAACTTATGATGCGTTGTTTTAGTATGAGTTGTAAACTCACTATGGAATGTTTAGGTTTTGTTGTAGCAAGTTAGATTTCAGAATTTGTTGAAACAGAGTGTGCAAAAACATACTAAGTTTTCTAAATGCAGGGCAGTTAGAAATTTATGTTAAATTCATTGTTGTAACTCATTTCCTGTAGAATACAGTTTGTTGAAACTCCATGGTTGTAGCTTGCAGTTTGCTGAAACAGCTGCAGAATTGCTGAAACAATTGAAGAATAATAATTTTCTTGTTGAAACTCCTCCTGTAGGTGTGAATTTTGTTTTGCAGTGATGTGTAAGTTTTGTTGTTACTATGTCCAGCACTCCCCTATCTTCCCATAGTAGTATCAAAGCAAGTGAGAGGCAAGTTAGAGATATAGCTCTGTCCATGTGTGTTTGTGTATGAGCTGAAGCTCATTTTTTATTTTCCTAAATCTCCTTCAAATTTGTATTAGAGTTGAGTGTTTTTTATTTATGTCTGTTGGTTATGTGTTCCTTTCATCATAAGATTGAGTAATGTGATTGTATGTTGAACCTTTTGTATTTTGTTTGGAGATATTGTTGTTGAATTTTTAATCTAGCGCCCCCCTTTTTGCTACGAAGAAAGAGCAGTAGTAAGTTCAATTTGGAGGTCAAGCTTTGTGTTTGTGAGAGCTCCCATGCTCCCTTGCTGTAGGTTGAGTTGTGGTTTTTGTAAAGAGAAGAGAGGGTTGTATCCCGTGGAAGAAGTTGATTTTGTGTTTGTGTTCCCTTGGATAGAGGTTGAGCAGTTGAAAGGAAGAAATTCTTCCTAGTTGAGAGCTCCCATATAGTTTAATGGTAGAGCATTTTGACTCCCACTATTTGGGAATTTCTCTTGGTTTGAGTAGATCTTCAATGTGTTTGTGTTGAATCCCTTTATGTGTGAAAGAGGACCAAGAGGTCATATCCAAGTGAAAGAAATTTAAATTATGTGCAAGTATTTATTTGAAGATGGAGACATGGGGAAAAACAAAATGCTTAAACGACTGAAGAAGAATGTTGTGAATGCAAAAGAAGTTGGGTTTTCCATAGAAAATATATTAGGTGAAGTTGCTGAGGAACCTGCTGAAGTAGTGGAATTTCAAGAGAAGACAAAGGATATTGAAGCAGATGAAGTTCAAGGGAAGGTAGAGGATGCATGGAGCAACATCTATTATCCACCGCCATATTTTTCAGGTATAACTTATGACTTTTGGTAAGTTAATATGAAAAATTTATTGCACTCTAGAGGTTTATGGGATTTTGTTAAGGATGGAGTTAAGAAACCCCAAGATGAGGCAAAAGATGCATTTTCCTTGTACTACATCAAGCAAGATCTGGATGATAATATTTTTCATGTAATTGCTGAAGCAAATACAACTAGAGAAGCCCGGTAAAGTTTGAAGATAAAGTTTAATGTAAGGGGGAGATATATGACTAAGTCACATCCTGTTAACATTTCAGCAGACAAGCTTGCATAAGCAGTAGAAGATAGTCAAATTATTGGTGAATTCCATTATTGTGTTGATATCCAAAAAGATGAGAATGATGCCGAAGCTAAAGAAGAATATATGAGGCTGTTGTATCTCGTATAGTAGCAGCAGAATTTGAAGAAGATGAAATTACTATTGATAAAGATGTTGGTGTAGTTTTGAATTTGGATACCACTGAAGTGGATTGTGAATCTAATGGAATGTTCAATATGCCAAATGCTGATAAAGATGATGAATTCCTCAAGCGTGAGGACAACAAAGAAGAATTTGTGCAAGAAGAGTCCTTGATGGACATGCTCATGAAGGCATTTAAATCATGCATTGAATTTGATGTTTGTGGACATGTAGGTAGAATGAATTTAGAAGATAACTTTGAAGGTGTTGGAATAAGTCGAAGACCAAGATGGAATTGAAATAAACTACAATAGTTATGTTGTAGAAAATGAAGAATGTTGCACTCATACATTTGCTGCATGTGAGGAAGAAAGTAGTGATGTCAAAGCTGCTTGTGAAAACTGCATTCATGAAAATGGTGTATCTAATTATAGAAAAAGTGTTGGTGATGTTTTTGAGGAAGAATCTGCAACGATATTGAATGGCGCAGATAAGGACGGAAAAGAAAATAAGATTTTTTCTAATAATTTGTTTGACAATGATTGTGTAGGTACAAAGGAAGAAAATGATGAAGTCTTGGTTTTTAAGCCAAATATTGAAGGTGAAGTAACTGCTAGTGTAGAAGTTTGTTCTTCGAATATTCCAGTAATGTCTATTGCTGATGATAGCTATGAAAATGGTGAAAATGAAGCAGTTAGTATTTGTGAAACTGCCCATGAAGAAGTAATGGTTAATGTTGATCATGATAATGGAGCGGAAACTTCCACAACAACAAAATTTGAACCAACATCAGAATTTGAGAAAGATAAAGTGCACTGTTTTGAAGTGCTTGAACCTGTTTATAAGATATGGGTTTGTGAGTTTTTTGAAAATATTCTGATGATTTCAATTTTGTTGAAGAATTTGATAAGATTGTTGAAGAATGCATAGAAGTTGCAACGATTTAAATAGATAAACTACAATCAAAAGGAATCTCTAATGATGCAAAAAATAGAACTGTTTATGATTTGGTGATTGCAGAAGCAGTGATAGAAAAAGAGTTTCATGATGATAGCACTCAAGATGTTGTATGTTTTGCTGCAGACAGAGCTATTGAAGTAGATAATGATGTCTTTGATGAAGAGTTAAAATTCATGGAACAATGGCTTGAAAAGCCAAGATATGGTGATGTTAGTCTTGTTGCAAAAGTAGATATGAATAAATTTGATTGCCTTGTTGCAGATTTGAATGAAGAGATAGTGATAACTCTCAGAGAAGAGAAAAACGAAAAGAAACAATATGGTTCACATTATGATAATTTATATAATTTTGAAAAAATGTTTGAGTGTGCGGGTAAGAAACCAATCGAAGATGAAAAAGAATCCTCCGAAAATGATGATGAGTTTGAATTGAATGAACAAAATTGTACCAAAGATGAACTGGTTGAAGAATCAATTAAAAATAACTTGACATCATGGAGTCCTGAAGAAATCATGAATTATTATCAGTTAATGTGTTTACAGAATGACATTAAACATATTACTATTAGTGAAGTCAAATATAGATTGTGGGACTTTCTATCCCCACGTTACAGTATTTAGAGAAAAATATTTGGATTGCAATCCTTGGCATAAAGGACATTGAAAATTTGAATGATGTTAAGCAAATTGAAAAGGGTTTTGCAGCAAAAGTTGGTCATAATGAATTTGAGGAATCAAAGAAAACAGTGAAGGTAAAGAAGAAATTGAAGATGAATACGCAAAAGTATTTTTGGTATAAAGTTTGGCATTCTAAGCCAAGTAATAATGAAGCTGAAGCTGAGAATGATGTAATTGAAAATATGAAAGATGATTGGCTTGAAAGTCCAAGAAGGTTGAATGCAATGGTATTGCTACTGAAGAAAAGGATGAAAAATGCAAAGTATTAAACTTTGTTAATTATGAGTAGCCAATTGAAGCTAAGGAGAACAAGCATCATTGAGCTACTGAGCAAAAGGAGTCTAGATTATTAAGATTCAAAGTCAAGATGAAGAGATGGTTGAAGCCACGAGTGAAGCAAGAGATAAATAATATCAAGCTATAGATGAAGATAAAGGAGAAAACAAAGTTTACATATTTCAAACACTAGTACAAAATGAGAGATAAGTGACTAAGTGACTAAAAAAGTTAGTCACCATAGTTTTTTCAAGGGATAAATGACTAAAATTGAGCAATATTAAGTAATCCAACTAAAAACGACTAAGATAAATGACTAATTTAGTCATGGGATAAAATATACGACTAGATAACAAGTGACTAAAATAAAAATGACTAACATAAATGACTAATTTAGTCACGAGAATATAAATATGACTAGCTAACAACAATTAAGAATATGAATTAGTCATTTATGTTAGCCATTTTTAGTTGTGTCACACCAACAATGGAAAATTAGAATTTTGTTAATGAATTTTTACAATTGATTAAATTTTTACAATTGATTAAATTTTAACAATGCAACTGGATTCAGAGACCCTAACCCCTTAGAATTTGGGCAGGACTAACACCTATGCATTTCCTAAATTGCATGAGGATGATACAAGTGTACTATTGAGATTGATTTTATGGCAGCCATTCCAAATTCAAAATAAACAATTATAAAAGAAGAAAAAAAGAATATAAAAAATAACCGGTGGTTGATGCATGGATATGGATAACTGGTAGCTCATGTATGGATATAACTCTTAGTTGATGCATGGATAATGGGCATTCTGTGGCAGACAACCTGTTAACAATTAGTGATTAAAACTAAACATAGAGAACAAGTATAAGATAACTTATTTTTGACACTTAACTTCTGTCCTATCTGTGTTCACCAACCACAAATTAAGTGAATGTGCTACTACATAAAAACATAAATAGAATTTAACGATGAAATTGCAATCTCAAGGTTAAACTCAGAATTCCAAGATACCAAACATGAAAATTAAACTAAATTGATTAATATGATTAAACAAAATTATTTAGATGAATCTGTCATCAAATTCCATTCTTCCAGCCCTACATGGTGATATCTCTTGTCGTTCGAATTCCCTTAAGGCGGGCTATACCCAGGGGTTAAAATTGACGCATTTACCCATTTTTGGTTGTTTTACCCGTAATATACAACTGGTTTTTCAAGAAGCACATCATCGTTGATGTGTAATTAAATTTTTGGATAGTCAAATTTACAGGCAGATTTAAAAATTACGCGTAATTAAATTTTATATTATATATAAATTTTATATTAATATATATAAATTTTATATTAATATATATAAATTTTATATTATATATATTTATGTTATCAGCCACTCGCCACTGGAAACCTTTATTGATGAGAAGTTAAGAACCCATATTTTTAGATTAACCAATGATGGCATTTTTATGGAATACAACTGAGATAATGGCGATGTTGAGTCCCGATCAGGCACGTACATAGGTAAGCATTAATAACAAATGATGTGAGCCTGAATTTTTCCAAATGAAAGGACTCTCATTACTATTGTGATCAAAACTCTTGGGTTCTTTATGTGCAAGAGGCACTGCCAACTGGCCAGTGTTGTAATTGCTTTGGACCTTTAATATCACATCACTCTTCTCATATAGCCAGCGTGCCGATAAATGAAAACCCATTTCGAATCAGATCGATTTGCTATAAATTGGTTGCTAATAGGGCATCTAGGGTTTTCTTTTGGGTTTGTGATGGAACGCCTTAAATCGATTGTCCATTGCATTTTTAGGATAAATTGATAATAAATTTGTATGAGATATCCTGCTGGCCTTTTATGGATTCTAGCAGTAGAGGATTTTTAGTTTTACAAAGCCTTTGGCCTGTACAGTAATGAACAATAAGCGTGGTTTTAATTTTGTAATTTCAATTCGGTAATTGAGGTTAAAGTGTAGCATGTATATCAAATTTCTTGTGGATTAATTTTGTTTTGGATTGATTATACCTGTGCAGTTCCTTTTTAAATTCGAAGTTGTAATAGCTATACTGGATTTTGGTATGGTCTGGGTGTTGAAGGGCCCAAACTTGTCGTAGGACATAAGGTTAATAGTCATCTTTTGGGTTTTGATTGATTTGCTAGATTTGAGTTATCTTGATTTGTCTCATAACCAACTCACTTTTCAAGTCAAAGAATGCTAAAATAATAATATGGTTATGCCACATGTCTCCCCTAAGGTGGATGTCAAACTCATCAAAAATGAAATCCCAAAACATGCTCCAAGGGCCATATGTAGCCTCTCCAAGTGAGGCCTCCCATCAAGATGCATGAACATGTGTGCAATGTGGCCTCCAAAAGTGCGATGTCTTACACCCCCTCTAATTGGAAAGCACTAATCTGGAGGTGAGAGGTTGGTTGTTGGTGACAGAGACTGAACCAAAGCTGTTCTCAAATCACCTTGAGAGATTTCCCAGGGGACAATTCTGAGGGATAACCCTGGTAAATTAATTATAGTTGATATGGTTGGTAATAAATGTTGTATTTTTTTTTGCTCAAATTATCAGTTGGTGGTTAGTTAGGCATTTAGTTAAATGGTTTACCATTAGCCAGGATTGCAAATTGCTTCTGTAGAATGGAAGGATATTATTGATTCGGATTTGGTGCAATGTTCATTAGGATTGTATGTAATTGCAAGTCTATGTTCTGAAAAAGGTTCGAATTTATATCCCCACTCTGTGTTCTGTGTGTTGTTATATCTTCATATATAGCTTTAAATTTTTATTGACATGGGTACCTTGCTGAGCACCCTAGTTTGGTGTTTTGGATAAGGATCCATATCCACATGTAAAAGGCTCTGAGTTATAACCTCCCTTAACTGTATTAGTCGAGCACAAAAATATCAGTAAACAGATAGGAACTAGAGTTATAGTGGACTCCTTCGGCTACTATTGTCATGAATGGGGAATGTTTCATTGATATAGTGTTGTTTCTACTACTTATTATGAGTGATTAATTTAATGCAATTATTTGTATCTCTTGGAATCTGTACAGATGGGAAATACATGATATGTATGGGGGATCAATGGTTGACTTGATTGTTAATGTAGATAATGAGCCCCAGTTGATGATTCCAAACCTCCTGACCATTGCATAACCTCCTTGATTGTAGCTGAAGAAGAGGGTTTAGGACTTTCGGGGCACTAGTACAAAATGAGAGATAAATGACCAGGCGACCAAAACATTTGGTCACCACAGTTTTTCAAGGGATAAATGACCAAACTTGAGTGAGCCAACTAAAAACGACCAATATAAATGACCAATTTGGTCACGGGCTAAAATATATGACCAGATAACAAGTAACCAAACTAAAAATGACCACATAAAATAACATTAAGAATATGAATTGGTCATTTTCAGTTGTGTCATTCTGACAATGGAGAATTACAATTTTTACAATGAATTTCTACAATTTACTAAATTTTAACATTGCAGATGGATTCAGAGACCCCTTTACTAAATTTTAACATTGTAGATGGATTTTTAACACTACAGGGGGTATTTGAATCCATCTGTAGTGTTAAAATTTAGTAAATTGTAGACTCCCTCATGGATTCAGTGGATTATTTCAATAGTCCAGTTAGTGATATGTCTTGGAGATTGATTGTTTCTCATTAAAAGCATCATCATTTCTTGAATTTTATACCATTGTGTTCAACTTATCGCACTTATCGTGCTCATATTTCATTTGGCCAAAATCATCATTGTTTGACCCTTTTAACACTCGCTTGAAGCTTCGATAAGTAAGAGTCTATTGCATCTCATCAGTTGAAATCCGTTTATTTTGTTTCTCTCATCTAATTTTTTGATATTGTCAATGGATTCCAACTCATCACACATATGTCTAGAATGTTATAATGACCACCTTGGTGTTCATATGGAGAAAAAAAGGCCTATATCCTCCATTTAAAAAAAAACCCTCCTTTTTTTATAAAACTCCCATCTTGACACAATAAGCTATATGAAAGGGGAAAACATCAAAACCCAACATTGACTCTTGAATGTTCGATAAAGGAATCTTACCATGACCTTTGGGGTCCTACACCTACCAAGGAGCAAATATAGCCTAGTGCATGTAGATACACTACCATTGATTTAAATGCCTAATTTATATGCACCAATATTAAAATTCTTACAATTAAATATATTAATGACTGAAATATATTAATATTGAAATGGTTATAATTATATTAATGAAAAAATAACCCCTTCATATGTGCTTTTCCGTCGAAGTAAGGCATGATATAAACAACCAAAAAACACAAAAAACGCAAACGCGAGAGAAAATACAAAGGGATATCATAAGTGATTGAGTTCCATAGCCCCGAGATATAATTATATTAATGAAAAAATAGCCCTCAACACACTGTAGGCTCTACGGGTCGAGGAGTCAAAAAATGTTTTTCAATGTCACTGTTTGTCTCTTGCTATCCCTTATGACTTAAGAGTTTAAGGTGATCGATGCTCCCAAATGATTTCAATATATTTTATTAGTGTGCCTAACTAACTCTCTTACTTGAATTGCACTTGGAATCTTATGACCAGATGGAGTCTTGATTTCTTCCTCAAGTTTAGTTGGATTATTAGCTTGGGATTGAGGGTGTTTGAGCCTCCTTTGATTTATTCATGTCTTAATGGTGTGGTGATTTCAAATCCTACTTGCTCACATGTTTTTACTAATATTTTTTTTTCCTTGATTGTTTATAAAGGATCCGTGAACAATTTATTTTGATCACAAATGCATGGAGAGGAATGGGGTTTAGATTGAGATGAGATCAAATAAAGTGGGGCCCTGCTCCACTGCTATGTGCCTGGGAAAACAACCTTTAGATCTAGATTATAGACCTTCTTTTCCAATGATGGAAGATATAATATTGGCTTTAAGAGGAAAGAACATGACATAATGGGAGGGATATTAGCGCATCATATGAATGTAAAACAACTATTAAAGGTATAAATTGTGAAAAGAAAAGATTGGTTACATAAAAAAATGGAACCCCTCCTCGAGTGCATATGCATATGGGATGAATTTCATATGTGCTTTTCCGTCGAAGTAAGGCATGATATAAACAACCAAAAAAACACAAAAAAACGCAAACGTGAGAGAAAATACAAAGGGATATCATAAGTGATCGAGTTCCACAGCCCTGAGATATAATTTTGCAAACCAAAGGGTTCCAATTTTTCTCCAAGGATGCCACATAATAGAGCTATAGTGATAGGTAGGTGCATAAC
The DNA here is from genome assembly GCA_027924585.1 of Larix kaempferi. Lineage (NCBI taxonomy): Eukaryota > Viridiplantae > Streptophyta > Pinopsida > Pinales > Pinaceae > Larix > Larix kaempferi. The sequence continues at coordinate 25,966,014 of BSBM01000910.1, forward strand.
CCGATTGGTGAGGGCCACGGTCAAGGCAAAAAAATTACATAACTGGCAGTAGTGAGCTGAAAGAAATTATCTTCGTCAGATTCCAGCTAATTTAAGGAAGGCAAATGAAAGATTTTGGAATCAATACGAAAGGAACCTAAGACAATCAAATTGAATGATTGATTGAAGCACAAAGTAATCCAGTAGTTTAAATGGTAAAGGTAGGAGTGAAAGTCCCATTCAGAAATATTTCAAGCTAAGCGAATGTTAGCTTAGGGCTTACAATCTACTTCGAGGGTTTTCTCGACATTCGACTTGAGCTTGGAGTCTAATTTGATGGTTTATTTTAGGATTTTTTGACTTGAGATTATAGTCTGATTCGATTCGAGCTTGATATTCGACTTACCTATGTGTCAAAATGACTTGATTGGAGGTCGCATTATGTAGCAGTTTACAAGATTTTCTCTGCAATGGCGCTAAGTAGTAGCTGAGTCACCATTCTTTGGAGAAGAGTGCTGCTTAAAATTTGATATCTGCGAAGAAGATATCAAAACAAGGAGATTTAGTGGAATAAATTCCCAGGGAAGGTTTCCCCTGTCGTCTTTTGGTCCTGACTGGAACGGGATTCACATGTTAAAGATTCAAAGGATTTCTCTTATATTCTTTTGCCACAGAATCCAAAGGGTTTCCCTTGAAATATTTTGCTGCAGACTCTAAATCCTTTCCCCTCGGGCTCCACCTGACCAGCACGCAGGTTATTCAATATTTAAGCTTGTCATTGTAAGTGATGAAGGCAATAGTTCCACATAAATAGGGTTTAAGTTCAGTTTTGTCCTTTCAATCTTTCAACTAGTTAGATTAACTGTTAGAAATATGATGAAACAGGGAGGAAAGTTCTGAAGCATCATCTTACCAAGGAAGTTTGAGAATAAATATGACTGTGAGTGCAATCTTCATAACCTTGAATCTTCTATATATGCTATTTACTGCATTAAATAATATTTGTTCAGAGACGATTGTTATTTTTATATTCTCAAATATATTTGAATCTACAATACAATTTTAAATTCTAGTTGTTGGTATATAGTCCATCCACCATATCCATTCATCTTCATGGTGAGCTACCATGGCTACCCTAATGAAAGGAATCTTGGCCCAGAAAGTAATCATCCTCCAATGAAGGAGAATTGTGTTCTAAAACATGTCTAAGCCATAGATCATGTAGTAATCCTCCTTGTTATTGAAGAACCTAGGAGGAGATTATCCCCAATTGGGTTCTTGCAGGGATGAGGCCATGAGCCTGTCAAGATCGAGATACAAGGCCTCCCTCCTTCTGTATAGTTATTTACATGAGGATGGGATCTTATCCATTACTATCTCTTGGTGTCCCAATGTTTTACAGTATTCCCAACAGTATAACTAAAGTAAGAGTCAACATAAATATTATCAGAACTTTTCTCCCATTCATCCATCGACCTTTGGAAGGATTCCTCTTATTTTTCATTCATTTTATGTTTGTTGGTTTTATTTTATTGAAGAGTAGAAGTCACATTGGGATCATAAAACCTATGGATCTTCAAATTATGTTGTGTAGAAGATTCATGTGTTTCAATTGTGAGAGCTCTACAGTCATTTCCAGAAGAGCGAATTATTTGTAAACGCCAACAGAGTACCATAGCAACAATGAAATTTTTCCCAAACAACATTCCACCAAAATATTTCCTCTTCTGTACCATCTTAGCAAACATAATTGAAAATTGTGAATCGTTTACCATGAACCGATATCTATGTAATAGAATTTTTCTTCAGAAGAGACTCATGAAGAAGTCCCATAAAAGGAGATGAATCTTGTTGCACCGAAAAAACACTCTAACATTTGAGGCCATAAAAAATTGTGTGATTGGTGTGAGGCCAAGGGTATCCCTGGACTTGTAATGCCCCACAGACCTTCCATTTAGACCTAAATGTTATTCATGGAGTTTCTTCCTATTCATGCCGTGAGATTGAGAAAAGTAGGAAGTAATCAACCTAGTGTAGCCCATTTTAGATGACTTGTCTCTGAAGAGTTGATTGCGTAGGTCAAACATCTCATGGAAGAAAAGGGATAAGCACCTTTAATCCTTATAAGCCATGAAATCCTAAAGGGAGTAGCATGAATCCCTAAAGAGATAGAAGAATCAAACTTTGAACTCGTAATAGGGGTGCATTTGAATACAAACTACTCTTTAGTCTTAAACACTAAAGAACAAATTTGAGAAGTATGGTGCTCCAGAGAATATGGGGGTTCATCTAAATGTGAAGCTGATGGGAAAAAAATCTAAGTGGTGCTAGAAGGACTCTTAGACTACAAATCCATTGGATTCTATTGTACCTAAGAGGTTGTCTTTTTCCATCACTGAATTAAAGATATAATCTAGAGTAGTGATCCCTGGATTTCTAGATGGGGCCCCTTCCTTGATGACCATGACCAACATTATCCTACTGCTCTTATGTTTTTTCATATTATATAACTAGACTTTTCCCCTTTATCCTTTGATGTTATATTTCTCTATTTTCTAGATAGTTTGCTAGAGACTATATAACTATATTGATATCAACTTTACTAGGTAAGATAGTATTGATAATTTGCTTTGTACGAGTGCAAGAGTATTATCTTATTTAAGCAAGAGAGTGAAAATTCCTTGATAGTTTTAGTATTATCTTAGATTGTTTTCATATTCTCTTATCTTTAAGTATGAAAAACAATATTATCTTATCCCTCATTTTCTCATTATTTCATTATCTTATATCGTTTTCATATTATCTTATCTTTTAGTATTGATAGTTTTCACTCTCTTACTTTGTCTAGATAGTTTTCATTGTAATGTTGATATTTATCTTTATATTGTAAAGTTGATTTGTACTTTGATGGTACTGAACTTAATATAGGATTCTAGATGGAATTGAAATTGATCAGAAGTGTCACCAGGTAAAGTGTAGCCACGTGAGATTGCATTCCTTTTACACTATATTCTATTTTTTAACTAGAGGAAGAACTAGTTCAAAAAACCAGATACATAGAATCAAATTAATGAGGAACATGAAGCTAATAAATAATCTACCCATAGTTTTCAGTGCTTGTAAATGTTGAATCCTGAACTTGAAGTGATTATTTTTTAATTACCAATAGCTCCAACATCTAGTTCTTAGTTTCTATTAATGTCCCATCAACCTACTTTTATGGTCATTTAGTGGACATTAATAAAATTATCTTATCCCATCTTATCTTATTCAAGGCACAAGCACTTAGTGGATGTGAAACAAATATCTACTTTAATGGGGTTGAAATGATCATATTCACTTGAGAAGGACTTATGGCTTAATGTATTTATGGTTTTGATAATAAACATACCTCTCCTCCAACAATAATGTGTTTTTGACAAGATCCAAAGTCAAAAATTGCCAGAAACTCTCCATAAAAGTCAGGACTAGTCCAAGTTGATCAGGATCCATTTCAGGAAAAACAGGAAATGGTTCCACAGTGGTTTCTAGTTGTATCCCAATGGATCCAACATTTTCACCTGGCGCATCCAGTAATGTAGGTTTAACCTCTCATCACCTTAAATATGACCGCTTCTAAGGACTTTCGAAGCCATGAGATCTCTGGTATGTACATCTTGGTCATTCATTAACCGTTGGAAAGAGGTTGTGGGGGCATATAAGATCTATATTCCTTCTTGTTGGACCCTGTGGGCATGGAATGGACATCCTTTGACTTCTTAGGAAACATATTTATAGATCTGGGCACAATAAATTCCAGTAAGGTCCAAACACTATAGAACCCTCCCCAAATAAGGCTGCAGCAAAGTATTAGGGGGATGCTTAGTCATTTGCGTCCTCTGTTTACACCATGTCATAGATCATTTTGGCTGTAATCCAAGTGCATGTATTATTCCCATCCTTCGCACCTCAATTTCGAATGATCAAATCATTCTTTTTAGTAAATTCCTAGAGCTAATCATGCGCCAGGTCTACACCATGCACGCAAGCTTTCTCTCTGCCCCGTGCCTATATTTTAACCGTGGACCCTGCATTTGAGCTATTCATTAAATACATTGGAACTCTGCGCATTCACCATGAGCTATTTCCTTTTTTTGTGTTTGGCACTGTTATCCGAACATCATTCTTTGAATGTGGCGAACAGGCCTACAATCGAACCTAGCAGCCTGAAAGCCATCTCTGCCCAAAGCTTCAGTTCTACATTGATATTAAAATGGGTTACCCCATAATATAATTTCTGTAATGTGTTTTTAATATGGATTACTATCTAATGATAATGGTTCCTGTTGGATGTATTTTTATATGTATAAACCCTGCTTCCTAGGAAAAGGGCGAAGAAGCCAGACCCAAAAGCGGAAGGCCCTTCAATGGAAGTAGAACTCAAAGATCCCAATAGAACCATTTCAAGTAGTCCAAATTAGTCTTACTGGAAGCATAATCACTCCTTTAATGTAGCAAATTTTTAGATTAATTTGAATTTTACACATTTACCCATTAAATAGATCTCTGTATTTATATCCAAATTATAGAAGTTAATATGTTTATGTCCGAAAATGCAAATTCTTTGGTCCTGCAGGAAAGTGGAGAAAGTAATGCAACGACTAAAGTTGGTTCATGACATGTAGGCCCAAACATGACGTTCCTTCTCATTGCAGATTCTCAAGTTGGTTGTTTGATTGGGGCTTCTGGGAAAACCATCAAATAAATAAGGAATGATTCAGGTGCTACCGTATCAAAATTCTAGCCCAATATCTCGCACCAATCTGTGCTTTTGCACCAGAAATTGATCTCTTCGTGCAGGTATTCATCATTCTCTTTGACTTGCAAATAAAGTTGTCATCAGTAGACTTGAACAAGGGATTGAATTTTAGTTTAGGGTGTTCCATTCACTAAATTTTGGCATGTAAACTTGTAAAGAATGCCATGCTTTAGTATGGTTGTGTGGGTCTCAATCAATATTCTTGATGTTATATGTTCATCTTGAAATATGGTGCATTACTGTTTGATTCATATATTGGGGGAAGTATCGCAAGTTTTAAAATATTTGGACCATATTGGTGTCACTCTTAGGTCTGTTCGACCTAGGCAATTTTGATATGGTTTGCTTATTATATGCCAAATTTTCCTGCATGCTACATAACTTTCAGGCAGCTACATAAATTTTCTAAACTTGCGTTGACTCCAAGTTTAGACTAACCACCACACTACGAGGCCTGAGAGGATTTGTCAAGTTTAATACCTACAACATATCAAGTTAGAAGACCATCTAATATTTCGGTGTTGAATACTCTAAGAATGGAGACCATCTTGTAGGGAAAATTGCGAAGCGGCAGTACCTTTGTAAACCTCGAGAACACTTTTTCTCTGTGAAGAGATTCATTGGGAGAAAGATGTTAGAGGTATCCAAAGAGTCCAAGCAGGTCTCCTATCGTGTTCGTGATGATAATGGTAATGTGAAGCTCTATTGTCCTCCCATTAGCAAACAATTTGCGACCAAAGAGATTTCTGCACAGGTCAGTCAGTTGAATATTTAATTTTTAAGTTGCATTAGCATTGTTTTCCAATATAAATTATTGATTGTTTGATGAATGTGTATTCATTATTGCTATTACTTGCCTTGCCAAGATCACCCAGTATTAACCCTTGGTCCCAACCCTGATTGCTTCTCTGTGTTTCCGAGGGAAATGGGCCTTTGTTGGTGGTTTGACATGCATCCTTCTTCATCGTTGAACTAGCCTTAATATTTTATACTTTTTTTTAACAGTAATCAACATCCACTGCTATAAATGCTTTGTAAGTGCTCTGCATACGTGCTTCTACATGTCGTGTTTATAAGAGGGGTTGTTTGAGTACAATATGCCTTTGGTTCATATTAGTTATTAGTTGAATTTTCAGGGTTTTCATCGAAGTCTTATTTTTATATTTATTGTATCTTTCTTCCTTTTTGAAGCTCTCTGAGAAACACTCTGAGGGCCCGCAACACAAATAGTATTTTTCCTTTGGCTTAGGTGTCCAGGTGCCAAGTGTGGATGAGGGATATCCATTATGTCAAAGTCGAATGGGACTTGCATCCGCCATGCCTCATTTCTTTGAAACCCATGCCATGTTGGTGGGGGGGAAGTAGTGTGAGAACAGAACCCTGACAGTGACTTAATACTCTAACTTGCCATTGATCTAACGTAACTACCCGAATAAAAAACCCAAATGTTTTTATCCAGATAAAATTTGTGGCATAATGAAGCATGTTGCGATCCTTTCAAGATGAAGTGGATACTTTTTATAACGTGAATTATGTATCTATATAGAGAGATCAAGATCCAGATTCATAGAGGGATTCCCCTCTCTTTTTTGGTATACTTGAGGAGTGAGTATGCCTTGTTGTTTATGTTTATTGTTGCGCTTATTTCCATGATTTGTATTTGTGCCTTCGTTGACTTTGGGCCCCCCATATGAATAAGTTTCTCTTACTCACGAGTGAGATCAGCTGCAAGAACATCCAATGAAGGCAATTTCCAGGCAGCTCCAAGAGAAGACTTAGTTTTATGAAAGCTAGATATAAACCCTGAATAATATGGCCCCAGTTTGGATGGAATTGACAGGATGAGTTGATCATCCTTTTTGTAAATACCGCATAATCTCAGTTGTAACAACAGTGATTTCAATCTGGTGCAAAATTCCTGGATAGTCTCAAAACTATACAGGCTCAAGCTCATGAACTCGTTCTACAGTTGATGTCCTCTTACCACATCTCGATTTCCAGATGGTCCTTCCATATTCATTCAAATTTTATTTGGTGTTGTAGCAGATTTGACATGAAATAATAAATCTGGATAAATAGAGAGACGGAGCATTCAAAGGCTTCATCCATTCTATTAAACCAATTTTGTTTTTCTAAAGCTAAATTTGGTTCAACCTCAGTTCTCACTGTGATCCTATAAAGGCCTTCACTCCTTAAGAGGACCATCACCTGTTTCTTCCACTCATAATAGTTGAAGGGTGTGAGAATTATTTGTTGAGATTGCTCCATCCTGGTTGGGTGCACTCCAATCGTTGTCTACCTTCAATTGTATAGCTTTAAGGAAATTGCACTACAACATGTTGGTTGCACTCCAACATTTGACAACACTCAAAGGAAAGGACACTAGATCGCAGTCCTAAGTCTAACACCGTATCCTTCATACCTAGATTTGAAAATTATTGTCCTCAATGGCTGCCACAGGATAAAGTTTAAAAGTTTTGTTTTACCCCAGTGAAGAGTTTGATGAAGTGGAGAGCTAAGTGTAATTATCTATGGGAGTTAACATATACATGAGTTTTCTATTAAATAGTCGTTTATGTCTATCATTCTAATTTTCCCGATTATTTCATTCTACTTTTCTTGATGTTTGCTATTTATTAATTTTAAATTATTTATATTTTATTTTTTAAACTTTTTCAAAATACATCTTATATTTACAGAAAAAATATTTACAAAAAGTGGAAGGGTATAATACAATGGATATCATAACCTCTTCCTCAGAGCTACTAGTATTGAAATAAAAATCAAAATACTCTGTTGAATCCAAAGATTGGGCATATTTGATTAACAGAGTGCCCTTTGCTAGGAGCTAATGGCATACCTCATCCTACAATAGAGAACAAGATGTGTACAGAGAGCTGACCTCATGATAAAATATAGACTTACCCCTGATTTTCCAAAGAATAAATAAGGCGAGTTTTGCGGGGAATGCCATATCCCATGAAACACAATACAAACAAGAGAGCAACAATCTCCAAACAAAGTAAAACGCTAGTGAATTCGTCCTTGAAGACACACTGAATACTGATCCTTTTTTTTTAAATACTAAATATATACACATAAACATATTTACAATCAAAATTGCAGAGTGTGGAATTGTATATACAATGCATGTCAAAACCTCTTCCCCAAGCTAACTAAAACATAAATAAATTCAAAATATACATTAGGAACCAGATTTCTGGCATCCTTTGATCAACAAGACTCCCTTAGCAGTTACCGCCGGGAAAAGAAAAGGAAATTGAAATATTCAAAGCAGGCAGAAATAAAGGACCTAAAGCCTATGCCATTTGCCAAATTTTGGAAATCAAAATTGCATATGGCTTAAAGAAAGCTGACTTGAAGTCAGCAAAGGTTACAGTTAAAAGATTCTATAGGCCTGAAGATGTTGGGTCTGAGAAAGCCTACACTACTGACATAAGGAAGGTATTTGCTAAATTATATCCCTGGCTTTTATTTTATACTCTTTTATCATTTTGTCCATGAAAATTTGATAGCTCTATCCTGCACTTGTCTTATATACTCAAGCTCTAGAAAACATCATGGTACACAATTAGCAAACAAGAAAAAATCCATTTGTATTGATGATTACGGACTGTCACACAGCCAAAAAATATTTCAAGAGTAGTCTAATAGTTTCTTTTGGAATGGCAGCCTTTTTGTTAGATTGCTGAATACAATTCTGATACTTGGAAGGCCTTAGATGCTTTAAATTGTGACTTAATGAAGCTAAATAATAGCTCAAATAATTTGTACATATATACTACAGTGAGGAAACTGCCACTCTAAGTGTGGGCACAATACATGGAAAAGGTGGTGTGAGGAGGCAGCACCATTTTTCAGCTGTATTAGGCAATGCTATTTTGGACCATACCTTCTGGTGCAGTTGCATCTTTGATCCCTCAAAGGGTATTGTCAAGCAAGTAAGTGGTTTTCTTTTCCTTCTTTTCCTTTCACTCTAATTCTTCAACAGAGGAGCAGGATTCCATTGTTCAATGCATTGCGTGAAACTCACTGTGTGCTGCTTGCAGTTGTCTGCTAATGTTAAGCTGAGTTCATAAAAAAACATGGAAGATGCAAAGGGTAAGGCTCATGTGGATAGGGAAGATGCAAAGATAAAGGGTAAGGCTGTTGTAGGGGAACTTCCTTTAGAAGACAAAATGAAAAGTCCTTGTCAGAATCGCCTTGTGACTCTAGACATCTTTGCTGGATGTGGAGGTTTGTCACATGGATTACAGCAATCAGGTACCTATGGTGCCCCTGTTATTCATGCACACTTTAAGCACACATAAGGCATATAATATGCAAAACTACAAAAGAATCCAAAGTAGATTTAAATCAGCCCAGGTAAACACAATAAAGGGCTGCAGATAAGTGTTGCTGCAAATGGTTTAAGATGTTGATGTATATTTGGCTGGAAAGGCTATTTTTTTTCCAAAGAAAAATTTGGGGGCCACCCTGGATAAACATGGTCTAGTAATGCCAGCTGCAATGGCATTGTCCCTAGCCAGGCCCCTCAGCTAATCATAAAACCCCTGGATAGGATTGGAACCCTGAACAGGAGGACCAAAGTCCTCCCTAAACACAAGTGAACCAAAGCATGTGATCACTATGTTTATTTTGACATCTAAGAAAAATCTATACCAGCATATCCTTTTCACTTGTATAGGTTGTAAAGCATATACAAGTGCTGATATAGATTTTTCATTTTCCTTGGATGTCAAAAACCATAGTGATGCACAGGAGTATAGATATGAGAATAATTTTACCGTATCCAATAGTCTCTCTTTCCATGACTAGATTACAATTCTCATACACTGCTTTGAATTTCATAAAATTTATATTGTAGACTTATTAAAAGTTCAATAACTTTTGTTTTATTAAAAAAGCCATTCATAAACAGTTCTAGACTTTTTATTGACATGTTTTTGCTTTTCTACTACACAGCTGAGATTCTTTTATTGGATTTTGTAGGAGTGAGCTTAACTAAGTGGGCCCATTGAGTATGAAGAGCCTGCTGCTGAGGCTTTCAAGCTAAACCATCCAGAAGTTGAGATTTTCTGTGATAATTGCAATGTTATACTGAGGTAATTATTATTGGAAGTGCTAGTCACTCATAGTGGTAACTTTAGACATGCAAACTAGTGTGGTGTATACATATGGTGTCTAACTTGATTTTTCAAACTAAGAAGTATGCTCATGATTAATTTTTGCCTCAATTTATTAACTAGAATTTAGACATGACTATTTTCTGTATTTCAAATTAAATTTCTTTAACTTGTTTGTTCTCATGGCTCATGCTCTTTAAGTGTTTGATAGTCTGAATGATGCACTAGTAGGTCCATTATGGAGAAGGGAGGGGATGAGGAGGACTGCATTTCTACAGCAGAGGCTGCTGAGCTATCTGCAAAGCTTACAGATGAGCAAAGGAAAAACCTACCTATGCCTGGGAAAGTGGATTTTATCAATGGTGGGCCACCTTGTCAGGTAATCAGTTTGCCACTTCACTGTTGTTTGAAATAAGAGTACAGTAATGTTGATGTTTAACTTTTCCATAAGCTTTCTTCCATGCTAGAATGGTGCCTCAAATCTCTTGTTACAGTCTTGTCAGCTGCAATATGTCTAGTTCAATCATGCTTCTTCCTAATGTAGGATATTTGTTCTTAGTTGGATGACTTTGTTTCTAATAACTGTTGTCTTTCTATGTATTTGTCAATGCATATAACCTTTTGTAAGAGTCAAGCTTAAACAAAACTGTAATGCTATAGAAATAGTTACCTGCATTCCTCAGTGATTCCAATAATCTTGGGAAAATCTGGATATGAGACAATCATTAAATTTTATTTCAGGGGTTTTCTGGAATGAATCGATTCAATCAGAGAGTTTGGAGCAAAGTGCAATGTGAGATGATCTTAGGATTTCTATCCTATGCTGATTGTTTTCGGCCAAGATTCTTTCTACTGGAGAATGTTAGGAATTTTGTGTCTTTCAATAAGGGTCAAACATTCCGACTCACTTTGGCATCACTCTTGGAGATGGGTTACCAGGTAATTGCTGATTGAAAGTTAACATAACAAAATAATATGTTTTCTTTATATTATAAGTTTAGACTATATTAAAGAAACATTGAATTTAGATCAAGTGTTACATTTGGCAACCAAAGGGTGGCTACAGTGGCTCCTATGCAGAACATAGGCCAAAAAAACAGACACACTAACTTTAATCTACAGAAGAAAAATGAGTAAATGTAAGGAATTCACCCAGCTAAATCCCTCATGCACGATTCCCACTTTTATTGATGAATCTTCCCGTTTATGGTACTGGTTGTTGGATTCATTTTAGAGTATCATATTTACTATAGATCTAGACTCTCGTCGTGATGGTCAAGTATGTTTTGCATTGTTGGTTATTTATTTGTTTGTTTATTTTCTCGTGGAAAAAAAATCATAATTTTTTAAGATACAATAAAGATACATTCAGTAGATGCTCATTAAGCATTGTCCAAAAGTATGATGAGGAATGTTATACCTCTCTCACATATGCCATACCATAGCTTCAACAAAAAAGATACAATTGGTGACAGTCAAAAATATCTCATAGATTTCATCATATGATACTTTGTTAGAAACAATCATTTGGAATTCCTAAACATGAGAAATTCTGCTAGAACTTCCCAACTTCATATACAGTCCATCGTTATATTTCCTTAATACGTATTGTTTGTTATTTATAGCCTGAATAAACTACCATCTAGAAACATAACAAGTACCTATAAGATACCCGCTAATAGGCTGTAGGATGGGAAAAAATTGTCTCTACTCGCTCCTCCCATACATAATCTTCCATATTTCTCTGCACATGATTATTTATTTGCACTTAATAAATGGAATTTGAAAGACTTGAAGGACTAGTACAAGGTAATCCATTATGGATCTATAGTAACTTGGTAATATTTATTTTGTATGCTTGAATGATACAAAATTTGTTTGAATATCATCTTTGTCAAGCAATAACAACTTCTTAAAGGGTGCTAGCTCAATGGTAGAGCACCTGCCTAATTATAGGCAGGAGATTGGTGGTTCGATTCCTCCGTACCCTATCATAAATTAGTGACTAAGAAAACGACTAAATTCGCATATATACGACTATTAGTAGCTAATTTCCAGTATCTTATAGCGCGACTAACGTTTAGTCGTATTTAGCTTGGTCATTAATATGTTATCATCTAGTAGTTTATTTAGTTATATATTTGGTCATTAATTGTGGCAATCAATGACTAAATCAATGACTAAATTAGTGACTAAATCAGTGGCTATCAATGACTAAATCAGTGAGTATGAATGACTAAATCATTGACTTAATCAGTGACTATCAATAACTAAATCAATGACTAATAAGTTAACCAATTAATGACTAGTGAAATACGACTAGAGATAAGATAGTGGAAATCCGGATACTATTAGTCACCGGCTCAAAAATAGTCGTTTATAGTCTAATTTTAGTCATTTTTTTAGTCATTAATTTCTCATGTTGTACTAGTGAAAATTTTGGAATCGAAAGAAAAATAAAAGCTCATGCAAAATATGATGATAAGTTGCACGAGAATGTTGCTAAAATAATGTAAAACAATATTTTGAGTTGTTTTTATACTGATGTAAGCCTCATTGAGACTTGGACCAACATGTATTATAGTTGGAATGTTATTTTGTTATTCTTGTAAAGTTGTAGTTGTTTGTGTTCGTGTCTAATGTATTTTTGGGTGAATTAATTAAGGGCGAGGATGTTGGAAGTGGTTAATTACATCACCACCCCAACGTCTGAAAGGGAAATACCGCCCCTGATTTATAACTTATTTTATTTCTGAAAATAGTTTCATCCACTGCCACAACCATTTTGATTTCTTCTCAATTTGTCAAGTTTCAAAGGGGAAGCGCATCACATTGATTTTTGAAGAGGCATTTACAGCCTATGTTTCTGCTGATCATATGTGAAGCATGTCTTACCCAGATGGTTTAAAGAGGCATCCATCGTTCCCATTGCAACACATTAAATTTCAAAGGGACATTCACCAGTTCTATTGTAGCTTGTCAAAGATCGAAGAGGCAGAGTATTTACTCTTGAAGAATTAAATTTTTTTTTTTGTTACAACAAAGGGTCAAATTGAATTAAATGAACGAATATGTTTTTGGTGTATAAATACCCATATAATCTTGGTTTTTTTCACATATAGAAGTATGGTGAGGAGTATGAATTCTGAGTTGAATGGAAAAACATAGTTTCAACTCTGTACTTTTGATGCTTTGTTCCTCTCTGTCTTTATGAGTTTGTAAACTCATTGATGAATGTTTAAGTTTTGATTTTGTTGTAGCATGATAATTTTCTGAGTGTGTATGATTTCCATTAGAAGTGTTAATTAACCTAATACTCTATATTTTTATGATGCTCTATTTATGAGTTGTAAACTCATTGTGGAATGTTTAGTTTTGTTGTAGCAAGTTAGATTTCAGAATTTTTTGAAACAGAGTGTGCTGAAACACACTAAGTTTTATAAATGTAGGGGATTCATAAATTTATGTTAAATTCATTGTTGTAACTCATTTCTTGTAGAATATAGTTTGCTAAAACTCCATTAATGTAGCTCGCTGTTTGCTGAAACAGTTGTAGAATTATTATTTTCTTTTTGAAACTCCTCCTATAGGTGTCAATTTAGTTTTGCAATGATGCGTAAGTGTTGTCGTTACTGTGTGCAGCACTCCCCTGTATTCCCACATTAGTATCAAAGCAAGGGAGAGGCAATGTTAGAGTTGTAGCTTTTTCCATGTGTGTTTGTATATGAGCTAAAGCTCACTTCCGCTGTGCGTAAATCTATTTCAGATAGAAGATGGAAGGAATCGACTCATTTGTATTGGAAGGAGGGATGTTGCTCATTCTAAGGAACATTAAAACCCTATTTTCCCTTAGCTATCACTACATCTTTCTCTGTGTCTCACAGCAGAAGCATCTAAAAAGTAGTACTCTGCTGCTACATGAAACCCTCTATACACCTGACAACATAATGTTAATTTAATTTATTACTAACCCTCCATTCATGGACAATACAGCGAAAGGAATGTATATTAAAAAATATGCAATCCTTGTGCCCCATTTTAGCACAAGGAGAGCACATTTTGACCTCATAGCACGACGGAGATAAATGACTAAAGGAAATACCTACCCACCAAAATATAAAAAAATTTAACCTTCCAAATGGAAGAAAATTTCCTTGAAAGGATTCGATCCGCAGTCGCCCTATCCTAAAAGTTATGTAAACTTTATCAAGAAAGTCATGGTGTTGCAACCTACCAAACTCGCATCATCGGGGCCAAGAGAACATAGTCTGCAAATCTTGGCCTTTGAAATTTTTTGCAAAGAAGGTATGAGAGAGAATTGATAACCACTGGCATTGGAATCCTTGGCAGAGCGGGGCTAAGAGAGCATCCACAACCTTGGAAGAGCAGGGATGAGAAAGCATCGACAACATTGGCAAAGTCATGGTTTGTAAATCCTCGCTATTGACAACACTTCTCTAAAAAGGGCCAAGAGATCATCAACAATGTTCCCAGAGGGGGGGGCGAGTATAGATATACAGGGATGAATATCCTCATAAGGAAGGAAAAATAGTTATTGATGCATGTATATGACTCTTGAAGATTTGATAACATAGAAAGCGACGATGGAATGGAGCCAGTGATTTGATTCAAACCTCATATATCCAAAACTTCCAGAAACTAAATATTTCCCAAGGACTCCAAGAGTGTACCCTTCATTCGGGTATCCGATATGAAGTCATCACCAGAGATGATCCCTTGTAGTAGCATCCCCCACAACGCATCCGGTTTGATTATTGCAGGATACTCTCGAGTCCCTAACACTGGTAGCAGTTGGAGCCATTCCATGAGTTCAAATTCCTAGAGGTGTCATTGATAGTCCCCTGGACTTGAAGCCCAACAACGCATTTAGGTATCATCTCACACACTAGCCAAATTGTTGATGTTGTCAATGTTGTACAATTTAAGCAGGGCAGCAGTTGGAGGATTCAATGAAGGAAGGTGAGGCAGGACAACAAGTTGTGCTGCATTGAAGTTGGAAGAGAAAATTTAATGCAACTTGTACTGTAGCGCACCGCCTCATTTTGGAGCTGGCAGATCGGACAACCCATCCTATTCCAATCATTGGAAGATGATCGAATGGCTGCCAAATGAATAAAAAAAAAAATCAGAGAGTCGACTCCCACTTATAAAACGCCTTACGACGTAATAACTAGCAATTGCACTTGGTGGTGTAATAAAATAATTCTGTATTGAAGGAGAAGGAGGGAGATGAAGGAGCGAAAACCTGAGTGTTCTCAAAACATTAAATTGTTCACAATATTTACGATTACATTATTGACATTGTGATATATAAAATATTCTTGTGGTAAAAAAAAATTATTTACTAAAATTAACTATTATATGCTGTTTTATTTCAATTATTGATATTTTTTTATTTATTATATTGGATCAACTATGTCTAAGGCGTTGGAGCATTTTCCAACCACACATCATTTATTTGAGCTTCACACCTTAATTTTCCACTTATCCTAAGTATTTTGACATAATCATGTGCTTACATCATCAGTAGATCATAGTTTCAGTAAATTGGGCCGCCTCCTACATTCAGGGAGTCAACTGGGCCATCAATATGAGTTAACTGGGCCTCCTCCATCATTTAGGGAGTGATTTGCATGACTAAAGCGCCCTAATCATTCCAATTGACAACATTTATTAGTTTATTTAGCCACCTCGAGACTAGAAGGCACCCTACTACACTGGTTGACTTCATCTGGTGTTATTTTCACCTAATATTCAGTTAACTGTAGACAGAAAGGCGCCCTCCCCTATTTTTGAGCATTCGGTTGAGTTTTGGATTCAATTAGACTCAGTTAGACAGTTTCAGAGTATGTTAGAGTCAGTTACATGGTAGTTAAGCGGTTAACTAATGTGCCGAGTGGTGTTAACTTCCAAGTAATCCATTCTCATGCATTCAATTCGAATGACCTATCTGGAATTCGAATTGCTTGGCTTATTGTAGCCATTGTTACACATTGTAATTATCTTAGGAGTTTATGATAATGCATGTACTGTTACAAACCATTTGCATTAGTGTTTTGACATATTATTTTCCGCATGCATCTCTAGTAATTGTTGTCTTTGTTTCATAGATCCGTTGTGCTTAGATTTTACATGGTATGAGATCAATGGAAGGATAAGGAAACTGTTCTTTAGAGTTCTTCACATGAATATTGAGAAAGTTTGCTCAAAATATTCCAACATTGCACCAGAAGCTGAAAATTTTCCACATAATTCCTGGATATTGTGCATCTGAATTTTCAAGCTTGCTTGATAGCTTATGCCAGGTGTGATGCAACTTGAAAAGTGCAGGTTGTCGACATAAAAAAAATAAAATTGTTTGTGATTGCAGGTTTCTCACAGTCTCCTATTGCATTCCCTATAACAAAGATTGACTCTTCTTCACAAAATCTCCTTACTCCTTTCAACTATCATCAGTGGAAGGATGATATAGAGATAGTGATGCACTCCAAAGGACTCTTCAAAGTTACTATGGGCAGAGAACCAGAGCCTAATGCTGCCATAGAGAAGTACAAATACTTCAATAAGCTTGATGAAGCTTATGGTTTCTTATGTCTCAATATTTTGAAAGATCTTCTTTTCCATCTCAGCGGATTGAAGACTCCAAAAGAAGTATGGGAACAACTTTCCAAACTCTTTGGAAAGCAGGATGAGATGAGGGATTATTAGTTGGAGAATGAATTGATTTCCCTAAATCCTGAGAATTTCGATACCATCAATGAGTTTTTCACCAATTTCAAGCATTTGGTGCTTCAGTTGAATCAATGTGATGTTGAGAAGAAAGATGAGCAGCTGATTCTTTCAATACTTACGAAGCTAGGAACATATTATCCAGTGTTTGTCACTACTTTCCTTTTGGGAAAAGTCACCACTCTGAATTGGAAGATTCCTAACGTGAATGTATTCATTGAGTCCTTAAGAAAAGAGCATGACAAGCTTGTTCATATGGGGTCCATAAAAACCTTCAAAGATCAAGCCCTATTTGTTGGAGGACCCAAAGATATGAATGGTAAAGGAAAGCAAAAGAAAGAGAAGACCGAGTTTGATCATACCAAGCAAAAGGAGAAGACCAAGTAGTCAGATGAGCCCTTCGGTTCAAGAAAATACAAGAAAAAGGGAAAGGAGAAGACAAAGTGTTCTTACTATGGTAGGGGATTTCATCCAGAAAGCTCATGCATGAATAAAACTATTGATTAGATGGCCCTTCTCTTGGAGAAAAACAACATTACTCTTCCAGATGGCGCAAGGAAGAAGGACAATAATGATAATGCAGAAAGAGGGCATGCACTCATGGAAAGTGTTTCGAATTATACAGCTCTTCTCATAGATTCAGGAGCTTCGAATCAGATGGTTGCAAGCAAAGAATCCTTCTCATCATTAGACTCTGACAACTGCATCTCCATCCACATGGTAGATGATTCACAAATTTATTCGAAAGGCAAAGGTACTATTCATTTAGAACATGCCAATTTTCAAAATTTTCTCTATGTTCCTTATCTAGCTTCGAACCTTCTTTCTTTGTATCAGATGACACACACTAGTTTTACCAAGAAGGTTTTATTCAACCCTAATAATGTTTAAATTTCTGATATTTCCACTGGAAAGCTCATTGCGGTAGGCAAAGCAAATCATGCTGCAAAAACATATGAGTTTTCCCACTTCTTGCCACATGCAAAGCCAAGTTCCTTTCTGACTCATGGAAATGAGGTTATCCGGCTATGGCATGAGAGGTTTCGACACCTAAATTATAAATATTTGCAACTGCTACAAAATAATTCCATGGTTTAAGGCCTTCTGAACATCAAATCCTCAAAATGGATATGCAAGGATTGCATCATTGGCAAGCATCCTGAGCACAAGTTCAATCGAGGTAAAGCTAGCAGAGCTTCTTGTATTTTGGGGATGATTCACAGTGATATCAGTGTTCCTTTACCAAATCCCTCCATGAATGTATCAAGGTATATTCTGACATTTATTGATGACTTCTCCAGATTCACATGGGTCTACTTTCTCAAAAACAAATCAGAAGTGCTTGAAAAATTCAAAAATTTCAAGGCTTTTTTTGAGACTGCTACTGGGAGAAAGCTAAAATATCTCAGATCTAATAATGGTGGAGAATATATCAAATCAGAGCTACTGCAAATTTGTGCAGAAAAAGGAATCCAAATCCAGCACGCAGTCCCCTACACACCTCAACAGAATGGTGTAGCGGAGAGGAAAAACCGAGCATTGAAAGAGATGGCTACTTGTATGCTTGAGTCCAAAGGTTTGGATTCAAATATTTGGGCTGAGGCCATGAATTTTTCTACATACATTAAGAACAGAGTTCCACACTCATCCGTCAAAGTTACAACTCCTTCCAAAGCCTACATTGGTCACAAGCTTGATGTGTTACATCTTAGGGTTTTTGGCTCCACTGCATGGACTATAATTCTAATTGACAAGAGAAAATATTTGGAACCGCAAAGTACTGAGTGCATCCTCATTGGATATGATAAATAATACAAATGTTAAAAACTCATAGATATCATATCCCAAAATATATTCATCGAGTGAATTGTTCAATTTGAAGAACCACTTGATTATCTACAACTAGTGGAGGAAGAATCTGCCAAATTGCTTCCTCTTCCAGAAGAAGATTCAGAAGAAGCGATGAGTCCAAGTTATAGATATCTGATAGCCTTTTTCCCCACAGTAAAGCAAAATAAAGGGTGATGAAAAACACTTGTTTTATGGGAGAAATGATTTACCTTGA
Source organism: Larix kaempferi (assembly GCA_027924585.1). Taxonomy (NCBI): domain Eukaryota; kingdom Viridiplantae; phylum Streptophyta; class Pinopsida; order Pinales; family Pinaceae; genus Larix; species Larix kaempferi. The sequence continues at coordinate 25,984,753 of BSBM01000910.1, forward strand.
TTATTTAATGAAGTTGCTTTAAAGATTATTCTTGTATGTTTGAAAGCGTGTTCAATAAACTAATTATATGAAAATCGAGTATGATTGAGTAGGTCCAGGTACACTAAGGGACAAACACGTAAATCAAGCGAAGAACTGAAAGATCATACAAAGTTCAGTGCCTTTTTCCCTGATTTCTAGAGAGAAATCCTGTTCAAAATGGAATCGGCAATTAGACATATAGTTAGGTTAAGCATTAGAGGCATATATATATGGGTCTCTCGGCTAGCGAGAGGGTCCTGTTGCCATTTTTGAGAACCATTGTTTTATGTTTTTATACTACTGAGACGATTCGTGTTACAGACCTTTATGGAACTATGAAGTTACTATTTTGAATAAAGACATTGATGTTGCTTTCAATTCAGTGTCTATAAGTTTTCTCCACTCCTGAGTACGGGTTGGAGAGGGCCCCTCCAACACGTAAGTCAGGAGATTTTACTGTTCAGGTATTTTTCATTATGTGTTTTGTGTTGACTTAATATATATCTCATATTAAAGTATTTCTGATGGCATTTAAATAGGACGATTTAATTTCTGTAGTAAAGCGACCATTCTGATTCCGTAGTAAGTTATAGCGCATTCTGTAGTTCGGTAACGCTGTTTTTGTAGTCATGTAGCAGCATTCTTCCAAGACATATTTCGACACTTATTTTCCTCTGTGATTGCATTACTTATGAAACACTGATCCAGATCTTGAAGCTCACGCACTTTCCCATTATTATAGTTGCTCATGAAGATTGATTACTTTCAGTACTTTGGTTAATTGATGATTAATTCGCAGCATTAGATAATTGCATTCTGAACTTAGTTTTTGGGCATTTGAATATTCTAGATCAGATCTCCAGTTTATGTATTTGAAATGCAGTATTTACTTCTTCAATTAGAGATCGAGTTTTCGGTATTTTAGAATAGATCTGTATAGGTTTACTGCTTTCTGCAAGTTAATTCTTAAGGTATATTTACTGTTTTCAGCATTTAAACTTCTTAACATAGGTTTACTGTTTTCAGCATTCAAAACTTCTCAGCATAGGTATTTCTCATCCATATATTAGGCAATCTTTTCACAGCTTATTCAATTTCCTTTTTAGACAAACCTTTAAACATTAATACCAACACCCAACCACGACAAAGACTATCCTATAAGAGCACATATAGTGCCTGCACCTCTGAAGTTTGTACGTCCCCCGGGTTGATAATTAAAGTAGGCTCCTAGTCTAGCTTCCCTCATTAGGCATCCATTCTAAGAGCTCACCACTTTTTGGCGCTGTTGCCTGGGAGGTGCTAAATCTTTTAGGAGACATCTTAAAAAACAAAACAAAAAGGAAAAAAACAACATATATAAAAACACGAAAAAAATTAAATAAATATTTTACCAATGAATGCCTCATCGACAGAGGGATAGGTTTGGATGCTTTTTGCCGAGGCATCCTATGAGTAACAACGGTAACAACAGTTCTGACCACTCTCAATTTGAGTTCCTAAACTCTGAAAACGAAACTGATTCTACATACGATCCAAACAGAGACAACAAATTTGCTAGGTACAGCTCAAACACCACCATGGCAGACGAAGAAGAGGAACCTAGAGAACTGTTCACCGTTCGCATTAGCATACCTCTTGGAGATGCCAGGATGAAGAATATCAACCCTAACAATCTGCCAAACTTCCATCGTTTGACTTCAGAAGATCCTGACACATTCCTGTTTGAGTTTGAGGTAGTTTGCAGATCCTTTGATTACACTACTGATGCACAAAAGCTGAGGCTTTTTCCCTCCACACTGAAAGATCTATCACTTAGATGGTTCATGAGTTTAGAAGGAAATAGTATTTTCAGCTGGGACCAAACGAAACAGGAATTTCTAGAAAAATATAGGGAGTACTGCAAAGCAAAGGATACTAGCGATGAAATCTTTAGGATGCAACAAGGAGAAAGGGAATCATTAAAAGACTATTCCCAAAGATTCCAATTCAGCTACAAATGAGCCAGTCATTGCACCTTAGATCCTGAATCACTAAAACTTGTCCTTCTTAGAGGTGTAAAAGAAGAGAATTTTGAAGTCTTAAACCTTCTGGGAGATGGAGATATATTCCAGAAATATTTTGACCAAATCCTGCAAATCTTCAAAAACTACTCTAGGTCTAGGAAAAGTAAAAATGGGACAAGGGATACACACACATTTACTGGTGGATCGACATCTTTAAGACCGACACTTACAAAATCTGATTTAGGAAACCTGTTAGATGACATGAAGACCAACATCTTACAATCTCTGGCCATGCAACTTGATGCACTTCAAATAAAAAAGAAACATAATGAAATTAATCAAGCCTTGGCAGTATTTTGTCCTTGTTGTAGAAAGAAGCATTAGAAGGGGAAGTGCACACTAAACACCATTTAAATATGTGGCCTCTGCACTGACGATCACTCTACTGACAAGTGTCCTCTGTTTCCCTCCTGCAAAGCTGCTATTCAAGAGCCCACGACTGAGGGGGAAATAGAACAGCTCTGTTTTGTGAATCAAAGGAGGAATAATTTTCCTAGACCTTACCAACCCAACAACCAACCTTACTACAATCAGGGAAATAACCAGTAGAATTGGAACTCTGTACCAGCCCCATGGCCATCTCAGAAAAATCCAAATTAGTGGCAGCAAAACCAACCATATCATCAACCTTATTACCCATAATCTTACTCTTCATACCCCCCACCGTTTCCTCAACCAACCACAAATTATGGAAATCCATATCCTTATTCATCATCAAATTGGAGAGCTCCATTACAGCAGCAGCAACCACTCATCATGCCGCCACCACCAAATCAACCACCCCCCAGACCTGCACCAATTCTTGCCCAACCAGTTCTAAACCCTAACAACAACAGGCCAGGGTAGCAGCAAGCCTACAATACTGAAACAATGCATTTTCCCACTTATGTAGTAGAGACCTTGGAAATAAACGAGATTAATCTAAGGTCTGGAAAGACATTGCAAAATACACACACGCAGAATATATAAGAACCTGAGGCCCATGAGCAAACAACACAACCTCATTTTCAACATCCTAATGAACCAAACCCTCAGAAGGAAGAAAATCAACCACTCATACGAAACAGAAACCCTTTATTTTCGGATAAACTTATACGAAGTACAAAAGAGGAAGAAGAAAGTGCAATTTTAAACGAATTGAAGCACTTAAACATCCAAATTCCGATCTTGCAGGCCATCAGAGATGTACCTATCTGCAACAAATTCATTAAATAAAATTGTTTAAAAAGGCCTGGAAGAAGAAAACGTGACCCACCAACGATCAATGTAGTGGGCCAGTTAGCTGATCTAATGCTAGGCATCATTGTTAACCCCAAATATTTAGATCCAGGAAGCCCTATTGTTAATGTGAACATTAATAACAGACAGATAGACAGAAGCTTAATTGATTTGGGAGCTGCTATAAATGTAATGACCAAGGATACTATGATATATCTAGGACTCCAATCAATGGTCAGACCGACAACTACAGTACTCTAGCTAGAAGACACATCCACAGAAAGACCTGAAGGAATGCTCGAAGACATAATAATCAATATAGAATCCTGGGAATACCCAGCTGATTTCATAGTCATAGAAGTAAAAAGGTAACTTAGTGGTTATCTAATCATACTAGGCAGACCTTGGTTGGCAACTGCAGATGCTTATATAGGTTGCATATCAGGAAACAGGACTATCACCAGTGGACATGCAAGGAAGAAAATCACGATTTACCCACCAGCCAGGAAATCTTCAGACTTAGAATATCAAAATTGGACTAATGATTATAACGACACACCAAATCAAAACCTATGACCTGTCCTAACCATTGATGTTGCACTATCATTAAAATCCATAGACAAAGATGGTCATATAGATAGGTTTATACAAAATGCATATTCTAACAATGATGGTCTTGAAATATTTTTTGACATAGACCAGCAACAAGAAGGCGAAAGTTCAAACCATAACTTAAATAAAATGTACACAGAAGTGCTATCTCTGGAAGAACAATCAGAAAAAGCAAATCCAGTGGAAATTATGCCTAGAAAGACAGTCAACATTAATTCCAATCTCAAGCCAGAGCAAGAAACACAGTTAATCAAAGTGCCATCAGAACAAAATAAAGCTTTTGCGTGGACATATGCAGACATGAAAGGCATACATCCTAATATATGCAAACATTACATTTACATCAAAGAAGGTTCTATCCCTATCAAGAAACCACAAAGGAGGCTGAACCCAGCATTAAAGGACATTGTCAAAGTGGAACTACATAAGTTATTAGATGTTGGGTTCATATATCCCATCTCTGATAGTGAATGGGTCTCACCACTGGTTATGGTCCCTAAAAAAGGAGGCAAATGGAGAATTTGTGTGGACTACAGAGAGATAAATAAAGCAACCAAGAAAGATCACTTTCCACTCCCATTTATCAATCAGGTGCTGGACACATTAGCTGGGAACAAGTATTTCTCATTTTTGGATGGCTTCAGTGGGTACAACAAAATTTTAATACACCCAGCTGATTAAGATAAGACAAAATTTAGGTGCCCCTGGGGTACTTATGCATACAGAGTACTACCCTTTGGGTTATGTAATGCTCCAGCAACATTCCAAAGGGCCATACTAAGTATATTCTCTGATTTCATAAATGATCAAATGGAAGTATTCATGGATGACTTCACACCCTATGGACAAAACTTTGCTCAGGCATTGAACCATCTTGAATTAGTATTGAAAAAATGTATTGAGATGAGCTTATGTTTGAGCAATGACAAATGCAGAATGTTAATGGAAGAAGGCATCGTTCTAGGGCACCATATATCACAGAGGGGGATAGAGGTTGATCAAGCAAAAGTTTCAGTAATCAGAACGTTGCCACCACCTGTCAAACAAAGGGATGTGAGAAGTTTCCTTGGACAAACAAGATACTACAGGAGATTTATTGAAAATTATAGCAGGATTGTTGCACCTATGTTTTCCCTTTTCACAAAAGACACTGAGTTCATATGGACAAACCATTGCATGACAACATTTTCTAAACTTAAGGAGAGAACAATTATAGCTCCGGTACTCCAAGGACCAAACTAGGAACTTCCATTCCACATCCACTCAGATGCATCAGATAAAGCCATTGAATCTGTCCTTGGACAAGAGAGAGACAAGAATCCCTATGCTATATATTATATTAGTAAAAATTTGGCAGGGCCAGAATTAAATTATACTTTTATAGAAAAGGAATTTTTGGCTGTCATACATGCCATTAACAAGTTCAGGCACTACATAACAGTTTACCAAGTTTTTTTCCATACAGACCATTCAACAATAATGTATCTCACAAACAAACCTAATACAAGTGCTCGAATGATCAGGGTGCTACTCCTCCTGCAAGAGTTCGACATCACAATTTTGGACAAGCTAGGCAAACACAATGTAGCGGCTGACTTTCTATCTAGGCTCACACATGGGCAAGATAGTGAAGTGGTCAATGACAGTTTTCCAGATGAGCACCTTTTTTCCATATGAACAAGAAGCCCATGGTTTGCTGACATAGCAAACTATTTAGTGTCTGGGAAATTTCCATAACATTACAGTTACAAAGAGAAGACTAAAGTAATAAGGAAAAGTGCCACATACACATGGATAGAAGGTATGCTCTTCAAACAAGGACCAGATCAAATACTCAGAAGGTGCATTAGAGAAGATGAAGTGCATGACATAATGCATAATGAACCATGTGGAGGACACTATGCTGCAAAGAGGACAGCCTATAAAATTTTGCAAATAGGGTATTATTGGCCAACACTCCATAAGGATGCTTATGAATATGTTTCACACTGTGATGACTGCCAAAGAATGGGGAAACCAACACAAAAAGAAGAAATGGCACTCCATCCACAAATATGCATTCGAAAAATGGGGATTTGATTTCGTTGGTCCAATCAACCCATAGTCTAATCAGAAAAGCTACATCTTAGTATGCACTGACTACCTTACAAAGTGGACTGAGGTAGCAGCACTTGCTGCAGCCAATGAAACCAACGTGGCAAAATTCTTCACTGAGCAGATATTTCACAGGTTTGGAGTACCAAGAGAACTAGTTTCTGATCAAGGCCCACAATTTACACCAAATTTAATAGAAGACTTGCTTAAAAGAAGCAATGTCAAGCACAGACAGTCCTCATCCTATCACCCTCAAGCAAATGGTCAAGCTGAGGTAACCAACATAGAATTAGAGAGGATTTTGACAAAGACTGTCCAACTCCACAAGAGATATTGGGATGACAGACTGAGTGAGGCAGTTTGGGCTTATAATACCACATGGAAGACAACAACAGGATTCACACCTTATGAACTAGTATATGGAAAGAAAGTCATGCTGCCAATTGAATTTGAAATAAAGACATTAAGAATTGCAACAGAGTTAAATATGGAACTATCAGAGATACAACAAGAATGCATGCTACAATTGAATCAACTGGATGAGGAACGCCAGCAAGCACTTTCCCATACTGAAATCATCCAACAGCAAAGGAAGAAGTGGCATGACAAACACCTAAAGGATAAAAAGTTCAAGAAAGGTGACTGGGCACTACTCTATTACTCCAGGTTTCACACATTCAAGGGAAAGATAACAACCAGATGGCTGGGACCTTACATAATTCAAAAGATCTATGAAAATGCAGCTGTAAGGATCATTACAATTGATGAAGAGAAGTTCCGCATGATAGTAAATGGACATCGGCTCAAACTTTACAAGAAGCCACAGTCAAAAGAGGAGTTTACACATGTACTCTACCAGCAACAACTAATGCTGATAGAGAATGTGGAATACCATTGAAATCCAGTTCATATAAAAAAAGAGAAAAAAAATCAAAAAATGAAAAAATAATTTGAAAAAAGAAAGAAAAAGAAAAATGAAAAAAAAGAGACATAACTGAAATAAAGATCCAACATGATGCATTTAGGTAATCATAGGTACAATTGCAGGTTATCATACAACCCCGTGAAGAAGCAGCATGCACATTGCAAATAAAAAAAATCAAGAGAGCCAGTCATCAGAATACAAGCGAGCCAACAACCTCATCAAGTGAGCCCGATAATTATCAACCATTGCAGCAACCAAGTGATCCAGCCACGTATTCAAGGAAGACATCAAAGGTATCAACTACTACAACATTCATTTCCAGTAAACAATCTATTCAATCACATCTTCAATATCTTCACGCGAGCCTGCCATCTATTCAAGAGAGCCATCCTAGATTACAACAATACAATGAAGAATCAACAACCCAATGCAAAAGCATCATCACAAAGTCAAATCAGAAAATGGCACAAAGTTCAAAAGCAGCCAATACAAAAAATTCAAACGAACCCAAGGAAAAAGCAACAAGCACATGTAACTACTGACAGGCCAAAATTCACTATAGACACTGCCAAATCTACTACAGAATCCGCCACACATAAAAATAGGGTCAGATCATAAACTCAGGTATGCTAAAACATAACGAGGTAATCTCTAAACATATTTGTTTTATTTTTAAGTCCAAATCATTATCTCGCAAGACATTTGTATCTGAAGCTGAGGACAACTTACATCTTCATTCGGCGGCACAGTTCAGTTTAGAATGACCTCAATAAATCATGATTTCTAGCCAAGTCATATCAGCCTTAATGTATCATGATTACTACCTTCGTCATGTTAGCAAATGATAAACCTACATCTAGCCACCATACTTCCAAATAATCGGAGCAGAAGTGCAATGTACAATCATGAAACGAAATGCAGGGCTCAATCAAGCAACAAATACAACAAACATTGATAAGGGTAAGTGCGGAAAGGGAGTTAAGTAAGGCTGCATAATCTCCCAAAAAGCCAGTTTTGCATATACGAAACCTCTCAGAACTCTCCAGAAGAAAGGAACTGGAAGTTAGTGTGGTCACGCAGCCAACAATCCAGCCCTCGAACCTGTAATCAACCTCGACCATTTGAGGTAAGATAGCCATGCTCCAAGTGTTGGTTTATTGTTATAGTAAAGGATTTCAGGATGACAAAAAGTTTCAAGAAAAGCGAACCAGAGGAACACAACACTATTTATCAGAGCCCGCGAATCCTGCCAATCATTCACAATGTAGGTTGGATGCCTTTCATCTTAGGATTGAAAGGATACAATACAGAGGTGGCTCTGGAGTTTGCAAGAAATTTAAAGCATATCAAGGATGAACAATTTGTCACTCGAGTGAAGGGGTTACGTATAAGGTTGGATGATGAAGTGATTTCCAAATTCACTGGTCTACCAATGGATTTGCATTGGGGCAAGGATGACTGGGAGGCAAACCATGAAGCAAAGGCAGCATTTTTTGAGTGAGGAGAGGTCTACGATGAAGATAAAAATGGAGTCAAAAGACTCTCCATGCTGGCACCATGGGATGAAATGGCTGCAATCGTCCATAAATACATTACATGCACTGGTAGGCTAAGTTATGTCCCTATTTTTCATTTTCGAATTCTGGAGCTGTTGAGACACAGGGTCCATCTTCCATCGAACAACAACATTAGAATTCCATACTATCTGCTCCTATCTTTGGCAGAAATGAGCAACAAAGTGATTAAAGGAAAAGAGGATGCTTTAGCCCACCATGGGATGATCAAATTGATCATTTGTGAGGAATTAAAAGCACATATCCCAGAGCTTTCTTGGGAATAATTCGTGTTGGTATCTGCTGAGGATGTTCAAAGAATGAAGGGTACACCCACAGTTGGCATACCCCCACCTCCTGGATCAAAGGACAAGACCGCCTCTACATTAGGGACTAAGAGGAAAATTGACCTGGACAACGTGGCTGATACCCTGGTGAAGATAAAGCATTCACGAGATGACTCCCCCAAAACGAAACCAGGGATTTCTACCAGTAATAAAGGGTCGAAGAGACGAAGTAAAAGATTCACACAAGCATCCAGAATCCAAATTACCAAGGAGGAGAAAAGGGAACCCAGTCCCCTAGTTCAAAATGTGTCTGATGACGATGATGATCTTTGGGTAGATCAAGAAGATCCCACTACACCAGAAGAGCTGGATGAACAAGTAGAGGAGCAGGATGAACAAGAAGAGCAGGATGAACAAGAAGAACAAGATGCAGAAGAAGAACATAATGCACAACAAGATGAATTCTAGGGGAACCCTCCTGAGCATAATGAAAACCCTGGGGTCGCTGACCAACTCGCTGAGGCAAGGGAAGAACTAGAAAAGCTTAGAGAGGAGCTGGAAACATTGAAAGTTGAATCCATAATGCAGAAATGCGAGCCAGCGTCTTCATTGTTTTCACCTGAAAAGACACAAATTCTAAAAATGCATCATGCAGGGGAGCTAAAACTGGCTGAGCAGAAAAATTCAGCACTTAAAGAGAAATTAGCTGAGGCACAAGATGAGTTAGCCAAAAAGGACCAGGAGATTGTTCAATTGAGGACGTTTTGGCTACTACCACTAAAATATATGATAAAATACTAGACCTCAGGCCACCATCAACAATTTATGCAGTTTATCTACAAAAAAAGTGGGGCAAATTCCAACTCCAAAGGTTTAAACAGGGACTCCCGATAGAGATAAACTCCCCCAAGGAATTTGTGGATACATCTCTAGACTCCACAGAGTTGGAGAAGGACCAACTAAGTGAATTTTTCTTGCACAATTTTGTAGTTCCTAGCTCGCCCAACTGGTCACCAAACCCTTACATGGGAAATTTCCAGTTGAGGGCACTGTGTTCATGGATGAATCATGAAATTGAACAAGCTCAAGACATCACATTTATGTTGCAGCAAAATGGAAAAATCCATTATGGGTCAGGGCAGAGGCAACTCACCCTGAAAGAATAATTTATCACCATAGAAACATCACCCAGGACGAGGAGCTGATCCCCATTCTCCTTGCGAAGCAGCAGGAGGCTGTGGCACACTTTGATGTTACTCTCCAAAGAACACACAAAGAGGTTCATGAGTCTATTAATGAAATATGGCACATAGTAGCAAGTGATCTAAAAAGAAGAGAGTTCCACTCCCCTTTCAAACTTGAAGCTGCTCTTTTCAAAGCCAAACTCTACAGGGAATCCTTGATAAAGAATCAGCTCAGATGGATTGGAATGAGGCTAAATCCCCCATTTTTCCTTCCCCTGGTTATTAAGGGACAGATTAATGAGGAAGAAGAGAGGATAGCATGGGTTAAGGAGGATCAGAGCATGGGCTACTACAGGCAGGAAGGGACCCCTAGGGTGGTAGCATGGGACATCAGAGAAGTCGTCGAAGAGCTGAATATGTCACCCAAGGATGGGTGAATCCTTCAAGTATGGGGGAGAATGATGAGTCCAAGTCACAGGTATCTGATAGCCTTTTTCCCCACAGTAAAGCACATGAAAGGATGAATAAATACACTTGTTTTGTGGGAGAAATGATTTACCTTGATTATTTAATGAAGTTGTTTTAAAGATTATTTTTGTATGTTTGAAAGCGTGTTCAATAAACTAATTATATGAAAATCGAGTATGAATGAACAGGTCCAGGTACACTAAGGGACAAACACGCAAATCAAGCGAAGGAATGAAAGATCATACAAATCTTAGCGCCTTTTCCCCTGATTTCTAGAGAGAAATCCTGTTCAAAACAGAATCAACAATTAGACATATAGTTAGGTTAAGCATTAGAGGCATATATATATGGGCCTCTTGGCTAGCGAGAGGGTCCTGTTGCCATTTTTTAGAACCATTGTTTTACGTTTTTATACTGCTGAGACAATTCGTGTTACAGACCTTTATGGAACTGTGAAGTTACTATTTTGAATAAAGACATTGATGTTGCTTTCAATTCAGTGTCTATAAGTTTTCTCCACTCCTAAGTACGGGTTTGAGAGGGCCCCTCCAACACGTAATTTAGGAGATTTTACTGTTCGGGTATTTTTCATTATGTGCTTTGTGTTGACTTAATCTAAATCTCATATGAAAGTATTTCTGATGGCATTTAAACAACATGATTTAATCTCTGTAGTAAATCAACCATTCTGATTCCGTAGTAAGTTATAGCGCATTATGTAGTTCGGTAACGCTATTTCTGTAGTACTGTAGCAGCATTCTGCCAAGACATATTTTGACACGTCTTTTCTTGTGTGATTGCATTACTTATGAAACAGTGATGTAGATCTTGAAGCTCATGCACTTTCCCATTATTATAGTTGCTCATGAAGATTGATTACTTTCAGTACTTTGGTTAATTGATGATTAATTCGCAACATTAGATAATTGCATTCTAAACTTAGTTTTTGGGCATTTGAATATTCTAGATCAGATCTCCAGTTTATGTATTTGAATTGCAGTATTTACTTCTTCAATTAGAGATCCAGTTTTCGGTATTTTAGAATAGATCTGTATAGGTTTACTACTTTCTGCAAGTTAATTCTTAAGGTATATTTACTGTTTTCAACATTTAAACTTCTTAACATAGGTTTACTTTTTTCAGCATTCAAAACTTGTCAGCATAGGTATTTCTCATCCATAGATTAGGCAATCCTTTCACAGCTTATTCAATTTCCATTTTAGAAAAACCTTTAAACATTAATACCAACACCCAACCACAACAAAGACTATCCTATAAGAGCACATATAGTGCTTGCACCTCTGAAGTTTGTACGTCCCCCGGGTTGATAATTAAAGTAGGCTCCTAGTCTAGCTGCCCTCATTAGGCATCCATTCTAAGAGCTCACCAAGAAGATAATGAAATTTTTTGTTCTGATATTTTCTTATATTTTATTAGACATTAATGAACATGAAATATTAGGTTCATATTCAAATCCATATGAGCCCCCTTCGTTTCCAAAGTGGACATAAAAGACTCTCACATCTGCTAGTTCTAACATTGGAAATTATGCCGATCCAAGAAGAACCCGAGCAGACTTTCAAAGAGCAGGTATGACTCTTTCATATTCTGATCCATTGCTGTCCGAAAAATGTTTTTTTGATGATTGGTTCAGATCTTAAATCATACTACCATTCCCACCGAGATCCCAGATGGAAAACCGCCATGGATGAAGAGTACAATTCTCTTCAGGAAAATGCAACATGGGAGCTAGTTTCTCTTCCACCTGGGAGGAAATTGGTTCAATGAAAATGGGTCTACTTAAACAAGGTTTCTTCTAATGTTTCAACCTGAAAATAAAAATCTAGTTTGGTGGAAAAAGTTTTCTCACAAGTTCATGGTGTGGACTACAATTTTTTTTTTTTGCACCGGTTGCAAAAATGGATTCAATCTGCCTAGTTTTGGCAATTTTCGCATCCAAGCACTCGGAGGTGCACCACATGGATGTGAAGAGTGAATTTATTCATGGAGATATTCAAGAATTTATTTACATGAAGCATCCTGAAGGTTACATATCAGATCCGAGACTTGTTTGCAGATTAAGGAAATCCTTGTATGGTTTAAAACAAGCCCCAAGAACTTGGTATGCAAAGATGAATTCCTTTCTTTTGTCGCAAAATTTTGTGAGATGAAAATTAGATCCAAATTTGTATCTACATAAGCATGAAGCTAATTTTATGATAATTGTCCTTTATGTTGATGACCTATTGATTACAGGAAGCAGTCTTTCTTCGATCGGCAATCTAAAAATCACTCTACACCAAGCATTCTATATGAGTGATTTAGGCCTATTGAGGCAATTTCTTGGTCTTGAGATCACTCAGAATTTTGATGGGATTATGATATCTCAGTCAAAACATGCTTTGGACCTGATAAATAATTTCAATATGGCAGAATGTAAAGCGACACCATTCTCATTCCTCTCAGTAATCAGTCTTGAGGATGGTGATTGTACATCGTTGGTGGATTCTACACTATATAGACAATTGATTGGTAGTATTTTGTATATGACACCCTATAGGAATGATATTTATTATGCCATGAGTGTTGTGTGAAGGTACATATAGCATCCCCATGATCTTCACTGGAAGGCATCCAAAAGGATCTTTCACTATGTGTAGGGTACAAGACATTTTGGCATACACTATGCTGCGGATTCCGATCTTGACTTGGTTGGATTCACTGATTCAGATTGGGCAAGTGATAGCATTGATCGGAAGTCCACTTCCGGATATGTTTTCATGATTGACACAGGGCCTATTTTCTAGTCAAGCAAAAATCGGGCCGCCATTGGCTTATCTTCAGTAGAGGCAGAGTATCGAGGAGCAGTCAATGCTTGCATTCAGGCAGTTTGGTTGTAAGGTATTCTAGCAGAGTTTGATATTGGTAGCACCACTTATACTGTCATCTTTTATGACAATCAGAGTGTCATCAAGATCTCGACAGATCCGGTTCAGAGATAGAGGACCAAGCATATCCAGATCCACATGCACTACATCCGAGAGGTCATGCATGACATAACCATTATACTGCAATATTGCCCTACAAAAGATAAAATTGTAGACATCTTCACCAAGAGCTTCACTAAGAAGAAGTTCTCTTACCTCCATCCACTGTTGGGGGTGAGTTATACTATGGTGAGGAAATATTAGATCCTTCAGTGTTCATTTTGAGGGGGCGGTTTTCTTTCCCATTAGGTTTTTCCCTCTTTCCTCACTTAGATTTTTTTAGCATTTTTAGGATTATTTTTGTATTGGGTGACCTATGGCCTTTGTTTCCAGTGCCCTTTTATTATTTTTATTTACTCCTCCACATGATATTAGATTAAGGGGGGGCGTTGGAGAATTTTCCAACCACACATCATTTATTTGAGCTTCACAACTTAATTTTCCACTTATCCTAAGTATTTTGACTCAATCATGTGCTTACATCATCAATAGATCACAGTTTCAGTAAACTGGGCCTCCTCCTACATTCTGGGAGTCAACTGGGCCATCAATATAAGTTAACTGGGCCTCCTCCATCATCCAGGGAGTGATTTGCATGACTAAAGTGCCCTACTCAGTCCAACTGACAACATTTATTTGTTTATTCATCCAAATTGAGACTAGAAGGAGTCTATTGCACTGGTTGACTTCATCTGGTGTTATTTTCACCTAATATTCAGTTAACTGTAGACAGAAAGGTGCCCTTCCCTATTTGTGGGCATTTAGTTGAGTTTTGGATTCAGTTAGATAGTTTTAGAGTCTGTTAGAGTCAGTTACATGGTATTTAAGTGGTTAATTGTTGTGCCGAGTGGTGTTAACTACCAAGTAAGCCACTCTCATGCATTCAATTCGTCGAATGACCTCTCTGGAATTCGAATTGCTTGGATTATTGTAGCCATTGTTACACATTGTAATTATCTTCTGAGTTTATGATAATGCATGTACCGCTACAAACTTTTTTCATCAGTGTTTTGGCATATTATTTCCCGCATGCAGCTCTAGTAATTGTTGTCTTTGTTTCATAGATCTGTTGTGCTTATATTTTACATAATGGTCTACCATTTCCTTTTATTATCGTGTCTTTTTTTATTTGATGTTTAATTACATGAAATGTTTTCGATACTATGCTTTGCGGAAGGTTATATTTTACTTACTTATTTTACCAAGGGCTATATAAGTAATCAGTTTAAACAAACATGTGTGATAGATGTCTTTAGAGTTTGGCAGCTTATGTTGTTTAATAAAATTTTCGAGTATATCTTGATTTTATTTCAAGAATTGCGTATTTTATATTTGGATATGCTATATCTATGAGTTTACTAATATTGCTTATTATCACATTTTAATTATTAATTGCATAATGTTATTTTTCATCAATACTAAGATGGATATTTTATTGGTTTGTTCTATTTGAGATTTTACTTTCTTAGTAATCTATTTTAACCATCCTGGGAAACATAGGGAGACATTCATCTGTTTGGGTTTGATGATTAATTACATAATAAAAGTATTTTTTTTTATAAATTTGATGATTAATTGCTATGTAATATCCCCGATCCAATCTCAAGGAATAATATATCAACTTCAAAATTTAAAACATAAAAAGAACATAGGCTAAAACTAGTTATCAGAACTAGTTAAGGAAGAACTAGTTTTATTCACTAATGAGCCCACCCAGAACTGAAGATATGAAATCTGTTGGATCTGAAAAAAGTGTTGGGGAATGTTCAATAGAAAAAATATCAAATTCATGGCTAGCTTCCGAGTCCTATGCACAAGGTACTAGGGCCATTTACGTTTCAACAACAGTTATCTTTGAGGTCTACTCCGAGGCTTCCTGGGCACACTAGCATATGCATACTAAACTCATTTGGTTACACCTGAAAGTAACCAAATGGTATATATCATACATTAAACCCCTAATTAAATGATATACAATATTTTATGAGAATTTGGGAGGTTCTAGTTGAATTTGGAGGAAAAAGAAGGCAGGGCGCTATATTGGACTGCTCAACTAGTTGTTTTCCAAGCTCTCCCAAACAAGTTGAGAGGCCTACAAATTCTCAAGAAAATGGTTGGAGAGGATTCAGAAGGGTCTCAGGATTCATTAATGACCATTAGAACAAAAAATTGGTTCATAGATAACTAATTGCAAAAACTGTAAAACTAGTCAAGAAAAAGAGCTTAAAGAGCTAGTCTTGAAATATTTGATTCAAACAACCTCTAAGGCTTTCGAATTTCACTTCTGAAGTATATTATGTCTCGGAAATGAGATCAATAACAAAAAAAAACTGAAATTAAATATTCTGAGCATAAATCATAAGTATTTTAATCTTCAGAACTTCAGGGAGTCTCCAATACAAAATAAATCTTACAAACTGAGAGTATAAGTCTGATAGGAGGAGAAGAAAGAGAGGTTCTATACTGGATCTTCAAGTATGATGAATTCAGAGTTGGTATTTTCTTATGGAGGGTGCACTATGCTTCAAGGGATGCTCAAGGGTGCATTCACTGGATTGGATCACCTCCTCTGGATGTAACTTCCTCAAGAACTCTCTCCAATTGGACTATAACTGATGATCTCTCTCTAGATGACTTAGATTCAATAGTGGACTGATATTGGCCAGTAGATCAGAATTCCATAGCTCTAGATATAATCATGGACAAACTGGAACATCAACTACATTGGGGTTCATCTCCCAAGCTTGGTTGAGGCACATCACTCAACTCTGAGAAGCAAAATTTCTCAAGAAAATAAACAAATGACCAAAAGATGTGAATGGTGTGCATTATATTCATTTTATAATCATGGATAACTTCCTGGGAAAGCAACTGGCACATGTGAGAGGTGAGAGCACCTTCCTTAGGAGAATTAGCAACCTTTCTTGATTTGTGCAACTTGCTTACTTTGTGTTTTCATCTACTTTTAGCAATTGTTCTCTCCTTAGATTTTTTGGATGTTGCCTTCTTTTTTAAACTGGATGTTTTTCTGCACTTTCCTTCTTTCTCACTTTCTTGCTTTGTGCTTTTGCCTATTTTTTATTGCTTTTGTTAGTTTCTATTTTTTTTGTTGCCACCTTGCTTTTAGCTAACTCCTTTATGTTTCTATATTTTTCAATTAGGTAGGGGAGGTAAACCTTGTCTTCATGCGCCCTCTTGGCCATGTGAACATCACCACTTTCCAAAATTTAATTAATAAAGATATTGAAATAATTACAAAATACTTCAAACATAAACAATTTTAATTTTTAATCACTATAGTCCTTGTACCAAAATTTATCCCAATTAATTAATTATTCTCCAACTTAATTCTTCTTCCTAAACCCTTAGGGATTGGAGGGTACAAGACTTGACCGAGTGGCCACTAAGGAAGGAACATGATAGACCTCCCTTCCCAAGACTGCTTTTCCTCAAGCAGATGCAATCCTGGATTTTGCAAAATCTATTCGTTTTCCCATGTTGCATATTCACTAGGAAACCCCTTCCACTGCACTAGATATTCTTTAATAGTTATATTCCTCAGCTTCCTTTCTCTAAACTGCAAATTTTTTTTGGATCTAGGACTGGGTGTCCTTCATCATCAAGAGGAGGCAATTATTTTGAAATTGTTATTTGCTGACCTATTTCTTTCTTCAAGCATGACACATGGAAAACATTGTGTATCTTGCTTCCTGGAGGTAGATCTAGTTCATAGGAAACTTCACCATTTTTCCTTATGATTTTGTATGGTCCATAGAATCTTGGCTGCAATTTTTCATCCCCTTTTGATTTCAGAGAAGATTTCCTATATGGATGCAACCTTATATATACTAAATCACCCTCTTGGAAGGTTCAATATGTTCTGTGTTTATCTGCATTTACTTTATGTTGTTTCTATGCAACCTGCAAGTTTTTCTTGAGTTCCCTCAGTATGTCTTGGATTTCCTAGAGCCAATCCTTTTCTTTTTGGGTTCTGCAATCCCCTAAAATCATATCTTAAAATGTGAGGGATTCATACCCATACAGAGATTTAAATGGTGGCATTCCAATGGAGAGATGGAATGTAGTGATATAGCAGAATTCCCCCAAGTGTATCCAAGTGACCCATGTTTTCTGTTGCCCAGTGACATACTTTATGAGATAAAATTCAAGCCATTGTTTCACCCTCTCATTTTGGCCATTAGTCTGAGGGTGATATATTGTGCTAAGGTTCAAACTAGTCCCAACTATTTCAAACAAAGTTTGCCAGAAAGCACTAATGGATTTGCTATCTCGGTCACTTATTATAGTCTTGGGCATACCATGCAATTTGAACACTTCTTTAAAGAACAGTGCATCAATGATAGTTTATGTGACAACAAAAAAGTGAGAAAATTTAGTCAATCTATCAACCACTACATAAATATTATCCTTACCCTGGGATTTGGGAAACCCAGTGATGATATCCATGGACACACTTTCTCACTTTTGTTCTGGAATTGGCATGGGTTGAAGGAGGGAAGCAAGATGAGTGTGCTCAAATTTATTCTGTTGTCATGTAGTACACTCCCTTACATGCCTTAACACATTGGTGCATTGTGAGCAGCCTCCAAAATATTTTATTTTAAGTTCGATCTAGGCACTAAAATAATTATTTCCTTGTAATATATGTGAGATTTTCAATTGCTAGGAACTAGATTCATAAGACAATTTCACATGGAATATTTTAGACACTGAGAGAAGAAGAATATAGAAGATAAATTGTGGAAATCACTCTGTATTTTATTCATCAATATGATAAAAATATATAATACATCTTCCATGGAGAAAATCGAATGCTTTGGAGGCAATTTGGAAAGAGAAAAAATAAAAGGCTTAGAAAAGACAAAAAAACCCCCTAGGTGGCAAAAGAAGTTTCCAAAACTGTACTAGAGGCTCACAAATTGGATAAGTATGGTATGGAAGCTCATGAGTGAGGTAAATAGAATGTATTGATGGATTTAGGAGAGTATACATGATGTGGAGGTTGAATTTTTCAAGTGGCAAAAGATTCTAAGTAAACTAGCTTTACCTTTTCCACTAGAAAACAGAAAAAATAGAACAAATCTAACTAAATCAGGAAAGCACCTTCTAAACTAGAAATGGAAAGAAATCAGACAGAATCCAATGAAATCTTATCCAGAATCTTCTCTAAGGCTCCCTAGTGACTTAGGATGGAAAGTGGTCCACTAAAACACAAAATTGGCCTATTTTACCTAGTCAAAACTCAAGAAATTAATCATAAATGATTATTTAATTTATCCTAAGTCTAGAATGGTATAGGTGGTTTTTTTAAATATTCCAACGCCCACCCTTAAGCTTGAATTTATGTGATTGGAATCAGAAAAATATCATAAATATAGGGCCCAAGCAACAAGGCTTATGGTCACCCCAATACAAAAACAACTAGTCCATGTAAATCGAGGAAACAATGAATACCTCATGGGAACAAAACCCTCCCTAAAAAATGGACATGCTTGAAGTCTTCATATTGTCATGTTGCTCATTTGAATGAGCTGAATGAGATGAATGGTATGCTTCTGAGTAACAGATTGGTATATATTTTTAATTGTAATTTTATTTAATTATCTGTAATCAATGCAAATCCTTAGTGTGCCATCTTTATTTTTGACAAACAAAACTGGTGCTCCCCATGGAGACACACTCGGTCTTATATACTCCTTATCTATTAATTCTTGCAATTGTAATTTTAATTCTACCAACTCAAGTGTATTCATTCGATAAGGATCTTTTGAGGCAGGTACCACTCCTGATACCAACTCAATGGTAAATTCAATATCACTCCTCGGAGGTATTCCAAGTATCTCTTCTGGAAAACAACTTTAAATTCATTTACCATACGAAAATCCTCTAAACTAGGTTTTAGTTTATCATAATTAGTTTCGGTGATGTGTACATCAAACAACCTACATCCTTTCCTAGCACACTTTTTTAATTGCAAAGTAGATATTTTCCTAGTAAGAACATTTTTTGGAATACCTCTAACAATTTAACTTTCACCATTTTCATCAATACAATTAAAATTTTTCTCAAATCAATTTAGCACAACTCTATGTTTTTATAGCCAATCCATGCCAATTAATACATGATAAGATCCTAATGGAAAAATATTTAAATCTACTTTTGTAATCAAATTTTGCATATGAACTTCACAACTAGAAATAAAGCTGGTTACTTTTCTTTTTGTCCCTGTGGCTAATTGCACTAACCACGACTTTTCAAAATCATATTTTTTTTATTTTACATAAATCTACTAGCTTAGGATAAACGTAACTTAAAGTAGATCCAGAATCAATTAATATAGAAATTGGTTTGTAAAATATATTACCATCTACCTCGATCATGGAAGGTTGATAATCTGCTTGATGATTGTCCAAGGCGGCGCTAATCTGCAATATGTTCCAATAAAACTCTCCAACTGTGGCTGCTTCCCAGACAGTGTGAATATTCTGATTATCCTTCTTATGAGGAAAATCTCGATAGAAATGACTCTCCCCGCAGCCCCAACACTGCAAATGTTATCTTTTTATTTCTTTTTTTTTTTATTAAAGAGATTATATTTATACTCGATAGTTCTCATTGGTTTTTTATACTCAATTTTTATTATTTGTTGTCTATCCTTAAAAGTGTTCTTCTAGAAGTTCTTATGTTTATTAAAAGGTTTGAATTCTCTTCTTTTAAAATTACGTCCATCTCTTTTCTTGAAGTTATAGGTATTTTCATTCTTACTCTTAGATTGGCCATAAGTTAATTTGGCCTTCCTCATTGCTTCATATAACATGTTTGGTTCATCAAATTCTAGTTTTTCTTTATAAAACCTAGGTAAGCAACCTAGAAATCTCTGAATTTTAGGTTTTTCTTCGTTTAGGTAAGGCACATATCTTAACAAGGATAAAAATTTTGTACACAATTCATGCATAGACATTGATCCCAGTCTTAGCTCATAAAACTCCTTTGCTTTCCCCTCATAGTAATATTCTGAGAGGTATTCCCTTTTAAATTTCTTTTTAAATCAGTTCCAACGTACTTTTATATCATTGATTCTTTTTGCTCTTTTCAAGTCCTGCCACCAAATCTTAGCCTTTCCGACTTGATTGAATATGGCCATTTTTCCCTTCATAGAGTTGGAATAATTGTACATAGTAAAGTACTTCTCCATTCCAGAGAGTCAAGTCTCAGCTTCTTCTCCATTTTTTACTTCACCATCAAAGGTAGGAGGATTTATTTTTTAAAATTCTCCTGTTATCTCATCTTTATATTTTCTCTTATTCCTTCATCGACCCCCAGAGCTATCACTGGAATCTTCCAATTCACTAGATATAGGGCTTTCTTCAGAAGAAGGATAGTCAGAGGATGAGTTTTCTCGTTTACATTTCTTTTTATTCTTATCATCAGTTATCTCATTCAGTTTAGACAACAAGGATTCATTTACGTCTTCATGGATTCTTAGTAACCTCTCATGTTCAGTCTTAAAGTTCATCAATTCGACTTGCAAGTCTCTTAATATTTGTAAAATCTAATTATTAACGTTATTATTCTAATCATTAAGTTCAACCTTTACAGGTGGAGTAGGGGATTGTCTTCTGACCATTTCTTCCTGCGGTTTAGTAAACACAAATTCTTCTATGCACAAAAGAAGAAGAACATAATTAAACAAAATTAGTTTTCTCATAATACTTAATGTAAACCATAAGGCCAAGTGTCGTAACCTAATCTCTAATACCACAATGTAACAACCCAAAATAACGAAAGTATGATTTTTTTTCTTTTTTCTTTTCTTTTTCTTCTATTGAAATATAGCTCAAAATACAAAATTTTCTTTTTAGAAAACATACCTACTTAATGTAATCACGTGAATGATCTCCTAGACTACATAACCAAACATAGCTTAAAGCCTGCTAGGATACTTTCATTGTTCTCTTCCCAACTTCAATGTACCTCTAATACATTAAATATACACAAGTATCTAATCATACCCTTGCAATTTTAGATGTGATGTATCATAAATTGTACATCCCATATGAACACAATAAATAAAAGTAATCATCATGTATTCAAAGTATTTTCAAGGGTTCTCTTATGTGGTCCTTATACCTTTATTATATTTGTATAGTTAAAGGTAATTCTAAGATGTATTTAGTTATTCATACCATAATAAATTTATATGATCCATCTTATACGATATATAATATATTAACAAAATGCATGACCTAAACATAAGTCCTTTTAATGAAATAGAAACATATGCATAAATAGTTAGTTAACTATAAGTTGAACTTACAACACATTTTAAAAAGTTGAACTTACAAGCATAGTTCCCAAAAATTACTTAACACGTAAACAACATCAACACCGACGTACTCCACAAGGGTCAATCGATAATAATGGCCAGGTGTAGACGACACTTGTTCTACTCATTACCACAGTTACTCTTTGATATGCACCATTTTAACATTATAAGTACTTGTATGATGCTAATATGAATTACGGAATACTCAACGAATCTTTTATTCAAACTTTGCCAAATATATGTGCAACTATTTGTTAAAATAATAAAGCTAAACAATAACTAAATATAGATACCGCACCCATAAATAAAGATTGGGATCGTTTCTCTCAACCGATACTTTAGTAATAAACAATAAAAAAGCGTAGATATATTAATCAAGACTCGGTTAATCCACAATAAAAACACAGAGACCGTTCTCTCAATTTCGGGCTCTGTTAAAAACTTATGCAGAGATCGATATAAACTATGTCAACAAGGTATGTAAACATTGTCATATATATAATGCAAAAATCCATATACATTTGGTCAACAATGTGAAATATATATATATAAACTGACAGTAAGCGAATTGAACAAAATCTTAGCAGGGATTTCCATGAATAGATCTTGGTTCTCTTTGGGTTTAACAACAACATTCCAGAATGTTAAATCAATGGTTTAACTCTGACAAATCGATGTATGGCTACAACACGATACTGAAGAGTGAAAATCAAGGAACCTCTGTTAATCAACATCCAAACAAAAAATAAAAAGGGGACAAGATTCACAGAGAATAACCTCAAACCATTTCGTAAGAGTTCATTAGTGCTGAGGTAGATAAAGATTTCAGATGAGTGAATATACAGAAGTCACTCGGGTTTCAATGCAAAGATCGCAAAGCATATTTAATCCAAGATCGCTTTAACATACCCAAATATCCAAGTTAGCATTTTAGTGAATTTTTCAAATTTTTCACCGTGATCACTTAAATCCCTATCATACCACTTACAAATGCAAAGTACTATTCTTAGTACGCTACACATATTTCATTTGTGTGGATTCCATCTTGATTAAAATCTTAAATAAGATTAGTTAAGTTTATGAGGTTCTCTTATGTGAGATGTAATCCTATATTTGAGATTTATTTATTTCAGTTATTAAAACGTTAAAATCGATCATTATTCACTTAATATAAAACGTGAACCAACATAACCTAACTCAGCATATGAAATAGAGATCATAGATCTCTGCTCAGAAGAGTACAGAGATCTTGGTATTTGGCTTCTCACGCCATCTACCCCAATGCTCAACACAATTGACATATAAATATATAACTTAAAGGAAAACATGAATCATAGATCTTAGATCTCTATTCAGAAGAGTACAGAGTTCTTGGGATTTGGCTTCTCATGCCATCTACCCCAATTCTCAACATAGTTGACATTTAAATATATAACTTAAGAAAAACATGAATCAGAGATCATAGATCTCTGCTCAAAAGAGTACAAAGATCCTGGGATTTGGCTTATTACGCCATCTACCCCAATGCTCAACATAGTTGACATTTAAATATATATGACTTAAAGAAAATACGAAACATATTTCAAATATCTCTGCTAGGAAGGGAAAATAGATCTTGAGTTTGGATTCTCATGCCATCTACCCAACACAAGATGCATATATCACATAGAAAAATCCATCAAACCTATAAGCAGAGATCGCTCCTCATATAAATAACTCTGTCAACAATATGTACAGACTGCTTACCATGAAACGACTCTATCATATCTAAATAGCTTTGTCAATAATATGCAGAGACTGCTTACCATGAAACGACTCTGTCAGATATAAATAGCTATGTCAATAATATGCAGAGATTTCTTACCATGAAATGACTTTATCAGATAACTCCTAAAGAGATCGCATAAACGGCTATGTCAAGCGAAAGTGTGTGCATAGATATAAAACAGAACTCTATCAAGCAATCTAGGAAGATCTCTAGCATAATTTAAGAAGCAATATATATTTGTAAAAACAAATATCACCAAGGACCTTGTCAAACAAATGTGAAATAACGTTACCACAACAAAAATAAACAACAACCAGAATGGGATCGAGCTCCATTGAGCCGTCCCCTCCCATTCAACGAAGCAACAAAAAAACAATTGACAGCCCCCCCTAATCTAGGCAGCGACCACACATAAATACACAAGAAGGATTCAACTCTCCTTGGAGAGTCCGCCCACATCATGAGGGAAATCCCTCTTATTGTGGCCTACCCCTCTGCCTAGCTTCCAGCAGATCGTGGGATGAATGGCAGATCGTGGGATGATCCCCTGTAATGTTCTAAAAACCCATCTTTTAAGAAGATTGTGGGGGTGTGGGTGTTATGCCCTTAGTGTCGTGTTTCAAGGGAATCGTGGCATTATCCATGGTTAAATAGCCATAAGTCATGGTAACACTTTATTAAAAGACAACTCTGTTACATTATGTATTCCTTTAACTATTTTCTTTTTGATAAGGTTTTAAGTTCATATTCTCCTCTTTAAGAGATTATAGTCTAAAATAATAATTTACCCTTCTTTATGAGTACCAAACTATATAGGTATTTCTATATATACTTATATAGTTTTCTCATGCATTATCATTATAATGCATCACAATGTATTGTATTACAAAATATTATTATAACTAATAATATTTTATCCAAGTGATGGAAGACATATATATATATATATATTCTTAAGGTACTAATTGTATATTTTGGGGTTAAACTAACCGAACCAAAATAATAATAACAATCACTTAGTCTATCTTGTGATAAATAGTTAGCTTATGCTAACTACTAGATAATGGGTTTTGATGATGAAGTCCCTTGACATCCTCTGTCAGGACTAGGATGTCAAAGACATCCATAGGAGTTTCTTAGTTTTACATAATAGATTTAAACAATAATTAACTTAGTGCTAAGCTTTAGGTCTTAGGAAACATTTGCTGCCTTTCGGCGGTTAAGGGTATCTCTGGTATCCCTCTCTAGGACTAACCGATAACCAAAAAATTAAGTGACCTTTGGTGAACATCAATGTTCAATTAAGTGCTCGTGGAACCATGATAACATATGTCATCAACTCATGGATTCCAAGCCATTTCACCTCTCCCCCCCCCCTAGTCGATTTGTCCCCTCATCGTTAGGTTGCATCATGACCTCAGTCTCCTAAACCTTGCATTCCAATTTACAATTTAGGAAATTAAACCACGAAACTTACAATGTTTACTGGTGGGGCCTTGGCCTTGAGCTCCTCACCAGAAACAAGTACAATTTACATTTACAAAATAATAGGGGTATAAAAGAGGGATGTTGCATCTCTCATGGTTTTAATACAGAGATCGCAGAGCATCTTTAATATGAGATTGCTTAGAATTTTAATACAGAGATCGGAGAGCATCTTTAATCCGAGATCGCTCAGGATTTTAATAGAGAGATCGTAGAGCATCTTTAATCTGAGATCGCGCAGGATTTTAATACAAAGATCGCAGAGCATCTTTAATATGAGATCGCTTAGGATTTTAACCCATTATTTCGTGGATGGATTAAGGGATCGATCTAACAATTATGTAAGGAAATAACAAAATCAATCAATATAATAGACAACAAAAAATAATACATATACATGCACCAACAAATCGACTCTCTTCAGAATTTGTCACCAAATTCAATGGAGAATGTATCTCACTGGTCGAAACTCAAGAAGTAATTAAACAAGGACATTCTTGGACATAAGTAATAAAAGTGAGTCGGCACATAACAAATTTGAATTAACGAACAATTACATGGGCTAGTGAATCGTCCCCACGGAATGAAAAATGAAATTTGAACCATAATAGGCTATTAATCCATTCATTAGATCGAGTTTAGGGTTCATATTTACTCAAGCACTCAATTCATATAAGACAATGGAGTATTTAAGATCTTTACTACGCAAACAAGAAGGTGCGGAGCAATATATATATATATATATATATATATATATATATATATGAGAGAGAGAGATCTATAGTGCTTCTTTATACATAATTACAATATTTAAGAAAATTCGATTCCATAGACTATAATGAGTGAAATACTCGAACTATAAAGCATACATTATAACAAGTTTAAAAAAAACCATGTTCATAGTACTTTTACAACATCATTATCAAAAGAACTTGTATAATGTCATCATGGCATAAGGAAAATTAATCGTAATAAAAATTTCTACCATTTAATAATTTGAGTACAAATAACCACAATATACTTACTTGAAGTAACGAAAATAGCTTCTTGGAGAATTAACTCCTCCCAACCATAGGAGAGAGGAATTCAACTGTTTTCCCAACTCCACTCCCGATCCGGATCACCACCATGCACTAGAACGTCAAGCAACCACTTCCATGTGGCACTTTCTCTCTCTCTCTCTCAAAGTCCGTAACAATAAATGATGGACTTATGAAAAGAGAGAACACTCAACCAGTTCCTCTATGCACAACATGGCGTCCCATGCTATCTCAATGCACTATTATATATAGTTTTTCCAAGTCTTGTGCCATCCCAAACAAATCTTCAATCAATCCATCAATCCCTATGATTTAGAATCTTGTCTGGTAGTTGATTTTTAGATTGGATTTGATGGGTAGAGATCTCTCTTGTTTTCTTACACATGTTCTCTCTGTGCCATGGTGGTGTCCCCTCATTTAGATGAACTCTCCAAGTGTCTTTTTCTTTTATTTAATAATAAAATAAGTTTGTTGTGTAAAGTGTCACTTTGTGTTTTTGAGTTTTAAATAACTCTTCATAAAAATAATTGTCACAAATATTAAATCAAAATAAATAATAATATTTTGGGAATCACATTGACCATAGTCAAACATGGTCAACCAAAGTCATCCATAATCAAACATGGTTAACCATAGGAAACCATGGTCAACCACAGTCAACCAAGTTCAATCAAATTCAGCTATAGTTAACCATGGTCAACCATAGTCAACCATCATGAACCATGAACATCCAAAATCAACCATGGCGAACCATGGTCAATCATTGTTAATCATGAATATCCCAACTCATCCATAGTGAACCATAGTTGACCATGGTCAACCAAATTCAATCATCTACCATTTTCAAGCATGGTCAACTATTGTTAAATATGGTCAACCATGGTCAACTAAAGTCAACAATAGTCAACCAAATTTAACCATTATAAATAAAAGTGAACTATTATCAACCATGGTTAAACTTAGTGAAGCATGGTAAACCATAATCAACCATAGTCAACCATGGTTGAGCATAGTCAACCATGGTCACCCATCATCAACCATGAACATCCAAAATCAACCATAGTCAAGCATGGTCAGCCAACATTAATCAACGAACCACAATCAACCATGGTAAACCATAATGAACAATAATTAAGAATGGTTAACCATAGTCAACCATGGTAAACCATAGCTAACCATTGTCAACCATAGTTAACCATAGTCAATTGTAATTAACATAGTCTACCATAACATTGATAAAACATTAGTAACATTAAAAAAACATTTAACATTATATTGACATTAATAACGTTGAGATTATTAACAATATTAATAGTAACATTAATAATATTATTATGAGAATTATTATTAATAATAACAAAGAACTAAAGTCACACATGGTCAACCATAGTCAACCATGGTCAACCAAATTCAAGAATGGTAAACCATAGTCAAATATGGTTAACCATGATCAACTAAAGTAAACCATGGTCATCCAAAGTTAACCAGAGTAAACCATGGCCAACCATAGTTAAACATGGTCAAGCATAGTAAAGCATGGCCAACCATAGTCAACTGGGGCCAACCATAGTCAACAATGGCCAACCATAATCAACTATAGTCAATCATTATCAACCATACTTAATCGTGGTTAACCATACTTAACCATTTTTAACCATGAACAACCATCGTCAACCATGAACATCCAAATTCAACGACAATCAACCATGGTCAACCATAGTCGGCCCTTGTTAACCATTATCATCCATTAACATCCAAAAGAAACCATGATCAACCATTGTTAAACACGCTCAACCAAAGTCAACAATGGCCAACCATAGTCTATAAGATCCCCAAAGACACTTTTATATTTTTTATATATGTTATTGTTTTATTTCAAGAAAAACTTGAATAAATGAACTGGACTGGAAAATGTCACGTATCCGTATGATTGACAGATTGTAATAAACAATTATTTTATATATATAATAAATTACGAGAATAAGGTATGGAACAACCACGCTAAAAGAGGAGATCCTTCATCCAAGAGTTGGAGACAAGAAAGAGGTAACCTCGAGAAAATCAAACAAGTGTTAAGAGTGCAGTAATGGCACTGAACACTCCCTAAGAAATAGGGATCTTGATAGCCACGAAGAGTTCCAAAAGGAATCGGCTGAAAGGAAAGACCTAGGCAATACGAAATGATATAAAGGATGCACATGTGGGAGGAAGGACGTTGCTTAGTATGCATGGGAATGAAAGGATTTTGTTGTGTGAGCACTTTGTGTTAGGAAAGAATCATTCTAAGTAAATTGATAAGTTTGATGGAGGTTGACTGTCTACACTCTTGGGATGCACGATTTAGATCGGGGGTGATTAGAGAAAGATACTACCTGCTCTAGATATAAGGTTGGGAGGAGCGTGGTTGTTCCTACCCTATTTGTTGCTGCAATTCTCTAAGATAGGTTCCAATTTTGTTCAATTCGGTCGAATGGTTATACATTATTTAGTTGTTTAATTCATAGAGCAATTGTTAGTCCCTGTTTGGTAATTACTTCTCTATATTTTTATTGTTCATTTGGGAAGGTTATATTATGGAAATATTTTATGTATGCACGGGATTCGGAGGGAGTAGTATTTTAGGGAAAGACTATAGAGGGAGTAACAACAAGTAATTACGACCGACAATTCTGATCAACTCCATTTGCCCTACGAAATAGTTAGCAATTAATGTATAGACCTTCCTAGAATGTTATTCTTGCAAACAATTTGAGTTTGACCTCGATTTGTTAATCAGTACAAAATGTAGAATCCATAGGTGGATTCAGGACCCATTGTTTATGACAGTAGCGTTTTATTTTATATATATACATTAAATAAAAGGCCAAGAACTATTTTTATATGCTATAACTCAAATCAATGAAGGTTCGAACTAGTTGATATGCTTCAGTACAAACCCTGAAGTCCAGATCTATTTATTTGCATGCTTCAATAAAAACGATAAAGCCCAGATTTAATATTTAATATGCTTCAGTACAAACCCTGAAGTCCATATCTATTTCTTTGTATGTTTCAATAAAAAAATAACGATGAAGCCAAGATCAAAAATTTTATGTGCTTCGATACAAATCCTGAAGTCCAAATCTTTTCTTTTATGCGCTTCAATACAAACGTTGAAACCTAGATTTATGTTATATATATATTTATCTATATGCATCCATTCAAAGATGAAGGCCAGATTCAGTTTATATATATATATATATATATATATATATATGCTTCAATGTAAACGGGGAAGGTTAGAAGTATAATCTTTATAAGCTTCCATATAAACCATGAAAATCAGATCTAATTTTGATATGCTTCCATACCAGCAATGAAGAACCAATCTAATGTTTATATGCTCTAAAACAAACAAGGAAGGATAGATCTACACTATATATATATATATATATATATATATATATATATATATATATATATATATATATATATGCTTCAATGTAAATGGGGAAGGTTAGAAGTATAATCTTTATAAGCTTCCATATAAACCATGAAAATCAGATCGAATTTCGATATGCGTCCATACCAACAATGAAGAACCAATCTAATGTTTATATGCTCTAAAACAAACGAGGAAGGCTAGATCTACGTTATATATATATATATATTAATTTCAAAGATGGAGGCCAGATTTAGTTTATTTATACATACATGCTCCAATATAAATGAGGAAGGTTGGAACTATAAGTCCTATATGCTTCAATTAAAATGATGG
Source organism: Larix kaempferi (assembly GCA_027924585.1). Classification (NCBI taxonomy): domain Eukaryota; kingdom Viridiplantae; phylum Streptophyta; class Pinopsida; order Pinales; family Pinaceae; genus Larix; species Larix kaempferi. Next base: position 26,014,562 of record BSBM01000910.1, read on the forward strand.
AGACCAGGTCTAAATCGTAGTATTTTACCAAATAAAACACAGAGCAGTAGAAGGAAAACTAGAATGTGAGTGATCTTCGGATTGGTATAACAAGTGTAAATTCACAACAATACGATTGATAAATATCCTTAGAGGGGCTAGCTCTGAACTTAGACGAAGATAAAAAAAAGTATACGTATAAAGCTAAAACATCTATGAGAATTCATAATTATACAAACCCCATAAACTGGTTCAGGACCAAACAACCTGAATTAGAAATAAAATGAGGAGAGTTTTGAGTAAAAGGCACATAAACACTCATTATAGATAAGGAAAGAGCCTTGCAAGAAAATTTAACTGATAACGAATTTAAGATCATAACATAGCTAGAAATATTTAGGATTCAGAAGCCACACAGACCAGAACTGGAAACGAGTTTCTCTCACCATTTCAGTACAAAATTTGAGCATTAGTTTCGGACTCAAATGTCCCAAGGAGAAATATAAACTACTAAATTGAAATAAGAAGTGTTCCAGGGTTGAACCTTGGCTGGGTATCAAGTTGCATAATATAAACCCTTATCCTTAAACTATACCAAGAAATGGAGTATTAACCCTACCCACATATTTTTCAGACAATGTACTGGATGAGACTCCTGCTTACATTAAGATGAACCCTAGAGGAAGAGTCACGCTAGCTTTTGGAAATCGGAATGTAACCCTGAATCCCACTGGAAATATATTTATGACTCGGGAGAGGTCCAAAAATACGAAGGAGTATTGCTTACCAAGTATTGTAGCAATGTGGTCGCTCTCGTGGTGATTTGGACTCGATACATGTGCTTGTCAAAAGAGAAACAAAGGATGTATAAAGCTCGAGGTTAATAAAAGTAATCCTCTACGAAATACGCCCATCTAAATGTAAACTGAAGCCAATTGCATACCTGTAAGGTCGACTGTGGAAGAACCCAACTGAGCCAGCGAAGAGAATATGGAGATGGATACCCTATATTCACACGTCTATAGAAGGTCCATACACGAGGAACCATAGGTTTTTCTAGCCAAAATAAAACGATCCCACCCTACCTTGGAACATAACCAGCGAGCTGAAACTGAAAAAAATGACAAAGGGAAGGGAGTTATAGAGTTATCTTTCACCTCAGGAAGATGGAGTCTCGAACCACTAAACCACAGGAAGACCCAGCGAAGCCTTCCATTAATTCTTCATCCACCGGCTCGTGTTTAGGACTGAGTTAGATTTTCGCAACACTAAAGCGTTAATTGAGGTGGTACTTCTGCTCCAAGGTCTTAACAGCGACAAGACCCTCGCAGCTTGGAAGGTTATGTGTACAGAGGCCATGGTCATTTGGGGTTGCTCACCTTCCAACATACCTCCATCTGGCGAAAATCTTGACTTCATCATTAATAAGGTAATTCGAGTGTGTGGATAATCCCTTAGGGTAGAACGAGTTGCCACCAGGCCATGGAATCCTAATAGGAAGCCACGACCCATAAGTGCACAATAAATATGTACTCACAAAGGTTAATAAGTATATTAAAAAGAAAAGAAAAAAGATAATGGATATATATATATATATATAGTAGCACATATAATATGGAATGTAAGTGAATATTGATGGATATATGTATATATATGGTAACACATAATATGAAAATTGTAAATGAAATTGAAGCAACTACAAAGTGCCGTGTGTTGTATATATTATGAAGAAGTAGAACTGAAATTGGTGCATTACATGGAGACAAGTTGTAATAAGAAGTAGTTACCTCATTCTGTGATTATCCAACAGTCAAGGAGGTAGAGTTTCCCATTATGAAAACCCTCTCTAAACTTATGGTATGGTGTTAGCCACTAGAATAAGAAAGACAACGTTCCTTCCAAAAATTGGAAACCACCCTTCGTCAGAGGCAAAATCCATAGAGGTTGGGGTCCACAGAAGGTAGAGTAATTGATATTAAGTAAAGGAGATGAGAAGTTGTAAGTGAAAGATCACAAGTGCAAATCCCCTTGGTTACTATTTTACAAAAAAAAGAAAAAAAAATTATTCAATGAAATGATGCAAAGAAAATGGATATGTTACATAGTTGAGAATAGTCAACCATGGTTGACTATAGTCAAACATGTTCAACCAAAGTAAAAAAGGTAAACTATAGTCAACCATGGTCAAACATGTTCAACCTTAGTCAACCATGTCCAACCATAGTTAATCATTGTTAACCATGACATCCAAAGTCAACCATGGTTGAACAAAGTGAACCATAGTCAAGCATGGTCAACCAAATTCAACTATAGTCAACCATAGTAAACCATGGTCATCCATCATCTACCATGAACATCCAAACTCAACCATGGTGAACCATAATCAATCATGGTCAACCATCGTCAACCATGAATATCCAAACTCAACCATAGTCAAGTGTGGTCAACCATAGTCAAATATAGTCAACCATGGTTGACTAAAATAAACCATGGTCAACCAAATCCAATTAAAGTAAACCATTGTACAAAAGTCAACCATTGTCAATAATGGTAAACCAAAGTCAACCATGGTTAACCTCAGTCAAGCATGGTTGATCATAGTCAACCATGGTTAACCAAAGTCTACCATGATCAACCAAAGCCTACCATGGTCAACCAACCATAATAAACCATGGCCAACCATAATCAACCTTCATAGTCAATCATAATCAACCATGGTCAACCACGGTTAACTATATAGAGAGCCATAGTCAACCATGGTCAACCATAATGAACCATAGTCAACCATATTCAACCATAAACATAATCAATAATAGTCAACCACAATCAACCATAATTAATTAATGTCAACCATGCTTAATCATGGTTAACCATGAACAACCATCGTCAACCATGAAAATCCAATGTCAACCATGGTCAAGCATGTTAAAGCATAGTCAACCATGGTCAACAATCATCAACCATGAACATCGATAGTCAACCATGGTCAACAATCATCAACCATGAACATCGATAGTCAACCATGCAGAAACATAGTCAACCATCATCAACCATGGTAAAACATAGTCAAGCACGGTCAAGCATGGTTTCCTATGGTCAAACATAGTCAACAAAAATCAACCAATGTCAACCATGGTCAACTAGAGTCAACATGGTCAACCATGGTCAACCGTATTCAACCATGGACAACCATTGTTAACCATGAACATCCAAAGTCAACCATGGTCAATCATAATGAACCATGGTCAATGGTAATGAACCATGGTCAACCAAAGTCACGGGGGCTTCACTCAATAAACAACTATCATAGCACGTTCGTTCGTGGCATATGAAACAATACCCCTAATTTCACTAAATATTGGAAAATAACTTCCAAAATCGTTTTTTTAACCCCCTCCCAATATGCCTTCCCAATTTAAAAAAACCCCTATTTTCACTAGATATTGTATGTATCAATTTTTTCATTAACATTTTTTATACCCGTTTATATTTCTACCTAGTATATTGATATGATACCCCTCTTATGACCCCACATGCATTCTACAATGCACCTTGCTTCTTTTGATGTATATCGTGGATGCACATTACTTCACCCATGATGCAATTACTCAACCACATATCATTATGATTTGCAACATCTAATGGTCTAATGAATAGATAGGAGATCACTTCTTGTATGTCACTAGAGCTAATGCACATAGTACAACATTTAGATTGCATGTTGTAGTTCCCCAATCACTGACTAAGCATGTTGTGGGTTAGGTATCCAAGCCCCCAGGGCCTGTAACAAGCTCTAGGAGGCTGACTAAACCTCCTAAGGCCTATAATAGGCACGAGTGGTTGGGTATTCAAGCCCCAAAGGCCTATCGAGGGCCTATAACAGGCCCTGGAGGCTTAGAGCCTCCCAAGTCTATTGGTAACAACTGGCTGAGTGCTATTGGTAACAATTGGCTATCAATGACCACTACTCTCGACTATGATCGACTGGAAACCCACTTCACCACAAAACCCCTGGCCTCAAGCATGCCTCAAGATGCGATTTCCCTGCGTACTGGTAATCCCAAGCCTTGCCTCAACCCGATTTCTCATCCGGCCGTTATCCCGCCATCTCCATTTGGTGGATATTTGTCAGCCCTCCCATATAAAAAAGACCCCAAAGTATTTTTGTATTGTTACATTAAATAAAAAAACCCTTTGCCCCTTAATATATAAGCAATATAATTTTTGGGTTTTCATGAATATTTAATACCGCAATATGAATGAACGTGATATTATATTGCCTTCTAGTGAAGCCCCCGTGACCAAAGTCAACCATAGTTAAGCATGGTCAACCAAAATTAACCATAGTTAAGCATGATCAACAAAAGTTAACCATGCTCAACCAAACTCAACCATGATAAACCAAAGTCAACCAAAGTCAACCATGGTCAGCCATATTCCACCATTGTGAACCATGAATATCATAAGTCAACCATAGTCAATGATGGTCAACTATAGTCAAATATGGTCATCTAAAGTCAAGCATTGTAAAAAACATTAATCATAATCAACCAAATTTAACCGTTGTCAACCATAGTGAAGCATGGTCAACCATAGTCAACCATGGTCAATCATCATCACCATTAACATCCAAAGTCAACTATAGTCAATGGTGACCAACCATAGATAATCATTTTTTATAATGATAATAATAATAATTGAGCAATTCTTTTCCACTCGACCAAGCCATATTAATTATTTTCAACATGATTTTGAAAAAATTGGTAAAAAGCCGCATCCAAACCAAATCGTGGAATTTTTAGACAATGCTAATCATAATTAATGAATATTTAAACCATTCAACAAAGTGATTGGATGTGCACAACCACGGTTATGAATCTTATTGTAAGAATAATAGTTAAATTTTTTTACAACAATTACATTTTTACATTATTATTTATCTTGAAAAAGTAAATTGTTTTTAAAAAACACTCTTATATTTACATTATTATTATTTATTTTGAAAAAGTAAATTGTTTTTAAAACACACTCTTATATTTAGAAAACGATTTCAGTTTTATGCCACGCATCCTTTGACAATGTCTTAAAAATTGGACATTATGGTTGTGATTAGAGCTGAAAACCATAGTAGTTAATACCGCTAAAAAGAATAATGTTTGGCCGGAGTCATACCGCGTCGTACTGTTTCGATCAGTAGATCTGCTAGGCGAAAACGATACCTTACCTCTTCCATTATTATTGTCATTCCCCCATCGTTTTCACTTACAACATAAGCAACTCACACCTCTCGTTGTTCTGTCTGAGTATATGCTGTTCGGTTGGTACTATATCATCCATCACCACAAGATTGAGGATTTAGAAAACTTTAAAAATACCGTGGAAAGATATGACAGTGAATGAACATTAAAGCTAAAATACGAAGATTCATGTATTAAAAGTAATTTTTTATAGAAGAAAAGTGTCCATTCAATGTGATGTCCAAGAGTATGATGGAAATACATTTAACATTTTGATGATTTTAAATAAATTAATAGCAAGTTCTTCTATATGATATTTCTGATACTTGCCACAAAATAATATCACCTACCATATAATGAAACATTTTATGGACTATATAGTTTATAGAGTGAGACAATGATTTCATTTTTCTATGATATACATTTCATTGATTAAAATTCATTTAATAATATATTTAATAACAATCAAATTTGATCTATGACTTTAAATATATGATAATTAAAGATATGAAATATGTAAATAAGTTTAGGATTACTTACTCACCAATATAGTATTAAATGAGTCATGCTTACAATGCTATTCTTTGTACTTTAAACTTATTTAAAAAAAATATTACTACCTACCTTTCATGCAATTATTTTATTTTAAGCTTATAGACCATAGAGTTTATAAAGTGAGGCAATGAAATATTTGCAAGTTTTAAACTTGTGAAGTGAAACAATCTATATAGATTCTTAAGAAAAATAGAAATTAAACAATGGAACACAAATCATACACAAAGATTTACCCTAAAAATCCTTAACTCATAAAACTAGCAAAACTTAGAGTTGCACCCCTATCTTTCTCATTGTGTTTTTTTTACCATTCACAATACACTAGCACAACCACTTAACTTGTCTATGCCTCAGCTACCTGTTACCTTAGATTTAGTTAAACTTGTTGTCACTACCTGCTATCCATGCGTTAGCTATGAGTTATCCATGCATCAACTACCGGTTATTATATATATATATATATAATTGTTTATTTTGAATTTTGAGCGACGACCATAAAATCAATCTGGACAGTACACTTGTCACATCCTCTTTCAATCTAAGAAAAGCATAGATGGAACTCCACCCCAAATTCTAAGATATAAACACCTATCGGTGTAAATATTTAGGTATTCAACAACATCAAAAAAACAAAAAATCGGATTAGATTAAGGATCCAATCCGTTAATATGGATTAATTTTGGGGCTTGCCCAAAATCTACTTCGTGGATCAAAGGGGGAGCACCGATGCCCCACCTCCTCCCTTCCCCTCAAGCTTGCACCACGCACATGCCTTCCACATATGGCATCATACAAGATGGAGAGGGATCATAAGGTGATGCAACCCACATGAAAATAATATAACACATGCCCAACATTCTCCCAATTGTTGTTTTCTTTACAAAAAAGTGAGTCGTGTATTGATAAGGTCATAAGTTTAGGGCCATAATGTATATATATTCTATACACCAAGAGAACTTTTCAGTACTAACAGCCTTTGTCAATGAGTTTGCAACATTCTTCAAGGTGTCAACCTTTTCCAGCAACACCTTCTTGTCTTCAACCATATCTCTCACAATGTGGTACTACACATCAATATGCTTCGTTTTAACATGATAAGTAGGGTTCTTGGATATAAATATTGCACTCTAACTATCATAATATAACCTTATAGATTTTTGTACAAACCCAATACCAGAACACAATCTCTACAACCATACAACTTCTTTACTTGCATGGGTAGTTTCCATGTATTCAGCTTCTATAGTTGAGAGTGAAACTACAACCTATCTCTTGCTCATCCAATTGATAGCTCGTCCAAATAGGTAAAACACACAACCACTAGTAGGCCTTCTATAATGAATATCTCCAACCCAATATACATCAACAAATCTATATGCATCTATTACTATGTATACTTTAGGTCTTCCTTGGTAGCAGATTGCATAATCTATGGTGTCACACAAATACATGAAGACCATGTTTCAATTTTTCAATGCTCATTTATTGGTTCGACATATATCTACTCAAATATCCCACTGCATGGGTAATGTCCAGTCAAGTACATGCCATTGCATACATCAAACTACCAACACCACTACCATAGGGAACTTTTGGCATGTCTTCTTCCTCTTCCTCTGTCTTGGGACATTGATTTTCATATAACTTTACACCTACATGAATAGGGACCTTGACTGGTTTACTTTCCCGCATGTTAAATCTATGTAATTTCATCTCAACATATTTTATCTGACTCAACCATAGCTTCATATTTGCACAAAATCTTTTAATCTCCATTCCCAGTATGAAGTTAGCAACAATGAGATCCTTAATGCCAAATTTAGAGGATAGTTGTGATTTCACCTCCTCTATGGTATTCATATTATTTCCAATCAACAACATGTCATCAACATATAGTACTATATTAATGAAGTGATCACCAACCTATTTGTAATAAACATAGTGATCAACCTTGCTTCGCACAGACCCCAATCCAAGGATATATGTGTTGAATTTTGGTACCACATCCTCAAAGATTTCTTTAGACCATAAAAGAAATTATTTAGCTTGCATACTAACACTTTCCTTTCCTTACTATAAAACATTAGGGTGGTTTCATGTAGATTTTTTCTTCAAGATCCCCATGTAGGTTCATGTTGTCTTTACTTCCATACGAAGTACTAAACAAGATAAAAAACAACAGTAGTAGAAAGAAGGAATATGAAAGAAGTTAATTTACCAACTAGAGAAAAAAAAATCACTGAAATCAATTCCCTCTACATGGGAGTATCCCTTTCCTACTAAGTGGGATTTGTACTTCTCCACTATACCTTATTCATGCAACTTCTTCTTAAACAACCATTCTCTACCAATGATTTTTCTTCTAGTTGGTAACTCAACTAGATCTCAAACTTCATTTTTATGCAAGGCATCCATTTCTTCAACCATAGCCTTCTTCCAAAGTTCACTATCTTATAAATAAAGTATATACTCCACATTTATAAGATCATCATCAGTAGTAGATAAAGAAAAACAAGACCAAAAATCAAGTGGAGAATACTTTTATGGTTTCCTTATTTCTTGAGATGATATTTTTCCTATGGAACACGTACATAAGCTCATCACACCCAAAAAATTTCAAATGTTTAAGAGATGGTTTCTTACCATTCAATACCTCTTGCATAGTTTTGTCAAACAATGTTGATGTGGATGATCAATTTATCAAGTAACATGCAATATCCATTGGTTCTACCCAAAATTCATGTCCTAACCCAACACCACTAAGCATTCTCCTTTCCTTTTCCATCAATGTCCTATTCATTATTTCAGCAACTCCATTTTTTTTAGGTGTGTATGAATTATTCCATTCCTTTTCTATTCCACACTTACAAAATTCTTCAAATTCATTCCCACAAAATTCCCCACCATTATCTATCATCAACACCCTTATTTTTTTCTTTGTCTAATTTAATATAAAAGTTTTATACACTTTAAATTTATCAAATACTTCATATTTTTTCTTAAAGAAATAAATCCATATGTTCCTTGAAAAATCATCTATGAATGAAACATAATATATATTATAAAAAGAAAAACACTATCTAAAATACATAAAAAAAATACAACGCATACATTATTTTAAGCCTTGCTTCTATATAATGGAGTGTTGGAATGGCTACATATACTAAATAAACCTAATTAAACCACTCATATGATCCACACTTAAATTAATAGTAATGGACATTTATATTAATGCATAAATATTGAGTAGAGTTTTAATCCCATGCAATGAAATATTCAGCCTCCTTGTAAATGTAGGAGGCTCTCCTTTTATACAAAGTTCTAGACCGACTAATTTAGAAATAAGTTAGTAAGAACATTCTCGAGAATTAAAGATTCTCAAGCTATTCAAATGGAGTACCAAATTGAGATAGAAAAACCAATATTTTTTTCTCAAAATAGAAAGATAATAGGGATCACTCAAATTTAGACATAATTTGCATACCATTTTTCTAAACAAGAGTTGAGACATAGTTATTCATAGTTCTCAATGATAACCTAAAGAAGAGTTGAGACATAGTTATACATAGTTATCAATGATAACCAAAAGGTTTGCTCCTCAAATTCACGACATCTAAGTTCTAAGCTTCTTATTTTATCATTATGAGATCATGTGGCAATATGTCACACATAGGTATGTGGCACATTGATATATAACAAACTGAACTATAATATCTCCAACAAACTTGTCACTTCAAGGATAACTACAAGCACACATTTTTTGTAATGTTATTCACAAAAAACAAAAAATGAGAGTTGTAATGTTATTCACAAAAACCAAAAAATGAGAGTAAAGCATACCTTGAGCCTCAATTATGGTTTTAGACATCAAAAGGATTAATACAAGTTCAAAAGAGAGGGAAACATTGTTATGGATATGAATAATGAGAGGAGGATGGGAAAAATATGTCAAAATTAGAACTCATAAATACTAGCTCTCTGGACTACCTAATCTCGCAATTATCCAACATGAAATAACCTAAGTGCATTAAAATATGTTTCCCTGGCTATTGGATAATGTGTACTTTTCATTGAAAAATAATTGTGGGTAGACTAAGTATTAGTTTGAAGTTCATAATTCCAAAAAAATGCATCCTTTGATCCATGGATGAAGATAATATATGCGGTAGAGAACAAAAAACCCACATCTCATAGGACATGATAAGACAAAGGAGGTAACATGAAGGTTTGACTAAGTAAACCCATTTATAAGTGTACATAAAATAATTTTTCGGACATTACCGACCCAAAATGAGGCACTACCAAGCGTTGAGGGAGCAAACCAAACACTCAAACTTAACTCCAATCCAATTCACAAGAATATGTCCCAAATGAGGAGTACAAAAGGTCTATCAAGTCCAAACAATATACCAAGAAAAAAAGATAAATAGGGAAGATGAAGGGGAAACCTATCACAATACTAAACATCAAGTGGACAAACCAAAATCATGCATTTAAGTTGTTACAAGGTAACTGAAATGAGGATATTGTAGCACAATCCCATCACCAGGATAGATTGATGGACCTTTGTGACATCTACAAGTGGAGAAATATGGTGAATGAGCAGTGAATACCCCACACAACACCATCTTAAAGAATGTCTATGAATAGTACATAGTGAAAAACCCATATGCTATAGTGTTATACCATAGAATTCACTGCATACCATACTCTACATAAAATATTAGTTCCATAAGTTTTATCTCATGGTTTAGGTCCCGAGTCCTATGAACCTTCGAAGTAGGTCCTCTATAACACAAGCCATTAGATCATATCCTAACCCAAGACCCGAGCCATCTAGAAGGACTTGTGTTATGCATCATCTTTCAATTCCCATGTGAGTTAAAAGTAGATTCTCTAGGGACTATGCCATTGGATTTCAATCTTGAAACATGTATAGGGTGATGTTCTTTAGTTCACTAAACCTTGGAATTAGTTCTATATCCCACCCTTAAGACAAATATTCCCTCCAAAGAGTATCTCACATGGCTTACAACCATGTGCATGGTGTCCCATGTTCCTTAAAAGTAGCTCATGTAGGGCCCAAGCCACTAGGTTTTGATCTCAAACATTGTCTTCATCAAGGATAAACTTCCCAAGTGTGTCAAATCTTAGAATTGGGCCCATATCCCACTCCATAAGTAAATATATCATCCAAATGGACCATCTCATGATCAAGGTCCCTCTTCAAGGCCCATGTTCCTTAGAAATAGCTCCATTATTGACCAAACCCCTATATGTTATCCCTAAAGAATGTCTCTAGTCAAAATATTATTGTCCATTATTGACCAAACCTTATATGTTATCCCTAAAGAATGTCTCTAGTCAAAAGATTCTTGTTGGTAAATTGAACCTCATTATTGAGTTTAAATCCCAATCATGTGCCAAATATTACATCTAAAAGTCCATATCGTGGTTTGGGGTCCCATGCAAGGCCCATGTGCCCATGTTCCTTAATAGTAGCTCATTTCGGGCCTAGGCCACTAGAATTTGGTCTCTAAGAATACAATGAGTGAGGAGATCCCTACCTAATATGTCAAAACTTAGAATCAAAACTATACTCCTCTTAAAAGAATTAGCCTTTCTATACAGGTTGTCTCATGGTCTTAAATTCCATTCATGGTTAATATACCTTAAAAATAACTCTTTTAAAACTAAAACCACTATAAATCAACATACCCCTACCTAATATATCAAACCTTATAATCAAAACTATACTCCTCTTAAAAGAATTATCCTTTCTATACAGGTTGTCTCATGGTCTTAGATTCCATTCATGGTGAATGTACCTTAAAAATGACTCTTTTAAAACTGAAACCACCGTAAATCAACATAAAAGACCCTTCCCTCATACACCAAATCTTTGACCATGTATCCTACTCCTAAGCTAAGGATTCTATCTAAAGAGCATGGCTTCTGATCCTTCTAAGTAGCTTTGCTAGCAAGCCCCTAAATTTTAATAATCTCACCTAATTTTTTATTTTTTTATAAAAAAACGTTATAGATTTAAGAAAAATTAAATTTCTTATCATTTATATTCAAATTTCACAATATATCTTGAATTCTAAATCATCCGTAGGTAAGGCTATCCATTCCTATTTGTGTTCGTCGTGTTTTCCACCGAGCTTCCAAAACACCGTTATTAGGTCACACTCATGTTTCTAAATTTCGGTGGTGTCGAGTCATGTGGAAGGCAAAAATGTGATTGTTTTTCAACGAGTCATGTGGAAGCACATATCCTTCCTTTCATATCAAATTGATAGATAGGTGTGTATTTATGTGTCAAATTGTTAATTTTTTCAAATAAGGAATGTCGAATACCGGTTATTTGAAGTAGAGAATTAAGGTATAATATTTGCTATTTCAAAATATAGTTAGAAATTCAATCATTATAATAAGGGTTGAACAAAATTATCATGTAAGAATTGAATTTGGTTGTAGAAGGCAATAATCATTCCTCCCAATCACTGAAGCTACAATTAATGAAGAATAATTACAATTCTATGAATGATAATACAACTACATAATTTTGAAATAAAAACAGATGATCCAAGCCATATTCTGTCGATTTGTTTAGATGTTAAGTGAAAACGATTTCGGAATAACAACAATAATGAGAGAGGTCACATATCATTTTCACTAATCTCATAAACAACTCTCACCACTCTTTATTCTTTCTGGTATATTTTGTTGCTCAAGCAGTTGGTGGTGCATTAGCATAGGATTTACGAAGAAAATGAAATCGAACAGACAATAAGTAGACAGGCGATATGAGGCTCCATAGTAGTTGGATTTTCAATTATGTTCTCCTTTTCGGCATCAATAAAGTCCAATCAACTCGAAACTCCCACAAGTTAAAAGTGTTCATACGAATAACAGAATTCTTCTTTCAAATCATTCACATCATGAAAACGTCTAAAATGACTGGAATTTTTTTCACTGTTGCAATTTTTTTAATATTTGGTATCCATCCACTGGAACTCAACTTTTATGACAAGATCTGCGAGTTCATAGTGAAGTAGACAAGGTAGTTGCAGCGTACATATCCAAAGTTCCAACTTTGAACCTATAGCGGTCATAAATGCTAGACAGAATATATACACGTCATAGCCTCTCGACTATACTTAAATTCAAGTGCATCTATGAACTCTATAGCTGGTCCCCAACTTTAACAACACGCTTTCATATTCTGTCGATTTGTCTAGCTGGTAATACAACTACATATTCTGACGATTTTGTTTTGCTGGTAAGTGAAAACGAATTCGGAACAACAACAATAATGAAAGAAAGGGGTTAGATATTATTTTCAGTCATCTCATGATGATGATGATTAACGTTTATGAGTAATTTTGGTCTTTCGAACTTTAAGATTGTTATTACTTGGTTTGCTTTAAACTTTTGTTCCTATGATTAAAAAAAATTGGTAAGAAGCTTTCCAAGCTTACTATAGTTTTGGCAAGTTAGGAGGTTAGCAAGATTTGTATTGTAGCAAATACTATAAAACTCATATCTAATGTGGGTGTAAGCAGGACACTCTAAGAGAAAGTGATTTTCTTCTCTGAAGCTCATAAGAATTTGTTCTAATCTTGGCTATATTAATTTTATTCTCTGAACTAGATATTTGTTAATCTTTCTACTATATTCTATTATCCAAAGAATGATAACTTATTACCTATAAACTTAGGAAAAAAGAGAGGTCGAACAGACTATATGAGTACAGCGCAATGAGTAGACATGCGATATGAAGCTACAGAACATATCAGCTGGATTTTCAATAAACAAATTGCAGAATGAAATATCTTTGCACGATACCAGCTTTCTGGGCTATCGCACATCCAACATCCACGCACTCATAGAATGTTTGCTTATGTACTCCTTTTCGAAGTCAAAGGCCAATCAACCCGCAACTCCCATGAGTTAAAAGTGTGTTAATTGGAATGACTGAATTCCTCTTTCCAAAGCATTGACATTGTGAAGACGACTCAAATTTCATGACAAGATCTGGCCCAGAGTTTATAATGAAGTAGACAAGGTAGTTGCAGAATACATATCCAAAAGGTTTATTTTATAATAAAGTAGACCCGACATGGTAGTTGTTGAGAACATGTCCAAAGTTTCAACTTTATATATGTGGTAGCAGAATTATAATGAAGTAGACAAGGTAGTTACAGAATACATATCCAAAAGGTTTATTTTATAATAAAGTAGACAAGACAAGGTAGTTGTTGAGAACATATCCAAAGTTTCAACTTTATATGTGGTAGCAGAGTCATAAATGTTAAGCAGAATGTATAAAGAACATCTGCATCGTCATAAATTCAACTTCAATTGGACTGCAATTGGAGTCTTTTTTCATAATTAGTCAAATATCTAATTATAAGAACTCGTATATACTTTCTTTATAATTAGTCAAATATCTAATTATAAGAACTCGTATATACTTTCTTTATAATTAGTTAAATATTTAATATATAATTAGTATAGATACTTAATTTGTGGGAAATAAATATTAATAAGTTATAAGTTAAGTGTTATTAACAAGTGTCATTAACAAATTATTTGTTACTTGTTTTTTATGGGTAGTTGTAATCACCCATTGTGTGCCACAAGTTAGTTATTACTTGTTCTCGATATGTAGTTGTAACTTGTAATCACCTACTGTGTGTCATTAGTAGTTATAATTGTTTATTTCAAATTTGGAACACTACCATAAAGTCAATATACATTTGTTTCATCCTGGTGCAATCTATGAAAAACATAAATCCTAGTCTACCCCAAATTCTAAGATATAAACACCTATTAATGTAATAATATGAATATAACCAATTTAACTTTACACTTTTTTAATAATAATAATAATAATTATTTATTTTTTTAATATTAATTTTTTAATTTTAATATTAAAATTTTAAGATGTGTATAATGATTGTATCAATAGTGTTTTGGAGTAATCAAAATATCCATGTTTATATTGAAGAGTAAGCAATAAGAGAAAGCCAAACTCAAATCCTAAAAAAAATAAAAAAAATTATATATAAATTAAAATATTTTTTTTAATAATTATTATTATTTATTTTCGTAATATTAATTCTTTTTCATTTTCATATTTATATGGTTATTTTTTTTAATAATAATAATTATTATTATTTTAATATTTATGTGGTGATTGTTAAAAATAGTTTTTAGGATTAGTCAAAATATCCATGTTCATAATGAGTAGGCTATAAAAAAAAAAAATTATATAATAAATTATATATATAAATCAATGTTTAATAATTAATATAGATTTATCTTAAATTAGGATGTGTAAAAAATTTAAGATAAAAAAATCCAAAGAATAGTCATGATTTGATTAGCATAATATATATTTAATTTCATTAAAACATATGTAAATTTTTTCTAGTTGACATGTTTTTATTTTTATTTTTTATTTTTTATTATTAAAATATGTTGCATTACATCACATCACATCACATCATAACATCTCACCCATATTGGGTTGTAAGCACCTAGCTACTGTGGGTGCAATTAATTAAAGATATTTGACGAACAAACTCACCTAGTAATTATTTAAAACAATATTGTAAAACTAGATTATAACATTTATAAGGTATGTGTTACGTGTATTAAGATAAATAAAATAAAAATACTTAAAATATAATAAAATAATTATCTAAAAGTTGAAGCCCGTAGGGGTGTAGCTCAACTGACGATTCGCTTGATATGAAGGAAATGTTGTAAATGGAGCTCATGAGTTCAAATCACCCCGGCTTACCCATGCCCCATGATTGCGGGCTGTGTAGGTGCACCTAGGGGTATAGTGGTAGAGGACGAGATTGGATCCTTGGACCCCGTGTCACGCGAGTACCAGCCCCTTCCTAGTTGTCGATTCCCCTAGTTACAAAAAGCCAAAACAAAAAACAAAAACTATCTAA
Organism: Larix kaempferi; assembly: GCA_027924585.1. Lineage (NCBI taxonomy): Eukaryota > Viridiplantae > Streptophyta > Pinopsida > Pinales > Pinaceae > Larix > Larix kaempferi. Next base: position 26,030,307 of record BSBM01000910.1, read on the forward strand.
AAGATGAAAATATGTAAATGTAAATGCACTAAAGCAATAGAAATTAAATGAGTGTGTATATACATTTTTTGTAAATTTCTATATACATTATATTATTTCAAAGAAAACATTTACATCATATGCAACCAAGACCAAAAGCATCTCCAGTTTACTATCAAGCTTACCTCGACTATCCTTAACTTAATTCAACACATTCAAAGTTTAAAAATATTTAACTTCCACAAATTGTTTTCCTAAATTCTAAAATGGCTATACCTCAAAACCAGAAATTAAAGAGTTCATACACCTACTACCTATACCCACAAAACAAGACTTAGAACGAACTACTAAACATCATCAAAGATATTAACAATCGACACATTGGTCTCATGTGCCTGGTGGCTCGCTTAAGGAAGTTTCTCCCACAACTTGAACATATTACCATTCATCATCTGAGAAATCACATTTATCCTGGAGATATGCTCTCTGATAGTGCCCACAATCTGGTTCAAAATGCCATTGATTTTACAAATTTGATCTCAATTCCACTAGGCAAGGGCTTCTGCTTGTTTGGTCATGTCTGAACATCCCCGATGAGAGTTTATTAGTTCCCATCCCACCAAGGTTTTCATCTAGAAATACATCAGAACTATTTTTGTGTAACAGGTTTCCCTGGTGCGAGTCAAGATGGCATCCTCCACCCATGCAAACCACTCTTCCTGCTCATGTAATGCATCCGACATCAACCTCCCTACTTCGATATTCCTCCGCTCGGTCCAAAAAATTCTTTGTTTCCTCATCCACCACATGGTGATACATTTTCTTTGCTTCTGCCACCTCTCTCTAAACCCTTAGCATGTGGTCGCCTCACGCATTATGGGCCTTCACATTTCCCGTGCTACCCCAAAACATTTCCCGTGATTTGATCTAGGGGGTAAAGAACCCAAACCAATGAGTGGCCTTAGGTTCCGTCATCTCCCACACGTGCATATGGCTATTGTGGAGGTGTTCACGATGGCCATGCATGCTCGAGAGCCGTCGGATCAGAAATGACCCCCTTGAGCAAAATTGGCATGGCCTTCACTGAGAAAAACTCTAGTTTCGGGGATGGCACAATAGCACCGTTTCTGGGTGTTTGAGACACGATGTGGGGGGGGGAAACTGAAACTTGGTGTCCCAAATCCATCGGAATCGATGGATTCACGATTAGATTTAGGATTTTGGTTCTACAAGATTTTTTGACAGGAACCCTGTGGCCATTCAAGGACACTTTGAGGATTTTCTCTGGGGGCATGGAACCGAAAACAACGAGTGGAACAGGGTTCCATCAGATCCCACACGTGCATATGGCCAGTGTGGAGGTGTTCATGATGGCCACTCACGCCCAGGAGCCTTCAGATCAGAAATGACCCCTTTGATTCTTCGGGATATAAACACTATTTCACTCATTTCATCTCGTTCTATTTCTCATTTCATGCATTTCACTTCTCTTTGCTAGGATTCTTGAGTGGGTTTGCTAGTTGTTTGAGAGAAAATTTGTGGGATCTTGGAAGGTAGATTGAAGGGGATATTGAATGCTACTATTTGTGAGAGCTTGGAAGGGATATTGAAGGCTACTATTTGTGAGAGCTTGGAAGGGAGATTGAAGGATTCCATAAATACATTCAACCACCATTGGAGAGCTAAAGAGGTAAGCTCCAAACCCCACTCTTTTTTGTTTTTGAAAAAATATTTCACTATGTTAAAAATTTTAAACCTTGCAATTTTCTCTTCTCCTACTCTTTCCAATTTATTCTTCTCCATCATTCTATTGCAGGAAACAAGTGATTCTCATCTTGAGTCAAGAAACATGATGGGTATGTGGTTTTGGATTTTGGTTCCACTTCTTCTCATTATGATGGTGTTGGGAAGTAGATATGGTGGTGGTAGTGATAAGGGGGAAGAGGTAGAGAGTGACACATACCATGGAGAAGAGGAGGCAAAGAAATAGAGTGATGATAATGATGAGCTTGAGAGTGACGAGGGGTAAAAACAAAAAGAAACAACACCTTTGTGGAAGTATGTGACAAGGCTTGGGGGAGGGAGAGGGGGTGGAACCACAAATTTTTTATGCCCCCATTGCTATAATACTTACACTGGTTCATATACGCATGGGAGAAATAATTTGTGTGGGATTATTGCATGTGATCAAGGTAAGGCTATTGGAGTCAAAACCTGTGACAGTGCCAACTAAAGAGAGAAACAAATACAAGATGGAAGAAGAGGTCGCTCAAAACACTTCTAAGAGATCAACGGTTGAATCTGAATCCTCTCACTCAAATATAATGTTTGTTAGTGTATCATCATCGAATCCAGCAGGATCCTCTCCTGGATTCTCGACTATGAGAAGAACATTATCAGATTTCCTTGACCTTGGTTGTAGAGATGATGTGGATTCAAAATTTTACAGGTTTCTCTATGCATGTGGTGTTCCATTCAATGTTCTTCGCTCACCTTATTGGCATGAAATGGTACATGCCATCATTGGTGCCCCTAAAGGATATAGGAGCCCTGGGTATGACAAAGCCAGAACCATGGGACTTGAAAGGGAAAGAGCCAAAATCAATAGTGCTATTGGAAAGTTTACAAATGATTGGTCCAAGTCATCACTGATAATGACGGTAATTGTAAGGCATCAAGAGCAATCATTGAGGATAAGTATCCACACATATTTTGGTCGGGTGTTTGGTTCACACATTGAACCTTTTGGTGCACGATACAAGAGAGGTAAGAAAATGATCAAATTTATTACCAATCATAGAATGGCCCACCACATTTTTCGCAATCAATCTAGGTTGGAGTTATCAAATATTGCAAAGACTAGATTTTCTAGCTACTACCTAACCTTCAGGAGGCTAGTATGGTCTCAAGTGATCCATGGAAAGAATTAAAAGGAAAAGATGCAAGCGCAGATGATAGACATGACTTTCAGGAGGTGGAGGACACCGTTCTTGATGGTCAGTTCTGGTCACAGGTTAGGTATGTTCTGCAGTTCACCAAGCTAGTTTATAATATTATTCGTTTTGTAGATACATATGAACCAGTGATTAGGGAAGTATATGAGTAGATGGATAGCATGCTTGGTCATATCAAAGACATTGTTGCGAAAAGTGATGCAATCTTGTATGACCATATTCATAAACATGTGGTGAAAAGGTGGGATAATCTAAATGTTCAACTCCATGCCCTTGCATATGTCCTTACCCCAAAATATTATTCTCCAATTTGGTTGGCCCAACCTACACCTGGGGCCAGAGTTAGGAAAAAGACACACACAGATCCATAGGTGCAAAATGGGTATATGCTTGCATTAGACAATTTGGTCCCTGATGAGGAGGACTGTTCTCAAGTACAGAGTGAATTGAGGGAATAGATAAGGGGAAGTCTTTGGTACTTTGCATGCAACCAAATATTGAGATATATTTGATCCTATCTATTGGTGGAACATGTATGGATCTAGAGCATCATATTTGCATAAATTGTTGGTGAGGGTGCCTTCACAAGGTGTTAATAGTTCTTCTGCAGAGAGGTGTTGGAGCACCTACAGCTTCATCCACAGTGTCAAGAGAAACTGTTTGAATGTAGAATGCGCAGAAATATTAGCAGATAGGATCATAGTACTTTGTATTTCATGTTTATTATGGCCTATTTTGTAAACATTATGGCCTACTTTGAACTTTAGTCTTTGACCTTTGAATCTTGAACAGATGAACCTACCTTTGAAGTTTCAAATTTAAATTTTTGATTGCATCCTATAACTCTTTGGTATTGAATATGATATTATGATGCTTTGGTTCATTTCATGGTTGATGTTATATGTTAGAGTTTGTTGATGGAAAATATTATATGTTGAAATTTGAAGGTTGATGTTGTTGATGATTGATCACTGATCATTTAATGACAATAAGTTGTAGCTCTTATATGATTGATGTTATATCAATATGTCCATTTTGGATGTGTTCAAGATGGCCATGCTCTCCCGAGAGTCTTTGGATCATAAATGACCCCCTTGAGCAAGATTGGCATGGCCTTCACTGAGCAAAACCTTAGTTCCTGAGATGGCACAATAGCACTGCTTCCAAGCATTTGAGGCATAATGTGGGGGGTCCCCTAGTTGAAAGCCGACGTCCCAAATCCATCGAAATCGACGGCTTCGCTATCGGAGTCATGGTTTTGGTGCTACAGGAATGTTTTCCAGGCACCCTGTGGCCATTCAGGGACACTTTGAGGTTTTGCTCCGAGGGAATAGAACCCAAACCGACGAGTATAATTGGATTCTTCAACTCCCACACATGCATATGGCCATTGTGGATGTGTTCAGGATGGCCATGCTCGCTTGGGATTCTTAAGATCATAAATGACCCCCTTGAGCAAGATTGGCATGGCCTTCACTGAGAAAAACCATAGTTCCTGATATGCCACAATAGCATCATTTTTGAGCATTTAAGGCATGGTGTGGGTGGTCCCATAGCTTAAACTCGACGTCCTGAATCCATTGGAATCAATGGCTTCACAACTGGATTCACAGTTTTTCTGCTACGAGCATTTTTTCTAGGCACCCCGTGGCCATTCAAGGACACTTTGAGGATTTTCTATGGGAGCACGGAACCCAAATCGACGAGCAGACTTGAATTCTTTCATCTCTCACACGTGCATATGGCCATTGTGGATGTGTTCAGGATGGCCACGCTTTCCTAGGATCCATTGGATCATAAATGAACCCCTTGAGCAAGATTGGCATGGCCTTCACTAAGCAAAACCCTAGTTCCTGAGATGGCACAATAACACAGTTTCCGAGCATTTGAGGCACGGTGTGGGGGGTCCCCTAGCTAAAACCTGGGGTCCTGAATCCATCAGAATCGACGGATTCATGACCAGAGTCACAATTTTGGTGCTACATGCATTTTTGCCAAGCACCCCCGTGGCCATTCACAAACACTTTGAGGATTTGCTTAGGTGGCACGGAACCCAAACCGACGAGCGGACTTGGATTCTTTCAGCTCCCACTCGTGCATATGGCCATTATGGATGTGTTCAGGATGGCCACGCTCATTCGGGAGCCTTCAGATCATAAATGACCCCCTTGATCAAGATTGGCATGGCCTTCTGCAAGCTAGGGTTTATTGATTGGTATGTGCATGATCTTATGTGTGTATGTATGTGTAGATACTTGTATATGTGCAATTTGTTTATGTACAAATTGACGCGGTCAAAATTTTGTGCTTGATTGCGTCAATTACCCATCTTTAGAAGGACCAAATGCAATAAGAACTCAACAAAACATGAAGAGACAATTGTGAAAAACATTAGAAAATTTGTATTGGATCCATAGTGTTTATGAGATATGATTCTATCAGAGACAAGTAAGTTTTGGTTTGCATAAAATAAGGTTGGTTTCCCTTTTTTTATTGTTAGAAGAATTTGTATGCATTATAAACATGATAGACACATTAAAAAGGTGCACACATTCTTATGACAACATATATGGCATTAATTAGATTTTATGGTAGGTAAAATCCTTGAAACCACATTAACTCCCTAGGTTATAATTATTTTCAAGGGAGGAAATGTGAGCCATTAGGATTTTTTAAGCACTAAGTTTGGATGTGGGTTCTTTGGACATGATTAAGGTAGAAAATTTGAGCCTTAGGTTGTAAGAATCGATTCTAAGCATCCCAAGCCATGGATAATTCCTTAAAGAATAACAATTAACCTCTGAAGGGTATCCTTTGCCTTTGATGGTTGAACTAGATGCAATAAGTAGGTTTTGGACATTAGGTATGGATCTTGGGACCATGAACATGTTCAATGGAGGAAACATATGCCTTATTCCCTAAACATGGATTCTATGCATTTAAGACCAAGAATGATGTGTCAAATCACAACACATCTAGGATCAAGGGATATTTGGCCTCCATATGAGCATATTCAAATATGATTAGGAGGTTATGAACACCAAGTGTTGGTTGAACTAGATGCAATAAGTAGGTTTTGGACATTAGGTATGGATCTTGGGACCATGAACATGTTCAATGGAGGAAACATATGCCTTATTCCCTAAACATGGATTCTATGCATTTAAGACCAAGAATGATGTGTCAAATCACAACACATCTAGGATCAAGGGATATTTGGCCTCCATATGAGCATATTCAAATATGATTAGGAGGTTATGAACACCAAGTGTTGGTTGTTGAGGGCCTAGATATTGCTGTGAATATTTAGCTTTTTGGTGAGGATATGGACACTAATTGGAGGTTTTGAACACCAAAATTTGTTCTTAGGATATGGAAGTTGTCAAAGGATGAAATATGTTCGAGTACATAGGGTACTACCAAAGGACCGAACACCAAGAGCAACCACTTCACACAAACAGATCACAGATCAACACACCGATGTTTTGACGTGGTTTAAACCCTCTTGAGGGAAACACTCCACGGCCCCAGCCAAATAGCTTCTATGGGACAATTTATTATGTAAAGAAAGAAAGTTACAAATTAGCTTCTCATAATCGAACAACTAAACAATGACCCTCCATGCTCTTTAAATAGAGATCATGGACCAATCGGGTGTTAAGCCATAGATCAAGGTTAGGTTTGATCTAAGAGAAGTTGAGCCGTCGGATCACTCTATGTCGGGAACATATTGTGACCGTCGGATCATTCTATGTCGGGAACATATTGTGACCGTCGGATTAAGTATTTACAAATGCATACTAAAGAAACACACTATCCCTAACGGATATATTACACAAGTTGATCTTAACTAACTCCTAAGTGTCTAAATATCCTAACATCCCCCCTTAAGAACAACTTGGGATAGGATTGAAGGATTTACAAAAGTGACACTATTAGGAGAAGGAAGGAGGCATTAGAGCCTATCCCCCCTTAATGATAAGTTCTTGAACTCCTAACATAGATCGAAGTTTAGAAAACTTCGCTTCTGTAAGAGACTTGGTGAAGATGTCTACAACTTGATCATCTGTAGGGCAAAAGAGCACTTCAAGAACACGATCATGAACAAGATTTCTGATGAAGTGCATATGTAGCTCAATGTGTTTGCTGCATTGATGTAGAACTGGATCTTTGTCAAGCTTGATGGCACTTTGATTATCGCACCAAAGTGGAGTAGGCTGCTGCTGCTCGAATCCAAACTCTGAAAGGATCTGTAGAAGCCATAAAGCTTCCTGACTGGCATTAACTGGTGCTCGATATCTTGCCTCTGCTGAAGAAAGAGCAAGAGCTTGTTGTTTCTTACAAGCCCAAGTAATAGGTCCAAATCCCAGACTGAAAACATAACCTGCAGTAGACTTTCGATCATCAGGATCGCCGACCCAATCTGAATCAGTGAAACCAACCAACAAAGGTTCCCCCCCTGTACTGTAATGAATCCCAAATTGAACTGTACCTCGAATATATTGAAGTATTCTTTTAGCTACTTTCCAGTGACTTTCATGAGGTGTCTGCATATAACGGGCAACATGACCAACGGCAAAGGAAAGGTCAGGACGGGAATGAGTCAAGTATAAGAGACTACCAACAAGCTGACGATACAAGGTGGCATTGACTTCAGGTGAAGTACAAGTGGCAGAAAGTTTGACTCCAAACTGGAAGGGAGAAGGGGCTGGTGTACAATCTTCCATGTGAAAGCGACGAAGAAGGTCACAAGCATACTAAGACTGAGAAAGAAAGATTCCTTATTTGGTTTGCAGGACTTGGAGACCAAGAAAATAATGCAAACATCCTAAGTCTGACATTTCAAAATTTTGTTTAAGACTGGATTTCACATGGGTTATAAGCTTAGGGTCACTACCAGTAAGAATAAGGTCATCAACATATAGAACAAGTATGATGAGATGGTTTCCTACTTTCTTGGTATAGACATTGGGGTCAGAATGGCATCTAGAAAAACCAGTGTCAAGGAGAAAGTTATCCATTTTGGCATTTTAAGCTCTAGGAGCTTGCTTAAGGCCATATAAGGATTTCTTAAGGTGGCAGACAAGGCTAGAGTTATTCTGAACATAGCCAGGAGGTTGTTCCATGTAAATTTCTTCCTGTAAATCACCATGTAAGAAGGCAGACTTGACATCCATTTGATGGACTTCCCAGTTATGTAAGACTGCAAGGGAAAGAACAAGGCGGATGGAGTTCATTTTTGCGACGGGAGCAAAGGTTTCATTGTAGTCAATCCCTTTAACTTGGAAAAAACCTTTGGCAACTAACCTTGCCTTAAGTCTTTCAACACTTCCATCTGATGCATACTTAGTTCTGTAGACCTATTTACATCTGACAAGTTTTCTTCCTTTTGGAAGAGGTACAAGATCCCAAGTATCGTTCACCATTAAGGAACGATATTCTTCATCCATGGCTACATCCCAATCTGGATTCCCTGAAGCTTCTGCAAAAGTTTCTGAATCATGATTCTCAGAAACTTGAGCCAAAAGAGAAGAGGCTCGCTGAAACTGAGAACATGTTCGACGTTGATGTCTAGGATCACTGGCAAGATCACCAGCTGCTTCACATGTTGAACGAACCCATCGAGGAAGCACTTGTGTTGGTGCAACTGGAGGAACATGAGCAGGCGGAGGTGGATTTTCATCCTCACTGTCATCATCAAAAACTGGAGTTGGAAACTTGTCAAGGAAGTTGGAAGAAGAAGAAGAAGGCACAAACGCTGAATCAGGCTCGCAGGCCAAAGATGGCACAATCGCTGAGTTAGGCTCGCAGGCTAAGAGATTTTTATCAAATTTAACATCTCTTCTAATGATTATATGATGAGAATGTGGTTGAACAAGTCTATAACATTTTACATCTTCAGAATATCCAACAAATATGCACTTTTCACTTTTAGGCTACAATGTTTTCTGTTTTTCATCCGGAATGTGAGCCCATGCTTCACTACCAAACACACGGAAGTGACTTACATCAGGTTTAGTTGTACTCCATGCTTCTTCTGGTGTTATACCTTGTAATGATTTAGCGGGGGTGTGATTAACTATGTAATTTGCACAATTAATGGCTTCAGCCCAAAATTGAAGACTTAGTCCCTTAGATTGGATCATACAATTAGCCATTTCTTTTAAAGTGCGGTTCTTCCACTCAGCTACACCATTTTGTTGTGGTGTATATGGAACAGTGTGCTATTGTTGGATGCTTTGTTCAGTGCAGAAAGTAGTGAACTTATTGTTAACATATTCTCCTCCATTTTCAGATCTTAACTTAATAATTTGATGACCAGATTGTTTTTCCACAAGGGCCTTGTAGGCCAAGAACATGTTAAATACTTTGCTCTTAAGTTTTAGGAAATAAACCCAAGTGCGTCTGGTGTAATCATCAATGAAAGTTAAGAAATATTTGAAACCAGAAAATGAAGCAGATGGAAGAGGACCACACAAGTCACTATGCACAAGCTCCAAGGGAACCGAGGCGTGCCAAGAGGCACGTTTGTCAAAACTGTCCTGATGATGTTTTTCGAGTACACAACCGAAGCAAACACCATCCCTGCAAGATACCATCGGAAGACCTGTCACCATATTTTCTTTACATAGTTGTTGCAATGAGCGATAATTGAAGTGACCAAATCGCTCATGCCAAAGTTTGCTCAAGTTATCACTATGAGCAACAAAAACTGAAGGGAAAGGTGATGACCCAAAGTTGTTAAACTTGTACAACCTGGTAATATCATCAACAATTCCGGTAGCTAGGACCTGTTGAGGATCTTTAAAATCCTTGATTACAACTTGGTGAGGTGTAAAGGTCACAGTTTTACCTTCACCAGAATGAGTGATATGATAAACTGATAACAAATTGCAGGAAATTCTTGGAACACATAGTACATCACTAAAATGACAATTATCTACTAGAACTGTTCCAGCTCCTACAACACTTAGAGATCTATCATCACCAACAAATATTTATTTGGTGTTACATTCATGCATAGTAGAAAAGATGGCTTGATCCTTAGCCATATGATAAGATGCTCCAGAATCAATGAGCCATTCATTTGAAGTAGAAGAAGAAGATGCATTATAAGAATAACCAGAAGCACAAAGTGCATGTCCATTAGAGGCAGATTCTGAAGACGAATCTAGGTTGATGTGGTGCTTCTTCATTGCTGCTTCCAAGGCTGCCATCTTCTTGAAACACTTAGATTCATCACGATTATCTTTCCCGCAATAGTTGCCATGATGCTCAATCTTCTTGCCTTTTGGCTTGGATCCTTTGTCATTTTTTAAAGAAGGAGCTGACTGAGAGGGTTTTGGACCCTTGTTTGACTTATTATTGCAAAAATTTTGTTTCTTGGGAGGCTTGGAATTTTCTTTCTGTTGGGACAATAAGGCTTTCCCAGATGTATCTGCATTGTTGATTATTTCAAGATGAATGAGTTTATCTTGTTCCCTAATCAAAGAATCACAAAAGGATTCAAGACTAGGCTCTTGATAGCTAGTTGCATTCAAGGATGCTTTCATGGAGTAAAATGTAGATACAAAAACAGAATATGCAGATCCAAGTTTGGAAAGAATATGATAAATGCATTGTTTGTCTTTCCTCTCAATCTTACATTCTGCACCTAAGAGTTTAAGAGTTTTGTACCTAGATAAATAATCTTGAATGCATGAAAAGTCACTTGGATTTAAATAAATCAACTCATTTTCGAGTTGGTGACCTCGAATTTCATTGTGTTTACCAAACACAGATTCCAACTTATCCCAAGTAGCATTAGGTTCATCAATTCCAGATATGTGGAATCGCAAATCAGTAGAGATTGACATCCCAATCAATCCACGAGCTTCATCACATCTATTTTCCCATTTTATTTTCTTATCATCATCAGTGGGTTCTTTTTCTTTCCCTGAGGTAATTCTGAAAAGTCCCCTACTTCGTAGAACATCCTCCATACGAGATTTTCATGAGAAATAGTTGGAACTGTTAAGTAGAATATCATAAGAGGTGGCTATTATAAAAATAGAAACCAATAGTCTGGATGTGAAGAGCTCAAAAAAATAAGCGGTTTAAAAAAAAACGGCACTGAAAACTGACTCTGTATGATGAAGTTATGCTTGAACAAAGAAACTGTTGAAGATGTCCCCAATAGTGACATGGCAGCTAGAGAATGTCCAGCAAAAAAAGAACCCCCCTCTTTCCAAGATGAACCTTTTGATAATCACTTTACAAGAAAGTTGCTTTAAGTGATCCACTTTTACAATGATATTACTTTTAAATAGTGCAACAATAAAAAAAACTTAAGTGACTCACTTGTATTTTTATTTTTTTTATTATTTAAGTGAGATGCACTTTTACAATAAAATAACTTGAAAATAGAAATTGCATGCACTTTTTCTTCTAAAAGTAACTTCCTAAGACTTGAACTCAAGACCTATTAAGGAATAAAGCAACTTTGAACCAAGTGAGCTAGATTAAAAGGTATGTAAAATATGGGAATGAGGAAGGGATTTTTTTTTTACTTTTCTTGCTCGGTTTGCGTGCTTGCCTTTTTCCCTGAAAAACAAACCACAAATCGAAACAAAAAAAACTTTTCCACACTTGTGGAGTTAGATCTTGTTAGCTTGCTTGGAAAGTCTATGTTTTCACTCTATTTCTGATTTGCCGAGATCGCGCAAGGTGCACGGCAAAGAGCATACCCAGCCAAGAAAAACCCTTTTCCTTTCTGTTTCTGATTTGCCGAGATCGCTCAAGGTGCACGGAAAAGAGCATACGCAGATGGGAAAGCAACAATCCGAACCCCCCAAAAAAATCTAACAGTAAAAAATAATGAAATATGAGATTTTTTCCTTTTAAAAAAAGAAAATAAAAAAATGCGTCACTGTAACATTATACCTTCAGATTTGATGAAATACGCATTTCTGGAGCAACCGGGAACCGTTTTCGATCAAACGAAAACTATTTCCCAATGGAAACTACGCTCCAGACGCAATGGAACACCTCCCACAACCCAGAAATGCACAGAAATACCAGATCTAGAATCCCTTTCGAGTTTCGGCAACAGCAGTTTAAGATCTAGATCATAACCGGAAGCGACACTTCATAAAAGCTCTGATACCATGTTCGGGTACACAGGGTACTACTAAAGGACCGAACACCAAGAGAAACCACTTCACACAAACAATCACAGATCAACACATCGATGTTTTGACGTGGTTTAAACCCTCTTGAGGGAAACACTCCATGGCCCCAGCCAAATAGCTTCTACGGGACAATTTATTATGCAAAGAAAGAAAGTTACAAATGAGTTTCTCATAATCGATCAACTAAACAATGACCCTCCATGCTCTTTAAATAGAGATCATGGACCAATCGGGTGTTAAGCCACGGATCAAGGTTAGGTTTGATCTAAGAGAAGTTGAGCCGTCGGATCACTCTATGTCGGGAACATATCGTGATCGTCGGATTAAGTATTTACAAATGCATACTAATTCATACTAAAGAAACACACTATCTCTAACGGATATATTACACAAGTTGATCTTAACTAACTCCTAAGTGTCTAAATATCCTAACAAAACATAGCCCATATGTCCTAAGAGAAGTTTCTAGGGCTTGAAGACCATGCACAAGGTCTTGGACCATAACACTTGGCATCTACTAGGTGCATTTTTCTCTATGTGGGAATATAATAGGAATAGGTTAACCACTGGGAATTTTTGTGCCTCGTATACAAGTCATGAATCGATACATGGTATATGTAGGAAACTTAGGAGTTATTCCCTAAATGCAGAAACTTAGTGATCAAGGGCAAGAAAAGAGCTTTCAAACTACCATATAGGACATGTCTTAGGGTTCTTTGGCTCCCAAGTGTTGATACATACTTCATTAGGATATTTTGAGAACCATTTATGGATATTAGGGCCTTGTACATGGTTGGGAGGAGGATTGCAAACCTTAATAAAAATAAAGCTTGTAAGGGAAGGGAAACCTAAGGCTTCAACCTTACAGGTGTATCAATTACATAACTTCACAACCATGAAAGAGGCTTCAAATGGAAAGGATATGTTTAGCCTCCAGTAAATGATATGGGTGCAAATACGAGTATTTTAGCACTCAATATGAGTTTCATGTCACTAAACATGATCAAACGATGAAACCTTGAACTTAGGCTCTAAAGCAAGTTTCCAAGGATAGGGAAAATGTGAAGCCTTAACCAACCACATAAGATTGGTCTAGTATAATTGAAATATTTGAATGCCAGTATGGACACCATTAGTAGGTTTTGAGCTTTATGGGTGGACCTCAAATCCATAAACATGATTCGAGGAGGGAGACCAACATCTCAAGTCTAGAAATATATATTTATGGCTTAGGAAAAATGATCAATTTGATGGGTCATTGTAATGCTTTAGGGCATCATTTATGAACCTTGGTCCCTAGAAGGTTCCTTTATAGCCTAATGCATAATTCAAAATTCAAAATATTTGAATGTGATATTTAGGTGTGTAAATGTGTTCAACAAAATGATGTTGTTTGTTATTTTATACTTATATTTGTATGGTTTTCTTTGTGCAAATTTTTGTAAATTTACTATATGTGTGCATAGATATTTTCCTATGTGCATGTATATTTTGTATGTTTATGTATAAATTTTTTTATGTGTAGATTTTTGTAGTGTAAATATATATGTATCTGTACATCTTTAATATGTGTGCAAATATAACTATGTGCATCTAACTTGTGTGTGTTTGTGTAAATGACTAGTGGTGGTAGGTACACAAGGGGGGTGTCTAGGGATGGTAGGTACACAAGGGGGATGACTAAGGGTGGTAGGTACACAAGGGGTCTCCTTCATTTATTTAGAGAGAAATCAATAAATTAAAATATCATGGGGTCTAGGGAATGATTCAAACAATAAAGTATAGACTTAAATGCTCTTCGTCAAGAGATTGAGATCACATTTTCAACAAACATAAGGAACCTTTTGGCATTTGGGAAGATCAACATTATCATTCATCACTTACACAACAATTTCATATGCAATGACAACACTTTAGCGAAACTTGTCAAAATAATAAGGTATAGGAAAAGTTCAAGTATCTCCCTAGTTATCATATCAAGGGCCCCATAAAATTTCTCCAATAACTACTCAATGTCTTGAATTTTACCATCAAACTTTCATCTTTGCATTGTGATGTATACAAACTAGTTGGATCTTATTAGAATGACAATTTTACGATCAAAATACATTTCATGATATAAACCAATTGAAATAATATTCATTATGTCAATTCTAAATCTAAAGTCACACTTAAACCTAAACGAAGGAAATCATATCAAAAGCCATTCAAACTCAACCATTTGTTTTAAAAGCATGATGTTGTTTATTAGGAAACTACACACAACAAGAGACAACAAGATACAAATATAGACAACATGGATATAAATCACATAACTGAAAATCCATGTACATCAAAGCTATAAAACTCGTCCAAGCATACAAATTTTCTGGAAAATAGTGGAACGTGGTTCCCAATGTACACATGATGGAAACTCGTGCCCTATACAAAGTACAACAACTCATGCCGTAGATCCGAAATACATGGAAACTCATGCCGTAGATACTAAGTACATGGAAACTGGTGCCCAAAAGTGCCACATTGTGCCTAATGTACATAACATGGCATGTCAAGCATTTTTCCCACCCCTGTCACTCCCAGGTGCATCTTCGAATCGATCTTCCTCTTCTTGGAGCTAGTGATATCTCGTTCCTTCTTCCATCTATGAGTAGATTGTCTCTCTAGGATCTGAAAAAACTGATATAAGATACCATCATTTTCAAGCATTTGTAACATTTACCACATTTATAAAATGAATCTAGAATTCAAATCTTAAATAACTCACCACTGATGGGAGTGGGAGACATGAGGCAGGTGTCCTCGATCTACTAATCCTCTTAGCAATGCCACCCTACAACATTTACGACAATCATTTCATTGAAAAATAATAATTGTTTAAATTAATTTTCGTTAATACATCAAAATATTTTCATAAATTAACTTCATTATCACCGTGAGCACCTCCAACTATGAACATGACTGGGATTCAGGGATAGCAGGTGGAGTAGTTGGTTGGACAACCTGCTCCGATGTAGTCATGGGGGGGGGGGGGGGGAGCAGATGTAGTTGCAACAACTACAAGTGCAACCACTATAGATACAACGACGGATACTGGAAGAGTAGTTTCCACAATAGTGGCGGGAACTGAAGGAGATATGGTGGAAGGGGGCATGGTGGTATGGGGTGGAGGAGGATGTCATGGATGATGAAGCCCTATCGGTTGTATGATAGGGGGGTATCAGGACAAAATGGATAGGGGGGATGTTAAGGGATGGTGAATGGGAGGGAAATAATGGATAAAGTGATAAGGATGGATACAAGGGGGGTTGTGGACGAAGGGGGGAAGCTGGATGGAAGGGGGGTGTGGACGAATGGGGGAGGATGAATAGATGGGGGGGGGGGTCGTGGATGAATGGGGGAGGATGTATAGATGGGGGCGTGGACAAATGGGGGAGGATGGATGGAGGGGGGATGATGGATGTAGGGGGGATTATGGAGAAAGAGGGGAGGTTGTATGGAAGGGAGGGGGTGGACGGAGGGACGGTTCTGGATGTAAGGGAGGGGGGCGACTCATGGGAGAGGGTGGAAACATGGGACTAAAGTGGGTAGGTGGATTAGTGTCGCCTGCAGTTGTTGGTGGCCCTTGCATATACATTTGTAATATCATAGTTTAGTATACAAAAATCAAATTAGTGTGAAAATCCTCATAGCAGATCTAAGAGATGATGTATACCTCACAAGAGTAATTATGATTAAGAAGGAAAATAGAAGAAGAGTGATCAATACAACATAATGAGCAACAGAATAATATGGTACAGTAGAACTCGGATAGAAGCAATAATAAATCACACACACTAGTTAATTAATCACAATATGGACAAATAAATAGTACAATGGTAGAGAGGATTCGAATGCCTAAGGTGGCAATTCGAATTAGCCTCTAAGAGTGATCATAAGATCAATAGAGTGTCATCGGAGCACAACTGGGTGTCCTTATGATCATCGGACCACAACTGGAAGTCTTCATCATCATCAGTGGAGTCATCAATGCTCAAGTAACTGTCAACCATCAGTCAAACTGAGTCTGGTAGGTGTAACTAAGTGTAACTCAGTGTAACTGAGTGACAACTGGACTGGTAGGTGAAGAAGGGCGAGTTGCTCCCTAAAATCAAGGAAGAAGGGCGCATTAAGCAACTGGAGGGATAAAACTGAATAGTGAGAAGCTCCTGGGGGCTGGCTAACTAAGGGCTAGGTGCTGGACTAATGACTGGGATGCATGCAAACCCTAGAATGCATGCAAACCCTAAAGATGCATGCATGACTAAAAATGTAAATGATCAAAATACTGGTGGGACTAGGATGGAGTATAGGAATATCCTAACACCCCCCCTTAATCCATCCTGGGCCCTGGTAACTAAGACCAAAGGTCACCCAATACAATGAATAATAACAGTCAATAAACCAAGGAAGTGGGAAAATTTCATGGGAAACATACCCCCTCCTCAAAAAATAGACTGTAAGGCACACATAAAAATAAATGCTCCAAACTCAAGCAGGTGTGATGCTTGGTCATATGTCTGGAGGTATCTTCTTCTTGGGAAGAAGTGGATCATGATCAAAAAGCATGTGCTTGTACTTGCTCTTCAGATCGAATGTGATGAGAACAAATCCAACAGTATGAGAATGATCATTGAACCTGTGATTCGAATCAACTGAGGGAGGATCAAATCTGTGAAAGTGCATATAGTCTTTTGTCTTCTCCTTCGAACCACCATGGGTGAGATTATGCCAAAAATAACTATTACATGTTTGCTTGAAATCAAAATCAGATTTAAGACTTAAAAAACAGTTTCTTGAGATCTCCTTTGAACCAGCAGGGGTGAGATCAAAACTATCATATGCATGAGAAATTATCCCAAGTAGTAATTGCTTAGAACCCAAATTAGATACAAGACTTGAATCATGGTTTCTTGAGATCTCCTTTGAACCATGAGAGGTGAGATCAAAACCAGTAGATGCATGAGAAATTATCCCAAGCGAATGGCCATGGTTTCTTGAGATCTCCTTTGAACCAACAGGGGTGAGATCAAAACCATGAGATGCATGAGAAATCTTCCCAAGCAAATGGCAATTGCCATATTATTCAATGACCTTCTGAAAGCATGGAATTATGATCATATAGTAGTATAAAAGAGGAGATAGCTGGAGAGGAGCGAATGCATTACCTTCAATAGCTGTTTTGACCTCTGAAATAATCATGTGATCATGATGCAAACCAACAGACTCTAGTGCAAGAGAGGATTTAGGACCTTCTACAATATCTAGAGTGTGAGCTGGCACAGAAAGAGAAGAAAGTTTGAGCATGAGTGTAGAATCTGCAAGTTCTTTGTGAACAACTTCAATGTGAGATGATACTGGTTCATGATCTAAGAGACCATCAAGAGGAGCAAATGCATCACTTTGTTTGCTTTCAAATGGGTTGGGACCAAGTCCTTCATTCTCTCTGCCAATATTTCATCCAGGTGAGCCCATAGCTCTTTTGGTGATGAAAAATCAGGGAGGTCATATAACATCCAATCAGACATAGCATCCAACATTGATCCAAAGGCTTTATCAACTTTATTTAACCAATCAATCTTCTCTTCAGAAGATTTGAACTCTCTTTCAAAACAATAGTCAAAGAGATCATGGCTCTTCAAGTCTGCTATCATTTTTGGTTTCCAATCATCATAGCTAAGAGGAGAGAAAGGAGAACGAGGAGTGATTTGTTTTGAATTCATTGAAGCTATAGAAGACCTACAAAAACAATATAGAATAACTGCAACTGCTACTGCTGCAAAAATGTAGAAACTGCTGCACTCGAAATCTTGGTAATAACCTGCAAAAAACTCTCAGGAATGGAGATAAAAAATACTCTCAACATGCTCTGATACCATGTGAAAATCCTCACAGTAGATCTAAGAGATGATGTATACCTCACAAGAGTAATTATGATGAAGTAGGAAAATAGACGAAGAGTGATCAATACAGTATAATGAGCAACAGAATAATATGGTACAATAGAACTCGGATAGAAGAAATAATACTTCACACACACTAGTTAATTAATCACAATATGGACAAATAAATAGTACAATGGTAGAGAGGATTCGAATGCCTAAGGTGGCAATTCGAATTAGCCTCTGAGAGTGATCATAAGATCAATAGAGTGTCATCAGAGCACAACTAGGTGTCCTCATGATCATTGGAGCACAACTGGAAGTCTTCATCATCATCAATGGAGTCATCAATGCTCAAGTAACTGTCAACCATCAGTCAAACTGAGTCTGGTAGGTGTAACTAAGTGTAACTCAGTGTAACTAAGTGTAACTGACTGTAACTGACTGTAACTAACTGTAACTAAGTGTAACTGAGTGACAACTGGACTGGTAGGTGAAGAAGGGCAAGTTGCTCCCTAAAATCAAGGAAGAAGGGTACATTAAGCAACTTGAGGGATACAACTGAATAGTGAGAATCTCCTGGGGGCTGGCTAACTGAGGGCTAGGTGCTGGATTGATGATTGGGATGCATGCAAACCCTAGAATGCATGCAAACCCTAAAGGTGCATGCATGATTGAAAATGTAAATGATCAAAATACTGGTGGGATTAGGATGGAGTATAGGAATATCCTAACAATTAGACCTAGGATGCATGCAAACCCTAAAGGTGCATGCATGATTGAAAATGTAAATGATCAAAATACTGGTGGGATTAGGATGGAGTATAGGAATATCCTAACAATTAGACCATAGTAAGTCATAACAATCTAAATTAAAAGCGTGCTTTTAACTACACATTGTACCTGCGTATATGGTGACCTGCCAATCCTTGTTGGAGATGGTTGGTCATGGTAGTCAGGGAATACCTGTTGGAATATTCTCACCATAATTTTTTGTATTTTGCATGCCTGCATGCAATTCTGCATACATCTAGTCATTTGCATGTATTTGCATTCAATTGCATGCATCCAGTCATCAGTATGGTAGTCTTCCAACACCTAGTCCTTATTTTGTAGCCCCCAAGACCCTATTTCTGCTTAGTTTTATCCCTCCTAGCCATTAAGGCTCCCTTGTTTTCATCACTGGGTCACAAGTGCACCTTATTCCACCTATTTAGGAGTTACTTCAGTTAGTTGGTTGGTTGATGACTCAGTTCCTTGATTCAGGGGATGATTGATCAGTTAACTGACTGAAGCACTTAGATAGGCACCTACTAAGACTATTTGAGATCTACTGACTACTGACAGCTCCTCATGCACCCACATTGGAGTCTCCTTCCCTATATCAGTTCTCATGCACTCAGTTAGACTCATTTGACTGACTATTTGACTTTTGTGACTACTGCTACTAGTTTGGATGATGTCTACAACGCTATCCAAGCCACACTTTGAGGAGAATTCCAATGACCTTAGATGCATTCGAATCCATTTGATTGTATTCAGTTATTATTCATTATTCAGAGTGCCAGCTCACAGCTGATGTATGATACAACAGTTTTTCTCCATTTTTTGTGTAATGAGTGATTACTGATTCAACATTTCTTCTTCTTCTTTCTACACTACATGAGTGAATTCTAGTGAGGTCTGCTACTGCTGAGTGATCCTAATCCTAAAATATCACATGGTATTAGAGCTGACAGCGGCTATTCAAATTGCAACAGCAGCAGTTGCAACAATTTCTTGAGCAGTTGTCTTTCATTGAGCATCGAAAGCCTCTGGGTTTCCACAACAAATATTGGTGCTATTTCCTTGAATTGACTGGATCAATCCAGTGAGATCTAGCAAGGTGTGAAGGACCCAGTCACATGTGATTAGTGTCCTAAGGTAGTGCTCAATTCGAATTGGAGCAGATCTTCATTTCATAATTCTCATTTGTTTTGCAAGAATCTCCCTCTTTCAGCTTCAAATTCTTCAGTATCATGGATCTCAAGTTGAATTCATTCAACTACTTTGAATGGAAGGAAAAAATGGACATCTTCTTGAAGTCGAAGAGTCTTTCCAGAGTAGTGAATGGCTCTGCAGTTGAGCCCATTAGTGCAGTAGAGAAATCCAAGTACTTAGACAAGCTTGATGAAGCAGTAGGACTACTACTACTTAGCATTTTTGAAGATTTGCACTTTCATGTTATCGATTTGAAGACTCCAAAGGAGGTTTGGGACAAGCTCTAATCCCTCCTTGGCCAGAAAGATGATTTGAAGGGGCATAAACTAGAAAATGAGCTCATCTCCTTGAGCCCAAGTAGTTTCGAAACTATCACTAAGTTTCTCAACAAATTCAAGAACTTGATTTCACAGTTGAATAGGTATGGGATTGAGAAGGAAGAAAAACAATTGATTCTTTCCATCCTGTCGAAGTTAGGCCCTGATTATTCAATGTTTGTTTCAACCTTCTAGTCAGCAAAGTTGTCCATTCCAAAATGGAAATTCCCTTCGCTTGAAGACTTCATCGAATCTCTAACTCTTGAGGAGGAGAAGCTAGTGCACATGGGAGTGATAAAAGCCAAATTGGATTCAGCTCTTGCAGCTACTGAGTCAAGGAGAGCGAATGGAAAAGGAAAACAAAATTTTTTTGATAGAAATTTGAATGACCCAAAGCAGAAGGAGGTTCCCATACAGTCAGATGGAGCCTCGAGTCCTAAGAAGGACAAGAAAGATCAGAAGGGAAAATCCAAGTGCACATACTGTAATCGAGGATATCACCCTAAGAGCTCATGTATGAAGAATACCATAGATCTCATGGCTTCACTTCTTGAGAAAAATAATATTCCACTACCTGCATGTGCTAGAAAGAAAGAGAGTGAACCATCTGGATCTAAGAACAAAGAGAGATGCCATGCCCTCATGGCAAGTGCCTCAACTAAATCCTCCTTCATCATATATTCTAGAGCATCAAGACACATGTCTTCCTCCAAGAATCTCTTCACTGGATTCGAAGCTACTGTTGGACCATCCATTATGTTGGGGAATGATTATGAGGTCTCCTCTGAGGGGATTGGAAGAATCAAACTACATCATGGATACTTCTCGGATGTACTCTATGTCCCCACTCTCACTGGTAATCTACTTTCAGTATATCAGATGACCCATACTGGAGATCCCAAGAGGGTCATATTCTCTCCAAATGAGATCGAAATTCAGGACATGGTATCAGGTTCTACCATTGCAAGAGGTGTTGCAAATCATAAGTTGAAACTGTATGAGTTCTCCCACTTCTTACCTCTCTCAAAGCAATCTGCTCTTCGCACTCATGCCCATGAAGAGATTATATTGTGGCATGAAATATTTGGGCATCTTAACTATCAACACTTGCAAGACATGCATACTAAAGAGATGGTTGAAGGGCTTACCAAGATCAAGTTTCCCAAGGGAAACTGTCATGGTTGTTTGATTGGAAAGCATCCTGAAAAGAAATTTGAGAAGGGGAAGGAAAGGAGAGCCTCTCATCCTCTAGATCTGATTCATAGTGATGTTGCAGGGCCATTTCCAGATCTATATTTGAACAAGGAAAGGTATATTATTACTTTTATTGATGATTATTCAATATTTACATGGGTATACTTTCTCAGATTAAAGTCAAAAGTATTTGGATTCTTTAAGTTTTTCAAGTCTTCTGCAGAAAAGTTTTCAGATAGAAAGATCAAGGCCATTCGCATTGATAATGGAGGTGAGTACATCAAGGGTGACTTTCAAACTTTTTTTGTTGAAGAGGGAATTGAAATGCAATATATTGTTCCCTATACACCACAACAGAATGGTGTTACTGAAAGGAAGAACAGAACATTGAAAGAAATGGCCACCTACTTGCTAAAGTCAAAAGGGTTACACCCTAGTCTTTGGGTAGAAGCCATTAACTGTGCCACCTATCTTCAAAATAGAGTTCCTCACAAAGGACTCAAAGACATGACTCCTTTCGAAGCATGGATGGGATACAAACCTGATGTGTCTCATATTAGAGTGTTTGGATCCAGAGCATGGGAAAGGATTCTAGTTGAGAAAAGGAGAGCCCTAGATCCACAAAGAAGAGAGTGTATCATGATGTGTTATGCATTGAATGCAAAGGCCTACAAGCTTCTTGATCCTTCTACTATGACCACATTCCTTGATAAGACTGTACAGTTTGAGGAATGGCCTCTTCATGCTGCTCATCCTGTTGAGCAAGAGAGATTGCCTACCACACCTCCACTGCTTGATGAGATCCAAGAGAGAGAATATTCATCACATGGCAGTTCATATTCAGAGTCTAAAAGTGAAGATGATGAAGATCGAATGTTAGATTCAGATCCAAAAGAACCTGAATGTTGGTTGTGGAGCATGATCTGCAGATTCAGAGATTATTATCCAGCCATGTTTGTACCCTAGCTTTATATGATATGTAAAAAGGACTGTACACTCACCCCAATGGTGGGGGTGTGGGGGGGGCGACCCGTGGTATTTTCCCATTGTATCTCCCTTATAAAAGAAAGACATTGTAACACGATTAGGGTTGATGTATTAGGTTTTATGCATTGTAAAGATCTATGAGATCGGAAGAGAGACTGTGAGACAAGGATGAGGAAGTGCAGTGGTTGTGCTACAGGTTGTATCCCTTCACTTTGCTGGACGGAATAATAATAAGGACTGGAAACTTCAGTGTGGATGTAGCCCATATTGGGGTGAACCACGATATATCTGTGTCTCTCTTCTAATGTGTGTGTGATTATATTTGCATTTCTGTTTATTGTTATTGCTCGGCGATCCCGTTTTTCTACGTAGACCATCTTGGGGTGAACCACGATATATCTGTGTCTCTCTTGTAATGTGTGTGTGATTATATTTGCATTTCTATCATCTACCTGGTCATGCTCTCTCTCCCTCCACTCTAGAACCATCCTGGAGTGCAAAGCAAGAGATTTTTAGTCAGTTTCATGCTTAAAAACTTCTTCACGGCCTTACCCGCAAGCTATATTGTAGACAGGTACGGGTAGATGCGGGCAGTCAGTTTTTGACAACGCGTTTGATGCCCTACCTGCGACCCGCATACTTCTAGCCCGCGGGTAGCGCCGAATCCATTTAGGGCTTGGCCAAACAAAATAACCCACCAACCAAAATTGAAATAAAAGCACTTAAATGAAAGTTATGGCAGTGACCACTAACCTGCTCCAGACGGTTCGTTGAACGGTTGCTTGTAACTCCCACGATCTGCGCTTGAAATTTCAGGTGCAAACTTACCACTCAACTCCAAAATGGTGAATAGTGCAAATGAATTGAAAATTATTAAATTTTGTTACTATTTATAATTTTCTGGACCCACTTTTCTATAGTTTTGTCCATTTTGGGCCATTATGAACTAATATCGTGTCATGGAGTAATGTTTTTTCAAACAGATTTCCTCGGCGAGAGTTGTTCCGATTCATTTCACACCTACGGTAGGTATGTTTCACACCTGGCATATAGGTTAGATGCCATTTCCACATGCATTATGCATTTGACCTGTTGACCATTTTCATAAACCCTAGGTGTGACCCCGCTCCGTGACTGACACGGAACCTTCACACTATTATAGAAGTGTCATCATGTGGCGGTAGGGCTTTCTCGAACATGGGTACCCTAGTTAGAACCCCCTTATGCGTTTTGGTGCCCATGCTATTGTTTGTCCTTAGGATTGTGAGTCCTTTGTAGTCACGCCATGACGTTGCGATAAAGACTCATACTCTACTTTGTCTTATGCTGGCCATCTCCCTTAAGGACTCCGCTTAGTTATATCATGTTGTGATTGCATTGCATCATCCTGCTTGCCGCTTGAGCCTTGTGCCGGCTCCCGCTTTCTCAATTGTTAGCCTGGTGCCTGAGCACTTTCCCTGTCGAGCCATGCAAAGCTTATATATTTTCCCTTCACAATTTGATGACCCTTTGACCCTGAGGAAACACCCCCCCGAGTGTCCACATCCTACATGCACTTCCTTGCATTGAGCATAGGTATGCTCCACTACTTGGGACTAGTATGCTAGCTATTTGACACTCGTTCCCTCACTTGTTGTACTATAAGCAATTTTATTCTTTTTCAAGCTTTTCCCAAATATGAAAAAGACAAAAAAATCAAATATTCCAAAAAGCCAGATGGGATTATGGTCATTATTTCTTGTTGGCAGCTGTTGTGTCGCCTTTGAAAAGAGCATTCATTCCACTCCGTACATTATGAGTTGGGACTATAGTTGGGCCTTAGGAGCTGTACTTGTTTCTCAGTTTTCTCCACCAATTGGTTAAGCTTCTAGTCATTATGGAGCCCTTTGTAATGCCTCCTGCATTGCACAGTTTATGTCGAGTCTATGCTGCCCGAGTCTATCCATCTACACATGCTCTTGTTCAAAGGAAGTCCTAAAACCAGTGTCGGCCACTCCTCAGATATCTTGACTATTGCATTTCGGCCATCCTTATTGAGTCAGTCCGTTTCACCTGAGATCTTCCAAATCTTTCAGCATTGTGGGTACCTCGGGCTGGTTGATGGGGGATGCCTTAATGCCCTCCTTCCAGCGAGTCTCGTTCCGTCGACCTCAACTCATTTATTCCGATACTTGAGGCTTAGAGTTCAGTTGAGTACCTTGAGGCTTGCAGTCATTAGTGGCAGGTTCTCTCGCCATCGATAGTTTTGGGAATACATCAATGTCCCTTGATCGATGGATTCATCCTAGTGTTTGACTTCAACCCATTTATTCACACTCTGATGATTGTGCTCTGTTCCTTGATGCCCATTTCCATTATCGGTGGGTCATCTCGCATCTGTTAATGGTATACATCAATGACCGGTAATCAGACGATGTCTCATCAGGTTCGACCCCAACTCCTTTATTCACTTGATGGGACTTGCACCATTGAAGACTTGTGTAGAAGACCTCAGGCGATTGTGGCATTCAGTATGCTACATATGACTTTGACTTTACATCTGAGATATCACCTCTCAGATTTCAGCAGTTTGTACCTCCAGTTTGCACCAATTGTCTTCTTTTCAGCAGAAGACCATATTTTACTGTAGAGGGATCATGGCTATGATCACTTATGACATACTTATGTACTACCTATTCATGGCCATTGTATCAGATTGTTGTACTATACCGACATGTATTCAGAGATACTATTGTATTATGACGAGTGATCCGTTCTTTCCACTTGTGTCTCCATGACTCTACTTCTGAGTTTTATAATGTATTTCGGCCATCGTACCAATTTCAATCTCTAACCTCACACATTAGGGGGCATCTGTTACACAGAAATCTTCCACCCTGTGAACATCAACATTATTTGGCCTGTAGGATCCATTTCAGTGACTCAGATCCATTTTCATCCTTCAGTGATACTAGTTTATCCTATTTTTGTTCCTACCCGCATGTTGCATCACTATAGCATGCGTACCCATGAGTTGCATCCCTATAGCCCGCATGTATCAAGTAAAATGGTAAAAACCACTATTTTATTACTTTTTACTCCCAAAAAGCGGTCATCGGGTGACCTTTGGCTCTCCATTTTCCCAAGTAACGTCTCGATGAGTCCTTTCACCTACCTTTGAGAGGACTATATATTGAGCACATATGGCTTATGGACGGGAGGAAGAGGAGAATAGTAAAGGTACTCTAGTGGATTTTTGCCCTATCTTGAGTCTACACTCATTGATCCTTGTAGTTGTGAACTAGTTATGTTCACCTTCCAAACTCCTTTCTAGTTTGAGTTTGTCATTCATGGAGGATTGAAGTGGTGGAGGCACAAGTGGATTGATCTAGATCTTGGTTCAGATTGGTTGCTGGCAAGAGGTCGTATCACTTTGTACTTCTTCTTGTTCATTAATAGAAATGCTCATATTCTCGTCCATTCATGGTGTGAATGTCATTTATTACACATTGGGTTGCATTTGATTATGATATTATGGACCATTGTTATTGATGATGTTAATGCTATTTATATATCACATGTACTTGTTAGATATTTGTTGTCAAGACTAATTTGCACATTACAAGTGCTTGGACGCGCGCGGATTGAAAGCTCCAACGGGGATCTACATCAAACGTTGGATCGAGGTTGGTTACATTTCTCCATTGTTTTAACATTGTCAATTATAATAGCATTGTTTTGAGAATTGAGTAGATTTCTGGTAGTCATCTGTCTGTTGTGGTATTCCCAAGCCATAGTGAGTTTTCTCCAATACATCTTGCCTTCCCAAAACGCATTGGAGAACCTCAACCGAGGAGATTTGGAGGCTCAACAATCCCAAATTTATCTTGCAAGAACGATTGGAAAGGTAAGCATCTAAATCGTTGCCTCATCTCGTCATTAAGTTTATAAATTGTTATGTTGCCCTAATCTAAAAATATTTGTAAATGAAATGCCAAAACTTAAAATTTTAAAATTTTAATGAATTTTACATACACCCCGTTAGACACAATGGCTCACTGATCACATCAATCATCATTGTCACCTAAAAATATTTGTAAATCAAATGCCAAAACTTAAAATTTTAATGAATTTTACATCCACCCTGTTAGACACAATGGCTCATTGATCACATCAATCATCATTCTCACCCAACATATCTGTCTATAATATCATTCTGATTATCATTAATTTTCATAACCCAAGCAAGCATTATGTCCCTGTTTCATACTTCCTTAGATCAACATTTTGTTCATTGTATGTAGCCCCAATAATCATGAATTCATGCTGTCCATACATATCATCAGCATCTTAGTTTGTACACCAGCAACACATCAGCATATTATACATCTTCATTATGTCATCATTATTCATGTCATATCAATCTCCTCCCATATCTCCATTCATACACTTTACACTGTCCATATGCACATCACAACATTATGCCCATATCATTAGTCATCTCTTCATCATTCTACCAGCATGTCTTCATTTTGTCCATCAATAGGCTGCCTCAGTTTAACTAATAAAAATACATATCATTGTCACATCATCATGGTCTTTATGCCTGCATGGTCTCCACCCTTATGCCCTCAATGACCCATAATGTATGCTTACAATGGTCATATGAAATGATATTTATGTTTGTAATGTATGCCTGAGATGATATTTATGTTTGTAATGTATTCGTTCTTGCACAAAGTTTGTACATTTTCATTTTTGAGAGATGTCATTATAGCACATGTATACGTTTCTAATGATTTGTATTTGTATTTTTTGTTTTGCAGTGACGACCATGGATGCCCACACTGACATCGAAAGAGAGATTCAGAGGCTCAGAGAAATTCGAGCCTCAATTACTATTGTTGATGAGAGGCATGTTATGCTTGCATCCAATTTGAATGCAATGATAGAGACCTTTAGTAGGTCTAATGGTGCTTTGCAAGATATTGCCACTTTCAGAGAAAGAAAGAGGAAACAATATGCGGATGGACTTAGCTATAGAGAAGTCAAGAAGTTGAAAATCTCAAAAGAACAAACATTATCCCTGTTTAGAGATCCACGGAATGGTGAAGTCCCTAATGCAAAAAAAAGGCACATTTCTATCGAGTGGTGTACCTATCAACCATTCATAGATAACTGGATGGACCGATGGTACATGGTGTTTGATGCACCGCCACACAACAACAGGGAAATGCCTTTGTATTTTTTGAGAAATATGTACGCAGAGTTTGTGCTGGGGAAGCATGTTAACTATTTTGATATCTTGGAGTACCAAGGTGTTGGGATGGGGATGCCTCAACAACATCCCAATGCGAGGCACATAGATCCCAATCTCCCAGTAGCTCCACCTCGTCGGAAGCTACCCAAGCCAGATGTGCCACCTACACATTAGTTAGTGCCAGAGGCACAAGATTCATTCCTACTGTTGGCACAGACAATTGTTCACCATAGAATGTATCTTCATGGTACGAACCATGTAGGGCCATCAGAGCCACCATCCATGGGTGGAGTAGAGCCACCATTTGTTGGTGGGGTAGATACACCACCTCCCAATGGGGTAGAGCCACCACCTTCCAGTGGCCGGGGAGCATCTAGTAGTGGCACTGCACCTACACAGCATGAGCACAACCATCAGCCCCACCCATGCACAGTATGCGGCCATCCTTGCTTTGGTCTTGTCCAAATAGATGATACCTTTACCGGGTATTTCACACAGGTAAGTAAGTGGTTAACAATTTAGTGTCATTTTAAAATTATTTTTCCTTACTATACACATATATATAGATTGCTAATTTTTTAATGGTTTTAAAACTTGTAGTTACTGCAAGAAGGGAACGGGGTTGAAGACCTTTGCACTGATGATGAGCATAGTCTAGAGGCCCATGCACCAGCACCACATGATGATGATGATGATGTTTCCATATGTTCAATGACAACAACTCATAATGAGGTAACTATTTCAACATGACATTATTTTAGTACATGAGTAGATCCAGTTAACAATTTAGTGTCATTTGTAAATTATTTTTCCTTACTATATACATATATAGATTGCTAATCTTTTTAATGATTTTAAAACTTGTAGCTGCCACAAGAAGGGCATGAGGGCCAAGAGGCTCATGCAGTAGAACCTTCTGAGTTACAAGATGTTGTCATACCTTCAGCGACAACATCTCATGCTGAGGTAACTATTTCAACATGACATTATTTCAACACATCTTACTTTTTTATCACATGTTACTTAATCAATGCTACACGATCTAATATTTACAATTTTCTAAATTGTAGGTTGTAGATCCCCATCAGATGGAAGTCATTTCATCTAGTGAGCTCCCCCCTGGTGGGAATACAATCGATAGCGTGCCCACGGAGACACAATGGGCGGCAGACTGTTTCTTAGAATTGATTGACATATACAGTACATCGGTATATATTTCATCATTTTCAGTTTGTTAATACATGTTATTCCATTGACCAATGCATTTCTAACTACGTCATTATTGGTGATTGTAGCCACCAGTAGATATACATTCGAGACTGTCAGCAGTTCGATCTCCCCGTAGTCCCAACGTGCAAAAGGGACAAGTGTACAAGAGAGGCTCCACTCCTAGAAAGAATGTGGATGTCCTCTATAGCAAACACACGAGAGATCCATCTACCCCTGACCTAACAAAGGTCATTGATGCTACAGTCAATGCCGCATCTACAATAGCCATGAGTCATACGGAGGTAACTATTTGGACAATCATAATGCATAGTATTTAACCATGTTATTATATTGTTTATTCATGCATGTCTAATTATTTCTCCATTTGGTGATTGTAGCCATTAGTAGCAGTAGTTCGCGACCCCTCTGCTCAATCCATGGTTCTGACCGGGTCTCCTCTTGCGGTGAGATGTTCATTAATGACCAAGTTTTTTTATTCAATTTACCCAAACACGTTGATCAATGTTGAATTGTTGAATTAATTGAGATATGATCTTTTATTTGCAGAACAAAACTATAGAGATGCCTTCCATGAGCACACCGCTCACATCTATACCCCAGGAGGACTTGGTGAGTGTTTGTCATAAATAATTTGGCCATAAGTTAATTTTTTAAGTTTGTTGATGGTAGGGTATTAGTGCAGTTATTTGATAAAAATAATGTTTTTTTTTGCAGACTTCTGAGATGCCGAGCGATCCCAGGGAGATGGTCGATAGAGGAAAGTTAGGGAAAAACAAGAGAAAGATTGATTTTTGATGTTGCATAGTCTTGGATAGATGTATTTTGACATACATGTACACATTGTTGTACTTAGGGATACATGTACATTGACAGGCCATTTGAGGGCCGGCTACTTTCCCATATTTTGTATTACAAACATTCGACTATCAATATATTCCATATTTTCTCTTGAGTTTCGACTTGTGCTTGTGATGATTCATCTCTTCCACAAATTGATAAATTATGCTATTGAAATTTATAAAATTACATTTCAAGCAATATTTATTCTCTTACATTTATTGCATTGATCACGTAACATCTCACCATTGTGTTATGAAAACATTATCTTAATGGAAAAAACTAATAATATCTTTCAATAGTTCAATGAACTTAGCACATGCATATTAATTTGATATCTAATTTAAAATTGTGTTTTTTGTCAACTCCAAGGGTTCATACCCATTGATCATGATTATGGTTGCAAGGAAAAAACCTTTGTCATAATAGTAACATGCTACGCATACCATCAATGTAATCCTATGACATTTTCAGACAGTAAGAGGAAGTCCAATAGATGTTATGCATACCATCAATGTAATTCTATGACATTTTCAGAGAGTAAGAGGAAGTCCAATAGATGCTACACATTTCATCAAATTATGCGTACATGAGCATCTATGTAGTTCGATTGAATGGCAAGGAATGCATAACTTAAATTGTAATAAAATTCATCGGGCCTTCATGTACATATGGTCAAATATATGTAACAAATATACCCTAGTTTGTTAAAATATACTAACCAATAGCTGGTCATGAATTCACTCTCATAATATCGCTGAAGATATAAACCCTATCCTTACTAAACCCTAGTATGTAAGACACTAGTTTGTGCTTTACCTCTTTCATATGTCCATTTTCCACCTGTCATAATGCAAAAGTAATCATCCAGAATCCATGGAAAATGAAATACCTAACTAGTTTAATGATATTCCTTGATAGTGTTGTATTGATGAACGAAAATAGGATGTTCATGGTCCTATGTTTGTTTTGATAAATTGCACAAGTTTCGTAATCATCATCCTCATCCTCATCCTCACCATACTCACCCTCATCATCATCTTCATCATCGCCATCATCATCATCATCATCATCATCATCATCTTCATCACCACCACCACCATCATCATTATCGTCATCATCATCTTCAACACCACCACCACCATCATCATCATCATCATCATCATCCTCCTTGTCATCCTCACCCTCATCCTCATCCTCATCCTCATCATCCTCATCATCCTCACCCTCATCCTCATCCTCATCATGTGTCTAGGATGGTTCCAGTTGGGAACGCTAGCCACAAGTGCCCGGTGGACGATTTTGCAAAGTTGACCCCCGTGGGCAAAAATTGCACACTCCCTCATTGAGAAAAAACCTAGTTTCCAAGATGGACATACAAGATGACACCATGGCCATGGGACCGGAGGGGAGGGGCACCCCTAGCGTTGTCCTGACGTCCTGAGTCCAACGGCGCCGACGGTTCGTCGATCCGAGCCACGGTCTTCATTCTATGGCTCATTCCGTCTCGCATCCAAAAGGCCTTCAGGGACACCTGCTAGATACCTCCCTGGGCCATAGAACTCCAACCGTGCAATAAAACTAGGTTCGAGGGAGACATGCAGGTGTTTCTAGGATGGTTCCATCTGGGAACGCTAGCCACAAGTGCCCGATGGACGATTTTGCAAAGCTGACCCCCGCGGGCAAAAATTGCACACTCCCTCACTGAGCAAAACCCTAGTTTCCAAGATGGACCTACAAGATGACACCGTGGCCATGGGACTAGAGGGGAGGGGCACTCCTAGCACTGTCCTAACATCCTGGATCCAACGGCTCCAATGGTTCGTCGATCCGAGCCATGGTCTTCATTCTATGGCTCGTTCCGTCTCACATCCAAAAGGCCTTCAGGGACACCTGCTGGATACCTGCCAGGGACATAGAATTCCAACCGTGCAACAAAAACGGGTTTGGGGGAGACATGCAGGTGTGTCTAGGATGGTTCCAGCTTGGAACGCTAGCCACAAGTGCCCGATGGACGATTTTACAAAGTTGACCCCCGTGGGAAAAAATTGCACACTCCCTCACTCAGCAAAACCCTAGTTTCCAAGATGGAATTACAAGATGACACCATGGCCATGGGACCGGAGGGGAGGGGCACCCCTAGCACTGTCCTGACATCTTGAATCCAACGACACCTACTGTTCATCGATCCGAGCCACGGTCTTCATTCTATGGCTTGTTTCATCTCGCATCCAAAAGGCCTTCAGGGACACCTGCTGGATACCTACCGAGGCCATATAACTCCAATTGTGCAACAAAACTGGGTTTTGGGGAGACATGCAGGTGTGTCTAGAATGGTTATAGTTGGGAACGCTAGCCACAAGTTCTCGGTGGATTATTTTGCAAAGTTGACCCCCGTGGGCAAAAATTGCACACTCCCTCACTGAGCAAAACCCTAGTTTCAAAGATGGAGACGGAACGAGCCATAGAATGAAGATCGTGACTCGGATCGACCAACCTTCGGTGTCGTTGGATTCAGGACATCGGGACAGTGGTAGGGGTGCCCCTCTCCGCCGGTCCCATGGCCCATGTGTCACCTTGTAGGTCCATCTTTGAAACTACGGTTTTGCTGAGTGAGGGAGTGTGCAATTTTTGCACACAGGGGTCAACTTTGCAAAATTGTCCACCAGGAACTTGTGGCTAGAGTTCCCAGCTGGAACAATCCTAGACACACCTGCATGTCTCCCCCAAACCTGATTTTGTTGCACGGTTGGATTTCTATGGCCCCGGCAGGTATCCAGCAGGTGTCCCTGAAGGCCTTTTGGATGCGAGATGGAATGAGCCATAGAATGAAGACTGTGGCTCGGATTGATGAACCGTTGGCGCTGTTGGATTCAGGACATTGGGATAGTGCTAGGGGTTCCCCTCCCCACCGGTCCCATGGCCCATGTGTCACCTTGTAGGTCCATCTTGGAAACTAGGGTTTTGCTCAGTGAGGGAGTGTGCAATTTTTGCCCACAGGGATCAACTTTGAAAAATCGTTCGTTGGGAACTTATGGCTAGCGTTCCCAGCTGGAACCATCCTAGACACACCTGCATGTCTCCCCTAAACCCGGTTTTGTTGCACGGTTGGATTTCTATGGCCCCGGCAGGTATCCAACAGGTGTCCCTGAAGGCCTTTTGGATGCGAGACGGAACGAGCCATAGAATGAAGACCATGGCTCGGATCGATGAACTGTCGGTGCCATTGGATTCAGGACGTCGGGGCAGTGCTAGGGGTGCCCCTCCCCTCTAGTACCATGGCCCATGTGTCACCTTGTAGGTCCATCTTGGAAACTAGGGTTTTGCTCAGTGAGGGAGTTTGCAATTTTTGCACACGGGGGTCAACTTTGCAAAATCGTCCACCGAGCACTTGTTGACGAATGATGATCATGATGATGGTGAGGATGTGGATGAGGGTGAGGATGATGAGGATGATGATCATGATCATGGTGGTGATGATGATGAATATGTTGATGATGAGGGTGATGAGAATGATGATCGTGATGATGACGATGATGATGGTTTACCATGATAATAATGAGGATGATGATCATGATTGTGGTGGTGAGGATGATGAAGATGTTGATGATGATGATGATGATGATGATGATTACAGTGGTGGTGGTGGTGGTGATGAATATGATGATCCTGATGATGATGATGATTACGAAACTTGTGCAATCTATCAAGTTGTACCAATTCTATGCAATTTATGAATCTATCAAGCTATCAATGTATGGCTGCAATAGTCAAAATATTAATGTCAATACTCAATGAGACCACGGAACAAAATCATAGCATACATGTACACCACATACCTATAACATAATACACAATAAAACAAGCAAACCATGTACCATATTACCTACCTATGGTCATTCGACTAGACCATTAGGATCACCTCGAATACCAATGGTTTGTTGTAACATCTCGTGTTCGGAATAAGGCAATAAGTATCATGCCTTTGATGAGTTCTTCCTTGGCATTGTTTGCAGCTGGAGGTTTGTGCCAATAAATAAGTGTGTATAATGGTATACAATCCCACCTGGTCTATAATCTTCATATGTATACTCTTTTCTATTTGCTGAGTAGGAAACCTGGTTCAAATATTCTCCCTTTATAACCATCGATCCAATCGGAAAATCAACTCCCTTAGAGTCCCGCAATGGGACATTTAGGGTTTTCTTCCCCTCTAAGCAACGTGCCAGCCAATAGTTAGTGCGCCATGCATTGCGTCTTGGGGCGACCACTGCGTATATGTGACCTGGAGAAATTATAGTTCCAATGTTTTAGTCAACTAATTAGACACAACTAGTTGTCAAAAATATCAAAAATATACACAGCTAATTAGACACAACTAGTTGTCAAAAATATAAAAACATTAATCAAACCTGGTTGTACGAGATCTAATATGTGGTCATAGTCTGGTGAAATACTTGATTGGTCCTCCTCCAACTGGGATAATTCTGTAGCTATCTGTCGACCAATGGGGAGTGATACACGGTCCCAGCTGTCAACCCAATCCATGGATTCACATTCGTCCCATTCACCACTACTACATGGAGAACAAAAACATGATAGTTTCCTTGTCCACATTTCAAGTATAGCATTGTCCGACGTTCTAACTGAATGAAATGCACGAGTTCCTTGGATGTTCTTGCACTCATATAACTGTGAATGATCTACATCCACCACCTCCCAAAAATATCTAACCACATGTGCTTTCCTGGTTGAGTGATCTTCCTGCCTTCTTACTCCCTCCCCCATGACTAAAGCACAACATTCAACGATGGTTTTTGCATTTTGGATGATAGGTCCATCTGTGAACTTCATTTATTTCCTGCGTAATGCAATCTTTATGCACGCACCTGCTCCATCGTGTTCACCTTTTCCATGTCCGGTCTCAAAATAGTTCCAAATATGTGGCCCCTTGTACCTTTTGTGGAGCATACACAACCATTGGAAGACACGAGCATTTTTGAATTGCCCTGCACAACCGTCAGACCAAATCCAATGTTGTTCCATCTGTATACTATTATCCTTCAAGTGATTGTAGAACATTTGAAAGCTGTGTTGCACAAAAGCCAAGTCGTGACACCTGTCATCACTTATGTAGAAGTGATACTCCTTCAATAGAACCCTATTGTCTCCAGTACTATCTTCCCCATGTCTATAGGTGATATGGACCATTAGGCTGACCTGGTCTGAGTGATAGTATTGACGTTGAATCTCATTTTGCGGTTGAAGAGTGTAGTTTTCCGCAAAATCGACCACTGATAGGATAGTCCCAATAGGAAATGTATCCCTGCATGTTCTAAACTGTTCATCTTGCCAACGAGCCACATGCACATGCTTTACATATTGTTGTGTATTTTCAAAGAATTCCTCCATGAAGTCACAAACCTGTACCTAGTATATCAACAATAAAGACATTATATCAATAGATTGTTACATATGAAATTGCAATCTGAAGAAAAAATAGTATCCAACAGCTCATTACCAACTTGAGAAGTTACCAATTGTATTTTTTTTCTTTCGTTCCCTCCATCAATATCATACGTGACATATTTGAATGACTGCAAGTTCACCTCCTGCCTCCCAAGTTCATGCTCATCGGTCACATGTATGCATTTTTCCAATATGGTGAATCCACCACACCCTGGGCATGTCCCATCTATGCAAGTTTTTTGATAAAATGTGCAATCATTTGGCTTGCTACACAAAATGCTATGAATAAAGTCTCTAGATGGAATCGGTGGTAATGCAGCTGAGCATTCCTGCACAAGAGTATTATGCAATACACAAAAAATATATGTATATGTGTCATAATAGTAACCATACTCAATGTGGTATTGACAACAACATGTGTTACGAATTGTGTTTATTTTAACATACCATGGTTTTCATTTTTCAAATGATCTTTGGCCCAAGTCAAGTTTGTTATGTTCATTCCTAAAACTCTCGTATAATTTTGTTTGTGTCATATCAAGAAAATGTTTAATGTGTGGTTCACGATCCTTTGAACCCCTTCTCAATTTTAGTACATCTTTTTGGTTGGAGGAAGGTCTAGTGTTTTCATGCCAAAAAGCTTGCACTAATCCCTTTACCACATCAATGAGCTTCATATCAGAGTGTGGCAACCTGCCAATGAAGGCCCAAACATCTGTTTGACCGGTTTCAAGTTGTTCTCTTCTAACACAATACCTATGAAGTGTCTTCACATTCAAATTAACAATTTTGGATGTAGGTTTAAGAAAACGAAGTGCCCTAGTGCTTTTGTTAATGATTGATTGTGACAACACACGATGAGTCGCATTGCGATCCTTTGAGCAAGATTTCTTTCCAATTGTACTAAATGCATCTACTAAAATTTTAACGATATGAGAACTTGGTTCTAACTTTTTGGCCATCTTTATCCCTAATGTTCTTCCAACAACAGTCATATGCCTAGATTTCAACAATGATAAAAATAATTTGCACTTGTCCCCATCACATTTAGAATAAAAAAAGTTATCAAGTATTTGTCGAGTTTGAAAAGCAATAGAACGTGTAAACAACGTACCTTCAAGTGAACTAATGAGAGTTTCATCAACCTGTATACGTCTCGGAGTTCTTCGGCGTGCAGTTGCTAATGGAGGTAAGGGTGTTGGAACTGGAGCATGTACACCATCACCAGGACGCTCTGGCGTTTCCATAGGTGCCCCTGTCTTTCATTCTCTTGGACGGTCTCCATAATATTTGCTTCTTCCATTGTCAATCCTCCACTCAATGCCTCTCTAACTTCGTTGCTTGTATAACCACTACCCAACAAGTCATGCACTACCATATTTTGAGGTTGAATTGATGTGGGAATTGAAACATCACCCGATGAGAACCTACGTCTTACTTCTTCACTAGTGCCATGGGGTGCTTGTTCATCAAATGTTGTTGAAATTGAGGACCCCTCTAGTGAATTTCTTCCTATTTCTTGAGGTGGATGGGTAGGAACAATCGTGGCATCATCTACGGTTGGAATTGGATGAGTTTCCATGGAATGCCTTCAATTCCACTTGTCAAATCTTTTCTTTTCTCTAACTTCTTCCATGGTTTCTTGAGGTTTCTCTTTCCTTGCCGATTTCATTTTTCGATTGCGTGAATTCCCCATGACCACAATGAGCAATACCAAGAAAATAGATCCTAGAGGTGTGCTCAATTATTCAAATATCCAAGTTATTTCTCAACTATGAATATATGTTCTTCAAGCTTGCGTAATTGTCAATATAGATACTTCCTCAATTGTGAATATAGATGAACATCAATCTTGCTCAAATGTGAAAGTAAATTTTCTACCTCACTTGTGAATATAGAAAATTCTTCATTTGTGAATATAGAAATTTCAAGCTTGCTCAATAGGGAATGTAGATTCTTCTTCAACTGTGTTCATATAGATTCATCAAACTTGCTTGACATTGTTAATATAGAATCACCTTGAAGCTTGAAATTGTGAATGTAGAATCCTCTTGAAGCTTGAATTTGTGAATGTAGAATCCCCTTGAAGTTTGGTAATTGTGAATGTGGAATCCTCAATTCTAAATGCCAACTGTAGAATCCTCTTCAAACTTGTTGATTGTGAACATGGTGTGTCTTGAGCTTCCTCCAATGCTTTGACTGTAAATTTTGAAGTGCATGGGAGACGAAAAGGCGGGAGGAGAAAACACAGAACGCGGGAGGATAAAATTATTTTTGCAGAGACATAACGCGCTAGCGTTATGTGCACACAAAACGCGTGCGCGTTTCGTGAATATTAAAAAAAACCTGGGTATTTAATATGTTTGGTGCATGGCTAAATAATGTACCTAGTTGCACAAAACGCGCACGCGTTTCTTTATTCATAAACGCGCTAGCGTTATTGAAATAATCAAAAAACCTTATTCAATAGTTTCTATGGGTTGGGGGGTTAAATAGGGATTTGGTGTTAGGGGTTTAGGGATTAGAGATGGGGGGTGGTTAGGTAGGTGTAAGGGGCTAGGAGGGGGGGTAGTTAGGGGTAAGGGGCTGGGAGGGGGGTTGGAGAGGGGGAGAGATAGAGAGAGACTGAGAGAGGGGGTTAGTAATGGTTAGGGGGGAACGAGGGAGAGAGAAAGCGAGAGAGGAGAGGGTGTTGGTTGTAGGGACTACGAAAGATAGATGCAAGGCGTGGTTAGATGTAGGTGGAGGTGTAGGGAAGAGAGAGAGACTGAGCGAGCCCGGGTTAGTAAGGGCTAGGGAGAGGAGGGGGTTTTGGCTAGAGGGAGTAGCAGATAATGAAGACGATGATGATGAAGATGAAGACGATGATGAGGATGTTGATGATGATGATGAATATCATGATGACGATGATGATGATCATGAAGATGATGATGATGATGATGATGATGATGAAGATGATGATGAATATAATGACAAGAATGATGAGGATGAAGATGATGCTGATGATGATGATGATGATAATGAGGATGTTGAAGATGGTGATGAGGATGATGATGATGATGAAAATGATGATGATGATGATGATGATGAAATTGATGATGATGATGATGATGATGGTGATGATAAAGAAGAGGATGATGGTGATGATGATCAATACACGATCATGATGAAGATGGTGATGAGGATGATGATGGTGATGATAAAGAAGAGGGTGGCGATCATGATGATGATCAATCATCAATCATGATGAATATGAAGGTGGTGATGAGGATGATGATGATGGTGATGATGATGAAGATGATGATGAATATGACGATGAGGATGACAAGGATGATGATGATGATGACGGTGATTCTATGGTGATCATAAAGAAGAGGATGATGATGATCAATCATCAATCATGATGAAGACGAAGATGGTGATGATGATGATGAAGATGACGATGGATATGATGATGAGGATGATGATGGTGATGATGGTGATCATAAAGAAGAGGATGATGATGATGATGATCAATCATCAATCATGATGAAGATGGATATGGTGATGAGGATGATGATGATGGTGATGAAGATGATGATGAATATGACGACGACGACGATGATGAGGATGACAATGATGAGGATGATGATGATGATGATGATGACGACGATGATGATGATGGTGATTATAGAGAAGAGGATGGTGATGATGAAGATGATGATGAATATGATGATGAGGATGATGAAGATGATGGTGATGAAGATGATGATGATGATGTGATCAAGAAGAGGATGATGATGATGATGACGATGATGATGATGATGATCAATAACCAATCATGATGAAGATGGTGATGCGGATGATGATGGTGATGATAAAGAAGATGATGGTGATGATAAAGAAGAGGATGGTGAAGATGATGATGATGATCAATCATCAATCATGATGAAGATGAAGATGGTGATGAGGATGATGATGATGATGATGAAGATGATGATGAAAATGACGACAAGGATGATGAGGATGATGATGATGATGATGATGGTGATGATGAAGAAGAGGATGATGATGCTTCTATTGCTGATGATGATGATGATGAATCAATCATGATGAAGATGGTGATGAAGATGATGATGGTGATGATAAAGAAGAGGATGGCGATGATGATGATGATGATGATCAATCATCAATCATGATGAAGATGAAGTTGGTGATGAGGATGATGAGGCTGATGATGATGATGAATATGACGATGAGGATGATGAGGATGATGATGATGCTGATGAAGATGATGATGATGATGATGATGATGATGATGATGATGATGACGATGATGATGTTGAAGACGGTGATGAGGAGGATGATGATGATGATGATGAAGATGGAGATGACGATGACGATGAGGATGATGATGGTGATGATGAAGATGGAGATGGTGATGACGATGATGATGACGATGATGATGATGATGATGGTGATCATAAAGAAGAGGATGATGATGATCATCATCATGATAATGGCCAATCATCAATCATGATGCAGATGGTGGTGAGGATGATGATGAGGATGAGGATGAAGATGGAGATGACGATGATGATGGAGATGACGAGGACAATGACAACCATCATCATCGTCATCATATCCATCATCATCATCATCATAATCATCATCATGTAGTGGTAGGGGAAGGGGGATTACGAGAGAGAGAGAGGGGGGAGAGGGAGAGAGAGGGAGGGAGAGAGAGAGAGGTGTAGAAGCATGGAAGAGAGAGTGAGAGAGGGGGGGTTAGTTAGGGGTAAGGGGCTAGAACGAGGGTTAGCGAGGGGGAGAGAGAGAGAGAGAGACTGAGAGGGTGTTAGTAATGGTTGGGGGGGGAGGACGGAGAGAGAGAGTGAGAGAGGAGAGGGTGTTGGTTGTAGGGACTGCGAAAGAGAGATGGAAGGTGTGGTTAGAGGTAGGTGGAGGTGTAGGGAAGAGAGAGAGACTGAGAGAGCCCGGGTTAGTAAGGACTAGGGCGAGGAGGTGGTTTTGGGCTAGGGGGAGTAACAGGGAGATAGAAAGAGTAAGATGGTTAGGTATGGGGGAGAGGTTAGGGAGAGGGAGAGGGGGTTTACAGAGAGAGAGAGAGAGAGAGAGAGGTGTAAAACCATAGAAGAGAGAGTACGTCATCATCATCATCGTCGTCATCTCCATCTTCATCATCATCTGCGTCATCTTCATCATGATATTCATCATCATCATCATGATATTCATCATCATCATCATCATCATCTTCATCACCGTCATCATCTTCATTTTCATCACCATCATCATCTTCATCTTCATCATCCTCATTATCGTTATCTTAATCTCACCCAATCTAACACTTCAAAACATCAATTTGTGAAGATTATAATGTGTGAGCGTTATTAAATACCATAACGCGCGTGCGTTATGCACACACATAACACTAGCATGTTGCTTATAACATTGAGTGCCAAAACACTAAAATTTGAATTTAAATATAACGCGCACTCGTTATTTGAATTTAAACATAACACACGCGTTCCATAGCGCCTAATCACCCTCTCCTCCTGCGCCCGTGTGTCAGCCACTGTCCTATGTGGCTAGTTCGGACTTACCGAACCTGTGCTAAGGAATTTTTAGACCATAGCTAATTTGACATTTTCAGTATTTTTCTGAGTA
This sequence comes from Larix kaempferi, assembly GCA_027924585.1. Lineage (NCBI taxonomy): Eukaryota > Viridiplantae > Streptophyta > Pinopsida > Pinales > Pinaceae > Larix > Larix kaempferi. The sequence goes on from BSBM01000910.1 coordinate 26,071,248, forward strand.
TGCTTGTTTTCCACTGCTTTTTACAGCATGACACACCTGACCATTAGTGACGAAATTTTAGGGATAGATAGAATTTTTTATGGAGATTCCAAATATGTAATTTTTTTTTTTTAATATTGAGATTTTCTATTTATTTTCTAATTTTCTTGTGTCATCACTCCGTTGGTCAAAAAACATACTGTTAGTGTTTATTTCGTAACTTTTTCATTTCACAAACATTTTAAAAAAAACTTGTATGTTGCACTAGAGGACACCGACCTCTACATGTTGTAAAAAATACAAGTCAAAATAACTACATTAAGACCTTCAAAGGCTGCACCCACATTTGACGTACCGTTCTCGAGGTTTTCCCACTTACATAATTAAAAAAAAATTAAACATTTAACTTTGGAAAAATAGCGCTGCACTAGTGCTACGGGTTCTATACATGTATACCAGATTTTGTAGCCTGAAACTGTCATTTAGGCAGTGAAAGGCTGCACCCACAAAAACATATACCTTATCATTTGCCAAAAAAATAAAAAGTGACTGTTAGAAAAAATGAAATTTGACATAGTTATGTAAATTTTCAATACTTAAAAGTTATATATTCGGAAACGTGACTCAATTTCCTACGTTTCATATTTTTTACTCGATGTAAGATATCTTGTGTAATCATCTCAAAAAAACCAAGTAAGTTGAGGGATGCTTGATTTTTCAGCTTTCTATTGCATCTAACGCGCCAAAAGTGACCCTCATTAGCTTGCACATGCCCTAATAGAAATCAAGAAATAGAAAGGAACCGAAAACAAAACAAAACCGAAATGGTATATCATATTGTGTTGTCATAGCAACATATAGAAAATAATACAATTACAACGGTCATCGTAGATAAGATAACCTTGCCTCTAAACACAGTAACAATCAAAATTAAAACAACCCAATTACAAACTAAACAATATCTTATGTTTTACTACAAGTGAAATTTCCTTTGCAAAACAGTATCTCTCATACACCAATATATCAAACCCTGCTATGGGTAAACACTTGAAATGTGAATACTTACCTCCAACCAACTTAAATGGTTGAAGCTTGTAAGAGTGAGACATACTTCCTGCCTTAAAATGAAACCGAAGGTTCCTCATTACAATATTGAAAAACCCTCACCCTGCACATATGTATCAAACTTGGGTAAATGAGCTGAAACAAATGATTTTTACCTAGTTTCATGAGAAAGTTAAACATGATTTACAAGACTGCAAATGTAAAACCCTAAAAAGCATGAACAAAATTTGGAACAAACCCTATTTTAGTAAAAAAATTAAAAGAAGAATGAGAGGTACCTCAACCATTAAGGGATTATTTTTGGTACAAGTTCAATTGAAGTTTCAACCTCTACAGAACTAGTTGACCATGCTCACCGTCCAAAAAAGAAGGATAACATTGTGTTTCTCGTATCTAGGGTACACACATGTATACAAAACCCTAGTTACATCCATAGGTATTTAGATATTATTTAAGATTTTGGACTTCCTTGAGCGGATCAACAATATTAACCCAAGTGTAACAAGTGTATAGTTAGGATTGGTTTCATGGTCGACGCTTAAATGCATCTTGATTAAGATTTAAATAAGCTTCAATTAAGTGGTGGTTAAAAAAGGGGTATGTTTATTAAATAGTATTTGTTTTATGTTTATATTCATTAGTTTAATGTGTATGTTAGTTTGATGTTTATATTAATTAGTTTAATGTTTATGTTAATTTAATGTTTAGTTTTTCTTTAAGAGTCATTCATCTCCACAAAACTAAGTGGTTGATTGTGCGCCACTTTGCTAGTTAACTCTCTTTAAAGAACAAATAGTTTACAAGAGAAAATAAACCCTAGATGAATGGAAGAATAAACCTGAAATTGCAACCATTGTTTAGCATTTAAAAGTATTAATGGAAAGTATGATTTCTTCAGAAGTTTACTTGAGAGATAAACTAGTTGGTTAAAAGGTAGAGCAACAATTTGACTAGTTTTGGCAAACCTGTTACCATTCTTTTCTTCATACCAGATAAGAGTCTTTCAAAACAAATACCAAATAATACAGAGGTAGAAAAACCATTCTAGAGAAGGAAACAAAAGAAAGTGTTGAGTGAGATAGAGGTAGGGTGCTTTACCCATACCACTGTAAAGTAGAAGCACAATAACTATACCAGATAAGAGTCTTTTAGAACAAAAACCAAATAATACGTAGGCAAAAAAACCATTCCAGAGAAGGAAACAAAACCAAGTGTTGAGTGAGATAGAGGTAGGGTGCTTTACCCATACCACTGTAAAGGAGGCACAATAACTATTGTTTACAAGTGGTTCATTGGAATAATTCCATGACAACCTCGAAGAACTAGATAGATAAAATCAAGTAATGTGTTGTAATTTGTACATAAACATGAGGCAATGTGTTACAATTTTCACATGAGCCCAAATCAAGGCCTTCCAAAACCCAAAGTTTAGATATGAAAATTAATTGAAAAGAGGACACATAGCATCATTACAATAACAATGTAGAATAAATATAACATAATGCTAAGATTATAATAGTAGATTGATATGTTCTTTTTATATAAATCTTATATATAACCAATAGTTTTTCTAAATCTATAGGCATAAACCCAAGATATGTTCTTTTTATATAAATCTTATATATAACCAATATAGTCATAAACCCAAGCTTTAAGTTCAATCATCTTATTAGTCCCTTCAATCATCTTATTAGTCCCTGCCTTTGGGCTGGAAGGGACTTTATGAATGGCCTTGCTGTAATTTCAATTACCTAGTACAAAAACCAAAATAAATTTGAAGCATTTATCTTATGTCTTCCGTTACAAATCTACATGGAACTTTTGATTAACCAATCAATATACAAGGCACCTTATATCATCCAGTCATCAATTTCATCTTCTTATTTAGCCTATTTTCGAGGCACATAGATTTTCTATGATCTGATATCCTAAGTGTTATGTGTTTCACTTATCTAAAATCCTAAGTTTTGTGTTTCAAGTATATTAATGCTATCATGTGGTTTAAAATTAAACATAAACACCAAATGTTTCATATTCTGAATCTGTTTTCATTACCACATCCACCACCCCACCACCCTACCAGCCCTAATAAGCTATAGGACCACGTTCTACCAGCTCCACCGCCCTACAGATACACCACCCCACCACCCTACCAGCTCTAATAAGCTATAGGACCACGTTCTACCAGCTCTAATAAGCTATAGGACCACGTTCTCCTGCAGCTCTAATAATTTATGTAGCTAATCTCTAACCGTATACTGTAGATATCAATTTTGTAACAAACTAGGATAAGAACTTCGTTCTCTAGAAGTTTTACAACTTAAATAAAATGACTGAACTCATGAGAAACCACGTTCTCCTGTAGTTGTACGTTCACGTCTTCGCTTTTTAGAAGCTCGGTTTCGATGATGACTTGGAGGGCTGCGATGCTCCTGCATCAGTTGTACACCGGCTCAGGTCCATCTTCTGGATTTAGCAAAGGAAATAAAAAAGCAGGTAATTTGATTGACTTATTAATGGCTAAACTCCTACATGTGGACGGATTTACCAAAACCATTGTTGGACACTCTTCACAAAACCACAAAACCACTGTCAACAAATAAAATATAAGTTTTATTGTTTATTCTTGACATAACGAGATAGATGGATTTCATTGGACATTTATCCGGGTTGGGATCAATTTCCTTCAGACATCTTTTAGCTTGGAATAGTAGGAAGCTAACAAAAAAACTATATTGTTTATTCATCATAATATGTTCATCCACTTCTTTTAATAACCTTTAAAAAAAATTTAATACAACAAGGATATAGGGTTTAATAGATAAAACAAGTAAATCTCCCTCTTAAAACAAAAATATAATGAATAAAATTTAAAAACAAGAAATCTTTTATATATATATAGATATGATTTTTTTTTAAAATTGTTGTTTGCTATGTTTTTAGCATAATCAAAATGAAACATAACTAAAAAATTCATTAAATATTCAATGGATAACTAGTCATATTAAGAAGTCATAAAGCACATGTATTAGCTATAATGGTTTAATCTCCCTATTGTAACATAAGTAAATGGACATTGTTTCTCCATTTCAAGGCCATATAAATAAAGTGGCCATCTATTCTATATATGTTTTTATTGTAGTTTTATTGTTATTTTTATTTTAATCAAGTTTATTTCTCCATTTCAAAGCCATGTAAATAAAGAGATCATTTATTTGATTTATGTTTTTATTATAGTTTTATTTTAATTAAATTTATTTCTCCATTTCAAGGCCATATAAATAAAGTGATTATCTATTCGATTTATGTTTCTATTATAGTTTTATTTTTATTTTTATTTTAATCAAGTTTTATAAGCCTAAATTTATTTACTATTTTATTTTGGTTTTTAATTTTTTCTTAGATGAAGAAAAATTTAGCATAACACACTTGTTAATGGGTTTATATGCCTCATGACCTTTATTAAAAAATAATCATGTTACTTAAATAAACATATCTAGAAGACAAAGTTCTTTCTATATCCATTGGCATATAAGTTAAAAGTTAAGGGTGCATATCTTATCTTATAGACTCATAGTTATTATCTGTTATAATGAAGTTATTAAGTCACTTATTAAGTCATATATGAACAAAATAAAATGGAATAACTTTACATAATTTCAAAGTATGGTCTCAGTATCTCAAAACAATAGCTTAATAATCACAAGCCTTAACCTATAAAGCTTAAGATATATTGAAAACAATAAATAAAAATTAAGAATGTTAGTAATGTTATAAGAAATTTTGAATTTTAAAACAATAAATTTAATATATAAGGGCATGTTACATTAATAACATTAATAATAGAAAACAATTAAGTTCTCGACTTCTATAATTATAAAACACAAACAAAGAAATAGAATAATGTGTATTGTACATTCTCTATATAGAAAAAATTTAAAAAATGTATATTTTTTTAGATTGTATCACAACAAAATATGAAAATAAATCAAAATGAGATAATAAAATTCACTTAATCAAAAACTTGATAAGAGATACTAAAGTATGAGGCAATATCTTAACTCTATTTGGAGATGGATTGGTTGGCCAATAAAAATTATGCCTAAGCTAAATCAAACATAAAACACACTTACCACTTTGGGTGTTGTTTTTTTGTTTCATTGGAGAAAAATCTGAGACATGTTAATTATGTGATAGAGTGTTTCTTAAATTTTCTTACCAAAATTTAAATTTTATTATATTTTATTCAAAAACAATATAGATATATTAATAATATATATGAATGTTTTGAAATTAATATTACTAAATTTATTTAAACATTAAAGAATAATATAATTATATGCATTATGTATTAATAATATATATGTTTTAAAATTAATATTAGTGAATTTATTTAAACATTAAAGAAAATCTATATCTATATATAAATTTATCTCAATACTGAATGGAGAGCGATCAAATCCTTGAAATATAACAATTTTTTAAAATTCAAAATTTGAGGATTTATATTGGTTTAATATGTAAAATTCTAATATTTACTCAAATTCTTTTTATGTAAAACTTGGTTTAATCATGGAATCTCCCACATGGCATAGAAAGAAGTATCTTTGCACTTTAATTAATTTTTTTAATTTTAATTTTAATTGGAATATATATCTTTTTGGTTTTGAACTTTGGAAACAATTAGTGAATTTATTTAAACATAACATGTAAATATATTTTAGGTTTGAAGATTGGATCTAATTTTGATTAACTATTTTTGGTGGTGTTTTTCTTATATAAGAAAATAAGTTAATAACAATTTAGGTAGTATATAGTTACCATGATTTAACTAGTATTTGTGAATAATAAAGTGATGTGGATAATAAAGTGATGAGTGTACTCATTTCCATTTTGACAACTAAATTATGATGAGTTTTGTTATTTAAAAACAAGACATAAAAATACCTATTTATCATTTTTATATATGCAAATATTTAACATACCAATCATATATATATAAACAATTTATAACCATTTAATATTTAAAGATATAATTAATCATCATTAATAAGTGTTTAAGCCATTAAACGAAGTGATCGATCGGATTTGCATTAACATCAATAACTACAAAACATTTTATGAATGTGATTGTAAAAATAATACAGTTCATAAATTTTACAACAATTACATTTTCACATTATCATCTATTTTGAAAAGGTAAACTGTTTTTCATTTTTTTTTTAAACTCCTATATTTAGGAAACGATTTCAGTTTTATGCCACGCGTCCTTTTACAATGTCTTAAAAATTGGAGAATATGGTTGTGATTACAGTTAAAAAGCATCGTTGTTAATACCACTAAAAAGAATAACGTCTGGCCAGAGTCATACGGAGCCGTACTGTTTTCATAGCTAGATCTGCTAGGAGAAAACGATACCCTACCTCTTCCATTATTATGGTCATTCCCCTATCGTTTTCACTTACAACATAAACAACTCACAGCTCTCATTGTTCTGTCTGAGTATATGCTGTTCGGTTGGTAAGATATCATCCATTACCACAAGATTGAGGATTTAGAAAACTTCAAGAATATCGTGGAAAGATGTCGCAGAGAAAGAACATTAGAAACATACAATAAGGCAGTTCATTGAGTAGAGTGGATGGATGTGCATGATGGTCCTGATCAATGGGGTGGGGCGTTCAGGATGGTCCTATTTTTTTATAAATTTAGTGATAACATCTTTCGGATGGGCAGATAGTTATTATTATTTTCAATATTAAGATTAAGATTGATTAAGATTGGCCTCGGCCTAGATTGATTAAGATTGGCCTCGGCCTAGATTGTAGATTGTAGACTATTGTAGACTCGCGATACCAGCTACGATGGCTATCGCATATCCACCAAAATCAATCATAAGCCGTTTCCTTGGTTGTAATGAATCAAAATCAACACGCAACTCCCTACACAACTATTCTGCCTATAAATTGCGTTGCTGCAGTCGAGTCTTTAGTCATAGTTATAACATAATTGCTATTTGCAAAGAATTCACATCATGAAGACTACTGAAATGGCTAGATTTTTGTTGACTGCTGCAAGTTTTTTAGCATTTGCCTGTGTATCGACAGATGCAGCTGGAGGACTGGAACTGAACTTCTATGACAAGACCTGCCCCGGATTTTCTAATGCTGTAGAAGGGGTAGTTGCAAACTACATATCCAAAGCCCCATCTCTGGCCGCACCTCTTCTCAGAATGCATTTCCATGACTGCTTTGTCAGAGTGAGTATATTTGAGCTTTCACCCCTACTATCTAGTATCTATATATGTATATATAGTCCATGGAGATTAGAGCTTAGCATTTACAAATTCAATATTGTATTGATATGTTTGACAAGAACGTGAGCTTCATTGTTGAAGGGTTGCGATGGATCGGTGCTCTTGAATTCAACAAAATCAAGAAAGGCAGAAAAGGATGCGCCTCCGAATCTGAGCCTGAGAGGATTCCAAGTTATCGACGCAGCCAAAGCTGCAGTGGAGAAGGTGTGCCCGGGAGTCGTGTCATGCGCCGATATTCTTGCACTCGTCGCACGAGATGCTGTCAATAAGGTAAGTCACAAATAACTCAATAAATTTATTGATTTCCTTTCCTGTTTGTCTGTGAGATGATATTTAATTCATGCAAATTTTAGTTGGGTGGACCATTCTGGAACGTTCCAACTGGACGCAGAGATGGAGTGGTATCCATTCAAAAAGAAGCTTCCTCAAAACTTCCTCCTCCCAACGGGAATTTCTCGCAACTGAAATCAATATTTGCCAGCAACGGTCTTGATGTTAAGGACCTGGTTGTGTTGTCAGGCAAGTAATCCACTACATTCCATACTCTACTGCTATTACAGGGGACTGAATTTAAGTATTGCATGCATCAAGATTGATATATAGTTCAATACTGGGTGCAGGCGGCCACACAATAGGGACGTCTCACTGCAGCTCCTTTAGCAGCAGGCTTTACAATTTTACAGGAAAAGGAGATATGGATCCATCGTTGGACAAGAATTATGTAGCTCACCTCAAGATAAAATGCAAGCCCGGTGACAATAAAACGATAGTAGAGATGGATCCCGGTAGCTTTCGAACATTTGACACGCACTATTACGTGAATGTAAAGAAGCGCAGAGGGCTCTTTCAATCTGATGCTGCGCTTCTGACCAACAACGAGGCACAATCATATATAAATACAGAACTGGACGGCTCGTCATTTTACTGGGATTTTTCAAGGTCTATGGAGAAGATGGGAAGAATTGGTGTGCTAACAGGCACCGCTGGGCAAATCCGAAGACACTGTGCTTTTACAAATTAACTATATTTCCTTGAATTTTGATTGCAGAATAATAAGCCCCGCCCCGGCGGGTTTCATGTTTTATTTTGTTTCAAATTTCAATTATGATGAAAGCATTGTTACGATGTTTGAATAATATGAGAAAACCATATTTGTATATCAATTACGTTTAAATATGTGGTTTTATTAGTTGACCGTGGTTGTATTAGTTGACCGAATGAATAGGGAGAATTGGTAAATTATTTTATTATTATTATAAATAAAATAAAATAAATATTTTTAAATGAAAATATAAAAAATAAATCATATAAATAAATAGATAATAAATAATTATTAATAATATAAGTTTAATTATTTATATCATGTTTTTGTATGGTTGATTTTAATTCATAGTTGATTTAAATTATAGTTGACTTTTAAGTAGGGTTGGTTTTGAATCATGTTTGACCTTAATCCATAGATAATACTAGCTCAAGATTGACTTCAATTCAAAGTTGACTTTTAAACACTATCGAATTCAATCCAATGTTGTCTTTAATCCAAGATTGACTCCAATCTAAATTTGACTCTTATCCATAGTTGCTTTTAAGCAAGGTTGACTTCAATCTAGTGTGAACTCAATCAAAATTTAATTATCACCCAAAATTAACTTAAAGTCAACATTAACTTCAATCCAAAATTACTTTAATAAATCATATTTAACATATTAACTCTAATCTATAGTTGAGTTTAGACAATATTAACTTTAATATAAACCATAATTGAATAATATATGATTATGAATAATATGAGAAGAGGCTTTGGTGTAAGAATCACAAAAAACTATATTGCACTTCTGCCTACACAATCATCTAAATGTGCCTTTCCCATTTAAAATATATATTAACCAATTATGCTAAGGGGATATATATATTAAACATTTTAGTGTTACAAACTTTAAATATATCTACGAATAATGCTAAGTGGGTATTTAAACATTTTAATGTTACGGATTTTAAATAAATTAAAGAATTATGCTTTTCGGAGCGGATATTTAGACTTTTTTTTAATGTTTTGAATTTTATAATCAAAATAAATTAAATTAAAAAGCAAAATGCAAAGCCCATTCCACTTCCCTATCCAATTAAAGGATATGTAGACATTAAAAGCTCTCGCAACCCACAATTCTCCCAGAGAATAGTACATGATCGATGGGAAACATTATCAACTCGCTTGCGGCATTAAATGTTGTTTTGTGTGGGCGACTGGGTGCCTAGGTGGTGTATATTTTTTTGGATTTAAAGTTATATATATTTAAGGTGTAGTTTAAATATTTTACGTTTCAATTTTTTTTAGTATATTTTTTTTTTTAATTTTGTTTGTATTTTGTTTGGAAATTTAAAAAAAAATTTAGAATCACATATATTATTTATGGAAATTGCTTAATTTGGGTGCCATAAAGTATTTGAGGGCATTGAATCTATCTATAGATTCAAAAATACAATTTAAACACGTAGAAATTTGGATTTTACCAAAAATACAATTACTGAATTCCTACCAAAACCACTGTAAAGTAGACTACTCCTATATTTAACATGTATTGTAAAGTAGACTACTCCTATATTTAACATGTACGGTAAAGTATTTAATGCTCAATTATTTGATGATTAATATTATTTCATGTTAAAATTTGATACATGTTTTATGGTGTAATGTTAACTAATTAAAGCAACAATAAAAAGTGGTAAGTAAGTCGAGCATATTTTCCTTTTTATTTTGTTTCTCTACTTGAAAATCTTAAAATCATATATATTAGCTATGGAAATTGTATAATTTGGATGCTATAAGGGTATTCGAAAGTGCAAAACCTATTTATGAATTCAAAAAAACAATTTAAACACTACCAAACCTATCCTAAAATCCAAAACATAGAATAAATAGAATACTCTTTTAAGTATGGTCATTTTACTTTAAATGAAAATGATAAATATAAACTATATGTCCATTAAAAATAGACGAAGAAATAACACCTAATTTAAATTTAAGATATTGACATACTTAATTGAAAATGTATTGATACATTAAATGAATCTGGACTATAATAAATCTATACTTGAATAAATTTAAGTATATTTTAAAAATTAAAATATAATAATTCATGTATTAAAAATATTTTTATATAAGAAAAATGTTTATTCAATGCGATGTCCTAAGTGTATGATGGAAACACTTTAACATTTTGATCTTTTGAATAAATAAATAATAAGCCTCTATATGATAAAATAATAGCGCCCACCTTATCATGAAACATTTACATTTACACATAACTATTATAGTATATTTTTATGGAACACATAGTTTATAAAGTGATACTATGAAATATTGTTTAGTGCATGTTAATGTTAATGTTTTTATGTACAAATTGGTATTGATTAAAATTATTTTTAATACTATATTTAGTAGCAAGTAAATTTGATTGATGACTTTAAATATATGATAACTCGATACAGAATTTATAAATGTGTTTATGATTAGTAAAATGTTGGAAATATTCTATCGGAGTAGTTGTTACAATAAATCTTACAACTTAGTTTTTTTTATAAGTTTATTTATATTGAATGCTAAATAAACTGAAACTAAAAGAAAAATAACTATCTAGAAAAGAAATACAGAATCCACATAATCAACACAAGATTTACCGAGCAAGAAAACCCACTATGGGGAAAAACCCCACCATAAATGAGGGCTATGACTTGCTCTTTTATATAGAATGCAAATACAAAGGAAAAGGTACTCTCTATGGAGTTACCTATGACTCTACTTCCAAAATGGATACTATGGGTTCTCCTACTTCCTTTGTTCTACTATAATATCCACTCTTGCAAGTTTGTTCAATTATGGAACAATACAATAACATCATAAGAATGGAGCCCCTTCTTTTCCTAACAGCCTAGTATTTAACATAGTCTAATGGTCATCTAGGTTTTGTTCTAGGATTTTTCCATGCCTTAATTCTCAATTAGGGTTAAGGTTTTGGACCTTCTAGAATGTTCTTGAATGTCCACTTGTGTCTAGCTCCACATCTGTGAGAAATGAGAGATGACATGGAATCCACTTGGTACAATGGTGGTCAACTGGATAGGTCAACTTGTAGAAGGCATAACTTCCTCATACAGACTCCAGTTGAGGTGATTCTTGCACTGTTGGAAGGTGTCACAGTGTACGATAACATCAAGGGGCATTGTGGGCTGGTGCAAGCTAGTGCTGGCCACTCATGACGCGTTAGTCGCAATGGAATCCTGTAAAAACAGAAATCTGAATGTCAAAAATCAATATTAGAGCTACCTACACAACTTTTTGGAATATGGCGCAAGAAGATGAAACTTAAACAATCGGATTACCTTCCGGGATATATAAATATTATTTATAGAAATTAAGTATAACTCCCAAAAAAGGGGGTTCTCCTAAGGTTGGTATGTTATTTTTTTAAGAAAACATAATGAATATGTTTGCATTAGTTCCCTGGTTCGGTATGCAAATGGTGGAATTTTGTGAAATAAATTATATACAGTCATAGATAACATGCCATTCTAGTGCAAGGATATTTTTCCATATTTATTTATATTAATTTTACTTTATTTTTAATTAAGGAAGTCAACCAAGCCCTAGAATGACTAGGTCGAGCATTAGTCCACAACATCATGGTCTTACCACAACCAATGATTTTTTTTTTTTAGGATGTAGGTGTTTGTGTATACTTGTGTGGGTTCTTTTCCGTTTTCAAAATTTATAGACGAAAGAAATAACCTACTTTTTGTGTAAGATTGACGTTAGTGCAATTAAAATTAATTAAAAAATAGGAACAAATAATAGATTTAATAAATAAATACATATTCGGAATCTGCACACAGTTCTTTTTTTTTTTTTTTCCTTGGAAAAAGTTGCAATTTTATTTCATAAAAAATGAACAAAATTACATTCTGCACATGTAATAGAATCACTAAGATCCCTACATTGTCACAGGTTATTGTCCCATATTAACATCATATCTGATGTCCCATACATAAAAACATGTATACGGCTGTCCATACAACCCGCATATATCCAATTACCGATATACAAATACTGTCAGCAAAAAATTTGCGTGAATCGCTGGTCTGTATAAAACTATATCGTGTACACGACTGTCCCTACAGCCCACATATATCCAGTTATCTATAAACATATACTGTCCATTGTTGGATCAACAAAATAGCTGCGATTGCTCCATCGCTGAGAGAAGGTGTCCATCACCGGTCAAAACATGTGCCGAGAGAATGTCTCCATCGCTGATCAACCAAATCTGAGCTATAGCTCAATTATGTGCCTCATAATCTTCGTGAAATGGTATGTGATAATAGCTGTAGGTGCCCTCTGGTGAGTGAATAGTGATCCTCCAAGTGCCAAATACTAAGTGCTGCTGTGTCGCTTCTTTGGAAAGCAGGTCGGCCATCCCATTCCTCTCCCTGTAGACATGTGTAAAAGTAATATGATTAAATGACTGCTTTAACCGGATCAACTCCTCCAGGATAGGTAATAGTATCATCACATAACAATGTGTGATCTCCTTTGCCCGTTCGATAACTAACATGGAGTCGCCAAAAATCTGTAGAGATAGACATCCTTGTTCAAGTGCAAATAACATCAGCAGCCTAAGAGACATAAGTTCAGCAAAGTTATTTGATCCCCTCCCCAAACCAGCCACCAGATGAAAGTAATGGGATTCAGATTTGTAAAGGACTCCCCCCCCTCCACACTCCGTTTGATGGTCTATTGAAGCACCATCAAAAAAATCCCACGGCATAGATTTGTCGATCAATTCCACACACACAGGTCGCATTCTATTCACAAGGACAAGTGCCTTGAAGTGTTGAGTAATTGCCACGGCTTGTGCCCCTACACTCTCCATAGGAACCCTGCAATCTTGAAAGATAATCTTATTTCTGGTAATCCAAATGCCCCAGGCGAATATACAAGGGAAAGCCCGGATGGATGATGTCTTTTGTGTTTCCCACCACAATTGGAACGCTTCATGAACACTCGCACCCTGCCACCCCCACATTGAGGTCCAATAAAATGCAAACATCAGCCCAAACTGCCTGAGTATGATGCTGCTCGGCTCGTCATTTTATTGGGATTTTTCAAGGTCTATGGAGAAGATGGGAAGAATTGGTGTGCTAACAGGCACCGCTGGGAAAATCCGAAGACATTGTGCTTTTACAAATTAACTATATTTCCTTGAATTTTGATTGCAGAATAATAAGCCCCGCCCCGGCGGTTTCATGTTTTATTTTGTTTCAAATTTCAATTATGATGAAAGCATTGTTATGATGTTTGAATAATATGAGAAAACCATATTTGTATATCAATTACGTTTAAATATGTGGTTTTATTAGTTGACCGTGGTTGTATTAGTTGACCGAAAGAATAGGGAGAATTGGTAAATTATTTTATTATTATTATAAATAAAATAAAATAAATATTTATAAATGAAAATATAAAAAATAAATCATATAAATAAATAGATAATAAATAATTATTAATAATATAAGTTTAATTATTTATACCATGTTTTTGTATGGTTGATTTCAATTTATAGTTGATTCAAACTATAGTTGACTTTTAAGTAGGGTTGGTTTTGAATCATGTTTGACCTTAATCCATAGATAATACTAGCCCAAGATTGACTTCAATCCAAAGTTGACTTTTAAGCACTATCGAATTCAATCCAATGTTGTCTTTAATCCAAGATTGACTCCAATCTAAATTTGACTCTTATCCATAGTTGACTTTTAAGCAAGATTGACTTCAATGAGTGTGAATTCAATCAAAATTTAATTATTATCCAAGGTTAACTTAAATTCAACGTTGACTTCAATCCAAAATTACTTTAATAATCATATTTAACATATTAACTTTAATCTATAGTTGACTTCACACAATATTAACTTTAATATAAACCATAGTTGAATAATATATGATTATGAATAATATGAGAAGAGGCTTTGGTGTACGAATCACAAAATACTATATTGCACTTCTGCCTACACAATCATCTAAATGTGCCTTTCCCATTTAAAATATATATTATCCAATTATGCTAGGGGGATATATATATTAAACATTTTAGTGTTACAAATTTTAAATATATCTACGAATTATGCTAAGTGGATATTTAAACATTTTAATGTTACGAATTTTAAATAAATTAAAGAATTATGCTCTTCGGAGCGGATATTTAGATTTTTTTTAATGTTTTGAATTTTATAATCAAAATGAATTAAATTAAAAAGCAAAATGCAAAGCCCATTCCACTTCCCTATCCAATTAAAGGATATGTAGACATTAAAAGCTCTCGCAACCCACAATTCTCCCAGAGAATAGTACATGATCGATGGGAAACATTATCAACTCGCTTGCGGCATTAAATGTTTCCCTATCCAATTAAAGGATATGTAGACATTCAAAACTCTCGCAACCCACAATTCTCCCAGAGAATAGTACATGATCGATGGGAAACATTATCAACTCGCTTGCGGCATTAAATGTTGTTTTGTGTGGGCGACTGGGTGTCTAGGTGGTGTATATTTTTTTGGATTTAAAGTCATATATATTTAAGGTGTAGTCTAAATATTTTAAGTTTTAATTTTTTTTAGTATATTTTTCTTTTAATTTTGTTTGTATTTTGTTTGGAAATTTTTAAAAAATCTTAGAATCACATATATTACTTATGGAAATTGCGTAATTTGGGTGCCATAAAGTATTTGAGGGTGTTGAACCTATCTATAGATTCAAAAATACAATTTAAACACGTAGAAATTTGGATTTTACCAAAAATACAATTACTGAATTCCTACCAAAACCCACTGTAAAGTAGACTACTCCTATATTTAACATGTACTGTAAAGTATTTAATGCTCAATTATTTGATGATTAATATTATTTCATGTTAAAATTTGATACATGTTTTATGGTGTAATGTTAACTAATTAAAGCAACAATAAAAAGTGGTAAGTAAGTCGAGCATATTTTCTTTTTTATTTTGTTTCTCTACTTGAAAATCTTAAAATCATATATATTAGTTATGGAAATTGTATAATTTGGATGCTATGAGAGTATTCGAAAATGCTGAATCTATTTATGAATTCAAAAAAACAATTTAAACACTACCAAACCTACCTTAAAATCCAAAACATAAAATAAATAGAATGCTCTTTTAAGTATGGTCATTCTACTTTAAATGAAAATAATAAATATAAACTATATGTCCATTAAAAATAGACCAAGAAGTAACACCTAATTTAAATTTAAGATATTGACATACTTGGTTGAAAATGTATTGATACATTAAACGAATCTGGACTATAATAAATCTATACTTGAATAAATTTAAGTATATTTAAAAAGTTAAAATATAATAATTCATGTATTAAAAATATTTTTTATATAAGAAAAATGTTTATTCAATGCGATGTCCTAAGTGTATGATGGAAACACTTTAACATTTTGATCTTTTGAATAAATAAATAATAAGCCTCTATATGATAAAATAATAGCGCCTACCTTATCATGAAACATTTACATTTACACATAACTATTATAGTATATTTTTATGGACCACATAGTTTATAAAGTGATACCAGGGAATATTGTCTAGTGCATGTTTATGCTTTTATGTACAAATTGGTATTGATTAAAATTATTTTTAATACTATATTTAGTAGCAAGCAAATTTGATTGATGACTTTAAACATATGATAACTAGATACAAAATTTATAAATGTGTTTATGATCAGTAAAATGCTAGGAATATTTTATGGGAGTAGTGTCACAACAAATCTTACAACTTAGTTTTTTTTATAAGTTTATTTATATTGAATGCTAAATAAACTTGAACTAAAAGAAAAATAACTATCTAGAAAATAAATACACAATCAACACAAGATTTACCGAGCCAGAAAACCCACTATGGGGAAAATCCCCACCATAAATGAGGGCTATGACTTGCTCTTTTATATAGAATGCAAATACAAAGGAAAAGGTACTCTCTATGGAGTTACCTATGACTCTACTTCCAAAATGGATACTATAGGTTCTCCTACTTCCTTTGTTCTACTATAATATCCACTCTCGCGAGTTTGTTCAATTATGGAACAATACAATAACATCATAAGAATGGAGCCCCTTCTTTTCCTAACAGCCTAGTATTTAACATAGTCTAATGGTCATCTAGGTTTAGTTCTAGGATTTTTCCATGCCTTAATTCTCAATTAGGGTTAAGGTTTTGGACCTTCTAGAATGTTCTTGAATGTCCACTTGTGTCTAGCTCCACATCCGTGAGAAATGAGAGATGACATGGAATCCACTTGGTACAATGGTGGTCAACTGGATAGGTCAACTTGTAGGAGGCATAACTTCCTCATACAGACTCCAGTTGAGGTGATTCTTGCACTGTTGGAAGGTGTCACAGTGTACGATAACATCAAGGGGCATTGTGGGCTGGTGCAAGCTAGTGCTGGCCACTCATGACGCATTAGTCGCAATGGAATCGTGTAAAAACAGAAATCTGAATGTCAAAAATCAATATTAGAGCTACCTACACAACTTTTTGGAATATGGCACAAGAAGATGAAACGTAAACAATCAGATTACCTTCCAGAATATATAAATATTATTTATGGAAATTAAGTATAAATCCCAAAAAATGGGGTTCTCCTAAGGTTGGTATGTTATTTTTTTAAGAAAACATAATGAATATGTTTGCATTAGTTACCTGGTTCGGTATGCAAATGGTGGAATTTTGTGAAATAAATTATATACAGTCATAGATAACAGGTTGTTCTAGTGCAGGGCTATTTTTCCATATTTATTTATATTAGTTTTATTTTATTTTTAATTAAGGAAGTCAGCCAAGCCCTAGAATGACTAGGTCGAGCATTAGTCCACAACATCATGGTCTTACGACAATCAATGAACTTTTTTTTTTAGGATGTAGGTGTTTGTGTGTACTTGTGTGGGTTCTTTTCCGTTTTCAAAATAGGTGAACCGATCAAAATTTATAGACGAAAGAAATAACCTACTTTTTGTGTAAGATTGACGTTAGTGCAATTAAAATTAATTAAAAAATAGGAACAAATAATAGATTTAATAAAAAAATACATATTCGGAATCTGCACACAGTTCTACAAGTGTGCAATTTCATTAGCAATGGACTAGTGTAGCATACGCAGAATCATGCTTGAAACAGAAGAAGTTATAGAATAAGATGTATTTTGTTATAACACAGTGTTTGGCAACCCGAACCTAAAACCATAGCGGCCAAGTCATCCACCACATTGG
This sequence comes from Larix kaempferi, assembly GCA_027924585.1. Taxonomy (NCBI): domain Eukaryota; kingdom Viridiplantae; phylum Streptophyta; class Pinopsida; order Pinales; family Pinaceae; genus Larix; species Larix kaempferi. The sequence continues at coordinate 26,088,965 of BSBM01000910.1, forward strand.
TGGGAAAGGAATTGCCTGCCAAAACTTAAAATTTTAAATGGTGCGTGCGCGTTGATTTAAATGTGCGTATGCATAAATAGCGCGTACACACTAATAGCGCGTACACACTAATAACGCGTACGCACTAATAGTGCATATGCGTACGCGCTATTTAGTAAAATCAGACCAAACCATAGCTCAAGCACATATGCATCCATACAAAAATCCTTTTGAATGGATGAAGATGATGATGATGAAGATGATAATGATGATGTTGATGATGATGATGTTGATGATGAAGATGATGACCAAGATGATGATGATGATGATGATGATGATGATGATGATGAGGGTGATGACGACAATGATGATGATGGAGATGATGATGATGATGATGTTGATAATGAAGATGATGACCAAGATGATGATGATGAGGATGAGGATGAGGATGAGGATGAGGATGATGCGATGATGATGATGATGGAGATGATGATGATAACAAGGATGAGGATGATGATTAGGATGATGATGATGATGCTGATGATGACGAAGATGATTATGATGATGATGAGGACGAGGACGAGGATGATGATGATGACAATATTCATCATCATCATCATCTTGTTTAAGGCATGCAATGTAGCCTAATCATGGTATATGTATCCCTCTACATTTGCTAGAGATACCCCACAAGGGTTATGTGTGGTGGTTTGAAGATGCATTCAACATCGTATCCTAAGAAGCTTCTTGAGTTGTAGGTGTTGTTCATGGTGCTTGAGCCTGAGAAGCTTCATTTAAGGCATGAGAAGATTCTTGTTGTCCATATACCTTGGTCAAACCTCGAGACCCACTTTTGGTTCACAACTAACCTAGTCATCGCACACATAACACACTTGAAGTTGACTAATACCCTATAGATTTCATATGTGGTGGTCCAGGGACTCATTCATGGTGTTTGTGCCTAAGAATCAAGAGTTAGTGTTGGAGGCTCTTGTTTCCCTCCACTAGCCATGGTTAAGGAGCCAAGATAAATCCTTGATGTCCAAGACATTATAATGGCAGCAATATTCAATTCATATGCAAAAGGATCCTTGTAGAGGGATAGTGTCATGGATTCTATGTGTTGTTGATGACTCTTGAGGTCTAGAATTTTCAATTAAGGCCCAAGTGGAATTCAATTGAGCTCAATATGCTTCAATAAGATCTCGAGGAACCTGTTTTCATTCTTCGATGATGTTCAATGCTTTTCAACATATCCATGGTCTTGCATGGTAGCCTGAGGATGCATTCATGGAATTTGATCATTACAAAATATGTTTTTTGTCAAAATGAAATTCAAATTGCCTCTTTGATGAGTCCTCCTCTATAAGACTTCATTTATTGCATGAATGTCACAGACTCACGAAAACTCTAAACAACACTCAATGGCATGCAACTACAAATAATGACATGCAACTATAACCACAAACCAAGCAGAGGTTGATTTATGCATTGATATAGAGAGGTGGCAATAGGCACATAATATGGAGAAACAATGAGTTAGAAAAAACATTTGGACCAAAGTACCACAATGGTTATTAATAAAATTTAAAAAAAAAAATTGGCTCAGGAATTGTCTTCAGTTTGATGGGTGGCATGATCATGATCATGTAACCTCCCTCCCTCCTTCCAAAAATATGTGGTTTATCACCATGTTTCTCTTCGACAGTCACCATCAAAATACATATAAAAATAACATGTCTTTACATCGTCTTCCATTTAAATCCTCATTGCATAGTCATAAATAAGGATTATTATGCATGCACATCCTCACCTTACAATACCAATTGGGTCAAGGTGCATAGACAACCATAAATTATCAAATGTGTCAAGATGCAAAGAGTAATCCCTTCCAATAAAAATTAAGACCCACCCTTCAAACTTTATCACCGAGTCCAATTTATGCAAATATTTTCGAAGTGGGGGAAGGTTTGCCATTAAATGGTGTAAACGTCGGGGAATAAATGGTGTAAACGTTATACAGGGACGTGTGCGCGCTAGTGATGTGTACGCGCTAAAAACATGCGTGCACATGTTTAAGAACGCGTGCACGTGCCTGTTACTAGTTAAAAAAACAGAGTTCTTTGTTTCCCGGGAATTCTACCAAAAGACACGGGTTTCATTTCTTCCGTGGGTTTCAAGCTCTTACAGGTTTCTTATTGTTTCACACTCATTGATATTTTGGACACTCATTGATCTATTGGACACAAAATCACCCTTGGAATCTAACAAATATCTTCAGTGGTCTTGGAATCTAGTGGATACATTCAAGCTACCGGTTTCCATTGCAAGTGGAGATCATTTCTATAGAGGTATGGTGAATTGCAAATAAGTATTTTCATTCACAAGATTTGAGATTCTCCCATGCCTTTTTGTTTTTATCATATGCTCACAACAATATCCATGCATATACAACAATGAATTTGACAAGAAGATTTCCCATGTTCACATCTAAAAAAACTCATATGAACATTAGACAAGATGAAGTATGCAACCTCCTCATTGTGTAATTAGTTCCCAAGTTAATTTTGTTCTTTTCACCTCATATTATGCTAGCAAAAAATACTACACACTCACTAAACATGACTAAGAATATCACTTCAACTCATCCACAAAACCTCAACTCTCTCATCTCTTATTCAATACCATTGTATGGAATGAGGATATCTGTAAGTATATGCACCTTTCCTTTCTCTATGAATCCAAATATGATAATATTCATCCATATTTACCGTCCTTACAATATCCCCTCACCTTTAATAAAGATTTTTTTTCCAAAAACCAAGACTTTCCCACTTCATGCTCTATCCAACATGATCATTGGTATAGTCCCTAGTTCCCCACTTTCCAACACCTCCCTACCCTAGATATTGCACATTGAAAGGTCAAATTATATTCTCCCTAATCACCCTTCCCAAGACCATGATCTTTGTTAGAAACCTTTGCATCCTCCTTAATGTTTTGCACAATACAAAGTATACATTCATTCTATTGTGATGCATTGTTGAATTTAACCATGGGTATTTTAAACTCAAAATCACATTCTATCATCTCAAGGTTTATAGATAAGGAAATAGTTTGTTGTTGTTTCTTCAACTCCTTAAGGTGTTATATAACCTAGTAATTTATGATGGTAAAGGACATTGCCTCAAATGAAAGGATATACCATTCCATTATGAAGACGAAGCAATCAAACTAGGTGCAAAATTTAGAATTGATAACATTAAGGGAGAAAGCAAAAAATAAAACTAATTAAGGTGAAAAATATGATGTAAACCAATAAGAATTCCTTGGGGTAATTTGCAACCTCCTCATTGTGTAATTAGTAAACTTATTCTCTTTACCTTATTTGATGTAGAAAAACTATCAAACTATTCCCAAGGAATCTCTAGCCATCTCTATTGTAGGGTGTTACTACCATAATTTTTACGAATCCATGGCAAGGCAAGACACTAGTTTCTCCACTCTACGCTTGACCAACCATCATCTATATTGATTGGAATTGTAAGGGATAATGATGTTTATTCAAACACAAATAAACCAACATAGTCTGTAGTTGTATGTGTTAATTTGTAAAGTGGTAAGTTAAGTTGGAATGTGTCAAGTTCATTATATAATGGCACAAATATCTTATTTATTGTTTCTTTTGCAGGGGTAGGCCTGATAGTTGTGTTAAAGAGAATTTGGAGATGGGAAACTCACGCAACGCAACAAAAAAATATAGAAGGAATCTGCCCATTGAAAAGGTCAATGACTTAAGAGAAAAGGCCAAGTTGGGAATGGAAATATTGAGACATGGTCCTATTATTGCCTTGGATCCTGCCATTGATCCTAACACAGTTGTTGACATGGGAACCTCTTGTTTAGAACCACAGGTAAAGCAGTCGCGTCCAACGGACCCAACTCAAATTCCAACATAAACACAATCTCCAACCAACAATCCATCAACGAGTCATAATGAAGTTCCTCATGACACAAGAATTTTGGGAGATGCTGCATGTGTAGAGATGGACATACAAGCCTTGCTTAATTTGCAATCTCCCCAAGAAGACCACAACCATGTCGACCACACTCCCATTATGGCCCAATTTGTGAATGAAGCACCACAACAAACAAGCTCTAGTATTCATGTCTCATGTCCACCCTCCCTACCTTGACTGTCCAGTGGAAGAAGAACTCCTAGACGTATTCATGTGGATGAAAGTGCTATGTCGAGGCTTGAAGGAAAGTTGCCGAAACACACTATCAAATGGCAATGCAACAAAATTGTCAAATAATATTTTGAATCGAAAAGTGATGCAGGTAAATATCAATTATTGCTATGTTTTTTAAAGTCACGTTGTTTAGCTGTTGTTAGGAGAATTTTGGGCATAAAGATGGTTAAAAGTTCAGAGGCTAGCGGTCATATTGTTAGAAATCTCCAATATGCATTTAATGCAATTGGGAAGACATCTCATACAAAATATCTTTGTGCGGCTCGTCGTGTTTTAGCGGAATCAGTTGTAAGCAAGTCCACAAGGCAACGTCGCCTGCTATCACACACTTCTCACATACTCAAATTAAATAGAAAAACTATTAAAAAGTACTATGTTATAAGAGAAAATATTGACATTCCGGGTGGAAACGATTGTTGGGATTTTGTTGGTAGGTTGCCTCGTGCAGATAGGAAGCTAATTGATGCTGTTAAGGAGTTAGTACAAATTTTTTGGCATGATCATACTAGACCTTCATCAAACCAAAGAGACATGCTAAAGCTGAGAAAAGGTTCTATTGAACGTGAACCTCATGTTAAGCACTTCCTTGACACCACACAGACTAAACTCTATGAGAGATTGAGGAATGAGCACACACAATTGAACATGGGCCAAAGGTCCTTTGAGAAATGCAAACCATGGTACATTCGTATATGCATTGATCGAAAGACCTGTTGTTGTAGATACCACGTAGAATATGAATATTATTATGACACATATAGACATATATTTTTTGATTTGCATACTAACATTATGCAGGGCTGCAATGGATCCATACTACCACTGAATGCATCAAGAGACTTTATCCACAACATCATGTGTCCAAGGCCCGAAGGACAAAAATATTATGAAAAATCGTGTCTATATGGGACATGTTCTAGGTGCAGTGGGTTTTCTCTTTTGAATCGTTGCATTCATGAAAGCAAGGAGCATGAATTTGGTAGGATGGGCGTGGAGATGCAGAGCTTCAAGTACGTAACCTATTAATTAGATAGTGCAAGGGAAAGTAAAATATTGCACTAGTGAAGTCACAGGTGCAAATGAATATTACATATTTTTCATATTACACGTTCAATTTATGACATACATTTTTCGAAAGGCCACATTGTAATATTTCCCTTGTTTTCATGGTAACAGGTACCGGTATGTGACTTCTTGACGAAGTTCTATGAGAAAACAAAGCAGTATGCTCAACATATGCATGTAGTGCAATGGCAAGATGAGCAGTACAGAAAATGCAGGGACACATTTCCTATTGGAACCATAGTGTCAATTGTGGATTTTGCAGAAAATTACACCCTTCAGCCACAAAATGAAATCCAGAGTCAATACTACCATTCAGACCAAGTTAGCATCATGGTACATATTATGTATAGGCATGGACCAAAGAGCAGCAATGACAAGAGGATAATACTAAAGCAGACAAAATTTTACATAAGTGATAATAGAACCCATGATCTACATTATGTGCAACATTGTTTTTGAATTTTCTATGATTAGTTGAAGGAGAGAGATATACAGATCGATCAGCATTCGATATGGTCAGATGGTTGTGCAGGCCCGTTAAAAAATGCACAAGTATTCCAATGGATGAGTATTTTGCATAAGACTTATAGTCTGCTACATATCTGGAACTATTTTGAGACCGGGCACAACAAAGACGAGCATGATGGGGCCGGTGCATGCATCAAGACTGCACTATAAAGGGAAGAGATGAGGTTTGACAAGGAACCTCATATCCGAGATGCAGAATCCGTAGTTCAATGGTGCTCTGCAACATTTTCAGACCGAGCAAGAGATCAACAAACATCATCAGTGGAAGGATGTGTGGTAAGAAATTTTTTGCGAGTGGTTGACATAGATCGATCACGTTCCTATATTTGCAACACAGTACAAGGAACACGTGGATTTCATTCAGTTTGAATCTCAAACAACCCCTTATTTGAAATATAGACCTAAAAGCTTTCATGCTTTTGCAGCCCTTGCAGTAGTGGCGAATGGGATGAATGCGAATGCATGGACTAGGTTGATGAATGAGATCGTGTGTCAATTGTAGTAGACCAACATACAATTGTTGAAACAACCCAGTTAGAGGAGGGTCAGTCAGCGATTTCGACAGACTATGATCATATCTCATATCTTGTACAACGAGGACACACATACGCAGTTGTTTCCCCGAAAGACAATGAATGGGGCATGGATTATTGGTTGGCACGGTGCACCCAAGGTAAGAAAACCCTCTACCCATCATTAATCGATGATAAAGGAATTGAATTTCCTATTGGATCGATGGTGGTTAAGGGGGAATATCTTACACTAGACGGGAAGTCAATAAAGACTAGTGGGCATGTATTCAAGGATTACAGACCAGGTTCAGTGGTGTATCACTTCACAAACTTGATCGTTGGCACAAACATCCATGTTCAGACAGTGTCAAGCAAGAGTTCAACCAAGGTATGCTACTACCTGCCTCATTCAGAGCACGAGAGATTGATGGAGACAATTAGCAACAGAGAGGACCCAGATGGATTTATTGAATGAGGCCAATCAACTTTACATAAGAGAAAGAATTGCCTCAAAGAATGTTATGTTCTACATCGAGGTATGTGTAGTTTTATGTTTTTTTTTGGTACATGCATTTTTTGTTGATACATACATACATGTCTTTTCCATAAATACATGCATACATACATATAGATACATACATACATAGAGATACATAGAGATACATACATACATGCATGGAGATACATCCATATGCCATGTCATCACTTCACCCTTTGTCATTAATGTTTAGAAACCTAATCTATCCCTAGAAACTTAGTCTAGCCCTAGAATCACTAATATAACCCTACAAACCTAATCTAGCCCTAGAAATACTAGAAAGCTAAACTAACCCTAGAAACACTAATTTAACACTAGAAAACTAAGCTAGAATACTATAAACCTAATCTAGTCCTAGAAACCTAAACTAGCCCTAGAAACACTAATCTAACCCTAGGAAACTGATCTAGAATCCTAGAAACCTAATCTAGCCCTATAATCCGTGAACCACCACATGTACCCTCATTAGGGGGTATTTGGACTCCAAGTGGGTATACTAGTATGAATGATTCCTTACAATTATGAAAATTAATAGCTTCGCTTTTTTTGTGTAAGGTTATGTTAAATTTTTTCATAGTTATGGCATATTACTCTTATACATTATGACACATTTATGATGAGAATTACACATTCTATTAAATAAAGGAAATAATCTCTTCTCATGCAAACTCTAGCCATGTCTCTTCCCTTATCTTCACTAGTGGTTATATCTTCATGATCCCTACCATATAACTCCTAAGGTTTCCTCAGCAAACCTATAATCTCTAAAACATCTAGGAATCCCTCATTGGCTTCAACAACAAGCTTATATTAATAAACCAACAACCATTGATTCCTAGAGGTCTACACACAAGTTAAAGAAAACAAAAGAAAAACTCCTAACATTGGGAAAAAATAGCCAAAACCAACAATGCAACTAGAACACAATGACCAAGGGAACTTCAAAATGCAACACCACTCCACAAAAGAAGTTTCCTTAGACCTACCTCATATGGTATGAGAGAAGCTGCTTTAGAGACCTAGAGACCTCCCTACCACTTCTCTCATTTGGTACGAGAGAAGCTGCTTTAGACATACCTCACTCATGTCAATGCTTTAGAAGTTTCTTTAGACCTACCACTTCATCATCATCATCTTCATCACCATCACCATCATCATCAACGTCTTCATCATCATCACCATCATCATCATCATCAACAACAACTTCATCATCATTGCCATCTCTAGGTTCCTCATCAACATCTTCATCATCATTGTCATCTCTAGGTTCCTCATCAACATCTCCATCATCATCATCTTCTTCATCATCATCACCATCACCATCACCATCACCATCATCAACATCTTCATCATCATCAACATCATCATCAACATCTTCATCATCATTGTCATCTCTAGGTTCCTCATCAACATCTCCGTCATCATCATCATCTTCATCACCATGACCATGACCATCATCATCAATGTCTTCATCATCATCACCATCATCATCATCAACATCTTCATCATCATTGTCATCTCTAGGTTCCTCATCATCATCTTCTTCGTCATCATCATCATCATCTTCATCACCATCACCATCACCATCATCATCAACATCTTCATCATCATCGCCATCTTCATCATCATTGTCATCTCTAGGTTCCTCATCATCATCTTCTTCATCATCATCATCTTCGTCACCATCACCATCACCGTCATCATCAATGTATTCATCATCATTGTCATCTCTAGGTTCCTCATCAACATCCCCATCATCATCATCTTCATCATCATCATCATCTTCATCACCATCACCATCACCATCAACGTCTTCATCATCATCACCATCATCATCATCAACATCTTCATCATCTTTGTCGTCTCTAGGTTCCCCATCAACATCTTCATCACCATCACCATCATCATCAACATCTTCATCATCATCACCATCTTCATCATCATTGTCATCTCTAGGTTCCTCATCAACATCTCCATCATCATCATCCTCATCACCATCATCATCAATGTCTCCATCATCATCACCATCATCATCATCATCATCCCCATAAGTGCCCGGTCGACGATTTTGCAAAGTTGATCCCCATGTGCAAAAATTTCACTCCCTTACTGAGAAAAACCCTAGTTCCAAGATGGACCTACAACATGAAAACTAGGAAACAGGATTGGAGGAGAGGGGCACCCCTAGCACTATCCTGACATCCTGAATCCAACATATTCGACGGTTTGTCAATCCGATCCACAGTCGTCATTCTACGGCTCGTTCTGTCTCACATCCAAAAGGCCTTCAGGGACACCTGCTGGATACCTACTGGGGGCATAGAACTCCAACCGTGCAACAAAACCAGGTTCCGGGGAGTCCTGCAAGTGTGTCTAGGAAGGTTCCGGCTGGGAACGATAGCCATAAGTGCCCGATCGACGATTTTGGAAAGTTGACCCCGTGTGCAAAAATTGCACACTCCCTTATTGAGAAAAACCCTAGTTTCCAAAACGGACCTACAAGGTGACACCTGGGCTATGGGACGGGAGGAGAGGGGCACCCCTAGCACTATCCCGACGTCCTGAATCCAATGGATTCGATGCTTTTTCGATTTGAGCCACAATTGTCATTCTATGGCTCATTTCGTATCACATCCAAAAGGCCTTCAAGGACACCTACTGGGGGCATAGAACTCCAACCGTGCAACAAAACCAGATTTTGGGGAGTCCTGCAAGTGTGTCTAGGAAGGTTTCGAGAGGTCCACGCTAGCCATAAGTGCCCGATGGACGATTTTGCAAAGCTGACCCGAATGTGAAGGCCATGGCAATCTTGCTCAAGGGGGGCATTTCTCTTCCAGAGGACCCTGGGCATGCGTGGCCACCATGGACAGGTCCACAATGGCCACGTGGACCTGTCGGAATTGAAGGAATCCAAGTCCGCTCGTCGGTTTGGGTTCCGTGCCCCCGGAGCAAATCCTCAAAGTGTCCCCGAATGGCCCTAGGGTGCTCGAATAGAATGCCCACAACACCCAAACCGTGGCTCCATTCATGAATCCATCGGTTCCAGTGGGTCCAGGACGTCGAGTTTCAACTAGGGACCCCCCAATGCATTTCGCCAACCCTAAAAAATGGTGCCAATGAGGCATCTCCTGGGATAGGGTTTTGCTCAATGAGGGCCATGCTAATCTTGCTCAAGGGGGCCATTTCTCGTCCGTAGGCCCTCGGGCGTGCGTGGCCACCGTGAATAGGTCCACAATGGCCATGTAAACCTGTGGTAGCCGACGAAATACAAGTCCGCTCGTCGGTTTGGGTTCCGTGCCCCTGGAGCAAATCCTCAAAGTGTCCTTGAATGGCCCCGGAGTGCCCACCTAGAATGCCTGCAACACCCAAACCATGGCTCTGGTCACGAATCCGTCAATTTCGGTGGGTCCGAGACGTCGGGTTTCAGCTAGGGGCCCGCCCACAGCATGCCACCAACCCTCGAAAATGGTGCCAATGAGCCATCTCCGGAGTTAGGGTTTTGCTCAGTGAGGGCCATTCCAATTTCGCTCAAGGGGGCCATTTCTCGCTCGGAGGCCCCCTGGCATGCGTGGCCACCTTGGACAGGTGGATGTGGCCATTGTGGACCTGTCCACGGTGGCCACGCACGCCTGATGGCCTCCGGACGAGAAATGGCCCCCTTGAGCAAGATTGGCATGGCCCTCACTGAGCAAACCCTAACTCCAGAGATGCCTCATGGGCACCGTTTTCGAGAGTTGGAGGCATGCTTTGGGGGGGGGCCTAGCTGAAACCCGGCGTCTTGGACCCACCAGAATCGATGGGTTCGCGAACGGAGCCATGGTTTGGGTGTTGCAGGCATTCTATTCGGGAACCTCGGGGCCATTCAGAGACACTTTGAGTATTTGCTCCAGGGGCACGAAACCCAAACTGACGAGCGGAATTGGATTCCATCGACTCCCACGGGTCCATGTGGCCATTGTGGACCTGTCCACAGTGGCCACGCACGCCCAGGGGCCTCCGGATGAGAAATGGCCCCCTTGAGCAAGATTGGGATGGCCCTCACTGAGCAAAACCCTTGCTCTGCAGATGCCTCATTGGCACCATTTTCGGGGGTTGGAGGCACACTGTGGGGGGTCCCCTAGCTGAAACCCAGCGTCCTGGACCCATCGGAATCGACGGATGCACGAACAGAGTGATGGGTTGGGTGCTGCGTGCATTCTAGTCGAGAACCCCGGGGCCATTCAGGGACACTTTGAGGATTTGCTCCGGGGGCACGGAACCCAAAACGGCGAGCAGACTTGGATTCCGTCGGCTCCTATAGGTCCACGTGGCCATTTTGGACCTGTCCACAGTGGCCATGCATGCCTGGGGGCTTCCGGACGAGAAATATCCCCCTTGAGCAAGATTGGCATGGCCCTCACTAAGCAAAACCCTGGCTCCGGAGATGCCTCATTGGCACCATTTTTGGGGGTTGGCGGCACGCTGTGGGGGGTCCCCTAGCTGAAAATCGACGTCTCGGAAACACCAAAATTGACGGATTCGCGAACGGAGCCACGGTCTCGGCACTGTGGGCATTCTAGTCGAGCATCCCGGGGCCATTCGAGGACACTTTGAGGATTTTCTCTAGGGACACACGGAACCCAAACCGATGAGTGGACTTGGATTCTATCGGCTCCCACAGGTCCACATGGCCATTGTGGACCTGTCCACGGTGGCCACGCACGCCCGGGGGCCTGTGGACGAGAAATGGCCCCCTTGAGCAAGATTGGCATGTACCTCACTGACGAAAACACTAGCTCCGGAGATGCCTCATGGGCACCTTTTCCAGGGGTTGGAGGCACACTGTGGGGGGTCCTCTAGCTGAAACCTAGCGTCTCGGATCCACCGGAACTGACAGATTCATGAATGAATCCATAGTTTGGGTGCTACGGGCATTTTAGTCGGGCACCCTGGGGCCATTCAGGGACACTTTGAGGATTTGCTCCGGGGGCACGGAACCCAAACCGACGAGCGGACTTGGATTCCGTTGGCTCCCAAAATTGCATGTGGCCATTCTGGACTTGTCCACAATGGCCACACACACCCGAGGCACTCCAGACGAGAAATGGACCCCTTGAGCAAGATTGGCATGGCCCTCACTGAGCAAAACCCTAGCTCCGAAGATGCCTCATTGGCATTGTTTCTGAGGGTTGGCGGCACACTGTGGGGGGTCCCCTAGCTGAAACCCGATGTCCCGGACCCACCTTAATTGACGGCTTTGTGAACGGAGCCACGGTTTGGGTGCTGCGGGAATTCTAGTCGAGCACCCCAAGGCCATTCAGGGACACTTTGAGGATTTGCTCTAGGGGCATGGAACCCAAACCGGCGAGCGGAATTAGATTCCGTTTGCTCCCATAGGTCCACGTGGCCATTGTGGGCCTGTCCATGGTGGCCACGCACGCCTAGGGGCCTCCGGACAAGAAATGCCCCCCTTGAGCAAGATTGGCATGGCGTTCACATTGGGTCGACTTTGCAAAATCGTCCACTGGGCCCTTATGGCTAGCGTGGACCTACCGGAACCTTCCTAGACACACTTGCATGACTCCTCAAAACCTGGTTTTGTTGCAAGGTTGGAGTTCTATGCCCCCGATAGGCATCCAACAGGTGTCCCTAAAGACATTTTGGATGCGAGATGGAATGAGACACAGAATGAAGACCGTGGCTTGGATCGAAAAACTGTTGACTCTGTTGGATTCAGGACGTCGGGTTAGTGCTAGGGGTGCCCCTCTCCTCTGGTCCCATGGCCCAAGTGTCATCTTGTAGGTCCCTTTTGGAAAATAGGGTTTTGCTCAGTAATGGAGTGGGCAATTTTTGCACATTGGGGTCAAATTTGCAAAATCGTCGATCGGGCACTTATGGCTATCATTCCTAGCTAGAACCTTCCTAGACACACTTGCAGGAGTCCCCGGAACCTGGTTTTGTTGCACGGTTGGAGTTCTATGTCCCCGGTAGGTATCTGGCAAGTGTCCTTGAAGGCCTTTTGGATGCAAGATGGAACGAGCCGTAGAATGACGACCATGGCTCGGATCGACAAACCATCGAATCCATTGGATTCAAGACGTTGAGATAGTGCTAGGGGTGCCCCTCTCCTCTGGTCCCGTGGCCCAGGGGTCAACTTGTAGGTCCATTTTGGAAATTAGGGTCGCTGAGTAAGGGAGTGTGCAATTTTTGCACATGGGGGTCAACTTTGCAAAATTGTGGATCGGGAACTTATGGCTATCATTCCCAGTCGGACCCTCCCTAGACACACTTGTAGGACTCCCCGTAACCTGGTTTTGTTGCATGGTTGGAGTTCTATGCCCCCGGTAGGTATCCAACAGGTGTTCCTGAAGGCCTTTTGGATGCAAGACGGAACGAGCTGTAGAATGACGACCATGACTCGGATCGACAAACCATCGAATCTGTTGGATTCAGGACATCGGGATAGTGCTAGGGTTGCCCCTTTCCTCCGGTCCCGTGGCCCAGGTGTCACCTTGTAGGTCTATTTTGGAAACTAGGGTTTTGCTCAGTAAGGGAGTGTTCAATTTTTGCACATGGGGGTCAACTTTGCAAAATCATCGACCGGGAACTTATGGCTATCGTTCCGAGCCGAAACCTTCCTAGACACACTTGCAGGACTCCCCGTAACCTGGTTTTGTTGCACAGTTGGAGTTCTATGCCCCTGGTAGGTATCTAGTAGGTGTCCATGAAGGCCTTTTGGATGCGAGACAGAACGAGCCGTAGAATGACGATTGTGGCTCGGATTGACAAACCGTCGAATCCGTTGGATTCAGGACGGCGAGATAGTGCTAGGGTTGCCCCTATCCTATGGTCCCGTGGCTGAGGTGTCATCTTGTAGATCCATCTTGGAAACTAGGGTTTTGCTCAGTAAGGGAGTGTGCAATTTTTGCACATTGGGGTCAACTTTGCAAAATCGTCGACCGGGCACTTATGGTGATGATGATGATGATGGTGATGATGATGGAGATGTTGATGATGATGGTGATGGTGATGGTGATGAAGAGATGATGATGATGATGATGAAGAAGATGATGATGGAGATATTGATGAGGAGCCTAGAGATGACAATGATGATGAAGATGGTAATGATGATGAAGATGGTGGTCATGATGAAGACGTTGATGATGATGGTGATGGTGATTGTGATGAAGATGATGATGACGAAGAAGATGATGATGATGGGGATGTTGATGAGGAACTTGGAGATGACAATGATGATGAAGATGGTGATGATGATGGGGACATTGATGATGATGGTGATGGTGATGGTGATGAAGATGATGATGACGAAGATGACGATGATGATGTTGATGTTGACAAGGAACCTAGGGATGACAATGATGATGAAGATGTTGATGATGAAGATGTTGATGATGATGATGATGGTGATGATGATGAAGACGTTGTTGATGATGGTGATGGTGATGAAGATGATGATGATGATGACAAAGAAGATGATGATGATGGATATGTTGATGATGATGACGAAGAAGATGATGATGATGGAGATGTTGATGAGGAACCTAGAGATGACAATGATGATGAAGATGGTGACGATGATGAAGATGTTGATGATGATGGGGACATTGATGATGATGGTGATGGTGATGGTGATGAAGATGAGGATGACGAAGAAGATGATGATGATGGAGATGTTGACGAGGAACCTATGGATGACAATGATGATGAAGATGTTGATGATGATGATGATGATGATGGTGATGATGATGAAGGTGTTGATGATGATGGTGATGGTGATGAAGATGATGATGATGACAAAGAAGATGATGATGATGGAGATGATGATGATGATGATGATGGATATGTTGATGAGGAACCTAGAGATGACAATGATGATGAATTTGTTGATGTTGATGTTGATGGTGATGGTGATGGTGATGGTGATGGTGATGGAGATGTTGATGAGGAACCTAGATATGACAATGATGATGAAGATGTTGATGATGATGAAGACATTGATGATGATGGTGATGGTGATGGTGATGGTGATGGTGATGGTGATAAAGATGATGATGATGATGATGACGAAGAAGATGATGATGATGGTGATGGTGACAAGGATGATGATGATGATGATGATGATGAAGATGATGATGATGGAGATGTTGATGAGGAACCTAGAGATGACAATGATGATGAAGATGGTGATGATGATGAAGATAGTGATGATGATGAATACGTTGATGATTATGGTGATGGTGATGAAGATGATGATGACGAAGAAGATGATGATGATGGAGATGTTGATGAGGAACCTAGAGATGACAATGATGATGAAGATGTTGATGATGATGATGATGGTGATGATGATGAATGCGTTGATGATGATGGTGATGGTGATGAAGATGATGATGATGATGACGAAGAAGATTATGATGATGGAGATGATGATGATGAAGATGATGATGATGATTATGATGAAGATGATGATGATGGAGATGTTGATGAGGAACCTAGAGATTACAATGATGATGAAGATGTTGATGATGATGATGATGGTGATGGTGATGAAGAGGTTGATGATGATGGTGATGGTGATGGTGATGGTGATGGTGATGGAGATGTTGATGAGGAACCTAGAGATGACAATGATGATGAAGATGTTGATGACGATGAAGACATTGATGATGATGGTGATGGTGATGAAGATGATGATGATGATGATGATGATGACGAAGAAGATGATGATGATGGTGATGGTGATGAGGATTAAGATGAGGATGATGATGATGATGAAGAAGATGATGATGATGGAGATGTTGATGATGAACGTAGATATGACAATGATGATGAAGGGTTTTGCTCAGTAAATTTATCAAGCTTTTGAGTTTCATGATAGTGGCACCATTGTGGAGAGGGTGAAGGGGTAGGGTTACTTGTAGGGAGGTTAGGAAATATTAGAGGAAGTATCTAAAGGGTACAGAGGGTTTAGTACTAGGGTTTGGGTGAGGGTCAAGGTTATAGTTATAGAAGGAAATTGAATTAGGTCATTTCTCTAATGTACATTTTATATTAATGGTATGGCTTGGTCCAAGGTGGTGCTCTCAAATAGCTATTTCATTATGAAATATTTAACAAGACATGAATTGCATTTAAGATAAGTGTGTTGTTAAATATAGTGAGAATTGAGTATGGGGAACCAAGTCTAGCCATATGTGTATTGTTAAATATAATGTTTTTGGGTGAAGCCAATAACCAACATAATGAACATAATATAAGAGTTTTTTGGGTTGGGGATATACCTCAAGGTACCCAAATCATGAAAAAAGTTTGGGTCAGCACAAAACCAAGAGAACAAAAAATGTTGAAGAGGACATGTGGGGTGGGAGGCCGGCCTCCAAAAACTCAAGTATTGACATGACAGAGGTAGGTCTAAAGCAACTTATTTCATACCAAATGAGAGAAGTGGTAAGGAGGTATCTACGTCTCTAAAGCAGCTTCTCTCATACCAGATGAGGTAGGTCTAAGGAAACTTCTTTTGTGGAGTGGTGTTGCATTTTGAAGTTCCCTTGGTCACTGTGTTCTAGTTGCATTGTTGGTTTTGGCTATTTGTTCCCAATGCTAGCAGTTTTTCTTTTGTTTTCTTTAACTTGTGTGTATACCTCTAGGAATTCATCTAAAATTTTCCCAATCTATCACTCCAAGTTCATTCTACCTTCATTAATGATTTTTGACCTAAAATTTCAATCTTCTTCTATGGTCATGTATTATTTATCTCGAGTAATTTATTTATATCCAATGTATTTGACTCTAAGAACCTGTCATGAGTGATTATAAAAAATCATGCCCTAGCGTGTGCAATATTTAGTTGATTCCTTCTTGCATAATTTCTCATGTAATTTTCCAATTTACTTTCCCACCACTAAATAGTCTCCTTCTCACACAACATATATGCATGTATGCATCCATTATACAATATGTGTCGTAATTAGTATTACTGATATGTGTCATTATGTGTCCTACAACAATGCCAATAGAGTATTTTCAACACAAGGGACAGGTCTCTAGACCTCGATCATGGTAATTAAAAAATATAAAGGTTATTAGGACCTAAATAAATATCTGCATGCTCATGAGCCATGAACAAGTCCTTGAATCACTACACAAGCTCTCTAGACGAGATACATGGCCTTTGTTTTGGATATGGATTCCATTTGGAGGTTTTGTGCACTAAGGATGGGTCTTTAGGTATTGACAATGATAAGGTGAGGACATATGAGGCCTCAAATCAAATATAAATGTTTTAAGGATATTATCCATCAATATTCCCTCAACCCCCAGACATGCCCTTTAAAAGAATTTTTTATCTTTGAGTGTGATATGGGTGCCAACATGAGGTTTTGACTACTAAGGATGGATCTTGGCGTCTTGACCATGGTTGAGGTGATGACAATGAGGTTCATATGACTCCAATGAATCTTCCATGGATCATGGGGTAAAATGATGTCTTGAACCATTGAGTTGACTATGTTCAATATGTGTCTTAACATCAAAAAATCCAAGATACTTAAATTACAAAGAGTGATTATCAATATTACCAAAACATTGAACACTTTATCAACACTAAGGGTGTATGCCAACTTGTGCAAGTAGTATTTCAACACATTAACCATGCTTTCATTAAAGGCACATACTAACACACAAAGAACGATCCATATGTAACTACATTAACAATTCTCTTTTATTGCTCAATCCAATTGCACCTATGCAAACCCCTCATGTTTGAACTAAGTCAAGTGATATGGTTAACCCTTCCATCCAAGCACACATATGAACTTCTCATATATCTAGGTTAATTTGTTATAATATGTGATGCAATGATTGTTAGAATTGACTATTATAACCATTACAAGGTTAAGTATGGAAGAAGTCATCGTCTCCTATTTATTTTTTATAGCCCTAAAGTCACAACACTTTGCAATGTAAATATCACTCCTTAGTTTGCTTGGTTAGGTATGTTGTTGTTGAAAGGAAAAGATGCAAGATCCATTCAAATACAAGGGACTCATATTGAGGTCACTTGGTGTCTAAAAATAGCATCTATATGTATGTGAAAACTGTTCCATAACATTGTTATCGAAGACAAAATCATGTATGCAAAACTATAATCAAAGACAAAGTCATATAGAAAAGTCTAGATCCATCTATTAATATGCAAAAATTATCCAATCATGTACACTTTTTGGAAAAATGGAACATCGTTCCCAATGTCTATATAATGGCAACTCATGCCCTGTACAAAATATGGCAACTCGTGCCCTATACAAAATATGTCCCATGGTGCCCTATACAAAATATGGCAACTCGTGCTGAAAATGCCACATCGTGGCTAGTGTACATAGGAGGGTCTCTCAATCCTCCTGCCCACCCTCGGAGCTCCCAGGTGCATCTCCAAAATTGATCTTCCTCTTCTTCGTGCTAGAGGAAGCTGGGTCCTTCGAGCATCTTGGAGCATGTCCCTCTGAGCCCTGAAATGACAACAATAATATGTCAACGTTTATTGGCAATTATACAAGTATAAAACATAATTTAAAAGTAAAAATAGTTTTCAAATCTTAGATAACTCACCTCATGCGAGACTGTAAGTCGTGAGGGGGTCTCCCTCCTTCGTGCTCCTAGTCTCTCACCAATGCCACCCTGCAACATTTAGAACAATTAGATAAATGATGAAATTAGATGCATATAGTAATTTTCGTTAAAATTGAACGAGATTTTCATAAACTAGTCAATCTCCTCGTGAACACAACCGGTTGGTCTTCAGGGCTGGTGGATGGAGCAGTCGACTGGACAACCTGTTCCGATGCTAGGGTGGATGATATAGGGGAGTATGTAGCCACATCGACGGTGGCTACACCACTAGGGGAATAGTAGAAGAAGGGGGGGTGGAAGAAAGAGGCATGGACTGGGGTGGGCGAAGTGGACGTGCATGTCTAGGGCTATAAACCCCAACTGGCTGTAGTATGGGTCGGGGCACCCTAAAAGGGGAAGCAAGTGTGGTGGGGGAATGTGGGGGGGGCGAGGTCTGTGTTGCAGTGGAGGGATGGGTGACTGTAGATGGGTGGTGTGTCGTGGTCGGATGGGGGAGGGTGGGAACATGGGAAATTGATACGGAGGTGGAGCTGGATATGAAACGTAAGGGGGAGCTGGATGGAAATGTGGTGCTGGATAGGAGGGGGGGGCTGGATGGAAGGGGGTGGGGAGGGATGCATGGAATGGGCATGTATGCTGGGGGATACAACTAGCATATAAGGTGGCCGAAAGGACGGGGAGGGAGGAATAACGGCACTGCCAGGCCGAGGTGCTCGCACCTGCATACACATTTATAACCTCATAGTCTATTATAGAAAAATATAAATATACAAGGACAAGTCATCACATTTGAAATTAAATTTATGCTTTAATACACACGATACCTGCACACATGGAGATCTGCTGATCCCCGGTGGCAATGGCTGGTCGCTAGAGCCTACAGACACCTGTGCGAACACTACAATTTTTAGACTAAATTTATAAAAACAATATTAAACACAATGCTAATGAGAATGAAAACGATGGTACTTAAAAAACATGACTGCAATTAATTTATATTCAAGTTAGATGATAGTGGTTTGATGGGCTTTGGATATTATATAACGTTTTTATTGTATTGGTGCAGTCCATTTGTTCAAGACTTGGTAAAGAACATGGTTGTGGGGATCATGTTCTTTGACCCACAATGGATTGGGCCCATCATAATTTGGCAAAGAAGGTTGACAATTTGATGGCCAAAGTTGTCATTGATAAAAACACGTTAAGGACAAAGGGGGAAGTGATGACCTGGAAAATACTTGACTAGACAATTGGTAAACATGACAATATTTGATGACTTGACAAGTGGAAAGAAAGCATGACAAGTGTAGAAGACTTGACAAAGTGAAGACATGACAAAGTATTGATGACAAGGACTTGATAATGACATTGATGACAATACATTAATGACAAAGACATGGAAGAGTTAAGAACATGGAGCATACACATTATGGAAAGAACAATGGAGATGGTGACATGGCTTGAGGGATGGCAAAGGTGACAAGTATGACAAACATGGCAAGCATGACAAGTGTTTATGACAAGCATGGAAGAAGGACATGGAAACTATCTAAGGACAAGACAAAGACAAGTGACAAGCAAGCAAGCTTGATGACTTGTCAAGCATGGTGTTTGATGACATGGAACATGACAAGGAGGACATGCTTGGTGACAAGAAGGATTGATAACTTGGTGACATGGAGGACGATGAATTGGCAAACATAAGATTAGAGGAAAAATACAAGATGATGAGGTGGAAAAGGAAGATGTGCGGGCATTTGGAAGGCCCCTTGCGAGCATTCCAAAGCACCATTGCGGGAATAATCAAAAGGACTCTGTGGGCATTCTTTGAAGCACCCACTGCGGGCATTTGCGGTGTATTGCAGACATATTGATAAGGGCCTGCGGGCATTTACATGAGACCATTGCATGCATATTCCAAGACCAATACATGCATGTGTTGATGGACCTTGGGGCATCAAAGTGGAGCCCACTACGTACATTTTTAAGAGTGCATTGCAGGCATCTTAAGGGCATATGTGTGTCTCACATTTAATATTATGAAAGGATATAAGGTGACATGGCATGAAATTCAAATTCAATAAGGTGACATGGCATAGAAGGTGACATGGCATGGCCATAATTAAATAAATAATATTTGATTTATTTAATCATCTTAATGATAAAACTATAAATAGAAGACAAGTTTCATAGAAGACAAGAGTTTAAATAGAAGACAAGTTTCATTTTTAAGGAAGTAATGTGTGAATATTTTGGGAGATTGAGGAGAGATTGATGAATATGGTTGTCTATTATTGTCATTGATGACAACATTAATGGAAAAGTTTAAGCTTGAAGAATACATGACATAATGACATGGCAGCAAAGGTTGATTTGGTGGATAAAGTGATAGGCATTGGAGCCATTGGCACACCTATTGAGCCAAGAGTCAAATGACCCATACTGTGGTCATTTGAAGATGATTTGGACAAGGAGAGTACATGGAAAAGATAACTTGGATGACATGGTGATAAATGGCAAAGTATCAATAACACACATGGCATTGGTCAAGCACAGGAAGAGCAAGAAGCATTGGATGGTAGTCTGAGGATGAAGGATACTGCGGGCATCACCAAAACCCCAGCTGCGGGCTCATCATTGGTCAAGTAAGAATGACAGATTTTGTAAATTTCTCTCCCATTTCTATAATCATTAGAGGTCTAGGGTGCCTAAAGTGAACATGAATAGATGTTTCTAGTTTTCTTAGGTTTTCATGTTTTATAAGGTTTCATTTTTGTTTGGTTGGATTATATGAATTTATAGATCTCAAATAATTTAGATAATATGATAAACACAAATGTAAAATATGATGATAATATTCTAATTACTCAGTGCTAATTAATTTGTAATTACTAAACAAAAATTACTCGTAACAGGATCTAATTATTCAAAGTAAAGAAGTTACCTGTGTGTATGGTGCCACAATCTCCTCTGCTGCTGCCATGGCTCGGTCGAGTTCAAAGGAACCGATATCCTCCCACTTGGAGGATGGAGACTCGGGCCTGAATAATTGTACATTAAAAAAAATAAAGTCAACAATGTGTAATTGAAAGTTAAATATATTAAACAATACGATATCAAATAAAATACAACAAATACTTGAACATTAAATAAAACAATAGCTAACCTGATCCATGTAGCTCCCTGTGGCATGCTGCTGCGTAGGAAAATGGAAATAATGACCACAGTAAGAACAATGGTGTGCCGTTGTTCCAGTAGAACTAGAAGGCCCCACGTTGGTTCCACCTGTACCCAGCATGTACCGACCACCACCCATAGACGGTGCAGCTGTGTCTGTCTGATCGATGTCCTCTCGGCTAGGCTGCTACCAAACCCGGGTGGATGAGGAGGAGGGTTTGGCTCTCTCCTGGGTGTAGGAGGTCCTCTAAGTGGGTTGTGGTGGGCCTGAGGTCGATCTTGGGTAGAGCCAAGACCGACACCTTGAAACTCAGTGATGTCAAAATAGTTGACATGGTATCCTATCTCAAACTCAACCCACAATTTCGGAAGGAAATACTATGGGACCTCCAAATTGTTGCACGAGGGCCTGTCAAACACCATGAACCATCTCTTTCTCCAGTTATCTCTCCATGGCTGGTAAATACACCAGTCCATGCAAAATCGTCTCCTCCTCACATCTGGAGGTTGTCCTATCGAGGGAACTATGAATTTGCTATACAACTGGGCTTTGGTGATGTTGAGATCTTTTATTTGTTCTTTGTACATCCCAGTGGAGTAGTGTTCCCTCATTCGAGCCCTGTATTGGCTCAGATTTGTGATCTCGCTGTGTGCAATGTTTATGGATTCGATAATGTTTTGCAATGATGAAGCCAAGGAAACCCAAGAGGGTTCCTTGGTGCTCTTCAATTCATCGCTCAATACCCTCAATTCATTTAAATCTTGGTGTAATTGGTCTTCGGGGTTTTCATTCGGTTCATTTTCCATTCCAATGTTGTCTTCTGAAGGTCGGGTTTCATTGGTTTCATCTAATGGTTCAAGTGTGTTTGTCATCTTGTTAGGTGTTTATGGCCCGCAATGATTTTTTTTTGGTTTTTTAATGGATTGTAATTTTTTTTTTAAATTAAAATTGAAATGGAAAACAAAAAAGAACAAAAACAACAACAAATGAATGCTTCATTATGCACCTACCTTGAGACAACGTTGGCAAGGTGATGGAGGTGCGAATTGGTGGCAAACTCAGAGCTCACAGGTGCTCCAAGACGTGTTCGCAGGGTGCTTGTTTGGCCTCCGTGTGCTCGTGAGTTTGTTGAAAATGACAAACCCGTGAGCTCTATTTTTTTTTTATAAAAAAATAGGTGCACGCACATGTCATTAACGTATGTGCGCCATTTTTTGCGTACGCGTTAATAACGCGTGCGTGCGCCTTTTGTCTATGTGGGCTCAACCACGTGGACGTTCAACATTGCCGAAGCAACGACGCGTGCGCGCATTTGGAAGCGCATGCGCGTCACTTTTTTTTTCCGCTCACGTGCTGTTGTTGCGGACTTTTTGGGTAGCATCTTTGTGCGGGAACCTTTGTGCAAGAAATGAACTTTTGAACCCAAAAAACAACAATTAATCCCATGGACAAGCCTTGAAAGGTTTTGGACCCCCAAATCTACAATGTGAGACTTGCCCCTAAAATGGGCCTTGCAAGCCAATTCATCCAATATTTCCACCCAAAAAGAACCAAAATAGATGAAAAATTGTATATTTATCCATTTCAGATCACACCTCCCCATTTTGGGAGAGTTTTGGTCCCCAAAATATTTTACTAAATGAGGTGAGCAAAGTTTTCCTCTATATTTTGTTTACAATGCCATTTAGCCTTGCCTAGAAGTTTCCCTTTCCATCCCACCTACCAAACTTCATATTATACTCACTTGGTTGTTTTGTAATTATTCTACAAAACTGTCTCTTCTTCTAACCTTGCTCAATCCTCTGGTCCTAATTCCTTTACAAAAGGTGATACTTTCTCAGGTTCTTGTTCCAACATGAAAGGTTCATAGAGTTTCATATTTTCCACATTCACTACTGAGTAAATGGACATATGTGGGGGTATATTGATTATATAGGAATTATCACCCACCTTATCCAACACTTCCAAAGGACCATACCGCAATTCCTTAATCTTCTTACCAGGACCTTGCAGTCTTTCCTTGTTCAAGTGCAATCAAACTCTATCTCCTACCTTGAGTGTTTTCTCAACCCTATGTTGGCCATGTCTTTCCTTGTACTTTTCATGTGACCTCTTTAGTGAATCATGTACTTGTAAATGGATTTTCCTAATCTTATCAATGGGCGAGCGCACAAATTTTCTCCCCAAAAGTGTTGCAACAAGACCATGCTAGCAGGGAAAAAATAAACCCACGCACACACCTAAGGCAGCGCACATGCACCATTAGGTTTGGGACCGAACCGGGGAGCATGTGCGATGCTTCGCATGCGCATTCCTAGCGTGTGCGCACACAAATGTGCACACGCGACCCTGTTAAGGTAATAAAAAAAAAACAGATTTGTTTTCATTATTTCCATTCCGGCCAAGCGTGAATCAACCACTGCATGCGTGGAGCTACAACTAACCAAGTTCACCATTTCCACTCAAAAAATATCTTCATGCATCCACCAATTGCATTGGATAGGTAAATTCCATGTTGTTTGTCATTTTATTCATTGTTTTTTGTTTATTAAATTTGTAATAATTTCCAACTTATTAAAATAATAGAGAAATTTTCAATTGTAGAGTGTAAACCCACACAATTAATGAACAAAATGTTAACATGGATTCCGATGGAACACAAAAAAACACTAATCTTCGAACCATTGAAAACCCTCAACAAAATCCAAATGCCCAAGAAAATCAAAACCCCCAACCAAATTTTGACCAAGATGACTTGAACCATTATGTAAATGAAATGAGAGTGCACACTTGAGATCTAAGAAACACAGGGGAACCATCTCGAGTGTCCCTTTCCACCTCAATTGAGAGCTCAATTGACTCCCTCATCCATGCACATCGCCAATTGACTGACATGAATGAATATAGAGCTAGAATGCAGGAGTATTATTCCATGGGAATTTCCAAGGAGGAAATAAAAGATTTGAATATTACAAAGGCCCAATTTTACAGTATGTTCATTGATCCAAGAACAAAACAACCACTGGATATTAGAAAGCCACGTTTCTGCATGGATTGGTGTCATTTCCAACCATGGAGGGACAATTGGATGCATAGGTGGTTCATGGTTTATGATAAATCTCCCTGCAATAATAGGGAGATTCCACAGTACTTCCTTAGACAAACGTGGGCTGAGTTTGCGCTCGGTTTACATGTCAACTATTTTGACATAACCGAGTTCTGGGGTGTTGGGCATGGATCTTCCCAAGATCGACATGTTGCTAGGAGGAACCCACTGAGAGGGCCACCAGATTTTAAGCCCGATCCCAAATCCTCTCCCCAGCCACCTCAGTTACATCAAAAACTTGATCAGATCGAGGGCACGATGAGGAGTGTTGCACAGGGACTGCTTAGAGACACTGCCTTTGTAGCAGCTACTACGGTGGAGAGATATGCTGACCCTGATAGAGACACAGGTACAGGGCCTTCAAGACAAAGTTACGATAGACCTGTCACCGGTGGTATCCATGTTGGGCCTTCTAGTTCGACGAGGACAATGCCACATATTTGTCCCCATTGCAGGCACACTTTTTCTGGCCCGATCAAGGGATGCTATATGGAGCAGGTTAGCACTTTTTTTAATGTGTTTTCAATCATCACTTGATAATTTGTAAAGTAATTTTAAAGTATTTGTGCTTGACTTAAATTATTATTTCAATGTACAACAATTTAGAGTTGAGACGTCATCATGGGAGAATGCAGCATCTCCCAACCTAGTGCGGCAATGGAAGCTGCAACTGAAATTGTGGCACCTCACACGGAGGTATTTTCGGTACCCCCACACAATATTGTTATTATTTATGGCATTTCTATTTTTATGTATTTATATTTATGAAATACATGATGATAGTTCGTACAATATTTTTTAATATTTTGATTGACTGAATAATTACTTATTTAATATGTTTATAACATGCATGTGTTTTTGGTGTCCATAGGTATGCATGGAAAACGATGATAAGCCATCTTTGCCAAGGGTCGGAAGATCACCATATACACAGGTACAATGTGTAGTTAAAAGCACTCTTTTAATTTGAAATGTTACGACATACTATGGTTTAATTTGATTTTTGTTTACTAAACTATGATATTACAAATTTGTTTGTAGGGGCCACTGACAGCTGCAGGCCACTTTAGTCCCATGTTTCCACCCTCTCCCATGAGTCGCCCCCCTCGCTTCCATCCAAACCCATCCCTCAGTCCACCCCCTCCCTTCCATCCACCCTCCCCTCTTCATCCATACTCCCCTCTCCGTCCATCCCCCCCCCCCCCCATTCATCCACTCCCCCCCATCTATACATCCTCCCCCATTCATCCACACCCCCCCCGGTCTATCCATCCTCCCCCATTCTTCCATGCCCTCCCTTCCATCCAGCTTCCCCCCTTCGTCCACAACCTCCATTCTATCCATCCTGCTCCCTCTATCCAAGACAACCCTCTCATTAACCATACCTCAACATCCCCCCTAGCCCTTTTGGGTTGATACCCCCTATTGTATAGATGGTAGGGGTTCATCATCCATGACGTCCTCCTCCACCCCATACCACCATGTCCTCTTCCACCATATCATCTCCAGTTCCCTCCACTATTGTGGAAACTACTATTCCATTATATGCCCATGTATCTATAGTGGTTTCACCCATAGTTGTTGCATCTACACCCCCCCCCCCCCCCTCGCCCATGACTGGATCAGAGTAGGTCGTCCAGCCAACTGCTCCACCTTCTAGCCTAGAAGCCCAACCATGTCCATTGTGGGAGGTGTTCACGGTGAGAATCAAGTTAATTTATGAAAATGTTTTTATGCATTAACCAAAATTAATTTAAGCAATTATTATTTTTCAATGAAATGATTGTCGTAAATTTTGTAGGGTGGAATTGCTGAGAGGCTCAACAGATCAAGGACACCTGCCTGTAGTCTCCCACTCGCATCAGCGGTGAGTTATTCAAGATTTGAATTGTACATTCATTTTATAAATGTGGTAAATGTTACAAATTCTTGAAAATGATGGTATCTTATATCATTTGTTTTAGAGCGTGGAGAGACGGTCTGCTCCTAGACGGAAAAAGACCCGAGATACTAGTAGCCACAAGAAGAGGAAGATCGATTTTGGAGATGCACCTGGGAGTGACCGGGGTGGTCACAATGCTTGACACACCATGCTATTTACATTAGCCACAATGTGGCACCTTTGGGCACCATTTTTCATGTACTTAGTATCTACGGCATGGGTTAACATGTATTTTGGATCTACGGCACGAGTTGTCGGATTTTGTATAGGGAACAAGTTGCCATGTATTTTGGATCTACGAAACAAGTTGTCAGATTTTGTATAGGGAACAAGTTGCCATCGTATGTACATTGGGAACCATGTTCCACTATTTGCTTGAAAATTTATATATTTGTTCGAGTTTTGTTCCACTATGGTTTTATCTCATGGATTTATATATAGTTTTGTTCGAGTTTTGTTCTATATATGTGAATAATCATTTGGATTCAAATGTATGCACATGAATATATATGTACAATGAAAATGATTTACTTTTTTATATGTATTATAATTTATCTAAGGGATTAGGATACATAATAGGGTTTCATTGTGATTAGAGTACAAGCTAGGGTTTACGCTACCAACTAGGGTTTTTAGGATAGGCTCTTGTGTTTCTAGGATAGGATCCAAGCTCTAGGGTTACCAGCTTAATGTTGAACTCCACTATAATGAAAACATTGTCACCAACACCATGCCCACTACCACAATCACCATCAAGCCTCGTCATCCTCTTGCTCATGGTGCCACCATCCTCATCCCCATCAATCATCTATCATCCACCATCAACCTAATGCACTTTATCTTATTGTCACCATCACCATATCTATCCTCGTGCCCATTATGATGCAGGAGCATCAATGCTAAGTCAACAATGTGATTGAGTGTTCACATGTTGTGGCTATCATGAGGACGGGTTGACCTGATGTGGACAGTATAATTTGTTTTTTGTTTAACATTTTAATTTGCAGAATATGTAGCCGCCTTGTGCATTGTTGATTTTGAGAAGATAGAATAGAGTGGCAATTTGATACTCCCTGCGTGGAGGTCAATACAGTTAGCTAATCTGTTGTAGGATGATAGTGATCTCTCCAGTGATGAGGAGAGTGAGGTTGTTAGTTTGTTTGGCTATTCGGCCATTCTATTTTTGGGAGCCGAGTGGATAAAAAGGGTAGAGCTGAATGAGAAGGGGGTTGGTCGTTTTGGTTGGGAGGTAAATATTTCAACTATCTGTTAATACCATTAGAAGTTCTGTGCGTTCAAGAGGGTTAATGTACATATTGAATGAAGAATGATCTGAGATTCTGTTAGGTAGAGCTGTGTGCAATTGTTGGCATGATTTCTGTGTGAATAAGTCTCTGTTTCGCATCTGTGTGATTTCCAGGTACAGTTAAGAAACCCAAATCGTTTGCAGACCGACCGCCATTAAGTAGTTTGAGTAAATTTCTTGTTTGTCTTTAGTTTCTCATCGAATCTGGACAAAGATCGAACTAGATTGATCGATTCTCTGATCAATCCATGAGAAAATCGTAGAGTCATAGTTGATTCAAACAACAAAGGTTGGATAGCTCAGATCAAAGCCGAAAGGAAGATTGATGGCAGGGAAACAATAGATCAAGTGAACGTGCATCGGAGTTATCATCTTCGCAAGCGAAGGCGAAGTGTTCCACATTGATCTCAGATCAACAGATGAGATTCCATCCGCAAGAGATTGGTGGTTGCATAGCGTTCCGTAGAAGGAAGAAGCGTGGGAGTTAACGGTGAGAGGGTGCGAGAGCCAGGTTGCGGAAGAGTTATTGCGGAAGTGTTTCCAAGAAAATGCGAAAGACGCGCCCGTAATCCGCAATCCGCAAACTGCAGAAAGGAGTGTGCGGAAAGACTATTGTGGGAAGGAGCTTGTGGAAGGATCATCGTGGAAGAATTATTGCAGAAGTGTTTTCAAGAAAACATGGAAGACGTGCCCTCAATCCACAATCCGCAAACTGCAGAAAGGAGCATGTAGAAATATTGTTGTGGGAAGACGCTTGCGAAAGGATCATTGCGGAAGGCATTGTAATTGTGGAAGGAAGGTGTTTCCGCAAGATCGTTGCGGAAGGTCAGTTTTGACCGACAGAAGGTTGCGGAAAGCCCATTTTAAAGGGGAGAGCCGCAATTGAGTAGAACCTAGTTGGTTGTCAGCTAAGGTTGGTGATTCGACTTCAAGGGATCACCCTATTTCTTGGGAAAGTGCGGGTTGGACGGGATGTAGTAATTCCCACCTACATCATTTTTTGTATTAGAGCAAGGTTAATTCTATAAGAGATATTTGCAGACAGGGGTTTGTGAAGAGCTCACAATAGAGGAAATTGCAGACAACAAAAGGATTTAAACAAGGCAAGGTTGAGGAAGTCTGGTAAGTGAATATGATCTTATCATTTGAATTTATATGATATAGATGTGTTCTTGGCCAATAAAAGCTGGAAGAAGATTACATTCTGAAATGGTAATAAGGAGATAAGATAGATCTCTGTTGGAGAAGTGTGGTAGAAGGAACCTATAGCAAGAGAGGTGCTGTTGAAATTCCAATTGAAGGTTGGAAAGAAGGAGAACAGTAAGGTTCTCAAGAAGAAGGGGACTACAAAAGTGAAATCCTGAGAAGGAGCATTGAATGCTCAAGAGGATCTGAGAAGAGAGAACCAGTGAAATACCAAGAGGCCAAGCTTAGAGAGAAGTTTTGGTGAGGTATTCGTGGCAAGGTGAAAAAGGCTTATTCACTATAGAGGCTAAGAGTGAAGCTCACAATGATTGTGAAGAAACTCATGGAGATGGAGAAGAAGATGACTACTGACAGTCATGGTAGAGGTTCAGAGAGAAGCCACAGAAGAGAGAAAGAAAGTGCCAAAGTAAAGGGCATATGGAAGCATATGAGTGATGAAGAGTATGATAGAGAGAAGGCTGAGATAAGGGTCCGTCTTGGAGTGTTGATGGAGCTGTTACAGAAGAAAGAAGTAGAGATGACCATTGATGTTTATCTTAAGGGTTCAAAGAAAAGTTACAATATAGAGAAGGAAATTAGCTGAGGTAACAGTAGAAGACTAAGCAGGGAAAGTTTTAGTGTGGTATCTAATGATAGGTTGACAAAGTCGACTTGTGAAGATGGGTTGTTTACAGCTCATAGTGGGCAAGAAAGAGCTCATGAAGGAAAGAAGGCTATGACTACTGATGGTCATAGTAAAGGTTCAAAGAGAGATCATAAAAGATCCAATGAGGATGAATTTGATAGAGAATGGGATGAGATGAAAGTACAGCTGGAGGTGATGAGAGAATTTGTACAGAGGAATATGGAATACCAGATATATGGTTGGATTCTTCATAAGAAAAGAGTCAAGTGGATTTTGTTGCAGAGAAGACTGAGACACAAGGTAATTGTCCAATTAAAGGAAGAACTTAGGAAAGTTAAATTGTAGCATAAGATGTGTGCTGAGGAAGAGGTTTATATATGTGAACCTGAGCAAGGATCTATTCTTGGAGAGAGTAGTGATGAGGATGAATACATGGGACTAGTTATTGATTTCATGAATCCCTGGAAGGTTGAAAGTCATTTGAGAGAGATGATGTTTGAGACAACAAAAGAGGCCGTGGGGCCTTATGATTTTGAAACTGATGATTGGTGTGTGTGTTTGCAGGTTGTACAAACTTAGACGATGATAGAAAGTCATTTGAAACTGTCATACAAGCAGAGGAGGAAATGACTAATTGTAGTCATGCAGGTTGTTTAGAAATGAGAGGTGAAAGATAGTCATCTGGCATTGTCATGGGATCAAAAAGGAAGATGACTATCCATAGTCATATCAGGAATCCAGAGAAGAATTATTGTCAAGTGAAGGATGATGTTCAGTCAAATGGCATCCAAAGGATAATCCAAAAAGGAGTTTGAAAAAGAGTTTATTGAGCTCAAGGAAAGATTTAGTAAGATAGGAAGGATGATTCAAGAGAGTAATGAAGATCAATATTTTGGTTGGATAATGAGAAAGAAGAAAATACAATGGCATGATTTGTAGCAGAAACAAAGACAACAGTCAATGGCTTGGTGGAAGAATGAAGAACTCAAGAAAGATGAGCTTGAGCAAAGATTGACAAAGAAGGAAGGATTTCATTCATGTGAATGTGGAACAAAGAGTTTTCTTAAGAATGCTAATGCAGTTGATGTAACACTCAAAGAGCATCTGATGATGTGTTATTGCGATGAGAGTCAGCAAGAAGAAATGGTGATGAAGTCATCAAAAGAGACCTTAGGAACTCATGGTTTTAAAACTGATATTTTGTGTGTGAATGTAGGATATGTTGAAGAAGGACAACTATCTCTTATTATCACAGAAGAAGAGAAAAGAAAAGTTATATTTTTTCAAGAGATGAAAGGAGGTTCATAGAATCTTGTGAAGGAGGAAAAAGAGCAGTTGCTGAACACTGCTGTGGAGGGTTTTGCAAGTACTGGATAGTCACTGACGACTGTTAATCTTGAGGACAATCAAGATAATGGAAAACTGCTGATAGTTTTTACCGAGAGTGAAGATAGTGAAGACTGTGCAAAATTCTTGGGAGAAATTCCAAGTGATATGTAAGACTTGTGCCATGAGTTAAGTACTTTAGAGAAGAGATTGGAGGAGCAGGATATATGTATTCAAGCGGTAAAATTAGAGTTGAATGAAAATGAAGAAATTGTCTTGGATGAAAAATGTGAAAAAGGAATTTCCAAGAATGTTGGCATACAAAGAAGGTTAGGTAAAGTTTCCGTGCTTGAGAATTTGAACAAAGCTAATGAAAATCTATATGCAGAGACAATGCAATATGTAGCGAATTTGAAACGGGAAATTGATTTTGAAGATCAAGTTGAAATGGAGAAAAATGAGGCTCTAATGTCTCATAATGAGGATGGAATTATGTTTCTACAGTATGGGACTGTTGAGCAGAAGATTGTCTTGAGGGACAGTGGGAAAAACGAAGCAGAGAAGGTAGTAGATCTCCAGCAACAACACAGTATTGCTGAGATAGGAGATGAATTTAGAATGGAAGCAGGAACCTATGATTGTCACTATGATGAATAATTTGAAAGATGTCAAAGGGAATTTGAGTTGCTGAAGTATTTGCTGAAGAAGCCTGAGTATGTAAGTAAAATTGAAGTTCAGGAACAACAAATGAACATTGCAAAGGGAGATATCTTCAAGGATATTAAATATTAAATATTGGTAGGAGAAAATAGTTAGCAGCTTAAAGGAGAATGTGCAGAGTTGGACAGAGGAATTGTATAGTAGTGGAGAAGAAAGTTTAATGTTTTAAATATGTTTTGGAAGATGCATGGTGAAATGAAGGAAAGTGAGATTTTTGTAACTTTTACACATGGAGGAGTTCAGCTGCAAGTAACCAATGAGCAGGGTATATTTCATACCATACACAAATCATTGATGAGTATTAAAATTGGATTGCCTCAACCGAATAAAATTTTATTTCATTTGTTGAAAGATTGTACAGGAATGAGTCCATTCCAAATTCTGTATGGTATTCACCCAAGAGGAGTGTGTGAACTTCGTGATTTGGGTCAAATGGAGAAGAGAAGTGCAGATGGAGAAGAGTTTGCAGCAAGGATCAGTGAACTGCAAGAACAAGTTAAGGCAAGGTTACAACAAAGTAACCATAGTTACAAAACAAGAGCAGATTCCAAGAGAAGAGAGAAAAACCATGAGGTAGGAGATTTGGTTTTAGAACACCTGGGGAAAGGGAGATTTCCAAAAGGAGAGTACAACAAGCTAAAAATGAAAAAGATTGTTCCTTGCAGAATACTCAGAAAACTTTTAGCAAATTCCTATGAACTGGAAATGCCAACAGGGATTGGTATATCACATATTTTTAATGTTGTAGACCTGTACACTTATGTGGCTAATGATACAGGACAAATGACAGAAGACAGAGATCCTTTGGAAGATCTTCAATGGCTAAAGCAGATGCCTACGGCCCAGCCATCAGAAGCTGAGTCTATCTTGGATAATAGAATGGAAAATAGTACCAGACAGAGAGACTACTTGGAGTACTTGATCAAATCGAAGGGAAATCCTATAGAAGATTCTACATGGATGGATGATAAAGAAATGGAGACAAATGGTTTCTCAGTAGCTGACTCATTGAACAGGGGTTCAAGAATTTTAACCTTGGGAGTCTAATGTAGGAGCATCAATTTTAAGTCAACAATGCGATTGAGTGTTCACATGAGGATGAGCTGACCTGATGTGGACAATATAATTTGTGTTCTGTTTAACATTTTAATTTACAGAATATGTAGCCTCCTTATGCATTGTCAATTTTGAGAAGATAGAACATAGTGTCAATTTGATACTCCCTGTGTGGAGGTCAAGCCAATTAGATAATCTGTTGTAGGATAATTGTGACTCCTCCAGTGATGGGGAGAGTGAGGTTGTTAGTTTTTTTGGTTGTTCGGCCATTTTGTTTTTGGGAGCCGAGTGGATAAAAAGGGTAGAAATGAATGAGAAGGGGGTTGGTCATTTTCGTTGGAAGGTAAATATTTTAGCTATATGTTTATACCATTAGAAGTTCTGTGTGTTCAAGATGTTTAATGTACATCTTGAATGAAGAATCATCTGAGATTCTGTCAGGTAGAGCTATGTGCAATTGTTGGCCTGATTTCTGTGTGAATGAGTCTCTGTTTCGCATCTGTGTGATTTTCAGGTACAGTTAAGAAACCCAAATCGTTTACAGACCGACCGCCATTAAGTAGTTTGAGTAAATTTCTTATTTGTCTTTAGTTTCTCATCGAATCTAGATGAAGACTGAACTATATTGATCGATTCTCTGATCAATCCACAAGAAAATCGCAGAGTCATAGTCGATTCAAACAACAGAGGTTGGACAGCTCAGATCAAAGTCGAAAGGAAGATCGATGGCGAGGAAAGAATCGATGAAGTGAATGTGCATCAGAGTTAACGTCTCTGCAATCCAAGGTGAAGTGTTCCGCATTGATCTCAGATCAACAGACGAGATTCCATCTGCAAGAGATCAATGGTTGCATAGTGTTCCACAGAAGGAAGAAGCGTGGGAGTTAACAGCAAGAGTGTGTTGGAGCCACGTTGTGGAAGTGTTTCCAAGAAAACACGAAAGACGTGCCCACAATCCGCAATACACAAACTGCAAAATGGAGCATGCGGAAATACTATTACAGGAAGGCGCTTGCGGAAGGATCATTGCATAAGGAAGGCGTTTCCGCAAGATCGGTGCAGAAGGTCAGTTCTAACCGACAGAAGGTTGTGGAAATCCCATTTTGAAGGGGAGAGCCACAGTTGAGCAGAACCTAGTTGGTTGTCATCTAAGGTTGGTGATTCGCCTCCAAGGGATCACCCTATTTCCTGGGAATGTGTGGGTTGGATGGGCTGTGGTCATTCCCGCTTGCATCACATTATCACCATTGTCATCATTGTGCTCATTGTCACCATTGTCGCCATCATGCTCATTAGAGTCTAGGACATTTGGCCTCTTTGTTTATGTATTTTAGGTCAAATATGGATTGCACTTGATTTGTTTTTAGTTGTATGCACCCTTGCTATATACATGTTAGAAACTTTGCATATAAGTGTATAATTATTTGGATTCAAAACTAGGTTTTTTAGGCTAGGCTCTGCGTTTCTAAGGTTTTCCCATAGACACTTGATAGAGACACTTTCAACCACGAGTGTCTCTATCAAGTGTCTATGGGAAAACCCTAAAACAGACGTGGAGTTGGGAAAAAGGAGTCAATCTGGATCAAGTACTTATGGAGTTACCCTTTATGTGTAGACTCAGTGAGACAACATGGGGTTCCTTTTTGCATTTGAACTTGCAAAGATGGTAGGCACGGGGTAATCCCATATATATATAAGAAATAATATATAAATTAAATAGTAATACTAGTATCTAATTTTTGTTGAGATTTGGTCTTGTGAAGGAAAGGAAACAGACCAAGATTGCAAACCAAACTAGAATAGGGACAAGGAGTTTTGAACATAGCCTCATTAAATAGAATTTTGAACTCAACATTAAAAGACTAATTGAAGATATAATTAAATTTGAATTCCAAAATAAGCATTCGTGCTGATGAAAGATATCGGCCATAAGTTGATTGCTTATGGATCTATTATTGTCTTAAAAAGATGAAATTTCTAAAGAAATATTGCATTTATTTTGGGCCCTCGCATAAAGTTGAGGGACCCTTTAGGTGCAATCATGCATTCGCAAAACGTGCTAGAATTTAGAAAATTGAAAAC
Organism: Larix kaempferi; assembly: GCA_027924585.1. Classification (NCBI taxonomy): domain Eukaryota; kingdom Viridiplantae; phylum Streptophyta; class Pinopsida; order Pinales; family Pinaceae; genus Larix; species Larix kaempferi. The sequence goes on from BSBM01000910.1 coordinate 26,124,015, forward strand.
ACATGCGTGTTTCTTAGAACTAGGCATGGGAGGACTCTGATGTTGCCATGTCAATTAACATGTAGGATAGGATTCCAAAACGTGCACGCGTTATAGTGATATATGTACATTGACATACATGTACATTGACAGTCCATTTGAGGGCTGGCTACTTTGCCATATTTTGTGTTACAAACATTCGGCTATCAATGCATGATACAATATATTCCATATTTTCTCTTGAGTTTCCACTTGTGCTTGTGATGATTTATATATTCCACAAATTGATAAATTATGTTATTGAAATTTATATAATTACATTTTAAGAAATATTTATTCTCTTACATTTATTGCATTGATCAAGTAACATCTCACCATTGTGTTATGAAAACATTATCTTAATGGAAAAAACTAATAATATCTTTCAACAGTTCAATGAACTTAGCACATGCATGCTAATTTGATATCTAATTTAAAATTGTGTTTTTTGTAAACTCCAAGGGTTCATACCCATTGATCAGGATTATGGTTGCAAGGAAAATATGTTGCAAGGAAAAAACAAAAGTTAACATAATAAGTCAAAACATGTTTGAATAACCTCTGTCATAATAGTAACATGCAACGCATATCATCAATGTAAGCCTATGACATTTTCAAAAACTAAGATGAAGTATAATAGATGTTACACATTTCCTCAATGCTACCATATTTCATCAAACGATACGTACATGAACATCTATGAAGTTCGGTTGAAGTGTGCCTACTCTAGCATGCTAAAAACAATGGCAAAGTATCAAGTACAATGGCAAGGAATGCATAACTAAAGAGTAATAAAATTCATTGGGCCTTCATGTACATATGGTCAAATATATGTAACAAATATACCCTAGTTTGTTCCAATATGCTAACTAATAGCTGGTCATGAATTCACTCTCATAAAATCGTTGAAGATATAAACCCTATCCTTACTAAACCCTAGTATGTAAGACCTTGGTTTGTGCTTTACCTCTTTCATATGTCCATTTTCCACTTTTCATAATGCAAAAGTAATCATACATAATCCATGGAAAATGAAATACTTAACTAGTTTAATTATCTTCCTTGATAATGTTGTTTTGATGAAGGAAAATAAGATGTTCATGGTCCTATGTTTATAAAAAGGATGGATTATCCTCATATGAAAATGTATTTAAAATTGAATGTACTTGATTGATACAAACGATGATGCAATGGTTGTTCATTGTGATTTGGCAAGTATTCCCCCATAACTTGATGGCAAAGGTTCATGGTGAATTTTATCTAACAAAGCTAGCAAGGATCAGAGGGATATCATCAATGAAACATCGCCTCCATTTTTTATTTGGAACTTTGAATTATTAAAAATGACATTAATTACTCAAAATGAAAATATAGTGGAACATTAAAGAGTTGTTAAATGACATGGCACACTAAGGACATATCAATCTACCAAGGGTGTGGTGTGGTAGGTTTTATTTCCTCTCTTTGAGTGTCTAGTTCTAGAATCAAAATAAAAAAATTTCAAAGTTGACACCTGGGAGGAGAGGAGCACCCCTAGCAATATCCCGATGTCCTGAATCCAATGGAGTCGACGGTTTTTCGATCCGAGCCACGGTTGTCATTATATGGATCGTTTCAACTCGCATCCCAAAGGCCTTCAGGGACGCCAGTTGGTTACCTATCGGGGGCATAGAATTCCAACTGTGCAACAAAAATGGGTTCCGGGAAGTCCTGCAAGTGTATCTAGGAAGGTTCCAGCTGAGAACTCTAGCCTTAAGTCTCCGGTTGATGATTTTGCAAAATTGACCCCTATGTGCAAAAATTGCACAATCCCTTACTGAGCAAAACCCTAGTTTCCAAAATGGACCTAAAAGATGACACCTGGGCCATGGGACCAAAGGAGAGGGGAACCCCTAGCACTATCTCGATGTCCTAAATCCAATGTATTCGACGATTTGTCGATCTGAGCCATGGTCGTCATTCTATGGCCCATTCCATCTCGCATCCCAAAGGCCTTCAGGGACACCTGTTGGATACCTACCGGGGGCATAGAAATCCAACCGTGCAACAAAAATGGGTTCTGGGAAGTCCTACAAGTGTGTATAGGAAGGTTCCAACTGGGAATGATAGCCATAAGTATGCGATCGAATATTTTGCAAAGTTGACCCCCATGTGCAAAAATTGCGCACTCCCTTACTAAGAAAAACCCTAGTTTCCAAAATGGACCTAAAAGATGACACTTGGTCCATGGGATCAGAGGAGAGGGGCACCCTTAGCACTATCCCAATGTCCTGAATCCAATGGATTTGAGGGTTTTTCGATCCCAGCCACGATCGTCATTCTATGGCTCATTCCAACTCATATCCCAAAGGCCTTCAGGGACACCAGTTGGATACCTGTAGGGAGCATAGAATTCCAACCGTGCAACAAAAAGGGGTTCTGGGAAGTCCTGCCAGTGTATCTAGGAAAATTCCAGCTGAGAACACTATCCTTAAGTCCCCAGTCGATGATTTTGCAAAGTTGACCCCTATGTGCAAAAATTGCACACTCCCTTACTGAGCAAAACCCTAGTTTCCAAAATGGACCTAAAATATGACACCTGGGCCATGGGACCAAAGGAGAGGGGCACCCCTAGCAATATCCCGATGTCCTGAATCCAACGGATTTGACGGTTTGTCGATCTGAGCCACGGTCGTCATTCTATGGCTTGTTCCATCTCGCATCCCAAAGGCCTTCAGGGACACCTGTTGGATACCTACCAAGGGCATAGAATTCCAACCGTGCAACAAAACTGGGTTCTGAGAAGTCCTGGAAATGTTTCTAGGAATATTCCAGCTGGGAATTCTAGCCACAAGTCCCTGGTCAAATATTTTGCAAAGTTGACCCCCATGTGCAAAAATTGCACAGTCCCTTACTGAGCAAAACCCTAGTTTCCAAAATGGACCTAAAAGATGAAACCTGGTCCATGGGACCAGAGGAGAGGGGAACCCCTATAACTATCCTAATGTCCTGAATCCAATAGAGTTTGATCCGAGCAACGATCATCATTATATTGCTCGTTCCACCTCGCATCCCAAAGGCCTTCAGAGACACATGTTGGATACCTACCGGGGGCATAGAATTCCAATCGTGTAACAAAAATGGGTTCCGATAAGTCCTGCAAGTGTATATAGGAAGGTTCCAGCTGAGAGCATTATCCTTAAGTCCCCGGTCGATGGTTTTGCAAAGTTGACCCCTATGTGCAAAAATTGCACACTCCCTTACTGAGCAAAACCCTTAAGTGTCTCAAGGAGATATGGAAAATTCATCCTTGGGCATAATAACCAAACCAAGCCACAAAATTGAATGTTGTAATTTTTGGAAAGTATGTTTGGGAGAGACCAACATGAGCGCATTGTCCATAAATCTCATGCAAATGTTTTATGAATTTGACCTTTTAATGCAAAATCTTCTTTGTCGCTTAACGAGAAAAACCCTAGTTGGATACGGGTTCCAATAAGAGGAAGGAACCAACCACCTTAGGCCCTAAAGATAACTTCTTAGGCTCAACCTTCATGAATTTTGTTGAATGTGGTTTCCATTGATGTCAAAGGAGTTCTGTAATGACAAAGGAATAACCAAGGACATGACTGCAGGGAAAGCTTAGTGAAAGACAAAGGAATAACAAAGGAAGTGATGGCATATCAAGTATGATGATGTGGCATGTGTGATGAGGTTAGAAAGACACATGGTGGTGTTCTGGTGCTATCATGAAGTTAGTGTTGTAATCTGACATTATTATGAAGAGTATGGAAATTTTGTGAAAATTTGGAAATTGACTAAGTATGGAAAAATTAGTCCAAACTGCTCTAATAAAATGCCGAACATAATTCATAGGTTAAGGAAAATGCCCACCCGTTCCCGTCAGGCTATACCTTGTTGAATAGGCTATCTAACCATGGTCTCATTTCTTCAAAAGAGTGTTTTATGACAAAGTTATAGTTCTTCCAAAATAGGGGTTCAGAATAAACTTTGGAGAAATTCTGAAAAATGGCTGTGTTGGAAAATTTGTCCAAGTTGCCTTCGGGAAATGTCTACCGTACATCATTGGAGAATGATAAAAAATATATGGAAGCACCAGGCTGAAGCTTGTTGATCTTTCTACCTGAACATGGTCTTGGTTTGTCTTGAGAGTTTATGAGGAGGAAGTTATAAGTTTGCCAAAACAGGGTTTCAGGCTGTTTTGCACCAGAGGGAGTAAAACTTCCTAAGTGGCCTCAGGAAAATGCCCACCATAATTCATGCGTTAAAGTAAATTCCCACCCCATATTATAAGTTTGTATATTGTTGATATTTCTACTTGACCATGGTCTCATTTTTTCTTGAGAGTGCTTGAGGAGGAAGTTATAGGTCTTCCAAAATAGGGTTTTATGCAGTTTTGCACCAAGTTCAGTAAAATGCCCACCTAGGGAAAATGAAGATGAGTCTGAGAGTGAAATCAACTTAGGTGTTCTCAGTGAGGTGTACTACATCATATAGTGGCATTGGTCCAATATTTTGGTGAAATAAAAAATCCTCCTTAGAAATTGCACAAATTGTCTAAGTATAAAATTATTGGTAAAACTGCCTAATTGACCTTTGTAAAACGCCCGCCATTTTCTATAGTTGATGGATTAAATTATTCTGAGGGTATCTGTCTCTATATTTTTTATTATTCCATCTAACCATATCATTATTTTTCCCAAAGCACATCTGTAGTTGAAGATATTGATCTTCCAAAAGTGCCTCCCAGATTGATTTGCACTTTAGTATGGGGTTGGAATGATTCCAACGAGATCCTATCTGCAAATAAAGCGTATGATGATATTGTATCACAGAATGCAACCTACTTGCCAAATTGGTGATCGTTAAGATTGTGGCAGAGAAAAATTCCACTAAAGATAAGATGTTTTGCTTGGATTAGTCTGGAAAACAAAATATTGACGTGGGAGAACCTGTTAAGGCGTGGATTTGTGGGACCTGATCATTGTGTTCTATGTTTGTCTTCCTCTAAGGATATCTCTCATATTTTCTGTCATTGCTCATTTTTCATATTGGTCTGGCAAAATATGAAACATGTTCTCAATCACGACAAATAATGGAATGGTCATTCGGTTCTGGAATGTATGCAAAAGTGGTTTTTTTCTAATGTCAAATATAAATATTTACCTCTATTCACCATATGGGAGGTGTCGAAAGTATGGAACAAGTGCATTTTTGAAGACATTAAGCCTTACTATTTTTATGTTTGTTCTAGAATTTTATGCTCTATGACTGAATTTACTTCCATAAAACAAAAGTCAAACCAAAGAATTATAAATATCCCAGTTATTTGTGAAGACGTTGCTTCTGGTTTCTTTTATGGTGCCACTAAATATGGGGTATGCATAGAAGGGGTGATCATAAAGGTGAAAAGGACCATCAAATTTGTCTAAAAATGGGTGTGGGTAGAGGCAATAATGTTAAGGCTGAACTTCTGGCACTTTGGGGTCTTTTATGGTTTACAAGAAAATGTGGCATAATGAGACTCAAGATCTTTGGTGATTCAGGGGTTTCCATTGATTGGGCTAATAAAAAGCAGGTCATGAATCATATTCAATTGGAGCATTGACTAGTTAAAATATTTTCACTGATTGAAGATTTTGATGAGATTTGTTTAGAGCATATTTATAGGGCAGTCAACATGCAAGCAGATCTCTTATCGAACCAGGCTATCGGATCTATGGATGGATCCATCTATTTTGAATAATATATTTCAGGATCACTCATAGACTTGGGGTATGTGTATATATTTTAAGTGTTTTAGTTTTTGGGTCCATTGATGGCAGTTTTGATGTTTTTTGATCGGAAATATTGTTACCTAGATTTTAGGGGTTATGGTAAGCTTTAGAAAGATGGAAGAAGTTATCCATTTTGATGGCTATGAAGAACGTAATCTTTTTGAACAATATGCTCTATGCTTCAATAATTTTGTAACTTTGATTGCTAATAGAATAACAAGTTACATCTTTTTTCTTTAAAAAAAAGAAATTTGCAATTGAACATAAACCTTTAGAAAAAATGAAATGCAACATAACCCTTTACGAATATCTCAAAGTGACATAAGAATTATGGAATGTAGCAATTCCACATATGTTAACCAATATTAATCTCGTAATGTGGAAATCCCATTGAGAACCATCATAATTGAACATGACCCTTCTAGAACATTGCAATGCCACATATCCCTTTTTGAATGATGTAATGTGATAAAACCATTGACAAACATAGATAATCAACACAAGTCAACCAAGTTATCCATTGCAATGCGACATAATCATAGTCATCCATGATCAATTGAAGTCATCATAGTCATCCATAGTGAAACGTGGTCAACAATAGCCATCCATAGTTAAACATAGACAATTGTAGTAAAAGATGTTCAACCACAGTAAAACATAGCCATATTATTGAATTTATATTTTTTATGTCAACCATGGTCTTCTCTCTTAGTGTTTTAATGCAACATAACCTTTGATTAATGTTACAATGTGACATAACCATTCAGAAAAATTTAACAATTTGACATAACTCAACCAAAATGAATGTTACATTGCAACATGAACATTAATGAACATTGCATTTGAACATCGTAATGCCACATAACCCTTTATGAACGTAATTCAACCATGTTTGACCTTGATTTTTTTGAAGAATTACTTAATATTGCTTAATATGTTAACCATAATTAATGCAACAATGCGACATACCCATTAAGGAATATCACAACTAAACTCTGACACTTCTGGAACATTGTAATGCCACATATCCCTTTTTGAACATTGTAATGTGTCATAACCATTGACAAACATATCACATCAACATAAGTCAATTAATTTGTCCATCGCAATTCTACATAACCATAATCATCCATGGTTAATTGAAGTCATCATAGTCAACCATGGTTAACCAAAGTCAAGCATAGTGGAACATGTTTAACAATAGTCATCCATAATCAACCATACTCAAATATCTTCAACCATAGAAAAACATATTCATATTTTCTAGTTTGAATGTCAACATTGTCATATCTCTTAATGTCACAATGCAACATAGCCTTTGATGAACGTTGTGATGTGATAGAGTCATCCAAAAAAATTTAACAATTTGACATAACTCGACTAAGATGAACATGGGATTGTGACATAACCATTAATGAACATTGCATTCAAACAAAATGCTTCTAGACTATTGCAATGTTACATAACAATCCATAAATGTCACAAAGTGACATAACCAATATGAAATGTACAACAATTTGACATTTAGGTTAACCCGATAGAATGTCGCAATGTGACATACCTATTAAGGAACATCATATTCCAACATGTCCCTTCAAGGACATCGCAATGCCACATAATCCTTTGTGAACATCACAATGTGACATAGTCATTATGATCATAACAATTCAATATAAGTCAACTAAGTGATCCACTATCATATTTTTAATGTCAATCATGGTAATCATTTTTAATGTCACAATGTGACATAGCCATTCAAGAACATAACAATTAAAGATAAATTGACAAAAATGATTGTTGCAATCATCAATATTAAAAATATATTAAAATTTATCATAAATATTAAACATCAACCATATTAAAACATGGTCAACCTGATTATTAACCACGACCAACCATGGCTAGACATGTACAATAATAAACCATAGTAGCCCATATTCAACCATGTTTTCATTTTTATTTATTGGCGTATTTATATTTAAATTATTTTTTACTAATATTAAATTATTAATAATTATATAACCAGTGATTAACATTAACATTATATAGGATATAAATGTATTTATAATTACTCTTCATTATAGAAATATCTATAATTTTTACTAATTATATAACTAAAATTTTTAATATTAATATATTTATATTAATAGTCAACCATGTTCAATCATTTTGAAACAAGTTTCACCATGGTTAATAGTCGTCAACCAAATTCAACTGTGTCTAACCATGGTCAAACCATACTCAACCATGATATACAATAATCAATAATGGTCAAACATAATACATTCAACCATGACCATGCTCAACTACATTATTAACCACATGGTAAAGCATAACCAAACATGAAGAATTATGTTCATTAAAAATCAATCACAATCATACATGGTCAAACATGATTATTATTCTTAATTATGAGCATTTTATATTTAATTTAATATATATATATATATATATATATGAAAAATGATTTATATTTATATATTAATTATATAACTATATTTATTAATAATATTAAATTATTATTGCGTCAAGAGGCGCTCTACAGCCCAGTATGGGGGAGATCTTGTAACATTAGGAGTAACGTTTGTCGAGTATGAGGGAGATGTTGTAACGTTTGTTCCTAACATGTCAGCCATAAAATAATATTACCAATGGAGATGCTCTAATGTTTGTTGAGCATGAGAGAGATGTTGTAACCTTTGTTCCTAACATGTAGGCGATAAACAAAAAAGAATAACAAAAGTAAAAAGTAATAAAATATTATGTCAGCCATTAATAAAAATAGAATACTAATTATGTTTTTCCAAATAGAATACTGAATTTGAATTTAGTTTTATTACAAAAATAATTGTAAATTTTGTTTAATATACTCACTTTTTAAAATAATAGTTTTAATTGTAGTGCTTTAAAATTGATTTTTTTTTAGTTTCGTTTGGTTTTCTCTGGAAATATTATTCTATATAAAAATAGAATACTAATTATGTTTTTCCAAATAGAATACCGAATTTGAATTTAATTTTTCTACAAAAATAATTGTAATTTTGTTTAATATACTCACATTTTAAAATAATAGTTTTAATTGTAGTGCTTTAAATTTGAATTTAGTTTTTCTAAAAATAGAATTCTAAATTTTGTTTAGTATACTCACTTTTTAAAAATAATAGTTTAATGGCAGTGCTTTAACACTATCCCAGCCTAGATCCAAGTGAATAAAAATAAAAGCAAGTTTCGTTTGTTTCGTTTTCTATGGAAATTTGATTCTATATAAAAATAGAATACTAATTATGTTTTTCCAAATAGAATACTGAATTTGAATTTAGTTTTTTTACAAAAATAATTGTAAATTTTGTTTAATCTATTCATTTTTTAAAATAATAGTTTCAATTGTAGTGCTTTAAATTTGAATTTAGTTTTTTTTTTAAATAGAATTCTAAATTTAGTTTAATATACTCACTTTTTAAAAGTAATAGTTTTAATGGCAGTGGTATCCCAACCTAGATCCAAGTGAATAAAAATAGAAGCAAGTTTCGTTTCGTTTTCTCTGGAAATTTGATTCTATATAAAAATAGAATACTAATTATGTTTTTCCAAATAGAATACCCAATTTGAATTTAATTTTTCTACAAAAATAATTGTAAATTTTGTTTAATATACTCACTTTTTAAAATAATAGTGTTAATTGTAGTGCTTTAAATTTGATATTAGTTTTTTTTAAAATAGAATTCTAAATTTGGTTTAATATACTCACTTTTTAAAAATAATAGTTTTAATGGCAGTGCTTTAAGAGTATCCCACCCTAGATCCAAGTGAATAAATATAGAAGCCGTTTGGTTTCGTTTTCTCTGGAAATTTGATTCTATATAAAAATAGAATACTAATTATGTTTTTCCAAATAGAATACAGAATTAGAATTTAGTTTTTCTAAAAAATAATTGTAAATTTTGTTTAATATACTCACTTTTTAAAATAATAGTTTTAATTGTAGTGCTTTAAATTTGAATTTAGATTTTCTAAAAATAGAATTCTAAATTTTGTTTAATATACTTACTTTTTAAAAATAATAGTTTTAATGGCAGTGCTTTAATAATAGTATCCCAGCCTAGATCCAAGTGAATAAAAATAGAAGCAAGTTTTTGTTTTCTCTGGAAATTTGATTTTGTATAAAAATAGAATACTAATTATGTTTTTCCAAATAGAATACTGAATTTGAATTTAGTTTTTCTACAAAAAATAATTGTAAATATTGTTTAATATACTCACTTTTGAAAATAATAGTTTTAATTGTAGTGCTTTAAATTTGAATTTAGTTTTTCTAAAAGTATATTTTTAAATTTTGTTTAATATACTCACTTTTTAAAAATAATAGTTTTAATGGTATTGCTTTAAATGGTAATTTGAATATATTGCTAGCATCTGCCCCTGGAGAGGAAAAATAAACGCCGAAGGTATGAAAGTCAAATGAAGGTTTAGGGTTGATTGTATTTTAATGCTATTGCCTTTCGCGTTTATGTTTATGTTGAAAATAGGTTGTGGTAGAAGATGATGTTCTGCTGATGCCTTGAAATGTGTAGCATCAAGCAGCAAGGGATTCTCCCCAAGAAGCAATCCCAATTAGATTGCTCACTGTTTGTTGCGAGGAATCTGACTGGTGAACGGTCCGGCCAGCGTGTAAGCTTTAAAGATTTGTTTATTTTATCGGTTGCAGGCCGATCTAATGTTTATGTAATTTTGTATTAAAGAATGCTATGCAAGTGCTTTAATCTAAATGCATGCAATTAAACAATATGTTCTAAGCTATTTAACTTCAATAAACCTATTGTTGAAAATAGCAGAGATTTGATAACTTTGATTTTAATTACAGTATTTCATTACTCATGAGGCATGGAAATTTTTCCAAAGAAAATGAAATGATTCACAGCATAGAATTAATTCATATAAGATAGGAAAGATCTCATTGAATATAGATGAAAATTGTTGAAATAGTTCCAAAAACATCCATGATAACTCCATACAAAAGAATGTATCAACATTCATAGGCAAAAATTGTTTTCTCCATTCATGTAGTGCCAGTAGTTCTTTTACATAAGATGAATATTATTTCATTTGCCAAAAGTTCTTCTTGCTAATTTAGCTATATATAGCTTTACAAAATGGCTATTTTACAAAAAAGGATAAATATCCGAATTATTTACAAAACAACGAGAAATAACTTTAGAATGTTCTATTGATGTCCCAAAGTATAAAATCAAAATTAGAAACTTAGAAGGGTGCGTTGGCTTTTAGAAAATGTGGTCAAAGTACTTCATCCTTGGGTTGGTGCTTCTAGGGATTTAGGCACCTCTATGGCTGTTGGTATTGTTGATTCTGATAATGAGGCTATTGGAGTTACTGGTATTAGTGGAGTAGCTGATGCTTCTAATGGGGCTTGTGATGCTGCTAGTTTCCTCTCTTCCTCTTCTATATAACTTATCCACTGATTTGCATCTCTTATAATAATGTTTCTAGCTAAGGGAACAAAAAATATGAAGGACACTTCTTGTTTAACAAGCTCTTCCTCAAGGACGAGTATTTCTTTCATTGTAGCTTGATGACTTTTTTCGAGGAGGTGTGCATGAATGGAGGCTCTTCCGATGAATTAGTCCAGGTCCTCTGGGGTTAAAGCGGCTATCTTCTTCACATAGTCAATTTCCTCTTGCAAGTTTTTTCTTTTCTCAGATAAGCATTGTGTTTTATCTGGAAAATATTCTATACTTTGGGGCATGATCATTTTGCAAGACTCATGAGTAGCTCGTATTTTGAGGTACAAGTTCTTACATTGTTCATAGGTATGTAAGGCCACACTGTTCAACTTTACTCCACAATCTTTAGAATAGGTCAAAGTGCATATATACGCTATGTATTCAGAAACAAACTTAAGCAGGAGAGTTTTTAGGAATCCCGATTTCCCTTTTCTCCATTCAATGTGCTTGTTAATATCTCCAGCAATATGAGTGTGTTTCTTTCTGATCTTGTTGGTGTCGGCACTAATTTGTTTCATCCTAGCCATCATTGCTTTCAATTTGTAGATTTGTTTTGATATGAGTGTCTAGAAATCACAGGTCCTTGTCAATATTTCACAAGCTTGTTCATGAAAAGGGGTCATGTCACCTACTTTGTTGTTTGAAATATTTTCTTTTAGCTCGTCAATCAGCTGGATGAAATCAAGTTTCTTGGATTTTAGCTTCAAGTTCTTATCTTCAAGTTGTCTTTTTTCTACCTCTGATGCTCTTGCTTGGATTGACAAATCTCTCCTTTCAGCTTCCAGATGTTGAATTTTCCTATTAAGCTCCTCCATTTGAGACATAAGAGCATCATTCTTTTCAATCATTAAATTTGTATAAATTTGCTCCTTGACTAAGGCTTCTTGCAACTGGCAGGGTTTCTCCTTTTGTTCTGTCAATTTGTCTTCCAATATGTTGACATTGTCAGCAGTTGCGAGAACAGTGGACATGGAAATAGATGCCATGAAGGCAGGGTCATTTTGGGTACCCTTCATGACAGTAGTCTCATGCCTAGTGATGACATCTGCCTGACAAGGCCTTTTGATACTTGTAATGGTTTCCTTGATGATGGATTTCCTTTTCTTATTGAAAGCAAACCTATCATATGTGGTCACCTTGCTACCCTTAGATGGTGTGAAAGGAACAAGTGGAAGATTCTCAATAGGGATGTTCATATCAAGTTCTTGTATGCTTGGACTCATAGAACGAGCATCTTCCTTTTGTATTTTATCTTCTTCATCCTTTTTCAGTGCCTCTTCTTCTGCTTCCTTTTTCAATCTTTTGTTTTCTTGTTGCTTGGCAGCTTCTTGCAGCCTAGTTTGTTCTTCCTGCTGAATTCTACGGTCTTCATACTTAGCTTCTTGAATTTTCTGGGCTTCTTCTTCATCCTTTTTCAGAGCCTCTTCTTCTACTTCCTTTCTTAATCTTTCGTTTTCTTGTTGCTTGGCAGCTATCTCTTGCTTATTTTTTTCTGCTTGTTGAATTGTACGGGCTTCATCTTGAGCTTCTTGAACTTTCTGGGCTTATTCCTCTCTAAGTTTAACTTCTTGTGCTTTCCTTGCCTTTTCCTCGGTCCATTTTTTTATCTGCTCAACTTGTTGCAGAAGTATTTGTTCTTCTGTTGACAAATTCTCAGTTGCTCCTAAGGCTTCTTTACCTTGATGATGTTTTGAACCATTGGGAATGTTGGAACTGGATCTAGGTTCACTTTTTCTATTTTGGCAAATTAGCAACTTAGTCATGTTGTTGATTCCCCGGTATGACTCTTCCTCAGTATCATAATAGTGGGCATACTCGAAATGACCATGTATAGCTTTGCAATGCTAGGAAACCTTGCCCCGTCTGTCATTTCTCTGATATATTCTCTATCCAAAATGAAAACTTGTTAGCTCTACTAAAAAATTCTGCTGATGCGATCTTGGAAAATTTATAAGCTCCCAAATAGAAGGGCAAAGGAGAAAATGTGGCTTTGTTTGCTTTATTCATTACACTGCCAATTCCATCTAGGAAAAATTGTCGCACGAGTTCCTTATGAACTATATATTCCATGGCGTAGTTTGGTAGGATATAGGGGGGTTTTGTGCCTCCATACATTCTTATGTAAGTGCCATCCTTTGAAAATAAGAAGTCACCATATTCTTCCAAAATTGCCATGGCGTTTTCTGATAGGGAAATGGGCTCTTTATTGAACATCAGCTCGTAGAGGGGCATAATGAAATTTTCACAAATCTTTTTGTAATTGCTCTTGTAATTTTGAGGCCAAAAGATTTTGTACGCAGTGAACACCGGTCCTCCTGCCTGATTCCAGATGCATTGTAGTTTTGGGAAGAGCTGCTTCACCACAATACAATCTATCAAATAGGAGGGCATGTAGAACTCTGCCTTTTTTACTGCTAAACCTTCTTTGGCCGTAGTTATGGCTGATGCCAGGCTTTCCGAAATCATTTCAGCCCAATTAAAGATAGTTCCTTTGAAAGTCACATAGTGAATAATGGGTACCCATTGAATCATAAACATGGTCCCATCAGGTCTGCCAAATATTCTGCTCAACATGAGAGCAACCATTCTGAATGGAGGTCTCAAGTTTTGAATCTTATACTCTTCATTATCGTTCTTCCTGAACTGTTTGCCTGTGATGAGCAACTTTCTTGCTGATTCCAGGTTATCCATTTTGACCTCTGCTAACCAGTCATCATTCAAGTACTGAGTTGGACGAGGTAACTTGTATGCTGATGAGATATAAAGTGGGTTAAAGGATGCGAAGGATTTTCTCTTGCTATCAATTAAAATTCGTGCTTGGGCATCTGCGTGTTGCAAAATCCATCCAATGACCTCTGCACAAGGAAAAAGCTCAGGGCGAGTAGCTGCTTTTGAAATGCAGGATGCTCTGATGTTTTGATATAGATATCCTTCTTCTAACAGAGCATCTGGGATATCTTGGTCTCTTATCATCCGGTAAATGTCACTCCATTGGGCTTCTATTAGTGCACCTGTGATGCATTTAGTATCGTGATAAATGGTCTCAATCCTCACTTCTTCAGTGGATTTTGTAATAGTTCCCTTTGACTTTTTTCTGGCACATTTAGTCATTTTTAAGTATTCCTGCCTCAATACACGTTGTCAGTCATAAGAAATTAGAACGTGAGATGAGTGGCCTACATGAAAACATGTCAAACAATTTTCATAGGTGTTTCTATATATATTTATAGAAATGTTAAAAAATGCTTTCTGTCGCTTTAAAATATTGTTTTTTAAATGCGCAGGCATCAACTTTGAACAATAATGTTTGCAATTCATATGGTTTCATATCAAAAAATGAATTAAAATCAACCACTCTGGACTGTTATAAATATTTGGCGAGTTCCTCCATCGTTTCGGAAAAAAGAACAATAACTATTCCGTCGTGCCAGACTTGTTCATCAAAAAAGGGCGTTGCAGTAGACTTAGGCGAGTTCCTCCGCCGTTTCGGAAAAAGAACAGTAACTATTCCATCGTGCCAAACTTGTTCGTCAAAAAAGGGCGTTGCGGTAGACTTAGGTGAGTTTCTCCACTGTTGCGGAAAAATTTGGTGAGTTCCTCGGCCATTTCGGAAAAAGCACACTAACTCTTCCGTCGTGCCTGACTTGTTCATCAAAAAAGGGCATGGCGGTAGACTTAGGCGAGTTTGTCCGCCGTTGCGGTATACTTAGATGTGTTTCTCCGCTGTTGCGGTAGACTTAGGCGAGTTTCTCTGCCGTTGCGGAGGATTTTAATTAAAAATTTCCGCGATTTCTGATACATCTAGGTAGGACGTTCACATCATTTATGAGGATGATTGAATAAGTAAAAGCTACTACGTAATAAAAAGAACATTCTTATATTCTATGTGTCATTAAATTAATTGAAGTAATTACTTTTCAAATCATATCAAATATGATCGATTAACAATACACTTGTAACCTATGAAACGAATTTAATTGCAATTTGACTTTTATTTCAATTGTGCACAACATATGAATGATTTTATAGAATTATAAACTGAATCTAAATACCAATTCAATTTTCGATTCAAATATTGAAACCTATCAATAATTTTTTTAAAATTATAAACGAAATATAAATACCATTTATTTTTCATTTTGAATATTCAAAACATATTAGTAATTTTATAATATTATGAACTGAGTCTAAACACAATTTAATTACAAATATACCGAACATATCCATTCTTTTATAAGATGTAAAAATGGGTCAGGTTACTTTTCAAATTCTTTAAGAATGTGGACCTTCTATTTATATACAGGCGTGATGAAAAAACTAAGCCATATACTTTACAGCCGACTCATTCAGTGGTAATGTTGTCGAACTTTTGCACAGGAATACCAAATCTCAAAGTTACAGGGTCGCGGGAAGTTTCTGGCTGGAAAAATGGTTGTGGGCATAACATATTTTGAATAAAGACGATGATACATTTGCAAAATTTAAAGCAAGAGAGCGTAAGGAACCTCCATTGCAAAGTCATTTGGCACCGGTCATAATCCCCACATCTAAACTTGGGTATCTATACAACCAATTTTGTACGTATAACATCACTGAGCTTCCTAGTTTTGAAAAGCTTTATTTCTGTGGTATCAATTCTAGATTCATTGTTGCATGAGAAAGTATTGTACAAAGGGGCTAGTTCCCTAGGGTATATCAATCTATGGCTAAATCAATTTAACGTAATTCCTTTCTTAAAAAGAAGAGGCAGGGCATGTTGGTAGAATAAACAAAAGCAATGTGCTGCATAACCCAATCAAAAAGAAAATTATGGGCACAGATGTCATGGAAGAGCTAACAGGAAATAGTAATGTACCAACCTGTTAAGACGGGGATGGTGAATGGTGCGACAGTGCCAAAGTCCTAGAGCAGGTGCGCGCGAATTGTGACTAGTGCGACTGTAACGAAGTCCTGGAGCAGGTGCGCGCACATTCAAACGGAAACAAAAAAAAACCTTCAACGAATAAAAACAATGAAATTGTTCAACGGGGTTATCGCCTATATAAAGGATCTGACGTGTGCGGGGCATTAATAAGGCACGTGCGAAAATTAAAAACAGGGTTAAGTGAGCCATATGGACAAGTCAAATTGATTCTTTTAGTATTAAATGTGACCATAAAAAATAAGGGCAAATGGTTCCACCGTTGTGGAAGAGATAGGTGGATTTGACCGCCTCTGTGGAAAGTGAATGTAAGGCGGGAAAGTACACGTATCTTTTCCGCAACAGCGGAACGAGTTGGCTAAATTTTCCGCCTTACGGTTTCGTGCCTTTCCACGGCGGGAAAACTTGGGTTCTCTTTCCGCAAAGGTGGGCAAGTCCGCGTAGCTTTTCCGCAACAGCGGGCAAGTTCGCGTATCTTTTCTGCAACGGCGGGAAAGTCCGCATATCCTTTTCGCAACAGCGGAACCATTTGGCCGTCGATTCCTCGCTCTTCTGTTTCATGTTTCTACAAAAGGCGAACAAGTTCGCGTATATTTTCCGCAACAGTGGGCAAGTCCACGTATCTTTTCTACAACGGCGGAACCAGTTGGCTAAATTTCCCGCCTTACGCTTTCGTGCCTTTCCACGACGGGAAAACTTGGGTTCTCTTTCCGCAAGGGCAGAAAAGAAAACCGAAATTAGTTGGTATTGCGGGCGATTTTATGTAACTTAAGCAAAACAATTCATGTTAGATGAAGGAAAGGTTCATCTGTCCTTTTGCGGAAGGGTTGACTGGAAATGACCGCCATTGCGGGAAATATAGGTGAGTTCTTCTGATGTTTCGGGAAGAGAACGTTAAATTTTCCGTCGGGCGAGATTTGTTCGTTGGAAAGCCTATTGCAGTTGACTTACCCGAGATCCTCCGCTGTTGCGGAGGACTTTAAGGGAAACTTTCTACGATTTTGGAGACATTTAATCTATTTCCTCTGACAAAGTGGACATAATGTTTTAAACCTTCCGGCATTACACCTCAAGTAAAATCGATTCTTTCACTATTAAATGCGACCATCAAAACGGAAAGATAAGGCCAAATGTTTCGGCAGTTGCAGAAAAGATAGGTGGACTTGTTCGTATTTGTGGAAAGAGAACCGGAGATTTTCCACTGTGGAAAGGTGCGAAAGGGTAAGGTGGGAAAGGTTTAGCTGCCCTTTTGTGGAAGGGTTGATGGAAAATGTCCGCTGTTGTGGTAAACATAGGCGAGTTTCTTCACTTTTTCAGGAAAAGAACCTTAACTCTTCCATCGGGAAAAGAACCTTAACTATTCGAATCTCCATCAATTTACGAAGCAATGGTCCTCTTCAGGAGGAAAAACTTTTTGTTTTGTATTCAAAATCAAGGTTTCCCTCTCAAACCAAACTCATATTTGTTGTTATAACAACCAAGAAGGTTTTGCTGTATTTTTTTTTGTTTTTTTCTTGGAAGGTATAGGATGTTCGTGTCACTGCATTGTAATTTATTTACTCATTCACTTGTATGTTCAACTTTTAAATTTAGAATTTAATCATGTATGTGATTTGTTTACTGGCTTCACATGCAACCGTTCTTGATTGATATATATCCAGTTCATTGTGCTTACCAATATATGTTTCTACTAACTTGGGAAAATATACTTGCACTACAATACATTTTGTCTCCTACAAAAGTTGCCACTTTTGAAAAGTTGATCTTTTATTTCTCAGAATTTTCTTGTTTCCTGGTTCTGCAATAACCTATTCGTGCTACTGACCCCCTGTTGAAATTCCTTTTTGGTTCTGTTCCTTTTGTCCTGTTTGCTTCACATTTATTTTTCACATCTTCTGTTCTGCACCACATATTATTTTTACCAAGATACTCTTTACTTGTTCCAACTTCATTTAAACCTACTTCTTATAACTTTATATCATCTGGATCAAGTTGTTTTCCCACATTTGCAACTTTACCGAGATAAAAAAACAGATATGCATTAGCTTTATATTTGCTGCAACAACCACAGGTGCTTGAACTTCTATTGAGCTGCCACTACAACAGAGTCAAAAGGTGTTGTAGTTCCTATGCACACACCCAGATTGTTCTTAGTTTCTTCAACTATGCATATGTTTTTTTCTTTCATTCTGCATTCTCAAATCATAAATATGAATATCAGATTGGATACCTACACTGCACATTAGAACATGTTTCGAAGCATAGCATATTTTGTAACACAATATAGAATATTTAAAATACATCAATTGTACATTGTTACTAGCTTACTAACAAGGCTTAGGTTCCAAGCAAAGAGCATCAAGTATTGCTCCCAAGTCACTACTCAACTGTTAGTCATCTGTTTCAAAACTACAAGGCCCCAAGATATATCACAAAACAAGACCTAAAAAGATATCTAGCTATAACAACTGCCACCTTTCTATGGAAGCAGCTACCCTTCCATTTCAAGAGTGTTTACTTTCATGTTCCGCACTGTCAGTTGACTTGCCATCTTGTAAAAACAAACTGCCTTAGTGCGATACAGGACCACTATAGATTGTTCCTATCAGTCAAAGATCCTAAAAGGATCCATCTATTTCCATCAAGCAATCAAGGATACCACTACAACCAAATTAAATACAAGGTTGATTGGCTTGCCATCAAAGTCAATTGTTCTGATTTTCTGTTCACCATACCAAGTATTCTATGCAAACTCTATAACTCTATTTTCAAAAGATATTTGTTCTAAGAATGAAAAAAGCATTTCAAAGCACAGGTTTGCACTTCATTGATTCACAAGAGATGTGTTTGCTACATATGTATACCCTGTTTCATTTTCAACAGATTCGTTCCAAGTTCAATTAAAGTGCGATACTGTTAGAACAAATTGTCATAGATTTTTATATGAGAATTCCCAAGACTGTAATTCACATTCTACACCATCAAATTGATAT
Organism: Larix kaempferi; assembly: GCA_027924585.1. NCBI lineage: Eukaryota > Viridiplantae > Streptophyta > Pinopsida > Pinales > Pinaceae > Larix > Larix kaempferi. Next base: position 26,143,243 of record BSBM01000910.1, read on the forward strand.
TTTTATCTATTGTTCCCTTTTTCTTATGTTCTTAAACTGCTAACTTGAACCCAACACCTTTTTTTCTTCTTTTTACATGCCAACTACTCCAAGCAGGTTCAATCATCAAAGTGATTAAATGTACATGCAACATATTGCACAATACCATGTATGATTTGATTTCTACCTCTTGTTTTAACTTCTTTTAGATTGTACTCCCAATCAATCTACAGTTTTTTTACCTATACTTACTTAGCTTAATGCTTATTTCTAGGATTGTCGCATTGGACACATTTGAAATTGTCACTTCGGAAGTAGCAATAGTCGGAGACCCATCACCTTTCAACTTTACCCCCAGCTTGACCTCCCCTAGCAGTTCATCTATTCCAGAAATGAACACTATTGATCCCCTTCACTTGTTATTCCTTGCTCGCAAAACGCAACCACAAACCCTATTGCAGCTTCTCTTCAGCAAAGGAGTAGGATGCAACTTTATGGATTATGTGGTTGCAAAGACTTGGAAAAAAGAAAAGTCTCTTCTTGTATTCTGCGGTGCACATATGGACTATCTTTCATCCGTGAATACCTACAGAAGGAAAAAGGTGGAGATATGTGAATCCCTGAAAAAGATTTAACTCTTGATATTGCAGTGAATGTAAGGCCTTGGAGGTCAATGTTGCCAATGTCTATTGTTGCATTTTGCAAAGTCATCCCTTGTCCTTTATGGATTGTCAAACCCCATGCCATTCGAAGTGGTACTTGCCTCCGTGTACCCCTTGTGATAGGAGGGATGGGGACATAATTTGGATTGGAAGAATCCCACGGGGGTCCTTTGTAGTGTAGAAAGTCGATCACAACATAAGATGGTAATCTAGGAGGTTGATCATTGGAGTTTTAGACAATTGCAATAACTTTCCCAACTGATCCTTTTACAAGTCCTGTAGATACAAACAAGTTGGATGTCAACATGACTCTTGACCAATTGCTAGTAGAACCTTCAATGGAAGTTGTTCATCATCTATTGAGGTTTGCACATGTTGTTTCTTTTGCTCCACAAACCAATGTGCAATTGGCATGTTTAGGTCTTTCAGCATTTGCTTCTTGTGCAACTAAACAGAGCTATTAGTTGCGTACAAATGAGTGGAACTGTCAAATGCATTATTCTCTTCATGTGAAAGGGATGACGTTGTCCTTGACATGAGGAGGGCCCAATCTTCAAGAGTTGGTGTTGCATTTCGGAGATTGAGTAGGAGTCGACGGAAGGAAACTTGAGAAGGGAGGTTTCCTTGTTGTCGAAAGATGGTTGAAAGAGTGACAAAAGTGTTAAATGTGCGCCAAAGAGCATTGCCTCGAGATGTGCTAGCATACATGGGGATGTCCTTTACAGGTGGTAGTTGTCCAAAATCACCAAGGAAGATGATGGAGCAACCACCAAAGGGGGTTGTACATTGCGAAGGGAAGGCTTGACGTAAGTGAGAGTCAATTTGGGATTGCATTTTTGGGCCAACAAAACTCATTTCGTCAATGATGATGTACGGATATGGCGAAATTGTTCTTGGAAAGTTGAAAGGGATTGGCCTTCAAGAGGATGCATGTCAACAATGGGTATGCGAAGGGCAACATGTATTGTCAGCGCATTTATATTAAAGGAAACAATACCGGTGGGAGCAAGGAGGAGTAAGGGGGAAGGGTTGTTGCTCGCAAGATGTTGGAGTGCGGATCAAAGGAAAGAAATAAAAAAAGACTTTCTTGTTCCTGTTGTTCCTTGAATAACCATTTTGAGTGGAGGAATATTTGTAGCATTTGTGGATTGTGCAAGGATAAGGTCAAAGGCCATGCATTGTGTGGGAGACAAAGAGGCAGAAGAACACAAAGTTGAGAAGCTGTCTTGGGGTATTTGGGAGGAAAATCATGCATGATCAATGAATGATATGGCTGTTGCATGCATGTGTGAGGGAATATGGTTTTCAGACCAATTATGTTCTTTATCAAAGTCACGATGGCCAAGCATGTCAAGGTCATCAACAAAGAGGTTGTTTCTAGGGCGAATTTGAGAAAGGAGTTCCCATTCATCCATGGTAGGCGCTAAGGGAATGTGGTTGGAAGCATAAGTAGAATCATCAGAGGGAGGTGTATTGGGGGTTTCTGGCAAATGATCAACATGCCATGCAGTGTATGTATCTTTAATGGGAAGCCAATTAGAAGTTATGGCCAATTCTGTGGAACCAATGTCATCGTGGAGGTTGTGAAATGGTTTGTATAAGAGGATCTCACTCCAACAAAAGGAAACAAAGGAATCTGCAGTAAAGGGTGGAATGGTAGTGAAGCGAGGAAAGACACAAACAATTTTGGCAGGGATGTTTGGTTTCCATTGGGAATGCTTTCTACGAGATGAGTATGACCAAGAACGTGCAACTTCAAGAAGGGTAAGATGTTCGAGTGCAGTGGGTCGTTGCATGTATGCAAAAATGAAGGTTGTTGTTGGTGGGGTATCGAGAGAGTCATTGGAAATACGTCGGAAAACACTCTGGCTAACGTTCAAGGATAAAAAGGAATGGCTGCAAAGACAAAGAGGGAGCTTTTGGAGCATGTGGCAAGTCTCTTGTGTGCCAATGTCTCGATCTGCAGCAGTTTCAGACAGGAAGCGTCTTATTGGTTGAAGGACTGGTGCATCATGTGGACTTGCATGTGCAAGACGAGAAAGAAGTGCATGGTAGCTTTATGATTTCGGCTTTGCCTTTGCTGCATATTTTGAAATATATTCGAGTACAGCATGTCTAGAGAGAATAGGTTGGCAATCAACATTAGCTCGCCAAATTGAGAGCATGGTAGGGTTGTGAATATTTAGGAGGGAATCGTTCCTTGCAGGGTTGTATGTTTTTTTCCCATTTGCATCAATGAATAAGGAAGAGGTAGGTTGTAGCTCAAATGGAAATCCGTAATGACATTGAAGAGATGATCCTTTTTTGCGGAGGCAAGAAGACTCAAAACATTTTGTGTGCCTTTGGACATAGTTAACAAGTTCTTCATAGTCATCGAGGTGATTTGTTGCAAGTATGGAGTCTGATGCAATGGCGCATGGATCATTTATAGCAGAGGCTTGCAAAGATGGTGTTTGAGAATGGTTGACATGAGGATTCCATGCTGTAACAAACTTTTCAAAGTATTGTTTTGCATCTTCGACCTTTGCAACATTTTCCCAATCTAACGTGTCCATATTTGGTGCATTGTCCAACCATAGGAAGCCATGTATATGTGTTGATCCCCTATGTTGCCATTCATATCTGCATGGAAAATACAAGTGTTAGGAACAAATATTTGAGGTTTTGAATATATTGAAAATCCATCAAACTATGGTTTGTTATCAACCTGCACCAGTAGTCTTTTGTAGAAAGGACTTTTTCAAGAACTTCTTCCAGGAATATTTTGAATCGTTTGCCCATGTATTGAGATGCAATGTGTGGATTGGATATAAGGTTGCGAATTCTCCATTGGTATTGTTGATGTGAATTAGCTGGAGCTTGTCCAGGCATCAAAAAGTGCAAGTTTGGCCACTTCATGTGAGCTGCGCTGAGTGTGAAGAAGAATGTTGGTGTCCCTTGTTGTGTGATCATGTCAGTTAATTCACCTCTGCTTTTGTTCCAGTATGAGCGCGTCCCGCGGAGGGTGGAGCCAAACCGCATGACCTGCTCAACTATTTTAGCATTGGGAACATCTTGTAATTGTTGTTGAAGTTTTGCGACTGTTGGAGGCAACGTATCTTCAATGTTACGTTTTGCAAACACAGAAGCAGTAGCATGGCTACAGTGGTGCATCATGATGTTATATATGCAATAACGAAAACGAGGATGTTGGCCAAATCTATTGTCCTGGTATCGAAGTAGGTGTAGTGCATAATCGTCGATACCGACCTCTTGAATGTGTGGTTGTTTAAGCATTGCAACTCCAGTGGGAAACAAGGTTGGGAAGGGCATTGAGAGGAGGCCAATTGTGTTGTATTCATTGATAGGGGAAGTATCTATTGGGGGCCAGTCAATGCAAGGTGGAGTGGGTGCATTGCTTGTGCTTAAGAAGCATTTGATTTCATCAACCTCAGTTCTACAATTTGTTTGTGTAGATATAAATGAGGAGGATTGTTCTTCATGGGGTTCGAGGAAGGCGAGTGATTGAATAGCAGCATTTGAGGCATTGGCAACAAGTGGGGTTTCTTCGGCTCTAACATGCCGAAGCAGGGAGGAAATTTCGGTTGGTTCAAGAGGCAAAGAAGACAATGCAATTGAGTTAACTTGAACTCCCTTGTAGTAGGGGTCATTTGAAAGCTTGTATTCGAGAGCAGCAAGAACACGTGTTCGGTTGACAAAGAATTCATAAGGCTTCTTGTTAGGATTGGATTTACAAACAATTAGGATGTCAATGTCTGAGAGCAAGCGAGAGAGGAAATTGGCAATGCTTGAAATGTTTTGCGGGAAGCTAATAGTGTGTCCAGAATATGTATATTGACCCCCACGAGCATGAGTGACCTGTAAAATTGGGTTAACACGAGAAATGAGCATTTTAACAACTTGAATAAGGATAGCTAGCACAGTTGGTTGTATCCATGGGTCCATGTTGTTTTCTAAGGAGTAGCGATGGACATTTTTTTCTGCAATACAACGAGAGCATGCAGATGCACAAGAAGAGTGCTTTGTTTTAATTCCACAATAAGACTCCATGCATATAGAGCATACATCCATGCTAGATAATTTGCCAACCCTTTTACGGAATTGATGTTGCACACTATCTAGGTGGATATTTATTGGATGTGTTGGGGTGGTTGTGCATGGTGTTGAGGGTGGTAAGGAAGCTTGAACAACGTGAAATGGAGAAGGGATATGAACAAGTTGGTGAGCAGCTCTATATAGAAGGCGTTGACGTTTGTTGTTTTGTTTTTTCTTTTCAGCATAAACAATTCTTCTGCATGCATTGATTTGATCATTGACATCATTGGTTGACATGGCTACAAAAAAAATTGTTTTGTGGTTATCAACTTTATTGTGCCTTTGTTGGAAGACAAAAATAGTATATATTGAATAATTGAACAACTAAACAAAGATAGAGTGTAAAAGATAAATGGAGCATGGATAATATATGCCAAGTTATTGCAAGAAGTATAAAGTTGACAAAGTTAGCATCATTTTAAGTATAAATGTGAAATTGGAAAGATAGGTTCCAATGAATATGTACTTTGACAAAATGTTACAACAAAAGTAAATCATATAATATTTAAAACTGTTGATTGATGGTTACAAGTAGTAGTTAAACAATGTTCATTTTAAGTAAAAATTTGTTTATAAACAAAGAAGTATAAAGTTGACAAAGTAATCTTTATTAAAAGAATAAATTTGAAAGTGGCAAGATAGGTTGCAATGAATATGTAATTTGACAAAATGTTACAACAAAACTAAATCATATAATATTGAAGGCTGCTCATTGATGGTTACAAGTATTAATTACATAGCATTGTCTATACAAAAAGTATGTAGTGGATAAGTATCCAGTAGGAAGAGAAAAAAACTACATTTGAATTGCACAAAATTGTGTGACAAAGGATTATCAAAGGTAGAGTTCAAAGCCTGCAAACAATTGAGCGTTTATTAAGCACAATGGCTTCGTTTGGATCAACTGAAGCAAGAGGTGGTGATGACGATGAAGCGTCTTTAGACATAACAAGAAGCACCTTCAAGCGAGCATTTGAATTAGAAGTCTCTGTCTTCACGGATAAGGTTAGAAGGTATTTGTGAGCACAAACACGTTGAACAATTTCTGACATAGATGTTGGATCACTTGAGAGAAGGCATAAATCCTGTGCAGATATGCCCATGAGTTTTTGCGCAGAATCATCGAAAGCTATGACACCATACATTTGTCCAGTGGGATCGAGTAGATCAAGTTTTATTATGTATCGATAAGCACATTTTGTAAACTCCCCATCACATTTTACACAATGCCATACATTACCAACTTTGTGGGAAATTTTTTTCATGCATTGTATTCCATCGACAAATAGAGGATATGCAAGGAAATAGAAGTCATCGATGTTAATATGGGTGATTGTAGCAATAAGTGAATACCAAGTTGTTTTTTCAAAGGGTTGTAGAGATTGAAGCGCAGAGATGGAAATGCATTTGCAAGAGCTAGAAGAAGGTGAGGTTGATTTTCTACTCAAAGATGGCGAGGCTGAACGAAATCCATTGTCATCAAACCATGTTTGGAGAAGAGTAGCTTCCTCAATATTTGGGTTTATAACGAGGTTGGTGTTTGAGAGGGTGCCAATGGTTTTTCCATTGAAGTCTGTAACACGACCACCTTTAATTGCAAGGATAGGGGGAGTAGGAAAACCTCGAAGGATTCCAAGGTGGGAACCCTCGATTGTGTAGTGATCATTCCAAAGTGTTATGTCTATGCTATACCCTGACATGTCCCTCAACCCAATTGTTCATCGAATGGTTTCAGAGCCATCCCTATAGATGATGCAGGGGAAATAGAAATCACAATTCCAATAAGGTTAACCATGGAATTGATAGGTGTAGTTTTGATGTCATGGATAGATTTAAAGTGGAAGCAATGAAAAGGGATTAATGGGTACTCTTCCAAACATGGTTCAATGGTTGAGGAGGGAGTAAGAAAAACCTCAAAAGAACTTTTCAAATGGTTGTATGTTGGGTTGACTACTTTAACTGTGCCATTTGAGATAGTGTAGACTGTGCCAACTTGTATTTGTTCATATAATGAGGTGGCTAGTTCATTGAAAGAAGAGATATGAATCTCATCTTTGATAGCACTAACAAGGTCAAAACCAAAGAGTTGACCAGTCCCTTTTTTATTGGTGTAGGTTGTCATAATAGTCTTTGCAGTAACGTGACCTTGAATCGACCAACTTTTGTTGGAAGGGTTGAGCGATGTGAATTGAAGAGAAGGTGCAATAGGGTTTGTGGTTGCGTTTTGCGAGCAAGGCATGTCAAGTGAAGGGTTTTGGGGATCAATGGTGTTCATTTCTGGAACAGATGAACTACTAGGGGAGGTAAAGCTGGGGGTAAAGTTGAAAGGTGATGGGTCTCCGACTATTGCTGCTTCCGAAGTGACAATTTCAAATGTGTCCAATGCGAAAATCCTAGAAATAAGCATTAATCTAAGTAAGTATAAGTAAAAAAACTATAGATTGATTGGGAGTGCAACCTAAAACAAGTTAAAACAAGAGGTAGAAATCAAATCATACATGGTATTGTGCAATATGTTGCATGTACATTTGATGACTTTGATGATTGAACCTGCTTGGAGTTGGTGGTTTTCCACAGTGCTGTTGTAGCTAGTTGGAAGCAATGTATTGTGGCAATGAATTCCATCAGAGATACAAATTCGGAAGCGGGAAGTTGTTGAGTGAAGAGAGTTGACTTGTTTGAGAGAAACAACTTGTACAAGCGGGCAGAGGTCAACAACACCATTCATCAAAAGTGAAATAGCATTTTCAGTTAATAGAGTCTCCATACCAGCGTACTGAAAATAGTGGCACTACAAAAGCAACCTGGAAAAGGGCAAGATTGCTATTATCAATGAATGTTTCTATTCGAGTAATAAGGAAACAAGTAGAAACAACATCATAGATTATTTAGTTAATTTTGAAACTTAAACTGTGCATTATTGAAAGACTTAAGATTTGGTAGAAGGTTAGAAGAGTAGTTGGCATGTAAAAAGAAGAAAAAAAGGTGTTGGGTTCAAGTTAGCAGTTTAAGAACATAAGAAAAAGGGCATAATAGATAGAAATATCAGTTTGATGGTGTAGAATGTGAATTACAGTCTTGGGAATTCTCATATAAAAATCTATGACAATTTGTTCTAACAGTATCACACTTTAACCGAACTTGGAACGAATCTGCTGAAAATGAAACAGGGTATACATATGCAGCAAACACATCAATGAAGTGGAAACATGTGCTTTGAAATGCCTTTTTCATTCTTAGAAAAAATATCTTTTGAAAATAAAGTTACAGAGTTTACATAGAATACTTGGTATGGTGAACATAAAATCAAAACAATTGACTTTGATGGCAAGGAAATCAACCTTGTATTTAATTTGGCTGTAGTGGTATCCTTCATTGCTTGATGGAAATAGATGGATCCTTTTAGGATCTTTGACTAATAGGAACAATCTCTAGTGGTCATGTATCGCACTAAGGCAGTTTTTTTTTACAAGATGGCAAGTCAACTAACAGTGGGGAACATGAAAGTAAACACTCTTGAAATGGAAGGGTAGCTGCTTCCATAGAAAGGTGGCAGCTGTTATAGCTAGATATCTTTCTAGGTGTTGTTTTGTGATATATCTTGGGGCCTTGTAGTTTTGAAATAGATGAGTAACAGTTGAGTAGTGACTTGGGAGCAATACTTGATGCTCTTTGCTTGGAACCTAGGCCCTGTTAGTTAGTTGGTAACAATGTACAATTGATGTATTTTATATATTCTATATTGTGTTACAAAATATGCTCTGCTTCGAAACATGTTCTAATGTGTAGTGTAGGTATCCAATCTGATATTCATATTTATGATTTGAGAATGCAGAATGAAAGAAAAAAAATATGCATAGTTGAAGAAACTAAGAACAATCTGGGTGTGTGCATAGGAACTACAACACCTTTTGACTCTGTTGTAGTGGCATCTCAATAGAAGTTCAAGCACCTGTGGTTGTTGCAGAAAATATAAAGCTAATGCATATATGGTTTTTTTAATCTTGGTAAAGCTGCAAATGTGGGAAAACAACTTGATCCAGATGATAGAAAGTGATAAGAAGCAGGTTTAAATGAAGTTGGAACGAGTAAAGAGTATCTTGGTAAAAATAATATGTTGTGTAGAACAGAAGATGTGAAAAATAAATTTGAAGCAAACGGGACAAAAGGAACAGAACCAACAAGGAATTTCAACAGGGGGTGAGTAGCACGAATAGGTTACTGCAGAACCAGGAAACAAGAAAATTCTGAGAAATAAAAGATCAACTTTCAAAAGTGGCAAATTTTGTAGTAGACAAAATGTATTGCAGTGCAACTATATTTTCCCAAGTTAGTAGAAACATATATTGGTAAACACAAGGAACTGAATATATATCAATCAAGCATGGTTGCATGTGAAACCAGTAAATAAATCACATACATGATTAAATTCTAAATTTAAAAGTTGAACATACAAGTGAAGGAGTAAATAAATTACAGTGCAGTGACACGAACATCCTATACCTTCTAGAAAAAATACAGCAGAACCTTCTTGGTTGTTATAACAACAAATATGAGTTTGGTTTGAGAGGAAAACCTTGATTTTGAATAGAAAACAAAAAGATTTGCCTCCTGAAGAGGACCATTGCTTGGTAAATTGATGGGGATTCGAATAAGTGAGTTGATGTCACAATAACAGTAGCAAACAACAATACAATCACAGAGGCTTGACCCATTAAATTTTATAAAGGATTACGAGGAAAGGCGATGGTGCATTGGTGTCTGAGCACATTTAAGCATTCTTGCATTGAAATCTGTTCTTGTATTTGCAGAAGATACAATGTACAGCAGTTCCAATTCGTCAACTTTTGGTCTGTGTCAATAGGAAAAGATCTGTATGACTCAAGCGATATTCATAACTTCGTGATGGATTAAACCCAAGGAAATAAATGTTGATGTGGGAAACCTTATAGAAGGTTGTTCCATGTCCAATCCATAATTGAATGCTCAAGTTTAGAAAAAGAAAATTTATACCTAGTAAGCTTTTGCCATGCAGAGATGGATCGAAGCCTTACACTGGGAATATGATTATTTTTGGAAACTAAATGCATAGAAAAAGTATTTGATCTACGGGAGATGGATGATTCAATCGAAACAATGCAGAGGGCCATCTCAGAAAACCAAAATAAAACTTCATTTTTCTGTGCAGGGGGGGGTTTGTTCATTCAGTCGTCGGATCGAATCACATGCCCAAAGGAACTTGCCTATTTTTTCTGCAAAGGCGGACATATTCGATCAACTCTTCCGCAAAAGGGAAGATGAACCTTTCCTTGTTCTCTGATGAATTGTTTTGCTTAAGTTACATAAAATCGCTCGCAGGATCGAAAAAATTCGCTTATCTTTTCCATAAAAGCGGATAAAACTCGGCTAAATTTTCCACTTTACGCTTTCGCGCCTGTCCACAGTGGGGAAACTTGAATTCTCTTTCCGCAAAGGCGGGAAAAGTTGAATTCTCTTTCCATAGATGAACCTTTCCTTCTTCTATGATGAATTGTTTCGCTTAAGTTAGGTAAAATCACTCGCAGGCTCGGAAAAATTCGCTTATCTTTTCCACAAAAGTGGATAAAACTCATCTAAATTTCTCGCTTTACTCTTTCACGCCTCTCCACGATGGGAAAACCTGAATTCTCTTTTGCAAAGGCGGGCAAGTCCGCGTATCTTTTCCGCAACGGCGGAACCATTTGGCTAAATTTCCCGCCTTACGCTTTCACGCTTGTCCACAGCGGGAAAACTTGGGCTCTCTTTCCGCAAAGGTGGGCAAGCCCGCGTATATTTTCCGCAACGATGGGAAAGTCTTTGTATCTTTCCCGCAATGGCGGAACCATTTGGCCGTCAATTCCTCTCCCTTCTGTTTCATGTTTTCGCAAAGGAGGGCAAGTCCGTGTATCTTTTTCGCAACAGCAGGCAAGTCTGCGTATCTTTTCCGCAACGACGGGCAAGTCTGGAGGTTTTCTGGACATGAACTCGCAAGATGTGCAGACCTACATCATAGGAGAGCACGGCGATAGGTCCGTGGCTCTCAAGTCAAGCATCAGCGTGGCTAACAAAAAACCTCGAAGTCAGACCAAGCTGCCAGAGGGAACCAGGCAAAACCAGGAAAAACCTGGAGAAGACTAAATCGATGGCCGGTTCGCGAGGAGTTGATCCAATGAACCGAGAGCAACCTCCATGTGGCAGGATTCCATTCGCTCCATGAGCGAGGAATCTAGCCGATGTGGAGGTTATGGACCTCCGTGGTGAAACGCCTATGGTGTAATTAATGGTGTGAATGGTTTTGAATATTAATTCTAATTATTTTAAACTATAATCATTTTTAACTATTTAGTTAATTTTAATTTTAATAAATTTTACTATTTTTAATAATTTTAAACTATTTTTAAGTTTAATAAATTTTAATTGTTTAATATATTAAATTTTAATCTATATTAATATTAAACATTTTAAATTATTTTAAATATTTAATATTTATATTAAATTTAAATTTAACTCCCGATTCAAACATATAAATATATTAAATCATTTAATTCCCAAACACCTAGGTGTATCCCATTGGTAACACATTGTGGTGGTCATAGGTAGGTCACGGGGTCAAACCCTGTTGATCCACCCTTCCCCCATTTTCGCCAAATGTAATATTATTCATGTTTATATATAAGTTCTTTACTATGTATAATAAGAACTACCTGTGGTATAGTGGTAAAGTGAGTTATGTAATATTATTCATGCTTAAATATAAGTTCTTTACTATGTATAATAAGAACTACCTGCGGTATAGTGGTAAAGTGAGTTTTATACTGGTATAGTGGACGCATAGATTTCTGTGTAGATTTCATTAATGCATAAATTTTAGTGTGGATTTCATAGATGCATAAATTTCATTGTATATGTTAATGCTTGACATTTTTTATATAGAGTTTGAACTAGAAATGGAAGATGTGCATGCGGAAGATGCTATCAGACAAACAGGGGAAGAACAAAAAATACAGAATGTCGAACGTCATAAAGTATATCAAGGAAGAAAATCTAACGAAATGACAACAAAAGAACGGGAAGGATAAAGGTTTATACCACAGAACCAAAAATTTATGTGGATATTGAATTTCATTATCATGTAAAAGTGAGTTTTATACTTGCATAGATTTCAGTGTATGGTGCTTTATCATTGCATAATTTTCAGTGTAGCTGTTAATTGATGGACACATAGATTTCAGTAGATTTCATGGATGCATAAATTTTAGTGTGGATTTCATAGATGCATAAATTTCAGTGTATATGTTAATGCTTGACATTTTTGATATAGAGTCTAAACTAGAAATGGAAGATGTGCATGCAAAAGATGTTATCAGACAAGCAGGAGAAGAACAAAAATATAGAACGTCGAACGTCAGAAAGCATATCAAGGAAGAAAATCTAACGAAATGATAACAAAAGAACGAGAAGAAGACTTGAAACGAAAAATAGAACAACAAAAATAATATCGAAAAAGAAAGTTGGATGAAATGATAGCAGAAGAACGAAGAAAAAGAAACGTGGATTGACAAAAAGAATATCGAAAAAGAAAGTTAGATGAATTGACAACAGAAGAACTAGAAGAACAAAGAAAACGAAATGTTGACCGACAAAGGGCATATCGAGAGAGAAAGTTGAAGCAATTGGAAGAACAAATAAATCAATTTGTAGAACAATAAAGAAATTAAAATGTAGAACAACAAAGACAATATTCAACCAATATAACCATAGAACCAACTGTGGGAGATGCTCAACGTGTAACAGTCAGAGAGCGAAGTGTTGATGACATGATCCAATTTCAAGCAGATCCAATTACCAATATGGTCCGAGATAAGGAAATTGAAATTGACGATAATATATTGGTACCATCTGAAGAAATGTATACTAGACATCGAAAATTTCGTAAACAAATTGATCAATTAGCAGAAGTTCAAATGTGTCATGTATGCCAACAGTTATATGCTGGAATATAAGTATGTAATACAAGTACAGGTCTAATTTAGATTCTCATATGATCGATATGAGAAGATGTCAAAACTATTAGGTGTGAAGATAAGAAAAGATGAAGAAGATAGATTGATAATCATCACGATGTGAACCATATTTTCATTTATTTTGATCCTTACAAAATTATTGTCTCTATTTTCCAGTTTAACAATTTACTCATACTTATTACTTACATTATGATAATCCTCATAATTCTATTTGTGTTTTCAACTTAACCTGTTCTTTACAATGCTGATCAATCTCCAATTTTGTGTCACCACCCATGACTGGAACTAGCCTAGATCCAAATCATAGGCTCTATAAAGCGCCGAGAGGGATCAAGTATCCTGAGGTGCAAACCTATTCTCAGGTATTGCACTCAAGGATATTTTCGAGGAGAGGTTTGCACCTCGGGAGATTTGATCCCTCTCGGCGCTTGATAGAGCCTAGGATTTGGATCTAGTCTAGTTATTTGTACAATCATGTTTTGTTTTCTAGTTTGTTTGTCCATGAATTATGAGACTAGTATGTGGTCTAGGAAATTGTGAACCATGAGCATCTAAGCCATCAAAATCACTTGAGATTGAACCTGGCCTAGGTCACACCAACCCTTAACATGACTCGATTTTAAATGTCTCCTGTCAGCTAACTTGCGATGTTTGAATTTTAGTTTCCATGCAAAATGAGGCCAACTATGCTAGTAGGGTTTGACATTGACATTATTTGTATAACCATTTATTAATATCTATATTATTAATACTATAAATAAAATTTTTATTCTTTGATTTTTGGTTTTTGGATTTTTCAATATGTTGCAGTTTTGTGACCGACGTTTTGAGTGGACATTCAACCCATCTTCATGGAATCACGATGATTCCTTTCTCACTTTGAACAACTTCTTCACAGTGATTCCCTAAATATGGGTGGAGTGTGCACTTGAAACATCGGTTACAAAACTGCAACATAGTGAAAAACCTAAAAACCAAAAATCAAAGATGTCTTACCACTGTGAAAGTGTCCATACTAAAAAAAAATTATTATTAATTATACAAGCATAGATCCAACTTAAACCCAGATCTATCAAGCACCCAAAGGGATCTAGTTTCTTGAGGTGTATTTTTTTTTAATTTTAAACTCAAGAGTTTTGATCCCTCTCTTGCTTGATAGATCTGGGTTTAAGTTTTAATTTTTTATTTTATAGGTCAACGTGGATTCTTTTAATTACTTTTCATATTTTTTATTTATGAGCCAACATGATTTTTTTAATTACTTTTTATTTTTGGTAATATGATGTTACATTACGTTTTACGTTACCTTACGTGACAACATCTCCCCCATATTGGGTTGTAGAGCATCGCGCTCCTCTCAGTGCAATAACTTTATTAATTAATTTAATATTAAAGTATCATTATTTATATAACCAATGATTAATATTTATATTGTTAATTATAAAAATATAAATATATTTATATTTCAAAGTTTTATTTATTTTTATTCATAATAATTTTATTTGTCTAAATAAATATTTTTAATGAGCACAATTATCTTAATTAATAATATATTTTATTCTAGGAAATGTCTTCTATCCTTTATAAGTATCTCAACATTTTCATCCCTCCTATGGGACCATCCTTGGGAGACAACTAAGCTCAAAGAGTCAACCAGTCAACGGATCCATGCTAATATTACTACCCATTCAATTTAAAATATTCGAATTTAGATTTGCTAGGCATGGCACCTTTTCTATAATGTATGTAATAATGGTTTCCATGAATCACTCAACTTCTTACCCTCATCTCTATTAAGACACCCTAGGTTCATTTCGATTTCAATCTTCTCTCTTATATTTATTTCAGTTTGATGTTCTTCTTTGGAAATAATATTATTTTCTTCCATACAAATTCGGTGGCATGTTATATGGGAATACTTGACTAATGTTGATTTGCTAAACCTATCATGTCTAAGGTCAGCAAGATTCTCTCTAAATATAACATCAATGGATCTACCTACCTCACCATTATATAACCTTCCACATGAACACAAAATGGAATAAACCTCTTTGTATAATCTAGGTTCAATCGGGTTTTTCATGGAGTCAACCATTCTTATAATGAATTTGGGAGTAGTGAAGGTCACCTTAATGTCCTTTATTCATAGAATTCTAGCTAGTTTATTTGTGGTTCCTCTTATGTAAGGTAGGATAACCTTCTTTCCATTGTCGCCATTGATTCCCTTATTTCCTTTACCTAGAGCTTCCTTGGCTTTCTTGACAATTTTGTTGAATTGTTTGTTTCCATAGCCATTATACTTAAATACTTATGATAGGTGATCAATCTCTTGTTCCATGTGTTCCTTGTCTGAAATTCTAAGTGCCCTTGTAATTAATGTGTTAATCATGCCATTGTTTATGGAGGAACCAAATATTATTTCCAAAGAAGAATTTCTAACTAAAAGGAAGATAAGAGAGAATATTGAAATTGAAATGAACCTAAGATGTCTTAATAGATATGAGGGTAAGAAGTTGAGTGATTCTTGGAAGTTGTTATTACATACACTGAAAAGGAACCATGCCCAAACGATGTAAATTCAAATATTTTAAATTGATTGGGTATTAATATTATCATGGATCTCTTCACTGGTTGACTCTTTGAACGTAGCAAGTTATCTATCTCATGAGGATGGTCCCATAGAAGGGATCGAAATGTAAAAATACTTCTAAAAGATAGAACATACTTCCTAAGAACAAATATTTACCCTACATAATGACTTATAAACAAATAATATAATTGTTATGTCCCCGCAGGGGACTATATAGCAATCGCTCAAGGGAATGGTTGGAATGATTAAAGAAATAGACTTTTGTGAATGATAGCAATGCTCAACTCAATAGACATAGAATGGGAAGAAGAAATGGGAATATTTTTTAACATGAAATGTGTATGAGCGTAAGGATAGGGATTATGCTGGAAACGTCATGGCATCCCTATGTATGACTATGGAGGGAGGACGATGGTGTTGTAGTTTGGGTTGACAGTGGAGGGAACTTTTTTTTGTTTAGGGGTTGTCATGGCACTGAACGCCCGTTTTCGGGAACCCTTTTTTTGTTTTTAGGTTTTCTGAGTAGTTACTTGGGGGTTTGGGGTTTTTAATGCTTGGTAGTTGTTTCTTACTGTCACACCTGGAGCCAAGCCCATTTTTTATGGGCCTAGTACCAACCAGGCTAAAAAAGTGGGAACTGTGGGGTTTTTGTGGACGATCACTTTCTTTTCCTCTGGTTTTTGGGTTTCTGGATGCACCTGTTTTGGTTTTTGGGTGGTACTTTCTTTAGCCCATCTTTTGGGGTTCACATCCCTGTCTTCCTCCTTCTCTTACGGTATTTTTTGGGTGTCACGCGATTCCTGACCGGCTATGGCAAGTGTTTGGTCTCCTCGGCCGTGGGTTTCGCGGGCTCCTATGCGGACTAACCCTCACGTTGATGGAATATTTGAACCCTTTTCCACTATAGTGAGTTTCGAGGATCCTGCTGCACTGAGAAAAGTGAAGTCGTCTTCTATTACCTGTATCGAGCTACCCTCGCCCACTGTTTCAGGGGTATTGAATTCAGGCCAGAAAGGTAGGGATCCTTCCAAACACAGGAGTAACACACCCCACCTTAAGTTTGAGAAGGAGAAATGAGGTCGACCACTATGTCTCCTGGGTAGGGATGTCACGATGGACATGGTGATGGATTTGTCTCAGAGGGCCCTGGTGGGTCGTTTTGAATATATCAGTATTTCTAGAGCTGAGGTCATCGAATGGATTAGCTTAAGGTGGAAACCCTTTAATGTCAATATTCCTAGGGTCCTGATGTTGGTAAATGGATGGATGGTGTTTCAGTTCCTCATGGAGAAGGATAGGAGAAATATTGAGGACCGCTTCTGGATGGTGGGCATGGTTTCTTTGGTACTCTCTCAATGGCACTCAGAGTTTGATGCTCGTCATGAGAAACTCCATAAAAGGCACCTCTGGGTTATTCTCCTGGGATTCCCCCTTCAATGCTAGTCATTAGGGGGTTTCATGACTATTGCAAACTGTATTGGACGCTTCATTCTCATGGAGGAGGAGATTTTGTTTGGAAATTACAGGAAATTTCCTCGTATGTTGGTTGAACTTGATACAACGGATGGTCTCCCCAGCAAATTGGAAGTGGTATGGGAGGGAGGCTCTTTCATCCAAACCCTCGATTTTTGGAAAGTACCATTCTGTTGTTTCTCTTGCAAGAAGGTTGACCACTCCAAAGCTTAGTACAGGGATCATACTGCCAACTCAAAGGATGTTTCTCTTACATCGGAAGTAGGAAATAAGGTGGTGTTTCCGGATCACTTCATTCATACTTTGCCATTGGACAAGGATTCCACTAGAGTGTTTATTGGTAAGTTTTCTCTTACCCTTCCCGTTATTTCCAAATTTCTTCCCTCTGATGCCATTTTGGAAGCCTTTCTATTAATAATGTGTTTTCTCCTTTATGTGACTGTAAGGAACCTTCGGCTTCTCCTTCTTTGTGTCCTGATGTTGAGCCTTCATCTCCTGGGGATACTCCTTCTCCTTTATATGCCTTGAACTGTACTAAGGGTCTTGTTGCTTCGACGGACTGTTATGTATTAGTTCCCTCTTTTCACTCTCTCTCCACTGGATAAAACCGTAGTGCTCCCTTGGCAGTGTATACTCTTGGTGAAACTGAATTCCCCCCTCTATCGACTGTCTCTAAGCCATCTTTGGGCTTTGTAATTTCTTCTTCGCCTGTGTATGATCATTCCTCTCTGGATTTGGATGATATTTCTAATACCAAGATTCCTTTACCACACTTTACTACTAGGGACCCGAATGGGGTGCATTCATTCCATATTTCTTGCATTTGCAAAGGAAATATTACACTTAGAAAGCCCAAGCATAACCGCAAGACCTTTGTTCATTCAGATTCAGAGGGAGATGAACTTACTGTACCTTTCTTGAATTCTCCTGTCAAATCTCTTTTCGATACGGGTCTCCCCATATATACCTCTAACTCGTTCCTCCCTTCTTTTGGGCCCCTTAGAGCATCTCGGGCCTCATCGGACATGTCTCAATGATTTTGGCCACTTTTAACATTCATGGTTTGGGAAGCGGTCCTAAACATGTTGTTCTCAAGCATTTTTTGGACACCTTCCATCCTGTCGTGTTGCTTATTCATGAAACTATGACCTCTGCCCCCTGGCCTGTGACTATTTCCTTGAAATTAAACCCTCGTGGAAGGTGTGTGCAGTGGATTGGATGGGTCTCTCAGGGGGAACTTTGGTGGCCTAGAACCCCATTTTTTCCGAACTACTTTCTTTCATTACTCTGGCAGGTATCCTTGTAGAATGTCTCCTAAAGGGGTTGCAGGTTCCGATTCGCATTCTTAATATTTACGGGCCTTATCACTCCCGGTAGGTCTTTTGGGCTAATATTAAACTCACAAACATGTTGATGGATGATTCTCTTATCATTGCGGGATATTTTAACTTTACTCTTTCGACGGATGAGGTTTGGGGAGCTGGTAAACCTTGTGATCTTCTTGATGACTACTTTTCTTCTTTATTCTCAGAATCCAAACTGGTGGATATTGTTCCTAACGTCCTTTATCCTACATGGTCAAATGGTCGTTGTGGGTCTGCAGGGATATAAAAAAGGATGGATCGTTTCTGTATAGAGTAACATCTCTGTGACCTTTTGGGTCACTATCGTGATTGGCACTACTGGGTTGGTATCTTTGATCACATAGTGGTCATCCTTAAATTGGATTTTGAAAATTATTTTTGTATTTATCCCTTTAATTCCAATCCTATATGGCTGGAAGATGAGGACTTCTGTGATTATATGAGAGATCAATGGAAGGGGATTACTATGGATCAGATTTCTTTTTTACTACTCAGGTTGGTTCGAAAACTTAGAAAGTTAAGAGACTCGATCAAGACTTGGGATAAGAACAAGAAATCAGATAATTTGGTCACCCTTAAATCTATTGAAGCTTAACTACATGCTGTCACAAGGGGAACGGATGCTGACTTTTTCTCGGTGGAGAGAAGGGAGAAGATATCCTTACTGGAAGCAAGGAAAAAAAGAATCCTGGGATAGATTGAGGAGACGTGGCGTCAAAAAATACGGGCTACTTGGATAAAGGATGGCGATGAGAACACAAAGTTTTTTCATAGGTTCTCCAATTAGTGCAGGATTACCAATTCCATTTGGGATCTGAAGGTGAATGATGACCTGATTGTTAATAAGTCTCCAAAACTTAAGCAGGAAGCCATGGAACATTTCCATCATCACTTTACTAAGCCTTCTCACAGTAACCTTCACCATAAACTTAACAATGTTTGTAATTTCCCTTGTCTCTTCAATGCTGACGATTGTACAAAGAAGGGTAGGGAGGTTACTGTGGAGAAAGTCCACAATGTTCTTAGAGGTTTCGCTAAGGACAAGAGTCTTGGACCGGATGGCCTCACGACAGAATTCTATTTGCACTTCTTTGACATGCTTGGAGAAGAGATCACTCTTACGGTGGATGAGTCTAGGTTGAAGGGTTGGATCCCTAACACATTAAACTCTACCTATCTCACACTAATCCCTAAACGTGATCGCTCGATGGACCTGAACGATTATCATCCTATTGCTCTTTTTAATTTGTTGTACAGGATTATTTCAAAGGTCATTGCGGACATATTGAAACCAGCACTGGGAAGGGGCATCTCAGAGGAGCGGTTTGGTTTTATTTCGGGAAGACAAATACTTGATGCTGTGGGGGTTTCCAAGGAATGTCTTCATTCCATCAAACATAAAAAAAACAATGCTTTCATTCTGAAATTAGACTTGGAGAAGGAATACAACAAATTCGATTGGCACTACCTTCATCTGATCCTTGTTAGAAAAACAGGATCGCAGAGCAATAACAATAAACAGAAATGCAAATATAATCACACAAACACATTACAAGAGAGACACCAATATATCGTGGTTCACCCAAGATGGGCTACGTCCACACTGAAATTTCCAGACCTTATTATTATACCATCCATCAAATTAAGGGATACAACCTGTAGCACATCCGTTGCACTTCCTCTTCACTGTCTCACAGTCTCTCTTCACGATCTCAGAGATATTTACAATGCATAATACCTAATACATCAACCCTAGTCGTATTACAATGTATTTATTATAAAGAGGAAATACAAAGGGAAAATACCACATGTTACCCAAAACCATGGGCCCATAATATGTTGGCAAAATAGCCCAAAAATTTCCTACCCTCGACAGGGGCCCACTGACCCCGTACCCCCCAACCGAGGGAGTGCAACCACTCCCCCGGACACCCTGGGGCGCGTGCCTGGATCATAACCAAACCTGGGGTACAACACGGCTGCAACAACATCATCTATGAGACTGGAAGATCAGGCTCCATAACCAACATTCCTCATCCATACGGGTATTTCTATTTATGTTGTAAATTGGATAATGTGTTGTGTCACTTCGGTTCGTTTTGTTGTTTTATTGAACGGTTCTCCTACTAACTTTTTCTGTGGAAATCAGGGGATTCGACAGGGCTGCCCACTTTCACCTTATCTCTTTGTGTTAGCTATTGAGGTACTGAGTCTTTTGATAAGGAAAGTTGTTGTGGATAATCAGATAAAAGGTATAAATATCTCAAAAACATTGATGATTACACACATTCTATTTGTTGATGATGTTTTTCTACTTGGACAGGGATCTATGTGTATTTGGCAACAATTCGCTTCCATTATTGAAACATTTTGTGCAACCTCTAGTATGGTCGTAAGCCGTCAGAAGTCGTTCTTTCTATTGCACAATGGTGATGACGAGATATTTGACCAAGTTAACGGTCTACTGCCTTATAAAAGGGCCAATTTGGTGGAAGGCTTCCGCTACCTTGGCTTCCATCTCAAACCGAATGACTACAAGTATAATGACTGGAAATGGCTTGTATTGAAAGTGCAAAGGAAGATCAATGCATGGTCATACAAATGTCTTTCTCTTGGAGGGCGCCTTACTTTGGTGAGCTCTGTATTGCAAGGCATCCTTGTGTATTGGTTCTTGCTTTTTGAGGTACCATCATTAGTGATTTCTAACATTCCAAAGACACTCTTTCATTTCTTATGGGTTGGCGACTGTGGAAGCCACAAGTTTCATCTTGCTTCTTGGGAACTACTGGCTCGACCGTTGGAGCTTAGTGGATGGGGTATTAGAAATTCATGTTTATTTAACTGCTCTCTCTGTGCTAAAAGTATTTGGAGAAGTTTGTTCGATACTGGTCTCTAGGGAAAACTTATAAGTTGCAAGTACCTAAAGCGATTACCTATCTCGCTTTGATTAAGATCTCACCTTTGGAGAATACCATCAGAATCTCCCTTATGATGCAGTATCATGAATTCGATGCCACTGATAAATCATTCCCTGGCATGGACTGTTGGGAGAGGCATACTGATCTTTGTTGGTATTGACCCAATACTGGGCATGGAGGACCACACGTTATCTACGACACTGGTAAATGTCTTTCATCAGGGAGACATTTTTGTTCTAAAACAGGCAGCTTGTAATGTATTGGATGGGCATACAATCTGGAAATATTCTAGTGATCTCATCCTGGAATATCCTCTAGAGGGTGAATGGGATAACTTTGTATTGGCGCTATTTTGGGCTGGAATCCACTTCTCTGATTGTGTTGATTATTTGGTTTGTTGATACAATCGCTAGTGTGGAGTTGTTACTGCGCTTCTTGCATACCATCTACAAGTGAAAATAAGTTGTGAAGACTTGGTGCTTGGATGGACAAAGAGACTTTGGTTCGGGAGGATTCCTATTAAAGTAAAGTGTTTTACCTGGCTAACAATCTATGATAAAATTTTAACTTAGTCTAATTTACAGAAATGTGGATTTGAGGGTCCTGGCTTGTGTTGCTTATGTTGTAAAGCGGAGGAAACGATTACACACTTATTTGGCTCTTGTTACTTCTTTCTCTATATTTGGATATTACTAGAGAATTACTTTGGGGTCTATTTCCAGTGGAGTAATCATAATTTCTGTACAAATTATTTTCGCTAGTTCTCCCTCCATCATGAGTATGAATCTCTGGTACCCTTTGTAATATGGGGTGTTTGGAAGGCCCAAAACAGGGTGTTATTTGATCATTTGGTCCCTTCGATCGAGGTGACAACCTTATGCATCATTACTTTCTTTATGGAGCACGTAAAGGAGCTTTCCATCAAAAGCAAAAGAAAATTTTATTTTATTGAGGATCCTCACAATTTTCCTATGGGTTATTTAGATGGAGCTTGGAATGAGGAACTTTGTGGGGCGGGATGTATCTTCAAAGTCATCCCCAATCATTGTTTTCAATTATTCTTCAAGGCGGGTATTGGGACAAACACAAGAGCTGAATTGTTGCCCTGTGGAGTCTCCTGTATTTTGCAGCTAGTAGAGGGGTTACTTCTTTATGGGTCTTTGGTGATTCGCAATGTATTGTTGATTGGTCCCAGGGTACCTCATCTCTTCACTCTTTGAAGCTGAAACCATGGATGGGAAAAGTAAGGGTCCTGATAAGTGTTTTCAACCAGCTTACCATCAACCACATCTACAAAGAATTCAATACCAATGTGGATGCTCTTTCTAAGCGGTTGCTGGGTTACATGGATGGGAAATTGCACGTGGAGGAATTCGTGGATGGCTTCCTGGTGAACGATCACTGTTTGGACTTGTGCTGAGTTGAAGTATTATTAGTCACTAGATGATATGTGTTATGTTTCAGTAGAGATGAAATTGATTAGGTTCCTACTGTTTTTTGTTTTGGTTAAGAGGGAAAGTGGTATATGTAATGTTTTATATGTGTTTTTAGGATGCTCATTTTTTTTATTTATTCTATGATGAGAAGGTTATCACTTCTCATGCTGAAGCCTTGTAATGAAGGATACAACTTTTTCATTTAATAAAAAGTTGGCTTTTCTCAATGTGAAAAAAAAATCACCCAACGTGATTAATATGTCTGTATAGTTCAATACTTTTTCCTTTTTCATAGTTAAATTTTGAAAAACCAATTTTTTATTTAACATAATTTTAATAAAATTTATTTATATGTAATGCTATTGGGTGCAGAGGATGACCTTTTCGTCGGGGCAGGGGTTAAATTTGACTCCCATATGCCTGTTTTTTCACATTTTACACGTAAAACATAGGTGGACGTAGAATAAACACGTCAACAATGAAGTTCAGTTAATTTGTGGGATCGTCAAATTGACTGGCGCGTTTAAAATTTTCCTGTATTTAAATTTGAATGTGACCGCTTAGGATTTGGTTGGATTTAATGTGGGTTGATCACGGTCAACGAGTAACAGTCTGCCCCATTTTTCTAGAATTTAATTCCTCCATTAAGGAGTACATCAAACTTTTATTCAGCCAACAAATCCCATAAATTAGGCCAGCTAAGAGGCTCCCAGGAAGTACTAGTGGCCTCTGGGTCGATGTCCGATTAACCCTACACAATGAAACCCTACATGTTCCTTTTTATTGATCAGGTATGTGCTTTTCCATGCTCTTGCGTATATCAATCCATCTATATTCAGCAATCAATTCCGGACATAAATGATAGAATCTAGGTCTGCAAACTCTAGTCTAAATGTTGGGTCTATTGGTATGCTAGCAGACTAATAAATGGGCTCTACTTCAACTACTGATTAAAGTTAAATTTATGGTGGTAGATAAACTGAAATTGAAACTATATGTGGATCGATATTCGACCACATCTACCCCTGTGGTACCTAGGATCTGGTTCTTCAACTGTATTTGTATCCTCTCCTACTGCTTTTATAGCTTCCTTTTAATGCATTGGTGGCAGCAACAGATCCAAATCCATTGCTAGAAGCATCCCTTCCTTATGATGGTGGAATTCCAAGACCAAGGTTTCTCCTATTGGGCAATGCAGTTAGGATCAACAATCAAGAGTGTTGAAACCCTTCTCAGTGGTATTGGTGTGGAGTTTGTCACTGGGCACTTGATTGATCATAAAGTAAAATCTCCCACCTGTCGGAAATGGAAATATATAATCAACCTCAGAAGTCAAAATTTGGAAACTTGGAAGTTTGTAACTCATAGGCCACAACCTACTGGAACGGGACCACAGATACAGGAATTTCGCAAAGCTAACTACTACATGGAAACCCTACTCAATTTGAAAGGTATTTACCCTGCTGGACTTGAAATACTCTTCCTTAGTATTTTCATTCTCCTGAACTTCCATATCCCAAAGTCAATATCTAAATGATTTCTTATTGAATAGATTTAGATATGGTTTCCATACTAGCATATGAAAATCCGATGTGTAATGTTATTTTTCAATGTGTTTTATGTTACCAGATTCCTTATTTCCCCAGCATAAGTTTAAGAACTCAGCAAAAATGTATATACAACAGCCGTTGTTTATAATATAATCAAGGAGTAAATTTGAACCCAAGCTCCAAATATTAACGGAGTTTTGTGCTTATAAATCAAATCAAGTTAAGGATTTCATTTCTCATCCTTCCCGATTTTATTATTCTCTTTATGGATTCACCTTTCCCAATCCCAGCTCGATTCTCTTCCTTGTAAGATGAAATAGAGTCACAAAAAATATATATATTCCTTTCACGTCTTTGTTCCAGGCTTTAAAGCACTGCAAAGTGTATATACAATACTCTAGGGTATCAACTTTTGTTCCACACACAGCAGTGAAAGTTATGTTGTAAAAGCATGATTGTTTGGTCATTAGGGAAAAGCGAATGTAAAGAATTACGTTTTAATAATTTGATTTTGATAAAAGAGAAAATTTCAACGTAAAGAGTTATAGATTAATAATTTAATTTTGATAAAGAGAATATTTCAACATTCAATGAACAAGTTTTGAACTGATCCTAAAAGAAATCTTAAAATTAGAAATTTTGGTTGATTAATAATTTGATTTTGATCAGAAACAAATTTCAATGGAAGGGTAAAAAAATTATTAAACGTTCTAGAAAGTGCAGTTTTGGAATCAAAGCCGTAAAAAAAAATTCAGTGATGGGTAGGGGTGCCCATCAAATTTAACCCCTGTAGGCTCAGGGAATGTTTCCCAAGCCTGACGTGCTTATGTCAAGCTAGACCGGACGTACATTTCAACAATGAAGAAGTGATCTGATCTATTAAAATCAAGGTAAAGCTATTTAATTCTTACTATGCAGGCAAATAAGCCACCCTATGACCTGCTTGGTTGGAATCAACCACACAATTAACTGTACTCTCCTTTCCCATACCTTGGAACATTTCATCGGGAACTCCCAGTTCATTCAACTGCTACTTTCCTTCTTCTTCGACTCCAGTGTGCTCACATACAATCCCATGCATAAAGTATACTTGCCTCTCTTCAGCACGGATACCCTCCTAAGCGTTGAAGTATTTGGTAAATAAGCTAGTACACTAGGGTCAGGTTTGCATATGGCTAGATATATTATGGATGAAGGAAGCTGCATGGATGGTACCGTTTCATGTTGTACCGGACGTACAGGACCATGTCATATCTCTTGCAATGAATCATTTCCCCGGCACCGCAACACAACCATCAAGCCATTCAATTCATTGAGAAGAAAATTGTAGAATTTTTCCACATATCATTGTAAGAATAACAAAATCTATACCCACTAAACACTTCAGTTAATTGAGATAAAAATTCATGGAGTTCCTTTCTGTATCTTTGTGACTATAATTGAAGTGAGGCTTAATAACTAATACAATTGTTGTTGTACACCCAGGATCTGTACACCCATGATACCTCTAGAATCATGGTTTCAAAGCAATACATATATTAGGACCCTAGGATCCATGATTTTGCAAGTATAATTATTTGTTTCCAATTCTTTTTACTAACTCGCCATTAATGAAAAATTTTAATTTCTTTGATCAATTGAAATATTTCCATAAAAAAATTGCTTTAAATAATAATTCTTACCGAAATTTGTGGAACTATATGTAGTTGAACTCTCCTATACATTCTTGCTTCCGGTAACCACCATAGTGAGACTAAAACGCAGCTTGATTGTCGGTAGATAACAGGCATCGGTTTTTGGACGTGGCATGAAACTTGTACAAGGAAAGCGAGTTGCTTACTAATTCCAACACATTCACAACGGTTGACAACATGAGAACTCTCATTGCGCCGAGAGGCGCTCTACAGCCCAGTATTAGGGATATCTTGTAACGTTATGAGTAATGTTTGTCGAGTATGAGGGAGATGTTGTAAAGTTTGTTCCTAATATGTCGGCCATAAAATAATATTGCCGATTATGATGGAGATGTTGTAACATTTGTTCCTAACATGTAGGCCATAAACAAAAACGAATAATACAAAGTAAAAAGTAATAAAATATTATGTCGGCCATTAATAAAAATAGAATACTAATTATGTTTTTCCAAATAGAATACTGAATTTGAATTTAGTTTTTCTACAAAAATAATTGTAAATTTTGTTTAATATACTCGCTTTTTAAAATAATAGTTTTAATTGTAGTGCTTTAAATTTGAATTTAGTTTTTTTTTCGTTTTGTTTAATTTTCTCTGGAAATTTGATTCTATATAAAAATAGAATACTAATTATGTTTTTCCAAATAGAATACCGAATTTGAATTTAGTTTTTCGACAAAAATAATTGTAAATTTTATTTAATATACTCACTTTTTAAAATAATAGTTTTAATTGTAGTGTTTTAAATTTGAATTTAGATTTTTTTCAATAGAATTCTAAATTTTGTTTAATATACTCACTTTTTAAAAACAATAGTTTTAATGGCAGTGCTTTAAGAGTATCCCACCCTATATCCAAGTGAATAAAAGTTGAAGCAAGTTTCTTTTGGTTTTGTTTTATCTGGAAATTTGATTCTATATAAAAATAGAATACTAATTATGTTTTTCCAAATAGAATATCGAATTTGAATTTAGTTTTTCTACAAAAATAATTGTAAATTTTGTTTAATATACTCACTTTTTAAAATAATAGTTTTAATTGTAGTGCTTTAAATTTGAATTTAGTTTTTCTAAAAATAGAATTCTAAATTTTGTTTGTTTACGGAGATTCGAGAGTGACAATTAAATGGGCTCGTGGAGAGTTTAATTTAAATGTCACTTCCCTCTATCACTGGTGATGCAGGACTAGGGAGAAAATTATGTTGTTTAATGACATTTCTTTTGAACATATATACCAGCAACACAATACATTGGCCGACAATCTTTCTAAGGCTGCTTATGATGGTGAGGAAGGGGTAATACTTTGGGAGGAATTTCATGATTTACAAGTTGCGGATCATGGATCCTTTCAAATATTCGACATATAGTCACTGTTTTGAAGTTTATTTTATCTGTAGATAAACTTTCTTGTGCTGAAGACTATTCCATCAGTATAGTTCAGTCGTTGATGTTTATCAATTTTTGGTTTTTTGAACATCAGTCAGCTACTGACTCATATATTTTGTACTATTTGATTCACTCTTTTGAATACCAATAATATGGTTTTTTCGTTGAAAAAACAAGGAATCTATGTGTATAGTTTAATAAAAACACATTTTTTGTTTGTGTAATATCCCAAATTTGACTGATTATATTGATAATATATATTGGGCGTAAGCCCCTATGCATATGATTTATTTTGGTATACTGGGCATAAGCCCCAGTGCACATATTTTAATTTTATTATATATGTTGGGCGTAAGCCTCGATGCACATGACGGATGTTAGTTATAGACCTACATATTTGGGCATGGACCCTGATAGATGCAGTTTATTGTTATATACTGGGAAAAAAGCCCCAATGTATTTGATTAATGTTTTACTATGAGAATTGGGTACAAACCCTAATATACTAAGATGATCTTGTTATATATTGTGCAGAGTTCTGATATGCATGGAATGACTTTTATGATGTGTTGAGCATGAGCTCTGGAGCACATGGATGACCTATGTACTGGGCATAAGCCCTGATGTACATAGAAAACTTTATTATGTGTCGGGTGTAAGCCCCGATGTACATGGAGTGTTGGGCATAATCCCTGGAAAACTCCAACTTGATGTTGAGCATAATCTCTGGAGCATCGGATCTTTGGCCATTGTATCCCTAGGTGTATCTTACAAATACATCCTATCACTAGTGTTGAGCAAAGAGATCTGGAATTGCACTAGCGTAACTCCCATGTAAAAGTGTTGAGCCTAAGCTCTAAATAGCACTAGGGGTTACTTTACTTAAGAAGGTGTTGATTTGAGGAAGGATTTTAATAACACCAGTCATCATACTTATTTTATTCTAATTAATTGATTCATTACTCATCTCATCAAGGACAGAGGAATCTACTACAGAAAACGATGTAATCCAACATGCAAAGGGACCTAGAGCTACCTAACCTAGTCGACCATCCAAACCTACCAAATCTTTGTCAAAAGAGTGGACCTTAATTAAACAAAGCATAAAAAAGTTATAATGCTATATACCTAATTGATTTAATTTAAGTGATTAAGTATAAGGAGCCTCACTCATATATACATAGATATATGTATATGAAAGATACTAATTATAGGTAAAAGATATTACTTATAAATAAAAATATTAATTATAAGTAAAGGATATTGCTTATAAATAAAGATGGTAATATAAGTAAAGAATAGCACTTATAAATAAATATAATATTCATAAGCAAAAATATAATTATTATTAAATAATAAATATCAAGTTCCTTTAATAAAATTATATAAAGGAACAAGTTAAAAAGTTCTAGATAAACTTAAGTTTTAATTTTCAAATTATATAAATATTAATTCAAACTTAAAATCAACTTAAGTTAATATTAAAGAAATTAATATTCTCAACTACTATTTTCAAAAGTTCACCTACAAAAACTAGGACAATTCCCAAAGAGAGGGCATCTATCTTTTTATCATTCTTTAATGGTAAAAAGAGAGAATTTGTCCCACGGAACTGAAAGAGAAAATTAGTCCAAGATTGGATTATCATCAGTTGTCTTCTCTAGGCCCTCTAGTTTCCTATTGCATCTTGGAGCCAGCTCGGGGGGATCCGATCAGAACTGGGAACGGTTCCGGGTCATGGTTGAGAGGAACGTGGTAGTTCCAAAGTCATTCGGTTACCATCCTATAGGTCAACTAAGCATAATTTTTTCTTTAATTAGTGTTTCAAGTGTGCAAGTCTATGCAAGGAAAGGATTCCAGCTACAAATCCAGGTACGAATTACTTCTATATTTTTAATATGTTACCAGTTGAAAGTTTAGAATTTCATTTCATTTACTGTAATTTTCTTTCTGGTTAAACCCCAGGCATTGGGAGCAAGGGCATATTGCATTGGCTCCCCGAGTCAACTTATCAAAAGTTTAAATTCTTGTTTAAAGTTTCAAGCCCTAGTTAAAAGCTGAAACAATAAAGAATTTACAAATTAAATTCATTGTTACATCACCTACAAGGAGATCGATTCGCTTGGCTTTTTCCAATCTTAGAAGCCTAGGTTCCAACTTAAAAATCAAACCCATACTATGCAAATCTTCCAATTAAATTAATATATAAATCTCTGACAGAGATATGAAGAGTCATGTTCAAACCAAATAATTCAAACGCAGCAATGAACTTTAAACCATAGCTTATTCATCACACGCAAATTCATATCTAAAATCAACCACCACATATTCATTTTCGTAAGTCGCCATACACAGGTTGAATTTTCTTTTAGGGTGCATTTCCAGATTTACATTTTCCTAAATAAAAACTAACACCCCGGATCGAGTTCTATACACAATACAATCAAAATCTACGATTTACAGAAATTCCACACTACAGCATGGAATTCCATCCTCTCTTAAATAAACATTAAAACCATAAATAAAGGTATAAAATGAATGCAATTTTAATGCTAGGGCTCTGCCCATAAAATCCACATAAGAATATTCAAACAAGGAATTTAGCTCAGGGCCATTCTTTCTTACAGCCAACGCAGAGATAACAATTTTACACAGTAATTTCATTTCCCAGCCAAAACATTAATACAATTTATTTTCACAGTGGTTGTAACCACCCAAAACTCAATAGGGTTAGAATTTCACCGAAGCCCTATCCCCAGCTTAAACGTAAACACATCCTTTGCCATAATAAAAATCATATTGCAAAAGCTAATCACCATACGTAGAAGCAAAGTAAATTACCCAAACAAGTTAGGGATTTTCCCAGTAATAGAAATTAACAAACACTTCGACCATTTATCCTACAGAGAGATTCGACTTCCAGGTCAAACGCAAAAGTTAAAAGACGAGAGTAAAATTGAGAACACATTAAATTATAAATGCAGATAGGAGCTTCACACTCAGTCTTCACCCAACGAAATAGTAAAAGAACTAGGTTAAACATAAATATTCTACGAGTTACACAGGATCAACGCTACTCACAGTAGCTAGAAACAAATTCCATTATATCCAAAACTCTAACAGTGATCATTTAGAAAACTTCATATTAATTATTAAAATGGATTTTCCAAATGTCGAAACCACAATCAATTGTACAGGAGTCAAGTGAGGCCATCCTCTAAACCCAAAATGCCATATAGGCTACAAATCGAAATTATGGACTTTTATGTTTACTAAGCGTGCCATAAAATCTGGCCATGCTTCCTTACCAAACTTAGCATCACTTTAAAAACCCCAGAAAATTCAAATAGGTAAACCATTCCCAAAATTTTCTACATACTGAGCAAACAAACATTACAGGAAACCATACGCATGAGAGGAGGAAATGGCCACAAAGGACCAGACTTACCCACGGTCATCCTAATTGCGATTATTCCATCATGCCAAACTCAAACATCCAACACTGTAAACACTGTCAAAATCAAAATGCAAACCTTTAGTTAACATACAGCAAATTGTTTTGCATAAACAAAATACTGGAGTAAGTTGTGAAGATACAGGGTTACCTTAAGACTTCTGGTTACATGCTCCTCCTTCCCTTTCACTTAAATAGAGCATTGTCCTGAGCTACTCTCATGCCCAACACTAGTAATCATGGCCACTGTCACAAACCCGAGAGCCCTTCTCTCTTACTATCCATTTATTAAACCCTACAAAGCTCACTCCCATTACAACAACGCAATGAACTACAGTGAAGAATGCCTTAGACACTTAGAGCCTTACCTTACCCCAGCTAGATAGCACAATGTTGGTTGCATTAAATGCCACCAAACCCAACTACCATTAAAATTTTACCCACTCCATATAGTGGAGTGAGAGTCGTCATAGAATTCTATTTCCTTAGATTAAGCTTTAGTCTCATTACAACGTTTACCAAAGTCCCTTTAAAATTATAGCAACTTTGTATAGCATTTAGCTTAAGCACCTACAATAAACAAAAGTGGAAGTAAACCTTAGCATTTAAGATAAGTAAGCCAGGCCTATGCCACCAATGTTCATCCCCTCAAGCTCTTGGAAAGAATTACAAAAATACAACTTCACAATCATCGAAACCGATCCATTTTCTTAAAGTCTAATGCATACACCCAGTTTGACATTAAAAGAAATAACTTATAAACCAAGATGCCAACATAAAACCATGAGGGTTTAAACATGTACACATTTTAGGATTTTTAAAACAAACACATTTGTATCCATTAAATCAAGGTGGATCATCAGAATCACCATCCAAAAACATTGCTTCCACAGAAATACAAATGATTCCATCTACATTAAATAAACCAAGCAAAGATTTATGAATAGAAGGACAAACTTTACAAGCTACATTACTTTGTTAAGTCATCTATTTATCTCTCAGTGCTGAAGCTAACTTACTAATCATTTGACCATTTCAACAACATTAGCCACACATAATTTTTTTTAATTTTACAGTTTTAGGGACATTACAAGTGGTATTAGAGCCCAGTTACAACACTAAGAGACCTTTTTGCGCTCACTACAATAGACATCCGCTGCAGATACATATATTTCACAAAATGTACTTATAAATTTCTTTTCATAGATATATAAACTAACAGAATTTTGTTCTTACTAATTGATGGAACATTACAGGTATTTAAAACGGTCTACAACATGAATGCAGGAGAGGACAACAGTAGACATGGGAACTTCAATTCCCCACCAGGAGAACAAGAGATCGTGGTGGAATTGAACTCAGATCTAATGAAGTCAATCCAGAGTTTACAAGCAAAATTACAGAGCTTCAGAGATGACAATATGCAGGAAAGACGGGAACAACAAGCAATAAATGAAGCTCTACTTCAGAGCTTAACAGGGGCAAAACCCCACGGACATTCCACCTACTCATCAAACACATCCAAAGAAAACAAAAGTCACACAAAAAGATCCATCAGTCCTAAATAGGATGAGTATGAAGAACACATACCCGATTTCATGGAAGAGGACTGTAAGAGCTCTTCCAATGATGATGGTTCACCTTCCCCTTACAAGAAAAGGAGGAAAGAGGATGATAGTTTGCAGGTTGAGTTCAGAAAATTAAAGCCCCAACTTATGATGGAGAGATCAATACTGGGGAGAAAGTTGAGGAGTCGTTGTTAGGAATGAACAA
Organism: Larix kaempferi; assembly: GCA_027924585.1. Lineage (NCBI taxonomy): Eukaryota > Viridiplantae > Streptophyta > Pinopsida > Pinales > Pinaceae > Larix > Larix kaempferi. The sequence continues at coordinate 26,175,657 of BSBM01000910.1, forward strand.
GTATTTTAAAGTCCACAATTATTCCAACGAAATGAAAGAACGGCTGGCCATTTACAACTTAAATGGTAAAGCAGCCAAGTGGTGGAGATACTTCAAACACACAAAAGGGCACGAAGTGAGAGATATCAAATGGAGTGATTTCAGCAAATTGTTTCCAGACAAATACATGTCTGAAAGATTGTTTGACAAAAAGATCAAAGAATTTCATGAACTAAATATGGGATCCCTAACTATGGAAGCCTTCATTAATAGATTTTTGGATCTGCTACATTATGTACCATACATAAAAGATGAAAAGTAAAGATACAACAGTTCTTAGGATGCCTACCTCCCAATTTTCGAGAGAAAATTGAGTTCGACGTGCCTCAAACTTTAGACGTGACTTTACACAAAGCTAGACTATGTTATGAACATGGACAGCCAAGGAATGATAACATAGACAGAAAAAAATATAGATTCATAACTTTCTCAGACAACCAAAGACCAGGTTTTAGACCACCACCTTACCGTAAACAAATCAATAGTTTCCTACCCAACAGAGGTTTCAACCGAAGTCATGCACGGCCAAATGTGCCCGCACCACATACCAATAGACCATCTTTTAACAAAGGAGAAAATCCTGCCCCACCAACCATTACTTGCTAGAAATGCCAAGGACCCCACTATTTCAGAGACTGTCCCAACAAGACAGAAGGAGTTTTACACAACATACAAGAAAACCCAATGGTAGGGGACATGGAAAGAACACCAAGAATTTATGCCGCGCTGGATGGTCGACAAGCAGATCGCCAGGCCGCTATGGTTGAGATTGAAGATAAAGTTTCAAACATAGCTATTTCAGTTTTGATCGATCTCAATGCATGCCAAAGCTATGTTTCCCCTAAGATAGTCAATACTTGTAAGTTAAACTGAGAGAAACACGAGAAACCATGGCTGGTACAACTATCCACTGGTACCAAACGGAAGGTCTCCGAACTAGTTAAAGTTTGCGATATAGATTTGAACGGGTTCCCAACTAAAGTAGATTTAAATATCTTACCACTAGGATCATATGACGTACTTATAGGCATGGACTAGTTGGAACAACATCATGCCCTGCTTGACTACTTGAACAAGTCAATATTATGCACGAATAACCAAGGGAATCAAATAAAGATTCAAGGAATACCTAAGAAGGTTTACATTGGGAAGATATCCGCCTTACAGGAAAAGAAGTGCGTAAGGAAGAGTTATAAACTCTTTGCAGTTAACATTCAAACAGTAGAAGCCAATAGGGAAAAAAATATCGAAGACTTCCTAGTTCTTGTATAATTCAACGATGTATTTCTAGAGGAAATACCAGGATTACCACCCAAACGAGACTTAGATTTTTCTATAGAATTGACACCCGGGTCAGTACCAGCTTCTAAATCACCTTACCACATTAGCGCACCAGAGTTGGTGGAGCTCAAGATGCAGTTACAAGAGTTGATGGAAAAGGGATACATTCGATCGAGTGTGTCTCCTTGGGGAGCACCGATACTCTTTGTCAAAAAGAAGGACGGGACGATGCGGATGTGCATCAATTACCATCAACTCAACCAATTGACCATCAAGAATCGCTACCCACTCCCTAGGATTGATGACTTGTTTTATCAAGTCGGAGGAGCGAAGATCTTTTCAAAGATTAACCTGCGATCCAGATATCACCAAGTAAGAATCTGTGACGAAGACATCAGCAAGACCACCTTTTGAACCCGATACGGTCATTACGAGTTTGTGGTAATTCCTTTTGGATTGACGAATGCACCCGTAAATTTTATGTGCATGATGAACAACATATTTAGTCAATACCTAGACAAGTTCATACTAGTCTTCATTGACGACATTTTGTTCTACTCCAAAAGTGAGGAAAAACATGAAGAACATCTCCGAATAGTGTTACGAGAACACCAACTTTACGCTAAGTTTAGCAAGTGTGATTTCTACAAACCACAGATATAATACCTAGGTCACATCATTTCTAAGAAGGGGATAGCAGTCGACCCTGAAAATATTAAATCCATAGAGGAATGGCCTACACCCACTTGCATGACTGACATAAGATCATTCTTAGGTTTAGCCGGATACTACCGGAAGTTCATTGAGAACTTCTCACGGATTGCTTGTCCTATGACTTCCTTACAGAAAAAGGAAAACAAGTTCCTTTGGACAATCAAGTGTGAAGAAAGCTTCCAGAAACTAAAACAACTTTTGACGAGCGCACCCATTTTATGACTTGTTGATCCCGATGGGGACTTCGTTGTTTGCACAGATGCAAGCAAAGAAGGACTCGGTGGAGTTCTTATGCAGAATGAATTTTCCATCTGCTACGAGTCAAGAAAGTAGAAGGAACATGAATAAAACTACCCCACGCATGATCTTGAACTAGCCGCTATCATCCATGCCTTAAATATGTGGAGGCATTACCTTATGGGAAAGAAGTTCCTATTGAAGACAGACAACATGAGTTTGAAGTACTTATTTTACCAACCTGACCTAAATGCTAGGAAATCCAGGTGGTTAGCTTTCCTTAGCGAGTACCACTTCGAGTTAAAACACATAAAAGGAAAGGAGAACAAGATCAATGATGTTTTAAGTCTATGGGCTCATATGTTATATGAGGTGACATTAAGTCAGACTGACTCAGACTTGCACGACAGGATTAGAATGGCCTGTAGGAATGACCGATTCTATGTCAAGAACCTTAAAAATATTCAGGAGGATAGGTTATTCCAACAACAAAAGAAATACAAGATAGACGAGTTGGGATTATTATTGATTTGTATCGTGTCTAGGAAGCATGAGGGGGACAACAGTTCGACTGAATGAGTCGGCTCTGTTATGGCGGAAGCTTAATGAAAAGAAAGAGCAAAACAGGGTTACGCAATACAGATAACACAAGTATACACAAACAATATGCAGGAATGTGAACTGTTCTAGATTGATCAAGATGAAGATCTAATAAAATCTGATTAGCTGTATATTACAAAAGTTTACATGCTTATAAAGAAATCTGAGACGCTTGGATGCCTTCCCATTACATTCAGTTACAAAGAAGAAGTTAGAGCAGTTCAACTGTTCAACCATTACAGTCGACTGGAAGACAGAAAGACAGTCTATCGAGGTTCGAGAGTCGCGGGTGCATGTCGACGTTGTATGCTGATGTCGCGAACTATGGGGTCACTGAACATGTCGAAGGTGCAAAGTTGTCGAAGTCCTGTTGCGTCAAAAACTTGTTGAAGTTGTATCAACTGCGAAGACTAGTCAAGAATGTGTCGAAGTTAACATCCGACAACAAATGCCAACTGCGATGTGGATCAGACCTCCTTCCTTAAGAAACAATGGACCCCATTGTTTTCTCATGAAGGTGAGGAAACTTGTCGATCATTTCAGTAGAAGAGTACCACTTTCCTTGAGATGGGATCTGGCCAGCTTTGGAAACCTGAAACAAGGGAATTATGTTTGTCCTCGTAAGGCGTACCCATCGTCCCACAATGGTGTCGCAAGGAAGAGGCTCCTGAATATCTGGATTGGTATCTACGGGATCTGCTGTTGAGAAATAATTATGTTCCAACAAGGGTGCATGGTATGGTAGAAGTAAATCCACATTAAAGACTGGATGTAGACCCAGGCAAGCAGGAATTTCGAGCTGGAAAGCGTTCTTGCCAATCTGTCGAAGAATACTGTAAGGACCATATCGTAAAGGTTTTAACTTCTTGAAAGGACCTGTGAAGCTCTCCTTCTTAAGATATAGCCAAACCTTATCCCCAATGCTAAATGTATGAGGAATTCGATGCTTGTCGTGTCAAGCCTTAGCTTTCTCGTTTGCTTTATACAATATATCCTATGCTTGTCACTGAATGTCATAAATCTGTTCTCGAAACTTGACTACTTTATCAACTTCTCGCTGACTGCGATCTATGTCAAAGTTTGGCTGTGTCGAGGAGCTGATCAAGTCGATAGGCACTGAGGGTTGAAATCTGTAACAGACTTCAAAGGGACTCTTTCCTGTAGAGCTGTACTGAGCACGATTGTAGCTATGCTGAATGTATGGAAGACTATCATCCCATGTGCGTCGATGCTGGTGATTGTACATGCGAAGCAGTTGTACTACCAGGTGATTCACAACTTTTGTTTGTCCATCGGTATGAGGGTGTAAAGCTGTCGAAAATGAGAGTCGTGTGTCAAGCTGTTTCCAAAGGGTCTTCCAAAAGATGCTGACGAATCTGGCATCTCGGTCAGAAATGATGGTTGTGGGTAAACCAAAGTGTTTCCAAACATGTGTAAAGAAGAGCTGAGCAGTCTGCTACACTGTCGTGGTCTTCTTACATGGTATGAGAATGGCCATCTTGGAAAATCGGTCGACTACTACTAATATCGCGTCATGCTGATGTTTGGTAGTAGGATAACCCGTCAAGTAGTCCATAGAAATAGATTCCCATGGTCGACTAGGAAATGGAAGAGGTGTGTACAATCCCTATCGTTAATTAAGTGGCTTAGCAATGGCACAAACCACACATGATTGAATGTACTTGTTGACGTCATATTTAAGTGTAGGCCAAAATAAATACTTCTGCAGAATAGAAAGTGTCTTTGCGACTCCAAAGTGTCCTGTGGTATTGCTATAGTGCGCGTCCCTAATGAGCTGTTTTCGTTGCTCATCGGTCGATACACAAAGCTGTCCAAGCTTGTATAGCAAGGTGTCTTTCAGGAAGTATTCAAAGTCTGAGGTCAACGACTTGTTAGTCTGTAACTGGCGGTAGACTACTGAGAAGTCGTTGTCGTCCTCGTACAACTGTTTCCAAGTGGTCATGTTGTAACCCTACATACTCATCATTGTCAAGAGGAGAGTAATGGGTGGTCAACTGAGGCAATCTGCAACGACGTTAGCCTTTCTTTTTCGATACTTAATCACCAATTGAAATTGTTGTAGGTAATTAATCCACTTGAGCTGTCGGTTTGTTTGCAACTTTGATTGTGTCGGAGCGAACTGTAGAGGCTTGTGATCAGTAAGAATGACGGTTTCCTTTCCAAGGGTGTAATGGCTCCATTGCTTGAGAGCTTGCACAATGGCATAAAGTTCTTTTTCATACGTCGAGTATCTTTTAACTGTGTCATTAAAAGTCTCAGAATGAAAAGTGACTGGGTGACCAGATTGAGTGATCACTGTGCCCAAGGCATAGTCCGATGCGTCCGTCTCAATCTCAAAGGGCTGATGCAAATCAGGTAACACAAGTACTAGTGCAGTGCAGAGCCTGTGTTTGAGTTGTTCAAAAGCTGTTTGTTGTGTTTCTGTCCATTAAAAGACAATTTTCCCATTTCCTTTCATTAACTGATTCAAGGGCCAGGCTATGTGACTGAAGCCGAGTATGAATCGTCGATATAAATTCGCCAAACCAAGAAAACTTCTTAGTTCTTGAACGCTTCTAGGAATGGGCCAATCTTTGAGGATCTGTAATTTGTCTAGATCGACATGAATGCCTGCAAAGTCAATTACATACACCAAATATTTGATGCTGGTCATCGCAAAAGAGCACTTTTCCATGTTCAAATAGAGTCGATGTTGCTGGAGAGTGTCGAGGACTTGTCGAAGATGTCCGACATGTTCTTCCCATGATCGATTGAAAATTAATATGTCATCGAGATAGACAATAACGCATTTTCCAATGAAAGGTCAGAGAAGGTTATCCATATGTTTCCTGAAGGTCGCAGGTGCGTTGGTTAAGCCGAAAGGCATAACTAACCATTCAAACAATCCTTCCTTGATCTTGAAAGCAGTTTTCCACACATCTGAGGGCTCGATTGGAATCTGATGGTATCCCGACTTGAGGTCGAGTTTAGTAAAGAATTTAGCACCTTTCAGACAGTCGATAAGCTCGTCTATCCACGGCAGAGGGTACCGATTCTTCACCGATATTTTGTTGAGAGCTCTATAGTCGATGCACATGCACCAAGTCCCGTCTTTCTTCGGAATTAGGATGACTGGACTTCCACAAGGAGAGGAGCTGGGTCGGATATGACATTTGTCGATTAATTCTTGGATTTATCTGTAAATCTCTTCATTTTCGAGAATGGATCTTCTGTAAACAGATGCGTTAGGCAAAGAAGAACCAGGAACAAGTTCAATGGAGTGTTTTACCTGGAAATGCTGAGGTATTCCATCTGGAGCTTGAAAGAGGTTCTGGTACTCATAGAGAATATGATCGACTTGCTGCTTTTGTCAAGAGCTGCATTGGTCGGTGACTCGACTCGTTGCTACAGTCTTCTTAGAATGTTGCGGCTTGATCATGATTAATGCAAATTTACGAGCATGATTAATGAGCTTCTTTGTCTGTTTGGTAGATATCATTGTAACCGTCGGTGTAGGTTGATGCTCTGGTATGCTGAACCATCGATTTCAGATTCTGATAATCACCTTCTGAGGCCGTGACTGATAACTTCCATGTCTATCCCAGAAGTAAGGTTTCCCAAACAAGGCGTCGGCTACGGAGAGTGGTGCCACGTCACAGAGTACTTCATCTTCAAAAGGTTTTATGAAGTAGGTGAGTTTGCATTATCGAGTGATACGTAGTTCTTGTCCATCCTTCATCCAACCGATGTTGTAAGGTTGAGGATGTGGAGTGGTGAAAAGACCTAATTTCTTCACTAGTTCTTCAGAAACGAAGTTCTTTTGGCTCTCGTTGTCCACAATCAGATGCAATGGGTTGCTCTGGACCCATATCTGTGTATGGAACAGGCGCTTTCATTCCTCCTCGTCGACAATAGTCGAGGCTGCTTGAGTTGTCAAGGTCAAAAGGGTCATCGTGTCTGGATCAGATTCTTCCACCATCTTGTTGAACGCGTCAGAGGTCGACACTTTCGCCAAAATGTATTCCGAGCTTTGCATTCAGACATATCATGCCAAGATGAGTGGTGGTAATCAAACCATTTTTCGGTCGGAGATTGTTTGCTACGTTCATTTTTATGAAAAGGCTTCTTACCGTCGTTAGGTTTTGGCGGTGTCGGCTGAGAAGATCTCAACTTGTGATAGTCGGTGGGTGTCCTTTTATCAGGTGATCTTCCTGATGTCGGCTTTGTCGCGAAACGTGCTTTTCCTTTCTGCTTGGTTTCCAGTTTATTGGTGTAGTGGAAAGCATCCGCAAGCGTATTGACAGTAAAAAATTCCATCTCCTGCTGGATGTACTGAGACAATCCACTGGTGTATTTCAGAACAAGCAATTTCTCTTCCTCTTGGACGCCAAGTCTTGCCATGAGTCGGTAGAAATCGTCAGTGTAACTCTGTACTGATTGGTCTTTCCATTGCCTTAGCTACTGCCACTTCTTATACTATTGCTCGAGGTATTTTAACGGGTAAAATTCCTTCCAGATGTGTTCGGCGAATTTATCCCATGTGTCAATGGGGTCTCCATTTTTCTCCATTTTTGTTGAGAGGTTCTCCCACCAGCAATGCACGGAGGTTGACATTTTCAAGGACGCAATGGTGACTTTTTCAGCTTCGAAGAGTTGATTTACGGCGTAATAGGATTGCAATTGTTGCACCCAATTATCGATGAATTCCGCGTCAATCTTTCCTTCAAGATTCGGTATATCGAGATTCATTTGTACTTTGAAGGGGCTTATTTTATCGGAGTGAGTTTTCGTCGACGATCCTCCAGATGTCGAGGTGAATCACAAGAGAATCTCATTGAACTAGGCAAACATTTCAGTTCATTGTTGAGCCAGAGCTTGCTCAATAAGCTGTGTTGTCTCGTCGGCTGCATGTCTATCATCTGTTTCTTCTGTCATATTTGGAGATCGCGTCTACATGGATTGCTGATATTGTGAGCGAGTTTGAACCGACATAAGTCAGGTAACTTCGAGAGAAGTGTATACACAGAACTTAAGCAAGAAAACTGAGTGCACTCTAATACCAATGATCCGTATTGTGTCCAGGAAGCATGAGGGGGACAACAGTTCGACTGAATGAGTCTGCTCTGTTATGGCGGAAACTTAATAAACAGAAAGAGCAAAACAGGGTTACGCAATACAGATAACACAAGTACACATAGACAATATGCAGGAATGTGAACTATTCTAGATTGATCTATATGAAGATCTGATAAAACCTGATTAGTTGTATATTACAATAGTTTACATGCTTATAAAGAAATTTGAGACGCTTGGGTGCCTGCCCATTACGTTCAGTTACAAAGAAGAAGTTAGAGCAGTTCAACTGTTCAACCGTTATATTCGACTGGAAGACAGAAAGCGTAATGACCCTTTTTCAAAATTCTATTAAAATGCCAATTTTTCCACTTTTCCCCCAATTTCGACCTTTGACCTGTTTAACTGTTTTGACCTCCAAATCAACCCAAATGCTCCCAAATATTCAGTAGGAGTGTATGAATGGTATTTAGAATTTAATATCAGGTTCAGGGATGTTTTATGGCCCTCTAAATACTGCTGCAAACTTGATTTGTATTCTGATCAATATAGGTAATTTTGATTAGTAATTTGTGCATCAAATCCCCCCCGGGTAACACTGAAAATGGCCTTCCAAATGCCTCCAAACTCCCACAAATTTATGAACAGAGGTATATAATGTGTTAAGTATGTTATTAAGGTCTCATATGCACCATTAATTGATTTTTACTACTATTCCAACTCTCTCACATTCAACAGCAAAAACCCCCAATTCGACCCTTGGGGAAATGGCACTATTTCACCTCCCAATACAACTAAATTGAGTAAAAATGCTTCAAATGCTCAAGTACAGTACATGAAACTTGTAGAATACATCCATGGAAATATATTGATCACAAATATATCAGAGAATCATCCATCCATTCAAAATAATAAACATTATAGTGGCATACATCAATGCATTGGGGAAATGGACATTGTTTGCTCATTAATCAATAGTTTTGCATACAACCAGTGGGTATTTCGACCTGAGACTTTATGAATATTAATAACATAGGATATGAAGCTATTACAATCAGAAATATATAATGATAAGCTCTCTCAAGAAGCACAAGTGCTCACCAAAAACGCCCTCCCTCAAGGAGCATGAATATGCCTTCAAAACTGGAAACGGTGGAGAGAAAGTGCTGCACTAAACCAAACCATGAAACTTCTTGTAGCTGCTACCTGCAAATAAAAAATCCATTAAAGCACCATGAAAGACCTGAGTGGCCTCTCCAAACACCAACTTGGATGGGAATCTTTCACCCTCAAATTTGGCTAAGGCAAGAAACTAGTCATCCACTAGCTCTCTCTTCACAAATGCAATTTTTCTCAAATCATCAAAAAGCCATTCTCATTCTTCATTTCTACATTTTATAACCAACATTAGCCTTCTAAGGGTCGAAATCCTCTCAATAGATTCAATAGATTTCCATTTAGGAAATATTCCACATTTGCCACTTGTCTCCTAGTTCCAACCTTCCATCTTCTCCCAAATTCGATTTTGAGTCTCTTTGGCTTCTCCAACTCCCAAATTCACCTTCTTTGAGCCTATTTTTGGTGCTTACATTTCATAGTGGTCAGATGTCAGAGGTCAGGTCTGCAATTTGTCATAGTTGTCATAGATGCTCCATCATTGGTGTCATAGGGGTTAGGGAATCTAGCCCAAGTGTCCACAAACTTCTACTTTGACTCTTTATCTTCCATGGAGGTTACCAATCCTTCCCAATTCGACCTAAGATGCTCAATGACATGTGTTATGACTTACCAACTCACTCAAGAGTTTTCACATTCCCATTAATTCGAATTTGCAAAAGAGAGATACCATGTATTATGAAAAATCAATCTAATGTGGGTCCCACCACCTCCATATGTCTCCAAAACCACTTGCCACTTAGAATTTATCTTGAATTTATTTATTCACCATATTTATTAAATGCTTGAACCCCTCTAATGTCTAAATATCATTTATTAGCTTCCTTATTACCATCCCACATGTGCCCATCCAACCTAGGAAACTAGTAGGATTGATGGGATTGTCTTACTATGCACTTATTTGAATGGGGACATTACAGAAAGATAGTTTGTCGAGGTTCGACAGTCGCAGGTGCATGTCGACGTTGTATGCCGATGTCGCGAACTATGGGGTCGCTGAACATGTCGAAGGTGCGAAGTTGTTGAAGTCCTGTTGCATCAAAAACTTGTCAAAGTTGTATCAACTGCGAAGACTAGTCAAGAATGTGTTGAAGTTAACATCCGACAACAAATGCCAATTGCGATGTGGATTAGTTATGGTCGAAGGAGAGACTCTATGTCCCGGAAAGCTGAGACATTAGACCTAACATTCTCACAGAGTTCCATCAGAAACCCTATTCAGGGCATCTGGGATATGAAAAGATGATATCGGTGGTAAAGAAACACTTCTTCTGGCCTAAGATGAAAGCCGACATAGCATTTTTCATCGCTAAGTGTCAGGAGTGCCAACTAGTCAAGGCAGAACACCAGCATCCTTCCAGACTACTACAACTGCTACCCATCACAGAGTGGAAGTGGGAGGTCATCAATATGGACTTCATTACTGGATTACCAAAGAGAAAGAGATAGAATGATTCCATCTTTGTAGTGGTATACAAGTTATCTAAAGCAGCACACTTCATACCAATGAAGTCTACTTACAAAGTTGTCCACATTGCGGACATCTTCCCAAAAGAGAGCTTTCAATTGCATGGGATAACCAAGGAAATCATTTCAGATAGAGACATGAATTTCACCAGTAACTTCTGGAGGTCCTTTTTCTCTGGATTAGAGACACAGTTAAACTTCAGTACCGCTTATCACCCACAAACTGATGGATAGACGGAACGAGTAAACTAGATCCTAGAGGATATGCTTAGGATGTATGTTATGAACAACCCCACAAAGTGGGAGGATTATTTACACCTCGTTGAGTTTGCATACAACAACAAGTACCAGACCTATTCCAAGATGAGCCCCTTTGAGGTACTCTATGGCTGAAAATGTAGGACACAGGTGACTTGGGATAGCTCGGTAGACATACTCATGCTAGGTTCAAATTTACTAAAGGATTTGGATCAGCTAGTTACCAAAGTACAACAAAACTTAAAAGAGGCGCAAGATCGCCAAAAGAGTTATGCAGATAAGAAAAGGAAGGATAAGGATTACCAAGTTGGCAAACATGTCTTCTTAAAAGTGAAGGAAAAGAGAAGCTCTTTGAGCTTGGGGCAATGCGGGAAGTTAGCCCCCAGATTTGTGGACCCTTTGAGATACTGGCCAAGAAAGGGCTAGTAGCATATGAGTTAGCCTTACCAACTCATATAAAGTTCATAATGTTTTTCATGCATCTCTATTAAAGAAATATGTCTATGATACTAAGCATGTGATTGATTGGTCCTTATTACAGGTAGAACTCGAGGGGGAATTCATGCCAGAGCCCCTCCACATTTTGGACAAGAGGGAGGTGCAGCTTAGAAGATGAACTATCATCCAGTTGAAAGTGAAATGGAGGCACTTTGGACTAGAGGAGGCTACTTGGGAAAATGAAACCACCATGAAAAAGGCTTACCCCTCCTTATTTTATGACTTCATTTCTAGTCCCTAGAACACCGAGACGGTGTTGTTCTAAGTGGGGAGGGATGTAATATCCTGAATTTTACTGATTATATTGATGTTATATATTGGGTGTAAGCCTTAATGGATATGATTTATTTTGGTATATTGGGTATAAGCCCCAATGCACATGTTTTACTTTTATTATATATGTTGGGTGTAAGCCCCGATGCACATGACGTATGTTAGTTATAGACCTACATATTTGGGCATGGACCCTGACAGATGCAGTTTATTGTTATATACTGGGAAGAAAGCCCCAATGTATTTGATTAATGTTTTACTATGAGAATTGGGTACAAACCCTAATATACTGAGAGTTCTGATATGCATGACTGACTTTTATGATGTGTTGAGCGTGATCTCTAGAGCACATGGATGACCTATGTACTGGGTGTATGCCCTGATGTACATAGAGGGCTTTATTATGTGTTGGGTTCAAGCCCTTATGTACATAGAGTGTTGGGCATAAGCTCTAGAGCACTCCAACTTGATGTTGAGCATAAGCTCTGGAGCATCGGACCTTTGGCCATTGTATCCCTAGGTGTATCTTACAAATACATCCTAGCACTAGTGTTGAGCCAAGAGCTCTGGAATTGCACTAGCATAACGTCCATGTAAAAGTGTTGAGCCTAAGCTCTGAATAGCACTAGGGGTTACTTTACTTAAGAAGGTGTTGAGTTGAGGAAGGCTCTGAATAACAATAGTCATCACACTTATTTTATTCTGATTAATTGATTCATTACTCATCTCATCAAGGACAGAGGAAACTACCATGGAAAACGAGGTAATTCAACATGCAAAGGGACCTAGAGCTACCTAAACTAGTTGACCATCCAAACCTACCAAATCTTTGTCAAAAGACTGGACCTTAATTAAACAAAGCATCAAAAGTTATAATGCTATATACCTAATTGATTTAATTTAAGTGATTAAGTATAAGGAGCCTCACTCATATATACATAGATATATGTATATGAAAGATACTAATTATAGGTAAAAGATATTACTTATAAATAAAAATATTAATTATAAGTAAAGGATATTGCTTATAAATAAAGATTGTAATATAAGTAAAGAATAGTACTTATAAATAAATATAATATTCATAAGCAAAAATATAATTATTATGTTAAATAATAAATATCAAGTTCCTTTAATAAAATTATATAAAGGAACAAGTTAAAAAGTTCTAGATAAACTTAAGTTATAATTTTCAAATTATATATATATTAATTCAAACTGAAAATCAACTTAAGTTAATATTAAAGAAATTAATATTCTCAACTGCTATTTTAAAAATTTCACCTATAAAAACTAGGACAATTCCCAAAGAGAGGGCATCTATCTTTTTATCATTCTTTTATGGTAACAAGAGAGAATTTGTCCCACATAACTGAAAGAGAAAATCATTCGAAGATTGGATTATCATCAGATGTTTTCCCTAGGCTCTCTAGTTTCCTATTGCATGTTGGAGCTATCTTGGGGGGATCCGATCAGAACCACAAATGGTTCTGGGACATGGTTGGGAGGAACGTGGTAGTTCCAAAGTCATTCGATTACCATCCTACAGGTCAGCTAATCATAATTGTTTTCTTTAATTAGTTTTTGAAGTGTGCAGGTCTATGCAAGGAGAGGATTCCAGCTACAAATCCAGGTATGAATTACTTCTATATTTTTAATATGTTACCAGTTGAAAGTTTAGAATTTCATTTCATTTACTATAATTTTCTTTCTGGTTAAACCCCAGGAATTGGGAGCAAGGGCATATTGCATTGGCTTCCCGAGTCAACCTATCAAAAGTTTAAATTCTTGTTTAGAGTTTCAAACCCTAGATAAAAGCTAAAACAGTAAATAATTTACAAATTAAATTAATTGTTACAGCAGAATCATCTCCTACAAGGAGATCGATTCACTTGGCTTCTTCCAGGCTTAGAAGCCTAGGTTCCAACTTAAAAATCAAACCCATACTATGCAAATATTCCAATTAAATTAATATATAAATCTCTAACAGAGATACGTAGAGTCCTATTCAAACCAAATAGTTCAAACACAGCAACGAACTTTAAACCATAGCTTATTCATCACATGTAAATTCATATCTAAAAGCAACGACCACATACTCATTCTCTTAAGTCGCCATACACTGGTTGAATTTCTTTTAGGGCGTATTTCCAGATTTACATTTTCCTAAATAAAAACTAAGACCCGGGATCGAGTTCTATACACAATACAATTAAAATCTACAATTTACATGAAAGTCCACGCTACAACATGGAATGCCATCCTCTCTTAAATAAACATTAAAACCATAAAGAAAGGTATAAAATGAATGCAATTTTAACGCTAAGGCTCTGCCCATAAAATCCACATAAGAATATTCAAACAAGGAATTTAGCTCAGGGCCATTATTTCTTACAACCAACACAGAGATAACAATTTTACACAATAATTTCATTTCCCAGCCAAAACATTAATACGATTTATTTTCACAGTGGTTGTAACCACCCAAAATGCAATAGGGTTAGAATTTCACCGAAGCCCTGTCCCTAGCTTAAACATAAACACATCCTTTGCCATAATAAAAATCATACTGCAGAAGCTAATCACCATACGCATAAGCAAAGTAAATTACACAAACCAGTTAGTGCTTTTCCCAGTAATAGAAATTAACAAACACTTCAACCATTTATCCTACAGGGAGATTCAACTTCTAGGTCAAACGCATAAGTTAAAAAGACAAGAGTAAAACTGAGGACACATTAAATTATAAATGCAGATAGGATCTTCACGCGCAGTCTTCACCCAACAAAATAGTAAAATAACTAGGTTAAACATAAATATTCTATGAGTTACACAGGATCGACGCTACTCACAGTAGCTAGAAACAAATTCCATTATATCCACAACTCTGACAGAGATCATTTAGAAAACTTCATATTAATTATTAAAATGGATTTTCCAAACACTGAAACCACAATCAATTGTACAGGAGTCAAGTGAGGCCCTCCTCTAAAACCAAAATGCCATACAGGCTACAAATCGAAATTATGGATTTTTACATCTATTGAGCGTGCCACAAAATCTAGCCACGCTTATTCACCAAACTTATCATCACTTTAAAAACCCCAAAAAATTTGAATAGGTAAACCATTCCCAAAATTTTCTACATACTGAGCAAACAAACATTACAGTCAACCATACGCATGAGAGGAGGAAATGGCCACAAAGGAACAAACTTACCCACGGTCATCCTAGCTCCGATTATTCCATCATGTCAAACTAGAACATCCAACATTGTAAACCCTGTCAAAATAAAAATGCAAACATTTAGTTAACATACATCAAATTGTTTTGCTGAAACAAAATACTGGAGTAAGTTGTGAAGGTACAAGGTTACCTTAATACTTCTGGTTACGTGCTCCTCCTTCCCTGTCACTTAAATGGAGCGTTGGCTTGAGCTACGCTCATGGCCAATGCTAGTAATCATGGCCACTGTCACAAACTCTAGAGCCCTTCTCTCTAACTATCCAATTAGTAAACCCTACAGATATCACTCCCAATACAACAACGCAATGAACTACAGCGAAGAACACCCTAGGTGCTTAGAGCCTTACCTTACCCTAGCTGGATAGCACAACGTTGGTTTCATTAAATGCCACCAAACCCCACTACCATTAAAATGTTTACCCACTCCCTATAGTGGAGTGACAGTCCTCATAGAATTCGATTTCCTTAGCTTAAGCTTTAGTCCCATTACAACGTTTACCAAAGTCCCTTTAAAATTATTGCAACTTTATATAGCATTTAGCTTAAGCACCTACAATAAACAAAAGTGGAAGTAAACCTTAGCATTTAAGCTAAGTAAGCCAAGCCTGTGCCACCAAAGCTCATCCCCTCAAGCTCTTGGAAAGAATTACAAAAATACAACTTCATAATCATCGAAACCGATCCATTTTCTTAAAGTCTAAGGCATACACCCAGTTTGACATTAAAAGCAATAACTTATAAACCAAGATGCCAACATAAAACCATGAGGGTTTAAACATGTACACTTTTCAGGCTTTTTAAAACAAACAAATTTGTGTCCATCAACTCAAGGTGGATCATTAGAATCACCATCCAAAAACATTCCTTCCACAAAAATACAAATGAATCCATATACATTAAATAAACCAAGGAGAGATTTATGAATAGAAGGACAAACTTTACAAGCTACATTACTTTGTTAAGTCATTTATTTATCTCTCAGTGCTGAAGTTAATTTACTAATCATTTGACCATTTCGATGACATCAGCCACACATAAAAAAAATTAAATTTTACAGTTTTAGGGACATTACAGTTTGGTTTAATTAATTTTGTTTGAACAAATTATCTTTCCAAAATGCATTAAAAGTGCACAAATATACCAAAATATGCGTAAACCTTTGATACAAAGAACTTTTAATCTAAAAGGTTATCATTGTCTAACTAGAGTTAATTGACTATATGCACTTTGTCAAAGATGGATACATATCCATGAATGTCTAGGGCAGTGATCATATTTGAAGGGTGGGTCTTAATTTTTATTGGAAGGGCATTTGTTCTTGGAGCCCTTTAAAGATGAAGGGAAATTTAAATGATTGTACTTCAATTGACAAGTATAAATTAACTAAACCCTTCCTCCCAAAAATGAAAAAAAATAAATATTACCCATCCAAATTTTTACAATCTTAAATAATTGAGCACTCCTCAATAGATATCTACATGATAAAATGGTATCTTTTCAATAAAATGGAATTTGAACACATTAATTTGACATATATGTAACATTAATTTTACAGTTCATTAAAATAACAACTATTTTGTTGTATTTTTTTGGGTTAGATCGCACTTCATTATACAGAAAAACTACTTAGACTATGCAATAACCATATTGGGGCATCTGCATGATCTTATGCATACCGCAAGACGTTGTAACTAGATATAGTCTTAAAATAAAACTAGAACCATGAGAAAATTACTCACTGTTAACTATGTACAAAAAAAGCCACTAAGCAAAATGAGGCTATAATAAACCTACAACCAAAATATACATATAAAACCAACCAAAACCTTAATTCAAACTAGAGAGAGGGAAACCATCCAAGCTTGAGAGATGTAACAATGATGGACATTAGGCCCCCTAAGAAAAAATAATACATAGCAAAAAAAAGCATTAAAAAAATATCCTCCATACCAAGCAAGTTAGCAAGGCTAGCATCATAAGGACCTGGGCATCAAATTTTTTTGTTCAACACTTGTCGCGACAACATACAGGTATGGGATGGATGGGAAATGGAATCAATCCTAAGTCAACTGGATCCTTGCGACTCGCTGCATGTTTGAGTCTCGACAACTACCTTTTAAATTGAATCATAACAATAAAAGAAGTTTGTTAATGGCTCGATTTGCGAAAATTCTAGACACATGAGTAATTAAGAGCTCAAGGCTCTAAAATTTGATGTGTTTTTTACCAATCCACGATTCGGTGAATTCATAGTCACTGGCATGAAATTTAAGTTATTTAATGAAAGAATTAATGTATCTACCTCTATGTCGAAATTGTTTTTCATGCTAATGCGGGCCACTGCCCTCCTTATTGTCTTACCAAAAGGCATGAGAATGAGGAAGAAGACTCAAAATTATGGACTTCACCATCAAAGAAGCCTTACAATCACATTGGTAAGGAGTGATAAGAAGATAACAACAATCCAACCTGTCAAATCTCAAATGATAGTGCCAGTTAAAGATTTATATCGTAAATTTAATATAAGACTTACATATAGTTGTCTCTTACTCTTTGCGTCTTGACACATTTGATAATTTATGGTTGTCTCTACGCCTTGAACCAATTGATAATATAAGGTGAGGATGTGCATGCAAAATAATCCTTAGTCATGACTATGCAATGAGGATTTAAATGGAAGAGGATGTAAAGACATGTAATTTTTATACGTATTTTGGTGGTGAGTGTCGAAGAGAAACGTGGTGAGAAACCACATATGTTTGGAAAGATGAAGGGAGATTACATTATCATGATCATGCCACGGATCAAATTGAAGACAATTCATGAGCCAAAAATTGTTTTTTAAAATTTTATTAATAACCATTGTGGTGCTTTGGTCAAAATGTTTTTTCTAACTCATTGTTTCTCCATATTGTGTGTCTAGTGCCACCTCTCTATATCAATGCATAAATCAACCTCTGCTTGGTTTGTGGTTCTAGCTGCATGCCATTATTTGTAGTTGCATGCCATTGAGTGTTGTTTAGAGTTGTCGTGAGCCTGTGACATTCATGCAATAAATGAAGTCTTGTATAGGAGGACTCATCAAAGGGGCAATTTGAATTTCATTTTGAGGAAAAATCAGTGGACATTGGTAGCCCCGTTCACATAGGTAGTAGGCACAATGTTTCGGCCTTAGATCTCAGCCCGAAGTGACTCAAGATTCAGAGTCAAATCCCAGTGGCTAGTACCTCGTAGTCATCAGTCATCACTCGTCACCTTGCAAAGCTAAGCAGTGAGTGCATGACATGAGTCAGTGAATTATTATAATTGATGATATTTCCAATATTTTGAATGACGAGTCGAATTTTATAGCATAGGAATTTCAACATAGAAATTGAAATTTATATGGATGGGTAATTTCAAATGTTGCCCTTCTTTTGAAATGTTGATATAAATGATGTCCTTCCTATTGGAAGGGTAAAATTCAGATTTTAAATTTTTTTTGAAGGATAATTTTAACTTTACACTTCTAGGAAGGGCTAGAACCCTTTGGAAGGGCCAGGAAGGGTTCAAATTTGAACGTTGGTCTAGGGTCCATTCTTTATCTAGTCAAAGATTGAGACATATCCATTAATATTTGGGGTCCATTCTATATCTACCCGATGACTAACTTTTAAAAGACAACCATGTGTTGATATATCATGAAGTTGGTCCAACCATCCACATGATCAATGTTGGCCATCTAGAAGAAGAATACTATCCCTAGTAAGCATGTATCTACCCGATGACTAACTTTTGAAAATGCTTACAAGTTGTTCAACATCATAAACCAATAATAATGTGCATTAATGTACATTTTATGCTTATAATCCCTTCCACAATAATGTGCATTAATGTACATTTTATGCTTATAATCCCTTCAACACGTTTGTGTGCATTAATGTACATTTTATGCTTATAATCCCTTCCACACATTTGTGTGCTATGTTATCCTAGCATTTGATGCTTATAATCGAGGATAAAGATTAATTTATTTTTCATGTATCGTGAGGTTGACATAATCACTCACAAGGTCAATGTAATATGTTTTTTCATTAAAAATATAATACATGTAAGTGCATACATTTCTATTTATGGAAGAATATGATATGTTTAAAAAAATAGTTTCTATTTTTGAGATAAATTAACATATTAATAATAAATTATTATTATGAGGATGGATGGTTACATTTTGTTTTTGTTTTTGTTTGTCATATTTAACAATTGCCTTTATTATATTTAATGATAATATTAAAATATACAATAATAGTGATATTCAATATTTTACTTAATTGTTTATTTAATTACATATAAAACAAAATTACAAAACAACAATACAATCTTAAACTTGGATAAATCATATTTAAATTTATGACAATTCACTTCTTCAACTAACTTCATATTTTCAAAGTAGTGTATTTCAGTGTGGTTTTCTTTTCATTCATTTTAGACTTGCAGCTTTATAAAATTTTAATTACACCGAAGGCGTAAATTAAGGGGCAGGCTCCCCTCAGGCCATCGTCTGTGTACGGAAAATCAGGGGCCGCTCCATGTCGAATTTACATCCACACGTTATTTTGTATTTTGTAAGCTTAAATCCGTTTGTTTGGATCCGTGATGCTCTCGTTTGGATCGGTGATGTGCAGGTTGCAAGGAGCATCTGCTGACTGCAAAAACAACACACACACCAAATTCATTCCACTAAAACAAAACCAAAGTTCAATCAATCAACAAATTGAATGCGCATGAAGAGTAGGCTTCGTGCCCCATGAAGAGCAGCGTGCCGCCATTGGCTTCTGCTGGAGAATGCTCGCCTCTCACTTGTTGTGATTGTTGCTGTTGGTGGTGGTGGCTACCGTTACCTCTCCGTCTCCTGACATCAAATCCCAACCTCAACCTCCAATTCGCGCCTCGAATCCTCTTCGCTCAATTCAGCAGTAGCACAACTTAAAACGAGTGCTCGAGATGCATGTTCTCGACATAATGGATAAACAGCCCCCAGACTCGAACCCTCGACATTGCTCCCACTGCGAGCAGCAACACCAGTGTTTTTCATGTTTTTGTCATCATTATAGCTATTAGGCCTATTTAAGGGAAACAATGGAAGGAAATGGCTGCTAACATCCCCTTGAAAACCAATGGGAACCTGTTGCTGGTGCTGCTGCCTGTTATCCGAGAGCGACTGTGGAATTGAAGCAGCAGTATAAGGACTGGAATACCCGTATCAGAAGCATTATACAAGGGCACGACTGGATTAACAGGAATCGAACACGAGCTTGTCGTTGGTGAAACATAAGGTCGTGCATCTATGCGCTAAGAATAATATATTGGTTCAATTGAGCATACCCCCGAAGTGCTACTATAAACATCTGAAAACAGGAGTAGTATAGTAGCACTGTGCGGAGGAAATTATCGTGGAGCTCTGTTTGGAAGGTTGCATGCGATGTTCATATACAACTAGTGCAAGTTGTTGGAAACAAATCAGAGCCGTCGTGTCATTTTACATGGCAATTGGTGACTGAGTGTCTTGAATTCATAAGAAACTGTCACACATCGAGTCACCATAAATAAGAAAAAAAAATATGTAAGAAGAATAAGCATCGCCATCAAACCACCATATCACATTGCCACTGAGTTGTGTCGTGCTGCCATTGAGTTGTGTTAATCACCATGTAAAGAGCATTTGGGTTACCTTGTTGATGTTGAGATAGGGATAGACGCATGACCCGTTAATTACATACCGGTCCAGTAAACAAATTTTATTAGTGGTGACGTTTCATCAAAAGCGTGACTATCACCTATCACAAATTTCAGTGGGGACCATCCCACCATCTATCAGTGATAAAATAAAGACCGTCCCATTGTCAATTGATAAGAAAAGAAAAAGAATGGAGTATAGGAAAAAATTAAGAAGCACCGTGAGGGATTAGGAAAGTCACATCATTTCACTATATTTAATTCTTAGTATAATTCGTTTTGAAGTGGGTCACAAAAGGATAAAGATATCGTATTATTCGATTTAAAAAGGTTCTTAAAGAGTGATAAAATTATTCCCTAAAGTATTAATTATTTAAATGGAAAAGGTCAAAAAAGTTATCTTTAAGTTAAAAGTTGAAGTTTTCAACGTTCCGTAAATTGAATGAACTTCCGAAGGATGGATTATAGACCAATCAAGTATTATTTGTATGAACACGGATAGCAGCTACCGCAAGATACTGTGGCAGCTGAGATAGGGATTACTCTATCCTGATCATTGAAATAACCATTATTTGTATCTTGATGATTCTTCTAATGCTTCAAACCAGGCACATTTTGGTGATGGAGTATTTAAATTACTATTAGGTGCATGCTACATCCTAAACCTAGACAAGGAACCTACAGGTGGAGAGGATGCTCACTTTATTTGTGCAGATAAACAGGTTATCGGGGTTGCTGATGGTGTTGGGGGTTGGGCTCAAATGGGTGTTAATGTTGGAGACTATGCAAATGATCTTATACGTCTCATTCTATGGCTACAGTTTAAGAGGAACCTCACGGTACTATTAATCTTTCCAGGGTCTCAAAATCCTACTGGTGTGTAGGCAAAGACGAGTCTTTGTTGGGGGAATTGATTGAAGCCTTATCACAAGGTAGAATGGTCGCTCCTGGTTTGCGAATTCTGATTGTGAAGAATTGTATATCATCTTTACAATTACATTCTCACAAAGTGAATGTTCTCATGCTTCAGTCATGAAGGGGCTTCTTCAGAGAGTTCCCAGAGCCCTTGTTCCGTGAAGGAGCTGTTGCTTCTTGGAGGTCGAGAAGATAGTTATCCGAGGTTAATGCCATTTACTGAAGTTGAAATCAGTCCATGGTCCTTCATGGAAGGTTTTTGAATATCACACACATCATTTCTTGTTGACAAGGGCTCGATTTCATCCTCAAATTGTTCTCCAAATACAATTTCAGAAGCGAGGTTTCCAAGGAAGGTGGCAGCGATAATACCATTAAGGCAGTTGCATACTCTAGCACTTGGCATCTTGAAGGATTTTGTACATCAGTCAAATGCATTCATGGTCCAAAGAGTGTGGGCCTTCGCAAAAATGTCAGTTTGAACAAGATTTCACTAGCGACATCTTTTTGCAGTATTAAAGGGAATGGCCATCACAAGATATCTAATTATTAGTTTCTGTATCCAATGTAATTGGTCTTAGATGATACAGGTTGCCTCTTTAACATAACATGTTACCATCAATACTCGATTTGAAATTATATATACATATATTAAAATTATTAACAAAATTTATTAATATAAAGATAAATATATACATGTTACCATGCAAAAGTTAATGAAAAAGTTATGCAAAAGTTACATATATTATATATACATGTTACATGCAAAAGTTACATATATTATATATACATGTTACATGCAAAAGTTATTAATATAAAGATAAATTTTGCATTTTTATAGTTGAATTTTAGTGTAGGTTAATGAAAAACATATATTTTTAATAATTATTTTATTTAAACTTATAATTTTTTTAAATAATTATTATTATTTTAATTGAATTTATTAAAAACACATTATTTATTTGTTTATTATATAAGTTTGAATACTTATTTTTAATTTAAGATAATGAGTTTATATCAATTTTATGAAATTAATTTATTTTATTTTATTATTATATATTTATAAAGTTTAAAAAAATAATTATCATTAACGTTTTAATTTAAATTTGTAAAATAATTAAAATCAATTATTATTATTTGATTCAAGAAATTAAATATTTAATTAAATTTAATAAAAATTATTCATAACAACTAAATTTAACATAGTTAACACATATATTCTATTATCATTAACTTGACTGAATATTTAAGTTTCAATTATCTAGAAAATATGTAATTTTCAACTCCCATCACAATCACTTTAGTGATGGGATCACTATGTATGATTTCACAATTCTACAATGCATTTTTTAATAAAAGTTAAAGTATTTCTACATTAATATTAAGATCTAGAATAATAAAATATTTTCTATACATTTGAAAAAAGAGACATATATACTTAGATATCACAATTACACACTTAACAATTAGTGAAGAACAAATTAACCTCTAAGTCATTAGCTGGAGGGTTTGGAGGAGAAAGAGAAAATTTTATAGGGTCAAAAGTTCCACATAGTGTGGCTAAGAGAAACAAATTTAAAGACAAACAAATTCTTGAAAACAACCATGAAAATTTAGACTTTTTATAGAACACCATTCCTTTGAAAAGAAAATTTGAAATCAAACTAAGAGATAACAAATGGGTTAACATAATACTTTAGCTAAACTTTTATTCAACCACCCTAACTCCATGCAACATACACCACATTAGTATGCTCTCTCATATTCCTCTTTCATTATTACAAAACATAATCCAATTATAAGGAGGTACAACATGCAATGATGACTTTTCCTTGGGTTTGGATGGTTAACTTGTAAATTTTACCTCCATTAACACATTTTTTACCATGGTTTGTCATCCGTAAATTAATCATGATGGTGTAGGAATTACCTCAAAAGGTTTCAATCCTATACTAATCACTCTATCCCTTATTCATTATTTTAATCAACAAAAGATATAAGACATGCTCATTAAAATGGACGTATGTTGTATGTCGAAAGATTCTTATGGATTTATGGTTCAATAGTTCATAGATTTAGTTGCTTATAATCACAGTTACATCATTTCCACGTGACTCAGCCTCATATGCCTATCACCGTTTGAACCCATAAGCAATTGTTGACCAAGACATCACTGCTCAAAATACTTGCCATATGTTGTAAAAATTACCCCTTGTCTACGTACACACAACTTTCTCTCATTTTACAACATATTGAAGTTCTTCTGGGCGTTTCGTTTCCCCCACTATGAAGGTATGCTAGTTTATTAATGTACAATTGTAAGTGCAAGTACATTAAGCACATCGTGGATTTCCCGAGTCTCACAATTAGGGATGAGAACGCATACACTGTACACTTTTGGTATTTGACTACGTCAACCATATTAATGAGAGCATGGTTGTTAGTAAAGCTGAAAAGCATAGTTGTGAATATGAGTAAATATAATAATGTTTGGGCGGCGTCATATATATCTAAAAATAATAATAATGTTTGGCCGGCGTCATACCGAGCCATGCTGTTTCGATTGGTTGATCTGCTAAGCGAAAATAATACCTTACCTCTTCCCTTATTATTGTTATTCCTGTATCGTAGTAATTTTCACTTACGACATAAACATCTCAGAGCTGTCATTATTATGTCTGAGTATAATTATTATTTTCGTATTGTTTTTATAATTGGAACTGTATATTTGTTTCATCCTTATACAATTTAAGAAAAGTATAAATAATACTCTACTCCAAATTCTCAATTGTTTAAATATCTATCCATCCATATAATTAACGATTTATACTAAGACCATATATTTTATACAATTTAAGAAAAGTATAAATAATAATCTACTCCAAATTCTCAATTGTTTAAATATCTATCCATCCATATAATTAACGATTTATACTAAGACCATATATTTTAACTAATTATGCTAAAATTATGTTAAATGGATATCTCAACTTTTAAAAAGTTAGAAATTTTAAATATATTAACTAATTATGCTAAGTGCATTGGATATTTAGACTTCTTAATGTTTAGAATTTTATAATAGAAATAAAATTAATGAAAAGGGAAAAAGCAAAGCGCATTCCACTTCCCTATCCAATTAAAGTATCGATAGACATCGAAGAATGGTACATGTTAGATGGCAAACATTATCAACTCACGGGTAGCATTAAATGCTGTTTCGTGTGGGTGATGTGTATTTCGTTAGATTTAAAGCAATATATATTTAGAGAAGTGTTTAATGCTTAGCGATTTGGTAGTTAATATTTCTCCATGTTAGAGTTGAGGCAGGGTGTATGTTATAATTTTTAATTAACCGTAAAAATGGTATGGATGAATAAATGAAAGTATAAAAATGTTTACAATGGTAAGGTAGTTGGTATTTGTGGAGGTTAAGTCATTAGAGGTTATTTGTTCAATTTTCGTAGGTTAGATGTTGAGAGTGACAGTCACACAAAAGAGACTTAAATTGATCCATGGGGGATCCAAGATGGTCATCATCTTCGTACAAACCTAGTGACAACATCTTTTCGGTGGGCATATCGTTCTTCCATTCAACATTGAGACTAGTCCTGGCCTAGGTTATAGGCTTGATCTGAAAGTATACAAGAAGAAGTCACATCCATGTGTGTTGCATGATTTTTAACATTTAATTTAAATTTATGGATTATATTGACATACTTAGTTGAAAATATATTTGTATATTAAATGATTCTTTGTTTTTTTGTGTGTAATCTAGTTTAAGATCCTTCTATTAAGAGTAAAGAAAATAATGCATCAAGCTAGGATGAGCCCGCCTATGAGGAAACTAGACTTATCTTTCATTGTTCATAGCATATAACCAAGAGAAAACCCCAATCTACTCCGAAGGGAAAGCATAGTGCAGAATAAAGTTTGAGTTGACAAAATATCAGACAAAAATAGGGAAACCCATCCAGTTCTAAGCATGTCAAAGACTACTATATGTGCTTTATATGAATGAAAACCATAAGTGAACAACCTATATAAGAAACTAGAATTAAAGTATAAAACATATGGGGTGTCATCATCAGAGGGAATGATCGTAGGAGTGTAGTCGACCAAACCAGAAGGAGGTTTCAGCTTGAATTCTAGTCCCAGGTGCTACATATTGGTGTTGAGATTTTCATTTACTTGTCGTCTCAGTTTGACAATATTAACCTAGATTTCGTCTTGTTGGAGAAAAATTTCGTTGTGAGCTTGACCACATTCAAGTAAAATATTCCCCATCATAGTCTTGAGAATCCAATAAATATCCAGGTTTTTTTGGAATTAGGCAACCCATGAACGATATTTCCTAGATTTCCCACCCATCCCACAAATTCCACTAAATCTTCAGCACCTGAAATGTAACGAAGAAAGAATTTGGATTCCTCCTCTGCAATGTCAAGATCATGCCTGACATCCTTAGGGATTAACTATCTATAAGCATAAGTTGACTAGACCACATGCCTCATGTTGGTGGTAACATTTGGTTCCATTGTCTATGCAATTGAATTTTTCCTACATCCTCTTCTTTTGATGGCCATATCAAAATCCTCCATATGGTTGACAAACAACACTCTTAATGCCTTGGAGGGAGTCTATGTCAAGATAGGGTAGCTAAGCCTCAGCTGAGAGCACCTCCTCTGAGCTAAATAAAGGAACACAATGTCAATGAACTTGTTGTCCAAGCTAAAAATAGGTAAGATAGGCACCTAAGGGATCTCCTTGTTTCAATCATGGCAATTTATGTTGAGCATTAAGTGCAGACGAGCCACCATATCCATTCTTTGATTTAGTGTGATGTTTAGAAGATAACTATATCCAAATTTCCAAAATCGTAGGAGGTGGAGTTGTTACGGTGGAGGAGCAATTATGCTCACTCGCACCACATATCCCATCTCATGTACAACTCCCATTTGCCCCCCAATGCTATCATTGTCATCTGCTGTCACACGTTTAGCCTGCCACTCGTTGCTATCATGGCACTTGTCGCGCTCTACAATTTCGATCTTGGTGGGGGGCTCTCATCCCTTATCACTCTCCTTGGGTATTCATAAAATGATTCTTAGTTATATTGAACCTATACTTGCAATAAATATATATGAATTTCAATTTAGATGTATTTCAAATACATGGAAATTTTAATGCTTTTAAATAAATAAATAATAAACCTCTATGTGATATTTGTTTTCACAAAATAATAACACTTATCTTTTAACGAAACTATTATAGTATGATCTATTATAACTAAAATTCATTTTAATATCATATTTAATACCAAACAAATTTGATTGTTGGCTTTAAACATTTGATAATTAGATACGAAAACTATAAATGTGTTTAGGAATATCTACTCATCAACATAATATTAAATGGTGGCATGCTCACAATGTTAATCTTTCTACTTTGAGATTGGTTTTAACAAAATATCGGTACCGTCCTTACAAGGAAAGGTCTACATGCAACTATTTTGGTATATGCTTTGGACCATAGCGTTTATAAAGTGAGACTGTGAAATATTTTCTTGTGTGTTGTTTTGTCCTTTTGTACACCTCATTGTTGAAAATTCAATTTAATATTATATTTAATAACAATTATATTTGATCAATCACTTTAAGCACATGGTAATTAGATATCAAATATGTAGATCTATTCAGGAGTACCTACTCACCAACATTGTATTAAATGGACCATGTTCATGATGTTATTTTTTGTACTTTTGTTGGCGTTTGTTCAATTTAGTCAAAGACCCATCTATATGGGCCATGGTGATGATGTTATTTTTTGTTCTTCTATTGGATTTTTTCCAAATAGTAAAAAACTTAACCAATATTGTACCATGCTCACAATGTTAATTTTTTTCATTTTGTAGAAGTTTGTCCAAATATTAAAAAAACCAACTAAATGGACCATGCTCACAATGCTATTTGTTGTCCTTTTGGTGGAGTTTGTTTAAATAGTAAAAAACCCAACTAATAGCTTGTCCTTATGTTTTTCTTTATAGATCCAATAGAAATTTCATAATATTGGAAAGCTCCCTTCCTAGGCACTAATGTGGACCTTCACTAAAGGCCAAGTATCATTTTTTGTTTGAAAAATGAAAATTCCTTCATTTGTTTGACTTACTTCTTACCAAACAAATATTTCATTAAGTCCATATCTGTCATCTTAAATTCTTTTTTCATTGTTGTTTTAAACAACTCAATTGAAAACTTCATGTAAATATCAGACCATCAACATATAAGGGAACCCGCATAGAGCACCATGGAGATAGTCCCCAAAGCCATTGCAATAGGACTGTGCTGGCGGAAAATAACAAAAGCATGCATGCACATGCGCTCTTGGATTGTAAATGTCGAACCTCCACGTTGCCAAAGAAATAGGAGCGCATGCGCGCTCCTAGTGCATGTGCATTTTTACCGTATGCATGTTAGTGGTGCGCACATGCTCCTGATAAAACTTAAAAATATATGCCACAAGTTGTTTATTGTTAAACAACCCCACGACCAGCAGCAATGAGACCAAATTCCATAACAAAATGTGTGCACAAACAATTCAACACAAGAAGGGGGAAATCAAAGCATCCAACCAAGTAAGTAACATTTGTTTTGTTTTTCATTGTTTTTTTGTTGTTTTGTCAATTTTTAATAATTACAAAATTTTAAAACAATGTAATTTTTTTAATTTGCAGACCATATATCATCCACCTACAATGGAATCCAATGAAAACCACAAACCTAAAGAAAACATTAACCCTAAACCCAATGAAAACCAACAAGCATTGGAAATGATAATCTAGAACCCAATCAAAACCCACAAGAAGAACCCAACCATGACTTAGATGAATTAAGAAAATTGATTTGGGAGTTAAGAAGCATAGGGGAACCATCTCGATTGTCCCTTGCCACCTCTTTCGACAAAATTATTGATTCCTTTCACCATGCCCATTCTTAATTAACTGATATGATTAAGTATAGGGATAAGATGAGAGATTTTTATTCCTCTATCTTGAGTAAGAAGCAAATCAAATATTTAAATATTACCAAGGTTGAGCTTTATAGTCAGTTAACTAATCCCTAAAAAAACCAACCACCCATTTTCATGAAGAGACATGTGTGCATGGATTGGTGCCATTTCCAACTATGGAAAGATAATTGGATGAATAGGTGGTTCATAGTGTTTTATGAACCTCCTTGAAATAATAGGGAGGTTCCATTGTATTTACTCGGAAAACTATGGGTTGAGTCTGTGCTTGGTAAACATGTCAACTAATTCAACATTACAAATTTCCAGGGCGTTGGTCTTGACTCTAACCAAGATCGACCTACTGCTATGTGGAACCCACTAAGAGGGTCACCCACTCCTAGGCGTGGGACTAACCCCCCTCCCCATCCACCTCAACTATGTAATAGACTTGATGAGATCGATGAGGCGATGAGACGTGTTGCATGTGGTATGCTAAGACACACCACATTTGTGGCAATGTCTCGAGTAGACATGTAGGATGAGAATGGGAGATACACATGTGCATGTTATTCAGGGTAGACTAAGGAGATACCAACCACTAGTTGTAGCCAGTTTGGTCTATTCACTATGACAAGAACAATGCCACATAGTTGTTCTCATTGCGAGCATACTTGCCATGGCTCGATAGAGGAGCTCGTCCATGGCAGTTTTATGGAGAAGAATAACACTTTTTTTAATTTCTGTTCAATCATTGAACTATATATATTTACCTCTTCAATAGATATTTTTTCAATATAGGTAATTTTAAAGTACATTTTTTCTGAATTTTGTTATGTGAATGTAAATTTGTTTACAATTGAGATTACATCTTCATCGTGGGAGGAAATAACTTGTCCCAAACTAGATCGTGTGATGGCAGTGATAACGAAAATTGCAACACCTTACACATAGGTATTTTGATTGCTTGGAACAATTTAAATGCATTCGTAGGTAAACGATGACAAGAAAAATGCACAGACACACACACACACACACACATGCGCATGCTTCTACTCAAAAATTCTTCTAGGGTTAATGTACCCTTCCAATAGATGACCTATTCTATGGCATGCACTACATCTACGTAGAATCCTCCAAAAGTCCAAATTAAGAGTAAAAATCCAATTCCCTCAAGGTATCTAATTATCCATTGGAATCCATTCTCCAAGATCCAACTCCACCATATTGTGATAACCCTTGTATCATCTCTAATCATAGAGTTTTTCAAGGAAATGAACTTGGAAAAAGTGTTCTCCACACCTTCCAATATCTTATGATTCCAAAGCTCCAATGTAATCCCAGGGTAAAGGAACCACACCTATTTCACATAAATTGAATCCCATCATGGATCAAAACCATTTTTCCATTTTTTCAATATGATACATGATGTCCTCAATAGCCAAGCCTACTTGAGTATCAAATTTCTATCCTTTGAATTTTTCAACAAGAAGCACAAACACTGTCAAACTAGAACATGGAAAACATGTGTA
Organism: Larix kaempferi; assembly: GCA_027924585.1. Lineage (NCBI taxonomy): Eukaryota > Viridiplantae > Streptophyta > Pinopsida > Pinales > Pinaceae > Larix > Larix kaempferi. The sequence goes on from BSBM01000910.1 coordinate 26,205,683, forward strand.
TACACTAAGACTAGATGCCATACCTCCATGAGGCATGAATGAATAGATTCACCATTAATAAAATTACCCATAAACCTCCCAACCAACATCTTATCCATCAAACCCTTGACGTATGGCAATCCCACATACAACCCCATCACCATTTTTACGCTTTTCAAGCTCTAGTTTGATGCACTTATGACTTCTTTTCTTGTGAGTTACGTTCAAATATTCCTAATTTTTTTGTCCTTGTGGATTAGAATACTTATATTTTGGATTCCCTTAATCCCCTTCACTCTTCTTCAACTTCCTCGTGACCCTTACTAAATGAACATATTGAACCCAACAACTTCCCCAAGTCTTATAACTTGGGGACCCTTTCTTAATTTTTAAATACCGTTTGTTTCATGGAGAGGAATCCTTTGTTCTATAGTTAAGAGGGAGTGGTGATTATCTTGACTCATATTACTTGGTGGCTAGCTTTTATGTTCATGTACACATAATGCAACATGATCTTTGAAAACATTTGATGCCTTAGAAATTGTGCCTAAGTTTCTATTCTCCTAGAACTATGATATCACACATTCATCCAATAGCTCAATATTTTTTCACATGCAAATATGGTCAAACACTTAGGTTTTGCAATATCTCACATAAAATAGGGAAGGAACTAAGTGGTGGAGAGTGTGAGTCTCACAACAAGGATTTCAAAAGTAAACTCTATGCCACATGCACCACATCACTCTTATACAAAAAAACGTTATACTTTACATCGAGCATGACTAAAATGGATCCATAGGAAAGTTCCATGGTGTGAATACCTATTCCTCACATGGATCCATAGGTTAGGAGTTCATATTGAACATGATCATAGCTCACTCATTTTTTTTTTAACATAAAGATGAACACACGATAGCATGTTCCTTTGAAAGTTTAAAACTTCACAACAATTGTGCCACATCCCATCCTTTTGAAATTCCAACCCTTACACAAATACACCACATCACATGGATCCAAAAGTTCAAAAAATCACTATAGAGATGTCTATGTCGTTGTCCTTTAAAAATTCAAACCTCATGCAATCATGACCTTATCACATTCTCAAGGAAGCTTAAACATTTTCATAGTAGTGACTAAGTTGCACCCTTGTTAAACTTCCAAACTTCATGGTGCATGTGACATTGTTGTTTTCATAGTGCACATTTTTAGTTATAATATATTGCAATCCCTAATGTTCATAGGGGACCATAACCACCAACGAAGGAATTCAAAGGAATACATTGGAAACTGACACTCACTACCAAGATCACACATCAAATTGTTCAAAAAAAGTGCCCAATATCACCATTGCCCAATATCATACATAACAAGACCAAGGGCCCATTGTCACTACCAAAACTCAAGAGAAACAATCATCCATCAATAGATACGACTCTAAAACTTGTCGGTCATGAAACCATATAAGTATGTGGGCATATTTCTTGTCCCTACAATTTCCCATGCATCGACCATGTCCTATAATTTTGCCATGTGTTATGGTAATGTCCTATAATTTTCCCATCTCATTGTTAATTAAGTCTATTCATCATTGTATTTAATATGCTTATTGTTGTTTATATAAACTGAATATGAATATTGTCGTGTTTCCATAGGTGTCTATATATTTTGATGAGAAACCTTCTCCGTTGAGGATCAACAAATCATTATATCCCCAGGTATCATGTGTAATTAAGTACACTATTAATTTGATTTTTTTTACTTAATATGGTTTAATTCTCTTTTTTTGTACTAAACTATGATTTCATAAATGTGTATGTAGGTGCCACCATTCCAACGCCTCTCTTCCATCTAGTTTATACACCAAGTATAGCCATTGGTGCATCCCCACCCTTCCATCCAAAACCCCCCCCTTCGTCCAGTTTATATACCTAGTGTAGCCACTGGTGTGTCCCCCCCCCCTTCCATAAACACTCCCCCATCCATCCAGCCCCCATCCATCCATCCCCCCCCCTTATTCCACACCTACCCTTCCATCCATCCTTCCCCCTCCATCCACGACTTCCCTCGCATCCACCTTCCCCCTCTGCCCATCCGCGTCCTTCTATCCACCCTCCCCCTCTGCCCATACACGTCCTTACATACACCCTCGCCCCTCTATCCATCCCCAAGCATCCCCATTTCCCCTTCTAGGGAACTTCCCTCTCTTGTAGAGTTGGTAGGGGTATATCGCCGCAAATCCCCATCGCCCTATATTCCATGCCCTTCCACATTGACTTCTTCCACCTTTCCTTCCATAGTTGCACCCACCATTGTAGCAATGTTGGAGGAGCCTATTCGGTCAATCGACAAGGTCCTCCCGACCAACTAGCATGTGTTCATCCCATTAGTCATGTCGATTAGGGTATCCGACTAAACATATATGAAACTATAACTGAATAAATGTATGTATCAAATATATAATAGGATGGTGAGCCAAGGAAAAAGAGAGATGCTTTGTACATGATTGGCATGCTCGATTAGATAAAGGGACTTGTTCCTTGGGTCCCCATTACTCTAATTCCTTTACTCTCTTATGTATGTATGATTGTGTGTGCAATGTATATTTATATTTATGATCAATGCATGACTGGTAACTCCATGTAATCTGACATCGACTTGCGTCGTCAGCAAGGACGACATGAATGGAGGAAACCAAATCCATATGATAATAGACATGGAGACAAACCATAAGGCTCATACATAAAAAGGTGAAAAACAAATAGATGCAAACTATGCTACAATAAACAGAGGGTTCAGAGGAGTTATAGGTAGAATATCTTGAGGTACAACCCATTATGGGGGCTGTTAAGAGACTGCCTTCAGAATCGGCAAGGATGTATGTCCCCTTTCCAAGGCAATGCTTAACAACATACGGGCCCAACCACATGGACTCAAACTTTTCCTTTTCAAGCTTGCCGTGGGCTTGATCATATGCAAGGATGAGGTCCCCTTCTTTGAAGGTCCGTAGACGAACATGCATGTTGTAATGGACTTTAGACCGATGCTTTGTAGCCTCAATTGCTTGAATAGCAACACATCGATTTTCATATGCTTGTTCAATCATGAGAAAGAATTGCTCTAAAGGAGTGGTATCGGGTAAAATTTCGACAAGAATGTGCAAGGCTAGGATATGGCATTCTATCATGAGGGATGAATCCACACCGTGGACCAAATGGAATGGTGTGAAACTAGTCGTGGTTTTGGTTGACGTGTGGTAGGCCCATAAGGCATGAAAGATCATGTGATTCCAATTGGTATTATGCTTATCTATTGTCCGCTAGAGCATGGTTTTGAGGATTTTGTTGACAACCTCAACTTGGACATCGCCATGTGGATAGTAATATGAAGAATATTGGTGCTCAAACTCTAACATGCTAGAAATTTCTTTCCAAATGGTGTCCTTGAAATGTTTACCGTGGTCATACACTAGTTGACGGGGGACACCGAAATGGGAGATAACGTGGTTAAATAAAAAACATGCTGCAATCTCGGCTTAGAAATTGAACATGGGCATGGCCTTGGCCGATTTGGTAAAGAAGTCAATGGCCACAATGATGTATTTATGGCCATCGTTCGACATAGGGTGACATTCCATAAAATCAATGGCCCATTTACAAAAAGGACAAGCAGTGACAATTGGGTGGAGTGGCGCTGAAGGTTTTATTTCCTTCGGGGTGAAGAGATGACAATTGCGGTAGTGCTTAACTTCCATGATGAAGTCAGTAAAAAGAGTTAGCCAAAAATAACCAGTTCGGATGAATTTTTGGGAAGTATCCATCCACGAGAGGTGGTCGCTGCAGGCTTTGCTGTGACAGTACTTTAGGACTTGCTCAACCTCATCATGGGTGAGGCATCTACGCAGGATGGTGTTAACATTGTGTTAGTAAAGGACATTGCCAATGAGGATATATTGGGGAGATTGGTGACGAATGTGATGTCGGTCATCATAGCAAAGGTGGGGACCAAAATTTTGGGTGCACAGGTAGACCCAAATGTCTACGTACCATGGGTCATTTGGTGTAATGGTGAAAAAGTGGTTGTCAGGTAGATCAACGATGATTGGAGATGAAACAGATGACGATGGGAGGTATGTCATCAATTGTTCCACAGCTAATGCCTTGGTACACTTAGGGGTGACAAACTGCAAATCGTACTCTTGAAGAATGACGATCCATTTTGCTATGTGGCCTTGGACAAGATGGTGGATAAATAGGTAAATCATGGGATTGGAGTCTGCCAAAACTGTGGTTCGGCTCATAAGAATATAATGGCGTAATTTTTTAACTGAAAATACGATGGCCAAGGCCATTTTTCCTCGTGAGGATATCTAAGCGGTGGACCGGATAAGGTCTGACTCACATAGTAAATTATGTGTTCCTAACGAGCAACGTCTTATTAGACTAATACTCCCGCAATGGCATGTTCAGATGCCAAAACATAAAGGTAAAGTCCTTCGAAAAGTCTGGGGGTGAAATCAAAGGAGCGGAAGACAAAGTTTTTTTTATTGCATTAAAGGTGGTTTGTGCCTGTTCATCCAAAATAAAATGGACATTGGTTCGAAGCAAGCATAGAAATCCATGTACCTTCATAGCGTAATATGGAATAAATCGCCACAATAACTTGGCCTTGCCATGTATACTTTGCAACTGGTGCAAATTGCGTGGGGATGGAAGGTCAAGGGATCAATGATCATCCCTTTATGGGAAATGATTAATCCCATTAATTAACTGGGAGGTACACAAAAAACACACTTGAGGGGGTTTAGGAGGATGTTATACTTTCAACATCAAAGTAAGACTTTCCAGAGGTCTCCCAAGTGCTGAGATATTTTCTTGGATCAAGTTGTGAGGTCACCCAAGTAGACTAAGATGATATGGACCAAGTCGGGAAAACATAATGTCATGGCCCGTTGAAAGGTGGCTCTATCATTTTTAATGCCAAATGGCATAACTCGATAGGAAAATGTGCCCCAAGGGGTGGTGAATGTAGTCTTATACTGATCCTCTTTGCAGATCTGAATCTGGTTGTAACCAGAGAATCCATCAATGAAGAAAAGAACCTTGTGGCCTAGGTAGGGATCAATGAGTTTACAGATAAATAGTGTCGGGAAGTTTTCCTTGGGACATGCCAAATTCAAATCCTGAAAATCAGTATAGATGCGAATGGTGCCTTGTTTTTTATTGACTGGGACAAGGTTATAGACCCAAGTGGTATACACAATTGGGTTGATGAATCCTGCATTACCGTAGTTTCTCGATTTCAGTCTTAATGGATGGTGCTTTGGAGGTGTGTATTGGTCACTACTTTTGGTGGATAGGGGAAACATCAGGCCATGTGTCAATGCGATTCTCAACAATATCAGGGCCAAGAACCGACATCTCCGTATAGGACCAGGAGAAAACGTCACAAACCTCTTGAAAGAGTGCTTCATAGGCGATGACTTCTTCGGGGGTGTAGGAGACTCCTATCGTGATATTTCTACAATTATTGGTTTAACATAGATATCCACTTGGATAGTGGGATATATGTTGACCATGTTTCCCTAGTCCTCAAAGGCATTGAGGGATGGAATGGGATTCTTGAACCAATCAACATTTCCATGGGGAATAACAGCTTTCGTCTCGACCGAGAATTGATGGGCTGTATATATGGTGGACTCCTCAGGGATAAAATAAGAACAATGATGCATATCATGCCAAGGGAAATTAGGATCGGTAATGCTTAGATTATCTCTTCATAATTTCAAAAGCATCATGTGGAGAGATTAAAGGGATCTGTCTGAGCTGTTGACGTGGAAGGTTGATCAATGGTCGAGATAACATAGAAGGTGTTTTTCTTGGTCGAATAATATGTCAAGGGACGGATTTATTCGATGACAGTGACCTAAGACTCCAAGGAGTGCTTACGTAATTCATCAAGCACGGATCAATATTTAGGCAAGTTAGGGAAGTGGTTGGAGTAGTCATTGTAGAGGCCACAAATTGTGCATGAATGGTTTGTGCATAAAGACTTGTTGCGCGCTTGACGAGGGTATATTACTTGGAATACCAGGATGTATTCTCCATCATCCAATGTTTGCATGTGAGTGCGTAGGATAGGAAACTACAGACAATTCTAGGTTGCATGACCTAAAACATCACACAAAGTGCAAGGCGAAGGTTCTCGAGATGAGGAAGTAGAGGGCTAGTTCATGAATTTGTTCATTATTGTTGAGGCAGTTGCTTTGTAGTCTTTCCCCCATCTTTTTTAGCTAGAGGAGGGATGGGGTTTGAGCTTGTTGACATGGACACAACGAGAGGTGGATGATTAGCAATGCCAATTGGTTGTACAGGTTTTAAAATGACTTTTGGGCTCAGGGTGGGATTGGGTGTAGGTAAGTACTAGATGGAAATCCCTAATGTCAATCCAGGTAATTTTATCATTTCCATCACAAGCATGTTGATGACACCTAATGGTGGAAACAAGAAGGGGATTGTGTGTATAGGGGTAGCTCCCACATGGTTGGGAACTGATGCAGGTTGTGGTTGGGATTGTCGTTGGGGTTGAGGCTAAGGCTGTGTTTGGGGCATAGGATGAGTCGCGGATTATGGTTGACGAACTGGTTTGACCAAAAAAATAATGCATAAAATCGATATCTTTATGGTTGAGGGGGGTGCGAGGAGGACTTGAAAAGTGGCATTTATGGGAGCATCACAATAAATACCATCCCCTATGGAGGAAATCAATGGGATGGAAACACTGAGGATCGTGTTGTCAACCATAGGGAGGACATTTTCTGGAGTAGTTGGCCCTTTGGGTTCATAGTAAGTCAATTGGTCAATTTTAATAAATTTCACTTCATGAGGGAACATCATATGTCAAAAAATGGATGAGGCCACGAAATTCATTTAGTACATGTAATTACGTCCAAGGAGGAGGTTATAGTCGAGCTACGCATTAATGAATTCAATGTCGATTAGGACAGTAGGGTAACCTAATCAACTATTCCATATGGAAGGAATCAGTCCACAAGTTATATGCTTGTTGTAATACTTACATCCAATATGCTTCACAAGACAAATCATTCCCTTACTTCTACTTCTTTATATAGTTTATATCCAACCTTCTAGGTACTTTATAGAGAATGAACTTTCTAGTAGGTAGAACCTTCTAGATACTTTCTAAAAAAAGACCTTTCTAGTAGGTAGAACCTTCTATTAAGCCTTATTACAATTGTTATTTTTCACACTACATGAGACTTATTTAATAATGATGGCCTCAATACATAGCATTATCCCTTTGGGTACCTCCCTAGGTACATTAAATTCCACCTCCCTTTACATGTTTCATCCTTGAAACATGAGACAAAACCATACAATATGATCTACCAAGAAATATAGCAAAATGTTACCAAGCATGGGCATCCATCCATCCTAATGAAATGTGGACATGGGGTCCAATTGCTTCATCGCCACCTTGAGCTTGATTTTGGTTTCTCCTTTGGCTCCATGTTGCAAATGTGCTATCTGCTACTTTGATATCTCCATGCATTGCTTTTAGCTCTCCACATGCCTCCATATTTCTTCCCTTCTTGGTTTCATGTTTGTCCATAGTAAGCTTGTCGATTCTCGTGACCTTTCCCTAAGGATTGTTGTTTTTTCGGGACCAAATCATCCACAATTCTATAATTGAGAGATGCTCAGGCATTGGGATTATTTGCGGTGGGATGTAGAGGAAACTTAGATATTTTTGGAGCCCCATCCATCATAGTTCTAGGTAATTGTAAGGATTGATCCATATGAGTTATGTTGGCAATGCTGTCACAAGGTATGGATTTGGTAGCGAACCTTATTAGTTGTAGTGGGTCCGAAGGTTGACCTCAAAATACAACATGAGAAGGTGTTGTACTCCTGAATCAGTAGGTTGGATTGAGGAAGTAGATGTGGCGGTGTATGGAACCATAGGTTGTTGTGTGACTACCCCTTGAGTGGAAAAAGGGTTTTGCAACACTATTGGTTGTTGGATCAGTTGGGGTGGGTTGGGTTGTGCCTAAGGGGCACCAACAGTGTTGCGTCTACTTGCTTCATCCCAAAGTTGACGGGCTTGAGCTAAATGCGAGAATTGGTGTGTGCAATGACCATAGACATTGCAGAAAGAACATGGGTGATTGGTCCTTAACTGTAGGTTCTTTCCTTGCTTTGGTAGGGGTGGGCCAAAGAATTGCAACTATAAAACTGAATCCCTTGGCTCATTACTTAAATTATCAATCCAGAAGTTCATACAAACTTAGAGGTACTGTGCACTGTATATGCCATTGCAAAGGAAATAGCTTGAAAGACTAATTGAGGAAGACAATAAATGTAAAGAAAAAACTAAATCTAGGAAAACTTGAAATGATAATTAAGAAAGACAAGAAATGTAAATCTATGAAAGCATGGAAATCTAATTTATGAAAGCAGAAATCTAATCTATGAAAGCATGAATCTAGTTTAAATAAAAGCATGAATCTAATCTATGAAAGCATGAATCTAATCTAGGAAAACATGAATCTATCCTATGAAAGCGTGAATCTATTTTATGAAAGCATGAAACTATTTTATGAAAAGAGGAATCTATTCTATGAAAGCATGAATCTAATCTATGAAAGCAAGAATCTATTATATGAAAGCATGAATCTAATCTATGAAAGAAAGAATCTATTCTATGAAAGCATGAATCTAATCTATGAAATCGTGAATCTATTTTATGAAAGCATGAATCTATTCTATCAAAGCATGAATCTATTCTATGAAGGCATGAATCTAATCTATGAAAGCGTGAATCTATTTTATGAAAGCATGAATCTAACTAAATAAAAGCATGAATCTAATCTATGAAAGCATGTAAAGTTAATCTAATTAAATAATGCATATAAATTCATCTAACTACTTTAATTTTGTAGGAACCAAATACACAACAATATGAAATGACTAATATGTTTGTAAGAAAAACAATTATGCATGAAACTATAGAAACGTTACCAAAAACTACAGAATACTTTACAAGAAACTACAGAAACGTTACAGGAAACTAAAGAAGACGTTACAGGAAACTACAGAAAAGAAAAACATATGGAATCAAATTAAACAAACTAAAATAAATGAAATGAAATACATGCAGGGGTTCTCAATCCTTCCCTTGAGTTGTAACAACCCAAGGAATCTCTTGGAACCCCTGCTTAAGCAAGTATATTAAAGATGGAACAAAAATAACTTTTATTCATTAAAAATATGTCATTACAGTAGGGCAGCAAGCTGCCCTTTACAAATTTGCTTTGAACAACAAGAGAGAAAGAAAGGAAGTGATCAGAGAAGAATAATAATAGAATCTTTCCATCATTCTATCAGATGCACAATTATTTATACAAGAATAACTAAAAACTGCTCATGCAAATCAGCTCCTTGATTTGTGGAAGATGTCCTAGTTAACTAGTAATTTGCATGCAAGTTGGTGGGATTGTTTTTCTCTTTAGAAATTCGATTTGGCCTCCATGATTTTGACTTGGGATGATGTTGAGTCCTTATTTATGCACTGGAATCTCATGAGAATCAAGAGGGACATAATCCCTTAAATCTCTCCAACAAACTCTAGTGAACTGATTGAGAGAGATTGAACTGATTTTTGTAACTTGATCTCTTTCACTTAGCTTTTAGATAATCTCCCACCTATAGCTTCATCACAAATGAATAACACTTTGAAAAATATTATCTCATAAATAAATCAAATTAATAATAAACTTAGGGAAAAATACTAAACAATGTCAAGATATTCATTAAAGCAAACACACATTGGCTTTTAGGAAAAAATGTCATAAAGTTAAATTTATCTTGTCATTTTAATTCCTTATTCCTCCTCATAATTCTTTTATGTTCCTTTAGATGGGCCAAATAATGTTCCTTTTTAGGGGTCGATTAGGTAGTTATTTGGGGTCTCGGTTAGAAAGGTTGGATCCATTATTTCCTGGGGGGTTAGGAGGAGGTCCGCCCCCTCCCCGGCATTGGTTATTTCCATGGTTCCTACCTCGTCTCCGATTAGGTTTCCTTTGTTGGTTTTAGGGGGTTATTTGGGTTTGTGTATAATTTTGTTGGGTGTAAAATTTCCCTTCCGGGATGGGAGGAGCTTGGGGTGGGGCTGGTACAGGAGCTACTTGTGGTGGGTTGGGGAAAGGGTATTAAGGGTTGGTCGCTGGAGGGGACGCATAACCCTGATGGAGTTCCCTTATAGGAAGGTCCATGGGAATGTGAGGTGGGTACCAAAGGCGCATACGAGGGTGTCGATTCAAAATGAGATGACGCACAGAAAATATCAGGGCCACAGTTCATTGATGGTTGCGCAGTATTAGTGGTGTTGTCGTAAGTAGGAGACATTGTGGGAGGAAAAGGCGCATAAGGTCTAATGATGGATGTGACGGTGCCAATAACACCATCAATGGTATGTGATGCCCCTATGGTATCCTTCCAATAGGAATATCTGCGAGGGGCATCAAGGATAATGGTATATAGGTAGTCCTATTGCACGTGTATAAGGTCATGGAACTGCAGGGATTTGAGGATGGGCTCTTCTTATGTTTGAGGATGTTTTGATTCCACATCCTTGGAAATGGCTGGGATAAGAGACTTTAAGAACCAATCTAAAACGGTTCAGTTGTCCAATTTGATCTTGCATAGAATTCTCCATCTATGCCACTCATGGATGTGGTATGTGATATGGGTAGCAGTAGTCTGTCTACAAGAAATAAGGACCTTGACACCAGCATTGTATCGAACTGGTAACTGTAAGAAATGCATGGAAGTAGAGGATAGGGATGGAAAGGTTGGATGCACCCCATTAGGATTATCAATGTACCAGTTGGATACAACACCAGTGAAGGTTCTTTGCAATAGACATAGTTGAATAGAGTCATCCACTATGGAGTTGGAGGAATACCATAAGTGGAAAGGCATGATATGATTATGAGGGTCCTCCCCAGCCTTCCCTTCAAACTTAGGAATGTATAAGGGGAGCTTGGTAGGCATAGGGGTCCATGTGGGGTCATGTCGAATAGGGTCATTGATTAACCTAGCCAAGTCAGGTAGGTTAAGGATGGCCAAGAAAGGAAATATAGCAGTAGGATGTGACATGGTAGGACCAATGATAGCGGTTGTGTTGAGCATTAGTTGTCATTGATGTCAAGTGTTTGACTTAAGAAAATGTCAAGTGTTTGACTGTCATCCAATTTGGGGAGATTGTTGATAATTGGTTGTCAATGATGTCAACTGAAGAGGATGTCAACTGTTTGACTTCCATTCAATGTCAAAGAGGATGTCAACTGTTTGACTTCCATTCAATGTCAAAGAGGATGTCAACTGATTTAGTATGAGTCATTAATATCGGCCTAAGTGAAAGTGGATACAACATTGCAGTAGACGTATGAAGAATATGCGCATGATAAAGAAAGAATGAACACCAAAAGTATATGCGCAATTGGTGAAGGTGACAGATATGTATGGAACTTTGGAGTATATCTAAGAGTGCATCAAGGATACATCCTGAAGGTGAAGTTTGAAAAAGTACATAAGATGATACATCATGTAGATCCAAAAGATACTTCATGAAGATCCAATTCAAGAATAAACACAAGTAATGGATCTTACATCATGTGGATCTTGCATAGAATTCAAGTCCACCAAGTCATACTCTCTCATGTTAGCAAATTGAAGGATTTGGTTGGACAATGGTACAAGTTCTCAAACTGCCAAGAAGTTGGTTTAACAAATGAGACAAGTGATCAAGCAAGCCTAAACATTGCTTAGTTGATTGTTGGGAGTGTGTAGGAAGAAAGGAACAAAAAATGGTTGGACAATCCTAAAATATTGCAAGCAAATCCAATAAGAATATTCTTTTGGTAAGTGGAACACGCAGGAACGGGCCTAGAATGGTGCAACGATTGAAGATCATATATGGTAAAATTCCACAGCTGACGAAAAAAAGTGCGCAACTCCCACAAGTGATGAAAAGGCATAAGTCAAAGTCCCACGAAGTAAAAGTTGGAGTATGAGCAGATTCAGTAAAGTATCAATACACCAAGGGCGCATCACCCAAATGCAATGATGAAGCATGGGTCAAAATATCACTAAGCATAACCTAGAGAATACGTATATTATGTATAGTATTGATATCACAAGGGCACATTACCCACAAAGGATGGTACAGAAAAGGTCATGGACATATCAATATGAAGTGGAAGATTGTGCACGTACCGTAAGGAAATGGTACATCAAGAGAGAAATGGTACACCACCAAGGTGTAAAGTGCCACCAAGTTGTGGACCTTGAGGGCACTTGATACATCAGATATGACACATCAATAACACAGATGATGACACATGGCATATGCACAATTCATGAAGTATGGAAGAAGGGATGCCACGAACAACTAGCTAACATACAATCTATGTAGGACATGTATAAATAGAGATGCAAGTTGGAGATTGAAGGTAATCTTGACATGAAGAACTTAAGTGTGTTTGTGTTAAAGTTTTAGTTTTTTTTGGGGCATCAAGGAGCTTGTGGATAGAACAAAATGATATAGCGAAGAGATGAATGTGCACATGGAGCAGAACGAAGTTCTGATGGTGCGCAAAAAGATGCTGTAGACCTGTGACAGTTGCGCAAACAATGAAAGAAAGAGATATTGAAGAATGCGCAAGTGTTAGATACCTAAAAAGGACAGTATCACACTCAACATGTCGATAGTCACAGAAGTTGAAGTGACAAAACCGTAGAGACACAACTGTAGTTTATCAGATATTGCACTAATGTCTGGCTGATGCATATGAATAGAAGTGAAAGCGTGCGAATTTTAAGACTCCAACTGATGCGCAACAACATAATAGTAGAATAAATCGATAGGCACATCACAATGCAGATGATCATAGACAAGTGCATTAAACTGAATGGACCAGTTATTTGATGCATAGGACATCATGAATTATCTGATAAAATGCAGCACTTAAATAGAATGCACACATCAAAAAGTGTGCAGTTCCTTCTGTTACTAGTGTTTCATTTCTAAACAACAAACTATCAGTTGAAAGCACAATATTAGTTGACCCTTGTAGTCACATAGAAGAGAACGTTAAACCATAAGCGCAAACTGCAGTATCGGCAAAGCACACAATACATGAAGCAATTCATTAACATATGTGTGAGTTGAGAGTAATGAGAAGTCAAGTGATGTATGCAGTGTAGTAACGGAGCATTGTTTACAGACAATCTGTCAGTGCGGACCCTAACCAATCTCCCTAGTCCGAATGGTTAGGATCTAGAACAAAAACAATAAAGAATACATAGATATTTCCTAGATTAACCAAATTGAAAAAGGTATGAAAGAATGATTTACCTTATGATTGTAGTGCTACTTCCTTGCTTGGTGTAGCTCCTAAGATTTAACTGCAAGAAAATGCACAAACAAGTGGAAACATACTAATTCCAATAATTATAATATGGAATATGGATTAGTCTATACTAGTAGTCAAAGAAACCAATTCTAAAGACCTTAATACAACAAGACTTTATGGAAATAATCTGTATTACTGTAAATTAAAGAAGTACATAGGGAGAGATTACAACCAAGCTTTGACGTTGCAACTTCTTCCCAACAGTCCTAGCCTCAAATATCCAATCTTTTTCCTCTTAATGGATGAAAGGGAATAAGCTCCAGTATAATTTCTCCAACGTTTAGGTGCTCTATCTTTTTTCCTTTAACTATGAAGAGAGGGCTTGTATATATAGGCCTAAAGGGATAGAATAGGTTGAGTATTTGTGGGAGAAGGTCAAGGGATTGTCCCAAAAGGTTAGGGAACCAAATTCCACATTTCCTAGTTCATAGGGATAATCCTCCATGAAGCCATGGGTTCTAGAAGGTGCTCGAACCTTATCTTTTTCCTTTTAAACTGACAGTTTCGCACTTTGTCCAAAGGAAACCTGCATCTTTGAGGAGTGACGCACCTTGTCCAAAGGTGAAAGGTGTGATTGACGCGCTATGTCAATGCGCAGAGCACTTCACCAAGATTCTGACGTAGTTTGTCAACGCGCAAGGTGCGTTGGGGTGACAACAAAGGGAAAAGGATAACCACAACTCTTCCTTCAATCAATTGGGCTTAAGTGATTTAGGAATCAAGACAAATGAAGGACACATAACTCATAATGATGAGATTTTGGTGTAACAAAATTCCCCCCAAAGCACGAAGCTAGCAATATAGGGTAGGTGAGGTGCTTTGATATATGGAAATTCGAGGAAAGAACCACCGGTTAAAGTGCTGAACAAAAACTTCTGCAGTACAATAACTCTGAGATATATGTCTCAGATGATTCGTAACATGGCTTCCGACCAATACATTGCAGATCCATGCTATTACTAACTGAATGGACACAATCATGGCTACTGAACACAAACGTAGATCCATGATGAGATGATTACAAATCCACATCCAATACAAGAGTGGATCCATGTGATATGGATCAAAAAGTATCCATCGCATCTTGGGTAATATACATAAGTTAAGCCAGGGTCTTCAATATGAACCCACAATGATACAAATATAACCATGTGATTACAAGGTGTTGAAGTCGAACACAGTAGAAACCACTTGATTACCGGTCCTTGATGTATACAAGTGCAAGGGAAATCATCATTGATGTCAATGATCCCCAAGGTATCAAAGTACATATCGCCAAATGTGAATCAATGAGTTGAGGTCGAACATTCGGTGGAATATTTCAATCAGAAGTCAATGATGTAAACTTACTATTGAAAGCGAGGTAACCTGCCATTAAGGCATGTAGGCCCAAGGTACTTGACTATTTTCAAGGTTCAATGCTTGGATGATAAGCTGAAGTCGACAAGGACGAACCCGTCGAAGGAGGGCCATGATGTTTCCCCCATCATCGACATGAAACGAGACCAAATATTTTTTGAGATATATCGGACTATAGAGTAACTTTTGAAACTGACTCAGAGGTAACTGTTGGCTGGGAAAAGTGTTCGTTGGCCAAATAATTAAAAATAGCCCAAACAAGATTAAGGCCTTGTTGCCTTTAAGGTTTTCTCTCAACAAGAGAGTCTCATGATCTTTTTTTTGTATTAGTTGTGTTGTTAGTTCCTACCTATTCAAACCAAATGAAAATTAGCTTAGTTGGATTGTTAGAAAAGATCTATTCTAATCTAATCATAACACAAAACTTTAGTAGCTGCTAAATTTGTTGTAGGTTTCCTCTACAAAATATGTTGACACAAACCAAGTCAACAGGGGTTCCTCATGCTGTTGAAATCCAACCCACCGTGATCTCTCTGAGCACCAGCCCGAACAGATTTTATCCCGTCCAACAACACCTGCAGAGAAGATGAGGTCTCACCTGAGATGTTCAAGGGAGAGTTGACGGAACCATGTTTCCGCCGAATGAAGGAGGATTTTGTGCATCATCTAATCAACTTATTGCAACATTCAAGAAATAGATCTAATCATTCAACTTGAGTATTAAGCATAACTGCAGCATCATTCAACAGATCTCATCATTGACAGAATCATAAATGCGCAACAGATATAACGGTAAAACATTAATTGTAGCAAGGAAACATTGCATCATTCACAGATTCATATCGCATACTGCATTCATCACATGGAAACACGAAAACACAATGATTCTGCTCAAAATGTTGTCATATTATATTCATCTTTGCAAAAACCCAGATACAACAAGATAATCCTTCTATCGCATACCCAGATTAACAGATAATAACAGGCAGATCCATCAACTCATGTGTCTCTCCATCGGTCTATCATCAACTATATCTTTGTTCTCTTGAATGTCTCTCAACACTTACAATGCTAAGTCTACTTATAGGCTTACGCCTTTACATTTGCGGTCCATTTAGGCAACCGTCTAACTACTTCTCAATAAACTTTACAAAAAGATGAACCCAAAACCCACATAATACGGTCCAAATGACCCAAAATACACATGATGCGGTCCAAATGATCCAACATTACACATGACGTGGTCTAAATGACCCAAAACTACATAAACTACTGTCGCCTTGCACATTGCTTTCCTCCTTTCGCAGTACCTTTGGCCTTGCGCAACATCCACGATGCTGCGATGCTGACTCATCAAACCGCCTTCCAACAGGCCCCCAACCAAATCTTGTGGCTCGACCTCGAGCCACATCATTTGGACATGGTGTACTCAGCGGTCTTCAGCCTGAATTCCTCATACTGCTGATCGACCTCTTTGACCTGCTCCTTCACTGCCGCAGCGGCCGCCTGACTCTCTGTCACATCCTGCGTGGATGGATGCTCACTCATCTTCGCAGCAACTTGCTGGTGACCCTCCTGCACAGCCTGTAGTGCGAAACTTTCCTTGAGCAAAAACTGTCCTCCAACCTCTTGGAACTCCTCTAGTTGTGCGCTGCGCTTCTTTTGGCGCTCTTCGGAATTTGCGACGTGCTGCTGCAATTCTTTTAGTTCTGTTGATTTGATGACCTGAGCGACTGGTGGCAGCGTTCTCATCGACACCTTTAGTGTTTCCATCTTCCCTTCCGCTTCTTGCCACAGCTTGGTCAGCTGTTCGAATTGCTCATCCTTAACGATGCTGCCCCAAAAATGCGCAATCTCTGCAGTGATCTTTGTCGCTTCCTGTTCCAACTAGCCCATCTTTGTTTCCAACTCCTCAATGGTGTGTTTCCCTTCATCTACTTGCTCTTGTGGTGTGCTAGGGTTATTTAGAGTTGTTAACTCCACATTGTCACGCTGTAATTGGGCGATGACAGCCCCAAGTCACTGCGCTTGCTCGATCAGATCCAACTGCGCGATGGGCTCTGGTACGTGCTGACATGCTTAAGAGACTTCCGCCTCTAATCGCACTCTACTATCCCAAATGGTGGCTTTTTCCACTATCAACTGATCCTACTCTTTCTTCAACTCCTCAATTGCCTGAGCTTTCTCTGCAATCATCTGTTCTAGCTTATCCTCCAACTCGTCAACGACCTCCCGCGCCGCAACTTCCTTTCCTTTTAATGTTGTAACCTCTTGCTGGGCCGCTGCCTCATTTTCCTGCGATCGCAGGAATTGACTGGTGATCTCCTGTATTATGTCCGCCATTTCTGGCTGGTAACCGCTTGTATGTTCGTCAACTCCTTCGTGGGCAGCCCACCAATGTTAATGGTCAAAATTTCTAACTGTTGTAGCAATGCCTGGAGAGCCTCATTGTCGGTCACAATCGTAGTCGGGCGGATGTTAACATTCCGAACCCGTGGCTCAGTGCTAATTGCGCCAACTACCTGCCCAATTGATACCTCCAATAGTCGCTACGAAACAATATCACATAAAGAATCAAGGTGAACGTTTACCTCCTTGAAACCTACCTCTGCCTTTGCCGTCATTTCTCGAGCTGCCACATTTGTTGCATTTGTTACAGCCACTATAAGTCATCCCAACTGTGCTTCCATCCTTGGAGAGGCCCCACTGATCATACCATGCTCCTGGTGTGCCTTCGTCCTACCCTCCTCAAGCTCGTGGTCTATGTCATCATCCGTGGGCGTTTGCGTTGATTCCTGATCCGAGTCATGGTGACTCTGTTGGTTCTATACTAGCGGTGGATCAACTGGGCCCATCGCTAGTGGTCCTGCTGCAACCTCCTCCAGACTAACTGGTTCCCACCATTATACAGGCCATTCGTCGATAATCACAGCCAGCTCCTCATCGGACAATTTGTAGTGTGTCAACAACCATTTCTTTTCGGGGTCATGCCATGCTTGCACATAAATAGCATGAGGCCCAAACGCAAAGTGAGAAATAGGTTTGTATTTTTATGCGGCTGCTTCGGATAAGCGAAGCACGCTCATTGTTGTTGATTGCAATGTCTCCCAATAGAGCCACAATTGCATTGTGCATTACTAAAGGCACTCGGGTTCTTGCACCAACCATAGATTCTGATAGCGCGCACCCTTACGGTCTTTCACGGCATCAACTTCTATCCCTTGGAAAGTATCGGACTCCTTCCATGCGACATGCGCGATTAAAATCAAGAACCAAATGTACGTGAATGCTCCCTTCCCATCTTGGACAGCTGCTGCGTCCTCTATCAACTGGTTTAACAAGAAGAGTGACCAATTCATTTGTATACCTTCCGCACACTGCTTCGCACACGCCACGACCCCCGAATTACACTGGTTGGGCCGATTCTTCTAGACCACTTTGCAACATAGTATCTTCACTCCGGTGCAGACCACCCTATCATTAATACTTCAAGTGCGGTAGGCGCAGCCGTCACGTTCTAATTCGTAACGCTGTACCAACGTTGCTTCCCTATTTTTATCATTCTCCTTCCCTATGAAGTATTGCGAAGGGTCCACGCCATCCTTCTGCAGCCCGGTGATCTCATCAATTAAATCAACAGTGACTGTAATTGCTCTGTCTAATCACAATGTCCCACCGTGGAAGCAGGCCAGCAACTGCTTCACACAAGCATTGACCTCTGGAAATCGCCCAAAGTGTGGCATGTTGATGACTCCGAACAATCCTACTTTGTCCAACCCACGCGCCCAATCTTGCGGAATCAGCTTACCGCTAATATGTGTCCCCGGCACACAGGGATCCGACACAATTTCCTTGTATGCCACCATGTCGTGGTCTTCGTATTTCACACGCATCAAGGCCGACACAATATCCGTAGAGAATTCCATTCTTGTTTGTAGTGCTGGCATCCCCACTGGGTATTTCTGATTTTTAGTGGGCTTTCGGATTGCCACACCAAGACGACAGGGGGGTACATACCCATGGATATCCGCCGCAGATATCCCTGCCTAAGCGGCGGAATATCCAATTCTACGGCTCGACTTCCCCACCTCCGTTGTGAACTCTTCCACAATAGTTGCAGATGATCTTAGTTGTCGTTTTCTCTGCGGGGACTCAGACTGCTTGCCCCCCCTCCACTTCTTGACTATGAACGATGAACCAACCGACATGCTGATGACTTCTTCTTCGATGCTCAGTGGCCGAGCTGGTGACTCTACCCCACTTGAAACTTCGACCACTGGTTCACTCAGCATGTCGCACCAGGGCCCTCTCTCGGCTCAACAATTCCTCACCCTCCGCTACTAGGAAACGTTCACAACTTGTTGTTAACAAACATACAACACTTAACTCAGCAACTCGACTCAACAATGCAACACTGAACTGCTCGCTCTACACAATGGTTCCTTCCGACCAGGGTCGGCCCCTTCTTATAGTGCCGAATTGCGTACATAACCATCATTACCAAATCAACCCATGCATCATGACCAAATCATGCCTTAATTACCCAAATACATCATCGATTCTATCAATCCAGCAGCCAGATCCGTCATTAATGCCGATCACTTCATCACGTGCCGCTAATGAATTGTCTTTAATTCCCTGCATTTATGGCCGATTTGACTAGGTCGTGACCCTGCAGCTATTGCGTCCCAATGCCTAAACTACGATACAAGTGCTCCAACTTGCGCATTATGTCCCTACTGGTGCACCATCCTGCCACCTCTCACTTTGCACTTTTTTTTTCCCGATGCGACTCAGGCATCATGCTGCTCGAATCCCGTCCTGTAGGGCTTCAACCTACTACAATTTACCAACTTTGGGAGCATCACTCCATATAACTGCAGGAGCTGTACTGCGCCTCCTGAAGTTATGCTACTGATGCGATATGGACCAAGTCAATGCATCTGCAATTTATCTGGATGTTTCATAAACTTACTGTCATACAATAGCACCAAATTTCCCTGCTGAAACTGTTTATTTTTTATATGGCGATCGTGCCAAGATTTTTTCCAATCCTTTTCCACGTGCTAGTGAAAACCAGCAATAAAGCGGTCTTCGTCGAGCTGTACCAGCTACTCCAGTTGCTCTGCCAATGTTGTCACATCATTCATGCATGTCACTGCCGCTATGCACAGACTCGGAACAATGTACTCCATAGGCATAATCGCTTCTTGGCCATACACCAATTTGAAGGGTGTTTGTCCCATCAACCTTTTTCAAGTGGTGCGATATGCCCACAAGACTGCTGGAATCTTCAAATCCCAGTCATCGCGGTTCGTGTTACACACCTTGCTCAGTGCATTCTCCAACACCTTGTTGAAAGCTTCCACCATGCCATTTTCCTACGGATGATACGGTGTACTCTTCTTATGTTGTATCTGAAGTTTTGTTGTCAATGCGCTGACAGTGCGATTAATTAAGTGACTCCCCTTATCACTCATCAATACCTTCGGGAAGCCAAACCGAGTGACAATATTGTCAAACAAGAAACACGCTGTTGTTGCAATGGTGCAATCTACAACTGGTGCAGCCTTCGCCCATCGTGTCAAATAATATGTCACTGGGATTATGTACCGTGCACCAGTCCACTTCCCAGGTGGGTCAATAGGACCCATGAAATCCACTTCCCACTAATCAAATGGCTGTAGTGTCACTTGAGGTATTAGCGGCATCTCATCCCTCCTGGATGGTTTTCCGGTCCTTTGACAAACATCGCAAGTTCGCGCATAATATGTTGCATCATTGTGAAGAGTGGGCCACCAAAGCCCTGCACGAAGCACCTTCCTGACAGTCACACGACTTCCATAATTCCCACCAGCCACACCTGCATGTGCTTCCGACAATATCTGCCCTTGCTCATGAGGCAGGACACAACACCTCAAGATCTCGTCTGATCCCAGTTTGTACAACTGCCCTGCAGTCAACTGAAAATCTGCAACCTTAACCAACAACTGCTTCTTCTGACTGGTGGTGAATCCATCTGGTGCGGTTCTTGTCGCTAGAAACTGAATGATTTCTTCATAATAGTCATCAGCTACTTCAACCCTGAATAGTTTCGCATCAGGAAACCCATCTTCAATGTTACTTGGTTCCTCCCCTGTCTTAATCCGCGACAAGTGATCTGGCCCTGCATTCAAGCGACCAGGCTTCATAATCACCTCAAAATCGAACTCTGGAAAAAGAAGTAGCCAACGACAGATCTTCCCCCCAACACAGGCTTATTGACTAGATATTTTAAATCGGAATGGTCTGTGAACATCTTGAAGTGACCTCCCAATAAGTAATGCCGAAACTTCTGCAATGCATACACCATCACCAGCCTTCCCTCTCCGTAGTGGTGTAATTCTTGTCTGCAGACATTAACTTCCGACTCGCAAAAGCAATTGGGTGATCCATATCTCCTTCTCCTAGTTGCGCGAGCACTACTCCCAGTGCAATCGATGATTCATCTACATGGACATGGAATTCCTTGCTCCAATCCGGAAATACCAGTATTGGTGCAGAAGCCATCTTAGCCTTCAGTGTCTCAAAATTGACTTGACATTCGGGGCTCCATTGAAATACTGCATCCTTCTTCAACAACTTTTCCATAGGGGTCGTGATCGCTGCATACCCACAGATGAACTTGTGATAATACCCTATGTGCCCCAACATCGCTCTCAACTGCTTGACATTGGTAGGTGGTGTTAAACTTAAAATGAGCACAATCTTAGCTGGATCAACCAACAATCCTTGCTTGCAGACAATGTGACCGAACAATATCCCAAAAGGTGCACAAAAAATACATTTCTTTAAATTCAGCGATATCTGATGCTGCCGACAACGCTCCAACATAAGTCGCAGGTTTTCCAGATGATCGTTGATCAACCCATAAACTATCCAATCATCCATTTAAACTTGCAAAAACTACTGAATGAAATCCCCGAAGGAAGCAACAACGACCCGAGAGAATATCGCAGGTGCGTTCTTCAACCCAAATGGCATCACTGGGTACTGAAAACAACCCCATTCAGTCACAAATTTCATCTTATGGCGATCCTCTTTCGCAATACTGATATGATGATAGCCAGAGAACCCATCCGTGAATGAATACATCTCTTGGCCACCAATGCCCTCCAGCACCTCATTAGTGAACGGTGTCGGAAATGGATCATGCAGACATGCACCATTCAGATTCCGCAAGTCGACACAAATTTGCACTTCACCTGTCTTCTTGTCCTGCACCACCATAGGACTAATCCAGTCTAACTCTTCAATCGGTTTAATGATACCAGCATCCAACATGTAGTCAAGTTCAACTTTGACCCATTCCTTATGTTGCGAATTCAACCAATATGGTCGCTGCCTTATCGGTTTTGCATCAAGTTTCAGCGGGATCTTCATCTCCCCTAAGTCCCCCAAGATTGCCTTCATCTCCGAAAAATTTGTAGGGAACAAGTCTTGGAACTCATGCAACATATCGGTGACCTTTTCCATCATCTATTCATCCCAGCAGTCGCCCATATTCGCAAACTTTGGGTTCTCCTTCATCCCAATGTTGATCTTCCTAATATTCAATGGTTGACTGATCGGATCAGTCGGTGCATCAGGAGCTACAACATCACGACTTCCTTCGGATTCTGGAATATTGACATTCTGCGGGTCATCACCATCCTCTGGCCCGCTAGTGATATTATAACATTCCATCATTGACTGCATATTGCAGTGCGTATGCGGATCCGCGGGATATTCCACTGGAACAGCTTTCAAAACGACATCGCGAATAAGCTGTAAAGCATTATGGACATCTGGGTTGGCATCCGCGAAGCTGAAAGTATGAGAAAAACAAACTATCAACTCTAACCATGTGGTAATCTCCCCTTGCAACTCAGCTGAAGCATACTATGACCGCGACATTTCATCCAAAGTATGGACAAAGGCACGGACCCACTCATCCTTTGGTCATGATGCCCACAATGTCTGACATTCCATCACATGACTTCCAGGGTCATTATTCCCATCATACCTGCTGGTGTGGTATATTTCTGTGTCGCCGAAGTGAACCGTCATCAACCTTCAACACTATGACCAACCAATAATTGATTTCTTGTTGTTTTCCCACCATCATGTTGGAGTAGCCTTTAGTGCCTCCTCCAACGCCAGCAACCATTGTGGTTCTGAGACCTTAGCTTCAAATGCAACTAGAAAATCAGATAGTCCAGGAAATCCCTCGTAGACCGGCAACTCAATAGTCTCAGTTGCGACCCAGCATAGAGACTGCGTAATCAACCCACACTTGCGAAGTGACACCTCATGCAAGCGATTCTACCAATTTTCTAAAGCATCATCGGAGTCGGAGGATGCAGAACTGGAGCTCCGCCATTCAAGATTTTCGTCGGTAGTCGGATGAATGTAATCTTCTGAAATGTTGTATGCATGGTCCCATCTACTTCCAACTTCATCTTTCACTAGTTGCACGTACCTGCGTCCTTCATCCGGATCCAACGGAGCTATGACTCTGAGGTTGCGGTTTTCAAAATTCATCATCCGCTTCTTAAAGTTAATTATTGCTGTAATGTCATTAGCCCAACCAATCGCCAAAAGCGCGGGATAGGAGCTTCCACCTTCAACAACCTCAATGACATAAAAATACGCATATGTCTTCATTCCCTCAATGTTCATGACGAGGCGCAGAACTCTCCCAATCAGTGTCACCTTGGCCTGATTAGCAAATCGCAGCTAAACCGGGGACTAGCTCAGTGTTGGGATCCCCATCTTTTGCCATGCTTGCTTTGTCAATATGTTAACATCAGAGCCTAGATCCAAAATAACTGAATCGACATCATAATCCCCAAACTGGATATTCATGCACATTTCTTTACCTGTCTTCTTTCTCTGTAATGAGTTCACCACGGACTCCCTCCGTCCCTGAGTCGGTCGACGCAAAAGACTCTCGATCTTGGCTAGATCATCAGGATCTCTTTCCAGATATAAATGACTTTCCAAGAAGTGCTGCAAGGTTCCATATTGACGCGACGGACCTATCTTTGAAGTTGAATAAAAAACAGGGGGCATGTCATAAACAATTGACATACCATGATATTTATCCATTGCACTACGTGCTTGAAAGAATGAATCAAGCTCGGTGTCAATATCGAACTGCGGCTTCTTCTTCCTAGCCAGTCGGATCAGAGGATGCAAACCATCTTTGCCTGTCATCTCACCTCCGCGAGTGATAACATCAACACAGCATCTTGTGTCCTCGGCTCTGTTGAAATAGTCGCAACAGTTTGTCCTTGATTCTGGTTCAGCGGCGGGTTCGTAGGCTGATTCACATTCTTGTTGGCGTTCTGATTCGGACAATGGTTCTGGTTCTGCTGCTGATTCTGATTCGGCAACTGGTTCTGATTCTGCAACTGCGGTATATTTCCTGCTTGCCATCGCGTAATCAACTGTGGACAGTTTTCAATAGTGTGATCATTAACAAAACAAAACGTGCACTGTGTCTGCAACTGTGGGCAATCTCTCTGGTAGTGCCCCAACACTCCACAATTATAACATTGGACAGGTCTGTGACCTCGTCCTCCTATGCGACCAAAGCCTCCACCGCGTCCTCCCCGGAATCCTCCGCGGAATCCCCCTTGCTGCTGATACTGTGGTTGAGGAAACTATTGCTGCATGGGATTCAGTTGCAACTGAACACCTTGTCCTAGCTGAAAGTACTATGGATGCTGCGGAGCCATTGGCATATGAGGATATTGTGGTATAAACTGTTGTGGTTGCGGCTGTGGTACAAACTACATCTGCGGTTGAGGTAGCGGCTGGGCTACATGTGGTTGTGGTTACGGTTGTTGTACAGCACGCTGGTCGTCCTTCGCATAGAATGCGTCGTACATTCTCTCGTAAAGCAAGCCATAGGTGCGGAAATCCTTATCTTCATGTCCCACAGACTTGCAGAATGTACAATACAAAATCATCGGCTTTGCGACCATCTTCTGCATGTATTGACACTCCTCATGTCAATGCCCATATACCAAACAGATGCGGCACCATGGCATACTGTTGCCACTCAGTGGGTTCGATGCTCCGGATACTAGATAGTTGTGGAAGTCTGGGAAGCTATCCTTAGTATGCCCTTTTGCACCACATCGCGTATACCAAGCCTCCTCACGATGTTCCTTACCCTTCTTAAGGTCTTACAACTGTATTGTCAAGTTGGGTAGTTGTGTCTGAATCTGCGACATGCGCGCTGCGTTCTCACCAATTGGTGAAGCTTTTAACAGTATTGCAATCTCCAGAGCCTCACTCGGCGTTGTAATGTTCTATTGCATCAACGGTAGTCGAATGTGAGGTAGTGATGCCACGATGAACCATTCTTTGTGCTGGACATCGCTCATGTCAAAGCTAACCCTTGCCAATAGTGTTTTGAATCGTTGGTCAAAATCCCACATAGTTTCATTAGGATACAGGAACTTGAACAAAATTCATAAACCAGACCAATGCGCGAGCTCGAAGGGTTGTCGCCAATTGTCCTTTCTTGGCCTCATCATTAGTAATTTTCTTGACAATCCATACTGCTTCAAATAAGAACCAATATTGCTCAGGATTATCTGTTCCATTTATGTAGAACAACGGCAACTTTGCATCTTCGCCCGCCATTTTGGGCTTCCTTCCTCTAGTCACTGAGCTACTAGCAATCAAGTTTTGTTGACACGATGAACACAATGGTGTCAAAGTTGTATTTCTTCCTCGTTGAGAGATAGTGAGCGGAGGTGTGGGCACGTTGCTGCTGGGGGTTGGTCCTGCCACTATCCTGGGCGTAGCCTGGTTTTCCTTGTTGGTACTATGAGGTCGCTTTGTCCCGTGTGGTATTCCTTCGCGGCTTTTCGTTTCGATCGCAGCAGGACCTTCTCCTATCCTCTGCCTATTTTCCTGTCGAAACCTTGCTCCTCCCCTTGTAAGACCACTCTCTTCCTCGGCTACCTTCACAGTCTCGTTGTAACTTTCACCCATCTGTCCCGTATCATTCTATGTATCGCCCCCCTACTGTCGTGGTATCCACAACCTCCGCCCACCAGGGTTCTACTGGTCAAGGTGCATCTTCAGTATGCCCTTTTCGCAAATGAGCATCTTAATGGACAATTGTAGCGACAACAGAAACCTACCCCTTGGTTCGTTGAAGAATTCCCTTTCTGCTTCACTATAAGACTTTGTCATATCAACCGCAAACTCAGTGATATAGCCTTCTAGTATACTGTCGACCCAGGCCTCAATAGCCCGTGATGCTTTGTTGTTGACTTCTTGCAGTTCTTGGATCAGTTCTGGGGTCCAAGCTGTCGGCTCACCACCTTGGAAGTTCCTCTTCTGATAGGTCAATTTTGCTAACCATTCATACAAAATGATTGGGAACTCACAGAAAAAATACTCGTGGAGACCGTCATGTATGTACTTTTCCAACCAACAATCTGTCGACAACCCAGGGTTCTGATTTTCTTTTTCAGCGAACTCTCGCAACTTTAGGTCGAACCAGTCCTGAATCTCCGATCTCGTCGGATGCCACAACATATCCTCATTTCGCTTCGCGCTATGGTGTTGGAAACAGAACCATTTGTTGACACAAACCCAGTCGATAGGGGTTCCTCACGTTGTCGACATCCAACCCACCGCGATCTCCCTGAGCACCAACCCGGACAGGTTTTACCCCGTTCAGCAACACCTGTAGAGCAGATGAGGTCTCACCCAAGATGTTCAAGGGAGAGTTGATAGAACCATGTTTCCGCCGAATGGAGGAGGATTTTGTGCATTAGCTAATCAACTTATTGCGACATTCAGGAAATAGATCTAAGCATTCAACTTGAGCATTAAGCATAACCGCAACATCATTCAACAGATCTCATCATTGACAGAACCATAAATGCGCAACAAATATAACAATAAAACATTAATCACAGCAAGGAAACATTGCATCATTCACAGATTCATATTGCATACTGCATTCATCACATGGAAACACGAAAACACAATGATTCTGCTCAAAATGTTGTCATATATCATATTCATCTTTGCAAAAACCCAGATACAACAAGATAATCCTTCTGTCGCATAACCAGATTAACAGACAATAACAGGCAGATCCATCAACTCATGTGTCTCTCCGTCGGTCTATCATCAACTATATCTTTGTTTTCTTGACTGTCTCTCAACACTTACAATGCTAAGTCTACTTATAGGCTTACGCCTTTACATTTGCGGTCCACTTAGGCAACCGTCCAACTACTTCTCAACAAACTTTACAAAAAGATGAACCCAAAACCCACATGATACGGTCCAAATGACCCAAAATACACATGATTACCCACGATGTGGTCTAAATGACCCAAAACTACATACAGCATCTGCGATGCTGACTCATCAAACCACGTGCCAACAAAATAAACTGTAATTCTAATTTTAAAACTAATTATATCCTTATTAGGAACATAGCTAACATAAGTATCTGATGTATAAAAAAATAATTATATTACTATTTATTTAAAGAAAATCAAACAAACAGTAGTATATTGAGCATGTCAATATTAGAGAGTCAAATAACCTTCTTTGATTATGCATATATGATTAACACATCAGATCTGCAATCATTCCAGGCAATTAAATAAACAGATAAATTGTATCTAATTTATATTCAAACAGATCAGCAGAAAACAATTTTACTGTCAACAATCCAATGCATCTGAAGCAAAAGCAATAAGAATTTATGGTTACAAAATTATGCTTGATAAAAAAAATTACAGAGTTATTTTGTATATCCAGAAACCATTTTTGGTAGCGTATCCCTTTCTCCACCTTCCCATACAAAAGAAACTAAGAAAAATTACAGTACTCTTGGGCAAAGAAATACCTCAAGTGCCATGGAGACCCCCTCTGTAAACAGTCGATTCCCTTTTCTTATATAGGCAATGAAGATTAATAACAGTCTCTTCCACAATGATTGCAGCAATCAATTATTCTAATGAGTTGGGCAGTCGAATCCTTGATTCTTGCGTTTTTGTTCTGTCTACTGAATTCATCAATCAATCGTTTATCCTTTTCTCCTTATCGTGTTCGATGCGCGGTCTTATCATCAGCTCAAGGGATTAAAATTATGGGATTCTGAACTATCTTCTGATGCCCTGATCAACTCATGATTTATTTCCAGATGTTTCCATCGAAATACTAAATTTTATGTGCTTCAAGTACCAGCTTAACCTGCGCAAGGGTGAAAACATAATATTATTCTATCTGATTAACAATAATCTTTTATTGTAATTTTAAATTGAGTAAATGTAAGACTATGACAATATTTTCTGGACTGAACAAAGAGATGAGTATAGATAAGATGATTGATGATGCAACAATCTTGAGGTTTCTCCACATGATTTGAAATTCGTTGTTTGCTTCTAGTGTTTTCTCCTTGGCTTGGTAACTCGACTCCTCTTATCTCTAGCCAACGATATGCGTTTTGAAAAACTACCTAGTAACTTATATTACATCCAAACTTTAACTGGAAGTTTTTTAACCATTTCCTTAAGGCGTGAAGTAAGCATTATGAGTAAATATCTCTTTTTTTCCCGGCGTTGGTTATGCATGAAACCCTTGATTCTTTGCAATTTTCCATTTTAGTTGTTGGCTAGTGTAACCTTCCATGACTTGGTGGCGTGCATTATCTCTTCTCGGGAAAATGGTGGTGTGTGAATATTCAACAATGCGTTTGGCATGGCTTCTTTCCCAGCAATCAGAGGCGAATTTTGTGTAAATATTGACATAGCAGTTAGACCATCGAACTTCCAACACGAGCTGGCATCATTTGATGATAACAGCTGGAGCGACTGAGTGAGCTGCCAATGACGTGACAATCTTCTCTCATCCTTTAGCATGCTAGATTTACTTCTGATTGGGTGCTTTATTCCGTGGTTCTGTGAGTTATTAACTTGAGGAAACTCCACGTGGATAACAACGGCTTAACATATAGGATATATTTTTTTTTTCATACAGAAAAAAGCATACTTTTACTAAAGGAAAAAGTTACATCAGAAGATACAGTAAATAGGCGAGCTGCCTAAAAACATCGATATCCGCAGTGAACTGCTTACCATGTTCAAAGATTTAAACCAGTGGCTGTGGTAATAAGTTATACAAAAATCCAGCTGAAGCGCAAGTGGCGCAAAACATAAAACATGGAAACTGATCTGAATCAACAGAGAGATAAGAAGAAGCAAGGAGGATTCCTCCCAACGCAGGCGGCCGTCCATCTCTCCCATTGCCAGTTTTGAAAGGGAGTGGATACTTTAACCATTTAATTTTAAGTCCATGTAAAACAAAAATTATATCCAAGAAAGTCCTCATGATATAACTCTAAATAAATCCAAAATAGATAATTTTAAAATCATAAATATTGAAGTCATATTATTGAAAAAAAGCCTTCAATAAAATATAATAAAACAATGATAAGGCTCCATAAGGCTCTTTAGAAGTTAAAGTAATATGACTTCATAAAGGAAATCTTTATCAAAAGACATGTAATTATGAGAAATAAAAACAACTTAATAGAGTTGTAAATATATATCATGTTAAAAATAAAGGTGTTAATTGTGAGAAAGATCAAAGAACTTCATTTATATATATATATAAAAATTATGATTTCAAAAATTAATCATTTTTTTAAAAATGTTAAAGTAATGAAGTTCTTGAAAATATCCTTTTTTAATTATTTAACACTTTTAATAATTTAACATGATATATGTTAGTGACAGATCCTTTGCTAAATATGTAAGATGTGACTTTAAGTTTATTTTATTAACAAGACCTAGAATCATTAGATGCATTCTTTCACATGAAGGAGATTCAATTTGTCTAAGATAATTAAACTATATGCTTTGAAGATAAAGATGAAGTTTGGTAGCTAACCATTGATAAAGAGAAGACTAATTTTTCATAAGATTATCGAAAACCAAATTGATCTAATTTTTGCAAATTGAATTGTGGAGTCAACGTAGATAACATCAACTAAGGACACACAAGTATTAACTAGAAACTAAGAGGTCAAAAGACTGAAACGACTAGGATAAGTGGAATCACCAAGACCTTATAAAACGAAAACCTAGCCAAGAGACAAGCAACACAAAGAGTGAAAGATCAAAGAAAGATAACTGTGAAATCAGATACCAAATCAAACAAGATAAAATGAAAGAAAACTAAAGGTAAGTATTTACAAGATTTCTAACGGGCCCCCCCTTGATTTTGAAAAATCAAGGGGAAGTTGTTGGGGCACCAACAAATGGCGAAATGCTGGGCGACCCAGTTATCTCTGCATAAAAAATCTGAAAATGATAAAGATAGGAAGCAAAAGAGACCTCTTGAAGTATAAAATTTCACACCACATGACCTTCTTAACTCACTAGCCTATATAGTAAAGATCAAACTTAAAATATTTTTACAACCAGATAAATTACCCCAAACATTATATCTAGAACTTTACAAAGATAAATGGTTATTGATATATGTAAAGTGAGGAAACTCCAACAAGAAAGAATATTCAAAAGCTAAAGATAGCTGAGTAAACACCACCATAATGATATGACCACCATACCCTCAAGAAGAAATCAAGATAATCTATCCCATCCATTAAAATACAAATATTTATTCACATTTCATACCATTTTTTTCTCTTTTAAAAAAAAAATTATTATAAAAGTATTTACAAAAGAGATTAATTAAGGACCTTTTTCCTTAGCTTGGTAACTCAATGATAGCAATGCCATTCACAATCATCATCTGAGTTGGCTCGTGATGAGACCCCCCGTCTCTCGATTTCACAACCGAGAGCCACTTCCCGGACTTGATGACCAGATATTGGCAATGTGAGTCTGATGATACCCATGATCATGAGCATGTCAACTCATTCATGATACCTCCTGTTCGTTAATTAAATTCTTCATTTATTTTGTAATTTTTTACAATTAGATGGTGATATTTATAAGAACCTTGGTTAGAGACTACTGCCCTGCATTGGTGACCAGATGTTGAAAACATCACTCACGAGAACTATCAGAGATGAACAGGACGACTTGTGATGAGACCTCATGTCTCCTAGTCTTTCAACGAATAGCCATCACCCTGGCTTGGTGACCAGATATGGTGATGTCATTCCAATAGGGCTTATGCTCATGATAGGTCGGCTCTATTAAGAGAACTCCTATTCTTTAACCAAAGCCTTAAAATGATTGGTTCTATTTACAACAAAAGTTAATGGATGGGTAGAAAAACCGAGATAAGACTCCTCAAATAGTATAGACAATCTAATGATGGCTAATGTTAACGACTCATGTAGTTTGCCAAAGAAACATACTTGATAGGTGAACTTACTGACTTTTGATACCATTTAAAAGATAAAAGTTTGAGAATAATGCATGGGGGTTTAACTAATTGGTTGACTAAGTTCGTGAAAGGTTTTTTCAAATATTGGACTATTTTGGTCATAGTAATAAGGTTTGATAGAACAATAAACTGCTTAAAATGCCTTCCTAAAAATATATCAGGCTTATTAGTAGCTTGCCAACACAACGTTATTTATTTACAACAACCCCATTTCAACTTCAAGCAAACCGAGAAAAGAAAAATGAAAAGTAAAACTCATTAATTTAACCAAAATGCCCAAACATATATACAAATAAACCTAAGGCAAGAACTGATTAAATTGAAATCTCAACCAAAAAAGTATGTATCATAATCCAAAATAAAAGAATTAGGCATTCAAAGCTAGTAAATCTTAACTCATAAGCAAAAAAAATTGATATTTGTTGAAACTTAAGTTACCATTGAAAAATGTAAATGAACTTGAAATTAGAAAACCAAGATACGGTCATAATCTATGAGACGAACTACACAAAATAATGTAAAAATCACAAGATCTTGACATGCATAAAGAAGAACAACAAATCTCCCAATATTTAATTTGACTGCAATATGATGATATAAAGGATTAAAATTTTGATAATTTCGCAAAAAGAGTTTAATAAAAATAGAAAGGGAGATACAATATACATATCAAAACGACGGTGATTTTGTGAAAATGTTTTATCAACTCGTCAATAGAGTCAAGTTTCGACAATTCCAATCCTTGATAGAAAATTGATTTTCCTTTAAGATTCTGATTGATGAATGAGACATTTAAATTAACCAAGCTTTCATTCGAAAATCCTAAAATAGAAATTCTATAAGCAATCCTAACTAAGTATTCAACTAAGAATGATATCAATTTGAAAATAAGCGAGCCACATTAAATTCTATGTCAAAAGAATGAAATCATAAGCAAAGTTAAAGATATATTCTTGTCTCATGGATTAAACATTTCATAATAAAGATCATGAATTCGCCGATATAATTTCAAAATATTTAAGAAGATAATATGGACAAGAACGTAAATAGTGAAATTAATGAAAACTTTCTTGAACATGTTTTGATGGTGGCTCACCTTTCATTGAAATTATTGATAGCTGATTTATTCAAATCAAAATTAAACTAATTAATTCACTAGATATCATACTCCTACGCTAAACTACATATATACAAAAGATCAAGTAAAATCAAATATCCAATGAAGCCACCGAAGCACTTCCAATTCTACAAAATGGAACCTGTCAAACATCAGTATTGGGAATTGAGGTGCTTCATAACAAAGGATGGAAAAAATAAAATTAGATTCACTATTTACAAAGAAAAGAAAATGAGAAGGAAATTTCTCCAAATATGATTCTTCCAACCATGTGTAAATCGGATCATGAAAATCAGATTGAAAGTTAGTTAGTATGAAGAAAAAATCCATTTCAAACTGATTCCACTTATACCAAGTTGAAATTTGAAAAGTGAGCCCTTTCAGACTAACTAAGTGGTTCCCTAACCTTTTGGGATAATCCCTTGACCTTCTCCTACAAATCCTCAACCTCTTCTATCCCTTTTGGCCTATATATGCAATCCCTCTCTTCATAGTTAAAGGAAAAGTGAGAAAAAAACCCTTTCAAGCTTGAATTTGTTGTGTGGATTGCAGGAGCATCGGTTGACCATTCAGCTTCCCGTCAGTTCCAGGTAATCCTAAACTCTCTTCCTTTCAATTTCATGATTGAAATTTTGATTTTCATGCATGTTTTGAGTGTTTTAAGGGTTCCTTTCGTAGGGGGAAGTGTGCTCCCTAGGTGACATACTTCTCCCTTTCAGGAAGTGCTTCACTCAGCATTGACGCACCTCCCGCATGGGATAAGTGCGTCGCTGATGCCCTGTCTACAAAGATGGAGTGCATCGACGAAGATTGGCCCATAAAATTTTAAATGGGGGACAAAAGAGGATTTCGTTTGCTATAAGATGGACCTAATTCCTTTCAAATTGATGTTTATACAGGTTTTGACACTCAAAATGGTGCAGTGGAAGGAAAATGAGCATGAAATGGAGGATGTGCAAGTGAAAAATGATCCACATTCCATCAATGCTTTGAGAGAGTGTGGGTTTCTCAATTTTTTCCATGTACAGGGGATGAGAGCCAAAATATAACTATTAGATTATTTGATCCGGCTGTGGGATGCAAACCAACAACATTTTCGAGTTGGAGCACACATCCTCACTTTGGACATTGAGGATATATACTTTCTAATAGGGTTATCCATGCATGGATCTCCAATGTCACTATCCATACTCAGGGGTGGTGACCGGACTACCAAGGAACTTATCGGACAGTTTTGCACTCTAGGTACATAGATGTTGGGTGGGAAAATTTCCATCAAGAACGTGCGGGACCGTCCCTTGAGAACTGTACTATTCACTATTGAGCGAGTGGCAAGTAGTAGGGCACCACATCAATTCACCAAGGCTCACATGCTATACACCATCGAGTGCATGGCTCCTACAGTGTTCAACTGGTGCGAAGGGCTCCTCGCAAACTTGAAGGAAAAATTTTCTAAGTGCTGAAGAGGGGATCTTAAGCAGTTTGGTTACGGATCCATTGTGGTCTCTTTCTTTTTGGAGAGGGTTCCCCTTCTCTCCCTAGGTTGAGATTAGTGATCTCGATCTGCGCAACCCACATATGCATCGATCGGATGAGGTGATGGCCTTTCATCAGTGGGATGAGGTGATGGCTCGTCATGGTGGTGGTGGGCCAAAGATCACCTATGGAACTAATTTCTTCAGGTGGATACATATCCATCTCATCATGGTGGAGGAATATGCGTATGCAAGGGAAAAATTCTGAGGAGATATAGACTTGGTTCTCCCCGAGCGAGAGCAGTGGGGAGAGATAGGTAAGAAAAATACTCCTTGTTTTTATGTATTTTTTCATTTTTTCATTTTTTTGTAGTACTGATATCTTATATCATGCTTACACAGATGTTGGCCCATTAAGACTGGTGGGATCCTCACCTATCGATAGATAAGGAGTGGTTTGTGAGATGGCAGCAGTTCATCAGGAGGTCGTGGAGAAGCTAGACGAGTTGGAGGAGAACCTCCAGTGGCTAGCGCCTGGCGGTAGACATTCCCAATATTTCTATAGATGACTTTCCATGAAACTATCAGCATAGGACTGTTGGAGTTTTAGGTCATTTTGGTCGATTACTCCGTCGGGTGGCCTGTGCCATCATATGCTATCATGAGCACTGTCCGTGATGGGATGTATATGCGATGATATACTGAAATCCACGAGCTTCAGATTTTTTCATCAGTACCTTTTTGTACAACATTTTACCAGACTTAATAAAATATTATATAGTGGTTTATACAATGTGTTTTCATGATGGATATGGATCTTATGTGTGTTTGCTTATACATTAATGAATAATTTACATGTCATGTCAATTTTGCATCTTTAATAAAAATGATTACAAATGTGCAATGTGCCAATCTAATACAAAGTTACCCAACGAATCAACAACCATATTCAGGCATCTTGGGATATGTTGGTATTGAATAGACTCAAAAGACTTTTCCAAGAGACGTAATTGTCGGAACAACCGAAGTAGTATAGGGTCATGGATAGCATAGTCTCGGTTTACATGGGAGACCACTAGTTGAGAATCGAGGTAGATGTCAACATGGTCCACACCAAGGGAAAAAACGTCGGTCAATAATCCAATCACCGTGTGATATTCGATGACATTATTAGTTGAAGGACCTAGGCAAGTTCCTCTTGAGATTATCAGTTCATTGTTAGGGAAATAGAGTACCCAAGCTTTCGAGGCAAGGTTCTGGGTGTGACGGCTAGTTCCATCTGTGAATCCATAGTAGGTTTCCATTTGCATATCCAGGAATAACATGGTATAAGAGAAAATCGAGATAATACCCTAACACACTAAAATAAAGTGTCACTCAAACACATGTCATGTACAATATATACATAGTATTGATGCAAGATAACTTAACCATAGTACCACTTTAGATAAATCCCATTCCGAGGCTCCCCTAAATATATTCCATCATAGTCAACCAACTCATATGCTCATTTCTTCAAAACACGTTTTACAATGTATCGCTCATGCCACATGGACTCAAGTTTACCTGCCCCCATCTTATCATGTTTTTGGTCATAAGTTAGGAACAAATCACCCTCGTTGAAGATACATGGTTTTACATATTTTTCATATTGGGCATTGATGTGTTTCTTATGCGCTTCATTGGCTAGAGATGCATCATGATGATTTCTCTCAAGTCTAGCTAATTATAAGAATCTTTCTTCCTCAGCAGTTGTGTTTGGTAAAAGTTCAACGGCTAGTTTCAAGGATGGAATTTTGCACTCAATAGGAAATACTGCCTCTAGTCCATACACCAACTGAAAAGGTGTGAAACCAGTGGCAGTTTTTAGGAAATTCTAGTATGCCCAAAGGGATGAAAAAAGCATCACATGCCAATTTGACTTATGAGTTCCTACCATACACTGAATCATGGTTTTCAATACCTTGTTGATGGCATGTACTTGTCCATTTAATTGAGGATAGTAGGGGCCTGATTTTTCATGCCAAAATCCCAACTTGGCGCTTAATTCATCTACCATATTATTTTGTAAATGTGATCCATGGTCTGTGACAATGGCTTGTGGGACTTTGAATCTAGCGATGATATGATTGAACATAAAGGGTGCGGCAGTTTTGTCGTCTTCCTTGTACATAGGCATAGCCTCGTCCCATTTGGTAAAGTAGTCAACATCAACAATAATATAACCATGCCCCCCAGCCGAGGCAGGCTTAGAGTGCATGAAGTCAATGCCCCATTTTGCAAAGGGGCCAACGTCAATAACTGTATGGAGTGGGGCTAGGTGTGTGTGATTTTTATGATGAAAAATATGGCAAAGAGGACACTTCTTGACCGCTTCCATACAATATTTGAAAATGGATGGCCAATAGTATCCAATGCGTAAAATATTCTAGGCTATATCCATCCTAGAGAGATGACTGCCACATGCCCCCAAGTAGAAATCATTCAGAACATGCCCGGCCTCTTTGTGAGTTAAACAACGTCATAAGATGGAATCAATGCCATGGCAATAGAGGGTATCACCGATGATCAAGTAATATTTCACATGGTGATGGATACAACAACGTTCATCACATGATAAGTGAGGTTCAAAGCATTGTGTTTGGAGATATATGGTGACATATTCGTACCAGGGGTCATAAGTACTAATAAGAAACAATGATTCATCGGGGAGAGAGTCAATGGGATCAAATTCTTGATCAGTACGAGAAGATCACAGATGAGCTCCGCAAACACTATTGATTTTTTGGATTTGGCCTTTTAAAACTGTAATCGAATTCCTGAAGAATCACGATCCAGAGTGAATATCTCCCCCCTAGTACTTGGAAAGTTAAAACATAGTACATAGGGTTGGAATCAACAATAATAGTGGTTGTAGAGAGTAAAATATAATGACGAAACTTCTGGATGGAAATGACCACCTCCATAGCCAACTTCTCTACATGTGAATAACAGGTTTTGGATTCTAAGAGACCCTTACTAAGGTAGTAAATCACATGTTCTTGTGCGTTACTATCCTCCTACACTAGAACCATACCAATAGTTGAGGTAGATGCAACAAGATAGAGAATATAATCCTTGGTGTAACCTTGTGGCTGTAACACGGGTGCATGGGTAATAACGTGCTTGAGGTTGTCAAATGCACTTTGTTCATAGTCATCCCAAATAAACGAGACGTCCTTCTTTAACAATTACATATAACCCTGTGTTTTTTTTCCAAAATTGCACACGAAACGACGCAGGTATTTTTCCTTCCCCTACAAACTTTGAAGTTATGTAATGTCCATAGGTGGGGGTAGGGATATGATGGCCTCTACCTTGAGGGAATCAATGCGATTCCCATCCTTTGAAATGATGAAGCAAAGGAGACATCTGGACTCCACATAGAATACACACTTGTGTGGATTTAAATGGATGTTATACCGTCGATATCTGAGAAACACAGTTATTAGATTATAGATGTGAAACTCATGACGTTTGGAATGGGTGGGTAAATCACCAAGGTAGGGTTCCACAAAATACTTAATATCGTGAAAGGCATACGATATGGCCTGCTGGAATGTGGCGCCAACATTTTTAAGCCCAAAAGGTAATTTTTGATATGCAAACATACCCCATGGTCAAATGAAAGCGATTTTATGTTGATCGACTAGGTGGATCTCAATTTGATTATAGCAAGAAAATCCATCCATAAATGAGAAGATGACACTTTTGGCACCGTTGTCAATGATTTGGTCAATAAATGGGGTAGGGTAATATTACTTGGGACAAGCCTTATTGAGATCCCTGTAATCAACGCAAACTCTGATGGTTCCTTGTTTTTTTGTATCCAGGACGACATTAGAGACCCAAACTATCAAGGGGAT
The DNA here is from genome assembly GCA_027924585.1 of Larix kaempferi. NCBI lineage: Eukaryota > Viridiplantae > Streptophyta > Pinopsida > Pinales > Pinaceae > Larix > Larix kaempferi. The sequence continues at coordinate 26,243,444 of BSBM01000910.1, forward strand.
AGGATAAATGAAACTAGCTTTCAACAACTTTTCAACTTCTGCTTTGATAGCCGTAGTCTTTCTAGGGTGCTCTGGACAAAGTTTTTTTCGGACAGGTTTTGCGTCGGGATATGTTTTGATTTCATGCACAACAATGGCAGGATCAATCCCGGGAATTTCTTCGTATCTCCATGCAAATATGTCGCGTAATTATTTAAACAAGGTCATATAAGTATTGATTTAATAGGGAGAACAAGTTTGGCCAATGTGGATGTGTCCATGACACCTTTTTTACTGAGATGTCTATGGTGGTAGTAGGCATAATGTTTTCCAAATTCCCATCAGTTATCATATGCTGGGTAAGAATAGGATATTGAGGGTTAGGAAAGACATCCAGTGAAACAATAGTGTGAATCGCGTTCTCTACCGTTTCTAAAGACGGGAGGAAAGACAATCCATGATGATAGCCTTCCCATGGAGGCTCATCCAAGGTCATAATATCCATGATCGATTCATCAAATTGAAAATTCTGGAAGAGATGTTCTGATGATGGTGAGGGTGAGTTCCGCCTATATGGGAGAGAACTTAAGTTAGATTCCACCATGCGGTGCTCATCAGGTAGTGCAGACGCCAATTAGATGGATTCATAACTGCATTCAGCTGGGCTGAGAGGCATATGATCTCCAATCGAATTAACGTCAATCAAATCGGGGAAAATCCAAGGATCCATCGGGTTGCAGGAGGATGGGATCACATAAGAGATCATGTTCACCGTGGAAACATGTGATCGGGAATCAGGTGTTGGAAAGACACCCATTAAGGAAGCAGATTTTATGAGTTGTCACCTACCCAAATTTCTGAACATTATTATTTATTTGCAAAAATACTTTATGTTAAATTTAATTACAAGTTTTGTAATTATGATCAGTTTTGATCATGGATGAATGTAATTACTGAATATTATTATTTAAATAAATTAATTAGGAGACAAACACTCAAGAGGACTGTTGAATGAGTGTTCACTCACCCACTAGGAGGAATGGAAGTTGTTGGAAGGTATGGGACACATGGTAGCAGTTACATCACACCACTAACTGTTGGTTATGGGACAACTTCCCCTAAAATAGGGCATTATCCCCCAGGTGGGGGGAGTGAGCAGGCAGCTCATTTAATGACCTATTAACATTTGAAAAGGCCTAGGTAGCCTATAAAGGCAAATTCAAATTGGGCAGGCAACCCTTAATCAATATTTCTGCAGAATATTTTCCTCTTGTAAATCAGGTGATTTCAAGAGAGATTCGAATAAGGGAGGTTAGTGGTGATTGAAAACTGAGTTTTGCTTATTTACTGAGGAGAAACAGAGTTATAGGAGAAAGACTTTTTGGAATGCTACCTAATGAAGATTTAGAAGATTACTGTTACAACAAGAAGAAGTCCTAATTATTGAAGTTTCTTCCTCCTGGTGGTTCAGTGAATAGGCTCGAGGGTCCTAAGACAACATTTGACTGTTTTCAGCAGTTTGGTTGGGTGGAACAGTCTTCCTGAGATGTTTGTTTCCCTACAGAGTTTCTCAGGTTCTTAAAATATTTCCTAACTTATTCTCAGTAAATAATTATGTTCTGTTTATCTAGTATTATTCTGTTTATTTGTTTTCGAAAAGAATTTAATTCTGGAAATGTTTAAGTCTGAATGTTTAAGTTTAATGTTAAATTGATAAATCAATATCCCCATTTTTCCACATGTTGTTTGGCAGCATCGTACTCTAGTAGAGATATGCAAATTAAAATAGATTAGAAGATAGGCAAAATTTTCCATTGAATTCAATAGATAGATAATAATCTTATATGTATCAGTTTTTTGTTCCTAAGTTAAATAATTGTAGGAGGTTCTGTATAATAATTAGTATAAATAATATTTCCTCAGTTATATGATAAACAGTCAATAAATAATTCTTGTATAATCATCCTGCTTTACATATAAATTATGTCCAAGAAGGTAGATAAAATACATACTGTATATTGTTTTATGACTGCTAACATTGAAAAGAACATTCTTTTTACTAAGCTAGAAAACAATAGTTTTTCACACAAACTTCATATTCATATATTTCACTCACACACAGTTCCATTACAATTTCTACACCGGTATTATATGTATACAAAAATTTAAATTATAGATAGAATTATAGTTTACACAGTCTTCATGATTTTCTGCATTATACATTCACATTTCTTTCATTTTCTATGGTACTATGGTATTAATTAGAAATGTAATAAATGATAAGAATTTACTAAACAAAACTATTATCATCATGTATTTATTTTCATATTTTCTCTTTTATTTTTTTTATATAACAAAAATTTATACTCTTTTCAAACCTGGGATCGAAACCAATCCAGTATCATTAATAATGTTCAGATTATCTTCTTCATCAAAACAAGAATGAGGTTTGAACCTATTCGTTTTTCTTTGCAAAACATTATTGAAATCTCAGTTCAACCTTTACTCTATTTTAGATTTCAAAATTTGAAAAATAAGAACACATATTATCAACCTACAGTATCAAGACAAACCTTACATACTCATACGAAAAGTTAGCATACATTCCATCTTGAGGTTGAAATTAAATTATACACAGAACCCTTATCATCAACGATATATTCAAACCCTAAACCAGTTCGAAAGGCATTGTAGTAACCTTCAGAATGAAGTCGTTTTACACATATATTTAACCATTATAACTTAGCATGTAAATTTATTTATCCAAGGAAAGAAGTATCATATACACAGTGAATGAGCCTACGGCTCATTTCAAAGCTTAACCTTTGAAACGTGATTTATCATAACAAAGACTTTCAACATAGATTGCAAATAGAATTAAAATCAGGGTTTATCCCAAGTTTACAGCAGTTGCAAAAGAACCCATTATACCAGGACATCGACGAGCCATAGCTCTAGTCGGTCTCACAAAATTACACTTACAGAAACAAGGAACCTTTCAAACGCAAAAACAAGAGCCACAAGCATGTTTCGAGATTTCCTCAACTAGCAACAATGACAGAGAAAATGATGAGTCTCGTTAAGAAGAACCACTTCAACCACTTTCCAAGAGAATTATGAGGGTTATGGAAGACCCAAGGCTTACCGGTGTTGAGGCACACTAACACCATTACCAAATCGTTACTCTTTTGCTTCCTTAAACCCTGCAGCTGACAAACAATGGAGTTAAGTTAGCTAAATGTTACATTAAAAACTAAAAACGAAACACATCAAAAATTGTTCCACCAAAGAATAATCGCTTACCTTCGTAAACCCTGGCCAAGTCTTGAATCTCTCAGACAAACGATGAGCTTGGTGCTGTGAACGATACCAGGAAATTGTCAACCATTATTTCGATAAGATTCCAAACCAGAGACTTAGGTCGCCATTAAACCAAACGCCATTGCAGAAGTTTAAGACCTGTAACTTCCACTTGTTTAGAAGTCTCAAGGTCGAATCTCTCCCAAGGTTTCAACAGAAATTTTGGTAGCCTATTGGCCACCTCCAACGAAGACAATAACACAATGAAACCACTTTCCCAAGTTGATAAACTCAACACACGGTAGATGTTAGGGTTTTCATCCAACGACCCACTTCCATTTTCATCGACGGTCTCCACCTTGCCAACAATCGTAGCATCGAAATAAACGACATCAAACATTTAATGCCTGACCTAATTTGCAGGTCGACTTGCCACGATGGCACACGGTGGAGCAACACATTCAACGCATGGTATTTAACTCTTACACAACAACAAACATGGAGGCATTCACGTCTACATGGATCTCTGGGTTCACCACTCAGCAGGGAGGCAGTATCAAATCTTAAATACAGGATCATTACGTGATCTTTACAGTAGCCCGGAGATCGATGCCAGCTCGCTAACCATCGACCTATCAAGATCCATATTAATGGCTTGTCAGTGTGTTCGTTGTGACTTTAACCATTGCTTTCTCATATTATTTCAATATTTAAAATCGTCATAAGTATCACTATTATCCACGAAAGGTTTAGTTAAATTATATTTCATTATAATGCTATCATTTCGACTTATTACAAGTTAATAATACATTACAACATGTATTATCGTTTTATTTAAATGTTTGTAATTCATTGCAATGGTTTGTATACATACAATGTTAATAATAAACCAATAATCATGATAATCACACCACTATAGTTACGAGACCTTGAAATATCACGATTATAGAAGGATAGAGATATTATTCATATCTTATTTTTGTACCATAGTTAACCTATGGTTGGTCTTTGTTTTAAATTATATAAATACTATTAATGACTAGTCTCTAGGTAAAAACTACCTTGCTTGATTAAGATATATATAGTTATAGTGGTGGGTATGAAAGGTGAACTATAAGTATTATATAGTTAATCAATAATGTTGTATAAGTTCACAAGCACATACATGCTATGATATAAAGTTGGTAATAGGAATAATAATATTTTCTCCAACCCCTATCCACTTTTATTCTTGCGATACAACGGTACTGTACCCTCATGGTACTACTAGCTAAATGGTAACAACAAGACAGCTATGATGACGACAGAACCATATAAGTACAATAACGACTACAGTGACGAAGCTGCTATTTAAATTCCTACTCAAACAAGCTAACTTGAGTTGTTATCACTTAGATACAAGACGAACTTTGGAAAGCAGATGTGCAAGTATGTGAATCGTACCTGTGTGCTTTTTAAATTGCAATAGTCTCTATTTATTTTATTTTTATTTCAAAACGTCGAAATTTGCGTTCACATGAACTGGAATTTGTTGCAATCATGAAACTCCTTACCTGTCGTCTCCACATAGAACAGGTCTAATGCTTTAGCGTTGCAGCTAAGTAAGCTTTGGGGTCCCTCATAGGACTCCCTTGGACAGTAAAGAAGCAAACTGTCAGTATTGTCTCAAAGAAAAAGTACCATGTCATATTTCTAACCTGGCATTTCATTATTACATCATTCATACATTTCATTGCATTAAAAAGGTGTCGCATCAAAAGTTGATCTATTCATGCATTTAACTATCTTAATGATAGTTGTTATAAATATAATTAAGTTGTCGCTGTCATATTAGTTATAATAGAATTTTAATTATTTAATACAACAGTTGTTAAGTTAACATTGTTGCAGCTCGCATTATTAAATTCCGCAGATACAAATTATCATTTTGTTGCTAATTACAAAAATTTTAAAATTTTATGAAATTATGGGATGTTACATGTGGTATCAGAGCACAGATTCAAACTCTAGGCCTAATTTAGGTCCAAACACGCAATAGAAAACTTTTATATACAGCAGAAAATTCTTTTTGCAGCAGAAAATCATACTAACTTGAAAATTTTATTATTATGTTATCAGAAATTTATTTTCAGTTACAGATATGGAGAACTCAGCTGAACATTTAAGTGACAGATTTCAGCCAAACAGTCACATTTCAGGACAACACTATGTAGAGGAAGGTCATAGGGAAATAAATGACAGTTCGACGGAACTATTACGTGCCTTTCAAAATTTAAAAGCAGAAATCAGATCTATGAAACTAGATAATGAAAGGATTCTACAAGCACAAGAACAACTGAATCAAGTGTTGTTTGAACACAGCCAAACAAAGGAACAAGAGAAAAACAATGAGGATATTTCCAAAGTTGAGGACATGCCTGACGCTGATAAAATCAGAACATCAGATTCAGTGAAGGAAAAGATAGCTCAACCTCGTTTGGAGATGCTATTGTAGAACGCAAAAAGAAACGTAATTACACCAGTGACAGCAGTGAAGAAGATTCCAAACCAAGAAAGAAAAATAAAAAAGAATATGAGCAGATTTCTGGAGAATTCAAGAAGATAAGACCTCCAACTTTCAATGGAGAAACTGAGAAGGGTGAGACAGTTGAAGCTTGGCTGTCAGGAATGAAGAAATACTTCCATATCTACAACTATTCAGAGTTCTTAAAAGCAAAAATGGCTATATATAACTTAACCGGAAAAGTGGATATCTGGTGGCAGGATGTCAAAAGGGTAAAGGGCATCAAGGATAAAGATGTAAGCTGGAGTGCTTTTAAACGATATTTCAAAAAGAAGTATCTATCTGAACTGTACTACAAAGAAAAATCTAAAGAATTCTATGATTTGAAGTTGGGAGGTATGAACATGAAGGAACTGAACAGTAAGTTTCTGAACTTACTAAGATATGTACCCTACTTCATAGAAGAAAAACCAAAAATTCAAAGGTACTTAAGTTGTTTACCTTTCAACATTAAAGACAGAATTGAGTATGACAGTCCTAAAACATTAGAGGAGGCTATGAGGAAGGCAGTTTTCTGTTATGATACAAATTGGAAGAGAGAGGGTATGTCTAATTGGAAAAATCATAAGCCCAACAATTTTGAACAGAAGAAGAAAAAATTCAGATTCAGTGGGTATTCTGGATTCCAAAGGAAAAATTTTCAGAATCGAAATTTCCAAGGAAATAATTCACAGCAGAATTCTACAGCACCGAAAAATGCATCTAATACTGCCAAGACCAGTGAGCCAAAGACACATATTAAATGTTTTGAATGTCAAGGCCCTCATTACACATCAAACTGTCCCTTATGGAAGTGGAAAGCAAACAACATCAACTCTATTTAGACTGAACCTACTGTTGGAGACGTAGCAAGGGAGATGCCAAGAATTAACGCAACACTAGAAAACAGGAAAGCAGATCATCAAATCTCCATGGTAGAGATTGAAGGTACGATATATGACCATCATGTTACTGTTTTAATTGACCTAGGTGCTAGTTTAAGTTATATATCACCAGATGTTGTAGAAATTCTTAAACTGAAAACTGAAAAGTTTAGCAAATCATGGCTAGTTAGACTAGCAACTGGAACAAAGAGGAAAGTTTTAGATTTTATAGAGAACTGTGTTTTATCCATGAACAATTTGCAAACACAAATCAAGCTGAATATTTTACCTTTAGGTTCATATGATACTATAGTTGGGATGGACTAGTTAGAAGCCCATCATGTCATCCTAGACTGTTATGGAAAAAGTTTTACATGTTTAAATGATGAAGGGAAAACTGTAGAAATAAAAGGCATTCCAAGGAAGGTAACCCTTAGACAAATTTCAGCCATGCAAGTTAAGAGAGCAATTAGGAAGGGATGCCAAATGTTTGTAGTAAACGTGATAAATGATGAGATTCTGGATAAAGAGGATAAACTGAAATTAGAGGACATACCTGTCCTAAAAGATTTTAAAGATGTATTTCCTGAAAAGATTCCAGGATTACCACCCAAAAGAGATTTAGATTTTACCATAGAGTTAATGCCAGGAGCAGTACCAAATTCAAAAGCTCCGTACATAATGAATATACTAGAGTTAAACGAATTAAAATCTCAGTTGAAGGAACTCATTGACAAGAAGTATATTAGAGCAATTGTGTCTCCTTGGGGAGCACTTGTCATCTTCGTTAAGAAGAAAGATGGAACATTAAGACTGTGCATAGATTATCACCAGCTTAATAAGATGACGATCAAGAATAGATACCCAATGCCCCGCATAGATGATCTATTTGATCAGCTACGTGGAGCAACAGTATTTTCAAAGATTGATCTAAGATCAGGGTATCATCAAGTAAGGGTTAAAGACGAAGATATTTTCAAAACAGCTTTCCGAACTCGGTATGGACATTACGAGTTCGTAGTCATGCCGTTTGGCTTAACTAATGCCCCGGCTGTATTTATGTGTTTGATGAATAACATTTTGCATAAGTACTTAGACAAGTTTGTTGTTGTGTTTATAGACGATATTTTAGTGTACTCAAAAAGAAAAGAAGAGAATGATGAACATTTACGGATTATCTTACAAGTATTAAGAGATCATCAATTGTATGCCAAATTTAGTAAATGTGACTTTCACAAAGACAAAATTCAGTATCTAGGACACATAATTTCAGCAGAAGGGATCTCAGTTGACCCCGACAAGATAAGGACCATTAATGACTGGCCGGTTCCGAAAGATGTGTCGGATGTGAGATCATTTATGGGCATTACGGGGTATTATAGAAAGTTTATAGAAAATTTCTCAAAAATTTCCAACCCCATAACTTCCTTGCAGAAGAAAGGGAAGAAATTTGTTTGGGATCAGAAATGCGCTGAGAGTTTTAAGAAATTAAAGGAACTATTGACGACAGCACCTATCTTGAAGATAGCTGACCCTAACAAGGATTTTGTAGTTTGTACAGACGCATGCAATGATGGACTCAGTGGAGTCTTGACACGGGAAGGGCATGCGATAGCATATGAATCTAGAAAGCTGAAAATACATGAAAATAATTACTCTATATATGATTTAGAGTTATTAGCAGTTATTCATGCCTTAAAAATGTGGTGTCATCACCTTATTGGAAGAAAGTTTACATTATTAACAGATAACATGGGTCTGAAATATTTATTGGATCAGACAACCCTGAACGCTAGACAAGCTAGATGGTTGACATTCTTAAGTGAGTATGATTTCAAAATTCAACATATCAAAGGAAAGGAGAACAAAGTTACAGATGCCTTGAGTCGCAAGGAAAAACTAAATTTCATTTCAGCAATCAGTAATTATTCAACTGATTTGGAAAATCAGATTTTGGAAAAAGGTGAAACAGATGAAGAATACAGAAAAATGAAGGAAAAGACAACCAATAATAGTTCTGAAAATTGCATGATAGATTTTAGAATTAAGGAAAATGGTCTATTACTGTATAAAAACAGATTGTATGTACCAAATATACCAGAAATAAAATTTCTGATATTAAATGAGATGCATAAAAGTCATTATTCTGGTCATCCAGGATATCAAAAGACCATCACTATGCTGAGAAAAGAATACTATTGGCCCATAATGAAAGATGAAGTAGCGGAATACATCTCAAAATGCTTGGACTATCAAAAGGTGAAGGTTGAACATCAACATCCTGCTGGATTGTTGCAACCACTACCAATACCAAGCTGGAAGTGGGAAGTGATCAGCATAGATTTCATTACTAGATTGCCTAAAAATCAGAAACAATATGATTCCATCATGGTGGTGGTAGACAAACTCAGCAAGGCAGCACATTTCATACCAGTGAAGACCACACATAAAGAACCATACATTGCAGAGATTTTTATGAAACATATTTTTAGACTACATGGAATACCAAAGGTAATAATTTCAGATCGTGACTCAAAGTTTACAGGAAACTTCTGGAGATCATTATTTAAGGGATTGAATACAACTGTAAATTTCAGTACAGCATTTCATCCACAGACGGATGGACAGACAGAAAGGGTAAATCAAGTGTTAGAAGATTTATTAAGAATGTATGTTATGTATCAACCTGGTAAGTGGGAAGATTATTTGCACTTAGCAGAATTTGCTTATAATAATCATTATCATGCTTCAACCAGACTTAGTCCTTTTGAAATTCTTTATGGTAGAAAATGTAATACACCTGTTTCGTGGAATGATCCAATCAATAGGGTTGTTTTAGGACCTGAATTATTGCAAGAATTAGAACTAATTGTGAAACAGGTGCAAGGACATTTAAAAGCTGCCCAAGATAGGCAGAAAAGTCAAGCAGATTCAAAAAGAACTCATAAAGAGTTCCAGGTGGGTGAACATGTGTTTCTCGAGGTAAGACCGAAAAAGAGTTCACTAAAATTGGGGAGCTGTGCCAAGTTGGCACCCAAGTATTGTGGTCCTTTTGAAATATTATCTAAGGTTGGAGTAGTAGCATACCAACTGGGTTTACCACCTAACCTAAAAATACATAATGTTTTTCATATATTGTATTTAAAGAAATATGTGCACGATACTACTCATGTTGTAAACTAGAATGATGTACAGGTGGGACAAGACGAAGATTTTTCGATGGAACCAGATTGTATCCTTGGAAGGAGGGAAACTATTCTCTGGAATCGCAACATTAGGCAAGTGAAGGTGCAATGGAAGCACCTTAGCCCAGAAGAGGCAACCTGGGAGTTGGAGAGCAGTATGCAGGCAGCATACCCAACTCTATTTCAGGAACACTCAAGGAGTGACTAGCCAACATCGAGGACGATGTTAAGACTTAAGGGGGGGTGTATGTCACCTACCCAAATTTCTGAACATTATTATTTATTTGCAAAAATACTTTATGTTAAATTTAATTACAAGTTTTGTAATTATGATCAGTTTTGATCATGGATGAATGTAATTACTGAATATTATTATTTAAATAAATTAATTAGGAGACAAACACTCAAGAGGACTGTTCAATGAGTGTTCACTGACCCACTAGGAGGAATGGAAGCTGTTGGAAGGTATGGGACACATGGCAGCAGTTACATCACACCACTAACTGTTGGTTATGGGACAAATTCCCCTAAATAGGGCATTATCCCCCAGGTGGGGGGAGTGAGCAGGTAGCTCATTTAATGACCTAGTAACATTTGAAAAGGCCTAGGAAGCCTATAAAGGCAAATTCGAATTGGGCAGGCAACACTTAATCAATATTTCTGCAGAATATTTTCCTCTTGTAAATTAGGTGATTTCAAGAGAGATTTGAATAAGGGAAGTTAGTGGTGATTGAAAACTGAGTTTTGCTTATTTAATGAGGAGAAACAGAGTTATAGGAGCAAGTATTTTTGGACTGCTACCTAATGAAGATTTAGAAGATTAGTGTTACAACAAGAAGAAGTCCTAATTCCTTAATTTTCTTCCTCCTGGTGGTTCAGCGAATCAGCTCGGGGGTCCTAAGACAGCATTTGACTGTTTTTAGGAGTTTGGTTGGGTGGAACAGTCTTCCTGAGTTTTTTGTTGCCCTACAAATTTTTTCAAGTTCTTAAAAGATTTCCTAACTTATTCTCAGTAAATAATTATGTTCTGTTTATCTAGTATTATTCTGTTTATTTGTTTTCGAAAAGAATTTAATTCTGGAAATGTTTAAGTTTAAATCTCAGTTCAACATTATTGAAATCTCAGTTCAACCTTTACTCTATTTTAGATTCAAAATTTGAAAAATAAGAACACATATTATCAACCTACAGTATCAAGACAAACCTTACATAATCATATGAAAAGTTAGCATACATTCCATCTTAAGGTTGAAATTAAATTTATACACAGAACCCTTATCATCAATGATATATTCAAACCCTAAACCAGTTCGAAAGGCATTGTAGTAACCTTCAGAATGAAGTCGTTTTACACAGATATTTAACCATTATAACTTAGCATGTAAATTTATTTATCCAAGGAAAGAAGTATCATATACACAGTGAATGAGCCTACGGCTCGTTTCAAAGCTTAACCTTTGAAATGTGATTTATCAGAACAAAGAATTTCAACATAGATTGCAAATAGAATTAAAATCAGGGTTTATCCCAAATTTACATCAGTTCCAAAAGAACCCATTATACCAAGACATCGATGAGCCATAGCTCTAGTCGGACTCACAAAATTACACTTACAGAAACCAAGAACCTTTCAAACGAAAAAAAAAGAGCCGCAAGCATGTTTCGATATTTCCTCAACTAACAACAGTGACAGAGAAAACGATGAGTCTCGTTAAGCAGAACCACTTCAACCACCATCCAAGAGAATTATGAGGTTTATGGAATACCCGAGGCTTACCGGTGTTGAGGCACGCTAACACCATTACCAAATTGTTACTCTTTTGCTTCCTAAAACCCTGCAGCTGACAAACGATGGAGTTAAGTTAGCTAAATTTTACATTAAAAACTGAAAACGAAATGCATCAAAAATTATTCCACCAAAGAAGAATTGCTTACCTTCGTAAACCCTAGCCAAGTCTTGAATCTCTCAGACAAACAACGAGCTTGGTGCTGTGAACGATACCAGGAAATTGTCAACCATTATTTCGATAACATTCCAAACCAGAGACTTAGGTCGCCATTAAACCAAACTCCATTGCAGAAGTTTAAGACCTGTAACTTCCACTTGTTTAGAAGTCTCAAGGTCGAATCTCTCCCAAAGTTTCAACAGAAATTTCGACAGCCTGTTGGCCACCACCAACGAAGACAATAACACAATGAAACCACTTTCCCAAGTTCATAAACTCAACACATGGTAGATGTTAGGTTTTTCATCCAACGGCCCACTTCCATTTTCATCAACAATCTCCACCTTGCCAGCAATCGTAGCATCGAAATAAATGAAGTCAAACATTTAATGCCTGACCTAATTTGCAGGTCGACTTGCCACGATGGCACACGGTGGAGCAACACATTCAACGCATGGTATTTAAATATTACACAACAACAAACATGGAGGCATTCACGTCTACGTGGATCTCTGGGTTCACCACTCAACAGGGAGGTAGTATCAAATCTTAAATGCAGGATCATTACATGATCTTTACCATAACCCGGAGATTGACGCCAGCTCGCTAACCATCAACCTATCAAGATCCATATTAATGGCTTGTCAGTGTGTTCGTTGTGACTTTAACCATTTCTTTCTCATATTATTTCAATATTTAAAATCGTCATAAGTATTACTATTATCCACGAAAGGTTTAGTTAAAATATATTTCATTATAATGCTATCATTTCGACTTATTACAAGTTAATAATACATTACAACATGTACTATCGTTTTATTTAAATGTTTGTAATTCATTGCAATAGTTTGTAGACATACAATGTTGATAATAAACCAATAATCATGATAATCACACCACTATAGTTACGAGACCTTGAAATATCACGATGATAGAATGATAGATATTTTATTCATATCTTATTTTTGTACCATAGTTAACCTATGGTTGGTCTTTGTTTTAAATTATCTAAATACTATTAATGCCTAGTCTCTAGGTAAAAACTACCTTACTTGCTTAAGATATATATAGTTATAGTGGTGGGTATGAAAGGTGAACTATAAGTATTATATAGTTAATCAATAATGTTGTATAAGTTCACATGCACATACATGCTATGATATAAAGTTGGTAATAGGAATAATAATATTTTCTCCAACCCCTATCCACTTTTATTTTTGCGATACAACGGTACTGTACCCTCATGGTAATACCAGCTAAATGGTAACAACAAGACAACTATGACGACGACAGAACCAGATAAGTACAATAACGACTACAGTGACGATGCTGCTATTTAAATGCCTACTCAAACAAGCTAACTTGAGTTGTTATCACTTAGATACAAGATGAACTTTGAAAAGCAGAAGTGCAAGTATGTGAATCGTACCTGTGTGCTTTTTAAATTGCAACAGTCTCTATTTGTTTTATTTTTATTTCAAAATGTCGAAATTTGCGTTCACACGAACTGTAATTTATTACAATCATGAAACTCCTTACCTGTCGTCTGCACATAGAACAGGTCTAATGCTTTAGCGTTGCAGCTAAGTAAGCTTCGAGGTCCCTCATAAGACTCCCTTGGACAGTAAAGAAGCAAACTGTCAGTATCGTCTCAAAGAAAAAGTACCATGTCATATTTCTAACTTGGCGTTTCATTATTACATCATTCATACATTTCATTGCATTAAAAAAGTGTCGCATCAAAAGTTGATCTATTCATGCATTTAACTATCTTAATGATAGTTGTTATAAATATGATTAAGTTGTCGTTGTCATATTAGTTATAATAGAATTTTAATTATGTTTAATACAACAGTTATTAAGTTAACATTGTTGCAGCTCGCATTATTAAATTCCACAGATACAAATTATCATTTTGTTGCTAATTACAAAAAATTTAGTCCTACCCCCACACTCTCATATATTTGCGAAGAGTGTCCTAAAAGAGGGACATTATCCGCAGGATGAGTTTTGGTGTCTGATGTACAAAAATCTAATTGGTCGATAATGAAAATATTCCCATGATGGGGAAAATTTACAATGCGGAAGACGGAAGAGGCGACTGCGGTCATGGCATCGAACCATTTTTGACCAAGTAATAAGTTGTAATCCAATGGGGTGGCTACTATTTCTACGTTGATAGAAACAGTCTTACCACCCAGCTCAATGGATAAGGATTGAAGAAGCCCATGTGGTTGAAATACATGACCGCCAAATTCTTTCAGAGTGGTAGGGGAATAGTTCAATTCAGGAGAGCCGATGGCTCTCCAATAGGACTATGCCATGACTGAAGTAGAGGCTCCTTTGTCTAAAACAATATGATGAATACTTTTACCAGTGACATTGGTAATGATCTGAAATGCCAATTGATGGGAAAGCCTCAGCTTGAAGTATTCCAATTTAAACATGATAGTGTTAGAGGAATCCGGATCCACAACTCCAATAGCAGAGAGCAGAGTCTTACGTTGATTGGGACAATTTTGTAAGACCTCAAGAGTCGACATACCACATGGTGCCTGGGCTAGATATTCTAGAATATTGTAGTTTTGAGCGGCCTGAGAATTAGGGTTGAAAATGGCTTTTCTAATTGTGCTTTTTGGTGGACGCAATATTGCATCTGGTATAGGTTTGTCAATGGTCAAAGGACCTTGTGACGGTGGAGTAGTGGACGCAAATGTGGAGGGTTCTTTTAGTATTCCCTCCATCAGATTCCTTATTAGGAATAGAGTCGTAAGTGCATGTCCTGGTAGATAAGTTGACTATTTCACTGCGCATCATGAGAACATGAGTGGTCGTGGATGGTTCTCATTGAGGAGGAGTGGGTTGTTGTGCAACCATTTGTTGTTGTTGTGTGGGGAACGTGTCCATTAAAACTGCGGGTGGGGGATTTATTTTGAGAAAATTTTGGACCTCTTCACGATGTGGACATTCTTTCGTAAAGTGGTCGTCACCGCACAGTAATCAAGGATATTTATCCTTCCATCTCGATTTTGTGTCAGGGGGATCAAGATTGTCTTTATGTTCCTGTTGGTTAGAATACTTCTTGGATTTTCCTTTGTTCTTATTTTTACTATTGGATTTTTGAGGTGAATAAGATTGGACTGAATTCACCTCCGAAGTGGAAGCATGATGGGTAACTGGTTGGTGTTATTGTAATAACCCCCATTTTATCCCTTAGAGCATATTGTCCTTATATGTAAATATTGTGCATATGTATGATTCCTAGCGTGGAGCTCAAGGCCAAGGCCCCGTGAGTGAATTCTTAGCCTTGAAGAGGCCGATATTTTATATTGTGTTAACCATGTGCTAGTGAGCCATGGAAATTGTAAAAGCATGTAAATAATTATAATGAAAATAAAATACCAAGGGGCTGACTATGGATGCAACTAATAAGAGGGGGATGTGTATCCACTAGGAGAGGTAATGGGGTTGGGGGATTGAACTCTATGTTTCTATGTGTCACTTTGTGAACTCCCTTTGACTTCCCTGCTGTTATTAATTTTTGTTGTAAGAAAAGTACTCAAGAAATCAATCCATGAACTTGATTGAGTATGGACAACCCGAAATTCGTATGGGTGGGTGTCGATTTTGTTTAGTTGACCCACAAATCACTCCACCTCATGGGAATTCGTATCCTATCCTCCCCATTCCATGATAGATCCATTAGACTATAATTATATGTAGAGAATGCATGCCCAGTAAGAAAAAAAACAAAAATCGCAACTTGTAAAGAAGTTGCGTTTTGGGGTTCCAAAATGGCCCAAAAATTTGTGGAGGATGTAAAATCCGTTGGGGAATCCATATATATGAACCCTAGGACGAGTTTGAGACTGTGAAGAGCCCCAAAATCCATGGGAGAACCCTGTTTTAGAAGTCCGAAAGTGGAAATCCGTGAATGAGATTCACGTGGGTAGATTTGGGGAAAAATCCAAGAGTGGATTGAAGTGAGAGAGAGATCATAGAGTTGGATTTCATAGTGGAACTAGTGAAGGCTCAAGTAACCATTGGTTTAGGATTCAGGACCAACCATACCTTCCCAGGTCAGTGCTGAGGGAAGGGGCGTCTGAGGGACTGTGTGGCAGAGAAGGGGACCTTACTCAGGCTTAGAGTGGAGGTGATGGGGGTCCCTGGGTTGTCTGAAGCTAAGGAATTATGCTTGTAGCTCTATGGTTGAGCTCAATGAGTTAATGAACTCCTTCCCTGCCTCCCCACTTGCTTGACAAATTCAACTGTATGTTGGTTTATCTTGAATGACTGAGCCCATGGCTATGAGTGAGCCTGTGTAGTCTCCTTAGTGATACATAGCCGCAGCTCGGGGTGATCTATGAGTGCTGAAAGAATATAGGTTGGGCAGAGACCTATGGTTGGGTTGGAACGTTGAATTCTATAACTGGTTTCCTGGTGAATTCACTTGGAAAAGATAAGTGTTTATTATGCTATTAATTATGCTTCATTCATGTGTTATGAATGGTTGTTTATTATGTCTAATTGCATGGATTGGACCAGTTATGTTATTGAAATGGATGCTTGTGCATTATGTTGTTAATATGCTTATGCATTATTATGTTATGCCTGTGTTGGAATGTTGTTAATGCATTATGTGTGTGCAGTATTCAGAGTTATTTCCACTGTGTATGTTATCATGTATTTGCACATACATTTGATTGTTAAGAATTTTACAATATGGCATCGGGGGGGGAATAAGTGCCCTTGTTGTGCTCATGTCCCCTCTGGGAGTCGGATCGACGGGAGGGGGACATCACAGTTATGGCCATCCTGTGACGAAGATGGGGTTGAACTAATGTGGTTATGTGATCGACTTGATGGAGTAGCAGGATGGGTGTGAACGGAAACAAAGATGCCGTCAGCATGTGATCCCGTAGGAGGTTTGGTTGGATCATATATAGGGGGGCATTGAGAATTATATCGTATAACGTGCCATATTGAGCATAAACTAAGTCTAAGTATTGAGCACGCAAGATGGCTTGTTCTTCCATAATGACCCCGCCCATAGAAACGTCCTTGACTATGATGGGTAACAATGAATTAGTGAACCAATCAGCCAATAACTGCTCCAGAATAGGAGCTTTAATGATCCAGCGTCTCCTCCTCAATTCGTGAATATGATTCAAAATGTGAGTGGAGGTAGATTTCTGAAGGGAGGTTAAAATATTCGTACCAATTTCATAGCGGATCGACAATTGGAAATGTGTAAGAAAATCCATGGACAAGGATTGAAAATCGACGAAAGAGTGTGGTGGTAACTCAATGTACCATTTGGTGGAGGTACAAGTGAGGGTTCATTGAAAGAACCTCAAATGGATAGAATCATCCTGTTAATTTTTTAGAATTAATTCAATATACTCTAGGATCTTTACTAAGTATATTGAATTTATGCTAAAAAATTAACATGGTATCAGAGCTAACCTGAGAAGAAGACATTGTGCAGTGGTGGAAACTAGAGTTTCTTGTTTATTGGGTTTCTCTCCATAGATTTTGGAAAGGCGGCAAGGTAGATTGACTCTACTCATCAAGGAGAATCTTTTTGTCCAATCAGAATTCAATTTTGGGCACTTTCATTTTTTTCCCTAAAACTTAGGGTTTCCACAAAAATAGTAAGTTCTGAAATATGAGGACATAACTGGAATATCCTTGGAAAAATCAAAGCTTAGAGCTTTGGATCGAGATTTTTGGTTGGGTGAAGCTCCGGGAAACTCAAACCCTAATTCAGGGTCTTCCCTAGTGAATCTGGAAGATTGAAAAGCATTTCTGAAGGGTGAAACTTTGCAGTTTTCAATTTTTGAGAATACCAGGATGATCAGCTCATCAAGGTGCATTTTTCTATCCTTTCAGAAAGTTGAAATTCACATTTTGAATTTTTAGGGTTTCTCTGACAAACCCTAATCCGACACCAGATCCAAATTTCTGCAAATCAAGTGGTAAGACCTAAATCTTTTCTATTTCCATTTGAAGTACTCTTTAAGATGTCTCACCACACCAAGCTTGAGCATAAGCTTGAAGGGGCTGATAATTTACGAGCATGGAAGTATAGGATTGGGTTAATCCTAGAAGAAAATTAATTAGATACTTACATAAGTTCTGAGGTCCCTATCCCAGAGGAAGAAGAGGCTAAGGCCTTACATAAGAATAACTTGGTCAAGGCATAGAGGATCATTGTTGATTCTATCAAAAACCATCTCATACCACATGTGTCATCTCTAAAGACACCTAAGGAGATGCTTGATTCCCTAACCAATCTATTTGAAGGGAAGAACATAAATCAGAAGATGACTCTGCGGAACCAATTGAAAGGGGTAAAGCTTTAGAATGGAGAGACCATTCAATCTTATTTCTCTAAGGTCTCTCAGATCAAGGAACAACTTGAAGTCGTGGATGAAGTAGTGGACAATGGTGAAGTTTTCATGACCACATTGAATGGCCTACCTAGGTCATAGGACTCCTTCATCCAAGGAATCTGTGCAAGGAGGAAGTTGATCTCTTTCAGTAGACTATGGGAGGAATGCTCACAAGAAGAAGCAAGGCTTGTGGCCCGAGAATAAAATATGGGGAATGAAGATCAAGATCTCACAGCACACACCAAGGGAAGCAAGTTTAAGAGGGAGAGATCTCATAACAAGAATCATTCTCACTCTCATCACAAGAAGAAATATCTAGCTCATGTTCGATGTTTTGATTGCAATGAAGTAGGACACTTTGCTTCAAATTGTCCCAAGAAGAAGAAAGATAACAACAACAAATTCAACAAGAAGAAGAGGTACAACAAGAAGAGATTTCATGCTCATGCTGCTGAGGATGATGAACCTCCCAAGAAGAAGGCTAGGGTAGAAAGTGATACTTCATCAAGTGAAGATGAATATGTTCTAATCTCTCATGGATGTAATGATTGGCTTATTGATAGCGGGGCTTCCAAACACATGAATGGGTTTAAAGAATCTTTTGCAAATCTATCTGAACATGAGTCACCCCATAAAGTGAAACTTGGGGATGACAACCAATATCCTATCAAAGGAAGTGGTGAAGCTTCCTACAACCTAGACTCTGGGAAGTCTTTGAAGATGAAAGATGTTCTATATGTACCTGGGCTCAAGAAGAACCTACTCTCCATATCTGCAATGGATGAAAAAGGTATGAGGGTTGCATTTGTAGATGGCCAAGTCCTAATGTGGCCAAAGGGTAAAACTATAGATGATGCAGCAGTGATTGGAGAGCAAGAGGGAGGATTGTACAAATTAAAGGGACAACCTGAACATGCCATGGTACATGAATCCATGGAGCCAAGTGAACTTTGGCATATAAGGCTTGCACATGTGCACTATAGAGCACTACCAATTGCAAGTAAAGCTGTAGAGGGTCTTCCTAAAATCAAGACAAAGCATGAAGGTGTTTGCAAAGGATGTGCAAAAGGAAAGAACATTAAGAAAGCATTTCCAAGCAGTGAAAGTAAAGCTACAGGGATCTTGGAAATTATCCACTCCGATGTATGTGGAATGATGTCATCCAGTTCTCTGAGTGGGTATGTATACTATGGTTCTTTCATTGATGATTTATGTAGGAAGACTTGGGATGTATTTCTTGAAGAACAAAGATGAATTATTCAACAAATTCAAGGAAGAAAACCACACTGAAAAGAAGTTCAATATTTTTAGATCCAATAATGGTGGAGAATTCACTTCAGCGGACTTCAAGTGCTATGCAGTGATTCAAGGATTAAGAGGGAGTTCACCACTCATTACAATTCACAACAGAAAGGAGTAGAAGAAGTTATTTTAGAATAGGACTCGAGCAGCTCCTACAAGGAAGCAAAGATTCAGAGGGAGCCCACCCAACAAAAAAACAAAGATAAGTATTTGAATTGTCATTTCTTATATATTTTGTTTGTTTAAATAATGTTATTCAATGATGTATATGTTCCTAGACTTAGGGTGTGTATTATGTATATTAGAATAATTGCATTAATGAACAATATACTACTAATATGCATGTGATGGGTAAGTAGCATATGGCATTGTACAACATTCCATTGCTACTTATCTAGAATGAAACCTATTTGCTGACATGTTAGGAGTTGTGCACACTCTTAACAATGTTTTGGTAGAGATTGGAAGGCATCTAGAAAGTTACGGGATAAGGATAAATGTTGTATTGAAGCATTGGCTAAGATAATTGCATGACTATATGACATATTTATTTATGTGTAAGAATTTGTTCTGAAAACTATGAGATGTTTCTAATCATGCAATTTAACTTGTTTTGTAGGAAAGATCGTATACCATCACCTACAAAAGAAGGACTACAACATTTGTTTAGCAACAAAGATATCTATTGAAGATATTGAAGTTCCCAGGATTCGTGAAGAATGCCATGATCAAGGAGTATCAGTCGATCATGAAGAATGATGTTTGGGATGTGGTCCCAAGACCCGAAGGGAAGTTGGTTGTGACTTTCAAATGGATCTATAAGATCAAGCATGTTGTAGATGTTAGCATAGAGAAATACAAAGCGAGATTTGTAGCTCGTGGCTTCTCTCAGAAAGAGGGGATAGACTATGAAGAGACTTTTGCTCCTGTAGCCTGTCCATCAGATCAATACTTACCTTGGCTGCAGTGATGAAATGGAAGATACAGCAGATGGATGTCAAGACGGATTTCTTGAATGGTGTAGTCGAAGAGGAAGTGTATGTGGAGCAGCCACTTGGTTTTGAGACACATGACAAGGAGTCATATGTGTGCAAATTGAAGAAATCCTTGTATGGCTTGAAGCAAGCTCCTAGGACTTGGTATGGGAGGATAGATAGCTTTCTATCCAGTTTTGGCTTTACCAAGAGTAAAGCAGATTCCAACCTTTACTACAAGGTTGAGGAAGGCAATCCTGTGATACTACTTTTGTATGTGGATGACTTGTTTGTAACAGGTGAGGACGGTTTTATTGTCGATACCAAGAGGAAGCTTGCTGCCGAGTTCAAGATGAAGGACTTGGGGATGATGCACTATTTTCCAGGCATGGAGGTGTGGCAGAGTGCAGATGGGATCTTCCTTGGACAAGGGAAGTATGCAGTCGAGATCTTGAAGAGGTTCGGGATGATGGATTGCAAGACCATGGACACACCTATGGCATCGAACTTGAAGCTCATGTGTGATGCTTCGTCTTATCCGGTTGATGTCACTATGTATCGTCAAATGATTGGGTCCTTGATGTACCTGATGAACACTAGACCAGATATTTGCTTTGCGGTGAACACATTGAGTCAGTTCCTGACGGATCCCAGAGGTATTCACCTGGTTGCTATAAAGCATATTCTGAGGTACTTGAAGGGTACAATTGATTATGGGCTCAAGTATGATGCGAATCAAAATTTTAACCTGCAGGGTAATGTTGATTCGGACTGGGCAGGCAGTGCTGCAGATAGGAAGAGCACATATGGGTGTTGCTTCAGTATGGGATCAGGTGTGATCTATTGGTTTAGCGGGAAGCAATTCTGCGTAGCACTGAGTACAGCCGAAGTAGAGTATGTTGCAGCTTGTTCGGCTAGTTGTGAGGTAGTATGGCTGAGGAAGCTACTGTCTGAGTTATTTGATCTCCCACTGGAGGCTACTGGTATCTCTTGTGACAACCAAATTTGTGTGAAGTTGTCTGAGAACCCGGTGTTCCATGACATTTCGAAGCACATTGAGATCAAATATCACTATATCAGGGATATGGTGCAGAGAGGAGTAGTGAAGCTCCTGTATGTTGTGACGGATGAGCAGATTGCAGATGTGCTAACGAAGCCACTAGCCAGAGTGAAGTTCAAGTACTTCAGAGAGAGGCTTGGTGTTCTTCATATTGACGACACTTTGAGGAAGAAGTGATGGACACATTTGCAGGAGCCATTCCAAGCATGGTGAGAGGAGGATCCTTCCCATGGATGTGGTTGTAAGCGCTGGATGATGAGCATCAGGACGATGCTCCAGTTACTACTCTATACATGCATTAGTTGGATGCTTTGATCAGTTTGATCATGTATTTGTATATGCATCATGTTGGATGCTTGATATGATCAGGTGGATCATGTATTTGTATGTAGCAAGTGGATACTTGTATGATCATGTAGATCATGTATTCGTATGTATCAGGTGGATACTTGTATGATCAGGTAGATCATGTACTTATGTATGCATTGTTTGATCGGGATGATCACAGATGACGAGCTTCAGGATGTTGCTCTAGATGATACGCATTAGGTTGATGCTATGATGATGATCAGGATGATCACAGATGATAAGCTTCAGGATGTTGCTCCAGATGATATGCATCAGGTTGATGTTATGACGATGATCAGGTTGATCATGTGATGATGTACATCAGGATGATGTATGGTGAGTATCGGGTTGATACTTTGTGGCCGTGGACAGGTTGTGCATGTAGCATAGAAAAGGTCCTTTAAAATCTGGACAGGTAGAGAAGTGTGCTCGTAACATCCTGGGATGCTCTATTGAGATCCATACAAGTAGAGTGGTGTGCTCGTAACATCCTGGGATACTCTAAGTAGGTTTTTCTATGGTTTCACATAAAAAATATCCTTTAAAATACATACAGGTAGAGCGGTGTGCTTGTAACATCCTGGGATGCTCTATCGAGATCTAGACAAGTAGAGCGGTGTGCTCGTAACATCCTGGGATGCTTTGAGTAGGTTTTGCGAAAGTTCACATAGCAAAGATCCTTTAAAATCTGGACAGGTAGAGCGGTGTGGGGTCGGCCCTGATTAGTTTGACCATGGGTTATTAGACTGAGTTAGACAAGTCGGCCCTGCTAGGCTATTGTGTAGGACAGGTCATGTATAAATAGAGAGCGGAAAATCTCTATTTGATCATCTCATTATTCACTCCTACATCACTCGAAAAGTGGCACACTAGTTGAGGAGGAGGAGTAGCTGCTAGTAGAAGACTATCTCTTGTACTTGGGTTGTATCATTGCTCTTTCTATCTCTGAGGAAGTTGTGGGATTTTTCACCTTTATGGTTTTCCCCAGTGAAACTCTTTGTGTCTATTGTCTCATGTGATTGTTTGGTGTGATTGATATGCATTGTTATGATTGATATTCTGTACATGTTATTCTCTCAGTAAAGATCCTAGAGTATATTGAATTAATGCTAAAAAATTAACACATCCATTAAGGAATTCGAGGAACACCAAAAATGATATGTTATTACGTGGTTTTTTGGATTTTCATCGGGTTTTCCATCAAATTTGGGTATGTCCAATGGTAACTTCATAGGAATGGGTGGCCAATTTATGCCATGTTGAATGGGATCGTTGGTCAAACGTGAAGGATCTAGCAGATCTAACGTGGCAAGAAATGGTAATTGTCGGTTTGGTTGCGGATACTGGTAGTATTGGTAAGGAATTTTTGTACCAATAGGACCATAGATCGATTGACCATAAGTTCCTCCCATAGGGTTGGTCATATGGAGGGGGCCCTCCAGCGTCAGGAGGTGGACCGGATGGAGGTACACTTTCCCCATGAGGGGGCCCTCCCGAATGAGGGGGTTGTCTGGATGGTAGGGGAGGTGGTGGGACATGTGGCGAAGGTGGAGGTGGGATAGGTGGTGGGGGGTGGTGGAAAAGGAGGAGGTGGGCCACTGGCTGGGGGTCCAGTTGGTGGAAAACCATGATGTCCGCATGGGAAGTGTGTGTTTCTAGGGTAAGGTATTCCGGGATATAGGTTGTATGGAATGGTTTAATGGAGTTGATTCATTGGTATATTGTGATTTCCCAGATAAATATAAATCCATGGGGGTTGGATCATACAGATGATCCTCCTATATGATGTGCCCACGAAGGTTGTCCCATGGATGGGAGTGAACTCCCAGTCATATTATAAGTCATGAATGAAGGTAATCCTCCACTTAATCTTTGTCCACTAACTAGAGGGTGCCCCCTAGTTAGATTATCTCCACTAACTAGAGGTTTCCCCTTAGTTAGATTGTTCCCACTAACTAGAGTTTTCCACCCAATTAGATTGTGTCCACCAATCGAGGTTGGACCCGTGATTATGTGTTGGCCACTAACTGTAGGCTGACCCGTGATCATATATTGACCACTAACTAGAGGGTATCCTCCACTCGAATTTTGAGTTGGAGGTGTTGTTCTAGTTACGCAGTTAAGAGTAGCTGAAGATTTCCCTCCATTCATTGGGGTCAACTGGGGTGTAGAACCGACCGAATGGTTTTGATGCGTACTAGACAAAAAATAGGGTTAGCATGGTTCATAGGTGGTCATATTAGGCACAAATATTCCTAGTGAAGTGAAAGTAAAAGAATGTATAGGGGAATGATGTTCAGGAATGGATACATCTGGGGTGGATTGAGGGGTAAAACTCTACCATCTTTCCCGCTCTCCAAGTGTGTGTAAACGCTCGATAGTCTCATGAACTTGAGTGAGAAATTTGTCGTTTGGAATAAATCGGGTAGGGTGCGGATGTGGTGGAGTCTCCATAATCGGAGGTGAACCAAAATCGAAAATGACATGACCTAAGGAGGTCCCCCAAAATGATGTGGTTGGACCAAAAGTAGTTGCTATCGGGTCATCTATGGTTCGAGCGTATATCTAGTCGACAGCTCCAGAGGTTACCTTCAATCGAGTGATGAAAAGATGTGTCATGTGGAGGAGGTTGTTCTAATGGTAATGGTCCCGTAGGAACAATGGTGGGTGGATTTACAGGAGGAGAAAAGCTCCCCCCTGATTCAGGGATATGAATTCCTTCTTCACTTCACCCAGATGTAGTAGGTTGATCCATTCTTGGTCCTGAGTTTTCCTCCTTACTAAGTGGATATTCAGGTGGCAAATTCAATATTCTGCGAGATCTTCTTAAGGGATTTTCAACCATGACAGTTGATGAAAGTATTTTCCTAAAAGTATTCTAAAGAAAAAACACACTTCAAGTCCTATTCAAGCTAAAGCCACGAGCAAACTTATATGATAGGTGGGATTAAGGTCTGGAACCTCACAGGAGTATCAAGGCATCGCAACTCGCGATATACTACAGGGTCCAATAGTAATACTCAGCCCAATATTTCAGATCACTAACTAGGGAGGATTAGGAACGTACCCCTAACCGTATTACCCAACTATCTTTTAGTATGTGGATTGTATCTCCCCGAGTGTTTTTATCGGTGTATTGCCACGCCAAGACGGCCAATGGTTGACTCGGATGGTTTCAGGAACCTACTAGGGACTCTCGATATACACAAGGTACGTGGGAGCTCCAATCCGTAGTAGTGTTGTCTAATGCACAACCGTATGACATGAGCCTTCTTATATACTGTCGAGTACGTGAAGTACATTTCTATATACCCAAAGGTACATGAAAGGTTGTTCGATATACCGACTGGTACGTGGAAGAACTGCAAGTCCCTGGGATACAGTGCAGGCAGATAATGATAGCTATTGCGTTTTAAGACGCCGTAACACATCTCTACCCTAACACACGAGTTTCTATAAAATTTTAACCTAGGCTACCGCTTGATTTTATCTTATATGGTTAGGTGAATGCATGAAGTGTAGATTTGTAAAATAAACAAAATGCACAATTCTAAGCTAAATGAAGTGCAAGATGTTCATTTTTTCAATGCAAACTAGCTAAAGGAAGGATAAATCTTTCTTTTCCGAGAGTAAATGAACAAAGTACCATTTTTACTTTCTTTTCCAATCAAACCAAAAGAATACAAACACTCTTTCATTTAATCCAACAAAACCAAAATAACATAGCAAACCAAAAATATATATATTATTTTCCTTTCAACTAAGTTGTATCTATGAGCAAAAATGAAAAGATGAAATCCTCTTTTTTATTGCAATAACTCCAATTTGAAATCAAGGAATAAAAGAGGTGAAATGGAAATAAAAAATATGACAACATTCACTAGCTTTTTCAATACTTCGATAGGGCCTAAATTCACTTAATATTTTCAAGGAGGTGAAGATGAACTTTTCAAAACCAAAAAAACGTAAACATTCAACTCTTCAACTCTTCCAAAGTTTCTTAAACAACTATCCAAAGCACAAAACACTCTTCTCAACAGTTTCAAGCAATCCACTCGAAATGAAGATAGTAAAGAATTTTTTATTTTCCAAACTAATGCACTCAACAAATCTGAGAATGATATCACTTTTTTAATCTTGATTCAAAATACTATAGACCAGCTACTATTGCAATCTTTAAACATCCAGAAGTTCTCAAGATGTCAATCACCCAAAAACGTAATACAACACAAAATTCACACCAAATTGCGTACGAATCGTGCAACAACCTAGTTTAGTTTTTTTTAGGACTTAGAAATAAGAGCTAACAAATCAGAGACACTGAAAGGAGTCACAAGACTGGTTGCACTCGCGAGGGATTGAAATTTCCCATGACTGGAGAAACAACCACTTGACTAACTAGGACTCAAATCAAGCTCCAAATTATGAAATAAGCCAAGGAAGAAGCATGTACTGAACCAAAACGGGGCATTACAACCTACAATACAACATGGAACATGCATCCACAATTTCAGAGGGAACGAGCTGCATGTTCGTCTCTAATACCAATTGTGAGAAAGAGGAGAGAAAAAAAACAGAGACAAAGGAAAACAAAATGCCTTTTTTCATTACCATCGAAAGACAAATTACAAAACATTTATACAAAGCCCCAAAGGATAAGTTTCAGAAGTGGCAATAAATACTTACAGTATTAAGATGGTTGAATACGCCCACTAGTGAATGGATTAGCCCATCCTTTGTCCTGCTCATATACTAAAACCAGCATGGCTACCCTTTACCATAAACCAAAAACAATTCAAACCATGCTACGAAAACACCCGTCGTCAACTATGTCACCAAGGGTCTGAGACAAAACTGCACCACACCAGTACTTGGGATGTTGGAGAAGTAATTAGCTCCAACACCCGAGAGGATTCCAAGTCATTGACGCAGTCAAAGTTGCAATGGAGGTGTGCTATGGAGTGGTGTCATGCGCCAATATTCTTGCATTCATGCTATTAGTATGGTAACACAAATAACTCAATAAATTTCTTGATTTCCTTTCCTTTTAATCAGGGTAAGTTGGGTAGAACATGTTATTCCAAATGGAAGAAAATGCTGTTAGTTGGGTAGAACATTTTATTCCAAATGGAAGCAACGATGGAGTGGTATCCATTCAAAACGAAGTGATCTCAAGACTTCCTCTCCCAAAATAGTGAGTTTATGTGGATTGCTCATTCGCCCTTTCAATCTCGATTGTTCATTCGCCCTTCCAACTAGCATGGAGCAAGGACATAGTGCTTTACATTTTTATAGGGAAAGGAGATATGGATCAGTACTTCTACAAATATTATGTAGAACAGCACTAATGATAGTAGACAATAGTAGAGATGCAAACCAGGTGACAATAAGACAATAGTAAAGATGGATCCTGGTAGCTTTCCAACATTTGACACACAGTATTACGTGAATGCAAAGAACCATAAAGGCCTCTTTAAGTTTAAATCCATGCTGCGCTTCTAAGTTTCTAACCAACAACAAGGCGCAATCATATATCAACAACGAATTGGAGAGTTCGTCATTTTTCTGGGATTTTTCAAGGTCGATGGAGAAGATGGGAAGAATTGGTGTTCTAACAGGCACCACTGGTCAAATTCGAAGACACTGCGCTTTTACAAACTAACTAGCTCTTCATTTTTATTTAAATTTTGATTGGACAATGATAAGGCCTGCCCCGGCGGTACCATGTTTTATCCTTTTTCATTACATTGAAAACATTACCGGCTGAATCTTGTAGCGATGTCCGTTTTTAATGTGTGAAATGTTTGTTATTTAGAAATTTGATTAAATTAGATGTTAATTTAAATATGATTTTAATCACAAAAGTTCATCCAACCATGGCATATTCTTAGTTATGTCTACTAAATAGATTTTAACTGATTAACATCTCTTTACATTTGAAATCGATGCGTTTATCATTATCATTAGTAAATAGGATTAATAGGTTAAACAAGTTTCATTATAATATTTTCTGTCATTTTCCTCACTTATTACTGTGCACATTTAGCCTGCTATTTAATGCAGTTGTAGTAAAATCTATTGACTATTAGATTTTAAGGAGCTTGAAATCCAGTGATCAACTGCAGCTGCATTAAATAATCTACAACAGACTGAATATTGTTCGCTTTGCTGACGAAGTATCCTCTCATTTAAATAAGTTTCCAGCACAAAAATTTCAATACCAAATGTCCAAGGACCATAGCCACTCACCCACAGTTTCAAATATTGTTGCCATGACGAAACTGAAGCTTATGTGCTTCTATTTTTGACACCGATATGCTTGCGTGGTTATCGGCACTGCATGTTCAGGGTGTAGAATCTTTTTTAAACTGTTATACAGTGGAATTCTAGAAAATATAAACAACGTTTTCGCAGTGTGAAAACATCTATGCTCAAATCTTTTTAGTCTTTTCATATTTGTACTCGTCGGAAACCCTTATGTGGATAAAGACATGACGGATAATCCAAGTCTCTGAAGTACATGATAGATGTGCCATAAATGTCTCTTTTGGTATCTGGATATTATTTGTTTTTAACTAGAATCTTGTAAAACATCAAAGTTTATTAAAATGTTTAATGTTCATTTCTACTAAATCAACCTCCTTTGGAATATGTCTATGGCTATGGCTTCTTCTTTTTATGTTGCAGGTATATCAGCGTCCAATCAACACTGTCATCGTGGTCCACACTTTGCAGTGGTCTTGACGTAACATGTTTTTTGGCTTGAAATTTTGTAAGTTTAGTGTTGAAGGGTAGTTTTCTGGATCCATCTTCTCTGCAATAAGTTTGAGAATTGGCGTTTTCAACTTTGTCCGTGTATTACACTAACATTTACTGAATCTGTCTGGTGTTTCAGGTCTACGGTCTAGGTTGATCTCCTTTGCGATATGTATCATCCAGCTGTGGCTTCTTCTATGTTGTAAGTATCACAACCTCCAATCAATCCTTTTCACTTGTTTTGTTTTTTAATGGGCAATTTTGCAAAACATTAAGGTTATTTTATATTTAGCGAGTTGGCTATAGCTTATAGGTTATTAGGAGGGAGAAGTGTAATTCTTTTTTCAATGGAAAAAAGTCATACTACTAGTATTCATTAAAAAACGAATCAAATAGTACAATAATATATTTCTTGACCAAACTTAAGTTCTAAAAAATAAAATAAAACTTCTAGATATCTGCATACTAATACCATATGTTACGTAGCCCTCCCAAAAAAGCATTAGAGTATACAGTCCATATGTATAAAAATTCATCACCCACTAGTATTGTCCAAACAGAGTGACCCTGCCCATTTCACAGACATGGTCCTCCCAGTATTCTGTCCAGTAGAAAAAACCTTCATCGCCTCTATGCGCTTCCTTTTAGAGTGTATCAACAGTCTTGTTGTATTGCCGGTAGATGTGTACAAAAGAAATGTCTTTGAAAAGTTGTATTTTATCCTGCAATCTGGGACACCAATGATGTAAAGCAATGACATTAAGATTATATTATTTAAGAACCCATTTAATCGTCGCCATGGAGTCACCATAAACAATCATCTCATG
Organism: Larix kaempferi; assembly: GCA_027924585.1. Taxonomy (NCBI): domain Eukaryota; kingdom Viridiplantae; phylum Streptophyta; class Pinopsida; order Pinales; family Pinaceae; genus Larix; species Larix kaempferi. The sequence continues at coordinate 26,272,942 of BSBM01000910.1, forward strand.
TAGACCCATGATGGCAGCAGCAACAGTAATAATACACCACAATACAAGAAGTGTAATTTTGAGTTCAACACATAATTGGTGGGTAGTATTTTAATAAAATAGATATATAATCCAAATAATTAAAACTAAAAAAATTAATTATGATACTTTTGCAATGCTATATGAGAGTTGAGACATTTTGCATATGAAGGATGATAGCACATCCAAGAAATTTACATATTAAATGAGTATAAATCCATCTTAACTTAGGATCTACTATAGTTATCGAGTTTGAGTTCAAATTCAAATTTAGATTAGTATATATAATTTACACTTCAAAAAAAATGTTCAAAGCTTCATCACCTTGAAATTATCCCCAAAATTAGCAAATTAACATTATTTACACACTAATCACTTATAAGTTTTCAATATTAAAATCCAATGATCCTTCCCAATGCTTAGCCTTTATAAAAACATCCAATTGAATGAAAAGGTTACATAAATGTTGTTTCCACAAACTGGCCAACCATTCTCTCTGCCCATAATTTGTGTGGATACAGAGAACTACTCATCCTATGCCCATATGTTACATAAATGTTATTTTCCCTTGACAAAGGATTCTCTGCCCTGCCATTCTCTCTGCCGATGAGTTTTATGGATAGGGAGAATTACTCATCCCAGGCATATTTGGTAAACAATAAGATTTGCCTCAAGACATACTTGTAGAAAATTAAACAAGAAGGGAAGTTAAACGTGATCTAGAGATTCATATATGGATCTTGACCAATTGAAAGGCAACCATCCAGATGCCATTTAAACACAGAGCTAAGCCTTAAAGAAACAGAGCTGAGCCTTAAAAAAACCATCCAGATGCCATTTAAACACGCCTCCTGTCTGGCCAACTGAGTGTGATGGTGTTGGATCAATCTGCTTCTACTCACGCTGGGGTTTTTTCCCATAGAGGTAGAACAATTACCATAATCGTAAACTCGTATCTGGTGTCCAGATTCGGTCAAATTGTCTTGATGATACCTGCATAAATTCATCATAAAAGTTATTTCCCTGTCGGACCTAGATTCATGTCCTTTATCATGAAATCTGGGACTCCTAACCTTGTTTGAGTCAGTCTTTTGTTTGTCAATATGATGGTGCACAGGGGCTCGGGTTAACAAACAGCGATTGATGGATATGTGCAAACATGCACCATGGACATGTGATGAAGATGAAAGAGAATGCAACGCCGTAGAAGATGAGGAGGGACCAATGCCATTGAAGAGTGAACGAAGTCCCTTAAGTGTTGAATCCTTAAATTGTTCTTATAAATGCAGCTCATTACCCCGTTCTAATGCATGCTTTCCCCGCCAAACTATCAAAGAATTTATAGATAAAACACAACACAATGACCTTGACTCCCAACTGGGGACCAAAAACAACTGGGTAACAGACAAATGGAATGAAAAATCTTATCTGGGTTCCGTAAACGAATGGATTTAAACTACATAACCTCTGACAAATTTCGCAACTGGAGCCCAGCATTAAGATAACCTTCTGCTGCTGAATTGGAAGAGCCCTTCAATCAATTTTGTGCCTTGAAAATTCAAAAATCCACGAGTAATATTAGAACGTTCCCTTAAACATGAGGTTGGGCTGACAAGAAGATAAAAGAAACGCTGGCTGTTACTGATTTTACAAAAACTCAGATGGTAGAAACGTCCCTTAGCTTGTACCTGCATACCTTGATATGGAGGCGAGGAGAATCTGTGCAATATGTGGGCAATCCTCGTGATATTTCTCATTCTGCCTAGATCCCGGCAGGAAATATGACTTCTCATTTTCCAAAAAAAATGAATGAAGTGGGATTTGTAAAGTTGGACAATGGTATTTGATTTTTGTGTGGAGGCTCGTTTCATGAAAAAATAGAGTGTGGCATTTCTTTGCTAAACTATTTTGCTTTGAAGCCCATCATTCATATTTTTAAAAAACAAAATATTAACTATTTTGCTTTAAAACAAAACATTAACTATTTTGCGTATTTATTAGTTTTTTTTTAAATAAAACATTTTAATATTTTATTGACTATTTTGCTTTAAAAATAATTATTAGTTTTTTTTTTAAATAAAACATTTTAATATTTCATTATTTTATGATTCTAATGCTTTAATATCACAAGTGGACAACAAAGTAACAAAACAAAAGCCCAAAAACACTTGTAAATATGCTCTTACCATTTTGTTTTTTTGTTTTTTCCAAATATAAATAATAAAGCCAAATTGATCAATTTCATTCTTTTCGATTTGGTTTTGCATGTTTCAAACACTTCCAAATCACACAAATTAAAGTCTCATTCGCCATTTGCATATCCAAGGACAAGTCTACATTGCATTTCAGTGTCTATGTCATATTTTTTATCACTAGTTTATTTGATAGGTGAATTGACATTATGTTATTGTCTTTGTAAGTTTTAAATCGTTTGGTAATTCTGGTTTAGACATTTGTCCTTACCACTTTCTACACAAAAAAAATCCCAACTTTGTTCTTTCTATGTCATTTATTGGATATAAATGCAATGCTGAAGGTTTTACATATATTAATGGGACAAATTTATATATTTTTAAATTGAATTATTATTAATAATATAATAAAATAAAATAAATATAAGAATGTGTTCTATGTAAGTAAGAGAATAAATAAAGTCTTAGTTGTTACAACTATAGAATTCATCATTCCTAAATTGGTTCTAGAAAGTGTAGAGATGATTTAGTGGTGTTCAAAGGTACAATACCTCTTTTAATAACTATATGTTTTGCATATAGTGATTTATTACAGATGACATGTATATACATTTTTTAAAATTAATATAATTAATAATGGAATGCAATAAAAAAATCTAGAGTGAATGGAAAATATTCACCCACATCTACTTAAATTAAATCTAATTGACTTCATTTTAATAATTATACCTCAATTTTAATTTTCAATCTTCCATGATGAGATGCTTAAAAAACATGCACACAATAGATCACTGGTAAGTTGGTACATGTACACATTATATACTACTTGCACATGTCTCTACAAAACCTTTACATATTTTTCATTTTTTCTAATCTTCTAACATTCATTTCGTATGTATCAATGGCAACAATAGATTACTGGTAAGTTGGTACAAGTACACATTATATACTACTTGCACATGTCTCTACAAAACCTTTACATATTTTTCATTTTTTTTAATCTTCTAACATTCATTTTGTATGTATCAATGGCAACATCATGGCTCTACACATATACATGGTTTCCTATGGCTTGATGGAGCTCCTAACATGCAATCATTAAATTGGCAAGACCCATATCAAATCAATGTTGCGAAGAGTTTCCTTGATACATATGTTATAACATGGAATCCATGAGAAAATCATGAAGGCGGATTCATATGCATCAATCCACTAAGGATGACCCTTGCTTGCTAGATACAAAATATATATACTTTCATCCAACCCACTTTAGGACTATGAGCAACTCTTAAACATAGTACAAAGACATACAAAGTGCAATGAAAATTCATGTCTATGCAGAAAAGGGAATCCACTTGGATGTAGATATAGATAACACTATCCTTGAGTTTTCCGCTTTGGGGACACAACAGTTTGGTTTCATGTCCTTGGAAGGTATAACATGAATCATCACTCTACATTGACGAAAAGGGTCAAAAAACATATCATCAAGCACGCAATGACCCTCGTTTGAACATCCATAATTCGAGCATACTTCAAACATGATGAGAAAACGTGGATTTCCAATTGGTGCTCTCACGTTATGATGTCTTGAAATACATAGCCAAATATGCTTCCAAAGTAGAGGGAAAAGTAGACACCTACTAGCATATGGTGACTAGAATCACAGCTACATTATGTCCATAGGACCCGGCCTCGTATGCCTATCGTCGTTTGAAATCAAAAACAATTGTTGACCGAGACGTAAGTGCTCAAGAAACTTGCCATATGTTGCAAAAATTACCCCTTGTCACATGTAGTTGGTCCTTCACTAAGCTAAATGTTGGTAACCAAATATTTCGTCGTGCATCTCTCGACTCGATCAAATATCCAAATGTTTAAATGTTGAATCACTAAGGAAATACATCCAATCCATCCCAAGAAGACACCAGACAGACACTAACTGAGTTCCCATTAGAAGAAATCTCTCAAGCATATGTAAAAATAAGAAAAATGCAATAGTTTTCTTTTGGTATCTTCCATAGTGATGAAGATATGGAAAACACAGTTGTGGTAGACATTGTCAATTTGTATGGATGGCTGTCAAACTTGATCAAACTCAAATAGAAATTGACAGGGAGGAGCTATTGACAAACATCCACAATGCTACACCAACCTTGTAAGGCTAGAGCCTCCTCTAGACTGGGACTAACAGATTCTTTTCAATAGAGGAGCATTCAAGATTTGACAAAGCAATCCATCTCTTTGTAACGAACAATATTGCAAATAATCATAACAAATACATCCTCCAAGCATTGGATATGCCTATTGCACGATCTTTCATAGATTTCACCAATGGACTATGGTTCAGATGCACAAAAAGATGATGACCATCAACTATAAAATTAAATATTCTATGTGTAAGGCAACGAATAATGTTATCTTGCAATTTATGGGTCCAATCAAGATTTGTAAATGGTGCACTCGGAGTGATCATGCAAATTGTATATACACTTGGATCTAGTCCTCCTAAGTTACCAACCTATGTTGTCGTGGCATTTGATAATTACATTGGGCCTCCATGGGACCAATCTCAACCAAAGCACATGTCGATTCCACCCATAAATCGAAGTAACAAGAAACAAATCCCCCTCAAGATGGCTTGGGAATTAACTAACCATAAATCCCAAGGATCGACATTAACAAGGTCAACCATTGACATTGGTAACACTAAACATCAAGGCTTGACCTTCACGACAATGCCACGTACTACAACATTAGAAGGAATGTGAAACGCACCATCATTTTCCTTCGAATGATATGCAAAGATGAAAGACACTTCATATGTCTCACTTTGGAAAAAAGAAAGAGGCACGCCAAGTCATTCTATGTCCCTTTCACACTTCAAATTGCAACCCTCAATCCCTACACTCCCCTTACCAAATGAAAATACCAATGTTGACTACCAATATAATTAGGTTCAAACTTGATCACTACCTAACCCTTTACTCTTTTACTCACATATGTATACTTTCTCATGTATGACAAATTAATATACATTTCATTTTAGTTGTCATTAATTATATGGGTTTTTATTTATTTATTTTTAGTACTTGCAATAGAGTTTTCATTTCAATTTCATCGACTACTATGCCTACCATAGATTTGCTAGACTTGCTTTCAACACATAAATTTATAGTATTTACATACACAAATTTTTCTCATTTTCGGCATTTCCTTTTCATGGCTTAGGGGTATGCTAGTTTAATTAAATTTAGTTTTTTAGTTTGAACAAAGGTTGAAATAATTTTTTATAAAAATCTAATTTTAAAAATGATTTTTTTTAATTTTATAACTGTAGATGTCATCCTCATTTTTTGGTGCCAAGGAGGGAGCAGTGAGCTAATGTCAGGTCCTGCATGCATCATCAGTATGTGGCTTGCTTTTTGGTGCCAAGGAGGGAGCAGCGGGCTAATGTCACGTCTTACATGCATTAGTATGTGGCTTGCTTTTTGGTGTCAAGGAGGGAGCAGCTGGTTGATGTCAAGTCCTCCATGCATCAATATGTGGCTTGCTTGTAAGATCCAGCTTGGTAATGGTTTCAGACTTCGCTTGGCTATCTTAATAACAGCATCATTGACTTGCATTTACCTGCTCTTGCCACGACCAGTGCATGCAGTACACTTGTAACGATCACACCCTGTCTCCATAGCTTGGTAGCTTTGAATATCATGAAAAGACTGAAACCTATGGCTAAAGTGCTTGGGAGGACCTCTTCAATTCTACATTTTTCTCTTGAATGGATCTACGGCACCCAGAGTACATTTTGTATATTTTACAGTATACCATTATAGGAGTTAGGCTAATCCACTAAATTTTAGTGATTATATTTAGTGGATTTATGTTTAGGACTTGCTTCACTTATAATTGATGTTGAGTTTTAAGATTTTGTTTATGTGGTTCTATAGAGCTCAGTTATGAAATTTCCTAGTTACATGATTTGCAGAAATCTTAAAGGAGATGAGAAAGTACTATGGAAACATGGAGGATAATTTGGAGTGGGTGGCGGAACTTGTGATGAAAAGAGCGATCTCTTAAAACCACGACCAGAGCAACGAGGAGATCGTGGATGAGCTGCAAATGGATGTTGTGGAGGATGTTGATGATTCCGAATTTGAATCAGACTTCGAAGAATCCTATGAAACCAATCGTGAGATCGAGAATCTTTACAATGCTACTGAATATACAGATGATAAATTGCTTGCTGATGGACTAATAGAGATGGATGCTAAGAGGTATGATAAGGTCGTCAAAGAGATGCAGGAGAAGGGGCATTTCATAGATCAGCAGAGTCTCGAGGAACTTGTCTAGGATATGACCAACTGAGATAAACTTCTTCCATGTATGTTACCTCTTCTATGTCTATTGGAATTGCATTTTTCATTGTTATTTAGATTCGCATATATAATTATCTTGATTACCTCAAACTTCACTTCTACTCCACAAACCTAAACCTGCAACTTATAAATTAGGTAGTGGCATATTCATTCAGCAAACATTCAAATAAATTTTCATTAAATTATTGGTGCAGATATTAAGAACCTCATTTTTCCTCGATGACTATCCAAACTCACGCCCTATTCTACTTACTCTTGATCAGAGTCATTTTTATTTACTCAGACATTTGTTCAGTATCCTATAGCTAACACAACAAGAAAATCCATCTTTTAGCACCACAAGTTAGTACCACTTATAGCTTGTGGTGTAAATGTGGTGGTATTGGCACCACTTACAATTATATGGTGTTAAAGTGGTGTTATTAGCACCATTTATATTTTGTGGTGTTAAAATGGTGGTATTAGCACCACTTATATTGTGTGGTGTTAATATGGTGTTATATTAGTTAATATTATTGGAAATTGAGTTTTACCTTTATGAGAAATGCCATGTTGGCAAGTACCATAAAGTGGTGCTAAGCTATTATTTTCCACATGGACATGTACAAGTAGGATTTAATTATGTGGATTTGAACCATAAACAAATTCAAAAATAAATATTTTGAAAATAACTCATTTCAATATTTATTTATTTTTTAATCAATTAAAATAAATGATCAAAGATTAATTTATGAGTTTTTGCACCATACATACAAGGAGTTCAAATATTTATATTTAGAATATTTAAGCAAATAAATTCACGTAGAATATTTAAGCAAATAAGCAAATAAAATCACGTGATTCATTTATGAGGTTTACACCACAAGCACAAGAAGTTAAAAAAAATATTTGGAAAATATCTCAACTCATTTATTCATTTTTTATATTATTTAAACATATAATTACAATTGACAAATAAATAAAAACAACTATTTTTAATTTATTACTATTGGGTGTGTGCAAGAAGATGAGGGTCACTTTAGATGCAATGCTACTTTTTCAAAACTCGTTCCTGATACGTAAAACATAACGCGTTTATGATGTTTAGCACCTGCCATGGTAAGACCCGAGCCTAACATGTCATTGGACATGTAGGCTAGGTAACAATAACGCGTACGCGTTATATAACTATAAAACGAGTACGCGTTATATAACTACAAAACGCGTACGCGTTATGTAGTTAAAAAACGCGTACGCGTTATGTAAATCTAAAAAACAATTTAAATACACAGTCCCGACGAATGCCGACCACCCGCGGCACCTACGCATCAGAAACGCGAAATTGAACCCAGACGAGGACGGTTTGTGGCCCACTCAAGTATTGGTGTTGCTCGATTTAGCTGGAGGGGACAAATTCACCGGTAGATTGTCATCCAATCAGGTAATTCTTTCACCCATACTCTTTTTTTATCATTTTTAACCTAAATTATTATTATTTTTTTATTTAAAAAAACCTAGTTTTTTAATATTGATAAAATTGGGAATAACCCAATCTTTCATTAAATTCACATCTCCCTCAATCTCCCTCAACCAAGATGAATGAATAATTAAAATGAATCGTTTTTAAAAAACTCAAAAATTCGTAATCCAACCTAAAATTGAAAAAAATAGAACTCGGACCCCCTTTCTACAATGTATCCATCTAAGTCACCCAACACGAGAACACGGGACATGAGTGTCCCTGCCGCCAGCCACAACTCACTAAATATAATGAAAATGAGTGCACTCATGTCTTTTCATTAGCTGGCAAGGTTTCGTATCATGTGAAAATGTTTTGTATCATGTGAAAAGATAATGATACTCTGAACTTATGAGGCACCAATTGGAGAGACTGCGACTATTACTGTGGAATCAGGTGTGGCGACTGCTGGCAGTTTGGCCCCCACTTGCAGTCATTCTCAAGAGATAGGTACATCTGCACCATGCCTGTTTACATCAAATCCAAATACATACAATTATCATATAATGATGAAACGATTGAAAGGAAATTTATAACAACTGATACAGATAACGCAGTACACCCCATCCCGTAGCTGGTTTTCATAATACCATCCAGCCTGGAAGCCCTTTTTGCTGTGGAATAAAACAATCCGAACGAGAATCGAACCCCTGACGAACAGTGGAAAATTTAAAAAGCAAAAGAAGAGAAATTGCTAGAAATGGAGATGAAAGAAAGGTTAGAAAAGAAACAACAACAAATTACTTCACTTCTGATTTCTCAGATGCCTCTGCTTCTCATGTAACACTCTCCTACCGATAAATATCAGGAGGCCAATGCCGGAAAAATGTGCCGATGAGCTCTCCAGGACGGGAATTATGGAATATCGGAGATGGGAAGCATGCCGCAGACCCTTCCTCGAAAGGGATTATGTCAGGCAGCATCTTTGAACTCAATAAAGTCGAGCAAGCACGTCCACAAGTCTGAGTTGGAGATCTATTGGGTGGATGCAGGTGTTGAGTTACCAGTGGTTTTGTGCAGCCGGATAGGGTTCGCACATGGAGGTAAAAAGCGGGCCTGAAGCGCGCTCTGAGCCCGCTTCCTTGTAACCAGGCTTCAAATTTGAAGCCTTTAGGGCCCTTCAGAGGTCATTTTACACGTCATAGAAGGCCACTTCAAATTTTACCATGCAAAAAAAATTTAATTTCATGGTAAGCCCTTCAATAATTAAATTAACCACTACTGTTTAAAATTGCAACAGAAGGGTAGCTTCAAATTTCACCCATCAACAGGTTTTAGTGGGAAATTGGGAATGCGGCTACTAGCTAGGTGACTTGGGAGTGGGACTCGGTTACTCTCCAATATCCACGTGTTCGATCATCCATGGATCATGGACCATTGGGCCTCTAATAATATCATTGTGCAACTTATGTGGACGGGCTTACACTGAGCAACCCATGGCTTGAACGCTTCGAAGTTCTCGTGTTTGTAGCGAGCGCTTACGTTTTTAACACATTTCATGGCATCAACAAAATTATTAAACCTGGTAGGTGGCTCATACGTGTTGTTGCTAGCGGGCTTACCAAGTTACAAGTTATCACATACCAATTCGTGAATGCTGACTCCATGAGTTAATTGAGTATTCAATGTATAATATATTATGTTAATGTGCCCCCGCGAATTTGGCATTTCAGACAAAATCCACAATCCATAAACTTCTTGTAATGTTGCAGGTTGTTGCTCCTTCCCGTGGCCCCTACCTATAGCCCTTTTTTTTCTTTGTTGTATCAAGTTAATCCTACCGTCTACGGCTCCCAACCTCACACCCTGTGTTTTCTTTGTTGTATCAAGTCAATCCTGCAGCTCCCGAGTTCCACCTTTTGTTTTCTTTGTTGTATCAAGTCAATGCTCGAATTCCATGCTTCCATGGCTCCGACCATCAATATATAATATTGCATGAATAGAAACAAGATTTTTCTTATACCCCTATTCCACTGTGGTTGAGCTACTTCCAAGTTCCACCTACCCTATCTCCTCCAGTCCTCCAGGATAGTTTGCGAAGCGAAGCTGGTAATGCCAGCCTACCATAAACATATTTAAAGAAATTCGTTTTCTTTGAGGAGCTCAACTTCAAGGCTGACTAGATTTTTGACATCCTATGAATTTACAGGTCTGCTATATATCCACTGAAAAATAAAGCCTCTCAACTTTACTACATCAGTAAACATTGAAATTTTGATGTACTATTACATTTTCAAATGAAAAGAATAACTTATTATTAATAAAAAAATCAAATCACATTAATATATTAATGAATTTGAATTTAGCTTCCCAATATTAAAATAAATTATACATTTTAAATGATCCACAACCAAATATTATCCTGAGAAGGAAATGGAAAAAAAGGAATTTCCTTAACACAACATGCTATTTCCTTATGATGATGCTTTTACGTTTATGATTACCAACCTTGGAATCAGGTTTGGTTATCCGAAGGTGTAATATCTTCTAAGCTAAGTCAATAGGTAGGGATGTTGGTATTGATATAATTATGACAAAGTTTTATAAAGGATTAGGAACAATTCCGTTGGCTTGTAGATGACATATTTATGGATAAAAAGCTTGTTGTTATGAGATAATGACATCATGCCTCAAAAACATGTCCCATACAATCTAATGTTAATGGGCGCTCTACGTAGAAATTGGAATGTCAACATTTGTGAGTACAATAAATATGTGGATGATTTTGGCCTACTACAACTTTAATATATTGAGTGGATTGATAACCTTCACAATTATATAAGAGATTGTAGCTATGACTAGGAGGAGAGTTAACAATGCAACAAAATCAAGTAATCGAATTTTGTGCATAAAATGAACATGAGACTCCCACCAAATTTCACTGAATCTACGTCTTAACAAAAGAACTCATCGTTTCACGGGATTCCACCCCATCAATCCTTTTAACAGTAATGGCCATAACAGTTGCTACAACCCTAGCGCGAGAAAAATCAATCGAGCTACGCATGACAATACTTGAAACCAGACTTTTTGAACTCCCTATTACGTCATAGGAATCAATACTACTTTCTCCACAACATGTGGCACCCTCAATATCTTCCATCACCGCAATTTACATTTGATAAAAAACTTGTTTCCAAATAGTAATTACCCCATTCTTTGCTCTAAAAAGGCCTCGGTTAACCTAGAATCCAATCCATGCAACATGATCACATCCATATATACACATAGAATAAATATTAATAAATTTCTCATAGCCCTTCAATAGTGTTCAATATCTCATAGCCCTTCATAGTGAAATGGGACCCCACCCTTCAAATTTGATCCCTGGTCCCCACTAGACACGGTGACCCCCGGAATTATGACACGTAGGACACGGTGACCCCCGGAATTAATATATTTTTAAAATATATTAAAATTTAAAAATATAGACATATAGATCATCCAATAAAATTTAACATTTACAATTACAAATATTCAATAGAAATTACATTTACAATTACAAATATGAAATATTCAATAGAAATTAGATCATTCACAAATCACAACACATTTGTCATTCACAATCACAAAACACAATGAGACATTGAGACACATAGATGCAAACTCATCACTGCCCTGATCCTCCTCCTCCATGCCTGAATCAACAAACTCATCACTGCCTTGATCCTCCTCCTCCTCCTCTCTGCCAATCTGACTAACTTACTTTTTAATTGTCAAATGTTTAATTTTAAGTTTTAAATGTATGTAAGTGAATGCCATTAAATTGCTTATGTGAGTTTGATTTAATACATGTTCAATTTTGAAGAGACGTCATTATATACCATGTATATGTATCTAATGATTTTCGTATTAATGTCTTTATTGCAGTTGCGGCTATGGATACCAATGCCGAAATATTGATTGAGCTTGCCCAATTGAGGGGCATCAGTGCAGCTTTTAGTGGTGGCGACAGGATTCGCTGTTCACTTGCATCAACCTTGGATGCAATTGTGGACACCATTTCACAATCTACAAATGTCCTATATGATATTGCATCTTACAGAGAAAGAAAAAGACAACAATATGCTGATGGACTAGATTACAATGCAGTAAAAAAGTTGAAAATATCCAAAGAGCTTATATTTGCATTGTTTAGGGACCCTCGGACGGGGGAAATCCCAAATGCAAGCAGGCCGCATATCTCCATTGAGTGGTGCATGTTTCAACCATTTGTTGATAACTGGATGGACAGATGGTACATGGTTTTTGATATGCCACCACACAACAACAACAACAGGGAAATTCCCTTATATTTCCTTCGAAAGATGTACGCATAGTTCGTGTTGCATAAACACGTTAACTATTTTGACATGTTACAGTTTCAGGGGATCGGTGGGGGGATGCCCCAAAACCGACCCAATGCCAGGCTTCGAGACCAGGATCGCCCTATCCCTGCACCTCGCAGGCAGTTGCCTGGGCCAGATGTCCCACCAGCACATCGCATTATTCCGCAGACACGGGATGCATTTTTGAGTTTGGCACGGGCGGTTGTTCGCCATGGCAGTATGGTTCAACATATGGGTGAGGAAGGGACATCTGTCCCTGGTGTGGTACATACACCAGCTCGTCACCATGCAGGACCATCAGCTAGTGCAGGACCACCAGGACCATCCACTAGTGCAGGACCATCCACTAGTGCAAGACCATCGACTATTCCCCATCCTAGTGCTGATCCTCACGAGTGCACATCATGTGGTCGTCCCTGCTATGGTATTTCCTCAGATGTTGCCTTCAGTGGGTTTTTGAGAGAGGTATGTTGATGGTTAATTGTAATAAATTCTTCATTTATTTTCGTTTTTGTACACATATATATAGTTTGAGCTAATATATTATGTTTGTGAACTTGCAGTTGATGCTTTATGCCGGCAGTGACACCCCAGAGCCGGATGTTCCAGACTCTACAGGGGGGCATGATGCTACCCATTCGGTAGGCCCATCTTATATACCACCTATTGCCGTATCTCACACCGAGGTAAACATTTTAAAATTTCAGTTTTTTAATACTTGTTAATTTGTTAATTTCCACATACTTTACATTTTAGTTCATTAATGCTATATACGGTCTAATATTTACAATTATTAAACTTGCAGATGGCAGATCCTTCACAGGGGCAAGGTAATGTGGAGGTAGTACCCATGGTCATACCGTCCCCTGAAACGTTTGGGCTCCAGGTAAACAATTAAAAATGACATTTTTTAAATACATGTTTGTTTGTTGAATCATGCATGTCTAACTACATGAACACTTGCTGACTGTAGGCACCACCCGACACATCTGGCCCATTGCCTGGATTTGCATCTCCCTCCAGGCCATTCGTGAACAAGGGTCGTGTGTATGTGAGGCGTTCTACTCCGAGAAAGACTCCAGCTTCCCACGACCATGGGCTTACTCACACCACGGTAATGTATATCCTTCGATGATATTTGTTGTTTAACTTGAAATCCAGTGCATAAATCGTTTTTGTTAATGTTTGAATTGCATGTTTACTGCAACAGGAACCCGAGTTGTCTGATGAGAACCTTGTATCGATGGTTGATGCAGCAGTTAGTGCCGCATCTGCAGTGGCGACTGATCACACACAGGTATGTAACTATTTCAACATTATCTTTACATAGTTTATTATTGTTGGACCTATTGTTTATTCATGCATTTCTAACTATTTCAACATTTTTTCATTGTAGCCACCACCAGCAGGAGCAGTGCCTGGCCCCCCTGGTTCAACCATCCTGGATGTTCAACCGATGGCTCCATCTGCTACACAAGCAACGCAATCTCCTTTGTCAGTTGAGGTGAGATGTCCTTCAGTGACCAAGTGTTTCATGCACTTTCCATGCACCAGTTGATAATTGTTGAGATAATGTATTAGTGTACATAGTTAGTTGAATTTAACAATTGATATTTAATTTGCAGGATCCAGGGATGCACATTGATCCTAGGGATGTGCCTAGAGGATCAACGTCGGGAAAGAACAAGAGAAAGCTTGAGTTTTGATAGTTTTGGATAGTTTTGGACACATGTGCTTTTGGATACTTTTGTATATATATGTACTTTTCGATACATTCAGTTTTGGAGACATGTACATTGACTTTATTGTGCATGTACTTTTGGAGACATGTACATTGACTTCATTGGATACATGTACTTTTCGATACTTTTGGATATACATGTACTTTTGGAGACATGCACTTTTGGAGACTTTTGGATATACATGTACTTTTGGAGACATGCACTTTTGGATATATATGTACTTTTGGATACATGTACTTGTGTCATTCTAATGTGTTGATTTGTGTGGATTATCTATTACTCATGAATGCACTATGTCAAAAGAACAAACTATTATATTCAAAGGTTTCAACGAATTCACTACATGCATGCACTAATTGGTATCTAATTAAAATTTGTGATTTTGGATGATCATTACAAGTTATGTCAAAGTTCTTGCTCGTGTAATTTAATCAAACTAAATGCAATACAATGTTTTCAAGGTTTCAACGAACTCACTCATGCACACCCATTGCCATCAACTACCAATGAAAGTCTAACATTATGAGGTTCTTCTTAAAAAATGGGTAATATTTCCTTGATGATCGTAAATTGAGAACCATTTGTAGCCACTCATATAATACCATCTTCACTTATCTTTGTACATGATAATCCATATAATGTGCTATGTTTTTTAACCTAAACAATCATCAAAAACCTAGAATTATAGGGATATGACAAAGAACCTTATGGGGCACCTTATATATTAACCTTGTGTATACATTAGGATCTTTGTCATACCATTGTTTGAAATGTCATTCAATACCTTCAATTTTATCAACATCAAATTAGTAGACAAAGTGACCCATCTTTGATCTCTTGTATAGGCCTTTGTGTGCCTTATCAATAAGATGTACATCATGAATATTATCATAGGTCTCATACATAGGTGCATCCTCATCCATGCAAACAAAGGTGTCATGGATCAACCTATTATCCCTTTATTCTCAATAATATTAGTATCATTATCTTCCATAGGATCAAATTCAACTCCATCACCCCCATTATTACTACTCTAAATTACAGCCTTAGGAGTTTTGATCATGTGTTTTTGTCTCTTTAGGAGTTTTGAAATATTATACTCTTTCCAAAATAATATGGAAGTTCAAATATTTAAAAGTGGCTTAAATTATAAAATGGGCGGAAATTCACCAAGTGTCCCTGAACGGCATTTTCATGCGACTTGCAACTCGACATAACTCGGAAACCGGACGTCGGACCGACGAACCGTCGACTCCGTTGGTCTCCTGGAGTGCGATTACCTCTAGGGGCCCTCTCCCTCGTCTCCCCATGGCCCAGCGGCTTCATTGTGCATTCATTTCATAAACTAGGGTTTTGCTCAGTGTAATTGCATGCAATCTCGCATTGGTGGGTCAACTCTGCAAAAACCTCCCCCGAGCCAGTGTTGGTAGTGTTCCCACGTCGGCATTGCCCACACACACTTGCGGGAGTCAACGACACGCAATCTTCCTGCTCCGTTTGCTTTTTGGCTCCCGGACGGAAATTCACCAAGTGTCCCTGAACGGAATTTTCATGCGACTTGCAACTCGACATAACTCGGAAACCGGACGTCGGACCAACGAACCGTCGACTCCGTTGGTCTCCTGGCGTGCGATTACCTCTAGGGGGCCCTCTCCCTCGTCTCCCCATTTCCGAGTGGCTTCATTGTGCATTCATTTCGTAAACTAGGGTTTTGCTCAGTGTAATTGCATGCAATCTCGCATTGGTGGGTCAACTCTGCAAAAACCTCCCCCGAGCCAGTGTTGGTAGTGTTCCCACGTCGGCATTTCCCACACACACTTGCGGGAGTCAACGGCACGCAATCTTCCTGCTCCGTTTGCTTTTTGGCTCCCGGACGGAAATTCACCAAGTGTCCCTGAACGGCATTTTCATGCGACTTGCAACTCGACATAACTCGGAAACCAGACGTCGGACCGACAAACCGTCGACTCCGTTGGTCTCCTGGCGTGCGATTACCACTAGGGGGCCCTCTCCCTCGTCTCCCCATTGCCCAGTGGCTTCATTGTGCATTCATTTCGTAAACTAGGGTTTTGCTCAGTGTAATTGCATGCAATCTCGCATTGGTGGGTCAACTCTGCAAAAACCTCCCCCAAGCCAGTGTTGGTAGTGTTCCCACGTCGACATTTCCCACACACACTTGCGCGAGTCAACGGCACGCAATCTTCCTGCTCCGTTTTCTTTTTGGCTCCCGGACGGAAATTCACCAAGTGTCCCTGAACGGCATTTTCATGCGACTTGCAACTCGACATAACTCGGAAACCGGATGTCGGACCGACGAACCGTCGACTCCGTTGGTCTCCTGGCGTGCGATTACCTCTAGGGGGCCCTCTCCCTCGTGTCCCCATTTCCCAGTGGCTTCATTGTGCATTCATTTCGTAAACTAGGGTTTTGCTCAGTGTAATTGCATGCAATCTCGCATTGGTGGGTCAACTCTACAAAAACCTCCCCCGAGCCAGTGTTGGTAGTGTTCCCATGTCGGCATTGCCCACACACACTTGCGGGAGTCAACGGCACGCAATCTTCCTGCTCCGTTTGCTTTTTGGCTCCCGGACGGAAATTCACCAAGTGTCCCTGAACGGCATTTTCATGCGACTTGCAACTCGACATAACTCGGAAACCGGACGTCGGACCGACGAACCGTCGACTCCGTTGGTCTCCTGGTGTGCGATTACCTCTAGGGGGCCCTCTCCCTCGTCTCCCCATGGCCCAGTGGCTTCATTGTGCATTCATTTCGTAAACTAGGGTTTTGCTCAGTGTAATTGCATGCAATCTCGCATTGGTGGGTCAGCTCTGCAAAAACCTCCCCCGAGCCAGTGTTGGCAGTGTTCCCACGTCAGCATTGCCCACACACACTTGCGGGAGTCAACGGCACGCAATCTTCCTGCTCCGTTTGATTTTTGGCTCCCGGACGGAAATTCACCAAGTGTCCCTGAACGACATTTTCATGCGACTTGCAACTCGACATAACTCGGAAACCGGACGTCGGACCGACGAACCGTCGACTCCGTTGGTCTCCTGGCGTGCGATTACCTCTAGGGGGCCCTCTCCCTCGTCTCCCCATGGCCCAGTGGCTTCATTGTGCATTCATTTTGTAAACTAGGGTTTTGCTCAGTGTAATTGCATGCAATCTCGCATTGGTGGGTTAAACTTGCTCACCTTGCAAACATCATCCATCAAACAGAAATGTGATGGAGTTGAAATCAATGGATTTCTTGTCACAATAGGCATTCATAAGTTTGCGTAATGGCATACTCCTCTTAATCCCTAAAAAATACTTCATTCCCATCCTGCAGATCCCAAACAATGTCAAAGGTAAGAAGGATTTCCATATAATCCAAATATATGTTTTTTTTCAAATATATTTTACATGGAAACATAGCAAAATGGAATCTAATATTTCGTTTGCATTGGGAAGAAAAGATTGGCAAGGCCAACATTGGCTTCCTTTTGGATAAATATCTCCATTTATAATTCCATAGATTTATACAGTTGTCTTAATCCTAACTGTATACATTGCATGAGAATAAACACCATCAATCTCATTTTTGATACTTGGTTGTCATGTTAATGCAAATGTAAATGTAAAGGTTGCCTTTACAGGACTTTTGAAACTGAGTGTGGGAAAGGGGATCATGATCGAGATGTTGTGTGCATAAAAATTACATTCTGCAGGTAAAAATGGAAGTTTACGAGAAATTCTCTCATTAGTTACACAAAATCTATTGTTGAATGGTGTTCTTCAATAATTGTAGATGGAACAAGAAGACGAGAAGAGGACTCAATAAGGAAAGGACATGTGCAAAGATATTTTTGGGAGGTGGTTGATGTAGATCAATCACATAGAATAATGCATGGAATTTGTGGATTTCATTTAGTTTGAAACTCAAACAATGTTATAGTAGAAATATGGACAAGAAAATTCTATCACTCCCCATTATTCTAGGTATAAATATTGAATTATCCTAGTTGGATGAGGACTAATCAACCATTTCACCACATTATGATCATGTCTCAAATCTTGTACAACCAAGTTTAGGGAATATGAGATTAAATCTTATCAACTAGCATGAATACATTACATTTTGTCTATTTAGTGGACTCACACGTTGGAACTGATGTTTTTTAAAATGAACATATATGCAATGGTTTCCCTGAAAGATAATGAATGGGGCACTCACTATTTGTTGGCATGTTCCTTAAAGGCGAACCAAACCCTCATGTCTCACTAATAGATGACAATGGTGATCAACTTGTAATCAGTTTGATGGTTATTAAAGGATAATATCTAACACTGGATGATCAAACATGGAAGAAGGTTGGTAATGTATTTCAAGATTAGACTAGGTGAATCTATATACCACTTTACAAACTTAGTTTTCGATACAAACCTCAAACTACAAACAATGCCAAGGAAGCACCCATCAAAGGTATGATACTTCAAGCCTCATTGTGAACATGAAAAGTTAATGGAGATCATTAGTAATAGACATGATCCAAATGGTCTACTTAAATGACCATAGGTAAGTAGATAAGTAAGATTGCCTAACATGGTCACTCTTGTGTTATATTCCAAGGTATATGGGTTGTTTGTTATTTTTGTTAATTTTTCAATTCATTTATGTAGATTACTCATATTAAATTGTTCATAATGAATTAGTCTAATAATGGTGTCCTTGTATGTGTCTAGATTATCCAAAGAATCATAAGCACATGAAATCCCATCAATAAGAACAATGGTCTTTTTCAACACCACCAAAGAAAAAATCAGAAAAATGAAATGACCTACTTCAAAAATTATTTTATTACTTATTGTGCATGGTCCATCAAACAAAAGGTAAACAAGCACAATTATATGGCCTACAATGTAGGTCTTTTGATGCTCTATTTCACAAGGTTTTAACAAACACACTTGTTGTGATCATCATTAAAGTCTACAATTTCTTTCAATGAATGTGCCAAATTGACCTAACAACATAGGAAATTGAAAACCACATCCATTGAAAGGAATAATTCAGTTTTTTTTGTCATGAATTAATTTACTATCATGGATTTAGGGCTCCCAGCAGTGTTCCCACGTCGGCATTGCCCACACACACTTGCAGGAGCCAACGGCACGCAATCTTCCTGCTTCGTTTGCTTTTTGGCTCCCGGACGGAAATTCACCAAGTGTCCCTGAACGGCATTTTCATGCGACTTGCAACTCGACATAACTCGGAAACCGGACGTCGGACCGACGAACCGTCGACTCCGTTGGTCTCCTGGCGTGCGATTACCTCTAGGGGGCCCTCTCCCTCGTCTCCCCATGGCCCAGTGGCTTCATTGTGCATTCATTTCGTAAACTAGGGTTTTGCTCAGTGTGGGAGTGTGCAATTTTTGCACACAGGGGTCAACTTTGGAAAATCATCCACCGGGCAAGTATGGCTAGTGTTCCTAGCCCGAACCTGTCTAGACACACCTGCAAGACTCCCCGGAACCCGATTTTGTTGCATGGTTGGAGTTCTATGCCCCCGGTAGGTATCCAGCAGGTGTCCCTGAAGGCCTTCTGGTAGTGAGACGGGACGAGCCATAGAATGAAGACCGTGGCTCGGATCGACAAACCGTCGACTCCGTTGGATTCAGCACACCGGGATAGTGCCAGGGGTGCCCCTCCCCTCCTACCCGGTGGCCCATGTGTCACCTTGCAGGTCCATCTTGGAAACTAGGGTTTTGCTCAGTGTGGGAGTGTGCAATTTTTGCACACGGGGGTCAACTTTGGAAAATCATCCACCGGGCAAGTATGGCTAGTGTTCCTAGCCCGAACCTGTCTAGACACACCTGCAGGACTCCCCGGAACCCGGTTTTGTTGCATGGTTGGAGTTCTATGCCCCCGGTAGGTATCCAGCAGGTGTCCCTGAAGGCCTTCTGGTAGTGAGACGGGACGAGCCATAGAATGAAGACCGTGGCTCGGATCGACAAACCGTCGACTCCGTTGGATTCAGCACACCGGGATAGTGCCAGGGGTGCCCCTCCCCTCCTACCCGGTGGCCCATGTGTCACCTTGCAGGTCCATCTTGGAAACTAGGGTTTTGCTCAGTGTGGGAGTGTGCAATTTTTGCACACGGGGGTCAACTTTGGAAAATCATCCACCGGGCAAGTATGGCTAGTGTTCCTAGCCCGAACCTATCTAGACACACCTGCAGGTCTCCCCGGAACCCGGTTTTGTTGCATGGTTGGAGTTCTATGCCCCCGGTAGGTATCCAGCAGGTGTCCCTGAAGGCCTTCTGGTAGTGAGACGGGACGAGCCATAGAATGAAGACCGTGGCTCGGATCGACGAACCGTCGACTCCGTTGGATTCAGCACATCGGGATAGTGCCAGGGGTGCCCCTCCCCTCCTACCCGATGGCCCATGTGTCACCTTGCAGGTCCATCTTGGAAACTAGGGTTTTGCTCAGTGTGGGAGTGTGCAATTTTTGCACACGGGGGTCAACTTTGGAAAATCATCCACCGGGCAAGTATGGCTAGTGTTCCTAGCCCGAACCTGTCTAGACACACCTGCAGGTCTCCCCGGAACCCGGTTTTGTTGCATGGTTGGAGTTCTATGCCCCCGGTAGGTATCCAGCAGGTGTCCCTGAAGGCCTTCTGGTAGTGAGACGGGACGAGCCATAGAATGAAGACCGTGGCTCGGATCGACGAACCGTCGACTCCGTTGGATTCAGCACACCGGGATAGTGCCATGGGTGCCCCTCCCCTCCTACCCGGTGGCCCATGTGTCACCTTGCAGGTCCATCTTGGAAACTAGGGTTTTGCTCAGTGTGGGAGTGTGCAATTTTTGCACACGGGGGTCAACTTTGGAAAATCATCCACCGGGCGGGTATGGCTAGTGTTCCTAACCCGAACCTGCCTAGACACTTTGGAAACTAGGGTTTTGCAGGTCCATGATGATGATGATGGTGATGATGATGAAGATGTTGATGATGATGGCTTGGTCTAAGGTGGTGCTCTCAACTAGCTAATTCATTATGAAATATTTAACAAGACATGAATTAAATTTAATATAAGTGTATTGTTTAATATAGTGAGCATGAATTGAATTAATTTTGTTGGGTGAAGCCAATAACCAACATGATGAACATAATATAATTTTAGGGTTTACTGATCATATGTAAAAAATGGCATATTCATAAACTTGACATACAAGAGAACTTTTGGCATATTTATAAACAACGTAAACGTAAATTTGGCATATCAAGAACGCAAAATTGACATATTCATATGAAACATACATGTGAAAATTGAGCATATATCAATATTCAATTACAAATAGTATAAATAGTATAGTATTAAAAGTATGTAACGTACCTCATCATGCTAGATCCCACCTATTATCATACAACCAAGCCCTCCGGATCATCTCTTATACTGATGGTCTCCATTAGTCTCTCGTGCTCTGTATCCGGTAAGAAGTAGCGTACCTTCGATGTATTTCGACTAGGCATTGTTCGTACCTGAAGGTTTGTGCCAATGATTAAGTTGGTAAAGTGATACACACTTGCACCTGGTTTGTAATCCCTGTAAACATATCCACCCTTCTTTCTTCCATTGCTGTCCCGTGTCAAGTATTCACCTTTAACAACCATAGACCCAGTTGGAAAGTGGTTGTTTTCATCATCAGTCATGGACACAATGAGGGTTTGCTTTCCATCTATACAGCGTGCCAACCAGTATTCATCACCCCATTCAGTATCTTTTGAGGCAACCACTGCGTATATGTGCCCTGCATTATATGATTGTAGGTATATGATCAAAATATTTTTCGTGCGATACAAGGCCATTAATGTGCATTTGAAGACTACGTAAACAAACAAAAAATGTTAAGGAAATGCATCATACCGGGTTGTACAAGGTCTGAGACATGATCAAAATCTGCAGAAATAGATGATTGGTCTTCTTCCAACGGAGTTAACTCAACAATTGCACGCTGATCAAGTGGAAGTGATATGCGATCCCATCCATCAACCCAATCCAATGATTCACACCCATCCCAGTCACCATCACAACAAGGCGGGCAAAAACAAGCAAGTTTTCTGGTCCAAATTTCAAATACTGGGTTATCAGAGCTTCGAACCGAATGAAAGCCACGAGTCCCAGGCACAGTCTTGCATTCCCATGCATGTGAACGATCTATGTCTACCACCTCCCAAAAAAATCTCTCCACATGTCTCTTTCTTGTGGATTCTACTCGCATAGTTGATTCCTCTCCCATTACTGACGTGCACCACCTGACTATAGATTGAGCATTTAGAATAGTAGATTCTGTAGATACTTTCAATTCCTCTCTTCGTAGGGCTGTTTTGACACATGCTCCGGCTCCATCATGCTCTCCTTTACCATGCCCAGTCTCAAAATAGTTCCACATATGTGGCACTTTGTAGTTTTTATGCAATGAACACAACCACTGAAATATGCGTGCATTTTTGAACTGACCAGCACACCCATCAGACCAAATCCAGTGTCGGTCCATCTGTATGTTCCTTCCCTTCAAGTGATCATAGAACATGATGAAGCAATGACGTACATAGTGGAAGTCGTGGCACCTATCATCACTTATGTAGAAGTGATATTCCTTCAGAATTTCTCTTTGCTCTTCAGTGCTATTTGGGCCATGCCTATATGTGATATGGACCATCAAGGAAACCTGCTCAGAGTGATAATACTGACTTTGGATCTCATTTTGAGGTTGCAGAGTGTAGTTCTCGGCAAAATCAACAACTGAAAGTATAGTACCAAGGGGAAATGTATCTCTGCATATTCTAAACTTCTCATCCTGCCATCGTGCCACGTGGACATGCTGAACATATTGATGTGTCTTTTCAATAAATTCCTTGATGAAGTCACTAACTTGTACCTGGTGACACAAAATGATCTCAATGTCAGTTTTTTGTTGTAAGTAAGGATTGAAATGTAACCGTTACAACATAATTTTATAGATATAAATGCATACCTGAGATGTCACCAATTGTATTTTTTTGCTTTCTTTCCCTGGGACTATTTCATAGTTGATATATTTGAAACTTTTCATGTCTGTAACCATTTTCCCAAATTCACTGTCTCCATTCTCGTGCATACATTGGCTCAATAATGCCATTCCAGCACAGTTGGAGCATGTTCCATCCAAACAAGATTTTGCATAGTATGTTTGCCCCTCGGGCCTATTGCACATGATGCTATGAATGAATTCTCTTGATGAAGTCGGTGGTATTGTCATGGAGCAATCCTGCACAATGTTAGTATGCAACACACGACGAATGTACAAAAATGTTTCATAGTAATATTCATATTCTACATGGTATCTACAACAACAAGTGTTACGAAGAGTATTTATTCTAAAATACCATGGCTTACATTTCTCAAAAGATCTTTGCCCCAAGTTCAATTGTCTATGCTCAATCTTAAATTTCTCGTAAAGCTCTGTCTGTGTTATATCAAGAAGATGCTTAGTATGTGGTTCACGATCCTTTGAACTCCTTCTTAGTTTTAGTACATCCTTTCGGTTTGAAGAAGGCCTTGTGTGATCATGCCAAAAACTGTGCACTAGTCCCTTTACTGCATCAACTAGCTTCATGTCACGACGTGGCAACCGACCAACAAAGGCCCAAAAATCTGTCTGATCGGTTGTGTCAAGATGTTCTCTTCTAATAGAATACCTACGGAGGGTTTTTACATTCAAATTAACTAGTTTGGATGTAGGCCTGAGAATACGAAGGGCCCTGGTGTTCTTATCTGCAATTGATTGTGACAACACACGACGAGTAGCATTGCGGTCCTTTGAACGTGTGTTCTTACCAATTTTACCAAATGCATCTACTAGGATTTTAACTATATGAGAACTTGGTTCAGAATTCTTTATCATCTTTATCCCTAACTTTTTCCTAACAACATTCATGCTCCTAGATTTTAACAATGATAAAAATAATCTACATTTATCTCCATCACATTTAGAAACAAAATATTTATCAAGTATCTGTTGAGTTTGATAAGCAATACTACGTTTAGATAGCGTACCTTCAATGGAATTCATAAGTCTTTCATCAACTTGTATACGCTTCGGAGTTCTTCGACGTGTGCTTGCTAATGGAGGTAAGGGGGTTGGAATTGTACCATGTAGTGCATCACCAAGACGCTCTGGCGTTTCAGTAGTAGCTTGGTGTCCTTCATTCTCTTCCTGGTAGTTGGATGGTGGAAGTCCAACATCCTCATCCATGGTCTGTGGAAGTCCAACATCCCCTTGTGGAAGTCCAACATCCTCATCGATGGTGTGGATAACATTCTCTTCTTCAACAGTAGGCAAAATGTCCAACGCCTCTCTGACTTCATCACTTGTATAACCACATCCGGATAGCAAATTGGGTGTTTCTTCGTGAGCTTCATCTTGAGATGGTAACTTATCACTTTGACTTGAAGTGGGAATTGAAACATCCCCTAATGAGCACCTACGTTTTGCTTCTTGATTACTTCCATGGGGTGCTTGTTCAACAACTATTGTGGAAATTGAAGGTCCCTCTTGTCGTGGATTAATAGGATGAACCATGGTATCCTCTACAATTGTATTTGGATTAGTTTCCAAAGAAAGCCTTCGATTCATCATGTATATTCTTTTCTTTTCTTTCTCTTCTTCAATGACTTCTTGAGATCTCTTCTTCCTTGTTGATTTGTTTACTCGGTTACGTGCATTCCCCATCACCACAATGATCAATTCAATATAGTTTGTTTTTGTTGCTCCTCAATTACAAGCTCTTCAATAATAAGCAAATGGAAGTTCTTCCTTGTTGGTCTTGAAGCTTGATATCTTATCTTGTGTGCTCCTCAAATATAAGCAAAATGAATCTTTCAAAGGCCTTATCTTTGGTGTTCTTCAATTGGAGATTCTTCAAGCTTGCTAATTATTTTCTTCAAATATGGCCATATAATCCAACACCACAGTGAGCAACCATGAAAGATGTCCTCAATGCTGCACCTGCATAAAAAAAAAAATGATGGAGTTGGTGTAGAATGTGAAAATTTTCAGACGCGGGCTCGTGCTGTTCGAAAAATCGCGGGATTATTGCTTTCGTTCGGACAGAGTGAAGTTGCTCTCGGACAGCAACAGGCCATTATTTATGGAGTTAAAAAACGCGTACGCGTTATATAAATTCAAAACGCGTGCGCGATATGTAGTGAAAAAACGTGAACGCGATATAGTCAAGCACAATTAATAGGTTAGGTGCACGGCTAGGGCAACGAACAAAATCAAAGAAAACTAATAATTTATATGATTGCATACAAAACAAATGTTTTGTATGGTTTAATACCTCCTAGCTCTCTCCCAATAATCCCTAGATACCCCCTATCTCTTTCTAAATATATGTCCCTCATTCTCCCTACATGTTTCTTTCATGTTTCTTTCTCTCCCTTCAGCCATGTCTCTACCACCCCACTCTCCATCTCTCCACCTTCTCTTTATCTTCGTCATTATCCCTCCCTATAGCACTCTCTCCCTTCTTCTCCCTTAATCACTAACCCTCTACGCCTTTATCCCTCCCCCCTGCCCTCTCTGTCTTACCTTGTTCCTAGAGCCCCTCCCCCATAAAGGCCTTTAGACCCTCTTCTAAACATTAATCCCTAAGTGCATAAGTGCACAAGATGATGAGGAGGAGGAGGGTGATGACAATGAAGATGATCATGATGTAGATGAAGATGATAAAGATGATGAGGAGGAGGAGGGTGATGACAATGAAGATGATCATGATGCAGATGAAGATGATAATGATGATAATGTTGATGAAGATGATGGTAATGATGATGAAGATGTTGATGATGATGGTGATGAAGATGTTGATGATGATGGTGATGATGATGATGATGAAGATGATGGTGACATGATGGAGATGTTGATCTGATGAGGAAGATGATGATGATGATGGTGATGATGGTGATGATGATGAAGATGTTGATGAGGACGATGATGGAGATGAAGATGATGATGATGAAGAAGATGATGATGATGGAGATGTTGTGTTGATGGGGAACCTAGAGATGACAATGATGATGAAGATGGTGATGGTGATGGTGATGACGATGAAGATTTTGATGATGATGCTGATGGCGATGATGATGAAGATGTTGACGATGATGGTGATGGTGATGTTTAGATGATGATCATGATGGTGATGATGGTGATGATGATGGAGAAAATGACAATGATGGATATATGTTGATGAGGAACCTGCAGATGCCAATGATGATGATGATGGAGATGTTGATGAGAAACCTACAGATGCCAATGATGATGGTGATGACGATGAAGATGTTGATGATGATGGTGCTGGTAATGATGATGATGATGATGATGATGAAGATGATGGTGACATGATGGAGATGTTGATCTGATGAGGAAGATGATGATGATGATGATGGTGATGATGATGAAGATGTTGATGACGATGATGACGGTGATGAAGATGATGATGATGAAGAAGATGATGATGATGGAGATGTGTTGATGGGGAACCTAGAGATGACAATGATGATGAAGATGGTGACGGTGATGACGATGAAGATTTTGATGATTATGCTGATGGCGATGATGATGAAGATGTTGACGATGATGGTGATGGTGATGTTTAGATGATGATCATGATGATGTTCAGAAGATCATGATGGTGATGATGGTGATGATGATGGAGAAAATGACGATGATGGATATGTGGATGAGGAACCTGCAGATGCCAATGATGACGATGATGGAGATGTTGATGAGGAACCTACAGATGCCAATGATGATGGTGATGACGATGAAGATGTTGATGATGATGGTGTTGGTAATGATGATGATGATGATGATGATGATGATGATGAAGATGAAGATGATGGTGACATGATGGAGATGTTGATCTGATGAGGAAGATGATGATGATGATGATGGTGATGATGATGAAGATGTTGATGACGATGATGATGGTGATGAAGATGATGATGATGAAGAAGATGACGATGATGATGGTGATGAAGATGATGATGATGAAGAAGATGACGATGATGGAGATGTGTTGATGGGGAACCTAGAGATGACAATGATGATGAAGATGGTGATGGTGATGACGATGAAGATTTTGATGATGATGCTGATGCTGATGATGCTGATGATGATGATGATGATGATGATGATGATGAAGATGTTGACGATGATGGTGATGGTGATGTTCAGATGGTGATGATGATGATGATGATGATGATGGAGATGTTGATGAGGAAGGGGGAGATGACAATGATGATGAAGATGTTTATGGTCATGAAGATGACGATGATGGTGATGGTGATGATGATGGTGATGATGGAGATGATGGAGATGATGGAGATGGCGATTAAGATGATGATGATGATGATGATGGTGAAGATGATGAAGAAGATGATGACGATGGAGATGTTGACCTGATGACGATGAAGATGATGATTATGGTGATGATGATGAAGATGTTGATGCTGATGATGATGGTGATGAAGATGATGATGATGGAGAAGATGATAATGATGGAGATGTTGATGAGGAACCTACAAATGCCAATGATGATGATGATGATGATGGTGATGACAATGAAGATGTTGATGATGATGGTGATGGTAATGATGATGAAGATGATGATGATGATGGTGATGGTGATGGTGATGTTTAGATGATGATGAAGAAGATGATGGTGACATGATGGATATGTTGATCTGATTCAAGGAAGATGATGATGATGATGATGATGGTGATGATGATGAAGATGTTGATGATGATGATGATGATGGTGATGAAGATGATGATGATGAAGAAGATGATGATGATGGAGATGTTGATGTTGATGGGGAACCTAGAGATGACAATGATGATGAATATGGTGATGGTGATGGTGATGGTGATGACGATGAAGATTTTGATGATGATGGTGATGGTGATGATGATGAAGATGTTGATGATGATGGTGATGGTGATGTTTAGATGATGATCATGATGATGATAATGATGATGGAGATGTTGATTTGATGAGGAATATGATGAGGAATATGATGATGATGATGATGGTGATGATGATGAAGATGTTGATGATGACGATGATGGTCATGAAGATGATGATGATGAAGAATATGATGCTGATGGAGAATATGATGCTCACAACTCCCTCTAGTATCTCTCTCCCCAACCATCAATCTCTCTCTCTCTCTCTCTCAAACACACACACATACACACACATTATGTCACTTTCCATTCTCAAACCCATCCCCCCTCCATCCATATCTATCTCCAACTTTCTCCCTCCATCCCTCACCCTACCTTCTCTCCCTCCCTCTCTCATCGCCTGTCTCTCACCTTCTATCCCTCCCTCATCTTTCCCTCAACCTATCCCAATCTCTCCATCACTCCCTCTCTCTCCATCGCCACCACTCTCTGCATGTCTCCCACCAACACTTTCTGTCCCTCCCTTCCTATCTCTTATTTCGTTCTATCCCCATCTATCTCTCACTCCCTCCAAATCCATTCCTCCCCATTGTCCCTCTCCCTCCCTCGCTCTATGTCTCTCCCCCCCTTGTATTCTTTATTTCTCTCTCACATCCCCCTTGCCTCCATCCATTCCCCCTTGTCACTCCAGTCTCACTTTCAACTTCTAACCCTATATCTCTTCAGAACCTATTCTACTCCTAATAGTGCTCTCAAGCTCCACTTCCCCTCACCCCCTGTAGCCCATCATGTTCTCATTCCCTTCATCTCTCCCCACTCAAGCTTCCAACATCCTTCTAAGCCCTTGACCCTTTCCCACCCCTATTAAATATTAACCATAGATTTTCTTGACCCTTCCCCACCCCTTCTCAAATATTAAACAAAAGTTACCTTGACTTCCACACCCCCTCTTTCTCAAGTATTAAACATGTATTTTATGATTTGAATAACGCGAGCGCGTTTTCTAACTATATAACGCGTACGTGTTATGTAGTTATATAACGCGTACGCATTAAGTATTGATATAACGCGCACGCGTTATTTAGTTATATAACGCGTACGCGTTATTTAAATCTAAAAGCGCGGCAATATTTTTGAATTTAAACAGGCCGAGTCACATGCTCACATGTCAACAATAATCCTATGTGTATGCTTTGGTGTTTGCTTCGGTAATTCCAAACCTGTGCTATGTTAATGAAAAACCAAAGCTAATTGGGTATTTCTTCCAGTTTCTGGAGAAGCCTGTGCTTAGCCACTCATTACAATATGCTACACACAGTCATTTTTGACGAAATCTTAGACACAAATAGCATTTTTTCTGCAGATTCCAAATATGTAACTTTTATTTTGAAATATTAATTTTTCCTATTTTCTTTCAATTTCTTTTCTGTCCTACCTCCTTAACTCGTGAAAACACATTGTTAGTGTTTCTTCCATAACTTTTTCAATTCTCAATCATTTCAAAAAAAAAATTGTATGGTGCACAAGAGGACACTAACCTCCACGTTCTATGAAAAACCCATTTCAAGATTTTTGCATTAAGACCTTCAAAGGCTCTACCCACAAAAGAGGTACTATTTTTGAGGTTTGATCACTTAGACAATTATAAAAAAATTATAAAATTACTAATTTAATTTTCGAAAAATAATGACGCACAAGTGCTATGTGTGCTCTACATGCATGCCGATTTTTGTAGCTTGATTCCATCATTTAAGCCCTCAAAGGCTCTACCCACAAAAACATATACCTTATCATTTGCTTGAAAAATAAAAAGTGTCTGTTAGGAAAAATGAAACTTGACATAGCTATGCAAATTTTCAATACATAAAAGTTATATATTCAGAAACGTGATTCAATTTCCTACATTTCATCTTTTTTACTCAATGCAAGATATTTTCCGTAAGTAAATCAAAAAATCCAAGTAAGTTGAGGGATGCCTGCTTTTTCAGTTTTCTATTGCATCTAACGTGCCAAAAGTGACCCTCATTAGCTTGCACTGACCCTATTATAAAGTAGTAATAAAATTATTTGAATTTAAATTTGATTATTCAATTGAGATATTTTTATCTTCTTAATTTTTTTATGGAAATTAGTATTATTATTAGGTTTTTAACACAAGACATGGGTCTTAGATCCATCTATATGATCAATGGAAAAAACCTCTAGCTAAGTCCCTAAAAGAAGCTTTTAGAAATCTAGGACCAAGAAAGATACCACAAAGGTCCCCCACACATATTCCTAAGAGTATTCTTAGCCTCTAAGTATGGGCATTCACACTATTATAATTTTTTAATAACTAGGGATAGGTCCAATGGCCCTCAACATTGTTGAGTGAACAAACATAGGCCATAGCCTAAAGGAATCATAAGCATAAAGAAATGTCATGTTGTCAAGTACCATATAGTGGGGCTAAGCTCATATTTGTCACATGGACATGTAAAAAAAGGATTTAATTATGATGATTTGCACCATAAACACAACAACATCACAAATAATCATTTTGTAATAACTTAATTCAATTTTTTTGATTCAAATAAATGCACATGATTAATTTATGAGATTTTAAAACCACTATCACATCAAATTCAATTATTTGTTTTTATCATTATTTAAACCAACAAGCTCACATGATTCATTTATGAGGTGTTTCACCACAAACACAACAAGTTCACAAATAATTATTTTCTAAATAGCTCAAGCCGACTATTCATTTTCGATATTATTCAAGCAAATAAATACCCATGATTCTTAAATTTCACAAATAATTAAATACAACCATTTTTAATTTATTACTATTATAAAATATTAATAAAAATGATTTGAATTGAGATTTCATTAATTGATATGGCATATTTTTATTGATATTATTAATTTTTCTAATGGATATTAATATCACTACTAGGCCTTGTGCAAGCCTGGGTTTCAAATCCTTGGACATGTTCGAGGGAGGAAACCTCTTCCTTGGCCCCTAAATGAATCTTTTAGGAATCTAGGACCAAGAAATATGGTTAACACACATATATTCCTAAGAATATTCTTAACATCTATGTGTGGATATTGATTGCATTATAAGGTTTTGATCACTAGTGATAGGTCTATTGGCCCTCAACCTAGTTAAGAGAAGAAACCTAGGCCTTAGCCTAAATTAAACTTCTAGGCATGTAGTGATAATAATGATTTGTCACACTAACAAAAATGAATTTTTGAGAAGATCTATGGCCTTATAATAGGGATAATGGGGGGAGTTGGAGGAACTAAAACTATGTATAAATATTTAGGGCATAGAGATGATTAAGGAAGGAACCCCATGCCTTGGACCGTAGAGGAAACCTAGGCATATAAGATTAACAAGTATAGCTTGAAACACCACATAAGGTCTCCTAAGGGTATCCTTGGATTGATATTGGGGGTATTAATGTAACTAAGAGGTTGTTTTTAAGCACTATATATGGGTGTTTAGGCCCTTAACATGTTTGAGAGAGGAAACCTAGGCCTTATTCCCTAGTAAAATATTTGGTGCATCCAAGGAAAAATACAACAGCTCAAAGCACTACACATGACATATTGGGCTTATTATTTACCTCTAAGTAAGGAAATCAACACCATTATGATTTTTTTGCTAGTATGCACGGGTCTTAGGTTTTTGTATAATGTCATAGGAGGAAACTTGGGCCTTAAAACCCTAAGAGAAGCTTTAAACCGCACCCATAAACTCCAAACACTATCATTGGCATCTGAGCATTCATATAAGTGACACTAGGTATGCAAACCTTAGACACAGTCATGAGAGGAATTACAAGAACTGCGCCCTAAAGGATGGTTTTAGGCATATCGGGCTAATAGCAATGACTCAAACTATCTCTTATCAAATCATGCAACGTATAAGATAACATTATTCTGAAAGTGGGATATGGGTGGAAATATGTGGTTTTGCGTACTAGCGATGGGTCTGAGTAAATAGTTGGGGAAGCAATTGAAAGAATTATACCCTAACATAATATTATTGAGGTAATGGACAATGATCAAGACCATGACCCATGACATACACCATTTAAAGTTGATATTTGACATAATAGTTGGATATTAGCATAATCAAGAGTTTTTGCATAGAGGTATGGATCTCAAGTCCTTTATTGGAGTCATAAAATTAAAGTAATATCCTTATGTAGGTGTCCCAAGGCTTTCGTAATGATATTACGTAGAAGATGACCATGACTTTATCCCTAAAGAAACCATTAAGGCATCCAAATCCATTGAGACACTATGTATCTGGGTCTTATGGCCTTTTAGCGTTAGATAAGATCAATGGAGGAGACCTAAATATCGACCAATAAAGGAATCTTCTAGCCATCTAGGGCTAAGAAGGTTTCCTCCACCAAGAAGGTTTCCTGCAACAACAACACATGGTTAGTGGAGGATACCTTAACCTTAGCCCCTAAAGGAAGCTTGTAACTATCTCGGGGTAAGAAGTTTGCCTCTACCAACCATACACAACCTCCTAGTTGTATAATTGGCCTATGATTGAGGATGTTGTTATAGTTAGGTGGTATTAAGTAGCATGCACATGTCGTGAGCCCTTAGCAATTATGTTCGAGGGAAGAAGACCATGTTTTTGGCCCTAAAGAAATCATTGACGCATCTAGCTCCATGAATACTACCTAAAAGCAACATTGATTACTTCAGAGGGGTTTCTATGGCACTATGTATCTATGTATTGTGGCCTTGGGGCCTTACACATGGTTAGTGAAGGAGAGTTAAATCTCGAGCTCTAAATGATTCTTCCATCCATCTAATTCTAAGAATATTTCCTCCACTAAAAGAACATGGCCTCTTGAGGGTATCATTGGCCTATGATTGATTATGTCATTTCAATTAGGTGGTTTTGAGTATTATCTATAGGTCTCAGGGCCTTGGGAATGATGTTATAGGGAAAACAACCATGCCTTTGGACTTAAAGAAATAGTTGGGGCATCTAGAGTGATGAAAAATTCCTAGAGCACCATGCATGAATATCCAAGCCACTATGTATCCATTTCTTGGGTCCTCGGGGACTTGGACATGGTCAAGGGAGGAGACTTGAACCTCTAGCCATAAAGGAATCTTATAGCCATCCAAGGCTAAGAAGATCGCCTCAACCAACCACACAGGACCTCTTGAGGGTATCATTGAGGGAATTCGACATGGTCAATGAAAGATACTTAAAAATAGGGCCCTAAAGGAAGCTTCTAGCCATCCATGTCAAAGAAGGATGCCTTCACCAACCAAAAATGGCCTCTTGAGGGTATCATTGGTATATGATTAGTGATTTTAACGCTAATAGTTGGTTTTGAGCATTATACACATGTCTCGGGGCCTTGGGAATGACACTCTATAGAAAAGGACCATGCCTTTGGCCCTAAAGAAACCATTTAGGAATACAAATCCATAAATAATGCTAGAAAGCACCACACATGGCTTCAGAAGGTATCCATGGCACTATGCATCTAGGTCATTAGGACTTGGGGAATTGGACATGGTCAAGGGAGGGGACCTGAACCTCAGGCTCTAAATATCTACCAACAAGGGTTTTATCACCCATCTGTAATACTTTTTTTAATTTAAACTCATCCCCAATGGCCAAATTCATGCAAGGTTTATGCATTTTCAATGCATTTCATTTTTTAGCCTTGTGACAATAATATATTTCCACCACTTGTATGCAAGGGGATGTAGCTAGGGTTTGAGTGAGAAGAGGAGTATGATAAGGGTCTCAAGGGTCTATATACAAGAGGTGTGAATGCATGAATATCAATGTCACATGCTCCCCTATATTAGTCTCTTGGAAAAAGTAACTGCTAGAAATAAGAATCCTAGACTTTGTTAATTGATTTGGAAATAAATATGATCAATGTGTATATCTGGATCAACATACAATATAACCATCCTGATGGAATCTTCTTGGACATTAACCCTCAAGTAGTGCAACCACAACTAGGTGTTAACAAGCCTTAACATGGTTGAGAGAGGAAACCAAAGCCTTAATCCCTAAAGAAATATTATGGGCATCTAGGTCCAAACTTGATACCTAAAACCATCGTGCATGATTTCTTGGGGTTATTCTTCACCTACAAGTAGTGATATTGGTTCCATTATTGTGTTTTTGAACCAGGTATGGGTCTCAAGGCTCTAGATATGGTTGGGGTAGGAAACTCAGACCTTAGTCCATAAAGGAATTGTTTAGGAATTCAAGGCCATGATTAACACCTAAAAGTATCATATACGACCTCCCAATGATATGTGTAACTTAGAGTACTAATATGTGCATCATTAGGGATTTCTTAGGGTCTCAAAGTCTTATACATGGTTAGAGAAGAGTACTCGAGGTGCAAGCTATAAAAGAATATTATAAGAATCGTCTAGCCATCCAAGGCTAAGAGGATCATCTCAACCAACCACACATGGACTATTGAGGTTATCATTTTCCTATGATTGAGGATATTAATGGAATTATGTGGTTTTGAGAAGTATTAGGTGTCTTAGGGCCTTGGGATCGATTCTATCGAAATAAATACAATGCCTTTGACCCTAAATAAACCATTGAGGCATCTAGAGCCATGAAAAATGTTGTAAAGAACCACACATGATTTTGCAAGGCTATCCATTGAATTTTGTATCTAGGTCTTGGGACCTTCGGGACTTGGACATGGTCAATGGCAGAGACCTAAACCTTGGGCCCTAAAGAAATCTTTTATCCATCCAAGACTAAGAATTTTTCATCCACCAACCACACATTTCCTCCTAAGTGTATCATTGGCCTATGATTAAGGATGAAGATTCCATTAATTGGGTTTAATAAATATGTATGTGTCTTGATTCCTTATGAATGATATTCTAGGGGAAAGGTCGTGCTTTTGGGCCTAAAGAAACCATTGAGGCATCCAAAACCATGAACAATGCCTTAAAGAACCATGTGTGACTTCGCAAGGGTATCCATGGCACAATGTATCCAAGTCTTGGGGAATTGGGATCTTGGACATGGTCATGGGAGGAGGAATGAAGATAAACACCTAAAGGAATCTTCTAGCCATATAGGGATAAGAAATTTGTCTCCACCAACCGAACATGTCCTTTTGAGGGTGTCATTGGCCTAATATTGAGGATGTTGGTGCCATTAGGTGGTTTTGAGTAGTATGCACAAGTATCAGGGTGTTGGGAATAAATTTCTGGGAAGGAATACCATGCATTTGGCCCTAAAGAAATCATTGAGGCATCTAGAGCCATTAAGAAATCCTCGAAGCACCACACATGACTTTTCAGGGGTATCCATACCATTATGTATATAGGTCTTATGGCCATAGGGCCTTTAACATGGTCAGTAGAAGAGACCTCTAAAGGAAGATTCTAGCTATCCATCGCTAAGAAGGTTTACTCCACCAACCACACATGGTCTCTTAAGGGTATTATTGGCCTATGATTGGGGATGTCAGTGTTGTTAGGTGGTTTGAAGTAATACACATGTGTCTTGGGGCCTTGGGAGTGACATTCTATAGAAGAGGACCATGCCTTTGGCCATAAATAAATTATTTAGGAATCCAAAGCCATTAATAATGCCACAAATCACCACACATGGCTTTGTAGTGCATGCATGGCAGTATGCATCCAAGTCATGGGGACTTGAGGCATTGGACATGGTAATGGGAGGATATCTCAACCTCAAGTCGTAAATGAATCTTTTATCAATATTCCAAGGATAAGAGGGATACTTAAAAAAGCCACACATGGACTCCTAAGGGTATCATTGGCTTATGATTGAGAATGTTAGTGCAATTGGATGGTTTTGATTAATATCTACACGTGTCGGGGCCTTGGGAATGATATTCTAAGCAAGACGACTATGTGTTTGGCCCTAAATTAATTCTTTGGTCATTTAGAGCCATGAAGAATGTTTCCACAACTTCATAGGGGTATCCATTGAACTATGTATCTAGTTTTTCTACCTTAGGGCCTTGGACATGGTCAACAGAGCACACTTGATCCTCAATCCCTAAAGGAATATTATAGCCATCTAAGGCTAAGGAGGTGGTATCCACCAAGCACACATTATTATATAATTAGCATATGATTTAGAATGTCAGTGCCATTAGGTTGTTTTGAGGAGTATGTAGGTGCCTCAAGGGATTCGGAATGATGTTCTAAGTAATAAAACCATTCCTTTGGCCCTAAAGAAATCATTGACACATTCAAATCCATGAGCATGGCCTCAAAGCACCATGCATGGATTTTGAGTGGTATTTATGGTACTATGTTTCCCATCTTTCCCAAGTTTTTTGGCATAAACATAGAAACATTATTATTAAGTTGAGTCAACCTCTTCAAAGCCAATTTCTTATCCCGTACCCCCAACCCTCTAATATTTAAAGAGAGGAATTCCACTCAGAACCTATGAAAGAGGACAACCCTACTCTAAGGGCCCTAGTAACGAGTCTTTTCTTTCCTCGATTAAGCTCCTTCATAACTTTCTCCTAAGCTAATTTGAGAGCATAATTTCTACTTGCTAGTCCCAGACCTATATCTTTGTGTAAATACTAACCCAAACCTCTTAAGAAGAGGCACTCCTCTAAGAGGAGCTTCTAAGAGACCTGAAAGAATAATTTCCACCTCCCAATGAAGAAGTGGCCCTGGAATTTACATCAACCCCCTCTGAATTTGGATCTACATCCCACCTTGACTAAGAAGAACCTTTTGAGTAAACAACCTCCTTAGCTTCTAAAACAACCTGCCATGATATCGAATAGGATGCCCTTTTCTCCCCATTTGTCTTTTTTGTCATTTCTAATATTGTGTCTAGAGAAAACAAGGAACATGAACAAGCACTGTATGAGGAGACTCCTAGTATTATTTTTTTCTTTTTCACCCTTTAGGATTGATTTTGTATTATTATGTGATGTATTTATGCTTTGTAAATAGTAGATGTCAAACATTTACATTTAAAGGAAGTGTGACCCAATTTTTCTAGAACTAGTGGAGTTATTTTTATTGGATAGGACATATGATTTTAGTTAGGTTGATATTAGATTAGATACAGGGGATATATATAATATAGCCATAAAACATGGAATAAGAACAAGCATATAATGCATATTTTTCTTATTTTGTAGTCTCAAACAAAGCTCATTTGTGGCAAAATGGGTGATAGATTGAAGATGGTTTGTTGGGTTTGGATGGACATGAATCTAAACAATGGAATGCTTTCATTGACAAGTTGAAATTGAATTTAATTTAATTAAAGTAGGAGTAAGATACCTTGTTCTAGACATGGAAACCTACTAGAGATTACACTACAAGCCTTCATTACAAGGCCATGTTCTTGAATGAGGACCAATAAGTAAAGTAATTGTAAAATCTCAAGCACAGTTGAATCTAGCTACTGTGGATTCCTCACTGGTGAAAGATTGCACAACATTTGCAAGAATTAGCATAAAAAATTTAAATGAATGAAGAACAATACACAAGAATTGGTGAATAATGTCAATATTATTAACTGTCCAACCTTAACAAAGGTTAAGAACACCCATATATACAAATCTGGAAGAATTCGAATCCATCTGGAGTGTTCACACTGATCTAGCTTAGAAAAAGCTCAAACCCCCCTAGGTTGACCAAAATATCCCAAACCATCCCAAACTGGTTCGAATCTGCAGTGTGAA
The DNA here is from genome assembly GCA_027924585.1 of Larix kaempferi. Classification (NCBI taxonomy): domain Eukaryota; kingdom Viridiplantae; phylum Streptophyta; class Pinopsida; order Pinales; family Pinaceae; genus Larix; species Larix kaempferi. Next base: position 26,310,815 of record BSBM01000910.1, read on the forward strand.
TGCTGGGAATGACTGGACAGGCCCATGTGACCTCACACATGTGAAGAAACTGGTTGGCTAGAGGTTTGGAGTCTAAAATTGGTCAAAAATGTGACAAAACAAGGCAAGATTGTCCACAAAGAGAGCAAATGCGCCCTAGGTAGAAGAGAAGCATGCTGAGTGCATTAAATGACCTGAGGAGGGCGCTCTAGGCATGCTGAGTGCATTAATTGCCCTGGGGAGCGCTCCACTTAGCTGGTTTGACTCAGCACTTGTTCACATTTGCCATCTAGTTCATGATAATTGACCATTTAGTAGCTAATCAACTTAGGGATGTAATCATTAATCACTTGGGCTAATTAATCATCATTAATAAATGATTAATGTACATAGGTGGAAAAATGTTCTAACACCCCCCCTTAAGCTAGACTTAGTGAAATATCAAAAATTAAGGCCTTGGCAGCTAGGCTCAAGTCACCTTTTACATCATGAAAATTTATTTGTCCATGTAACCAAGGTAAGGAGGAAAACCACATGGGAAATAAAACCTCCCCTCTAAAATGGACATGTGGCATATATCAAAATACACCAATCATCACCATGCATCACTCACCCCAAGCAAAGATCTAAGGTGAGTGAAGGTCTTCTCGGTAAAACACTTGGTGAAGATATCAGCAGTTTGCTCACTGGATGGGCAATACTGCAATGCTATGATCCGGTCATGCACCAAACCCCGAATGTAATGCATGTGTATCTCTATGTGCTTGGTCCTCTGCCTCTGTACTGGATCGGTAGAAATCTTGATTGTACTTTGATTATCACACCAAAGAATAGTGGGTGAATCAAAGACAATCCCGAACTCTGCAAGAATACCTTGCAACCAAACACATTGTGTGGCTGCATTGACTGCTCCCCTGTACTCGGCCTCAGCTGAAGATAAGGAAATAGTGATCTATTTCTTGCTTGACCAGCATATAGGTACCATGTGCAAGCATAAAGACATAACCGGAAGTTGACTTCCGATCAATACAATCACCGGCCCAATCAGAATCTGTAAATCCTACTAGTTCAAGAGATGAACCGAGCAGCATAATGGATACACAAAAGACTTAGTACCATGAACATAATGAAGTATCCTCTTGGCTGCCTTCCAATGGATCTCATGAGGCTCTTGCATGTGCCTTGCAACAGCCCCAACAGCATAAGACAAATCTGGGTCGAGAGTGTGTAAGATACAACAAACTCCCAACTAGTTGTCTATACAACGAACTGTCAAACTAGTGGAGAAGAACCCCCATTCTGTAAGCTTAACTCCTGAAAGAAATGGAAATTTTGCAGACTTACATTCAGCCATCTTAAATTTCTGCAGCAAATCTGAAGCATACCTTGACTGACATACAGAAATTCCATTCACAGATTGATCAATCTCCAAGCCCAGAAATTGTTTTAGCAATCCTAGATCGGTCATGGAGAATGCACTGTGCAATGCTCTCTTAACTGAGTCAAGTTCTTTGGTGCAGCTACCAGTGATCAAAAGATCATCAACATACAGTACAATAATCAATATCAGATCACTAACATGTCTTGCATATACACATTTGGATCAGACTTACACCTCTCAAACCCCAAAGATAGCAGAAAATTGTCCATTTTTGCATACCATGCTCTAGGAGCTTGCTTGAGCCCATAGAGTGATTTGTTCAACCTGCAAACAAGAGTATGATCAGAAATAAAACCTTCAGGCTGCTGCATATAAATATCCTCATTCAGATCCCCATGAAGAAAGGCACTCTTTACATCCATGTGATGAATCTCCCATCGCTTGGAAGCCCCAATTGCCAAAACTAGTCTTATGGAGTCCATCTTTGCCACCGGTGCAAATGTTTCTGTATAGTCCACTCCTTGGACCTGAGAGTAACCCTTAGCCACCAACCTGTCCTTATACTTCAGATCAGAGCAATCAGATCCAATTTTGGTTCTATAAATCCACTTGCATTGCACTAGTTTCCTCTTGGGAGGAAGAGGGACCAAATCCCAAGTTTTGTTCTCATGGAGTGAGTTCATCTCCTCTTGCATGGCTGATTGCCACCTTGGGTCTGTACATGCTTCTGAATATGACATTGGATCAGATCCAACCATCAAATAACAGGCCTCACTCAGATCAGAATTATTATATGCAAAGGAATTGTGAAATTGAGATCTAGTTTTCCTAGCATCTTGGGGATCTCCCACTAGCTCTCCGGCACTTTGAATTGTTTTCTCTACCCACTTGGGCCTTGAGGGAGGGATATGTTCAGAATCCATATCAACATCATCTTCAGCAATATCAGAATCAGAAATATCAGAGAATGAATCACTACTTACTTCATCATCAAGACGAGGGAATGAGCATTCCCCATCACCTTGTTCACTAGCTTGCAAAAATTCTTCCTCTTCGAATTTGACACTTCTTTCAATGAAAGTTTTGTGAGTGGATGGATCAAAGAGCTTGTAGCCCTTGGAATCCTCTGCATACCCAACCATGATTGACTCCTTGCTTTGGGGCTGCAATGCCTTTCTCTTCTCCGGTGGAATTCTGGCCCAAGCCCTTGAGCCAAAAATTCTGAAATGTGAGACATTTGGCTTGTGGCCCATCCAAGCTTCAAATGGAGTGATTCCTTGCAATGCTTTGTGTGGTGCCCTGTTCTGAACATATGCTGCACAATTCATAGCTTCAGCCCATAATTTAGGAGACAAATCCCTTGCTTGCAACATGCAAGTTGCCATCTCTTTCAGTGCTCTATTTTTGGGCTCTGCAACACCATTTTGCTGAGGTGTGTAGGGCACTGAGTGTTGCATCTGAATGCCATGCTCTTGACAGAGCTGCTGCAAATTGTTGTTGACATACTCTCTGCCATTATCAGTCCTCAAAACCTTCATGGCCTTCCCACTGAAGTTCTCAACCATGCTCTTAAAAATCTTGAAACATTCAAAGACTTCAGATTTTTGCTTAAGGAAAAATAACCAACAGTACCTTGAGTAGTCATCGATGAAGGTGAGCACATATTTGCTGCAGCCATAGGAGGGTGTGGGGAGTGGCCCTATGAGATCAGAATGTACTATCCCAAGAGGTTGATCAGCCCTCCTAGCCTTCCCTTTGTCATACTTCCTTTCAGGATGTTTCCCAATCATGCAACCCTTGCATGTTCCACTCGAAAATCTGATTTGGGGCAGCCCTTCTACCATATTTTCTTTGCTTAAAACTTGAAGATATCTGTAGTTTAGGTGCCCATACCTTTGATGCCATAGCTTGCTGGTCTCATTCCCATGTGACATCAGCACACTTGGTGAAGAAAATTCGAGGAAGTGGGAGAACATGTACATCTTCATGTCATGGTCTGCAACACCCTTTGCAACAATTTTCCCGGTGGAAACTTCTGATATCTCCACTTCATCCTGAGTGAAGACCACCTTCTTTGCTGCTCCAGTATGTGTCATTTGGTACACAGAGAGCAAGTTTGCTGCAAGGTTTGGCACATACAACACATTGGAGAAGAAGCCATTCTCCATAGAGATTTTCCCAATGCCATGAGCAGGGATTTCTGAGTCATCTCCCATTCGAATTGAGAGGCCACTGTAGGGAGCAAGTTCAGAAAACGAGTCTCTTGAGGAAGCCATGTGCCTTGAGGCACCTGAATCAATGATAAACAAAGGTGAATGAGATGAGCTAGCCACCAAAGCATGGCAGCTCTCCTTGTCTTCAGAAACGCACTCCTTCTTCTTGGAACTTTCAGGAAGAGGAATGTTATTTTTCTGTAGGAGATGGGTCATGGTGTCTATGGTTTTCTTCATGCATGAGCTCTCTGGATGAAAACCTCTTTGAAAGTAGCTACATTTCGTCTTCTCAGCCTTCTTTCCCTTGTTCTTGACAGGATTCGAAACCCCCTCAGAGGATTTGGGCCTCTCATCCTTTCTCTTCTTCTCTTGAGGTTTCGAAACCCTGGGTTTTTGCTTGCTTCTTCCACATTTCGAATCTCCAGCTGCAAGAACTTGATCCTTTTGTTTGATGGAGCCCATCAAGACCAGCTTGTCTTGCTCTTGAGTTAGCATCTCCATGAAGTCAGCCAAGGATGGCATCTTCCAACCTCTGACTGTGAGCCTTGTGGAGTTGAAGGAAGACACAAAAACTGAGTATTCTGAACCCAATTTTGAGAGAATGGACAACACCAACTGTTCTTCTTTCTTCTCTATGCCACATTGTCTGATCTGCAAGACCAAGTTCTTGAACTTGGTGAAGAAGTCCTGGATGGAATCGAAATTCCCTGGGCTCAGTGAGACAAGCTCATTTTCGAGCTGGTGGCCTCTCATCTCATCAGTCTTTCCAAACAGTGTCTCAAGCTTGAGCCACACTTCATTTGGAGTTGCTAGACTTTCTACATGAAACAGGAGGTCTCTCGAAATGCTGAGACAAAGGAGGCCAAATGCCTCATCCATTCTGTTGAAAAACTTGGATTTCTCCACAGCTGAGTTTGGCTCAACCTCAGTTCCCATCGTGATTCTGTAGAGACCCTTGGATCTCAGCAAAATCACCATTTCTGCCTTCCAATCGAAATAGTTGAAGGGTGTGAGCACGTTTGGGTGAGATGGCTCCATTCTCCTCTGCTGCAATTCGCACTTGCTGACAATGCTGAACTCCAATACCTGCAAACAACTCTCAAATCACTCTGGAGGGATCTACACTCACAGATTCGAACCCTGTATGGATAGTGGGTGCATTCGGGAGAGCATCACACCTGAGAGGAGCCACTAGATTTCTCCAGTAAGCTCAAGGCAATGGCCTCAGGAATTATGTGGTTTCTCCACTGTTTCTGGCAATCCACTACAACAGTCTGCTGGTTCGAATTCTAGCTCCAAGAGCTCTGATACCATGTAAAATCTCAAGCACAGTTGAATCTAGCTACTGTGGATTCCTCACTGGTGAAAGATTGCACAACATTTAAAAGAATTAGCATAAAAAATTTAAATGAATGAAGAACAATACACAAGAATTGGTGAATAATGTCAATATTATTAACTGTCCAACCTTAACAAAGGTTAAGAACACCCATATATACAAATCTGGAAGAATTCGAATCCATCTGGAGTGTTCACACTGATCTAGCTTAGAAAAAGCTCAAACCCCCCTAGGTTGACCAAAATATCCCAAACCATCCCAAACTGGTTCGAATCTGCAGTGTGAATGCTGGGAATGACTGGACAGGCCCATGTAACCTCACACATGTGAAGAAACTGGTTGGCTAGAGGTTTGGAGTCTAAAATTGGTCAAAAATGTGACAAAACAAGGCAAGATTGTCCACAAAGAGAGCAAATGCGCCCTAGGTAGAAGAGAAGCATGCTGAGTGCATTAAATGACCTGAGGAGGGCGCTCTAGGCATGCTGACTGCATTAATTGCCCTGGGGAGCGCTCCACTTAGCTGGTTTGACTCAGCACTTGTTCACATTTGCCATCTAGTTCATGATAATTGACCATTTAGTAGCTAATCAACTTAGGGATGTAATCATTAATCACTTGGGCTAATTAATCATCATTAATAAATGATTAATGTACATAGGTGGAAAAATGTTCTAACAGTAATTGGTGGAATCCCTTGTGGAAAACCACAGCTCGTCTAGAAACCACATTGTTGCAGTCGCTGGAACTATATAACAAGGTGTTGACTTGGGGTATATTCAAGAAGATATATTGGCATGGAGCAGGTTTATGAGGTTTATGTATGTTGTTGGAGGTAGATCTTTGAGAATTTGGCAGTTTTTTTTTTGGCTGGTCGTTTTTCTCCATAAAACCAAGGACCTCAAAAAGTGAAAGTAGTCACAAGTTGAAATTGGCATTGCTTCATCTTTCTATCCAATATTTATATTATTGAAACCACTAAGAATTATGATATGCCTTAAAATAATTTTTCCTCTCAACCACCAACATGTCTACATACCAATGGTGGTCCTACATGGCCATTTTGCTTCTTGTATTACTCTTAGATTTCAACATAGCCTATGGAACACAATATGGTTGAAAATTTCCATAACAAGCTCATAAAGATATAGGAAAATTATTATTGTTACATCCCTGATAATTGGCAAGCCATGGTTAATGTTATGGTTATAAAAATTTATGACATAGGTTTTTACAAACCCTAGTTCTAAAGCTACTAGGAATAAGATATCAATAAAGTTTATCTAGGATGTGAACAAAATTCTTACATAGCATTATGTCCAACTAGTGGAGTGATAGAAAAATAGAATCTTTATGAATTTGTTAGTCTCTTCCTCATGGGACCAATGCTTCTTAATCTTCTAAGTGGTTCTAACGAGGTACAAACTTCCCAATTACTTTGTCACACATTTGGGAGTCAATGGTGTTGCAGGTGATAGTAACATGTTCATATTGTGATGAATAATATTTTTGAAGTATGTGTTTTCCACTCAATGAGACAGCCCACAAATTTTTATTATGAAAAACACGTGCCATTTTTCAACATTTTGCATCAACGTTCAAATTTGAACCCTTCCCAACCCTTCCTAGAAGTGTAAAGTTAAAATTGCCCTTAAAAAAAAAATTGAAATCTGAATTTTACCCTTCCAATTAAGAAGGACATAATTTATATCAACATTTCAAACGAAGGGAAACATTTGAAATTACGCATCCATGTAAACTTCAATTTCTATGTTGAAATTCCTATGCTATAAAATTAGACTCTCATTCAAACTATTGGAAATATCATAAATTATAATCACTCACTCACTCATGTCACACACTCACTACCCAGCTATACAATATGACAAGTGATGATTGATGACTATGAGGCACTGGCCACCGAGATTTGACTCTGAATCCTAAGTCACTTCGGGATGAGATCTAAGGTGTGACAATGTGTCAACGACTACGACTGTAACAACATAGAACCACTACTAGTCTACTACTAGGCCCAAAACGAGCCTGAAACTTTGTGCCTAATACCTATGTGAATGTAGCTACCAATGTTCACTCGTTTTTTGTCAAAATGAAATTCAAATGGCTGGTTTGATGAGTCCTCCTCTACAAGACTTCATTTATTGCATGAATGTCATAGACTTCACGGAAACTCTAGAAAACACTCAATGGCATGCATCTAGGATCACAAACCATTCAGAGGTCGATTTATGGATTGATCTAGTCAGGTGGCACTGGGCACACGATACGAAAAAACAATGAGTTAGAAAAAAAAATTGGACCAAAGCACCACAATGGTTATTAATAAAATTAAAAAGAAACAACTTTTTGGCTTAGGAATAGTCTTGAATTTGATGGGTGGAATGATCATGATCTCATCTCTCTCCGTCCTTCCAAACATATGCGGTTTCTCACCACATTTTTCTTCGGCGCTTTCCACCAAAATACGTATAAAAATTACTTGCCTTTACATTCTCTTCTTTTTAAATCCTCATCTCATAGTCATAACTAAGGATTATTATGCATGCACATATTCACCTTATAATATCAATTGGGTTAAGGCACGGAGACAACCATAAAATATCAAATGTGTCAAGACACAAAAAGTAAGAGATAACTATAAGTAAGTCTTATATTAAATTTACCATATAAGTCTTTAATTGACACCATCAACTAAGATTTGACACGTTGGATTGTTGTGATGTTCTTATCACTCCTTACCAATGTGATTGTAAGGCACTCTTTGAAGGTGAAGTCCATAATTTTAAGTCTTCTTCCTCATTATCATGCATTCTAGTAAGACAATAAGGAGGATAGTGGCCTGCATCAACATGGAAAACGGTTTCGACATAGAGGTAGATACAAGAACTATTTTCATTAAATAACTTAAATTTCATGCTAGTGACTGTGAATTTGCCAAATCGTGGATTGGTACAAATCACAACAAATTTTAGAGCCTCGAGCTCTAAATTACTCACATCTAGAATTTTCTCAAATCGAGCCATTAACAAACTTCTTTTGGTGTTATGGTTCAATTTAAAAGGAAGATTCTCAAGACTCAAACATGCAGCGAGTTGCAAGGCTCCAGTTGACATGGGATTGATTCCATTTCCCATCCATCCCACACTTGTATGCTATCGTGACAAGTGTTGAACAACAAAATTTGATGCCCCATGCCTTATGATTCTAGCATTACTAACTTGCTTGGTATGGAGGATTTTTTTAATTTTTTTCTGAGCTATGTATTATTTTTTCTTAGGCACCCAATGCCCATCATTCTTACATCTCTGAAGCTTGGATGGATTCCCTCTCTTCGTTTTGAATTAAGTTTTTGGTTGGTTTTATATGTATTTTTTGGTTGTAGGTTTATTATAGCCTGGTTTTGGTTAGTGGCTTCCTTTAGTACATAGTTAACAATAAGTAATTTTCTCATGGTTCTAGGTTTATTTTAAAACTATATCTAGTTACAACGTCCTGCATTATGCATAAGATCGTGAAGATGCCCCAATATGGTTATTGCATAATCTAAATAGTGGTTTTGTAATAATGAAGTGTGCAAGTTGTTATTTTAATGAACTCTAAAATTAATGTAACATATATGTCAAATTAATATGTTCAAATTAGGTTTTATTGAAAATATACAATTTTTTCATGTAGATATTACGAAGTGCTCAATTGTTTATGATCATAAAAATTTAGATGGACAATATTTGTTTTTGCATTTTTTGAGGGGAAAAGTGTTTTTAATTTATAATTCTCAATTGAAGTATAATTATCTATATTTCCGTTCATCTTTGAAAGACTCGAGGAACAAATGCCCTTCCAATTGAAATTAAGACCCACCCTTCAAATTCGCATACCTAGCAAAAGAAATTAAGCCCACGCCCATTTCCCACGCCCATTTTTCAACATTACGTATACCTAGCAAAAGAAATTAAGCCAAACATTAAGTCACTTAAAAAAACCTTGGTTCTCTTTCATTCGATGAAGAGAGTTCATTGTTGGTGCAAGAACAGAGGCAAGATCACTCAGATCTCGCCATTGTGCTTCATGCCATTGAAGAATAACGAATGAATGTGAAGATTTTGCCAAGTTTAAGAGAGATCATGCCATTGTGCTTCTTGCCGTTGAAGAATAACCAGTAAATGTGAATATTTTGCAAAGTTTAAGAGATTTTCTCAGCTGGTGGGAGAAAGGGTGTCGTTATCCAAGGAGGGCGCATTGGTTTGCAAAGTGAGCTGATTTTTATTCTTCTCCATTTGCACACTATTGCTGCATACAACCAAGAAGAGGATGATTTCATGGTTGTTAGGGATATTGGGGGTGATTTACACTTCTTTTCTATTGCACATCTATGATAAAGGGTGCATTCACTGTTCAAGAGGACGTTCTAGGCTGACAACTTCAAGAGGGCGCATCATACCATCTCTGTTAACCAAGTCGTGGTCCAGGTTGGAGGCGATATGCACCTTTACATTGATATTTGGGGATTTCAAAGGGCGCACTTCATTGTACTAGAGGGAAACAAACAAATTGTTGAGATTCGACTACTATTCGTGATTGCAAAGTGGGATAAGAAAGAGATCTGGGCACATTCCCTTCTTTTTATAACCCGTCAACTACCATATCAAGGTAAATCGAATCATTAGAAGGGATTGAATAGTGGAGAGAAGGTGCTGCAAGCTCACAACCACCTACAGGTCATATTTTCAAACAAATCAGATTGTAGTTTTTGAGTTTAATCACTGTCATATAAATCTGGAGGTTATCTATGTCTATTGCCTGGAATTTAATTCTTGTTTTAATGGTTAAATTATAATACAAACAATAGTTCACAGTTCACAGTTCACTATTAGGTCAATAATTTGGGATTGCTTGGGATTATTTGACCATGCTTTGACATCAAACTCATTTTTAGGAAGTAAATGGGTTTACCCTTGTACAGTTTTAAGAATGATCTTTGTTCCAAAACTTGCAACCATACTATTAGAAGTCAATTCTTTTCTGATCTGAGAATACAAAGTGTTCAAAGTTAGGGTTCGCTCGAAATATCTACGGTAATTGAAATCTGATCTAATCTGGGAATCTAAAGCATCCGAAGCACCAGATCCACGGCCATAACACTGTGTAAAATATCTATACGTACCTAAGGTGTGGTCCTGAGGTCCAATGGAGAATTTCCTGCAAGTTTCCCTTGGATCAAGATAGGAATTTTCTTCTAGGCATGTAATCTCTTAGGTTAGGCAAAGGGAGGCTCGAAGAATAAACTCCCTACCTCTATGCCTGTGCCCATCCTCATCACCCTGGAATTCGAATTGGTATTGGAATTAATATAGGAAGAGAAGGTAATGTATGTGTCGTTCTTCTCATACTCGTTGAGTTGTATTTATTGGCTGTAGTTGGTGAATGCCATGTCAAGACTATTGGAACCCTGTCTGTATCGCTTCAGTTTGTGATGATTGGAGTTGAATGAATTACCGTAGTTAGTCAAAGAAACAAGAGGAGTATTCACATAATTACCCTAGGACATGAAAAGATATTTGAGTGCATTGTCACCATTTGCATAAGCAGAGAAGGTTTATAAGGCTCCATTTCCATTGCTCCTGTAGCCTTCAAACTTGTTTTTGGGACAATTGTTATTGTCTGCATATGAATTAAAATGAGCCATCGGTGCATTGTCGCCTTCACTATATCCTTTGAAAATATTGGTGCCGCCATTGTTGTTTTTGGAATAGCTAAAGAAACGAATCAAGATTCCATTTGCATCCTTTTTGTAGGTGGAAAAGTCATTATTTATGGAATTGGAGTTGTCTACACAGCTATTGAAGTTCTGAGTGCCTGCATTACTGTCAGTGCCATAGTTTTTCAAATCTTGATCAGGAGCATTGGAATTGAATCCACAGCTGGAGAAATCGCTACTGCCTAAACTAGATCCACTACCTTAGGTTGTAAAGTTTCCATCTTCAACATTCTCCCGTGGGATGTAATTTGCAAAGACCTAAAATCATGCATTTCACTCTCACCCATATATCTCCTAAAGTTACAGTAACATCTAATTCTATAATTTGCAAAGACCTGAGATCATGCATTTTCCTCTCACTCCTTCATGTCAAGAGATAAATTTACATAAGAAGAATAAGAATGTGAAGCAAGGTGTAAAGGATTTACTATGGTTGATAAAGCCCTGTAAGCTACTGAGACTTGATCCGTATTTTTCTCTCAATTCTATGATTTATCATGAACTGTGAGATTTGACAACTTGAATAGCCAAAACCCACCCTCACCCTCACCATTGTTGGATTTCAAATGACAGACTACACTTAACTTCAAAAACATAACAATCTTACACTCATATTTAGCTTCAAACCGTAGATTAGTTTACAACGTATATGCCCTCTTGGTTTTTTCTTACTCCAAATTAAAGTATTTTGAACACTGTAGTTTAAAAAAAAAGTAAAATCTCTATTTGATAAGACTCATAAGAAGGTTGAAAAGTTTCTGTAAAGTATTCCTAATTAGGAATTTTCAATCACCGGTATTGATTAGATTTCTTGCTGATGACTTCCACATCAGAGCAAGTAGATTATTTATATCAGGGATGAACCTATTGATCTTGATACCTCAAGGATGATATAGACAAAAAAATGTGCACACTGCACATTGGGGCATTTGAATTAAACAAATATATTTTCTCCCTTTTGCATTTGACAAGATCAACATATACAAGAGTGACATAGAAATAATATTATTGCAACTGGAAGTTACCTCAAGGTCTGAATCAGATTTTATCAACATATCCTTATTTATCCCATAAGAAGAAAACCTCATCCATCTTGCAAATATTTGGATAGTTTTAAGGTATTAATTGGAGGAATTTGCAGGGTGGAAACAATTATCTTAATCAAGATAGCAAGTTACATTTACAGTTAAATTTCTGTTCTCCATATTCACTACAATTGGTTGAAAAGATGAAACCTTTATCTATTGTTACAAAGCTTAATGTATTTTCTACACTAATCACAAATATTGAAGTTTTGGTCACAAAAAAGTAGAAATATAATGAAGCTTTTGGATAAACAAGCTTATCAGCATCGGTTTTGTGTCACTATCACAACTATTATGATGTTTATTCACGACAACTTTAACTAGACTATTTGTATGCATCAAACAAATTCCCTTAGATTTGGCATGTCTTCTTGTGATGAATTCCAATATGCATTTACAGAAATGAAATATGTACATGGTTGGGAGTGTGCTCCAAGAAATCTGTTTGGATGAATGCAGAGATAGTGAAATTTGATGTTGGGGAATTGTAATATGCAAGGTTTGGGATTCTAGCATTCCCTTGCAACCAATTTGGAGGCCAAGAACCTGGAAATAATAGCGAGATAAAGGAATTTGTATGAACCAAATTCAAATCTAAGTTTCTCATATTTGACAAGGTATCAATACTATTCAATTTGTAATGAATTGACTTGGGAAGTTATAAAACCTCCCTTTAATGGCTATCTTGTAGTTGTGAACTTGATCAAACACTTCATGTCGGTTAATCTGAATGGTCCAAAAACAGATCCACTTTACAAGTTCTTAAAAGCAAGCAAGGGTACATAAATTTTTGGTGATAATATAAAGTGGAACTGTTGTAGCTAGAAGTTGTCTCTTGACTGTTAGAGAGATAAGCCTAGCACATATTTGATTTGGAGATACATAAAGTAGGTTGAAAGGTTTAAAGATTTGATAAGCCCATCAATTAGAACTCAACTAATCAACCACACTTCATATAGTCAAGGGCATCCACTTTGAGAGCCAGACACATAATGAACGAGGAAAGCATAGGAATAGAACAACAACAAATACATAAGCTAAGAATCTGTTAATCTCATATACTCACCAGGAAGATTCTCAAAGTTCAAAACAGTCTTTTGAAAGCTGAAACAAGCACTTGAGCACAACTTACAAAGACAGGTAATTAACAGCAAAATATTTGCATTAATCGGAGCTAAATCTTTGTAGAAATCAATGAAGTGCAGAAATTCCCATCATATTCAAATAAACAGAAGTATAGTGGATGCACAATCTAGCCACCAAAATGTCTTGATCCCTAAGTATGAACTGCTGCATACGAAACTCACTGAGTATAATACTCAGACTTCTCAGACTCTGATCTCTCAAACCCCCTCTTCCTCCCGGAGGAAGAAGAACCGTTGATTACATTCAAGTCACAAAATTTATAGAGATCACCACCTCCAACTGTTACAAGTTTTCCGGATAAAATTTTAAGCATAAACTAAAAATAGAAGCAGTTGATGATGTATTACAAGAAATATGGTACACCTGAAGACAAATATCTTCAAATATGTGATATGGAGTTGTTTTGCTAGTTGTTCCGCCACTTGTATACTTTGACCGCAATCTCATCACTGATCATCTTTAGAATCTGTAACTTCTAGGTGAAGTGTCGAATCAAAAATTGTTGCCTTAAAATTTGGGATTGCATTTACATCATTTTGGCTAAAATAGAAAAGATTTCAACTGAAAATTGGAGAGTTTTTTAATGATGTCAATACTCTGCCATCTGTCATCAAACTTTAGAATTCTGCAGTTACCCGATGCTTTGCCGCATCATGTTAATTCAATACCTTAGAATGTTCTGGAGATGATTTTTGACTAATTTTAATTGCTAAGTTCTGGAAGCTGAGAATTTCATTCTCTAAATTTTTGTTCCTATTTTGATCTCTAGATTCCCATCAGTAGTAGCAAGATACTTTGGCACTTGCAAATCACTGTTCATAAACCTAAAAGAAAGAGCCTCTTTTGTAATCATTAACTGTTACTTCCAGTACCTCATAACTCGAATAGAAATTGACAATTGTGTGTGCCTGAAAAGCTGATCTAAGGCATGAAAAAAATTAACAGCCCCAATTTGTTTTCCTACATTGACCATTTTGTTTAGAATCCCTTATACTACTTGAGCACATCATTGACGGAGATTTAATGCTCAGCAAACCCTTGATTGATCAAAGCTCCAACATAACACTTGATATGACTTAGTATTTGAATCTCCCATCAATCATTATAAGGAGGAATCCGCTCTATGAATTTGATATGTTCATCAATTTTTAGAGATTCACTTGAAATTTTTTAATTACAATGATATTTTTCAAATTTGAGATGATGCCCTTAGTAATGTTCTCTTTGCAAATGTCGCTTAGCACTTCATTTTCTTTAATATATATCAGATTTCTTTTAACTGGTGGTTGCTCGGGTCTAATTAAGAGTTAACTAGAGTTTAGGTTAGGTATGCAACCGCCTTCCCTATTTTAACCCCATCTAAACCTAATCGCTACCAGAATATCATTAAAAGGAGTAGCGCCGCAGCAGACAGGGGTTACTATCTTAACACCATCTAAACCTAAACATTACTAGAATATCATTGAAAGGAGGAGTGCCGCAACAGACAGGGGTTCCCAACAGTTGGTACTCATGCCCAGCAGAGGAGGGTAAAGTCAGGACGAGAGCATTATTTTCTACTTTCATTGTACTTTAAATCATCATATATCTTATGTTTTAGGTTTAACATTATTTGCTGATTGCAAGGTGACTCCTTGTGCATGCAGAGGAAGGAGAATATCGTGATTTAAGAGTTTGATGTGCTCATAGAGGTATCTTTCATCTTCTTGTCGAGTTTCCACCAGTATTATCTCTCATGTTGGTATTGATCCGTGATGGTTTTGCAGGAATAGAGGCTCAACCCACTGACAATGATTTCTTCAAGCTTGACTCTATTAATCTTTGTTTGCAGTTTATGTGAGGTTACAGATATGTTTCCAATGTTTGGATTTTTATCTTGTACAACTTATCATTTTAGATGATGCACATGCTTAATAAAACCACGTTTACACCCCACATGTTCCAAGAAAACATATGAAGTGTCTATGTTTATCTTCAGGGTGATTATTGAAGAAGCAGGTTGGTGTTGCTACATATATAGAGTGTAGCTCAAAGACTCAAGAGGTATACCATTTGACATGTGCATTTCCTCATGTGTTGATAAACATATTTTTTGGTGTTAGTAAAAATTTGATATACTGTTTTTTTTTGGGTCTAGACACATAAACCAGCTTCTAGTAGTTAGTCCCTCTAACATATTTGTTGGAATTTCGAATAGTCATGCAATTTATATTTGGAAGTCGCCTGTTGAACACATTGAGAATGTCAATGAAGTTAAGATGATGCGGTTGCACCATACAAAGGCCTTCTGTACCATAGAATTTATCCAAACGATACAATTGTTATTGGAGGGGATGAAAATGGTAGAGTTATAATATGGAGAGGCGTTGGGGAATATACATCTACATCAGAAAGAAATGTTGAGAACGGTGGAATATCCAAAGAGAGGTCTAGTGTGAATGCTCGGGATGATGTAGTTTCTTTGACAACATGACATTGGCATCAAAATCAATGTGAATTGAAATTTGTCTTTCTTATTTGATGGTGCTTAGTGCTTACTTGTACTCAAGTAGAAATACTTGGTCTCCTCTTCTTTTGGGAGATTTAGGTATCTTCATATTTTCAAAGCTTTGAGAAACGTTCATTGTTATGATAAATCCTAAATTTTGTTTTCTATGTAGTCTGAAAAAAATGTTTGTGACAGCTAAGATTAAAGCTTTATATTTTTTTCTAGTTTTTTTTTTAATTATAAGCAAGCCTTCCTAGTTGATTAATAACTTTCAATGCAAAGGATTCATATACTTTTTTGTGCTAACCCAAATTACAATCTGGTTATGATCTCATTAATATCTGTTTTTAACTAAGTGATGTTGTTTCATGTTACCATGTCAAAATGAAGGTGTTCTTGTGATATGGTAGCTGGAGACTCACAAGAAACAAATTTTTCCAGATTTGGGAGGCCCCCTTCTATTTATTGATCTTTCTTTTCTCCAGAACCATCCATCCTTTTAGTGAGTACAATGTTCATTCTCCAAGCGATTCTTAAATACTTTTGAAGAAAATGAAAATTTTATATTAAATTCATCGATTGTGCAATGGTTTCAAGGACACTGAAATCCATGTGATTATTATTTGAGATGATAGAGAGCTGGTGTATTGTTGATTATTGATGTTCATTAAAAGTGAATTACTTGTGTCTATTGAATTGATGTTGAATAAAATTATGGTTTTTATTATGTTTATTTAATGTATTGCATTATTGATTTTTTTAATGATGAATTAAAACAAAATAAACTATAAGTGTTTGAATACACATATTTACCCTTGTTTATATATATATATATAATTTTTTTTTTGCACCATTTATTATTTTATGGTGCTTTGCACCACTTGTTATTTATGGTGCTTTGCACCATATCCAAGTTTGTGTATATTAAAATAATAATAATAATTTTGGTGTTTTGCACCAGAATGTCTCAATCCATGTTGGATTGGTTTTGGTGTTTTGCACCACAAAAATGTCTCAATCCATGTTGGATTGGTTTTGGTGTTTTGCACCACAAAATCTCAATCCACCTAGGATTGATTTTGGTGGTTTGCACCATACACCATGGAAAGCCACATATTCATTTAACACCAAAATCAACTTTTTTTCAAACACCACTTTTGCACCATAAATCTTAGCACCACTTCCGTATCCCCACATTATCACCACTTTTGCACCACGATTTGAAAATTGAGGATTTCCCAAATCCTTTACAAATAGTGGTGCTAATGTGAGGCTAAAATGCCATTTTTCTTGTAGTGTAACTCTTCTACTCTCTCCTTCCACCCTTTTATTGTCCTTGCAGCATTTATAGGAATCAAGGTTTCCTAAATTTTGAAATTCCTCCCATTATTAGGTTTTGTGGTTCAGCTGTCCACTTGTGTAATTAGGTGTCACGTCTACCTTTTTTGTTTCCTCCGCAGTCTTGCCATCTCGATCTGTTTCCTCAATTCCACCTTCAGCTAATTTGTGGTGGTCATCACATCTGCACTTCTTTCATCTGTTGCTCATTTTGGTTACTTCATCTCTTCCATTTGTATGTTCCTTGAATGTTCCACATTGTTCCTTCACTTGTGTGAAAATATTTGTTTGTCTCAATTGAACTATCTTCCGAGTCATTTATTTGCAGCTTTTATTCTCCATCCACACTCTCCTTCTTTCAGAAGCCAGATTCCATCAAATTCTGACTAATTTCAATTTTTATGCTTAAATAGAGGTCCTGTAGACCAGGCAAGTCTGTGTAAACATGGCAACCAAAATCTAAACTGTATAAATAAATCAACTCTTCCTTGAACTTATCTCGAGTCTATATAAGTAAATAAAACCTTTTAACAATATAGTAAAGCTATAGAATGAAGAATCTAAACAAGCAATCGCACACTACAAACAACAAAGTTAATGTTCATCGATATCTTGATTCTGGGACCTTGATTTAGTAGCTACATAATATGATATCTATTATAAGGTGGGACAACATGACCTCTCAATGTAGGCAGAAGGTTTTGACAATCAGCCTTTCAATAAATCAAGCCACTTTAACATTGATGGAACTACCTTGCAAAGCTTGGTTTACTTGAATTCTTTGTCATTTTATTAGGTTTTCCTTGCTAAACTTTGAAAGGACTTAAACCATTTTTCATACTTCCCAGGAAAATTGTTTTTTCAACAGCAATGTATGGGTGTGTGATAACTGGCACTCAAATCGTCCCGGTATTTGGGCAACCGGCCATGGGAACTTTTCGGGCAAGACATAGTTCCATTCTTTCTGGTATTTTTTTTGAAATTTCGACGATCTATCGTGCATAATTATCTTTTATATGCAACATAGCACAACCCCAAATCTTTTCCAGGTGGAATCAACACTTAGTCGATGGCGATTTTTAACCCTCTCTGCTTCACACTCAAAAATATATTTGTGGATGTGGCATATCGCACTAAATAACACATTTATTGCACCTGTTTCACACCTTAAAAAGTTTCACATACGTGACAAGAGAAAGACTTACTATGAACTTGGGGCATAGTTGTTTTTGGGTCTTTTCGTTTTACACCATAGAAATTTGTTAACATGTGACACATCACATACAGTCCTTCATTTTGTGAGACACACTTCACCTGAAAATGTTTTTTTCAAATGATCAAGTAGAAGGTGAAATCAATACTTAGTCACTTTTGTGACTTTCAATATCACACTACAAAATATTTTGCAAGCGCTATCCTTCGCACCAAAAAATAATTTCTTACACTAGATTTCACTATAAAATGTTTTAACCATGCAATTAGAATGAAGGGAAGTGAGTTTGATTTAAGACATTGAGGATCTCGGTACATAAATCCTTATTCAAATGCTTAAAAGAACAAGTAAAAGGTTCAAACTTTCTGTTCAACCAAAGCAACCTAAGATGTCAGTAACGGCCTGAGTACCATCGTTTACTCATGTAGACAGATACCTAGAAGCCATAGCATCAGTGCATGTAGCCAACACCCTCACCATAGGATTCAACGTATAAAAATTGGTTCGAAGTGCTCATGATTATAGGAGAGAAATCAATAAATTGAAATATGAGATCATGACATTCTAAAATAAAGCTAAAGTTCTTCAAGAGGAAAATGGAGCACTGCGCATAGATAGAATAAGTGTGACAGAATTGAAGACTTGTGCATTGATACTACATAATGGTTCAGTCACGGGCCACGACACAAAATCAGGAATTACATTGCAAATGATGCTTCATTTTAAGGACACAAAATCAGGAATTACGTTGCAAATGATGGGCGGCGGATTTTATCAGTTTAGCGTGCAAAGGAACATTAAGATACATACTGACTGGGAAATTGCAATGCAAATGAAATGGACAATATTTATTATAAGCACTATCTAATAAATTAAAATATTTAGATTGGAAAGTATCTATCCATCCCTAAACACATTGTGATGGGCAATGACCGCTATAGGTCTAAGATATAGCAACAACCAAGCAACTTTCGATTGCAATCAGATCATGTTTCCTCTATCTTCAAGTGATGCCTCGAATTGTTGAATTTCCAATATTAGGCGGATCAACGGATCGAATGAATTTAACTCCTCATATGGCCTTCAACATATCACTCTCTATCGCCAGAGCAGCATGGATGTCATTAGCTTTTGTTTAGCTGTTGCTGCAAGCTTCCACTGTGCAATAGAAAATTAAGATATTGACTCTGGAACACGTTGTAAATGCAGATTAATTTTAGAGGAACAAAATTTTCAAATCAAATTTAGGAGTTTGAACCTAAACTAAGTCAGTAATTTAATTGTCTGCAGCATTTGCTTTCTAAAAACCACTAAGAATTTCAAGTGGAGGAGATCCAAAACATAGGCGTATACTCGATATCATGTGACCTTGTTTTACTGGTTTCTTATAAAAACATTGAGACAGAGTTGTTGAATACAGTAAACCTTTAGAGGGCACAGTGGTTGCTACTATCTTTTTATCTTTAATTAATAATGTGGTTGTTTTCAATGAGAATAGATAGATAGATTTGTCATTGACTATGATTAGATGTTTTTATTTCTTGTCTTTTGTTGTATGATACCTCTGAAGGAGGAATTCTCCAAGTCCAGGCAGGTAGGCAATTACTTGCTGTATATTTTTTTTTGTTGTTGGCACCATTACCGCCGCATAAAAAGTACTCTACAGTTGCAATGGGTGGTGGTCACATTGGTAACAAGAGAAAACTTGCCATGGCACCATTTCTGTTTCCATGAATACAACGATAAAACAAGCATGACATGTATATTATGTTTTTTTTGTGGACCATTTCAGATCTGGTTATGTTATGCCAATCAAGTTCCAAAAACAGTATGGTTCATCTCATCCAACGAATTCTACTTTCTCTTATAGATATGGAGGCTCTGCCCTCCGTCAAATTCTAAATTTAAATACCAGCTTTTGAAAAAGATGCATGTAACACACCCTTTAAGCTGGAAAACATTTTGTGTTTAGAAACATTATGATAACTTTTATTGTAAAGTTTATATTGGATAGGTGTCCAAGGATGACTCTAATTTGCACAATATATTATTATTTAATAAATAAAATAGGAGACAAACACCTAAGAGGACTGTTGAAAGAGTGGTTACTGATCCACTAGGTGGAATGGAATCTAGGGTAGAAGGCAATGGACAAATGGCAGCATCATGATGCAACTAACTAGCTATTGGTATGGGATAACTCCCTTAAAATGTGGTCATAGTGCCCTGAAAGATGTGACTGGAGCTTGAGGCTCATTTATTCTAAACTGGCCACTAAAAGACCTAGGCAGTCTATATAATCGCCATCAAATTATGAACTGAGGTTCATCACTTTTCCTGACAAGGAAACTTACCTTGAGGTTTTGCTGTGTTTGCACCCAAGAGATTTGATGAGGGGATATGCCGTTGTTGATCATGTTGTGAGTTTGCCAAACTCTTATTGAGTTTAGGAGTTTGATTCTGAGTGGAGAAGGCATTTTGTTTCAGGAGGTTGATACCGAGTGTAGAAGGTATTTTGAGTGCCTTGCTTCTACACAGATTCCACCCACTTACTAAATCAGTAAGCAGGCTCGGGGGTTCATTAGAAGTCAGCAGTTGAGCTGCTTATTCTAAAGTAGGTTGGGAGGAAAAGGCCTCCTTGGGTGTTTGTCATCCCTATCATCTTTTACAGGTTCTATTGTCTTATCTACTTTTATTTTTAAGTTCTGTCATCTATTTAAACTTTTACTATTAAGTTCTTTATTTCAGTTTTCCTGAATAAATTATTAATTTTGTATCATTCGAATGATTGAATAAAATAATCTCTGCATTTTTCTCCATGCAAAAAGGAACAGCATCATACTCTAGTACAGAGATAGATTAAAATAGATAGGTATGATCGGCAAGATAGCCAAGTGATAGAAAAGATGTAAATGATGTGTTTCTTTAAATTATTGTTTATTGTTAATTTTCTAAGTCTACCTATATCAATGTTTTTCAGTATTTTCTGATTTAGACAAGTATCTCCAGAAATTATAGTAATGTTTCTCTATTTGCTTAAATAGCAATTTGTTTAGAAATACATAAATTTCCTTCTGAAAAATAAATGAAAGTATTTCCTATTCCCTACAGTTACATAGTAGATTCCATTAGATAGCTTATTTATATCAATTTCTTTTAATAATAATGCATAGAATAAATACAAATTATTTATGTACTGACCATCGACTCTTACACAATTTTATCTATGTTTAAGAGTAATTATATTCCTTTAACAGAGTTGAGTTATAGATTTCCATCACAAACAGTGTTGCATTTCTAAGTTTTTACATTCCCCTGCTAGAGTAGAAAATCGAATTTGTTATCAGCATATTTTTTAACAGTAGACAAACCAAACACTTGTACAGTAATCATTTCTGTAAGTCCAATAGTTAAATTCCACAGATTCATTTTCAGGGTTTAGATAATACTTTTGATTGCAAAATAAATCGAAATAGAAATAACAGACATCAACTCTTTTTACCAAGACCAAATACTCATACCATAAACATGCATGTAGATTGATTAGTTAAGATTGAATAATCAAAACGACTATAGAAGATTCCAAATAAAATAATGAACACAGGCTTATTGCCGAGACCTCAACTAAAGCATTGTTAAGCTTTATATTCCAAAACAAAGACTAAACCCTAACACTGAAAATTACTTCCCTATTCTCTTTAAGACGGAGCAAGAGCATTATAAACAAAAATGAAGCACATACAGGCCGTAAGCCTTATCAACAATTTCATTTATCCATTGTTCTATAAAACAAACAGTTGTATTATCGTTTCACAAAAACATTCACTAATCGATCGATAACCAAGATAAACACAAAGGTTGACAAAACATTGCTTATTCCCATATCATTGACGAGTTACAACTCGTGTTTACAGGCCAAGCCCTAAATCGACGAAGAGACACAACTATAAATTATATTTTATCAAACCTTAAACGTAGGATCAGATTTCTAACATAAACAAAACTTCATACAGGCCGTAAGCGATACCTAGATATAAATTATCTAAGCCTGTAGCAAACACACATATCGTTTTACAGACTTTAAACACTTACATTATAACTTTAACCTTATACAAAAGAAAAATGATAACAGTAGTCGTGAAACACCATGTAATACATTATTCAAGTCTGAGGGTAAAATCCCTGTATATAAAACTGTTGCATTCAAAACCAAAAACGACAATTGCATTATGGGTCGAGGCATATCCTCCCCATTCTTCTAAAAAGATCTCAAACCCTATGTACAGAACTCTCTGAGTTTTAAACACAACAAACAGAATTTTAAATAGTCTGCCATCTCACCTACACAAAGACTCAAGACGATGCCGAGGCTTACCGGTTGGTATAAGCTATTCCAACCTTCAACGCCAGATTTGAGGAGCCATTGTATAGTTACACCTGCAATAAAATTACAAGGTGGTTAAAACAGTATCTAAACTAAAAGGCTTCAGCATCGAAATTTCATTTAACTGTTAGCACCTCGTATAAATATTACACGGGAGGAAATTGATCACATTACCTTTTAAACAATAGCTATAGCAGCAATGAACGCTCTAATATTTCAAATGCATTGAAAACCTTACTTCGTCAATGGCTGGTATAGCCAAAGCCATTACAAAACCTTTCACCTTTCAACACAATAGCACAGCGCCAAGAGAGATAGCAACGATGGCGAGGCCCTGGTCCATTACCTTTCAAACCAAATCGTAGAAGAAACAAACCCTCAACACGTCGGGGTATCGAACCATACTGATACAAAACTCTAAAGACTGTCAAACGAGACCTTCACCACCATACCAGAACAGATGAGAGCTCGGCTCTTTAAACTTCAAAGGTCATGAATTCAAGACTCAGGAACAACGCCTTCTTAGGCCAAAACATTTAGACTACAAACCCTCATCCTATCGGCCACGAAGAACTACCACAACCCAATGGAAACAAATACAATGAACTCATCGAATACAACAAGGTAGGGTTTAACCACAGCATTGAATTCCCTGCCAAGATCAACGGTGTAGATTATTGGTGAGATTTACGAAATTACCAACCGGCTATCACATTTAATGAGCCATCACTACCACCGCCACGATGGAGCTTGTTCATCAACGTTAAATTCATCAACGAGTTACAACCTAGCACTCCGTTGTTACACTATGACACATTCACGTGATCTAAGCACAACAAGCCACCCACGATGGATTTCCACTATCTATAAGTAGCTGCAAGCATTTAATGCTTAAGAAAATAAACACATCCGCCAACCTGTAAACCATTACAACATTCACATTTAAAATAACGTTGATATGGTATGGATATGTTATATCACCCTTGCAACATAAAGTTACGAGTTGATTAGAGTTTCACAAGGTTGTATAAGTGTCACTTAGGGTCACGATTAAGTGCACACAACACGTGATAAATCATTCCAAAGTTTACATAGCAAGACATGTTTACAAAACTATTAATATAGTTTGTAAATGTCGCTTTGTTGCAAGGCATCATAGGTTGGTAAATTTCACTAGGATAGTATAATAACAATAGGGCAATCATTATTGCACATACGCCCAACAAATAGTATGTTATATATATAGTTTATAATTGTTTCATCATGTCCCAATACCACATAAATGGTTTGTGTAATAATCAAAGAAGATTGTTTACATTTACATCGTAAGGTATAGTGAAATCAAAGACAAGAGAATAAATCAAATTATCATAACCATGGTATGAGTTTAGACCCTAGGCCAGTTAACCAAACAGTTATAGGAGAGATAGATAATTACATACATTTCAACATGACTGGAAATAAAACATAAATCTGAGTTTAGAGCTGAGATTCAATCCTCCTAGACCTTCTTATGATTTTAATTACAAGCTTACGGTTTACAAAGATTCTCACCGGAGGAATGTCCACAGTTTTATCTCTTCGATTAATGACAAAAGAGATTCACAGTAAAACTGTTTATTTACTTGTCGAAACCTCAAACCCTTACCTGTAAGCTGTCACAAGTACAAATCACATGCTTTAGCACGAATGCTAAGTAAGCCTCGGGGTGTCCAAAGGACCCCTTCATCATTCAAACAAAAGTACATTAGTCAAACAATAGAATCAACATTTATAAACAATGACAGTAGAGATGTGTAGCAGCACAACTAATTATTGGATAACATCAAAACTTAAGCAGAAATCTATTTGTCGCAAATCCTTACTTAATAAACCAGCAAGGCATTTAATATAGCAAGATAACATTTTATGCATTGTTCTATTTCCGCATTCATTAAATAAGCAATAAATGTCACGTAGAAAAGTTTTAAATTTTTGTGATTTTTTTGGGATGTTACATGTGGTATCAGAGCGCTAGTTCAAACTCTAGGCCTGAATGAGGCTCATGCGCGCAAACAGGAAAATAAACCAGAAAGTTTATGTTACTAACTTTTGTAATTTAATTTCATTTTTTCACATAGAAAATTGACTTTTAATTGCAGGTATGGAAATACCAGAGGAATCAGCAGAGGACAGATCTCCTTGTAATGAACAAATTAATCATAATAACACTGAAGGAATTTACGTTGAGTTAAACAACCAGTCTTCTGAAATATTATGCACTGTACAGGATTTAAAATCTGAGTTAAAAGTTGTTAAAGAAGAAAATGAAGGGATCTTAAAGGCACATGAAGACTTACAACAGAATTTAAAAGGAAACTGTCACAGTGATGAAAGAGGCAAAAAATCAAAATTTAGAGTTGATTCTGAAATCATGTTCCACCAACATAAGCATAAGAAAACAAGGAACAATTACTTATCTTCTAAGTATGATTCAATTAATAATGATGTAAATTATGACAGTAGTAACAGTGAGTGCTGCTCTAAAAAGAGAAAACATAAGCATCATGAACAGATTACCAGTGAATTTAAAAAGATTAAGCCACCTACTTTTAATGGCGAAAGTGAGAAGGGTGAGACAGCAGAAGCTTGGCTGTCAGGGATGAAAAAGTACTTTAATATTTATGACTACTATTCTCAACTAAAAGCCAAGATGACTATTTACAATCTGACCGGAAAGGCAGATATCTGGTGGCAGGATCTTAAAAGAATCAAGAGCATAAAAGAAAAAGAAGTAACTTGGACTATGTTTAAAAGTTTGTTTAAAAAGAAGTTCTTATCTGAACAGTATTTTGAGGATAAATCGAAGGAGTTTTACGACTTAAAGTTGGGTACAATGAACATGAAAGAACTGTGCAACAAGTTTCTTAGCTTGCTGAGGTACGTACCCTACATGGTTGAGGAAAAGCCTAAAGTGCAAAGGTTTCTCAGTTGTTTACCGTTTAATATAAAAGATCGTATTGAGTATGATAATTCTTCCACTTTGGAAGAAGCCATGAGAAAGGCAAATTTTTGTTTTGACCAAAACAGAAAAAGAGAAGGAACAACTGGTTGGAAGAACAGTAAAACTAATCAGTATGACTATGAAAAGAAGAATTTTAATCAGAATGCTGGAGGTTTTAAGAAAAAACTTTAATAACAGAAATTTTTCTAATAATTATCGGAATAATACATCTCATAATACTATTGCTTCAAGGAATGTACCTAACAATCACAGCAATAATAATAACAACAATAAAAATAGGTATGCTGAGCAGAAAGGACCCATAAAGTGCTATGAATGTGGCGGACCACACAAGAGAGCAGATTGCCCACGCAACAAGAGGACAATCAACAATATACATACTATGCAAGCAGAACCTACATTTGGAGATATCACAAGACAAATGCCCAAGATAAATGCAGCATTGGAAAACCATCAAGCAGACCATCAAACATCCATGGTCGAAATTTAAGGTATGATACAAAACGAGTCTATTTTTATTTTAATAGATCCTGGTGCAAATTTAAGTTATATTTCACCTACTTTAGTAAACCGTTGCAAGCTAAAAACAGAGAAATTTATTGATGCATGGTTAGTTCAGCTTGCAACTGGAGCTAAAAGAAAGGTTACAGATTTTGTTCAGAATTATGAAGTACTTTTAGATCAGCTGAAAACGCAAGTTAATTTGAATGTTTTACCCTTAGGTTCATATGATTTGTTAATTGGCATGGATTGGCTCGAACAACATAGAGTTATATTGAATTGTTATGATAAATATTTTACTTGTATAAATAATGAAGGTAATTCAAAAACAGTGAAAGGAATTCATAGACAGATTTCAGTAAGGCATATTTATGCCTTACAAGTAAAGAGAGCTACTAAAAAAGGTTGTAAATTGTTTGTTGTTAATGTTGTTAATAATGAATGTACATCTAAAGAAGACAAGTTAAAACTAGAAGATATTCCCATCCTTAGGGACTTTTCTGATGTATTCCTGGAAGAAATTCTAGGATTACCTCTGAAAAGAGAACTTGACTTCACCATTGAGTTAGTACCCCGGTGCAGTACCAAACTCAAAGGCCCCCTATAGGATGAATATTCTAGAGTTAAATGAGTTAAAATCTTAGCTGAAAGAATTAATAGATAAAAACTACATACGGCCCAGTGTGTCCCCTTGGGGAGTACCAGTAATATTTGTTAAAAAGAAGGATAGTATTATGCGTTTGTGCATTGACTACCGTCAGCTTAATAAAATGACAATTAAGAACCGGTATCCCTTACCCCGCATAGATGATCTATTTGATCAAGTACGTGGAGCAAAGATATTCACTAAAATTGATCTAAGGTCAGGTTATCATCAAGTCCGGATAAAAGATGAGGACATATTCAAAACTGCATTCATAACGCGTTATGGACACTACGAGTTCGTAGTTATGCCTTTTGGGATAACTAACGCACCAACAGTGTTCATGTGTTTAATGAACAACGTTCTGCATAAATATTTGGATAAGTTCGTTGTGGTATTCATTGATGATATCCTGATTTACTCAAAGACTAAAGAAGAGAGTGATGAACATCTAAAAATCATTTTACAAGTACTTAGAGATCACCAACTTTACGCTAAGTTCAGTAAGTGTGATTTCTATAAAGATAAAATTCAGTATTTGGGTCATATAATTTCAAAAGATGGTATTTCTATTGATCCTGATAAAATAAAAGCAATAAATGAATGGCCTGTCCCAAAAGATGTAACTGATGTACGGTCATTCATGGGAATAACGGGGTATTATAGAAATTTTATTGAAGGGTTCTCTAGAATTGCTAACCCCATCACTTATTTGCAGAAGAAAGGGAAGAAATTCATATGGAATCAAAAGTGTCAAGACAACTTTAATAAGTTGAAAGAATTGTTAACTACTGCACCCATCTTAAAAATTGCAGATCCTAATAAGGATTTCGTCGTATGCACTAATGCATGCAACGAAGGACTTAGAGGGATCTTAAGTCAAGAAGGTCACGCAATTTCTTTTGAGTCAAGGAAGTTAAAAATACATGAAAAGAATTACGCTACATATGATCTTGAGTTGGCAGTCATGATACATGCTTTAAATATGTGGCGTCATCACTTGATCGGTAGAAAATTCATTTTAATGACTGATAATAAAGGGTTAAAGTATTCACTGGATCAAACAAATCTGAACGCAAGGCAATCTAGGTGGTTAGCTTTCCTTAGTGAGTACAATTTTGAGATCCATCACATTAATGGAAAGGAAAATAAGGTTGTTGATGCATTGAGCAGAAACGCTAGATTAAGTTTTGTGGCAGCAATCAGTAATTGTAAAACTGATCTGGAAAATTTGATCAAAGAAGGAATTAAGCAAACGAAAATTACCAAAAATTGCATGATAAAGTGGCTGAAAATTCATCTGAAAATGTTATAACAAATTAAAGTATTAATGAAAAAGGCTTCTTAACTTACAAAAACAAAATTTATGTGCCTAATTTTTCGAAGGTTAAGTTGTTGATTTTAGATGAAGTTCACAAGAGCCCTTATTCAGGACATCCTGGTTATCAGAAAATGATAACTATGTTAAGAAATGAGTACTTTTGGCCTAACATGAAGAGTGAAGTTGCTGAATATATAGCTAGATGCTTTGACTGTCAGACTATTAAATTTGAACATCAACATCCAGCTGGGCTATTGCAGCCCTTACCAATTCCATAATGGAAGTGGGAGATCATAAGCATTGACTTTATTACAGGTTTGCCTAAAAATCAGAAGCAGAATGACTCAATTATGGTTGTTGTTGATAAACTTAGCAAAGCTGCTCATTTTATTCATGTTAAAACTACTTTCAAGGCTTCTAACATTGCAGATATTTTCATGAAGCAAATTTTTCGCTTGCATGGAATTCCAAAGGTAATCATTTCAGATCAAGACTCTAAGTTTACTGGTAAATTTTGGACAACACTGTTTAAAGGATTAAATACTAAGTTAAATTTCAGCACTTCTTTCCACCCACAAACTGATGGTCAAACAGAAAGAGTAAATCATATTTTGAAAAATATGTTAAAGATCAGCCATCTAAATGGGAGGATTACTTACACCTAGCAAAATTTGCCTACAATAATAATTATCAAGCATCTGCTAAGTTAAGTCCATTTGAAATTTTGTATGGAAGAAAATGTTGTACTCCAATTTCGTGGGATAATCCTGTAGATAGATTGGTGTTAGGACCAGATCTATTGAAAGAAATGGAGCTAACTGTGAAATAGGTTCAAGGTAACTTAAAAATTGCCCAAGATCGACAGAAAAGCTATGCTAATTTGAAATGCACAGAAAGAGAATTCCAGGTAGGAGACCATGTATTCATAAAGGTAAAGCCCAAGAAAAGTTCTTTGAAGCTTGGGAGCTGTGCTAAATTAGCACCGAGGTATTGTGGACCATTTGAAATCCTATCAAGGATAGGAGTTGTTGCATATCAATTGGCATTGCCATACAATTTAAAAATCCACAATGTTTTTCATGTTTATGTTTTAAAGAAGTATGTGCATGATGCCACTCATGTGTTGAATTGGAATGACATAAAGGTGGAACCTGAAGGATATTTTCAGGTGGAACCAGACTGTATTCTAGACCGGAGGGAAATTATGCTTCGGAATCGCACCATAGGGCAGGTAAAGGTGCAATGGAAGCACCTTAGCCTTGATAAAGCTACTTGGGAACTGGAAAGTAATATGCGGGCAGCATATCCAGTTCTGTTCCATGAGGAACTTGATGATGAATAAGCAACATCGAGGACGATGTTGAGCTTAAGAGGGGGTGTTTGTAACATACCCTTTAAGCTGGAAAACATTTTGTGTTTAGAAACATTATGATAACTTTTATTGTAAAGTTTATAATAGACAGGTGTCCAAGGATGACTGTAATTTGCACAATATATTATTATTTAATAAATAAAATAGGAGACAAACACCTAAGAGGACTGTTGAAAGAGTGGTTACTGATCCACTAGGTGGAATGGAATCTGGGGTAGAAGGCAATGGACAAATGGCAGCATCATGATGCAACTAACTAGCTATTGGTATGGGACAATTCCCTTGAAATGTGGTCATAGTGCCCTGAAAGATGGGACTGGAGCTTGAGGCTCATTTATTCTAAACTGACCACTAAAAGACCTAGTCAGTCTATATAATAGCCATCAAATTATGAATTGAGGTTCATCACTTTTCCTGACGAGGAAACTTACCTTGGAGTTTTGTTGTGTTTGCACCAAAGAGATTTGATGAGGGGATATGCTGTTGTTGATCATGTTGTGAGTCTGCCAAACTCTTATTGATTTTAGGAGTTTGATGCTGAGTGGAAAAGGCATTTTGTTTCAGGAGGTTGATACCGAGTGGAGAAGGTATTTTGAGTTCCTTGCTTCTACACAGATTCCACCCACTTACTAGATCAGTAAGCAGGCTCGGGGGTTCATTAGAAGTCAGCAGTTGAGCTGTTTCTTCTGAAGCAGGTTGGGAGGAACAGGCCTCATTGGGTGTTTGTCAGCCCTATCATATTTTACAGGTTCTATTGTCTTATCTACTTTTATTTTTAAGTTTTGTCATCTATTTAAACTTTTACTGTTAAGTTCTTTATTTCAGTTTTCCTGAATAAATTATTAATTTTGTATCATTCGAATGATTGAATAAAATGATCTCTGCATTTTTCCCCATGCAAAAAGGAACAACATCGTACTCTAGTACAGAGATAGATTAAAATAGATAGGTATGATCGGCAAGATAGCCAAGTGATAGAAAAGATGCAAATGATGTGTTTCTTTAAATTACTGTTTACTGTTAATTTTCTAAGTCTACCTATATCAGTGTTTTTCAGTATTTTCTGATTTAGACAAGTATCTCCAGAAATTATAGTAATGTTTCTCTATTTTCTTAAATAGCAGTTTGTTTAGAAATACATAAATTTCCTTCTGAAAATTAAATGAAAATATTTCCTATTCCCTACAGTTACAGAGTAGATTCCATTAGATAGCTTATTTATATCAATTTCTTTTAATAATAATGCATAGAATAAATACAAATTATTTATGTATTGACCATCGACTCTCACACAATTTTATCTATGTTTAAGAGTAATTATATTCCTTTAACAGAGTCGAGTTATAGATTTCCATCACAAACAGTGTTGCATTTCTAAGTTTTTACATTTCCCTGATAGAGTAGAAAATCGAATTTGTTATCAGCATATTCTTTAACAGTAGACAAACCAAACACTTGTACAGTAATCATTTCTGTAAGTCCAATAGTTAAATTCCACAGATTCATTTTCAGGGTTTAGATAATACTTTTGATTGCAAAATAAATCGAAATAGAAATAACAGACATCAACTCTTTTTACCAAGACCAAATACTTATACCATAAACATGCCTGTAGATTGATTAGTTAAGATTGAATAATCAAAACGACTATAGAAGATTCCAAATAAAATAATGAACACAGGCTTATTGTCGAGACCTCAACTAAAGCATTGTTAAGCTTTATATTCCAAAACAAAGACTAAACCCTAACACTGGAAATTACTTCCTTATTCTCTTTAAGACGCAGCAACAGCATTATAAACAAAAATGAAGCACATACAAGCCATAAGCCTTATCAGCAATTTCATTTATCCATTGTTCTATAAAACAAACAGTTGTATTATCGTTTCACAAAAACATTCACTCATCGATCGATAACCAAGATAAACACAAAGGTTGACAAAACATTGCTTATTCCCATATCATTGACGAGTTACAACTCGTGTTTACAGGCCAAGCCCTAAATCGACGAAGAGACAGAACTATAACTTCTAGTTTATCAAACCTTAAACGTAGGATCAGATTTATAACATAAACAAAACTTCATGCAGGCTGTAAGCCATACCTAGATATAAATTATCTAAGCTTATAGCAAACACACATATCATTTTACAGACTTTAAACACTTACATTATGAATTTAACCTTATACAAAAGAAAAACGATAACAGTAGTCGTGAAACACCATGTAATACATTATTCAAGTCTGAGGGTAAAATCCCTGTATATAAAACTGTTGCATTCAAAACCAAAAACGACAATTTCATTATGGGTCGAGGCATATCCTCCCCATTCTTCTAAAAAGATCTCAAACCCTATGTACAGAACTCTCTGAGTTTTAAACACAACAAACAAAATTTTAAACAGTCGGCCATCTCATCTACACAGAGACTCAAGACGATGTCGAGGCTTACCGGTTGGTATAAGCTATTCCAACCTTCAACGCCAGATTTGAGGAGCCATTGTATAGTTACACCTGCAATAAAATTACAAGGTGGTTAAAACAATATCTAAACTAAAAGGCTTCAGCATCGAAATTTCATTTAACTGTTAGCACCTCGTATAAATATTACAGGGGAGGAAATTGATCACATTACCTTTTAAACAATAGCCGTAGCAACAATGAACGCTCTGATATTTCAACTGCATTGAAAACCTTACTTCGTCAATGGCTGGTATAGCCGAAGCCATTACAAAACCTTTCACCTTTCAACACAGTAGCACAGTTCCAGGAGAGATAGCAACGATGGCGAGGCCCTGGGCCATTACCTTTCAAACCAAATCGTAGAAGAAACAAACCCTCAACACGTCGGGGTATCAAACCATACTGATACAAAACTCTAAAGACTGTCAAACGAGACCTTCACCACCATACCAGAACAGAAGAGAGCTCGTCTCTTTAAACTTCAAAGGTCATGAGTTCAAGACTCAGGAACAACGCCTCCGTAGGCCGAAACATTTAGACTACAAACCCTCAGCCTGTCGGCCACGAAGAACTACCACAACCCAATGGAAACAAATACAATAAACTCATCGAATACATCAAGGTAGGGTTTAACCACAGCATTGAAATCCCTGCCAAGATCAACGGTGTAGATTATTGGTGAGATTTACGAAATCACCAACCGGCTATCACATTTAATGAGCCATCACTACCATCGCCACGATGGATCCTGTTCATCAACGTTAAATTCATCAACGAGTTACAACTCAGCACTCTGTTGTTACACTATGACACTTTCACGTGATCTAAGCACAATAAGCCACCCATGATGGATTTCCACTATCTATAAGTAGCTGCAAGCATTTAATGCTTACGAAAATAAACACATCCGCCAACCTGTAAACCATTACAACATTCACATTTAAAACAACGTAGATATGGTATGGATATGTTATATCACCCTTGCAACATAAAGTTACGGGTTGATTAGAGTTTCACAAGGTTGTATAAGTGTCACTTAGGGTCACGATTAAGTGCACACAACACATGATAAATCATTCCAAAGTTTACATAGCAAGACATGTTTACAAAACTATTAATATAGTTTGTAAATGTCGCTTTGTTGCAAGGCATCATAGGTTGGTAAAGTTCACTAGGATAGTATAATAACAATAGGGCAATCATTATTGCACATACGCCCAACAAATAGTATGTTATATATATAGTTTATAATTGTTTCATCATGTCCCAATACCACATAAATGGGTTGTGTAATAATCAAAGAAGATTGTTTACATTTACATGTTAAGGTATAGTGAAATGAAAGACGAGAATAAATCAAATTATCATAACCATGGTATGAGTTTAGACCCTAGGCCAGTTAACCAAACAGTTATAGGAGAGATAGATAATTACATACATTTCAACATGACTAGAAATAAAACATAAATCTGAGTTTAGAGCTGAGATTCAATCCTCCTAGACCTTCTTATGATTTTAATTACAAGCTTACGGTTTACAAAGATTCTCACCGGAGGAATGTCCATAGTTTTATCTCTTCGATTAATGACAAAATAGATTCACAGTATAACTGTTTATTTACTTGTCGAAACCTCAAACCCTTACCTGTAAGCTATCACAAGTACAAATCACATGCTTTAGCACGAATGCTAAGTAAGCCTCGGGGCGTCCAAAGGACCCCTTCATCAATCAAACAAAAGTACATTAGTCAAACAGTAGAATCAATATTTATAAACAACAACAGTAGAGATGTGTAGGAGCACAACTAATTATTGGATAACATCAAAACTTAAGCAGAAATATGTTTGTCGCAAATCCTTACTTAATAAACCAGCAGGGTATTTAATACAGCAAGATAACATTTTATGCATTGTTCTATTTCCGCATTCATTAAATAAGCAATAAATGTCACGTAGAAAAGTTTTAAGTTTTTGTGATTTTTGTGGGATGTTACAATATATCCCTTAGATATTATTTATATGAAAGATGAATTTTACTGACATGAATTGAATATATATGGATATGTTAAACTAGTAAGCTATTATATGTTTCTTGAAAACCATTTTAATAAATTATAAATCTTCATTAGTTAACGAAATCTTGATCTGCAAGAGCAAACAAGTGATCCATTCGTTCATTTTCACAAAACACATGTATGTGAGAGAGAATGTTGTTCAATCATTTCCAAAATCTCAAAAGAATATATTGTTCATCTTTTGTAGGTAATGGGAAATATAATATTTCTTATTAGATATCCCAAATTCCTTTATGGTGTCTTTCTTTGGAATGATTAACCTTCTTTGGCAAACGCCAAAGCATATTAGCTTATTCAAGGTCTACCGTTTGTTGGTTATCTTTTTTAATAAAAGAATATGTCTTTTGATAAAAGTACATCATATTAATGAGGTATTATGACTTTCTATACCACTTGATTGGTATGGGATACTACTTAAAATGTACAATGATATTTTTCCATAATATCATTTTTATATCTTAAACATGAAAAAAATATGTTAAATAAATATGAATAAAAAATATATTAAAAACTTTATAAATTTTATAATAACTTTATTCAATTTATCACTTTTCTGAAAAATGATTTTAACTTATACTTAACATTTGTCCTCACACTAACCACCACTTCACTTCACTCCAAAATTTCATATTTACAAAATCATCCAAAAGACACATAATATGATAAATGATATGAGCAAACTTTAGATGTCCATATTCAATAATAATAAAAGACAGAGATCCATCCAATGGCCTACAATGCTCATACATGCATGTCCTTGTCACCACCAAAAGTGATCAAGGTGTGTTGCACAAGAAACTTCAATCAATAATTTTATAAATTTTATAATAACTTTATTCAATTTATCACTTTTCTAAAAAATGATTTTAACTTATACTTAACATTTGTCCTCACACTAACCACCACTTCACTTCACTCCAAAATTTCATATTTACAAAATCATCCAAAAGACAAAAGATACATAATATGATAAATGATATGAGCAAACTTTAGATGTCCATATTCAATAATAATAAAAGACAGAGATCCATTCAATGGCCTACAATGCTCATACATGCACGTCCTTGTCACCACGAAAAGTGATCAAGGTGTGTTGCACAAGAAACTTCAATCAATAATTTTATTGTCTTTCACTTTTATGGGGAGAAGCATTGCACTGAATTGCATACAACTTGGCCATGAATTCATCTAATCACATTTATTTTGTTCTATACTATTTAAATAAGCATTAGGTTACATATTGCTCTAAAATATTATTTACCTATGAATCTCTTAAAAATCAACCATTTTAGAAAACCATTTATTTTAATTTTTAGAAAAACATACCATGTTGAAGCCTACTCCATTTTAATCTCTTCCAACACAAAATTTCATAAATCATAAATGAAAATATTCTAAAGAGCATAATTCTCTTCATGTGAAAGTGAGGGATGTAAGAATACCATATGTCACAAAGTTTGTTTATGTCATCCTTCAAATAATGCTAGATGGTTGAAAATGCATTTACCATTTATAAATACATTAGTTATTATAAATTCCATAGAAAACTTGTATGCATTGAACCATGCACATATTCATTATCCTAAATGATTTGGGATTTTTTAATATAATAAAGCATTTATCATTAACATAATGTTATAAGTATTAAGTATTGATTACCATTTTTAAATAGTACAAATTATTTAATGTATATATGAAATAATCATCATGTATTTATTTTGTATTTAAACCAATAGAGGTATTATTACGCTCACTAATGGTAATAATTTTAAGAACCTCTTTATTAAGAGAATTTTAATTTGTTGATTACAAATCGCTATGATCTCATGATATTGATTAGTATTCATAAAAAATTGCAATGTTGAACATAAATGTCATGTTAAAAAAATCATTATTGAAAATTCTTTTATCACTATCACCATAATTATTTAATTATTTAATTATTTAACTAAATTAAATAAATTTTAATTTTTAAAAGTAAAAACATTGAATCAAACCATATTTTTAAAAAGAACATCTATATGATGTTTGTCAATGTGGCATC
The DNA here is from genome assembly GCA_027924585.1 of Larix kaempferi. Taxonomy (NCBI): domain Eukaryota; kingdom Viridiplantae; phylum Streptophyta; class Pinopsida; order Pinales; family Pinaceae; genus Larix; species Larix kaempferi. Next base: position 26,346,576 of record BSBM01000910.1, read on the forward strand.
CAACTACAATGTGACATTGAGCTATATGCCTCCTTGATGCTTACTTTGTATTACTTGTTAATCAGCATTACGTGTTTTATAAATTCTCTACAAGTTAGCCCAACAACAAATATGTTTGAGTAATATATCACTTTAATTTTTTTTAAATATGTCAAATAACATTTTATTTGAAGTAACTCATCATTATTGATTCTTTATTATTTGAATTAAAAATTAAATGTTGAGGATTATTTTAGTATGTGATATTTAGTTTGTTTTCTTGGTACTTAATGGCTATTTTCCCATAAATATCATGGGTTTTGTTTGGAAAAGGTGAAGATTAATTCATTCATTTTTTAAAGTTTAGTATACATCATTTTTACTTAAAATTGATCATTTCTATTAAAATTTGTGTTGAGTGATTTTTAAGATTATATATATATATATATATATATATATAATTAATTTGGGAGGAGATAATTATTAAGTTGTTTTAATATTTTGATTTTTTTTATTTTAAAGATATATATTTTATTTTGATAAATAATTATAATTAAATATATAAATTTTTATTCATAATTTTTGTATTATATGAATTTCAAATATATATTTCTTAAAATAATTATTAAATCAAATTTAGAGTCACAATATATGAGTCATTTCAAATTTTTATTAAAATATTATAAAGATTCTTTATTTTATATTTATAATGATTCTTTATTTTATATATATAATATTTCATATGTATGAGAAGTCTTCAAATTTTTATTTGAAATTTTTATTTTATATTTGTTTTTTCTATTAATATATTTTCTATTTATAATTTTTTATATATATTAAAATTCTTAATTTAAATATTAATTTGAATTTGGTTTTTCATTTAATATTTGATGTTTAATAGTATGATAGAAATTTTTAATAAAGATTTTGTTGCATCATAACACAAATTTTTTCACTTACAACATCAAACATCAAGTTTTTTGTTCCTCTTTTCATCATTCTACACCAAATATCAAGTTTTTTTTCCTCTTTTCATCATTTTGCATATCTATGCTATTAATGACTTTAACATTCTCATTAGATATAATTGACTAAGATTACAAAATTGGAATAACTCTAGTTATACATTTTGAAAGAATATTTATTTGAGATTATTTTTCACATTAGTTTCTCTATTCACTATTGTGAAAATGGGTCCAAATTGTGGCATAATGCCAATTGACAGGAATTGCTTTCTCTATTTACTATTTTTTAAAATTGTAGTATTCATAAATTGTGATAATGAATCCAAATTGTGGCATAATGTCATTTTAAAGGAATAATATAAAACCAAGTGACATCTCACAAGAAAGTATAAACACCCACTTATTATTCATTCATAGTTCTCATGTAATGATATACCATAAATCATTATATTAGTTGAGGAAAGTGAGTATATGACAACTAAATTTTTAAACCTTATTGTCAACAATTTGAACTCTTATATTTTTTAATTTAAAATTACATTTAAATTATAATATATTTTTAATTGATTTAAAATGTATGTTAATTAATATATTCAATTTTTTTATAAATAAAATAAAACAGCGCTTAGCTTGTAATTCTTATGCTACATGTGGTTAAATGTTGCATTGTATTCAATAAAATACCCACATATAATATCTTTATTTATTAGTTTAAAGTTTTTTAAAACCAACTCAAACAAGAGTTTTTTTATTGGTATTCTCCTATCCTGTTTGAGTTTTTTTATTGGTATTCTCCTATCCTGTCTGAGTATATGCTGTAGTTTAATCGGTTGGTATCATATCATATCTATCACCACAGGACTGAGGATTTAGAAAATTTAAAAATCTAAGGGAAACATGTGGGTAGAGAATGAACATTAGAAACAGACAAATGCGGTACTTCAATGGCTCATTGAGTAAAGTAAAGTCAGGAGATAATGCTGTATAATGACATATTCGTTATGTTTGAAGCAAACAAATGAGAGCACGGGTTGCCAAATTATTTTCAAGGAGAGTCGCGATCATACCAGGTAAGATCCACCAAATCCAATCATAAGCCATTTCCTTATGCTTTCTATTCAGACAAAATCAATACGCAGCTCCCTGCACAACTATTCAGGCTATTAATTGCGTTGCTCTCGAGGCTAATGTCATAGTCATAACTGTAGAACTTCCATTTGCAAAGAATTCACATCATGGTTAGATTTTTGTTTGCTGCTGCAAGTTTTTTATTATTTGCCTGTGCATCGACAGATGCAGCAGGAGGACTGGAACTGAACTTCTATGACAAGACCTGCCCCGGATTTTCTAATGCTGTAGAAGGGGTAGTTGCAAACTACATATCCAAAGCCCCATCTCTGGCCGCACCTCTTCTCAGAATGCATTTTCATGACTGCTTTATCAGAGTGAGTATATTTGAGCTTTCACCCCTACTATCTAGTATCTATATATGTACGTATATATATATAGTCCATGGAGATTAGAGCTTAGCATTTACAAATTCAATATTGTATTGATATGTTTGACAAGAACGTGAGCTTCATTGTTGAAGGGTTGCGATGGATCGGTGCTCTTGAATTCAACAAAATCAAGAAAGGCAGAAAAGGATGCGCCTCCGAATCTGAGCCTGAGAGGATTCCAAGTTATCGACGCAGCCAAAGCTGCAGTGGAGAAGGTGTGCCCGGGAGTCGTGTCATGCGCCGATATTCTTGCACTCGTCGCACGAGATGCTGTCAATAAGGTAAGTCACAAATAACTCAATAAATTTATTGATTTCCTTTCCTGTTTAATAATCAGTCTCCTCGACAGTCTCGGACATGATATTTACTTCATGCAAACATTAGTTGGGTGGACCATTCTGGAACGTTCCAACTGGACGCAGAGATGGAGTGGTATCCATTCAAAAAGAAGCTTCGTCAAAACTTCCTCCTGCCAACGGGAATTTCTCGCAACTGAAATCAATATTTGCCAGCAAGGGTCTTGATGTTAAGGACCTGGTTGTGTTGTCAGGCAAGTAATCCACTACATTCCATACTCCACGGCTATTATCTTCTATATTAATTATTGCACCTGCAAGATTTATTTTAGTTCACTAATGGGTGCAGGCGGCCACACAATAGGGACGTCTCACTGCAGTTCCTTTAGCAGCAGGCTTTACAATTTTACAGGAAAAGGAGATATGGATCCGTCCTTGGACAAATATTATGCAGCTAAACTGAAGATAGCATGCAAAACCGATCATGACAGTAAGACAATAGTAGAGATGGATCCCGGTAGCTTTCGAACATTTGACACGCAGTATTACGTGAATGTAAAGAAGCGCAGAGGGCTCTTTCAATCGGATGCTGCTCTTCTAACCAACAACGAGGCACAATCATATATCAATCGGGAATTGGAGAGCTCGTCGTTTTTCTTGGATTTTTCAAGGTCTATGGAGAAGATGGGAAGAATTGGTGTTCTAACAGGCACCTCTGGGCAAATCCGAAGACACTGCGCTTTTACAAATTAAGTAGGCCTTCTACTTTTTTTGAATATTTCATTGGAGAATAATGAGCCCCGGCCCGGCGGTTTCATGTTTTTTTCTGTTTCAATTATATTGAAGGCATTACGACCTGAATAATGTAAGATGTCCGCCTTCAATTTGTGTAATGCCTGTCTGAATCATATGAGACGATCCTTTGGTTTAAGAATCTCAATAAAACTACCATTCATGCACTTCTCCCTGAACCATTATCTAAACTTAATTTGTTAAGTGTCACTAAGGGTTGGTTATTATATTGATAAGTGTTTATATCTTAGAAGTTGGGGTGAACTACCATATATGTTTTTCCTAGATTGAAGAAGGAGGGGACAAGTCGAATGGGTCATTTACGTGTTCAAAGAGTTTCATGTTCATTAGACAAGAATTTGGAGGCATTTGGTTGAGTTTCATCACATTTAGTGAAGATTGCCTACCATTTCCCCTTATGTTGAAACTAGCAATTCATTTGAGAGAGTTGTAGAAGATATTATAAGCTGAATGATGATGCATATGAGAGCTCATTTATGTCCTTTATATGTCACCAGCCTCTGTTCATAATTTCGAGAGGGTTCTATTTCATTGGGAGAGCCAACTTGTCACTTACCCTAAGGGGATTTGAACCACACTTTGCTAGTAAAACTCCCTACATTGACCAGATTACCAAAGTGAGTTGCAAAAGTCATTTGAAGGTTGGAAGGCACCTATAAACACCCTTATTATGTTTTAACATCATCCATACACTTCTGGTACAATTTGAGATCATTTGGAGCTATTTGGAGCCATCTACCCTTGGGGGTTTGAACCTCAAAATCACTAGTAAATTCCCTAAGTTCTCTTGGACACCTATTCAACCCCAAACCCACATATAATACTGAAAATATACTTTACTTAATGTCTAATAACAGATCCAATTTTCAAACCCATCATTAGTGAAGGGTGTACAATGTTTGGAAGAGCTTTGTTCTAAGACCTAGGGGGGGATTTCCACTTCCCAAATTGACTAGTCTTGTCCTGAAACTACTTCCCTTGCAAATTGCAAACCATGGTTGGGTATATCAATTTATTATATGTCTGATAGATATGTTAATGTGTCCCATAACCTCTTATGACCTTCCTCACCAAGTTTGAAAGTATTTAGAGAAATTTGGAATCAATTGTATACATATACTTAATTGTATACATATACTTAAGCGTTGAGATTTGGTGAATTTGAATTTTATTAAAAAAAGACATTACATTAAACTAAAATAAATAAATTATAATAATTTGATTTTAAATCTAGATATATCAGAAATACAAGGGAACAAATATTTTGAGGTATAATTTTTTAATACACTTCAAAAAAAGTTGAATCCCACGTAAATATTAAGCTAATCAAATAAATATTAAACTTTGTAATGTTACACATTTTAAATATATTAAAAATTGTGGATATATTAAAAATTGTGGTGACGGGAGTGGATATTTAGCCTTTTCGATTTTTAGAATCAAAATAAAATAAATGGAAAAGGAAAAGCAAGGCGCAGTCCACTTCTCTCCGGACACAAAAGCTTTGGCCACTCACGACTCTCCACGCGAGTCGTACATGTTAGATGGCAAACATTATCAAGTCACGGGCAGGGCATTAAACTGTTTTGGCCCTTGGGTGTTGTATATTTCGTGAGATTTAAAGCAAAATATATCTAATAACGTGTATACTTTGTAGCATTTAATGCTTAGCTGTTTGGTGGTTAATATTTCTCCAAGTTGGAGTTGATACATGTTCTATGGCATAATGTTAATCAATGGTAAGACGTTAGATGGAATAATGTTAAATTAACCATCGTCGAATAGCTTGTAAATGAATGTTGATAAAGTAATAATGGAAAGTGATCGGAAGTTTAGTATGGTATTGATGGTATGTATATCTATGATGTTATGTTATATTTTTTGTTTATACTGGGTTGTAGAGTACTTTGTTATTATTAGTGTAAAAATTGAATAATCTAAAGATACATAGTTTAGATATTTTATTTATTTATATTTATTTTTCAAAATTTAGTAGGAGTTGTTGGAAATGTAGAGATAAGTTATTGAGATAAATGGCAATCGAGATCTATCCAAAAGGATCCAATTTCTTGAGGTGTAAACTATTTTATTTTACGCATTAAGAAAAAATTTACACCTGAAGATATAAGTGTAAGATGAAATCAATATAATTATTTTTTCTTGTTTAAGTTGACACCATTTGCATTTTTATTTATTTTTTATGGGAACAATATATTACATAACATAGTGGCTAAGAAACATTTATGTGAGATTGTTATAACAAAATAATAGCACCTTGCCTATAATGAAAGGTCTACACACAACTTAAAAATTAATTGTAATATTATATTTCATAACAATCAAATTTGATCAATAACTTTAAACATATGAAAATTAGATATGAAATTTTTAAATGTGTTTAGGAGTAACTACTCACCAACATAATATTAAATGGACCATGCTCACAATGCTATTCTTTGTACTTTAATATTTGATTTAACAAAATATTAACACCTACCTTATAATGAAAGGTCTACACACAACTATTTTATTATAACTTTATGGATCATAGAGTTTATAAAGTGATATTTTCTAGTGTGCTAGTTTTTCATTTTGTACTTCTAGTTGTTAAAAATTCAATTTAATATTATATTTAATAACAAACAAATTTTATTAATGACTTTAAACATATGGCAATTAGATATCAAATCCATAATTTGTTCAAGAGCACCTAGTCCCCAACATAGTGTTAAATGAACCATGTTCACAATGTTATTTTTTGTACTTTTGTTGGAGTTTGTCCACCTTAGTCAAAAACCCAATTAAATAGACCACGATCATGATGTTATTTTTTGTCCTTTTGTTGGAGTTTGAGAAACCCAATCAATATTGTACCATGCTCACAATGTTAATTTTTGTCCTTTAGTTGGATTTTTTCCAAATAGTCAAAAACCCAACCAATATTGTACCATGCTCATGATGTTAATTTTTGTCCTTTTGTTGGAGTTTGTCCAAATAATAAAAAAACCCAACTAAATGGAACATGCTCACAGTGTTATTTATTGTCAATAATAAGAAACCCACTTGATAGCTTGTCTTTATGTTTGTCTTTATAGAGCCAATAGAAATTCCCTCATATTGGAAAGCTCCTTTCCTAGGCACCAATGTGGTCCTTCACTGAATACTAAGTATACCAACTTCAATTTGGTCTTAAATTTCTCATTTTCGAGCCATCGCTCCCACATGAACTAATGGAAATCCTTACCCAAATGCTCTCCATTCAAGCTATGGAGTAGAAAAGGCACAACGTCGTCGACCCCTTCTTCATTCTTAGCATGTCTTGTAGGACATCATATTCATCCATGCCATCTAAAATCTCTACCAAAACTAATAGGGATAGTTGCATAGAATATGACAACCTAACCTGCAAATATTTCATCTCTTGCAATGCAGGAATTTACTAAATGGAGTTGGGTCATTTTCACCTTTTACTATTTACAACATTTGGGTTATGATTCCTTTTAGAGCTAACAAAATATTATGTTTGACACTTGGGTGTTCCTGCAGGATATAGAAAAAATAAGTGAGTGCAGTGGTCATCAAATCCTTGCTTGGCATTAATATGATTATACATATGGATCTCAAGTCCTCCTTAGAATACACGACATCATTCATCTCAATCTCTTTCTAGAGAAGTAGAGGGAAAATCTCAAGTGTTCAACATGGTTGTTCATCTATGGAATTGTTCTACACCTGCATCTCTTTCCTTTTTATAGCACATATATCTCCCACATAAGCATACACAACTCTTTGATCCTTAAGCATATATATCTTTTTTTTGCATAGACTTTGATGGTGTAGAGAATATGCTTAAAGTGTTGTACTATGGGGATGTTGAAGCCTAATAAACCATTGATATATTTTCATGTTAAGAAAAATCAATGCATAGACTTTGACGATGAAGATACTATGGTTAATATAAGTGTTAAGAAAAAATAAATTTGTTATCTTAATTCATTATGTAAAATAACATTCAAATTTTCAAACACATATGTTATTCCCACCTTATTCCATGCCTTGCATTTAGGTTATTTATCCAATATATGCTTATAGGGGAAGAGGATTTACATTTGGGTCATTTCATTCAACCTTCCAATATATAATTATAAAGCAAAGGGTTTACATTTTCCGAAGGCATAATCTAGCTGATATGCATTGCATTTAAGTTAACTATTAATATAATTTGGATCAACTATCCTAAATATGATTAAAGAGAAGAGGCTTTACATTTGGGTCATAACTATCCATTATATAATTATAGGGAATAGGTTTGGCATTTCCCTAGGGCAAAGGATAGACATGTCTTATATTTAGGTTAACTATCAAGATATGATTATAGGGTAGAGAGCCTTTACATTTGAGTCAATTGACCATTATAATTACAAGGGAGAACAAAGATATGGTTCCTTGAGATCTGAAACAAGAAGAAGAAGAACAACAACAACAACATTGGTATAGCATACATTTGCATAGCATTACTCCTCTATCATACTTTTGAAAATTGTACCATCTCACATAAGAACTAATCTATAATTCTAAAACACACTAATGTCAAACATATTACTATAACTACATCACAATGTCCATATCAATAAATAGATACATTTCTAACATCATAATTCCCATACAAAGATGTACTATATTTCCCTACCAAACAAAACCACTAAACTTCATTGATAAATTCATTATACCTTCAAACCCATATGAATTATATGTATCTATGTCATCATTATAAATACAAATATAATTACCCATATAAACTCTACTTATCCATGTTTTAATTATTTTAAATATAAATATAATGGAGTAGTCTATTTATTCTAAGTTTTCGACTTTACAATGAGTTTTGGTGGCATTTTTTTTGTAAAATCCAAATTTCTACGTGTTTAAATTGTATTTTTGAATCCATAATTAGATTTAGCGCCCTCAAATACCCCCATGGCACCCAAATCATGCAATTTCCACAACCCGAATATGAACAAAATTAGACGAAAAATATGCTCACAAAAAGTTGAAAACCTAGAATATTTAGACTACACCCAAATATAATTACCATAACTAATATATGTGATTCTAAGATTTTTAAAGATTTCCAAAGGGAATAGGAACAAAATATGTTCAGAAAAGGTTGAAAACCTAGAATATTTAGACTACACCCAAAAATAATTACCCATATAAATTATATTTATTTATATTTTAATTATAAATACAAATATAATTACCCATATAAATTAATTTTATTGAGTGATATAACAAACATTTAAAATCAAAGTTCATAAATTGATTGCACTTGCTCTAACTTATATTTCAAACTCAAAGACCCTAAGTTTATAGGAAAAAGATTCATTGAACCTCAATATTGAAATGAAATTTCTTTTTTTTTTCGGCAAAAAAAAGCGTACTATTGTTATTTATGAGTATAAATCAAATAGTACAACGATATACCAGATTTGCAATGCACATTGCACAATCTGCAAAAATTTCCAAAATTACATAAAAGTCTTTCAACACAAAAGTATAAAAACTTAATCTGCCACATGAATCAAATCTTCCAAAATTGACAGTAAGCAACAAACTCAAAATTACTCCAGAAAATAAATTGAGCCATCTGATTCAGAATTGGAATCCATAAATTCCTCCCAAATCAACAAACCTTTTTCATTCTCCATAGCCTCTTTCGACAGTGCATCAGCCATAGAATTATTTTCCCTATAGATATGCTACAATGAAAATAATGAACAGAGATTGAGTTCATGCCTAAATCGATTGCACCAATGAATTAATGTTGTGACCTGAAGCTTGAAGTCACCACTAGCCCATTTGATGGTGACCCAAGAATCCCCAAAGATAGTAACATAAACTAACCCAAATATGTTTGCCATCCTGACAACCATCCAAAGAGCAAGTATTTCCGCTTTCATATTGGTACCTCTACCACATTTAAGCCGAAATGTAAAGTAATGTTCAGAGCTAAGAAATATGACCCCACCAGCTACACAATGACCCAAAGCAGCTGCACCATAAAAAAATATAATAGGTCTATCCACATGAAAGTTTAAAATATCAGCCTTCCTCATCTTTCTATGGATCTGGTTTCCTTTATAAATGGCAAGAAGCTTAAGAACGGAATTGCTGGCCACCATAACATTCGGAGGGCAGTCTTCAAAAATAGCGCGATTTCTGGAATGCCAAATATTCCAACATATGAAAATAGGCAGAGTATCAAAAGATCTGTTCTCTAAGATCCAACAGTGCATGCTAGAAATGAAATCAGAATTCCCCCATACCTACGAAATCTGTAAAAAATGACACACAAGCTCCCAAACCCACTTAGCAAAGACACACTCCATAAATAGATGATCCCTACTCTCATCACTGATTTTACACAAAATACAAATGTTTGGACCAATCCAACCCTTCATTTTCAGATTGTCCCAGGTTTTAAGCCTGTCCTGAAAAACAAACCACAAAAAACATTTGATCTTCAACGGAATCTTTCACTGCCAGATAGAACCATACCACCAGTGCTTGAGAGAGATACCTTTGCACCTAATGATAGATTGATAGGCAGACTTTGCAGTCACATAACCTTCTTTCTCATTTCCCTTCCATATGATTTTATCACTGTCATGAGTAATTGTGCAACCTGCATCACACAGGGACTGGATATATCTATCCCACTCTACAACCTTATCACCAGCCATACCAAAATCCCTTGCTTTATACCATTGGACCATACTGTGTTGATTGTAAATACTATCCAGCGTTATGCAGCCATACCTTCTAACATGCAATAAAACTTCGTTTGACAGTTGATGTGAATCCTCCATTCCCACGATGGGATCCACTCCGAATGAAATTTCCTTGCCATCCCCCACTTGCCAACATAAATATTTTGCAAGCCATTTATAAACTTTAAGGAAACCGTTCCAAATAGGCGAAGCCCCACGAGTCTTCTTACCAGGATAGCGAAACCAATTGTTGAGTTTCATTTTAATATATTTTGTATGCAACACTTCAGTCCATAGTGATTCACCAAATATCCCTCTCCATAAACTTTTAAGTCTTAATGCCTCACTAAAAATAAATAGATCTTTAATTCCCGACCCCTTGAACTTTTCAAGAATAGAGATGGACTCCCAACTAGTCATCACAAGGTTAGCCTTATTCAGACCCCCTACCCATAGAAAGTTGAAGATCAATCTTCTCAAAGCAGTAATAATAGCACCCGACACCGACAGCAGGGAAAACCAATATACAGGGATTCCGGTAAGTACCGCTTTCACCAATGTGAGTTTTCCATCGATGGACAGAAATCTATAGGACGAGTGGGAAATCTGTGCTTCCATCTTCTTCAATAACCAATGCCAATCTCTAATTAAATATCCATTCGGTTTTAAGAAGTAACCGAGATATTTAAATCCATTCACCAGTTCACATACATTATATGGCATCAAGCTTTTAATATCAGTAAGCACTGTGTTATCCAACATATTGTGATAGAAGCAAGATTTGGTAATACTCACCTTCATCCCAGAAGCTCTGCAGAAGACCTTAATAATATTCATATAAGCAATCCATTTGTCAATAGAGTTAGATCCAGCCAGTAAGACGTCATCAACGAATAGAATATGAGTAAGGAAAAGATACTTAGCCACTTTCAGTCCATTTATTGAGCCTACCTCCTTAGCTTGGGCAATCAACCGGCACAGCCCATCAATCACCAAAATAAATAGTAGGGGGGATAATGAACACCCTTGGCATATCCCCCTAGTGCAACTAAAAAAGCTAGTTGGAGCACCATTCACCAACACATATATATTCATAGATGTAATGCAGGCCATAACCCAATTGATAATCAACGGAGGAAAGCCGGTTTGAATAAGTATAATACGCAGAAAATCCCATTTCACGTGATCATATGCCTTTTCCAGATCCATCTTCAGTATAATTGCTTTTTTCTTCCTAGTCTTAATAGAATGTAACATCTCCTGAGTAATGCCAACAACATCTAATATCTATCTGCCCTCCAAGAAGCCAAACTGCTCCTTTGATATAAATCTAGACAAAATCGGCTTCATTCTCATTGCAATAATATTAGATACAATTTTATAGGCTAAATTACACAATGCAATAGGCCTATATTCCCCAAAATGTTTCGGATCATTGCATTTTGGAATTAGAGTAAGAAAAGTAGCATTAAGATCTCCTGAGATATGGCCACATTTCCTAGAATACTCAACCATACTCAAGATATCACTACTCATTATATCAAAGAAATGGATAAAAAGTTCCATTGACCACCCATCGGGTCTGAGGCTCTTCTCCTTCGCAAACAATTTCAAAATCTCCTCCACCTCAGCCAAAGTGACCTCCTGCACCGAATCCTGAGCATCATTAACATCACAGAATCTAGGATAAAGTTTTGCAACCTACAATTGATCACTCAGATCACATTCCTTCGGGTCTGTATAGATATTGCAAAAATATTCTCTAGCCACCAATTGTATCTTATCCTCCCCAGAAACCAGCATCCCCGAACCATCCTCAATATTCCAAATAGTGTTTTATATACATTACTCGATTTTTTTTCTTTTATAGGAATAAAATCATTGAAACAATATTTCTCATAAATGCCAATGAGATAAAGCTAATTAATCTAACAAAAGTGGGCATGCCTAATCAATCTAACGAAAATAATATGGTACAACTAATGAGGATAATGATATTGGTGATAAACTTATACTTTTTGGAATTCAACTTATTATTATGTATAATAAACAAATCCCTAAACAACCAAGGCGTTTGAGTTTGTTGAGAAATCAAGGTGTGGGAGTGTAAGGGAGGGTGCATCATATAAAAAAAGAAATTAAAAATTTGTTAAACAAAAATAGAAAGCATAAAACTTTGCAATCTGAACTATAAAACCAATGTATATATCGTTGAATAGCACTTTACAATTGATATGGCTCCGTAAAAACTAGGGGAAAAGATACCAAGTTGTGCAACATACAAATTTACGAGGAAAGTTAGTAGGCATATTATTTAGGAGATTTGACCTCATAAAAAAGAACTAGATGTAATAGAAAAGGGGATTATTATGTCCCGCAGAGCGGAACATATATTTTTCGCGCCGAGCAATTAGTTTCCACCGTACATTAATTTAATTTTGATAAACCTAAAGTTTTACAAAGTTACAAAATTTAATTTTTAAATAAAAAATTAAAAAAACGTATTATTTAAAATTTGATTGGGTAACAAGACGGTGACGTCGTTCTTGGATTCTGGTGCCCAGGAGGTGGCGGCCCGCTGAGCTCATGCTTGTACAATTTGCATTTATCATCGCATTTAATGGCACCACCTTACCAGAGTAATAACGCAGGTTTCCAAGTTGACACAGCACACGTCTGGGTTACGAAATAGCCAACGACGCATGCCAAGAAGGACTCACCACCCCTCTCGATGTCAAGGTTCACGTGGTAGGGTGGCGTGGCATCACAACACAGCAGTCCACCTTGGAGAAACTTTAATGACGACCGTAACATGGCAGACCTGCTAGCACAATGCAGATACTGTCAAATCTTTGCATTTAATACCTGCAACGTTTAGCACGATAACCATTAATATAGGAACGGTTATGAAAACCTTAGTGTAAACGTTAAACTTTGCATTATATTGATTTTTACTAATTTTTATCACAACTATGAATACGATATAGTTTTATTTCGTAAAACTTTAAACTTTAATGTGTGGTTTCGATATGGTATTGTTACCATATGGTTTAGCATTAGTTTCGCATTTATTTTCGCCTTATGTTTGTTATTTGTATAGTTTAAATAATATTCATATTTAGTTTATGCATAGAGTAGGGTATTGTTAATGTTTAGTTTCAATATTTTTCATATTTAGTTATGAATATATTTTATTATTGTTAATTTGTATTATTAACATTAGTTTGATTTTTAATATATATTGTTAATATTACAATAATAATATATAATATTCATGTTTTGCAATAAGGTTAACGCTATTTTCATTGAACTCATTGCCTTGGATGGATATGCCAACTTCTTTTACACTTGACCTATACATTTGCAAATTTTGCAAAAAAAATGTGTCCAATAGAGAGATTCGTGTATTTGCGGTTCCATTAAATATTCGACGTAAAACTCCATTGGCATCTGTAGATATGTTAACGCCATTGGAAGAACGCCTTGTGTCTCCAAGAATTGCATTTTCCCAAATACGTCAACTTGGTTACAAACGAGCTCAATTAGGCTTGACTGGTGCAATTATAAACGTCCCCTCGTCTTTGGACAAGATACAAAAGGTTTTGCCAAGAAACCTTGATGATGACATGACTATTGGAATTATGTTGAAACGAAGATTGGAATACAAAAATGCTTACATCTCTGGAAATGTGCGTCCTAATATTGTCATGGTTGCATTGAAAAGTCTTTGTACTAGAGATCTTTACAAATTAGAAAAAATTTGTATCGTTCGTGATTGGGAGGCAAAGTTCACAGAGCTAGCAACGAAGGAGGCCATTGACTTCCCATTTGACAATTCCACTGACGACGAAAACAGCTCCACAACTTCGGATAAAAGCAGTAAGAACATTTTCGATGCAGAGTTTGATCCAACAACTGAAACATTGGTCCATGGTTATGCTGAAACACATGTTATTGATGATTTGTCTACCAAGCTTCTAGAAATTGCACCTGCTAAAAATCAGAAGCCTCTAGGCATTTTCCAGGACAAATTCTCTGAGGAGCTTAATTTCCCAACACTTTTCTATGAATGCAGTCGACCAGATGACATCTACAAGCGGTATCGACATCAGCAAATATTCCAATGGGAGCTACAACATGAAAGTATGGCCTTTGAAGCTCATTCTACAAACTTGTTCTTTAAGACAGTCAAAGTATGGATACAACAAATTTCTAATGCTGCATGGATATCTATTCGCATAGGTGAATTGAAAGGGAAAAAACTAAAAGCAAAAGATGTCAAGTCACAAAACAATCTTGAAAACATTGTAAAGTCTCCAATTGCATTTCGTACCTTGAAAACTATTCGAACATCTCCAGACTATTTTGAAAAGATGAGAAAAGATTTTTTTTCAATGGTTAGGCAACTAAGGCCACCAACTTTCTTTGTTAGCTTCACTTCTGCAGAACATATATGGAAAGCATTGTGCAATGCTTTACAGCATCTTCAAACAAAAAACGATTCCAATTCCACATTATTTCCCTCACAAATTGATATCGATGCTTTGATTAGAAACCATCCTGTCATTTGCAGTCGCTATTATAGACACAAAATGAACTCGCTGAAGTCATTGATATTGAAAAACAACTCTCTCTTTGGAACCGTGAATGATTACTTTTTCACGACTGAATTTCAACAAAGAGGAAATGAACATGATCATGGTCTTCTTTGGATTGAGAATGCACCAATATATGGTAAAAATACTAAGCATGAAATAACAACTTTTGTTGACAAATATATTTCTAGAATTTTAAAACATGTATCTTGCAACCTACACTTTCACCGAGAACCTTGTAATAGAAAAGGCACACTCTTCATGGTTTAAAAGGCTTGGAATTACTGTTGTTCCCCCGATTTACCATTTGTGAGAGGTTCAAGTCTATTCGTTCCTAACACATCATTGTCATCAACTAAATCAAACTCACATGGCAAAACCCAAAAAACTGATATTGGAGTTATTGTGCAAATGATTCTATCCTCACTTTTATCAACAACAACATTTGATAACCATATGATATACTCGAACGAAATCTACTTTTGAAACAAAGGGCTTTTTCAAGACATATTTTTGAATAAAGTAATGTCCATAATTTAAAATGAAGCTTTGACATATAACTTGGCTGGTAATTTGGGATAGAATTTGACTTAAGGTTGAGATTGGGATAGAATTTGACTTAAGTCTTGTTATTTATTTATTTTACAAATTGCAAAACGTCAGTTAGCCTTTGCAAAAGCTTAATGATTCGATGGAATTACATAATACAATTGCCTTTGGCTCCATTTTATATAATGGGATAAGTCCGGGGGCTTAGAGAATTAGGTACATATTCCAGAGCACTGCCTAGGAATGATAATCCTTGGTGGGGTACAATAACTATCCAACTTGTTTCCTTTCCACTAATATACTCTCTAGAATGATTGAGTTTTTGCCCTTTGTAATTAATATTGTTACAAAGTCAATAATGTGTAGATATCATCTTTCATTATTGGTGTACAAAAAGTTCAAATGGATTCTGACATTGTTTCCCCTAAGGATACCTATGTTGATCAATTTGAAATTCCCGACTTGCTAGGATATGAAAAAGGACATAGTGAAGTAACAACTTTGATTCTTTGTTAATTATTTTTCCATTTGTTATATGTGTTTGATATTCATTTTCGCTCAGTCAAACCATCATATATTAATGTATTTCTTTATCATATCATTAATATATCTTGTATTTTAATTATATCTCTTACTAGGGTTTGATTCCTCAAATACAAAATCTCTTCCATATAAATGCCATAATTCTCATTGTTTAAATACAAGGTGTTTAATTTCTACTGTATAGCACATTTCCAAATTCCAAAACTTCTTAACAAAGATGTAAATTTCCAAATTTCAAAACTATCTTTTAGCATTTGCGCGGGACATTGCCACCTCGTGGCTCTTGTTATTGATGGATTCGAGGGAAGCTTGATTTAAGCTGCACATTTTTTACAATTTTCAATTTTTTTAAAACACAATTTTGTTTGGAAAACATTTTTTTTATGCAACTTGAAAAATGAGGTGTCAAAACACAAACACATAATGAAGTCCATTGAATATTTTAGTAGATTTGTGGAATGTTTTTCAAAATCCAATGAACAAACAAAATTTCAACCATGTTGTTATGTCATCACTTTCATCTTGGCAAATGTCAATAGGGACACACCATGATGATGAGTCAAATAATTTAGGACATATGTAATTGAATTTTGTGTAATTTGGAAAAGCTTGTAGTAGTGAAATATATAACAACTGATGTTGCATGGGTGTGGCTAGAATTAAATAAATTAATTTTAATGGGTGAAAGGTAAAAATGATGTTGCATGGGTGTGGTTAGAATTAAATAAATTAATTTTAATGGGTGAAGGGTAAAAATGGGGAGGATAAAAGTACATGTTTACTATCACAAAATTTTTGAAAGAAATAATTATGTATTAAAAACTATCGATGCTCATAAAACAAATTTTATGCATCAAAAGAACTTTGGAAGCTCACTGAAAACTCATAGTTGTTTATAGTATCTCCTTCATTTCATATATATTGCATCTATCCATTAGTGGGAAGAACTCATAACGAATATAAGACAGGCTAAGAAAGAAGTAAATCCACCCAACTTGTGAAAGAAAGCATATGACTTTAGGGTTAGAAAGCTAGGGAAATAGATAAATGAACTACACCATAATTAAATCAAATACAAAATTTATTCTAAAATAATCATAAATATGAGAAGCAAATCCTCTTCGTATTTATTTCCATAAGAAATGATAATTAGAAATATACTGCCAAAATTTCTCATAAATGCCAATAAGGTGGAGCTTATGCTAATAATATAGCAAAAACAACATGATACATCTTCAACAAATGAACATAATGACGTGGAAGATAAATTTATACTTGGGGATTGAATGAATTTTATATAATAAAATAATGCCTAAAAATATAGGGTGTTTGAAGGTGTTGATGTGGAAGCTAGTGTGGGGGGTAGGTAAGGGGATTTCATTTTTAAAATCAAGGTGCATGGGGATGCAGGGAGGGATGCAATACACACATACACGATTAAAAAAATATTAAATAGAACTCAATTTTATGCATATCAGTAAAATGAAAGCAAAAAAACCTTTGATTCAAAGTTGCATAACAGGAAAAACATTTCCTTTTTATATTTATTTCAAAGACATTATTTATACATTTATAATGGTTCTCAATAATATCACAAAGAAAATAAACAAAGTAATCACACGAAATATATTCCATGTATTACAAGTAGCCATTCATATTGGAGTGGCTTGTCGCTTTACCTTGTATCATATGGAAAATAAGCAATAGTTTTATCCTCTTTCCAACCACCATAAGAACAAGCCCATGTACGGAGAGATTCATGGAGAAGTGTTGTGTACCTCACTAGAAAAATAGGAAAAACCAGAGAAAAAATAATAGAGTAAAGCCATATTTTAGAATGAAAAAGACAATACCAGAATAGTAGGCATGTGTAGATAACCAAATATCACAATAGAAATAACTTTATTGATGAAGGTTATCTTCGCTTGCCTCTTCAAGGGGGAAACCTCCTAATGAATCCAAGCTACAATTACAAAATACTTCACAAGACATATCATTCCATTGCTTCCAATTATTTATATAGTTCTAGATCTAACCTCTTAAGTACTTTATAGAGAAGGAACTTTCTGATAGGTTGAACCTTCTATATATTTCCTAGAGAAGGAATCTTCTAGTAGGTGGAACCTTCTAGCAAGCCTTCTTACAAATCATTGATTTTCATACTGCATCTAAATTTTATGGACCTTCTCTAATAGAGATGGCCTCAACACATAACATCATATTTATCTACTTAGGGGATTATTGTAGGACCCTAACATGTCCTCTCCCTCCGAAAGTAGCGTTGTCTTCAAGGATGAAGGTGATAAAATTGCTACAGAATCCCTTATAGTTTCCATGTGGAATCTTTTGATTGCATGGCTTTCCACTGGATCAAGACTTCTTTGATTGTATGCTTGCATAATTCGCATTCCCTATTATCTAATAATGCTTCCAACTGGAGCCAAATGTATCCTTCCTCATCATGTTATCATAACTTGGTCTATACTTTACAATTGAATCCCACCACTTTTTTTATGAAAGATACATAAAAAACCAGGTGAATCTGGGAGTGATTTGTCAAAGCTAGCTTGTAGGCCACTTTTCCATTGTGTTGGATGGTATTGCAAGGTCCATAGAACTTTGGAGCTATTTTTTGGATGAGGTTATTTTTTATTGATGTATGTTTGTAATGTTGAATTCAAAGAAAAGCTTGATTTTGTTCTGTAAAAAAAATGCTTTGAGCAATGTTGATCCACTTGTTGTTTCATTTCATTTTGATCCATAGCCAAATTTTCCTTAAGTGTGATCAGAATAGCTAGTCAGTTGCGAAGTGTGCAATCTAATGCATGGACCTTGGAAATGCTTGGTATATAGGAAATCATAGATAAAGGGTTCTGGTCATATACTGCTTCATATGGATTCATTTTGGAAGCTCCATGATAAGTAGTATCATACCATCATTCTATAAGAGGAAGTGATTATTCCCATTTGCATGGCCTTTCCGACACGAAAAATATCAAATAGGTTTCCAAGCACTTATTGATTGCTTTTGTTTAACAATCTATTTGGGGATGATAGGTCATGCTAAGTTTTGACTAGGTACCCTAAAGTTTAAATAGATCCTACCAAAAGTTTCTCGTCAAGTTAGGATCCCAATTGGAGACAATGGAAGTGAGCATGCCATGTAAATTAAGAATCTGATCCTTGAAGACTCGGGCCACTAATGATGGTGTAAAAGGGTGTGACAAGGCACAAAAGTGGGAATATTTTGAAAGACGATCGATGAAAACCATGTTGACTAATTTATTACCATGTTTAGGAATCCCCACTATAAAGTATATAGAATATCATTCCATAGATGGGTTGAAATTGGAAGTGGTTGCAAGGCCCTTGGTGACGTCACTGATTTTCCCTTGTCCTTGGAAAGTGTTGCAAGCTGCAACAAATTTTTGGATGTCTACTTTCATACCTTCCCAAAAGTAAGAGAATTTAATCCTTCCATGGGTTTTATGAAATCCTGGGTGACCTATTGAGGGTGATGAATATCACTCCTCTAAGATTGTTTTTTTAAGTTTGAATTTAGTGCCAGAAAAATGTGATCTTTATAGTGCAATGTATCTCATTGTTGGGTATATCATGTAGGGGGGTTAAGATCTTTCTTAATCCATTGGATGATTTTAAATATGGTGTCTTTCATCATCCATTCTTGGTGAGCTTCCTCAAGCCAACCTATAACTAGTAAGGATAATGCAAAGAGAGATCCCTCCTTTTGATATTGCCTAGACAATGCATCTACCACCATATTTTTTCTACCATTCTTATATATAATCTCATAATCATACCCCAACATTTTAGTAACCCACTTATGTTGCTATGGAGAGGATAACCATTGTTTAAGAAAATATTTTAAACTATGATGGCCGGTCTTGATCTTAAAGCACCTTCCTATTAAATAAGGGTTCCATGTCTCAATTGTGTAAAGTATGGCCATCATCTCTTTTTCATATGTATATTTTCCGAAACTTGGATCACATAATTAGTTGTGAAGGCCAAAGGGCATCCTTCTTGCATCAGTCCTAGTTCAAGGCCTCGTCTTGAGGAATCACATTCTAAGACAAAAGTATTACAAAAATAAGGCATTGATATGATTGGAGTAGTGCATGTGGCACCCTTTAAGGCATATAAGGCTCACGCATCTTCTTCACTCCATAAAAATGCGTTCTTTTTTAGAAATGGAGTTAAGGGAGATGCAATTTTTCTATAAAATTTCACAAACTTTATATAGTAGTGAGTTATTCCTAGGAACCCCCGCAATCTCTTGATATTCTTAGAGAGTTTCCAATCTTGCGTAGCCACTATTTTCCTTGGTTCCACCCGCACTCTGTCCTAACTCTCCATGGCTATCCATATCGATAGTAATGGATACATAATTGCTTTACTTTGTTCTAGGCGGCTCTTCACAATTAGTTTTTACAATCTATATCATATGTTTTTCCCAATTACAAATCCTTCATTTTTTTACTACTTGTGTAATTGCCTCCAACATATTCAACTTTGCATCTGATGCTCGACCATAACTGGTTAAGAAAAGGGTGACTATGATGCAAGTCTACTTGATGTGTTCTTCCTTTACTTGGGTCATAAACAAGACTTTTGAGTTATTTGTAGATGCTTACCCTGTAAATATAAATATCCACTCCTTTGCATCAATTGCCTTTGGTATGGATCACGAAATTTTAGGATTCCTATTATCTGACTTATCAACTTAGGAGTAATTAAAATTGGCTCATTGGGCCATAGTTTTCCACCATGGTACCAACTGATAATGAATTTAATCATGTCCTCTTTCCAACCATTGAATCCTTTGATTTTGGGGGTCACTATGGTATACTCATATCTTTTCTTTTTGCAAGATCATTGAATCATCCCTCCATTTATCATTAATGAGTTCTCAAATTTTGAAATTCTTCCAATGCTTGTCCCACTCGATCTCTTCAATATTTTCTTGTTGGATTATATTCATTTTAGCATCTAGATTTGTTTTAGGTTCCTTGTTGTGGCATACTTTGGTTCGAGGCTCTACTATTTTTAAAAATTGGGTACTAGCAGGAGATATGGTGTATCTCATTTTAGGTGACATGCTTTCTATGGAGGCCTCTTTCAAATCAAGTCGACTACACTCATAATTTCGTTCTTTCTCAAAAAAAATTCCTTGGTTGACAACTTTGGATTATTTTGGAATGTCGGATTGGTTCGTATATATAGGTGATTTGATGTTGGGGGGTTGTTGGTTGCTCATGCAAGGGTTAATTTGATGGAGTGGCTCATTTAAGTCATGTATTAACTACAAAGACCAACCTTTTATTCGACTGGTCGATCTTAACCAGTTTCTTCATATTACTCAATTTTGCTTTGACCCCGTTTGTTTCACTCGATTGTGTTCGATGTTCCTGATTGTTAGGATTGGTATGTTATTTATGATCTGCATGGTATTGACTGATATATTTTCCTTTGTCTTTTCTTTTCTAATTTTATAGAGTTATTTGATGACTTTTCAACATGTGTTTTGATATTTCGTTCCGTTCTACTCACATTTATTTGTTCGAAGGTTCACTTGCTTGAGGATTTTCCTCTCATGAACTCCTGTTGTTACTTGTTGATTGTTGCTCCTAGTACACCTTCATGATCCTTGAATTCTCTTCTTATGTAGGCTCACACTAGTTTTATTCCTTATGATAAACAATTATTCAACCAACTTTCTTAGCTGACTCTATTTTATTTCTTCTTGTTTTATTTATTTATTATTTTGATCTCTCTTTTTTCAAGCATGGTATCTTCTCAGTAGGGCCCCATTGACTACTTTGCTAAGGATATTCTCTTATAATATTCCCAATTGGACAACCCAGTTAGGTTTTATATCTTCAATTACAAGGACCCAACCATGGTGTTTCCAAATTTTTGGGATTCCCTTTTATTTACTATCATACACAATGACAAGATTTCTTATTTCAAAACCTTTCTTTTTAATGTTTTTGTCATGCCATGAATTTTGTTGTTGCTTTTGTACTTCTTGATGATGAAGGGTTGTTGTTCTTTCTTCTTCAAGTTTGTTAAATTGGTCATGTCTATCTTGTTTTGCTTGGTTGTAAACAAACTTAAATAAATTTTATATTTTATCCAAGTTTGTTGTGAAATGCAAGGGGATTACAACTTCTTGCGCATAGACTAGTTTAAAAGGAATTTTACCAGTTGATATTTTATAAGTTGTTATATATTCCCAAAGGAAAACATATACTTTATCATCCCAATCATCTCTATTAGTATTGCATATTTTTTTTAGACCCTTATTTAGAGTTTTATTAAATTATTATATTGCTCCATTTGCTTGGAGATGGTAGGGGGAACTTTTGTTATGGTCGATTAAGAATTATTTCATTAACACCTCAATTGTACTATTGATAAAATGAGTTCCTTGCTCACTTATCAAAATTAGAGGGAAACCAAACCTTATGATTATGTTTTCATAAATAAATGTGTCTTCTATATCTTTTGTGTAATTTCCATCTAGTTATGCTTCTCCCCATTTAGTTAAATATTCGACTACTGTAATAATATACCTTTCTCGTGTTCTTTTTCCTTGCTTAGGGAAGGGTTCCATAAAGTCAATTTCCCATATTTAAAAAGGAAGACTAGGATTTACTAGTACCAAATGAATTTCATCCATTTTTGCAAGTCAACCCATCCTTTGGCATATATCACATTGGTTTACTTTTTGTCTCCAATCTCTAAATAGTGAGGGACATTAGATCCCTGCTTGTATTATATTCCTAGATGTGGTCTTTGAGTGGAAATGTACACTTACATTTCCTTCATGTGCTTCTTGAATTATGTTATCCCTCTCATGTTCTAGGGAACATCTTCTCAATATATCATCGGGTCCTAACGCGTCCTAACGTATACACACATCAATTTATAAGTATATAGGGGGAAGCTTTCATTGCTAGCAATTTCTTCTTCATTTTTATCATTTGGGGCTTTCCCTTCTTCTAGAAATTGTGGAATCTCTTCTAATTTACCTGGTACAAATTTGAATTTAAATAAATGAGCATCTAGAAGGTCATCATCAATCCCTGTCAATTCTTCCCTAATTTCAAGTCTCAACAGGTGGTGTTGGAGCAGGATCTAGAAAGGACCAATTTTGGGAAGGAGAGGAGAGAGAGATATAGAGAGATAATGATGTAATACTTCTATTTTTGGGATTCTATTGCTCAGTTCGCAGGAGATGTACAATTATGGATGACTGATAATATAATGAATATTTTTTGTAGACCCTCTTTGTGTATTGTTGATTGCTTCTGAATGTGATGTTATGAATGTTGTTTATGAATGATAGATTTGAATATGTTTATGTTATGTTTACTATTATGTTAGAGATATGATGTTTGTGCACAAAAATGATAGAATTTCCATGTCTGTAGAAACCTACAACTCCCCTCAAATGCCTCGGGTGAGACTTCATATTTTTAACATGTGATTCCATAAGGGTTGGTATCTAGGGGTTTTGTTGGTATTTTAATGTTAGAACTTGGGTCTTCCTTTTGCGCACCAAAAAAAGGTTCCGCTACCGAGACCCAATTCAAATATTGAAAGGGATATGGAGGCCAACTAGAGAAGAGATAGATCAGTGGCTATATGAGAAACAACACGAGTTCACATGAGAATAGAACACTAATCCAGGAATAAGTGAAGAGGACGGGTTGGGAAGGTATGCATTTTCATATTTCTATGAAATGTTTTTCTATTAGTTCCCTACAATACTAGCAGATTAGTTGCTCAGATTAGTTGATACAAATACAAGATATAATCCTGCAATTCCAAGAAACTAGACCCCTGAAGAGATCCATTGATTGAAAACTGTGAGTAACCCTATCTCGCGCACAACTGATTTCTGGATAGATAGTGTATTGAAAGGGTATATTGTTGAGTTCACCATAAGTGGAACAAGATCCTATTATAGTGTGGAGAGAAATTTCTTAGAGGGATTGTGTGGATGATATATTGGTCAAATAGGTAAGTGGATTAAGATGTTATTGTGTGACAAGTTTTGTGTGACGATGGAATCTCAACACTAAATGTTTGTGCACATCGGGGAACTGGGGGATGACCAGAGAAGGGTTTGAGGGAATGGAAGGAAAGATGAAGGTGGAACAAATGAGTTGAGGATGTCGAAAGGGGAAAGTACAACATACATAGAAGTGGGATTTCCATGGAGTGGTAAAATATTTACGAGAGATAGGAAGAGGATTGCGACTGAGGGAGAGGTGCAGTATAATGAATTTGAAGAAAGTGATTAATGCGCATAATAATAGACTGAAGGGAAATCATACATGGAAGGAAGATATTATTAGCTTAATTATAATGAGGAAGGGAGTGTCATTTAGAGACAAATCTGTGTTGAACCTACAACCCCGGGTGCATCTCCGTCATCAAAGATAAGACCTAGATCAATATCTAAAGTAGTGATAGTTAGTGCAAATAGCAGTGGTAGTATGAATCAAAAGGGACAAGGTAGTGGAAGTGGTCAGACGAATCCTATGTATCCAAACATAGCATCAAGAAATATGGCAGATCCAACACTTAGAATGCCTATATTTTATGGGAATGGAAACGAAGATCCAGAGAAACATTTGTTTCTGTGTAATACTATCTAGGAAGTAAAGCAAGTGCAAGACGAAGCTAAAAAGATTGCACAGTTGGGTACTACGTTCTAGGAACGTGCATTGCATTGGTATATGAAGTATCGAAATTATATACCTCAAGGAGAAGTTAGAACCCTCACGCAGATATATGATGTTTTCAAAATAGAGTTCTGAAAGCCTATGTCCAAGTCACAGTGTATTACGGAGCTGAAGGAAATTAAGCAGATTCCAAGTGAAACCATGTGGAGTTTTGACCAAAGATTCAATGGGTTATTAGATCATATGCCTTCTGAGGTGCATCTGAATCAACATAAAGAATGGTTTATTGTTTCATTTTACCGCACACTCGTCAGCCATTGGCGACACAGAGGGATGCGTTGGAGATAGAAATGAAAATAGAATCCTCTCCTACAATGGAAACTAGTTTAGGTATGGCTCAAGTTCAATCACAATTACAAGAACTGACATTGCAAACACATGAGATACAAAAGTAAAAAAAAGCGGGAAGGGGTTATGGTGTATTACTTGTCATAAAGAAGGTCATCATAGAGGAGAATGCCCCATGATCACAGAATATTTAGCAGTAGGACACCCGAATCTATTAGTTCCAGGACCACGATCTAGGAGGACCTTGGTGTGATATCTATAAGGTTTGGGGCCATCCAAGAAATAATTTTCCAAATATTCAAATGTATCATACTACACCTCCAAATTTATTCTACAACTTTTGTAAATCAGTAGGGCATAATGAAAAGGATTTTCATGCGCCAGATACGATGAGGGAACAAAATTTAGAATTATACCAAGTTCAAGCAGACCCTGGAACAACTGAAGGAGTAACATAGTATAGTGCACCATCTGGAAGAGGAGGGTATATTCCAGGTGGAAGAGGAGGATTTGGGGGCTATGGCCAAGGAAGGGTCCCTATAATATGTTATAATTGTGTCCAAGAGGGTCATTATGTGCGAGAGTGTACGAACCCCTATTCTACCTATTCATATTGTCATGCGCTAGATCATGTGATAGAGGATTTTCCACAATTGATAGTTATATGGAAGGAGAGGAGGAACCATAATCAAAATTAGAATCAAAATCAAAATCCTAATCAGAATCAAGATCAAAACTAGCACTGAAGTGTATAGATGATAGTTGTAGAACCTCGGGAGGAGCAAAAGAAGATAGTTGTAGTTACGTGTGAAGGAGTCAAAATTGGAGTGGATACGACAAATGTAGAGAATCAGAAAATACCTATGGTTAGAAAGGTAGGAGCATCTAGACCGAAATTTGATCATGGGAAGGAAAAGTAAACTTATGTTTATGTGCGAATGAATTGAGACAATTGAGGTAGGGTGAGTCCTCTATGCCATAGATTCAGGATAGTCTCCTGGTCTATGATATGCCTCCTATATTTGATTATACCATCACAAGAGAATCAAAGAAAAAGGTAAGTAATGTATAAAGTTTCTTGAAGAGTTGTTTGGACTTAGTTAAAGATGGATCAGTTTTGAGTTCACTATACGCAAGATAATAGATCAATGTGCAAAAGAAAGGGAAGGATATAAGAAGTAAATAATATTCGACGCAAACGAAGGACTGGTAAGGAGTTAAGATTAAGTGCGCAATAGGAGAATATGACATGGATTATGTTATTTTAGACTTGGGATAAGATGTGAATGTCTTGGAAAAGAAAACTAGGGAATATATGGGTAAAACTAAAATGGTTTGGTCTCCAGTGCAGTTACAATTGGACAATCAACTTAAAATATATCCTATTGGGAGGCTTGAAGAAATAACAATTGATATCGATTGTGTGCATAGTATAACAGACTTTGAGATCATTGAAATAGAAGGTAATAGCATACCATATCCATCATTATTAGGGTTGTATTGGGAATTCAACCAGCCTAGATACAAATCCTAGGCTCTATCAAGCGCCGAGAGGGATCAAATCTCGCGAGGTGCAAACCTCTCCTTTAATAGCTCCTTGAGTGCAATACCTAAGCCACCAAACACTAAGCTCTAAAGTCTCTAGTTTAAGTCTCATATTTACTTTTTACTTTTTATTATTCTTTTTTGTTTATGGTCGACATAATATTTATTACTTTTACTTTGTATTATTATTTTTTGTTTACTTTGTATTATTTTGTTACTGAACAAACACTCTAAAGTCTCATATTTACTTTTTACTTTGTATTAAAAGTAAAAAGTAAAGTCTCTAGTTTAAGTCTCATATTTACTTTTTACTTTGTATTATTCTTTTTTGTTTATGGCTGACATAATATTTATTACTTTTTACTTTGTATTATTCTTTTTTTTGTTTACTTGTATTATTTTGTTACTTGACTAACAAGATCTCCCCCATATTGGGTTGTAGAGCGCCTCTCAGCACAATAACCAAGAAATTATCAATTTGAAAAGAACACAGATGGTGTTTGAATTTGGATATTTGAGAGTAGTCTCCTCATTGGACCCAAATGAATCCAAATGTTATGTGGATCCCATGACCAGTAGTTTCGAGGCTGGAGAATTCAATCAACTATACAACATGATTATGTGGATGGATGATTATGTGGATCCTATAGACAATAGTGTGATAAGTTGGAATAGTATCACGTCTTGTGAATCTGATTCAAAGGAAGCCTTAGAATATTGGCAGCAAAGGAGACATGAAGTATCTGGTCAAAGATGTGATGGATTGACACGTTCACTACGTTGGATCAGTACGGAGCTATGTAAACCACCTATTTTTTATGGATTAACAAGGGTAAGTTCCATTATAGTGAATTTGAATCACATATACCAGGAAAAAAAAGAATACTAGCACTCGGGGCGACCCTTGGGAGATGGTGGAGCATGCACAAAAGTAAAGTTAAAGATTATCAACATTGTAAGGGATTGATGCAGATCATATTTGAATATGAGATATATTCGACTATACCAAAGTATAAAGGGTTGAGTAATCCTAAATACCATATCACTAGTTGTGTTAACGAATGAAGGGATGTACCTCAACGGGAATGGGTACACAGTTTTGTTCACACATTGGATATTGTCCCTAAAAATTGGTACATAGAACTAGAAGTGTGCAGAGGAACAACGGATTGGTCAAATTTTTCACATAACTTTGTTGTCACATTCAACTTTGAAGATAAAAACCTGAATTTTGATGCAACATTACAAGTAATTAAGCAAAATATTTACCCTATAGATGAACCAAAACTCTATTAGAGGATGCATCCCGAAGTTACGACTGCACCAAAATTGTTAGGATGTTATAATATGGCCAAAGAAACTCAAGATGATGAAGATCCAAGAAATATTTAGATCCCAGAAACAAAGGGAGAACATGCAATGGAAGGTCCTGCATTAGTAGTTCTTGATTATGCCCAACCCTTGAATACATGCAAGGTCAATATTGGGACAGTAGAAAAACCTAAGTATGCAAGTATAAGAGATTATTGGGATGAATAAATAGTCCAGAAAATCATAGACCTTTTATCAGAGTATCAAGATTTGTTTCCCACCACATTTTTTTAGATGAAAAGAATTGCTGGAGAATTAAGAGAAATGAAGATTCCATTGAAACCATATGCAAATACAATCAAGCAGAGACCTTATAGATTAAATCCAAAATACACAGAAAAAGTAAAAGCTGATCTTGATCGAATGTTGGAAGTTGGAATTATAGAACCTTTCGCAGAATCTAAATGGATCAACCCCATGGTCATACAAGATAAGAAGACTGGAGGAATAAGGATTTGTGTTAATATTCACAAACTAAATGATGCTTGTCTGCATGATCCCTTTTCGACCCCCTTTACAAATGGAGTACAAGAAAATGTGGGAAGACAAGAAGCATATTCATTCACAGATTCATTTTTTGGGTATCACTAGATTAAGATAGCCAAGGAAAACAGTGACACAAGACTACCTTTGCTACAAAATGGGGTGCTTTAAATACATTGTTATGTCGTTTGGATTAAAGAATGCATCGACTGTCTTTTCAAGAATTGTTGTCACAACTTTCAAGGAATTTATACATAAAATTTTAAAGGTATATTTAGATGATTGGACAGTCTTTATCTTGTTGAAGGATCACAATGAACTTTTTCTCCTAATGTTAGATAAGTGTCGATAGTATTGATTTCTCTAAATTTGAAAAGGTGTATTTTTGTGCACCATTTGGAATCTTATTGGTACATGTGGTATGTAAGCAAGGATTGTTGGTAGACCCTACAAAGATAGCTATAATAGTGAATTTTAAACCACCTACATATGTGCGACAATTAAGAGCAACATTAGGACATATTGGATGTTATAGAAAATTCATCAAGGGATATGCGCATATCACTACACCAATGGAAAATATGTTAAAGAAAGAAGTCAAGTTCAATTGGAATGAAGAATGCCATCAAAGCTTGGATATCTTGAAACAAAAGCTAGTAAGTGCACCAATATTAGTTTTTTCCATATTGGAATAAGGAATTTCATGTGCATGTAGATGCATCATCTATTTCTTTAGGTGTGGTAGTGGCTCAACCAGGTGAAGGAGATTTAGATCATCCAATTGCATTTGCAAGTAGGAAGCTGTCAAATGAAAATCATAATTACACGAGTACAGAATGTGAAGGGTTGGCTATGCTTTATGCGCTACATAAGTATAGACACTATCTATTGGGATCACATTTTAGGATGCATACTGACAATTCTACACTTAAATACTTAGTCAATAATCTAGTGTTGGCAGGGGGGGGGGGGGTCTGTAGATGGTCGCTACTATTCCAGGAATATTATTTTGAAGTAATAGTTAAACAATGAAAGGTGAATGTTAGTCCAGACCATTTGTTGCGATTAACCTCAGAAGAAGATACATGGAATTTGGATGAAAACTTGTCTGATGCACACCTATTTGCAGTGCACAAGGTAGACGAATATTTTGTAGAAATTGTGCAATTTTTTAGCACTAGGATAGCTCCATCGGAATATACAGTTGCGCAGAAGAAACATCTAGTAGTAAAAGTTGTTGATTATCAACTAATTGCAGGAAACTTATATAAGTTGGGCACAGATGAGATCTTGAGAATGTGTGTATTAGAACATGAAATACCTATGATACTGGTCGAATATCATGAAGGAATTGCAGTAGGCAACTATGCAGGAAAAGCAACAACATAAAATATATTGAGCGCGGGACTCTAGTGGCCCATAGTGCATAGGGATGCAAAAGAATATTGTCAAGCCTGTGATGTTTGCCAAATATTTGGAAAACCTTCATGAAGGGATGATATGCCATTCGTCCCACAGATTAATTTACAACATTTTGAGAAATGGGAAGTAGAATTTATTAGATCTATTAATCCCCCAACAAAGAGATCAGGAGCAAGTTACATTATTATTGCGACAGATTATTTGGATAGATGAGTCGAAGTAGAACCAATTAAGGATTACAATGCAGAGACCACTGAACGGTTGTTGTTTGAGAATGTGGTAACAAAGTTTAGTTGTTTGAGGATCTTAATGAGTAACCAGGGGACTCACTTTTTGAAAAAGACAATTGATGCACTAGTTACAGAATTTAATATATACCACCAAAAGAGTACAACATATCATCCTCAAGCAAATGTGACAGTAGAATCATTCAATAAAATACTGGAGACTGTTTTGACAAATATTTGCAATTTTAACAAAGATGATTGGGATCTTAGGATTCCTACAATATTATGGGCTTACAGAACTACAAGCAAAAGATGATCGGGAAGACACCCTTTAGATTAGTATATGGGCAAGAAGCATTCATGCCTATGGAGTTCATTGTACCTAGTTTGCACATTGCATCAATGACAAGACTGATGGATATGAATACAATAGATAAAAGACTAGAAGACCTAATGCAACTAGAAGAACATTGTTTTTTCATAGGATATCATCAACATGTGCAGAAAGTGCGCAAGAAAGCATGGCATGACTAGTGCATTAAGCAGATGCAATTTTAGATGGGATATTTAGTGTTATTGTATGATGGTAAGTACTAAAAACACCCAGTTAAGTTCAAAATGCATTGGTTAGGACATTATGTTATAGATTTTGTCACATTAGGAGGATCTATTTAGTTTCAGAATTTGGATGGGGATGTTAAAGAAGGAGTGGTAAATGGAAGTTGGATGAAACTGTATAGGACAGTTGTCCTTCTGCGCATTAAGCATAAGAACTTTGAGAAAAATAAAAAGAGAAAGAGAGAAAAGAAAAGAAAGAAAAAGAAAGAAAAAAGAAAGAAAAGGAAAAGAAAGGATAGAGGGAAGAAGAAAAGGAAAATAAGTAGGAAGAAGTTGTAATATAACCAGACCAGTCGCAAAAAGAGTTGCACGTGGAAAATGAATCATGATGGACTAAAGGAAAGAACACGGGAATCATTAAAGACTAAAAAGTAGTGAAAAGACCGAGACGCGACAACATTAATGAGGAAATTGGCAACGACAAAGTGATAGTTGGATGGATTTGGACCGAATCAAAGAAAATCTAAGGTGAATCTGGGGAAATTGGGGGATAATGATGGAAACTATAAGGCAATAAAAATAGTGAGTGGTGCATAACCTCTCATGCAAGCCAGTGGAAAATTATAAATGTGAATAGGATAAAGTGCGGAAGCCATCAGTCACTAGGGGAACGATAGAAAGTGAATTTTAGAGAAGAAGGAAGGTTGGTAGTTGAAGTTTGCAACCAGAGAGACCATGGCACCAAGAAGATAGTCCAAAACAAAGAGATTGGAAGTGGGACTGATTATAAGGACCGATGAGACACTAGGAACATCAACATCGAAGCCCGTGAAGTTTCCTGATGATTACATTCCACTAAGGAAGCTTACTATGAAGCTGGTCAACCTAACGAACACAGAGGCTACAAATATACCACTTCCACAAATGTCAGGAAGAGTGCTTGCCAAAGAGAAATTGCTAGGAAATATACACAAGTTTCAGTTTGCGGATCATGACATAAACAACTAAGAAAATTTTCTAGAGCTAGTGGACAACAATTACATGAATATAAATATCATTTCATACGTGAAGGTGCCATTTGAATTGGAAATTCAGACATGGGAAATCAGATTGCAGAAGTCGAGCGTCCTGAATTTGTTGGACATTCCTTATTTTGGGAGGACCCCACATGTGAAGCTATGCATGGAGTTGTTTCTATCATGTGTGCATGGTGGGTTCTTGTGGTTGGAAATACTTGTGTCCGTTGATTCTAAGATAATAGAGAATACCACTGGATTTTCGACCAGGGGAGAAGATGTGAGCGCCCGTTTAGATAAGAAGCAGGAGAAACCCCATGTGAAGAAAATGATGGAAAAATATGGTACCCAAAGAGCCAGCAGAGGATTGTTAGATGAGCATATCAAATATAAATAAGTAAGGCTTGCAGCGTAGATATTAGCATGTGAGATATTTTGGAAGAGAGACAAAGACCAAGTTTCAGCAACAATAATTACATCCACATCCCAGTGCATGGAAGGAGTACAAATGAAGTGGTCAATGTTCCTTCTGAACGATTTTTTAACGGACTGTATGGATGCACAAGAGAAAGGTACACCTTTCCATTACACTTGGATACTAATATGCATTGCACTAGTGGGATGGAAGGAACCGGTGGATAGTCAATTCTTTGACAAGAACATGAAGCCCTTTATAACATTAAGGTATGCAAATTTATGGTAGACAAAGAAAAGAGCAGACAGATAAATAACAACATAGAGATATTCCTATATAATGAATAAATTGTGGATGTCATAAGGAGGATTCCACACATATAGCCACAGATAATGGATGCATACAAGGGGATTGCACGCTTTAAGGAGGGGATGCATCATATCTATGTACAAGAAAAAAGGGATCATGAGAAGCAATGGTTACCTACAATTTTTATGCCTTCATAGGAAGACATTAGTCGCATTATAAATGAATGGGATCCAACATGGCGAGTTCCAGTAACAGAGGAAGAAGAAGCCACACAAAAGCAACAATTGGGACAAAAATAATACATTCTGTCACAAAGCAAGTCTATAGAGGAGACTGAGAGTGTAGAAATTATTCCTAATAACACATAGCATAATGAGCAGATTGAAAAGACTAAGAAAAGAAAATAAAAGGACCTTCCTGAAGGATTAGCAAGGAAGAAGAGGAAGACATCAAATCATAGCTTTATTCAGATGTTGATAGAAGATGATGTAGATTAGATTGGTTGGGAGGTCAAGAATGTCACTGAAGAAGTTATAGAAAATCTAGCTACAAGGGAAGAAATGGAAGAATTCGTGACCAAACAAGAGGATATCTTGCAACAATAAAGAAGTTATTGATGATGACCAAGAAGGAAGAAGGAAAGAATAGCATACAGACACACTCAGCTATAGATATTCAGGTTACAAAGGAGCCTCAACAAGGATTGAATATTTAAGCAATAGCACTATTATTTCCCACACAAGATATGTAGGAGTCACCGTTCACAATAAGTCTGGTAGATATAGTTTTTTCGTGCTTACCCATGGATGAGCTGCATACAATGCATACATCTATATCGCAGGAGATACAAGGGCGACATGAGGCGGCCACAAAAGAGTGGTATAGAAGCCAAGATGAAAATGAATCATTGGTGGAGGAATTCCAAAGAATACGAAAATAGAAAGAGGAAAATGCATAGAAGATAGAAAAGTGTTACAGCGTATTCGGTGTTGCAAAAAATCCTGTAGCCAGGGTCACAGAGGAAGATGATCCATCTTCAAATAAATGTATAAATGAATATTGATAAAATGAATGATATGTGAGAGATAATTATTACAAATGATTTCCTCCTCTTATATACAACTTAGGCATTGGCTTGAAAGGTAATGTATCTTTAATATTATACCTATCAATGACTATTAATTATTATTAATTGTATTTTAATTTATATTCGTAACATTGCCTCTCACTTAGAAAGGCTTTGTCCTCAAAGCATTATAATGTTGTCGCATGGTTCCTTGTGACGTCGTAGCTGACGAAACATGTTGATACGAACTTCTAAGTGTAGAGCATAACTTTTGATATGTTGACAGATCAATCCATCCCAAATTGATTTGTTGCTGACTATTGGGATTCCCTACTGATCTGTCATCAGGAACTTTGATCACATTAGTACCATTATCTTTCAACAATTCCAAATTTTTAGGATACCGGTTTATATGTTTGGTGTGTCGATAGGGAATTTTCATGATGTTATTTTCTTTTACGAACATCATCTTTTGAGCATTGATCTATGTTGGACATTGTATTTTCATTCCTTGAGTTTTTAATGTTTCATTCTGTATCTTTTACAACTTGTTTTCTAATTGTATGTTATCATTTTTAAACTTTTTAATCAATTATATTTGCGATTTTCTGTCATCTTCGGACTTCTTAAGTTGCACCTTAAGATCTTTGTTATGATTTCTGATGTAGTTATTTTCTTCCTGCTTGTCTAAATTTTTTCCTTCAATGTCTTCAGTAGAGTGTTCTACCTTCTGACTATTTTTCAACTTCTTAATTTTTGTGACTAACGTCTTGTTATGGTTCTTTAATCCGAAAATTCCGTCGGTGTTATTTGATAACGTGCTTTTGACGGCTGTAATCTCCAACCTGTGTATCTTTTTAGTGTCATCCTCTTTCTTTTGGAGTTCACTAATCTGTTGGTGAAGGCGGTAATTCTCTGCTTCTAGGCGTATTACTTTAGTCTGACTGTGCTTGATTTCAACATCTTTTTCCTTGATGATTTTTTTTAAATGCTTGATTTCTTCTTCTAAATCATTATTGCTTCTATAAGGTGATTATTCGATATTTTTTGAGTTTTTTATTTTGTCTTCAAGGTTTTGATTGTGAACTTTCAAACGTGAGATTTATTTATCCTTATCAAATAACATTTTTTGGATCTCTCGCTTTTGATATTCTAAACTATGATTCTCCTGTTATGTTAAATGATTTCGCAATACTTGCTTCATAATCCTGAATTGAAGATCTTCATTGGTAGCTTTATATTTCTCTAACTCGTCCAATGTTGCTTGTAACTGCGACTTCATTTCTGATTTTGAATTTGACATAATTCCTTACCTCTTCGATGATACCTTATTTCCTTCCACTTGATTTCTTTGATTATAAGAGGGTCATCCTTGAATGAGATTCTTGTCTTCTTTCTCACTTAATTTTTCCTTTTTTTCCAAAATAATTATTATTCCCAATAGTAACTATAGTAATAATAATTATTATAAAATAATAAATTATTATTATATAGTTTTTTAATATATATATATATTAAATATTAAACTAATATAATAATATTATTATAAAGTTTTAATATTTTTTTAAAAACAGTTAGGGTTTCAATGGTGGGGAGAGGAGAGGTAGTATGGATGGCATCTGGAAGAGGAGGGCATGTAGCAAGGGAGGGAGGACGCGGAGCAGCAGTAGAATGGAGTGATGCAGGTCATGGAGTGAGGAGATGAGGGTGAAGGGAGATGGAGTAGGAAAGAGTGCAAGAAAAAGGAGAAGAGCGGGGGTGGGATGGAGCAAAGTGGGCGGTGTGGGTGGTGGAGCAGGAGTAGAAGGAGGCCCGAAATGGTGTAGCAAGCGTAGAAGGAGGTCGTAGGATGGTGGAGAAGGTGGAACGCTGTAGGAGAGAGCATGGGGGAAGTGTAAGAAGTAGGAAAAGGAAAGGCGCTAGAATGAGGGGCAGAGTGTGGTGTTGGGTGAAGAGAGTGGAGGCGGATGATGTGGAAGCGCAAGTAGAGAGATGGTGGAAGGGATGCAGGGAAGAGAATGCAGTCGTGCAGGTGGAGAGGAGCGGAGAGACATAGAGGAATGGGCGCGGAATGAGTTGGAGGAAGGGTGGAGTCGAGGAAAGAGGGAGAGTGCAGGTCACGGGGATGTGGGTGTTTGTAGAGAGAAGGTAGGAGGGTGCAGTGAGGGTGGCGAGGAGAGCGCATAGGGAGAGCCGAGGAGGAATGGAGGTGTGTGGAGTTTTGGGCAGCGAGTGGAGGATGTGGGGATGGGAACACACAGGTGTATGAGGAGCCAATCCGGATCTGATACCAATTTTACACCGTATCCAGTGTTGCAGAAAAGCCCGTATCCGGGGTCACGGAGGAAGATGATCCATCTTCAAATAAATGTATAAATGAATATTGATCAAATGAATGATATATGAGAGATAATTATTACAAATGATTGCCACCTCTTATATACAACTTAGGCATTGGCTTGAAAGGTCATGTCTTTTTAATATTATACCTATTAATGACTATTAATTATTATTAATTGTATTTTAATTTATATTTGTAACAAAAAGATACAAAAGGAAGCATAAGAGGCAACCAAAAAGAGTGATACGCTGAAGAAAGAAATAGAGTAAATGCAATAAAAGAATTCAAAATTGTAGAAGTCATTCGAGGAAGTATTTAGTATGCCACCATAGGTATAGATAGAAAATGATACCGCTCCAAAAGAGAAGGTGACAAAGATAGGTGAAGCCATTCAAGGTTTCCACGGTAAGCTTGAGGAAATTGCAACAAAGCAACAACTAGGGACACAACTAAAAGTCAGATCAAAGCGTGAACAGAGAGGAGAGAGAGTGAACATTGTAGTGGGAAACATCAAGACCTTGGAATTAAAATGTGAAATGTTACACGAAGAAAGTACTCATCTATGGGAACAGTTGGTCGCAGAAGAACATTAAAGGAAGTGGACCAAAAGTTTTAGGTTGCACAAGAAGTAGAATAGAAGATGTGCCATAGTTTGAATACCCTACCAGTCATGGAGAATATGGCCAAGATGGGAGAATATAGAAAACAACATATGGAAGTAATAAAAATATGGGAAGAGCGACAGAAGATAGCCAACAAGCTAGAGCCTTTACAAGATTAGTCGATGCAAGTCATAGAACAATTTTCATAGGTACAGGGGAAGGTTAAGGAAACTATCGAAAAATGCACAGAAATATTGAAGATAATTCCCAGTGAGCAGCTAGAAGAAGAAATTTTGACTAAGGAAGCATAAATGAAGGATAAGGTCATGACTGCAAAGGTAGCTCTGCAAAAGTTAGAAGCAACAATGAATCATGGTTTGATGGAATGAATGAGGTGTCTTAGGACGATCCACAGGTGAGAGTTGGGGGCCTATTGGAGCGGGAAATAGAAAGGACCATTTTTGGGAAGTGCACACAAAGATTTGGACCATGCACAAATGGGAGGAAGAGCGCAAAATATGGAAAGTAGTTAGTGTTTTGGTCTGTTTGTGGGATTTCCCCCCAACTAGAAAACTATAAATAGGTAGTAGATAGAGAGATAAGAGAGAAGAGAGGAGAGAATAAGTAAGGAGATGAGGTAGTAAGAGAGAACATGGAGGGAGAGAAGAGAGAGAGAGAGAGAGAGAGAGATAATGATGTAATATAGTCTATTTTTGGGCTTCCATTGCGTAGTGC
Source organism: Larix kaempferi (assembly GCA_027924585.1). Taxonomy (NCBI): domain Eukaryota; kingdom Viridiplantae; phylum Streptophyta; class Pinopsida; order Pinales; family Pinaceae; genus Larix; species Larix kaempferi. The sequence goes on from BSBM01000910.1 coordinate 26,383,740, forward strand.
ACAGGAGATGTACAATTATGGATGACTGATAATATAATGAAGAAGCTTTGGGGACCCTCTTTGTGTACTATTGAATGCTTTTGAGTGTGATCTTATGAATGTTGTTTCTGAATGATAGATCTGAATATGTTTATGTTATATTTATTATTCTTTTAGGGGTCTGATGTTTGTGAGCAGAAATGATAGAATTTCCTCCTAACCCTTCATGTTTGTAGAATCCTAGTTCCTGCAACCCCCCTCAAATGCATCAGGTGAGGCTTCGTCTATTTAACATGTGATGTCGTAAGGGCCAGTATCTAGGGGTTTTGTTGGTATTTTAATGTTAGAACTTGGATTTTCCCTATGTTCGCTAATAGGTGGTTGGGTCCAATGTTAGATTTCCCTGGTCAAACTATGACTTCAAATTCAAATTCTTCAAATAATATTTAGCCATCTTCATATTCCCCCTTGATGGAATGGTTTTTTAACTAAGCACTTCAAATATTGATGGTATCTATAAAATGTAAATGGATTTGTAAGTAAGTATTGTTAAAAAAATTTAAGGGAAAAAATATTCTCATTATTTCTCTTTCTGTAATCAAATAATTTATCTCTACTTTGTTTAGTTTCGAACTTGCATATGCATTTGGGTGGTCAAGTCCTTCATCCCCTGGTTGTTCTAGCACCGCTCCGACTACAATACTTAATGCATCAACATGAACATGAAATTTATTTGACCAGTTGAGAAATCTTAGAATGGATGCTTCAACTAATTTTTTCTTGAGGATTTGTAAGATTCATTACACTCGGCACACCACTTGAATTTTGCATCAAATTTGAGCAATTCTTCAAGGGGAACGTTATGTCTGAGTAATACCTGATAAATTTTCTATAATATCATGTGTGTCCCAGAAATATTCATACTTTCCTAGGGTTTATTGGTGGATTTAAGTCAAGTATCGCCTTTATTTTTGACAGATCGACCTTGATGCCTTCTTTGCATACTACATAATCCAAAAGGATTCATATCAATGTGAAAAATATGTGAATTTTTCTACAATGTTCCAACATCAATCGAAGCAACTATATGTGGTTCTTTATGAGCTATAAATTGTTTAATTATTAAAGTATACTTCCATTTTTTTATAAATGTATTCTTGAAAGGATTTCACGACTATTCTTGAAAAAAATGTCAGTGCATTCTTTAACCCAATTGGCATGACTTTGTATGCAAATGACCCAAACTCTATCACAAATGTGGTTTTTTCTTCATAATATTTTCCTATTGAAACTTGGTTACACTCATGTCCTATGAATTCATTGATTATTTCGTCTACAAATGGTGTTGGGAAAGGATCTGTCACTATCATTTTGTTGAGATGTCTGAAGTCGATGCATATTATGAGTCTATTTGGGTCATTCTTTTTAGGTTGGATGAACATTGGACTAACCCATTCTAATTTATCGATTGGAAAAATAATGTGTTTTGCTAGCATATTTTGGATTTCTTTATGAACTATCTGCATATATTTGTGCACTAGTTTGTATGGTATTTTATTCATAGGTTTAGCATTAGGAATCAATTCAATCTTAATTTCACCCATGTCCTTAACTAATCATTTGAAATATTTATAATATTGTGCAAAAACATATTGGTATTCCTCAACCAAGTCTATTGTTTCTATTTTTTTTCATCCAACCAATAGTCTCCTATCTTTGCCATCTTTGGTCGATCATCGTTCGAGATATTTACTTATCTAATTTTTAAATCTACATCCATCCATTAAATGGGTTTGGATTCATCTAATTTCCATTCCCCTTCTTTGATTTCGTTGTATTGTAGGGGGTAGTCGATTTTTCCTTATCCTCACTTTTCTTTTGTTTAGTTGCTTTAAATACAAATTTTATTTGTTTCACAACTTTTGGATGATATCTTCTCCATCTAAAGCTTTTGCCAGGAAAAAAAAAATCCATCTCTAGTTGTGTTATTTTAGGGGTTTCATGACATATAATTTATTGCAAGTCAAAGTAGACCCTATGTCGAATTTCTCCTTACCCTTGTTCATATTGTTTCATTAAGTTGGTTTCTCTATAAATTTCTAAATTACTTGCATCACTTCTTCTAATTCCATTTATGTTTGTGCAAAGGACAAATCCTTGACAAAAATTCCTTTTATATTTTCCCGTTTCAGTGTATCTCCTCTTTCTTCTTCTATTTTGTACCATTTGTTGGGTAGGTCATCCAAAGTATCAGGGAACAGATGTGGCCATACTCTTTCATCCATGTAGTCAATTCTATACCACTCATGCTCACATTCTTCAGTATGCATTTTTGGGTCGTACCCAAGTTTGAATTTGGTGTTTTTGTTGTATTTGTGAGCTTCTTTATACTAAATATTTCAAAAAAGTATGTAGCTATTGTTGTCCAAGTTTGAATTTGTGGGCCATGCACTCCCCACCATTGTGCTACATGGCTAGTAAATGACTACGCAATGGTTTGTAGATGGCCTTGATCTCTAACATTTTTGAATACTTTATCTATGTGAGATGCAAGATCCTCTCTCTATGAATATTAATTTTGGTAAGCTAGTTGATATTTTTCGGTATCAAAATAGGGATCTATCAAACTATATTCTTTTTTACTTTCGGAATCAAATAGATAGAGAAGCAGGTTTTAAAATTTCTCTTTGGAATAGCTTCTATGGTCCACAATATCTTTCTCTTCCTTCATAATTTCCCATCTACCAATCATATAGATTTGTGTTGGAAATATTTCCAAGTGAAAAAGGATATCCCAAGTGTAACTCTACGTGTGTGTTTGGTTCAACGTGGTCTTAATTACCTTGGAGGTCTTGGTAGATATTTCTAACATCTACATCTTCATCACATCGCTCTGACCAAGGTTTTCCTTCTTTTGGGTATAAAGGAATGATTATTCTTCTCCCATCTCCTTTTAATTTAATTTTGTCTTTATCCATGGAAATAATGGCTTTCATTCCCCCCCCCATGAATGATTGACTAAGAAAGGATATGCAATCATTTCATCGATTACATCAATTATTTTGAATTTTCCTTCCATTGTGACTCCCATTATTGTTGTTTCAAATTTTCTCAGTAATCTAATAGGTTCCACAAATATTTGGTCTTCAAGTTTCAAGAAGTTCCTTGAGTGGCTAAGATTAATTTTGTCTTTATCCATGGAAATAATGGCTTTCATTCCCCCCCCCATGAATGATTGACTAAGAAAGGATATGCAATCATTTCATCGATTACATCAATTATTTTGAATTTTCCTTCCATTGTGACTCCCATTATTGTTGTTTCAAATTTTCTCAGTAATCTAATAGGTTCCACAAATATTTGGTCTTCAAGTTTCAAGAAGTTCCTTGAGTGGCTAAGATTAGGCCATCCTAGTTTGATCCATGTATCTTTAGTTAGGATGTTTACTTGAGCTCCAAAGTCAACTACAACTTCTAGGGTGAAACACCCTTGTATCTCCAAATTGGCCTATGGGTTGAAGCCTTTGACAATTTGTCTTCTTGAATTACATGACACAATGTTTTCATGATTTTGTTTCCACCTTGATAATTTTTCAGGATTTCCATTAATTCTGGGAACCGTGTGATCGAATTTTCTTCACCCATCATCATTAGAAATTCATCAAGTACAGTGGTTGTGTCTAATCGAGTTCTGCCCTTTTTATTCTAAAGTTCTTCTTGTTTGGATAACTAATCAATAAAATTAATAGCTTCTTTGTGGGTTTCCTTTTCTCTCCTAGGATTGGGGTATTGGTCTTTTCCTTTCTTGTTTCCTTGGTGAATGTTGTTTTCATTATTTTGCAATCCTAATCTAGTGATAACATGTAGGTTTTTGGAATTCAAATATTTATCTTTTAGTATGATTTATAGTAAATTTAATTTGTCTTGATTGTTAGAGCAATATTGTACCTTAGTACCTTAATCATTAATTAAATTATGATTATTTGGTGCTAAACTGGTTAATAATGCCTCCTAGGTGTGAAACTGGTTATTATGAAGTGGTTTGGACTTATCTGGATAAGTGTGAACAAGTTCCCAAGTGTATGAGCCAAAGTATGGGCCAAGGGAGGTCAAACTAGTTGTTGGGCACTCCCTCCCATGCATTTATTGCCTCCAGCATGCCTAAGGCGCCCTCTTTCCCTGTTTTGGGGAAACACATTGACCAAGGGCGCTCATGCACTGTATGTGGACAATTCCCACTCCGTAGGCCATTTTTGGCATGCCTAAGCCTAACCAACTTCCACCCAACCTTATCCTCACATGTGTGAACCTCTTTATGACTTCCCATGCTTACTCAGTGTTTACATGCATATTTTGAACCTGTTTGGGTTATTTTGGAAACCATTTTGGTTAACGTAGGGGGGATTGAGATAAAGGTAAGCTAGCTAAGTGTGGACACTCCAAGTGGATATTTTTACTCCTATTTGTATATAAGGATGAACCAATCTATTTCACAAGGTTGAACAGTTAATAATATATCATATTTGATCATTTGTGCATTTCTGGAATTTTGATCATTTGTTCATTCTGTAATAGTTTTCACTTGTTTACTTGCTTAATGAGTTAAACTTTCAGCTGTGAGGAATCCATGGTAGCTAGATCCTACTGTGTCATAGATTTTACATGGTATCAGATCTCTTGGAGCTATTATTCGAACTAGCAAGACTGTTTTAGTGGCTTGCCAGAAGCAGTGGAGAAACCACAGAATTCCTGAGGCCATTGCATTGAGTCCATTGGATAAATCTAGTGGCTCTTCTCAGGTGTGATGCTCTCCTGAATGCACCCACTATCAAACAAGGTTTGAATCTGTTAGTGTATATCCCTCCTGAGTGATTGAGAGTTTTTTGCAGGTTTTCAAGAGCACCATTGTCACCCAGTGTGCAAGCAGTAGAAGAAGATGGATCAATCTCATCCAAATTTGCTCACTCCTTTCAACTATTTCGATTGGAAGGCTGAAATGGTGATTTTTTTGAGATCCAAGGGTCTTTTCAGGATTAACATGGGCACAGAGGTTGAACCCAACTCTGCTATGGAGAAATCAAAGTTTTTTAACATAATGGATGAGGCATTCGGCCTCCTTTGCCTCAGTATTTCGAGAGACCTCCTGTTTCATGTGGAAAGTCTAGCTACACCCAATGAAGTTTGGCTCAAGCTTGAGTCTCTATTTGGGAAGACTGATGAGATGAGAGGGAATCAACTTGAGAATGAGTTGATCTCACTGAGTCCAAGCAATTTCGAATCCATCCAGGATTTCTTCACCAAGTTCAAGAGCTTGGTCTTGCAAATAAAGCAATGTGGTATTGACAAGAAGGAAGAACAGTTGATCTTTTCCATTCTCTCAAAACTGGGTCCTGAGTACTCAGTTTTTGTCTCTACATTCAACTCCACAAAACTTACAGTTAGAAACTAGAAGATGCCATCTTTTGCTGATTTCATGGAGATGCTAACCCAAGAGCAAGACAAGTTGGTCTTGATGGGCACCATCAAGCAAAAAGACCAAGTACTTGCAGCTGGAGATTCGAAAAATGGAAGAGGCAAGCAAAAACCCAAGGGGCCGAAACTACAAGAGAAGAAGAAGAAGGATGAGAGACCCAAATCCAGTGATGGGGGTTTGAATCCTGTCAAAGACAAAGGAAAGAAGAAGGAGAAGACTAAATGGATCTATTGTCAAAGGGGCTTTCATCCAGAGAGCTCATGCATGAAGAAAACCATAGACATGATGACCCATCTCCTATAGAAAAATAACATTCCTCTTCCTGAAAGTTCCAAGAAGAAAGAGGGTGTTTCTGAAGACAAGGAGAGGTGTCATACTTTGGTTGCTAGTACATCTCAGTCATCCTTGTTCATCATTGATTCAGGTGCCTCAAGGCACATGGCTTCTTCAAGAGATTCATTCTCTACCCTTGCTCCTTATAATGGTCCCTCCATTCGCATGGGAGACGACTCAGAAATCCCTGCTCATGGCATTGGAAAAATCGCTATGGGGAATGGGTATTTCAGTAATGTGTTGTATGTACCTAATATTGCAGCCAACCTACTCTCTGTATATGAGATTACACACACTGGTGCAGCCAAGAGATTTATCTTCACTCATAATGATGTGGAGATATCAGAAATTTCCACCGGAAAAATTGTTGCAATGGGTGTTGCAGACCATGATATGAAGATGTACAAGTTCTCACATTTTCTTGGGTTCTCTTCCTCAAATGCACTTCTGTCACATGTCAATGAGGTCAGTAATCTATGGCATGAGATATTTTGGCATCTCAACTACATATATCTCCAAGCATTGAGCAAAGAAGAGATGGTTGAAGGGCTTCTACAAATCAGATTTTCCAATGGCACTTGCAAAGGGTTCATTGTTGGGAAACATGCTGAGAAGAAGTATGAGAAAGGGAAGGAAAGGAGAGATGCTAAACCTCTTGGTTTAGTACATTCTAATATGATTGGTCCACTCCCCACTCCATCCTATGGCTGCAGCAAATATGTGCTCACCTTCATCGATGACTACTCAAGGTATTGTTGGTTGTATTTTCTCAAGCAAAAATCTGAAGTTTTTCAATGTTTCAAAGTTTTCAAGAACATGGTGGAGAACTTTAGTGGGAGATCCATGAAGGTCTTGAGGACTGATAATGGAAGGGAGTATGTCAATAAGATCATACAGCAACTCTGTGAAGAAAATGGCATCCAAATGCAACATTCTGTGCCCTACACACCTCAGCAAAATGGTGTTGCAGAGCGCAAGAATAGAGCATTGAAGGAGATGGCCACTTGCATGATGGAGGCTAAGTCTTTGTCTCCAAAGCTATGGGCTGAAGCTATGAATTGTGATGCATATGTTCAGAACAGAGCACCACATAAAGCCTTGGAAGGCATGACTCCATATGAGGCTTGGATGGGCCACAAACCCAATGTGTCTCATTTCAAAAAAATTGGCTCAAAGGCTTGGGCTAGAATTCCTCCAGAGACGAGAAAGGCCTTGCAGCCCCAAAGCAAGGAGTCAATCATGGTTGGGTATGAAAAGGATTCCAAGGGATACAATCTATTTGATCCATCCACTCTCAAAACATTCATCGAAAGAAGTGTCCAATTCCAAGAAGAAGAGCTCATGCAAGCTACAGAACAAGGTGATGGGGAATGCACATATCCTCTTCTTGATGATGATGTAAGTAGTGGTTATTCCTCTGATATTTGTGATTCTGATATATCTGAAGATGATGATGATATGGATGTTGATCATGATCCTCCCTCAAGGCCCAAGTGGGCTGAGAAAACAATACAAGCTGCTGGTGAGCTTGCGAGTGATCCTCAAGATGCTAGGAAAACTAAATCTCAGTTTCACAATTATTTTGCATGTTGTGATTCTGATCTGAGTAATGCATGTTATTTGATGGTTGGATCTGATCCAAATTCATACTCAGAGGCATCTAAATACCCAATGTGGCAAACATCCATGCAAGAAGAGATGAACTCCCTCCATGAGAACAAAACTTGGGATTTGGTCCCTCTTCCTCCCAAAAGGAAACTAGTGCAATGAAAATGGGTTTATAGAACCAAAATTGGATCTGATGGCTTTGATCTGAAGTATAAGGCCAGGTTGGTGGCTAAGGGTTACTCTCAGGTCCAAGGATTGGACTATACATAGACATTTGCACCGGTGGCAAAGATGGACTCCATAAGACTAGTTTTGGCCATTGGGGCTTCCAAGCGATGGGAGGTTCATCACATGGATGTGAAGAGTGCCTTTCTTCATGGGGATCTGAATGAGGAGATATATATGCAGTAGTCTGAGGGATTTATTTCTGATCATACACTTGTGTGCAGGTTGAACAAGTCACTCTATGGTCTCAAACAAGCTCCTAGAGAGGTGTAAGTCTGATCCAAATGTGTATATGCAGCATATTAGTGATCTGATATTGATTATTGTACTGTATGTTGATGATTTTTTTATCACTAGTAGTTGCACCAAAGAACTTGACTCAGTTAAGAGTGCTTTGCACAGTGCATTCTCCATGACCGATCTAGGATTGTTGAAACAATTTCTGGGTTTGGAGATAGACCAAACTGTGAATGGGATATCTATATGTCATTCAAGGTATGCTTCATATTTGCTGCAGAAATTCAATATGGTTGAATGTAAGTCTGCAAAATTCCCATTCCTTTCGGGAGTTAAGCTTACAGATTGGGGTTCTTCACCAGTAGTTGACAGTTCACTGTATAGACAACTAGTTGGGAGCTTGTTGTATCTTACACACTCTCGACCAGATTTGTCTTATGTTGTCGAGGTTGTTGCAAGGCACATGCAAGAGCCTCATGAGGTCCATTGGAAGGCAACCAAGAGGATCCTTCATTATGTACAGGGTACTAAGCATTTTGGTATCCACTATGCAGCTGGTTCATCTCTTGAACTAGTTGGTTTTAATGATTCTGATTGGGCTGGTGATAGTGCTGATCGGAAGTCCACCTCTGGTTATGTGTTTATGCTTGCACATGGTCCCATTTGCTAGTCAAGCAAGAAGCAACACACTATATCCTTATCTTCAGTTGAGGCCGAATACAGGGGAGCAGTGAATGCAGCTACACAATGTGTGTGGTTGCAAGGTATTCTTGGAGAGTTTGGCATTGTGTTTGATTCACCCATAGTCATTTGGTGTGATAATCAAAGCACAATCAAGATCTCCACTGATCCAGTACAGAGATAGAGGACCAAGCACATAGAGATTCACATGCACTACATTCGAGGCTTGGTGCATGACCAGATCATAGCATTGCAGTATTTTCCTTCTGTTGAGAAAACTGCTGATATCTTCACCAAGAGATTTACTGAGAAGACCTTCACTTACCTTAGATCACTCCTTGGGGTGAGTGATGCATGGTGAAGATTGGTGTATTTTCATATATGCCACATGTCCATTTTTTAGGGGAGGTTTTATTTCCCATGTGTTTTTCCTTCTTTCCTTGGTCACATGGACAAATAAAAATTTTATGTTGTAAAAGGTGACTTGAGCCTTAGTTGCCAAGGCCTTAATTTTTTATATTCCACTAAGTCTAGCTTATGGGGGGGTGTTAGAGAAATATTGTACCTTAGTACCTTAATCATTAATTAAATTATGATTATTTGGTGCTAAACTGGTTAATAATGCCTCCTAGGTGTGAAACTGGTTATTATGAAGTGGTTTGTACTTATCTGGATAAGTGTGAACAAGTTCCCATGTGTATGAGCCAAAGTATGGGCCAAGGGAGGTCAAACTAGCTGTTGGGAACTCCCTCCCATGCATTTATTGCCTCCAGCATGCCTAAGGCACCCTCTTTCCCTATTTTGGGGAAACACATTGACCAAGGGCGTTCATGCACTGTATGTGGACAATTCCCACTCCCTAGGCAATTTTTGGCATGCCTAAGCCTAACCAACTTCCACCCAACCTTATCCTCACATGTGTGAACCTCTTTATGACTTCCCATGCTTACTCAGTGTTCACATGCATATTTTGAACCTGTTTGGGTTATTTTGGAAATCATTTTGGTTAACCTAGGGGGGATTGGAATAAAGGTAAGCTAGCTAAGTGTGGACACTCCAAGTGGATATTTTTCCTCCTATTTCTATATAAGAATGAACTAATCTATTTCACAAGGTTGAACAGTTAATAATATCTCATATTTGATCATTTGTGCATTTCTGGAATTTTGATCATTTGTGCTAAGTTTTGATCATTTGTTCATTTTGTAATAGTTTGCACTTGTTTACTTGCTTAATGAGTTCAACTTTCAGCTGTGAGGAATACATGGTAGCTAGATCCTACTGTGTCATATATTTTACATTGATCATTATATTTTGCAATATAATGGGTCAATCTTCCAAACAATGGTCTTCGATTCCACATTTAGTACAAAATTTCAAGTTGGTCCTATCTTTGAGGGGACAGTCGAGACTTATATGATCTTATTTATAACAAATGAAGCAATATTTTTTGTCAAATATTCCACATCCTCTATGTTGACCCCCTCTTCTACCATATCAACCACAGCCATTGTATCTTCCTCAACCTCGACCTCCATATCCATTATTTTGTTGATTCTAGCCATTCAACTAAGTATGATAAAAAAAATTGGCAGTATGGTTGATTCTTTCCATTAATTTTCCATTCCAAGGTATTATGAGAACATGTTGGCATATATAACTAAGCTAGATGTTTCCAATGTAGATCCAGGTACTTCGCGGTTCAAGGAACCAACAAAACCCCTATTCACCAGCCCTTTTAGCAACATGTTGCGCACAGCTTGAGGTCTCACCCGAGGCGAAGTTGAGGGGGTGGTTGCTGAATCAAGTTTCCACAACCTAGTGATGCAAGTGTAGGAAGACTGATAAGCAGTGCGATATCACAAGGGCTGCTGCGGGTAGACAACTGTGTGACGTCTCTACTTCGCGTCAGATACTTTGGCAAGCGAAGGCTCTTGCACAACGGATGCTTCCGAGGGCTGCGCGGTATGGGATTCTTCTTGCGTCACGACAATAAGCTATCAACAGCTTATCTCGTAGCAAATGTCAATGGTTCAGCACGTCAGCTAGACCGCGCGTCTATTCCAAGACTTGAGTAACTCTAACCAATCTTACTTATCATTCTTTATCCATTCAACACATCCAGGTTCTTATCATTATGTTGCATACAATTGAATAAACATACAATACTACACGCTCCTGCGTTGCGCTTAAATTCAATGTTCAACTAGGTGACTAATCGGCAGATTCATACATTCACAGACTTATAAGTGTTGAATACTTAACATTCATCCACACATGTATTACTTAACATATTATTCCCTTTCTCTTGCGGCGAATACATATAAAAGAAATCACATAACAGACAACTGCAGTATTAAACATTCATACCAAGCAAATGAACAATAGTAAACACACAATAATCACATAACACAGAATTTAATGTGGTTCACCCCCCGGATGGAGGCTACATACACAAGAACGATTGTTAATAATGATCTTTATGGGAAGGGTACAACCGTTCTTAGCCTTCGCACTCAACTGCAGACTCTTCTTCTCTCTCAGATAGGTCTCTACGCACTCAGCTGCAGAGCCTTTACAATAGATTCAAGACTCAAAAGATGCTAACAATGCTCAATAATCACTAGCTCTACTAGAGATTAACCCTTTCCCATACAAAATGCCCTTATTTATAGATCACGCCCATGGGTCGTGTCTTTACAATCGATGGGCCGAAACCCTAAGGTTTCCAAAATTGGCGTGGCTAACTGCCACCCTAACTGTTGCCATCGACAGCTTGCTCTGCCTGCTCCAGCTGGGCCACTCGTGGTTCACACGTGCATCTGACAGCCGCAGTCCTCAAAACGGTTACAACTGCATCATGGCCTATCCCTTTCCACTCCTTCCGCCTTCCTATCGCCATTGGCGTAGTGGCCTAGCTTCTCAACTGCTTGCCACCACTCGCTCGAACATGTCGCTTTCCTCTGCCTTCCACCTGTTCCTTACCCAAAATATGTCATATCCTCGTCTGACCTTTACCTGTATTGCGTACCAAAAATAGCTCATGCGTGGTTCTGCATACCAACCTACTGCGCAAACATGCCTTGACCACTGTCGTCACGCGACATGCGCAATTTCTCAAAAACTTCCTGAGCTTGTCGCTGCGCGCAATGCGCACTTTTCAGTACTTGTGCAAAATTCCAACTTGGACCCCGTCCAACAGGCCCCTAACACTCACCTATGGCTCGTCCCGAGCCACTTTCAGTTCTAAATGAGGGTGATACAACCTCTGGTGTGCCTGTCTTCGAAGCAAAATTTTGCAGAGTGATTGCGAAATCTACAACCATGTCCTTGTCCTTGTTCTCGAATTCTCGCAGCGTCTCTAAAGTGGCCTGCGAGACCGTTTCTTTGGCCACCTATTCTTTCATTATGCCTTCTACCGTCTGAAGTTCTACAAAATTCTCATCGAATTGCTGTAGCAGTTCAAGACCTTCCTGTTCAATGGGTTGTAACCTGTCAGATGAAGCACCCTCTTTCTCCCTTAGCGCGGTTAGTTCCTTTTGTAGGTCCTTTATTTCATTATACCTTTGTATTTTCTCCCTGGCTAGTGCATTCTTTAATTCTGCATTCGCGGCTTCTACCTGTTGTTGTGTCCTCTGCAGATCCTCTTTGATCTTTTGGAGCACATGATCTTCGGTCAACCCCAACACAAGTGTATTCACTCCTTTAAGTAAATCCTGGCACTTCGTCACCTGTGACGAAATGTTCTCCATGGTTGCCGTTACTTCCTCAACTGGAGCTGCGCACTAATCTGATAAGATAATTGGGTGCCTTGCCTCCAGCTCTGCAATCTTCCCTTTGTAAGAAGTCTCCATCTGTTCCATTTCTGATGTGAGGGATTCTACCTTGGCCCCGATTTTCTTTATGGTATCCTCTACATCCTCTTCTTCGATGCATTCCTCAATGCTTGCGCAGACTACTGAAACTATTTCTTTCCGTTTGTGATCTTTTTCTCTAGCCTCACTCATCTCTTGCAAGTTGCGAGTTGATTCCTGCTTTAGCTGATGAAATTCTTCATCCAACTTTGCGCTTTGATCATATGATGCCAGGACTCTCTCATGAATCTCTTCTACCACTTTGATGTGCAACTCATTCAAGTCTTCTAGGGGCAGAGCCCCAATATTCAGGTCAAGGCGCCCAGTCTTTACTGCCTCCTTAACCGCTTCGTTCAGATAAATGAGGTAGCGTGGTTCAAGGTTCAAGACGTGCAGATACTTACTTATGGTAACAAGTGGTCTTCTTTGCGTGCTTGGCCTCTCTGACTTCCCATTAGAATATGAACTTGGTTGTCCCAACCCCATCTGCGCTACCATCGTTTTGACCTCCTCCATAGCTTGGATTATGGTTAACTAGAGTTGTTCTTTCTTCGCTTCTTTTTCTGCGCGGGTTTCTTCCCACACTCCCTGGACTTTCGTTGCGATCGTCTCGCAGTCATCCTAGTGGAGCTGTGGGCCATACTCTGGCTTCTCAGCCTTTCGCTTATTGCGCAGGCCTTTTGATTCTAAATGGATTTCAATAGCCTTCCTTTTGCGATCTGCCGACTCCTCGATCTCATCTTTAGCAGGGTTCTTTTCTTCAACAATGGGAGTACCTGCAAGTAACCCCCCCTTCTTCTTTCCCTTGTCTTCTACTGTGTCTTCATTATCTCCTTGGGTATCTTCTTCATATGAACTTTTTATGTCGATCTTCGCCAAGACGGGTGGGATGTTCTATTCATAATTAGATGCATCGTATTGCGAGGAGGGAAATTTCCAGTCGTCATCCCAATGCCCCATCATCTACCTGATGTTGTCTTCATCGAGTCGGTAAAAGCATGGATACCATAATCCTTCTTGCGCATCATCCCTTGGCTAAATGTGTGATTGATGCCTCCTTACGCTAAATCTCATGATGCATGTATACTTGTCGGTCAGCGGTTTTGAAATGCGTGGCGTTGCCATAATCGCCTCGCGCAACTGGTGATAATAGACATAAAATACTTCAATCATATGTCATTTCCTTGATACCTTTGAGCTCGCCCATAGGTTAGAAAAACGTGTTATGCACCCCTGTCCTCCCAAGGTTGGAGCTCCTTGATACCCCTCTGTCTCTTTCCAACTTATAAAATCTATCAGGACTAGTAGCCAGCTGAAATGGAATGGTGTTCAATTATCCCGTGTTTCTTCAACATCTTCTAGGAACTCGTTCAGTAAGAACTGGCACCAATTGTAGGAGTTTCCCTGCAGTACGTTAGACGCTGCTTTGATTGCGACTGCGAGTACCTCAGGCAGCCTACACTTGCGCAGTAGCTTTCCTGCGAGAAACTGGGTAGTAAACTTCATGGCGCGGTCATTGATATCGACGGTTGGGAACCCACGTCCCTTCCGTACTACGCCGAATTATTTTTCTACTTCGGCACTCAAACGTCTATCCTATGCCCTCTTCATTATCAGGTTAGTCGGGTCCTCGCCTCTTTTGTTCAGGCCTGTAATATGATGTATCAAATCAATGCTAATATCAATGCGGGTGTTGAGCCATAAGAAGCCTTCATGGATGCACATCAACAGCATGTGCACCATCGCCGAAAACTCATTGCTCTTAGTGAAATGTGGCATTTGCAGTAAGCTTAACAAGCCTGATGGCCGGATGACCTCTAGCCAATCTTGGACTTCCATCCTTTCGACACCAGTCTGTGGATTCTGTACCCATTTGAGGTATGCAAGAGGTCTTATTTGTGGGTAATTCTTCGGTGTTACCAGCGTATTTTCGAGCAAGTCCAAGTCGTCCAGCTTGCAACCTGGTACGCTACCCTGCAAATTCTCATCAATCTTCACCCTAATAGAAATAGTGGGCATTGGTATTTCGTACACAACATTCTTTTCTATGTGGACTGGTGGAGCGTCATCTTTCCTTGGAGAAATGTAGTCCGGCACGGGGTAAATAGGTAGGCTCTGCTATTTCATTTGTGCTTCGGCTCCTCCGTGCTCTAGTTCTTTTCCATTATTGGTTCCTGCAGCGTTCCTAGCCGAACTCTGGGATGCACTTGCCTTTGTCGTCGTCATTGTTGTTGGAATCCCTGCTTGCTCAAATAACCAGGATATATCCTCCAACTCAACCTGTTAACTCATACAATGCTCTGTTCGCTCGGCTCTCTGAAATTTCAAACAACTAATGGCAAAAGCTTCGTAACGTGAATAAGTGGCCAGGCAAGGTGTATTTATAGCCTCTGTTGTTTTGCAACGTATCCTTCGGCGGTTGCCGAGGCACTTGATGCCGTAATTAATATCCAACTAACGTTATGATTCGGTTGTGCCATCTGATCTTTGGCATCGTGCGAATTCGGTTTCCTTAAATGCCAAAAGGTTGTCGGGCAGGCCAGTGCTTCAACTCCATCTAGTCAGCGTTAAATGCTTGACTTGCTAGTCGGATTTCGGTACTACAGGAGTTATTTTAGCTTTTATGGCATTCCAAAATGTCACATCCGTCCTAAAGTTTGAACTTTACCAATGCCGCCAATTTGGTTAACGGCCCACTGACCGGCTGACAGATTTCATGGTAACAGTTTCCATCATAATGTGTTGGCGGTGTCACAGGATGTTCACCTTGGGATGCGCATTCGGTGTGGTCTTCTTCACAACTGTAGTTTGCGCAATGACTACGCAAATCTTACTTTGAAGCGCGTTGCGTGACTTTTTTTTTTTGCGCGCACAACTTCAACAATGTTGCGCAATACACCTCCCTTGATCATACAGGATTCTACGTAGCTGGACTATCGCGGTAAAGCTTTAGTCTTCTACCATTTATCAAACTTGGCAAGGTGTCTCTGGCTAATGTAGCTAACTAGACTGCGCCACCATTAGTAACATGCATTACAATATACGGGCTGGCCAAGCCAATGCATCTTAAACTTTCCAGGAAATTTCATGAATTTGCTATCATACAGGAGGACTAGATCACTTACCGGAAAGCTCTTATTCTTGATGTGGCAATCATTCCATGCTTTTTCGCACTCTTTATGTACTTGTTGGTGGAAGCTTGCAATGAAACGATCTTCCTCCATCCCAACCACGTGTAGGAGCCTTTCTTCTAGCACTGCGTGATCTCCCATGCCTCTAAACGCGACTATGCGCAAACTGGGAACGATATATTCCATTGGCATTATTGCTTCTTACCCGTAAGCTAATCTGAAAGGTGTATGGCCCGTCAATTTCTTGCATGTAGTCATGTATGCCCATAATAGAGATGGAATGCGCAGGTCCCAATCATCCCGGTTGACGTTGCATATCTTGGTCAACGCATTCTCCAGCACTTTGTTAAATGCTTCAACAGTTCCATTCGCCTGTGGATGATAAGGCGTGTTGCGCTGATGATGAACGTGGAACTCTTCGGTCAAAGCTTCAATGGTTCTATTCAAAAAGTGAGTGCCTTGATTGCTCATCAAAATCTTCGGGCATCCAAACCTTGTCAAGATGTTCTCGTATATAAACTCTGCGGCTGTAGCTGCGTTACAGTCTTTTACTGGCTTTGCTTCTGCCCATCTGGTGAGGTAGTCAGTCATGGTAATAATGTACCTCGCACCAGTTCTCTCCCTAGTGGGTTAATAGGACCCACAAAATCAATGGCCCACTTCTCAAAGGCCTACAATGTCAGCTGTGGATTTAATGGCATTTCATCTCTGCGCGATGGCTTCCCTGTTCTCTGACAAACATCACAATTCTTGCAATGTTCCTTCAAATATTTATGAATTGTAGGCCACCATAGATTTGCGTGCAAAATCTTCTGCGTGGTAGCTCTTCCTGCGTAATGGCCTCCTGCAACTCCTGAGTGTGCATCAGCCAATATAAATGGTTTCTCATGCTCTAATACACATTTTCGCAATACCTCATCCAATCCCAATTTATATAACTGACCTGCGATTATAGTGAAGTCTGTTGCGTGCACTACCAGCTGCTTCTTTTGCTGCGTAGTGAACTCTGTGGGTGCGAACCCAGTAGTAAAAAAATCAATGATGTCCTAATAATAATCATCAACAACCTGTATGGTGAACAACTACGCATCAGGCAGATTGTCCTCCAGATTCATAGGCTCTTCTCCTGACTCATTTCTTGACAGATGTTCAGGTCCCAAATTCAACCGTCCTAGCTTAACCACAATTTCAAAGTCATACTCCTGAAAGAGTAGTAACCATCTGCATATGTGCCCCCCTAACACTGGATTATTGACCAAGTATTTCAAAGCAGAATGGTCAGTGAACATGGAGAAGTGCGCACCAAGCAAGTAGTGCCTGAACTTCTGCAGCGCATATACCATCGCGAGTCCTTCTCTTTCAGTAGTGGTATAGTTCTTCTCAGTGGATGATAACTTTATGCTGGAAAACACAATGGGATGATCAATACCTCCCTCTCCTGGCTGAGCGAGAACAATGCTTAATGCGATACATGAAGAATCAACATGGACATGAAACAACTTCTCCCAGTCCGGAAAAACTTGGATCGACGCAGTGACCATCTTCTCTTTTAATGTGTCAAATCCTTTCTCACAGTCCGCATTCCAAATGAATGGTACATATTTCTTTAGCAGCTTCTCCATTGCTGCGGTTATCTACGCATACCCTTTTATGAATTTCCTATAATATCCGGTATGCCCTAATGTAGTGCGCAACTGCTTGACTAAATTTGGTGTGGGCAATTTTACAATGACTGCGATCTTCGCAGGATCAACCATCAAGCCCTGTTTGCACACAATGTGTCCCAACAAAGTTCCATAGGGAACACAGAAAACACATTTCTTCAAATTTAATGAGATTTGATGTTGTCTACATTTTTCCAGCATCATCCTGAGGTTTGCAGCATGGTTCTTCAGTAAATCGAAAATGGTCCAGTCATCAAAGTAAACCTCTAAAAACTTATGTATAAAATCTTTAAATGCTGCGACGACCACTCTAGAAAATATGGTAGGTGCGTTCTTCAGACCGAAAGGCATCACTGTGTACTGGAACAACCCCCATTATGTAGCAAAAGTCATCTTGTGCCTATCTGCGCAGTCAATCCTGATATGATGGTAGCCAGAGAATCCATCAGTAAAAGAATACGCCTCATTTCCTCCAACATTGTCTACACTTCATCTGTAAAAGATTTAGGAAATGGGTCATGCATGGAAGCATCATTCAGCTTTCTCAAATCTACACAGATCCTGATTTCACCCTTTTTCTTCTTATCCTGGATAACCATCGGGCTTATCCACTCAGATTCTTCAACCGGCTCAATGATCCCTGCATCGAGCATCTTATCGATTTCTGCCTTAACTCGTTATTTGTAGCGCGGGTTCAGTCTATATGGTCTCTGCTTCACAGGCTTCGGGTCAGGCTTAAGAGGAATTTTCATCACTCCTAAGTCTCCCAAAATTCCTTTCATCTCTGTGAATTTGGTCGGGAATAATTCTCTGTATTCCTATAATATACCCGCGACCTCCTCAACTGTGTCTTCATCCCAATAGTCTCCGATAGCTGTGAAATTTGGCTCTTCGCTGGTGCCAATGTTTACTTTTCTTGTTTTCATGGGTCCACTCATATCTAGGATTTCCAGTGGAGGTCCTTCTTCTTCGCGCGATCCCTCTGACTCATGTATCCGTATATTACGCGGGTCCTCCTCATCGCTATCTGCTTTATCCTCGGGTTCTCCATCGATATGATAACAATCAAGAGCATGTTGTAGCTGCTCCTCCCATTCGGGCTGTAGTTGTGCAGGTATGCTTTCTGCCCCAAAGAATTCTTCTAGTGTCATGTTTCCCTGGGTGCATTATGGTTTGAATATTCTTTCCTTAATGACCTGCAGCGCATCATTGATACTGGGATGTTCGTCTTCGAAACTGAAATCTGTCTGGAAACTCTTGGTAAGAGCAAACCAATCCACTGTGCCTCTGCACAATTCCAAATCTAGGTACCATTTCTTTGGAATTGGTTCTTCCAACGTATGCACAAACAGATGCACCCATTCTATCTGTGGTCTTTCTGCCCAAGCTTGTACAAAAGCTTCAATATGATACCTTGGATCCGTCTGACCATTATATTTTTCAAAATATAGTGTAACCTTATCAGCAAACCTGATTTGCATCTTAATTATGCACTGATCCCATGTGGTCAGTGTCTTCTTATGCACAGCCCACCATCTGGAGGGTGTCCCGCGTAGTGCCATGTCTAATGTTGAGACGTGGTATTCATCCGCAACTGTTGCAGTATCTTCTTTGATAAAACAATAAATGTTAGATAAACCATCAAAGGTAGGGATTGGAGTTACCTCTTTTCCAATCCAGCGGAGTGACTTCGTGATTCGTGCGCATTTCCTGGCAGATACTTCGTGTAGCCTACTTTGCCAGTTTTCCAGTCCTGCATCAGAATCTGATATGCAAGAGCTATCACAACGCCAACTGAGTGTGCCATCCGCAGTTGGATTAATGTAATCAACAGTATTGGTCGTCATCTTGTAAATACGATCCAAGTCTTGGGCTCTAGATTCCTCTTGAATCCATTCAACGTATCGTTCACCCTGCGAGAGGTCCAATGGCGCGATGACCCTGATATCATTGCATTCAAATATCATTTTCATAGTCTTCAAATCAATGATGGTAGAATTAGTCATTTCCCAATTGATACCCAGCAGCGCTGGATAAGGATGGTTGTCATCCACGATCTCGATCACCTCGAAATATGCATAGCTACGCACACCATCAATGTCAATGATAGTGTTGGGTAACCTCCCCAAAGGTATAATTATCCCTTGATTAGCCATTCTTAACTGTAGAGGTGACCATTGTAACTTGGGTTTACCCATCTGATGCCATGTCTGCTTGGTCAAGACATTTACTTCGGATCCAAGATCAAGGATGATCTCATCCATCTCATAGTCCCCAATCTGAGCAGTTAACCTCATTTCCCTCCCTGTTCTTTTAGGACTCCTAATATTATGGATTGCGCCATGGGTAGCCCCCTTCTCACCATTTGGCTCATATTGTTTCAGTAGCTTTTCAAATTCCATGAAAGCATTTGCGCTCTTTAATAACTTCATGTAGCTCCGTAGGAACTGCGCAATAGAGGTACCTGTGTCTGCCGCAGTGCTTATCTGATCATATGCCGCTGGCATATCCCGTCTTGGTGGTATTTTGCTGTGCAATTGGGTTCTCGGGGAGCCAGGTGGCAGTGTCCTGAACATGTACCACGCTTCCTCAAATGCTCACTTATTTTCTATAAGTCCAAACCCGGTGCTTTCCCAGGAGCTTTTCTAATCCATACTGGCTCACCAGGATTCTGCCTAGGATCACACATTCGCGAAGTCGAAGCTTCTGCACCTCCATCTCTTCTTGTATCAACGCCACTGCGCATTACCACATTTACACTTGGATCTACATTTCTTCCCTCTGCTGCGATCAACTGAATGTTGGGATTCGGTGTTTCCATCCTTCGTTTCTGCATTTCTACCTCAAGCACAGGACAGTCTTCAATGACATGCTCAAATGATTTACAGTAATTACATGTAGTGCATGGGTTGGTACAATCTCGAGATACATGACCTGGCTAGCCACAGTTATAACAGATTACCTGGCCTCGGCCTCTTCCTTGCGTCGGGCCAGCATTTCTTCCTCTCTTGCGGTATCCACCACCACGGCCTCTATATCCTCCCTGATCATAGTGGGTGTTTTATTGTTTCGATTGATTTTCTTCTTGGACGCGGTACATCCCAACACCTTGCATCATTTCCATATCTCGCTTTCTTTCATTCATAAGCTCGTATGCACAACAATTGGATTCATCATGTCCAACTGATTTATAGAAATTACAATACAAGCTCTTAGGTGTCTTTACATATTTTTGGATGAGATAACAGTCCTAAGGCCTGTGTCCTCTGATTCTGTAGATTTCACACCATGGAGCCTGATTGTGATTCATATTCATTGGGTTTGGTGCGCCACTGTCAAGATAATCTTGAAATAGAGGGCAATGTTCTCTTGTGTGGCCCTCTCCTTTGCATCCTTTGCACCAAACTTCATGTCTTTGTTCATATCTCTATTATTTTCCATTCTTCATACCTTGCAATTCTAATGTTAAGGTGGTCAACTGGTTCTGGATTTGTGACATCCATAACTACTTTCTCCAATCGATTAAGCCTCCAGCTTCATTGCGATCTCTAAGGCCTCTTCCTGTGACGCAACCTTCTGTTGCATCAATGGTTGTCTGATATGGGGCAACAACACAGCGATGAACTATTCCTGGTGTTGTTGCGTAGCTATAACAGAGCTCACTTGGTCTAACAACGTCTTAAAGTTTTGGTCAAATTCCAAGACCATTTCAGTAGGTTTCTGCTTAATTTCTTTTAACTCTATTATGCACTGCGATTCTGATTTCGGCTTCTTAAGCTTCACAGCGAGCGCAGCCTTAATTTATGTTAGGGTTCTCGGCTGTGCTTGAGAATATTTCATAAACCAATGTAATGTGTGGTTTCTAAAAGTGGTGATGAGCTGCGCTCTCTTCACAGCATCATCCTGAACTTGCTTTACACTCCACACGGATTCACATAGAAACCAATGTTGATCAGGTTCTTCTAGACCCGTTCCTTTGAATATTGGCAGTTTTATATCGTTATCTATCATTCTCCTTCCTGGTTGTGTACCACCCTGAGTAGTACTATGATTCTGCGGGGGGTTCTGAGCGAAAAAAATAAAGGGAATCTTCGGACTAGTGGTATTCTGAACTAGGCTAGTCTGAGTCGGGATGGTCTGAGCACCTGCTCTTGCGGTGCTAACAGTATCGACGTTCTGCGGGATGGGCTGCGCTACACTCACAGCAGGTGGGTTCTGATCTAGAGGTGGCACGGTTTTTGCAACATGCGGATTCTAAGGTGTGATAGGGTGGATGGTGGCTGATGACGGTGCGGTCTGATTATTAAGGTCACATGGGATTTTGATATCGATGCGGAGTCCAGGTCCTCTCGGATTCTTTTCTTTATTAAACTTATATCTCTTTCCACTTCTTAGATTATGTGTCTCTTCGTCAGAATCACTAAAAATGCTATTGACCATGACAGATGCAAAAATATTACTGCATTCTTAAAACACCTTTCTCAGCTAAAATCATTTTAATGTATAGAATTAGATTGTTCAGGAACTTACCTCTGAATCCTTTGAAAAAGTATGCTTCAGCTTGACTGTAGGACTTTAGCGTGTCTACAGCAAATTCTGTCACAAATCATTCAAGTATGCTATCAACCCAGAAGTCGACTACTCGCGTTAGTGGGATGTCTATTGCTTTGAGCTTTGTTGTGAGATATGGAGTCCACTCTGTAGGTACTCCTCCTTGAAAAGAGGTTTTCTTTTCTGCGAGTCGCGAGATCCACTCGTGCAACTCGTTTCCAAACGAAGCCCAGAAAATCTCGTGAATCTCTCTCCACAAATATCTGTTCAACCACTGGACATCAGAGAGACGTGGGTGTCTGTTCTCTTTCTTTGCAAAATCTCTTTTTATCTTTTCACACTAGTCCTAGATCTCTTTCTTCTCGGGATGCCAATTGTCTGAACCCAACGGGAACTGGTATTCTTCTTCACACATTACTTTCCAAACACATTATCGCATCACTGGTATTAGTCGAGCAACAGAACCATTTGTTGGCATATATAACTGAGCTAGAGGTTTCCAATGTAGACCCAGGTACTTCGCGGTTCAAGGAACCAACAAAAACCCTATTCACCGGCCCTTTCGGCAACAGGATGCGCGCATCCTGAGGTCTCACCCGAGGTGAAGCTGAGGGCGTGGTTGCGGAATCAAGTTTCCACAACCTAGTGATGCGAGTGTAGGAAGACTGATAAGCAGTGCGATATCACAAGGGTTGTTGCGGGTAGACAACTGCGCGACGTCTCTACTTCGCGTCGGGTACTTTGGCAAGTGGAGGCGCTTGCGCAACCAACGCTTCCTAGGGCTGCGCGGTATGGGGTTCTTCTTGTGTCACGACAATAAGCTATCAACAACTTATCTCGTAGTAAATATCAATGGTTCAGCGCGTCAGCTAGACTTTGCGTCTATTCCAAGACTTGAGTAACTCTAACCAATATTACTTAGCATTCTTTATCCATTCAACACATCCAGGTTCTTATTGTTATGTTGCATACAATTGAATAAACATACAATAATGCGCGCTCCTACGCTGCGCTTAAATTCAATGTTCAACTAGGTGACTAATCTGCAGATTCATATATTCACAGACTTATAAGTGTTGAATACTTAACATTCATCCACACATGTATTACTTAACATATTATTCTCATTCTCTTGTGGTGAATACATATAAAAGCAATCACATAATAGAAAACTGTGGTATTAAACATTCATACCAAGCAAATGAACAATCGTAAATACACAATAATCACATAACACAGAATTTAACGTGGTTCACCCCCCGGATGGAGGCTACGTCCACAAGAACGGTTGTTAATATTGATCTTTATGAGAAGGGTACAACCGTTCTTAGCCTGCCCACTTAGCTGTAGACTCTTCTTCTCTCTTAGATAGGTCTCTGCGCACTTAGCTGCAGAGCCTTTACAATAGCTTCAACACTCAAAAGATGCTAACAATGCTCAACAATCACTAGCTCTACGAGAGATTAACCCTTTCCCATACAAAATGCCCTTATTTATATATCACGCCCATGGGTCATGTCTTTACAATCGGTGGGATGAAACCCTAAGGTTTCCAAAATTGGCGCTGCTAACTGCCACCCTAACTGTCACCATCGACAGCTTGCTCTACCTACTCCAGCTGGGCCACTTGTGGTTCACACACACCTCTGACAGCCGCATTCTTCAAAATGGTTACAACTGCATCATGGCCTGTCCCTTTCCACTCCTTCCGCCTTTCTGTCGCCATCGGCGTAGTGGCCTAACTTCTCAACTGCTTTCCGCCACTCGCTCGAATAGGTCGCTTTCCTTTGCCTTCCACCTGTTCCTTACCCAAAATAGGTCATATCCTCGTCTGACCTTTACCTGTATTGCATACCAAAAATAGTTCATGCACGGTTCTGTGTACCAACCTACTACGTAACCATGCCTTGACCACTGCCGTCATGCGACGTGCGCAATTTCTCAAAAACTTCCTATAGCTTGTCGCCGCGCGCAATGCGCACTTTTCAGTACTTGTGCAAAATTCCAACTTGGACCCCGTCCAACAGAACATTCTTCACAGATGGCGCACTACTAGGGTTTTCCATTCTTTAGATTGTGTGGGAGTCACGTATGGTATGTTTCGTCACATTCTCATAGATTTCAAAGTAGCATATGATATGTATTATTCATACATCTTGGTGTCTTTAGGTCAATTCTCTGCAATCGCACTCATCTTTAGTATGTCCATCATTTTTTCATATAGTGCACCATAGGTTGGATCTTTTTAAAGAAAGTTATCCAATGAATCTTTTCATTATCTCCATATTTTATCCTAGTCATCTATATGTTAGGATGGCTAGTCTATAATCATTTGACTCAAAATTTTGAGCCTTCCAAAGAGCATCTTCATATGTTCCGATCTCATGCATTCTCAAAGGATCCCTTATTATTTGTAAAATTCATGCCACAAACCACCGCACCTGGATTTAAGCCGTAATCATATATGGGATTTGACTGAGAAAATATTTAAACTTCTTGTTGTATTCCCTCATTGATTCTCTTGGCGTCTACTTTATTTCTTTGAGTCTTTGAGATACCAGGTGTTTAACATCCTAATTTTTGAAGAATTGAAAGAATGTTTATTCAATTTCATTATTGGTTCTATTTTGATTTTTTGTATAATTCATGAACCAGGTAAGTGCTATTTTTTCTCAACGCTCTTGCAAAATGGTTATTTGTTTCCTTCATCTGAGATATCTTGAGAGTCATATATCTTGTTGTATACAAACCAATGTCTCTTTGTATCTTCATCTTCCCCATACATAGGAATATTTACAATAGTATTATTTGACATATTGTGGAATTTATAAGAGATAATGCAATTGGAGATGACAGTCGATTCAATTATTATCAAAAAAATTGGTTGAATCGAATAAATCAACATGTTCTACTAAATTGATGAAATCAACTAAATCATAGTATTCAACTAATTCACAGGGGTTGACTAAATCATAGGGGTTGATTGAATCTAGTCTTTGACTATGGAAAATCGATTTGAATTTTCTTCCTTGTTACTAATGTCTTCCAGATCATATGATCGGCAAGAATTGTCTTTATATTACGTGAAACCATTTGTTTCTAGGTGTATCTCTTCAGTGCACCTCTCACTTACTATTTATTGACTTTCCATATATATTAAATACAACAGCGGGGGTAGTTCCATGAAATCCTCAAACCAAATAATTTAAGTATTACAACAGTTTTTCAGGGTAATAGTTATATAATTACCTTCTCTGCCTAATCTTTGCACACATATATTATCACTTACTTGTCCATTCTCATCTAGTTGAATCATATTGATGAGGACCCAGATTCCATATTTAATAGATGCATTCAAATATGATTGACTATGAGACAATTTGATAAAGGAGAGGTTACATGTGGGGATTCACTGACTTCCATTTCATCTATGTTTAAGAATTTGAGGCTAGTTTTTATAATTTGCATTCCTTCTTCCAAGTTGGGAGCTATCGTAGTGGATTCCTCTTCTGCACCTAGTCTAACATTTCTTAACTCATGCAGGTTTAGATGACTATCAATCCATCGATCCTCGCGACTTCTTGAAGCTGTCACAGTTACCTCCTCTTCTACACTTGGTCGAAATTGTCTCGACTCAGGTAGGGTTGGTATACTATCGACAGGACGCTCTACTGTGTTTTCTAAGACTTTATCTAGTGGGAATATGTGTAGTCCCACATCTCTAACCTCTTTTGTTTTCTTCAATCTCTTTCTAATTTTTGTAAGTCGAGCAAGGTTTTGTAACCTTCCGTCCTTTTATTTGTTCATTTTTTTGGTTTCTTTGTCAAGCATATATTCATGTTCAGACACTCATCCTTTTATGGGAATCATTGATCTATTGTTCCTCATCTCTTATTATCACATGTAGACAAGGGTTTTTCTCTGGTTGAATAGGGCAGCCATGGCATTCATTTACTCAGAAAATATTCCCACTCTTCTTTTTTTCCTTCCAATTAGTTGAGTTGGGAGTGTTTATTGGAGGTCTTTCTTTGACTATATGTTCGACTCCTTTTTCTATAATAAATTTATGCAATAGTACATGTACATTGCATAATAAATTCTTTTATAGTTCGTTGTAAAATATTTTTTATGTTCTCAATAAATTTTCTTTCTTATACCACTTGCTCTTCACAGAACTTGTCGAATTTTTTTTCTAACCACTTGTACAAGTGCGCTCGACCTTCATTGTTTAGTTTCGATAGAAACTCTTGATATTCACTTATCTTGTTCATAAGTAACGCTATCCAACAAATTTTTGATCTCATAGGGGACATTTTCCAAGAATCTTTCATGAGTTTCCGTGTAGAATAAGGCTCTTGCTTCTACAACTGATAGTAAGTTTCTTCTAGAATAGTTTTTCAAGTAATTATTAACTTTTATGCTCCACCACAACTGAATCTCTTCCTCGATTAACATCTATGTATGTCTGCTCTACTTGCAAATCCCAAAAACCTAGGTCCTAACAAAGGAACCAATGTTGTAATCTATGGGATTACACTAAAGTTGTTATCATTAATGTGTAGGAACATATATAATATGCAACACAATAATATACATGAATACAATAAGCATACATAGGAAGAGATAAACAAGAGAAGGTAGTAGTGGAACCAACATCAAGTAGTCTATTATATCATATCATCGATGCAAGACAAGACATCTTCCATTACATACTCAGGACTTTATATACTTTTACATTCATGGGGGTATTATAACTTCCTTATATACCTCAGTCAGTCAACACACCCAAACAGTTGACTGAACTGACCGAGTCAACTCACAAGTTTATTATAATTACTAGTCGACTAGGTCAACTAGGTCCCTACAACAATCGACATCAATTAAACACCAAGGATAGTCATATTCAACATTTGTTTAATGTTTTAAACATCATTTTCACGTCAAATTTTGAGCCCAAATGTGCTAGTGCTTCCATATCTCTATAAAATCAACCTCATATACATACGTATCCTACATGTTTCCCAAATTAACAACTTCATTAGGCATTGTGTTTAGCAACATCATTCTCGTACTTAATGCATCTACAACCTTATTTGATTTTCCAAAATTATGCTTCAAAAAAATGAGTAGCTTTGTAAAAAATCCACCTGTTTCAAATATCTTTAATTCATGTTATATTAATTATGTATGTATGGAAGAGCCTTATGATTCCATATAACTCTAGATCATAAACTGAGTACTTCCAACTTCTTCCCAAACAATTCTATGGATTTACCTTCTTGGTTCAAAACTACCCCAATGGTTGAACCACTTGCATCATAATTTACTTCAATTAACACCTTGCTACCCATAGTGCTAATTCTAGAGGTTTGGTTACCTTCCTCTTCAAGGTCTCAAAAGGATTTGTTTCTATTTTTATCCACTATAAAATTCCATTCTTCATGCATTCAATTATTTATTCACAAATCCTACTAAAGTTCTTGAGAAAATTGTTAAGATTCAATATGCTAAGACAAAAGATATCAGCATTGCATTCCATTTCACAATAATAGCATATACAGGATCACTGAAGAAACAACAAGCACAACATAAACACAAGAGACACAGATTTATCCTGGGAAACCCTCATGGGGTAGAAAACCCAGAAAAGCTTCCTCAATATAGATGACCAGCAATATACAAAGATGCAAACCAAAGACATGATCTCCTCCTCCTCCATAGTAGACCTCTCTCTCACAAGTGCGCTACATTTCAAGTGAGAGAAGTGTATCAAATGAGGAGCTCACCTCCTCTATTTATACACATCTCCAACTTGTACAATATATTAACTAGGTCGGCCCCAACTTTACCATTGGGTTAAACACCCCGCTATAATTGACTGGGCCGACCCCTCTAGGGTGGTCTAACAACCCTTTGACCCACATAACCCAAGTTACCACATTCCGACGGAGGAATAAACATCTCTGGATACATAATAGAATAACCTTGGAGGGATGAACCATCTCCGGAATAATAAAGTACAAAATATAATATTCTTTGAAGTTACAATATCTCAACACTCCCCCTTAATGAGAAGGATATTATAACATCATTTGCACGAGCAAGGAGTCATCAACATCATACATGATACATCTATAAATCATTGGAAGCTTTCTCAACATCATCAGTAACTCAAGCAGTTACTGGAACATCAACATCTTCAGTACTGAGTCTTTATCTTCTGTAGTACTCGAACAGCTACAGCAACATCAACATCTAGGTCCTCACGATCATCAACATCGTCATCACACGATCATCAACATCGTCATCTAGACCATCACGATCAGCAGCATCGTCATCACACGATCATCAGCATCGTCATCACAGGATCATCAGTATCGTCATCACACGATCATCAGCATCGCCATCTAGACCATCACGATCAGCAGCATCGTCATCACACGATCATCAGCATCGTTATCACACAATCATCAGTATCGTTATCACACGATCATCAGTATCATCATCACGCGATCATCAGCATCGTCATCACACAATCATCAGCATTAGTATCCACACCAATACAAGTATACACATCATCAATACAAGTATCCTCACTAATACAAGTATCCACACCAATACAAGTATACACATCATCAATACAAGTATCCTCACTAATACAAGTATCCACACCAATACAAGTATACACATCATCAATACAAGTATCAATACATCAATACAAGTATCCTCATCAGTCAAGTATACATAATAGCAGCATACCCTACAACACACACGATCATATTACAGGATGATCAATCCCGCTCTCTTTAGGACATAGGTCCATGGATGATACAATCCAGATCAAGTTCCAGGATGATCAATCCTTATCACTTTAAGACAAGTCTCATGTCTAGGGATGATGCAATCCCAATCATGTACCTTTTGAACCGAGGTCCAGGGACGATCTAGTCCTATCATGTACCTTTTGAACCGAGGTCCAGGGATGATCTAGTCCTATCATTCAATTCTCGGAGACCTCTTGTCTATGGCTCAATTCAAGGGACCGAAGTCCGGGGACGATCCAATCCCCATTCTCGGAGACATCATGTCTACGGCTCAATTCAAGGGACCGAAGTCCGAGGACGATCCAATCGCCATTCTCGGAGACATCATGTCTACGGCTCAATTCAAGGGACCGAAGTCCGAGGAAAATCCAATCCCCATTCTCGGAGACATCATGTCTACGGCTCAATTCAAGGGACCGAAGTCCGGGGACGATCCAATCCCCATTCTCGGAGACATCATGTCTACGGATCCTTTTAGAACATGTGTTCAAGGATGATGCAATCCCTTTGTCAACTTAGACCCTATCTAAGGAGCATCCACCAACCTCTCTGTCGGCATCACCAATATAGGTATCCACATCATCTACCTCACTGTCGATGCAGGCAATCTCATCATAGGTGATCACATCACTCCCCCTTTCAAGGAGGGTCCTACCAAGCTTGTCTCGAAAAATACTCAAACTTTACATGAGGTAGAGGTTTGGTTAGTACATCGGTAACTTGTTCACTTGAGGTAGAGGTTTGGTTAGTACTTCGGTAACTTGTTACAAATTCGAACTTTATAGTTCCTTTCTGCACCATATCTTGTCAGATCTCTATGTGCTTTGACTTATCATGGAACACTGGATTCTCTACCATCTTGATACAACTATGTTTGTCACATAGGATCACAGTTGGGTCTATCTATAAGTCAAACAATCCTGAATCCATACTTCTTCACAACTAGCAGAGCAAGCATCCATATATTCCGCTTGTGCTGAGAGCCACACTAGACTGCTTCCTGCTAAACCACAAGATCATGGTTGATCCCAGATAATAACATCCTCTCTATGTGATCTTCCTGTTTGATACACTTTCCGCTCAATCAACATCTATGTAGCCATCTGAAGTCATGATCTCCAAGATAACATAGATCAAAGTCTATCGTATCCTTTAGGTACCTCATCACATGCTTTGCAACTATCAAGTGAACACATCTAGTTTCCACTAGATACTGACTCAAGGTGTTCACAACAAAGCATATATCTGACTTAGTATTTGTTAGATACATCAATGACCCAATAATTTGTCTGTACAGAGTTATATCCACTAACTCTGATGAGTCATCCGCTAACAGCTTTAAGTTGGAATCCATGAGAGTGGTCATTCCAACACATCAAGTCCTTTTTAATATTTCTTGGCATACTTTCCCTGGTTGAGAAAGATTCCTTCTGAGCCTTTCCATACTTCCAGACCTAGGAAGTAATGCATCAATCTGAGATCTTTCATTTTCATTTATACAGCCATCTATCTATGCCATCTCTTGTCAGATGGGTCTACTGATATGAGCCTCAATATCATTCGAACTCTGTGGTGAGTTCCTTCTTGCATCCATGTCATCTGTGTATAGAAACCATATTCAACCTTGTAGCAAAGGTTGAGATCCACATCACCCATGGTGATCATTAAGCTCATCGATTGACTATCGATCCTGGGTACCCATACAAAACCTGATTCACACTTCTTCTTTAATTACACCATTAAGAGAATGGTCTTATCTAGCTACTTGGAGCAAACATCTCGTCATGATTCTCTTCCTCTTTCTAAGAGAATCTTCTAGCCACAAGCCTTCTATATTTTGTTTGATTTGTAAATCTTCTTGTTGAACATCCATCACTTGTTCTGTGTTCATCATTCTTCATGATCTTTCCTACAAATCAAAATTAAGTGCATGATTAGTAATACTTCATAATCATGAAATCATGTTGACATGATAACCTATTATGCATACAGATATCATTTTCATAGTTATGCAACTATCTTGACCAATACTTTGGCACAATACTTTTCCATATCCTATATGCATACAGTGGCTATCTAGATTCCTTCCGTCTCTACCAGAACATACTATCGAGAGTGTGCACAGCTCTCAGCATGTCAGCAAAGAGGTTTCATTCTAGACAAGCAACAATGGAATGTTTGTCCAACTTACCAATCATATGCATATTAGTAGTATACTTGTTCAATGTTATATGAATGCTTACACTTAGCATGATATATTCTAGGAATACAAATATGCATACAACCTATTACAAGCAATATCATTTACTATTTCAAATAACAACTCAAATACTTATCTTTTATGTTTGTGTGGTTGCCTCTCGCTTGATCTTCTATATGTCTTTTGAACTTATATTCATTCTGTACCACTGTGCATGCTCAAGTGTGCACTAGTGTCATCCTCATGATCTCATACACAAACATACATTCATTAGTATATTATAATCTTGAATATGTATATCCATGATCATAGATGATAAACATTAGTATTCAAGGTTTCAGGGAAGTCTTCTTTTACTCATGCATATTCTTGTTTGATCTGGTTAGTTAAATCATCAATCAGGATAAGAGACATAATATTCATAAACCCTTGTTTACTAACTTTATGAATAAGCATAACCAATCATACCAAGTATACTTATATAAGGGATCCTAACACAAGGTAAGATTCTAACTTGATATAGGAAAACATACCTGGATTAGTATACCTGCTTAGTTATGTCGAACATACCTAATCAATATCTTCTTTGTTCTCTTCAATGATTTAGAGATCATGTGCTGGAACCTGCATATCTCATGGGTTAAGCATAATAGAACAAAGTCATACATACCTCGTAAGTAGAACTTCTATGTGATCAAAGATTATGGAGGAGTCTTTGTCTTCATGTTGTCATGGTCATGGAACGTGATTTTTCTTTCGTGATGTACCTGTATCTTCTTAGCAGACAACATCAACCTCATACAACACCACAGTGCATTAGTACAATCATATAACCTTAATCAATGAATGTCTTCTATCATTCACATGTATTCGTACTTTTATTAGGATGATAAGACAAATCTAACATTAATCAAGATTGTACTAATAAATAATATGAAGACAAACATATTATGAACTTAATCAAGAATCAGATTTCAAAGCATACCTATACCTCCTTAAGTCATACCTGTCAAGACTTCTTGTAGTCTTCTTATGTAAGGCCTTAGCCTCAACTCCCCCTAAAACTTGATATGGAGCTTAATTAGGGTTTGTTAGAGAAACCCTAAAAATTCAATCTTTGACTTTCACACTTCTGAATGGATGGAATGATGTGTCTTACTGAGCTAATCAAACTTGCATACTTCAATTTTGAAATCTCCAAAATTTGACCCCTCAAAATTGCCTTCAAAACTTCTAGATCTTCTAGAAAGGATCCCGAACTAGGGTTTGATGAAGCCCACCCTTATGCCCAATCAAAAGGTTTGATCCAAGGCTCTAAACTCTTATTTTTTTTAGGAGCTTTCAGCTGTGGTCACAGACTTCAAAAATTCCAACTTTTGTTGAAGCCCTAATTTTCCATCTTTGCAATCAAAATCCCGAACTGAGGTTTGATCAAGCCCGGTCTTCTACCCAACCAAAAAATTCGATCTTGGTCTCTAAATTTTGATTTTCCTGAGTAGCATTCAGCCGTGGACTCCGATAACAAAAATTCTAACTTTCTCTGAAACCCTAAATTCCGGAAGCCATGAATGGAGGTGTTCCAAAAATAATTTTGATTTGACAGAAATATGTACCTGATTGTTTCTGTTGTAACTACGAACTTTTCGATCCACAGGGTCTTAAAACTTTTCTGTGGTATCCTGACCTGTCATATTTCCATCCTGATAGGTCTGACCTCAATTGGATTTTCTGAGAGAGAGTTATGCCAAGTGTCGCAATGTGACTTATTTATGGGATAAAAGAGGAGAGCGAACTTGTACGGAGTGCCACGTGTCATTGGTTCAACTTCGACCTCTGAAAACGTTTCCTGAGATAGTACAATCTGTGTACTACCTGTCACATTTTACGAAATTTCATTTGGAGCTTCCTAGCCCAAGTTATGACCTTTTTTCCTAGGTCACCTGATTTTGACTGAGATCTGGAAGAGGCAGAAACCCTAACGTGTACTGGTCATAACTCATAAAGTACAACAAATATGAGGGTTTCCTTTGGACACAAGGTACCTGGGGATGTTATCTAAGACCTGTAAACTTTTCAGATCCTGATCCTTCGCAGAAATGGATTTATAGCTAAAGTTCCACAATGACTGGTTTTTTTCTATGTAAAACCCAGACCTTCAAATTGTCGCAAGTGAAGCAAGTGTTGTAAGTGCCATACATTGCCTTCCTTCAGGTTAGCTCTGATACCATGTTAATATTCAATATGCTAAGATAGAAAATATCAGCATTACATTCCATTTCACAATAATAGCATATACAGGATCACTGAAGAAACAACAAGCACAGCATAAACACAAGGGACACAGATTTATCCTGGGAAACCCTCATGGGGTAGAAAACCTAGCAAAGCTTCCTCAATATAGATGACTAGCAATATACAAAGATGCAAACCAAAGACATGATCTCCTCCTCCTCCATAGCAGACCTCTCTCTCACAAGTGCGCTGCATTTCAAGTGAGAGAAGTGTATCAAATGAGGAGCTCACCTCCTATATTTATACACATCTCCGACTTGTACAATATATTAACTAGGTCGACCCCAACTTTACCATTGGGTTAAACACCCCACTATAATTGACTGGGCCGACCCCTCTAGGGTGGTCTAACAACCCTTTGACCCACATAACACATACAGGGCCGACCCCCACTAGGGAAGTCTAATAACCCAAGTTACCACATTCCGACTGAGGAATAAACATCTCCGGATACATAATAGAATAACCTCGGAAGGATGAACCATCTCTGAAATATTAAAGTACAAAATATAATATTCTTTGAAGTTACAATATCTCAACAAAAATTCTTTTAAAATCTTGTCAAGCCATGAAAATTCCTCACATCAAAAGTGCATTAGGTATTGGTTGTTCAACAATAGATATTTACCTTTTCGAATCCATTTTTAGACCTTCTTGGGAAACTACAAAGCCTAAGTAAATCATCTCCTCCTACATGAAGGTATACTTTTTCAAGTTAATCAACAATTCTTATTCCAACCTTTCCCGTACTTTCTCCAAATACAACAAATGTTCTCTTTGGACTTGCTAAAACTGAAATTTCATAAAGATACACGCTAACAAAGTTCCTACGAAAAAGCCTCAATATTCCATTCATTAGCCTTATAAATTTACTAGGTGCATTAGTTAACTTGAATTGCATAACTAGCAATGCAAGCAATCCATCCTTCATCTTGAATGTTTTATTGCACTCATCAAATTCCCTTATTCAAATTTTAAGATATATGCCTTTAAAAATTGTATTCAAAAAGTATTTTCCCCACACAAAAAGGCCATGCGGTCATCTATCCTTGCAAGCAAGGGAACTCATACTTGACGGTAATATATTTATTGGTACCCCTCAAATTAGTACATTCTCCATTTTCCACCTTTGTAGATATCAACACCTCCAATATAACACATAGAATTAATCTCTCTCATATCGAACTTGTATCAAGCAATTCATGTTCCTTCATATTTACTTCTTTACTCTAAGTTGGAGTCATTCGATAAGGGATTTTTTTGGGAAACCATGATTTAAGTATCAAGTATATATAAGGAGAAACAATTCTCATGGAAGGTATATCAACATGCATGTCATTTGAAGCTATCTATGTAAATATTCTCAACAAATGATGTATCTCAATCGGCACATACCTATTTTCAACAACTTCTTGGAATGTATTCGATATTATGGCCAAATAAAATTGGCCTTCTCCTACTCTTTCAAAACATCCATCCTTGCTTGAGCACAACAATGTTGATTTTTTGTTACTACTACTACTGTTAGTGTTGTTATTATCATTCATCTTTGTTATCTTCTCTTCTTTCTCTTTCATAAAAATATAAAACTCTACCCACCCTTCATAAACTCATATGTATTCTCCATATTGTCATGTAATTTTTTCCTATCAAACAAACATGATCTTCCTAGAAACGCATGATAAGCATCCATCTCAATGACAACACATAGTACTTTTTCTCTATAATTACCCATGTAAAAATTTAACATGCATTTCTTGATCACTTCTATAGCCATGAAACCTAATATGTGATAGGATGAGGAATGCATTTTAAACTTAGTTTTTCAATAACCTCCACAAAACTAAATTTTGTATAAATTTTATACCATCTACATTTAAGTTAAATTATTTACCCCAAATCTTGCATTTGTACTTGAAAACAATCCTCCTTTGTTCAAGTTCATAAACAATGTTCTTGTTAGGTTTGAGCAACACCCTCCTAAACATAAGATTCTCTCCTTCTTCATGATGAATCACAACAAGCTCTCCAACACCCAATGCTTTAGAGTGTATGTTCATGACATGAGTCATAACCTCATTTATTTTCCCATTTTGTGATTTTCTTAACATTTTGATTTTTTGTGTCCTACTCCACATTTGTAGAAAATTATGACACTTACCTCATCAAAATATTATGAACCTCTTTTTATGCCCACATTATTACCTCATCTAGTATTTTAGCTACTAGTTGCTTCATCTTCCTTATTATTACCAAATTGATCCTCTTGTAACATTTATCCTTCCTATGCCTCTAGAGCCTTCTCTTTTTAAGTTTTGCTATTGTCTAATGTCTATCTTTTCCTCCACCTTTAAAGTAATCTAATAAGCTTCATTTATGGTATGAAAATGATGGGTATTCATCTCATATTGGATTTGGAACTTAAACACATCAATGTACCCCACTACCCTTTGGTACTCTATCCCTTTAAATCTTAATCTAAGTGATAAATCAAAGAATTATGTAGTATACTTTTGAATGTCTCCTTCTGTCTCAAATTGTGTGCCTATGTGCCAGTAATAAATAAGAATGTATCCTTGATCTTGATTGTTATTTTATTATATCTATTGATATTATTTTTTCCTCTCTACTTTATCTTTCGGCACAACATCCTACAAGAAATAAATGTGCCCCTTCAGCTTAGTTGGAGCAAAAGAAACCTTGTTGGGGTATTCAACATTTTTATCTTCAAAATACCTCTCGAGCTCTCATAACCAATCAATGAGAGCCTCAACTTTAACAATGATTTTAGTAATAAATTTGTATAGAATTATCCCTTTCCTTTAGAAACTTAACCTATTACATTTTTGGGTCTCTTTCATTTGTGTTATCTTTAACATCTACAACTCTTCTAGTCTCTCTCTCTTCAATTCTCCTCTTCAAATACTCTAGTTCCTAGTTCATCAAACCTCATTGATTTCTCCTCTTCATGGTGGCATCCTTGTAGATCATCTCGTAGTCCTTAACCTAAATACAAATCACATTCCTTCTGTATTGGCATTGTCTCCCATGAGCTCCACTTCTAGCAATCACACTTGCTAAAACAACCTTCCCTCAAGTATCAACACAAGAAAAATTTCACACTAGAACAAATATGAATAGGGACACACTAGAAAAAAATACTATTATGTTCTAAAACCAAGATTGCATTCTCAGAGTGCTACAACGTTATAAATTTGTTGTACCTACATCACATGATTAATGAAATTTGCAGAGCAGATTGTAAGTTTTAAATTTGTGAAGTGAAACAATACATATGTATGTTGAAGAAAAACAAATTGAACAATGGAAGACACATGATAGTACATAGATATTTACCCTAGAAACCCTTAACCTGGAAAACCATCAAAACTTGGAGCCACATATCTTTATTTTTCATTATATTCACTTAACCATTCACAATACAATATTGAGGTATTTTGCAGCGTCCAAAACCCTGATTATTTAACTTGGATTAGATTACAACCCCAATCCCTTAACCATGATTAAATTACATGTTGGGATGAAAAAGCACAAAAACAACCCCCTTTAAACCCATTCGCACACTCGATACATACGGAAATTGCTACACCAACAATGATTTAACTTTGGCGCCACCCACATGCAAAGAATATAACACATACCGAACAAATATGACAATGAAAATAACTAAAATATTATAAGGAAACACAAAACAAGGGAGGAGAATGAACATAAATTGAATTTTACTCAAATAGCAAGTTTGAAATTGACATGCCACGCCTTGGTTCAGAGGTCTTAGTCTCTCTCAAACATGTAGAATGCAACCCATGAATTTCTCTAGTTGCAATTCAATATCTATCTCCTTAATGTCAATTAGACATATATAGTACAACCTATCTCTCTACATATATCAGGATTTAGGCCACATTCCTTACATAATTAAACTATTTATAACATCCTCCCATGTCCTTTCATTATCCAACTTGAAGGCCAATTTCCCTTCATTATTGATTCCCCTTCTACAATGACGCCCCTTCATATTTCTTTATATAGTGCATGGGATATTTTCCTCTTAATTTTTTTTCCCCTCTTAGTTTTGCAAGATTTTGTTGGGAATTTAGTAGCCAAGAAAAGAAATTATTCCACCCAATATATAGTACAAGGTTCCAACACCTACAACCCACTTCCACAACAACTGTTCTTTTTAATGTGTATTTCTCAACAAGATTATGCAGCACACTAACTCCTCTTAATATATATACTTTGGTATCTAAGACATTTAGTCTTCCACAAAAACTTAACAATTAGCCTTCTTATTTACGTATGCCAAGCAAACTAACTGGAATATTTATATAAAATGGGGAAAAGAAAATTTGGGGGTGATGTCGATTTCTTGAAACCAAGGATGCTCCTACATCAATATTCTTTTTCTCCTCCTCTAAATCTATGGCCTTCGATTTTGTGTGCACAGTGAGATCTATAACACTAGAGTATCTGTGTTATACTTATCTTCATCCCTCGATCTTGTGCTAGAAATTATTCTTGAATTTGTGCCAAAAGAAACTCATATGTGTAACATTTTAATGGAATGTGAGGTTTTCTTGTAGAACTCACATAATTTACCAATCAACTTCTATTGCCTCCATTTGCAATAATTTGCAACCTTCTTTGGGATGGAAAAATTATGGTTGTCTGGTGCAATTTTATCTTAGCTATGTTTGATTGTTGTTCTTTGGTGCATAATATTAATTATTGCAATACATTTTATCTATGTTTATTGCATTAGTCATTATAATGAGGACTTTTATTTGGGTTCTTAACATGGAACTTCTCATTATTATTGAGGTAAACCTATATGTGTCCTTAAGATATTTGATTGGTAGAATGTGAGATTGATTTGGATATGTTGATGAAATATACGCTTATACTTAAGGGCTAGGTTGCACTTGATCTCCTATATAGTTATACAAACTATAAGGTCATGGAACGCGTTTGTGTCGTCTCTAGTAAATTGCTCAAAACAGTGACACGACAATTACATTACATATTATAATCTTCAATATAATGCTTCAACAAATAATATATGTTATGCATGGCCTCCACAAACTTTATATAAGTTGTTGTCAACTCATCTTGGACTATGCACTATCATATATGGGAATCGCATTGGGCCTCTGTGGTCAAGGACATCCTCATGACTAAAAATATAATTTTATCTATAGCATTGAAGATGTTGACTTCAAAATATGGTCAAAGTGCACAAAGCCACTCCTCAAGTGCATTCACATTAATATTTCCTCCAACAATAAGAATGTTTAGGTTTGCATGTACCTTGAAAGGAATATGGCATCCAAATGGATTTGATCCATGCTATGTATAGGTGGAAATTACTTATTGGGGTGTGATTCTATGTAATATTTCTACAAACTAGTTAAGAAAAATTTCATGTTCCTTTTGAACTACAACTTCCATTTGCATGGCTTTGATACAATCTTTATTCTATGAGCCAATAGAGTGATTAATGCTAATATTTATTACCATTTTGAGTCATGATTAATGTAGAAGAAGGTTGGATGGGGGAGTCAAATACACCCCATGCTCCTTGTACTCAGACTATCTCCACATGGATGTCCAACATGAGCAAAGCACTAACCAAGTCATTCTATTAAGATAATGTCATTTGATTGTTGGTATGGAGTATCATGAAGGTGTTTGAGATCTCATACCAAATATCAAACTTCAAGGGGGGTTGAGGCCCTTGAAGAATGGTTACCTACTAACATATGTGTCAAGACTTAAATAGATCTAAGATAAACTACAGTGTAAGATAATAGAATGTAATGTTGTTAAAGATTAAAAACATGTTAATGAAAGTGCAAAAAGGATAAGGTGTCTAACCATGTGATGAATATAGAATATTAATAGTAATACAATGCTAAGAAGAGTAGTGTGCAATGTTTATTTTCAAATAGAAAAATATATATTTGTATTAAATAAATTTGTGATTAAACCATCCAACATGATGATACAAATTTGGAAGATCCAGTCTTTACTGTTCTAGAAAAAATCCAACAATTTTTTTCTTCATGTTAACAACATTATCTAGCTCGATAATACTATATCTATTACATTCTAGACAACATGTGTAATGCCTGACAAATATTTGTTAGGATATTTATACATTTAGAAGTTACGTATTATCAACTTGGTCTTAAATGTGTTTTTAGGTCAAGTGTCTTTCTTTAGTATGCATTTGTACTTATGTAATTTAATGGTCATGATACATTATGGACATTAAGTGATCAGATGGTTAATCTTCACCTCGATCTTAATGACCATCAATTCGTGGCTCAACACTTGATTGGTTGATTATATCTATATAAAGAGCATGGAAAATCATTTGTTGATGATAGATTATGAGAAACTCATATGTAAATTATTTTTCCTTTTGCATTAATATATTGCCTCAAGTACTTGTTCGACTGGGGTCATGGACTATTTCCCTTTCTCATGGTTTTAACCATTTAAAACATTGGTGTGTCAATTTGTGATATGTTTGTGTGAATGGTTGCTTGAGGTGTGAAGCCTATGTGTAAATACCCTATTTTAGTCGAACATGGTATCAAAACACTTATGAAGACCCACTCTTATTGTTGATTGAGATCTTGAACCTGTGTAGTTATGCATCAAAGAATTTATGGATTATGTTATTTATGTGTGTTTATGGGCTAAGAGTGGTGCTCCATTGTGCTTGGAGTGCATATTTCATTTAGAAATGTTGTTTGTTTCACCTGAAAAGGTTTCCATTTACCAAATATACAACCAATATTTTATTAGATCTGGAGGTATATTGATTATATTTATGGATTTTTTAAAAATCCATCTCACATTGTTTCGTATTGGCATTTTGGTTTTCTATTTTATTCATGGTTTTACCTCTTTTAATCATGTTTATACATTTTGCATGCATTCTATGTGAACTCAACAAATCAAACGCATAGCAGAAAGAGTTTTCTTGACTGTGTATGCTCTTTATTGTGCGCCTTGTGCAAATTCGGTAAACCATAAATAATGAGAAAATTTGCATTTTCCGAATAAGTTAACCAAGGTCTAACCCCAAATTTGAGAATTTTTCGTTTTGAAATTTAGTTTTTGTTGGTGTTTGGTTGTGTAAAAGTGCCTTGCAAGACAAAAGCAAGGTTTTTTGGTTAGAGACACTCTCTGACAAGAACAAAGACAACAACAACTCCATTCTTGTTCGTGATATTTTTATATCTTTTGTTTAACTCACTTGGTTGAAAGTTACTTTATTAAGTAAGAGGTCAATAACAACAACAATAAATCCATTCTCCTTCACAAGATTATTATATCTTTTGTTTAACTCATTTGGTTGAAAGTTACTTTACTATGTAAAAGGTTTTGAGTTCAAAGTGAATTTATAGGCAAAGTTAGAAAAAGGGAGAAATTATTAATTGTGCTCCCATCACCATGTGGGTCAACCTTTTCCTACCATGTGGCTCTTTGGTTTCATTTTATGCATTTTCTTAAAAAGGTATAACTTTGATATTCAAAGTTTGCTTTTAGTGCCCTTGTGTTTAAACTACCTATTTTTTCAAGATATTTGTATTTAGACCATCAATTTCTATTTTTGAAGACATATTGCTTACATATTATAATATGGATAGTCCAAGTGATATTCTGCTTATTGGTACCAACTATTTCTCATGGAGATCCCATATGGAGGATGTCCTATGAAGTAAGGGACTTTACCTGACTATCTTGGGAAAAAAATTCCCCCACTGAAGCCTCAAAGAAATCAAAGTGGTATAATAAAAGTGATGAAGCACATGGATTAATAGGTATGCCCATCTCTAATGAATTACAATTTCACTTTCAAGTAAATGACAAACCATATGTGGGTTGGAAAAATTTGGAAACCATATTTGATCAACATAATGAGATTCAAGCTCACCAACTTGAAAAGTAGTGGGTAGCTTTAGATCCAAGTGATTTCTCTTGCATTGAAGACTACCTATCTCAATTCAAAACCCTTAAACCCCTTGTTGAAGAATGCAATATACCTAAGCCAAATAAGCAATGCATTTTTTATATTCTTTCTAAGTTTGAAAATCCTTATTATATTTTTGTATCTACTTTCACTCCACCATAGAAGCTCAAGGGTATACTTATAAAGGTCCCACCCTTGAATACTTTTGTAATTCTCTAATTATAGAGAAAGACAAGCTCTTACATCTTGGAGTGATCAACACTGTTGATGCATCTAGCAAAGTATTAATGGTACAATA
Source organism: Larix kaempferi (assembly GCA_027924585.1). NCBI lineage: Eukaryota > Viridiplantae > Streptophyta > Pinopsida > Pinales > Pinaceae > Larix > Larix kaempferi. The sequence goes on from BSBM01000910.1 coordinate 26,425,097, forward strand.
GAAGGATAAATCTAAGCATCCAAGGAAGTAACAACCTCACAATAATAAGCAAATCAAGGGTCTTAAACTCTCTCAACAAGTCCCTACATCCAACAGTGATAAAGGCACTAAATCAAAAGGTAAAAATACTAAATGACATTGCCAATTTTGTGTTAACATTTAATATGCTAAGACAGAAAATAACAGCATTACATTCCATTTCACAATAATAGCATATACAGGATCACTGAAGAAACAACAAGCACAGCATAAACACAAGAGACACAGATTTATTCTGGGAAACCCTCATGGGGTAGAAAACCCAGCAAAGCTTCCTCAATATAGATGACCAACAATATACAAAGATGCAAACCAAAGACATGATCTCCTCCTCCACCATAGCAGACCTCTCCTCCACAAGTGCGCTACTCTCAACTGAGTGAGTGTGTGTGAAATGAGGAATACACCTCCTCTATTTATACACTACTTCGACTTGTCTTTTACACAAATCATGTAGGCTCGTATTTAACCAATGGGTTAAATACCCCACTACAACTGACTGGGCCGACCCCTCTAGGGTGGTCTAATAACCCTTTGACCCACATAACACATATAGGGCCGACCCCCACTAGGGAAGTCTAATAACCCGAGTTACCACATTCCGACGGAGGAATAAACATCTCCGGATATACTTTCACGGAGGAATGAAACTTCTCCGGAATAATAAAGTACAATTATAATATTCTTTGAAGTTACAATATCTCAACACTCCCCCTTAACGAGAAGGATATTATAACAGCATCTGCACGAGCAAGGAGTCATCAACATCATACATGATACATCTATAAATCATTGGAATCTTTCTCAACATCATCGGTAACTCAAGCAGTTACTGGAACATCTTTCAATACTGGAACATCAACATCTTCAGTACTAAGTCTTTATCTTCTGCAGCACTCGAACATCTACAACAACATCAACATCTGGATCCTCACGATCATCAGCATCGTCATCATACGATCATCAGCATCGGGATCATCTCGATCTACAGCATCTGGATCATCACGATCTACAGCATTTGGATCATCTCGATCTACATCATCTGGAGCATCTCGATCTACAGCATTTGGATCATCACGATCTACATCATCTAGATCATCTCAATCTACAGCATCTGGATCATCTCGATCTACAACATCTAGATCATCTCGATCTACAACATCTAGATCATCTCGATCTACAGCATCTGGATCATCTGTATTAGTATCCACACCAATACATCTATCATCAAAACATGTATTCTTACTAATACATATATCATCAAAAGCATGTATTCTCACTAATACATCTATCATCAAAAGCATGTATTCTCACTAATACAAGTATCCTCACCGATACAAGTATACACAACAGCAACATACCCTGCAACACACATGATCCAATTACGGGATGGTCAATCCCTCTCACTTTAGGACATAGGTCCAAGGATGATACAATCCTGATCCACTTACGGGATGATCAATCCCTCTCAATTTAAGACATCTATCATGTCTATGGACGATGCAATCCAGATCAACTTACAGGATGATCAATCCTTATCCTTTTAAGACACCTCACCATGTCTAGGGACGATGCAATCCCAATCGATTAACAGGATGATTAGTCCTTATCACTTTAAGACACCTCACCATGTCTAGGGACGATGCAATCCCAATCGATTAACAGGATGATTAGTCCTTATCACTTTAAGACACCTCACCATGTCTAGGGATGATGCAATCCCAATCGATTAACAGGATGATTAGTCCTTATCACTTTAAGACACCTCACCATGTCTAGGGACGATGCAATCCCAATCGATTAACAGGATGATTAGTCCTTATCACTTTAAGACACCTCACCAGTTCTAGGGACGATGCAATCCCAATCGATTAACAGGATGATTAGTCCTTATCACTTTAAGACACCTCACCATGTCTAGGGACGATGCAATCCTAATCGATTAACAGGATGATTAGTCCTTATCACTTTAGGACATAAGTCCAAGGATGATGCAATCCTATCATGTACATTTTGAACCAAACGCTCAGGGACGATGCAGTCCTATATACGTCCACTAAGGACCATATTCTCGAAGACATCTGTCTACGAATCACTTTAGGACTGAAGTCCAGGGATGATAGAATCCTTATCGTTCGCTAGGAACAGCATTCTCGAAGACATCTGTCTACGGATCACTTTAGGACTGAAGTCCAAGGATGATACAATCCTCCATCGTTCGTTAGGAACCGCATTCTCGAAGACATCTGTCTACAGATCACTTTAGGACTGAAGTCCAAGGATGATACAATACCCCATCGTTCGCTAGGAACCGCATTCTCGAAGACATCTGTCTACGGATCACTTTAGGACTGAAGTCCAAGGATGATACAATCCTCCATCATTCGCTAGGACCCGCATTCTCGAAGACATCTGTCTACGGATCACTTTAGGACTGAAGTCCAAGGATGATACAATCCTCCATCATTCGCTAGGAACCGCATTCTCGGAGACATTTGTCTACGGATCCTTTTAGAACATGTGTTGAAGGATGATGCAATCCCCTCGTCAACTTAGACCCTGTCTAAGGACCATCCACCAACCTCTCTGTCGGCATCACCAATATAGGTATCCACATCATCGACCTCACTGTCGATGTAGGAAATCTCGTCATAAGTGACCACATCACTCCCCCTCTCGAGGAGGGTCCTACCAAGCTTGTCTCGGAAAATACTCAAACTTTTCTTGAGGTAGAGGTTTGGTTAGTACATCGGTAACTTGTTCACTTGAGGTAGAGGTTTGGTTAGTACATCGGCAACTTGATACAAATTCAAACTTTATAGTTCCTTTCTGCTCCATATCATGGAACACTGGATTCTCTGCCATCTTGATACAACTCTGTTTGTCACATAGGATCATAGTTGGGTCTATCTCTAAGTCAAACAATCCAGAAGCCATACTGCTTCACAACTAGCATAGCAAGCAGCTATGTATTCTGCTTCAGTTGTGCTGAGAGCCACACTAGACTGCTTCCTGCTATACCACGAGATCATGGCTAATCCCAGACAATAACATCCTCTCAATGTGCTCTTCTTGTCTGATACACTTTCTTCCCAATCAACATCTGTGTAATCATCTGAAGTCATGATCTCCAAGATAGCATAGATCAAAGTCTATCATATCCTTTAGATGCCTCATCACATGCTTTTGCAACTATCAGGTGAACATATATAGTTTCCACTAGATACTGACTCAAGGTGTTCTCAGCAAGGTATATATCTGGCCTGGTATTTGTCAGATACATCAACGACCCAATAATATGTCTGTACAGAGTTATATACTCTAACTCTGATGAGTCATTCATTAACAGCTTCAAGTTTGAAATCCATGAGAGTGGTCATTCCAACATATCAAGTCCTTTTAATATTTCTCGGCATACTTTCCCTGGTTGAGAAAGATTCCTTCTGAGCCTTTCCATACTTCTAGACCTAGAAAGTAATGCATCAATCTGAGATCTTTCATTTTCATTTCTGCAGCCATCTATCTGTGCCATCTCTCGTCAGATGGGTCTACTGATATGAGCCTCAACATCATTCGAACTTTGTGGTGAGTTCCTTCTTGCATCTGTGTATAGAAATCATATTCAACCTTGTAGCAAAGGTTGAGATCCACATCACCCATGGTGATCATTAAGCTCATCAATTGATTATCGATCCTGGGTACCCATACAGAACCTGATTCACACTTCTTCTTTAATTACACCATTAAGAGAATGGTCTCATCTATCCACTTGGAGCAAACATCTCATCATGATTCTCTTCCTCTTTCTAAGAGAAACTTCTAGCCACAAGCCTTCTATAGTGTGTTCGATTTGTAAATCCTTTTGTTGAACATCCATCGCTTGTTCAGTGTTCATATTCATCATGATCTTTCCTACAAATCAAAATTAAGTACATGATTAGGAATATTTCATAATCATGAAATCATGATAACCTATTATGCATACAGATATCATTTACATAGTTATGCAACTATTTTGACCAATACATTGGCACAACACTTTTCCATATCCTGTATGCATACAGTGGCTATCTAAATGCCTTCCATCTCTACCAGAACATACTATCGAGAGTGTGCACAGCTCTCAGCATGTCAGCAAAGAGGTTTCATTCTAGACAAGCAACAATGGAATGTTTGTCCAACTTACCAATCATATGCATATTAGTAGTATATTGTCCAATGCTCTATGAATGTTTACACTCAACATGATATATTCTAGGAATACAAATATACATACAAGCAATATCATTTACTATTTCAAATAACAACTCAAATACTTATCTTTTATGTTTGTGCGGTTGCCTCCCGCTTGATCTTCTATATGTCTTTTGAACTTCTATTCATTCTGTACCACTGTGCATGCTCAAGTGTGCACTAGTGTCATCCTCATGATCTCATACACAAACATACATTCATTAGTATATTCTCAATATTATCAAAACATTCTAATTCTAAATAATCTTGAATATGTATAGTCATGATCATTAGTATTCAAGGTTTCAAGGAAGTCTTCTTTTACTCATGCATATTCTTGTTTGATCATAGTACTCTTCTGGTTAATTAAATCATCAAGATAAGAGACATAATATGCATAAACCCTTGATTACTAACTTTATGAATAAGCATAACCAATCATACCAAGTATACTTATCTAAGGGATCCTAACACAAGGTAAGATTCTAACTTGACATAGGAAAACATACCTGGATTAGTATACCTGCTTAGTTATGTACAACATACCTAAACAATCTATTCATTGATTTAGAGATCCTGAGCTAGAACCTACATGTCTCATAGGTTAAGCATAATATAACAAAGTCATACATACCTCGTAAGTAGAACAAATATTATGGATGAGTCTTTGTCTTCATGTTGTCATGGTCATGGAACTTGATTTGTCTTTTGTGATGTACCTGTATCTTGTTAGCAGACAACATCAACCTCACACAACACCATAATGTATTAGTACAATCATATAGCCCTAATCAATGAATGTATGCATTCATACTGTTACTAGGGTGATAAGACAATTCTAACATTAATCAAGATTGTACTAATAAATAATATGAAGACAAACACATTATGAACGTAATCAAGGATCAGATTTCAAGACATACCTGAACCTCCTTAAGTCATACCTGTCGAGACTTCTTGTAGTCTTCTTATGTAAGGCCTTAGCCTCAACTCCCCCTGAAACTTGATCTGGAGCTTGATTAGGGTTTTCTAGAGAAACCCTAAAAATTCAATTTTTGACTTTCACACTTCTGAATGGATGGAAGGATGTGTCTTGCTGAGCTGATCAAACTAGCATACTTCAATTTTGAAATCTCCAAAATTTGACCCCTCAAAATTGCCTTTGAAACTTCTAGATCTTCTGGACAGGAACCCGAACTAGGGTTTGATGAAGCCCACCCTTCTGTCCAATCAAAAGGTTCGATCCAAGCCTCTAAACTTCTATTTTTCTGAGGAGCTTCCAGCCATGGTTACAGACTTAAAAAATTCCAACTTTTGCTGAAGCCCTAATTTTCCATCTTTCCGATCAAAATCCCGAACTGGGGTTTGATCAAGCCCGGTCTTCTACCCAACCAAAAAATTCGATCTTAGACTCTAAATTTCGATTTTCTTGAGTAGCATTCAGCCGTGGATTCCGATTCCAAAAATTCTAACTTTCTCCGAAACCCTAAATTCTGGAAGCCATGAATGAAGGTGCTCCAAAAATAATTCTGTTTTGACAGAAATATGTACCTGATTGTTTCTGCTATAACTCCGAACTTTTCGCTCCACAGGGTCTGAAAACTTTTTCTGTGGTAGCCTGACCTATCATCTTTCCATCCCGACAGGTCTGACCTCAATTGGATTTTCTGAGAGAGAGTTATGCCAAGTGTCGCAATGTGACCTGTTTATGGGATAAAACAGGAGAGCGAACTTGTATGGCGTGCCACGTGTCATTGGTTCAGCTTCGGCCTCTGAAAATGTTTCCTGAGATATTACAGTCTGTGTACTACCTATCACTTTTTACGAAATTTCATTTGGAGCTTCCTAGCCCAAGTTATGCCAAGTGTCGCAACGTGACCTGTTTATGGGATAAAATAGGAGAGCGAACTTGTACGGCGTGCCACGTGTCACTGGTTCAGCTTCGGCCTCTGAAAAAGTTTCCTGAGATAGTAGAGTATGTGTACTACCTGTCACTTTTTACAAAATTTCATTTGGAGCTTCCTAGCCCAAGTTATGCCAAGTGTCGCAATGTGACTTGTTTATGGGATAAAACAGGAGATCGAACTTGTACGGCATGCCACGTGTCACTGGTTCAACTTCGGCCTCTGAAAAAGTTTCTTGAGATAGTACAGTCTATGTACTACCTGTCACTTTTTACGAAATTTCATTTGGAGCTTCCTAACCCAAGTTATGACCTTTTTGCCTAGGTCACCTGATTTTGACTGAGATCTCGAAGAGGCAGAAACCCTAACTTGTACTGATCATAACTCACAAAGTACAACAAATATGAGGGTGCCCTTTGGACACAAGGTACCTGGGGATGTAATATACGACCTGTAAAGGTTTTAGATCCTGAACCTTCGCCAAAATGGATTTATAGTGAAAGTTCCACGATGACTGGTTTTTGCTATATAAAACCCTAACCTTCAAATTGTCGCAAGAGAAGCAAGTGTCGTAAGTGCCATACATTGCCTTCCTTCGGGTTAGCTCTGATACCATGTTAATATTTAATATGCTAAGACAGAAAATAGCAGCATTACATTCCATTTCACAATAATAGCATATACAGGATCACTAAAGAAACGACAAGCACAACATAAACAAAAGAGACACAGATTTATCCTGGGAAACACTCATGGGGTAGAAAACCCAGCAAAGCTTACTCAATATAGATGACCAGCAATATACAAAGATGCAAACCAAAGACATGATCTCCTCCTCCACCATAGCAGACCTCTCCTCCACAAGTGCACTACTCTCAAGTGAGTGAGTGTGTGTGAAATGAGGAATACACCTCCTCTATTTATACACTACTTTGACTTGTCTTTTACACAAATCATGTAGGCTCGTATTTAACCAATGGGTTAAATACCCCACCACAACTGACTGGGCCGACCCCTCTAGGGTGGTCTAATAACCCTTTGACCCACATAACACATACAGGGCTGACCCCCACTAGGGAAGTCTAATAACCCGAGTTACCACATTCCGACGGAGGAATAAACATCTCCGGATATACTTTCACGGAGGAATGAAACATCTCAGGAATAATAAAGTACAATTATAATATTCTTTGAAGTTACAATATCTCAACATTTTGTGGGCAAGATGGTCATGTGGAATCTAAGTGTTTCAAGAAAATGGAAGCCTTGGAAGCAACAATAAAGAAGCAAAACATCAATATTAATACTTCTTTTAATATTCTTCTCATGGGTATGCACTTTTTGCTTTTGTTTTTTTGTTCAACACAACTTCTATTTCTTCTTCTTCTAATGGGTGGCTCATTGATTATGGAGCATCTTATCATATGGATAGGGATAAAGACATTTTTTTGCTCTAAATTATGAATGTAAGACCAAACAAATATTTGTTTGTGATAATAGATATATTAGTGTTGTAGGGTTTGGAACAATTCAACTAGATGATGGTCCTTTCAAAGATGTATTATGTGTTCCAAGTCTTTCCTACAATCTTTTGTTAGTCTATGAGATCACTCATTTTGGTGAAGGTAATACTATAGAGTTTTCACCTCACTAAGTTCTAATCAAGGATTTTGAAGATCCTAAGCATGTCCTAACATCTAGAATTGTTGATGATATTACCAAGTTGTACATATTTGACAAATTTGGGTCATCATCTTTTCCATTAGTTTTTATTGCTCATGGAGATGGCTTGAACAAACTTTGGCATGAACAATTTGGTCATCTAAACTATCGCGTATCGCTCATTGCAACAACTATGTAATCATAAAATGGTGACTAGTCTTCCTCTCATTTTTTTATAGAGATGGAATTTGTTTTGGGTGTGTTCTCACAAACATCATCAGGACACTCTTGACAAGCATGCCTATTTCCATGCCTCAACCCACATGCAGCTTGTTCACAGTGTTTTGTGTGGTCCTCTTTATTTTGATTCTTTCTCTGGGTTCAAGTACTTCTTAACTTTCATTGATGACTTATCTAGATGCACTTGGGTTTACTTCTTAAAACTTAAAAGTAAATATTTTGACATGTTTTTCGCCTATAATACCCTTGTAGAAAAACAATATGGACATCATATACAAAAGATAAGAACCAATAATGGACAAAAATATGTAAACAATGAATTTACAAATTATTGCACTGCATAGGTCATTCAAATACAACATATTGTTCAATAGACACCGTATCAAAATGGTGTTGTTGAGATAAAAAAAATCACACATTAAAGGAAGTGGAAAATTGTATGATCCAATCTATGGGATTAAGTCCTGATTTTTGGGCAGAAACCATTACCTGTGCCAACTACATAGTCAATTGCACTCCCATAAAGAATTTAAAATATATAAAAATGGAAGAAGCATGGAGTAAAATTAAATAATATGTATGCCACTTTCATGTGTTTGATAGTGAAGCATGGGCTCACATTCTTGATACAAAATGGAAAGCATTACAACCTAAGAGTGAGAAGTGCATTTTTGTTGGATATTCTAAATATTTCAAAGGTTATAGACTTCTTCAAACTCAATCCAATGAAATTATTAATAGGAGAGATGTTAAATTTGATGAAAAAATCTAGACCTATAAGCCTAATTCAATGTTTGTGCCATCTTCAACTTGCAATCCATCTTTGGAGATTGTGCCATCTTCAATTCCCAACTTCTCTTCTAGTAGTCATATTCAAGTTTCTTCTTTAGATAATGATAGTGAGCATTAAAATCCACCTCTGCATGCTCACCTTCCTCTAGTTGGGCCCATTGAACATGACCTTGCATCAACACCATTGCTTCCTAGATGGGCATGTACAACACGAGAAGCAATTGGTGTTCCTACATATCAATGTTGAACACGTTCACAGTTCCAGCAAATATATTTTCTTTTGGCTCAACTTTCAGAGACTCGTGATCGAAAAACATTAGTAGAAGCTTCCGGCCATCCAAATTGGGACACAACAATGAATGAAAAATGCCATTACTTAATGGAAAACAATACTTGGTATCTTGTACGTTTTCTGAAAGGAAGAAAACTTGTTAGATCTAAACGGGTATATAGAACTAAATATGCATTAGATGGAAGTGTTGAAAGACTTAAGGAAAAGTTAGTTTCCTAAGGATTTTCTCAAGTTGAAGGAATAGACTATAATGAAACCTTTTCCCCCATTGCCACAATGAACTTCATCCTCCTTGTTCTATCCCTTGTCTACTTCACATAAATGGGAGGTCCGTAAAATGGATGTCAAGTCCACCTTTTTACATGGGGATCTACAAGAATAAATTTGCATGGAACAACATCTTGGCTATGTTCATAATGACTCCAACCCTGTTTGTTTCCTTAAGAAATCTCTCTATGGCCTTAAGCAAGCTCCTTGGGCTTGATATGCTAAAATAAATAACTTTCTTCCTGACGCCAATTTTTCCACATGTCATTTTGACCCTAATGTCTATACCAAGAAAGTGGCAAACCATCTTATACTTCTTGTTGTTTATGTTTACCTTATTCTTACTAGTAGCAACCCTAAGCTTTTAACCCATGAGAAATCTAACCTTAAGAATAAATTTGAAATGATCGGCTTAGGACATTTGCATTATTTTCTTTGCCTCCAAGTCTTGAAAACCAATGAAGGAATTTTTTTTTCTCAAATAAAGTATGCTTGTGACATTCTTCATCTCTTTCATGTGGAAGATTGTAAATCAACCCCATATCCCTTCCATTCTAGAGTCAAACTTATTTCCACCTATACTACACCCAAAGTACATGCCACCTTGTATTGTTAGTTAGTTGGTAGTCTTTTGTACTTGACTTGTACCCATCCTAATATTTCCTTTGTTGTTGGTCTTGTTGCCTAGTGTATGAAAATGCCATATGAAAGTAATTGGAAAGAATAAAAAATAATGCTTCCGTATATATGGAATACAATTCTATTTAGGATTCATTATATCTGAGGGGGCACTCCTACGTTGGTTGGTTTCAACGATTCTAATTGGGATGGAAACCCTCTACTATAAGTTATGTTTTCAATCTTGGTTATGGACTTGTCATTTGGGCTTGTAAGAAACAAAAAACTCTTGCTCTTTCCTTAATGGAAGCAGAGTATCAATTTATAGTTAATGCAAGTCAAGAATCCCCATGGCTTTGATAGATCCTTTAAGAATTTGGATTCCATTAGTAGCATCCGACTACCATCTCGTGTGACAATCAAAGTGCCATCAAGCTCATCAAAGATTCAGTTCAACATTAGCGCAACAAACACATTGAGTTATAGATGCACTTCATTTGACAACTTAATTAGGATCGACTTCTCAAAGTGCTATTTTTCTTTGCAAATGATCAAGATGCAAACATATTCACAATTATGTTACATAAGCAAATTTTTCTAAACTTAGATCTATGTTAGGAGTGTGGGAATTTGTCATTGATGGGGGATAGGCTCTAATGCCTCCTTCCTTCTCCTATCATGTCACCTTTGTAAATCCTTCAATCATATCCCAAGTTGTTCCTAAATTGGGGTGTTAGGATGTTTAGACACTTAGGAGTTAGTTAAGATCAACTTGGTCTAATGTGTCTTTAGGTAAAGTGTGTTTCTTTAGTATGCATTAACATGTATTTGCACTTATGTAATGGCCACGATATGTTCTAGACATAAAGTGATACGACAACTCATCTTCACCTTGATCTTACTGACTATTGATTTGTGGCTTAGAATTTTATTGGTCCATGATCTCTATTTAAAGAGCATGGAGGGTCATTTGATTGATGATCGATTGTGAGAAAGTAATATGTAAATTATTTTTTTCTTGTGCATTAATACATATTGCCTCAAGTTGTTGTTTAGCTAGGGACGTGGAATATTGTTTCCTTCTCTAAGGGCTTTAACCACATAAAGCATTAGTGTGTCGATCTGTGATATGTTTGTGTGAGCATTTGCTTAAGGTGTTTGACCTGTATGGAAGTACATTGTTTTCGTTGAAAATTTGTCCTACTAAAAAAACATACTTGCAAACCATATTACTAATATTGGAAATTTAAAAAGGGCCTTTCCCATAGCAATTCTTTCCACCATCCTTGGAGGCCTCAAACTCCTTGGACTAGTTCATTTCTCAATTTGTTGTATATTGTGTTGTTGCCTCCTTTTCTTCTTTCCATTGCTTTAGCCAATAGAGACCATTTGAATGTGATGGAGAAAAATAAGAATGTGTTACTTCCTTTACTAATTTCCTTCATGTGTCCAATTACTCCACCCTCTCCAAAATCCCTTTCATCTCTTCATCCATTTCTTTAAGCCTAATACTATTGTTTCACCCTGTAATATGTGTTCTTTGTTGCCTCAATTTTATGCTTTCTAGTTGGATTTGCACCTCCTCTATTCACTAGTTCCAGGAGTATTTTCATCCTCATGTCGTGTCTCCCAATTTATTTTCCATTTGTCCAATTTCCTTACTGATAAACCATGACATTCCTACAATTCTTTTGTGTGCCTCTCACAAAGCCCGATGCCTCTATGCAGGTTAGATACTTCACACAATGCACATCAATTTAGATGGATATGGTTTTCCATGCTACCAACCTGGATCAAAGCTTCAATACAATGGATACAAAACCCTTTATATATCCCAAATTTCCTAGTATTCGTGTGAACTTTGATGCAAAGTGGAGGGTGTGAAGGTCCCCCATGCATAGCGTTTAACCTATCTTCAAAGACCCATATGTAGGCGACATAAAGCAAATAGATGAGCTTTCTATCAACAACGAATGAGGCCATACTAATCAAACAAATATCCCAACAATGCATAAGTTTGACATCCATACTCACATTTGAGTTAATCCCACACTCTATGTGATGTCCCATCTCTTCAAATGAGTGGAAAACTTGAGGTGATTGAGTACTAGGCTCAGTACAAGCCTTCGTTACCACTTGTCTTGATTATGGGTCTGTATTTTGACCTAGGTTTAAATTATAAGTCTCATGGGAAGTGGTTAAGGTCTAATGCACCCCCCCCCCCTTTTAAATTTCCCTCTCTCCAAACTTGTTGCAATATTCACTTACCTCAATGTTTTGCTTTCTCAAGACCTAATAATAGGCTATAAATTCAAATCTTTTTACTAACAATTTTGCTCATTGTAGTAACACAAGAAGAGTAGGATCCTTCGGACTTGAGTTGTGATACATATGACTGATGATTTAGTTGAGTCGCCTATAATTGTTCTTTCCTTGATCCCCTCCTATTTGACAAACAACAATCCTTGATATAGGAATAAGAACTCTTATTAGTTATTGATTGTTTCGCCTAAACCCAAACAAAGACAATTTTCTGCATTCCATCAAAATGAAAAATAATCCCCCGCTCCTATAGCCACTAAGTATTGTGCAATGTTATTAAGCCAGATAAATAGAGATAATGCATACATTTTGCATACAATGAACAATGAAGGAATTCTAAGCACAGTATTGCATTATAACAAAATTACTTGAAATATTATTTATTATTCTCTTAGTTAATTTTTTGTAATTAAATCTGTTTTTGGAATAAAACAAGTGAATACAGTATTCAATCGGATACAGTATTCAATCGGAGTATAAATATCTTTGGGGATAATTACAGTTTTATTGTTCTTGGTCTTTCTCCTTTTGCCTCCTTTGTGAAAAGAGCCTCATGGAGACGAATTTGAGCAAAGAAGATGAACTGAATCACCAAAATATGCAGGCCATGGTGCGCTCTACCAGAGCTCTTCATCTATTGCTGTCGTTGCAGTCCTTGTCCTCAGGTATGCGGAGATTTTTCTGACCCGACAGTCGCTCTTTATTGTCCTTTATTTCTTTACTTTGTTTCTTTATTCGCAAGCAATTGCAGGAAGGAACCTAAAGTCCAAGCACAAGATTTCTGCATACGCTGAGGAGTCTCAAATGTATTCGGAGGTATAGATAATAGAATGAAGCACGGCCTGATGCTTTAGATTCAAACGAATTTCAGTGATAATGCTTCCGGTTTGTGTTCCTTTCGGGTTAAGGTAATCTGATGTGATTTCTGCATACATCATTTCTGCATTGAATGACAGAAATATGAGCGGCTGATAGGAGCAATAAGGGTGCTAGAAGACGATCTTCGAGCAGAGCGCCGCAAGCTTAAACTTCTCAACACCTACAATGCGTATGCCGATATCGCCCGGCTTTGTTTATTCATAGCTGGAACCTGTGCAATACTGGTTTTCCTTTCTTAATTTGGTTCTTGCTTTATCTCTGTCTTAATAACAGACTTCAAATAGCCATTTTACCCCAATTGTGGCCATATTGTATTTTGCTCAAGAACGAAAGGGTGAAGTTTTTGAATCGAATGAACTTTCATTTGTTTCAGCAATTTACAATACTGTACTGCTTGGGGTTTGGTTTGGTTAGTCGCGCAATGGGTTTTTCTTACATGACAGAAGTAATGGGAATTTGTTTACAACCTGGATCTCAGTAGTAGTGGGCATTTTTCAACAACCTGGATCTTTTCTTTAAGATATGTTTGTTTGAGAAATTAAGCTAATCTTAAGAATGTTTCCTTAAATATTATTACCCCTTTGTGTGTGATGCCTGTCAAAGTCCATGGGTATCTTTGGTGGCAATCAATAACCAGCCTGCGGCAGAGCCTTAAAGCCTCTGCCAGGCATCCTGTGGCTTTCTGCAACTCACGCAAAGGATAACCAACACAACCTGTGTAAAGGATAACTAGCGCATCTCCATTCTTTCACAACACCTGTAACTTCTCACTAAGCGTAACCAGTGTGGATTCCAAACCCTACACAACTTATGTGAAGGATAAATTACACAACACATTGATGAAAATTATTGTTGGTATATATTTTAAATACATAGTCTTTAATTAATTAATTAATGTCAACCTAGTATCTTTGAGACTCCTACATAGGTGCAGAGTTCCAATGTAGAATGAAGGCTTTGTGTATCCTTCAACACTCTTGAATTTGTGCAACCCAGACACAGTATATATATACCAACACAACACACGTACAACATAACTATTGCATCTCCATTTTTGCACAGTGAACGCAACTTCTCACTAAGTGTAGCCAGTGTGGACTTCAAACTTTTCACAACTTATGTGGGTGATAAATTACACTACACATTGATGGAAATTATTCTTGGTATAGATCTTTAAATACCCAGTCCCTAATTAAGTTTCAGATATGTGGAGTGATGTTCAAATGAACAACATCTGACCTTGGTTGTAATTTATGTCGCAACTAATAATATCAACAACAACCATTATAATCCATGTTTGTGACTTTTCAGTAGAATTGGCTCAAAACTTTTGGTTTTCTCACAAACATAATATACTTAGTGAATTGGTTGCAGTTCAAATATTAGTTTTCAAATAAAATCATTCTCTTAGTCTTCCATAAGCTGTAGAAGTCAAAATATCTGATATAATTATTGAAACAAGTTTATGTCAAGCCCATTTAACTTTTAACTCTAATTCTTAACTCTAAGATAGATGTACTACAAAGTACATTCATTTAGTCTTTTTCGTATCCCTGGTAGTTTTTGAAGCACTTCTTTACATAATCAAATACTTCACATTACATTAACAGACACATATATAATATATACTCATGACAACCATATATCTTTGTCAAGCTTGTTCATTACCATCTTACCTTCACAATACAAATAAACAATTTCCATAACATCTTAGCAGGACAGTAATGACACGTTGGAAAACAAGCACATAATAAGTCTCAAGACTCAACTTCATACAACCTTCAAGTATTGCGTTTTTAATTATATTGTTTGACATCAAAATAGTTATGACCACTATCCATACCATAGGAATGGCATAATGGGAAAGAAGCACGTAAAAATTCTATTTTCCAACAACCTTCAAATATTGAGTTAACGACTCGTATCCATGTGCAGGAGCTTCCAGGTTTTGAGTTTGGATCTTGTTCAATGGTAAATGCATTTGTAGTAACTTTGGTGGGTATCTTCTAGGGTTGATTGCTTGAGGCAAGGGATTTTATCTTGTAATATTCTCAACTAACACAAATATTGATCTAGAGTAAAGTGTGATATGTAGTTTGAGATGCATGTAACACATGATTGTGTTCTAGATATATCTGTGTTAGTGATCAAATTTTATGGATCCAATATATTATCCAGATTCAATGAATAGATACATACATACAATACCTATAATATGAAGTGTTGATGATTTCCCATCTCATTTCTTTGTGATATAGAGCACCTAATGTTGATTTTCTTCTTTAATTAAATGTTAGCTAGGATCTTTAACTGAAAGAATAACAAGCACAACAAAACAGAAGACACATAAAAGTTTTCTTCAGGGAAACCATAAAGGAGAAAACCCCGCAACTTCCTTAGAGATAGAATCGTCACCAATACAATATCACAAAATGGAAAACCCCAAAACAAGATAATCTTCTGCAACTCTCTCTCTTTCTCCTTAGCGAACTTGTCTTCTCTCTCTCACTTATGCGAACTTGCCTGAGTGAGTGTGTGTCCAAATGAGAGAGCCCAGCTTTCTATTTATACTTTACTTTTGGGGTGACCTTTTACCTAACTAGGTCGGCCTCAACTAAACTGACTCGGCCGACTTCTCTAGGAGACTCAATAATACATTTACATTTGACCTTTTAGGGAACTATTGCCCCGACTTACAATGGAGGCTTTTACCTCAATGACCTAGCAAGACTAAGCATAATAATAACATCCCTGAACAGAGGAAAAACATCTCCGTTGGAGGTACAAATAAAATACAATAATAATAACAATACAAAATACAAGGGAATATCTTCCAAAGTTACAATTACAACAACACTCCCTCTTAACTAGGAAGGTATTCTCTTGCCATAGTCATCAACCCCTTGGACACAAGTCTAGACAACGTCATCATCGCTGGAACATCTTCAATGCTAGAACATCATCATCAACATTGGATCATCATCATCGATGCTGCCGCAATCCTCATTTTGTTGATCATTGATTGGTGACATCTCTCGAATCTATTCATCATAGGAAGTTCTACAGAGCCAGCTCTTTTTCATGCTGGATGTAGGCCTAGCTCTCATGTAGGTCTTCATCATCTCTGCGAGCAAGCCATCAAGTAGGTACAGCCCAGGACCAATCATTACATTGCCATAGAAATCACCCGCGTCTCCTACTATCGTCTTTGTATCCAGATCATCTCATCATCACATGGAGCACAACCTAGATGCACATCTCATGTCCCTCAATGGTCAGCGTGCGTCTACCAGCATGGGAGGACAATCATGAGCACCCTAGGTGCATTACGTCCCATGGACCACCTATGCCTTCCACCATGCGAGATTTTTCATAGGCACACACACAATGTCTTATGACCGGTGGACCTCTCAACGTCTCTAGTATGGGAGGACAATCAGGAGCATCCTAGAAGCATTACGTCTTAAGGACCACCTACGCCTACCACCATATGAGAACCAACCCTTACATCTACCAACATGGGAGGACAATCAGGAGCACCCTGGGTGCATTACGTCCCAAGGACCACCTACGCCTACCACCATGCGAGAGCAACTCTATGTCTTCCCCAGCATGGGAGTACAGCCCAGGGCACACGAAGTGCATTACGTCCCAATGGATAACCTGCGTCTTCCACCATGCGAGAACCACTGCATCTATGTCTTCCGGTCTCATCACTCCCTCTTAGGAGGAACCTCGCTCTAGATAATACCAAGCTTCTCTCTGAAGTACTCGAACTTCACTCTGGCTAATGGCTTGGTCAACACATCGGCTATATGCTCGTATGTCGCCACATACTGGAGCTTCACTACTCCTCTCTGCACCATATCCTGGATATAGTGGTACTTGATCTCAATATGTTTCGACTTGTCATGGAACATCGGGTTCTCAGACAACTTCACACAACTCTGGTTGTCACAGAAGATACAATTCGCCTGCAACTGAAGATCAAACAAATCATACAGTAGCTTCCTAAGCCATACTGCCTCGCAACTAGCCGAACAGGCTGCAACATACTCTGCTTCGACTGTACTCAGTGCCATGCATGATTGCGTCCTGCTAAACCAAGAGATCATACCGGATCCCATACCGAAGCAGCATCCTAAAGTGCTCTTCCTATCTATGGCGTTTCCTACTCAATCTGAATCAACATAACCATGCAAGTTAATCTTCTGATTCACCTCATACTTGAGCCCATAGTCAATTGTACCCTTCAGGTACCTGAATATATGCTTTGCAGCAATTAGGTGAACATGTCTCGGATCCGTCAGGAATTGGCTCAGGCTGTTCACAGTAAAGCATATGTTTGGTCTCGTGTTCGTCAAATACATCAATGAACCAATCATTTGACGATACATTGTGGCATCAATTGAATTTGATGAAGCTTCACACAGTAGCTTCAAGTTCGATGCCATAGGTGTGGCCATAGCCTTGCAGTCCATCATTCCAAACATCTTTGGAATCTCTACTACATACTTCCCTTGTCCAAGGAAGATTCCATCCACACTCTGCCACACTTCCATGCCTAAGAAATAATGCATCATACCCAGTTCCTTCATATCGAACTATGCGGCAAGCCTCCTCTTCGTATTTGCAATGAGCTCATCCTCCCCCGTTACAAATAGGTCATTTACATAGAGTAGAAGTATCACTGGATTTCTCACTTCAACCTTGTAGTAAAGGTTGGAATCTGCTTTAATCTTGGTAAAGTCTAAGCTCATCAGGAAGTTTTCCATCCTGCCGTACCATGTCTTGGGTGCATGTTTCAATCCGTACAAGGCTTTATTCAATTTGCACACATGAGTCTTTTTATCATGTGTCTCAAATCCCAGTGGATGCTCCACGTACACTTCCTCTTCTATTACACCATTCAAGAATGATGTCTTGACATCCATCTGTTGTACCTTCCATTTCATCACTGCAACCAATGCCAGTATATATCTAATGGAAGTGTATCTTGCTATAGGTGCAAATGTCTCCTCGTAGTCTATGCCTTCCTTCTGGGAGAATCCACGTGCCACAAACATTGCCTTGTGTTTCTCAATGCTACCATCTACAGCATGCTTGATCTTGTAGATCCACTTCGAAGTCACAACAAACTTCCCTTTTGGTCTTGGAACTATCTCCTAGACATCATTCTTCATAATCAATCGGTAATCCTCGATCATGGCATCCTTCCATTCTTTCTTCTCTGCTGCTTCCTCATAGTTGGAAGGTTCTTTATCAATGATGTCACACAGCAAGGCCACATAGATGGGGTATGGTCTGGGTCTCTTGTTTTCTCTGTGCATCCCATCTAGAGCGCCATACTTCTCTGCATCTTGTATTGCCTCTCGTTCCCATGTTGGTCTTCTCTTGTGGAAGTTCACATGGTGGATCTACAGGTTCTTGTGGTTCTACCATGTTGCGGTCTTCATGATCTTCTGGAATCTCTTCTTCCATCATT
The DNA here is from genome assembly GCA_027924585.1 of Larix kaempferi. Taxonomy (NCBI): domain Eukaryota; kingdom Viridiplantae; phylum Streptophyta; class Pinopsida; order Pinales; family Pinaceae; genus Larix; species Larix kaempferi. The sequence goes on from BSBM01000910.1 coordinate 26,443,830, forward strand.
GTGTCTTTGATTCATGTACTTTAGTTTCTTCATCTTGACTTCATAAATATTCTTGAATGTTATAGCTGAATCAAGTTTCTCTTGTAGGTGATGGTACACGATCTTTCCTACAAGTCAATTTAGTTGTGTGATTAGAAACATTTTATAATTTTCAAAACAAATTCTTATGCATAAAGACATAGGTCACATAGTCATGCAACTATCTTAGGCAATGCTTCAACACAACATTCATCCATATCCCGTATTCATACGGTAACTTTCTAGATGCCTTCCATCTCCACCAGAACATTATTAAGAGCGTACACTACTCCCAACATGTCAGCAAAGAGGTTTCATTCTAGATAAGTAGCAATGAAATGTTGTACAATACCATAGGCCACTTACCCATTACATGTATATTAGTAGTATATTGTTCATCAATGCAATCACTTTAATATGCGTAACACACTTCCTAAATCTAGGAATATAAATCATTTAAGTAATGACAATTCAAATACTTATCTTTTTTTGTTTGTTGGGTGGACTCCCTCTTGATCTTTGCTTCCTTGCAGGGAATACTGGACTTTCTGACAGTGTGCTCCATCTTGATCTTTGCTTCCTTGCAGGAGCTATTGGAGTCTCCTACAGTGTGCTCTACTTTATTGTTTGATTCTGAGGACCTGTGCCTTTTTGCTTATGATCAGAAATGTTGAGCAAGTATTCTACATTGTAGACTCTGTGCATCCCTTCTTCTTTATTCATCATAATACATAATCTTCATCACTTGAAGAATCATCCCTTTCTTCTTTGGTTCCTTTTTTTTGCAGGTTCATCGTCTTCAGCGGTGTGAGCATGATGTATCTTCTGGTTAGTCTTCTTGTTGGAGGAATATCTGTTTCTGGGACAATCTCTGGAGTAGTGTCCCTTCTCATTGCATGCATAACATCTAATGTTGGATAGATCTCTTCTGGGTATGCATAACATCTAATGTTGGATAGATCTCTTCTGGGCATTCTTTGTCTATCGTAGCTCTCCCTCTTATTTTGATGGTGGATCTCCCTCTTGTTGTGATGGTGGTGCTCCTTCTTGTTGTGATTTCTTCTAGCATGAACTGTGAGAGCTTGATCATCATTTGCTCCCATCTTCTCTTCTCGTGCCACAAGTCGAGCTTCTTCTTATGTACATTCTTCCCATAGTCTGTTGAATGTGATTAAATTCTTCCTGGCACATATCCTTTGAATGAATGAGTCCCATGATCTTGGGAGACCATTCAAGGTGGTCATAATAATCTCTGCTTCTTCTACCTTGTCTTCAACTACTTCAAGTTGCTCCTTAATCTGTGAGACCCTTGTGAAATAGGATTGCATGGTCTCTGAGTTCAGGATCTTTATGTTCTTGAGATGGTTCCTTAATGTCATCTTCCAATTGATGTTCTCCCGTTCGAATAGTCTTGTCAATGCATCGAACATCTCTTTGGGTGTCTTCAAGGATGACACATGTGGGATGAGATGATCCTTAATGGATTCTGAAATAATTCTCTTGGCCTTGACCAAGTTCTTCTTGTGGATAGCCTTAGCCTCCTCTCCCTCTGGTGCTGGAACTTATTCACTAACATGTCCAAATCATTTTCTTCAAAGACAAGAGCAATCCTATACTTCCATGCTCGTAAGTTATCAACTCCCTCGACCTTATCCTCAAGCTTGGTGTGGTGAGACATTACTAAATGAGAACCTCAAATGGAAATAGCAGAGATTTAGATCTTACGAATTTGAGATGCCCAATATGGTTCTGGAGCTGGTTGGCCTAGGGTTTGTCAAAGAAACCCTAATTTTTCAAAGTTGGAATATTGAACTTCTGATTGGACTGGAAGATGCGCCTCCTCAAGGAGAGTTGTCCAATATACTCACTTTTCCAAATTGATGGAGGGAAGCCCCAAAAACTTGATGCCCTAGTTTTCCTCCCGACAGTAATGATACGACAAAAAATGAAAATTCTCGGAATTTGTAATACCCCATTTTGACCCTTAAGATATGGCTTTTAATGTAAATATTGTATACATGCGATGTATGTTTTCCTAGCGTGGAGCTCAAGGCCAAGGCCTCGCTAGTGGATGCTCAGATTTTATTTAAATTGCAAGTATTTGATAGTATGTTATCCATGTACTGTTAAGCCATGGAAATTGTAAAAATGATGTAAATGAACATCATTCAATAAAATACCCAAACTGGCTATGGAAGCAATGAATGAGAAGGGGGCCATGTGTATCCACTAGGGAGTGGTGAGGGGGTTGTGGGATTGAACCATATGCTGCCAAGTGTCATCTTGAGAACCCATTTGACCTTCCTTGCTGACATTTAATTTTGTTGTAAGGAAGTTGTTGAAGAATTCAGTCCATGGCTTCAATGGAGCATGGGTAGCCCATAAATTCGTATGGCAAGTATGGGCTCTGTTTTTCTTGTACCACAAGTCACTCTATCTCATGGGAATGGGTTCTTCCTCATTCCTATTCCATTGTTGAACATCCCCAGCTTCAGTTTTCATCCATCACGAATGCCCAGCAGTGAGAAAAACCAGAAATCGCAATTTCGCAAGAACCCATGTTTTGAAGAGCCATAAACACCTAGAATTGGTATTTGACAGTGAAATCCAATGGGGGATCCACAGATATGAACTTTGGGGCGATATTGAGAGTATTAGATACCCCAAAATCCATTGGAAAACCCAGTTTTTATAGCCCAGAAATCCAGTGACGGGATTGAGTTATTTGAAGACAACATTTTGAAAAATCCAACTGTGAATGGTTGAACAAAGGATTGGGTTGCTTGGATTTATCCTGAGATGTCTGCAGCTCTGTGGTTGAGCTCATTGGCTTAGAATCCTCTTCCTTTGCTTATTGCATGCTTGATAAACCCAACTGTGTGTTGGCTTAGCATGACTGTTTGAGTGAAACCATGGCTATGAGTGAGCCCATCTAGTTCCTCCTTAGTGCATACACAACCCAGCTCGGGGGTGGTCTCTCAACTAAAAGAATATAGGCTGGACAGAGACCTATGGTTGGGTGGAACGTTGCTCTCACATAGCCAATTGTTGGACAGCTTCATCATAAAGATAAGTGTTCTATGTGGTTAAAGTATGATCATTCTGTGTTTTGTCCTGTATGTTTAATTATTCATGTTACTTGGACAAAATGATTATCTTAAGTTAGTTGGCATGATGCATATGCATATCATGAGAATGGGATTGATTATTATTTGATTGTTTCATTATTCTGCTTGGAAGGAATAGGCTGATGCATCTCCTTCTACGTGTATGTTATTATGGTTCTTCCACTGTGTTTATTAATTGAGTTATGTTAATTCTATGTTCTACAATGTGTTAGTTAATGACTGTTAATTGTATGTTGAATGTATGCCTTAGTATGGTTGATATGAAGCCTGCGCATAGTATGAAGAAGGGGATTGATTCTTTGCGTTAGATTGATGATTTGCTTGGGATAGATATGCTGATGCATTCCAGTTTGTGTGTGTGATAATACGTTTAAATTCCGTTGTGTTTGCTTTAGTTGAATCTGCACACATGAAGTTTAATTTATTTATGAAATTGATGGCTTAAAAATGGGGTTGAGATAGTCAAATAAGCCCAGTATGTTTGGTCATGCCCCCTCCCTTGCAACGGATCGACGGGAGGGGACGTGACAGAGTGGTATCAGAGCCCATGTTGCAGCACTAGAGCTGCTTGGGCCAAACTCTGATCTTGTAGGCGGATATAAGAGTGTTTTTAACACAGTATTGATAAAGTTTGAGTGGAATTTTGATTGGGGAAAATGACAGAATTAGAGTTCTCAGGTGTGGTAGAGAATCACACCATTGCATAGATCTCGCCAAGAGCTTTCCAACAGTACCAGACTTGTCTTATTTGGTTAAGGGACGAGGAAGATATGATCCACGCAAGTTGCACAGGTTGTGCATAGGTTACGCACAGGTTGCACAGGTTGTGCAAGTGGCGCACAGGTTGTGCACAGGTTGCGCAAGTGGCGCACAAGTTGTGCACAGGTTACGTATAAGTTGCACAAGTTGCGCAGGTGGCGCACAGGTTGTGCACTAGTTGCGCACAAGTTGCACATAAGTTGCACAGGTTGAGCACAGATTGTGCGCAGGTGGCTCACAGGTTGTGCACAGGTTGCGCAGGTGGCGCACAGGTTGTGCACAGGTTGCGCAGGCGACGCACAGGTGGCGCACAGGTTGCAGGCAGGTTGCGCAAGTGGCGCACAGGTTGTGCACGAGTTGCGCACAAGTTTCACAGGTGGTGCACAGGTTGCACGCGGGTTGCGTAGGTGGCGCACAGGTCGCGCACAGGTTGTGCACAGGTTGCACAGGAGTTGCACAGGTTGCAAAGGGAGTTAAAAATGAAATGTAGTCAAACCCAGAAATTCATAAAATATGAATGGTGCATCAGAACAGAGATCCGCAAGTTGCTGAGTATTCCTTATTATATGGACTAACTTTTCCCGGTAGAAAAGTTTTCCTGAATCCTTCTAGATTTATTTCTACAGGTGGCTGAAGTTGGTCTTCCATGATGTTTTACAACTGTGTAAAAGTGTAGAATTTTGGTGAAATTGTCATTTTTGAAGTAATGTAACTTCCACACCTGAAGTCGGAATGGAGCATGTGGATAGGCATTGGAAATCTTATTCAGTAGAAAACAATGTTTCATCACCATAATTCAAATGAGAGTGTCATACACCATACATTTGCAAAGCAAAAAAGTGTCAGTGACTGTTTTGACAAATTGTTGTCGATATGGACAATTTCTAGAATTAAATGCCTAGAAGTAGTAGAGACCATGAAATCGAACCAGCTATGATGTGGAAGAGGAAGATTATACAAAGATGAGGGATTGGAAAGGGAGAATTCCTTAACCCCTCTCTTGCTAACTGTATTTATATTTTATAAGCTTTATGTACATAAAATTATGGCATGGGAATTCTGAAAATGCAAGAGATTGGATGAGTGGCATGAATATGCATTGGTTGGAATATTAATAAACATTGCACAGTGCATGATCAGATTGTTGTGCACACATATGATATTACATATTAGTAAAAGTAGTGAGGTTCTACATATGCAATGAACCATTAATGGTAAATATTGTGGTTGATAATCACTTTTGGTGTTGGTTTTGGTTGTAGGACCAAAGACAACAGAAGCATGGCTAAAGATGTTGATGATGTTGTTGCATAAGACCAACAACCTTATGAAGAAAAGGTTAGGGCAACAAATCCATGATCAAGAGCTTGGTGGAAGAATTTTGTAATCCTCTGCAAGAGACCAACGGATCAGGTAACATCAAAGGTGTAAATGGAAGCCATGCAGGTAATGGTTTACTTATGATGATTGCATAAGTGTTGAAAGGGGATTGGGTAAGAATCCCTTGAATCATATTTAATAATCATAAAATGGTATGCATTTAGAGTTGAAATGCATTCATGTGAATGTCATACTGCCATAGTGTGGTGGAACATGGAGTGGCGAAGGAAAGAGGCATCATACCATGTGACTATTTAGAAATTTAGATTGCATTCATATAAAATATATCATGTCATGTGTATGTTGGTGATGAGTTTAATAATCAAAGCAAGTGAGGACTGGTGATCCTAATTATGGTAATGCATGCTATGTGAGGTGGTCATGTTTCGGCCATAATATGTTTGAATGCATAATATTCATGAACCAATGCAAGGTAGCATTGAGTGAATATGCATTAAGAAATTTTATAAATCTTGTGGTTATGCTTTGAATGAATGCACTTGAAAATCTTGTGTAAACATTGTAGATGTGCATGCATGTGTGTGGATGCACATGTTGTGATGCATTGTGCGAATGCACGGTTGTGATGTGTATGATTCATTACAATTAGATAATAGATGAAATGATGAATTGTCAAAAATTATGAGATCATTTCATGAGCTTCTATGAATGCAGAATAGTAAGTGCATGAAGAGGGCAGTCATGATCGATGGGCTATCGGAATACTCTGTGGAAGGGTAGAGTTGTATAAATCATAGGACTGGGAAATGATGAGTATCTAAAAGTTTCATTTAAATTGCATGAATGATGTGACTGTACCTTGCAATTTTAGTATGATAATGATGCACGTGAAGTAAATAAGTTTAGGTGATATTGATATGTTAACGGCTCGAAGTGTTTGAATTATGGAATGTTATAATTCTGAAATGCTTCAGTAACTGTTGTAGCAATGAAATATTATATGCATGGAGACTTACAAGTGTCTAGCTGGTTGAAGTTTCTGATTACAGGTAGATTGTTCAAGGCATGGCAATGAGGGTAAGACCATGATGAAGGCTGGAATCTACCATGTGAAAGAGCCAAACCTCATGAGAAGGATCTCATGGCTGTGAAATAGTTTATGTGCAGAACAGATTGTCAATTCAGATTTGTAAATCTCAAAATTGGAATTTTGCTAATAAATGACTAATGACTATTTGACTTATATAAAATGTGGATGCTCATGCATGGCAGCGAGCGTAAGACCATGATGGGCAGAGTGGTGTCAATTACAAGAGCCAAACAATATGAGTTTGACCTTATGGGTGAAACACATCAATTTTTGTAGGAGATAGAACTGTAATTCATATTGAATTTAATTATTAGTGCCATTGATTGGTTATGAAACAATCGGGTTTGAATTTTAATGTTAAATGTTGCTGACTGTTTGGCTATTTAATAAGTGTGCCAGGAAGACACATTGCAGTAAGACCAAGAGAGAGGGCCTGCAAAAGCCAAACTTCATGGGAAGGGATTCCATGATTTGGAAATGGGTTTCGGGTGAAACGCCATTAGACATTATTAATGTCTCATCCGCATTGCATGATTGGTGAACAACATGAGTGATATGGTGAATACTATGTCAGGAGGACATATGAGGGTTATGGAATATTAAAGGAGTTGGGATGGAAAACCGAGGGACTATCAACTCAGAGAAGCAGCCCCCATTCCTCATTAGTGAAGAGAAATTACATCTGCAAAATGGATAAGTGTTCTGTAAACCCAGACTGATATATATCTATATATATCTATATATGTATATGGGCATCTCTAATTGTTAGAACTACTACGCAGAGCATATTCCATTTGTTTATATTATTCAGACTGCTTGAAGTATGATTAGGACCTACATAGTTCACATCAGTGAGGAGTGCACACCTTTCTAGTGCTGAGTTATGTTAGGGATGCCAATATTGACTACACCCTAAGGGAATGGACGCATTCCTGGTGTTTCAATCTTGGATAGTGAATGTTATGAAATATGTTTACAGTTTTAGAGCAGCAATACTGATGAGCTTCCTTATCCATCTTGTGTTGTCAGCTTATACAGGTGCAATTTGGTGTTGCATGTTCAGAGGCAAAGTGAAGAAAGAGTACTCAAGAGGACTGCATGAGCAGTGGTAAGCTTTGTGAAAAGTGAGTGGGTATCATGGGGCCATGATAGCCTGCAGTTAAGAAAGTCACCTAAATAGTTACCAAAGAGAACCGCTGGTTTACACAAGAGAAGGAGTGCCATCCTTGTGTGGGTGAATAATTGTTATGCACATGAAGGGTTGTGACACATGTGAAAGGCTAATGCAAGCCTAAGGAAAAGTAGTAGAGCCTTGACCTATAATGGTCGGTGGCTCAGTTTCCTTCCATTGGCTGATGAACCAGATGGATGTGCTAGCTCGACAATGGAGAGGGCCAACCAGGTATGGGACTGGTTGGGCACCACCAAAGGCTTGGTAAATCCAGTCGGCGTGAAGGTGTACTGGTAGGGCATTAATTATTTGACGTTGTGGAGCAGCCTATGCGCTGGCCAAACATCCCAGTCTACAGGAGGATCCCAAGGCTTGTAAAGAAAAGCAGGACCCTGTGGACCAGAGAGGAAACACACAATACATATAAGTATTTGGCTATCTTGCAGCTTCTTGCTTATGAATATACATGGGTATATGATTTGGTTACGATTTCCTAAACTCTTGTTTAAGAGATAAATCCTATGAAAATAAACTAAACATATGAATTAATTCAATGTTTGAGTGTAGGTATTGTTGGAAGCAAGGACTATGAAGGCATCCTAGGGGTGCATGTGGACATGTAACCGTCCTAACGAGCTCAGCATGAGCAGTAATGAAAGATGGTGCTAGTGGGACCGTGTGGGTCCTAGTAGCCAAAAGTTGTAGACAAACCATGTGGAGGGACTCCATGGTTGAGAGGTCTGTAATAGACCATAGACACTAAGTGTCATAGCCAAGAAGGGCAGGTCAAGCATTCACGTTGAAGTGAAAGAAGCTAGGAGCATGAAAACCACAGTGGTGGTGTGGGTTCCAGAATGGAACAAGACGAAGAGGAAAAAAACTCTTACTACTCTCTCTTTCCTTTTTATTGATGCATTTATAAAAACAGAAAATTGTGGAATGCATGTATGGCTGAAAGTAGAGTGTGTTTATTTGCTTGAAATAAATTGTGAATGCTAAAGTAACTAATTCCCTGTGAAAGAATGGACATGAATGAGCTCATGTGCATATTGGGAAAGCATGAAAAGTATGAAAGTCTCATGGATAAAGCATGGACTAGACATGTCAATTGGCAATTAATTGACTAATTTTAATGTTTATATTATGCTTGTCCTAACAAGAATTATAATGATGAATTTCACAGGTGGGGAAGTGAAACTAATTTGCGGCAGTTATTGCAAAGCAAGTGTTGCTTGTAAGTAAAGTGAGAACCAGCTACGCACAGTGACCATGGAAGAAGACCATAGGCTATTGGAATTGGCTGAAAGTCTTCTTCAAACAATTTCCAAGACCCAAGAAAACCTTAGAGAAATGTTCAAGATACAGAAGAAGCAAAATGAGGTGAACCACAAGGTTTTGTAGGACTCTAGTTGTCTGCAAAGGGAGGTAAAAAGCATTCTGGAAGCAATCAGCAGTAGAGGAGACATTGGGTCAATGAAGAGGCATTCATCCAATCGGTCCAGTAAGAAACATTACATGCATAAAGACTCAAAGGAAATTGAGCAGGTAGAGAAAAAACAACCACTGAAATGTTGGAAATGTGGAGGAAATCATTGCCTCCGCAACTGCCCAACAAGGGAACATCAAGAGGGTAGCAGCCATAAAGTTTTCAGACTTGTGGATGAGTTGGAATATCAGAACCAGCAGGAGCAGCTCGTGGAGGCCAAAGGACTTGGTCCTGAAAGTTTAAAGTAAAGGATAGAATGCAGGGAAGACCTGCAAAATGTTTTGAAAATTTTGGACAAGTGTAAATTGTATATGCATTCATAAGTATTGGAACACCAAGGACGGTGTTATTCTAAGGGGGAGGGGATTGTAATACCCCATTTTGACCCTCAGGATATATTTGCTTTTAATGTAAATATTGTATACATGCGATGTATGTTTTCCTAATGTGGAGCTCAAGGTCAAGGCCCCAGTAGTGGATGCCCGGATTTTATTTAAATTGCAAGTATTTGATAGTATGTTATCCATATGCTGTTAAGCCATGGAAATTGTAAAAATGATGTAAATAAACATCATGCAATAAAATACCAAAACTGGCTATGGAAGCAACGAATAAGAAGGGGGCCATGTGTATCCACTAGGGAGTGGTGAGGGGGTTGTGGGATTGAACCATATGCTGCCAAGTGTCATCTTGAGAACCCATTTGACCTTCCTTGTTGACATTTAATTTTGTTGTAAGGAAGTTGTTGAAGAATTCAATCCATGGCTTCAATGGAGCATGGGAAGCCCATAAATTCGTATGGCAGGTATGGGCTCTGTTTTTCTTGTACCACAAGTCACTCTACCTCATGGGAATGGGTTCTTCCTCATTCCCATTCCATTGTTGAACATCCCCAGCTTCAGTTTTCATCCATCACGAATGCTCAGCAGTGAGAAAAACCAGAAATTGCAACTTTGCAAGAACCCATGTTTTGAAGAGCCATAAACACCCAGAATTGGTATTTGACAGTGAAATCCAATGGGGGATCCATAGATATGAACCTTGGGGCGATATTGAGAGTATTAGATACCCCAAAATCCATTGGAAAACCCAGTTTTTATAGCTCAGAAATCCAGTGACGGGATTGAGATATTTGATGACAGCATTGTGAGAAATCCAACTGTGAATGGTTGAACAGAGGATTGGGTTGCTTGGATTTATCCTGAGATTTCTGTAGCTCTGTGGTTGAACTCATTGGCTTAGAATCCTCCTCCTTTGCTTATTGCATGCTTGATAAACCCAACTTTGTGTTGGCTTAGCATGATTGTTTGAGTGAAACCATGACTGTGAGTGAGCCCATCTAGTTCTCTCTTAGTGGATACACAACCCAGCTCGGAGGTGGTCTCTCAGCTGAAAGAATACAGGCTGGACAGAGACCTATGGTTGGGTGGAACGTTGCTCTCACATAGCCAGTTGTTGGACAACTTCATCATAAATATAAGTGTTCTATGTGGTTAAAGTATGATCATTCTGTGTTTTGTCCTGTATGTTTAATTATTCATGTTAATTGGACGAAATGATTATCTTAAGTTAGTTGGCATGATGCCTGTGCATAGCATGAGAATGGGATTGATTATTATTTGATGGTTTCATTATTTTCCTGGAAGAAATAGGCTGATGCATCTCCTTCTGCGTGTATGTTATTATGGTTATTCCGCTATTTTTATTAATTGAGTTATGTTAATTCTATGTTCTGCAATGTGTTAGTTAATGACTGTTAATTGTATGTTGAATGCATGTCTTAGTATGGTTGATATGAAGCCTGCGCATAGTATGAAGAAGGGGATTGATTCTCTGCGTTAGATTCATGATTTACTTGGGATAGATATGCTGATGCATTCCAGTTTGTGTGTGTGATAATATGTTTAAATTTCAATGTGTTTGATTTAGTTGAATCTGCACACATGAAGTTTTATTTATTTATGAAATTGATGGCTTAAGAATGGGGTTGAGATAGTCAAATAAGCCGGGTATGTTTGGTCATGCCCCCTCCCTTGCAACGGATCGACGGGAGGGGACATGAAAGAATTGAATTATGCTTTCACAGGAAGATGCACCCTCCTAGGGCGAATTGAATTGACCCTCTTTTCAGGCTGATCTGTGGAGGAAAGTGCCCGGAACAGGAAGCCCAAGTTTCTCCCGGCAACAGTGACAGGGCAAAAAATGAAAATTCTCGGAATTTGATTTTGCTGCCTCCAAAAGATGTGCTCTTCTAGGGCAAGTTAGCCTAGCCTCCTTTTCTTGATGATCTGTGGAGAGAAGACATCAAACTTGGAAGCCCTAGCTTCCTGTTGTTGCACAATGTCTTCTTTTCAGGTTAGCTCTGATACCATGTTAATGTTTGTACTTTAATTCAATATTATCTAGGATCTTAACTGAAAGAATAACAAGCACAACAAAACACAAGAGAATAAAAAAATTTCCTCGGGGAAACCATAAAGGAGAAAACCCCGTAACTTCCTCAGAGATAGAATCGTCACCAACACAATATCACAAGGAGTACGTTAGTAAGCAATGGCTTAATCTGGGTGGTAATCTGGATTCATTGGTTTCTCTCTTCAGCAAGGCGGTTTTTGCTCATGTTTACAGGGAACAAAATGTGCTAGCAGATGAACATTCAAAAGTTGGAATACTCTTGGAAATTGGCAAATGCAATCTGATCACAAAAAGATTGGACAGGCAGGAAATCAGCTTGAAGCAACTGGATATTTTTAGTTAGACTTAATAGATTGTAGATCTTTGACAAGAATAGAACTATAAATACTGTTTTTTTGCAATATAACTATTTTAGCAAGTACAATACATATTTCCAGTTTCAATCGTGTTTAAGTACCGATGGAGTGAATTTTTTTTTTCAGTTTACAATCGTGTTGTTTACGCACCTATGGAATGTATTCTCTGCTCATAACGATCAATGAATATGATTTTTTCTTGGGAAAAAAAATTTCATATTATTTATAATTGTTTTTCTTTTATATATTTCATATTATTTATATTTGTATTCTTTTATAAAGTTTATATTGTTTTTTTTTAACAGAAACGGTTACTAGCTTTGATTATGAGAAAAAAAGGTAGAGCGTACAAAACAGAGGCAGAATAGAATGCTCCCATGAATGGAAGTCATCCCTCATGCCTATTTCATCTTGTTCATTCTAAGAGCTATCATTGTATCTTCATATTCTATGATAACAGTAACTTCTGACGAACTGCCCTAGTAGTAATATGCAGAAATAAAACATTTTGATGCTTCTATCTTTTATAAAACTGGAGTATTAAACAGTCCAGATTACCAAAACGTTGTTGGTGCCTATTCTTCGAAGTCCATACATCATAAACAAACCACTATAAATAAAACATAACATTACTGAGCAGGAGAGGTCCATCCCGAGCCCGTAACCGGTGAAATTGTTACTGCAGACCGAAATCCATGGCAGCATCAACAGAAGTTGCTGCCCCGTTCTTTTCAGCGCTGGGATCCACGAAATTTCCTTCATTGGCCATGAACTTCTGTAATTTTTCCATCTTCCTGTTGATGTCCTCCAATTCCTTGCCAGAAATCTTGTGCTTGCGAGCCTTATGGGGGAATTCTAGACCCAGGGTCTCTTCTAAATGCTCCACTTTCTCAACAATGTTCTGATACTGAGCTTTTGCCTCAGTATGGGTAGCATAAGCCAAATTGTACAGACGGGTTAAGATCTTTTTATGTTCCAGGTTCTCGTCTCTGATCATCCGAGCTTGTAGCTCCAGTTCCTGCAGCCTATCGAGGAATTCCACTTCAAATCTGGAGATGGTACGTTTTGCCAGCTTGTCCCTGCGGATTTCCTGGCCTAACATGACAACAGCAAGGGCCACACCCGCGCTTTCTCTCAACCTATGCAGAGTCTCCCCTCACTTCCTCCATATGCCAGCCTCTGTTGCAACCATCGTTCGACCCTCTCCCCACCGTGAAGCACCTCCTACATTTTTGGGCCGTATCGCCTCTCTCTTGTGGACGCCCAGCTCCATGGAAACAAACATCACCACGCCCCTGAGGATGACCAGCACCATGGTTGTCCATGCTTCTACCAATAGACCGAACAACACTCAATTCAGACAATCCGAGCAACAATGCAAACAACTCACCTTGCAGAGCACTCAAAACGGCGAAATGAATAAATGGATGCTTCCAGATCCAGAAATATACAACTATCCCCAGCTCGCATGTCGGACAGATGGAAAGTTGGATGGTAACAATAAATTCGAGCGTGTGTGGACATTGATCAAGGCTACAAGGAGCCGTCGAAAATTCAAGGGGGATACCCCAAAAATTAAAAAAATTGAACCCACTAGTATTGTGAGCTAGGTGTAACTTATAAAACAAGGTTTTTCGATTTTCAATCTAGATCATTAGGATTGTCTTTGATCTAGGGGATCTAAGAGTCTTCCATGGGCTCATTGCTACAACTTAGAACACCATAACAAAGGGTGACACCAAGATTAGCCATTTCATCAGCTTGACCATTTAGATCACACAAGATATGCCTAAACTTAAGATCTTGAAATCCGTTGCTGATATGAAGAAGGAGGTGATGCATTTTCGAGGTGGGATCCTTTCGTTTGCCCACAATACTTCTGGCTTCTTTGATAATAATAAGGGAATCGCCTAAGACCATAAACTTCTTGATTCCCAACTTGATCGCAGTCTCAAACCCTTTGATAAGGCCAAGCCACTCAACCCCATTATTGGTTTTTGTTCCTATGCTCCAGGCAAACTCCTTCTACTTGTTCCCCTTGGAATAAAAAATTACTTCCCCCGCACCTGCCAACCCTGGTTATAAAGTTTATATTGTTATGGCATTTAAATGTATGAATTTTCATCACAAAAATTATTTCATATTATTTATATTTTTTTTCTTTTATAAAGTGTATATAATTCTTTTGTTTAATACTTGCTTCTTCGTACCTCTTTATAAATATAATTTATAGTCAATTTTATTGCTCAAAAAATTGTCATTATTTCTTAATGTTTCCTTATATATAAATATTATGATTTTTATTTACATTTTCATAATGTTCATATGGACTTTGAACACAAGTCTCTACAATAAAAGTGGTTGGATATTTCTATAATGGAAGTGGTTGGATGTTTGTAATAATGCTATTCATATGATTTCTTTATTTTCTATGAATTTTCTATAATTTTTGTTCATTCTTTATAATGTTAGTTAGATGCTTCAGGTCTCTTTTCCAATAGAATTTATAATTTTTTATTACTTAAATAATTATGTCTTTATTTCCTAATGTTTCATTACATGGTGAGTTATCACTTAATTGCTTAGTTATTTCATATTCCTTTTATTATAAAATTTCTAATTAATTTTATTACTTAATCAATTATGTCATTCTATATTCTATATGACGTTAGAGAGTTGTTTCATGTCACTTTATCAATAAGATTTGTATTTGACATTATCTTATTAAAATTTATGTCTAAGATCCCTATTTAGTGAAAATATCTTTATAGATTTTGAACACAAATCTATATATGAAAGTGAATGAATGTTGATTATAATTTTTTCATACTTTTCATATAACTTTCATCCTCTATAATATTATTTAGCTTTTTCACATTTTTGTGCTAATAAAATTTATAATCTACTTTACTATGTAGTTGTGAATCTTTATGAACATTTTATCCATGAGGTTCTTAACTTGCTTAATTGGTTTATGTGGAGTTTAGTCCCCATAAGTTTTGGGTTCAAATCTCATGGGAGGGGTTCAAGGTGGCAACCTCATAAGTTTTGGGTTCAAATCTCATGAGAAGGGTTCAAGGTAGCAACCTCTTGTGAAGCATAATTTCACTTTTCCAAGAGAAGTTATTTTAATTTTACTTTAAGATTTTGATAATATAAAAAATTTATATGATTTAATTGCTTCATGCTGTGATATTATTTTGTTGCTTGGCCCCTTACCAACAAATTCCATTTGTTACTTAAATAATTATATTACTACATCTTAATTTTAATATTGAACATTAAATTACTTTATTAATAAATTCAATTTATTACTTAAATAATTATATTACTACATCTTAATCTTGATATTGAACATTACATTACTTTGTTTGTCTTCTTACCAATAAATTCAGTTTATTACTCAAACAATTATATTACTACATCTCAATTTTAATATTAAACATTACATTACTTTTTACAGACTCCGTTAATAATTATTTAATGATATTTAACATTTAAATTCACTAAACTTATCCTTAAAATTAAATTCACTTTACATAAATGATTTGACAATAATACAGAATACCTATTAAGAGAACAGATGGTCTCATCCAAAAAAACTATTTACACAGAATGCTACAGAATATATAAAGAATTCATTGTAATGACAATAACAGTAGCACATACAGTTCTACTCCAATGTGCAAGACCAAACGAGAGACATAAACAAGATCAGGGCCTAACATGATATGCTATGACTGTCAAGAGAAACAAACATGTACGACATCGATCGCACCATCCACATCTCTGACCCATAATCGAGCAAAGCCTATAGTCAGTTTCAGAAAGGTGTCTAGAATTATCTCGGCTTTTTCATCCACTTTCATAGAGATTTTCAGAAATCCGTAAGGTTCTCCGGAGAGTTCGCGGACCTGGCAGCTGATGGACTTTGTGTAACTGGGATTGGGGAATTCCTTCAACGGGACGCTGACGCGTTATATTTCGTTGTAGATCACGATCTTGAGAACTAGGTTTCCCGGCTGCAGGGCGACCTACTCGACGGTGAAGCACGTGCAGTTGTTCCACGTGGGCCGGTGCCACTCTCTTTGTACACGGGCATCGTTATTATTAACTTCTTGATTATAGTCCTATTATTAAGATTTCTTTAAAACTCCCAAATCCTTTGAACGTTACCTCATATCAATATTTGGACGTTTCAATATATTTACTGAAGTCCAGGTAGGCTTAAAGTTTGGCGTGTGGCTTAACATTATTGAAATTCTTTTCGAAAGAAGCTTGTAACACTATAGCCTTATGTAGACGGCAAATATATAATGCTACATTTGAAAATGAACTAAAGCAAACAAATGTAATTAATTAAATAGCACTAACTTACTTTAGTTTGCTTGCTATATAATCAACGTCATTAGCATGTGTCTAGGGTTTTGCACCTTGTTCGACCTGCATTCGAGTGAAATGAGTGAATGGGAACATTTCAGTTCTCCATGAAGAAAGGCAGTGGAATGCAGACTCCGGAGGCAGCCAGACAATCCGTAAGATCTCTTGCTATATAAGCAACGTCAGTAGCATGTGACTCGGGTTTTGCAAATTCTTCGACCTGCGTTCGAGTGAAATGAGTGAAGCTTTGAGAATGGGAACATTTCAGTTCTCCTTGAAGAAAGGCGGTGGAATGCGGACTCCGGAGGCAGCCAGACCTTCCGTGAGATCTCTGCTTGGAGTCGCTAAAACTCCTCCCCCAGCAATACGGCCAAAAGTAGACATCAGAACGTGCGAAAATTTCAAATATTTGAAACTAAATGCAGGTTTGGAGCTAAAGAACGGTTAAATTTCATGTTATGCCTGTTTACAAGTTTGTATAAAGATCTTCATTCAACTGCCTACTTACTACTCTTTTTTGAAACGTTTCCAGAAAAGCTTGTACAGAAGCCGGCTTGCGCTAAAACTGACCTTCAAATTTCGGTATCAGTGTGATTATTAACTCTTATTTTGCGAATCTTCTTTGATCGTCAATCTTTAAAATGAACTAAAATATGTGACGGATAATTTCAATTTTTATGCAAATTGTTAAAGCTGCCTTTGCAGTTGTTTACGAGATGTTTTTTCGGATCTTTCATTCAATATTTGTAATTTTGTTTAATGTTTTGTTTGAGTTTTTAAATCCTATCTCCCTGTATTTCTTAAACCTTATAATTTAATTTTTGAATTTTAAAATAAATTTTATTAGTATCTTTAATTTGTCGTTTGCTTTGTTCGTCTAGCTTCAACGTTTTGTTCACTGGAACATTTTCTCCAGTTTATCTCACTTGTCAAATAGTTTACGAGTAAATTTAAGTGGTTAAGATTTTACTGGTGTGTTCCTTGTATATTACAAAATACAGCAGTTCGTTAAATTTGTGCGCGGTGAGTTGAAGAGGATTTATTATTTTTGTTGTTCTTCAGAATTCAAGGCTGAATAAGTCAGCAGAACAAATTCGCATTCTAGAGACCAAACTGCACCATGTCAGCAATGCAAATACCAAGCTTAAACTGAAACAGAAAGAAGATGCAAAACTTTGGAAAGGATTGGACTCAAAATTGTCTTCAACAAAGACATTTTGCGATCAGCTCACGGACACATTGCAGCAATTAGTGAGTCAAGTAGAAGAAGGTAATGCCGAATATTTACTTTAGCTATACTTGAAGGTCATATGCCATATCGAATTTTTACTATCTTTGTAATGATTTTTACAAATACAAATGACTGTTCTACTCTGTACAAATTTGTATTATATAATTTCAAACTTCTCTGCTGAAAATTAGTCTAAACCACAACAAATGGTTCGATCTTTATTTGTGTAGCTGAAGGCAGCAAGAAAGTTTTGGAGGAGAAGATGTTAGAAAGAATGAAATCATTCGAGGAATTAATGCTTAAAGTAAATCTTTTGTCCTCAAGTTTAGACAATGCAGAAGCAACTATTAAAAAACGTAAGAACTTAAGTATGTGAATGCATAGTTTTAGGCTTTTGGTCACCTTTCAAATCTTTCAGTTTTACTTTCCTATCTGAGTGGTTTTGTAGGAGAACGGGAATTGAAAGAAATCTCAATAGAGAAGGAACAATTAGAGGAGTCATACGATGCTGAAATTGCAAAAACAAACCTTCTAACTGTCAAAAAAGGTAGAACAATCTTCACGCAGATGAAGAGGGTATTGGAAGTACTAATTAGGTACTGGAGTCAAAATTAGGCAAATTTCTGTTCTAATCGATTGAGACATTGATTGGTATTAGAGAACATTGAAAAACGGCTGCAAGATACCATTGAAGAAGACACTAGGGCATTGGAAAATCTTCAAACGCAGTTCCAGGGAGTACAAAGGGATTTGGCCCTCAAAGAAAATGCCTGTACAAGCATGCAGACCATTCAGTCCAAATTGGAAACAGAGAAAGCTCAACTTGAGTTTCAGATTGAAGAACAGACTAGGGTATTCGAAAATCTTCAAATGCAGTTTCAGGAAATACAAACGGAGTTGACCCTCAAAGAAAATGCTTGTGCAAGCATGCAGGCCATTCAGTCCACGTTGGAAACAGAGAGCGCTCAACTCAAGTTTCAGATTGAAGAATACACTAGGGTATTGGAAAATCTTCAAACACAGTTCCAGGGAGTACAAAGAGAGTTGGACCTCAAAGAAAGTGCCTGTACAAGCATGCAGGCCATTCAGTCCAAATTGGAAACAGAGAAAGCTCAACTCGAATTTCAGATTGAAGAATACACTAGGGTATTGGAAAATCTTCAAACACAGTTTCAGGGAGTACAAAGCGAGTTGGCCCTCAAAGAAAATACCTGTGCAAGCATGCAGGTCATTCAGTCCAAATTGGAATCAGACAAAGCTCAACTGGAGATTCAGATGGAAGAATATGAAAGAAAATTATTTACATCAGAATCCGAGAAAGATGCACTTAAGGATGAGATTCTAGAACTGTCAAACAAGATTATTGAGCTGGAAAAGATCTCTGTTTTGGCATCAAACAATGTGGATAAACTGCTGCTAGCATTAGATAAAAGCACTGAGCTAGCCCAACGAGAAAAAATGCTAGCTAATCAGAAAGCTCGGCTTGAATTCGGTCGTCTCAATAGCCAGTTTGAGGATGCTATTTTTACAAATGCAAGTCTGCAATCACAAATTCAAGGTAAAATTAAATTTATTTTTGTGTATATGTATTACTTGTTTGAAGAACCTTTCTATGCCCCACATTATACTTATTATGCTTTTGTAATTATATCGCAGAGTCAAGAGACCAAAACATGGAGCTTCAGCAAAGCCTGGCTCTTACAGCAAAACTGTCTGCTGAGAAAGAGGTCGAAGCTAAAGCAGAACTACATAGCGCCCAACAAAAATTGGATCAAGCTATAGATAAAAAAGGTGAATTGGAAGAAATTGTCACAAAACTACGGGAGAATATTGCTGGCTTGTCACACACTATCAACAAAGTTCAAAAGGATAAGGTTGGTTTGGTTTCCAAGCAAATATTTGCCCAAATTTAATAAGCTTTTGTCAGAGCTTCAAAATAATTTTACCTTTCAAGCAGTTTGTCCTATGCTAGTGGTTGTGCCATGCCAAAAATACTTGAAACATGATTAGCTTAGGACAAGTGATCGAAATTTGAATATAATTTTTACCTTCATTTTTATGATATTTGAAAATTACAGATAAAACATTTGATGCAGTACCTCTGTTCTGGCAGATGACGATGGGAGCTACACATCCATCGATTTCCTTTAACTAATAAGATCTTTTTATCTTGTATAGGAAGGCCTACAGCTCATCATTTCAGACTTGAAAACTGAAAACCAAAATGGATATGACAATGCACAAGTTATGCTACAACAAAAAGGAGAGGAAATTGAATCTCTTCTTCAAAAAGTTGCAGAGGATAATTTGACAATCAAGGTACGGGAAAATGAAGTAAATCAACTTCATCAGGAGTCAATCAACAAAGCTCAATTGATACTACAGCTCCAAGAAAAACAAGAAGCACTGGAAGAACAACATGCACAGGTTCAGAGACTACCCAAGTATCTTTTCACTTTCTGATAGATGAGTCATTCATTCAGTTGTGCTCCATATTTTCTAGAGTGAAATTTTCTTTTTTTTTCTAATGGAAGCATGTTAATGAAAGAGAATATTCAAAGCATTATATAAAATCCTGAAATAGTCATACTATATTTTGGGTACATTCTGAATCTTGCAGGTTCGTGCACAAGTGCTTGCAGCTGAACACACCATTGTTGAAATCAGAAGACAGTGTGAATTACAGCTAGAGGCTAAGCAGGTGGAGCTCAGTAGACATCTAAAGGAAATATCTCAGCGTAATGACCAGGTATTAATCTTGTCACCTTCTCAAAGATGACCTTTTAAAGTGCATTATTTTATAAATCATTATTAAATTTATAAATCTTGAAACTTTGAAAGTGTTCCATTTTCTTCTTGGGTTGGGATGGTCTGTTTCCAGGAAATAAATGATATTCGAAGAAGGTGTGAAGCAGAGACAAGGGAGTGTATTATGATGGAGAAAGAGAAGGATAAACTGAAGGTTGGCTCTTGATCAGAGTTGTGATTGAAATAGTTTTGGTATTTGGATTTGCCGATTCGGTACATATTCTGGAGTTCTTGATGCTATTTTATTGGAGCATTCCAATTGTTTGGCTTTGTCGAATCTTCAGGAAGACAGAATGCTTCAGGAGGAAAAACAAAATTCTGAGCAAAGAATGGCAAAAGCACAAGAAGATGCATCCCACTGTTTACAAAAAGCTCGAATGGAACACGAATCATTAGTAAGTTTTTCTTTCAAGGTTACTACAAAAAGCACTGCATGCTGTCTAAAGCTTTGCACAATATTGAAACTCTGCATGCATAAGTCCCATTCTTGAATTAATTTCAATTTATGATCTTCCTCCATTTGTCCCACTTATTATGTCTTTGATATCTCATATTTATGGGTGCAGGTAAAACGACTTCGGGAAGAACACAGGGAAGAGAAGCAGATGTATCAGGATCGATATACTAAGGAGATGAAGAAAAAACAAGAAGAATTTGAGAAAGATTTGGATAAGGTTAGATGGAGATAAATATTATTTAAAGTTGGCTTATATTACTATTTATTTTGTTATGACCTTCTTTTCTTATGAATCCAGCAACATACAAAGTTGATGAGAGATGCAGAAGTAAAAGTCAAATATTTGCAGATTAAGCACCAAGAAGAAGTACAAAAATTGCAAGAGGAGCAAAATAAACAATTGCAACAGGTGGGTATGAGGGGTCTGGAAGTATTTAATTCAGCTATCCCTTTATAATATATAATTAAGCTGAAAAGACCAATTAGCAAGAGTTCATGTAATACACAAATAGCCTAATAGGTGTACTTTTAAAGTATGCAAGAGTAGATCTGTTTGAAAATGTTAGATTGAAATATCTATGAGATTTTTATTCAGTAGTCCAATATAGTGAAGATTTTGCAGGATGCTTTTGTATTTTTAAACTAAACCTTGCTTTCTCTTACCAATTTGTTTATGCCAATATTATTGTTAATTATCTAACATCTCCAGTCCGTTTAACTTTCAAGTAGTAGATAATAGTAGCTACCGCTACAACTGACCAGACCATTCATCCATTAATCCCTGTCTGCTTTGAAGTCTCAGCCTCTTTGTGCTTTTTCTGAAAAAGAGAATTATAGATCTCACTTTTGGAGACTTAGATCAGGGATGGTTATGTTACAAACCCTGCCTTTGGAAGAGTTGGCTGGGGACTGGTTAAAGTTTAAACTACACACCTCACCAGGAAGAGACCTGAACTCTTAAAAAATGTAATGGTTGTGTCATGCTAAATCCTTCTTGATTGAGTGTTTCAAACAATGAAATATTCAGTACTCCAAATTTTTTCAAAATATTGTAAGATGGAATGCACAATGATATCTTTCCAGCTGTAGTATAGCTTCCCAAAATAACCTAACTTTGTAGAATACATATTTCATAACTATTGGTTTGAACTTTAAAATTACTGTGTGACATACTCCTGACAAAAGACTGCCCCTATGTTTGTAGATATGATTAAAACCAGCTATGAGTAATGTGATGGCCTAGGCTTAGAGGCATGCGACTGAGAATTTAGAAGTTAATAGAATATAATGCCCACACCCAGAAGACAGATCATTATTAGAATATAAGTGGTAAATTATTTTAATGAACAACTGGAAACTATATGCAATTAAAGTATAAAGATAGGAGCGGATTTGACTCAGTGAACTCAGAAGTTTGGACATTTTTTTCTTCACAGGGGGTTCTCATGAAAGAATTGTGAAGGCCAAAACCAACATGACTAGAAATGAAGGCACAAATGTCTATTAAAAAAGTTTCATTCTTAATGTTTTTGACTCAGAGTGAACTCAGAAATTTAGACATTCTTCTTCACAGGCAATTCTCATAAAAGCGTCAGGAAGGCCAAAACCAAGATGATTAGGAATTAAGGCATGAATGTCTATTTACAGGTTTCATCCTTAAAATGTTTTCTTGGAACAATTATCACTTTGATTCTAAGACGCCATATGTCAATTCTATAAACATATATGATTATCTATCACTAATGAATCACACATGGTTATCCAAGAAGGGCTTATAGAGAATTGTTAAACAATTTCATTAGAAAGCACCTAATAGCTGAATCAATCCTCATTAACCATGATTAACACAAAAGCTGTGACGTGCTAGGTGCTGTTACCTAATGGGACTAGCTTTTTGCATTCTAATGCTACTTCTGCTAATACATTGACTTTGAATCTCCTGTCATTGCAACTCCACAAACTGGTTTGCCTATTCTCTTAATCTTTCTTGAGAGGCTTCATACGTAGGGACAGTTGGGTGCTTCAAACATAATCCTTCCTGTTACCACTCAAAATAGCACCCTGATGAAAGCCCCGAATCACAGTGCTACGGGGGTAAGCACAAAAGCAATTGTGCCCAATGTTACCACAACACAACTCCTTATGTTTTAGGTCAACTCCTAGAGACCAAGGGGGATTCCTTAATGCATGTGAACTGCGAAGTAGATCTGCAAACCAATCATACAAAGCACAAATACCCCACAAGCAACCTCTTGACCAAGATCAGTGCCTTATGGAGTCAAAGCAATGAATACAAGTACTTTCGAGAGGATAGGAGTTAGAATAATAAATGCACCCAATTAGGCCAAATTACTAAAAGACTTGCTGCTGTTATGAAAGTACAGCCAACAGAAAGTACCTCAAAAATAGTTGAAAACCATTTAACACAAAGCCAACTTACCTAGGAATGTGTGCCGAATAGAGAGAGGTAAGAAACATACCTTTGGGGCAGCCAATAGATGAATAAAACAAATCTGTAAATGAAGCCCCCTAAAAATCTCAAGAAGGTCAAACCAATAGATGAAGACTGAAGCAATTAGGGCTGTTAGTAGACTTTTTCTTCAGCTTGTAAGGCACTTCAAAGTTCAATTTTGATGGTTGTACTTGTCAAATCAGATCTGAAAACATACTATCCTTTGCACAAGAACCTTAGATCATTCAAACTAGCCACAAAAAGGTGACACTTGAAAATTGACCATAAAATCAAGAGGGTGAGTCACATTTAGTGGATTAGATTTTTCAAGAATGCAATACTTTTTGGATTTTTTATATATTTGATTTTTAGGGCTTTTTTATATATTTGATTTTTTTGTATTTTTTCAAATATAAGATTTAGAATTTTGTAATTTTAAAGAAGAAGAGGGAATTAGACCTTTAGTATTATTTTCTAGGGCAATGAGAAAAATCGGGGTCAACATCCTCCAATTCAAATGCTATTGAATTAGGGAAAGGACTAGAAACCCTAGGTAATAGTAGTCCTTGACCTAATTAGAACAAACAAGAACACCAAGGCCCTTAACAAGAGGGATTCTCCAAGAGAAATGCCTCACCAAGCAAGACTAACCTAAACATGAAATAAAACCCTAAGTACCTCTTACCTTGGACACCCAAGTAATGCAAGACAAGAGACCAAAGATCTTACCACATTAATGAAGGGAAATAGTAGTGTAAACCCTAATGTCCTTCCTTCACTTGGATTAGCCTTGAAAGGTTGCAAAGAAACCTTGAACATGCAATTTTATCCTTTGAAAACCCTAGAACATGCCAAGAAGAGAGGAGACACCACTTAGAGTCTCATATACCACAAGAGAAATAAAATTCCAGTCATAATTGATCCCATGATCTTGCCTACAAATGAGAGGAGGGCGCTTTATTTATATGAGAAAAGTCCTAGCTTTTCCCTCCTCTAGGCTGACTTGTTTAATTTGAGTTAAAATTCACTTTTAGGGTTTGTCACCCACAATCTAGGGACTAAACCTCATAAAACATACAAAATAACAGCAAATAAGTGATTATGGCTTCAAAAAATGAAATGTTGAGCTTGGAAGGAGGACATAATGCCCCAACTAACCCCAACAATGTATCTTTTTCCCTCAACATCATCCTTTGTGCTTGGTACGACCTTCAAAATGTCTCTTAAAGGTGGACGTTTTGCATTTCTTTGACCTAGATAACCAAGAGGAGGGGTAATACAACATAATGAGGTCTAAGTGGGCATAAAAGAGGTGTGCTAAAGCGGGTTTGACAACCCTCACAAGCACAATCATCTTCACAAAGCATAATATTATAAGTGTGGCTAGGGTCTCCGCAAGCCATGTGTCCTAATGGAGTCACCCCAAGATACACCAATACCTACCTAGGTCATAAATTTAAAATTCCTGACATGATAGGAGATCACCACCCATCAAGTAGTAGTCGGGATTCAATAGGGCCACAAGACCAGTACACCTTGAAATGAGGACCAAGAGGGCCTATCATGATCGATCAATGTTAGTTTTTACTTGAGCAGCATATAGCATATAAACAATTACTGAAAGATAAACAAACACAGCATAAAAGACAAGAGACACAATTTATCCTGGGAAACCCTCTTGGGGTAGAAAACCCAGCAAAGCCTTCCTCAATATAGAAATCACAAAGTACAAGATAACCCCAAGACAAAACAGCTACTCCTCCACTTGTGCGCACCTCTCTTCTTCACTTATGCGAACTTGCTTGAGTGAATGGGTGAATAGAAGTGAGAGAGAGGTCCTCTATTTATATTCTTCCGTTGGGGTGACAAATTCCCCAACAGGGCCGACTTGTCTACTTGACTGGTCAATTACATAATATAATAATCTTCTAAGGGCTTTTCTAAGCCGGCACATGTCCTAGGGTTTACATTGATTCTTTCAATGACCTTTACATTATTAATTACATGACCATCATCTCTCGGAGGAGGAATACAATAATATAAATAGAATATCTTCCGCAGTTACATTATTTTAACACTCCCTCTTAACTAGGAAGGTATTCTGCGGGTAACAACATCTGCACAACTAACTTGTGAACTTTTATATGTCGTAGGAAGGCTTTGGATCATCATCTTCCTTGGGACATCATCTGCGGAGTAGCAACATCATCATCTACTGAAGTATGATCGTCATCAGCGGCATCATCATCAGCAATCATCCTCTTGCTGTAACATCATCTACTGGAACAACATCCTCGTCAACTGGAACTTCTTCTGATGGGACATCCTTATGAGCAACATCATCAGTTGGAACATCTTCTGCTATCAGCAACCTCGTCAACTGGGACACCATCTGCTGGAACATCCTCATCAGCAGCACCATCAGTTGGAACAACATCATCGTCAGCTGGAACACCATCTACTGGAACATCCTCATCAACAGCACCATTAGTTGGAACACCTGCAATAACAATCAGTAACAAAGTACTGATACTGTCAGTCAGCCAATACTGATCTTCCCTCACCCCTGGAGAGGCATCAGCTCGTGAGAGCTGGAACCATCAGTCAGCCAGTATTGATCTTCCCTCACCCTTGGAGAGGCATCATCTTGTGAGAGATGGAACCATCAGTCAGCCAATACTGATCTTCCCTCGCCCTTGGAGAGGCATCCATCCCTCCGGACAGGCATCAGCTCGTGAGAGCTGGAACCATCAGTCAGCCAGTACTGATCTTCCCTCACCCCTGGAGAGGCTTCAGCTCGTGAGAGCTGGAACCATCAGTCAGCCAGTACTGATCCTCCCTCACCCTTGGAGAGGCATCAACTCGTGAGAGCTGGATTTATCAGTCAGCCAGTACTGATCTTCCCTCACCCTTGGAGAGGCATCCATCCCTTCGGATAGGCATCAGCTCGTGAGAGATGGAACCATCAGTCAGCCAGTACTGATCTTCCCTCACCCTTGGAGAGCCATCCGTCCCTCCGGACAGGCATCTATCCTTTCAGATAGTAACTCTATCAATCTCTCTTCCTAGAGAGGTCCCTCTGGACCACACCAAGCTTGTCTCGAAAGTACTCAAACTTCACACGAGCCAGAGACTTAGTCAGCACATCGGCAACTTGTTCCTCTGTAGGAACATACTCGAGCTTCACAACTCCCCTCTGCACCATATCTTGGATATAGTGGAACTTAATCTCAATGTGCTTCGATCTATCATGAAACACAGGATTTTCTGTCAACTTGATGCAACTCTGGTTGTCACAGAGTATCTCCGTAGCATCAATCTCTGCATCGAACAATCCTGTCAACATCTTGCGAAGCCACACTGCTTCACCACAAGCTGAACAAGCTGCAACATATTCAGCTTCCGCTGTACTGAGTGCAACACAGGGTTGCTTTCTACTGAGCCATGAGATCACACCTGATCCCAAACTAAAGCAACATCCTGAAGTGCTCTTTCTGTCTTCAGCACTTCCAGCCCAATCTGAGTCTGTGTACCCATACAGCCTGAACTCGCTATCTGAGGCATATCCGAGTCCATAATCCAATGTACCCTTCAGATATCTCATCACATGTTTTGCTGCAATCAGGTGAACATTCTTGGGTTCCACCATATACTGACTCAAGGTGTTTACCGCAAAACATATATTTGGACGAGTATTGGTCAAATACATCAATGACCCAATAATCTATCTATACATGGTGACATCCACTTTCTCTGAAGAAGCATCACTCAGAAGCTTCAAATTTGTCACCATCGGAGTGGTCATGGCCTTGCAATCCAGCATCCCAAATCTCTTTAGGATCTCTACTAAGTATTTTCCTTGACTCAGAAAAATCTCGTCTGGAAACTGCCACACCTCAAGACCTAGAAAATAGTGCATCTTGCCAAGGTATTTCATCTCGAATTCTGCTGCAAGCCTCTTCTTACATTCAACAATAGGCTTGTCTTCTCCAGTCAGAAATAAGTCATCCACATATAGTAACAGTATCATGGGTTCATCATTCATAATATTGTAGTAAAGATTAGAATCCACTTTACTCTTGGTAAATCCCAAGCTCATCAGGAAGCTGTCAATTCTTCCATACCATGCTCTAGGAGCTTGCTTCAACCCATACAGTGCTTTCTTCAACCTGCATACATGTGACTTATTATCTTCTACTTCAAATCCTTTTGGTTGCTCGATATATACTTCCTCTTCTATGTTTCCATTCAGGAAAGCAGTCTTCACATCCATTTGATGTAGCTTCCATTTCATCTTGGCTGCCAAGGCAAGAATGGTTCTAATCGAAGTATATCTGGCTACTGGGGCAAAAGTCTCCTCATAGTCAATGCCTTCTTTTTGCGAGAATCCCCTGGCTACAAATCTTGCCTTGTACTTTTCAATTCTTCCGTCTGCTGAATGTTTTGTTTTGAAGATTAATTTTGATGAAACAACCGATTTGTCCTTTGGTCTTGGTACCACATCCCAAACATCATTCTTAATGATGGACTGATGTTCTTCATTCGTGGCATCCAGCCATTCCTTCTTCTTTACTGCTTCTATGATCGTTCTATTCTTTCTTTTGGCTACACCATTATATTGTGGATTATAAGGGACAGTGAGCTCCCTCTTAATCCCTGCTTGCTTACAGAAATCTTTGAATCTCCTGAGGTATATTCCCCTCCATTATCTAACCTCAGGATCTTAATCTTCTTTTCAGAGAGATTCTCTACGAGAGCCTTGAACTCTTTAAACTTTTCAAAGACTTCATTCTTGTTCTTCAGAAAGTAAATCCAAGTTTTGCGAGAATAATCATCAATAAAAGATGCATAATATTCATACCTGCTTAGAGAGGTGGTGGACATTGGTCCACAAATGTATGAATGAATAATATCCAGAATACCTTTTGCCTTACTGTCACTACTTGGAAATGGGTTCTTAGTGCTCTTCCCTTGAGCACACCCTTTGCATACTCCTTCATGATCCACCTGGATCTCTGGTAATCCAGTCACTACCTTACTTACAATTGGTAAGGCCTTATAGTGTACATGGGCTAGTCTCATATGCCATAGCTCACAGGGGTTCATGGTACTAGCCATCATTGTTGCATCTGCATGACCCTTTAGTTTGTAAAGTCCTCCTTCTTCTACTCCAATGACTATTGCATCATCAATAGTCTTCCCTTTAGGCCACATGAGAACTTTGCCATCCACAAATGCAACTCGAAGACCTTTCTTATCTAATGCAAAAATATATAGAAGGTTCTTCTTTAACCCAGGTACATAAAGTACATCCTTCATGTTCATGGACTTCCCAGAGTCCAACTTGTAAGAGGCTTCTCCCATACCTTTGATGGGATATTGATAATCATCTCCGAGTTTTACCTTGTGTGGAGATTCCTTCTGGATAAGATGAGACAAGGATTCTTTGTATCCTGTCATGTGTTTTGAAGCTCCACTATCAACTAGCCAAGTATCACTCCCATGAGATACTGAACCAGTGAGTGCTGAGATAAGAACATATTCTTCACTGGAGTCTTCATTATTTATGGTCTTGTCATCATCATCACTATCTTCCGCTGCATGAGTATGAAACCTCTTCTTCTGCTTCTTGTGATGCCCATGTTTGTTTGGACAGTTCCTTGCAATGTGTTCAGTCTTGTGGCATGAGTAACACTCAATTGAAGAGAAATCTTTTCTGGTCCTTCTCTTCTTCTGGGGTCTCCTTGGAGAGTCCTCTTGGGGACGGGGGTTGTCCTTCCTCTTCTTTCCACCTTTAGCATGAGTAGCTAAAGCTTGGTCTTCATCGTTATTTAACTTCTCCTCTCTTACGACTATTCTTTCTTCTTCTTGGACACATTCTTCCCATAGGTTTCTGAACTTGATTAGTTTCTTTCTGGCACAAATGCCACGAACAAATGGTTCCCAATCTCAGGGGAGACCATTCAAAGTAGTCATCACAACTTCTGCATCTTCAATCATATCCCCAATGGCTTCTAATTGTTCTTTGATCTGGGATACCCTAGAGAAGTATGAGTGCATGGTTTCAGACTTCATGCACTTCACACCCTTGAGTTGATTTCTCAAGGTCACCTTTTTGTTGATGTTCTTTCCTTCAAATAGACTGGTCAAGGCATCAAACATTTCTTTTGGTGTCTTCTTGGAAGACACATGGGGGATCAAGTGATCTTTGATGGAATCAGCAATGATCCTCTTTGCTTTGATAAGATTCTTCTTATGCCTTTCCTTCTCTTCATCTCCCTCTGGTTCTGTAAGTCCTTCCTTCACATAGTCTTCTAGCTCATGCTCTTCAAGGATGAGCATGACTCTATACTTCCAGGATCTGAAGTTCTCAGCTCCTTTAAGCTTCTCATCAAGCTTGGTATTGCTTGTCATCTTGCTATAATGAGTACTTCAAATGGAAATAGAAATAGATTTGAGACTTACCAGAAAATTTTCCCTTCTGAGATCTGCTCCTCCTTGACTTAGGGTTTGTCAGAGAAACCCTAAAAATTCAAACTTTGAATTTCAAATTTCTGAATGGATAGAAAGATGCGCCTTGCAGAGTTGATCAAGCTGGTATACTTCAAATTTGAAATCTACAAAATTTGACCCCTCAAAAATTGCCTTGAAACTTCCGGATCTTCTAGACAGGATCCCGAACTAGGGTTTGATAAAGCCCGACCTTCTGTCCAACCAAAAGGTTCGATCTTGTGCTCAAAAGTTCGATTTTTCTGAGGAGTGTCCAGCCGTGGTCACAAATTCCAAAAATTTCAACTTTTGCAGAAACCCTAATTTTTCACTTTTCTGATCAAAATCCTGATTTAGGGTTTGATGGAGCCCGACCTTATGCCCAACCAAAAAGTTGGATCTAGGGCTCAAAGGGTTGATTTTCTTGAGAGGATCAATCCTATGCAGAGAAAACTAAAAAATTCTCCTTCTATCAAAAGCCCTAATTTTCCTTGGCTGCATAATGTAATCTTTCAGGCTAGCTCTGATACCATGTTAGTTTTTACTTGAGCAGCATATAGCATATAAACAATTATTGAAAGATAAACAAGCACATCATAAAAGACAAGAGACACAATTTATCCTGGGAAACCCTCTTGGGGTAAAAAACCTAGCAAAGCCTTCCTCAATATAGAAATCACGAAGTACAAGATAACCCCAAGACAAAACATTTACTCCTCCACTTGTGCGCACCTCTCTTCTTCACTTATGCGAACTTGCTTGAGTGAATGGGTGAATAGAAGAGAGAGAGAGGTCCTTTATTTATATTCTTCCGTTGGGGTGACAAATTCCCCAACAGGGCCGACTTGTCTCCTTGACTGGTCAATTAAATAATATAATAATCTTCTAAGGGCTTTTCTAAGCCAACACACGTCCTAGGGTTTATATTGATTCTTTCAATGACCTTTACATTATTAATTACATGACCATCATGTCCCGGAGGAGGAATACAATAATTTAAATAGAACATCTTCCACAGTTACATTATTTTAACAATCAAGGGGTCTGGGTTGCCGATAGACCAACACTTTTACATAAGATAGCCTCTGCTTGGCCTTTTACAATAGAGAAAGGACCCCCCTCCTTGGAACATCTAGTAGGTTGCGTTGTAGAGAATCTGGGGCGTAACACTTCCTTTTATCCTACTCGTCCTCTTTCTTGAGCTCAATGGATCAACTTTCTTGCCTATGGCTCCTTTGCTACAAAGGGAAGGTGACTTTCAGCTGAGCACCAACTTTGATGCTTAGACTTGAGAGATTTCACTCTTCAAGGCTCCCCAAAATTTAGTAGGAATTTTCTACAGCTCTCGGGTAGTAGGTCCTCAAGAACCCCACAGTTGCAATCCCACTTCTTCCTCCTTGTGGAATATGCTCTTAACCATTGGAAGCCGTCATATTATATATCTAACCATGGTTGGATGGTGGGGTGTAGCAACACTAATTCTGCTTTCTTTTTCAAATTATCACCCCCATTCACTCTTATTATACTTAGCTGGTAACCACCCTCTCATAACTGTGGCCCAAATAAACAACGAGCCACCTTTCATCTTTTCTCGAATATCCACTGTTACCACCCAAGTTGCACTTGGTTGGACTTGCAGTTGAGCCGCCAGAGATGGAACAAGTTACTTGTTCAATATTAGAGTTCAAAAGTCCAACAGGCCATTTTGTGGCCCTTTTTCTCTTTCACGCATGTTCATATCCCCATGGTGGAATTGTAATAAATGACGTAGCATGATGACCTTTTGTAAAATGCTTGGCCTTCCTAGGACTCAGTCATCAATCCGATTACTCTAGAGTGTTTCTTCCTTGTTAATTATATATCGTTTTTTAACGACTTATAATTTTCGAGTTTTTCACTCAATCCTCCAAAGCTGGAGTAATTGTCTTGGTGGTTAGGCCTTAGGGGGTTATTAAATCCTAGTGCCAATGTATATTACCATGCTAGTCATTATTTTTTACTTTTTTACTCTTATGAACATGTGCTAAGTCCTTGTTATCACCTAAACTGTAGTTACCCCTATGGATGTATCCACTCATGGATGGTAATAGGGAAGGGCAACTCAAAAGGTGCAACAACGATCACCTCGACCTCCAACAGATGGTTGTCACGCCAGTCGAGGCAACCTTCACTTTATGTTATCTAGCCCAGACAACAAAGGGGGAGACCCGATCTACTCCCGATAGAAGAGATCAAAACCAAGGCACCAAATCAAGTTAATTCTAAGTGAAGTAAGGTGTATGGTTTATCCTAGACCTTAGGATGAAGTCACAAGACAAGTGAGGGGTTCAATGAGTATAGCTTTGGTTCGTTATTGATGTGAGAGTGACTTATGATTTGTGAAATAGGATCCAGGATTAAAGTACTAGCTCAATGTGAGAAAATCCACTGCCTTGGGAACCGTGTCCAATGCAGGGTAGTTTAGGGTTGAATTGGGGCTAACTAGTACAAGTGACAAGCTTGATCATGAAGTATGATGGCATCAAAGGGTTTAGTTCACCACACAAGGGTCAAACCACAAGTTAATCCAACAATCTAGGAAATTCGAATTGACTTGGAGAGAGACCAGTGCCTTGGGAATTGGGATAATGGAGTCAAAGTAAGGTTAACTTGTGGTTAAGGACTCCTATTGCATGAGACAAGTGGGCAATTAAAGTCTTGATGGATGAATAGGTCTAGATCTAGGTTTGACCTAAGTGGACCACAATCCCTTAAAACAAGGAATGTTATCCCCAAGGCAAGATTTGATGAAGTGACACACTAGACCTAGGTTTTGAATTATGCCCGTTGCAAATCCACTGAAATCTCAAGTACCCACGTCCTAGAAGTGGACCAACTCCAATCTCCAAGGTGGTGCGACTTTGCCCAAGGAGGGTAAAAATGGTGATAAATGACTCAAGACAAGTCCAATGGCATCCAAACTTTAGATCTAGGTAGGTTGATCAGGTGAGAGTATGGATCTACAATTTCACGGCAATCCGATGGCTATATCTTACTAGATCTGAGTTTAAAGATACCAAGTGGTCCAAAATAGGGATTAAATCCCTTAAAATGTGGAATAGGGCCCACAAGATAAAAATCAGAAAAATGACAATCTGGGGGTAGGTTATTGGATGTATAGATTACGAATCAAGTGGAATCTCAACTACCCATGGACTAGATCTAGGTCAACCAACCCAAACTAGGAAGTGCGCCCTTGCTTGGAGAAGGCTAAATGCCTTGGGAAGAGGGTCAAATGGAGGCCAATCCTCACCAAACTATAGATCCGGGATGTCGTGGATACTATAGAGGTGGGTTTTAAATATCTTACCCAAGAAGCCACTAGATCTTAGTAGATCTGAAAAAATGTAAAAATGGGGGTTTTGATTAATTAGGGTTTTAAATGTTTTAGACAAGTGGATAGATCATGGAAATAAATTACCTTGAAATCATACCTGAGTGATGTGAATGAGATGCCTTGATGTTGAGGAAGATTCCCGTAGAGATCAAATGAGAGATTGTTGATTTTGCTTGCCGAATTGATGCCCTAGCCCACAAGTGCGCCCTCCTCTACCTGTCAATCCAAGGAAAATCGATTTCAATCAGAGAGGTCAAGTATGGAGGAAATACAAGTAAAATGCAATGATAACATAGAATAGAAGGTCCTGGGACAGTAATACTCCCTGTTACCAACGAAGAGATCCAAAGAAGAAGTAGGGAGAGTCCTCCCCTACCAATACTTCCTCCTCAAAGCAAATCGGCCTCCACCTGTAGATGCAAAAAACATGGTACAAAAGATATGGCAAAACAAGATCTCCAATAACTCAGTGCAAAGGAAGAACCAACTAACGAACACCAAAAACATTCACCACAACACTGGAGATAGATGCAATAATAATTTTCTATTCCAATAATCCAGAGCCACCAATCGCCTTTACAATGAGAGGCTCTCTCCTTTAAATAGATAGGAGAGGCACCAAAATCCTAACCACTTTTTGAATGAGTGGCTAAGATTAAAAGATACAAATGTCTAATAAATGGTTGAGATGAGCTCGACAATAAAATACATGGATCACTAATAAAATATAACATAAGTGGACAAAATCACCCTAGGAGAGGGGAATCCCACCATATCATGATGACAAAATATAATAAGAAGCTTATGGTGGGTCCAAGGGGTAATTTTAGCCACCCTTGGTCAATCCCCATAGCACAATAATAATAAAATAGTCATCAATATACCAAATCGTGCCTCTATGGACAAATCGTGGACCTTAAAAGGCCTCAGAAATCATCAAAAAGTGCCATAAGTCATGGATGCGGGTCCCGATGAAGTTGAAACTGCTGGAGGAGGTGTGGAAGACATCAATCCATCATCACTGATCATCCCATGCCAAAACATTGCCTCAGTAGCCCAAATCGAATTCCTCAATAGCCATTTCTACCAATCCCGAAATGCCTCGGGAAGCGTGAAACTGCCCCCAACTGCCTCCTGGAATGCCTGCGTTGTCAAGGTGAGGGCACCAGTGTGTCCGGGAGGGGGGTAATATGGTAAAAACAAGTGGTTGGACCACCCCCTCCAAGCACAGCGCCCTAGGTCAACCGGATAAAAATCACATCTGCTCTGACAGGGTCTCCGACAGACCAAAACTGCACTGGGATAGCCTACTGAGGCTCAATCATCACTGTAAGTGCCCGGAACTGAAAACAAATTGTCTCATTGGATTCAGAAGGTCCAAATCCATCCAAGATGTGTACTCATACACCATATGAGTCTCTGCATGATCAAAATATATATCCAATATAACGGAACAGGTCAAATAATAATAATCTGTAAATGATCAAATAATGCTGTAAACCATGAATCATCATCATAACCCTGTAGCTGCTGCATAGAATCATCATGTACATGTACATAGACCATATATCATCAATCCATATCATCACAAGGTCCAACCATCTGATGTCCTATAGTTGACCTTGGTCAAACTAGGTTTGACCAAGTCAACATGACCAAATATAACTCAGACCATCATCAGAAGCTGCTGCAAAGTGTCAAAGGTTAATGCATGCTCTACAACTTATTCAAATAACAATTATAACACAGTAATCATTACTGGCGATCTAAATCCAAATATATAATGTCATTAATTATTATTATTACTCAGACCGGACTTTCAAGACCATACTCACTTCATAGCTGTGATCAATTTGCTAGTGAAGGGTGAAGGCTAAAATAACTGGCTAGGCTAAGGGATGACTTGACTGACTTAACTTTGTGACACTTTGGCAAAGGGAAAGGGAATACACACCATAGTATATACTAAATGAGCAACAACACAGGGAATGGCGGTGTCTCACAAATGGATGAGTTGTTCAAAGAGGGTTTATTCACCTTTAACAGATGCGCACAATCCATAATACAAATAAGGCCAGCAATTGTTTTGATATAGCATTTAAGTTCCATTGCTTTTTGGGCTTGAAGTTTCCATGGCCTTTGATCTATGTGTGTTTATAAACACATTGCATAGATTTACATTTATTTTAGGCTTTCTGCTGCAGGTGTGTTTTTAAAGCACTTGTTTACCTGAGCACTTCTAGGTGTGTCACAGACAGCTTGTTTACCTAGGTATTTTACATTTCCAAAAGATATAACATTTTATTTTCATGGCCATTTTCATTTGGCATGCCTTTCATTCATGTGTGTTTAGAAACACATTACATGAACAGGATTTTCATACAAGATATAGCATTTCATTTTTTCCAGATTTTGTATTCATGGCAGCACTAAAAGTTTCAGGTTTAGCCAACACAACTTTAGTGACTAGGGGGAATTCCAAGGAACTCCAACTCACCATAGGTAAGTTTTGTCACCAACTCAGAGCCGAGACACAATAAACAGGGAAGCTCATCCAATACAGAGGCTACAGTGGGGAAAAGTCCTCCATGTCACTAGTCAAGTAGTAAGTCAGGGTGATAAACTAAAAGGTAGGCAATGGATGGATGAAGACAATGAATAATGAAGCCAACACTAGCAAGCCAAGGTATGGTGGAATGATCACCTCTATTCTCCCTAAGGAGGGTAAGACCAATGAGTATGAATAGTGAACTTCTAAGTCTGAGTAGGGACAATATAGTATATATAATAAGATCAACCAGGTCCACATATCTATATGATCGCCAGATCATGACACTAAGTGCTAAGACATGCTATAAGAATAAGTATAAAAGCAATATAACTGTAACACAATGATATACCTGCTGAGTCATATGCCTGACTGCTCATCACCTGTACCATCATCTATCCTCTGAAACTGCTGCTGCAACTCTGGGCACTACTGACTGCTCTGTACAAATGGTATAATGGCTACATTGGTCATCTCTCTGAGTGTCCTGAGACTCAGTCATGGCATGGGGAATATAAACTGTTGTCCAAAATCTGATAGTGATCCAATATAGATGCTCATCTCGGCATCTCAAATGTAAGGGAACTAGCTGAATAGTGTACTGGAATCAGAAAAATAATGTATGGTAGCCCGGCTACTATATATGTGATAACAGTCCCCCCTATGATTTTTTAATTTTTCGCTAAATAAAAAATTTCCCACAAAAACGGAATATTTTAATTGTAAAAATTCACTAAGTCATAAAAGTGGTGCTAGGAGGCGTAATTTTCCATGAGGGTGCTCATTTTCTAACTCAGAGCACCCACTTTACCCATGTACCTACTTTGAGAGTGAAATTAGTGATTATTAATCACTTAATTTCATGTTCTCTCGAAAAGTGAATTAAAAAAGCCCAAAAAGACAAAATAATAGGAAAATCAAAATCCCATCAATCGAGGAAGTTTGTCCAGGACATGTTTAAGTCAACTCAAGTGGTGGCAAAGTGATTGGAAATCAAATATGAGTTAACTCAAGGCTCTAAGTCATGATTGAGATCCTCTCTGAGAGGTGGCGCATTCAGCATGAAGGAGGGTGCATCCTTGTCTTGGTAGTGTGGCGAGTTGTGAAGGGAAGGCTTCTGACCTCTTAAGAGGTGGCACCCAAATCCATTAAATCACTCCAAGATGCTCCAGTTAACTTCTCCCTCACTCAGACTCACTCTACCACTTGGCATCTGCGCTCTCTCTTGGGAAATGCGCCCTCTTGGGCCCTCTTCTCTATTTAAGCAAGCAAGTTCTCTCATTCTTGGACGGAAGGTCGAACCTCTACTTGTATTGTTTGTAATGATTGTTGAATACATTCGATGGAATAAAGGCTTTGGAGGTCATATCTAGTGTAGCTCATGTATATGTGTGGATGAATATTGCCATGTTTATGAGGTAACATGTTATCTATTTAATTCTTGTATATGCTTTGGTTAAATTGTTGGCCTTTGAAGGGGAGCTATCTCCCAATAGGGTAAGAGAAGTAAACTAGTTGTTTATTATCGTTCTACTTACCTGCTTTAGATCTCTTAGAAGTGCATGTTCATTTGGATAAATGTCATGCTTTCCAAGTTTCTACTATATGCAACACCATGCCTTTTTAAACTCTTTTGTGTAAGGATCTCTAAGGATTGCAGGTGGCCTAGCTTGGAGGAGAGGTTGAGCGAGTAAGCATCCTCCTCATCTTCAAGAACTTTTGAAGGAGTATAGTCCCCCTGAGTTCCATTGCAAGACTCCATTTGCCCAAATTCCAGGATCAAGCTGGTTTCCTCCTCCTCTCATCTTTTAAATTAAAAATTTCTCGGTTACTCTCTTGTTTACTAGATTCAAATTAGTTCACAAATTCAGATCTAAAGCTATTTATCTAGTATGCAATTTCAAAGTTAGATCTAAGTTTTTAAAGGTTTAATCTTGCCAAAGTAGATCCAACTATTAAATCTAGCTTTTAGCTGTGTTAAAAGGTTAGTTTTTCCAAGTATAAAGGCTATAAATTTTTATGCTTCTAACATTTGATTTGGCAGATTTAGTGCCACTTTAGTGGTTTTTTTTGGCCTTTTGACGAACAAGAAGAAAGAAGTGTTGCCAAAAATTCAAAGATTTGGGCCATCCAGAGCCCCCTCCTCTCTTCTACCCTTCTCAAACTACTAAATGCTTCCACAAATTTGTAATTTTATTGATCCTAACTAATAAAGGACCACAAACATTCTTAAAATTATAAAATTATAATAAAAGCAAGTGGGCTACCTAGTGCCCACACCCCATCCCCCTTGCGGGATCCATATCTTTTTTTGTGTGGTGTGATTTTATTTTTATTTTTTGCTTTAGTTAGACTTTAAAGGATTAAAATTAACCGTTTGTTGGTTCCTGTTCCCGCCTAATACACCTTGGGGGGCCGCAACAGAAATCTTCAAGTCGCTCAGTGTGCCCTTGGGGGCAAGTTAGAGTCAAGTCCTGTCACTTGATTACTCGACTCCTCCGTCTAGGATACTCCTAGCGAAGCCAAGGGGGGTGGTCCCTATAAAAATTAAACTAAGGCTTTTACACTTCAAAAAGGAAAAAGCTAAATCTAAGAGTTAAAATAATGAACAAAATTACTGAATCAAGAGGTATCTGCAATAATTTAAATCAACAACATTGTATTTAAATAAAGCATTCACGACATATTGGTAGATTGATAAAACATGTAAGATTGAAAAAAGGTAGACCAGTGTCGAGATGCATAAATCGTTGTTGTTGTGTTGGGAATTTGTTGTAGACGTCTTGTTGTTAGTTTTAATTATTAATGAATGATTATGGGAATGGGTTAATTGAGGGTTTGGCCCAAATGAGCTTAACTCCTTGAACTGAGCGCTTGAAGCGTCTTTACCAAGTGTCCAATGGGGCAAGGCATAACTTGCTTAAAGCAACCCCCTGACTCTATGGTAGTCACCCTTCGCGACCTCTCGAGTTCTCAAAGATAAACTATTCGGATTGTCCTATTAATCTAGTCACTCCACCCTTTCTGGTTGGCCAATTGGTCAGACTAAGCTGCAACGGTCAAGAGCATACGGGGAAGGAGCCTTGGTAAATTTTATTAAATAAACTTTAAGGTTTTCTACTTGATTAATCTAGTCCAAGAGTGTCTTTTCCGACCGAACTCCAGTACTCGAGCAAGCTCTTTCCGTGGCACTGTACTTCCGGAGAGCAAGGAAAAAAGTTACTCAAACTTTGAAGAAAGCAAATTGTTAACAAAATGTGAAAACTAGGTCCTGAATACGCTTATGGCCCGCCATTGAAATGGAACCAACAAGGTTAATTTTATCCTAGACTACTTTTATTAACTGCAGAAAAATGAAATCTAAGCTAAAAATCCAAACCACAAAAAAAAAAGAGTCAGCACAGATCCCCCCTGGGGGGATGGGGTGCAGGCACTGGGTAGCCTGCTTGCTCTTCTTTATTTTTCTTGTTATAATGGATTGAAAGGGATGCCTTTCATCCTTTATAACTTAGGATCAAAAGGCTTACAAGTTTGCACAAAAGATCTAGAAATAAAAGAGCTCTTCTGAAACACTTTTGGTTGCTTGAAAAGTCGAAAATTAGCCAAAGTAACTCTTTAATAAATCGTCAAAACCTGCAAACCAGCAAGCAAACATCAACCAAAAATGCCCAAAAACACTTTGAAAGTGCCTTGGGACTTACCAAAAAAATAAGAAAAAATCTAAGTTAGAAAAGCTAATGAAAGATGTAAAACATTTAACTAGTGAGGCAAGCTAGAAAGCTTGTCTCGTTAAGGTATTTGGCTGCCCTCTTTAGAGATGGCAAACAGATTTGAAAAGCACTTAATTGCTAGATCTAACTTTGAATCACACTAAGAAAAACTTCTCTTACTTGAGCTAATTAGATCTTCAACTTTAAATTTGCAAAAGAAAGAGAGATTAACCGCTAATGCTAGAAATGAGATAAAACTTTTAAAGCATGCTAACATTAGAAACCAAATCTAGATATACTTCTTATTTAAACTTTCAAATACAGATCTAGAATGCTATCAAATCAGTAACCAAGAGAAGAATAGAAAAAGTTGAACTAAAAGGTGAGAAACCCGAGTTTGAGCAAGAAATAGTCAAACGGATGGATCTTGCTTAAAAGTGGGAACAAGAGGGACTAAGCTTCCTTTGAAATGGCTTTAGAAGTGGCAATGCTAACATGCTTGCCTCATCTTTGAGCTCCAATAACCTGCAAAGAAGCTTCACAGAAAACTTGCACAAGAAAATTAAATGGCACCGGTGTAAACCATACAAAAGACTAAAAATATAAGCATTCAAACAAGAGATGCATAATATTCAAGCATTTTCATACAATCAACAATGAGAAACAAACATTAGAATTCATTTGTTACCCTACTGAAATATAGATTTTCTTCCAAGGTCAGTGCAATTCCAACAATGAACAAATTCTTATGAAAAAATACAAGTTACTTCAATAGATCTTGAAGCCTCCAACATCCACACATCACATGAACACACAAAGTAGCCTCCGAAGCCTTTCTTATCAATGCCAAAACTCAAAAGAGATTTATATAGAAAGGAGTAAAGGTTCCACCTTCAGATGAAGAATGAGGGCGAACTTGCTCTCTTAAATAGAAAATTGCATGCGTGAGGGCGCAAATCCCAAGAGGGAGGGCGCATCCTAGATGAGGGAGTTCACAAGATGTGATTGGATTTGATTTAGGATTGATTGAGATCCAATCTAAAGGAGATTGTGCCACCTCTCAAGAGGTAGGTGCACCCCTACCTTGGAGTTTTCACCAACCAATTGCTGGCTGCCATCTCAAAAGTCGCCCAAGCCTTGAAGAATGCACCCCTCATGATGTGGATCTACCTGGATCCACACTGGATTTGATTGGAAACATCAAATCGGAGCACAAACAATCAAAGGATTTGATTTCCAGTTAACTAAAGACCACTTCGGACATGCTTCCATTTATTTAGGAATGTCTTTTTTGCCTTTAATGTGTCTTTTTTGGCCAATTAAATGTCTTTTTGGCATTTTTCGAGCAAATATTAATTTGAGTGATAAGTATTCACTCAAAACTTAGGAAAAGTGAGTTTACGGGTTTAATGGGTGCTTTGGCATAGAAAACGAGCATCCCATTCGCAAATTTCACCACAAACCACTCTTTTATTACATTTTTTATTTTTCGAATTAAACCATTAAAAAAACGGCTTGATTTTGTGGGAAATTTTATTTTTTCCAAAACATTAAAAAACAAACTTATGGGGACCTAGCACATGTTCATATGACTCTAAATTAATATCTAGCATGGTAATAAACATTGACACATGAACTTTAATAACCTCCTAAGGTCTAACCCCCAAGACGAGCATTCCAGCTTTGGAGTAGGAGAAAAACTCGAAAATTATACTTCGCTAACACGCA
This sequence comes from Larix kaempferi, assembly GCA_027924585.1. NCBI lineage: Eukaryota > Viridiplantae > Streptophyta > Pinopsida > Pinales > Pinaceae > Larix > Larix kaempferi. Next base: position 26,484,773 of record BSBM01000910.1, read on the forward strand.
AAGCATAATTAACAAGGGAAAAAACTCCTTGGAATACCCGGATTGATTGCTAAGTGCTAGGAAGCCAAGTTCTTTACATAAAACCATCATGCTAGCATACTTTATTACAAACCCTGTGGGGCATGAACACGTGAAAAAATTAAAAAAGGGGCCTTGGGAGGCCTGATTGAACTTCTGAACATTGAAAAATGCACAAGTACTTGTGCAAACTTTGGTGGCTCACTTGAAGTCCAACTGTGTGCAACTCAGTTGGTAACAGTTCCAATTCAATGTTGGACCTGTTGCCAACTAAGTTGTACTTGGTTGGATTATCAAGCGAGCGGGCAGAGTGGAACATGATACATGTTCATTTTTGGTGATTTGATATCCAGCTGGCCTTTTAAAGGCCCCCGTTTTTAAAATTTTCCACATGTCCATGGCCCTGCGGGGATTGTAACAAAACGTACTAGCATGGTGTTTTGTAAAAGACTTGGTTCCCTAGGACTTTTTGGCTAAGTCAGGTATTCCAAGGAGTTTTTTCACCTATCTATTATGTCTTGCATTAGTGCATAACATAATTAATGGGTTTTTCTCCTGCTCCTCCAAAGCTGGAATGCGTGGGGAGGCTGACGAGCCTTAGGGGATTGTTAAAGTCTATGGGTCAATGTATATGAACATGCTAGGCGTTAATTTTAAGTCATATGGACATGTGCTAAGTCTCCCTAGGTTGTTTTTAATTTTTCGACGAGTTTTATTTTTTTCGTAAATTGGGCCATTTTTTAATGGTTCAATTAAAAAAATTGTAATTGGCCTATAAGGGGTGTCTGGAGGTATTTTTTGCCTCAGGGGTGCTCGTTTTCTAACTCAGAGCACCCCCTAAACCCCTGAACCCACTCTTTCTAATGTTTGGGTGATTATTTTTCCACAAAAATCCAAAAAAGTCAAAAAACCCCAAAAAGTCATAAAAAATTGAAAAAGTGAAAAAATGACTTAATAAAAATATTAAATTTTGGGAGTGATTTATGGACTGATTTTTTCAGCTATGTTTTAGGAGTTGTAAGAGCTGATTTTGGAAAGATTCCGGGCAGTTATATTAGTGGGATTACTTCCCCATTTGAGGGGGGCATATTTCCCAAAATTGGGCCCCTTCAATCATGGAATTTGCAGCTATGTTTATGGGCTGTCACATGGCTGATTTTTAGCTGATTTGGGGCTGATTTTGACAGCCCATTACATGGGAGTGGGCAACCCCATTTTCTCCACGAGTTATGCCACTCATTCCACCCATTTCTCTCCATCTTTGGCTATTTAAGCATGGCTGCCCACTCCATTTTCTTTAGAGTGAGAATTGGAGCAAGAGACTTATGATTGTAATATTTTTTCTCATTTGAATAAAAGAAGACTTTGGAGGTCAGCTTGTGGTGTTTGGTCATATGTGGATGTAATATCTTGATTCTTTTTCCAAGATGACTTGTGCATAAGTTTCATTCTTCAAGGGTGTGGTGTGCTCATCGGAAAGATTGTTACCAATCTATGAGATAAGTTGTTTCAATTTGTTTATTGTAGCAGCTTAGTGATGTGTGCTTGGTAAGAGATTATTTTTGTATCTTTCATTTGTTTATGGATATGCAATCATAGTTTCTTGTGAGTATATATCTACACTTAATATTTTTTTTGGTGAGATCTGTGATGTGCAGGTGTTTTCTTGAGTTGGCAAGAAGGAGGATTTTGTTTGCTTCCCCTTTTACTAATCATTGTTTGCAGATATAGTCCCTTCAAACATCACTAAACCATCTTCAAAGCTTCGATTTTCAACAAGGATTTGTTCCCTCTCTCTCTCTCTCATTCAAGAAAAAATCAAATTTTATGGTTACTAGTTACTAAACAAAAGTGGATCTGATTTACATACTGCTGTTAAAACTTAAATAAATCAGATTCTGTCATCAAGAAGTTTTATCTTTTCATTTCATAAAGAGTTTATTGTTCATAAATCAAAGCTTCTTGGTTATCTAGTACTTTCTTTTCAAAAAACTGGTTTAAGTTGTCAAAATCTTTCAAGTTTTTTTTGAAGTAGTATTAGATCTGATTTCAAAGTATTATTTGGCTGTCCTAGAGCTTGAAATTTGCAGCCATTAAAGGGCTAGCAAAGATCCCAAGTAGACAAGCTCCATAGCTTGTTTTACTTGGTTATTTTTCGTCATTTTTACTTAGAATTTTACTTAGAAAATTTTGGGTTTTTTAGGAGGTGTTCCAAAGACACTCTTAAAGTGTTTTTGGGCATCTTGTACTAATTATTGCTTGCTGGTTTGCAGCAAAAGATGAGCAGGTAGGAGGAAGTGCTGGCAAAATTTCGAGCATCCAGGCGATCCGGAAGACAGATTTCCATATTTTTCAAAACCGGTCATATTTTTTCTATAATTTTGTAAGCCACCAAGTCACATTAAGTAGACTTGGGGCACTTCTCTATATCATTGTAAACATCTTTAAACGAGAGCAAGTGGGCTAGCCAGCGCCCATACCCCATCCCCCCAGGGGTGGCCTGTGTCGTCTCATTTTCATGGCGTGAATGTTAGAGTAGTTTATTTCTTTGTTTTCCGGCATTAAATAAAATAAATTAGGATTAAAATAAACCTTGTTGGTCCGTTCCACTGGCGGGCCACAAGTTCACTCACAACCTAGCTTTTCACATTTTTTTACAAACTCATAACGCCCCCCCTTGCTTTCCCGAAGTAGGGTTTTGTATGAGGGCTTGCCCGAAATACATGCCTGAAAAGAGACTCTTGGGGTTATAAAAAGATAAAATTTGGGTTCATAAAATTTTTATAAAAATACCAAGGTCTTCTCCCGTATGCTCTGTGGCCGACTTGCAGCTTAGTCTGATCCAGTTGGTACACATCAGAAAGGAGGGGATGACTAGTAATAGGATCTAACACCACCCTAATAAAAAATCCTTTTTGTGAAAATCCGGCACAACACGTATTTTGTTGTCGTGGGCAAATTTCTCAGAAGGCTTGGGACCACACTGAGTAGTGACCTCTTGGAAACCGTTAGGCTTGCCCTCGTTGGTATAGCATCTGAACACCTCCTCGAGACTCCGATTCAGCCCAAAGCCTGAGAGGGAAGCCACGCTTCAAAATTCCGGACATGTTCCCCCGTACCTTGCGTATATCGGGAACCCACCTGCCTTAATAAAAAGATCACCACCACATTAATTTTTAAAATAAACCAAGAACACTCGCACAACATTTACCTTTTCTGCTTATGCATTTGTTATTTGACTCCATTGTAAGGCACTGGTCTTGTTGCAATTTTTATTTTATATTGTTGACTAATGTGCAGTTAAATGATGGCTATTTTAAATGAGAGCAAATGATAAATGATTGTTTTATTTGATCAAAATATATGTTGTCTGTTATTGGTTGTCAAAAAGTATTTTTCTAATTCCTAGATTAGAGGCTTTAGTTTCTTTTTATTTTTTAGGGTCCACCCCCCTTGGCTTCGCTAGGAAAGCCTAGACGGAGGAGTCGAGTCCCAAGTGACAGCACTTGACTCTGACTTGCCCCCAAGGCCACACCAGCAGCTTGAAGACTTCTGCTGCGTTTTCCCAGGTGTGGAACCAGGCGGCAACATTTTGGCGCCGTTGCCGGGGATAAGTCTTTTTATTCCCGGAATACGACTTTTGAGTTTTCCTTTTTTTTTTGCTTTGTTTGATGAATCTTTAGATTAGATTTTTAATTTTTCATCTGGCGACTCCACTGGCTTTTTTTCCTTTTATAAAAGTTCAAAGAAAAGCAAAAATAGAATTCTTTGTGAGATTGTTTTATATGTATATTTTTATTCTCACATGGCGACTCCATTGAAGGGATAAAACCCTTTGTTTCTCATATAGTTTGTTGAGACTGCTTGTGTGTAGATGAGTCCATCCATTACAGTAAAATCTATAAAGACTCACCTTTTGACAACTCCACTGATTCAGTACCAGGTATATCCCATGGTCATTTCAAATGCAAGCTATTGATCTTTGAAAATGGATGATAAAGAGTCTAGTGAGCAAATTTCCGATGCACATCCTCCCATTGACTTCTCAGACATCCCTGGTTTCCCTAATTATCATGATGGTGAAGATGTATCTGATTATCTACCGGTCTTTTGGGGAGATGATGATGATGTAGAAACCCGGCATGTCTTTTCTTTTCTTAAAGTTGTGGCTAACTTCAAAGTCTTATATGAAGATAACATAATGGAGATGTTTGTTAGTACATTACAGGGACCTGTTTATCAATGGTATTTTAAAGAGCTTCCAAATAAATGTATTAACTCTCTTTCGAGCCTCCTTAGAATATTTATAAGGCAATGGCATAATAAAGGAGCTAGTATGGAGCACTTGGATAGGATCCTTAGAAGGTACTTTCTCTTGTTCATACCTTGGATTGAGTATCATAAGGAAGACCCCAACTTTCCTCGTATCATCATGACAGAGAATAATAAATATTGGGAGGTGCCTCTAAGTTATATCAATCGTGTAGATCTCCCTACAGCACAATCTGGCTTTAAAAAAGAGACTCAGCATGACCCTATCGAAGAGTTCCATGAAGCACCCTTAACTGAAGATTTTGTTGAAAACCATCCTCTTGTCACCATAGCTGAAAACATTGAAAATATGGAGTGTTCTCAAATCTACGATGATGATCACATGTGTGTTTCAGATTTGCCTAAAGAGGAAGCCATTATAGAAGTTGACAAAGAAATTCATGAAGGGTCTTTAATTGAAGATGTTTCAGAAGAGCTTCCTCAAATTGCCATTGAAGATTTGGGATTTCAGGATTACTTTAGTGAAGATGATGATGTTTGTACTTCAAATTCACCTAAGGAAGCAACCATTACAGAAGCCTTTAAAGAAACTTGTGATGATTTTTGTATGATTTATGATGACACTCCTCCTTTTTTTCCGCATAGTGGTGAAGTCTTGGACAACTTTATACCTTGTAATATCTTTCAAACCAAGCCTTCTGAGGATAAGTATTATGAACATGAGGATGGGCATGGCCAGGGTTGTCATGCAATAGACAAAGACTCCCCCTTCATTTACAAGGATGGGCATGATGATTGTTGGATGGATTTAGAAAAACCCATCTTTGATATATCAAGAGAGGGGAGTGTTGATTTTGAGACCTTGGGAAATTTTGATATGGAAGAGGAGCCTGTGGATATTTCTCATGATCAATTAGAGCCATTAATGAGTATTAGAAACGAAAACTTGGATCAACAGTATAACGAAGATTTGGGTAGGATAAAATCAGTGGAATGTCAGTTTCAGCCTTCATCAGCACATTCAGAGGTTCCTTATAATTTGGAGCAGCCTGGGGCTTATACTTTCACAGAAATAAACTATCAGAAGAGCCTTTCAGATCAATATGATGAGGTAGTTGGTCTGCCTTATCATTCCGAGTTTTTTCTCAGCTCTATCCAGTCATGGGTAGAAGAGGCCTGCATGAGGACTTACCATTGGGGGAAGCACTTCAAAGATCTATCATATGCCTATGATCACCAATCCAATCCTCCAATCCAGAATTATCATGCAGGTTTGCATTTTCTAAATAAGGTATCCTTGTTTTGGCTGGTAACCAAACACAAGGTGAAAAGTTCTTATATTGATAAAATGTTAAGATGGTTGCATTGGATTTATCATTTTACTTAGCATTTATTTTGTTATGCTTAGAGTAGGAAAATAAGCTCATCAAGTGAGCATTTACTTTCAACATTTATTTTTCAATACTTTCCTTTTATGTACTTAGAATTTTTTCATTAGTCATTTTTTTAGTTTTTGAATAATGCAACTTATGGTTCATTGGCTTCTTATAAGAATTTGTGCTACTGAAAGGTTTTCTTGTCAAGTTGAGATGTTTTTACAGGTCATAGAAACCGGAGATTCTGGTATTCTCGTATGCTCTCCTTGCCTGAAGACTGGATCGAGCACACGTCCCGCAGTTGGAGCCAGATGTTGCCAACTAAGTTGTACTTGGTTGGATTATCAAGCGAGCGGGCAGAGTGGAACATGATACATGTTCATTTTTGGTGATTTGATATCCAGCTGGCCTTTTAAAGGCCCCCGTTTTTAAAATTTTCCACATGTCCATGGCCCTGCGGGGATTGTAACAAAACGTACTAGCATGGTGTTTTGTAAAAGACTTGGTTCCCTAGGACTTTTTGGCTAAGTCAGGTATTCCAAGGAGTTTTTTCACCTATCTATTATGTCTTGCATTAGTGCATAACATAATTAATGGGTTTTTCTCCTGCTCCTCCAAAGCTGGAATGCGTGGGGAGGCTGACGAGCCTTAGGGGATTGTTAAAGTCTATGGGTCAATGTATATGAACATGCTAGGCGTTAATTTTAAGTCATATGGACATGTGCTAAGTCTCCCTAGGTTGTTTTTAATTTTTCGGCGAGTTTTATTTTTTTCGTAAATTGGGCCATTTTTTAATGGTTCAATTAAAAAAATTGTAATTGGCCTATAAGGGGTGTCTGGAGGTATTTTTTGCCTTAGGGGTGCTCGTTTTCTAACTCAGAGCACCCCCTAAACCCCTGAACCCACTCTTTCTAATGTTTGGGTGATTATTTTTCCACAAAAATCCAAAAAAGTCAAAAAACCCCAAAAAGTCATAAAAAATTGAAAAAGTGAAAAAATGACTTAATAAAAATATTAAATTTTGGGAGTGATTTATGGACTGATTTTTTCAGCTATGTTTTAGGAGTTGTAAGAGCTGATTTTGGAAAGATTCCGGGCAGTTATATTAGTGGGATTACTTCCCCATTTGAGGGGGGCATATTTCCCAAAATTGGGCCCCTTCAATCATGGAATTTGCAGCTATGTTTATGGGCTGTCACATGGCTGATTTTTAGCTGATTTGGGGCTGATTTTGACAGCCCATTACATGGGAGTGGGCAACCCCATTTTCTCCACGAGTTATGCCACTCATTCCACCCATTTCTCTCCATCTTTGGCTATTTAAGCATGGCTGCCCACTCCATTTTCTTTAGAGTGAGAATTGGAGCAAGAGACTTATGATTGTAATATTTTTTCTCATTTGAATAAAAGAAGACTTTGGAGGTCAGCTTGTGGTGTTTGGTCATATGTGGATGTAATATCTTGATTCTTTTTCCAAGATGACTTGTGCATAAGTTTCATTCTTCAAGGGTGTGGTGTGCTCATCGGAAAGATTGTTACCAATCTATGAGATAAGTTGTTTCAATTTGTTTATTGTAGCAGCTTAGTGATGTGTGCTTGGTAAGAGATTATTTTTGTATCTTTCATTTGTTTATGGATATGCAATCATAGTTTCTTGTGAGTATATATCTACACTTAATATTTTTTTTGGTGAGATCTGTGATGTGCAGGTGTTTTCTTGAGTTGGCAAGAAGGAGGATTTTGTTTGCTTCCCCTTTTACTAATCATTGTTTGCAGATATAGTCCCTTCAAACATCACTAAACCATCTTCAAAGCTTCGATTTTCAACAAGGATTTGTTCCCTCTCTCTCTCTCTCATTCAAGAAAAAATCAAATTTTATGGTTACGAGTTACTAAACAAAAGTGGATCTGATTTACATACTGCTGTTAAAACTTAAATAAATCAGATTCTGTCATCAAGAAGTTTTATCTTTTCATTTCATAAAGAGTTTATTGTTCATAAATCAAAGCTTCTTGGTTATCTAGTACTTTCTTTTCAAAAAACTGGTTTAAGTTGTCAAAATCTTTCAAGTTTTTTTTGAAGTAGTATTAGATCTGATTTCAAAGTATTATTTGGCTGTCCTAGAGCTTGAAATTTGCAGCCATTAAAGGGCTAGCAAAGATCCCAAGTAGACAAGCTCCATAGCTTGTTTTACTTGGTTATTTTTCGTCATTTTTACTTAGAATTTTACTTAGAAAATTTTGGGTTTTTTAGGAGGTGTTCCAAAGACACTCTTAAAGTGTTTTTGGGCATCTTGTACTAATTATTGCTTGCTGGTTTGCAGCAAAAGATGAGCAGGTAGGAGGAAGTGCTGGCAAAATTTCGAGCATCCAGGCGATCCGGAAGACAGATTTCCATATTTTTCAAAACCGGTCATATTTTTTCTATAATTTTGTAAGCCACCAAGTCACATTAAGTAGACTTGGGGCACTTCTCTATATCATTGTAAACATCTTTAAACGAGAGCAAGTGGGCTAGCCAGCGCCCATACCCCATCCCCCCAGGGGTGGCCTGTGTCGTCTCATTTTCATGGCGTGAATGTTAGAGTAGTTTATTTCTTTGTTTTCCGGCATTAAATAAAATAAATTAGGATTAAAATAAACCTTGTTGGTCCGTTCCACTGGCGGGCCACAAGTTCACTCACAACCTAGCTTTTCACATTTTTTTACAAACTCATAACGCCCCCCCTTGCTTTCCCGAAGTAGGGTTTTGTATGAGGGCTTGCCCGAAATACATGCCTGAAAAGAGACTCTTGGGGTTATAAAAAGATAAAATTTGGGTTCATAAATTTTTTATAAAAATACCAAGGTCTTCTCCCGTATGCTCTGTGGCCGACTTGCAGCTTAGTCTGATCCAGTTGGTACACATCAGAAAGGAGGGGATGACTAGTAATAGGATCTAACACCACCCTAATAAAAAATCTTTTTTGTGAAAATCCGGCACAACACGTATTTTGTTGTCGTGGGCAAATTTCTCAGAAGGCTTGGGACCACACTGAGTAGTGACCTCTTGGAAACCGTTAGGCTTGCCCTCGTTGGTATAGCATCTGAACACCTCCTCGAGACTCCGATTCAGCCCAAAGCCTGAGAGGGAAGCCACGCTTCAAAATTCCGGACATGTTCCCCCGTACCTTGCGTATATCGGGAACCCACCTGCCTTAATAAAAAGATCACCACCACATTAATTTTTAAAATAAACCAAGAACACTCGCACAACATTTACCTTTTCTGCTTATGCATTTGTTATTTGACTCCATTGTAAGGCACTGGTCTTGTTGCAATTTTTATTTTATATTGTTGACTAATGTGCAGTTAAATGATGGCTATTTTAAATGAGAGCAAATGATAAATGATTGTTTTATTTGATCAAAATATATGTTGTCTGTTATTGGTTGTCAAAAAGTATTTTTCTAATTCCTAGATTAGAGGCTTTAGTTTCTTTTTATTTTTTAGGGTCCACCCCCCTTGGCTTCGCTAGGAAAGCCTAGACGGAGGAGTCGAGTCCCAAGTGACAGCACTTGACTCTGACTTGCCCCCAAGGCCACACCAGCAGCTTGAAGACTTCTGCTGCGTTTTCCCAGGTGTGGAACCAGGCGGCAACAGGACCACAAACTCACTCATGACATATTTTTGCTTAGTTTAGATTAAATCACTTTTCACACTCACTTCACTAGATTAACTTAGTTTCATTTCTTAGATTAGATTTGTTTAATTTTTCATTTTTCCTAAAGTAACGAACTTCGACTTTGTATCCCCGAGTATGCTTTTGTAACCATCGTAGGCCTGCCTGATTTGTGGTCAACAATTAGAAAAGGGATAGTTAATGGCTAGCTTAAGGGAAATCCATTCGAAATTTATCTTTAAAAAATCGAGAGGTTGCATTGAAGTTTGAACATACTATGCAGTCAGAGGGATGCCTTAATGAGATTATGTCTCTCCTTGTTGGACACCTGGTACTGTCTCTGCACTCATTTTTAGAGGATAATTTCTCAGTGGGCCAAATCAAGAATTAACCCACTCCTAATCAACTCATCCATAATAATTTAAAACCGACCAAGAGCATTGCAACACTTCCTTTTCAGTAGTAGTTACTTAATTTACTTCGGCACTAGTTTAATTTTGTCAATTACTTACTTCATGCATGTATAATTTGAATTTCTTATAAATGTGACATGATGTGTTGGTGAATCCTATTTGCTCCTAGTTTAAACTCATTGTTTTTGCTCTCTTGTATTCAGTATTTCAAACTCTTAGATTTACTTCTTGTAACTTAGCTTAATCAGCCTTAGTTATTTTCTTAGGGACCACCCCCCTTGGATTCGCTAGGAGTTGGCCTAGACGGAGGACTCAAGTGTTAAGTGACAGTACTTGATGTTAAAGTTATAGCATCATGAGTCATTCTCCAAGTCAATCTTGTGAGTTGGGATTGAGCCTCGTGTGTCGAGGTAGTGCCTTAGGGAGCCTGAGTTCGACTCGAGAAACTTGGAGTAGATTCTTGAGTTGGACTCAAGAATGACTAAGCCTTATGTGTAAAGGTTAAGCCTCATGTGTTGAGGTAAGTGCTTTGTATGTCAAAGTGATGATGTTGTACAGTCTTGCTTGTCAAGGCTAAGGTCTTGTATGTCAAGAGTCAAGACAAATCCTCATGTGTTGAGGTGGTGTCTTATGTGTTGAGGTAATGCTTTGCATGTCAAAGCATGAATGGTGTGTGATGTACTACTTAGTACTAACCATGGTTGAGCTATTAAGTCTCCTCTAGAGACTGGCCACCTCTAGAGTGAATTACTTTAGCATATGACCACTTGGAATGATAGTAAAACAAGATGATCACATCATTGGAAAAATCTCCTTAGTATATTTGATATGATAAATAAAGTAAAGATGGCACATGTGGATCATGCAGATAAAACAAGAGATAAAGATAAGATACGTTATGATAAGAGAGAACTCGAATTATTCACTTCAGTGATCAAGAAAGACTTCAGTTAATTAAGAGAAAACTCGAATTGTTTACTTCAGTGATGTTAACAAGAAAGACTTCAGTAAAAGAGTTAACTAAGTGATAACAAAGAAGATCTAGTTAACTAAGTGTTTGCAGGATGACACTTGAGTTAACTAAGTGTTTGCATGACGACATTTGAGCTAAATTAAAAGACAACACTTGAGTGGTCTAACATCCAGTTGAAGGGCGAATTTATCCTGAAGTAGAAGATCTAATTAATTAAGTGTTTGCATGATGACACTTGAGTTAAACTAAAATACTTCGCTAGGAGTAAGCCTAGATGGAGGAGTCGAGTTATCAGGTGACAGCACTTGACTCTGACTTGCCCACAAGGACATACCGAGCGGCTTGAAGGTTTCCTGCTGTGTCCCCACCCAGGTGTGTATTAGGCGGCAACAGATGCCATTTAATGAAAATATATACTATTCCTATTTTTGTATGGAACTCTTATGCAGGGATGTAGCACCTTTAGTGTTCCTAAATAATTATCTTCCTCCATTTTTTGGGGTCTCTAAATAAGTTTAATGTCTATTATGCCCAATTCGAATACTTACATAGTTTTCACCATTCACCCAAAATCAACTCTTACTGTTTTTGTATACTTAATGTATAGAATTAAAGTTCATGCATGCCTTGCTCTGCAGACATTATCCAACAAAATTTGGCATTATCAATGATTTTCTTCTATGGCAATTTCCTTTGCTTGGAAATCCATTTATGATGCAATGCTAGGGTGCGATGGTGGCACCCTATCACTTGCAAAAACCTTGGTCAAATCCTTTTGTGAGGAAATATGTTCAAAATTGCAAATTGAGAACTTGGATATAACTATGCAGAAAATTAGAATGAAGCCAAGCATATATTCATTTGACAGGTATACTTGGGTACATGAATGATGAATGCAATGCTACTTCATATGATATATGAACAAGAGCGTTCCTTGAAAGAAGAATAACTAGAGAATCAATGCATGCATAAGTCATTTAAAACAAATTAGTATTGAGATATAATGCTAATCATTATGATATAATTTAGTCAATTATATGGAAGAATGAAGAAAACTGGTTAGCATTTATTATCAAAGGTTGAAATCAAATTCACTCACGTATTTGACTGACTAAAACAGCCATGGTGTTTTTGAGTAGAACAGTTTACCAGTGTCCTCAGAGAATACAATCCTAATGACCATAGTTGATCCTTTATCATTATCCTTATCGACATTGCGTCCTAATGATGAATCCTGTTATGGATTCGGAACGTCGACCTTGAAACATGGAAACTGTGGATTCTCTGAGACTTCCTGGAACCAACAAACACAGAAATCTTGCAAAAGAAAGTACATTTAAATCGTGGCATTCAGTCTTTTAATGCTTGACCATGAGTTCATGTTCAGGGTCCCTACATTTGTTTATGGGGAAAGGTCAAAATGCAGCTCCAAAAGTTTTATTCTGCAGTTCACTTTCAAAGTCATTTTTCTCTTTTCAGTAGTAGCCTTTTGCACTAGCACTAGTAATTGTTTGGGTTATTGATGGACAGACAGAAGAAAAGAGGGCATTGCTAGAACTGCAGATCAAGATTATGAAGGAGAAGCTGCAGGAAGAGTCACAGAGAAAAGAGGATGATCTTGCAGCAACCTTAAACAAGGTTGGCAACGATTTTGAGCTATTATCATTGTTTTCGTTGCAATTCTTTTATTTGTCAAAACATTTCTGTGTTATTTATAGTAGCATAACTTTATTTTCTTACTTTGTTTTGTATTTAGAAATTTCTGATGTAGGAACTTGCTCTTTAACATTTTCTCCTTTTTCTTTTCTTTCTTTCTACACAAAAAACTGATTCTTATATTGTAAAAGAAATAGCTTTGTACATGTGTGGAGCAATGGAGAAAGGGTTTGATCATTGCACAAAGCTAAATATGTGTTATCTATCACAGTGCAGGCAGACACATTTTTATTTTAATAGTTGTGTTATTTTTCTCTTTTTTAAATAAAATGCAAATATTAACAGTTCTTCACAAGAAAAATATAGAAGAACAATTGTAGCTTCCATTTTTTCTTCCTTGCAATTCATGAAGTAGGGACTATGGAAATTTGGTCGTGGGAGCTGTTTGAAAGTGCCATTCTCAGACATCTTGACCAATATTTCAGTTATTATAGCATGGTGATGGAAGAGCAGCACAAGTTTCAGTGTTCAGACTCTGAAGATAGTGCTATAGTGAAGTTTTTTCTTGTCAATATTTAGTGTGACAGAAGATGCTGACCATAATAGATGGATCATTTGAGAGATTAATCATGAAGAGGAATATTGTATCGAAGAGAATGGTAAATGCATCAAATAGATGATTTGTGTTTAAGGCTAAGGGGGTTGATATAATGGTTCTTAGATATCAATGTTGTTCAGTATTTACTGCTACAATTTCTATGATAGTGTATAAAACCAACATAGACCTCAGCTGTAAAGCCTGTAACCAACCTCTGCACAACATGATATAATTAAGTAGCTAATCAGCCAATTATTAGCATATGAATGCTAACCAATAAAATGCATAGAGGACACAACAGATTGTAATAATAACAGAATATAATAATGGCCGTTTACAACCAAGTAAGGTGGGATATGAAGAGTAAAGATAGATGGCCAAGAACAGCCCCTGTTGACAAGGAGCCTTCGAGTTCAAAACCCAAGAAGTTTATAGATGAAAATTACTAGACTAAGTGTTGTCAATGTGTTCAAACCTCACACGAATGTATCTCTCTTGTACTTTATTTCACCTACCTTTGTGTTTTATGGGTGGTGTTTGTTATCACCTAACTTGTAGTTGCCCCTAGAGATAGATCCAAGATGGATGGCAGAAGGGATGGGCAACCCAAAAGGTACAACCAGGATGGCCTCGACTCCCAATGGATGGTTGTCACGCCAATCGAGGCAAACTTCACTTTATGTTATCTAGCCCAAGACAACAAAGGGGGAGACCCAGATCTGCTCCCGATAGGAGAGATCAAACCAACACACCAGATCAAATCAAGAATAGGTGAAATATGTAAGGTGTATCATGAATCCTAGATCTCTGGATGAAGTCACAATATGAGTAGTAGGTTGGATCAAGGGGTTTAGACAGTGTAGCTTTGGTCCATTATGAGTGTGAGAGTGACTTATGATATTTGAAATAAGATCTAGGATTAGGGTACTAGTCAATTATGAGAAAATCCACTGCCTTGGGAACCGTGTCCCATGCAGGGTAGTTAAGGACCAAATTGGGGCTAACAATTACCAAAGGTGAGTTTGATTGATTGATATGACAATGTCAAGGGTTTTAAGCAACCAAAACAAGGATCAAACCACAAGCAAACTCATCAGTTCAAGAAAGTCAAATTAGCTTGGAGAAAGATTAGTGCCTTGGGAAGTGGGCCAAATGGAGTCGGATGTCCACCAAATTGTAGATCAGGAATGTTGAGGTGTTGAGGTAGGTGGATCTTGAAAATTAGGCTCATCCAATGGCTAGATCTCAGTATATCTGAGATTGAAATGTATCACAAAGTGACCCAAGTGAGGCTCAACCCTCAAAATGAGGAATGGGGCCCACAAGGTCAAAATCACTGAAGTGACACACTAGGGGTAGGTTATTGAATGTGTAGATGAAGGATCAAGTGGGATCTCACCTACTCAGGTGCTAGATCCTTGCAAACTCACCCCTCCTAGGAAGTGCGACCTCCCTTGGAGAAGCTTCTTTGCCTTGGGAAATGGGTCAAATGAAGGCCAATCCTCACCAAACTATAGATTCAGATCGCCGCGGATGCTATAGAGGTGGGTTTTAAATTTTATACCCAAAAGCCAAGTGGATCTTGCTAGATATGAGAAAATGTAAAATGAGGGTTTTAACTTATGAGGGTTTGAAGCATTTAGACAAATGGATAGATCATGGAAAGAGAAACTACCTTGAGATCATACCTGAGTGTTGGAATGAGATGCCTTGTTGTTGAGGAAGACTCCCGTAGAGATCAAATGAGAAATTGGTGAATTTGCTTGCCGAAATGATGCCCTAGCCCACAAGTGCGACCTCCTCTACCTGTCAAACCAAGGAAAATCGATTCAATCAGTGAGATCAAGTATGGAGGAAATACAAGCGAAATGCAATGATAACATGAAATAGAAGGTCAAAGACAGTAATACTCCCTGTTACCAACGAAGAAACCCAAGGAAGAAGTAGGGAGGGCCCTCCCCTACCAATACGTCCTCCTCAAATGAATTCGGCCTCCACCTATAGATGCAAAAACGTGGTACAAAAATGTAGCAAGACAAAATCCCCAAGAATCCAGTGCAAAGGTAGAATCAACAAACGAACTCCAAAAGCATTCACCACAACACAACAGATAGATGCAATAATAATTCTCTATTCCAATAATCCAGAGCCAAAAGTCCCCTTTACAATGAGAAGCTCTCTCCTTTAAATAGGATGGAGAGAGGCCACAATCCTAACCACTTTTTGAATGAGTAGCTAAGATTAAAAGATCAAAAAATCTAATCAATGGTTGAGATGAGCTCAACAATACAATACATGGATCGATAATAAAATATAACAATATGTGGACAAACTCGCCTTAGGAGAGGGGATCCCACCAAATCATGATGATAAAATATAAGATCTAGCTCATGGTGGGTCCAAGGGGTAATTTCTAACACCCTTGGTCAATCCCCATAGCAGAATAATAATAAAATAATCATCTAAGCACCAAATCATGCCTCTCTAGGAAAATCGTGAGCCTTGGAAGGCTCCAGAAATCATAAAAAAATGCCATAAGTGATGGAGGTGGGTCCCGATGAAGCTGAAACTGCTGGAGAAGATGTGGAAGACATCCCACTCATCATCACAAATCATACCATGCCATAACCTTGCCTCAGTAGCCCAAATCGAATTCCTCTGTAGCCATTTTTACCATTTATGGACTGCCTCGGGAAGTGTGAAACTGCCCAAACTGCCTCTTGGAGTGCATGGCTCCAAAAAGTAAGATCACCAGGCTGTCTGGGAGGGCAGTAATATGGTAATAACAAGTGGTTGGACCACCCCCTCCATCAATAGCGCTCTAGGTGAACCAATCATATCTCTGCTCTGCTCTTACAGGGCCTCCGACAGGCCAAAACTGCACTAGGATAGCCAACTGAGGCTAAAAATCACCGTAACTGCCCGGAATTGAAAACAGACTGTCTCATTGGACTCGGAAGGTCCAAATCCACCTAAAGTGTGTACTCATACACCATATAGACCTCTGCATGGTAAAAAATAAATGCTCATCATATTCAGCAGACTAAATAATAATAATCTGTAAAAGTGTTGAAAAGCACAAATCATCATCATAAGCCTGAAACCACTGCATAAGCCCACCATAGTGACCTGTACAAGACCATATATCATCTGTCTGTATCATCTAAGGTCTGCCACCTCATGTCCTGTGGTTGACTTTTGGTCAAACTGGGTTTGACCAAGTCAACAGGACCAAAATATAACTCAAACTGTCATCAAGCTGCTGCAAGTTGTCAAAGGTTAAGACATGCTTTACAATCCATTCAAATAGCAATTATAACAAAAAGTAATCATCACTGGCGATCTAAATCCAAATATAATAGGTCATTAATTATTATCTATTACTCAAACAAGACTTTCAAGGTCATACTCACTTCATAGTTGTGATCAATTTGGTAGTGAAGGGTGAAGGCTTTGTACTGCAAAGGCTAGGCTAGAGGGAATGACTTACTGACTTAACACTGTGACACTTTGGAAATGGAAAGGGGATACACACCATAGCATATACTGAATGAGCAACAGCACCGGGAATGGCGGTGTCTCACAAATGGGTAAGTTGTTCAAAGAGTGTTTATTCACCTTGATTGATGCACACAATCCATAATACAAATGAGGCCAGCAATCTTTTTGATATAGAGTTTAAGTTCCATTGCTTTTTGGGCCTAAAGTTTCCATAGCCTTTGATCTATGTGTGTTTATAAACACATTGCATAGATTTACATTTCATAAGGCTTCTTGCTGCAGGTGTGTTTTTAAGGCACTTGTTTACCTGAGCACTTCTAGGTGTGCCATAGACAGCTTGTTTACCTAGGCATTTACATTTCATAATAGATATAGCATTTGATATTTCATAGCCATTTTCATTTGGCTTGCCTTTCATTCATGTGTGTTAATAAACACATTGCATGAATGGGCTTTTCATACAAGATACAACATTTCATTTCCATACTTTGCATTAATGGAAACACTAAAAGTTTCAGGTTTAGCCAACGACAACTTTAATGACTAGGGGGACTTCACAAGGAAATCCAACTCACCAAAGGTAAGTTTTGTCACCAACTCAGAGCTGAGACACAATAAACAAGGAAGCGCATCCAATACAGAGGCTACAGTGGGGAAAGGTCCTCCATGCCACTAGTCAAGTAGTAAGTCAAGATAATGAACAAACTAGGTAAGTCATGGATGGATGAAGACAGTGAATAATGAAATCGACACTAGCAAGCCAGGGTATGGTGGGAATGATCACCTCTATTCTCCCTAAGGAGGGTAAAACCAATGAGTATAGGCCAAGAACTTCTAAGTCTGAGTAGGGACAAATATGATATATATATATAGTACAACCAGATCCACATATCTATATGATCGCCAGATCATGACACTAAATGCTAAGACATGTTAAGAGAATGGAAATAAAAGCAATATAACCACAACACCATAATATACCTGCTGAGTCATATACCTGAATGCTCATCATCTGAGCCAACATCTGTTCTCTGGAACTGTTGCTGTAACTCTGGGCACTACTGACTTCTCTGTACAAATGGCTAAATAGCTACATCGGTCATCTCTCTGAGTGTCCTAAGACTCAGTCATGGCATGGGGAATAAAACTGCTGTCCATAATCTGATAGTGATCCATAGTAGATGCTCATCGCAGCATCTCAATGCAAGGGAACTGGATGAATAGTGTACTGGAATCAGAAAAATAATGTATGGTAGCCCGACTACTAGATATGTGATAACAGTGTTATCACACAACTTGTAGTTGTCCCAAAAGGTGATCCTATCCAGGATGGTAGAGGCGTTGGACAACTAAAGAGGTGACCCAAGAGATGCCACGGTTCCCAAGGTAAATGGTTGTCATGCTAACCGAGGCACTCTTCACTTTAGATCTAGCCTAAGCAAGACCAAGGGGGAGACTCTAGCTAATCAATGAAGGCTAACGAACCAACTCTAGACCTACTAGGGAAATGTGAAGTTGAAAGAGGAGAAGATCAAGAGTGAATGGATCTAGATCTCGGGATTATAAGTTGACACATGAAGTTAGGGCTTGGTTGAGGAGGCTTATAGCAGGACAAATGCTCAACCAAGGAATGAAAATGCCACTTATGAGTTTAATTGAGTAGATCTAGATAGATCTAATGCCAATCAAGAAAACCCAAGTGGGGCCCACCCTTAAATTAAGGAAGTTGGTTAAGATGGGGTCCACAAGGTGAAAATAAGGTCCAAATGGCACTAGGAGGTTGGCTAAGTAGAAGATCTAATGTTTAAAGGCAAAAGTAGCGCAACCCACGTGATAGATCCAGAAAGATGCATAAAACCCACAAGTGCGTCCCCCTCAAGAGATGATCAGTGCCCTAGATTGGGGGTCAAATAGAGTCAATGAAACCAAACTTTAGCTACGTTGTTCTTTAATTTATTTAGAGGTGGGTTTTATGTTTTAAGCCCAAATAACCGTCAGATCTATCAGATCTAAAAAATCTAGGGTTTTAACAACTGAGGGTTTGAAGTGACGAATGGGTAAAATACATGAAAATGGATACGTACCTTGTAGAGCTTACCTCTAAAGCTTGCGGCTACCTTGCAAATCGATAATCCTTCCCAAGTGAGGCAATAAAGAGTGAGATCAAGCTCCTCTAAGTAAAATTGCTATCCCTCCAAGGTGACAAGTGCACCCTTCCCTTGCAAAAAATGATCTATATGAGAATCGATCTAGCATGAAAATGACTATAAATTAGAAAAGATGAAACAAGTAGCATCAAATATGTCATGAAGATACAATAATGATACTCCCTGAGACAAAGAACAATCCAAAGGTAAGATATGGGGTTTCCCCACAATAGCATCCCCTCAAGTCGTCCTCCTCTTCCACCACACAGCCTCCCTGCAGAGAAAACGTTTGGAGCAACAAGATCCACAATGATAACATAGAGAAAATATTGTATATTCAATTTGCAAGAGAATCCATCAAAGCCAAAGAAGTAGATCTGCAAAAATAGTATTTTATTCCAGTATTTTCAGAGCCCAAAAGGTGCCCTTACAATAGGGGGGTCTCTTCCTTAAATGGGAATGAGAGAGACCAAAACCCTAACCACTTTGTGAACGAGTGGTGGAGATCAAAATATAAATACACTATAATCAACGGCTATGATGAGTCGGAACAATATAACATGGATCAAGTCACTAAGAGGGGTGCGCACTCACTAAAAGAGGCCCTAGGGGGGTCGCACCACATAAAAAGTGACTAGGACAAGTGAAGGAGCACATGGTGGGGCTAAGAGGTACTAATATCCTTCACTAGCATCATCCCATGGCACAATAACATAAGATATGACTCAATAACATGTCAACGTGACCAAATGACCAAATCGTGCCCCCCCTCAATGAGAGAATAATACATCAAATCACAACTCGGAGAGTGTTTGGACCCCACTGACTGCTGCAAGTTGATTTGGAAGGAGTTGGATACATCACAAATGACCTCTGAACAAACCTCATGCCAAAACCTTGCCTCAATTGCCTAAATCGATTTCCTTAATGACCTTTTCATCCCATTTTTATTCCATCGAAAAATCATCAAAATGCCTGTATCTCACTGCCTAGTGTCTCGAACACAAAATTTGACTGCACCAACATGTCTGGAGATGGGGTAATATGGTAATAACAAGTGGCTGGACCCTCCATCTCCTCTGTAGCGCCCTAGGAAAACGTGTTAGATCAATGCAACTGTTGGACAGGTCATTTCTGCATGGCAAAACTGGACAAAAGTGGAAATCTGACCATATCATCACTGAGAGTGCCTGAAACGGATAACTGAGTGTCTCAATGGACTCAGAAGGTCTAAATCTACAAGATATGAGTATCCATACACCCTATGGCAACCTGTATAATCATCTGTAGTCCCAGCCATACCCGGACAATATAAAAATAATGGTTTGTAAATAATAATAACTATAAAAAAATACATCAACCATCATATGAAACCTGTGTCCACTGTATGGAGTCATCAAAGGTGTATCAAAAGGCCATAAATCATCATCATATAACATCACTGGTCCAACTCATCACGGATCCCAAGGTTGACTTGGTTAAACTAGGTTTGACCAGGTCAAGACTGATCAAAATATGACCTAGGCTAGAAATGGCTAATGTTGCAAGCACAAATGGTTAAAGCATGCTTTGTTAATCATTATGATAGCAAAAATTAAAGTATTAAGCATCATTTCACTGGCAGTTAATAGATAATTATACCAAATACAAGTTCAAATAATCATTTACTTAAAATAGAACCTCAAGAATATACTCATTCTGTAGACATGAACATTTTGCTAGCAAAGGGTGAGGGTGAAGAATACAAGGCTAGGATAAGGGGATGACTAGACTGACTCAACACTGTGATACTTTGGATAAGGGAAAGGGAAATACACACTTAATCATATGTTGGATAATAAACACACAGGGAATGGCAGTGTCTCACAAATGCAATAAGTTGTTCAGAGGAGTGCTTATTCAACCTTGGCAAATGTCTACGACTCACATCCAAGCTGAAACAGCTCCGTGAGGATCTTTTCTAGAACCGCCATGGCTAGGTGCCCGACTAACCGTAACTTGAGGTTCTAGAGGACACTTAGAATTAGCTATCTCTTTCTCCATCTCACATCACAACCCGTAGGCTCCGTGATGAATTAATCATTACATTTAATTTCCTGGACAACGATATTTGGATTTAGCATATAATTTAACCACTGCTTTTTAGGCCTTTATGACCCTTTTTGGATTTTGCATGTGCTTAGCACAACTAATCGCAATTTACATCCAGGGTGCTTTAACATTTCAGTTTCCAAAGCCCTCTTTCATTGTGCTAAGAAGCATTGTTTTATTTGTTTCCATGGGCTTGCATAAAAGATAATATATTAGTTTCCATATGCATGTAATGATGGTAGTACAATTTGCTTTAGGTTTTAGCCAACACAACTCAAGCAACTAGGGGGATTCTCCACGATCGGGACCAAACATCGAGGCAACCGACTAGAGTGATCAAGGTATCAAATCCAACTTACCTAAGCTCAGGAACCAACACTAGCGGGTACTCCTATCCCAGAAGGATCAAGGCTTCGGTAAGTTTTGTTGCCAACTCAGAACCGAGACACAAACTAACAAGGATGCTATCCAACATAGAGGCAAAAGTGGGGAGGTCCTCTATATCACAGGCTGAGGTGTAAGTCAGGGTAAAATCCAAAAGAAGAGAGATAACGGATGGATGGTGAAAGTGAAGATGATGCCTAAGCTAGCAAGCCATAAAGGTGGGAATGATCATGTCCACACTCCTAGGAGGGTAAAACCAATGAGTATAAACAAGAGCTTCATATTTTGAGTAATAAGACCATTTAGATAATCAACAATAACCATATCCATGTCATACATACATATACTGTCAGATCATGATCACTAGATACTAAGTCAAGCTACCAAAATGACCAAAAGAGCAAGATAATCAAAACCAATGCACATCATATACCTGTTGGGCCATATACCTATACCTTCTATTTGGATCATCTGTAATCACTGAAAACACAATGCCAAGGACAATATTTCCTCCAAAGATTTTCTTCATTAACTTCATAAAGCTAGAAATTACAATGGTTCTCTTCTTGGACAAGAATGGAAGCAAGAGAGCAAGAGAGAGCAAAAAATGAAAGAGAGCAAGAGCATGAGTGATTGTAACCCAAATGAGGAGGAATAGCTTCCTTATAAAGGAAAAATGAGAGGGGAGAGTTCCTTTGCATGAGTGACATTTGTCACTTGGATAGAAAGGGGGCCCATGAATGAGGGTGCACTTCCTTGGGTTAAAAATAACAAACATTGGGGAGGGGGGAACCACCCACTCATATTTTATATTTCATTGCTAGGCCAACGGGAATGAATCATGAAGGTGGGACCCCCCCTTTTGGCTTATTTCAATTTATCTCATTTCCCATGGTGAGAGAGGGTTTCCCCCTTAGGGTGACAACTTCAAACTTGAAAAACACTTGCTTGAGAGCCCTCTTTGGCCTTTAATTTTACCTTAGGGACATAATATAACATTTGGAAACTTAATTTGGCCACCCCAAGTGACTTTAGGCACTTTTCCAAAATTTGCCTTACTAATTATTTGCCAATTTTCTTGATTTCCTTGATTGACTTAGGCAAATGTGTCCAAAACTTAACAAGACTTGTCCGAATGACTTCAAACTTTGCTCAAGGGTGTAGGGGGTCTTATGCCATTGATTTTGAGTACCCATACCCCTATTTATGGGCATTAAGTGCCACTTAACCCTCTTTTACATTACAAATTTTTATGTTGAGAGACACTTTTTAATTACCACAAATTAAAAAATCCTATGTTAAACTTAATTAAATTCCGCAAGACTCTGAATAATGTCTAGCATGGTAATATAGAACATTCATAAGCCCCAATCACCCCATGGAATCGACCATTAGAACGTCTTTCACCACTTTGGAGGTGTTTTTGAGTGAAAAACTCAAATAATTAAAATCACTAAAAATGAATTTTAGTTATCCAAGGAAAAAAAACACTCGATGAAAGGACTTCCCTAATGATAAATTCTTAGGCAACTAAGTTATACAAAACTTGACCCTCATGCTGACATATCATTACAAAATCCCCTGCAAGTGTGCGGAAATTTCATGGAGAAGAGATAAGAAGAGTTGCCTCGCTTGAAAATTTTCATAAGGTACTTCTTTCTCATCTTCAAGGCACATGGTATATGTGCATGGTACATGGTTTCCCACCTAGTTGATTAGGTGGTCAACATTCTGGCTCCAACTACGGGACGTGTGCTCGATCTGGTCTTTAGGCAAGGAGAGGATACGCGAACTCCTGAATCTTTGGATCTTATAATCTAAAAAAACATTCAACTTAACAAGAAAACCTTAGTAGCACGTGTCTCATTAAAAATCCAATGAACCATAAGTTGCTTTATTAGAAAGAAAAAAGATACTAACTAGTGAAAAAATATTGTTCGTTAATGCCAAAAAAAAAATGCAGAAACTACATGCTCACTTTAAGGAGCTTATTTTCCTACTCTAAGCATGATCAAATAAATATCTTAGGTAAAATCAAATATCCAATGTAACCACCTAAGCATTTTATCAACTTTAAATTTTTTGCCTTGTCTTTGTTAAAATTATAGCTTCAAAAGCTATTATATATCATCACTGAATTCTTACTCCTGCCATGTGTCCTCATTTTTCTCTTGCCATGTATCATCTCCACCAGCTGCTATGTGTCCTGCTTCACATGCCAAGTGACAGGTGTCATGTATAGGGGGGCTGCTTGAGGTAGCCACCCCAAAACTATAAATAGGAGCCACCCCCTTCCCTTTTGTTCATTCAATTTTTTTTCTGAGGTGTGCTCTTGGAGGAGTTGTAAGGTTTGTCCATTGCAATAGAGGAATAGTATGTGCAACAACAGGCAGAGGAGTAATACTTACAGCAGGTAGAGGATAATACTTGCAGTAAACAGAGGATATTGTGAGGAGGTTGAGGTTGTCATACAATTCTGGTGTAAGTTATGTCTGCTATTAAATTTTGTCTTAACACAACATAAGTGAAGTTTATGATGATGATGTAATCTGAACCTGATATCTTATATAAGAAAGATTGTTTGGTTGGAGTTTTTCTCCTTTTTAAGGGTTTTTCTCCAAGGTAAAACTATTATGTTCATGTGGAATAATTTGTGCACTTTGATTATGGCAAGTAATTGATGAAAACATAAATTTAAGTACTGTATTTCTGCTTGAATTAAAACTTGACATGGTATCAGAGCTTAGGGTGTGAACAAAGCTCAGTTCTGTAGTTCATGAGCCCACACAGGTCCTAAGGTTTAAGTTTTATCAAGCTCAGTCCTAGTTTCCTGTTCAAACATGTCTTCTTTTATTTTTGTTCGGCTCGAAGACAGGCTAGAGGGAGCTTCAAACTTTAATGTTTGGAAGCTCAGGATTATGAATATTCTCCAAGAGTTAGAACTAGATCATTTTGTGACTACAATGGTGGAAGAACCAGTTTCTAATGCTGGTAAGACAGCCTTTAGAAGGAATCAAGCTAAGGCAAAGAGAGTTAGTTTTTATTCTGTAAAAGATAGTATCATGCTAGTACTAACTTCTCCGATTTATGACACTCTCGTGAAGTTGTATGAGAAGACTACACCTAGTCAAAAGAGAAATATGTAGAACAAATTAAAGTTTTTAAAGATGGAGAAAGGTGAGTGTTGCATCCTTTTGTTCTAAAATTGCTTAGATTCGTGATAAGGTGAGTGTTGCATCCTTTTGTTCTAAAATTGCTCAGATTCGTGATCAGTTACTTGTCACAGGGGTAACTGTTGATGATGACGATCTTGTTCAAACCATATTTGATGGCCTTCCATCTTTATGGAGTACTTTCCTTTCCAGTGTGAATGGTAGAGAGATTCAGCCTACTTTTGAGCATTTATGGCATGATTGCCTTCAAGAAGAAAGTCGCATGACTTCAAGAAATCATGTTGCTAATGATGACATTGTTGCTTTGGTTGAAAAAACAAGAAGAGGAAAGAAACCTTTCTTTAAAGACATTTCCAGGAAAACAAGCTCAAAGGTAACTTCAAAGGTAAAATTTTTGATATGTCTAAGGTTACATGCTATAATTGTGATAAAATGGGACATTTTGCTATAGACTGCAAATTCAAGAAGAGAAATTTTCATAAAAAGAAACATCATGCATCTATTGCTAAAGAAAGAAAATCAAGTAAAAGGGTAAGTGAATCTCCTAAGAGACATGAGAAAATGAAAGAATACTACCTAGTATCTGCTCTTTATGGTCATCTAACTACTGACCAGAACACTTGGTTGGTTGATAGTGGAGCATCAAAGCATATGACTGGTTACAAAAATATCCTTTCAGATTACAAGGAGAAAAAATACTCAGTGCAGGTACAGCTTGGTGACAACTCATGTTATGATATCAAAAGGATTGGTTCCATATCCCTTCAGTTAAAGTCTGGATCTATCATTCATATTGATGAAGTCTTATTTGTTCTCGGCATGAATAAAAACCTGTTGTCAGTCTCTTCACTTTAAGATAAAGGCTATAAGGTGGACTTCATGGATGGTAAAGCAGTTCTCTAGCCAGAAGATGGTAAGCTAAGTTTAGCTGAAGCTATTGGAATTCGAGAAGGAGGTCTCTACAAGGTATCGAATCATCCTGCCCATGCTCTTGTCCATTCCATAGTCAGTCCCAGTGAGTTATGGAATAGAAGATTCAGTCACTTTCACTTCAAAGCTCTTCCTGGACTTCAATCTATGGTACGTGGTATGCCTTCTATTTCTTCTGATAAAGTTGAAGTATGCAAAGGTTGTTTACTTGGAAAAAATGCAAAGAAGTCTTTTCCTCACAGTAGTAGAAAACTGAAAATATCTTAGAGCTTATTCATTATGATACTTGTGGACCAATGTCTTCTCCTTCCCTGAATGGTTTTATGTATTATGTCATATTTATTGATGATCTTTCTAGAAAATGTTGGATTTATTTTTTGAAGTTGAAAAGTGAAGTGTTTTCCAAATTTAAAGAATTCAAAGCTTTAGTAGAAAACCAGACAGGAAAACACATTCAGATTCTAAGATCTGAGATCTGATAATGGAGGGGAATATGAATCTTATGAGTTCAAAAGTTTTTGTAAGGAAGCTGGTATCAAACGTCAATTAACTGTTCCTTACAATCTCAAAGAAAGAACATAACTATATGTGAAGTTGCAAAAGCTATGATGTTTGATCAAGATCTGCCAAATTCTCTTTGGGCAGTGTTACCAACATATTTGTACCATAGCTGAATTTCTTGTGAGCCGCCAGTTTATTGAACATGTTTCATGTTCATCATCAGTGTTCGGAAGTTCAGAAGTCATTTTCAGGGCAATTTGGCCCCATTTGTAATAACTGCATGTTCATACCCCCATGGGGAAAATGTAAAAAGTTGGTCTAAACGGGATCCTTTTATAAAAGACTTGGCTATCTGTAGGTTTAGCCATTTGAGGGATACTCTAGAGTGTTTTTTCCTTAGGAATTATGCGCTACTCATCAGTGGCGTATAATCCCTGAGTTTTTCACTCAAACCTCCAAAGCTGGAGTATTTCCCATGGTGGTCAAAACCTAAGGTGGTTATTAGAGTTTTATGTTTAGGATTTTTTACGTGTTAGCCATCTCGATTGAGTTGTATGAACATGCACTAGGTCCCCTAGGAGTTTCGTTCCATTCTGGCAAAAATAATTTTTTCCATAAATTAGACCATTTTTTAATGGTTTAATCACAAAATTTCAAAAAGTGATAAAAACCTCATCCAGAGGCGGAATTGGGCATGGGGAGGCTCATTTTGACGCTCGGAGCATCCTCTTGACCTTGGTACCTTCATTCTTTAGTTTCTGGGCAGTTACATCACCCCAGGAGCAATTTTCGCTAAAAATGCATCATTTTGGCATTTAATTGCCAGAAAATGACAAATTGCACCATAAGGACAAAAATCAAATAAGTCAAATTTGATTAGAAAATTGATTTTTAAAGGTTGGATATCATTTTCCTAATCGTACACATTGGAGATAAAGTCACATTTTATAAAAGTCAAAATTGGAAATTTTGATTAAATTAGAAGGGATGACGTGAGCTCCTTCACGCTTTGACTTAGCTCTCACGATTTGGTGACATGTCATTTGATTTATGGAAGATTGAGTTGCATTAAATAGTATGGTGGGCGCATCCCTTAGTTTGTGGCCACATCACATGGCTTGGCTCCCAAACAAACTCATTACCATTACTTCTAACTCCACGCTATCTCATGCTACAGCTCACGTATCTCATCAAAGCTCACGCCTTTGGTTATGTGGAGGGCTCGTGTTTGATGATGGAGTTTCCTATGTTGGGTGGAGGCCACCTCCCCATCCACAATGAATGCAAACTCGATTTGTATGGTGGATACCACTCCAAGCTTGGAGTTTGAAGCGAGTTCGAATTCCTTGATTGAGTTATTGGCTTCTCTTAGTGCCAATTCGAATTGGGCTTGTGATGGCTTGTATTTTTGTATAAAGAGAGGCTCTTGGAGCTCTCTTCTTCATGGATATTTTGAGCAAGAACACTCTGCCAAATTCTCATTGTAAAATTTCTTTGAATTATTGAATAAGAAGTGACTTTGGAGGTCCATGCAGGAGCACTTGGGGTTTTGTTTTCACATTGTCTTGGTGATATCTCTCTCACCTTATCTCTCTATTTATGCAAATCATTATTCAATTTATGTTATAATCTTGTTTAGAAGTATCTTGTTCGGTTTTGTCTATTTGAGAATAAGGGTTTTGCAGGGATCATTCGAGGTGGAGAGTGGCTTGGAGACCAAGCTAGTCTTTGTTCATCAATGGTTTTTTACTACCTAATTCATTTTCTCTTGCAGGTTCTCTAAGTCCTTCTCATCTCAAGAGAAGAAACAGTCTCAAAGAAACTTGCTTTTCTCTCCATCACAAAGTTTCAAGCTATTATCTAGTTACTCTGAGCTCATCTCCTCTAGCTCTCTCTTTGCTCTTTGAATCCCTTTTCACTTGTCTTGATAAGCCTTTTCCTCTCTAGTTTTGCCCTAGTTCACCTTGTTTTACCCTAGCTTCATCCTACTATCCCTAGATCTCCTCCTTCCTTTCGTTTCCTTGCCTTGGTCTCTCATTTTTCCTCCCTCTAGATCTCTATCTTTTAGAGTTCCTTTTATCTTTTTGCAGCCTTCTAGTTGACTGTCCTCTTCTTTTGGCAGCCTTTAGGTTGACTATCCTCTTCTATTTTGCAGCCACTTAAGTGACTGTCCATTTATCTTTTTGCGGCCACTTAAGTGACTGTCCATTTATCTTTTTGCGGCCACTTAAGTGACTGTCCTTTTATCTTGTTGCAGCCACTTAGTTGGATGCCCTCTCATTGTTTCAAACCTTCCTTCCTACCTCTCGTCCAACTCCTTTTGGCCCTTTCTTCACCTTTCGTTTTGCCTTTTAACTCTCTTCATTCTCTCCCTTTCGTCCATCTTGGAAAGCCCTAAAATCACAACAAACAATAAAAAACGTTAAGCTTTAAAATTTGCTTGGTGTTTAGTGGTTTCATGCTTTGAAAAGTTGATAGTTAGGTATTGATTAGATCACATATCTTGCATTGTATTTGTTTTAGATCTTACACTTAGTTCATTTCTTAGTTTGCTTTTCATTCTAGTTTTTATTAGGTTGCTAGTTGCATTTCATCCTAAATAATTAGATTTATTTGCATATAACTTCTATTTGCCTCATCTTATATCTTAGTAGTACTTAGTTTAAATTTGTTTTTTTGCTAATACTAAAGGGTTCTTGAGTTGACTCATTGTGTAGGTACCTTGAAGGAGAAAAAGTTTGATAAGTTTTGAAGTAAGAGAGATCCAAGCTAAGCAAAACATTCAAGAAACCATAAGGACAATCCAAACCATGACATTATCATTCACTATCCTTTTGTAATAGCTCTTAAGAGCTAGCTTCATTTTTCCAAGTTTCATTTTCTTTCAAAAAGTCCTTGCAAGGGTTAAATTCCCAAGGCACTTGTAACTGATTAATAAAAAGGCTAAGTGGGATAAGGCCTCCCACATTTTGGTTCTTCTTCCCCATTTGGGGAAGAGTGTCTTGTGCATGCTTAGTTTAGTTTTGCTTCAAGTTTTGAGAATAGTTTCATTTTGTACTTAGAGTTTAATTTTCATTTCAGTGTTGACCTGAGAAGTAGCTTGGGATTTGATCCCAAGTGCCGCATTGACCTTGCGTGCTACTTCTCTTTCCCCACTGTGTACTGCGTACGACCAGCTCGCTGAGAGTTTCATGAACAGTGTGTAGAAATCACTTTGACTTCACTTGCTAGATTAGTTTCTGTTGTGGTAGAACACTAGTTGGTCTTTCAGTTTAATTTTGCAAGTGGCTTTTTAATCTGTTATATCATTGTTCATCTTTTATTTTATTTGAACGTCATAGTTGTGTTCTTTTGCTTTAAGCTGCTTCTATTTTAACAAAGAACCAAAGTCTCTTGAACTTGCAATAATACAAGTCAAAAGCACTCTCTATCGGAGAGCATTCCCACTGCATATCCTTGCATCAAGCATATAGTTTAGATAAAGTCTCTTGAACTTCCGTCATAAGACGAAGTCAAGAGCACTCTCTATCGGAGAGTTGAACTATGTGCTCCTAATAATTTAAAATATTTCAACCCACATTCCCCAATAAAATATATCTTCGTTGCTATCCTTCGCTTAGTATGCTCTGTCGACCCTAAGGGGTTGGGCTCGTACTCAGAACGGTGTCGGATTTGTTAATCTCGCAAGTGATAACGTAATAAAATTTTCACCCCACAACCAACGAACCGACGTTGCTATTTCGAGAAATACTTAGGTAGTGGGCAAAGTTCCTAAACCTGGTGGGGCCGGAATTCACCGTTGTCATAGAGTTCCAAGTGTTGGTTAAGTCTTAAGACACCTAGTCGGAATACTGGACGGTCCGTCATACCACTAGAGGGGAAGCCACTGAAAGTATACTTTTCCGGTTGGACGCTTGCCTTGATTTTCTTAGCCCTAATAATCAAAGATCATTAAAACTTTTAATTTACCAAGATAATTTGCACTACGTTCTCACAAACAGTTTACTAAGACTTCTATCTTCAGCATCCCCCAGCACTACACACTTATTTGACTCCATTTGGCACTGGTCACTTTACATTTTCATGTTTTAATTAAGTTGGGCCATTTGTCCATTGGAATTTTTATTTGAACTTATCTATCTGTGGATGCTTTTATTTCGCAAGTCTTTATATACTGTTAATCTCATAAGCTTGTATTGCAACGTGGATTGCTTATTGTCTTGTGTTATTTCATCTCAAACTGTGATCTCATCATTTAAAAAACTCCTAAAAAACACCCATCCGCATCACTCAAACCAAAAACACTTTAAAACACAAGAGCCATAGAAACTCTTTGTAGGGACTACCCCCCTTGGCTTCGTTAGGAGTTACCCTAAGCGGAGGAGTTGGGATTTAGGTGATAGTACCTAGCTCATTGCTTGCCCCCAAGGCGACACTTCTCCCCACTTCCAGTGAGGGAGACAACTTTCGAAAGATTTCTGCTGTCGGTGTGCATCTCGGCGGACAACATCTTTGGCGCCGTTGCCGAGGAGTTCCAAGTGCTGGTTAAGTCTTAAGACACCTAGTCGGAATACTGGACGGTCCGTCATACCATCAGAGGGGAAGCCACTGAAAGTATACTTTTCTCGGTTGGACGCATGCCTTTCTTTTGCTAGCCTAATAATCAAGATCACTAAAATTTTCAATAAACCAAGATAATTTGCAAAACGATCTCACAAACGTTACCACTTTGAACTCTTGTATCGAGCAACCCAAGCACTCAAGATTATCTTTGACTCCATAAGGAACTGGTCCTTGTCATCATTTTCATTTGCTTTTTATCTATTTGGAGCATTTACATTATCATGGTTATCTTGCTTTAATCTATCAAGTGGTTGTTTCTTCAATCTTATAATCTTGTTTCGCAACGTGGATTGCTTGTTATCTTGTGTTTATTTCATCTCAAACTGTGATCATCATCATTTTAAAAACTCCTAAAAAACACTCATCCGCATCACTCAACACCCAAAAACATTTTCAATATAAGAGCCATAGTAAATTCTTTGTAGGGACTACCCCCCTTGGCTTCGTTAGGAGTTAGCCTAAACAGAGGAGCTAGGATTTAGGTGACAGTACCTAGCTCATTGCTTGCCCCCAAGGCCACACCTCTCCCCACTTCCAGTGAGGGAGACAGCTTTCGAAATATTTCTGCTGTCGGTGTGCATTTCGGCGGACAACAGGCAGAAGCTACATTCACAGTTGTATACATTCATAATAGATGTCCACATGCTATCCTAGAAGATAAAACTCCCGAAGAAGCTTTCTCTAGTAAGAAACCAAATGTAGATCACTTAAGAGTATTCAGGTGTCCAGTTTACATCCGTGTGCCTAAAGAGAAGAGAACTAAGATGGAACCCTCAGGTAAGAAAGGGATCTTTGTCGGATATAGTGAATCTTCTAAAGCTTACAAAATCTATATCCCAGGTCAGAAACATATCGAGGTAGCCGAGATGTAACTTTCCATGAGGAAGTTGTTTTTTAAATGATCTAGAGAGCTTCAAATCGATGATGAGCCAGCCGAGACATCTGGTTCTGACTTTCAGAGGGAGGAAAGTCATGATGATCCAATGGATCAAGATTCAGTGTTGAACCTGCTGAGGTGTTAGAAAGGTCTCTTGAAGAACCTCCTATCAAGAGGAGACCTGCTTGGTTCAAAGAAACTCTGCAAGAAGCAGAGAAACATATAGCCCCTTCAGGAACCTTTAGAGAAAGCAAAAGGCCCCAAAGATTTACAGGTTATGTTGCTTTGGTAAGTAACATTAGTGATGCTGAACCTTCTTTGTTTAATGAAGCTAACAAGTTGCAAGTTTGGAAAGATGCCATGTTAGAGGAATACAAGTCCATCATGAAGAATAATGTATGGGACATAGTTCCCAGGCCCAAAAATGAGTCAGTTGTCTCATCCAAATGGCTATATACGATAAAACATGCAGTTGATGGGAGTGTTGAAAAGTACAAAGCAAGATTTGTTGCCAGAGGATTCTCCCAAAAGGAAGGTATATACTATGATGAGATATTTGCACCAGTAGCCAGGTATACTACTATCCGCACAATTATCTCTCTTGCTTCTGTACTTGATTGGAAATTACATCAAATGGATGTAAAGATTGCTTTCCTTAATGGTGAAACAGAGCAGGAAGTGTATGTAGAACAACCCGATGGCTTTACAATGCATGAAAAGGAAACCCATGTATGTAAGTTAAAAAGGGCCCTGTATGGTCTTAAACAAGCACCAGAGTTTGGTATAACATAATTGATGTCTTTTTGCAGAGATTAGGGTTCAGTATAAGTACCGCAAACTTTAATCTCTATTTTAAAGTTGTTGAAAATCAACCTCTGATTTTGGTGTTGTATGTAGATGATATTTTTCTTAACGGAGAAGAAAAGCAGATTGTCAAATGCAAAGAGAGACTCACTGCTGAATTTGAAATGAAAGATCTAGGAATGATGCACTATTTCCTAGGATTAGAAGTTTGGCAGAAGCCAAACGAGATTTTTCTATCTCAAGGAAAATATGTAGTAGACATACTGAAAAGGTTTGGTATGATGAATTGCAGGAGTGTGTCAACTCCTATGGTTGCAAATTTAAAGAAGTTACATGACTCAAGCTTAGGAGAAGATTTGGTGGATCCCACCATGTGTAGGCAACTTGTTGGGTATTTAATGTATGACTCATACCAGACCATATATGCAGTTTGCAATGAGCGCATTAAGCCAATTTATGACTGAGCCTAGAGAACGACATTGGGTAGCAGGTAAGCATATTCTGAGATATCTTATAGGTACCATAGCCTATGGGCTAAAGTTCACATCCCGTGGTGGTGTGATGCTGCATGGTTATGCAGATTCAGACTAGGTGGGAAGTCCAGTAGACAGAAAGAGTACCTTTGGTTACTGCTTCAGTTTGGGATCAACCATGATCTCCTAGTCCAGTCAGAAACATGAATCTATTGCTTAGAGCACAACTGAGGCTGAATATATTGTTGCAAGTAATGCCAGCAGAGAAGCAGTATGGCTCAAAAAACTCATTTCTGGATTGTTTAATGAAAAGCTTGAGACTACGATAATCGGAGCTGCATGAAGCTCACAAAAAATACGGTATTTCAAGACTGATCAAAGCATATTGATCTAAAGTACCATTACATCAGAGATATGGTACAACGAAATGTGATCAAGCTGAAGTATGTTGCAACAGATGATCAGGTAGCTGATATCCTGACAAAACCACTACAGTTGGTGAAGTTTGCTCACTTTAGAGGCAAACTTGGAGTTGCAGAGAATGCCTTCATCTCTGAGAAATAGAATGATCAAAAGGGCATCCTCTAAGGTCTGAGGTCGTAAGTGACCACCTTGAAGCTCGTCGGGGAGACTTGGAGATTAACCAGTTCTGAGTCATGGCAAAAGTCAAAGTAAACATACAAACTTTGTGAGCCAAGACAAAAGTCAGAATAAAAGTGATGCGGTCTTTAAAAAATCTTGTGAGATTATGACAGAAGTCAAGGCGAAAGGACAAGCCTTGTGAGTCATGTCAAAAGTCAAGACAGGCAGCCTTGTGAGCATTTAGCAAAAGTCAAGGTGTCTAGCAAAGTTAGGAAGAACATACAATTCCTATAAAGCTAGAAACAAACAATATTTCTTATAAGATAATATCAGTTAATAATTTAATAGCTTCCTTGCTAAGAGGGAGTGTTAAAATTATAGCTTCAAAAGCTATTATATATCATCACTGACTTCTTACTCCTGCCATGTGGCCTCATCTTTCTCTTGCCATGTATCATCTCCACCAGCTGCTATGTGTCCTGCTTCACATGCCAAGTGACAGGCGTCATGTATAGGGGGGCTGCTTGAGGCAGCCACCCCAAAACTATAAGTAGGAGCCACCCCCTTCCCTTTTGTTCATTCAATTTTTTTAGAGGTGTGCTCTTGGAGGAGTTGTAAGGTCTGTCCATTGCAATAGAGGAATAGTATGTGCAGCAATAGGCATAGGAGTAACACTTACAATAGGCAGAGGATAATACTCGCAACAGGCAGAGAGTAATACTTACAAGAAGCAGAGGATACTACTTCTAGCAGGCAAAGGATATTGTGAGGAGGTTGAGGTTGTCATACAATTTTGGTGTAAGTTATGTCTGCTATTAAATTTTGTCTTAACACAGCATAAGTGAAGTTTATGATGATGATGTAATCTGAACTTGATATCTTATATAAGAAAGATTGTTTGGATGGATTTTTTCTCCCTTCTAAGGGTTTTTCTCTAGGCTAAAACTGTTGTGTTCACGTGGAATAATTTGTGCACTTTGATTATGGCAAGTAATTGATGAAAACAAAAATTTAAATACTGTGTTTCTGCTTGAATTAAAACTTGACAGTCTTTGGTTACTAGCCATAGCAAGGATATGTTTATTAAAAAATGCAAACTTGCATGATGATCCAAAATGGGCGGACTGGATGGGGAATTCTAGGCATGAATAATGTCATCAAAATGCTTCCCAAACTGGTAGGTGCTCGCACAGGATTCTTCTATCCAAGCTTGGATAGGACTAATATATATATATGTGCATGATGAGGCAGATCAACCACGTCAACATATTGTTCCAAAGGGCTCTTATGATGATAACATTGTGTAGAAGACCCTAGATGCTCCAGATCATAAGGAACCTCTGCATGCGAAAATGATGGCTAAGACAGATCTTCATTTAACTGCACCCAATCTGATTCTTCATTACTGATACTTGTGTGCGGCTCAGAGTAATCATAAAAAGGCTCCAAATGCTCCATTTCCATATCGAAATCCCCCGAAGTCACAAGATCCACACTCCCTTCTCTGGGTATATCAAAGATGGGACCTTCAGTGGTCTCTGAATTAAAACTCTCTTCACAGGGCACATCATAGATGGGATTCTCAAAACGATTTTCAAAAGTCTCATATATTGGATTCTCAAAGAAAGTCCAATAGTCATCATTCCCATCATCATCAAACACAAGAGAATCTTCATCGCTGGTCTCATACCCCTGGCTATAACTGTCATCCTTGTGCTCACTGCCATCTTCTTTAGAAAAAAAAGGTCACAAGGTAGAAGACCTTCCAAACTATCATCATTATACGGAGAACAGGAAGGAGTGCCATCATGCATATTACAGATTTCATCATAAGTTTCGTGATAAGCTCCTATAATGGTTCCTTCTTGAGGTAGATCTGGGGTACAAGTGTGATCATCATCACTGAAATAATCATGAAAGCATCCCCAACCTTCGATATCCTCTGTTATGGGGACATGAGGATCTTCAACAATGTTTGGACTTTGATAAACTTCTTTAGTGGGATCATCATGGAGGTGTTGCTCAACAATGAGAATTATGGATACCCTCAACTTTTTTAGTTAGTCAAACCCCCTTTCTATAGCAGTTACCATATCTTCTTCACCATTATACCAACTCTTTAAAAATATAGCAAATAAATTTTCAAGGGATGTAATGCATTTATCAGGAAGACTACAATACCAAATCCAAGCATCCCTCTTCAGAGTATTAACAAACCCCCGCATCATATTATCTTGATAAATCATGTTGAGATCAAGTTCCACCAATTTAATATAAGATATGATGTGCCCAACAGCTGAATCGTCATTTCCAAAAAAGATTGGAAGCACAACATTTCCCTTTCCTGAAAGACATGGCTCATGGTTGGGAAAGCCTAGGATGCCTAAAAAGTCGATGGGAGGATATGCACTGGATATTTGATCTCTGGACTCTTCATCATCCATAATGGCCATGAGAAGCATAAATCTGAATCAATCATACATTTTGTACTTAACAATGAGCTTTAAAGACTTTACTATGTTGCATGGGATCATCTACACATCATCAGTCTCGACAATTTTATAAGAAACAAGGTTTTATACCTTCAGTGGAGTCGCCATGTGAGAAGAAAAAAATTGCATTATAAATTTCTCACTAAAAACTATTTTTTGCTTTTCTTTTTAAATTACAAAATACAAAAGTTCAGTGGAGTTGCCAGATGAAAAATAAAGATCTATTCTAATCATTCATCAAATAAAGCAAAAACAAAAATGGTAAGAACAAAAGTCGTACTCCGGGAATAACAAGACTTGTCCCCGACAACGGTGCCAAAAATGTTACCGCCTAAAACACTAAGTCACCTAGTTCGAGTTCGTGCTCGAATTCAAAGACCTTGAAATTCGACAATGAAAAATTTAGACATAAAATTCGGCATTTAATTCGAGAGACTATAAAATTTGTAAGTTAAAAAATTTATTAAAATTTTCAATAAATATAATAATACATAACTTTTTGAAATAAACCAATTTACTATTTAGATCTTCTATTTCTTTAAATATAATAGCCAACTTATATTAAATTATACTATCTAAATTAGTAATGTACTTTATATTTGATGCCTTCCCCTTTAATGTATGTTTTTTCCCTAAACTTCTAACCTTTTAACTATTTTAAAGAAAATCAAACGATTTCTTATTTAATTAATCTTACTGGACTCTGATAGAATCTATGCTAATAATCACCATCATAATTATCACATAAACAAATTTAACTATATACTTTCATTTAATTTATATTTTAAATAAATTCAAAATTCATCCCAAAATTCAAGCTTGATTTTTGACATCACATGGAATTTCTTTTGGTTTTCTAGACTTATGTGATTATTATAATTAATTTTGGACCGTAGAGAATTAAACTTTCTTAAAATATATGAAACAGTATAGTTGAAAGAGGCTGTCAAATTTCAATTTCAACAATTACTAGAAAAGGGATTCAAAAGATCGTTCTCAAAAGTGGCATTGGTTTACAGTCTTCAAAGGGCAATGCCTCGCATGTGGTTCTTCTCGGTCTCCTTTTTCATTAATGAATGAATTACAGAGAAACATTTTGAATTAAGAAATGCCCAAAGATTTTCCACGTGAGTTGTATATAAGTTGGAATGAGTCCACGGTTTTTGGGTTTTTATTATTATTCAGGATTGATTGACATTTTACCAGAGTCACAGCCCTCATGATGACAACCTCACACTCGCATGATTCACAGTAGGGTTTACTCGCGGGCCGCCCAAATCCAGGAAAAAAAAGGATTTTAATTGAATTTACAGCGAGTACCGCGACCTTCAGACAATTCGAGCTAATTTACGCATCGGGTTTCCTCTTCGCACGACTGTCCTATGGTCACTTGAAATTTGAGTTGATTTACGCATCAAGTTTCCTCTTCGCGCGGTCATCCTATGGTCGCTTAAAATTAGCGTTTTTCAAGGATTAAAATTGGTTGTGCAAAAAATCCGGCAATTTTCGAATTTGAAGGCAACAAATCGCCCAATCCGGTGACTTAGCTAAAACACATGTGACCACAGATAAGTCTCCCAACTGCTATGTTTGTTCTTGAGGGAAACTATGAGTGTAGAACCCACTGTCACCTCGATTTTAAACTCCTCCGTTTAGACACCAACTCCAAAAAGGTCAATGGGGGTTGTCCCTACTTACTAAGATTCCTTAATAAATTTCTAAGAGTTGTAAATTATTAATGTTCAATGACAAGAATTCGTGCAGAGATGCAATAATTTTAATGACAAGCAAATATTTTTCAACAATAAACCATATATAACTGCAAGAGAGAAATAACAATTCACTAACCAGATCAGTGCCTACTTTACTTGGGTTATGGAGTCACAAATATAATAAAAGTAAGATCAATCAAATCGCATTAAACCATTGACTAATCATAGTGATCACAATATCACATTTAACATATAAGAAATACTTGTAGTAAATGAACAATTCAATGAATGAAAGGTGCTTGTATTGAGTTTGAACCAAACTTAAGTGCTTTCAAAGTAAGGTACTGAAAATGAAATAAAAATTGTAGTGTTTTGCAAATGGTCCTGTAAATTTTAATTGGTGTTAAGTCTCACTTTAGCTTAGAGAAATTAAGGTTTGTGCCAAAAAATCAATGCTACTCTATGTGTCTACCTCAAGAATTTATCTCTTTCAATTTTAGAGAGATTGTCGGGTGTTCAACAAGAGAACACAAAGTTCTTAACTAGCTCCACGGGTCAACCCCGAAGCTTGTTGGGTCCTCAACAGGAGGACACTAAGTGCCACGAGGCTCCCAACAGCCTCTACCCCTCTGGCTCCACGGGTCAAACTTCTTTTTTTCTCAATGTCTAGTTAAGATAAACTTATGAGTGCCTATTATTCTAGCCAACACTAATATTTGCCCTTTCTTCTCACCCAGGATCGGTCGAATCGACAAGGGGAGTGAATACGGGGCAAAGATTGGGGCACAGTTTATTTAACTTTTAAAAGAATAACAAATAATTAAATACAATGCAAGCCAACACGATATTGTAAGGGTGGCAAATCCAACTCACTTGCAAGGTGTGGGCAAATAAACTAAAGCAAAAACAAAAAAAACTTGAAAGCAAATCTACTAGCCAACACAATTTTGCATGGATGGGCAGAGCCTCTTTTCATGCAAGGTGTGAGCAAACAATAATAACAAATGCAAATAAAAGCATAAACTAAATCTTAGCTCTTTCAACAATTGTTATGCAAGGGTGGCAAAGCCAACTCACTAGCAAGCAATTGAATGGCCAAAACAACTTAAGGAAAGAAATGTTATCTAGCCACACAACTCTCTTCTTAATAAAGAGGAGGGGCAAGCAAATTAACAAAACGAAAATAATATAAAAAAAACTAACCCTAACCCCTCTACACTTGCAATGCAAAAGTGGGCAAGCCTAACTTATAATGCATGCAAGGGATGGCTGAAAATTGAAAGAGCATTTACAAGTAATTAAGAAGTAAAGAATCAACCCCAAGAGACTCTCTTTCTTGGGCTTGTTACGATAAGGAAGATTTCAACCTTATCATATACAAGAAAAAGAGGTCAAGAACAAGAAATTTGACCATTTTTTGGTGAGAGACTTGAAGTGGCCACTCTTGGGTGATCTTTGAACTTGCTAGTGACCAAATTTGGGCATTCCCTCTCCCTATAACATCAAAAACCTGTGTTACCAACTTATTTGTACCATAGTTGGATTATCTGAAGAGCCGCCATTTGACAAACATGATAAGTGTTTGACTCCAGTGTATCAAATGATTCAACATTTGTGGCTAGCCAGTTTTGGTTAGACTGTTTTGTTTTTTGAGTCGACATGACCATGGCCCCATGGGGGTTTGTAATAAAGTGTGCTAGTAGGATCTGAGTGTCTCGATTCCCCATGACTTGATTAAGCAACTAAGGCATTCCAGGGAGTTTTTTCCCTTGTCAATTACACTTTGCTTACATACGAGCTATAATCGATGAGGTTTTCTCCCGCTCCTCCAAAGCTGGAATGCCCGATTTTGAAAATTTTAGCCATGGGGGGTTATTAGAGGCCAACTAATGTATATAAGCCTACTAGACACTGTTAGAATAGGTGTCGGTCATGTCCTAGGTCCATAAAACCCTCAGAAAAAATTTCGAAAAAATTTTACCGAGTCCGTCGAATTTGGGTTTTTTAATTATTTTTAAATTTAATAAATTTCTCTATAGTTTAAATAGAGAAATAATAATTTGTAATATGTCAGTCGTCCGTGGTCCGAATTCAGTGATTGATGGCTCGTTTCATAAGCCAAAAATCACACATGACCTATGGACCAGCTAAATCCAAGTTTCGGATGTCATTTAGGCCTCGTAATTAATATTTTCTCTTAAAAGCCATTTACAGAGAAATTATTAATTAAAATAATAAAAATGATTATTTTGGAGATAATCCAAATCTCTCCAAAATAATCCAAATGGAATAAAGTAAAAGGCTAAATGACATGGCACTCAGCATTTATGAAGATTCCAATCATCTCAGTCAACATTCAATCAAGTATATAGTCAGCACAAGTGGTTCTCTCCAAACTAATTCGCCCTCCTTGCATGTAAAGTCGAGTTTGATGAGTTGGAGATCACATTGAATGAATTTTGGTTGGTGAGAGGTTGCATTGAATGGAAGTGGGGGCGCCTTGCCTAGGTGGAGGCCACCTCCCACTCCCAACTACCATGATTCCAATCAAATCTTTGTCTAAACTCCAAGCACCTACCTCAAAGCTCACGTTAGCTCCAATTAGCTCACCTCAACCTCCTTTTTGAGCTCGAGTTCTACACATGGCAGCTCACTATTGTTTGGTGATAATTCCAAGGTGGGATGGGGGGCGCCTTGCCTAGGTGGAGGCCACCTCCCCATCCACACAAGCTACAAACTCGACTTGTGTTAGGTGTGAACTCATTCAACTTGTATTTCGATTGGTTGAGAGTTGATTTGATTGGAATTCGATTTGATGTCAAGGTTTTTGGCTCCATTCAAGCCAATTCGACTTAGGGTTTGGGTAGTCTTCTATTGCTATATAATGAGGCTCACTTTTCCTCATTGGGGATGGATTGTTAGGCAAAGAAACTCTGGAGAAATTGTAATCGTTTTTATTGTTAATAAAGTTAAGACTTTGGAGGTCAAAAACGTGGAGGCTCTTGGTGTTCATTGCTTCACTTGAGAATCAAGGTGATATTGTTTTGCATTATATTTGAGGCTTTTAAGTTGTAGATCATGTTCAAGATGGCTAACAATCTAGCACAAGCAAGCATGTATCTAGTTCTTTTCACTTGAATGTTTTGTTTCATATATATTATCCCATGCTTAAGGTTCTTGCAGGTACATTTTCACTCCACATAAGGCCAAAGGAGTTCTAGCTTAATGGTTTTGAGAAACAAGAGGATCTAGCTCTTCTCCATCAGACACTCAAAATACTTTCTTGGTTATTAGTTACTTTGATCTACCTTCATTCTTGTGGAAAACCCTTCCAGATCTTGATCCCAAGTTGAAGTTGTATTTGTTTTAAGCCTTAGATTAGTTTGCCATAAGGTTGAAGTTCCTTCAACCTTGGGGAATAGCTTGGGATTTGTTCCCTTGTGCTCTCTTCAACACTTGTTTTTGGCGTATCACCGGTTAACCGGAGGATTTCCATAGCAGTGTTTCAAACCCTCGAGTGTTCCACTTGAAACCCATCTCCATTCCAAGTTTTCTTTTCCTTTCCCATTCGCTCCTCCTCTTTTCCAAGTCCTTCCTCTCCCATTCGCCCCTCCTAGCTTTCATCCTCTCCTAGATTCGTCCATCATCTTTGCAATTCATCCCTTGCTCTCGTCCTTGCCCTTTCACCACCCTTTCGCTCCTTCCTTAGCTCCTCTCGTCCACCTTGAAAAGTGCCCTAAGATCCCTAAAAAACAAAACAAGGTTTGATTAGTATCATCTAGTTTTTATTTGTTTAGAGTTAGCTAGTAGCATTTTTTTTTTTAAAGTTAATGGTTAGATTTCTTTTGTAAAACAAATTTTATACATTGAAAGGTTAGTTTAGGCATATTAAAAGGTCATTTAGGGCTTGCATTTAGTCTTTTTTCTTAAGTTTTGTAGTTTCATTTCAATAGTAGAAAAGTTGGCATATAGGAAAGTGTGAAATTTTGTGGTTGCATTCTCATTCCCATCGACTTTTGGGGCATTTTAGCTTGCTGGTCCGTTTTACCATCTTAACATTTTCAAGTTAAAATCTCATGCTTTCTATGTTTTAGACCTTAGTTTTCATTCATAGACTTAGTTTCAAAGTTTATTTGATTTTTCCTAACACTAAAGGGTGCTTGTTGAGGATTTGTGAACTTGTGTAGATATTTAAAAGGGAAAGAGAAGTGCTTATGTGAGCAAGGCATGAAAGTGACCAAAGTCACATTTAAGAAAAGAGTTTGAACCAAGCAGAAGAACCAAACTGATTATCCTTTGTAACTAGCCATTGAGGGCTCTAAGAATCTCTCTTTAAAAGTTTATCTCAAGTCAGATCTAAGACCTTTTAAGGAATTTTCCTTAAGGCACTTGTAACAGTTAATAAAAGTTTCTAGTGGAGGAGTCCTCCACCTTTGGGTTTCTTCCCCATTTGGGGAAGAGTGTTGGTTTTGTTTAGCTTAGATCTTTTCATTTCTTGTTTTAGAGTAGTTTATTTTATCTTGCCGCTTCTCTCTCAAGTTTTGACCAGAGCAAGCTAACTTTGGGATTGTATCCCAAAGGCCACATAGTCTTGTGGTAGCTTCTCGTTCCCCCATCAGCTTCTTGTGGACATCCAGCTAGCTGGAAGGTTTCCAAGACTGACGGTTCTAGTGGTTGACCTTGTTCGGAGGCTGATCCCACCTTTAGAGTAGAATTGCTTGGTAGAACACTAGTTCTTTCATTTGTTTCATTCTATTTTGCAAGTAGCATGTTAGCAGTATTTCACATCTATTTTGAGCTATCACATGATTTGAGTTTTACAAGTTGAAATATCTTGTTATCACAGCTACTTTTTGTTTCTTAAAACGAACAAAGTCTCTTGAACTTGGCCAAATCCAAGTCAAGAGCACTCTCTATCGGAGAGCATTGTTAGACTTGCATTTTTCCCTGCATTAGGCATTTTAAATTAGGAAGTCTCTTGAACTGTGGTCATAAGATCAAGTCAAGAGCGCTCTCTGTCGGAGAGTTGAACAAGTGCTCTAAATAATAAAATATCTCAACCCACATTTCCCCCCTAATAAATTTACTTTTGGTTGATCGTCCAACACCCGTATGCTCTGCCAACCGGAAACGGTTGGGCTAGTACTCAGAAAGGTGGAAGACTTGTTAAATTCATAAGTGATAACATTAATTAAAACTTTACCCAAAACCCCAACCAAGACAAAATCACTTTGTACTTCCTGAAACAGGTGGTGCCGGGAATCCACTGTCAGACTCGAGGGCTGTCAAGCCGTAAGAACACTTGTTCTCTGAATATGGGTGCTCCGGACCTATCATCTAAAAGGTTGCCAGTGTTTTTCTCGGTTAAGGTTCCACTCCTTTGATATCCTTGTTCTTAGCCTTAATAATCAAGACCATTAAAATCTTCAATTTACAAAGATAATCTGCACAACAATCTCACGAACGACATTTCTTCAAGACCCACACTTTCAGCATCACAATCTTTATTTTTTTTGACTCCATAAGGCACTGGTTGTTTAAAAGCATATATATTGATCAGGACCATTTTTCCTTGTGTTTATTTCATATTGTGAATGCTTTAGAAATTAATCAAGTCTTGAATCATTTTGCCATCTTGTTATCTTATTTCGCAACGTGGATTGCTTATTATCTGTTGTTTATTTTCTCATATTTCTTGGTCTCATCACAAAAACTCCTAAAAACAACACTCATCCACATCACCCTATACAAAATACATTTTAAACACACAAGAGCCTTAGACAACTCTTTTTTAGGGACTACCCCCCTTGGCTTCGTTAGGAGTTAGCCTAAACGGAGGAGCTGGGATTCAGGTGACAGTACCTGGCTCATTGCTTGCCCCCAAGGCCACACCTCTCTTACTTGTAGTGAAGAGACAGCTTGTGAAAGATTTCTGCTACTGGTGTGTAGTTTGGCGGACAACAACCTGCACAAAACAACAAGCTAATATTGTGCAAATATGATGAAAATGAGTTTGGAACCAACTTGGAAATATTGCATATAAATTTCAGAAAATTGTAAGTGCAATGTAGCATGTAAAAATAACTTGAAAAGATGATTTACGAGCGCAAAATAAGCAAATAAAAATCTGCAAAAACAAAAATGTTAGTTTGAACATTGGGGCTTACAACCATGGGTGCAAACGAACCCATGACGCCAAGTTGTAAATACCCTTGCTAAAGCAATGTCGACTACAAATAAACTCCTGGACTGCAGTGCAGACGAGAAAGATGAGTCCAAAGGAGATGAGGATGGCAGCGAGAGAGCTCAAGGTAAATCTAGGAAGAAGATGAGAGGCAAGCCTAAAACAGGTGGCAAGCGTGAGGATGAGACCCAAAAACACAGAAGGGCCCAGAGAAAAGGCTAAGACTATCTCATGCTACATTTGTGCAAAAGACCACTATGCAAAGAACTGTCCTTTGAGACCTTAGAAATTGTCTGCGGTAGAACAAATGGAAAATCCTTTGGTTGGAGTGCTGCAAGTTCTGAATGCGGTTCTCGAGGAAGAAGAGTCAGCAGTCACTCAGGAAGCAGATTTCACAAGGTTGTGTTACGTATCGATAGAGTTGAATGGACAACAAGTGTTGGCTTTGACAGTGGTGCAACGCACAACTTCGTGAAGGAAGAAGTGGTGCAGCGACTCAATTTGCAGGTTGATCTGGGACAGACTTCGTTCAAGGCAGTCAATTCAGAAGTGGAAAAGGTGGTTGGTGTGGCCAACCACATTCTGTTGAGGATTGGGGAGTGGACAAGTGAAGCAAGCTTCACAATCATCCCCATAGATGATTTTAATGTTGTACTTGGACAAGAGTTGGTGAGGAAGGCCAAGGCAGCCCCTATGCCTCACTTGGACCGATTAGCATTTCTTTCGCGAGAGGAGCCTATCTATGTGCGGGTTGTGAGGAAGCCGCAAGGAAGTGGAAAGGTCATGTCCATGATGATGATGCCTTCCGCAGGTGCGGCAGAACATCACAAGCGGGCAGACGATGGGAAAGGCAAAGAAATGGCTAGCTAAGAATCAATCATTCGTTTGGAAGGACGAATGGGTGCCATGGAGAAG
The DNA here is from genome assembly GCA_027924585.1 of Larix kaempferi. NCBI lineage: Eukaryota > Viridiplantae > Streptophyta > Pinopsida > Pinales > Pinaceae > Larix > Larix kaempferi. The sequence continues at coordinate 26,529,129 of BSBM01000910.1, forward strand.
GTAGTAGAATTACCTTAACAAGCTTGGAGAAGCTTGTTGATTTCTGCACCACCATGGGGAAGAACCAGGGTTGCCAGACGGGTTGTATAACAGCTACTCAAGCAGTTGAAGGCACACCAAGTGGTGGCTTAAACACTTCAGTTGCGGATGGACAGGTGTGGCTAGATGATCCAGAGGTGCGACGGTTGTTTGTTGAGGTTGATGGCATGATTGGTCGTAACGTGTTGTTACTCCTATACTTAAGCAAGAAAGCTGTGGAAGAACCGAGAGTGGACAACAATTTGGGTGATGGCTAAGGGTGCCATCCACCCACGTTTCTCGGTTGAAGAAACCTAAGGCATAGGCCCTCTACCTTTGGTGCAGGTAGATGCGGTTGCGGAAGCTTCGAGCAGGAAGCATACCAAAGAGAAGCCAAGTGGAATGATGTGAGCAAGCTTGTTCCAAGCGAAGTAAGAAGTCAGCAAGTTGTAGAGACTCATGCAGACAGGGCAATGGGACAGATGAACTACAGACTGATCACCCAAATAGTTGTGAGAGATGAGGGAAGACGTACCATGTGGACTGGCAGAGACGAAGCACAGAGGGTGAACTGAGCAGTTAGGTTGTGTGCAACAGGAAACAAGAAGTTTCCAGAGAAAGTGCTCAATTGGAAACATTGTCGAGGACAACAACTACTTTAGGTGGGGAAGGATGTAACGACTTTGGTGCCTGTTATCACACAACTTGTAGTTACCCCAAAAGGTGATCCTATCCAGGATGGTAGAGGTGTTGGGAAACTAAAGAGGTAACCTAAGAGGGCTTCGATTCCGAAGGATAAATGGTTGTCACACTAATCGAGGCACTCTTCACTTTAGATCAAGCTAATGCAAGACCAAGGGGGAGACCCTAGCTAGATAATGAAGGCTAGCGAGCCTACTCTAGAGTCTAGACACTCTAGGAAGATGTGAAGTGAAGGAAAATGAGATCAAGAGCAAGTAGATCTAGATCTAGGGAATATAGGTAGCAAATAGAGTTAGGGCTTGATTGAGGAGGCTTATGCAAAGAGGTAAATGCTCAACCAAGGAATGAATATGCCACTAATGGAGTTAAACAAGTAGATCTAGATAGATCTAATGCCAATCTAAAAGACCCAAGTGAGATCCACCTATGATTTGGTCAAAATGGAGTGAGGTGGGGCCCACTTAGTGAAATTAGGATAGGAAAGGCACCAGGAAGGTAGATAAGTGATGGATTTGGAGTTTCAAGGACAAATTAGCAACACCCAAATGATAGATCTGTGAAATTGACTGAAAACCCACAAGTGCGTCCTCCACTAGAGATGGCCAGTGCTTGGATCTAAGGGAAAATGGAGTCGTATTTTCACCAAACTTGGTCTCTAAGGTTCATTAAATATTTAAGAAGTGAGTTTTAGTTATTAATCCCCAATTATCGCCAGATCTATCATATCTATAAAACTAGGGTTTTAACAATGAGGGTTTTAGGTGACCAAATGGGTAAAATGCATGAAAACCAATACATACCTTGTAGATCTTACCTCAAATGCTTGCGGCTGCCAAGTACATTGATGATCCTTTCGATTAGTTACAATTCCAAGTGAGATCTAGTTGATTCCAAGCTAAAACGTCCTAGTCTAAGGAGAAAGTGTCTTCTTTTACCTGCAAATTCAAACAACCCAAGTTAGATTTGATCCACAAATAAAAGAGGAACTATGCATGACATATCACAGAGAATAAATCAATGGAAAAAATCACAATTGAAAAACTCCTGTAGAGATGAAAACGTCTTTCCCAAGAAGAGATGGAGAACCCCCACAATCGCCCCTCCAAGTTAGTCGCACCCTGCAAAAGATGAATTCGACCTCCCCAAGATGTTGAAATCACATGAAAATCACTTAGATGTCTAAAAGAAAAAGCTTTCCAATCACGTACGAGAACATTCATCAAAGCATGAGAAGTAGATATGCAAAATAATATTTTATTCCAAGAATTCTAGAGCCAAAAAGGTGTCTTTACAATGAGGGGGGTCTCTTCCTTAAATAGGAATGAGAGAGACCAAAACCCTAACCACTTTTTGAATGAGTGGTGGAGATCAAAAGGTAAAACAATAATAATCAACGGCTAAGATGAGTCAAAAATACAATACATGGATCAACTCACTAAAAGAGGGGGGCGCACTCACTAAGACACCCTACGGGGGCGTACCACATGACAAGTGACCAAGATAAGTGAATAAAGCACATGGTGGGACTAGGAGGTGTTTATATCTTTCACTAGCATGGCCCCATGCCACAATGATAAATAATATGACTCTGTAACATCACAAAGTGACCAAGTGACCAAATCATGCCCCCCTCAAAAGCATAATAAAATACCCAAATAATAGCCCGTAGTGTACGTGGACCCACTGAATGCTGTAAGTTATGCTAGAAGGTGCGGGATGCATCACAAAAATCCTCTCAATAAACCTCATGCCAATTCCTTGCCTCAATTGCCCAAATCGATTTCCTCAGTGACCATTTTATCCCATTTTTAATCCTAAGAAAATCACCTGTAAAGTAATAGAATTCCTGTAGCTCTCTGCCTGGTGCCCCGAGCACAAATCTGACCGTACCAAAATGTCTAGGGGTATGGTAATATGGTAATAACAAGTGGTTGGACCTCATACTCTCTCTGTAGCACACTATGAGAACCAAATAAAAATCCAACTGTGCTGTTAGGCCATTTTATAATGGCAAATCTGTATTAAAGTGACAATCTGAGTGAAATCCCATCCGGAAATGCCTGTAACTGATATCTGAGTGTGCCAATGGACTCAGAAGGTCCAAATGTACTAGAGATGAGTACTCATACACCCCATGGCCACCTAGATAAGAGAGATGAGTACTGATACTCCCGCAAAGATCAAGTGAAGATCTGATGCTTTATCTTGCCTCTACAAATTTTCCCGGTTCCACTAATGCGCCCCTCTCTTCCTGCAACACCAAGGAGATAAACTCAATTAACAAGCAACAATGAAGGTAAATGCAAATGGCGAAAATGATTGCAGAGAATAAGTGGTACAAAGACGGAATCACTCCCTGAATCAAACCAAATGAAGAGAGAGAGAGACAAGGTAAGTCTCCCCAACCAGTGCGTCCCTCCTCCAAGTCGTCTTCTTCACCTGCAGATTAAATGTGGATCGAAAGATGTGCAAAATATTCACCAAGATCTTCAATGCAATGGAAAAGCAGTTTCAATTGATATAGCCAAACATCTAAACCCAGATCACAAGAGTTTTTTGCAAAATATATTTTCTATCCATTAGCCAAGATCCAAAAGTCGCCTTGCAATGAGGGGGGTCTCTCCTTTAAATAGGAATGATAGAGACCAAAACCCTAACCACCTTTTTAACAAGTGGTTGAGATCAAAAGATACATAAATGATAATCAATGGCTACAATTAGCCCAAATACTACACACGGATCAACTCAAAAATAGAGGGGGCGCACTAGCTAAGTCGCCCTAGGGGGGACGCACCACATGAAAGTGACTAGACAACATAACATAAGCTCCTGGTGGGGCTAAGAGGTGTAACTATCCTTCTCTAGCATGTTGCCATGGCACAATAACATATAATAACTCATCAATAATAACATATTGTGACACATGGCCAAATCGTGCCCCCTCAATAACATAATAAAAATACAAAATAATAGCCTAGAGTGTGTGTGGACCCCACTAAATGTTGTAAGTGCTGGATGGTGTGGAATGCATCACAAAAATCCTCTGAACAAACCTCATGCCATTTCTTTGCCTCATTTTCCCAAATCAATTTCCTAAGTAACCATTTTAACCATTTTTTATCCTCAAAAAAATCACATGTGAAAGAATAAAATGCTTTTAGCTCACTGTCTAATACCCAAGGGACAAATCTGACTGCACCAAAATGTCTGGGAACATGGTAATATGGTAATAACAAGTGGTTGGACCCCATGCTCTCTCTGTAGCGCCCTAGGTGAACCAAATAAAAGTCCAATTGTGCTGACAGGCCATTTTATAATGGCAAATCTGTAGTAAAGTGACAATCTGAGTGAAATCTCGTCCAAAAGTGCCTGTAATTGAAAACTGAGTGCCCCAATGTACTCAGAAAGTCCAAATGTACTAGAGATGAGTACCCATGCACCCTATGGCTATTTGTATAATCATCTGTAGTCACAACCATGCTCGGACAAAATAAAAATAATGATTTGTAAATAATAATAAGTTAATAACCATAAAAAATCATCAAACCATCATGTGAAACCTGTGTCTGTTGCATGGAACCATCTAATGGGCATCAAAGGACCATAAATCATCAACCTCGAACATCACTGGTCCAACTCATCTCAGATCCTATGGTTGACCTGGTCAAACTGGGTCTGACCAGGTCAAAGACTAATCAAAATATGAACCAAGCTTAAATTGTCGGATGCTACAAGTGCAAATGGATAAAGTATGCTCTTTTAATCATTCTAATAGCAAGACTAAAAATATAAAGTAACATATCACTGGCGATTAAACAATAATAACATCAAATATAAAAAATAATCAATTACTCAAAACAGAACCTCAAGAATATACTCATTTCATGGCCGTGATCATTTTGCTAGAATTGGGTGAGAGTGAAAAATGCAAGGCTAGGATAAGGGGATGACTTTACTGACTCAACACTGTGATACTTTGGATAAGGGAAAAGGGAATACACACTTAAGCATATGTTGGATAATAAACACACAAGGAAGGGCAGTGTCTCACAAATGGAATGAGTTGTTTTGAGAGGTGCTTATTCAACCTTTAGCAAATGTCTACAACTCACATCCAAGCTAAATCCAATTTCGTAAGGATCTTTACTAGAACCGCCGTAACTAGGTGCACAGCTAACCATAACTTGAGGTTCTAGGGGACACTTAGAATTAGTTGTCCCTTACTCCATCTCACATCCCAACCCATAGGCTTTGTGAGGTATTAATCATTCCATTTTATCATGGCCAACAGTCTTTGGATTTAGCATATATTTAACCACTGCTTGTTAGGCCTTATGACCCTTTGGATTTTGTATGTGCTTAGAAACACAACTAATTGCAACTTTCATCCAGGTTGCTTTCACATTTCAATTCATAGCCCTCTTTCATTGTGCTGAGAAACACAGTTTTAAATTATTTCCATGGGCTTGCATAAAAGATATAATAATAGTTCATACATGCATGTAATGATGGTAGTACATTTTGCTTCAGGTCTAGCCAACACAACTAAGGCAACTAGGGGGATCATCCACAATCAGGACCAAACATCGGGGGCAACCGACCAAAGAGGTCAAAGCATCAAATCCAACACACCTAATCTCAGGAACCAACACCAACGGGTTCTCCTGGCCCAGAAGGATCAAGGATTCGGTAAGTTATGTTGCCAACTCAGAGCCGAGACACAAAACAATAGGGAAACTATCCAACACAGAGGCAAAAGTGGGGAGGTCCTCCATATCATAGGCTAAGGTGTAAGTCAAGGTAAAACCAAATATGCGAGAGAACGGATGGATGGGAAAAGTGAAAGGTGATGCCATAACTAGAAAGCGATAAATGGTGGGAATGACCACGTCCATACTACTTAAGAGGGTAAAACCAATGAGTATAAACAAGAATTTCTTATTCTGAGTAATTAGATCACTTAAACTCTAGATAGTCAACAAAACAACCATGTCCATATATATATATATATATACATATCGCCAGATCATGACCACTAAATACCTCGTCAAGCTACTAAGATAAGCAAAAAGAGCAAGGCAAACATATCCAATGCACAACCATATACTTGCTGGGCCATATAACTGTACCTATCATCTGGATCATCAATCGTCACTGGAACACTGTTGTTGTAAAGCTCTAGGCACTGTCACACTGCTCTGTATAGAAGAAGAATGGTCACCTCAGTCATCAAATCTGAGGTCATGAGGCTTAGTCATGGCATAAGGCTCATCATATCTGATCTGGGGCTGCTCTGATACATGAGTGATCATCAAAAGTATTGCTCATCATAAGTTGATCTCATCAAAAATGTGTAAAGGCATGGCTCAAAAATATACAGGAAATTGCTCTGCAATCATGGTAGCCTGGCTACTATGGATGTGATAACATCTGGCTGCAGCTGGGACAAGTGCTCTAAGGCAGAGAGTAATTGAGAACCTCAGAGATCTCTGGTCCCCAACACTCACTGAATCAATCATCAGTCCTGCGCTCGATTAATCTGCTTCATCATAAAATATACCTATTCCTGCGCACATGAAAGCAGACACTACTCGAGCAGCATGTATGGAATATAAAAATAAATATTGAAATCAAATTCTAATCTTGGAACAAAAAATCAAATTTTGTTACATAATTAAACGCATGAAAGTAAAATGCTAATCTAACAACTAACATGTTTTATTCTTGATGCAGGAAACAAAAAGAACTTAGAAAATAGAAAGATAACAGAAGTCACACTTAGGCAAAAGTAAGGAAACTCAAAAAAGGCTCAAACGACACTCAGAAAAAGAAAAACACTCAAATCCTACTGCTCAAGTGAGCTTATTCGGTCCTACCTACCCTACTCTAACCAGCCAAGCAAATGCTAAGTAAAATCATAAATCCGGTGCAACCATTCATCAAACAGATTAATGATTTTTCTTTAATGTTCTTTAATAAAACAAGTCAGGATTGGATTAAAGATTAATGAATTTGATAGCACTATCTTCCTAACTTGTTCGAAAATTCAAAAAGTATTGGAATGGTGCAAAATGAAATCTTGCCAAGGAACAAATTGACTGATGCAAACATCCTCCATCAAAATACCGATAGGATCATAGAAATTATGCAAATTATTATTTAAAATGGATGGATGGAAAACATATGGCACGTGATTCAATTCATTTTGATACAAACTACTTTCCTCATTCACTTCTCTCACATATTCAATTTGGTTCTCCCTGGGATTTATGATGGAACAAGAACCAAGTGGGGACAAATTAAAGCTTAGAAGACGAAAAATCAAAATCAAGCCCACTTGTTGCTCAAAAATAAAGAAAAGATGAAACTGATCTTTATACACCCTTTCCAGCCACCAGCAAGAAAAATTGATAAGTTCAAAAACGTTATTCATCAAGAATGACTGGAACGGAAGATGAAGCACTTTACAATCAACCACTTGGGGCTCATCAATGATAACTTTGTATGTCGAAATTTGGTTTGAAGATGAAAAAGGAGTAAAAGGTTCCACAAGATGGGATAGAGGGTGGATTCAAAAATAGAAGCTTGATTTGCATTACTTGAGATTTCCAAACCTAACTCTTCAAAAGATAGAAGACATTTGTCAAAGGGATCATTAACATGATACAGTTTAGGCTCAGATTGGCCATTTTCATTCATGCCTACAACCAAAGGGTTTTGATTTGAAGAAGATACTACATCAGAGTCGGGAAAAACATAAACAAAGTCTTCATAAACATTTAAGCTTCTATCCCGGGATGACATGGACATGACCGATTTTTGGTTTTGGTCAATACGATTTTCAATCATGCCAGCATCATCATATTGCAATTTTGAGGCCTCCTCTAAAAATTCCTCACAACTAGATGAACTAGGATTTTCTTCAATGATCATGTCATCTTGGTCAATTGAAGCATAAGTTAAGTCAAAGTCCTCATTTACACTTTCAGAAGAAGAAGCAGTTAAAATAATCCTTTGCACATGCTTTAGTGTATCGTCTTGAGATTCAAAAGGATGATTAAGGATGTAAGACATAATTTATGCCCTGAGTGAAGGGTATTTCATCAACTCTTCTTGGAGATATACTTCAAAGGAGAACTCATCCAACTGAGGAGTTTGATCCAAGGAATGCTCAAAATATTGACTACCAGTTTCATCTTCATCATTATTGCTCGCAAGTTCGACTTCATCAAAAGAAATTAGGAAGTAGGGTTCATCTCCGGATGTTGACAATTCAATTGTTATTTGATTCATATTATTAATTGTTTCAACAATAGGATCGAAAAGGGGAACGTTTTGATCTTGGATTTGATTTGAAGAATATATATCATCGTATTGATTTCCCCATTCTTCTAAGAACTTATGTTCAAACATGTCATATCCGGAAATTTTATTGGTCGTTAAATTCAAGAACCATAGCTCAGTTGTTCCTTGGAAAGACGAGGACAATAGTTTCATACATACATCCTCATGGGTTATAGATAGTTCGTTAATAACTTCCCTAAAGAGGTCAAGGTGCCTTTTAGCAGAGACCTCATAACTTCCGTCGAATTTAGACAACCTTTCACGGGCTTGACGAGGGATCTCATGAGGATATCCAACAATTTTTTAGAAGTAAAAAACTTTCAATCCACCGAATGTCTTGGCCGTTCAGAAATAGCCATGGATGGCAATTGCTAGAAAATTCAGGATCTTAAATGCAAATTGATGCACCCCATGGGTTCTAGATATGATAGGATCAATCACTAGTGGAGTAGATTTTGTGGAGTCGCCAGGTAAACTATCGATCTTGTTTACCAAAAGATATGTCATTATGATGGCAGGGAGAGATGAGTGAAGTGAGATGGCTACGTATGATTTAAAGATGTAAATTGTAACCATCCAAATATAAAACCAGATGCGATAAGATATGTAATGATCGCACGAACACTCGCAGACACCTGAGGTAAGCCTCTACCTCCTCAGCAACGGCGCCAAAAATGTTATCACACAACTTGTAGTTGCCCCAAAAGGTGATCCTCTCCAGGATGGTAGAGGTGTTGGGCAACTAAAGAGGTGACCTAAGAAGGATTCGATTCCCAAGGATAAATGGTTGTCACGCTAATTGAGGCACTCTTCACTTTAGGTCAAGCTAATGCAAGACCAAGGGGGAGACTCTAGCTAGCTAATGAAGGCTAGTTAACCTACTCTAGACACTCTAGGAAGATGTGAAGTGAAGGAAAATGAGAGATCAAGAGCAAGTAGATCTAGATCTAGGGAATATAGGTGGCAAATAGAGTTAGTGCTTGATTGAGGAGGCTTATGAAAAGAGGTAAATGCTCAACCAAGGAATGAATATGCCACTAATGGAGTTAAACAAGTAGATCTAGATAGATCTAATGCTAATCTAAAAGACCCAAGTGAGATCCACCTATGATTTGGTCAAAATGGAGTGAGGTGGGGCCCACTTAGTGAAATTAGGATAGGAAAGGCACTAGGAAGGTGGCTAAGTGATGGATTTGGAGTTTCAAGGACAAATTAGCAACACCCAAATGACAGATTTGTGAAATTGACTAAAACCCCACAAGTGCGTCTTGCCCTAGAGATGGCTAGTGCTTGGATCTGAGGGCAAATGAAGTCAGATTTCCACCAAACTTTGTCTCTAAGGTTCATTAAATATTTAAGAAGTGGGTTTTAGTTATTAAGCTCAAATTATCACCAAATCTATCATATCTATAAAACTAGGGTTTTAACGATAAGGGTTTTAAGTGACCAAATGGGTAAAATGCATGAAAACCAATACGTACCTTGTAGATCTTACCTCAAATGCTTGCAACCACCAAGTAAATTGATGATCCTTTCGATTAGTTACACTTCCAAGCGAGATCTAGTTGATCCAAGCTAAAACATCATAGTCCAAGGAGAAAGTGTGTCTTCTTTTACCTGCAAATTCAAACAACCCAAGTTAGATTTGATCCACAAATAAAAGAGGAACTATGCATGACATATCACAGAGAATAAATCAATGGACAAAATCACAATTGAAAAACTCCCTGAGAGATGAAAATGTCTTGCCCAAGAAGAGATGGGGAACCCCTATTAAATTAATGTAACTTCAAAGAATATTCTACTTGTATTTTATTATTGTAACTCCGTCAGGGATGTTTTACCTCCGTTCGGGGATGTCATTATTACATTTGGTCATGTAAAGGTTATGAGGTTAAACCTCCATTGTAAGTCGGGTCGTTAGCACCCAAAAGAATATAATATAATGTTATATTGAGTCTTCCTAGAGAAGTCGGCCTAGTTAGGGTAAGTGGCCAGTGAAAAGTAAAGTATAAATAGAGGGAGAGTCTCCCTCATTTATACACTCACTCACTTGTGCAATTCGCATTAGAGGAGAGAGATATATCTGCGAAGGAGAAGGAGGAGTGGTTTGAGTCCAAAGTTTGGTTTTTTTTGTCTCTCTTATTTGTGAGATATATTTTTTGGGCATTGTACTTTGATCATCTATATTGAGGAAGTTCTTGCTGGGTTTTCTTCCCCTTGAGGGTTTCCCAGGATATATTGTTTTGTTCTTTGTGATTGTGTATCTTTCAGAGATCCCTATTATGCTGCTATTGTGAATAATGTATTGAATGCTAATGAATCTGCAATCTAGTCTATGGTAGCATATAATCTTAACATGGTATCAGAGCTAGACTGAAAAGAGTAGCTTTCACTAGGGTAAATCTCTCTCTCTTTCTCCGGAAACTAGTCATCTTGGAATTTTCGCTACAAATCACTTTTGGCGAAGGTTCAGGATCTGAAACTTGGACAAGCCGAAGATGAAAGGTTCAGGTACCTTGTGTGCGAGTTTCAGCCTCAGATCCGCTGTACTTTAGGAGATATGATCCATGCAAATTAGGGTTTCAACCTCCATAATTCAGTTTTAAACAGGTGACCTAAGGAGAAATACCATATCTTGGGCTAGGAAGATCCAAATCGAATTTCGTAAGATGTTCCAAAAAGTGCACGGACTGTAGTTTCCCGGGTGCGAGTTTCAGAACCCGAAGATGAAACAGTGACACATGGAATTCCGTACAAGTTTGCTATACTGAAACAGTCCATAAACATGTCATCTTGGGAAACTTAGCATAAGTTCCAATTGGTGAATCCAATCCTGCTCTAACCTGTGGGGTTGGATAGAGGACAGATCATACTATATCAAGACGAAGTTTCAGACCTTGAAGAGCATAAATTTCAGAAATACATTAGAATTAAGACTCAACAAATCTGTAGTAGAAATTGAAGAAACTAGGGCAACAAGTTTTTGGAAGATCTGCTCATAGATTTGGGAGAAAGAGTACTTTGCTCAACTCGCCTTGAGAAGGTGCATCTTTTCATCCAGTCAGTTCTTCAAGATCTCAAATTTGAAAAATTAGGGTTTCTCTGTCAAACCCTAGGTCAAGGTAGAAGCAGTTTTCAGAAGGACAACTTTACTAGTAAGTCCTACATTTATTCTATTTCCATTTGAGGTTCTCAGTTTATCAAAATGACAAACAATACCAAGCTTGATGAGACGCTTGAAGGAGCTGAGAACTTCAGGGCATGGAAATATACAGTCATGCTCATTTTTGAAGAACATGACCTAGAAGGTTTTATAAAAGAGGGACTTACAGAACCAGAAGGAGATGAAGACAAAGCAAGGCATAAGAAGAATATGGTCAAGGTAAAAAGGATCATAATTGATTCTATAAAAGATTACTTGATCCCTCAAGTATCATCTAAGAAGACTCCAAAAGAGATGTTTGATGCTTTGACCAGTCTATTTGAAAGGAAAGCCAAAGAAGATTCCTCCATTTATGATGAATATGTACTTTAATACAAACCAGGAAGATAGAAGAACCTCTTATCTATCTCAGCATTGGATAAGAAGGGATGCAGTTGTGATTGAAGAAGGAGGGACACACAGAGTCTATTCCAGTACAAAGAACAAGTGATCTACGGTGTAAAATACTTGCTCAACATTTCCGATCATGAGCAAGAAAGGCACAGGTCTTCAAAATCAGATGATGGAGTGGAGCACACTATTAGAGATTCTTGCAAGGAGACTAGGGTCAAGAGAGATCCTACCAAACAAACAAAGATAAGTATTTGAATTGTTATTCTATGTATTGTCCAGTTGTGTACATATTTATGTTCCTAGATTTAGGATGTGATTATGCATGTTAGAGAGTTTTGCATTGATGAACATAATACTAATAATATGCATGTGATGGGTAAGTGGCCTATGGTGATGTACAACATTCCATTGCTACTTATATAGAATAAACCTCTTTGCTGACATATTGGGAGTAGTGCATGCTCTTAATAATGTTATGGTAGATATGGAAGGCATCTAGAAAGTTACCGTATGAATATGGGATATGGATGAATTTTGTGTTGAATCATTGGCTAAGATAGCATTATGACAATGTGACTTAAGTTTTTATGCATATATTTGGAAACTATGAAATGTTTATAACCATGCTATTAAATTTGACTTGTAGGAAGTATCGTACACGATCACCTACAAATGAAGAATGATGAGACTTGTTCCATAGAACAAGTGATGATGGTTCAACTATAAACAAGATTTAGAGAGGAAGTCGACTATGACGAGATGTTACTCTAGTATCTAGACTCATGGTGTATTCAATGTAGAAGAAGATACAGATTGAAGAAGACTTTGTACGGGCTCAGAAGACACCCATGGACAGAATGATGAGATCAAGGATCACCTAGAGTGATAAGACATCAACCTTTGCTACGAGGCTGAAGATGAAAAACTCATAGATGGGTGCAAGGGAGAACTTGCAACATAATTCAAGATATTTGGTTGTCCAGTGTTTGTTCATATTCCAAAAGAGAAAAGAACCAAATTGAATCCTTCCGGAAAGAAAGGAATCTTTGTTGGATACTGTGAGGTCACCAAGGCCTTCAGGATCTATATACCAGGTTATCATCACATGGATATTAGCAGGGATGTAACATTTGATGAAGATGCAGCCCTCAAGAAGTCCAGAAAGTGCCAGCATGAAGAAGTATATGAAGAAGATGTAGCTCCTAGAGTTACAGAAGTGGCACCCTCTCCCGTTGATGAGACTGCAGAAGATCATGATATGTTGGAGCCCCAAGAACCTTCATCCATGACTATCTCTCGCAAGAGAAAACCAGCTTGGGCTCGAGAAATTATTCAAGATGCAGAGAGGTATGGAGCTCCAGAAGGCTCCACAAGAGAAAGTAAGAGGCCAAAGCCATTTTCCAGTTATGTGGCTTTGATGTGTGATCTTGTAGACAAATAACCTACTTGCTTTGAAGAGGCCATTCAAAAGAAAGAATGGGTAGAAGCTATGACGGAAGAATACCAGTCTATAATGAAGAATGATGTATGGGACATAGTTCCCAAACCAGAAGGTAAAAGTGTGGTATCTTCCAAATGGATATAATGAGAAATACAAAGCTAGATTTGTGGTTCAAGGATTCTCTCAAAAGGAAGGAATCGATTATGAGGAAACATTTGCTCATGTAGCAAGGTACACTTCAATTAGAACCATCATGGCTCTTGCAGCCACGATGTAGTGGAGGTTACACCAAATGGATGTGAAAACAACTTTTTCCTGAATGGTGTTATTGAGGAAGAAGTGTACATAGAACCACAAGGTTTTGAGGTTGAAAATAAAGAGACGCATGTTTGTAAACTAAAGAAGGCTCTGTATGGGTTGAAGCAAGCTCCAAGAGCTTGGTATGGAAGAATTGATAGTTTTCTGACGAGCTTGGGCTTTACCAAGAGTAAAGCTGATCCTAACCTTTACTTCACGGTTATGGATGATGAACCAGTCATATTATTGCTATATGTGGATGACTTGTTCCTGACAGGTAATGAGAAGCAAATCTCAGAGTGCAAGAAGAAGCTCGTTGCAGAATTCGAGATGAAAGACCTTGGCTTAATGCATTATTTTCTAGGTCTCGAGGTATGGCAGAGCCCAGAGGGAATCTTCCTTAACCAAGGGAAGTATGTAGTAGAAATCCTGAAAAGATTTGATATGTTGGAGTGTAAAGCCATGACCACACCCATGGATACCAACTTGAAGTTATTATCTGAGACCTCGTCAAAATTAGTGGATGTGACTCTATACAGGCAGATTATTGGGTCGTTGATGTATCTGACGAATACGAGGCCAAATATATGCTTTGCCGTGAATACCTTGAGTCAGTATCTGGTTGAGCCTAGACATGTTCACATTGTAGCTGCAAAGCATGTGATGAGGTACCTAAAAGGTACGATAAATTATGGTCTCAATTATTCTAGAGGTCATGAGTTCAGAATGTATGGTTATACAGATTCTGATTGGGCAGGAAGTGTCTCAGACAGGAAGAGCACTTTAGGTGGATGTTACAGTCTGGGGTCAGCCATGATCATGGCTAACCAGGAAGCAATCCAGTGTTGCTCTCAGCACTGCAGAGTCAGAATATATTGCAGCCTGTTCTGCGAGGTGTGAAGCTATATGGCTTCGGAAGTTGTTATCAGGTCTGTTTGATTTGGAGTTGGATACCACAGTGATTCTATGTGATAACCAGAGTTGTATAAATATGACAGAGAACCCTTTGTTCCATGATAAGTCAAAACACATAGAAATACGATATTTCTACATCCGTGATATGGTGCAGAAGGGAGCTATAAAGCTCCAATATGTGAGCACGGATGAGCAAGTTGCAGACGTGTTGACTAAGCCTCTGTCTCGAGTGAAGTTTGAGCACTTCCGTGACAAGCTTGGTGTAGTCTGTAAGGACTTCCCTCAAAAGGGGGTTTAGTGCTGATGATACTGTGGTGCAGTGGGATCGATCATCCCTAGACAGAGATGTCTTAAATGATTGTGGTGGGATCGATCATCCCTAAACAAATATTTCTTAAATGATTGTGGTGGGATCGATCATCCCTATACAGAGATCCCGAGTTCCGAAAGGAAGAATAGTCTTAAATGTTGATCCTTAGACTGAATCCCTAGTTCCAAAAGGAAGGATTGTCTATGAGTGTTGGACTTAATCCCTGGTTTCGAAAGGAAGGATTGTCCATGATCCCAGTTCCGCAAGGAAGGATCACCAGTGTTGATGGATTGAATCCCTGGTTCCGTAAGGAAGGATTATCCATGATCCCAGTTCCATAAGGAAGGATCACAGAGTTGTTTGGAGTCTGGACTGAATCCCAAGTTCGGAAAGGAAGGATTGTCCATGATCTCTGTTCTGAAAGGAAGGATCACCAAAGTTGTTGGACTGAATCTTGAGTTCCGAATGGAAGAATTGTCCATAATACCCAGTTCCGAAAGGAAGGATCATATGTGTGTTGCAGGTGTTGATGCTCCCGATGATGTCCCAGTACTGTAGATGAGGATGCTCCAGTGCTGCAATGATGAGGTTCCAGGATGCTCCAGTGCTGTAGATGATGATGTTCCAGTGCTGAATATGAGGATGCTCCAATGCTGCAGATGATGATATTCCAGTACTGAAGATGAGGATGCTCCAGTGCTGCAGATGATGATACTTCAGCTCTGTACTGAAGATGATGTTGATGATGTTACAACAATTGGTCCAGTTGTTGATGATGATGTTGACGAACTTCCAATGATTTATAGATGTATTAAATGATTGTGTTGTTGATGCCCTCCTCCCTCCGATGATGTTGTGTAGAGTTACACATGTAGATGTTGTTGTCAGTAGAATACCCTTCTTGTTAAGGGGGAGTGTTAAATTAAGGTAACTTCAAAGAATATTCTACTTCTATTTTATTATTGTAACTCCGTCAAGGATGTTTTACCTCCATTCGAGGATGTCATTATTACATTTGTTCATGTAAAGGTCATGAGGTTAAACCTCCATTGTAAGTCGGGTTGTTAGCATCCAAAATAATATAATATAATGTTATATTAAGTCTTCCTAGAGAAGTCGGCCCAGTTAGGGTAAGTGGCCAGTGAAAAGTAAAGTATAAATAGAGGGAGAGTCTCCCTCATTTATACACTCACTCACTTGTGCAATTCGCATTAGAGCAGAGAGAGAGAGATATCTGCGAAGGAGGAGGAGTGGCTTAAGTCCAAAGTTTGGTTTTTTCTCTCTTATTTGTGAGACATATTTTTTGGGCATTGTACTTTGATCATCTATATTGAGGAAGTTATTGCTGGGTTTTCTTCCCCTTGAGGGTTTCCCAGGATATATTGTTTTGTGCCTTGTGATTGTGTATCTTTCAGAGATCCTTATTATGTTGCTATTGTGAATAATGCATTGAATGCTAATGAATCTGCAATCGAGTTTATGGTAGCATATAATCTTAACAACCCCCACAATCGCCCCTCCAAGCTAGTCGCACCCTGCAAAAGATGAATTCAGCCTCCCTAAGAAGACGTTGAAATCACATGAAAATCACTTAGATGTCTAAAAGAAAAGCTTTCCAATCACGTACGAGAACATTCATCAAAGCATGAGAAGTAGATATGCAAAATAATATTTTATTCCAAGAATTCCAAAGCCAAAAAGGTGCCTTTACAATGAGGGGGGTCTCTTCCTTAAATAAGAATAAGAGAGACCAAAACCCTAACCACTTTTTGAATGAGTGGTGGAGGTCAAAAGGTAAAACAATAGTAATCAATGGATAAGCTGAGCCGGAAATACAATACATGGATCAACTCATTAAAAGAGGGGGGCGCACTCACTAAGACGCCCTAGGGAGGACGTACCACATGACAAGTGACTAGGACAAGTGAATAAAGCACATGGTGGGGCTAGGAGGTGTTTATATCCTTCACTAGCATGGCCCCATGGCACAATGATAAATAATATGACTATAACATCACAAAGTGACCAAATCGTGGCCCTCGAAAGCATAATAAAATATCCAAATAATAGCCCAAAGTGTATGTGGACCCCACTGAATGCTGTAAGCTATGCCGAAAGGTGCGGGATGCATCACAAAAATCCTCTGAATAAACCTCATGCCAATTCCTTGCCTCAATTGCCCAAATCGATTTCCTAGTGACCATTTTATCCCATTTTTAATCCTAAGAAAATCACCTGTAAAGTAATAAAATGCCTGTAGCTCTCTGCCTGGTGCCCCGGGCACAAATCTGACTGTACCAAAATGTTTGAGGGTATGGTAAGATGGTAATAACAAGTGGCTGGACCTCATACTCCCTCTGTAGCGCCCTACAAGAACCAAATAAAAATCCAACTGTGCTGTCAGGCCATTTTATAATGGCAAATCTACAATAAAGTGACAATTTGAGTGAAATCTCATCCGGAGGTGCCTGTAACTGATATCTGAGTGTGCCAATGGACTCGGAAGGTCCAAATGTACTAAATATGAGTACTCATACACCCTGTGGCCACCTGGATAATCATCTGTAGTCTCAATCATGCCCGAACAAATGAAAATGATGGTCTGTAAATAATAATAACAATAAAAATCCACCAAACCATCATGTGAAACCTGTTTCCGCTGCATGGAATCATCAAGTGGGCATCATAGGACCTTAAATAATCAACCTTGAACATCATTGGTCCAACTCATCTCAGATCCTACGGTTGACTTGGTCAAACTAGGTTGACCTGGTCAAGAATGATCAAAATAATGACCCAAGCTTAAAATGCTTGATGTTGTAGGTGCAAATGGATAAGATATGCTCTTTTAATCATTCTAAAAGCAAGACTAAAGTATAAAGTATCATTTCAATGGCAGTTAAGCAATAATCACATCAAATATAAGTCCAAAATTAAAATAATCAATTGCTCAAAACAGAACCTCAAGAATATACCCATTTCATGGACGTGACCATTTTGCTAGAAATGGGTGAGAGTGAAAAATGCAAGGCTAGGATAAGGGAATGACTTTACAAAATCAACACTATGATACTTTGGATAAGGGAAAATGAATACATACTTAAGCATACATTGGATAATATACACACAGGAAATGGCAGTGTCTCACAAATGGAATCAGTTGTTTTGAGAGGTGCTTATTCAACCTTTAGCAAATGTTTACAGCTCACATCCAAGTTGAAACCAGCTCGGTGAGGATCTTTACTAGAATCGACGTAACTAGGTGCACAGCTAACCGTAACTTGAGGTTCTAAGGGACACTTAGAATTAGATGTCCCTTACTCCATCTCACATCCCAACCCGTAGGCTCTCTGAGGTATTAATCATTACATTTTATCATGGCCAGCAGTCTTTGGATTTAGCATATATTTAACCACTAGGTCCACTACTTTTTAGGCCTTATGACCCTTTCGATTTTGTATGTGCTTAGAAGCACAACTAATCGTAGCTTTCATCCAGGGTGCTTTCACATTTCAATTCATATAGCCCTCTTTCATTGAGCTGAGAAACAGAGTTTTAAATTATTTCCATGGGCTTGCATAAAAGATATAATAATAGTTCATACATGCATGTAATGATGGTAGTACATTTTGCTTTAGGTCTAGCCAACACAACTCAGGCAACTAGGGGGATCATCCACAATCAGGACCAAACATCGGGGGAAATCGACTAAAGAAGTCAAGGCATCAAATCCAACTTACCTAATCTCAGGAACCAACACCAACGGGTTCTCTTGGACCAGAAGGATCAAGGCTTCGATAAGTTATGTTGCCAACTCAAAGTCGAGACACAAAACAACAACGAACTATCCAACACAGAGGCAAAAGTGGGGAGGTCCTCCATATCACAGGTTGAGGTGTAAGTCAAGGTAAAACCAAATATGGGAGACAACGGATGGATGGGAAAAGTGAAAGGTGATGCCATAACTAGCAAGCCATAAATGGTGGGAATGACCACCTCCATACTACTTAAGAGGGTAAAACCAATGAGTATAAACAAGAATTTCTTATTCTGAGTAATTAGATCACTTCGAACTAGATAGTCAACAAAACAACCATGTCCATATATATATATATATATATATATATATATATATATATATATATCGCCAGATCATGACCACTAAATACCTAGTCAAGCTACTAAGATAAGCAAAAAGAGCAAGGCAAACATATCCAATTCACAACCATATACCTGTATCTATCATCTGGATCATCAATCGTCACTGGAACAATGCTGCTAGGAAGCTTTGGGCACTATCACACTGCTCTGTATGGAAGAAGAATGGTCACCTCAGTCATCAAATCTGAAGTCACGAGGCTTTGTCATGGCAGAAGGCTCATCATATCTGATATGGGGCTACTCTGATACATGAGTGATCATCAAAAGTATTGCTCATCATAGGCTGATCTCATCAAAAATGTGTAAAGGCCTGACTCAAAAATATACAGGAGATTGCTCTGCAATCATGGTAGCTCGGTTACTATGGATGTGATAACAGTTCCCTAGGAACATAGCCAACCTCTTGACACCCAAGTCGAGCATGACGCTCACCCAAGTGGCATGACTTAGGAGCCTAGAAGAATGGAAGCTCGTTGGCACATGGGACCCTGGTGGGGCATGTGGACAAGTGATGGGGCACATGCCCACACTTAGCAGCCCAAAGCATGGCGATCTTGGAAGCTCGTCCGTAAGCGAGGAAGTGGCAGCATATTGGAAGCCCGATGTGAGAGCACGGGTTGGAAGCCTCGCTAGCAATGTGCTTCGGGAGCTTGGGTGATAGCATGGGACATTTCGGTTGGAAACCCCAAGTATGTGGAGACATCACCGCAATGGAAGCCCCAACTCCAGGTTGGGTGTGCCAAAGGCACGGAAGCCCAGCTTGGCAAGTGGTCGCGTGAGTAAGATGGTTGACCCAACAGAGACTTGCGGTTGACACATCGGCTGTGAAGCATGTGGGTCGGTGGAGTGTGGGACCACACTTGGGTCACACCCACACCGCATCTTGGTCTATAACTTTATAAGTATGCAACGGGAGTCAAAGCATAAAGCATCATCTAGGAGGGAAGCACAAGAGGGCACTGTTATCACACAACTTGTAGTTGCCCCTTTATGGTGAATCCTATTCGGGACGGTAAAGGAGTCAGGCAACCAAAGAGGTGACCTAAGAGAATCGCGATCCCCTGAATGGACCGGTTGTCACATCGATCAAGACTCTCTTCGCTTTATGCCACTGAAAGCCCCAAGTGACAAAGGGGGAGACCCTGATCTAACCTAAAAGGAGAGACCCTGATCTAACCTAAAAGGAGAGATCTAATCTAAATCACCAGATCAAACTAAGCAAGTACAGTACGTAAGTTGAGAAGCTAATGAAATCCTAGATCTGACGGATGAAGCCACTAAATGGATGATGTTCGAGTTAAGAGGCTTAGGATGAGTTAATTATCAACCTGATGTGTTTATTTTAGTGACTTAGAAGTTTAAGGAAGGATCTAGGATCTAAGTGTTATACTAAATGATCAATGCCACTAGGATCTAAGTGTTAAACTAAATATCCAGAGTAGTAGATTGAGGGTGAATTAGGGATTTCTAAAACTTTAATGAGATAGCTTGATGATGGATCTGATAGTGCAAAGCACACAAAGCAAAACCAGATTACGAAACAACCAAAAGATGGGAAAACCCTAGGAGGGCAAATTTGCCTTAAGATGAGTGCCTGTGGGATTGGGATGATGGAGTCCCCTAGAGATGATGCCTTAGAGAACCCTCTTTGGGTTAGGGAAGAGTGTAAAAACCCAGAAAGGATTTTCCTTAAAGCCAAGTTGTGTGACCCAAATATTTTTTATAAATTTTTACTTTAGGGTTTGAAGTAGATCTAAGAGATGACCAATGGATACAGAAATAAAACAGAAGAAAAACACTTGAAAAGACTTACTTGGTGATTGAAGAAGCTTGTCGTATGATGAAGACTAAGCCCAACAAGATCAAGTGAAAGTTTTGTGAGCCCATGTCCAAGTAAATCGCCCAAGGACCCTAGTGCGTCCCTCCTTTCCTGCACAACAAAAGAGATCAATGAGTAATGCAAGAAGAATGGATGACAACAAACGAAATACAAATGATAAGAGAGCAAATGATGCCAAGATAGAAATACTCCTTGTTAAACCAAGATTCGAGAGAGAAGAGCAAGGCCAAGTCTCCCCAACAAGTGTGCCCCTCTTCAAGTCGGCCTCCCTGTTTGCAATAAAAAATGGGATCCAAAAAGATACGAGAGCTATCACAAAGATATTTCAATGCAAGAGAAAGATAGTTTCAATCATCACATTCAACATTCATCCACAATAACACAAGTGTTGGAGCACAAAAGATTTCTTCTATTCCAAAAATCTAGAGCCAAAAGTCCCTTTACAATGAGGGGGTCCTCTCTCTTAAATAGATCCGAGAGAGACCAAAACCATAACCACTTTTTGAATGAGTGGTTGAGATTAAAAGATACAATGGAGATCATCAACAGTGGAGATCTTTTTATTTTTACATTATATGGATCAATGACTAAGTAAAAAATGGGGGCATACTTTTGCCCAATAACACCTTAGGAAAGGCAAGTACAACATAATAACATGATATAACATGGGCAAACATGATAACGGGGTCACTAGGGGCTTAAATCACCCTAGGTGCCCACCTTTTACAATGATATAACAATATATCATGGTAATACATCAAATGATCAAGATGAAGTGCGCCCCAAGGAAGACGTCCTCCTTAGGACCAAGGTAATAACATGTGAAGTCCTCCTCGAATGAATATAATCCATGTAACATGTATGTAGAGCCTCATCTCATCATAAGAAATCATCCCCAATCCATTTCCTCACCCACATTAGCCAAATCGATTTTCTTGAAGAAGCCATGGTCATTTTTTATGAATAAAACTGTCGGTTCATCATGCTGAAGAATAGTACCATCAATAAGTCCTTTTTATTTGCCCAAAATCCACATCTGAGTGCACCAACTAAATCATGGACATCAAATCCATCAATAGTGATTACTCATACCCCATATGTCCATCAAAATATGCATCTGAAGCCCAACACCACATCCAGTAATAAAACATCGCCATAATAATAAGAATAATCCATGGAACTGTTGTATAATGGCCCAAACCCAAAAGCTGAGCATGGAAATGGTGTACTGGATACATCTGGAGAACAAATATGCAATCTCGAACACTGCAGTCGTTGCCTCGGAAAACATTTTGACCAAGTCAAAATGCCCAAACTAAAGGCTGAGCAATAATTTGAGTAGTCCTGCATGCACACTGGATGAATAATGATCGCAAGTTTATGTTAATAACCGGACTAAAACATGCAAAACATAACAGTGGCCATCATAATCACATAATAATATACTCGCGTTAGAGAAACCATCAAGTCTTTCATGAAGCCCCCTACATATGCTCACTCGTAGACTTAGGCAAACCGCTAGGATGGGTGAGGTGGATGAAACAAGGCTAAGATAATGGGAGTTGACTTGATAACCTCGACACTGTGATCTCTTGGACATGAGCGAAAAAGAGGAACCACTTAGACATATGCAGGATAGAAGACACTAGGGAATGGCGGTGACTCACAAATTGGTAGAGTGCTTGGAAGGCTTCTAGTAGACTCTAGACAAGCATCCTTTATTGCATTTAATTTCTTGCCAGCTTTTGCACATTTAACATTTTAACATTTTGATCTATCTTTCATTAGCCAGGCTCCAAGGGCAGGTGCCCTGAATAGCCTTGCGGGCCCCAAATAATGACTCGGTCTTACCACCATTGCCCGTTACCATCCATAGCTGCGATGGAGTTACCACCCTGTTACCCTGTAGGGGAAAATGGCCTTACATCATACAAAGGATGAGTGCTCATCCCTTGGCTACTGACTAGCTACGAAAGATTTTTATTTATTAGTGTCGAAAAACACTTTTTGTAGCTGACTTTTGCATCCGTTTAGATATAGAATTTCTGCATTCCGATGCTTTTGTGGGAATACTTGCTTTCGAGGACTAAAGGAGAACATTCCGGTGGCACGAGCCACACAATCGATCCACAAGGCATCAGACAAGCAATCTAGAAGGGACCAGGCCACACACTCGAAATCCGAGACACAAAGTAAACATGGAATCTATCCAACACAGAGGCCTAAGTGAGGGGGGGTCCTCGATCTCACTAGTCTAGGTACAAGTCAGGGTCAAAACCAAATAATGGAAGAGACAAATGAATGGAGAAAGGTGAAAGGTGATGCCATCAAAGAAAGCATATATAATGGCCTTGCACTAGGGACTCTCTGACAACTCAAGACATAGGTTTCAAACCATAAAGCTCAAATTCCACTGTCAGTAGAACATGCATAGTCACAGTAATTAAAATAAACTATAGAGCCAAATATAACATCCATATGCAATATATACCTCTGCTCAACCATATACTTATCTCTAGAAACATCTACAACTGAATATGGGCAAAAGAACATCACCGGCCAACTGCCTGCTCTGTAGGTAAAATGAACCATGACTAGAACAGAATCATCTCAATGGGGTCATGCAAGATCAATCATGACAAAGAGGAAGCTGCTGTTGTTGGATCAGAAATAATTGCATCACCGTTGATCAATAGGCTCATCTCAACCACAGGACTGGCTCATGGATCTAAAAAAATCTGGTTTGCATCACGGTAGCTCCAGCTACAATGAATGTGATAACAGCCACGTCCAAGGGAGCTCTGAAATTCAATAGCCAAGGGGCAGGCGATGTGTTGGCCGCGGGAAGGTCGTGCTTGGCACACTTGGAGTCTCAGTTTGGAAACTCTTGGGAAGAGTCTTGGCAAGGCTTCATTGACAAAGAGGAAGCTCGGCTTGGGAGCCTCTCTAGGAAACAACAGTAAGAAGAGAGTTGGCACAAGAGAAGCTCGTGTCAAGAGTAAGGCCCAGCAAGGGCGTCGCACGCAGCAAGCTCATGGTGAAGTTCACGATGGTGGCAGCAAGAAGCTCGACAGGAAGTCTTGTTTGGTAAGACCGAAATTGTTGGGGTTTCTGGTGGTAGCCAGTTGGGCACCTCCACGAGTGGGTTTGGCCTACAAGCACCCTTGTTTCTATGTACTATTGTAATCTGTAAATCTGCTAAGTATAAAGAAGTTTGGCACACCTGGTTTGGGGTGCCATCCTATCTATTGTCTTGTTTTTCGTGGTTAAGTGTTGGTTTACTGTTGTTTATGTGGGATGCCTAAGTAACATGAAAATTGACTAAATATAACACAGTAACATAACATAAGATTTGGTTAAGGACAATTTCCGCATGTTAGGCGTAGTCTGTCGGAACACCAACCGAGTTGGTCTCACCCTCGGTAAGGATCTGGGAAGTGTCGCACTAGCTCCAAAAGAAAAAAAAGTTGGTCATGCCGGAAGCTGCATGATAGAGGGTGCTACTGTCTCATAATAGCTAAAAAAAGGTGCATGGAGTCCCTGAAGTTTGAACAGTGGAGTAAAGTCCCCAAATTAACTCCATAATTCTAACTTGCAATGTGAAACCCTAAAATCAAGGAAAATAAGCCATAATTGAAGGAATTCGCCCTCATTTGCCAAAATAGAGTACAAGAACTCTAAAAATAGCAGTATAGGCCCTTAGGAGCTTAGAAGGAGCTCTAGGGTGACTCAAAAGGCCAAATTGGATGAAATTTGGACCTGTAGACACATGAAGTCATGACTCATAACCTAAGTCCCTAGGTAGCAGAATGAAGCTATGGTGAGAGTTATTATGCTCTAACACCCTCCATAAGATGAACTAGATGAAATAAATGCAAAAAAATAGGTCCTGCCAATTTGCAGCCATGTTAGGTACCCATGTACAAAAGATTCTCTAAAAACTAAATACTAGGGAAAAACCACATGGGAAAAAAACCCATAAAAGAGAATGTAAATGAGAAGGCTAAAGAGCCTACTCAGAAGGAGCCTTCAATTTCAAAGCAACGCTGAACTTGTTCAAATGCTTCTCTCTTAACAACTTTACGAAGATCTCTACAAACTTTTGTGAACTCCTTCTCTTGCGGTGCATGTGAGCCCATTCATGAGATCCAAACACTTTGAAGTGCTTGAATGATGGTTATTGACCACTCCTTGCTTCGAATGGAGGAAACCCCTTGAAGCTTTTGTGCGGAACTTGGTGAATTGTAGGAGCAAAAGTTGTAGATCTGGTGTATGAAGAGACATTCTGGAGGCCTTCTTCAATGAGAACCTAATTTGGGACAAGTTCTCTCGTATATCCTAAGTATGAAGAGACATTCTGGAGGTGTTCTTCAATGAGAACCTAATTTGGGACAAGTTCTCCAATGGATAGTAAAAAATTGTTGATCACCTCTTATTTTGGGCCTATAAAAGGGTCTTAGCTGAGTCGTGGATCAGAACCAGTGCATCTCCCATTGTGGCATGATTTGTGCAAGGTTCAATGGATTTGAATATGTCCTTATAGGCCATATGTTGCAAAGCTTTTGGGGCCTCCTTCAACCCTCCATACGATTGGGTCCCTGTAAAAACTAGAATACCAACTTGTTTAGTACCCCTGCAGCTCTGATACCATGTAGAATTTGAGAATGTAGATCTAAATACTAAGAAATATAACAATACGATGAAAGAGATCAGCAATCTAACAAACTCATGCAATAAATGTGTTAAACATTAATCATTACACAAAAGAGAGAAGTCAATATCAAAAGAGAATGTTGTATTAGATTAAGCTTCAATGAATGAAGTGAAAGGAAATAAATAGGCAAGGAAATTTGAATAGGTTAGGAGGCAATTTAAATTGCTCATGTGATGCATGAGATGCTAGTTAGGATTAACTAGAACCAAAGACCCTTAGTTCGCCATGCACACTCTCCAAGATGAGTTTAACTAACTCATGACTACCCTAAGTGGACTTAGCTCCCTACATGCTAGGAACAATTGACTGCAATTGACAGAAAGCACATGCATGAGGTGCACATCTCTAAAAACAATCAAGGAGGTGTTGAAAAGTTACCTAGGAAGTGTTTGTTCACCTAGTATTGCCTTGGGATGGACAATGACACTTTAATTGGTGACCCCTAGTCTTATTTAATTAATAAAGTGAGATGCACTTTATAATTTTAAAGTCACTTTATTAAAAGTTAAAGTCATGGTTTATCCTAAGTTCATATTTAATAAAAGTCAAGTGAGTGATTAATTAAAAGGGGGTGCTCATACTTTATTAAATGACATGAGGTGCACTAAATGTCATTTATTAATTATTTAATTGAGCATTTAATGAGAACCCCTCATCTAATCTAATCTGGACCATTAGATTGAAAGAGGAAGTTGCTAGGAACAAAAAGAGACTAGGGCAAGGCAAACTCAATTATTATTCACTTTACAAGAGAGAAATTTTGGAGAGGACGAGAAGAGAGAAAAGAAGGGTTTGGAGAGAATTCGAACCAGGGAGAGAAAGAGGAAGTACCTAACACAGAAATTGAGGAGGGTTCAGCTGGGCACAAATTCCAAGAATCCGTATAGCAACAAGTGGGCACAGATTTCAAGGAAGACTGACATAGATTTCGAGGATGACTGCTGTTCATTTATTGCGGTCCATACAGGTCTATTTTGGCACAGAAATTGAGGTGGCCGTATAGCATTAATTGCTGGTCGTACAATACAGAAATCGAGGAAAGATTTATGACAGGTTTGGCACAGTTCCTGAGGCATCCGTACAACATTTATGACTGGTCCGTACAGCACAGAAATCGAGAAAGAATTATGGGCGTGGTTTTCGAGGTGTTCTGCAGCATTAATTGTTCACACGTGTGAGCCGTACAACTGTCAGAAAAGTACAGAAATTTCTGCTGTGTCTTGGGCACACTTTTCGAGATAAAAAGCTAAAGATAAGTACTGTTGTTTCATTTTTGTAATTTGCTGAAGAAAAATAAAAATCTCTCTCAGTCAGGTTTTCCCTTAGAAGTTTTATCCTGGATCAATTTGGTCAAAAATTCTTGTGTCAAAATTTTATGTGGATGGCTGATTTAATTTTCTGAACATGAGTTTATTGGCTGAAAATTAAAATTACCTGAGTTGTTTAAATTTCAAAAAGAATTCCATGTGTTTTAGTTTAGTCATTTTATGAGAAAAATGTGCATACAAGGGTTTGGCATTAAACTATGCAAAGAGGCTATCAAGCTTGAAACCGGGTTGGGATTCTCAAAAACTTTCAGGAGGGGGCTATTGTCTCATAATAGCTAAAAAAGAGATGCATGGAGTCCCTGAACAATGGAGTAAACTCTCCGGATTCACTCCCCAACCCTAACTTGCAATGTGGGACCCTAAAATCAAGGAAAATAAGCCCTAATTAAAGGAATTTTCCCTCGTATACCAAAATAGACTCCAGGAGCTCTAAAAATAGTAGTGTGGGACCTTAGGAGTTGAGAAGGAGCTCCAGGGTGACTCAAAAAGACAAATAGGATGTAATTTGGACCTATAGACTCATGAAGTCATAGCTTAAGTCCCTAGGTAGGAGAATGAAGCTATGTTGAGGTTCATTATGCTCTAACACCCCCGCATAATCTGAACTAGGTGAAATAAATACAAAAAAATGTGTCCTGCCAATATGCAACGATGTTAGGTACCCATGTAGAAAAGGTTCTCTAAAACTGAGTAGGAGAGAAAAATCACATGGGAAAAAGCCCCTATAAAAGAGAATGTAAATGAGAATGCTAAAGGGCTTGCTCAGAAGGAGCCTTCAATTTCAAGGCAACTCGTAACTTGTTTAATTGCTTCTCGACGAAGGGTTTTGCGAAGATCCTTGCAAACTTTTCTGAACTCCTCCTTCTCTTGAGGTGCATGTGAGCCCATTCATGAGATCCAAACACTTTGATGTGTTTGAATGATGATTCTTGATCACTCCTTGCTTCGAATGGATGAAACCCCTTGAATATTTTGTGCAGAACTTGGTGAATTGTAGGAGAAAAAGTTGTAGATCTGGAGTATGAAGAGACATTCTAGAGGTCTTCTTTAGTGAGAACCTGATTTGGGACAAGTTCTCTCGTATGTCCTGAGTATAACAAGACATTCTCGAGGTCTTCTTTAATGAGCACCTGATTTGGGTCAAATTCTCCAATAGATAGTAAAAAATTGTTGATCACCTCTTCTTCTGGGCCTGTAAAAGGGTCTTCCTCAGCTGAGTGGTGGATCAAACCGGTGCATCTCTCATTGTGGCAGGATTTGTGCAAGGCTCAATGGATTTGAATATGTCCTTGTAGGCCTTATGTTGCGAAGCCTCTGGGGCCTCTTTATGGCACATCTGACTTTGTAGATAATCACCTGACCATGAATCACATGTGCCATAAATTTTAAAATAAACAAGAACATTCCGTAGAATATCCTATGGAAGCTAAAGCACAAAGAAATTTAAAAAATTTAGAACAAATTACTAACAAAAGTTCTTCCCGCTGGCACCCCATTGAAGAAGGTTTCTGATTTGATATCCAAGATTATTGTAATGACCAGGTCATAAGGCAAGTGTTTGTAGACTTAACCTCTTAGTAGTTTTTGCATAAATTAAGAATATTACTGAACCTAACATTAGACCATCCCTAACCTAGCTTCTATAGGTAGCCTTGGAATAAATCTCTGTATAATTGGTAGTTCTTATAGACACTAAAATAGGGAGAAAAAGAAAACTGTAGTAGGTATTGGGAAATATTAGCATGTGACAACTCATATATCTTTTTAATGCATATTTACACACAAATGTACACATTTAGGAAACAGTCAAACTTATGTTAACCGTGCACAATCAAACCTAAGTTCAAACTTATGTTAACCGAGTACAATCAAACCTAAGTTTTATCTCCAAACATAGAAATTGGATGATGTCATAAATTCCCTTTGCCCATATACAGGTGTCTTTTGGACTCTACTTCCCAGAACAATCAAGCACTAATTCTTGGCACCGATCATCTATTCCTAAATCACTATTACATTGGCATTCAGATGTGTAGTTTGTTATAGGGGTTTGAATAGGATCTAAGTGAAGTGGTGATTCTGTGCAGGAACATTCGAGCTCTTCAACAAAGGTGGGAACCACAGACTATAATCAAGAGAAGCAAGTATCTCTGGTTAGACATGCAAATGTAGATAAGGTGACTGCAAATAATTATTCTTTACTTATAATATATCAAAAAGCATAATGTACTTGTGCTGTTAGGATTCGATGCATTCTTGAAGAAGTCTGCTATGCAATTAATTTAGGGTCAGAACTCACCTGTACAGTCACTTATGCCCCTGGACGACATTGGGCCAAAATCTGAAAAGGGAAAAACAGAGAGCTTTGTCACTTTCCCAAAACATAGTAAGAAGGTATGTGGGCCTGTCCAAACCAATTAGCCTCTAAATTCATTTTGTTAAACTACTCTTGTTTTGTTTGATAAAACACTCGCAAAGCATTTAACATGTGCCTGTTGGAGTAGAAAGTTTGTGAGAGAAGTGCTTAGGCTATTTTAACAAACAGGACAGCTAGATCTGGTTTTGCTTGCTGATTTTGTTTTGATTATAGGTAACTCAACATGAATATGAAGTTGCCACTTCTGATGGAACGAAAACTATAACAAAGAGGAAAAGGACAAGGAGTACAGTTATGTTTAAGGTATGTGGTTCAACCATTGTCACATATTAGAAACCATTTTCAGTATTGAGAAGCTTCTACTATAATTTAGTCAAACGCCATACATTGGCACAGTCTTCCCTTAATATGTAGACAATCATAGATGGATTCTATTCACGCAGGATGCACCAGCTGATGTGGACAGAGATCCCAAGAAAGTCAATGGTGGACGGAAACAAAGAAAGGTCAGGTCATCTAGTAGCCATTCACTGGGACAGTTTGTTCAGTTTTTAGTATTAAAAATGGGCTGGGAAGCGTTTTGTAGCCCAATTTGTGCATTTTATGTTTTATCTAAATTTTAGTTATACTGTTTTAAAGATATATTCTCGCAATTTATTTTTCTTGTATCTATATATATACTGTGAAAAGTTTACTACCTTGGTCATTTTGTGTCCATTTGAAAATGACATTGACTGGACCTTATGTTTTTGGTAATGTGCATGCCACATATTTTGGGCAGTGACCTAATGGTACTTATGTAAAATAAGCACCGCAGTGGTCTGTTTTGATTGCATCCAATCATTTGAAATCAATGCGAAGTTAGCTACCTAATGATAGGATTCCAAAGTGCTCCTTGCTAAATTAAACAAAAAAAAAACTGTAGACCACTTTGGAGAAGAAACTTACAAAGCACTCAATTGATTATTGTACAGAAAGAATTCAGGCTAACCTATTCGCTCGCCTTTGCAAGCTATCCCATTGTTCTATTGATTAACATGCTTCTAGAGTCTAGAATAGCCTCTACGGATTCATCCAGTTTCCTTATTCCTATTTGTATTCGCTGGCACCCTGTCATTCAATTTTGAAATAATTGCTTCAGCCTCCAATGTTACTTGTATGGCAAGAGATCCATACCTCATCGTTGGGAATTATTTTGTTTCACTATACTTGAGGGCCTGTTTGTTAGGTTCTGGGATGTGCCTGTTTGTTAGGTTCTGGGATGTGCCCTGTCTAGACGTGTAGTGCAGTGTGTGTGAGTGTGAAACTCAATGAGCCAACACTTTGTTCCCGATTGGGGGTAGAAGTAAAAAGAATGATTCTGTCCCCTTTTAGGAAATGGTGTTGGCTCACATGGTCCTACTGCTCCGGGAAAGGCATGGAACCTTATTATACTAATACACTGAATATTAAGAAAGAGAGTCCACCAAATGTATAATGGGTCCAAGAATCAAGTTAAAAAAGAGGAGGGAAGCCCATGGTAAATTGCCTTATTAATGCATATTGCATAAGATACATTGAAAGTAGATTAAATTAAACTGGTAATAAATTTGCTTTCATTTAGAACTGTTTTATTTTTCGACATATGGACTATATCTTGTTAATTTAAGCGGGTACTTTACTAATAATGGGAATGCTATTTACCAAATTGCACGCTGTATTTGCAGAGGTTGAAGTCTTCACATCCATGCCCATCAACTATAGGTGATTTGTTTGGAGGTGGATCACTAGACCCATATACAGATGATCCTTACGCTTTCGGATAAAGCCGTGCCATTTTGTCTGCATCAAAAAAGGTATATTGTAATGCCAAACTTTCGGAGTAATTTCTCACCAATCTATTTACTTTCGTTAACCCATTACAAATCTTGTTTGAAAACAAAAATATTTTTTTTAGAAACATAAGTACATAACACTTCATCTATGTTTTTATATTTCTTCTCGTATTTTCTAATGTCAATACTATCAAGAGTATTTTCGTTTCATAACCCAAGAGATCCTGACTTTGGGATTGCTATCTTCTGACTGAATCTTCTCTTATTTTCTGGCTTGATGAGTCTCCGTGACGACTTCAAATTTCATGACTTTAAAAATATATATATCATGTCTATCTATTGTTATAGTAAGTATACCCTTGTAGACATAGTTGTAGTAGATAATTTGGCGAGAAAGCGTATTCCTTAAAATGGGCTTTTTCCTAAGGGAATTAGGGTTTTCTTTTGATTCCCTTTAGCCAAACCAATATCCGCATTTCTCCCATACGGGTTTGTCTGATTCATTTACCCCTCCCAGAATCCCCTATTTAGTGAGGTCGCCATGGAGGATGCCCATTACCTTTATCCCTTCTCTTTCATTTTGCATCCCGCCTTCCATCTTATTTGCAATTTCTCGAGGTTGATTGGAGAATTTCTCAAAATTCTGGTTTTTGCATTTATTTGTTCGTGTAGTGTATGGCGCCTAAAATTTCATGAAAGCAACGCTGGACATTTAATATCTGTTTATGCCTTATATTGGCGAAGTTTATGTTTTTGGGAGATATGTGCTACTTTGCTACTTCAATATTGTCAAGAAAGAAAGAGGTTCGCTCGGTATTTTTTTAAAGACTCGTCAAGAAATATCTAAATATCCTGAGCAAAATATATGGACATTGTTTAGGTGCTTTTAACTTGGACTCATTGAAACTGAAACGTGACCATTTTTAAATGTCACTGATGCCAACTACATTGTTTGTCCTTTTTCCGGATAACATACTGGATCGAGGAATATGCCATTGTGCGGCTCCACCATTCGTACAGTTATTAACTTCAAAGTTTTCTCGGACACTCGGTTTCTTGTGCGTTCAACTGCTTTCCTGTAACATTAATGTTAAAAGGATAAATCACCATGAAGAAAAAGGAATAGACCGTGCAAATTTTGTGAGAGATGAACTCATCATTGAATGGGTAAGCTAAAATTACTCAACAATTTTGCAGTATGGGCCCTCCTAAATATATTAGGGTTCAGTTTCATTTACTCTGCAAATTTGGCAGTTGTTTGTGTAGTGTAATCCAATGTTAAGCCTTTGCATATCTTTATATCTTTATGTTTGGAGTTCTTACGACTAGCTATTTTTGCATTGTGGGTATGAGAACCAGGTTGGAATTTGTATTCATCTTTTCTTGTCATACAATTTGTTTTTGAAGTTTTTGGTTCTTGTACT
The DNA here is from genome assembly GCA_027924585.1 of Larix kaempferi. Classification (NCBI taxonomy): domain Eukaryota; kingdom Viridiplantae; phylum Streptophyta; class Pinopsida; order Pinales; family Pinaceae; genus Larix; species Larix kaempferi. The sequence continues at coordinate 26,561,373 of BSBM01000910.1, forward strand.
CCCAGTCATAAAAAGTTTTGTCTACATCAACTATTGTTTGAAACTACAATAAATGTTGAATAATAAGCAACCACTTTTCAAAATATCAAGAGACCACTATTGTTTGAAACTACAATAAATGTTGAATAATAAGCAACCACTTTTCAAAATATACCACTATTGCAATACATCATTTTCAATTTGGAGGCTAATAAATACTTAAAAAGACAATTTTTCAATTTTAGAATGTCTAAAATTTTAGCCTTCCACAATGAAGTTTTGATGGGAAATTAACCCTCGGATAATGAATTCTTAATTAAAAAAATTTCCTTCCATAATGAAGTTTTAAGTTAAAAACTATTCATAAACTATTGTTTGAAACTACAATAAATGTTGAATAATAAGCAACCACTTTTCAACATATCAACAAACCACTATTGCAATACATCATTTTCAATTTGGAGGCTAATAAATACCTAAAAACTCAATTTTTCAATTTTCGAACTTAATGGATTATAAAATAAATCTTAATAAAAAAGCAAAATTCTGTTATTTTACTATGTTAAAACTTGGTCTTTTTCAACTCAATCTATACCTAAAAACTTAATTTCCAAGTTTTGAAAAAAAATGAAAATTCAACATGGTTATCCAATTATAATCATAAATTCTAATGGGAAGTGCTTAGTTACTACTTGGTACAATGCATGAAACTATTAAATACTATGAACCTATGCAAAATTATGGGTTAATTCTAATTTATTTTACTAATCATAAATTCTAATGGGAAGTGCTTAGTTACTACTTGGTACAATACATAAAACTATTAAATACTATGAACTTATGCAAAATTATGGGTTAATTCTAATTTATTTTACTATGTTGCAATAACAAAAAAAAATGTTGTTCAAATATCTCTGTTGCACTTATACAAGTGGGCTACTATATTGCAATAACAAAACCAAAACCCAGGCGTAGAGAAAAACCCTTTGGAGCTCACTACCCAAATGTAAACAAAAAATTAATAGTAAGTGTTATCACTAAAGTTAACTCTCGACTGCAAGAGAGCCAAGCTTAGAGAAATCTTAACAGTATGTAGAGGATAGGAATGATAGTTTGTAATCAGGTAGAAACAGGACATAAATAAGGATATAATACTAGACATGGCTGCAGTAAATATACATATGAAAGAGCTACGAGCATAACTTTGTGAAAGAAGTGAATCAGGCTTCTGTATTCAAGCATTAAAGATAATTGCATATTAATCAAGAGAATCATGGCATGGATTGATAAGACCACACACAGACAAAATAATGATAACATGTAACACAGTTATTAAAACAGAACAAGCTCATATGATCACAATCATTTCAAAGAAGCTATTTCATATAAAAGGAAACAATATACAAGCCTGTAATTCCAGTATCAGACTGTTCTAACCCTGCCTCAGCCCTCTCGGCTGGAACTCTCTGCCCCTTTTACTTTTTAAATGATAGTTTAAATAGAAAAATACATCATGTAGACTCTTTGGGATGTTACAAATTTTTGGAATAAAATCTTATCTATAAACCAAAAACAAACTAAAAATAAACCTTAGATCTTGTTGCAGGTAATCTGGAATGATCACAAGTTCTGCCTAAATATTTGGAGTTTTGAGTTGTCTTTCCATGTGCTCTTTCACTTTTATACTTTGACTGCCATTTGCTTACTAACAACCAGAAAATATGGAACTAATGCTTTTCCTGTCGATCCTCGCCATAAAATTTGGGATACTCTACCATTGCCATAAAATCTGGAAATGATTTTTGAGCCCAAGACATGCTCTACCACCTGTTCTTTAGATCCATTGCATGTTGTTCTTCATAGACCACCAGGTATTAAATGCTCGTTTCCAAAGTACAATTGTCTTCTTAGTTTATTTAGTCAAGGGTGTGCTTCTTTTTTGCAAATCCTTCTGTTTGAGCCTACTTAGAGTCAAAACATATATGTCACAATCCTCTGTGTCTATTATACAAAATAATGGTAAATGATATTATGTTGCACATGTAAGAAATCCTTCATAAACCTAAGCAACATAATTTATATATATTTGCAGAATGACTAGCAATCATATATTTCGGCCTTTACTACTAAGGCTTTGCACCACTGTAAAACATTCTTCTGCTCTTATTGAGCTATCAAATGCTCATAAGAATACCAAACTTTAGGAATAGATTCACATCTCTAAGTAATCTTGAAGAATGTCTATTGTGCGTGTCTCATTAAATATCACAACTTGATTTCCAGGATTTATAAACTGGACAAAATCTCAGACCTTTGTTGCATTTTCCTTGACCTAGCTCTGTTCCAGCTTTAACAAAAAATCCCTTTCCCAATGCTCCGGTCAAAGCATGTATGATTTTATTGAAGCGTATTCTTTAATAACGTGACTTGAGAATAAAATCTCATGAACCATGCTTCTTGTTCCAAATTGAGTGTTCCATGAAAACGATTGGCCATAATTATCACTGGTGCAAGCTCGTGTGACATCTTTCTAAAGTTCCTCATTAAAAGAAGAGAATGCTTTGGGTATGAGACCCATATAATCTATTTTTGTCATAACATTATATTCTTTTGTAGAAGTAGCATGGCTTTAGATTTGAAGCCTTTAAAAGGTATCTCACTTTAAAATTTATATTAAAAAGGTAAATTCATTTAACCTTTTTAATAAAAAATTTATTTAATATCTTTTGACTTGATCATGATCCATTATGACTTTTGAACTCAAAAAGAAGACTTGGGTAGAATTGGAAGACTGGGGTAGAATAGGAGACTTAGTTATTAGAAAAGACATTGGTGCTTAGCAAAACATTGGTGGATTTTCAAAAATGCAAGTGGATATTCTGGTGACAACATCTGGCTCTGTCTGGGGATGGCATGCTCCCTGCGAGCTACCAAGAACAAACAGACTAAGTGCCTTTTCCATTCCATTTCCGCAACCTATAACCATACTCTGCTTATCATTGACTGAAACCTGGAAATTAAAATCTGCCATGTCCTGTACCAGTGCTCCATTGGGCTGGAGTCTACCGATCTACTGCAATTTATTCAAAAACTTGCAAACACACTGTTTGCTGAATGCTAAAATTCAAACGACTCTGCAAAATAAAAAAAAAATCTTCACACAACATTCTGATCACACTATGCAACTAAAGCAAATGCTCGAAGACGAACTTATTTATCCACACTACTTCTACTTGAGTCAACTGAGTTGTTTCCTAATCAATTAAAGTCATGCTTCCAATGAAGCCATGCAAGAAACTAATAAACTGATGAAACTCTTAATCTGGATCGAACAAATGAAGGAAACCATGGCAAACAAAAGTGCAGTTTGAAAAAACAACGGAACCAATATTCATTTGACAAGAATGATTATACATTTGTACTACTCAAAGACTCCAGATAATCGGCAACACGGTCATGAAAGCCATAAAGAAATACCTCTTCCCGAAGATTAAATTGTTTCTGTATATTACCTTTTTCATGATCACTGTTAATTTCATCTGTCTGCAAATCTGAAAGTTGATGCAGGCTGTTGTCACTATTGATCATATTTTGTTTAATGTATGCTGCAAATCCAAGTTCAGAAATGGAAAAAACAGGCTCGCTAATCTTTGCTGACAGTTGATCAACAACTAATGAAGAAGAAAGGTCTACAAACTGCTCTTTTAACTCCTTTCCATCTCCTTCACTTCTTTCCAAAGGCTTTGACTCATATTCATCATACACTGTTTCACTGCTAAAAACTTCCATTGAATTCTGCTCTAAATCATCCTGGCACTCATCATAAACAAGTTGATCCTTAAACATTTCTGCATCTTGAAACTCAGATATATTCATTACATAATTCTCTTTTATCTTCTTTCCATTTCCTTCATTGCTAGCAAACACAGATTTGCTACCACTGAAGAATTGTGTACATGTTGATTCAAAAGTTTTCTCTTTCGATTCATCTGGATTTTCATCATAAATGGGTTGATCAAAAACATCATGAAGAGTATTTTCTTGACTCTCCAAACTTTCCAAAAGAGTGTGAAATTTGATCATTAAAGATTTGATCTTCAAAACTTTCTGAAATTTGAACTCCGTAAACTTTCACTTCATGAGTTTCTCGAAAGGATGACAATGCATGAGCAGCTTGATCAGTTTTCAAAAGTGAAGACTTTAGTTCTATAATGCTATCATCAATTTTCATATCATAATTTTGAAACTTTTCCTGATGTAAAACATAATTAAAAGAAGAAACGACATATAACGAGTCTGCTTCCTCTTTTTCTTTAGCAAATTCTGAATCCACAGCTTCTTCATGACATGTTTGAAATTCTTGATTATACTTATTATCATGAATTTTTGAATCACATAAAGAATTTGCATAATAGAAATCAACCTGCTCGCAACAATCTATCAAAAAGAGTTCAACTGGGAACATATACTTATAATGTTTCTGGAAACATGCGTGGAATTCTTTCAGTGAGGAAATGCTAGCAGCTAAAAGAGAAAAATATCATTCTCGTGCATCGCCATTCAATGAATACATGAACATCTTCATACGAACATCTTCATGCTGCAGATCTAGCAAATCCATGCACTCATAAAACTTAATGAGGTGATGTGCAGGAATGTCTTCGTTCTTTTCTCGAAAGATAGGCAGAAAATCTCCCCACTCTGACATAATCGGTACTGGATGCGGGAAACCAGGAACTACAGAAAAGTCAAGAGATGCAAACCTCTGAGCCACAATGGCCTTCATTAGACTATCTGATGTCATTCTGGATCTTCAATCAGTGGAATCGCCTCTGCATTCTTTGGAGTCGCCCAGTGAAGAAATCTGCAGTCATATAAATGTCCACTTCTTGTTCACTGTCAATAAAAGGATCTAATCCATATCAAACCACGGGGAAGATAACTTCGTTTCTTTGTCCCCAGCAACGACACCATAAGATGTTATCACTAAAATTAACTCTCGACTGCAAGAGAGCCAAGCTTAGAGAAATATTAACAGTATGTAGAGGATAGGAATGATAGTTTGTAATCAGGTAGAAACAGGACAGAAATCAAGATATAATACCAGACATGGCTGCAGGAAATATACATATGAAAGAGCTACGAGCATAACTTTGTGAAAAAGGTGAATCAGGTTCTATATTCAAGCATTAAAGATAATTGCATATTAATCAAGAGATTCATGGCATGGATTGATAAGACCACACACAGACAAAATAATGATAACATGTAACACGGTTATTAAAACAGAACAAGCTCATATGATCACAATCATTTCAAAGCAGCTATTTCATATAAAAGGAAACAATATACAAGCCTGCAATTCCAGTATCAGACTGTTCTAACCCTGCGTCAGCCCTCTCGGCTGGAACTCTCTGCCCCTTTTACTTTTTAAATGATAGTTTAAATAGAAAAATACATCATGTAGACTCTTCGGGATGTTACAATTTTTTGGAATAAAATCTTATCTATAAACCAAAAACAAACTGAAAATAAACCTTAGATCTTGTTGCGGGTAATCTGGAATGATCACAAGTTCTGCCTAAATATCTGGAGTTTTGAGTTGTCTTTCCATGTGCTCTTTCACTTGTATACTTTGACTGCCATTTGCTTACTAACAACCTGAAAATATGGAACTAATACTTTGCCGGTCGATCCTCGCCATAAAATTTGGGATATATACTCTACCATTGCCACACAATCTGGAAATGATTTTTGAGCCCAATACATGCTCTACCACCTGTTCTTCAAATCCATTGCCCGTTGTTCTTCATAGACCACCAGGTATTAAATGCTCGTTTCCAAGGTACAATTGTCTTTTTAGTTTATTTAGTCAAGGGTGTGCTTCTTTTTTGCAAATCCTTTTGTTTGAGCCTACTTAGAGTCAAAACATACATGTCACAATCCTATGTGTCTATTATACAAAATAATGGTAAATGATACTTTGTTGCACATGTAAGAAATCCTTCATAAGCCTAAGCAACATAATTTATATATATTTGCATAATGACTGGCATTCATATATTCCGGCCTTTACCACGAAGGCTTTGCACCACTGTAAAACATTCTTCTGCTCTTATTGAGCTATCAAATGCTCATAAGAATACTAGACTTTAGGAATACATTCACATCTCTAAGTAATCCTGAAGAATGTCTATTGAGCGTGTCCCATTAAATATCACGACTTGATTTCCAGGATTTATAAACTGGACAAAATCTCAGACCTTTGTTGCATTTTCCTTGACCTAGCTCTGTTCCAGCTTTAACAAAAATTCCCTTTCCCAATGCTTCGGTCGAAGCATGTATGATTTCACTAAAGCATATCTTTAATAACGTGGCTTGAGAATAGAATCTCATGAACCATACTTCTTGTTCAAAATTGAGTGCACCATGAAAACGATTGGCCATAATTATCACTGGTGCAAGCTCGTGTGACATCTTTCTAAAGTTCCTCATTAAAAGAAGAGAATGCTTTGGGTATGAGACCCATATAATCTATTTTTGTCATAACATTATATTCTTTTGTAGAAATAGCGTGGCTTTAGATTTGAAGCCTTTAAAAGGTATCTCATTTTAAAATTTATATTAAAAAGGTAAATTCATTTAACCTTTTTAATAAAAAGTTTATTTAATACCTTTTGACTTGATCATGATCCATTATGACTTTTGAACTCAAAAAGAAGACTTGGGTAGAATTGAAAGACTTGGGTAGAATAGGAGACTTAGTTATTAGAAAATACCTTGGTGCTTAGCAAAACATTGGTGGATTTTCAAAAATGCAAGTGGATATTTTGGTGATAGTAGTAAGCATAAAAAAAACCCTTTGAAGCTCATTATTCAGTCATAGTTATACCTCCATTACAGAGTGCACAAGAGGTAGAGTACATAATAAACTCAGCTAGCTGCAAAAACCTTTCCTAAAGGCCTCCATGTCTTCCTATGCACTTGGATATGGAGTGTTATGCCTTCAATTCTAGTGAGCAATATTTTCCACAGAAATAAAACTTAGATGGAAAAACTCTTTACTGTGGCAAATTGGAGCCTCCGAGGAAAATCCACAATGGTAGGGCCAAGGATTGTCAAATGTGAGTTTGGTTTTCTCAATAAGTGCTTTATTTCTTTATAAATGATAAATCTTTTGCAATCCTCTATATAGACACACAAAGGTTAAGTATCAACTCTATCTCAAGTCAATATTCTATATCGCAGATCTATTTTTTACATGACTTAGGTTGTAATTCCGATAATTTCAAAATTTGCAAATTTACCAATGAAGGTTTTTGTTGGAATTGAATGGAAGTATACAAACTGTGAGGCTATTCGAAGACAAGGAAAGAAAAGGAATAAGAAGATTACAATTACTTTTTGATTTTTCAGTCTATAAAAAAAAGGGATGAAGACACAAAAAAGTGTGTGAGGTGGCCGGGAATTGGGATGTTGTTGGGTTCTATTGATTTTAAGTGAGGAATTGAGGATCTCGTCCTTCTTTTCTGTCTCTAAAAGAAAGTTGTTTCCCCCAAAAATTCTAAATATATCTAGCTTGTGAAAAGTGGATATGAGAAGTTTACCACTTGAGTTGTAAAGAGTGAACAATGAAGAGTATCCACCAGTCCCCAGATTTCAAGCAAACACTAACACGCCAAGGTGGCAGAAAATGAGAGGGAAACAAAACTTTATATATGAAAAAATAACACTATAAAATCAAAACCAAATCAACTCTAAAACCATTATATTTGACATCAAATATGTAATCTCCATAAACTAACTAAACATTTCATGCATATGAACATAATCATATTTCAATAATTGTAATTGTGTTATAATTAATAACTACCACGCATCAATTTTAACGAGGAATGTCCAAAACCTTTCAAATCCGAATATTTTTGCATCAACTCCAAGGTTTATACATAAATCTATTTATGCTTTGTGTTTTATATAATTAATTTGTGATAGAGACAAATTTATTTTTAAATTATGAGGCCAACAACTCGGACACCAAGAAAGTAAACTTTATTTTGTTTTCCACTCTTTTTTGGGGAGACAAGAATGTACTAACCTTGTTGACCAACCATTGAAATCATTGATGAAGGGTTCTATATATCAAAACTCTTTGCTAAAAAAGAGCTGAAAACTAACTTGTAGGTCTCACAAAGGTCCGTAGTTGTTGAGTTGAGGCCTTGTTAGTTCAGGCCCATTAAAATTTATCCCATTTGTTGAGTTTAGGCCTTGTTAGTTCCCGCACATTAAAATTTTAGCCCATAAGAATAACATAACAAAACCCAAAAAATGGTGACGAACAAAAAACAATTCTAACACGTGAAAAACAAAATACAGTTAGGCAAAGGCAGCGTCTAATTTAAACAATTTGAAATCAATTTTTCTTCTAAATGAATAAAATGGTGAGGAATTAAAAACAACTCAACACAAACAAAATGCAGACAAGCATAGACAATCAATTAACGACAAATTTAAATAATTTGATATTAATCATGTTCCTAAATGCATTAGACAGAAAATAAGGGCAACATAAAATATTTTTAGCAGAAATAAGAAAATTCATAGCACAACACACATGTGGTAATTGAAATTGTAGGAAGCTTTTAGAAGGCAGGCTGCTCTTCTAGAGTAGCCAATTCTAAATTAACTAATTGATTTATGGGCAGCGTTGCCTGTGAAATCCCTAGCACACTGTTTGCTATCTCGAACTTGGCCTATCAGATAAAATTACCATCCTTTCAATGCTTCGAACCACTATCGAAGTGCCCGTAACATGCAAATTTGGGGCAAAATCAACACTAGTGGCATTTATAGCTTTGGCAGATAGAGGGTCAAATTGAAAAGTCAAAGAGAACAGAGAATCCGAAACCCTCTACTGCAACTATAACATGCAAATCTGGGGGCAAAATCAACAATGGTGGCATTTATTTAACAAGCTTTGGCAGATAGAGGCTCAAATTGATAAGACAAAGAGAAGAAAGAAGTCGATGCCCTCTCTTGGTGCTCTCCTACAGGTAATTAGCAAGCTTGTGTCTGCAGATCAAGTAGAGGCAAGGCCTTGCACTTCTCCTCCTCCACCTCATTCTCAATTGGGTGATGCAGGCAATTGAACTGCTTCTACAGACACCTCCAGGTCAAGAGCAAACTCCTCCTTCGCCTGAATCTCTACAGATCCTCCTCATTACATTTAGTTATCTTGATCCACCTAAATATCCATAGATCCCCCTCGTTCCCTTTACCTCAAGACATTATTAAGATCTACAGATCTTCCTCCTCCAAGGCATTGTTACCTCCCTCATTGAGAGATACAGGTTCAGATTGTTTTGACAAATAAGGTAGAGAAGTGCATGCCTGTATCGATCCTTGAATCCAAGCAGATCCTGTGTGTTTCTCCCTCATCAATACCTCCTCCACTCCTCCAGTGCAGTCCATTCAGGTGGTTTCTTCCCTCATTATGTCTCCCTAACAAAGTTGTGGCAACCGCCTCCCAAGAAACTAGGGCAAGAACCTCCAAACAAGACAAAAAATTGTTCCTGTCGACATCGAGGTTGCGTAATAAGGAAGAGGAGGTGGTAGCTGGAGATGGCAGACAGATTTAATTAATTCATTAATGAGCACATACTTTGCACTTGGTTTAGTTGTGTGCCGTAGGCGTAGCCTTATCCCATGGCAGGAATCAGGATTTGGGAAATGGGAAGAATTTACCCTCTTGGCTTCTAGCTGGACCACCCAATTCAGAACTTGAAACTAATGACGTTCTATAAAAATTCTTAATCGTAATTTTTTTTTTATTAATTACTTACATGTTTAAGTGGACGGTTCGAAAAAAAATGGGTTGTATTTGATGGGAAAAATGCCTTGTGACGGGCAAAATGCCCGTCAAATTCCAACCCTAATTGGAACTCATGTGTATTTCTTGGGTAAGTATTAAGTTGTCAATTCCAGTGATTTACCGTAATTGGATTTTTTTCACTAATATTGGTAATTTCTCTTTGATATTTATTATAAAATAAGGTAAAATTAAAATTAAAATAAACTTTAAAATTAAAAACTTTTAATGAAACTTACATGTCTTTCGTCAGAATATTCAGTAAAACACTTTCAATTTTGGATGCCAAGTTATAAATGAGCATCATGACTATTTATTTGGTTATGGTATTATATGCATTATATACCAAAAGGTTGTAAAGTAAACAAGAGAAATAGCCGCAAAGCAGCTAGTACTTGCCTTAAGATTATGTTTATAGTTTTTTTTAACAAAAACGAGAAACATATTATATTATTGAAAGAGTGTACATATAAGAAAATTCCCTTCCATGAAAGGATATAAACAAAATCCTAGGAAAAGAGCCTCTAGGTGAAGAAAACTTAAGCAGTTCATACATCTTAGCACAGTCTCCTATCTTCCATAAGTCCATGCCTTTAAGAGTATAGAGTCTTACAAAATGATTACATAGCCGAATACAAAAAAAACATTTAAACTATGAGCGAAATATTAAAGAAGAACTTCATTCCTGGTTCTGGGTCTGTGAAATTTCGGCTTGCAGAGTTGCGTCTTCGTCCATGGAGGAGATCCCTTCCTACTACTCCGCATTGTTTTGGTTCCCGTCCTTCCTCTCAACATCCTTATGTACCTCAAGCAGACCATCTTCCAGCTGGACAAGACAATCCTCGATGCATTCATTCTCGGCCATGAGCTGTTCTTGCAGGTGGTTCTTCATCGCATGTAGAAAATGCTTCTGCCCTTCAAAATTGACAGTATGAAAATCCTTAATGCTCTTGATTTCTTTTTTTCAGGTCTTATAATTCACCAGACTGTACCTGGGAATTCATCTCTACATCCTCCAAATGAGATTCCATACGAGATAAATCCAGACCAATCTTCTTGCTCTCCTCCAACGTCGCCTGAGCGACCTCATACATGCCCCGAACATTCTTCTTGATATCCTTCTACACAATCCTTACTTCCCTTAATTCTCCCAAGAATTTCTCCATAACTCCGCTTTTGAGGCCCGCAGAAATTGACTAAGGAAGGAGGAGAATTCTACAACTTTCACATTGAAGAGGCACAATGAGAATAACCTCAAAATCCAAAGTAACCCAACTTAACCAAAACATTCCCATTGTATTAATGCAATTTGACTGCAGCTCATGCGAGTGGGGTTCTCGAGAGCTCCATTGTCCTTCCATTACCACCATCCTCAACACAAAAATGCGATCCAAACCGACCAAGAGGATGACCATTAAATGGCCAGCAAGAGCACCACCAACAACCATACTAGTTGTTAGGTGAAGGGGGGAGATCCCTTGCATGTTCATCCTCCTAGGGAGACAAATAGGGTCTAAGATAGATACATCCAAGAACAAGGGCACTTCATTGTTTAACATGTAGACCATTTGATAAGGGGGGGGGGATTTATTCAAAATAATATCCCCTTGTTTTAGCTTAGAACCTTCATCAGCCAAAGAATCAACTTCCTTATTGTTGTATCGTAATATGTGGAAGAATTGGATTCTTGAGATGTCTAGGATATAGGCGAGGATTCTTTTTTGGATCTGATTCAGGTCCTTGACCTTCCCATTTTGAATATTACGCATTTTCTACAGAACAATTTTGGAATCCCAAACACTTGATAAGTGTCGAGTTGGAGAGAGGCCATCAACTCCACTCCTTGCATCAAGGCCGCCCCTTTAGCTTGGTTATTTTCTTTTCTTCCAAGACCCCACACAAACTGAAAATTCTTATTTCCTCCAGGATCGTAAACGACCCTCCCACACCTGCCACTCTATGTTTATTGTTAAGATATGGTTTATATGTTTATATTTTTTTAGTATATATGATATTATTTTTGTTACTTATTTATTATTAAAAATAGTATTAATAAAAACTAATTCATATCTTTATTTTTCAAAGAGTTAGGCACTCTCTAATGCATGCCTCTATATTTACCATTTTAAAGTATATATTATGTCAAAAAATATATATTTTGTACAACCATTAAACTTAATGTGTATAATATTTTAAATATATATTTTGTAGAACCATTAAACTTAATGTGTATAATATGTTAAATATATATTTTGTAAAAATAAAAATAAGTATAAATAATAGTGTGCAATTATAATTTACATGTTGATTAAAAGTAAATCAAATATATTGTATTAATTAAAAATACATATGTCAATAAAAATAAAAAGACAACATATACATATTGTTTGTATAACCACAAAAGTTTATATATATTAGTGCTAAGTAAAAAATATATATATATTAAAAAAAATTATATTCTTATATTTTTATTAATTAAAAATATACATGTTAATAAAAAAATACATTATCAATGTACTATAAAAACTTGTGTATATTAGTGTTAGGTTAAAAGGAAAAAAATGGTTACTAGGGGAGGGATGTCTATTCTTGAACAGGGACCAGTAGTTGTCATAGTACTGGTCCCACACAACCACCAAATATTGACATAAAAACACTCATAAATTAAACATAAATATTCCATATTAAGTGCAGTAAATATTTAAATTATGTCCAAAAATTGCCCATTAACTGACTGGGCCAACAGGTGTCCATAAATAGTCTTTATGTGCAAAAGAGTACAAACCATCTTGTCCCAACTACCTACAGATCTTCTCAGGGATCCAAAAGTACATGAACAACTAAATAACCCAGCTTGTATTTTCCACCTACTGTAAGGTACCTATCAAATCAACCCCCATGAATATCTATTGGAGCATAAATATCCCAGCATGCATGAAAACCTATTCAAGCACAAGGAGGAGAGTGTCATCCATAACTGCATGGTTGTTCAACAATCCAACCCACTGCATTCAATAAATGACACCTACCCATTAAATGCAGCCATTAAACAAATGAAAGCACAAGGATCATGAAACACAAGTTCCCATCCATTGGATCACATTTAAATCAATCCACAACACACATTCAAATTTGAGAGATTGCAATCCATGTGCACCCTTCTTACCAATCCAATTCAACAACAAAAAACTATAAAATAACCACAACCCTTACTGAAGTTGCATTTCAGACATTCAAACTACAAAGTGTGTGCACAGTGGAGACATACCATCAGAGAGTGTGTGCATAGTATAATCAGGTAACTGCATAATCAACTTCAATGTTTCAGTTATTTCCATTTATGTTATTTATATTTCTGTTATAATTAGCTTCCAGTTTCCTTCTATATAATTAGCTTCCCTTGTAAACGTGTAGGTTGTTGCAAGCATGGCAAGAGTCAACAATGTAAGGAGAACAAGTCATCGACTCAGCAGGGGTGCCCAGTTATGCTGCACCTCATCGGATGAGGAGAGGGTCGATCATTCAAATTCCAACAATGCTCCCAACAATTTTGTTGAGAATGACAATGTGGTGGTAGAGGAAACTGTTGTCCCACCATAAACCACACAACCACCTTCAACCACAGTTCAAGGGACAAGTTCAACCACCAAAATCAGTGCAATAAGAGGCTGGACAAAAGAAGACATGTTAGATGTGATTGATGATGTAGAGTTCAATGGATATTCCATTCATGCTGCTGCAAAAAAACATGGAGTTGCTACCTCATTAGTACATTATTGGATAAATGGGCTCACACATACAAAGCACAGAGGGCCTGTTACAGTTATGAGTGAAGAGGAGGAGGCCGAGGTGGTTCAATGGTGTAAGGAAATGGCTCAAATGGGACATGGGCTAGAGCTGATACAACTAAAATCCACAGTAGCTCAAATCTGTCAAGGGAGGCCAAACCCCTTCAAAGATGGGTTTCCTGGTAAGTCATGGTGGTTTGGGTTTAAAAAAAGGCATCCAAACCTTGTGTTGCGTACAACCGAGGGCCTAGATAGAGACAGGGCTCTAAATATACGCCCTGCGATTCTGACTAAGTTCCATGCCACCCTTTCTAGTGCATACGAGAAACATGGTTATGCTCCATACCATATATGGAACTGTGATGAAACAGGTTTACAGGCAGGAAGGAACTGTGGCATGCATGTAATTGCCAAGAGAGGGAGTCGTAATGTGCCAAATATTTTTCCTAGGAGCAGGGAGTGGATCACTATTCTATGTTGTGCCAATGCAATTGGTGCTTCAATCCCTGGATTTTATCTATTTAAAGGTAAAATTCAACTCAAAAACTATATACAGAATTGTGAACCAGGTGCATGCATGGCTACACATCCCCATGCTTGGATGACTAAAGAACTCTTTTTGAATTGGCTTACTCACTTTGTTGCATCTATACCATACGGTGTCTCACCTGTAAATAGACACCTGCTGGTTTTAGATGAACATGGAAGCCACATTGCTGTGCAAACAATTGAGGAGGCTAACAATTTGGGCATCAACTTGTTGACACTGCCTGCTCATACCACTCACAGATTGCAACCCCTAGATGTCAGTGTGTTCGGGCCTTTCAAGAACTATTTCAGGGGTGAGCGAGCTTCGTGGATGGCAAAGAATCCAGGGGTGGAGGTAAAAAGGTTTGAGCTAGCCGAGCTTGCAAGTAAAGCCTTTAAAAGGGCTCTTAGACCTTCAAATATCAAGGTTGGCTTTAAGAGGACTAAACATGGCCACCGAATTTGAGGCTCTCATGCATGATACTAGTTGTATCCAGGCATTTGAGCTAAATGGTCAGGAAGAAGGGGATGTCCAAGCACATGTTAATGGCCAAGAAGATGTGGAAGTAGAGGAAGACGTTGTTGCTGCTGATAATATGATATCCCTCTCTCAAGGAGGACCCTACTGTGGTGATGATGATGAACATGTAAGTGAAACACAATCTAACAATGAACCATTTGACAATAACATGGAGGTTGTTATACCAACTAAAACAACTGCAACTTCTACTTGTGATCTTCTTAATGTCTCTATTGATCATGCAACTGTCAATGAGAATGTCAATGAAAATGTTGATCATGCTCCAGGAAGCAGCAATGGAGAATTGACTTTTCCAAACTAGGTTACCTCGCCATTATGGCTGACAGAAGCCATGATGAATTTGGACAAAAATATTGTCTCAAGGACCAATGAAGAAAGCATGAATATGCCTTCACAGCCAAGAGAATTGGACGATGAAATTGTTCATTATTTTGTGGACAATGGAAATCTGGAAGAAGATACTGTCCACAATGAGGTTCCAACTGAAGAGGACAATATGGTTCAGATAGAGCAGGAGAACATTGGCCCAAATGTTGAAAGGCAAGTGTCAAGCAAGGAGCAACAAGTGCCAACGAAGGGCCAATTGCTTGGTCGGTTCCTAAAGTTACCAGTAGAGAGAGTGTCAACAAAAAGAAGGCAAGCAACAACAGACAATCTTCATCTATGTCGAAGTTCACAGTTACTCACCTCACAAGACTATATAAAACTATTAGTTGAGTCTAAGCATAGGAAACTTGAAATCCAGGATTTAAAACAGAAAAAGAAGGACTTAGCTAAAGGAAAGAAGGCTGCAAGGATTGCTGCAACAGAACTTCGAGCACAGGAAAGGCCTGAAAGGGAGAAAGAAAGACAAGAAAAGGCTCATAAAAAAAAGATGGCAAGGCAGGAAAAGGAATTGAGAAAGGCTCAATAGTTGTTTCAAAAAGAGCAAGGGCTGGCAGAAAGCGTTTCCATTGATGCAAACATAGTGGAGGGGAGTAGGATGATGCCAAACACATTGGAACATATGGCAGATAATACTCCATGTTTCCAAGAATCCAAGTCCCCCGCTATCAACAAGTGCGCATGCCCACTTTATTCCCTCCTACCAGTGCAGGTGTCAATCGTATGTATGGTTATCGGGGGGCTCAACCTAATGCAAGGGTTAGTAGCACAAGTGTGCACTGTGGCTACTCAATTCCTCCATGGCTACAAGAAGCAAATTGGATATCATATGGAGGCAATCAGCCACAACCTAATCAACCATTGTTAGGTAGGACAACCAACTTGGATCAAGTAGGAAACTCAACAATATTGGGCAGTAAAGAACTTGGAGGACATCAAGCATAGGGGTGTCATATAGGGGTGCCAAATTTTTTGTTGTGACCACATTGCAATGTGGATTTTGTAATCACTAGGTCTAATGTTTGTAACATGGCGATTTTGTATACAATCCTATACCATTTTGGATACAATCCTAGGTCATAGCGTTCCCTAATGTTTGTGGCATTGTAATCAGGGGTTTATCATAGGGTTTAATATACAATTTCATCATTTCAACAGCATGCTGTAATGTTCCCTGATTAAACATTTCATTAACATTTTTTAGGGTTTATGAATTTAGTTTGTTGTTGGTTTATGTTGCAATCCCTGCAGTAGGGTTAGGGTTTATGAATTTAGTTTGTTGTTGGTTTATGTTGCAATCCCTGTAGTAGGGTTAGGGTTCATCAACAATATATTCACTTTTTTTGTATTTAATGTTGCATTTGAAAATATTTGAAAGACCTAACTTTAAAGTATTTTTAAGTATGTTTTTTTTAATGTACAACTCTTGACACCCCTATGTTTCCTTCCTTCTATAGAGCCCTATATTCCTTCTACATAGAGCAATAAATATAGAGCCCTATATTCCTTCTATGATGTATGTGGCATGGTCTAGATCCTTAAACATGGACTATAAGCCTTAAAGTAACAGTTAGGAATGGGTTTGAACCATTACCTGGGTTGTGATACCCATCCATGCGATGCTAACTCATAAAAACATGCCCATATTTCTCTCCTAAGACTAATAATGCTTCTCTAAGGAATGTTCCATGGAGGGCTCTCATGCATGACTTATTACACCTAAGAGCAATGAGTATGACCTAAATACAATATCATACTAATCAACAGAAAAGGATTAAATCAGGTCTAGTGTATGTAGAAAAAAATTATAGGTGCAGTTCAGTTTGCCTATGAATTATAGTCTGCAGCCCTTCAACCAAAATAATTATCAAATAATAGTTCAGTTTGGAAGAGCATCACAGTTACTTCGACATGAGGTAATGACCTCATTTAAATTTCCATCAAGGGAGGGTTCAGTTTACCTATTATAAACTACTAAGTACTAAGTAGATATGTCTTAATCTATGAGAACATACCAGCGCATTAAAGCCTTGAACAAATCAAAGCCAAAGGATGGAGCAGAGAAAGGCTGCTGATAGTGCACTTGATGTTAATAGTTAAAAGTTAAAACTGCATCATATACTTGTAAATTAAAGCAATAGCCAATTGTGTTCCCTATATTCGTAATTAAAGTAAAAGCCAATCTCATTCCTTGACTCATATCTCCATTGTTTTGGCACACTTGATGATATCAAAAACTGAATTATGGGTATTCTCCCAATACGAAGAGACAATGGAAAAAGTCATTGTTGTCAACTAGCATCCCTCCCCTATATGATGCAGTTTTAACTTTTAACTATTAACATCCCTCCCATGCAGTTTCAAGAATAGACATCCCTCCCCTACTTGTAAATTAAAGCAATAGCAAAAGTCACTGTTGTCAACAATTTTGCAATAAATCCATAAACCCTAACCCTACTACAGGGATTGCAACATAAACCAACAACAAACTAAATTCATAAACCCTAAAAAATTCATAAACCCTACTGCAAAATAAACCATAGAGCCTTCAATTATTCAACCCAAACTATTATCAATTATTAAGCCCATAGAACCTTCATGCAAAATACAATTTCACCATTTCAACATAACTCTGTAAATAAACAACAATTATGCATGACCAGTTCGCATAACAAGTTCATAACAATAAACAATAAACAACCATTCTGCATGACCAGTTCGCATATCCTTCATATAAATTTTCCATGTCAACAATTTTGCAATAAATCTATAAACCCTAACCCTACTGGAGGGATTGCAACACAAACCAACAACAAAATAAATTCATAAACCCTAAAAAATTCATAAACCCTAATGCAACATAAACCATACTACTCAGATTTACAATTATGCCATGTAAACTATTATCAATTATTCATCCCATAGAAGCTTCTTGCAAAAAACAATTTCACCATTTCAACATAAACCCTTCATAAACAACAATTTTGCATGACAAGTTCGCATAAACCCTTCATAAATTCACCATAAACCCTTCATAAGTTCGCATAAACCCTTCAACAATTCTGCAGCAATTCATAAACCCTTCATAAATTCACCATAAACCCTTCATAAGTTCGCATAAACCCTTCAACAATTATGCAATAATTCATAAACCCTTCATCAATTCACCATAAACCCTTCATAAGTTCGCATAAACCCTTCAACAATTCTGCAACAATTCATAAACCATAACAAATTAACCTTAACCCTAACCCTAACAAAATTCACAAACGCTAACCAACAACAATTCATAAACCCTAACTATTTCACCTTAACCCTAACCCTAACAAAATTCACAAACGCAAACCAACAACAATTCATAAACCCTAATAAATTTACCCTAACCCTAACCTTACGGCAACATAAATGAATCCATTATTCATTATTCATAAATTCAACAACCCTAAAAAAATTCATAAGCCAACGTAAACCAAATCCATTATTCATTGTTCACCAAATTTCGGTAGCCCCACAATGCAAACCAAAACCACCAACAGTCCATACGTAAACCCACATAACCATGCTGCGGCGAATGCAATTCAACACATGCTACAAATGCAAAATGCAATTCACCAATTCACCACTGTCGCAAATGCAACTTAAAAAATGTAATGCGGAACAGTTCAAATTTAACCCAAGCACAAGCACAAGCAGGAGCATGCCCAACAGCCTCAAACAGTTCAAACTTAAACCAAAAACCAACATTTAACCTACAAATGCAACAGAAAAGGTCCACACAATCCCTAGCAGGTTGAGTGTGTTGAAAAACACAGTCTAATTATGGCTGGTAGGAAACCTACCAGTGAGCCACCGAACGGAGAACGAAGCCACCAACGTGCCACCGTAGCGAATGGACCAATGAGCCACTGCACAAAGCCAACAACGTGCCACTGCAGCGAACCCACGAAGAAAGTCGAGCAAGAAGCCTCCATTTTTACCGAACAAACGCGAAGGAAGCCACCACCTCCACCACCGAAACCACGGGAGCAGGAACCCGCCATTGCCACCGCAACGAATGGACCAGTGAGTCACCGCATGAAGCCACCACAGTGCCACTGCAGTGAACCCATGAAGAAAATCGAGCAGGAAGGCACCATGTTTACCGAACGAACGCGAAGTAAGCCACCACCTCCACCACCGAAACCACGGGAGCAGGAACCCGCCATTACCACCACCGAATCGAGGATAAACCATGTCACAACCACCACCGAACAACAACACATGCACCAGTGGACGAAAGGCGACCATGTCCGAAGCACCGAGCAGGAGAACCAGTGCAGGAACCTGCCACAATAGAGGACGAGGTGAACAACACCAGGGGGTGAGGTGAACAACATTGGAGGGCGAACTGAACAACAGCTGGGGGAGAGGTGAACAGTAGTGGAGGCCGAGATGAATAGCAACTGGGGCGACTGATTGTTCACAGATAGGGCCCGAACAGAAAGACACGGGGGCAAAAGGTCATCCCGGGAAAAGGTCCATGGGACTGTGAAAAAGAGCGCCCCACGTGCGGCGTAAAGGCACCCACTTACCCAACAGGTGGCGCTGCCTTGTCAACCAGCAAACGTCACCTGCCGAGGTGGCCACGTGGCGTGGGGGGGGAGCCAGGTGGGCTGTCCAACAATTGGCATCCCTCCCCTATTAGTTCATAAAAAGTGTTATATATATATGTCATTGTTTGAGTTTTTATAATTAAAAATTAATTTTAATGTGAATATAAAAATTGTTTTAAATATATATATGTCATTGATTGGGTTTTAGAATTATAAATTAATTTAATGTGAATATGGTATATTGCACAAAATAATATCATTAATGACAGTGTACAAAAATGATAGTATTCATTACTATTAATGAAACATAATGAAACATTTAGTACAAAGGCCACATGTTAAGCTAGAAAAAAAATATTTGATTTTTTAAATTTTAATTATTATTTTGTTTTAACAACTTCACAAGTGTACAAAAATGATAGTATTCATTAGCATTAATGAAACTTTTAGTACAAAGACCACATGTCAAGCTAGAATATTTCTTTGAATTTTTAAAATTTAAATTATTAAATTATTATTTTGTTTAAACAATTTCACATTTAACCAAGGGTAATTTGTCACTTCAAAAACTTTTTTTTTTTTTTCAGCAGAAAAAAATCGTACCACTGGTATTCATTGAGAATCAAATAGTACAAAAAGATAAGTCGATGAAATTAAGACTTATACAGTAGGAAGGCAAGATATCAACCAATAATACCATCCTGAATTACAATGTGGGTACTAATCCATCATAAGAAACAATAAGTTCGTACAAATAACCAAGACATAGTGCACATCGGCAAAACTAGCAAAAAGTATGTAGCTGCTACAGACAAGACCAAAAGACCTGATTCGAATCAAGAAGTTGATTCTCATGAAATTCTTCCCACCTGATATAGCCTTCAACACCCTCATGAGCTTCTTTGGAAAATAAATCTGCTTGAGAATTGTGTTGCAAAACTTTTAACTAATCATAAATTAGCAATGACAAATTTTAAATATTCAACAAAATAATTTATATTTTGAAAATATTAAATTTAATATATAAATATTACAAAATATTGAAAATGTTTTTCAATATTTTGAGAAACATTATGAATTTGTTTTAAGATTAATATAAAGTCAAAATTTGTATATGATCCACTAATTACTATATTCACTGTTTTAATAGAAACTAATAATAAAGACATAACACTTGCTATTTATAAATGGGCAGCGTGACTATTTATTTGATTTGGTATCACAACCATGTGAGTGAAGAAAAAAAGATTTAATAGAAACTAACAATAAAGACATAACAATGAGCAGCGTGACTATTTATTTGATTTGGTATCACAACCATGTGAGTGAAGAAAAAAAGATTTAATAGAAACTAACAATAAAGACATAACACTTGCTATTTATAAATGAGCAGCGTGACTATTTATTTGATTTGGTATCACAACCATGTGAGTGAAGAAAAAAAGATTTAGTTTCACACCATGTGAGTGAAGGAAAAAATGATTTGGTATCATACCATGTCAGCGAAGGAAAAAAGATTGTAAACTAAGTAATAAAATCATTTCATTAACTATTTATATGCATCATTGCTTTAATTATTTGTATTTTGCAAGTAGGAAAAAATATTGTAAACTAAGTAATAAAGTCATTGTTTATATGCATAATTGCGTTAGCTATTTATATGCTCATTGCTTTAATTATTTGTATTTTGCAAGTAGGAAAAATTATTGTAAACTAAATAATAAAGTCATGTTTATATGCATAATTGCGTTAGTTATTCATATGCCTTTGTTTATATTATAATTTTAAAATAACTTATGATAACTTAGAAAATAGAAATTACTTAATTGTCATATATTTGCATAAGTTAATTTGATTTGATTTTGTTTGAATAACGTTTAAACAATACTTAATTTATTTACTAATATATATTTAATGCAAATTGATTTTGAAATAATTTATGATAATTTAGAAAATAAAAATTACTTAAATGTCATATATTTTGTAAAAGTTAATTTGATTTGATTTTGTTTGAATAATTTTCAAAAAATATTTGATTTATTCACTTATATATCTACAATGTAAATTGATTTTTTTTAAAGATATTATTTTCATTTCCCCCTTTTATTAAGGATAAAAATAATTATAAAATATGAAAATGCTTTTAAATTAATATAGAATACAACAACCTAATATCCACGAACATAATTCAAACAATAATATTGCAATTTTTTTCTTACTAAGAAGTATTATGTTTTTCTCTTGATATTGTTTTTCATTTTTTTTGAAATATTACTCATTTATATAATAAAATTGATCACAAAGGGTATTGTTGGACACCTAATCCTACAAGGTTATGGTAGTTTTTGTAAATATTATAAATTCCATGTAACTGCTTGAAATATGAAAAACCAAGAATTACTCTTCTTGTGTATAAATAAACACTCGTCGATAACAAATTCATCATTGGAGTTATTGTCATGACCTCATAGTGGTATCAAAGCCTTGCATTTTTTCTCATAACCCCATATCATTTTTAGGTCTACATCTAACATTTGGTGCTCCTATACGTGCCTATCTACTCAATTTGGAACTACCTCAGAGGTATATCCTACGTCTTTTTTTGTTACCATTGCTTTTACTTGTACCTGTATCTACGCGTTTCATGCATGTACTTATGCTCATAATTCTGACCCTAATTTTATTACATGTACCTATATGATGTGCGTTACTGAGCTCTTGATAGAAACATTTTGGAAACCATAATCCATTTCTCTTTCAATGTGTGCCTCCATTCTCTGCGTGCAACCTGATTTTGTTGTTCAAGCTTATTGCTCTCTAGATTCATCTCTACCTATGTGGTCTCTACACGCGTGAGTCCTCTCTCTGCGTGATTCCACCAATTATCGGGAGTATTGGCCCGATACTAGGAGGAGCTCCCACTGCATGTCCATTGACATACCTCCACTGTGAAATTTGTGTAGGAATCCACAAATGGTTCGTAAGACCAATTAGTTTTCACGTTCCCGCCTTCAACTGCCCAATTATCTATGTTCCATATGCTTGAGTACACTCTCATCGCCTACTGGTTTTCATAAGGAATACTTATGCCTTCATTGTTTCCAAATACTCTGATTGGAAATCCATCTACAGAAAACTTGAAACAGATACATCAAGTGAGATTGATTCATCATAACTAGAAGAAATCGATTGAACTAGATTCATAGGAAGAGATAACTTACACGAGTTGTTGTGGATTACAATGAATTGAGTAATTGTGGAAGTATGTTGTGGGATTGAACCATAAATAGAATCATTGCCCCCTATTACCTAAACCTGGTGTATAGATGTTTGTATATATGAAGAATGTAGGGTTGACAAGAAACATTTCCTAGAAATTCCATATCAACTCCATCGTGCTTGTTGCATGTCGAAGATGACTGCAACAACTCTAGATTGATAGTGGAAGTCTGTTTGTACTCCATTTTTCTTGATAGTGAAGGTTGAAAACTGGATAGAAGGACCTGTAGTTGTCTTTATTTACAGTGATTGAATTTGGTAGGGAAATCTTTGTATGAATATTGCCAAGCATTACTCGAAGGATTTATCATTCCATAGTAATTTCAATTTTGAACCATGATTAGGGATTTTGGGAGATAGTTCTAGGGTTTGCAAAAGACATCACTGTATTGTAGAGATTATCTTTATCACAAAAGTTAGCATTGTATTGCAGAGTTGTAAGTTGGTTACAGAGACTTAGATCTGCACCTTGTCACAATATTGAGGTGTTTATAGAACCTATTGTTGTTAAGGATTTCTACCTTATAGCGAGGAGAGGGACACTACCAGCTTCAGGGGTGACAGGTAAATACATTGATCATATCACATAGGTTTCTACAAAAGGAAAGAGATCAAGATTCTTGAAGGCATACCTTATTAACGGCGTTCAATCCTAGCTTTCGCTCGCTCCTTCGATCGATCCTTCACTTGATCTTTCGCTTGATGAACCTGCAATACAAAAGATACCTTCCTCAACATATCTTGACTGATATAACAATGATGAAATTGAAATACAATTTAGACATCAAATACAATCAAGCATTTAATCCAAACAAATATGCAATCCATTAGACATTTGATTGGGACAGGAAGGGTATTTAACTTTGGAATTCCTCCAGCATAACAACCCTTAATGCATAGTTTCTCCTCCTCTAGTTCTCTAATTGAGTCTAACTAGTCTCCTCTCTCATGCATCCTCCTTGTATTTATGGGACAAGGTAGGCAGTTTGGATCGAGAGGTAGTTTGATTGGGAGGTTGGGGAAGT
Organism: Larix kaempferi; assembly: GCA_027924585.1. Lineage (NCBI taxonomy): Eukaryota > Viridiplantae > Streptophyta > Pinopsida > Pinales > Pinaceae > Larix > Larix kaempferi. Next base: position 26,585,357 of record BSBM01000910.1, read on the forward strand.
TGCAAACCAACTTCAACTAATCCCAATTCGTCAAACTAATATATTTTTTGATTTCATCTTAAGATGTATGTGAGTTTTCCACAGTAGAGTAGCGCACAATATGCAAATTCACTGCTTTACAACCAGCGTTTGCAAGATTTATTGAGGTGTGCACTACTATGCAAGAGGTAAAGTAGGGCATACTAGCTGGTGTGCGCTAGTTTCCTTCAATAGAGTAGGGCACACTTCCTAATGTGCGCTAGTTTCATGCCTGAGGAGTAGCGCACATGTCAAATGTAAGGTAAATCAAGGTTTTGTGAACTGCTGAGGGGTAAACCAAGTCCATGCATCACCTAGGTCAATCTAGCTCTTCAATCCAAGTTGTCCTTTTGTGTGATCGACAGCTAAATGTGATCACGGATGGAGAAGTGCAGATTTGACCTATAACACCTGTTCTATTCAAAATTTTATTGTAGATTACTTCTTGAAGATGCTTTATTTGGCTTCCATCATTGGAGCAATGCTCACCGACAAGGACAACTACTCATAATGGTTGAGAAATATTAAGCACACACTCATCTTTAACGATCTGTGAGATGGCATCTGTGAAGGAGAAACCATTGAAACAAAAATTGACCTTATGATCATTGCACCAAAACAACCTACAAAAAATAAAGAGTTTGTCATATGGAAGGGTAGAGACAAGAAGGCATATGCATTGATAGTTGCTACAATAACTGAAGAGGTGAGTCGACATATAACATTTACTAAAACCTCTCATGATTCCATAAAGAAGTTGAAAGACGTGTTTGTCTCACATTCATAATTGGAGATAATTTAGTTGATGTTGAAGCTCTTCAACCTAGAAGTGAAGGACAATGATCTAATGACTACCGCATCTAAGATCAAAGAAATCATGTATGACATCAATGCCACTAATGCAAAGGTAGACCTTCCCATCATTTCCTTTGTCAAAATGTTCTACCACACATATTCACACTACCTTGAATCACTTCAAGCTAATGGTATATTGAAATACCTCAACTTTGATACTTTGGTGGAGAATATTGTGGAAAGACATAAAGCCTTCAGAAAAAAAGATAGTTTAGTCCACTAGAGAGACCTTGTACCTTGTCTAGAAAGGGAAGAATCGCCCAAATGATTTTTCTAAAGGAGAAAACAATCACAACAAGACACCTGACCTCCACTGTGGTCGTTGCGAAAATAATGGACATGATGCAGATCATTATTGGGCTCCATGGGAGACGATTAAAGAGAAGCATAGCCAAAAGAAATAAGACAAAGGTAAAGCTCATGAGATTGGTAAAGCCCTTAATATGCTTAGTTTATTGTTCTTCATTGTAATGTTGGAATACATGAAATCACATTAAATACTTCATTTGCATCTTGGATAGATACTTGGCTACTCGATATTGGTGCAGCCTCCCACATAACATTTAGGAGAGATTTTTGCGAGAATTGGATGACAATATAGACGGTGTAGTGTATTTTGCAAATAATTCCAGCTTCAAGCCCAATGGAATTGGCTCCATCAACACAAACTACTTGACATCCCTGACTTTCTATTACATAATGTTCTCTATCTTCCAGAGTTGCAAAGAAAATTGTTGTCACGTCCCCAATCCCCTCAATACCATTTAGAGTGATGGGGGAACAACCTGGAAGCACCTGCTAAATTTTTTTTCTCCCAAAACTGATCCGCAACTCTGCCCTTTTTACACAGCCGCAATGGTCTCAGTCCGCAATTCGCAATACGCAGTCGGAAGTCGGAAGCCAGAAATGCATATTACAACTTCGACGAGGATCACACCTTCGACCTCTGCAATCCGTAATCTGCAGTGCAGAAATCGGAACTCAGGAGACCAATTCTTTGTTCTGAAGAAATCTCCTCTCTAGCTTCCACAATCCGCAATCCCCCTTGAGGGATTCGGAAATCAAAACCCCAAATGCATAGCGACGAAGAAATGCGCCTCCGACTTCCGCAATCCGCAGTGCAGAAATCAGAAGTTGGAACACCAAATATTCCACCTCGTCAAATCACGCCTCCAACTTCCGCAATCCGCAACCCTCCTTACGGAACTCAGAACGTCAAAATATCAAATCTGAAGAATTGCTCCTCCGATTTCCGCAATCCCCAATCCGCCTTGCGTAACTCGGAAGTCGGAACACCAAAATATCAACTCCGAAGAATTGCTCCTCTGACTTCCTCAATCCGCAATCCACCTTGCAGAACTCGGAAGTCGGAACTCCAAAATCTCAACTCCAAAGAATCGCTCCTCTGACTTCCACAATCTGCAATCCGCCTTGCGGAACTCAGAAGTCAGAACTCCAAAATCTCAACTTTGAAGAATTGCTCCTACGACTTCCGCAATCCGAAATCTGCCTTGCGGAACTCAAAAGTAGGAACTCCAAAATATCCAATCCGGAAAAATTACTTCTCCGACTTCCGCAATATGCAATCCGCCTTGCGGAACTTGGAAGTCGGAACTACCATTTCACAACTCCGGAAAATTTACTCTTCTGACTTCCGCAATCCGCAATTCGCATTGCGGGAGTCGGAAGTCAGGACCACCATGCATAACTCCATAGAATCACCTTTACGACTTTCGCAATCCGCAATCCGCATCGCGGGTTCGGGAAGTCGTAAGCCCAACTGCAAAAATTCTCTGGCTCATAAATTTCCCATCCCAAGTCCATTTTGGGAAAACTCGGTGCCATTGGAAATATCTCGGAGAGCCCTATGAAAATGAAAGATCCTCTTCCGCATCTGATGACTCCGATTCTATCCTTCATTCAACCTAAAATGTGGCCCTAACTTCATCCATTCCTCTTCCCACTCTGCAAAGAACTCTGCTCCACTTAGTCATGGCCCTTCCCTTCATCTGATCCATAGGGGAAAGCATGAACACCACAGAGGGGTGTCTATTTCCTCCCCAAAGTCCTAACTGAACCTTCTGCACATCCAGGGCCTCATCCAAACGTATCCCTATTCATCAATGAACATATTTACGTATAAATACAAACACATAGATGAAAAGCACAACTGAATTTAACCATATTAACACACACTCATATGCATTTACCAGCATTTCATCATAGGCATAATAATAACCTAAGGTACAAGCATTCAGTTCCATTAATCAGCTAGATCAATCCATGCATTTTGACATAACAAACAAGCATTCATATATATAGAATGGCATAATCAGAGGAAACATGAAACACTTATCTTTAATTGAAACCACGAATTAAACTGGATATGGACTGCAGCATTCCAACCCAACCATAGGTCTTTTTCCAACATGTAGTATTTCAGCACTAAGAGACCACCCCCGAGCCGGGGCTATGTATCCACTGAGGAACTACCCAGGTTTGCTCACAGCTTTGGTTTCACACAAACAGTCATGCTAAGCCAACACATAGTTGGGTTTATTAAGCATGCCAAGAGGAAAGGAGGAGGAAGCTAAGCCAATGAGCTCAACCACAGAGCTACAGATTCAATCAAACAGTATTCACCGGGTTATGAAGCGGTTCCAACCTCTGCTCTCTCTTCTGCACTGTGTCATCCATGCTTGGATCTCCTCAGGATTATGGCCGAAAGGCTCTGTCCCGCGATGGGGGGGGGTTTGCTATCAAACTCAGGGTTTCCTCATAGTTTTTGAGCATCTCACACTCTGCAAATTTCCCTCAAGGTTCGGGTCAAAGGATTTCCCCAACATATTTCACTTCTTACACAATTCCTGAGCGATCTACAAAATTCCAAACATGGATTCACCCAGAATCGTGATTTCTCGTTCTTCCTTCACCGCTCGGGTCTCTATCCTCTCCCCCAAACTATGGTTTCTCCTCCCTAATGGAATGGGGATCTATGAATACAAACTGCCAAGGTAGAGTAACGTGCGGATCAAGGCAATCAGAGCTCCATACCCTGCCATCCGAATTTCGAGGTTGCCCCCACTCCATCGACCTCATGAACCATTTATTCACCCACTTCTTGCAGCAGGAATAAATGGAAGCTAGGATAAGTGAAAGGGGTTCTCATGGTGACATATGGCGGTCTAAGGTTCAATCCCACAACCCACTCACCTCTCCCTAGTGGATACATAGTCCCCCCTCATTAAGTTGCATCCATATCCATCCCTTGGTATTTTATTACATGATATTTACATCATTTTAAAATTTACATCGCTTAATAGCACATGGATCACACAATGTCAAATACTAGGCTACACATTCACTAGTGGGGCCTTGGCCTTGAGATCCACACTAGGAATTATACATCACATATGCACAATGTTTACAAAAAATCCAATATATCCTAAGGGTGAAAATAGGGACAACACAATTCCCTCCCCCTTAGAATAACACCGTCCTCGGTGTTCTAATACTTAGGAATACATACACAATTTACATATTTCCAAAATTCACAAAACATGTGGCAGGTCTGTCCTGCATTTCATCTTCTACTTTGAGCTTCTAGGACCAAGTACTTTGGTTTCTACAGGCAGCTCCTGTTGGCTCTGACCTTCCAGCTCTACAACCATCCCTTCCTTTTCTTTACCTTCCAGTTGATCTACAAGTTTGGGAACATTATGGTTACAATTCTTCTTGCTGTCCTTTGTTGGGCAGTTACAGAGGCAATGATTCCCTCCACATTCTCAACATTCCAGTGGCTTCTTTTTCTTTACCTGCTCCATTTCCCTTGAGTCTTCCAACCTTGAGAGTTTCTTAATGGACTGATTGGGTGATTGCCTCTTCATTGACACACCGTCCTTTCCACTACCGATAGCTTCCAGAATGCCTTTTACCTCATTTTGCAGACAAATAGAGTCCTTCAAAACCTTGTGGTTCATCTCATTCTGTTTCTTTTGTAGATTGAGCACTTCCTGAATATTTTCTTCGGTCTTGGAAATTGTTTGAATAATATTTCCATCCAAATCCAATAGCTTTTGGTCTGCTGCCATGATCAATGTGCACAGTTGTAGACACTTTGCCTACTAGCAACACTTGCCTTGTAACAACTGCAACCAATTGATTTACTTTTCACTTGTGAAATTCATCATTGCAATTCTTGTTAGGCCAAGCATAACATAAGCATTAAATGCAGTCAATTACTTTCCCAATTGACATGAAAAGTTCATGATTTATCCATGCGACTTCCACACATTTCATGCTTTCCTGACATACATACGAACTCTTTCATGTTCATCCTTTCACAGGGAATTAACTATTTCAGCATTCACAATTTATTTCAAGCAAATAAACACAATCAACTTTCAGCCATAACATGCATTCAACAACTTTATGTTTCTAAAATGCATCAATCAAAAAGGGAAAGAGAAGAGTAAGAGTTTTACCCTATTAGTCTTGATACAATCCGGAGCCGGACCACCACTGTGGTTCCATGCTCCTTGGTCTCTTTCACTCCAAATGTGAATGTTTGACTCGCCCTTCCTAGTTTTAGTGATGACACTTGATGTCTAAGGTCTGTCCAAGGCTTCTCATCCAGGGAACCCTTCCCCATTGTTTCCTACAGGACCTTTGGCTGCTAGGACCCACACAAGTCCACTAGCACCACTTTCATTGATACTCATCCTGAGCTTCCTAGGACAGTCACATGTCCAAATGCATCCATAGGATGCCTTCAAGGTTCTTGCTTCTAGCAATACCTAGACTCAAACATTTAATCAATTCACATGTCAAGTTTACTTTCATAGGATTTATCTCTAAACAAGGGTTTAAAAACCATAACCAAATCGTATACACATGTATATTCATATTAAATAAGCAAGAAGATGTAAGCAAATACTTATCTGTATTGGATGTCTTCACTCTCCTCCACGGGATCCTTCTTTTCTTTACAAGCCTTGGATCGCATGTGGATACAATGACCAATGTTTGGCCAGCACACAGGATGATCCACAACATTCAATGCCCAACCAGTGCACCGACTGGATTTACCAACCGTTTATGGTGCCAAACCAGTCCCATACCTGGTTTTCCCTCTCCATTTCCAAGCCAACACTTCCGTCTGGGTTAACAGGACCAATGGAAGGAAACTGCACCATAACATTCAATGCTCAACAAGTTCACCGAATGGATTTACCTAGCATTTATGGGGCCAAACTAGTCCCATACTTGGTTTTCCCTCTCCATTTGAATCCAAGCCAACACTTCTATATGGGTTAACAAGACCAATGGAAGGAAACTGCACCATGACCATGCCCAGGTCAAGGGCTCTACTGCGGAGCCATAGGCATCTCCACGCGCTCCTTCTAGCCTCGACACCCTCTTCGCTCCTTAGCATGCATTACCAATTTCAGGTGTAATACTTGACAACACAAGATGGTAGGTAAGCTCGATAGTAATGTTGATATAAAATTGTAACATACTTCATACAAATTCACTCTCTACTATTGAAACACCAGGAATGCATCCATTCCTTTAGGGTGTAGTCAATGTTGACAACCATACACAACACAACACCTAAAAGGTGTGCATCCATTTTAGATGTGAGTCAAGTAGGCCCTAATCACACTCAAGCAACCTAGAATAAAACATGCACACTCAAGCAGTCTGAAATAAAAACACACAATCACACCCCAACAGTCTGAAATAAAAACATGCCTTGGTCATTAATTCTAATAATCAGACATGCATAATTTTAACAAGGGTCACAAATTAATTATTTGTTTTGCAGATGTATCTTCTCTTCCTGCAATGTGTCCTCCTCAATCAGCCTCAATTATGAATTTACAATTCGTTTCACTACATAATTTTGGCTTATTCTACCATGAGGCCATCCTAATGTTGTTTAGCTCTTGTAAATGGTATCACTCTGTCCATTATGGTCTTACACTTGCTGCCATAACCTGGACATCCACCTACAACATGCTCTCTTGACACAATTATAAGAACCAAACAACCATTAGTAATTATTAGCAAAATATTCAAACCTGAAATTTACAAATCTATTCTCCTACAGAAATTAGATTTTGCAACTATAAGATCCTTCTTATAACTTAAATCAGAATTTTACAAATCTGTTTTACACAAAAATCAGATTTCATCTCCATGCGATCCTCCTCACATTTTTTGGCTTTTGTACATGGTAGGTTCTAGTCTTATCGTGGACTTACCCAGTTTGCCACACCTAAGACATTTCTACCTGTAAATCTGAAATTTCAATCAGCCAAGCACTTGGTGAGTACCCATGCACATAATAATTTCATTGGAGCAATTATAACAACCATTGGGGTGATCTCAGAATTATAATATTCAATAATTCAAACAACATCAGCTGTTATTATTTCAAATGCAATGAAATACATCTATTTTTATGTGCATCCTTATCACAGTAAATTGCAAGATACATTCACATCATATATACATGAAGTCAAATAAAACTTTCATCATCCATGATTACACAACCATATCACTTCATGCAACTCTTTTCCTTGCATTCATAGCATCTCATGAAAGGATCTTAGAATTGACAATGATTCATCATTTAATCTATTATCTACTTGCAATGAGATGTATACCATAACTTTGCATTCCCACAATGCATTTCAACATGCGCACCCACTCATATGCATGCATAATCAACAATTTACATAATCTATACATTTACATTCATGCAATGCAATATGCCATTTCTCTAAACACTCTTGTGCCTAAACAGGTTTCTTAACATGGTAAGTTGCATATCCTAGCCAATGCTTCGACATAATACCCAACCATCTCCCCAATCACTTGGTCAAATTATTGTGTGCCTTCCTTCTCCACTCAAACAAAAACATTAGGGGTTCTCTCACTCCTTGGTTGTTGGAAAAGAAATTTCATCCCAAATTAGCACCAATAGGGAGTTCGTGGGATACTGGTTGAGCACTGGAGGCTTCACAATCCAACATTCTCATGGTTTCACACATGGCACGCTCTTATTTATTATGGATGCATTCAAAATTTTAAACAGTCACATGGTATAATGCTCATTTCCTTTAGTGCCACATACCCCACCATACCCCGTGGGATGTCATTCACATAAATGCATTCACTATTACATGCATATCATTTTATGATGATTAAAAATATGGTAGAAGGGACTCTTACCCATCCTTTCTCAACACTTATGAAATTAGTACAAATAAAACCTTACCTGCATGGCTGCCATAAACATATATGATGTTACCTGATCAGTTGGCTTCTTACCATGGCTACCCAGTCCTTCCACCAACCTCTTGATCATGGATTTGTGCTCCAACCTTTCTTCACAAGGCTGCTAGTCATATGCAATATCATCATCAACATCTTCAACCATGCTTATATTATCTTGGTCCTTTTGCTGTGGTTTCCATCAGACTTGGATATGTTATGTTGACCATGGTATCTAGGATATCATCTTGCCAAAATGAAGAACCATAGAAACAACATTTTAGTCATTTCTCAAATCAAAGTGTAAGCAAGGCATCTCAAAAATATTTTTCTTTTTCGATATCTTATGCAACATGGCAAGAATCAAAGGCATGCAACATAAGCTTTTCTTGCAATCCCTTTTAGTGGATGTGCATCCTTGTTAGGTGTGCATTCAAATTAAAATTCAATGTGCTCATTAACAACTTGTGCCAATATGAAATACCACATGCAATCACTAGCAAGTTCACATGCACTATGCCTTATCTTCTTAATATGCCTACTATGCATACATATTTCTTCTATCTAATCTATTGCATTTTCAACATTCCTATACCATAATTTTCTGTATATAAAGCTCATAAAATATAAATACAAGAGGAAAATAGGGTTTAAGGAATTATTTCTTTCCAATTTCCCATCATAGCATGGAATTCCCATTCCACATCATAGCTGGTCCAATTCATGGCATCTCAACATTTCAATATATTCAATTCCAACTCCATATGGAGTCCTTCAAGGCACATTGTATGTCCATGCACCTCATTCATATGTTGGTTACCTGCATGTAACTCATAATTTGGCCCAAGCATCCCTAGTGCTGCAACCTTGGGCTTTGATACCATTCTATCACATCCCCGATCCCCTCAGTGCCCTTTAGAGTGATGGGGAAACAACCTGGAAGCACCTGCTAATTTTTTTTCTCCTAAAACTGATCCGCAACTCTACCCTTTTTACACAGCCGCAATGGTCTCAGCCTGCAATCCGCAATTCGCAGTCAGAAGTCGGAAGTTGGAACTGCAGATTACAGCTTCAATGAGGATCACACCTCCGACCTCAGCAATCCACAGTGTGGAAAACGGAACTCAGGACACCAATTCTCTATTCTGAATAAATCTCCTCTCTGGCTTCCACAATCCGCAATCCCCCTTGCGGGAGTCAGAAATCAGAACCCCCAAATGCACATCGCCAAAGAAATGTGCCTCCGACTTCCACAATCCGCAATCCGCAGTGCGGAAATCGGAAGTCAGAACACCAAATATTCCACCTCGTCGAATCACGTCTCCAAATTCTGCAATCCACAACCCGCCTTGCGTAACTTGGAAGTCGGAACGCCAAAATCTCAACTCTGAAGAATTGCTCCTCCGACTCCCACAATCCGCAATCCGCCTTGCGGAAGTTGGAAGTCGGAACAACAAAATCTCAACTACGAAGAATTGATCCTCCGACTTTCACAATCCGCAATCCACCTTGCAGAACTCGTAATTTGGAACTCCAAAATATCAACTTCGAAGAATTTATCCTCCGACTTCTGCAATCCGCAATCCTCCTTGTGGAACTCAGAATTCAGAACTCCAAAATCTCCAATCCGGAAAAATTACCTCTTCAACTTCCGCAATCCGCAATCCGCCTTGCGGATCTCGGAAGTCGGAACCACCACCCATAACTCCATAGAATCACCCTTCCGATTTCCACAATCCACAATCCACATTACGGGTTCGGGAAGTCGGAAGCCCAACTACACAAATTCTCTAGCTCATAACTAACTCATCCCAAGTCCATTTTGGGAAAAATTGGTATCATTGGAAAGCTCTCAGAGAGCCCTATGCAACTGCATGATCCTATGCCGCATATGATGATTCTAATCCTATCCTTAATCCAACCTAAAATGTGGCACTAACTTCATCCATGCCTCTTCCCACTTTGCAAAGAAATTTGCTCCACTCAGTCATGGCCCTTCCCTTCATCTGATCCATAGGGGAAAGCATGAACACCACAGGGGGGTGTCTATTTACTCCCCAAAGTCCTAACTAAACCTTCTGCACATCCAGGGCCTCATCCAAACTTATCCCTATTTATCAATGAACAAATTTACATATAAATAAAAAACATAGATGCAAAACACAACGGAATTTAACCATATTAACACACACTCAGATGCATTTACCAGCATTTCATCATAGGAATAATAACAACCTAAGGTACACGCATTCAGTTCCATTAATCAGCTGGATCAATCCATGCATTCTGACATAACAAACAAGCATTCATATATATATAATGGTATAATCAGAGGCATCATGAAAGACTTATCTTTAATTCAAACCACCAATCAAACTGGCTATGGACTGCAATGTTCCAACCCAACCATAGGTATCTGTCCAACCTGTAGTATTTCAGCAGTTAGAGACCACCCCAAGCTGGGGCTATGTATCCACTAAGGAGGAACTACCCAAGTTTGCTCACAGCTTTGGTTTCACACCAACAGTCATGCTAAGCCAACACATAGTTGGGTTTATCAAGCATGCCAAGAGGCAAGGAGGAGGAAGCTAATCCAGTGAGCTCAACCACAGAGCTACAGATTTAATCAAACAATCTTCACCGGGTTATCAAGTGGTTCCAACCTTTGCTCTCTCTTCCGCACTGTGTCATCCACACTTGGATATCCTCACGGTTACGGCCGAAAGGCTCTATCCCGTGACTCGGGGGGGTTCAAATATCAAAATAAGTTTTTCCTCACGATTTCTGAGCATCTCACACTCTGCAAATCGCCCTCAAGGTTTGGGTCTAAGTATTTCCCCAATAGATTTCACTTCTTATGCAATTCCTGAGCGATCTAGGAACTTCCAAACACGGCTTCACCCAGAATCGTGATTTCGCGTTCTTCCTTCACCGCTCGGCTCTCTGTCCTCTCCCCCAAACTCTGGTTGCTCCTCCCTAATGGAATGGGGATTCGGGAATATGAACTGCCAGGGTGGAGTAACATGCGGATCAAGGAAATAAGAGCTCCATACCCTTCCATCCAAATTTCGGGGTTTCCCCCACTCCATCGACCTCATGAACCATTTCTTCACCCACTTCCTGTAGCAGAAATAAATGGAAGGTATGACAGGTCAAAGGGGTTCTCATGGTGACATATGGTGGTCTATGGTTCAATCCCACAACCCCCTCACCTCTCCCTAGTGGATACATAGTTCCTCCTCATTAATTTGCATCCATATCCAGCTCTTAGTATTTTATTACATGATATTTACATCATTTTACAATTTCCATGGCTTAATAGCACATGGATCACACAATGTCAAATACTAGGCTAAGCATTCACTAGTGGGGCATTGGCCTTGAGCTCCACACTAGGAATTATACATCACATATGCACAATGTTTACATAAAAGCCAATATATCCTAAGGTTCAAAACGGGGACATTACAATTCCCTCCCCCTTAGAATAACATCGTTCTCGGTGTTCTAGTAGTTAGGAATACATACACAATTTACATATGTCCAAAATTCATGAAAAATGTGGCAGGTCTGTCCTGCATTTCATCTTCTACTTTGAGCTTCTAGGACCAAGTCCTTTGGTTTCTACAGGCTGCTCCTGCTGGATTTGACCTTCCATCTCTACAACCATCCCTTCCTTTTTCTTTACCTTCCATTTTATCTACAAGTTTGGGAACTTTATGGTTCCAATTCTTCTTGTTGTCCTTTGTTGGGTAGTTACGAAGGTAATGATTCCCTCCACATTCCCAACATTTCAGTGGCTTCTTTTTGTTTACCTACTCCATTTCCATTGAGTCTTCCAACCTTGAGCATTACTTAATGGGATGATTGGGTGATTTCCTCTTCATTGACACACTGTCCTTTCCACTCCCGATAGCTTCCATAATGCCTTTTACCTCATTTTAAAGACAAATAGAGTCCTGTAAAACCTTGTGGTTCATCTAATTATGTTGCTTTTGTAGCTTGAGCACTTCCCTGAGATTTTATTGGGTTTTGGAACTTGTTTGAAGAAGATTTCCAACCAAATCCAATAGCTTTTGGTCTGCTGCCATGATCAATGTGCACAGCTGTCCACACTTTTCCTACTAGCAACACTTGCTTTGTAACAGCTACAACCAATTGATTTACTTTTCACCTATGAAATTCATCATTTCAATTCTTGTTAGGCCAAGCATATCATAAACATTAAATGCGGTCAATTACTTGCCCAATTGGCATGGAAAATTCATGATTTATCCATGTGACTTCCACACATTTCATGCTTTCCCAACATACACATGAACTCTTTCATGTTCATGCTTTCACAGGGAATTAACTATTTCATCATTCACAATTTATTTCAAGCAAATAAACACAATCAACTTTCAGCCATAACATGCATTCAACAATTTTTTTTTTCTAAAATGCATCGATCAAAAAGGGAAAGAGAAGAGAAAGATATTTACCCTCTTAGTCTCGAGCCAATCGAAGCCCGACCACCACTGTGGTTCCATGCTCCTTGGTCTCTTTCACTTCAAATGTGAATGTTTGACTTGCCCTTCCTAGTTTTGGCGATGACACTTGGTGTCTAAGGTTTGTCCAAGGCTTCTCATCCAGGGAACCCTTCCCCATTGTTTCCTACATGACCTTTGGCTCCTAGGACCCACATAATTCTACTAGCACCACTTTCATTGATACTCATCCTGAGCTTCCTAGGACAGTCACATGTCCAAATGCATCCTTAGGATGACTTCAAGGTTCTTGCTTCTAGCAATACCTACACTCAAACATTGAATCAATTCACATGTCAATTTTACTTTCATAGGATTTATCTCTAAACAAGGGTTTAGAGATCATAACCAAATCGTATACACATGTATATTCATATTAAATAAGCAAGAAGATGTAAGCAAATACTTATCTGTATTGGACGTCTTCACACTACTCCACAGGATCCTTCTTTGATTTACAAGCCTTGGATCGCCTATGGATACAATAATGAATGTTTGGCCAGCACACAGGCTGATCCACAACATTCAACGCCCAACCAGTGCTCCGAATGGATTTACCAAGCGTTTATGGTTCCAAACCAGTCCCATACCTGGTTTTCCCTCTCCATTTCCAAGCCAACACTTCCGTCTAGGTTAACATGACCAATGGAAGGAAACTGCACCATAACATTCAATGCTCAACTAGTGCACCGAATGGATTTACCAAGCATTTATGGGGCCAAACCGGTCCCATACCTGGTTTTCCCTCTCCATTTCCAAGCCAACACTTCTATCCGGGTTAACAAGACTAATGGAAGGAAACTGCACCATGACCATTCCCAGGTCAAGGGATCTACTACGGAGCCATTGGCATCTCCACTCCCTCCTGCTAGCCTCGACACCCTCTTCGCTCCTTAGCATGCATTACCAATTTCAGGTGTAATACTTGACAACACAAGATGGTAGGTAAGCGTGACAGTAATGTTGATATAAAATTGTAATATACTTCATGCAAATTCACTCTCTAATATTGAAACAACATAAATGTGTCCATTCCTTTAGGGTGTAGTTAATGTTGACAACCATACACAACGCAACACCCGAAAGGTGTGCACCCATTTCCGATGTGAGTCATGTAGGCCCTAATCACACTCAAGCAGTCTAGAATAAAACATGCACTCAAGCAGTCTGAAATAAAAACACACAATCACACCCCAACATTCTGAAATAAAAACATTCCCTGGTCATTAATTCTAATAATCAGACATGCATAATTTTAACAAGTGTCACAAATTAATTATCTGTTTTGCAGATGTATCTTCTCTTCCTGCAATGTGTCCTCCTCAATCAAGCTCAAATCTGAATTTACAATTATGTTCACTACAGAATTTTGGCTTATTCAACCATGAGGCCATCCTCATATTGTTTCGCTCTTGTAAGTGGTATCACTCTGTCCATTATGGTCTTACACTTGCTGCCATAACCTGGACATCCACCTACAACATGCTCTCTTGACACAATTCTAAGAACCAAACAACCATTAGTAATTATTAGCAAAATATTCAAACATGAAATTTACAAATCTATTCTCCTACATAAATTAGATTTTGCAACCATAAGATCCTTCTTATAAACTTAAATCAGAATTTTACAAATATGTTTTACACAAAAAATCAGATTTCATCTCCATGAGATCCTCCTCACATTTTTTGGCTTTTGTACATGGTAGGTTCCAGTCTTATCATGGACTTACCCACATTGCCACACCTAAGACATTTATACCTGTAAATCTGAAATTTCAATTAGCCAAGCACTTGGTGAGTACCCATGCACATAATCATTTCATTGGAGCATTTATAACAACCACTGCCTGGTGATCTCAGAATTATAATACTTAATAATTCAAACACCATCAACTGTTATTATTTCAAATGCAATGAAATACATATACTTTTATGTGCATCCTTATCACAGTAAATTGCAAGATACATTCACATCATATATACATGAAGTCAAATAAAACTTTCATCATCCATGATTACACAACCATATCACTTCATGCAACATGATTACACAACCATATCACTTCATGAAACTATTTCCCTTGCATTCATAACATCTCATGAAAGGATCTTAGAATTGACATTGATTCATCATTTCATCTATTATATACTTGCAATGAGATGTATACCATAACTATGCATTTCAACATGTGCACCCACACATATGCATGCATAATCAACAAGATTTACATAATATGTACATTTACATTCACCCAATGCAATCTGCCATTTCTCTAAACACTCTTGTGCCTAAACGGGTTTCTTAACATGGTAAGTTGCGCATCCTAGCCAATGCTTCGACACAATACCCAACCATCTCCCCAATCACTTGGTCAAATTATTGGGTGCCTTCCTTCTCCACTCAAACAACACATCAAGGGTTCTCTCACTCATTGGTTGTTGGCAAAGAAATTTCATCCCAAATTAACACCAATAGGGAGTTCGTGGGATACTTTTTGAGCACTGCAGGCTTCACAACCCAACATTCTCATGGTTTCACACATGGCATGCTCTTATTTCTTATGGATGCATTCAAAATTTTAAACAGTCACATGGTATAATGCTCATTTCCTTTACTATCACATACCCTACCATACCTTGTGGGATGTCATTCACATAAATGCATTCACTATTACATGCATATCATTTTATGATGATTAAAAATATGGTAGAAGGGATTCTTACCCATCCTTTCTCAACACTTATGCAATTAGTACAAATAAAACCTTACCTGCATGGCTTCCATCAACATAATTGATGTTACTTGATCAATTGGATTCTTACCAAGGCTACCCAGTCCTTCCACCAACCTCTTGATCATGGATTCGTGCTCCAACCTTTCTTCACAAGGATGCTATTCATATGCAATATCATCGTCAACATCTTCATCCATGCTTATATTATCTTGGTCCTTTTGCTTTGGTTTCCAATAGACTTGGATATGTTATGTTGACCATGGTATCTAGGATATCATCTTGCCAAAATGAAGAACCCTAGAAACAACATTTTAGTCATTTCTCAAAGCAAAGTGTAAGCAAGGAATCTCAAAAATATTTTTCTTTTTCCATATCTTGTGCAACATTGCAAGACTCACAGGCATGCAACATAAGATTTCCCCGTAATCACTTTTAGTGGATGTGCATCCTAGTTTGGTGTGCATTCAAATTAAAATGCAATGTGCTCATTAACAACTTTTGCCAATATGCAATACCACATGCAAGCGCAAGCAAGTTCACATGCACTATGCCCGATCTTCTTAATATGCCTACTATGCATACACATTTCTTCTATCTAATCTATTGCATTTTCAACATTCCTATACCATAATTTTTTGTATATAAAGCTCATAAAATACAAATACAAGAGAAACATAGGGTTTAAGGAATTCTCCCTTTCCAATTTCCCATCATAGCATGGAATTCTCATTCCACATCATAGTTGGTCCAATTCATGGCATCTCAACATTGCAATCTGTTCAATTCCAACTCCATATGGAGTCCTTCAAGGCACATTGTATGTCCTTGCACCTCATTCAAATCCTAGTTACCTGCATGTAACTCATACCTTGGCCCAAGCAACCCCAGTGCTGCAACCTTGGGTTCTGATACCATTCTGTCATGTCCTCGATCCCCTCAGTTCCCTTTAGAGTGATGGGGGGAACAACCTGGAAGCACCTGCTAATTTTTTTTTCTCCCAAAACTGATCCGCAACTCTACCCTTTTTACACAACTACAATGGTCTCAGTCCGCAGTCCGAAGTCAGAATTGCAGATTACAACTTTGACGAGGACCACACCTCCGACCTCCACAATCCGCAATACGCAGTGCAAAAATCAGAACTCGGAACTTGGGACACCAATTATCTGTTCTGAATAAATCTCCTCTCTGGCTTCTGCAATCCGCAATCCCCCTTGCCTGAGTCGGAAATCAGAACCCCCAAATGCACAACGTTGAATTAATGTGCCTTCGACTTCCGCAATCCGCAATCCGCAGTGCGGAAATTGGAAGTCGAAACACCAAATATTCCACCTCGTCGAATCGCGCCTCCGACTTCAGTAATACGCAACCCGCCTTGCGGAATTCGGAAGTCGGAACACCAAAATATCAAATCCGAAGAATTTCTCCTTCGACTTCCACAATTTGCAATCCGTCGTGCGGAACTCCAAAATCTCAACTCCGAAAATTGCTCTTCCGACTTCTGCAATCCGCAATCCGCCTTGCGAAACTTGGAAGTCGGAACTCCAAAATATCAACTCCGAAGAATTGCTCCTCCGACTTCTTTAATCCGCAATCAGCCTTGCGAAACTCGTAAGTTGGAACTCCAAAATCTCCAATCCGGAAAAATTACCTCTTCGACTTCCTCAATCCGCAATCCGCCTTGCGGATCTTGGAAGTCGAAACCACCATTTCACAACTCCATAAAATTTACTCTTCCAACTTCTGCAATACGCAATCCACGTTGCGGGAGTCAGAAGTCGGAACCACCACACAGAACTCCATAGAATCGCCCTTCCGACTTCCGCAATCCGCAATCTGCATTACGGGTTCGGGAAATCGGAATCGCAATTGCACAACTTCTCTGGCTCATAACTTTCTCATCCCAAGTCCATTTTGGGAAAACTTGGGACCATTGGAAAGCTGTCAGCGATCCCTATGCAACTGCATGATCCTTTTCCACATCTAATCACTTTGATCCTATCCTTCATCCAACCTAAAATGTGTCCCTAACTTCATCCATGCCTCTTCCCACTCTGCAAAGAACTCTGCTCCACTCAGTCATGGCCCTTCCCTAATCTAATCCACAGGGGAAAGCATGAACACCACAGGGGGGGTGTCTATTTCCTCCCCAAAGTCCTAACTGAACCTTCTGCACATCCAGGGCCTCATCCAAACGTATCCCTATTCATCAATGAACATATTTACATATAAATAAAAACACATAGATGCAAAACACAATTGAATTTAACCATATTAACATACACTCATATGCATTTACCATCATTTCATCATAGACATAATAACAACCTAAGGTACAAGAATTTAGTTCCATTAATCAGCTGGATCAATCCATGCATTCTGACATAACAACAAGCATTCATATATATAGAATGGAATAATCAGAGGCAACAAGAAACACTTATCTTTAATTGAAACCACTAATCAAATTGACTATGGACTGCAACGTTCCAACCCAACCATAGGTCTCTGTAAAGCCTGTAGTATTTAAACACTCAGAGACCACCCCTGAGCTGGGGCTATGTATCCACTAAGGAGGAACTACCCAGGTTTTCTCACAGCTTTGGTTTCACATCAACAATCATGCTAAGCCAACACACAGTTGGGTTTATCAAGCATACCAAGAGGCAAGGAGGAGGAATCTAAGCCAGTGAGCTCAACCACAAAGCTACAGATTCAATCAAACAGTCTTCACCAGTTTATCAAGCGGCTCCAACCTCTGCTCTCTCTTCCGCACTGTGTCATCCACACTTGGATATCCTCAGGGTTACGGCCGAAAGGTTCTGTCCCGTGACTGGGGGGGTTCAGCTATCAAACTCAGGGTTTCCTCATGGTTTCTGAGCATCTCACACTCTGAAAATCGCCATCAAGTTTCGGGTCTAAGGATTTCCCCAACAGATTTCACTTCTTACGCAATTCCTGAGCGATCTAGGGACTTCCAAACACGACTTCACCCAGAATCATGATTTCTCGTTCTTCCTTCACCGCTCGGTTCTCTATCCTCTCACCCAAACTATGGTTTCTCCTCCCTAATGGAATGGGGATCGGGGAATACGAACTTCCAAGGTAGAGTAACGTGCAGATCAAGGCAATCAGAGCTCCATACCCTACCATCTGAAATTCGGGGTTTCCCCCAGGGCTCCATCGACCTCATGAACCGTTTCTTCACCCATTTCCTACAACAGAAATAAATGGCATCTAGGACAGGTCAAAGGGCTTCTCATGGTGACATATGGCAGTTTATGGTTCAATCCCACAACCCCCTCACCTCTTCCTAGTGGAGACATAGTTCCCCCTCATTAAGTTGCATCCATAACCAATCCTTAGTATTTTATTACATGATCTTTACATCATTTTACAATTCCTATGGCTTAATAGCTCATGGATCACACAATGTCAAATACTAGGCTAAGCATTCACTAGCGGGGCAATATATCACATATGCACAATGTTTACATAAAATACAATATATCCTAAGGGTCAAAACGGGGACATTACACTTGTTGTCCCTTGTGCACATTCAAGAGCAAGGCCATTCCATCCACATGTTTGATGGGATAGTTGAGATAAGGAGATCCTCTAGCAACCAGGTCACCATGATCAAATATGAAGATGATAAACTATTGAAGCTAAATGGAACATCTGCGAGAGCTAAAAAATTATCTTGCCTCTCTTAACATGGATACTATACATTTTATTCTAGTCTTTTATGGCGTGCTAGATATGGACACATCAACGATAATAGTCTTCAATTGTTGAGAAATAATGTTGTTTCTAGTTTTCTCACATTCCAAAGAAGTTGAAACAGTGCGATGCTTGTATTCTTGGCAGACATAGTAACCGACATTTTTATGAGTCCAATTTCAGAGCATGTAGAAAGTTAGAGTTGATACACTTTGATCTGTGTGGCCCCATGCCATTTCCTTATGCAAATGATAACAAATATCTTATGACTTTTGTTGATGATAACACTAGGATTGTAGGGTCTATTTACTAAAGCAAAAATATAAGACATATGAAACATTCAAATTTTTTCATGTGGATTAAAAATGAATCACAATCTCACATTCGCACTCTTTGTACTGATAATGGAAAAGAATACACTTATGGTGAATTTGAAAACTAGCTTCGTCAACATGGGATTAGACATTGTTACTTCCATTTTCACATGGGTGTCCCGTAGGTGTATTTGTGAAGGTGAACAAGTTGTTATGGGTGCTCTTGCGGATTTCAGAGCATGTAGAAAGTTAGAGTTGATACACTCTGATCTGTGTGGCCCCATGCCCTTTCCTTATGCAAATGGTAATAAATATTTCATGACTTTTGTTGATGATAACACTAGGATTGTAGGGTCTATTTACTAAAGCAAAAATCTAAGGTATATGAAACATTCAATTTTTTTAATGTGAATTGAAAATGAAGCACAATCTCACATTCGCACTCTTTGTACTGATAATGGAATAGAGTATCCTCATGATGAATTTGAAAACTATATTGGTCAACATCAACATGAGATTAGGCTTTGTTACCCCATTTTCAAATGGGTGTCCTGTAAGTGTATTTGTGAAGGTGAATGGGTTGTTATGGCTGCTCCTGCAACTGTAAGCAACATTAAATGTCAAGTATGGGTACTAAACAGTCACTTACAACAAGTGTATTGAAGTCTGGGCAATAAAATCTCAGCCTATAGCAATCATGTGTATAAGCAGTGGTATTTTGAAGCCAGTAGCATAAATCATTAAATGTCAATCTGTGTACAGTAGTATAAATCATTAAATGTCAATCTGTGTACAACAGACTTCCATAACATATTATGGAGGATACAACCTTGAAATGACCCTTCATCCATTGGAGCAATCTGGATTGAAGAATGACGCCAGCCCTAAAGGAAACCCGAGGCATTGACCTTGTATCCTTGTTTCTTCTCTGCAGTTATAACATCAGTAAAGGAGCTAATTATCAAATCTGGGCTTAGATGTGTAATATCCTGTAGCAATAATTTGATCAACAAATCATTTGTGGATCTCAGTTACCATGATAAGGGTCACTTTGGCAACAACAAACCAAAATCTTAAATTGATCCAGCAGACCTGTCATAGTAAAGTTATAGCAGGGATGCTTGCCTTTCTTTCTACCCTTGAACCTAAGCTAAGCCAGCAAAGATGTCAGCCCTGTGCCACTGTTTGATAAGCATAAACAAGAACTCAGACCTCAACCGCAGTTTGAGGAGGATTATCATTGTGATGTAGCTGGCGGAACTATGAATCATCAGCATATACAGATTTTCAGTCACCTTTGGAATGGGTTTACTATGGAGAGATGGCACTTTTTCTTGTAGTCTATCCTCAGCCCTCATTGATCTGGATGTCTCTTTCGGGCAGCTATTCTTCAGCCCTAGAAGCCGTGGCCTGGAGGAAGGATTCCATTATCATTTAATTGGCGGACATTTGAGCTATCAGCGAGGAGAGTGATTCGTTGACGGATCTGTGGAAGAATTTCAGATTAGCATCCTGAAGCGCTCAAATCTAGAAATTGCCACCACAGATTATCTGTTGCATATACAAATTGAAGACTCGCAACATCGATGACTACATGGACATGAGCAGATCTGGAAGATTAGAGTGGTCACACAAATGTGGATAACCTCATGTTTCAGATTGCAGGTCGCGGGGTGCATTTTGAGTAGCAATTTTATTGACTCTTTCTACATTGGATGAAGGCTTGGTCACCCGAAGATACCAGACAAAGCGTCGAATCGACCCTCAAACAAACGAAGCCACCTGGGTTATCTCTCCCGTATGAGCCGGATGGTTAATGGGCCGCCCTGCTGTGCTGTTGTACGTACTGTGCTAACAAATGAAGCCACCTGGGTTATCTCTCCGGTTTGAGTCGGATGGTTAATGGGCTTGCCCTGCTGAGCTGTTGTATGTACTGTGCCAGCCGTTTCGTTTTCTTGGCGAATGGATGGTGATATCGCCCTTATTCTTGTTAAGATTGATGAGGTTGTGTCAACACTTTGGTTGTTAGGATATGTCCACTTCCCAACGATCTTTGAACTACTCCTTGGAGCGATTCATTTTTTGGGTTAGCATAATTTTATGGAAAGTCATTGTGTTTAGGGGACTTAAATATTCATTTAGAAGGTGGACCTAACCATTTTGGTGTTACCAATATATATTTTTTCTTCACGAAGAACAAACACTATAAATTTGATATTCTTCATAGTAGAATCAAAGTTTAGATTTTCCACTGTAAATTTGATATTCTTCATAGTAGAATTAAAGTTTACATTTTACATGGTGTCTGAAATAGTCTATGACTTGATTTCACCTTCTAATTCACACTTTCACTAAATAAACTTTTTATTATAGAAATAAACTAAGGGTCAATCATAGTGGATGTGGCCAAAACTTCCAGAAAAGATTACTTCATAAAATAGATGGATTAACAAAAAACAAGATATCAGTAAGGGCAACCTTAGAAGAAAGATCTGGAGCCACTATCAATCAATTGGCCATCCATAAGATCTTCGAAATATATGAATCTATGCATTTCCCCAATGGCCTTTTAAGAGAGATGGTCCGCCAATTGGTTGAATTTCCTGTAGCTGTGAACAAAGGAGAGGCCTTGAAAGTTAGCAAACAACTTTTTAATCCTGTCACACCAGTGCTGCAAAAGAGGAACAAAAAGGTTTGATGAACCCACAACCTAATTGATAATGGCTGAAGAATCTCCAGTCACCTGAAGATGCAAAATACCCCTGAGATTAACAAACCAAAGGAGAGCCCATAA
The DNA here is from genome assembly GCA_027924585.1 of Larix kaempferi. Classification (NCBI taxonomy): domain Eukaryota; kingdom Viridiplantae; phylum Streptophyta; class Pinopsida; order Pinales; family Pinaceae; genus Larix; species Larix kaempferi. The sequence continues at coordinate 26,607,608 of BSBM01000910.1, forward strand.
AGCCATCAGTTCCGCTTTTGTATTTGAACCTTTACCACAACCCGTTAAAAAATGAATGGAGTGACTATTATGAAGCTGCAAAAGCATTCCGGCTCCACACTAGCCATTAGCTTCAGCAACATCGAAATAGCCAATTGGGAGAGACTCATCAATTTGAGGCCCGATTTGATGAGTAACCTACTTGGATAGAACTTTTTTAATGAATTCAAGAAACAAACCGATAGAAGAAGCACAAACTGAAAATACATAGGTCGCTTTATCCCTAAACTTCACTGATTTACGAAACCAATCGGCCATACAATTTTTAAATCAAATCCAATCCAATCGTCATTGTAGGTCATCATTTTACAATATTCCTGCCAAACCTGTTGGAAAAATGGACAGAAAAGGAAAAGATGGGAACATATTCAAAATTATTTTTACATAATAAACATATACTGGGGCCGTAGAAACCCCTTCGAACTAAGTTATCCCACGTTAATATTTTAACATGAATGCAGAGCCAAATAAAGCATTTAAGCTTTTGTGGAATGCACCATTTCCAAAGGCGACGGGACCACCACTGTTGCTCCTTAACCACAGATGATTATGAAATTGCCTTGTAATAGAGTTGGCAGATACTGATCCTTTAATTTTTGGCCAATCCCAAACTATAATATCTTATTGATCTGATAATTTGATGCCTGCTTGGTTGAGCGATAATATGAAAAAATTCCATTATGTAGCCAAAATACTAGTTAGACCTAGATCTTGAGCCATTAACCAATAAGTATGGGAGCTTAGCTAACTTGGAGAATTCCTTGTCTGAGCTAGATACACAATGTTTAAATTATGGATATAAGCTAATATATCCACTAAGAATTTGTAGTTACTTTCACAACCAATGAATGGATCAATGCCAATGATCACTTGGGAGCCATTTCCAATATTCCAAGATAGACCCTCAACCAATTGAGGAAATGACTTAACCATTCGCCGCCAAACTGCTGAGGCATTCGATGTATTTTTGATAGGCCTCCTGATCCAATCCACAACAATACATTCTTTATATATTTTTCCTTCAAGACCTAAATCCATATGCCATCCCCAAAAATTCCTCTCCAAAGACTTTTCAGACTCAAAGCAGTGTTGAACCAACTAAATGCTTAATACCCCAGCCACCATAGTTCTTTGGACAATAAATACTCTCCCAGCTGGACGAATGGAACTTAAAGCAGTTAGAATTTCCTGCCCAAAGGAAATGGAACATTCTTCTTCTAATACAATGGACTATTGACCTTGGCAATCTAAATAAAGACATCTAGTAAACTGGAATGCTCTCTAATACTCATTTCAAGAGAGTGAATCTGCCTCCTAGCGATAACCACTTATAAGACTAGATCGAGATCTTTTTTCAATCTTTTTTATTAACCAGAAACAATCTTCTTTTCGATAGCAGTTAGGTTTAAGATGATATCCAAGATATTTAATTCCTTCTTCCACCAGATCTACCTGAAAGGAAATTTATGTTGAATTTGGAGACACATATCCTACTTAATAATATTTGAAAGAAACATAGATTTATGGTTGCTCACTTCCATACTTGAGGCCGAGGAAAATAGAGCAACGATATTCGAGAGATTCCTACATTCTACTAAAGTGCCAATTCCAAATAACAGAACATCGCCTGCAAAAAGAAGATGAGTAACTAAGAGATGTGGATATATTTTAATACCTTTAAATTTCTATGGTTTTTTGCTTCAACAATGAGCCTGCTTAAAATAATCAACGAGAATAAGAGAGGTGAAACGGTGGACATCAATGCCTGAGTCCCCTATGGATTTTGAAAAATGCAGTGGAAGATCCATTGATCAAAATGGAAAATTTGGCAAATGAGATACAAGCCATAATCCAATTAACCACTTCCACCGGTAAGCCAATCTGAAGAAGCAACATGCATAATAAGGTCCAATCCACTCGGTCAAATGCTTTAATTAAATCCATTTTCAGGAGGAGAGATGTTATACCTTTGGATTTGATAAAGTGAATATTTTCTTGAGCAACTCCAATAGCATCTAGTATTTTTCTAGTAAACAGAAAACCAAACTGTTCTTTTGATATTTCTCAAGACAGGATAGGCTTGATTTTGTTTGCAATTATTTTTTAGAATACCTTATATATCAAATTGCAAAGTGAAATGGACCTAAACTCATTAAATGATTCCAGATTATCTTTCTTCGAGATTAGAGTAATGAATGTAGAATTCATACTACCAATCACTTCGCCTTTTAATCTATATTCTTGCACTGCACCTAATAGATCTGGTCCAATCAAATCAAATAAGTGAAGGAAGAACTCCACGGTCCAACCGTCAAAACCCGGGATTTTTGCCTTGGTTTTTTTTTATAGAATTTCTTTGATCTCCTCCAACTTGAAAGCTTCTCCGATTCGACTACCTTCCGATTCATTAAAAAACCTGGCGTAGTGCTTAATGACCTCAAGCTGAGCTTCAATAGTGACATATCTACTTTCACTGTAAATCTCCTTGAAATGACTTATAGCTTCCTTCTCTAATGATTTCTGATTAGTGATTAAGTTTCCATTGGCATTCTTCAATTCCCAGATATAATCATTGATTCTTCTTTGATTAGCAAAATTGTGAAATAATTTTGTATTGTTATTACCTTCGTCCAACCAAATCACTCTACTTTTGAGACGCCATGTTTCCTCTTCAATCTTGAGCAAAGAAGCTTTTTGAGATTCAAGTGCAATTAATTTTTCCTTCCTTTCTCTAGAGAAGAGTCGATCATCAACAACAACCGACAATGCTTCAATCGCCCCTTCAATCTGTAGAATATCTTTTCTGTTAGCTTTTTTTCTCTCTTTCTACCACCGAGAGACTTCTTTCTTTAATAATTTCACTTTGTGGACCAATCTAAAAATTGGCGAATTGCATTCATGGATCTCATAAGTAGGCCAATATTTTTTAACCAAGTCACAAAAATCGTCCAGCTAAAGCCAACTATGGTTGAACTTGAATGGAACATAAGAATCATACTTGTCAAAATCCAATTGGAGGCAAATTGGTGTATGATCAGATACCTAAGATGGGTTTGACCAAGATCTGAACCTACCATAGATATTTTTTAGACTTTTTGCCAATAAAAACCTGTCAAGACGCTTAGCCACCCCTGAAGCACTATTCCTACCATTGGTCCACATTGGGGTCTTAACACATGGAACTACATCCAATAGATTTGCATTTTCAAATATCTCATTGAAATATTCAGCCATAGGATCAATAGCAATACCTGATCCCCAGATCTTATCTGCAGATATAGTTAGATTTAGATCCCTTGCCACAATTAGATTAGGCTCATTTAGGATGCCAGAGGACACAAGTTTGTCCCAAAATGCCTCCCTTTGATTATATGAACCATAAAAGTTTAATATCCTAATTGATTTGTCCAAACCTCTAACTTTTCCTTCTAACAAAATCGCATCACAGGTGAAATAAGGTTTAAAGCAAGCCTTAGATGGATTCCAAGCTACCAGAAGCCCGCCATATAAACCAGATGCATCTAAACCACTACATTCCCAATTAGGACATAGTTTTAAAACGTAATCACAAGCTTTTAGGCTTGATATCATAGTCTCCTAGATTAATAAAACATCAAGGTGATGAACCTCCAATATTCTTTCCAGGGAAGTCCTTTTGGGTTGACTACCGAACCCTCTAATATTGAAGGAGATAATCTTCATTGATCAATTCTTGGACAGGGCCATTTCGGTGTTGCCAATATATATATATATATATATATACGGTGAGAAGAGAAGGGGCCTTTATTATTTTATTTGAGAAAGTAAAGTAGATCTAGCCAGCCATTTTTAAAAGTTGGTTGATATGTGGACATGGTTGGTTGAAGAACCATTTGGAGGAGATTGTGTTAAGGAGGTTTTGGGGGCGTTGCTTAGAGCAAGTTTTCTTGCAGGGTCCTCTGGAGGCCATGTGGCATCATCAACCATAATTGATCATTGCTTGTTAGAGATTCCCCCTCATTAAGAGGCCCTATGTATCTTATCATTGTACACACGGCATTAACCATCTTATTTTATTGTATTGTTAGGTTTTAATTGCTTGTAGTGAGGCCTTTGTATTGTTTTACCCCACGCTTGACTAATTCTAAGGAAACAAATGATATTTGATTGTAAAGGAAGTTTTAGCCTCTCCTATAAATGGAGAGCTACTTATTTATTTCATTTCATGGTTGGACTTTGAGAGTTCTCTCTCTTTTGGAGGTTAAACATATATCTTTCTTTTGTGCACTTTATGGTTCAAGGGTTCTTTCTACATGGATCTAGTGTTGTTAATTTTTGAAATCTCTTCTTCTTAGTTCTATGTTGGTGCTTAAAGGGTTGATGGTGGAATGTTTAAGTTTTTACAAACCTATCAAAGTTTGATCTAGTTGAATAGTTGTGACAAATCTTGGAAGGAGGGAACCTTGAGCTCATGGCTTGCACATTCTCAAGTTTAATGGTTTGGGTAAGCATTCTATACCTTGTCTAGAATATATTTGTCTCCCTTGGAAATGGTTCTAGGGTATTTACTTTATCCACAGTTGCTCTTGTGTCGTTAGGAATTTTCCCTATTGGAGCTCCTTTTTGTAGACCTTGAACCCCATTTTTATCCTTAGTGGTGATGTAACTTGTTTCTTAGTTCCGGTCCTTAATCTCTAAAGGAACTAGACCAATTATTGAAGGACATTCTTCTTGGCCTCACTTGATATTTGATCACCTTGATTCCATGGCCCTAGTTGGGTATTGGCATTGATCTTCAGTCTTTTCATCACGCATTTTAAAAAACCCTAAAAACTACAACCTTGTTTTGTTAAGGCTATCTCTTCCAAATCACATTGTGCACTCATTTCCATATCCTAACAATCCTATCTAGAGACACCCCCTTGAGTTGGAGAAGAGCCAACCATAAGTGCATAGAGGTAGTTATCGTGGTGATAGTGGGTAACACCTCTTAGGTTATCGTGAGCTAGTAGTGATATTTGGTGCTTTAACTACGTGTTCTAGTTTATGTGGTAATAGGCATCAAACTACAGTTCCATACAATCCTCAATAGAACGGTGTAGTATAAATACTAAACACAACACTCTTGAATATGGTACACCCCATGCTATTTTTCAAGAATATGAAATTGATGTTTTGGGGTGATGTAGTTTATTTGAGGAATAGAAGTCCAACTCATGCTTTGGGAAAAACAACTCCATACGAGATGTGGTATGGTTTCAATCCTTTAGTGAGGCATCTCAGTGTCTTTGGTTCCACCTGTTATGAATTAATTCCAAGAAACAAAGAAAAAGTTCGGTGCACAAAGTCGGAAGTGCATCTTCTTGGAGTGTTCAAATACCACCAAGGCATATCATCTTTATGACGAGGTAAACAAAAAGTTTATACTTTCCAGAGATGTCATTTTTCTTGAAATGAATAAAAATAACAAGTCTATTGAGAGGCAACTTGCTCGCTTGAATAAATTTACCCATGGAAAGGCATTTCATGAAGTTGATAATGAGATTCCACATCTTGTGTTAGATTATTGTAACATATGCATAAACATACAATGCTATATTACTAACATGTAAATTAATAACCATAATCTAACTAGTCTAATCTCCTATCAACATAAGCATCAAATAACAAATAATAAGTGCAAGAGAAGGAATGAAAGAGAAAAGAGGAAACACCAATTTTACGTGGTAAAATCCCAAAATGGGGAAACATCCATGGGAAGGCTTGATCTTCTTTTTCTCCATGAAACTTCCACTCTTACAATCTTGAGCACCATCCACATATGTTTTACATCACAACTTTATAATGTTGTTCACAGTAATTTTCATGTCCCAAATGGGTATCCTTCACCTCTATTATATAGATAGAGGTGTGGACGATAACATGCCATAACACGTGGGACAAATATTTTTCCACCTCTCTTATGTAAAGAATGTTAATAGGTGAAATTTACGCTATGATGCATGTGGGATAATTCCTTTTACAGAAGATAGAGAGTTATCATTAGATAAATTTTGAGGTAAAAAAGGGGCCTCAAAACAATAATATTGTACAATAAAAATCACCAATAGGATTCAATATGGTGATGTCAACCATGGGGGATGAATCACCACTTTTAGGTAAAAAGGTAAAAAGGTGAAAAAGTGAAAAAATTAATTTTACAACTCATATTTTCAACTTATCTCTATATATATTCATTTAAATTTTGTGCAGGAGCACTTGTTTGATAGGGAATTCAATTCCACATCCAATGAGTACCCACACGACATACTTTTGATGGACCCCACTCCCCGAAAAGCAAGAAATTCATGAAAAATGTGATTTCCATTAGAGATATCAAGTTGAATAACTACATTAAATGTATCAGGATTGGATTTCCCTCCATCTCAAGTATTAAATTCCTCTTTCAAATAACCCCATTACATATAAGATCTAATAACAAAATGAGAGAGAAAATAATGTGAACAAAGTGAACATTATAAACATAGTGAGAGGAGTAGAGAATTTATCATCTGTTTACTTATTTATGATTGACAACACTGTGGTAACCATGCCCTGCAAACTGTTTAAAAGCCTTTGTACAATCTACATAGAAAATGTTGTTGTAAAATCTCTCTAGGTAAAACATCATTGTCTATTTTGATTATAAATATTGAGGGACTATTTTGATTATAAATATTCAGGGACAATTCTCTCCTCTCAAATGCAGGAGTTGCTCAACCTGGGTATTTATGAATTTTTAACCTTTTAACCTGTTATCAGTTTTAAGGTGTCAATTAATCAGTAATTGGCCCTAATTCCGCCTCTGATAAGCCCTACTATCCCAAATAAGTTATTGATTGTGTTCCTACCTCAATATGGCCCCAAAAGCTAAACCCAAACACATCACCCCTCTTTTTGTTAGTGATGAGCACATACATGATAGGAATGATGACATTTTTGACATCATTATTACTGGTTCATACCTAAATGAAACTCTTCAATAAGCCCAGTCACTGGACATTGCAGACCAAGATACTTTCCACCTATGGAATTCCACACTCGCCCAGACTATTTTCCCTAGGTCAGTATACTTCACATAATTCATAGCATGGTGTGCATAACATTATTCCTTGGTTAAAAAATCTATCATGTCATCAAACCTATCTGAAAACCTATGCAGCATAAATGCCATAAACCTACAAATGATGTCGTGTAATATCCCACATTTCCTGGCAATGCAGGAGGTATATGAGAGAGCCCTTGCATCAGCCTACTAGACCTTGAATCCTTATGATAGGAATTTCTTTATACTACAACACTTGGAAAAGGGAATTGCTCTCCCTTCATCCCCCTGTACCTATGAAAATGTAGCGTTTTCTTAAGCATCAAGGAAATCCATATCCCTCATTTGCACGGTACTAGGGTATGTCGATGACAAAAATATTGATTAAATGATTTTAGGTTTCCTATTAAGCCTAACCCCCATGTCAACAAAATCCGTCCCTATGTATAGCCTCTACAACTTCATAATTCAAGTTATTCATGAACAACTGGAGGATTTCTCAGCAATTGGAGTTTTTAGGTTTCCCTCAAATCTATTCTATCTATTTGTATATAAAATTTTTGAGCACTACAAATGTATGAACCTAAAAATGAATGATGAAGTTGGGAACCTAGTTCCAATTTTCAAATGGAATGATATTTTCCAGAGAAGATCTAGCAATTCCAATTATTTTGAATTTTCCAACAAAGTAATGAGATTACGTACACCATAATTCATGACTCAACACCACCAAGGATGTTTCCTGAGAACAAAAAATGGCTCCAGTTCACTCCTAATACCATGATAGGTGACTGGTTTTTTTTTGAAGAATACACAGTGCTAAGAGTGTATGGATTTGAAGAGGAGCCTTATCAACTCCCAACCTTCCTGACCCCAAGAGTCTTTGCAATGGAGTATTCAAGACAACGATTCAGAGTAGATGAAATGCATTTTATACATTTCAGGCATCTAAGAACTGTCCTCCTACCACAAGAAATAGGGCCATTTCAACTTAGAGGTTTAAAATCCCTATAATACTTGGAAGGGTTCTTACTTCAGTGAAATTTGAATAAAACAAAAGTATGTCTTATGATCCTCGAGGAGTTATTGCTAAACAAAGAATAAAAAATAAAAATGATGCGTATGAGCCTGAGCCAAGGCTGGATTGGTAGAGAATTTCCAATTTAGAAAGTTGGGATGAAGTTAAGGAATCTCAAAGAAGAATGGAGGAGGAGAGGGACAAGGAGAAACAAGCAGGTCAAAAGAGGAGGGTAGATGAAATTTCTACAGACATGGAAGTGGATGATCCAGAACAGGGTCAGCAAGATAAAAGACCTAGAATAGAAGGAGGTGAAGCTAAGAAATCCTTTATAGAAGAAGAATCAGAGGATAAGCTTCCCAATTATTTGATTGATATGATCCCACTTTCTCCAGTGAAAAGGAAAGGGTCAACAATTAAATTCACCCATTACCCTTCCATGGAATTTATCGAGCCTAGAATGTTGCATACATAACCTAATCAATCACCTTCAACATGTATAATACAAATGAAAGCAGATTTGAGGACTAAGTATAAGCATATAGGGGATTAGAATATCAAATTCACGAATGACACCATACGACAACTTGGTGCATCATGAAAGAGGCTAATAACAATGGCATACCATAAAAGAGATACTTTGAAATGGTATGTAGTACAACTTGTAGTACCAAATCCTACCAGCCTTATTGAATGGAAGGATAATGGATATCGGGTAGACTTTAGTCAGTTTGAGAAGCTAGACAAACTGGACTTTTATAAACAGGCCGATGATATGATTTGAAAAGAAGTGATGCAGTCTATTAAGACAGAAAAGAGGTTCAAAGCAGCAATGGTGAAATTTGAAGAATTGTGGAAGGCATAAAAGGTCAAAATGAGAGCTAAAAAAGTTAATATCAATAACTTGGAGAGCAATATCATGGCTTTAAGTTTGAATCCAGGTGATGGATCACATGTTGCTTTCGTTTTAAAGGAAAATGACAATGAGACAAATCTCAAAAGGTAGCTAAACATGCCTATGACTCAACCAGTTCAAACTCCTGAACTGAGACAAGCCCAGGAAGAGAATGAGTCATTATATGCTAGCATGTTACAGTATAAGAATTTGGCCGAGGAGAAAGACAAATAGATAATTGATCTCAAATATTAGATTGCGTCTCTAAAATTGCAAAAGACATAATTATCCATTGAGTAGACCACTCAAGGTCTCCCCTCTAGCACACAAGAAGAAAATCAAGTTATAGGGGAAGCATAGCAAGTTACAATTGAGGATGGAAGACAAGAGGCACCTAAGAAGGTAACTGAATTAATGGATGAATAACCCCAAACTGAGCTCCCTGATCAAGAACCAATTGACAAAGACAACATGATTAAAGAGCTAGAAGTTGAAATGAGCCAGAAAAATGAGAAAATCCTGGAACTTGAAAGAGACATAATCCATAAAGATGATGACATTCAAGGATTAAAAAATGAAATAAATGAACTCAAGAGTGAAAAGGCTAAGATGGAGATAGATATAAAATGGGAAGCTTTGATCAAAAGAACCAATCAAACCTTGTGGGACAACATATCCCAATTGTTTCTAAATTCATGGGATCATTGTGAAGTCATACATGGGGAGTTAGATTTATACAAGTCATCCAAAGCAAAGACCAAAAGAGTTGAGACAAAATTGGGGGAAATGACCAAAGAAGCTGATGGAATAATAAAATATTTAAATGGCTTGAGCAAAAGAAAATTGGAACAGTTGCAGATCACAAATAGAACCCACCTGATTAAGGTGGCCAAGCAGATGATCACAAAGCAAACTCTTTTGAAAAGAAGCCAAATTCATATGAAGATCTTGGTTTATGAGGTAAACACATTTAAAGGAATTTTTGATAAAGTGATAAAATTGGGCCTGCCTCACCCATGGGATGGAAATGAAGATATATGTCCCAAAGAAGAGTATTAGATCAAGATGAATTAGAAGAGGAATGAACTTCCCCATTCAGATGCATTATAAGGAATCATAATAGGGGATCAAGTTATTGATAGACAAAATCCTCAATTCAAAATATGGCTTAGTCTAAAAAGAGTGTTTAAAGCGTTGGGACCCATATCATATGAAAAGTATACTGATGCAAAGATAGCCTTAGAAGCATTAAAGGCTCATCAAATACCAATAGGTAAAACCTAGTAGTCAGTGTCAAGGTATTCATAGTTTATCCCACATAAGTAGAAGTCTACTGGAAAATCATCAAGTATGCCATAGGGTCAGACAAGTGGGAAACATTATCCTACAGTACCAGTCCAATTTGTAAATCATCCAACCCCCTTGGCATTCATGCCACCCGGAGGATAGAAGAACATTCAAATGACACATCAAATGAGGCAAGATGGAATACCTCCCAATGTTCCATCAACAAGTCAAATGATGGGTCAACCAATGGGGAAGAAAAATGTGTATATGCGAGGACAAAAGATGCAGACACCAGGGAAAAATAAAGGGTCAATTAAAAAGAAGTGAAAAGTAAAAAGACTGAAAATGAGTTAAAATATTTTATTAAAAGAGACCGACTTACAGGTTTGTTAAAATATAACCGAATTCAGTTACTTTCAAAAGTTCTGTATAATGTAATTCGAGTTAGTAACTCAAGGCTTGAAAATTTGTAGAGGGACTCTATCTGTATGTTGAGTTGGTGAACTATTTCATAATGTGTTTCCATTTTCACAGATTAAGCTTACATAGTGCTACAAATAATTCTTCCTCTATGTTTTGTCCATCTTCTATGTAAATCATACTTCTCTTCAGCTATGTATGTGTTCATGAGATGCTAATAAAGGTTCTAAGTAACTCTTCAACTTCATTTTGTGTCAGTGATGCTTTATGTTGATGAATGTTGATACTGATTTCAGAGATTCCAATTTGTCTTGACCTCTGGTCGAGTTTCATAGTTTTTGTGTTGATCAACAATATATTGATGTCTTCCCTTCTTGTTGTTTATCATGAATATCTTGTTACCTCATATAGTAAACTCATGGTCTTCCATATATATTGTTAGAAACTACTGAATTCTTTAAAATAAATATCAGTACATTTATGCTTTCACTTAGGTTTAAGAGATTCATCATGCAAGTGCCTCTTTAACATGTTATTGTCTCTAGTTGTTCAAATCCATTTGTATTTTTATCTAAATAATTGGAATACTCTATAAATTTTCTCCACCGTTGTGTCACACCATCATAATTGTTGATACAAGTTACTGATTTAAACATTCCAAGAATTAAAGATGCATTGCATATTAAATTCACATAGATTTTGCTCAAAAATCTTTAAAAATTGAGTTTTGTCATGCCATGGATAGTACTTTTCCAGTCTAGTATTACTTAGGGAACAATTGAGTTTTGTCATGCCATGGCTAGTACTTTTCCAGTCCAGTATTACTTAGGGGTCCAGTATTATTTAGGGAACAACAGGATCTTCAACAAAATCAATAAGGGATGATGTCATCAAAATTTGCAAAGAGACAGGTGTCTAATGAAGGAGGCAAGTGAATAAATATGTGATTGACACGAGAGGAGGGAACGAAATTCTATGGGAAAAAAATTATAATGTCCACACGGAAGGAAATAAGGAGTCGTTTAAAAAAAAATATATTCACGTCGGATTTGTAGTATTCCAACACTCGACAGTTGGGGAAAATGATTCACGCAGACCAACTCGACGAGGGAGATGCCACCACCGCTGTTAGAACGCACAAGTGGCCATTATGAAGAGAATAGGCAGTAAGAATAAATGCTTGGCCCCACATAGAGAAGATGATAGAGAAGATCCACATTGCTCATAGATGCATCAACAGAGCACGCCTAAAAGATTGTTGAGACAGAATGATGAACAGATGCAGGCCTCCAAGGCAGTCACAGTAATAATAAAAAACACATAGAATTGGAAATGATAGACAGGTGCACACCTCAGACACACACAGAGGACTGGAATGAAACACTTGCCAAGAAAAAATTCCTCAGATGATATACAACAAGGAGTTATTGTCCAATCCCAGAAGACGAAAGTTGGAAAGCAGAAAATCCAACTCTAGAAAATAAGTAGAGCAAATCATATACATGATATCATTGCATTAGGAACTTGATAATTGCATAGGTGGTAATTGTTTGTCTCCTTCCATTTAGTATGAGTCTCTATACTCACTGAAAACCTTATCCGGATCAAGTATTCTCTCTGGACTGATGATTTGCTCCAGTTGCAAGCACCAGTTGGATCAAGAGAAAACTTACAAATAAATTTATGAGTTGGTGGGACCAGGTATTCATATTCATATTATAATTCTCTTATAAAGATCATTAAAGAGAAGTAAAGTTGTTGCAACTATTTTCATGTTCTCTCTGAAGTTATTAACCCCAAACCAGCATAGTGCATCCAATATAGAAAGCCAGAAAAATAAAAAGAAAAAGAAAAGTAACATACTAGTGCCCGTGCAAAGCTTTAGGTCTATTTCATCCCCACGAACTCTTCCTAATCCTTTACTTAGTCGGTCTTGGAGGGAGTGACGAAGTGCACTGAAACAAGAAATAGTTGTAGTAATGGTTTCAGTTTTTGTGAATGAGCAATCTCAGTAGCCAGGGTATCAAGTTTTCTACTTAATGAATAACTCTATCTAAGAGGATATAAGACTAGCATTCGTTAAGAAAGAAATAAAAAAGGAAATAATGTTTAATTGAATGTGCATTAGAGGAACTTCCCCTGAAAAACTGGGACACTCACATGCTTCCTTTTTACTAAATACCGTTGTTTTGATCCCCCTTCCCTAGTAATTACTGGTAACATTAAATTCTTCAAGTAAAAGGATAGAAAAGAAAAAAGTTGGCATTCTCCTTTATTTTTTCCTTTCTATCTTTTTACATTTACCATTAAATGTTTCAGGATGTTTGAGAGTAGTTCCAACCTCATCAGACTTCATATGGAAAAAGTAGAATTTTATATCCCATTCAAAATTCAAGAGACTTAATAGTTTTCAGGATTGATCAGTATGAGTGCACGTGATAGATGTTTAATCAAGAGCATCATTCCCTCTATGTACCCAGATGTTGGTATTGTTGATTGTTGAACTCCTCTGTCAGGATTTTAGCAAAACTATATTGGAGAAAATATAATTTCAGCCTCTAAAATTGGATAGGTAGTCCTATCTTCCAATTTTTCAATTCTCTAAATATAATGAGAAATACAATGATGATAGTCTATAGATAATTTATGAATCATGATTTATTAATTATTAATTATTAATTATCATGTTACATCATTATGTGTAAAATTATAAAATTCCAATAATTTATCATTTATATTTCAAGTTTCATATGTTCTAATTTAAATTTTTAATATTTTAGGGGGGCTCATCTATGTTGAAGACCCCAATTCCCCTACAACATTCCCTTTGGGGGAGTGCTTCTAGATATCCCATGGATGCATTTCCTTGCTCCGACATCCCTAAATCTAGGAAACTTCTTGGCACATTGCTTGATATGATCTCTGGGAAGAATGAATAAGTTTACTCTAACTATACATAGGGCATAGAAGTGTTTATAGTGTTTATAGGGAGAGGTAGAGGCCCCACAATACTTTAAATATATTAAATTATAGGTGATTCATACTGCAGGTAGTCCAAAACAATGAAGGAATATACCATATGCTCCAATCAAGCAAAACAATAATTTCAAATCACATTAATGAAGGCAATGTACTCACTGGAAGAAACTATCTGAGTCTTGTTTTCAATTTGGAGAATTAGAGCCCTACTGCTAACTAAATTGTCTTGTTGAAAATCAATTAAAATTGGCACATGAGTGTCTCCATTTTCTCCTGTAGGCTGCACAATAAAGACAAATGAGTAGGCCAGATGAGGCAAGGCTAGAAAACCCCATTAAGGGGGGGTGTAAATATTGCAATTCTTTTGAATATGGCGCCATAATCATTGCAAAATTGAGATTTAAGGAAAGAAAACAAATATATGTATACCGACACAGGATGAACAATCAGGAAATTTAATATAGCTAAAGTTTTAGCACCCTGCATATAACCATAGATCAAACAAATAAAAAGGCTTCTCTATCGTGTCAATGAAATAAATATTGGAAGAAAAAGAAATTAAATGGTCTAAAATCCTAGGATAAGTAGAAGACGTCAATAGAACTAGCATGCATGCCAATGTCACTAAAGCACGTGACTCTAGTTTTATGTCCAAAAAAGATATTATAGTGAAACAATAACATTGCTAATACTAAGCAAGAAGTACTTCATGGCCCCAGACATTGATATGAAAATAATATTCTCTGGATTGTTTGTTGAGACATAGATATTTAGTGTTGACACAGTTCTGTTGACAGGGGTTCACTTTGCATTGTCGTCAACAAACACCAACCAAAATCCCTTAAACACCGGCTCAGAAAGGTTTTACCCTTTCTAGCAACACCCGCGAAGTGAGTGAAGTCTCACCCGAGATGGTTAAGGGGGTTGCAGGAACCACGTTTCCGCAGTGGGGAAAGGATATGCATCTACTCTAACTCTATCACATCAGAAACCAAAGATTCACTTTTGCATCATGCTTAGCAACTCATACAGTCATCATCACATTCATCATTTGCATATTCAACATTCGCATTAACAGAGTAATACCAGTGGTCGCATCAATGAAATATTACAGAAAAGACAACATGAAATAAGATGCAGCATTCATTATTCAACACATACAGAGACAAAAGAACATATCCGAACATCTTCATGCATTAAATCATCAAAACCTGCGGTATAACCTTCGCAGAAACAGTTCAATACATCCTATCACGGATCCATAAAAAAGTGTTGAAAACAGAGCAAAACATTACAGAGTTCAGATCTCATTCTTCGATCAGATTCTATCTTCTCCAATCGATGCCCTTAAGATTACATTCATATTCTTATTTATAGCCAACTATGGCAGTTACAAAATGGTCCAAATGACCCTTTCTAAAAAACTAAACTAATATTGCACTTCCTTGTTCTCTGCAAATGGTCCTTCTTCCGTGGATGGTCCTTCTTCGCAGCTGTCGGATTCCGCACTTCATGCGGACTAATCCCATGCCAACAGGTCCCAAACACAAACTTGTGGCTCGCCCTTGAGCCACCTCAGCTGGACACCGCTGGTACTGTTCTCATCCTTCGCTGTGCTAAAATTCTGAGGTTGTTCTTTCCGTTTGGAGCTCGCTGTCATGTACTTCTCAAACTCATCCTTGAGTCTCTTGGTCGCTGTCATGTACTTCTCAAAATCATCCTCTAGTCTCTTGGAACCTTCGTCATCGATTGCTTTGCAGCCATCTATTTCTTTTGACCCCGGCCTGCGACTGAGTGGAAATTTCTTGACAGCACCAACTCGTGGAGCGGGCGTAGCGGTTTGGCACATCTGTTTCACACATTTGATCATCCTTCGCTGGTGCCAGCATGCCTTTTCTCTTGGTACTTCTGCGGTCGGAGGGACCGTTGCTCTTCGAACACTCAAAACTTGCTTAACCATCTCGGGTAAGACCTCATCGTTGTTTTTCCTAATACCAGGTGCCTCTAGAGCTGCTGGTTGTTTGTGAACACTTTTTGTTCTTTCCCTTAGTGCCCCTTGGGTGCTTCCGCTGGAAACGAAATGCACCATTGAAACTATCTCACTTCCCTTTTCCACAACTTCCTTAGAATTTCTCACTCAACTTACTAACTCTCTTCATCTGCCTTACTGAATCACGTCATTCGACTTACTGGTTCTATTCTTCTGACTTACTGGCTCTCTTCACTCAACTTACATTCGTCAATCTCTGTGCCTGTATTTATGCTTTCTCCTCGTGTCCTTGACGCTTGATTATTGAATCATTCGCGAAATCTTTCCCATAGCTATCTGATTCTGTCCTCAAGTGTGTCATCATACCCCTCCGCCGTCTTTCGGTGTTTCTTAGCCGCTGTAATCATGCACTGATTGGACTCCCTCATGCTAAACGTGCTAAGCATCGATGGGCAACCCGTTGGGCCATGTCTCCCTTTTTTGTCATCATTGTTTTTTTTTTTTGATCCTCCTGTTTCTCAACTAATATGTGCTTGATCATGGCAATAGGGTTTCAACCGGTTCCCATTTACAATATCCCATCTAAAATTTGTAGCTGCACTACACCGCCGTTAGTGACAAAATTTATGATGTAAGGACCTAACCAATGCATCTGTAACTTACCTGGATGCTTCACAAACTTACTGTCGTATAGCAGAACCATATCTCCATGCTGAAAGTGATTTGGTTTAATGTGGTGATCATGCCAAGCCTTTTATCGATCTTTTTCTACCTTCTGATGGAAACCTGCGATAAACCGATCCTCATCAAGTTGTACTAGCTGTGCCAACTTTTCTTCTCCATCTTTGTTCATTCTAGTGGATGCTGCGATGCGCAGGATGGGGATGATGTACTCCATCGACATTACTGCTTCCTGTCCGTAAACTAGTTTGAACGGGGTCTGTCCTGTCATTTGTTTGCAAGTTGTGCGATACGCCCAGAGTATCGCTGGAATCTTCAAATACCAATCATCATGATTTTTATTGCATACCTTCGTAAGTGCATGCTCCAATATTTTATTAAATGCCTCAACTGTCCCATTAGCTTACAGGTGATATGGGGTACTCTTCCTGTGTTGAATTTGAAACTCCTCCATCATCGCTGGAATTGTTTGATTAACAAAGTGAGTCCCCTGGTCACTCATTAATATCTTTGGGAACCCAAACCTGGTGACCACGTTGTCGAAGAGGAATATTGCTGGAGTCGCACCTGAGCAATCCTTGACCGGTGCAGCTTCCACCCATTGCGTCAAGTAATCTGTCGCAATGATTATGTAGCGTGACCTAATTCTTTTTCCTGGTGGGTTGATAGGTCCCACAAAGTCGACTGCCCACTTGTCGAATTCCTGCAGTGTCAATTGAGGGACTAATGGCATTTCATCCCTTTCTGAGGGTTTCCCCATTTTCTAACATACATCGCAACTTTTTGCATAATACGGAGCATCTCCATGCATCGTTGGCCACCATAGTCCTGCTCGAAGGATCTTACTCGCAGTGGCACGTCCTCCATAGTGTCCTCCTGCGATTCCATCGTGGGATTCCGCTAAAATCCTTTCTTGTTCATGCGGAAGTACGTATCGTCGAAGTATTTCATCCGGTCCCATCTTATATAGTTTCCCTGCAATCAGTTGGAAATCTGTAGATCTGATGACTAAATGTTTCTTCTTATTGGTAGTGAATTCCTCCGGTGCCTTCCCTATCGCCAAGAATTGAATGATTTGATCATAATGATCATCCGCCATTCCAACCCTGAATAACTGAGTATCGGGAAATCCTTCGTCAATATCCTTGGGTTCCTCTCCTGAATCTATCCGTGATAGATGGTCTGGTCCTTCATTTAGTCGCCCAGGATTTACAATTATCTCGAAATAAAATTCTTGGAATTGCAATATCCATCGACAGATCCCCGCCCCCCAACACAGGCTTGTTCACCAGGTATTTGAGTGCTGAATGATCGGTGAACATTTTAAAATCTCCCCTAAGAGGTAGTGCCGAAAATTCTGTAAGGAATAGATCATCGCCAACCCTTCTCTTTCCGTGGTTATATAGTTCTTCTCCGCAGTAGACAAATTTCTACTTGCGAATGCTATTGGGTGGTCTATTGCGCGTTCTCTTGGTTGGGCTAAGATGACTCCTAGTGCGATTGATGACGCATTCTATTGCGTGTTCTCTTGGTTGGGCCAAGATGACTCCTAGTGCGGTTGATTGACGTGTACATGTAAATCCTTCGTCCAATATGGAAATGCTAGTATGGGTGCTGCAACCATGTTTGCTTTCAATATATCCAGACTCTTCTGGCACTCTTCGTTCCATTCAAACTTGGCATATTTCTTCAACAACTTTTCCATCGGCGCCGTGATTGCTACATACCCTTTGATGAACTTCCTGTAGTATCCGGTGTGTCCCAGTGTTGCTCTTAATTGCTTGATTGTTGTTGGCAGAGGTAGGTCAACAATAATTGTGATTTTGTAGGGTCTACCAGTATTCCTTCCCTGCAAACTATGTGCTTGAGCAATATCCCAAACAGAGCACAGAAAATGCATTTCTTGAAGTTAGGCGAGATCTGGTGTTGTCGACATATTTCTAGCATCAATATGAGATTTGTGACATGATCCTTGACCAACCTGTACACTGTCCAATCATCCATGTAGACTGCAAGAAATTCATGGATGTAGTCCTTGAACGCGACAACTACTAGTCTAGAAAAAATTACTGGTGCATTCTTCAGGCCAAATGGCATCATCGTGTATTGAAAGCATCCCCATTCGGTGATGAATGCCGTTTTGTGCCGATCCTCTTTTGCAATATTTATCTGGTGGTAGCCTGAGAATCCATTTGTGAAGGAGTATATTTACCGACCTCCTACTCGGACCTTCTAATACTTCGTCTGTAAAAGGTGTAGGGAATGGATCGTGTAGGCATGCGTCATTCAGTTTTCTTAAGTCGACATAGATCCTGACTTCACCGATTTTCTTATCTTGGACCACCATTGGGATGATCCACTCTGATTCCTCCACTGGTTCTATAATTCCCGCCTTCAACATTCTTTCAATCTCAGCCTTCACCCTCTCCTTATACCTCAGATTCAACCTATAAGGCCGCTGCTTCACTGGTTTCGCATCAGGTTTCACTGGGATTTTCATCTCCCCTATGTCCCCTGAAATCCCTTTCATCTCCGAGAATTTTGTCGGAAACAAATCCTGGAATTTATGCAAAAGGTCTATCATCTTCACAATAGTCGAGTCATCCCATTAGTTTCCAATTCTCGCGAACTTAGGGTTCTCTTCCGACCCAATGTTCACTTTCTTGATCCGCAATGGCTGCTGAAACTTGTCGGAAGGCATATATGGTGCCTCGACACTGCGACTTCCTTCTGAATCTGGGATATACGTAACCCTCGGATCATCCTAATCGTCTTGTTCTCCTATTATGTTATAACATTCCATCAACATTTGGGGTGTCGCAGTCCACTGGAGTCCCAAAGGTTTCTCTGCCGGAACTGCGTCGAATACTTTCTCCCAGACATCCTGTAATGCGCTGTGGATGAAGGGGTTTTCGTTGGAGAAACTGAACGTTTGGCTAAATCCAATTGTTAGTTGTTCCCATGAGTTTGTTTCGCGTCGTAGTTCTGCTATGACATACCAATTTCGTGTTACTTCATCCAACGTGTGAATAAATGCATGGACCCATTCTTGTTTCGCTCATGGTCCCCATTTTCTTTCACATTCATTCAAATGCTCCTTCGGATATCTTCTGCCATCATACTTCCTTCCACATATTCGTCAGTGTCGCTGAACCTAAATGTCATTAGGTGTCGACATAGTGGCCAATTAGTTATGGTGGACTTGTGCCCCGCCCACCATCGCGCTGGTGTAGCCTTCAGGGCTTCCTCCAAGACGAATAGTCACTGTGGTTCTGCCACTTTTTCTTCAAATTTAGTGAGAAATGCAGCCAAGTTGGGAAATCCCTCATATGTTGGTAGTTCGCATTCTTTCGTAGCTACCCTTCGCAGTGACTGAGTGATCCGTGTGCACCTCCTAAATGATACTTTATGCATCCGATTCTGCCAATTTTCAAGTGCTTCGTAAAAATCTGACGACGCTGAACTGCTTCTTTGCCACCCT
This sequence comes from Larix kaempferi, assembly GCA_027924585.1. NCBI lineage: Eukaryota > Viridiplantae > Streptophyta > Pinopsida > Pinales > Pinaceae > Larix > Larix kaempferi. Next base: position 26,627,461 of record BSBM01000910.1, read on the forward strand.
AATTCTCCATCCATAGTAGGGTTGATATAATATTTGAAGATGTTGTAAAGATTGTCCCATCCCTCAATAAATTCATCCCTTGTTGGATCAACATATCTATGCCCTTCCGCAGGGTCAAGAGGTACGACTACCCTTATCTCCCGGTTCTCAAACGACATAGTTCTTTTCTTGAAGTTGATAATAGACTGATTCTCCATCACCTAGTCTATCCCTAGAAGCACTGGATAGGGGCTTGTGTTTTAAACAATCTCGATCACATCAAAATATGCATATGTTCTGAGTCCCTCGATCTCAACGTGGACCTGGCATAGTCGACCGATCGGGGTGACTTTACTTTGGTTTGCTAGCCGTAGCTATACCGAGGACCAAGCCAACTACGGTTTCCCCATTGTTTCCCAGGTCTGTTTCGTCAGGATGTTTACATCTGACCCCAAATCCAAGATAATGGAGTCGATATCGAATGCTCCAAATTGCGCAGACATCCACATTTCTTATCCTGTCTTTCTTTTGTGTATTCGAATGACCGTTCGCTCCTATCGTGCACCATCTCATCGATGCAGCAGGTTCGATATTTCTACCAATGAATCCTAATCTTTTTTCAGATCCAGGAAACTCTCTAGAATGGCTCTTAAGGTGTTGGCATTTTTTTGCGAATTCGTCATGTCGAATATCGATGGCATGTCGTAAGTAAATTATTTCTAGTGAAAAGGTGGTTATATTAGCTGCCTCATTGCCGCCTGTGCTTTCAAGAAAATATCCCTTTCTACTTCCACATTAAATGTGACTTGTTTTCTTGCTTTCGGTCGGATGCTAGCTTATGACCTGTCGGCCCCTGTCACAGCTTCTCCGCGAGTCACTATTCCGACAGTTGCATTTTGACTTCTAACCTATTCTGATATCTTCTGTACCGTTGGCGGATTCTGATTTTGTGGAGGTGGGGGCAGGTTCTTAGTTTGCCACTTTACGATGAGTTGAGGACAGTCTTCGACACCATGATCCATAGCGTTGCAGTAAGTGCACTGTGGGGTTGGATTCGCAATACCTATGATAGTGCCCTTGCTGACCACAATTGTAACATATGATTGGTCCTCAACCTCGTCCAACAGCTCCTCCTCGGCCGACACCGGTAGCTTGGCCTCCGCGGAATCCCCCTCTGAATCCTCCCCGCAGCGACCCATATGGAGGGTACTGTGGTTGACTATACTGCAGCTGTGGATATTGTGGTTAACCGTATTGCGGTGGTTAAAATTGCAGTTGTTGATATTGCGGTTGGACATACTACGGCGGACCATACTGCGACTGATCATACTGCGGTTGCGGATTATATTGAGGTGGCTGTTGATTATACTGCTGCTGCTGCTGTACCGACGATTTTTATTCTCCCTTCATGAAGAACGTATCCACAGTCCTTTCTTGGATTAGGTCATAATCTTTGCAGTATTTCTCGTCGTGGCCAACCGATCGACAGAACTTGCAATACAAGTTAGCCGGTTTCGACACCATCTTATGCAGGTACACACATTCCTCCAGTCGATTCCCTCTCGTCTGACAGACGTGACACCAAGGAATTCCTCCCTGAATGAGGGGATTCAGTGCACCCGATTGCAAATAATCTCAAAATTCCGGGCAGTGATCCTTGTGATGCCCCTCTGTCCTGCATCTAGTGCACCATATGTCTTCGTGGGCCTCTTTTCCCTTCCTTATATCCTATAACTGGATTGTAAAGTTTTCCAATTGCGCTTGTATCTGATCCATACCTAGGCTCGTTTCACCGATTGGTGAAGCCTTCAGCTTCATTGTGATTTCCATTGCCTCTTCCTGAGTCGCTACCTTTTGTTGCATCAGCGGCCCATGAATGTGCGGTACAAACCCAGCGATAAACCATTCTTTGTGCTGTATGTCACTCATCCTGAAACTTACTTTTTCCATTAGCGTTTTATACTGCTGGTCGAATTCCCATACTGATTCATTCAGAAATTGCTTAATGTCCTTGAGCTCAGTGATGTATTGCTACTCTGATTTTGGTTTTCTAAACTCATCGATCATCCACGTCTTGATCTGTGGCAATGTTTTAGTTGGAGTTCCCGTCGGTACCTTAGTGAACTTCATATACTAGTCTAGCGCGTGGCCCCTGAGGGTCGTCGCTAACTGTCCTTTCTTGATATCATCGTCCTGGACCTGCTTCATAGTCTAGACTGCCTCGCACAAAAACCAATATTGTTTGGGATCCTCGGTCCCGTTACCCTGGAAGGTTGGCATCTTTGCGTTGTCACATACCATTCTTACGCTTCTACTGTTATTGTTTATTGATCCGCTAAATGGAAAATAAATGTCTACTCTTGAAAATAAATCCTACATGATGCCATGCAAAACAATCCAACAAAAAGAAAACCATTGAAAGTTAATATATGGGTATATCATTGGTGCCCACAATCCTTGAAATAGGCACATGTCCATGTCTAATAAGCCATCCGGTGTGTTGAATTTATCTAGTGGCATCCAGTTTATGGAAGCTTTGCAAAACAACTAAACAAAAACACAATTAATTTTGATTTAATATAAGAACATCATTCTATTGGGATTGAAGGCATACGAATATAGCTCACAGAAGAAGTTCGAATTTTATAAGTTTTTGAATGCATACACTAGTCCCAACGAACCTACATGGTCTCCAAATACATTTAAAAAATTAAATCATTCTATATATATCTATGAATGTGGAAGAAAAATATATGCTACTCAGACATGTTTTGGGTTCAGAGTTCAAAATTTGATCAAAATGATTGCATATTTGCACAGAAGATAGATTGAAATATTCAGTGTTAGATCAGGAACCTAAAGAAAATTAAGCTATGGTAAACTGATCTATCTTTGCAATTACAACATTCTCCAACTGAAACCATTTCCATCTCGTGCTATTGAATCTTGTATGGTATTTTGAGAGGTAAAGAGCATACGAAAATATCCATAAGAACCCGATTTCCTTTGGTGATTGAGGCCCATAAAAGGAATATCTAGTATCCACTACCCAACACATAGGATGGGTTCTATGGGAGAGATGTTCCTTGAAAAGAAATCATTGTAAAAATCCTTAGCTAACTGAAGCCCATATAAGGAACATCCAATACCAAACATCTATGATGTATTTTGATGCAGGAGCATTGTGTCCTAGGAAAAACAATCGAAGTTGATCGACAGAAGGAGGCCGACCAGGAGGAGTGCCGACGACCACAAGTGCGAAGTAAAACTAGCAGTCGAAGTTAGGAAGTCGAGCAGAAGCTATCGATATGCGGTCGATAGGAGTTGACAAGTTTTATGTCGACAAACGACAGGAAGAAGCGAAGGCGTCGAAGGTCGACATGTGGTTGAACAATGACACCGACGGAAGCGGCAAAGGCCAAGCGTGGAGGACGGGGCGGAATGGAAGTCGTGGAAGCAGAGTAAAGCCGACAAGACATGCAAGGTAGAGGGATGACGAATTGTAGTATGGTCGAGGCAGGACATGGGACCGATAAATTTCACAGAGTCAGAGAAGTGTAAGAGTCAAGGCGAAGTACTTAGCAGCCGTTCAAGGTTGTTGAGGAAGTTAAAGGAAGTTATGAATGTGGTTGGGATCATGACAGATGTCACCACAGGAAGGGGTTGTGCAGCACGACTAGAGGGCGCCAAGGACTGCAGGTCTGCAAGATACAGGAGAATTCAACGGACAGAGGAAAGGACATCTCAGAGAACAGAGTGAGACTCGGGAAGAGAAATAGCAGGGTAGAAGAGCAGTGCGAAGGCACAGAGGAAGGGATCCGATCCATTTCTCATCGTTCAACAGAGAACCAGGAGAGGGAGAAGATCACACACAACTGAGAACACACTTAGAGACAGAGTTTCAGTTCTGTATATTGTAACAGGATAAGGCCGACTAGTTTCATAGTTTACTTTGTACTTATCATTGTAACCGATTCAGTTTAATAGAAGAAGCCTACTTCTAGCATTTAGTTCACGAACAATCTTTGTGAGCACCTGCGTGTTGTTGTGTTTCATAGTTAAGCAAGAGGCCTCTTGTTGGGACTGCCCTTGCGGTAGTTGGTATCAGAGCCCGGAACAGAATCCGGTTGAGTTGAAGCATCCTGTGAGCAGGAGGGATACAGATACCAACCTGACTTGCACCAGTTGGTATCAGAGCTGGTTAAAATCTAGTGTTGAGTAGTTGAATCTGTAGAGTCGGAAGATCCTGCGAGTGTGTCGACAAATCCAGCTGCAGTTTGGTAGAGTTGTGCATGAGTTGTGAAGTCTGGTTGCGATTGGACGAGTGAATATTTTGACTTAGTCGAAAGAATGGCTCAAAGAGGCGTTAATGTCCGAGGTATGGGACGAAGAGAGCGTGGAACAGTAGTCACAGTTGATCGTGAAATCTTCGACAAGTACATGCAAACAATGCAAAGCTTGGCGAGTGAAGTCGCAGCGATCAATGAGATCCAGATATGAGGATGCATTCCTGATGCGCTAGACCACATCGGCGAGGAAGTCAAAGAGGTGGAAGCACGGGAAGCTATCGAGGAAGAACCAGAAGATAAATTCATCAAGATACTGCCAGAGAAGAGGGGTAAGATAAAGATGGATGTACCTACCTACTCAGTGTTAATTTTTTGATAATTTCATTCAATATTATCTAGGATCACTAAGAGAATAACATGTTCAACATATCAATAACACAAGAGACAATAGACACAGAGTTTCCTTGGGGAAAAACAAGAAGGTGAAAAACCACGCAGCTTCCTCAGAGATAGAATAAGCCACAAACCAAGATCACAATGATCAAACCCAAAGAGATGTCTCTAGTAGATACTCCTCCTCGTCCACTTGTGCGCCACTTTCTCTCTTAGCTATGTGAGCTTGAGAAGTGAGTGAATGAATAGAATGAGAGAGGCACACCCTCTATTTATACATTGACTTGACCTGCCAATAAACTATCAGGGATGACTTGCTAATGAAGTCTAATAACCCAACCGCATGACCTAACTAGGGCTGACCCCACACTAGTGGTCTAATAAACCATCAATACAAATGACGACACTTACAATGTAACTTGCGACACTTGCAAATACAAATGACGACACTTCCAATTAGAGGAATAATACATATCTGTTTGATATACAATAAAGTACAAATGTAATATACAACTGAATACATTCCAAAGTTACAAATACATCAACACTCCCTCTTAACTAGGAAGGTATTCTCTAGACACAGGTCATCAATACATTTTGGCGCAAGTCTTCAATTCTGGATCTGGATCATCATCACTGGATCACGGAGCATCATCATCATCACTGTTGTTGCACTCGACATCTCGATCACTGGGCTATCTCTGAATTCTTCTTGTCATAGGAAGTTCTACACAGCCAACCCTTTTTCATGCTGGTTGTAGGCCTAGCCTCCTGTAGGTCTTCATGATCACTGGCCATATTGTGAAATCCTCGGGACTTATTACGTGCATCAACAAAACCTTGAAAGAGAATCTTAGCTCAGACTATATGATCTCCCAGGATCTTTTACATGTTGACTGTCACAAAACCTTAAAAGAGTGTCTTGTAACCTACAAGAACTCTAAAGAGCATCCCAGGACTGATTACGAGCTTACTGCTCAACCTATCATATTTCCAGGGCTGATTACATGTGACCCCCACCACAAAACCTTAAAAGAGTGTCTTGCATCCTGCGAGAACTCTAAAGAGCAGCCCAGGACTGATTACGAGCTTACTGCTCAACCTATCGGATCTCCAGGACTGATTACATGTGGTTAGGCAAAGCCTTTAAAGAGTGTCTTGCAACCTGGAAGAACTCTAAAGAGCATCCCAGGACTTATTACGAGCTTACTGCTCAACCTATCGGATCTCCAGGGCTGATTACATGCCTCTAGTAGCAAAACCTCGAAAGAGCATCCTAGCTTAGACTATAGGATCTCCCAGGATCTTTTCTATGCTACATGCACAACCTGTCCACGACCACGGAGTATCAACCTGATACTCATGATCATACTGATCATCATCATATAGTACATCATCCTGATGCACATCATCATCACATGATCATCCTGATCATCGTCACAGCATCGCCCTGATGCATATCATCTGGAGCATCGTCCTGATACTCGTCACATATGATCATCCTGATCATCATCATAGCATCATCCTGATGCATGTCATCTGGAGCATCGTCCCGATACTCGTCATCATCGTATAATCAAACTGATCATACAAAGCATCCACCTGATGCATATCATCACATGTGATCATCTTGATCAGCATCATCCAAAGCATCATCCAGAGCATCATCCTGATGCTCGTCACACATCGCTTACATCCACAACCATGGGAAGGACCCTCCTATCACCATGCTTGGAATGGCTCCTGCAAATGTGTCCCATCACTTCTTCCTTGAAGTATCTTCTATCTGAAGAACACCAAGCCTCTCTCTGAATTATTCAAACTTCACTCTGGCTAGTGGTTTAGTCAACACATCTGCAATCTACTCGTCCGTCACAACATACAAGAGCTTCACTACTCCTCTTTGCACCATATTCTTGATATAGTGATATTTGATCTCGATGTGCTTCGACCTGTCATGGAACAATGGGTTCTCTGACAACTTCACACAACTCTGGTTGTCACAATAGATATAGGAAACATCCAATGGGAGATCAAATAACTCAAACAGTAGCTTCCTAAGCCATACTTCCTCATAACTGGACGAACAAGCTGTGACATACTCTGCTTCGGCTGTACTCAGTGCTACGCAGGATTGCTTCCTGCTAAACCAAGAGATCATACCTGATCCCATACTCAAGCAGCACCCCGAAGTGCTCTTCCTATCTGCAGCACTGCCTGCCCAATCTGAATCAACATAACCCTCCAGGTTAAACTTTTGATTCGCATCATACTTGAGCCCATAATCAACCGTACCCTTCAGGTACCTCAAAATATGCTTTACAACAATCAGGTGAACATGTCTAGGATCTGTCAGAAACTAGCTCAAGGTGTTCACTGCAAATCAAATATCTGGTCTCGTGTTCATCAGGTACATCAAGGACCCAATCATCTGACGATACACTGTGACATCAACCGACTCAGATGAAGCATCACTCAAGAGCTTTAAGTTTGATTCCATAGGTGTGGCCATGGCTTTACAGTCCATCATCCTGAACCGCTTTAGGATCTCTACTGCATACTTCCCTTGTCCAAGGAAGATTCCATCTTCACTCTGCCACACCTCCATGCCTAGAAAGTAATGCATCATCCCCAAGTACTTCATCTCGAACTCAGTAGCAAGCTTCCTCTTGGTGTCAGCAATCAACCCAACCTCACCTGTAACAAACAGGTCATCCACATATAGTAGTAGTATCACTGGATTTCCTTCCTCAACCTTGTAGTAAAGGTTGGAATTTGCTTTACTTTTAGTAAATCCCAAACTTGATAGAAAGTTGTCTATCCTACCATACCAAGTCTTAGGAGCTTGCTTCAAGCCATACAAGGCTTTCTTCAACTTGCACACATATGACTCCTTGTCATGTGTCTCAAAACCAAGTGGTTTCTCCACATACACTTCCTCTTTGACTACACCATTCAAGAAAGCTATCTTGACATCCATCTGGTGTATCTTCCACTTCATCACTGTAGCCAGAGCAAGTACTGTTCTGATGGAAGTGTATCTGGATATAGGTGCAAAAGTCTCTTCATAATCTATTCCCTCTTTCTGGGAGAAGCCACGAGCTACAAACCTCGCCTTGTATTTCTCTATGCTACCATCTGCAGCATGCTTGATTTTATAGATACACATGGAAGTCACAACAAACTTCCCTTCTGGTCTTGGGACCACATCCCAAACATCATTCTTCATGATCGATTGGTATTCCTCGACCATGGCATCCTTCCATTCTTTCTTTTCCGCTGCCTCTTCATAACTGGAAGGTTCTTTGTTCATAATGTCATAGAGCAAGGAAACATAGCTAGTGTGTGACCTTGTCCTTTTCCTTTCTCTGTGTTCCTCTTCTGGAATACCATAGCTTTATGCATCTTGGATGAGCTCTCTAGCCCATGCAGGTTTCCTCTTGTGAGAGTTCTTCTCATAGGGTGGATCTACAGGTTCTTTTGGATCTTCAATTTCATGATCTTCTTCTGGAATTGCTTCATTCATAGTGGTGTCTTGAATTCTGGTTACCCTTGGTTCTTCATTGTCTTCAACATGTGTCTTCATTGATTTGATGTATGCTAAGTCTTCATCAAATGTTACATCCCTGCTGATGTCAATCTTCTTGAACCCTGGAAAGTAGATTCTGTAAGCCTTCGAGCTTTCACTGTAACCCACAAAGATTCCCTTCTTTCCTAAAGGATCTATCTTTTTCCTCTTTTCCTTTGGAATGTGTGTGTATACAAGACAACCAAATATCCTGAGATGGATAACTTCAGGTTTCTTACCAGAGAAGACTTCTTCTGGTGTCTTGTTGTCAAGTATCTTGTGAGGTGTTCTATTATACACATATACAGTTGTCCTGGCTGCTTCTGCCCATAGGTGCATAGGCAATTCCTGGTCATGAAGCATTGACTGTGCCGCTTCCATGATTGTTCTATTCTTTCTTTCTGCAACTCCATTCTGTTGTGGACTGTAAGGAGTAGTCAACTCCCTCTTAATCCTTGAATCACTGCATAACTTCTTGAAGTCTCCTGAAGTGAATTCTCTGCCATTATCGAATCTGAAGGTCTTGATCTTCTTATCAGTTTGATTTTCTATCAAGTCTTTGAATTCCTTGAACTTATCAAACACTTCATATTTATTCTTCAAGAAATAAACCCAAGTCTTCCGAGAGAAATCATCAATGAAGGAAGCATAGTATACATATCCACTCAGAGAACTGGATGACATTGGACTGCATACATCGGAGTGGATAATCTCCAAGATTCCTTTTGCTTTGCTTTCACTGCTTGGAAATGCCTTCTTTGTGTTCTTTCCTTTTGCACACCCTTTGCAAATACCTTTATGCTTTGGATGGATTTCAGGAAGACCTTCTACAACTTTGCTTGCAATTGGTAGTGCTCTATAGTGCATGTGTGCAAGCCTTCTATGCCAAAGTTCACTTGGCTCCATGGACTCATGTACCATGGCATGTTCAGGTTGTCCCTTCAATTTGTACAATCCTCCCTCTTGCTCTCCAATCACTACTGCATCATCTAGTGTCTTACCCTTTGGCCACATGATTACTTGGACATCTATAAATGCAACTCTCATTCCCTTTGCATCCAAAGATGATATGGAGAGAATATTCTTCTTAAGTCCTGGTACATATAAAACATCTTTCATTTTCAAAGACTTCCCATATTCTAACTTGTAGGAGGCTTCACCACTTCCTTTTGTAGGATATTGATAGTCATCCCCAAGTTTCACCTTATGGGGTGACTCATTGTAACGTCCCCTTCCATCATTCCCGTGCAAGGAAGGAAACGTTAAAAACACATGGGCTTATTGCAGACTTAGCCCCAATAATTTTTGCCCATAAATTCCTAACAATTTAAAAACTTCTATATGCAGATTCGTCTCAATATAAACACAGCGGAATGAACATACTAGCAAGCACACAAATAGACAGTAATTGCATAACATATTTATCACAGCAGAGAATGATTCAACATAAAGAAGACCCAATCTCATTCATATGCAATGCATGGATTCCATACTAAGACAATTAATTCATTTCATTAAACATGGACAATTTAACATATTGCAGAACACAAAATGCGAATAATTTATAATACACAGAACACTTATCTTGAGAAGTTGATGTCCAACGACTGGCTACGTGAAGGCAACGCTCCTCCCAACCGTAGATCTCTATCCAACCTATATTCCTTCAGCTGAGAGATCACCCCCGAGCTGGGATGTGTATCCACTAAGGAGGACTAGCTGGGTTCACTCACAGCCATGGTTTCAGTCAAGCATCCAAGAAGATAGAGGAGGGTAACGCTAAGCCAGTGAGCTCAACCACAGAGCTACAGGCCTCTCAAGTGAGTTCAACAGTCAGGCACCCACATTACCTACTACATCCAACACAAGGAAGATCCCCTTCTCTGTTACACAGTCCCTCAGGAAACTCTTCCCTCCAGTGCTCTTCAGGATGGGCATAGAAAGGTCCAGCTGTTAATCCTTGAGATCCTAGCCTTCACTGGGTTTATCAAGCACACCCAACCTTTGCATAGTCATTCCCAACTTGATTTCTCACCATCCTGCTCACCAAGTAGCTCAAATCCGTCACTCGTTTTCTGGGCTGCAAAAACTGGGTTATCCTACTGATTTCGGGGTAGCTAGTGCTCCAGAATTCGCCCCAAGGTTCATGCCAATGGATTCCCCATTGGATTTCACTGTCCAATGCCAAATCTGGGCGTTTTTGGTCTTTCAAAATCTGGGTTCTCTCAAGGTCGCGATTTCTGGTTTCCTCACTGCTGGCACTCGTTTCTTTGGATGGGAATGATGCTAGCTACCTCCACCATGGAATGGGGTGAGAATGAAGCAACCTCCTATGAGGTTGAGTGACTTCTTGCCCAAGCAAATAGAGCCCATGACTACCCATACAAATTTCAGGGCTGCCCATGCTCCATTGAAGCCATGGGATGAAATCTCAACCACCTCCTTACAACAGTCATAAATGTCACCTAGGGAAGTCAATGGGTTCTCATAATGACAAATGGCAGCCTAGGGTTTAGTCCCATAGCCCCCTCACCACTCCCTAGTGGATACACGTGGCCCCTTCTCATTCGTTGCCTCCATAGCCAGTTTTGGTATTTTATTTCAATATTAAATATTTACATCAATTTACAATATCCCATGGCTTAATAGCACGTGGGTAACAAAATATCAGCGTGTCTAATTTAAAATAAAGTCCGAGCATAAACTAGCGGGGCCTTGGCCTTGAGCTCCATGCTAGGGAAACATACAACGTGTGTATACAATATTTACATTAGAACCAATATTTCCTAAGGGTCCAAATTGGGGTATTACACTCATGTTCAGATAGGTCTACAAAGGATTCTTTAAATCCCTTCATGTGTTTGGAAGCCCCACTATCAATAAGCCAATCATCACATCCATGTGAGATAGTACCCGTGAGAGTAGATATCAGCACATATTCTTCCTCACTTGAAGAATCTTCACTTTCTTCCCTTTTCGTCTTCTTGGGAGGTTCATCATCCTCAGTAGCATGAGCATGATATATTTTCTTGTTGCTCTTCTTCTTGTTGATGTGATTGTTCCTTTTGTTCTTGGGACAATCTGAAGCAAAGTGTCTTATCTCATCACAAGTGAAGCATCAAACATGAGAGAGATCTTTCTTCTTATGATGGAAGTGAGAATGTTTCTTGTTGTGCGATTTCTCCCTCTTAAACTTACTTCCTTTAGTGTGTGCTGTGAGGGCTTGATATTCACTTCCCATATTTTCTTCTCGGGGCATAAGCCTAGCTTCTTCTTGTGAACATTCATCCCAAAGTCTACTGAAAGAGATCAATTTATTTCTTGCACAGATTCCTTGGATGAAGGAGTCCCATGACCTAGGTAGGCCATTCAATGTGGTCATGACAATTTCTATATTCTCCACTACTTCATCCACAAATTCAATTTGTTCCTTGATTTGAGAGACTTTAGTAAAGTAGGATTGGATGGTCTCTCCATTCTGTATCTTTACCCCTTTCAATTGGTTCCGCAGAGTCATCTTTCGATTTATGTTCTTTCCTTCAAACAATTTGGTCAAAGAGTCAAACATCTCTTTAGGTGTCTTTAGGAAAAACACATGGGGAATGAGATGGTCTTTGATGGAATCAACAATGATTCTCTTGGCTTTAACCAAGTTCTTCTTGTGTAAGGCCATAAGCCTCTTCTCCCTCTGGAATTGGAACTTCTTCACTTATGTAAGTGTCCAACTCATTCTCTTCTAGGATTAACCCAATCCTATACTTCCAGGCTCGGAAGTTATCAGCTCCTTCAAGCTTATCCTCAAGCTTGGTGTGGTGAGACATCTTAAAGAGTACTTCAAATGGAAATAGAAATTTTTAGGTCTTACCACTTGATTTGCTGAAAACTGGATCTAGAGCTAGATTAGGGTTTGTCAGAGAAACCCTAAAAATTCAAACTTTGAATTTCAAATTTCTGAAAGGATAGAAAGATGCGCCTTGCTGAGCTGGTCAAGCTGGTATACTCTGATTTTGAGATCTGCAAAATTTAGCCCCTGAAAATTGCCTTTGAAACTTCCGGATTCAATGGATAGGACCCTAAACTAGGGTTTGATTTTACCGGAGCTTCACCTAACCAAAAAGTTCGATCTTGTGCTCTAAACTTTGATTTTTCTGACAAGCTTCCAGCCGTGGTCTTGGATTCCAAAAATTCCAACTTTCTATGAAACCCTAATTTCCTGCAGCAGTGATGGGCCTTCCCGCAGCAGTGACGGGCCAAAAACTGAAAATGCTCAGAATTGAATTCTGTCTCGACAGAAAGATGCGCCCTTGCTAGGAGAGTCAATCTAGCCTCCTTCCTTTGATTATCTGTGGATAGAAACCCAAAAATTAAGAAGCCCTAGCTTCTGCAGCTGCACAGTGCCTTCTTCTTAGGTCATCTATGATACCATGTTAATTTTTCGATAATTTCATTCAATATTATCTAGGATCACTAAGAGAATAACATGTACAACATATCAATCATAAACACAAGATACAATAGACACAAAGTTTCCTCAGGGAAAACCAAGAAGGTGAAAAACCCCGCAACTTCCTCAAAGATAGAATAAGCCACAAACCAAGATCACAATGATCAAACCCAAAGAGATGTCTCTAGCAGATACTCCTCCTCGTCCACTTGTGCGCCACTTTCTCTCTTAGCTATGTGAGCTTGAGAAGTGAGTGAATGAATAGAATGAGAGAGGAACACCCTCTATTTATACATTGACTTGACCTGCCAATAAACTAACAGGGCTGACTTGCTAATGAAGTCTAATAACCCAACCACATGACCTAACTAGGGCCGACCCCACACTGGTGGTCTAATAACCCATCAATACAAATGACGACACTTACAATGTAACTTGCGACACTTTCAAATACAAATGACGACACTTCCAATCAGAGGAATACTACATCTCTGTTGGATATACAATAAAGTACAAATGTAATATACAAGTGAATATCTTCCGAAGTTACAAATACATCAACACTCAGGAAGCCTGGATCCAGAAGAATTGATAGACTAGTTCAGATAGATGGAGAAATAATTCAACATAGAGCAGATTGAGGATCCTAAACGGGTTAAAAATGCATGTTTGAGGTTGAAGGGTCATGCCTTATTGTGGTGGGACAATGTACAAGATGACAAAGTCAATAAAGGCAAGGATAAAATCAAGTCTTGGGATAGGATGGTTTCCAAGCTAAAGGGGAAGTTCTTGTTTGGTGACTATGTGATTTCCTTGTTCAAGAAGTTGCAAAAATTACGACAGAAAGAGATGACCGTGAAAGAGTACACGGAATATTTCTATAGTCTGTCGATTCGTTCGGGTCAAACTGACGAAGGAGAAGAAGCTATCGCGAGATATGTAAATGGATTGAAGTATGCCATACCGGACGAGTTGAGCCTGTCAAGGTTCAGAGCTGTTGGTGAAGCCTACTAGTTAACTCTGACGGCAGAAGAGAAAATGTTGAGGATAACTGCATCGTCCAGAAGGAGGATGACTGGTCAAGGTGCGAAGACTGTTTCCGTGAAAGGATAAAGTAGCGTAAACAAGAGAGAAGTCATCGAAGATAACCAACATGCGGAAGGGATATCGATCAGAGAGAAAAAGTGAAGAAATCGACAGGACGGTCGAGAGACCCACGATTGGGGTGCGTATGGTCGAACTGGTACAACAGAAAAGAAAGGAGCTGACAAACTGCAGTCTGTTATAAGTGTTGGGGTGTAGGACACAAGGTTTATGAATGCCCAGAGAATCTACACATGGCAGATGAGTCGAAACCCTGAGGTCGACGAGATGACCATGGCGACGAGAAGGCAGATTCAACACCAGACAATGGTGAGGATGGTCGAAGACAAGGTTGAAACATGATGGCCAGAAGAACGTTGGTTCAAGACGACCGACGCGACAAAAAGGAGACGACACAACAAAATTCTATCTTTCAGACTAGAGTGCTGATCGACGATAGGTATTGCAAGACCATATTCGATGGTCGCAATACGAAGAATCTTGTATTGACAGAGGTCATTGACAAGTTGGGTTTGAGATGTCGAGAACACCCAAATCCATATAAGATATCCTGGTTACAGAAGGGTCACCATGTGAAGGTAACCAGATAGTTCCTGATTAACTTCAAGGTCGGGAAGTTTGAAGACAATGTACTATGCGACATAATCCCAATGGACGCATGTCATCTATTGTTAGGATACCATGGCAGTATGATTGGAAGACGATCTATGATGGTCGATCCAACACAGTCACAGTGTGGAAAAATGGCACGCGGAAGACGCTAAAGCCAAAGCAGGAGGAGCAAGCCGACTGCAAGGAGGGTGAAAGAAACTATTGGGAGAAGTGAGTGCTGATGTGCTCAGCCAAGCAATTCCTTGCAGAGGAGGAGAAACAATCTAGATGTTTCACCATCATTCCAAAAGGACCATGTGTCGAGAGGTCGACAATGGGGAAGATTCCAGTTGGAGATATGCTCGACGAGTTTCAGAGTATAGTAGTCGAGGAAGCATCAACGGGATTGCCACCGACGATAAGCATATCCCATCAGATCGAATTGATTCCAGTATCGAGTTTTCAAAACAAGGCACCTCACAGAATGACTCCGGAAGAGGGTCAAGAACTCAATTGAAAAGTCCAGGAGTTGTTGGACAGTGGATTGATCAAAGAGAGTCTGAGCCCGTGTGCGGGTACCAACTGTACTAGCACTGAAGAAGGGTGGAGAATGGAGGATGTGTACAGAATCCAGATCCATCAACAAAATCATGATCAAGTACTGGTTTCCATTGTTGAAATATTGTAACTTCTAAGAATATTATATTGTGTACTTTCTTATTCCATAGATGTTTCATTCCTCCAACGGGACTTTGTTGTATATCCGGAGATGTTTATTCCTCCGTGGAGATTGTGGTAACTTGGGTTATTAGAATTCCCTAGTGGGGTTGGCCCTATATGTGTTATGTGGGTAAAAGGGTTATTAGACCACCCTAGAGGGGTCGGCCCAGTCAACATTATGTAAAGTGATTAAGTTGGGGCCGACCTAGTTAATGTAAAAAACAAGTCGGAGTTGTGTATAAATAGAGGAGGTGTGTTCCTCATTTAACACACTCACTCATTATTCACTCACTTGTGAATGGCGCATATGTGAGAGAGAGATCTGCTATGAAGGATAAGGAGCTCATGTTTGGGATTACATCTTTTGTATTGTTGATCATCTATATTGAGGAAGCTTTGCTGGGTTTTCTACCCCATGAGGGTTTCCCAGGATAAATCCGTGTCTCTTGTGTTTATGCTGTGCTTGTTGTTCTTTCAGCGATCTTGTATATGCTATTGTTGTGAAATGAAATGCAATGATGATATTTTTTGTCTCATCATATTAAATATTAACATGGTATCATAGCTAGCATGAAGGAAGGAAATGTATGGCACTTACAACACTTGTCCCACTTGCGACAATTTGCAAGTTAGGGTTTTGTATAGCAAAAACCAGTCATCATGGAACTTTCGCTATAAATACATTTTGGTGAAGGTTCAGGATCTGAAAATTCTACAGGTCGTAGATAACATCCCCCTGTACCTTGTGTCGAAAGGAAAGATTCATATTCGTTGTACTTTGTGATTTATGATCAATACAAGTTAGGGTTTTTGCCTATTCCAGATCTCAGTCATAAACATGTGACCTAGGAAAAAAGGTCATATCCCGGGATAGGAAGATCCAAATTAAATTTAGTAAAAAGTGACAGGTAGTGCACAGACTGTACTTTCAAAGGTCCTCTTTTTAGAGGCCGAAGTTGAACCAGTGACACGTGGCACGCCGTAGAAGTTTGCTCTCCTGTTTTATCCCATAAACAGGCCACGTTGCGACACTTGGCATAGATCTCTCTCTCAGTGAATCCAATTGAGGTCAGACATGTGGGGTTGGAAAGATGACAGGTCAAGCTACCACAGGCCAAAGTTTTAGACCTTGTGGATTCGTAATTTCAGAGATGCACCAGAAACAATCAGGTGCATATTTCTGTCAAAACATAATTGGATTTTGAGCACCTTCATTCTTCGCTTGTCACTGCTGCGGGAATTTAGGGCTTCGAAAAAAGTTGGAATTTGTGGAATCGGAGTCCACGGATGAATGATCCTCATCAAAATAAAAATTTAGAGACCAAGATCTAATTTTTTGGTTGGGAAGAATGTTGGGCTTGATCAAACCCTAGTTCGGGATTTTGATCGGAAAGGTGAAAAAATTAGGGCTTTTGCAAAAGTTGGAATTTTTGAAATCTGTGACCACGGCTGGAAGCTCCTCATAAAAATCAAAGTTTAGAACACAATATCGAACCTTTTGGATGGGAAGAAGACCAGGCTTTATCAAACCCTAGTTCGGGATCCTGTCTAGAAGATCCAGAAGTTTCAAAGGAAATTTTGATGGGTCAAATTTTGCAGTTTTCAAAATTGAAATATACCAACTTGATCAGCTCAGCAAGCCACATATTTCCATCCATTTAGAAGTTTGAAATTTAAAATTTTAATTTTTAGGGTTTCTCTGACAAACTCTAATCCAACTACAGATCTAGTTTCAGCAAATCAAAGTGGATTGGGTTAATCCTAGAAGAGATTGAATTGGACACCTGCATAAGTGAAGAAGTTCCAGTTCCAGAGGGAGATGAGGCTAAGGTCTTACATAAGAAGACTACAAGAAATCTCAGCAGGTATGACTTGAGGAGATACAGGTATATGTTTTGAAATTTGTTCATGATTAAGTTTATGATATGTTTGTCTCCATATTATTGAGGTTAGTACAATCTTGATTAATTTTAGACTTGTCTTATCACCCTAGTAAAAGTATGAATGCATGATAGAAGACATTCACTGATTAGGGTTATGGAACTTATAATTGTACTAATGCACTGTGGTGTTGTATGAGGTTGATGTTGTCCGCTAACATGAAAGGTACATCAAGAAAGTATGACCATGGTGACATGAAGAAAACGACTCATCCATAGTCATGGATCACATAGAAGCTCTTCTTACGAGGTATGTATGACTTTCTTCTACTATGCTTAACCTATGAGATATGCAGGTTCTAGCACAAGGTCTCTAAATCATTGAAGAGAACAAAGAAGATATTGTTTGGGTATGTTAAGACATAACCAAGCTTGATAATCTAGGTATGTTTTCCTATATCAAGTTAGAATCCTACTTTGTGTTAGGATCTTAGGTAAGTATACATGTGTATGAAGATCATGACCATACATACTTAATATTATTTAGAATCATAATGTTTTGATAGTATTGAGACTATACTAATGAATGTATGATTATGTATGAGATCATGAGGATGACACTAGTGCACACTTGAGCATGCATAGTGGTCCAGGATGGATAGAAGTTCAAAGAATTATAATCATGATGCTATCATAAAGATCAAGAGGGAGGAAACCACACAAACATAAAAGATAAGTATTTGAGTTGTTATTTGAATCTCTGAATAGTTAATGATATTGCTCGTAATAGTTGTATGCATATTTGTATTCCTAGAATATATCATGCATAGTGTAAACTTTCATATAGCATTGAATAATATACTACTAATATGTATATTATGAGTAAGTTGGACAAAAAGTTCCATTGTTGTTTATCTAGAATGAAACCTCTTTGCTGACATGCTAAGAGCTGTGCACGCTCTTGATAATATGTTCTGGTAGAGATGGAAGGCATCTAGATAACCACTGTATGCATATAGAATATGGAAAAGTGTTGTGCCAAAGTATTGGTCAAGATAGTTGCATAACTATGTGAATCATATCTGTATGCATAATAGTTTATCACTTCAACATGATTTGATGATTATGAAGTATTACTAATCATAAAATTAACTTTGATTTGTAGGAAAGAACATGAAGAATGATGAACACGAAACAAGTGGTGGATGTTCAAACAAGAAGACTTACAAATCAAACATACTATAGAAGAATCGTGGCTAGAAGATTCTCTTAGAAAGAGGAAGAGGATCATGA
This sequence comes from Larix kaempferi, assembly GCA_027924585.1. Taxonomy (NCBI): domain Eukaryota; kingdom Viridiplantae; phylum Streptophyta; class Pinopsida; order Pinales; family Pinaceae; genus Larix; species Larix kaempferi. The sequence continues at coordinate 26,645,722 of BSBM01000910.1, forward strand.
TGAGATGTTTGCTCCAAGTGGCTAGATAAAGACCATTCTCTTAATGGTGAAATTGAAGAAAGCTCTATACGGGCACCCAGGATCGATAGTCATTTGATGAGTTTAATGATCACCATGGGTGATGCAGATTTCAACCTTTGCTACAAGGTTGAAGATGGTGTCTATATACAGATGACATTATTCTCTTAGATGGATGCAAGAAGGAACTCACCACAAAGTTCGAATGACCTTGAGGCTCATATCAGTAGACCCATCTGACGGGAGATGGCACGGATAGATATGCAGAAGATCACTAAATGCAGAGTGTGAATGATGTTCAGTCACAGAGGGAGAATTGATAGCTTCTTGACAAGATTGGGATTTACCAAAAGTAAAGTTGATCCTAACCTTTACCTTAAGGTTATGGATGATGAACATGTCATACTATTACTATATGTGGATGATCTCTTTCTGACAGGGAATGAGAAATAGATCATGGAAAGAAAGAAGAAGCTAGCTATAGAATTTGAGATGAAAGATATCGGATTGATGTGTTACTTCCTAGATCCGGAAGTATGGCAAGGCCCAGAAGGAATCAACCAGGGAAAGTATTTGATATGTTGGAATGAAAAACCATGGCCACTCTCATGGGTTCCGACTTGAAGCTATTAGTTGATGACTCATCAGAGTTAGTGGATGTAACTATGTACAGACAGATTATTGGGTCATTGATGTATCTAACGAATACCAAGCCAACTATATGCTTTGATGTGAACACCTTGAGTCAGTATCTAGTGGAACCTAGGCATGTTCACTTGATAGCTGCAAAGCATGTGATGAGGTACCTAAAGGGTACGATAGACTTTGGTCTATGTTGGAGATCATGACTTCAGATTGTATGGCTACACAGATGTTGATTGGGAAGGAAGTGTATCAGACAGGAAGAGCACATCAGGCGGATGTTATTGTCTGGGATCTGCCATGATCTCGTGGTTTAGCGGGAAGAAGTCTAGTGTGGCTCTCAGCACAGCTGAAGCGGAATATATAGCTGCTTGCTCTGCTAGTTGGGAAGCGATATAGCTTCGGAAGTTGTTATCAGGACTATTTGACTTAGATATGGACCCCGCTGTGATCATGTGTGACAACCAGAGTTGTATCAAGATGACATAGAAGCCAGTGTTCCATGATAAGTCAAAGCACATAGAGATACGATATTTCTATATACGGGATATGGTGCAGAAAGGAGCTATAAATATCGAGTATGTGAGCACTGACGAACAAGTTGCTGATGTATTGACAAAACCTCTGTCTCGAGTAAAGTTTGAGTATTGTCGAGACAAGCTTGGTTTATTTCAGAAGGACCCTCCTCGAAAGGGGGAGTGGCATGGTCGATGATGTGGATACTTGTATCGATGATGAGGATACATGTATCGATGATGAGGTTACCTGTTCCGATGATGAGGTTATCTGTCCCGACGATGAGGTCGATGATATCAACGATAAGGTTGAGAAGTGGTCCCTAGTAGACGAGAGGGATTGTATCATCCCTGGACTTCGGTCCATGAATTGATCCGTAGACATATGTCTCCGAGAAGTGGTCCCTAGTGGACGAGAGGGATTGTATCATCCCCGGACTTCGGTCCTTGAATTCATCTGTAGACTCTTGTCTTCGAGAAAGATGTTGGTGAATGATGTAATGTGCACTCCTGGACTGCTCAACATTGCAGTAGGTGATCATTCACAAAACTTGTAATGATGTAATGTTCGCTCCTTGATTAGCAAGTGATCATTCATAGGATGTAAATCCTAGATCCGATCTAGTTCACACCCCAGTTGAAATAACACTGGCTCTGTGGTTGACTGGAATGATGTAATGTTCACTCCTGGACTGCTTAGTGTAGCAGCAAGTGATCATTCAGGTCCTGTAATGATGTAATGTTTGCTCCTGGACCGCTCAACGCAACAACAAGTGATCATTCATAGGTGGTAAAATCCTAGATTTAATCTAGGTCACATCCAGTATGAAAAAGGACTGGCACTGTGGTCGATATTGAATCGTCCCTAGACATGAGAGATGTATTAAAGTGATAAGGATTGATCATCTTGTAAGTAGATCGGGATTGCATCGTCCCTAGACATGAGAGGTGTCTTAAAGTGAGAAGGATTGATCATCCTGTAAGCAGATCGGGACTGCATCATCCCCGAACATTTGGTTCAAAATGTACGTGATAGGACTGCATCGTCCCTGAACGTTTGGTTCAAAATGCATGTGATAGGATTGTATCATCCTTGGACTTATGTCCTAAAGTGAGCGGGATTGATCATCCTGTAATTGGATCTTGTACATTGTAGAGTATACTGCTATGTTGATTTTGTTGATTGAGAGGATCCAGATGTTGATCATGATGGTTTAGATGATGATGTTGTTGATCGTGATGGTCTAGATGACGATGCTGTTGATTGTGACGGTCTAGATGACGATGTTGTTGATCGTGATGGTCTAGATGACGATGCTGTTGATCGTGATGGTCTAGATGACGATGTTGTTGATTGTGATGGTCTAGATGACGATGCTGTTGATTGTGATGATCTAGATGATGATGTTGTTGATCGTGAGGATCCAGATGATGATGTTGATCGGTAGATCCAGATGATGATGTTGTAGCTGATCGAGTGCTGCAGAAGATGAAGACTCAATACTGACGATGCTGATGTTTCAGTATTGATTATGTTCCAGTAACTGAATGAGTTACTGATGATGATGTATAAAGAAAGCTTCCAATGATTTATAGATGTATCATGTAGTTGATGACTCCTTGCTCGTGTAGATTTTGTTATAATATACTTCTCATTAAGGGGGAGTGTTGAAATATTGTAACTTCCAAGAATATTATATTGTGTACTTTATTATTCCGGAGATGTTTCATTCCTCCGACGGGACTTTGTTGTATATCTAGAGATGTTTATTCCTCCGTGGAGATTGCGGTAACTTGGGTTATTAGAATTCCCTAGTGGGGTCGGTCCTGTATGTGTTATGTGGGTAAAAGGGTTATTAGACCACCCTAGAGGGGTCGACCCAGTCAGCATTATGTAAAGTGATTAAGTTGGGGCCGACCTAGTTAATGTAAAAGACAAGTCGGAGTTGTGTATAAATAGATGAGGTGTGTTCCTCATTTAACACACTCACTCATTATTCACTCACTTGTGAATGGCGCATAGGTGAGAGAGAGATATGATATGAAGGACAAGGAGATCATGTTTGGGATTACATCTTTTGTATTGTTGATCATCTATATTGAGGAAGCTTTGCTGGGTTTTCTACCCCATGAGGGTTTCCCAGGTTAAATCCGTGTTTCTTGTGTTTATGCTATGCTTGTTGTTCTTTCAGTGATCCTGTATATTCTATTGTTGTGAAATGAAATGCAATGCTGATATTGTCTGTCTTAGCATATTAAATCTTAACATCCATTTCCGAGAATGGACGACTTGATGGATTGATTGAGTGGAGCAAGATACATCACCAAGATCGACCTGAAAAGTGGTTATCACCAAATCAGGGTCAGAGAGGGCGATGAATGGAAATCAACTTTCAAGACGAAGGAAGGACTATAGGAGTGGTTAGTCATGCCATTCGAATGACTAATGCACCCATTACGTTCATGACGTTGATGAATGAAGTATTGAATCCATTCTTGGGAAAGTTCATCATAGTGTATCTAGACGACATCCTGATATTTAGTCGAACCAAGGTTGAACACTTAGAGCACATTCGACAAGTATTGCAGAAATTGTAGGACAAGCTAATGGTGAACCTGCAAAAGTGTTTCTTCATGAAGGAAGAACTGGTGTACTTGGGATTTGTAATTTCAGGTAAAGGGTTAGTGATGGACCCAGAAAAGGTGGAGGCTATATTGGAGTGGCTGGAACCGACGAGCACGACAAGAGTGTGAAGTTTCCATGGACTTGCTAGTTTCTACAGGGAATTCATCAGAGGATTCAGTCGTATATGTAAACCGTTGACAGAGTCCATGAAGAAAGGGGACTTCAAATGGACGGAAGCTTACCAGAGATATTTTGACAAGTTGAAGCAGAAGGTCACTGAGAGCCCAGTGTTAGCGTTACCATATTTTGACAATGTTTTCCAAGTCGATTGTGTCGCAAGTGGAATGGAAATTGGAGCAGTGTTGAGCCAGGAGGGCCGACCAATTGCATTCTTCAGTGAGAATTTGGATGAAGCGAAGAGGAAATATTTGGTCTATGACCAGGAGTTCTACGCCATTGTCCAAGCATTGAAGAAGTGGAGGAATTATTTGTTTCCCAAGGAATTTTTGTTGTACAAATACTACCAAGCACTGAGCTACTTGAATACTCAGTCAAAGTTGAACCAAAAACACATGAAGTGGGTCGAATTCCTGCAAGGATATACCTTCATGTTGAGACATAAGTCAGGCAAGTCGAACAAGGTTGCCGACGCGCTGAGTCGAAGAGTTGCACTGTTGAACCCGACGACGGTTCAGGCGATAGGAATAGATTCGGTGAAGATAGAGTATGAGACCGAAGGGGATTTCGCGAAAGCATGGAAGGTGAGTAGCGAACTATGGAGTGTCGACACAAATCCATACTTGGATTATTTTATCCAAGAGGGATACCTATTCAAGGAAACGTAGTTGTGTATCCCTAGAGGATCTGTAAGAGAGAACCTAATCCGAGAACTGCACAGTGGTAGATTAGCAGGTCATTTTGGCATCGACAAGACCAAGGCGTTGGTCAAAGAAAAGTATTATTGGCTAGGAATGACGACATATGTCAGAAAGTGGGTACGATAGTGTTGAGTTTTCCAGTTGGAAAAGGTAAGAAGTCAGAATACGGGGCTGTATGCACCATTAGCAGTGCCGAATACCCGATGGGAGCACCTAAGCATGGATTTTTTTCTAGTATTGCCGAAGATGCAGCAAGGAAACAAGTCAATCTTTGTTGTAGTCGACAAATTTTTGAAGATGGCACACTTTATTTCTTGTCGGAAGACAAGTGACGCCACAAGAATTGCTGTACTATTCTTCAAGGAGATAGTAAGATTGCATGGGTTTCCGAAGAGTATCACGTCGGACAGAGATACCAAGTTTGTGGGGAATTTCTGGAGAACCCTATGGAAGAAACTGGACACGAAGTTGCATTTTAGCTCGACATATCATCCGCAAAAAGATGGACATATCGAGGTTGTGAAAAAAAGTTTGGGAAACCTTTTGAGATGTTTGACAGTCGACAGACCCAAGAAGTGGGAGAATGTGTTGGCGCAAGCAGAGTTTGCGTACAACAAATATGTGAATCAGTCGATAGGTATGAGCCCATTCCAAATTGTTCAAGGACGAATCCCACATGGAGTGGTGGATTTGGTCAGGAAACCGACAGAAATTAGGAAGAATGCAGATGCAAATCATTTGCAGAGCATATGAAGGAAGTGAATGAAGATGTGCGCAAGCACATTGAAAAGAGCAATGTAGCATACAAGTTGAGAGCCGACATGAAAAAGAGGCTACAATCGTTCAACGAAGGAGACTTAGTCTATGCGCACTTGCGGAAGGAGAGATTTCTGATAGGAATGTATAACAAGCTAAAGCTGAAGAAGATTGGACCATGTAAGATCTTGAAGAAGATTTCAGACAACGGTTATCTATTGGAGCTGTCGAAAGACTTGACAATTTCACCTACGTTCAATGTCTCAGATCTGTACAAGTATGAGGAAGGTTTAACAAGAAGCATCGCAGAAGTATTAGACATCGACTAGACAATGCAGATTCTAGGTCGACACGACAAGGAGGAAATGGTCGAAATGTTGGACAAACGCGAAGTCGGACGCATGCAAAGGTCACAGAAGAAAGAATATTTAGTCCGATGGAGAGATGGTGAAGTCAAGGAGGTGACATGGATTTCAGAAGAGGAATTCATGAGACTAACAGAGCAGTTGAGTTCTTTTTCACCTGGGGAGTCTGATGTAGGAGCATAAGGGCCTAGGAAAAACCGTCGAAGTTGATTGACAGAAGGAGGCCAACCAGGAGGAGTGCCAATGACCACTGGCACGAAGTAAAACTATATGTCGAAGCTAGGAACTTGAGTAGAATTTGTCAATATGCGGTCGAAAGGAGTAAGAGTTCGGGAGTCGACAAGTTTTATGTCGAAAAACGATAGGAAACAGTGAAGGCGCGAAGGTCGACATGTGGTCGAATGATGAAACTGACAGAAGCAGCGAAGGCCAAGTGTGGAGGACAGGGTGGAATGAAAGGCATGGAAGCAGAGTAAAGCCGAAAAGACAATAAATGTCGAGGGATTACGAAGTGCAGTATGTTCGAGGAAGGACATGGGACCGACAACTGTCACAGAGTCAGAGAAGCGTAAGAGTCAAGGTGAAGTACTTAGCATCCATTCGATGTTGTTGAGGAAGTTAAAGGCAGTTATGAAGGTGGTTGGGATCATGACATATGTCACCACATGCAGGGGTTGTGCTTTACGACCAGAGGGCATTGACAACTGTAGGTCTATAGGATCCAGGATAATTCGACGGACAGAGGAAAGGACATATCGGGGAACGAAGTGAGCCTCGGGAAGAGCAACAACAGGGTAGAAGAGAAGTGTGAAGGCACAGAGGAAGGGATCCTATCCATTTCTCATTGTTCACCAAAGAACCAGGAGAGGGATACGATCGTACACAGCCGAGAACACACTTAGAGACAGAGTTTCAGTTCTGTATATTGTACCAGGCTAAGGTCAACTAGTTTCATAGTTTACTTTGTATTTATCATTGTAACTGATTCAGTTTAATAGAAGATGCCTACTTCTAAAATTCAGTGCACGACCAGTATTTGTGAGCACCTGTGTGTTGTTGTGTGTCATAGTTAAGCAAGAGGCCCCTTGTCGGGACCGCCCTTGCGCTAGATTCTACGGGAGAGGTGTGCCTTGGAAAGAAATCATGGTTAAACAAGCTACCCAAATGATTTAAGCCGAAGTTGTTTTTACTTCCAAGGTTGTCATAGTGCTCGTAAATGATAGCACAAGAAGAATTATTGGCATAGATTTCAACATTTGAAATGAAGATACCAAAACTAACTAAAACTGCAAAATCAAACAACAACACAAATAATCCCAAAATTGCCATGCAAAATTACTGTCGATCACAATTACCAACTACACAAGATCTTGCAATAGAAATCACAAAATGCAACAGGATCTTCCAATTATAGACCTAACATTTGAAATGATCGAATTACATCACACATAAATAAATCAAATAAATAAGAGGCCGCAAAGTCTTACAACATTACCAAGGGGCACAACAATGAGAAAAGTGGGATTCCTCCTTGATGACTCACTCCCTTATATCTTTGTCCGCTAGCAGGGCAGTGTTGGTTGTGGAGCCTGATCTTCTCGATTCAGAGATTTTTTTTTAAGCCGTGTTTGTACTCCAGTTTTATATGTTGTGCAGGTGGACTGTACACTCATCCTAGGGGGGGCATCTCCTCCGAGAAAGGGGGTTCGGGGGAAAATCCCCTTTTTGGGTTTTTTGTTGGCCAACAGTTTATGGGCACATGGTATTGGGTATCTAGTAGTATTTTCCTATGGTAATTCCCCTTTAAAAAGAATACATTTTAATATGGTTGATGTATTGTAGCATTGTAAATATCTCTATGATCGTGTAAGAGATACTGAGAGAGAGTGAAGAGGAAGTTGCAGCAAATGTGTTGTAGGTTGTATCCCTTCATTTGTTGGATGGTATAAAATAAGGATTGACAATTTCTGTTTGGATGTAGACCATCTTGGGCGAACCATGTTATATTGGTGTCTCTCTTATATTGTGTTTACGTGATTTATATTTGCATCTTGTTTATTTTTATTGCTCTGCGATCCTGTTTTTCTAACAATTTGTATAAGAACCAAAGGTCTATTTGGAAAATAAAATCGTAGGAAAGAAGGGTTCCTAGTTCGAGTGGGACCAATGGCGGAAGAAGGAAAGTTTAAGGTCGATAAATTTAACGGCCAAAACTACTAGTTATGGAAGATGCAAATGGAGGAATATCTGTATAAGAAGGATCTATTCCTACCATTGGGAGGAAAAGAAAAACAACCAGTGACTATGAAGGACGAAGAATGGGAGGTTCTTGAAAGAAAGACACTAGGTGCAATGCAGCTGTGCCTGGATTTGTCGGTGGCTTTTAATATATCAAAAGAAAAGAAGACAAAGGGTCTGATGAGCGCATTGGGTAAGTTGTATGAAAAACCCTCGGCCTCCAACACGGTATTTCTAATGAAGTGTTTATTTAATAGGAAGATGTCAAAAGGTGGCTCTATTGCTGATCATTTAAATGAATTTAATACGATTACAAATCAACTAAGTTCCGTAAAAGTGAACTTTGATGATGAGGTTAGGGTTCTTTTTTTGTACTCCTAACCCTAACTTTTTTGTGTATATTTTTGCAAAATTTTTTCAAGGGTCTCGTGATGTTTTTTTTGTAGATCTATATATTTTTTTGGATTGTCCTCAAGGATATCTATCTTCCGGATGTGAGATCTGTTGTTTTCGTCCAAGTTTGGTAGATTTTTTTCAGGTTTCCTTTAGAGGCTTAATCGGCACTATTTTTCGGCCTCAAACTGGACACCCACGACTTTTTCTTCGCAGGAAGCGCGTGTAACTGCGAACCCGCGAGTAAATTTGTAGAACCGAGACATTTTATTTTACAGACCAACGCACCAGTGGATTGCTCTACTGTAAAGATGCGAGTAACCAACAACTGTTTTGTGCTGAACTCGCGAGTATCAGATCTACTCGCGAGTTTACTGTGGCAGACCCACGAGTGACTTTTCTTGGCATTTTTAAGGGGCCGTAAGTAAAGTTTGTTAAGATTTAATATGCCAAGACAAAAAATAGCAGCATTACATTCCATTTCACAACAATAGCATATACAGGATCACTGAAGAAACAACAAGCACAACATAAACACAAGAGACACAGATTTATCTTGGGAAACCCTCATGGGGTAGAAAACCCAGTAAAGCTTCCTCAATATAGATGACCAGCAATATACAAAGATGCAAACCCTGAGCATAAGCTCCTCCTTCTCCATATCAGACCTCTCCTCCACAAGTGCGCCACTCTCAAGTGAGTGAGTGTATGTCTAATGAGGAGTTCACCTCCTCTATTTATACTAACTCCCGACTGATCTTTTACACAGGACATGTAGGCTCGTATTTAACCATTGGGTTAAATACCCCACTACAACTGACTGGGCCGACCCCTCTAGGGTGGTCTAATAACCCTTTGACCCACATAACACATACAAGGCCGACCCCCACTAGGGAAGTCTAATAACCCGAGTTACCACATTCCGACGGAGGAATAAACATCTCCGGATATACAATAAGATCTTCACGGAGGAATGAAACATCTCCGTAATAATAAAGTACAATTATAATATTCTTTGAAGTTACAATATCTCAACAAAGTTTCTATTTTTTACTGTGTTTCTTCAAATCAAATCGATAAAGTGTACTCGTTTTCTGCTATTCATTTTTTCTCTTGTCATTTCTAGCATTTGGGTTTAATTTTTTTGTGAATATTTCTATCATTATGACTTCAGAAGTAGCTTCTGTTCCTGAACTTGTTGGTCCTAACTATATTGCATGGAAAATAAAAATGATTGATGTTCTCAGGAGTAAGAATCTATGGAGGATTGTTAATGGTGAACACAAAAAACCCGTTGATGCTAAAGATGTGGCTATATGGGAAGATAAATGTGATCAAGCAAGAGGGCTCATTGGTCAAACGGTTTCAGATAGTCTTTAGGTAAATATTGATGCAGAAGACAACCTGGTTGAGGTATGGAAAATTCTTGCTTCTTTATTGATAAATCTGATGATGTTTCTGCTTATTACCTTGAAAAGAAGATTTTTGAGCTAGATCCTACTAACTTTGAAAGAGTAGAATTATATCTTGCTGAAGTGAAAACTTTAATTGAAAAATTAAATAATCGTGGTAAATATTACAAGAAGACATAAACCGCTCTTATAATTCTTGTAGAATAAAAATTGCCATCTTGTTTTTACATGTTCATCCAAACTAGGGATAGGGCTCCTCAATTGTCTCAAAATACCACGAAACCCATTTTTGATGATTTTTGTAAAGGGTTGATTAATGAGCAAGAAAGGTTGATTGTTTTAGGACAAGTCTCATCTAATAAAGCTCTTATGGCACATAATACGAATCCTAAAAAAAGTTTTAATAATGCTAAAGGTTCTTGTTCAAATCATACTAATAAATTTGGTCATGCTTACAATGCACATCTTGAAAATAGTAAGAAGAAGAATGTGTATGATCCTTGTAAACATTGTGGTAAAACTAACCATCTTGAAAAGAATTGCTTTAAAGCGAAACGTTTAATGCCTAAGGCTAAAAAGAAAGGTTCTAATGAATCACAAGTAGCTTTATGTTCATCTATTGTTTCTTCTAGTAGTTCTTCTTCTAATGTGGAATGAATAATGGATTTTGGTGCTTCTAAACATATGACTGGTATTAATTCTTCTTTATTTACATCTTATGAAAATAATAAGTACACATATCAGAAAGTATCTATAGGTGATGGTAAAAAAATTTCCGTAATTGGTTCTGGTAATGTTAATGTTGCTAATGGTCAATTGCAAGATGTTTTTCATGTTGAACACATGCCCATCAACTTGCTTTCTATTTATCGTGCATGTAAAAAAGGATATAAATTTGAAGCTTGGCCTGATAAATATGTTCTTAAAGATATCAACCATAATTTTAAAGTAGTTTCTTCTGGTCCTGTTGATCCTACTGTCGGTTTATATAAATTTGTTGGTTTTAATTCAACTAAAAGACAAGCCTTTTATTCTTATGTTGCTCATGATGATGAACTAAGTAAATTATGGCATGAAAGATTGGGTCATTTGAATTACGGTAAAATGAAAACGTTAACTAAAATGGTACATGGCTTGCCTAATATTTCGTCTACTAGTGGTGTTTGTGAAGGTTGTGTACTTGGTAAACATCATAGAGAAATGTTTGATAAAGGTAAAGGTTGGCGTGCTAAAGAACCTTTGCAATTAATTCATAGTGGCATTTGTGGTCCTCTTGAAGTTCCTTCTATATCTCATGCAATCTATTTTCTTACTTTTATTGATTACTTTAGTAAAAAATCATGGATTTATTTCTTGAAAAATAATAGTGACACTTTTTCTAAGGTTAAAGCATTTAAATCCTTGGTTGAGAATGATTCTGGTAAAATGATTAAGACTTTGAGATCTGATAATGGGGGGGAGTCTGTTAAGAAAGAATTTGAATCTTTTTTTATATAAACATGGAATTCAACATCAAAAGACTATTACTTACACACCTCAACAAAATGGTGTTGCTGAAAGGAAAAACAAAACTTTATTTGAAATGGCTAGATGCATGCTTTGTTCTAAAGGATTACATAAGAAATTTTGGGCTGAAGCCATCAGTTGTGCTAACTTTATTTTAAACAGAGTTCCTACAAAAGTTGTTAAGCATGTTACCCCTGAAGAAAAATGGAATGGTAGAAAACTAAATATTAGTAACTTTAAGGTGTTTGGTTGTGAATGTTGGGCACATATTCCTGATGACAAGCAGAAAAAGTTAGAACCCAAGTATCACAAGTGTATATTCATTGGTTATGCCGAGGATTCCAAGGTTTACAAGTTATTTGATCCTTCTAATCAGAGTGTCATAATCCGAAGAGATGTTCAATTTACTGAAGTCTCTCCACCACTTGAGTCTATAGAACCTCATGTTACCCTGAATATTCCATTGTCTCATGTTACTCCTATATCTGTTACTCCTTCCGGTTTTGTGCCTGTTGTTGATCTTAGTTCATCATCTTCTTCAAGTGTTCCACTTGAATGCATCGAAGATCCTAAAGTGGCTTTTGTTCCTTATGTTCCTTCTAACCTTCTTGTTTGGGTCCAGAAAACTCTTGAATCTTCAGGTAGTGAGATCAATAATCCTTCCGATACTTGTAGAAATAGATCTAATTTTGCTCTTATGACCAAAGTTTTGGCCATAGACGATCCTACTTCTTATGCTCAAGCTAAGGGTAAACCTCATTGGGAACAAGCTATGTCTACTGAGTATGAATCTCTTATGAAGAAAAAGACTTGGTCTCTTGTTCCTCTTCCTTCAGGAAAGAATTTAGTTGGTTGTAAATGGGTTTATAAAACTAAGTTTACTGCAGAAGGACAGATTGAAAAATATAAAGCTATATTAGGTTCTAAAGGTTTTAATCAACTTGAAGGTATTGATTATAATGAAACTTTTGCTCTTGTTGCTAAAATGAATACAATAAGAACCATCTTATCTCTTGCTGCATATTATAAATGGGAAATACACCAAATGGATGTTAAAAGTGTTTTTTTAAATGGCGATCTTAATGAAGATATTTATATGCAAAAACCTCCTAGTTTTATTAATGTTGAATCAACTAGTTTAGTATGTAAATTACACAAGTATTTATATGGTATCAAACAAGCACCTAGGGATTGGTATGATAAAATTGATACTTATTTCTTGAATAATGGTTTTAAGCATTATATATCTTATTCAAATCTCTATGTTAAGAATTTTGGTGATAATATCCTCATTATTGTGTTATTTGTGGATGATATTATCATCACTAGCAACCAACTTGTTTTAATTCGAATTATGAAAAGGTGAACTTCAAAAGCAGTTTGAAATGACTGATCTCGGTATATTGCACTATTTCTTGGGTCTTCAAATCTGGCATATGGCAGATGGTATTCTTCTCTCTCAGCCGAAGTATGCTACAGACTTATTGGCTTGTTTCCATATGAGTGATTGTAAACCTGATCCTATGCCATTTCAATTTGTTGTAAAGTTAACTATTGAGTGTACTACTCCTCGTGTTGATGCTACTCTTTATCATCAGCTCATGGGCAGTTTGATATATATAACTTACAATAGACCAGATCTCTCTTTTTTCGTCAGTATGGTTTCTCGGTTCATGCAAAAATCTCATGAAAGTCATTGGCAGGAATCTAAGAGAATTCTGAGATATTTATAGGGGACATTGTACTATGGTGTCTTTTATTCGAGCAGTGTTACCGTTTCAATTTCTGGATATACAGATTCGGACTGGGCAGGTGACAGTTCTAATTGACGATCAACTGTTGGTTATCTATTTCAACTTGGTTCAGGTCCAATTTCTTGGTCCAACAAGAAGGCGAAGACTCTTCTTTATCTTCGTGTGAAGCAGAGTATAGAGCAGCCAAAGAAGTAGCTAAAGAAGTAGTTTGGTTACATCATGTTCTCACTGAGCTTGGTCTGGTTCTGAAATCGTCCACTATGTTGAAATGTGACAATCAGGGTGTAATTCAGCTTGCTTATAATCCGGTATATCACTCCAAGAAAAAACATCTCGACCTTAATTCTCATTACATTCGAGGTCTCGTCGTAGATGGTATTCTTTCTCTTGAGTATTGTCCTACCGAGCATCAGGCATCCGATATATTCACCAAATCCTTAACAATAGAAAAGTATGTGCATCTTCATTCCTTGCTTGGGATGAGGGAAGTTGTCATCAAGGGGGAGAAGTAATGACTCCTTCCTTCCTTAGTGTTAGTGAGAGATTTTCTCCCAGCCATTATTAAGGGGGAGTGTTGGAATATATTATATTCCTTGGAAGGTAATAATGTCTTTGAATTATGTCGGAAGTTATCCACAATCTTATGTAAAAGAGTAATACATTATATTCCATATTCATTATGGTAAAAGTATACTCTTGATATCCATTGTTATATAAAGAGATGTTATTATGGAGAATTATATTATCCCACATGCAATATGTGAGATTAATTCCTCCACATCTCTTGGTATATAATAGGGTCAAGGGATTCACGCCATCCATATAGTTGATAATTCCATCATACTATTACAACACATTGTATTGTGATCACAAGCTCTCTGCTATATTGTATTGGGGTTATTTGTAGTTTCTCTTTTGTAAGATTGAAGGAGATTTCTGGAGATAATAGAAGACAACCTTCCTGTGGACTTAGCCCAATTAGGTGAACCACGTATATATGGTGTATTCTTTTCCTTGTTCTCTTTTTGTTCTGATTTATGTAGATATCTTATTGATTGCTTAGATAGGTAAGCTAGTTTAGCTAGATCCATAACTCTAAAAAGAAGGGGATGCATATTCTCCACTCAAGGAAGTTGCTGCCAGATATCAAGCAGGTATGTTTGGAATTCTATGAGAAGTGTGTTTATGGAAAACAAAAGAGAGTCTGATTTATCAAGGTTGGGAAACATAAGAAGAGTTAAAAGTTAGAGCTTGTGCATACATATGTATGGGGATCGGCTCAGGTACAATATCTTGGTGGATCTCGTTATTATGTTACTTTTATTGACGATGCAACTAGAAAAAAATGGGTTTATTGCATTAGACATGTCTTTGCTACTTTTAGGAAATGTAAAGCTTTGGTTGAGAATGATACAGGAAAAAGTTTGAAGTGTCTTAGATATGATAAAGGAGGTGAATATTGCAGCAAGGAGTTTGATAGTTACTATTCATACCATGGGATTTGTACGGAGAAGACAGTCCCAGGAACACCATGGGAAAATGGTGTGTCAGAAAGGATGAACAGAACAATCATGGAGAGTGCAAGGTGTATGAGATTGCATGCAGGGTTGCCCTTACAGTTTTGGGCAGATGTTGAAGATATTGTTGTTTACTTAATAAACATAGGACCTTCAAGTGATTTGGATGGTGGTATTCCAGAGTAGGCATGGACAGATAAAAAGGTAAACTACTCATTTTTGAGAATTTTTTGTTGTGAAGCATTTTTCCATATTGATAAAGAAAATAGAACAAAGCTTGAGTCTAAATCCAAGAAATGTATCTTTATTGGATACGGGGTTGATGATTTTGGTTATCGCTTATGGGATTATGAAAATAACAAAATAATTAGGAGTAGAGATGTGGTATTCAATGAAAATGTCATGTATAAAGATCAATTGCAGGGAAAGAAATAGGAAAAGGAAAACACAGAGTACACAGTGATTGATGAAATCAAAGAAAATGAAGTTCCAAAGGTAACTCAAACTCTTGCAAGTGTTAGAAGATATACCAGGTTAATTAGACCTCCTGAATGATTCTCTCCTTAACTGTATTATTTATTGATGACTGATTCTGGTGAACCAGAATGTTATGAAGAAGCAACACAGGTGGAAACTAGAAAGAAGTGGGAGCAAGGCATGAATGAGGAGATGGACTCATTGGTAAGAAACCAGAATTGGGATTTGGTTCAGTTGTCTCCATGTAAAAGAGCATTGCAGAATAAATGGGTTTACAGGTTGAAGGAAGAAGATGGAGGAAGGAAGCAATACAGGGCCAAACTTGTTGTAAAGGAGTTTCCACATAAGAAAGGTATAGATTTTGATGAAATATTTTCTCCTATTGTTAAAATGACTTCAATTAGAACTATTTTAAGTCTAGTGGCGGTATAAGATTTGCACATTGAATAGTTAGATGTAAAAATAACTTCTCCATGGGGATTTGGAGGAAGAGATTTGTATGCAGTATCCACAAGGGTATGAGGTCAAAGGGAAGGACAATTTAGTATGCAGGTTGAATAAGATCTTGTATGTATTGAAGCAAGCTCCAAGGCAGTGGTATTTAAAATTTGACAGGTTATGACAGAACAAGGTTATAGTAGATTTCATTCTGACCATTGTGTTTATTTCAAGAGGCTAGATAATGGAAGATATATTATCTTGTTATTGTATGTGGATGAAATGCATGTTGTAGGGTCTAACATGTCGGATATAAATGTGCTCAAAAGGAAGTTAGCTAATTAATTTGCGATGAATGATTTGGGTGCTGCAAAACAAATCCTTGGTATGAAAATAACAAGAGACATGAAAAATCGCAAATTGACATTGTCTCACGGTGAGTACATAAAAAGGGTGCTGGAGAGGTTCAGAATGCAGAATGCAAAACCAGTTAGTACACCTTTGAGCATCCATTTCAAACCGAGGAGATATTTCCCAAGACATAGGAAGAGATAGACTACATGTCCAAGGTTCCCTATTCATCAATAGTTGGCAGCTTGATGTATGCCATGGTGTGCACAAGACCAAATATTGCACATTTAGTGGTAGTTGTGAGTAGGTATATGAATAGTCTAGGTAAAGAACATTATCCAAGGAAGTACAATGTATTCTCAGGTATTTGAGAGGTACTACTACTTATGAATTATGTTTTTGAGGTTCAGACATTGTTCTACATGGATATGTTGATGTAGATATGGAAGGTGATAAATATAGTAGGAGGAGCACCACATAGTATGTCTTTACTATAAGTGGAACATCGGTAAGTTGGATTTTGAAACTGCAAAAGGTTATTTCACTTTCAACAATGGAAGCAGAGTATGTTGCTGCTACATAGGCTAGTAAAAAGATGATTTGGTTACATAGGTTCATGGAGGAAATTGGTAAGAAGCAGGAGAATAGAAGGTTGTACAGTGACAGCCAGAGTTCCATTCATTTTGCAAATAAATCAGCCTTACATTCTAAGAATAAACATATACAGCTCAAGTACCATTTCATACGGTCTGTTATGGAAGATGAACTATTGAAGCTGGAAAATATACACACTAGCTAGAATCTTGCAAACATGTTGACAAAGGTAAGAACCAGAGAGAAACCGAGTTCCTGCTCGGTTTCAGTTGGCCTTCAAGCATGAAGGTGAATATGATAAAATAATCACGTACAAGGTTTAGAGCATAGTCCAGCAAGTGCCGTTGCTATGATCAGTCTCCAAGTGGGAGATTGTTGGTTGTGGAACCTGATTTTCCTGATTCAGAGATGTTGTTGTTTCAGTTGTGTTTGTACCCCAGTTTTATATGTTGTTCAAGTGGACTATACACTCATCCTAGCGGGGGTGTGTGGGGGAATCGCCCCCCCATGGGGGTCCAGGGGGGATCATTCCCCTCGGCTACGGGGTCTAGGGGTAGCACCCCTGAAAGAAATTTTTGGGTTGTTTGTTGGCCAACAGTTTACAGGCCCATGGTATTAGGTATCCCATAATATTTTCCCATGGTAATTCCTCTTTAAAAGGAAGACATTGTAATACAACTGTGTAATGTATTGTAGCATTGTAAATATCTCTATGATCGTGTAAGAGAGACTAAGAGAGAGTGAAGAGGAATTTGCAGCAGATGTGCTCCAGGTTGTATCCCTTCATTTGTTGGATGGTATAATAATAAGGATTGGCACTTTCTGTGTGTACGTATCCCATCTTGGGTGAACCACGTTATATTGGTATCTATCTTGTATTGTGTTTATGTGATTTATATTTGCATCTTATTTATTTTTATTGATTTGCGATCTTGTTTTTCTAACATGCAGTGACTTGCGGCATAGATTTTGAAAGGTGAACCAAATTATCCATTGCTTTGAACATTTTTTCCACTTTTACGGATCTGTCGCTGATTAAACCCTAGCATTATCGAATTTTCCCTAACAACTCCATCTCAAACAAGATCCCAAACCTTTTTTTGCAACAAAATTAGAAGTATCGCAAACTATATCGATTGATTCATTGTCAGATTCGGATCCAGATCCATTCCCTCTTAACCCCAGCTTTTGGAATACTGTGAAACCTACACAACAACTACTTCCAAGAACCATATTTTAAAAATATAGCTTAATCCTTCCTGGAAAAAAAAAACCCTACCTAATCCTGAATGATTTCCACCAATATCGACAACAAAATCATCGATTTGCATCTCATTCCATATTTGATTCGTTACATCTTTTCTGTGGAGATAAACATAGCCATTGGATAAAGGGGGTGGATGAGGATCAAATGCCTTTAGAAAGCCTGGAATGCCATCCAAAACCTCACAAGATCCCTCCCTTTAAAGGTAATGTTGTTCGTCTTCTTCGTCATTTGAATACATACAAAAAGATTGAAATGAAATAACGTAGAAAACAGTGAGTGAAGTTGGGAGGGAAATTAAAAAAAATATAGGAAAATTAAATCAATTAAAAAATAGGAGGAATTTTTTTTTCTTTTCAAATAAGTGCCCATATTTTTTAACCTTTTAGTGTGTAGAAATCAAGCGGAATGGCACCACATTAATGCTTTACGGATCAAAGCACCCAATTTATCAAGTAAAGAGATTATATATTTTAAAACTCCAATAGCTACTTTGACTGACCTCTTTTAAATGATAATGAGAAACTAACTACAACTCGAAAAGGATTAATACCAAAGTTTAGTGGTTTCATAGATAAGTATTTCCTAGATTAGATTGTGGTGTAGAAGTAAATTGGTGGGATTATTACAATTAATTCATGTACGATTTTCAGTCTATATGTATGTGAGATTTTTCAAAGTGACATTTTTTTAAAGTTATTGCATCGAGAGGAACGAGGTGCTTTAGAATTCAATATGGGTGACATGTTTAAAAAAAAAAACATGTTTCTTGCTATTCATATAGAATCAACAAAATGGGGGCATGTTGTCATGAACATAATATATGTGACAATAACAAAAATTAAATTAATTTATTTGGGAGTATATGTCGACTCATTTTAAAAATTTACATAAAAAGTAAAAAAATAAAACCAACATAGATCCATGTTAAACTCGGATCTATCAAGCACCTAGAGGGATCAAATATCTTTGGGTGTAAATTTTTTATCTTAAAATTTTCACATATCAACAAAAATTTTACACCTTGAAAAATTTGATCCCTCTCGGTGTTTTATAGATCCATATTTAAGATGGATATACTCAACGATGAAGAGTAGAGTGCTTAATTTAGTCTTCATTTACCCTTTCCAACGCAATGATTGATACAAATCAATGTCTATAATTCCCTTTAATGCTCTATTAATACAGATCACTCGACTAAAGGGACGGTAACTCACCGAGCTCAACAATGAAACCAAATAGAGTCCATTTTTTTCTTTTTTGACAAAACAACGATCTCACTCAAGCACTTACACTTTCTCTGTGTTTTCTAATGCCTAAATTGTTGTCTCTCACATTGATTTTTTCATAGTTTTCATGAATATGTAGGTTAGAATCTTGATAGGTATTTTTTGGATTTGCAAGGAACAATTTTTGTGCAATGTCTAAGGGAGTATGGCCACATACAATGCTTCCTTTCCCATTGGTTCATTCACAAGCCAATAAATATCCCAAATTTGTTCGGGTACACAGGGTACTACCAAAGGACCGAACACCAAGAGCAACCACTTCACACAAACAGATCACAGATCAACACACCGATGTTTTGACGTGGTTTAAACCCTCTTGAGGGAAACACTCCACGGCCCCGGCCAAATAGCTTCTACGGGACAATTTATTATGCAAAGAAAGAAAGTTACAAATGAGCTTCTCATAATCGATCAACTAAACAATGACCCTCCATGCTCTTTAAATAGAGATCATGGACCAATCGGGTGTTAAGCCACGGATCAAGGTTAGGTTTGATCTAAGAGAAGTTGAGCCGTCGGATCACTCTATGTCGGAAACATATCGTGACCGTCGGATTAAGTATTTACAAATGCATACTAATGCATACTAAAGAAACACACTATCCCTAACGGATATATTACACAAGTTGATCTTAACTAACTCCTAAGTGTCTAAATATCCTAACATCCCCCCTTAAGAACAACTTGGGATAGGATTGAAGGATTTACAAAAGTGACACTATTAGGAGAAGGAAGGAGGCATTAGAGCCTATCCCCCCTTAATGACAAGTTCCTGAACTCCTAACATAGATCAAAGTTTAGAAAACTTCGCTTCTGTAAGAGACTTGGTGAAGATGTCTGCAACTTGATCATCTGTAGGGCAAAAGAGCACTTCAAGAACACGATCATGAACAAGATTTCTGATGAAGTGCATATGTAGCTCAATGTGTTTGCTGCGTTGATGTAGAACTGGATCTTTGGCAAGCTTGATGGCACTTTGATTGCCGCACCAAAGTGGAGTAGGCTGCTGCTGCTCGAATCCAAACTCTGAAAGGATCTGTCGAAGCCATAAAGCTTCCTGACTGGCATTAACTGGTGCTCGATATTCTGCCTCTGCTGAAGAAAGAGCAAGAGCTTGTTGTTTCTTACAAGCCCAAGTAATAGGTCCAGATCCCAGACTGAAAACATAACCTCGAATATATCGAAGTATTCTTTTAGCTGCTTTCCAGTGACTTTCATGAGGTGTCTGCATATAACGGGCAACTCGACCAACGGCAAAGGAAAGGTCAGGACGGGAATGAGTCAAGTATAAAAGACTACCAACAAGCTGACGATACAAGGTGGCATCTACTTCAGGTGAAGTACAAGTGGCAGAAAGTTTGACTCCAGACTGGAAGGGAGAAGGGGCTGGTGTACAATCTTCCATGTGAAAGCGACGAAGAAGGTCACAAGCATACTTAGACTGAGAAAGAAAGATTCCTTCTTTGGTTTGCAGAACTTGGAGACCAAGAAAATAATGCAAATGTCCTAAGTCTGACATTTCAAAAGTTTGTTTAAGACTGGATTTCACATGGGTTATAAGCTTAGGGTCACTACCAGTAAGAATAAGGTCATCAACATATAGAACAAGAATGATGAGATGGTTTCCTACTTTCTTGGTATAGACATTGGGGTCAGAATGGCATCTAGAAAAACCAGTGTCAAGGAGAAAGTTATCCATTTTGGCATACCAAGCTCTAGGAGCTTGCTTAAGGCCATATAAGGATTTCTTAAGGCGGCAGACAAGGCTAGAGTTATTCTGGACATATCCAGGAGGTTGTTCCATGTAAATTTCCTCCTGTAAATCACCATGTAAGAAGGCAGACTTGACATCCATTTGATGGACTTCCCAGTTGTGTAAGGCTGCAAGGGAAAGAACAAGGCGGATGGAGTTCATTTTTGCGACAGGAGCAAAAGTTTCATTGTAGTCAATCCCTTCAACTTGGGAAAAACCTTTGGCAACTAACCTTGCCTTAAGTCTTTCAACACTTCCATCTGATGCATACTTAGTTCTGTAGACCCATTTACATCTGACAAGTTTTCTTCCTTTTGGAAGAGGTACAAGATCCCAAGTGTCGTTCGCCATTAAGGAACGATATTCTTCATCCATGGCTGCATCCCAATCTGGATTCCCTGAAGCTTCTGCAAAAGTTTCTGGATCATGATTCTCGGAAACTTGAGCCAAAAGAGAAGAGGCTCGATGAAACTGAGAACGTGTTCGACGTTGATCTCTAGGATCACCGGCAAGATCACCAGCTGCTTCACATGTTGAACGGACCCATCGAGGAAGCACTTGTGCTGGTGCAACTGGAGGAACATGAGCAGGCGGAGGTGGATTTTCATCCTCACTGTCATCATCAGAAACTGAAGTTGGAAACCTGTCAAGGAAGTTGGAAGAAGAAGAAGAAGGCACAAACGCCGAATCAGGCTCGCAGGCCAAAGATGGCACACTCGCCGAGTTAGGCTCGCAGGCCAAGATATTTTCATCAAATTTAACATCTCTTCTAATGATTATAGCATGAGAATGTGGTTGAAGAAGTCTATAACCTTTTACATCTTCAGAATATCCAACAAATATGCACTTTTCACTTTTAGGTTGCAATGCTTTCCGTTTTTCATCCGGAATGTGAGCCCATGCTTCACTACCAAACACACGAAAGTGACTTACATCAGGTTTAATTTTACTCCATGCTTCTTCCGGTGTTATACCTTGTAATTCTTTTGTGGGGGTGCGATTAACTATGTAATTTGCACAATTTATGGCTTCAGCCCAAAATTGAAGACTTAGTCCCTTAGATTGGATCATACAATTAGCCATTTCTTTTAAAGTGCGGTTCTTCCGCTCAGCTACACCATTTTGTTGTGGTGTATATGGAACAGTGTGCTGTTGTTGGATGCCTTGTTCAGTGCAGAAAGTAGTGAACTGTTTGTTAACATATTCTCCTCCATTGTCAGATCTTAACTTAATAATTTGATGACCAGATTGTTTTTCAACAAGGGCCTTGTAGGCCAAGAACATGTTAAATACTTCGCTCTTAAGTTTTAAGAAATAAACCCAAGTGCGTCTGGTGTAATCATCAATGAAAGTTAAGAAATACTTGAAACCAGAAAAGGAAGCAGATGGAAGAGGACCACACAAGTCACTATGCACAAGCTCCAAGGGAACCGAGGCGTGCCAAGAGGCACGTTTGTCAAAACTGTCCCGATGATGTTTTCCGAGTACACAACCGGAGCAAACACCATCTCTGCAAGATACCATCGGAAGACCTGTCACCATATTTTCTTTACATAGTTGTTGCAATGAGCGATAATTTAAGTGACCAAACCGCTCATGCCAAAGTTTGCTCAAGTTATCACTATGAGCAACAAAAACTGAAGGGAAAGGTGATGACCCAAAGTTGTTAAACTTGTACAACCTGGTAATATCATCAACAATTTCGGTAGCTAAAACCTGTTGAGGATCTTTAAAATCCTTGATTACAACTTGGTGAGGTGTAAAGGTCACAGTTTTACCTTCACCAGAATGAGTGATCTGATAGACTGATAACAAATTGCAGGAAATTCTTGGAACACATAGTACATCACTAAAATGACCATTATCTACTGGAACTATTCCAGCTCCTACAACACTTAGAGATCTATCATCACCAACAAATATTTGTTTGGTGTTACATTCATGCATAGTAGAAAAGATGGCTTGATCCTTAGCCATATGATAAGATGCTCCAGAATCAATGAGCCATTCATTTGAAGTAGAAGAAGAAGATGCATTATAAGAATAACCAGAAGCACAAAGTGCATGTCCATGAGAGGTAGATTCTGAAGACGAATCTAGGCTGATGTGGTGCTTCTTCATTGCTGCTTCCAAGGCTGCCATCTTCTTGAAACACTTAGATTCATCATGATTATCTTTCCCGCAATAGTTGCAATGACGCTCAGTCTTCTTTCCTTTTGGCTTGGATCCTTTGTCATTTTTTAAAGAAGGAGTTGACTGAGAGGGTTTTGGACCCTTGTTTGACTTATTATTGCGAAAATTTTGTTTCTTGGGAGGCTTGGACTTTTCTTTCTGTTGGGACAATAAGGCTTTCCCAGATGTATCTGCATTGTTGATTATTCCAAGATGAATGAGTTTATCTTGTTCCCTAATCAAGGAATCACAAAAGGATTCAAGACTAGGCTCTTGATAGCTAGCTGCATTCAATGACGCTTTCATGGAGTAAAATGTAGATACAAAAACAGAATATGCAGGTCCAAGTTTGGAAAGAATATGATAAATGCATTGTTTGTCTTCCCTCTCAATCTTACATTCTGCACATAAGAGCTTGAGAGTTTTGTACTTAGATAAATAATCTTGAATGCATGAAAAGTCACTTGGATTTAAAGAAATCAACTCATTTTCGAGTTGGTGACCCCGAATTTCATTGTGTTTACCAAACACAGTTTCCAACTTGTCCCAAGCAGCATTAGGTTCATCAATTCCAGATATGTGGAATCGCAAATCAGTAGAGATTGACATCCCAATCAATCCACGAGCTTCATCACATCTATTTGCCCATTTTATTTTCTTATCATCATCTGTGGGTTCTTTTTCTTTCCCTGTTGTAATTCTGAAAAGTCCCCTACTTCGTAGAACATCCTCCATACGAGATTTCCATGAGAAATAGTTGGAACTGTTAAGTAGAATATCACAAAGGGCGGCCATATTTGTAAATAAATGGCTGTAAAATCAGAAACCAATAGTCTGGATGTGAAGAGCTCGAAAAAATAGGCGGTTTCAAAAAAAACGGCACTGAAAACAGACTCTGTATGATGAAGTTATGCTTGAACAAAGAAACTGTTGAAGATGTCCCCAATAGTGACGTGGCAGCTAGAGAATGTCCAGCAAAAAAAGAACCCCCCTCTTCCCAAGATGAACCTTTTGACAATCACTTTACAAAAAAGTTGCTTTTAAGTGAATCACTTTTGTAAAATAAGTGATTTCACTTTTACAATGATATTACTTTTAAATAGTGCAACAATAAATAAAAAGCTTAAGTGACTCACTTGTATTTTTATTTTTTATTATTTAAGTGAGATGCACTTTTACAATAAAGTAACTTGAAAATAGAAATTGCATGCACTTTTCTTTTTAAAAGTAACTTCCTAAGACTTGAACTCAAGACCTATTAAGGAATAAAGCAACTTTGGACCAAGTGAGCTAGTTTAAAAGGTTGTAAAATATGGAAATGAGGAAGGGTTTTTTTTTTTTTTTTTTTTTTTTACTCTTCTTGCTCGGTTTGCGTGCTTGCCCTTTTTCCTGCAAAACAGACCACAAAACGAAACAAAAAAAAACTTTTCCACACTTGTGGAGTTAGATCTTGTTAGCTTGCCCGGAAAGTCTACGTTTTCTCTCTGTTTCTGATTTGCCGAGATCGCGCAAAGTGCACGGCAAAGAGCATACGCAGCCGAAAAAACCCTTTCCCTTTCTGTTTCTGATTTGCCGAGATCGCTCAAGGTGCACGGCAAAGAGCATACGCAGACGGGAAAGCAACAATCCGAACCAAAAAAAATCTAACAGTAAAAAAAAAAAATGAAATATGAGATTTTTTTCTTTTCAAAAAACGAAATAAAAAAATGCGTCACTGTAACATTATACCTTCAGATCTGATAAAACACGCGTTTCTGGAGCAACCGGGAACCGTTTTCGATCAAACAAAAACTATTTCCCAATAGAAACGACGCTCCGGACGCAATGGAACACCTCCCACAGCCCAAAAATGCACAGAAATATCAGAACTAGAAACCCTTTCGAGTTTCGGCAACAACAGTTCAAGATCTAGATCACAAACGGAAGCGGCACTTCATAAAAGCTCTGATACCATGTTCGGGTACACAGGGTACTACCAAAGGACCGAACACCAAGAGAAACCACTTCACACAAACAGATCACAGATCAACACACCGATGTTTTGACGTGGTTTAAACCCTCTTGAGGGAAACACTCCACGGCCCCGGCCAAATAGCTTCTACGGGACAATTTATTATGCAAAGAAAGAAAGTTACAAATGAGCTTCTCATAATCGATCAACTAAACAATGACCCTCCATGCTCTTTAAATAGAGATCATGGACCAATCGGGTGTTAAGCCACGGATCAAGGTTAGGTTTGATCTAAGAGAAGTTGAGCCGTCGGATCACTCTATGTCGGAAACATATCGTGACCGTCGGATTAAGTATTTACAAATGCATACTAATGCATACTAAAGAAACACACTATCCCTAACGGATATATTACACAAGTTGATCTTAACTAACTCCTAAGTGTCTAAATATCCTAACAAAATTTATGGACAACAATAAAGATTACTCTTCACCCTTGTAACTATGCATTCAACCTCTTGAGGTAGAACATTGAGCATTCAACCAAACAAAACTTCCATACCTCCTTGCATTTATATTCTTGGGCTCTAACTAATTCATTATTTGAATAACATACCTTCTCTGCACTACTGAATGAGTTTAGGGCATGATATTGACTAATTTCTTTAGTATGATGAATGAGGGCATTATTGGTATTATGTGAGTTATTCCAAGGTTTTGATTAAGATCGAGGGTGGTTAACAAATTAAGATTGTAGATCCATTTAATTTTTGGTAAATTGTAAGATGAATCGATCAAAGAACAAGTGAATGCATCCTATGCAACCATAGATCTGTGAGCAAACAAATGGGTGGTAAATGAAAAATATTTGAAGATAAATATTTTTTAAATTTATTTGCAGACGATTTGTGGGTTTTCTAGCATTTTCTATAACAAAAAATTTCAATAGAAAACAATGGAATAATACATAGCTCCTGGATAGAGCTGATATTTTTCTTATGGGGGTTTTATCTTACCATATTCAAATAGCATGCCAGCAGAATAAAATCTAAAGCGTTGCAACCTTGCACTCAAACTACATGAAAACTACAGAGACAATTGGAGGGAGCAGCTTGAGTGATGGATAGATGCGACAGATGGTCAAAACAACAATTGTTGCGAACTATTTAAGTAAAACCCATACCATACCCATATGGTATTCCCATACTGATGATTCACCTATGTTCCTTCACGACCGA
The DNA here is from genome assembly GCA_027924585.1 of Larix kaempferi. Lineage (NCBI taxonomy): Eukaryota > Viridiplantae > Streptophyta > Pinopsida > Pinales > Pinaceae > Larix > Larix kaempferi. The sequence continues at coordinate 26,671,869 of BSBM01000910.1, forward strand.
TCCGATATGGCTCTACATGTGCTCCTACATTTACTAGGTCCCTGCATGTGGATTATTTGGATATAAAATTGGAACTCCCGAGCAACAAAACAAGAAGCGAGTATGGCGGGAGATAAAATTTGTAAAAGGTTTAATGGATTCTCAAAAGGGAAGAGATCAAGGATAAGTCTTTTTATTATTGATTCTCTATCTTTGAAGGGATACATTATTGCCATTGAAGTCGTTCAAATAATGGCGAATGGAAACATCCCATCACTATGTTACGATAACAAATAGAAACCTGGAATAAAAACGAACAACAACAAACCCAAACCCTTCCAACAAAATCTTAGAGAAATGAAAAAAGGAATGAAAGAATTATTAACTTAGACTATCTAGCCGTATTTTTTATCCCATGACTAAAATCTTCATATTTTTTATCCCATGACTAAATTAGTCATTTTTAGTTGTGGTCACTTAAAATTGCTCAAATTTGGTCATATTTCACTTAAAACCACTGAACGTTTTTTGTTGTTTAATCTTATTTCGCATGGTGATCGACCAATTGTTTTGGTTTCCTGGTCATTTATCACCCATTTTTCTACTAGTGAACATAGAGGAAGCAACAATAATGCTAGGGTTTCCAATGTTGAAGGTAGCTATAATTTATTTATTCAGAATGCACTGCAAATATTAATAGGCAAAAAATAAATTGTTTTTTAAACAATTAAAGAAAAAATTGAGATGATTATTAATAAGTTACATACCTAAAATTTTTCCTCTACAAAGTTGTATATGACCTACAATCCTTTAAAAAATTGTCTCTTCATAAAAATATGGTCACTCCAAAGCATTCCCTGGTAAATCTTTCTTACACAAGTCTCCCCTAAAATTTTTAGCAAAATAGTGATTAGGGTTTCTATTATAAGCTCACTTTTAAAAAATGAAATTCCCGCTCATTGTTTTATTGGATATTTTAGTTCATTGATGAAAAAATTGTACACCTTTTTTAATTTATTTTGGATATCAATGCGCTTAAAATATTAAAGAAAATATAAAATCAAATATTCACTATTAAAACTTAGTGGATATTGCGGAAGTTGTTGTGTATGTTTCTTTCTGTGCAGCTTATCGCAGTTGGTGTAGTAATATTAACACCGATTAAAATAAAAATCCCTTTGAATGTATATTTGAAGTTAAAATGCTACATACATCCCAAAACTTATTTTGAAAATATAGAGACATAAATTATAATACTCTAAATTCACACCATATAGTAAAAAATGGTTCCAAAAGTCTATTTGAAGTTAGATTGTTATATGCTTCTCAAAATTTATTTTAAGAATTAGGTGCATATTGATTGTTGATTTAGCTCAAATTTAAGGAGAAAATGTTACAAGTTACCAAATGGTCAATGCTTCAGATTCTGACTCATTCCATAGTGCTCAAAGTTCATCAAGTTCTCGGTAATTTGCACTAAATTTTGATATATTTTGATTATTTAATTGAATTTATGTTATATATGCACATGCATGTGAATAATTATGCATTGAATTTTTCAAGATCTTGATTGGGATTGAGTTCAAATGCACAAAATATTCCACTAGTAGAAAAATACTGCAAGCTCTTATCAGGAGCAATATACGACAAGTAGTTGGTAAGCAAAAATGGAGAGCCACTTTACCCCGCTAGATGTAACATTCCATATTATAACCACCATCATGGGTTGATGGAACTTCACTATTAACTGGATCATTTTTATGACACCCCAATAGTATGTGGTTATTCAAAATGTTAAAGGTTGAAGGATAACCCTCATTGTGTCACACTGTCCCATTACATTAATGGTCAACTACCCAATGTTGACTATCTAACCTCCAACTACAATAATAAATATGATAGTTGATATAGAAAAGACACATGGGAACACTTCCATATGCTCTTTTTTGAAAAATTGGAAGCCAAAAAATCTATGTTTTGTCCTAAATTGACCAACCTATTTCCTTCAATTGACTCAACCAATATTTCTAGTGAGATAGAGTATGATGTCAATACCACCCAAAACATCTCTTTTAGGAGATCCATAAATATGTATGAGTTGAGAAGAAAAAATTCCAAGTACACACCAAGGTTGGTTCAATTTTTGTAGGGTAGTAATGACTTATCTCTTCTTGTCCATCTACAAAGTAAATACCAAACCTATTACAACCACTCTTCGTATGGTGTTTGTCCATCTTATCCACACGTGCTCAATGTTGAGACCAAATTATCCTTTTATGGTAATAATTATATTATTTCTCAGTCTAAAATAGATGCTTCAAATCTTGGGTTGTTTATCCTTTCACATGTATTTGTTCCTCCCAAATAGTCAGTAGCAATTCTAACATTTTGTTCTCCTCTTTATCTTTAGTCTAATTACTTAAATATTGTTAAATACAAACATAGCATTTCCATGTATAATATGTGCATGAATGTTTATGCTTCTAAAAAATTCAACATGAAGAACATGATATATATTGATGGTCATCCATGCACTCATGAGAACATTGCAAAGTTCATAAATAGTTTTATGTTCTCATTATTTAGTGCAAATTGTTCATTTGAGGAACACTCAAATGACAAAGAGTTAAATTTATGAAAATGAAAGTATTCAAATTTGATGTTGTTCATGAAATACGTTTCCTCCTGGTGACATGTTGTTGATAAAGTGTAACTTTCATAGACCTCCAATCGCTTTTCAAAGATTCCTTGCATTAGGACTACCTTTAGACATCACTTTAGGGTGTAAGAAGAATATCACTAGGTAATTTTATTATTTTTCAGTTAAATTAATGTAAACATATTGCTTCATTTGATATTTTATTTTTATAAAGTGGTTGGTTGCACATGTACTATTGGAAAAAAATTACATGCTTCAAATAATTGTCTGATATAATTTTAGAACATACTAAATGCATTGTGTTTACTAGTATCATCAATGGAATATTCAATATATTTTCAATTAGGATTCTGACAATCAATGACCTTTCTACCATCTTCCATTGCACCCCACTATGATGTCAAATTTAGAGAAGGCTATTAAGCAAGTGTTACTGGGAGAGAGGAAGCATATCACGCATTGTTGAATCGATTACCTATTCAATTCCCACTACATCCTAATTCTCCCATTTAGAATTGATCTATAATCAAGGGACTTATAGCCCACTGAAATTACCAATATGAATACTTGTGAGAAAATAATTTTTACTCTTTGTTCGTGCTCTATCAAGGCTGAGATGATGCTTGGTTCATTACCTGGATACTCGGTTGGTTTACTTATGGCATGGACATTGCCACATAACCACAATGAATGAAAACCCCAATGCATAAGTTCTGCATGAAATGCCTTTCCCTGACTATTGGTTGCATATAAGATATTGAAATGCCCAGCTACTCGCTCCAAAAACAAATAAAAATTTCTCCATTGTTTTAAAACACCCGAGCATTTATAAAAAAACCCATCATGCATAGATTGGTCCAGAACTATTTAAATTTGTCTTTTTTAAAAGGGATTCAAGCCAACAAGTAGAATGAACAATCAACAAGTCTAAAATTTGTGTGGCACTATTTAAGTTTATTCCAACACGTATAAAATGCTCAAGACTAGTTTAAATTTAATCTAGCACAAGAAAAATTCATCCAACAATGAAGAAATCTGCTCTGGCAACAATTAGTTTGCCCTATCATGTATAATATTGCTCCAACAACATTTAAATTCATCCAACAATAGTAAAAAACACCCCAGGCAAATTCAAATTCATCCAACAATGGTCAAAACTCCCAAAACACATTTACATTCATTCAGTGGTGGTAAAAAATTCCTCGGGCATATTTAAATTCCTCCAATAGTGGTAAAATATGCCCCAGGCAGATTCAAATTCATCCAACGGTGGTCAAAACGCCCCAGGTAGATTCAAATTCATCCAATAGTGGTAAAAAACGCCACAGGCACTGTTGGGTGTGTGAGCTGTCTCAAATAAAACACCTAATATTTAATTATCGACCAGGATTGGTAATCTTAGAGTTGAGGCAAAGTATATGCTAAGGTAGAATGGTACCTAATTTTTCCGGCTTGTCAGACCTTCAAAATATTTAATAAAGAAGAGATTGAAAGATCTTTCAAAATGAAAAAGCGAGTCAAACTTCAGAAAAAAAAAAAAGAGAACTAAATCAAATCTAACTAAACAACCAACTAGAATAGTATCAAATCATACTACTCTACTGTATATATAAATGGTGGAAAGGGATAGAAAAATAACTGATAACCAAATAAGAATTGCTAGGGAGAACTTGTAAATGTAAATAATTCTAAAACTGGACTGCCTAATTTCAGATAGAGAACAATTGTAAATAAACTATCTATGAGATAATTGATTTCGATGATAAATTACATAAACAAAAACTATGCTAGTCAAAGTAAATTACAAGCTAAATAATTTCAACAACAAATTCAAGAAGAAACATCTATTCCCATGTAACAGGAACCAGAGTCAATGTACCGTAATGAATTTCAAATGTAATAGCGAAACAAAACGGAAGTAAATCTAATCTAACATCAATAAAGAGATGTAAACTACAAAGAGAGAAACTACAATTAACTTTAAACATTCTGATCTATCTACTATCCATGAGCAGAATAATATAAAACTAATGAAAACTAGAAGCAAGTAGAAAACTTAATAAATATATTCACTTCTAAACTTGATTTGGAAGCAAGTAGAAAACTTGATAAAGATATGAATATAGAAGCAAGTAGAAAACTTGATAAAGATGCTTATTTCTGATCCAAATCTCAAACCATGAATGTCTTTATTAATTACATGAAATGGAAAATAATTCTTATGATTAACAAATTAAAACTACCTAAAGGATGAAATTGTTAACTATCATTTGGAAATAAACTATCTAGAAACAAACTGATGGCTTCTGAAACAACAACTACTATCAAATCTGATACAAAAGCTTAAATTTGAAAGGAGGTTAGAAGAAAGTGAAGGAAGGAAATGTGGAAGGAGGAAATAATAAGAAAAACTCAATTAAAAACTTTATGTAACATAAAACCAGATTTAAATTACACCTAGAATTATAAATTAGAAGCGAGAAGCATTATATCTAATAAGCAGGAAAGACTGGAATCTGAAAACATAAAACTAATGTAGAAAGGGTAAAAGTCCGAATGACGATCCGAATGCCAGTTCGAATGGAGGAAAAACGAACTAAACTAAGGAAAAGGAGAGTTTTGATGATCTTGACGTCAGCTGGCGAATGCACATGGACCTATAATGCAGAGAAATTAGTTAGAAGACTTGTTGAGGAGTTACGTTAATAGACAACAACCTATTTTAATCATTGTCTAAAGGAGATAAACTATTTCTATGATATGTAGAAAAGAAGATTGAGATGAAAGAAAAGAGTTAACCTACAGCTACAGGAAGGAAAAAGATAACAGAGAGGAAAGAAGGAAACTAATGCTAACTATGGAAGAATTCTGAGGCAATATCTAACTATAGATGATGGAAGAAAGAAAGGCTGAAAGCAACTACAAACTATTAACCTTGGTCAACCATTTACTAATTCTGTAAATGCAAATTAAGTTAGCAGCATAACATAAATTACAGAGGAGAAAGAAATATCATGTACAAAAATGAAATTGATTATAAACACAGGAAAACAAACTAACTATTTGCAGAAAAGAAAATACAGAAAACAAAGACAAAACCTCTGGTTGATGAGGGGCCCTTCCTAGCAATCAGAGATGGAAAACTGGATTGACTTAGCTACTCAGACTATCAACAAACTAGAACTTCCATTAACTTGAGAGAATTACAGAACTGTCACCAACTGCAAACTCTTAACGACTGCGAACTATCTCTAAACTGAAAGACTAAAAAACTAGCCAGACTAACTCATCTCAGTCATGGAGACAACTATTTATAAGTTACAAATAGGTGAGAGGGTTGACAGAGTCAACCTCTCTAATAATAGAGGTGTTTAAATGACTGTAACTGTTGATTGAATGGTGCATGCCAACACAGGGAGCATCTACCCAGCTTACACGGGGTTGGTTTCTTCATGCAGGTGTTGCAGCGTCAATCTACCCTTGACGTGGGAAGAGAGGTAGCAAGCTATTGAAATGAGCGAACGGAGGAGAGGCTACTGGAGAAATTTCGTGGCAAGGTGTTGTGTTGGCAGGATGAACGTGTGCGACCTAGACTCCTTCCAGAACAATGGCGTAAACAGGAAGCATGATTCCAGACTGAATTGGTGTGTTGGAGTGTTGATGTAGACGCAGGAGTTATGTCAGTAGACCGAGCGTGGGCGAGCTGGACTCCTTCCAGAATGATGGCGTGCAAGTGCGTGAGCAGACGTGATTCCCGGTTGAGCAAACAAGAGAATCAGTGTTTGGAGCATTGTCATGGGCGTGGTGATGCGTCGGCAGGCTCGGCGAGCTTGGGGACGGATCTTCTAGAGCGACATCTCATTAACCATCAGCTCCACATGGAAAATAGAACCCACGTGCTCATTTTTGCATTTAATAGTCTGGGATATGCCAACCGTGGATTTCAGGGGCTAAATGTGGGGCTGAATGACGAGCTGAATCCGTTTAAGCTTTAACACGTAGCACATAGCCTGAACGAAGGGTCATTCAAAAAACGCAGTCTGTCAATAAAAACACAAATGTCAATGTTGTCCAAAAATGGTCATTTGAACATAAACGAACCATAATATAATGAAATATAAACAAGATTTGCGTAATAGGTAAATATATGCATACCTGGGCTATCTGATGGGCTGAATGATAAGAAAACAACCTAATATAGAAAAAAATGATAGAAATAACACCATCTCGAGTAGATTGAATGATAAAAAATAGTGACAAAATGGACACCAACAGACACATTTACATTCATCTAGTATTGGTAAAAAACACCCCAAGCATATTTAAATTCCTCAAACAGTGGTAAAAAACGCCCCAAATAGATTCAAATTCATTCAACAATGTTCAAAACGCTCCAGAACATTTATATTCATCCAACTAATGAAAAAAACACCTAACAATGGATTATGTTTAAAAATTTCAATTTAGAAACTACCTAAATAATTGCAATAGCTATTAGATGAGAGCCATTGATCTTAGGATTCATGTTGGAATGGACAATGGTAGTTTAATAGCTGTTGGCATTTGTATTTGACAAGACAAATTTAAAAACATGAAAGACAACCTTACTTAATAACTGAGAATGAATGTTTAAACCATCCCATGAACCAAAGAAGCATTAAAACACATATCAACTCCCATTATAACACTGGAAGCAAGTAATAAACTGAACAAGTGAAATGAATCAAGCATATAATGGACATCGTAAATTTAGCCTATAAACCCAAATGGGAAAACCAACTTTGAATGGTTGCTTATTATATCTTGGCAATATTTGGTTACAAGGTTTCTTATGGTTCCCTTATGCATCATCTTCTCTTCTAACCAAAATCCATTTTTGAGTGAAAATGAATGAACAAGTAGGAAGAGCTTGGGTAATGGGAAGTCCAATAGGCCTCACCTTTCATTTCCCATTCCCCATCCTTTTCTCCTATTTCATTTTTTTTTAATTTTCACATTTTTAAATTTTTTTTTCTCTTGTCTTATTTACATTTTTGTTTGACTTGCATTTTATTTTATCTATTGTATCATCTTTAATCATTGCAATATTATATTTCTAGTAGTAGCATTACAACCATTCAAGAGTTCAGATCCATTTCAGATCATACCTCCCAATTGAGAGGATTTTTGGTCTCCAAAAGCTCAAGGAAACCAAATTGGATCAATGTGCACTCTATTGAATTCTGTAAAAAGTGGGCTCTAACTCTGGCTCTTAGCTACAACTCTAAATATGGCTCTGGCTCTAGCATCATGGCATTGACTACTGGCTTTGGCTGTGGTTATGGATCATCTCTGGGTTACGACTCACTTGTTCTTGCTACAAAATTATGCTCATTGATTCTCATCTCTATACAATCATATGATCTGAAATCTAGACTCAACATCTATTCCCATCTCCCTCTCAGGATTGGATATATTCCATCTTGACAGTTCAATGAAGCCAAGTCGAATGTTGGTCTTTGTTTTTTCGCATAATGCAAAGGTCTACTCACTGACTCCACTCTAACAAATCTGTAGACCCAAAATATCTAATTAGAATTCACTGCCATCCTCAGCATGCAAGTCCCTTGCATTCCATGGCTCTGAAAATGGTCCATCTTGGAAATCAATTAAGCCAAGTTGAATTCTATTCTTATTTGGTTACTATTGAATGTATGCAATAGTCATTCAATAGTGAGATCCCATCGAGCATATGCCATCAAAAAATGAAGTTTGGGCTGCCCTCTTCAGCTAGATCCATTGCTCCCTAGCATGGAAACATTTCTATGCTGACGATTCATTCTTCAACCAGTCTTCAATGAGTAAGACATCAATCCAAGCTTGAGATCCTTTTATGTTATCTCCTACTTCCACTGAACCATTGCATACTTAATTAGTGAGGCTGACCTCTTGTGCCCTTGTAAATATGTGAACACTCTATAATCCTTGGGATACCAAGAAAAGTAGCTCTTCATCTCTTCTAAACTTCACTCTTCACACTCTTTGCTAGACTACATAGTTAATGGAGTGAAGCTTTGGACGAAATTTCCAACATTTCTCTTCCCAATGTCCACTCGACTTGCAGTGGTGGAAAAATTTCTTACCAATGGATGGGACGCTTGACATGCTTATTTTGTACATGTGCTTTTGAGTCCTCTGCTAGTTTGGGAAGCCTGCTTTCCATTCCTTCATTGAAATCAACTTGGGTTGTGGCATGTGGCTTGTTTCTCCCAACAAGATGCCATACAATGGCCTTTCTTCCTGCAAAATTCACATACATCTGAGTACCAACGGTGGTCAATTCTATGGCCCTTTTTCTTGCAACAATGACAAACAAGTGATGTATTTCTTACTACATTCTGCTTGGTATTCCTCTTACTATAGCTAATTGGCTTGGTTTTTCCTTGAAGTCTTAGTGTAGGCTTAATCTTGAAGCTCTTCTCTTCACTACTCCTATGCCTTCTGTCACAAGAAGGATTGAGTGAAAATATGCTTACATGTTCCTTCATTTTTGTTCCTTCCCCTAATGGACATGCCAATTCTAACTTATCCTTTTCATTCAGGAAAATGGTCTTGGTGTCCATGGTGTTTTTGTTTCTTCCATCATATCCCAAATATTCATGTTTGAACCTGAGTTCAACTACAATAGGTATCAAGGTTCCTTGATTTCTTTTGTCTAGCCCTTGTCCATGGTATCCCATTTTCTTGAGTAGCATAGAGCCAATCAGGGTAATTTTTAAGGGCGAAATTTTGCCAATTGGCTATTTTTCGGGCTTTTTTTCAAAAAATAAATTCGCTATTTGGTCATTTTTAGTCTGTAATATCGCCTATATTTACATAAAATAAGTTTTTTTATCATAATATTCGCCAAAATTTACACATTTCAGTAGTAAATTGTATGTTTCATTTTTAATATTCGCCTACCTATCTATATACATGTTTTTTTCAATCCAAAATAATCACCTAGGATACTATACTTAAGTATAATATTAGAATCCTTAAAAAATACCCTGGAGCCAATGCCTTTGGTATGTTTCTCAAATTCACCAAAATTCTCTTTAGAAATGTCAATGGAAGGTGAACTTACCAGAGTTGTATCGGTTAAGGTGCTACTTGTGGAAATGGGAATGGAAGGTGGCCTTGCTTCCCACTGGTCTTGAATATCCTCATGTAGCTTTTCTAACACCTTCTCTTTCTCTGCCAACCCCTCATGTAGCTATGTAAGTATCTAATTGAGTATATCCTCATTCCAACTATGTAGTTGTGTGAGTTTCTCTCCTAATTGCAAGAGTTGCAATATGCTTTTATTTGATTTTCCCCTCATGGTAGTGAAGGAGTCCTGGCATGTGGCGAGTTCTTTTTTCAACTCCTTTGCTTCTTGCCTCCAATACTTGCTTTCCTCCTGGATCCGCGTATTGAATTATCTGAAATATTCTAGATTCTCTCTCTTCAAAGCTTTTCTAATGGAAAAGTCTTCTTTCTTCTCCAAATACAGGTAAAGTTGAGTCATGGTCAAGGATACAGTTGCTCTGATACCATATGATTTGTAATCGGGGGACTTATATCCCACTCAACATACCAACATTGATACTTGTGAAAAAATTATTTTTACTCTTTGTTCTTGCTCCGTCAAGGCTGAGATGATGCTTGGTTCATTACCTGGCTACTCGGTTGGTTTACTTATGGCATGGAAGTTGCCACATAACCACCGCGAATGAAAACCCCAGTGCATAAGTTCTGTGTGAAACACCTTTCCTTGACTATTGTTTGCATACAAGATATTGAAATGCCCAACTACTCGTTCCAACAACAAATAAAATTTTCCCCATTATTTTAAAATGCCCAAGCATTTATAAAAACACCCATCAAGCATAGATTGGCTTAGAACTATTTAAATTTGTCTCTTTTAAAAGGGATTCAAGCGAAGAAGTAGAATGAACAACCAACAAGTCTAAAATTCGTCTAACGTTGTTTAAGTTTATTCCAACAGGTATAAAATGCTCGAGAAGGGTTTAAATTTCATCTAGCACAAGAGAAATTCACCTAACAATGCAGAAATCTGCTCCATCAACAATTTATTCGCCCTAGCTAATATAATATTGCTCCGACAACATTTAAATTCATCCAACAATGGTAAAAAATTCCCCAGGCAAATTCAAATTCATCCAATAGTGGTCAAAACACCCTAGACACATTTTCATTCATCTAGTAGTGGTAAAAAACGCCCTACGCATATTTAAATTCTTCCAACAATGGTAAAAAATGCCCCAGGAAGATTCAAATTCATTCAATAGTGTTCAAAACGCCCCATGCAGATTCAACTTCATCCAGCATTGGTAAAAAACGACCCAGGTACATTTACATTCATCCAACAAATGGTAAAAAACGCCCCGGGCATATTTAAATTCCTCCAACGGTGATAAAAAACCCCCTAGGCAGATTCAAATTCATCCAACAGTGGTCAAAACGCCCTAGACACATTTACATGCATCCAGCTAGTGAAAAAAAACATTTAACAATGGATTATGTTTAAAATTTTCAATTTAGAAACTACCTAAATAATTGCAACAACTCTTAGATGAGAATCATTGATCTTCAGATTCATGTTGCAATGGATGGTGGTAGTTTAAGATTTGTTGGCATTTGTATTTGACAAGACAAATTGAAAAACATGAAAGACAACTTCACTTAATAGCTGCGAATGAATGTTTAAACATCCCATGAACCAGAGAAGCATTAAAACACATATCAAATCCCTTTATAACATTGGAAACAAGTAATAAACTAAACAAGAGAATTCAATCAAGCATATAATGGACACCGTAAATTTACCCTGGAAACCCAAATGGGAAAACCAACTTTGAATGGTTGCTTATTATATCTTGGAAATCTTTGGTTACAAGGCTGCTTATGGCTCCCCTATGCATCCTCTTATATTCCAACCAAAATCCATTTCTAAGTGAAAATAAATGAACAAATATGGAGAGCTTGGGTAATAGGAAGGCCAATAGGCCTCACCTTTCGTTTCCCATTCCCCATCTTTTTCTCCTATTTAATTTATTTTTTAATTTTCACATTTTTTTCATTTTTTTCTATTGTATTATTTACATTTTTGTTTTCCCTGTATTTTCTTTTATCTATTGTATCACCTTTAATCATTGCAAGATTACATTGCTAGTAGTAGCATTACAACCATTCAAGATTTCAGATCCATTTTGGATCAAGAATGCCTATAATAACATTGGTTCTTCACATGTTGGAAATGAAGACAATGAAATAGAGGTGTTTGTATGGAATGTTGTTCCATGCATTCCAACAAGATGAGTTAGGGGATGACGCTCATATCACTAATGCATTCTTCAAAATCCCGAAATCTTCTTTCATTGCACCTCTCTTTAGACATGGGTTAAAGTCTACCTAACTAGGGACGACTACAAGATTATTGTACAACTTGAAGCGATATATGGCATATTAGACATGCATTTCTTAATGTTTTTGAGGTAACTAACCATTAAATCCCTAGTGTTTTGAGGAACCTTGTCGCCCAATAAACATTTTAAATCGTTGATTTTATGCATGCTTGATGATGGTGTACATTTCTATTACCCACTACTTTCAAGCTACTCAAATATAAGGTATTTTGGAGTGATAATGTCTTTCTCAACAATTGTAAAGAGGCAAATCAAATGTGAAAAGGTTGGGTGTTGAGTACATATCATATAATGCCTGTCCAAATGATTGTGTTTCATATAGAGGTGAATATGAGGACAAAGAAAGAGATATATTCATAATGTGGGAATAACATGTACAAGAAATTAAAAAACAAGGATAATCACATAATCCTCCTCATAATATATTGAGGCACATGCATATAATCCAAAGATTCAAAGGCTATTCCTTGCAAATATTTATCTATGTTTTAGGGGTGGCATGCCTCACATATAAGTGTGCCAACAGTTATGTAAATTCAACTTGATTCAATAGCCATGAAGCATATAGAAGGTACATGACCCAATAAGTTCAAGGATGAAGTACAAAGCCTTCAATTCATCATAGCCATGGATGGAATTAATCTATATTCCCTCCAAAACACCAACTATTCAGTTTGATTATATTTTCTGTTAATAATAGTGTCCCCCCATGGTTTTCCATGAAGAATAAACATCTTTTGTTTCTCTTATAATCTCTAGTAGAAGAAAAGTTAAGAATATGAATGTCTACCTACAACCATTGATCGATGAATTTAATAAATTATAGGAAAGGATAGTTGCATACAATGCATCAAGACCCATCCTAGTGGAGAGGGAATTTATGTTGTGCGTCATATGTGTGTACACCACACATGGTTATCTTAGATTAGGAGTTTTCTCTAGTACACATGTTGATTGATTTGTCTATATTTGTACAAATATTATTTTACACAGTTAATTTGGTGCAATTGGCTTCTTTAACTCAAATGTGATATATACAATAACATCATATGTCTTGTAACAAGATGCTATCATGGATGTAAATGTTATGAACCTTATATATGTGATATTTTGTGAAATTATGACAGAGATCTAGAGACAAAGATAAAATTCACACTAAGTCTAACAGAGATCAAAAGAATTGAGCATGAAAAATAGAGAAGGAAAAACTGTGTCACAACACAAGAGAATGAAGAACAATTGGAAAAAATTCCATTACATCTATTATTCAGTAGAATGTGTCCATAAATAATAAAACTCCAAAGGAGAAATTCGTGAGCCTAAAGAGGCAGTTGGAATCCACACAAGTGGCAGGCTTAGTTTGCATTGGAACCATCTCCCGATAAGGTCTAGTGGCCACCGACGATGATTGCCTAGTCAATTGAGGTGGAATGGAACACGATTGAGTCATTGGGGCTATAATTAGGTAAGGAGACTCCAAGGAGGCACAATAATGACTTGTAGTGGTCAAAATAGGACCTCCTACACTCAGTGGCAATGAAACTAGGTGTAACAGTTAGTTAACTAGTCAATCAAGGGGACAAGGCGCTCTAAATCATGGAATTGACTGTGCTAACTCCTAAAATCATGCATGAGGGAACCTTTGGACTTCAGTTATTTAACCAAGGCGCTCTGTGTGGATAAGAGGGCTAATGATGGCCAAAGTTAATCTCCAGGGGGTAAAAATAAGGACTGGGTGCTAGGAGACTCCCATGGTGAGAACAAATCCAAAAATATGAAGATCATCCTGGAACTTGAAATTTGAACCAGCTGAGGTAGGATCAACTCCGGGACTGTGTAGATGCTTCTTTGGTATCTCCTTTGAACCAATGTAGGCGAAATCAGAACCAAAATCACCAAAGTATGCATGAGACTTGAACCCAAGAGAATGGTAGTGTCCTCCATCTTTAGTGAAACTCTGAGAACATGTGCCAATGATCGAATATAAGTACATAGGAAGCATGTGATCAAGGAGGGTGAATACATCACCTCCAAACTATGATTTAACCTCTAAAACATTCAATAGATCATCATTCTACACACCAACAGACTCATGTGAAAGAGAGGATTTAAGAACCTCTTCAGATTTTAGAGCATGAACTGGATTATCTTGCTCTGAATTTAGAATATAAGCTATTGAGAACATGACTAAGGAATGAATAATCTCTCCAAAAACATTAGCTTCATTGGTTGCATAACTTTCATTCTCCTCTTCATAGGAAGAAAAATATCTCATAACATCAATACACATATCAAAAAGACCCTGTCTCTTCAGCTATGCTATCATCTTTGGTTTCCACTCATCATAGTTGAATGGAGAGAGATGAGGAATTGCTTTTAGAGTCATGGAAGTTGTTGTATAATACCTGCACAAAAAAGATATGAAAAACTCTTCCAGAAGATTACTTTGCTCAGCAAGCTCTGGTACCATGTGAGATTTTGTAAAATTCTCACAGAGATCTAGAGATAAAGATAAAATTCACACTAAGTCTAATAGAGATCAAAAGAATTGAGCGGGAAAAATAGAGAAGGAAAATCTGTGTTACAACACAAGAGAATGAAGAACAATTGGAAAAAATTCCATTACATCTATTATTCAGTAGAATGTGTACATAAATAATACATCTCCAAAGGATAAATTGATGAGCCTAAAGAGGCAGTTGGAATCCACACAAGTGGCAGGCTTAGTTTGCATTGGAACCATCTCACAATAAGGTCTAGTGGCCACCGATGATGAATGGATAGTCAATTGAGGTGGATTGGTGCATTATTGAGTCATTGGGGATAGAAATTAGGCAATGAGAGTCCAAGGAGGCACAATACTAACTTGTAGTGGTCAAAATAGGTGCTCCTACACTCAATGGCAATGAAACTAGGTGTAACAATCAGTTTACTAGTCAATCAAGGGTACAATGCGCAATAAATCATGGAACTGACTATGCTAGCTCCTAAAATCATGCATGAGGGTGATTTTGGACTTCAATGATGTAACCAAGGTACTCTGAGTGGATAAGAGGTCTAATGATGGCCAAAGTTAAGCTCTAGGGGGGGGATAAGGACTAGGTGTTAGGAGACTCACCTACCACTGCATGGAATGCATGCAAAACCAATATGAGATGGTTAAAATATTCCAACAATATAAAGGCTCCTAAATTCGGTGTACCACTACTAGAGGGTGTTCCTCATAGAAGACAACCCTTATAGAAGAACAACATCTGCTTTCAATGATAAACTAGATAGAACCCAGTGACCTAAAATAATGGCATCAACTAATTGGTTTAGGACATATGACACATAAAAGGATAATGAATTTGTAGAACTTTTCTATTCAAATGGGAACATATGATCGATGATCCTAAATTTTCCAACATTGATGTTGAGAAAATGTCCATTGTGATGAAAATGAAATATGTATTTTATGAGCTTCCATGTTGGGAGCACATTAAGATTTATTAAATCCCATGCATATATTTAACAATGTTGAACATCTTCTTTGTGGATTCACATATCATCTGAAGAAAAGTGACAAATTGGGTGTTAGGAGTCACATATCATCGCAAAAAATGTGACGCATCAAGGGTGGTCTCATGTTGTTGGATGTTTTTCTTAGAGAGGTACATGGAAAAATTGAAGTTGTTTAACAAAGGGAAAAACCCAAGGGGTTTATGGCATGGGGAACTACATATTTTACATGACATTATATTATGCTAGTGATTACCTCAAGCAAATCAATGACACACTAGGTGTAGTGATTTGGGATGAACAATAGGATGAGGATAAAAGGGAAGGAGAGATACTCCAAACAAATGAAAGAAGGTGCGTGATAAAGAGTAGGTCACTTATCTTTTGTCAATATTCTATGGAATAATTGTTTACACTGAACTTGATAATATATATTTGATCTCATACTATTATTTTTTATTTCATGAGTACATCAACAAATTCATAAATTGATTGCATCAATAAATGAACATTCTTTACAACGTGGAGGCAATGCAATTGTGGGTCACATTGTATGAAGAGAAGAGAAGAGAAGAGAAGGAAATGGGAGAGTGAAAGGAAATAATTTAGGCAATTGAATAGTAGAAGTGTGACTTATCCTGATCATTTAAAAAAAATATGACAATGATTTGTCCCAATAGTTGGGTAGTTGACTAGATCAAAGAGCAATATGGAACATTTAGTCATTACCCATGTGGTGAAGAGGATGCACTAAACGTAAGAATCGGTTGCAACAAATCTATAGTAATCTTTTATGTACATTTTTAAATTTAGAATGTCCATTTGAATCATAACATATATTTTTTTTTTCTCAATGCTTGGGCCATTAAACATAACATTGACCAATTAGGGATTGTCCAAGAAGAGACTATTTTTTTTTTTTTTTAATTATTGCAATATAATTTTTCAATTTGAGGACTGAATAGAAGAACATAAGGTTCCCCATGCGAAAATGATTATACCTAGTCTTTTGTTATCTCATGGAGGAAAGTGCACTCAAAACATTGACTAATTAGGGATTGGCCAAGAGGAGAGACTAATTTTTTTTTTAATCATTGCGAGATATTTTTCAATTTGAGGAGTGAATAGAAGAACATAAGGTTTCCCATGTGAAAATGCTTATACCTAGTCTTTTGTTATCTCATGGAGGAGAATGCAAAGGTGTATGAAGAAACACTTTCTTTAATGATTTGAGATCAATATCTAAAGAAATCATCGATGATAAATTCTCTAGATTGAATGGGTTTCCATGCAAGTTCGGCAAGTCTATTGAGATGTATCAAAAATGCTATTCGTTAACCTTTAACTTAGATATTATCATTATTAAAGGCTTATGGTATTTGTTATATAGAAAAGTAATCCAAGACCTTATTCAAAGCATTCAACTACTTGCGATTGATGCAAAGATTTGCATAGTTTGTTAATAATTCCATTCTTTGCATTTTGGACGAACAAACCTTGTGTGAAGAGTTTATGTGATCAAGTATCTCTTCCTTGTTAATTTTATTCAAGGTGGGTTAAGTTTTTTTTATGATCAATTTCTTTTTGCTTCCATATTTAAGAGATGTTTTCTAAGAAATAAGCTTCCTCAAGCTATGAAATATAACACTCCATGACAATTCGTTTGTGCAAAATTTATGTTTTTCTTATGGAACAAGATTACTAATATCTTATTTTTTAATACAACGAATTCTTAGATCTTTTCATAATTTGACAATTCCCTAAGTTATGCAATCCTATGCTTGCATATTTCCATAAAACTACAAAAAATGGAGATGGAAATGGTTCACTTGTGATCCAATGCTTAGAGTTTTGGGAAAACAACTCTGCAACATGATAATGAGGCCACTTGGAACTTCTTTTACCCATTGATCAAATAATTGGCCACACATCATCAAGTAAACTATTCAATCAAAGAAAAGAAAAAGATAAAAAAGAACTCACTATCCATAGAAAGTGAAGAGAAAGGAAACACAACATACCAACGTGTCCATCTAACCTTTTCATGAGCCATCTAAGAGAATGCCTAACAATGGAAAATATGGGAGGCCATGGCTTAGAGTTTTGGGGAAAACAACTCTCGAACTTGATAATGGGGTCACTTGGAACTTCTTTTACCCATTGATCAAATAATTGGCCACACATCATCAAGTAAACTATTCAATCAAAGAAAAGAAAAAGATAAAAAAGGACTCACCCTCCATAGAAAGTGAAGAGAAAGGAAACACAACATACCAACGTGTCCATCTAACCTTTTCATGAGCCATCTAAGAGAATGCCTAACAATGACAAATATGGGAGGCCATGGGAAAACAATTGTTATTAAGACAACCTACTTACAATATATGGGAGCCAACCCTATTCATCATAATGATCAAGTGCTCTTAAACTCCTAATATAACTAACTGCAATCTCATGTTAACCAACATATATATTTGAGTTTTGCTGCAATCTCATGTTAACTAATCTATATATTTGAGTGTTGCTAGTGTTTATATGGTAGTGGAGTTTGCATTTCCAGCCTAGGATGTATATATGTGGTATATATAAAGATTACCTGTGACACTTTACTCGACTTATTAGCAAGAAGGTGATTTTTCGGCTGAAAAAAAATAATACTTTTATGAAAGAAAACCTTTAAAAGTTATTTAAACTTTCACCTTAAGGACATGTAAAACCTTGAATATTAAGGTCGTTGTTAAGCATTGAAACAATTAGGAAGTTGGTCGTTGAGTAAATGAAGTGTTATGAACGGGCGATTACATTTCTTCAAATTCAAACAAAGAGATGCGAGCAAGACTAGTGGCGATAACATTTCACTATGTCGCCTTTTCAAATAGTGAAATACGACGTTTCGATTTCTCCCGATATTCATTTAACACAAAGCTCCCCCAAGAGTCTCACATAACCGTAAGAGAGCCGCTAGAGCTTCCTGCTTTTCCTAGACATATATTCAAACAGTGGTAGAGTTAAAATGGCTCAACCAGAAGAATATCAGGATCACCTGTTTAATTCAACGGTAAGAAATGCATGCGTTTTTTTAATTTAGTCCGTATTCAGGAAGCACTTATAGATTATTTCAAATTATAGCTCTCATATTTTTGTTATGAAATTCTGCAGGTTCCCGAGGTGTTCAATGCATTCAGGGAATACGTTGCGAGACGTAAGTGAAAGAAACCGTTTTTTTTTCATTTGTTTTTGTCTAAAATTCCGAGACGATCACGACGATAAATATTGTAGTGTTTCTTTTCAGCAGATCCGATTCCACCGTCATTTTTAGAACATTCGGAGGAGATTCGCTTTCCATTTTACTGGCAAAATATGGTACCAGCGGGTTCCGATGATGGGATTGGACCCTCATTTCAGCCGCCCCCTATACCGTCAGATGCCGGAAGTCGGAATCTTCCTGAGCAAGGCCGGGGTCGGAGTCCCGGCCTGGGTGGCAGAGAAAATATTAGGCGCCGTGACGGTGGTCGTAGTGGGAGTCCCGGCCGTGGCAGAATCCATGACCATGAACGGCCTCGAAGTCCGCGTGATAGGAGAAATAACCGTGAACGTGAACATGACCGCCGGAGTTCTCCTCCTCATCGGCGAAGGACTAGTCGTGAACGTGAACATGGCCGTACTCGAGGAAGGAGCCGTGAACATGGCCGGAGTCGGAGTCGTGAACATGGCCGTAGTCGGAGTCCTCTTCACGGTCGAGGAAGGAGCCGTGAACATAACCGGAGTCGGAGCCGTGAACATGGCCGTAGTCGGAGTCCTCTTCACGGTCGAGGAAGGAGCCGTGAACATGACCGGACTCGGAATCGTGCTGAACGTAAACGCGCCCGGAGTCGGAGTCCCGGTGGGGGAAGGAGTAGGAGTCAAGATCCGCGAAGGAACCGCCATCGCTGGCGTAGTCACACTCGTTCACCTCGTTCAAGAGAAGGTGAACGAGATCACGACAGTCGCACTTCTCCGCCCGGCGCCGGAAACGACCGCCGTCGAGGGCGATCTCCGGCCGAACGAGATCGCGAGGGACGGACTTCTCTGCCGGCCGGAAATGACCGCCGACGAGAGCGGTCTCCTGCGGAACGAGATCATGACATGATTAGTTCTCCGCAAGTCGAAATCGGTGGCATACCGCCGTCTGGAAACGACGGCGAACCACCGCTTAGACCGCCGCCTAAAAACTACGGTGAACCACCGCCCAGACCGCCCAACCACGGTGGGCCACCGCCCCAAAACCACAGTGAACCACCGCCTAGACAACCGCCCAGAAACGATGGCCCACCAGAGGAATCTATAATGTCTCCCACAGTAAGTCTGCTTTCTTTTCTTTCATCTTTTGCTTTCTACTACTTTATTCTTATTTTGTTGGAAATCATGGTGTTGGTAAAGGTATTCAAAGTTAAAACATTTTCATTGTTGGAATTATGTCATTGGGTGTTTATTATAAATTTATTTTAATCTAGAATCTATTAAGTTACGATTGAGTTTTTTGAAATGGAAGATTTTTTAACTTTCCACTTCAAAAAAATTGGATTAAGATTTGGATTTCTTAATTCCAACTCTTATATAATAATCAACTCTAAAAAGATTGGTTATACAACCAATGGTCTTCTTTTGGAAGATTGGTTATACAATCAATGGTCTTCTTTTGGAAGCCATGATTACTGGTATACAAATCTATCATTTTAATTTTATATAATATGATATTGATCAGGATGTCTTCAAAGCTATCCTGCCTAAGTACGACGCGGAGTTTAACCCTATGTTTAATGAGCCGGTTCAGGATCTTCCACCATGCATCAACGACATCTTGCCCAGACCGAATTCTTGTGCTGATTATCACAACCAAGTTAAAGCAGAACGAGAAATTCTTGAGAGACTAAGAAAGTCGACAGAAATGTTGAGAGTTTCCATGGAGGAGCTGAATCAAAGCGCCAAAAAAGAGCAGGAAAAAATAGAAGGATTCCCGTCAATGACAACTGCGAATGACATCGTGGCAGAGTTTGCACAGTATGAAACAGTTCTACTCGCGAAATCAATAGATGCCTTGAATTCCATGCAAAATATCGATGATCCGAATGAAATTCGCAAGTTAGATACTGATCTTGCTAAATTCCAGATTGATATAAATAAACATAGAGAACAACGACATAAATTAACCAGTCAACGCGACGATCTGAACAAACTCAGAATAAAAATTGCAGGAGAGATTCTTGAAAATGTGAAGGCATCGAAAGAATATGACGATAATTTGCTTCGTCGATATGGCGAGGAACAGATCAAAATAATGGATGAACTTAAAGCTGCACAGTTGAAGCGACAAAACGCCCTACGGGATTTGAACTCCGGTCGCTAATAATGGATCCATCGTGCAGAACTATTGAATAAAACCAAAAAAGAAAAAAACGAAATTCTGGGAAAATCTTGGCTTATCTTTGTCCAAAGGATTATCAGCCTTCTTGAATTTTAGTCATGGCCGAATATTTTTAGACACTGCACTAAATAAATAAATTTGCCGTGAAATTTCAACTGTGCCTGAAATTGCACTTTTTTTTGGTTAATTAATGATCAATATTACATAAATTATAAATACACCAATTCTATAAATTCATTAAATAAAATTAATATAGTTAACATACACCAATTCTATAAATTCATTAAATAAAACTCAATAAAGATAATTATACACATTTTAAAACATGTTAAAATAAATTTTAAATTTTTAATATATCATGCCCATAACACCCTTGGAGGCAACTAGTAACCAACATAGGTCAAATGTGGATGTTCAAGGACTCATCCATGACACTTGAGCTAGAGAAGAAAGGTTTAGGGTCAAGAGGCTTTTATTTCCTTCTATTTACTATGGCCATGGACTTGACACCCATCCAAGATGCCCAAGAATTGATGATAGCACCAATATTCAACTCATAAGTCAAGGAATCCTTATAGATCAAGACTAGTGTCGTGTTCTAGATGTTGTTAATGGTGCTCAAGCTTGAGAAGGTTTAATAGGGATTAAGATTGTTGTGTCCCTCTTAACCATGTTTATGCTTCAACACACATTTCAAGTGCACACAACCCACGCATGGTGCATGTATCCCACTATGAAGCCACAGACCCCCTACGAAGTTCTTGTATGTTGGTTCAAATGCTTATTCGAGTCCCTTGATCTCAAGAAGCTTAATAAGATATGAATACATCCTTTAATGATGCTCAAGATCCCACAAAGTCCTATATAGTATTTTTTTTATGGTGCTTGATCTTGACAAGACTCAATTAGGGATTAACATGTAGAAAGGTCCAAACTCATTTCCAATGCACAAAACATACCAATGACACATGTATCCCACTCAAATGCCTACAAAGAACCCCTACAAAAGACTCATGTGTTGTTACAAGGGCTCATTCAGTACTCATTATCCCAAGAAGATTCAACAATATCATGAGGCACTTGTTTTCCTTCCCCATCCATGTTTAAATCCGTGTGACCCATCCCTTGTGTACAAAATCTCCTAATGGAATCTATATCCAAAATTGATTGCAAAGATCCCCAAGAGAGCGTTTCTGTTGTGATTTATAGTTGTTAATCATTTTAAAATCTTTAGACGCTTAAGGGTTATTTAAGATCAACTTGGTTTAATGTGTCTTTAGGTAAAGTGTGTTTCTTTAATATGCATTAGTATGCATTTGTACTTATTTAATTTGATAGCCATGATATGTTCTAGACATAAAGTGTATTAACAATTCATCTTCTCATGGTCAAGATATGTTTTACATATAAGGTGATTTGATGATTCATCTTCTCCTTAATACTAATGGCTATATTGATTCATTTCTTAGCATCTGATTGGTCCATGTTCTCTATTTAAAAAGCATAGAAGGTCATTTTTTGATGATCGATAGTGAGAAACTGATTTGTAAAATATTCTCCTCTTGCATCAATATACTACCTCAAGCTTTAAGATTGTGTTTGAGGGTCTTAAAACCTAATCAATCATTTTTTTAGTGTAAGGTCTCTTTATGTACTTATGCACTATACAACTTGTTTGCAAATGGATGTGTTTTTGTTTATGCATCCTAGACCAATAGGTTTTACATTCCAAAGCGAAAACCAAAGCAATCGACACACCCAACATGTAGAGGAAAAGACACAGTCCTATTAATTTTATTTGAATTTACAGGAACACACACATGTTTTTATTACATATGTTCATAAATTTGCAAAAAATCTATCACCTTTAGCATTGACACCAATGTTTCATAAGGAAATGTTTAACATTATAACTTGTTTTCCTCTCTTGGGCATACTTCTATTAGGCCCATCTCTTTGTGCAAAACCACTTAATGGCACCCAAATTAATATCACTCTGAGATCAAAGACCCCATAGAGAAACCATGTGTCTTGGTTGGATGTCTTGTCCACAATGTTTGAGGCTTGGAATGATCATTTTCTTGTATAACGCCATTGTTCTCCTTTTTAACCACGGTCTTCATGTGACCTTAGATAGACCTATAGAACATTTCTAATGCACAAATAACCTAGTGATCATGCGCATAGCACCCTTGGAGGCAACCGTTAACCAACATAGATTAGATGTGGAGGTTCAACGACCTTTCCATGGCACTTGAGCTTGAGAAGAAAGGTTTAGGGCCATAGGATTTCATTTCCTTCTATTGAATATGGCCATGGAATTGACACCCATATATGATTCCCAGACCTTATGCTAGCACCAATATTCAACTTAGAAGTCAAGGAATCCCTATATAGGGATAGTGTCGTGGGTTCTAGGTGTTGCTCGTGGTTCTC
The DNA here is from genome assembly GCA_027924585.1 of Larix kaempferi. NCBI lineage: Eukaryota > Viridiplantae > Streptophyta > Pinopsida > Pinales > Pinaceae > Larix > Larix kaempferi. The sequence goes on from BSBM01000910.1 coordinate 26,695,297, forward strand.
GAGCTTGAAAATATTCAATAGGGAATAAGGTTATTGTGTCCCCCCAAAGCATATTTATGCCTCAACACACATTTTAAGTGCATAAAACCCACGCATGGTGCATGTATCCCACTATGAGGCCAAAGACCCCTTACAAAATTCATGTATCTTGGTTCAAGTACTTATTCAAGGCTATTTATCTCAACAAGATTCAAAAAGATCCTAAGACACTATTTGATGATGGTCAAGGTTCCACAAACTCCTTTATAGTAGTTTGTTCATGGTGTTTGATCTTAAGAAGGTTCAATTAGGGTTAACACCCTTGTTTACCAATTTGACCATGTGGCAAGGTCCAAACCCATTTCCAGTGCACAAAACCTACCAATGACACTTGTATCCCACTTAAAGGCCTACAAGATCTCCTACAAAGGATTCATGTGCTATTACAAGGGATCATTTAAGAATCATTAACCCAAGTAGATTCAATAATATCCCAAGGCACTCATTTTTCTTCCTCATACATATTTAAATCCATACAACCCATCCCCTATGTGCAAAAGCTCCTAATGGAATCTATATCCAAACTTGATGCCAAAGATCCTCGAGAAAGAGTTTGTGTTTAGGTTTATAGGTGTTGTTCATGTTAGGATATTTAGACCCTTAAGGGCTATTTAAGATCAATTTGATTTAATGTGTCTTTAGGTAAATTGTGTTTCTTTAATATGCATTAGTATGCATTTGTAAGTTTATGTAATATGATAGTCATGATATGTTCTAGACATAAAGTGATTTGACAATTCATCTTCTCACAGTAAAGATATGTTCTAGACATAAAGTGATTTGACGATTCATCTTCTCAATGGTACTAATAGCTATATTGATTTGTCGCTTAGCACCTGATTGACCTCCATGATCTTTATTTAAAGAGCATGGAAGGTCATTTTTTGATGATTGATAATGAGAAACTAATATGCAAAATATTTTCCTTTTGCATCAATATACTACCTCAAGTGGCATCATGTTGGCTAGGGAAGTGGACTATTTCCCTCTTTGGGGGTTTTAACCACATAATATAGTGGTGTGGTGATATTTGATATGTTTGTGTGAGTGGTTTCATTAAGGTGTCCATCCTGTATGAAACAAGATATTTTGACAAATAGTTCATGGTGATTGAGCTTAAGAAGTGGCATTTGGGGCCTAAGGAAGAAGACCCAAGTGTTTTCCTGATCTAACCATAACATTAAATTTCTTGAAGGCATTCATTTAGTTGTTAAGCCTCTTGTTCCCACTTTATAATGTTTAGACCTCAAAAACTATTTCCAATGCACACAACTTTCTCATGGCATTGATATCCCACTAAAAAGCTAAAGAAACTTGACCATGGCCTAAAGAATGATTCATAGTGTGGGCCCAAGATAGATTCTTGTTCATGGTATGTGTTGTGGTTTAATTACGATGGTTGGTTACCTCTAGTAGGATATATATATCATACATGTGGGGTATTATGTGGTCATCTGAGGATGTGTTGAGCACTAGAGTTGTAGAAGCTTTGTGGGTAGAATGCATTGCTCGTGGTGATTAATCCAAAAAAACATAATTTATGGAAAAAATCTCATTATTATTCTCCTATGAATTTGGATAGATCTCTATAAACATTCTTAGTGTAGAACTAAACTACTAATGGTGCCCATACCACCCTTAAAGATTATCATTAACCAACAAAGTTCAGTTGTGGAGATTCAAGGACTCATCCATGGTGCTAGAGAAATCTTTGTTTAGGGCTTGATATTAATGTTTACCTATGTCAACTAATGTCAAGGGACTGAGGGTGTTGTTTCCCTACCACAACTATGGTTGAGGACTCAAGACCCGAATTAGGGGAATTTTGAGGTCTAAAATGGACCTCATAAGAGATATAATAAAATATTTTGAGTTTGTCATTTTGTGGAGAAGGTATATTTACAACTCACCTTTCGCACTACAATTCTTGTAACTATGATTAAGTTAAAGTAAAAATACGCGTACAACTAAAATTAATAAAAAAAATCCTCTTTGATATGACTAGAAGCATAAGTACTTTTGAATACCTACATGTACTAAAATAAAGTACTCATAAAATACAATAAAGAAAAACACTTTTGTTTTGAATTATAAACCTAAATTAAAATTTTGTACATAAATTCTAAATTATACTTTTCTAAAATAATTCACATTAATAATTATTTATTTTAAAATATATTTACATATTTAATGTAAAATTCTAATATATAATATAATGTAATATATATCATAAGAAATATAATAAACAAGATTATTATATATAGATATTTCTTTAATATATATTTTATTATATGTATAATATTTTTTTAATATATATATATATATATCTAATTGGAAACGTCAAGTGAAGCTCTTATATAACAATGTATAGCCACTTGGGGATTTGACCCCGGGACCTTCTGCTCACAACTTACAACACTCAACCACTTGAACTAGCCCACCGGGCTTCTTCAATATATATTATATTATATATAATATTTATTTAATATATATTATATTATAATATATAATATAAAATTTGTCACTTTATATTATATAATATAATAATATTAAATAATATATGTTATAATAATTTTAAATAAAAATATAATATTTATAATATAACTTATTTACTATATCACATCTAAAAGTACTAAACCAAGATTTTATTTTTAGTCCTTGCCGCAGGTAGAGACTATATGTTTGGTTTTTTTGTATTAATTGAACATCATTGCAATGAAAAACATTATCTTTACTTAAATGAACCAAAATAATATGATTTTTCATTTTCTTTTATTACCTTTTTCTAAGTTTTTGTTGGACAATAACTATCGATGGCACATTTTTTATCATTGGATGTATAGTTTAAAATTAAAAAAAAAATACAATACAATACATTGTATTCTTTACAACTCTTTGTAAATATTTCACTGATTTGACATTGTCTGCAATTTCCACAACTATCAACAAACATTTTCTGCAATTTAGGCAATTGTCAACAAACCAATATGACACCTCATTCTTAATTGTCATTCCATTTGCGTTTTAGGGCTCTCGATCCACTGGGCTCTAGATCAACCTTGAACCTAGGGTTTGGCATTGAGTTTTTTTGCAGCACTGATTTAGGCATTACCTAGCACTGGTTCGGAATCTCTGCAAGATATTTCCCCTCTCGTTATTTATATTCATGGGTTCACTGAAACCAAAATTATTGTTTTCTCTCACAGAGGATACAAGTATTTTTTCCTTTTTGAAAGAAAAAAATTATAGATTTCGGGTGTTTTCCATATTATGCTCTTATATAGAGACTATGCAGAGATTATTGACAAGCACAACAATATGAATTTCATGCGCCTTTAATGGGATTTTACCATTTTGTTAGTTTTTTTTTTATAAATTATGTAAATGATAGCTCTGTTCATATTTAATGTTTTTCTTGGACCTTGATGACATCACATGTGAAAACCAATAGATCCCTACTGAAATCCAAGAGGCCAGGTATTTTTCTGCATGGAGGACAGCTATGAACAAGTTCAAGGTAAGTTTATTGTTGCAACGTGTAGATCCTTGTTGGTTCTAAAGTAAGTATTCATTGCACCTGCCATTATACTAATTTTTAAGGATTCTATAGGGAAGAGTGACACCGTCGTTACAAAACTCACTCGATTCCCTGAGTACTTTCGAGTGAAACTCTCTAGTTTGCAGTGAGGTATGACTTGTTATGCTCTAAGTTGCCTTGATCTCTATTGCATCTCGCCGCTCAGGATTTAGTTGTTCTTTTCCTTTGAGATTGAATGAGTATTGTTAGTGGTTCTATCTATGTTTCCCGGTGAAATTAGTTTTGATAGATTTTTTATTAGGGTTTTTGTGTTATTGTAGTTATCTTTCTAGTAATTGCAGCTAATATTAGCTTAATGAAAATAATCGTTCATAGCCAAACAGATCAAATCAGTCAACTTTTTCTTCTTGCTAAAATTTTAGACTTTCTGCCTGTAAATATAAATCTTCGTCCATTTTCTATCATGTTATGCTCTAAGGTAATTTTTCTGTTTTGGGAACCACAAAAGACAACAGAAAGTTCTAACTTGCGGGCAGCGATGTACACGTGGTGATCAGCACTGGGTAGAGTACTATCTGTTTATTTTTATTTTTGTTTATTTTATGCAGAGTGAGGTAAGTCTAGCATCTTTAGGGTTGGTGTGGATCGAACCCTAGACCTCCTCTACACGAGTAGGATGCTTAGTAGGAAAGTGAGGTTCAGGAGGGGAGTTGATTGTGAAGAAGGAGCAGTTGCAGGTTTGAGTTCAAGTTCATAAGTAGTTTATGTAGCCTGAAGAGGCAGTGTCTTTAGTCACTGTTCAGTTGCTTTTGAGTGAGGGTATGTAGCCCGAAAGGCACACGTATATTCTGGTTTAGTGGCTTGATAGTGAGGGTCACACAGAAGTAAGGGAGATTGAGTCGCCTGGAAGGGCATATTGGATCTACTGGCTCCTATTTGGTTCTGTGACTCTGTGGCTCTTAAGCATAATAACCTTTGGATATTTAATGTTGACACTCTCTCCTTAAGTTTCCCATGTAGATTTCTTCATCCTTGCTTTTCATAAAATAAAAAATTTATGTAAATTTCTTCATCCTGTCTTCATCGCTTTCTTTTCGTTTTTGCAGGAGATAAAAGAGACATCACAATTTTGTATAATGTAGAGACAAAAATATTCTCCATATCAAATACTACAACATGTATACTAGGAGAATCTTTTAGCCAAAGTTGATTTCCATGATGGGTTATAACGTTTATTAAATCATCTATTTATATCTACAATGGGTTAATTTGAAAAGTCAGATCACTTTACAACAATTTAATACTGATTGTCACTGTGCACAACTTTGGTCGGCATAGATCTTACAAATTGGAGGTACTGTATTTGTACTCGAATTCACGTCTCATGCAAAAATATTGAGTATGGGATGGGATTTATATTTTTGGGAGATTTATTTAATTTCTAATACTTGAAAATTTATCCAAACAAAAGCATTTATAAAAGGACATGCAAGCAGAATCATGCATAGGCATGGATAATATTAATTTCCTGTCAATCTTTTATTTGTTTCGTTGTTGTTATTTTTGCTTAAGCGATATATAAGGCAGTAAACCTACCAAGCTGATAGAGGTTGTAACAGGGAAGAAGAAGACCATGTGGGAGAATGAGATTACAGTTCTGCGTTTTGGATAGTTGGCTACGGCCACCTTTGATCATTTTTTATAACAAAGCTGTGTGGTTCAGCTGTAACATTTTCTAATATAAATTATACTCCTTATTGTGAAAAATAAAAAAATTAAAGGGAAACAAGGTCCCACCAGATACCCTGAAAAGTGGAAACTAATAAGAACAATCTTCTGATTGACCCATCTAATCCAGTCACAAGAAAAAGATAAAAAAGGAACATGTTCCTAAGTTCTAACGCACTGTCTGTTACTTTCAAAGCAAAGCAATCTACCAAAAAAAGGAAAGAGAGATCTTGAACATGAGAAAAATTTGTCCTTCAAAAACACTATGACAAATTCTCAATCACACTATTGAAAAATATTCTTCAATCGCACGTAATGGGACAACTGCCGATGGTAAAGAGCACCAACACTCTCTTTTGTGACTAGTGATGCAATGCCAACACTGAGGAGCCAATCTTGCATCTCTTGTTTGGACCCCATCTCCATATCGTTACCTCCACCGAACTGCGCACTTGACCCTGCTAACAGCTTTACCCTCATTTTTAAGCAAGCATCACTTTGCACATAAGCAGAGAGAATTGCAAACATGGATAAGTTTACTATATGAAAATGTAATTACATTAAAATAAATCGCTCAAACGTGCAACAACCCAGTCTCACATTGTAATCTCATGAATTTGCTTACATTAAAATAAATTACTAAAACGTGCAGCAGCCCATAGAGCGCAAGATTCTTAGCCCTATGGTTCGTGGGTTTGAGCCCCATGGTAGGCGACAATTTTTTCCCTGTTGGGTTGATAGTTATGTGTTGGGTGCTGGGTGTTCCTTCAATATTAACATAGAATGATGAAACTATTTGGTGGATAAAAGTATCCTTGGTGGCTTCTTTGGAAATACCTATTTCATTAGTAGAATCACGAAAGTAATTGGTGGATAAAACTGTCCTTTTTCACGATGGTTTATTTGGAAATACATATTTAATTAGTGAGGTGCCAAGAAAGAACTCAAATATAAAACCCTTCTATGGATCAAACTAGACAAAATCCAAATATATCTAAATACTTGAATGGTAGGATTTTAAGCCAATTGCTTGCATCAAATGGAAGGCATAGTTTGGTTCATAGTTTGGAAGGCATAGTGATGGTTTCGACCTAATCAAACCCTTCTATGGATCAAACTAGACAAAACCCAAATACTTGAATGGTAGGATTTTAAGCCAATTGCTTGCATCAAATGGAAGGCATAGTTTGGTTCATAGTTTGGAAGGCATAGTAATGGAGCTCAGATTCATGAAGAACTTGAGGCTTCCTCCAACCATGGAAATACAAACCATTATTTATTGCAATCTCAAGTTTTCAGGGGCCATGGTGAAGTGAAATTGCTCAGATAGAGTCTACAATCTGCTTGGAAACATGCTAGTATTATGCATGAGAAGCTTGTTTATGTAGCTTGGATGAAACATGAGAAATGAGGGGAAGAGATGATTAGTGACTTGCTCTCTCAGTGTGGCAAAGACATGCAATGATTTACTCAGATATCTGTTATCTCTCCAAGAAACTCTTTGGGGTTGTAGGCCAAAGATGCTTGGTAACTCAAGATCTAATAATTTAGGTATGTGCTTGGATCAATGGGATAACTCGATAACAAATGAAATGGACAAATCATCATGCATTTGAATAAGACAGTGCTTTCAATAATCAATAATCATACAAACTAGTTTAAAAAGGGGACAAATAATACTAATCTTTGATAACCAAATACAATAAGATGCAGGGTTATAAACGATAGCAAGGATGTTTTTTAATTCAAGTTTATGAGCTTACTAGAGAGATGACAGTCTTTAGAAGCTAAGACAAACTGAAATAAAGTGCAGAAAGATGAAGTGCATGACCAATCTGATATTGAAAACCAAAAGAAGACCGTCTTTCTATTAGCAAATAAGAGTCAATTATAATAGCATCGTGTCTCCAAAATCCAACCTTTCTCTTCTATCAGTTCTGGGCTTTATAGCCATTACAAAGCTCTTCCCCCCAGATCCCCAGAAGCTGGGTTGAAATCCTCAGATAGAAGATCCAACCGTTTAAAAAAAAAAACCGGGAAAATCATTTTTTTAACTGGCGAAACTGCTGAAAAATGGGGCTCAGAGATGGGTTCGATTCTCCCAATCTGTGACACCTGTAGGAAAACTGAGAGAGGTTTTTGTTCTCTGACGTGTTAGGAAGAAAAAACTTCGAGAGTTTTCCAGAATGACTCTCGAGTCGCTCCGAATCATCATTTGAAAATGATGACTTTGCACAGTAAAAACGCCATTTCTGCTGAAACTGCTGAAAAAGAGGCTCAGAGATGGGTTCAGTTCTCCAGCTATGTGACACCTGTGTATAAACTGAAAGAGGTTATTGTGCATTGACCTGTTTTTAGCAAAAACCTCTCTCAGATCTTTGAAACTTGTTTTGGTTTTCTCGTGGTCTGCATTTCAAAAACATGTGTCAAACAGGTAGGTTTTGGAATTCGAAAATTTGTGCTCAGTGACGGATTCGATTCTCTCAACCTGCAACACCTATGGGAAAACAGGGAGATTTTATTTTTTTCTGACATGTTAGGAACAAAAAACTCTGAGAGTTTTGCAAAAAGATTCTCCAGACGCTTAGAATCATCAGTTGAAAATGATGACTCGAGACAGTAAAAAAATGCCACATTTCTTCATTATTTTCATCTTGCTGGCACCTCCAAAACTGGAACAGCCATTGAAACAACTCCTATTAATTAAAACCTTCACTTAAAAACCATCCTCTTTCCATTTGGAAACAAAACCGTGATTTGGGCAAAAATAATGCCTCTCTGCCCTGTTTTACACTTTCGGTGGCTAAAGAGCCAAAATTCGAACCTGTAAACCACCGAAAGCTCTGCTTTCGGTGGCTAATGAACACCATCGTGTTCGCCCAAACCACCGAAAACTGCCCCACAACTCACGCTGTAATTTTTCCCTTTCGGTAGCTGGAGCGTATTTTCTTTCACACAATAAACCACCGAAAACAGGGTTTTCGATAGCTAATGAACCATTGCCAGGCCCGCCTAAGCTACAAAAACCTGAAATTTTCCTTTTGAAGGAGAGCTAGCTTTGAACAGTTATTTCAGACTTCATTACCTTCTTCAACCTGTCAGACCGGAACTTAAACACACGCAAAAAACAAAAATTAAAGACTTCCTATCACCTAGACACCATGACTAGTCTATGCTTATTGAGGAGATAACATCTGGCTCCTACTCGGGGATGGAACCCTCCCTATGAGGTTCCAAGAACCACAGATCTGATGCCTTTCCTGGACAAACAAAATACAGGACCTAATCTAGTGTTCCATTGGGCATGGAGTCAACAATACAATTTTTTTTCTGAACACCTTTCAAGAACTGAATCTAGTGTTCCGTTGGGCATGGAGTCATCTGGCCTCTGCAAACCTATAATCTGCCTGTAACCTGCTTATTCGAAAAAACTAAAAACAATCTACGTGCTCGTATGAATAGCTTATTCTTCTATGCTACTCTACTCTAACCAGATTTGAAACTTGGTCAAGTAAAGCTAGACATCCATAACAACCATTCAAGTAACTTCTTGTCTGAAAGAATTCCCTTTCTGCCACCGATTATAAGATAATAATAAAAGCATAACAGTGACCATAAAAATTCTTTCAGGAAATCACATTTTCTGTCAAGTGTAAGTGACATGATAAAATCTGAAAACTGAAAAGAGCCTGAAGGATAAGACTTTAGTAAGGCTGCAAATGGATCTTTGAAATCAAGATCGCAATCATAATGTCTCGAAACCTTCGACAACTCATTTATGTATTCTCCTCTGCCATGTTTCAGTGACTTAGATTTATCACTCTGATGTGCTGGACTATTACAGTTGACAATTTCTGAGAAAAAAGAAAATGTATGTTCTGGACTTTTTGCATCACTGTCTTGGTAATTATCAAAAGAAAGATGAGTCTGAGCATATGTATCATGGAAACATTTCTGGTCACCCTTTTGTTGAAAAGTGGAACTAAATGAAATTCCAGAAGGGGATAAATCTTCACAAAACTTAAAATCTTCTTCTTCATTACTGTGTTTGTCAAATGTAGGAACATCATGATAAAATTCTAATGACAGGGATGAAGATTCTTGCATGAAATTATCAGCAATTGGATCTTGAAATTCATACAAGGCTATTTGCTCAACATCTGACAGAGAAATATGCATCATAAACTGCTGACATAAAACTTTATACTCTCCCTCATCTTTATGTCTACTGCAGCTTCTCTTTGTCTACAAATCAAAAAGCTGAGGGCTGCCCTTACTACCCGCTGCATATTCAAAACTGTTACATGCTGTCTCTTCAATCTGCTCAATATCTTTTAACTTTTCAACTGGAACAATCTAATCTCCATGACAATCTAAGGCGGTAGATGTATTTAGTATAATGTCAAAAGCATCTACATCATGGCTAACATCTTGAAGGTCATCAATATCCTGATCACAATGAGAAGTATCTTCTACTGCAGCAAAATCTTCATGAATGTTTAGCTCTCTATTCAATAAATTGAATTCATGACAGCACTCGAGATAGAGAAAGTCAACTGGGAATTTGTCTTTACAAAACACATGAAAGGAAGCATGACAATCCGCCAAAGAATTGATGCTAGCAACAGGAAGGGACCGATACCAATCGCGAGCAATCCCCTCTAACAAATACCAAAACAGTTTAATCCGAACATCTTCGTGTATAATTTGTAACCGATGAATGCAATCATGAAAGTCAAGCAAGTGTTCAGCTGGCACTTCCCACTCTTCACCTCGAAATCTAGGAAGGCTATTTTCCCATTCATCTCTACTGGGCACTGGATTAGGGAAACCAACAATTTTTAAAAAATCACAGAACGCATACCTCTTTGCCAAGATCCGGTTCATGTCATACCAGTGGAGTCGTCAACAGATTTCTGAGCAATGGAGTCACCACTGGATTCGTCCTTCATGGAGTCACCAGATAGATAATTACAACCAAGAAAATGTCCAGTCTTTGTCTATCATCAAAGCTGGATCTATGTCGTTCTCCCAGGGAAGCTGAGCTTCAATCTCCTCTCCCCGGCAACGGCGCCAATTTGTTATCTCTCCAAGAAACTCTTTGGGGTTGTAGGCCAAAGATGCTTGGTAACTCAAGATCTAATAATTTAGGTATGTGCTTGGATCAATGGGATAACTCGATAACTAATGAAATGGACAAATCATCATGCATTTGAATAAGACAGTGCTTTCAATAATCAATAATCAGATAGACTAGTTTAAAAAGGGGACAAAGAATACTAATATTTGATAACCAAATACAATAAGATGCAGGGTTATAAATGATAGAAAGGATGTTTTTTAATTCAAGTTTATGAGCTTACTAGAGAGATGACAGTCTTTAGAAGCTAAGACAAACTGAAATAAAGTGCAGAAAGATGAAGTGCATGACCAATCTGATATTGAAAACCAAAAGAAGACCATCTTTCTATTAGCAAATAAGAGTCAATTATAATAGCACCGTGTCTCCAAAATCCAACCTTTCTCTTTTATTAGTTCTGGGATTTATAGCCATTACAAAGCTCTTCCCCCCAGATCCCCAGAAGCTGGGTCGAAATCCTTAGATAGAAGATCCAACCGTTTAAAAAAAAAAAAACCGGGAAAATCATTTTTTTAACTGGCGAAACTGCTGAAAAATGGGGCTCAGAGATGGGTTCGATTCTCCCAATCTGTGACACCTGTAGGAAAACTGAGAGAGGTTTTTGTTCTCTGATGTGTTAGGAAGAAAAAAATTCGAGCGTTTTTCAGAATGACTCTCGAGTCGCTCCGAATCATCATTTGCAAATGATGACTCTGCACAGTAAAAACGTTATTTTTGTTGAAACTGCTGAAAAAGAGGCTCAAAGATGGGTTCAGTTCTCCAGCTATGTGACACTTGTGTATAAACTGAAAGAGGTTATTGTGCATTGAACTGTTTTGAGCAAAAAAATCTCTCAGATATTCGAAACTTGTATTCGTTTTCCCGTGGTCTGCATTTCAAAAAGTGTGTCAAACAGGCAGGTTTTGGAATCCGAAAATTTGTGCTCAGTGAGGGATTCGATTCTCTCAACCTGCAACACCTGTAGGAAAACGGGGAGAGGTTGTTGTTTTATGACATGTTAGGAACAAAAACCTCTGAGCGTTTTGCAAAAAGATTCTCTAGACGCTCGGAATCATTAGTTGAAAATGATGACTCAGGATAGTCAAAAAACGCCACATTTCTTCATTATTTCCATCTTGCTGGCACCTCCAAAACTAGAATAGCCATTGAAACAACTCCTATTAATTAAAAAATTCACTTAAAAACCATCCTCTTGCCATTTGGAAACAAAAACCGTGATCTGGCAAAAAATAATGCCTCTTTACCCTGTTTTGCACTTTCGGTGGCTAAAGAGCCAAAATTCGAACCTGTAAACCACCGAAAGCTCTGCTTTCGGTGGCTAATGAACACCATTGTGTTTTCCCAAACCATCGAAAACTGCCCCACAACTCACGCAGTAAATTTTCCCTTTTGGTAGTTGGAGCGTATTTTCTTTCACACAATAAACCACTGAAAACAGGGTTTTCGGTAGCTAATGAACCATTGCTAGGCCCGCCTAAGCTACCGAAATTTGAAATTTTCCTTTTGAAGGAGAGCTAGCTTTGAACAGTTATTTCAGACTTCGTTACCTTCTTCAACCTATCAGACCGGAACTTAAACACACGCAAAAAACAAAAATTAAAGACTTCCTATCACCTAGACACCATGACTAGTCTATGCTTATTGAGGAGATAACAATATCATTTCAGAATTTTAACCAAAAGCGGCTTCAAATGATTCCTCTTATTCACCCAATTTGAAAAACCAAGAACCTCCTCTCCAAGATGGCTCTATTTCATATCTGTCTTTAGATATCATTGTCTTCCACATTATAGAGGATGAAATAGTTTGTGATCGGTAGAATGTTGCCACATTGTCTGCTCCCTTTCATGCTAGGTTGAATGGTTGTTTCACAAAATCACAGAAAAGAGCCATACATTTTTCTGACAATGGTATTTCCGCAGGAGGCATGTGTGCCATTTGTAAATTTAGAGAGACATGTAAACTAAGTGATATGTCACCAGACATCTTGTTATATATCCCGACTTTTGCAGACAGGTTTTGTTGTGATCAATTAAATGATACTTGTGACATAAGTCTGGCATCTTTCATTCATATTGAACAGGATGCAATAGCATTTATAGAATATGGCTTGGAAGAGGGTTCTCAGGTGCTAGTGGCTTCCTTCCTATATGTAATATTGCGTGAACTTCCTCATTCTTTACATCATGAACAAGTAGAAAAACTCTTTTACGTCATGAACAAGTTGCAAAACTCTTTTACAACATTGATGCCCGAAAGAGGTCAATAATGGCAGTTAGTGAGGATGAAGGCATAGTTTGGATGGCATTAAATACATTAGTGAATTTTGTTGATGCCAAAGAAACCACCATTCAACATATTACAAATGTACAAAATTGGGGACAACAAAAATACAAATGGTGGATGAGGGGCCAATATGATGTTTACACATCGAGATGTTAATGATAAGTGCATTAGTATAGAAGTATATGCAATGAAGGGAGGGGTTGTTGTACTTTGACCAATAGATTTAGCCATTATTTGATGACTGCATTCTATTGTTGCACACTATTTTCACCATAAGAGTAACTTTGGTTTTTTACTTGCCATTTGATTTTAATGCTTACACCATGAATTTCAACTAAGGAATCAACAACTTTAGTGTTAACTCTTGTTGCTTGGATCCAAAAGCTTCGATGTTAAACTCATTAGTTTAACAAAGAATAAAGTGTGGTGGTGTATCTATCCTTGAAAGTAAGAGTTGCATTAAGGTCATGCTATGATTTTCTAACTTGCATAGGTTGGAACTTTGGTGAATTGATGAGATGCTTGGTAAATAAAAGAAATTTAGACACGTAAACAAGGCTAAAGACTCGTCGTCCTTTAACTTATCAAATGAGGTATTAGCTGATCAAATATTCAATTAGATGTTAAATTTTAAGTCAATTTGGAGATATGATTGAAAAAATCTTATTGTTAACATCCTTAGAGGCATATTGATATATCTCCAACCTTATTTTGGACCACTCATTAGAAAATAAAGAAGTTGTCTCAAAAACATCTTCTGCCATAGCACGAATAAGGTTAGTTATCCCATTAAGAATGTCAATATGAAATAAAAGTTATTTCTTATGTTTTGAGCATGGAATCTTATTTTTGTGAATGATCCAACATGAAAAAGAGCTATATTTTCAGCATGTATTCTTATTTTTATGATTTTTTAAAAAAATACTTAAAGTAAAAGATGTCAATGCAACCATACTTAAAGTAAAAGATGTCAATGCAACCATACTTAAAGTAAAAGATGTAAAAAATACTTAAAATTCTCAAATTACAAAGGACACGCATTAAATTTCTTCGTGTAACCAATCGTTCAAGCCAAGCAACCTCTCAAGAATCCATGCCGCAAGTCAAGATCTAGTGCCTCATATTTTAGCTCTTGGAGAAAAAGTCTCTAACTTATGTTTTATTGTGATTCAAGGCAGCTAGTCAACCCTATGTTGACTTGTAGTTGATTAGACCATTCTATAACCATGAAACAATATAAACCTCTATATTTTGAGGATTTCATACATATTTTGTAATATGAGATCAAATCATTGCTTATATATATCAAACATGACTTTAAACTTGGAAATGTATTATCTAAATAATTTCCTTCTAGTAGATGTAGTATGACAGGCAAGTATATTGCAAGCTCACACTTTGAGCTCACGATGAAATCCATTTTCTTTCTACAAATGTAGAGACATTACTATATTAATGAGTTTATTTTTTTTATTTTTAACATAATTTGCTATTTGACTTTTGATAATTATTATATTTTTATATTCAAAAGTGAAAGTACTTTAGAGTGAAAATACTTTAAGAGCACTAAATATATAAATATTATATTTAAAACTAATTTATGAGTACTTTTTCCACTATGAGTAACTTTAACTCAAGCAATGTCACCTCAATCATAAGGGATGATGTCATTCTCTATAATTTGATTGGTTCTTATAAAGTTGATTTTTATAGTATTTTTTTTGTTTGGAGGCTAATTTTTACCTCAAAATTCTCCTAATATCTATGGTGTGTGAAATATCTTAATGGCACCCATATCAAAATCCTAGGGAAAAATACCACTGAAGGATTGTGTCACTATGTATAGGGTTTGGTCATGTCACTTGATATTAAAAAGGTTCAATTAAGGCCCTTCCTCAACCATGTTCAAGACCCTATGACCCATCCTTAGCGAGTGAAAGCTCCTAATGGCACATGTATCCAACCTTGATGCCAAAGAATCCCTAGAGACAGTTTTTGTTATGGTTTGTTGGTTTATTCATGGTTGTTGAACCCAGAAAGAGGTGTTTAGGGTCCAAAGCCCAAGTGTTTTCCTCCCTTGACCATAGTGCTAGATCTCTAGAAATATTTTATTTAGTGATTTAGCCCTATTTTCCCCCTATTGACCATGATTAAACCTTCATGAAGACCATTTCTAGTTCATAAAACTTAATCATGGAACTTGTAGATACATCATACAAGGGCCTTGTGTGTTTTTTAAAGGACACGTTTAGTACTATAGCCACATAAGCTTTATGGTTAGTAGGCATTGTTCATGGTGATTGAGCCCAACAAGGCATCATTTAGTGCACAAGGTTGATTGTCCTCCTCCTATGGCCTTGGATAGACCTATAAACACATTCTTGGTGCATAACTAACCTAAGTATGTGTTGGCGCGGGATTAGTCCACATGAAGTGCGAAGAAGGACCATCCGCAGAAGAAAGGTCCATTCATGGAGAACAAGGAGCCGACGAAAGTGCAAAAGTGGTTTAGTTAGTTAGAATAGGTCATGTGGACCGTTTTGTAACCATTTAGTTTCATATAAATAGGAGTATATGTCAAAACCCAAAATTTCTGAAAAATTTAAAATTTTTTATTTGTAACAATAAATGTTAACTAGGTAGTATTTCTGATATTGTTTTAATTTAGATAACTAACATAATCTGTTTAAAGACTTTGTCTTCTTAAAACTTTGAATTCGGTGGTTGTAATTAATGACTGTTTTATTTTGAACCGCAAGGGAAGAGCTAGTCGTAGTTGACTGGCTTACTTAGCTTACGAGCTAATGCATACGTCGTCTTTTGTTTCTCAGGTGCGCCAGTGAAGTAAGGATCACTGTATGTTAAACTTGGTGAGCAGCAATACTCCCTATACTTCAAAACTTAATGATCGTCATGATATTTCTTATTCAGCTAGTATCGTCAAGTGTTACGAAGATTTACATTGTCTCAGTTATAATTATGTTTTTATGATTATTATGCTATGTTACTGCTGTAACTAACAATGAAACAATTGTTATATCAGAATTATTGGCTGTATAAAGTGTCTTTGCATCATGTGACCTGTTGTCAACTTAATACCGGTGACTACTGTTTTGTTCATGCATTGATAATGCGAGTTGAGAAGGTGACGCCTCTAGCGTTGTTTCAATATAATCCTATACATCGAAGTCCAATGTCCACTTAGAGTTTAACTTATGTTACCTGACGGTGCCTTGATTTTAACTATCTTTACGATGTGAACCTGTAGATGAAACTCTATTTCAACATCTTAATAATAGAGGTTTATTATTCAAATTGTTACTGTTAACAATAGTATTGGTAGCAATTCTGATGATAGTATATAATGGCAATGTATATATTGTCTTAAAGACTTGGTAACATTTCAAGTATTAAATAACGAGGCATTTTCATTTGAAGGTTGACTACCTTGGTACTTATATGAACATAGAAATGTAATATGCCCATGGCATTAATCTATGGCTTGGTTTTAATTTATATATATAATATAATGATTGTGCAATAATCATAATATTCCATACATTGGCAAACTTTATATTCAATATAGTGTTATGGTTGTATTTATCATACTAGGCCATAGAGAAAACTCTAGGGTTGAAGTTGACCACCACCTTGTGTAATGTGATATGCTAATGACATTGACCTATGCCCTGGTTTCATTGTAAATGTGCATTAACTTGATTTTGTCATAGTCCTAATGTTTTTCCCTTACCATGGATAAGATTTATAACCAATAATATGTTAAGGTATTATCCACCATATTAAGTTATGGAATAATCCATATGTGATGTTGACTAACTCTTATTTATATCATTGTAGTGATTATACATTCCAAGTGCTTGGGATTCTCGACGATTCATTTGCAAGGCATGCACTATATGCCAAATGATTATATATCATTTGTTATCTTATACGTTTGACTTATATATGTAATGATTTGGAATCGGTGTATAATGATTTGGATTGCAATTTGAACTATATGGTCTCGACCCATAATACGTTGATTTATTTGGATGCTACGTGGTTAACTCTCCTCCACGCAGTTGGTGATATATAATCTGTTATTGAAAACCCTACCTGGTTATTGTAGTTGCCTTCGGGCTCGGGTCCTAAGGATGAAACCCTCCCTGTCTGAGTTTTGTAATGAAGGCACTGTAACAATGTGCAGAGTGTGGTGGTTATGGCCTCGTGGTTCCATTCGGCAATAGGGTATGTCCTCGGCTCTAGTGATAGCGTCTGCTATAGTTTTATTGCTTTGTGGTCTCGTTGCTCATTATAGGTTTAAGTCCCAGCTATTTACAGTTCGTCACTGTGCTGGTGTGGGTATGAGATAGGGTTTCGGTAATGTCTTTAGGTTATGAGAGGGTTGATGCAATTGGGCTTTGGGTTTGCTTCTTGACTGGTTCAATCCCAGCGTGAGGGTTTCGTTGGGAACTGTTACCTTGTCTCGGCTGTCAAGAATGTTATGATAGTTTCTTTTGCTCACCCATCTGATGAAGATGATGGGGCTTCTCTGTTTGTTCAGCTTGTAGCTACCGATTGTCCACTGTTAACTTCCTCCATGTCTCGGTAAGATAAATCACAGTTTTTTTTTTACAGTCTTTATGTTTTATAATCATTAATTATATTTACGTTTCTAATTCTATTCTCTGCATTCAAAGTGGTGACTAAAACCCTCGGCATTTGTTATTTAACAGGTCACGCGGCTCTTGATGGTGTACAGGACTTTGTCACCCACGCAAGCTCCTCCGGGTGAGCCTGGTTATCCACGGCTGTCTCTTCCTTTGCTGGTTTTAGTGGTTAGGGTTGTGTCTCGGAGGAAAACTCCTGTGTGTTGAGGTCATTATCGACCTGATGTTTGTAGGTGCAGTCATATGTATGAAGTTGTTTTGTTTGAAATGAAAAGGGGTTTGAAACCCTGTTAAGTTTATGGAGAGCCATTCACGGCCAAGACTTATGAGGCCAGGGTTTTTGGTTATGGTTCCGTTAATGGCTAAGCATAGGGTTCAAATCTCGCTGTATAAGATTTATATTTAATATATTATTGGGCCTGATACGGCCGCGTTTCATTTTTGTGTTTTGTTAAAATATTTAGAATGTGTTGAATGTAAAGATAATTGGGTTCTGCGATACCTGCAATGGATGATAACTCTGTTATGATGTAACCCTATAATTATCTCTCTGCGTTTTTCTTCGATTTGTAGTATTAAATAACGATAGTGGATGTTTATTGACTGTGTCTGTAATAGTTGAAAAGTATAGGGTTTAATCATGCGAGTTGAGGTTCTATTTTGTGTTCCACAAATATATATGGAATTTGTTAACTTGATAGCGACTGGAAATGAATTATAATAATATTTATTTTGATTTTTTTGTATGGTTGTTAAATGAAACTGTGGGTAGAATAATATATACTTAGAACTAAGTATAAGGATGCTGTAAGTTATGGCTGCCATATAAGGCAGTCCTTTCATTTGTTTTTCTGTCTGTCGAAGGGATAGTGTAAGGCTACGGCCGTGTATGTTTTTGAGAAAACTCCAAAGGAGACATTTATACTGAATAACTATTGTTACTGTGTATATTTTAAGATGGTTTGTAACAGTCAATGATGACTGCGTTCGTCGACAGTTTCTCTGTTGTATTAATATGTTTGTTATTGTTTAAAACAACTCTGTTAATTTTATTATAATAAACATGACTACTGTATTCGAATACTAGGTAGAAAGGAAATAATACTCTACAGTTGTTAGTGTTTGTATTTGACTACTGTGTAAATGTTTAAGATTATGTGGAAGCTGGTAACAATGAAATATTGTTACAGTCACCTCTTTAGAGAATCACTAGCTGTCAACATGTTCTGAGTATAAATATATATTACGATGAGTTTTGTTTATCTATTAACTTGATATAAGAGTGACCTGTAACTTAAAGTTGACTATAATATGTAATACTTATAAATATAGGTAGATTACTTCTATAGGAAATTATCTCAAAGTAAAACTAAGATTTGTCTAGATTTGTTCTTATGATTGTTTGATAGCTATAAATCTGGAATATCTAATGTCTAATAATTATGTCTATTATTAAACTATTAACAGAAATTCTAGCATATGCATAAGCATAGTATATATTAACTGTAACAGTAACAAATAGGTTCTGTATAAGATAAATACTTTATTTAAATAAAAATAGGAAGTTTCTACAACATCTGCATTCTGAAATTTATACCAAAGGAAGTACAGAGAATGATCTACTAAAGTTGAATACAATCAAAACGTAGTTGTACTAGTCTATATCATAGGAAAATTAAATAAACCAACAACAGGAAGAGTGGCAGAACCTGTAGATGGTAGACAATAACAGCAATGGGAGGCTGTTCCTCCCTACCAATTCCTGGAGAGTGCCCAGACAGCACTTCTCAGGACCCCCGAGCTTGCTCTGGTCTAACTGGCTGGAATCTAAGTACGGCCAATAATTCCCTCAGCCAAAACAGCTATACTGGAACCAAGTTACTGCAACTTCCTGCTCAAAACACTTCCTTACTGTTTTTCCCACTTCCTCAATGGGACTCCTGAATAGCATTCACCTGAATGTATCCTCCCTCTAGAACAATTGCTGAACCCCCAGCTCAGTTCATTGAGTAGTATTTAAAAGATTGCCTAGGTCTTAGTTGGGCTAACTGTCATTAATGAGCCACCTGCTCAGATTCCACTTTCTTGGGGAATCATGACCCCAAAATATAGGGAAGTTGCCACCTGCAACTCAGGAAGTGTTTGAGGATGCTGCCACTTGTCTTTTGTCCTTCCACCTAATTCCATCCACCAGTTAGACCAGTAACCTCTTTTAACAGCTCTCCCATGCTGTTGTCTCCATAATTTATTTATTAATAATAATTATTCAGAATTTACATTCCATTTCTGGAGACTCTGCTGAGTCATCCATTCCTACTTAGCATTAAATTTAACATAATGTTCTCAGGAATATTAAAAATAATTACATTATTTTAATAAAATTGGGGTATGTGACAGTATAATTGTAAGCCTAAGGGCATCTCGATCATAGTTGAATCAGAGAATGAGTTGTTTTGAACTGTGTTGTATCCACGATAATATATTTTGATTGTTTCTGCGACAGTTATACTGCTAGTTTTGATGAATGCATGAAGATGTTCGATTATGGTCATATCTTTTGTCTCTATTTCTGTTAAATGATGAATGCAAGTGTTTGTGAAATGTTTAGGATTCCGTGGTTTGGTAATTGTTGTTGATGTGAATGATCAGTTTAACCATGTTAATGGGAATGTCCATTATGTATTGAATCTAAGAAGGGTGAATATGCGAATGATGAATGTGTGAATGGATGTGAATCTAAATCTTTGGTTTCTATTGCGGTAGAGTTGAAGTGCTTGCATGTTCTTTCCCCACTGCGGAAACTTGGTTCTTGCAGCCCCCTTAATCATCTCGGGTGAGACTTCACTCGCTTCACGGGTGTTGCTAGGAAGGGTAAAACCTTTCTGGGCCGGTGCTTAAGGGTATTCGGTTGGGTTTGTTGACGACAGTGCGAAGTGAACCCTTGTCGATAGCCGCTGTGTCAACAAATGGTTCCATTTTCGGGACCCTGAAGAAGAAAGATAAGGACATGTTGCGACACCTAATGACACCAGATATCTAGGACTGGTTTGACACAAGAGAAGAATAATTCGCGAAAGGAGAAAAGAAAAACCCTGGACAGAGATTAAGCAGTTGGTTGCAAAAGCACATTTATTCGGATATCCACGAGATATTCTTCTGTGAATTCCCGGTATTACTGCATGAGTGATTAGCACAGCTAACGTTTTAGAAGAACCATTGCCAAAAGACTGAGCTAGACCATTGGACTCCAGAATTGATTCAACAACTGAAGCGGGTCGACAACAAGGTATCACGGGTTGTTGATTTCTGGGTTGACAGTATCTTAGAAGGATACATCACTGAGTTTGTTGTGGATACGATCAAATCATACAACGACACAGAAAAGAAAATTTTTAAAGGACCCAAGGGGAGATTCTTACTGTCATTGAAACTGTGGATTAAGATGCTCGTCTGCGAAAAGGGCATACTAAGGATGAAATCCGATGAGTAGAAGATCAGTGTGCAGAATTCATGAGTGTTGGGTTCCAATCTACAGGTGTAAACTAGACCTTTAGTTTAAATCAATCTGGAGTTTGTAAAACTTAGAGGCATATCCCAAATATAGGGATCAGTCCTAGACTTAGTCGAGAATCTAGTTGCTCATAAAATAAACCTAAAAGATGCTAGAATGCTGATGATGAGAAACAAAAAATCCTCCTTACAGAATTAACTTCGTTTGGTTTTCTAATCTACTCAGCAATTCGTTCATGAAACATTCTGTAACTAAAATCAAATAGAAACTTAGATTTTTAACAAATGAATTACAATACTTAATATGTTTACTGTTGGAAATAATCAACTACTGATTTCTTTTACAAGAAAAATGATTCACAGTGTCCAGCTATTCTCAACAGTCTTGATATCAAGCTTTAGAAATGAAATCAAAACTACTCCTGCAACGTTTAACCATTCAATCCTGAATAAAACTCATAACCCTATGCTATAATGGATTCTGTGCAGATATAATTTAACTCGAACTATAATGTATGAATTATCTATTGAAAAACAACTCTACTGAATACCTTTAATCGTACTAAGACACAGTAAAGAAAAGTATGTGTGCAGGTTCGGCAATGGGGGCCCTCCAATGCTCCACTCACACACACGTAGGAAAGATTCACAAGCTTTTAATACTCAGTCACTTCATTATCCAAGCATAGTTCATACCCAGTGAAATTTCCAGAAATTCTCAGATTCTTAATTCAAAAATATATGTCTATCATCCAAGAGGTTTTCGTCTTTCAAAACAAATAGTTATACAACTCGTTTCTGAACTGAAACGCTATATCTATGGAAAATTAATGATGACATCGGAAATAACAATCTTCCTATATTCGAAATCGCCCATCATCTCCAAGAAAATAGGCTAGATCGCTAGAAAATCGAACTACCTTATTTTTATGCTAGATGACTGCACAGGTGGTCATCGTTGACCAGCATTGACTCGCCACCTGTGAGAAACATACCACAAGTTTGTTAGAAGTTTAACCATCCTTGGATATCGAGGATCTTCTTCCACTCTTCAGTTTGTGCCCAACTAGCCTGCAAATCCAACCTGGGAGAAATTACGGGAAGTTAGCACATTCTGTAATTTTGAATAAAATCTTAATTTAAATGACTTAAAAATCTCATAATTCAATTTATTAAGAAGCAACGACATTTATACATTTGACCAAAGTTTTGTGGATTAAATTAAGGTTTTATGGATCAAGTATGAAGGTTTATGGAGAAAACTGGAAGGTATTTAGATGGCAAAATAGGTGAAAAATGGTGCCCAAAATCTCCCCCAAGAGGAAGCTGTTGCATGTCCTCATGCACAAAAAGTATTTCCAAAAATTTGACCCTACTTATATCCTGAACAAAATTTTGTTGCTGAACCTCTGCTTCTAATCCTCTGATGTACCTCCTGTCTAAGATGATGCATCTGTAGAAGTTCGAGCTGCATAAAGAACTTTCAGTTTTTCATACTTAGTCTGGTAAGTCTTCTTTTGTTTATGCCATTTATATGCATGCTTGGAGATTCATGTCCTTTGAACTTTAAGCTTCCTGTTCTTTTCTTTTAACTTTTCATTCCTTAGTTCTAATTCTCTTACTTCCATTTTCAGCTTCTTAATCTTTTTACTGATTTTGGAAGTTTTCTTCTTTTCCATCTTCATTGAAGGCTGCTCAGAATTAGTATCCATCCCCAATTCTTCATTCTCTTGCACTGAATCTCCCTTCTTTTCTTTTTCTATAATTTGTTGCTCCAAGAAAGGAGAAGCTTGATCATCTGAAATTTCCTGTCCTGGATGCTTTTTCTCTTCTTTTTCTTGCTGATCAAAGAAAAGATTAATTTTTTTAGTCTGCTTTATCACTTCATTTGAAATCTTTTTAGTTTCTTGGGTATATTTTTCTTCATGGACTTGCCCTATCTCACCTGTTGGACCTTCTTCTTGACTTTCCAAGGATTGTATGTATTCATACTGTTTTTGCTGGCTTTCATCATCCTCTTCTAGTGCTGACTTATTTCGAGCTTGCCGATGTTTCCTTGGCTTCTTCTCATGAGTGGTGAAGATTTTATCTTGCTTTTGGAACTTTATTTCTTCTTTCATCATGCTCCTAGTTCTTATTCTTCTCTGAGGCTGTTTTGGGCTTGCTGCCTCAGAGTTATCTTCATCATCTGTGATCATCAACACCTTTTCTTTCTTTTCCCCCTTAAGCAGTTTTCAGCTTGTCGCTTCAGGGTTCTGTTCTTCATCCTTGGGGTATGTTATCATCAACGGTTTGTCTTCTTTCAAGCTTTCTTCAGGCAGCTCTTCTAGCTCTTCAAACTGATTATGAATTATAAATTCTTGCCATGTCAAGTTTTTCTTCTGTAACGCATATGTGATGATTATTTTGAAGAGCCCACAATGGAAAAGGCTTGTTAGCTTGTCTTTTTCACGCTTTTGAACATCCTTAGCCATCTTGGAAAGGCTTTGTAATAAAAAATGGGGCATGTTAATCTCACAATCACCCCTCAGATGCTGCAATATCTTGATGTGATAAAGATATACAATGCTAAATCTCCCTTCACAAGTGATGAATCTTTGGATGATATATACTATTTCATCCCAGGGATGAACCAACCAACTCCTTGGTACTCCCTTCTTCCATTCCACTGAACCTGCCCTTGACCTGCATAGAAAGGGTGTCCATGCCTTCTCCTTGAATTGCTTTGTTTTAAAGAATCTCTCCCCCTGCTGTGGTAAGCTAATGATCTGTGCCAAAATATCTTTAGACAGTCTGAAATTCAAATGTCCTACTGTAGCCCTCTCTCCATCAAATGCGCCAGCAAAGGCTAGACTAACATTATCATTGTTGTGAAAATCCTCACAGCAGATCTAAGAGATGATGTATCTCACAAGAGAATAATTATGATTAAGCAAGAAAATAGAAGAAGAGTGATACATGCAGTATAATGAGCAACATAATAATATGGTACAGTAGAACTCAGATAGAAGCAATAATACTTCGGTCATACTAGATTATTAATCACAAATGGACATATAAATAATACAATGCATGAGGAATTCGAATGCCTAAGGTGGCAATTCGAATTTGCCTTCATGTAGTGATCAAGGATCACTGGAGTGTCATCGGAGCACAACTAGGTGTCCTCGTGATCATCGGAGCGCAACTGGAAGTCTTCATCATCATCAGTGGAGTCATCAATGCTCAAGTAACTGTCAACCATCAGTCAAACTACCTCTGGTAGGTGTAACTGAGTGTAACTGAATGTAACTGAGTGTAACTGAGTGTAACTGAGTGTAACTAAGTGTAACTGAGTGTAACTGACTGTAACTGAGTGTAACTGAGTGACAACTGGACTGGTAGGTGAAGGAGGGTGAGTTGCTCCCTAAAATTAAGGAAGAAGGGCGCATTAAGCAACTGGAGGGCTAAAACTAAATAGTGAGAAGCTCCTGGGGGATGGCTAACTGAGGGCTAGGTGCTGGACTGATGACTGGGATGCATGCAAACCCTAAAAGGTGCATGCATGACTGAAAATGTAAATGATCAAAATACTGGTGGGACTAGGATGGATTATAGGAATATCCTAACACCCCCCCTTAATCCATCCTGAGCCCTGGTAACTAAGACCAAAGGTCACCCAATACAATGAATAATAACAATCAATAAACCAAGGAAGTGGGAAAATTTCATGGGAAACATACCCCCTCCTCAAAAAATAGACTGTAAGGCACACATAAAAAATAAAAGCTCCAAACTCAAGCATGTGTGATGATTGGTCATATGTCTGGAGGTATCTTCTTCTTGGGAAGAAGTGGATCATGCTAAAAAAGCATGTGCTTGTACTTGCTCTTCAGATCGAATGTGATGAGAACAAATCCAATAGTATTAGAATGATCCTTGAACCTGTGATTCGAATCAGCTGAGGTAGGATCAAATTTTTGAATGTGCATATAGTCCTTTGTCTTCTCCTTCGAACCACCATGGGTGAGATTATGCCAAAAAGAACTATTACATGTTTGCTTGAAATCAAAATCAGATTTAAGACTTTCAAAACAGTTTCTTGAGATCTCCTTTGAACCAGCAGGGGTGATATCAAAACTATCATATGCATGAGAAATTTTCCCAAGCAGTAATTGCTTAGAACCTGTTGTTGCAGCAACAACATTCCCCAAAATTTTGTACATGTTGGGGCCCCTCCTGTATTTTTTGTAGAAAGTTTGCTTGAGAAGCCATCCCAGCCGTCCGCTCTGTTTTCAACATAAGATTTTGCTTCCCTGCTAAATAGCTTGCCGTCAATCCTTCCATGTTTTCCCCAGTGAGCCATAAAATGACTTAGTTTTTTCCAAAACGTTTTGGTTTTTCGGACATTGTCCCAAAGCGGCGGAAGTCAAACGTCCAACCTTCCGGAAAGGAGGACTTAGATTTTCTTCGCCAAAATCAGCGGAAGCCATTGGGCAAAACCACCCGAAACGGCGGAAGTTTTCGATCAAGTCTTCCGCGACCACGGAAAAGTTCGAGTTGTTCTCCCGAAACGGCAAGGAATTCAGCAAAACCACCCGAAACGGCGGAACAATTCAGCTCTGTCTTCCGAAACGGCGGAAGCCATTCGGATAAACTTGCCGAAATAACACCAAGGAATTCAGCAGTTTCTTCCGAAGTAAAAGACTTAGAAAATTTTCAATCGTTGCTTCTGCGGAACGGTTCCAGCTCCGAAACGACTTAGCTCCCGAAAAGGCGGAGCCTTTCACTCAAACCTCCCGCAACCGCAGAAAGGTTCCGGTTTTCCTCCCGAAATAGCGGGACTCATTCGCCTCAGTCTCCCGAAAAGGACTTAGATTTCCTTCTGATTAGAAAATGCGGGAACAAAGGACTTAAAGAATTTTTAGCTTCAACCTTCCGCAACGGCGGGGAGATTGGAGCATCCCTCCCGAAACGGTGGGAGTTTTCGTTGAACCCTTCCGAAACGGCGGAAGCTTTCATAAAATCCTCCCGCAACGGCGGGGGAATTCAGGGAACCCTTCCGAAACAGCGGAAGCCGCTGCGATATCTTCCCAAAAGGAACTAGGCGGAAACTTTTGATGAAACCTTTCCGAAACGGCGGAAGCCATCTCCATAAGGCCCGCGGGGAGAATCCACGATCGCCTTCCGAAACCATGAAAAGACTTAGAATTTTCTCAAGAAGCCGTCGCGGAAGCCTTCAGCTTTTGCTTCCGAAACAGCGGAAGCCTTCGGGCTACCCTTTCGAAACAGCGGAAGCCAATTGCTTACCCCGACCGGCAAAAGGGCTCCGAAACGATCCCGGGTGAATTTGCGGAAAATATAAGTTTTGCTTCCGAAACGGCGGAAGCCATTCCCAAAAGCTTTCCGAAACTAGCGGGAGCCGTAGCCAAAAAACTTTCCGAAAATCAACGAGACTTTGAAGTTTTGGTTCGCGGAAGCTTTCGCAAAAGTCTTCCGAAAATACCGGGAGCATTCGCTATACCGTTCCGAAAGGGCGGAAGCTTTGGCGTTACCCGTCCGCTACGCGGCAGACTCTCGCGGAAGGCTTCGAGTTTCCTTTCCGCTTTAAGCCCCGAAACGTCGGAAGCTTTCATCGAATCCTTCCGCAACGGCGGATGCAATTCGCGAACTGGCCCCGCAAGTGACGGTCGCACGAAAACCGAGGTGCTTTGACGTGACCGCTACGCGCGGCGAATTTAAACCCCGTTTTAACCACGCCACCTACCCAATTAAATGCTCACACGTGCCATTCTTTATAAAGTACCGTGGGGGGGCTCGACCAATACACCATTGTTTTGAACCGGCCAGCGACGTGTGATACCGTGCAAATCGCTCCAGCTCACCTCGCGCATCCGTGCTCGCAGCCACCTTGCTCAAGCAATCCCCACGGTGCCAGGTAGGATCTTCACCTTGTTTTTCACTACTGAGCTGTCCTTTTGGGGAAATTATTGGGTTTTAGTGGGATTGTGACGGGCAAAACACCTGTCAAGGGCTATGTTTTGCCCGTCAGGTACAGTGAACGGAGTTTTCGTTTCACAAAATCGTCATGGGCCTTCGTAAAATGTATATTTTATGTTGATGGGTGCGGACGGTTAACCATGCCTTGTGTTGAATTTAAACCCCGGGCCGCGCCCCTCGTCGTGGGTTAAGTTATCGAAACCCTATGGGCTTTCCATGTCCCTGACCGTGAACCCTGGGCCCTTTTTCCATAAACCCCAGTCCCTACACGTGAAGCCGAAACCCGTAAGCGTTTAAGCCGCAAGAGCCAAAACTTGAAGCCACAGCCGCCCTAGCTCTCCCCGTCAGTTTGTCCCCGGCGCCATTACCTTCGCTCAGACTTAAATATCCCGTATTGACTCGGCGAGTGGCCGCGCGCGACGATAGCATTCAAAGCCCTCACCAAGTCAACCCGCGTCTTCCCCACCATCGACCTCTCCAACCGTAGCCATAACGAAGTACATCTCCTTCCGCGAGGCGGAACCGGAAGTCAATTGCTCCCGCGAATCGCCTATCGGTCCAATAAAACCAATAGCTTCCGCAACATAGCTTATCCCATACTCGTCTTTTAAGAACTTCGAATGTTTCAATGTGTGTCTTATGATTAAAATAATGTTTTGCTTCCTTAATCTTTGCTTCATTGATTTATCTCATTAAAACGATGTTGCTCTCGGCTAAAACCATACAACCTGTTGCTCAAACTCATGATGAATTGTATATGGATGTTATCAGGGATAATTCAATATGCCGAAACCCAGTAAGAAGAAGGCGAAGATGACAGAAAAGAAACCTGCTCCTCCTAAGATTGAAACCTCGCTCCAAGACACCAGGTGCACCACTGGTGTCCCCCCAGAAATCAGATGGGATGACATATACAGGATGATCAGGGACCAAGAGATCCCAGATATGTTGCTGGAAGAGGCACCAATCTATCAAAATATCAGATCCTCAGGCATAACAAGAGCCGCTACCCGCCCTGAGCTATTCCCCTGTGCTGAAGTGATCGGGTGGATTCTCCAACATGCAGATGCTGATGGGAGAGTGATAAATGACAGCAGGAAAGTAGCTATTGCTTCGTTTCAACCTGCATATGTTGCGGCGGCCTACAGGTTTCCCCGTGTCCAACAAGCTCTGACTGATGAATGGTTGGGCCAGATGGATAACGTCGAGATGGCCAAGAAGCTATTGAGGGGAGGGAAGCATTTGAGAAAGAAGGGAAATGACGAATATGACGTGCAGAATCTGAGGGCCCCTTACAGATTGATCGCTTTAATGCTATGCAGAATATTCGGCATGCCGGATGGCACAGTATACAAGATTCAGTGGGTCCCTATCATTCACTATGTGGCATTTCAAGGGACAGTGTTTGACTGGGCCACTATCTTGTCAGATAGTCTGGCCTCAATGATAAGTGCTGCTAAACCCGGGCTGGCCTCGAAGAAGGCTGAATTCTTCATGTCCTCATACCTGATAGATTGTATCTTGGCCAAGATAGAGTTCCCCGGATTGGGGTGTATATGGGATAGGGCCACAACCCCGGTCTACACCGCATTCAAGATGTTGTGGGCTCAGAATTACAAGCCCAGCTACAAACTCATCTGCGAGGAGTTTATCATGCCCCTATACGAGAAAATGTTCAAGGAAGAACCAAGTTGCCTGTCACAAAACGCTTTGGAAGTCCTTGAGGATTATGGGGACTTCTACTTTTCAGAACAAGGTACCTACTTGAGAATGTTCGGAGGGACTAAGCCCCCATACATATTGCCGCAGTATGCCACAGACTATGTGGTGCTTAAGGAAGCAGTAAGACAACTCTTCTTGGATGGGATTGGAGCATTCCTCCACAAGCTACACAAGGCTTCCTTTCCCCCCCTACCTTTCTGCATAGGTGCTTACAAGTTTTCAGGAGTGGCCTCTGCCGACGAATTTGTTCAAGAGTTGAGGGCCTTCCATTTCGGTGAGGTCATCTTCCACAGGAACGACAGAAAGGGTAAAGTGGCCGAGCATTGCAAGGGGAACTATGCTAATTTCGAATACTCCCACTACCCCGATGCCGAGGAGGAAGCATTCAGAGGCATCAGCAACATGACCGAGCTAAGGATCTGCCGCCAAAGTACTGGAGCAAGCTCTAGCTCAACCAAAGCCCAGAAGACCATCCAGCAAAAGGAGAAAGAAGCCAAGGATGCCCGGGCTCAGGAAGAGCTCAGATTAAGAGAAGAGGCAAGGTTGCAAAAGGAAGCCGAGGAGGCAAGAAAGCTACGAGAGGCTGAGGATGAAAGACTGCGGAAGGAGGCTGAAGAAGCCCAAAAGCAGAAAGAAGCAGAAATTGAGCAAGCTGAAGCAAGGAAGAAGGCGGAGGAAGAATTGAAGGCAAGAGAAGATGCCCAGGTAGGTGGGTCCGGCGCGCAGGACATGGAGATAGACACCTCTCAAGCAGGTGGCTCTAGTACCCAAAGGGAAGGGACAGACCCCGCTCAGGAAGTCCGGACCCCACCTATGGAAGAAGACATAGACATCATAAACCGACCAATTGTACCGTACACTCCATCTGGGAAGCGTACGGTGTCCAAATGGAATGAGTTTGTCTATGACAAGAAGAGAAAAACAATGGTCCTCCAATCAGAAGAAAGGATTAAAAGTCCTTTCCATGACGACATAGTTACCCACCGAGAGGTCGCTGTCATGCAGAACACAGATGCGGATCCCATTGCCATGGCCTCCGCAGTTATAGCGACAGCACAAGCATCATTTGCCAATGTAGGCGTTATAGTCAAAGAAAATATATTGACAAAGAAAAGAGCACGTACCCTGCAGCGAAACGTGGCTAATGAGCAAGCTCAAAGAGACCTGGCAGTGAACAAGTATAATTGCTTGTACGCTGAGCACAAGGAGTTGGCGAACAAGTACAGCTACCTGGAGGAGGAAAAGGACCAGCTAGCACTCCAAATAATGATTGCGGAAGCAGAGAAGAGTGGAGCAGAAGAAAAGGCTTCCCAGCTAGAAACAGACAAGCAGGCATTAGCTGAGCGTTTAGAGCAAGCGGAAAGCAGAACCTTGGACATGTCCCCCTTCCACGAGCTATCGTGCAATATACTACAGCAAGTGCATGGCTCTCAAGAGCTAATCACTGATGAGGTGTGCAAACTCAAGGCCATGACGGTTAGGCTAAAGGAAGTGAATGCGGAAGCCCACAGGCTCAAGGCTAAGAATACCCGTGTCAAAGCAAATGTCATAAGTCAGATGGCATGGAGGGAAGGGAAAGGAGGTTTTCCCCCGCATCTTCCTTTCAAGACCGTGGAAGATTTTAATGAAGATATAGCCCTGTTGGAGTTTGGCCGGAACTGTGCCAATAAGCTGATGGCCAGTGTGCAGAAGACCACAGATAGAATCAACAACCTGTACCAAAAGCTCAAAGAAGTCCATGATAACTGCTCATTGAGTTTCCCTCAGACCCTAGAAGACTTCCCGGGAAAGGAGCAGCGGTTATCTCAACTGAAAGAAGAGCTGGGCGTCCAGATGAAGTATGTGAAAAGCATTGATTTCCTTGCCATGGATGATCTCCAACATTACATCGGTTCATCAACACTTCACAATCATCTGTTGAAAGAAACATACCAAATTGCTGAAGCAGAAGTACAAAGCATTAAAATAGAGCTCGGGAAGAATGTAACTTCTCAGAAAATCCTGTTCCCTGCTGCAGCAAACATAATCATAAGAGATACAGGTGTGTGGCATAGCTACATAGAAGAGGAGGTCAGGAAAGCTGCAGCAGCAGCAGAAGCATCAGTAGACCCAGCAGCCTCTTCCCCAGCAATGGCAGAAAGTCTGGCCAGCCCTATTCCCCCTTCCCAATCAGGGGCAGCATCAGCAGGGGATTCGAAGACCTCCTCCCAGGCAGCACCAGTGACAATCAATTTGGGCGACCCTTTGCCACCGGAAGCTCACGCACAGGAGTGAAGCAAACTAAATTCAGTGAGTCACTCGCTTCAGCCGGACACGTACCCAGCAGGGAACGCTTTGAGTTTAGCAAAATTTCTGTTATATGTAAGGCGTAAGCTGTGGGACAGCTGTCCCTATTCTTTTTTGTCAAAATATTTTGTAAATGAAGTGACCATTTTTTGGTAATCGATTATATTAGAAATCCCTGTAAATGACAGGTAGGGGAACGCTAGGTGTCAGCCCAGAGGGCAAATATGTAACTATAAATAGAAGCAAGGAAAGATGAGACAGGGGACTTTTTGGCAGGGAATGAAAAGTTTGGGGCAAATGATATGAGCTATCTTGTATCGGCTCTGTAAATTGAATTTTTCTAATAGAAGCCACGGGAGATGAACGTTTTGCTTGGAATGTTGGGTTGCTTTATGTTGGACTATTCTAATGACTGCAATTCTGCAATGTGAGATCATTCTTGACTTCTGAATTATTTCTTTGTATTAATGATTTTGCTCTTATCTATGCATGCGTTCTCTCTATTTCATGGACAATGAATGCGTTCCATATTAAATCAGGAGCTATCTGCTGATACTTTTATCATTGCTGTAGATTTTTCTTCTAGATCGAATGGCTAACTGTTCTTTCTTCGGGATAATTCGTATGGCTCATTGTTCAAGCTTTTAATCGCTCCTTGCAGGGATCTTTTAGTTTAATTCTAGTTTCGTTGCATCTAGATCTGTTTCTTTATTCTGGGTGTGTAGATTAAATAATTTCGATTTCTTCTGTTCATAAGCAATAGACACGTTCTGTGAGTCTCATTTCAGATCTGTTTCTTTATCCTTTAACGTTCCTCTGTCTTTTTTTTCTGAGCAATAGATGCGTTCCATTTTTGAATGAGAAGCTATCTTCTCAAGATACTCATTTAGCTGTAGCTTTGACCGTGAGAAATAATAGCTATCTGTTCTTTGCTTACGATAACTGTTACCGCTGATTGCTCCCCTTAGGCGTGTTCCCCTGCAGGGATAGATAGACGTGTTCTTGTTTTTTAAATTTAGATCTGTTTCAGTTGCATTTAGACTAAGTATAATTTAGGCATGTGCATCTCATATAAAACACATAAAATCCAAAAGAAAGGTGGATCGGGCCATAACCGGTAAAATCGGATTTAAAGTCCAAAACCACGGTTGCCGGAACCGCTAACCGGACGGATTCCCTACACCAAACGGGAGATAGTCTAATTGGGACCGTCTCTCGGGGAGAATCCCTTTCTGATTGATGCTACGATATCCGAGGCATCAACAGTTTTTGGCGCTAGAAGGAGGGCCTGAAGTGCATGGCTGATAGAGGAAAATCTACCACGGTCATAGATAACACTGAAAACCCGCTTGAAGAAAACTTTTCAAACAACCCAGATCTTGGATTAACAGACCAAGAACGCCTCATCTCTGACCCTGAGCCTCAGGAAGCTTTATACGCTGTTCCTTTTGCAGAAATAGAGGACTTGAGAAGACATACTAGATCTTACGTTAGACAGCTAGGTGGGTTAAACGCTGTCAACTTCCTCCCTAAGAAAACTACACCCAGAAAGGAGCCGCAATACACCCGTGATTCGATCCTCGTTCAGAGTTTTGAAGAACTGGTAAATCTAACGTTGGAAGAAATCTCCGGCACTCTTAACAAGTCAGACCAAGAAAATCCCGAAGAAATTACCACTCCCAAAAGTACTCCACCGAATTCACCTTACAATTCTCCACCGGGGTCTCCACGTCCAAACCCAAACATGGCTGTACCTGCCTGGAGAGCAAGGGGAGCGCTGAACCTAGCTGGACCATTCCATAATCTCCCTAAAAACCCAGAAAAGGTCTTGCCTAAGTACGATCCAGGGAAGGCCATTTCGGCGGAGGATCACCTCAAGAGTTTTTACTTAGCTCTGAACCTTTTAAATGTACAACATGAAGACGTAGTCTGCAGGTTGTTTCCGTATACATTCGAGCCTAAGGTATCATCTTGGTACTTTAGCCTTCAACCCAGCTCAATCTCTAGTTGGGATGATTTCGAAAAGTGTTTCCTCAAGAAATACGGGAACCAAAAAACTGTAGCCACGCTTATGAAAGAGCTCTTATCCATGAGAATGGAGAAGAAGGAAAAGGTTCAAGACTTTAATCAAAGATTCACAACGCTGTTAAATAACTTTAGTGAAACTAACAAACCCACAGAAGAGTCTTTAATTGAATACTACACAACAGCTCTTGAAGGTCCAATCGCAATGTTTGTAAAACGATCCAAGAAAACGACCCTAATAGAGAATTTTGAGGAAGCTCGAAAGGTAGAGGAAGAGGCTGATAGCATAGCTAAACATGCCTTAGATGTGGAAACAAAACCAGCAGCTAGCAAGAAACCTTTGCTCCTCACGAGAGGCAAAGAAGAGCCATCTACGGATATGGAAAACGTAGTTAAGATGATGCAGAAGTTATCTAACAAAATCATAGATCTTGAGAAAGACAAGGCTGCTAATACATCTAGGAAACCTTTCAAGCCATTCTATAAGAGAAGGGAAGACGGGGAACAGTCTCACCCACCAATGAACACTGCCCCTGTTCTAAATTTGAATGAGATTGGGTTGGAGAATTTCTGCACCTTTCACCAAGAACCACACTCGGAGAAGAGCTGCCCTCAATGGATCAATTCCATGAGCTTGGTCATGAACCAAATGTTAGATTCTCAGATCCCAGACCAGGATGATCCTCCAGAAGAGTCAGGCCCTGAGTTAGAGGAACCAACCCCGGACACTACTATGGTATTGTGGGATTGGATACCTATGACTGAATTAGTAGAAGAAGATCACGCAGACAGCTCTCCCTCTACCATAAATGTTGCCACTCGCAGCAAGGGCCCAATTGCGGATCCTGTACCAGTCACCATTCCCCATAAGCCTAAAATTTAGAAAGATCCGCCTAGGAGGCATATACCAATCATCCCACCACAGCCCAAAGTAAACCAAACAGCTGCCAAAAGGCCAAGCGCTGACAACACAGTTCAGCCGCCTAAGGAAACCTTGAACAAAACTGATCAGTCCATTCGAATTGGGAATGAATCCGATATAGGGTATGATATTATCGAAGATATCAAGAAAGTTAAAGCAAACGTATCAATATTTGACATGTGTAGCTTACCCCATCAACGAGACAAACTACTTCATGTTTTACAACCAAAACCCAGCGCTACATTAACAGATTCTCAAGACAATCCTGAAATTAACGAGGCCAGCATCGGTGGGAAATCCAAGTCCCAAACATTGCCATTTCTGCTGACATTCGAAATTTTTAATCACAATGTTCATAACTGTCTGGTAGACTCCGGAGCTTCTTCAAACGTCATGCCACTTTCAATTTGTAAGAAAATTAATGGGCAGCCCGTACCATCTCCAGCTCAAATCATACAATTAGACAGGACTGCTGTCAAGGTTATAGGGGAGATGAAAGATGTTCTAATTAGACTGTCAGCCGACCCTAGAGTTTGCCAATTCATTGACATAATGGTGGTCGATATTCCTGAAGCTTATGGGCTGATTCTGAGTAGGGATTGGTCCACCAAGTTAAGCGGCTACTTTGCTACCGATTGGTCTCATCTATGGCTGCCTTATCAGAACAGGCAGAATCAAATTAAAATTCTTAGGGAACCTCATATGAAACAAAACGTAACCCAGCTAGAAGAAAAGAATGAGGCTGTAGCTTTCTCTTCCTCGGTCCTGGGAAATTACTTCTTGGAAATGGATCCGGGTAACTATCAATCTGAAACCTTTTGCCATGAATCAGACAAACAGTCCGATCTCCTTCATTTTTCTCGGACTGATGAGGTTGATTGTAACATAGTCAATTTAGTTGCTAACGTAGACCACAAAGAAACTAACTTAGTTGAATCTAAAGATACCTTTTGGACATTATACTTTGATGGTTCTAAAACTCTGGAAGGATCCGGAGCCGGTTGTGTTCTAATGGATCCAAAGAAGAACAAGTATTTTTTGTCTTGTAGATTAGAATTCGATTGTACTAATAATACCGCTGAATATGAAGCTTTGGTGCATGGTTTAAAGAAGGCCATTGGCTTAAATGTTAAGTACCTGAAGGTTTTTGGTGACTCCGAGATAGTAGTCAGACAGGTAAGAAACACCATTCATTGCCTCTCACCGCACTTGAAAGGTTACCAGGCTGAGGTATGGGATTTAATCATGTATTTTGACGCTTTCAATATAAAATCAATTCCTAGGTTGCAAAATTCTGCTGCCGATTTGTTAGCAACATCTGCTTCTAGATTGGTGCCGACAAATAATAAATGCTCGATTGAATTGATTTTCAGGCCTTCCATTCCCGATAACATCACAAACTTCAGAATCTTCGATGATGACGAGCAGATTATCAGCTTCCTGACAAATGAAGACAGTTTTCAAGGAGCTGCAATAGATGAGGAAGAACATGATGATGATTTGATGAAGAAGGAAGAGGAGAAGGGAAATTTCATGCCAAAAGGGGTAAGGTCCCTCGAAATGCTTTTCGATCTTCAAAATAAATTCAAAAGACCAGCTAATACCAAAACTAACAGCTCATCAATGCAACATGAGTTGGTTAATTTGGGTACCGAGGCAGAACCAAAATTTGTCAACCTTGGCAAATGCTGTTCACCAGGAGAAAGAGAAAGGTTCATTAAGTTGTTTAAACAGTACAAGGATGTTTTTGCATGGACCTATGAAGATCTGAAAACATATGACGTCCGCATCATTCAGCATGTTATACCAATGAAAGCGGGTGTCAAGCCATTTCAGCAGCAGTTGAGGAGGATGCATCCCACTCTTGAACCGCTGATCCAAAAGGAATTAAAGAAGCTCCTGGACGCTAAGATAATCTTCAAAGTTCGGCATTCCGAATGGGTTGCAAACTTGGTTCCCGTGAGGAAGAAATCAGGAGAGATTAGGCTATGTGTAGACTTCAGAAATTTAAACAAAGCCTCAGATAAAGACAACTACCCCGTGCCTTCAATGGAGCAAATCCTCCAAATGGTGTCAGGATCCGAATTGTTTTCTCTCCTCGATGGTTTCTCGGGCTATAATCAAGTGTTAGTAGCCGAAGAAGATCGTCTCAAGACCACTTTCAGGACTAAGTGGGGAACTTTCGCCTATAGAAGGATGCCATTTGGTCTGATAAATGCAGGAGCTACATTCCAAAGGGCGATGGATATTGCCTTCCGAGGATTGGGTGGGAAATGCGTTGTTGTCTACTTAGATGATGTGACAGTCTTTTCAAAGAAAAGGGAAGATCATGTTGTTCATCTGAGACATATCTTTGATCGCTGCCGGAAGTATGGTATTTCCTTAAATCCCAAGAAGAGCGTGTTTGCTGTACCCGAAGGTAAGCTATTGGGTCATATCATCTCCAAAGATGGAGTGTCAATCGACCAGGAAAGAGTCCAAGCTATTAATAAGATTCCGATGCCTCACAACAAAAAATCTATGCAGTCTTTAATGGGCACCATCAATTTTGTCCGCAGATTTGTTCCGGATTTTGCACAAATTGTTAAGCCATTGCAACAGATGGTTAAACAAAGCATACAATTTAAGTGGACAGATTTGGAGAAGGACGCATTTAGAGATATCAAGGCAGCTGTAGCTAAAGCTCCTTCCTTAAGAAGTCCAGATTTCGATAAAGATTTCATCCTGTATACTTTCGCTTCGGACGATTCTCTCGCAGCTGTACTCACGCAAAAAGTGGAGTTGGGGGACGAATACCCAATTTCGTTTATGAGCACTGGTCTGCAAGGGGCTGAGCTGAATTACCCCGTAGTGGACAAGCATGCCTACGCGGTCTTCAAAGCAGTCAAGCAATTTAGGCCATACATTTTGAAGAACAGAACTAAAGTAATAGTTCCCCATCCAGCTGTTAGATCCCTTTTCGTTCAAAAGGAATTGGGAGAGAGGAGAGGAAACTGGGTCACAGCTCTGCAGGAGTATGATTTGGAATTTAAACCGGCTACAATCATCAAAGGACAGGGTCTATGCAAGTTACTGGCGGGAAACTCGACTGATGAAGAGCACCATTGGAGAAATGAAGCCGAGCTCAATTCGGTTGAGGTATGCCATATCTTCACAGCTCCCCAGTCATGGTATAGAGATCTAGTGCACTATTTACAGCAGGGATATCTACCCGAGCACTGGAATTCTAAACAAAGAAGGGCACTCCGCTTGAAATCGGCACCCTATCAAATCATTGATGGGATTCTTTTTAGAAAGAATTATGACGGAGTCCTTCTTAGATGTTTGGAAAAGGAGGATGCAAACAAAGTTGTCAAAAAATTGCATGATGGCCCCGCAGGTGGCCATTACTCAGGAGAGACGACAGCACACAAGATACTGAGAGCTGGTTATTACTGGCCCACTCTGTTTCGAGATGCCCACACGTACGCACGAAACTGTGATGTATGTCAAAGAAGCACTGGGAAGTTACCTAAGGCCGCAGGACCATTGCAGCCTGTCATCATCTCTGAACCTTTTGAGCAATGGGGCATAGATGTTATCGGAGAAATAAATCCAAATTCTTCCTTGCAACACCGATACATTCTGACAGCTACCGACTACTTCACCAGATGGACGGAGGCCATCCCGCTGCGCAAGATCAATGAAGATGCAGTTATCAGCTTCTTGAAAGAGAACATCATAACCAGGTTTGGGGTTCCAATTTCCCTTGTTTTTGATAATGCTACTTATTTTTCATCTTGCAAGATAAATGAATTTGTTTATGAATGGGGAATTAAGTTGCATTATTCAGCCAATTACTACCCTCAGGGAAACGGATTAGCTGAATCCTCAAACAAGAATCTGATTCGAATCCTTAAGAAAACGGTGATAGAAAACCAGAGAAGTTGGCATGTGGCTCTCCCAAATGCCTTATGGGCAGATAGGGTAACCCCGAAGAATGCTTTAGGTGTCTCCCCTTTCACTCTTGTCTATGGCAAGGAAGCCATACTTCCCCCAAACATCTTGCTGCCATCCTTGCAATTGTCCCAAGCCTCTCGGGGTTCTAGTAGCCAAGCCTTACAATCCAGGATAGACACCCTGCTTCGCCTGGAAGAAGCCCGACACAAAGCTAAAGACCGATTTCATCAACACCAGGACATAGTTAAGAGATGGTTCGATAAGAGGAAATCCGGCAAGAGGGACTTTGAAGTTGGGGATTTAGTCCTGAAATGGGACCATAATCACGAAGGCAAAGGAATGCATACGAAGTTTCAACATCTATGGGTAGGCCCGTACCAAATTTCTGCAAAATTGGGCCCATCCACTTATAAATTGACAAATCTCGAGGGAGAGGAAGTAGCCCTTCCACTCAATGGCCTCGCCCTGAAACAGTACTTCGCGTGAGTCTCCGTGAGACTTCCTGTACATAAATAAAGTTGTCTGTTCGCTTTCGCTTTTAGCTGTTTTATTTTTCGGCCATGTTGTTTCCTGTTTTGTTTTTTGAACTTTTCAAGAGGTTTTGTTTTCTGAAGCACCCGTTTGAGTTTCCCGTTGGAGATAGCTCTCTCAAAGAAAACCTGCAACCCATGAGTCTGGAACCTTGCTCAGTAAACCCGGCCTGCTGTGCTCTCGCTGAAATAATCAAAAAAGCGGGAGGCCTACCCTGCTAGTCACACTAACCCTGTTCAATAGCAGAGACCCATGGCCATCTTCACTACTATCGTTGGGCTCCACCCACTCTCACACTTCGAAGGCATCTCAAGAAAGGTTACCTAAGTTGGACCCATGGAAAGTGGCACTTCTCGAAGACACGGGGTATTGAAATGACTCCATGCTGCTGATTTAAAAGCCAAAATGGCCTACATTCAAGAGTCTGTTTTCCAGGGATTCTCGCCTCAATTAAAGCATGGCTGAGACAAAACAAAAGGGACATGTAAAATCAAGGAGGCTGTCCAAAAGGGACATGTAAAATCAAGGAGGCTGTCCAAAAGGCCCAGCTCAAAATAGGCTCCTCTCCGTCCGTGAAGTTGGATCAAATCAATAAAACCTCTAACTCACACAAAAGGACATTATGGATTGAGGAGCCCAAATCAAAGATCGGTCCAAAAGGAAATATCCCTGGAAGGCTCAAACAGCTAAGCTGTCCAAAATACAAGCATCCCAAAGGATGCCAGCAGCATGGGAATGAGGAACAAGAACAATAGTGTCCATGAGAAAGTGTTGCAAATCCTGTGGAGTCCGGCAGTAGTGACCATTCGAGGGATGATCCTCCTAAAATAAATCCCATATGCTGGCCCTCTGAGAGTGGTGAAGATACCTCGGTCGAAGCTCCCCTGTCCCCAATGGCTAGCAGGAAAAGTGCTCCTTACCCCGCATGAGTCTAAAATGCTCAGCTGAATAACGCACCCGAGACGGGGGTTTTAGTGGGGTTCCGGACCATGTAGAGTATTTTATTTTTATTTTTTTATTTATTTTTTTTTTTTTTCAGAGATCTGTGTTCGCCAGCGACTCGCCAATGTTGTTGCAGCAACAACATTCCCCAAAATTTTGTACATGTTGGGGCCCCTCCTGTATTTTTTGTAGAAAGTTTGCTTGAGAAGCCATCCCAGCCGTCCGCTCTGTTTTCAACATAAGATTTTGCTTCCCTGCTAAATAGCTTGCCGTCAATCCTTCCATGTTTTCCCCAGTGAGCCATAAAATGACTTAGTTTTTTCCAAAACGTTTTGGTTTTTCGGACATTGTCCCAAAGCGGCGGAAGTCAAACGTCCAACCTTCCCGAAAGGAGGACTTAGATTTTCTTCGCCAAAATCAGCGGAAGCCATTGGGCAAAACCACCCGAAACGGCGGAAGTTTTCGATCAAGTCTTCCGCGACCACGGAAAAGTTCGAGTTGTTCTCCCGAAACGGCAAGGAATTCAGCAAAACCACCCGAAACGGCGGAACAATTCAGCTCTGTCTTCCGAAACGGCGGAAGCCATTCGGATAAACTTGCCGAAATAACACCAAGGAATTCAGCATTTTCTTCCGAAGTAAAAGACTTAGAAAATTTTCAATCGTTGCTTCTGCGGAACGGTTCCAGCTCCGAAACGACTTAGCTCCCGAAAAGGCGGAGCCTTTCACTCAAACCTCCCGCAACCGCGGAAAGGTTCCGGTTTTCCTCCCGAAACAGCGGGACTCATTCGCCTCAGTCTCCCGAAAAGGACTTAGATTTCCTTCTGATTAGAAAATGCGGGAACAAAGGACTTAAAGAATTTTTAGCTTCAACCTTCCGCAACGGCGGGGAGATTGGAGCATCCCTCCCGAAACGGCGGGAGTTTTCGTTGAACCCTTCCGAAACGGCGGAAGCTTTCATAAAATCCTCCCGCAACGGCGGGGGAATTCAGGGAACCCTTCCGAAACAGCGGAAGCCGCCGCGATATCTTCCCAAAAGGAACTAGGCGGAAACTTTTGATGAAACCTTTCCGAAACGGCGGAAGCCATCTCCATAAGGCCCGCGGGGAGAATCCACGATCGCCTTCCGAAACCATGAAAAGACTTAGAATTTTCTCAAGAAGCCGTCGCGGAAGCCTTCAGCTTTTGCTTCCAAAACAGCGGAAGCCTTCGGGCTACCCTTTCGAAACAGCGGAAGCCAATTGCTTACCCCGACCGGCAAAAGGGCTCCGAAACGATCCCGGGTGAATTTGCGGAAAATATAAGTTTTGCTTCCGAAACGGCGGAAGCCATTCCCAAAAGCTTTCCGAAACTAGCGGGAGCCGTAGCCAAAAAACTTTCCGAAAATCAACGAGACTTTGAAGTTTTGGTTCGCGGAAGCTTTCGCAAAAGTCTTCCGAAAATACCGGGAGCATTCGCTATACCGTTCCGAAAGGGCGGAAGCTTTGGCGTTACCCGTCCGCTACGCGGCAGACTCTCGCGGAAGGCTTCGAGTTTCCTTTCCGCTTTAAGCCCCGAAACGTCGGAAGCTTTCATCGAATCCTTCCGCAACGGCGGATGCAATTCGCGAACTGGCCCCGCAAGTGACGGTCGCACGGAAACCGAGGTGCTTTGACGTGACCGCTACGCGCGGCGAATTTAAACCCCGTTTTAACCACGCCACCTACCCAATTAAATGCTCACACGTGCCATTCTTTATAAAGTACCGTGGGGGGGCTCGACCAATACACCATTGTTTTGAACCGGCCAGCGACGTGTGATACCGTGCAAATCGCTCCAGCTCACCTCGCGCATCCGTGCTCGCAGCCACCTTGCTCAAGCAATCCCCACGGTGCCAGGTAGGATCTTCACCTTGTTTTTCACTACTGAGCTGTCCTTTTGGGGAAATTATTGGGTTTTAGTGGGATTGTGACGGGCAAAACACCCGTCAAGGGCTATGTTTTGCCCGTCAGGTACAGTGAACGGAGTTTTCGTTTCACAAAATCGTCATGGGCCTTCGTAAAACGTATATTTTATGTTGATGGGTGCGGACGGTTAACCATGCCTTGTGTTGAATTTAAACCCCGGGCCGCGCCCCTCGTCGTGGGTTAAGTTATCGAAACCCTATGGGCTTTCCATGTCCCTGACCGTGAACCCTGGGCCCTTTTTCCATAAACCCCAGTCCCTACACGTGAAGCCGAAACCCGTAAGCGTTTAAGCCGCAAGAGCCAAAACTTGAAGCCACAGCCGCCCTAGCTCTCCCCGTCAGTTTGTCCCCGGCGCCATTACCTTCGCTCAGACTTAAATATCCCGTATTGACTCGGCGAGTGGCCGCGCGCGACGATAGCATTCAAAGCCCTCACCAAGTCAACCCGCGTCTTCCCCACCATCGACCTCTCCAACCGCAGCCATAACGAAGTACATCTCCTTCCGCGAGGCGGAACCGGAAGTCAATTGCTCCCGCGAATCGCCTATCGGTCCAATAAAACCAATAGCTTCCGCAACATAGCTTATCCCATACTCGTCTTTTAAGAACTTCGAATGTTTCAATGTGTGTCTTATGATTAAAATAATGTTTTGCTTCCTTAATCTTTGCTTCATTGATTTATCTCATTAAAACGATGTTGCTCTCGGCTAAAACCATACAACCTGTTGCTCAAACTCATGATGAATTGTATATGGATGTTATCAGGGATAATTCAATATGCCGAAACCCAGTAAGAAGAAGGCGAAGATGACAGAAAAGAAACCTGCTCCTCCTAAGATTGAAACCTCGCTCCAAGACACCAGGTGCACCACTGGTGTCCCCCCAGAAATCAGATGGGATGACATATACAGGATGATCAGGGACCAAGAGATCCCAGATATGTTGCTGGAAGAGGCACCAATCTATCAAAATATCAGAGCCTCAGGCATAACAAGAGCCGCTACCCGCCCTGAGCTATTCCCCTGTGCTGAAGTGATCGGGTGGATTCTCCAACATGCAGATGCTGATGGGAGAGTGATAAATGACAGCAGGAAAGTAGCTATTGCTTCGTTTCAACCTGCATATGTTGCGGCGGCCTACAGGTTTCCCCGTGTCCAACAAGCTCTGACTGATGAATGGTTGGGCCAGATGGATAACGTCGAGATGGCCAAGAAGCTATTGAGGGGAGGGAAGCATTTGAGAAAGAAGGGAAATGACGAATATGACGTGCAGAATCTGAGGGCCCCTTACAGATTGATCGCTTTAATGCTATGCAGAATATTCGGCATGCCGGATGGCACAGTATACAAGATTCAGTGGGTCCCTATCATTCACTATGTGGCATTTCAGGGGACAGTGTTTGACTGGGCCACTATCTTGTCAGATAGTCTGGCCTCAATGATAAGTGCTGCTAAACCCGGGCTGGCCTCGAAGAAGGCTGAATTCTTCATGTCCTCATACCTGATAGATTGTATCTTGGCCAAGATAGAGTTCCCCGGATTGGGGTGTATATGGGATAGGGCCACAACCCCGGTCTACACCGCATTCAAGATGTTGTGGGCTCAGAATTACAAGCCCAGCTACAAACTCATCTGCGAGGAGTTTATCATGCCCCTATACGAGAAAATGTTCAAGGAAGAACCAAGTTGCCTGTCACAAAACGCTTTGGAAGTCCTTGAGGATTATGGGGACTTCTACTTTTCAGAACAAGGTACCTACTTGAGAATGTTCGGAGGGA
Organism: Larix kaempferi; assembly: GCA_027924585.1. NCBI lineage: Eukaryota > Viridiplantae > Streptophyta > Pinopsida > Pinales > Pinaceae > Larix > Larix kaempferi. The sequence continues at coordinate 26,738,275 of BSBM01000910.1, forward strand.
CTAAGCCCCCATACATATTGCCGCAGTATGCCACAGACTATGTGGTGCTTAAGGAAGCAGTAAGACAACTCTTCTTGGATGGGATTGGAGCATTCCTCCACAAGCTACACAAGGCTTCCTTTCCCCCCCTACCTTTCTGCATAGGTGCTTACAAGTTTTCAGGAGTGGCCTCTGCCGACGAATTTGTTCAAGAGTTGAGGGCCTTCCATTTCGGTGAGGTCATCTTCCACAGGAACGACAGAAAGGGTAAAGTGGCCGAGCATTGCAAGGGGAACTATGCTAATTTCGAATACTCCCACTACCCCGATGCCGAGGAGGAAGCATTCAGAGGCATCAGCAACATGACCGAGCTAAGGATCTGCCGCCAAAGTACTGGAGCAAGCTCTAGCTCAACCAAAGCCCAGAAGACCATCCAGCAAAAGGAGAAAGAAGCCAAGGATGCCCGGGCTCAGGAAGAGCTCAGATTAAGAGAAGAGGCAAGGTTGCAAAAGGAAGCCGAGGAGGCAAGAAAGCTACGAGAGGCTGAGGATGAAAGACTGCGGAAGGAGGCTGAAGAAGCCCAAAAGCAGAAAGAAGCAGAAATTGAGCAAGCTGAAGCAAGGAAGAAGGCGGAGGAAGAATTGAAGGCAAGAGAAGATGCCCAGGTAGGTGGGTCCGGCGCGCAGGACATGGAGATAGACACCTCTCAAGCAGGTGGCTCTAGTACCCAAAGGGAAGGGACAGACCCCGCTCAGGAAGTCCGGACCCCACCTATGGAAGAAGACATAGACATCATAAACCGACCAATTGTACCGTACACTCCATCTGGGAAGCGTACGGTGTCCAAATGGAATGAGTTTGTCTATGACAAGAAGAGAAAAACAATGGTCCTCCAATCAGAAGAAAGGATTAAAAGTCCTTTCCATGACGACATAGTTACCCACCGAGAGGTCGCTGTCATGCAGAACACAGATGCGGATCCCATTGCCATGGCCTCCGCAGTTATAGCGACAGCACAAGCATCATTTGCCAATGTAGGCGTTATAGTCAAAGAAAATATATTGACAAAGAAAAGAGCACGTACCCTGCAGCGAAACGTGGCTAATGAGCAAGCTCAAAGAGACCTGGCAGTGAACAAGTATAATTGCTTGTACGCTGAGCACAAGGAGTTGGCGAACAAGTACAGCTACCTGGAGGAGGAAAAGGACCAGCTAGCACTCCAAATAATGATTGCGGAAGCAGAGAAGAGTGGAGCAGAAGAAAAGGCTTCCCAGCTAGAAACAGACAAGCAGGCATTAGCTGAGCGTTTAGAGCAAGCGGAAAGCAGAACCTTGGACATGTCCCCCTTCCACGAGCTATCGTGCAATATACTACAGCAAGTGCATGGCTCTCAAGAGCTAATCACTGATGAGGTGTGCAAACTCAAGGCCATGACGGTTAGGCTAAAGGAAGTGAATGCGGAAGCCCACAGGCTCAAGGCTAAGAATACCCGTGTCAAAGCAAATGTCATAAGTCAGATGGCATGGAGGGAAGGGAAAGGAGGTTTTCCCCCGCATCTTCCTTTCAAGACCGTGGAAGATTTTAATGAAGATATAGCCCTGTTGGAGTTTGGCCGGAACTGTGCCAATAAGCTGATGGCCAGTGTGCAGAAGACCACAGATAGAATCAACAACCTGTACCAAAAGCTCAAAGAAGTCCATGATAACTGCTCATTGAGTTTCCCTCAGACCCTAGAAGACTTCCCGGGAAAGGAGCAGCGGTTATCTCAACTGAAAGAAGAGCTGGGCGTCCAGATGAAGTATGTGAAAAGCATTGATTTCCTTGCCATGGATGATCTCCAACATTACATCGGTTCATCAACACTTCACAATCATCTGTTGAAAGAAACATACCAAATTGCTGAAGCAGAAGTACAAAGCATTAAAATAGAGCTCGGGAAGAATGTAACTTCTCAGAAAATCCTGTTCCCTGCTGCAGCAAACATAATCATAAGAGATACAGGTGTGTGGCATAGCTACATAGAAGAGGAGGTCAGGAAAGCTGCAGCAGCAGCAGAAGCATCAGTAGACCCAGCAGCCTCTTCCCCAGCAATGGCAGAAAGTCTGGCCAGCCCTATTCCCCCTTCCCAATCAGGGGCAGCATCAGCAGGGGATTCGAAGACCTCCTCCCAGGCAGCACCAGTGACAATCAATTTGGGCGACCCTTTGCCACCGGAAGCTCACGCACAGGAGTGAAGCAAACTAAATTCAGTGAGTCACTCGCTTCAGCCGGACACGTACCCAGCAGGGAACGCTTTGAGTTTAGCAAAATTTCTGTTATATGTAAGGCGTAAGCTGTGGGACAGCTGTCCCTATTCTTTTTTGTCAAAATATTTTGTAAATGAAGTGACCATTTTTTGGTAATCGATTATATTAGAAATCCCTGTAAATGACAGGTAGGGGAACGCTAGGTGTCAGCCCAGAGGGCAAATATGTAACTATAAATAGAAGCAAGGAAAGATGAGACAGGGGACTTTTTGGCAGGGAATGAAAAGTTTGGGGCAAATGATATGAGCTATCTTGTATCGGCTCTGTAAATTGAATTTTTCTAATAGAAGCCACGGGAGATGAACGTTTTGCTTGGAATGTTGGGTTGCTTTATGTTGGACTATTCTAATGACTGCAATTCTGCAATGTGAGATCATTCTTGACTTCTGAATTATTTCTTTGTATTAATGATTTTGCTCTTATCTATGCATGCGTTCTCTCTATTTCATGGACAATGAATGCGTTCCATATTAAATCAGGAGCTATCTGCTGATACTTTTATCATTGCTGTAGATTTTTCTTCTAGATCGAATGGCTAACTGTTCTTTCTTCGGGATAATTCGTATGGCTCATTGTTCAAGCTTTTAATCGCTCCTTGCAGGGATCTTTTAGTTTAATTCTAGTTTCGTTGCATCTAGATCTGTTTCTTTATTCTGGGTGTGTAGATTAAATAAGTTCGATTTCTTCTGTTCATAAGCAATAGACACGTTCTGTGAGTCTCATTTCAGATCTGTTTCTTTATCCTTTAACGTTCCTCTGTCTTTTTTTTCTGAGCAATAGATGCGTTCCATTTTTGAATGAGAAGCTATCTTCTCAAGATACTCATTTAGCTGTAGCTTTGACCGTGAGAAATAATAGCTATCTGTTCTTTGCTTACGATAACTGTTACCGCTGATTGCTCCCCTTAGGCGTGTTCCCCTGCAGGGATAGATAGACGTGTTCTTGTTTTTTAAATTTAGATCTGTTTCAGTTGCATTTAGACTAAGTATAATTTAGGCATGTGCATCTCATATAAAACACATAAAATCCAAAAGAAAGGTGGATCGGGCCATAACCGGTAAAATCGGATTTAAAGTCCAAAACCACGGTTGCCGGAACCGCTAACCGGACGGATTCCCTACACCAAACGGGAGATAGTCTAATTGGGACCGTCTCTCGGGGAGAATCCCTTTCTGATTGATGCTACGATATCCGAGGCATCAACAGAACCCAAATTAGATACAAGACTTGAATCATGGCTTCTTGAGATCTCCTTTGAACCATGAGAGGTGAGATCAAAACCAGTAGATGCATGAGAAATTATCCCAAGCGAATGGCAATGGCCATATTCTTCAATGACCTTCTGAAAGCATGAATTTATGATCATATAGTAGTATAAAAGAGATGTTTGCTGAAGAGGAGCGAATGCATTACCTCCATTAGCTGATTTGACCTCTGAAATAATCATGTGATCATGATGCAAACCAACAGACTCTGGTGCAAGAGAGGATTTAGGACCTTCTGTAATATCTAGAGTGTGAGCTGGCACAGAAAGAGAAGAAAGTTTGAGCATGAGCGGAGAATCTGCAAGTTCTTTGTCAACAACTTCAATATGAGATGATACTGGTTCATGATCTGAGAGACCATCAAGAGGAGCGAATGCATCACTTTGTTTTCTTTCGAATGGGTTCGGACCAAGTCCTTCATTCTCTCTGCCAAATTTTCCATCCAGGTGAGCCCATATCTCTTTTGGAGTCCATAACTCTCTTGGAATTTCAACACCATCACGGTATTTGAATTGGAATCTCTGGTATGCACACAAAGAAAACATTATTGCTGTAAAGTGCATGTCTCTTTTATTTAACCAGTCAATCTTCTCTTCAGGGGATTCGAACTCTCTTTCAAAATAACAATAAAAAAGATCATGGATCTTCAAGTCTGCTATCATTCTTGGTTTCCATTCATCATAGTTGAGTGGATCAAGAGGAGTAATTCTTGATGAATACATTGAAGCTGTAGAGGACCTGCAAAAACAATATAGAATAACTGCAACTGCTACTGCTGCAAAAATGCAGAAACTGCTGCAACTGCTGCACTCGAAATCTTGGTAATAACCTGTAAAAAAACTCTCAAGAATGGAGATAAACAATTCTCTCAACATGCTCTGATACCATGTGAAAATCCTCACATCAGATCTAAGAGATGATGTATCTCACAAGAGAATAATTATGATTAAGCAAGAAAATAGAAGAAGAGTGATACATGCAGTATAATGAGCAACAGAATAATATGGTACAGTAGAACTCAGATAGAAGCAATAATACTTTGGTCATACTAGATTATTAATCACAAATGGACATATAAATAATACAATGCATGAGGAATTCGAATGCCTAAGGTGGCAATTCGAATTTGCCTTCATGGAGTGATCAAGGATCACTGGAGTGTCATCGGAGCACAACTAGGTGTCCTCATGATCATTGGAGAGCAACTGGAAGTCTTCATCATCATCAGTGTAGTCATCAATGCTCAAGTAACTGTCAACCATCAGTCAAACTACCTCTGGTAGGTGTAACTGAGTGTAACTCAATGTAACTGAGTGTAACTGAATGTAACTGAATGTAACTGAGTGTAACTGACTGTAACTGAGTGTAACTAAGTGTAACTGAGTGTAACTGAGTGACAACTGGACTGGTAGGTGAAGGAGGGCGAGTTTCTCCCTAAAATCAAGGAAGAAGGGTGCATTAAGCAACTGGAGGGCTAAAAATGAATAGTGAGAAGCTCCTGGGGGCTGGCTAACTGAGGGCTAGGTGCTGGACTGATGACTGGGATGCATGCAAACCCTAGAATGCATGCAAACCCTAAAAGGTGCATGCATGATTGAAAATGTAAATGATCAAAATACTGGTGGGACTAGGATGGAGTATAGGAATATCCTAACAATTGTGCCCATCAAACTTTTCAAAAAAAGACACCCATTGCTTCCTCTAAAATATTTCCATACATTTCTCATGAATAACAGTGGGATCGAATTTCTCTGGTTCCAACCTAGATACCATTTTGCAATTTTAACTGGAAAATAAATATGAAGCCAAAAACCCTAGCTTTGCAATTGGTTCTGTAAATGTTTTCCTATTTCAAAACGGTCCTCTGAAACTTGGATTGCTATTGATCTGGCAAATTCTTTTGGCAAAAGTTGGAGTTTTACCTTTCCTCAGGCGTTTTTACTTCACGATTTTTCCTGTGCGTATGCATCCTTCAGAAAATAGTGCCCGCACCCTTTCTCTGTGATACATGCCTTCTTTTCCCTCACTGTGAAGTATTGTCCCTGTACGCTTTTGCAATGTACAACAATCGGGTCTGCAGGTGGAAGAGTGACGCTTGGGAAATTATCAAAGCAGAATGACCATTCTGATATACAATCCTAGTGTCATAAAACTTGGCAGTGCGATTTTTTATGCACATGAATATTTTCGTGGGAGCATACAACTATGATTCCCAGAGCATACAACTATGATTCCCACGTCTTTTGTAATAATTATCTGAACATGTCCCCTGATTCATTGCTAACCTGCCACTTAACCAATGTTCTATGATCCATCTTATATATTCCATATATATTTTTTAACTTAATGCATAATGCACTAGTATCTTTGTCCCGGAGTATATAATATGAAAACATAAAAACATTTGAATTCCATTGTTTTCTTGAAAAAAAAAACATTTTTCTTCCTGTAGAATGTAGGTCTGTAGAATGTAGTTTAGGTTTTGATCGATTGAAAAATTTGCTTCTGAGATTGATTCTGACCACCATTTTGACACCTAGGGTAGGATGATGAGAAGTGAATGGGATGCTGGCATGGATTGTGAAGGTGATAGAGTAGACAGTCAAGCTTATGAGGATAGGTAGATATGTCATTACTTAAAACAAAGAACCATGCAACTTTTAAAGCATACAAATTAAAATCCTTACAGACTTTGCTTGATATCCCTTTGTGTTATTCTTGCCATTTGATGTAGCTTGTTTGCTTTCCTATTGAGAAGAAAATTTACAATTTGTTACATGTCCTTCTGATATCTTCTCTTTTAAAAAATGTCTGCCATCTCAGGTCCCTGTGTGAAAATTTCAATAGAAATGTACTTCTTTTCAGGTCCCTTCTGCTGTCTTCTGATGCAATGTCTCAGATTCCTTCTACAAGACTGGAAGTCAGGTCCCTCTGCTAAGATTGAGATCTATAAAATAAATCTCCATGCCGGAATGAAATTCTATCATTTGAAGAAGGCTTGGAGGGTTTAAAAAAAAATAGAAAGCATGAAATGCTTATCCTGAAAATCCTGAAATGCTTATCCCCCCAGGCCTATTTATTGACTTGTCCTCAAGTCAAACAAAAGGATTTATTTTGCTGATAGAAACTAAAAAAAACTGCTTATGAGTCATGAAAGAACTGATGCTGAAAAGTAAAAATGTTTTTGTGAATTTTCAATGGCCAAGTAAACTTGGTTTTCCAAGGAAAATTCGAGTTTATGTTGTGCTAGTTGCCTGGTTTTCACAACTAAACTCCCTCTTTTGTTTTTTTGTTTTTTTTTCTATATTTTTTTTGTTTTTTTTTTGTTTTTTATTGAATCAGAAAATGGCTAAGAAGGAAGTGAAGGAGAAACACCAGTGTGTTTATCCAGCACTTCCATCTCCCTTTGCTGTGAAATCTGTTGTATGAAATCTTCTTTGCTAATAGGCTTGGTGTAGAGTTTTAGCCAATGGCCATTGACCACAAATGTATGTGCTTCATCATTGATTGTTTGGAGTTTGACTGAGCCATTGTCATATACCTCTGCAATCTCATATGGACCAAGCCAATGAGTTGTGAACTTGGCTTTGAAGTCTTTGAAATTTGAATCAAATAATAAGGCCCAGTCACCGATGTGAAATTGTTTCTTTTTGATAAACTTGTCATGCCATTGGGCTCTCTGTTGCTGTACCAAAATATTGTGTTCTACTGTAGCCTGTCGCATCTCATCTAATTGATTCAATTGTAGTATCCTTTCTTGCTGTTCTTTAGAAAGATTCATCCCCAAATTTGCTGCTAACTTAAAGGTATGAATTTGAAATTCTATTGGCAACAGGACCTGCTTACCATAAACTAACTGATAGGGTGAAAAACCAGTACTGTTTTTCCAAGTGATTCGATATGCCCATAAAGCTTCAGTAATCTTAGCTGACCAATCCTTTCTATGCATCTGGATAGTTTTGGTGATGATTCCTTCCAAAGTTTTGTTTGTAGACTCCACTTGGCCATTGGCTTGTGGATGGTAAGGTGTAGATTTTCTGTGTTTAATTTTGTACTTTGCTGTTATCTTCTGCACCAGTTTAGAAGTAAACTGTGCACCCTAATCAGTGACAATCTCTCTAGGAACCCCAAATCTGACAAATATCTCTTCAAAAAGAAAGTTTACCATTGTTTGTTCTATGGCTCTTGGTAATGGTTTGGCTTCCACCCACTTTGTAACATAGTCGGTACATACTAAAATGTACTTCTTTCCTTGTGATGGTGGATTGATTGGACCAATGAAGTCAAGAGCCCATTTTTCAAATGGTTCTATGAGGATTTGTGGATGGAGTGGCATTTCATCAGATCGTACTGGCCGTCCCATATGTTGACAAGTATCATAGCTCCTAACATACTTCTTAGAATCCTTGAAAATAGAAGGCCAGTAATACCCCAAATTGAGTATCTTGTATGCTGTTCTTTTCTCTGCAAAATGGCCACCACACGGTTCATCATGACATGCTTTCAAAATATCTAAAACTTCATCTTTTTGTACACATCTCCTAATAATTAGATCATATCCCGTGTAAAAGAGATCACCATTGACCCATATGTGTCTAGCACTTTGTTTAATAATCCTTTTCTTTTCTTTGGATGACATAGATGGAGGTAGCTGTTCTGATGATAAATAGTTGGCGATATCAGCATACCAAGGAGTGATAACAAAAATTGAAAACAAGTTTTCATCAGGGAAACTATCTAAAATAGGAACAACCTCACCAGAATTGTGTAAGCGAGACAGGAAATCTGCCACTTGATTTTCTCGTCCAGGCCGATCTAAAACAGTGATATTGAACTCCTGCATTAATAGTAACCATCTGGTTATCCTGCCATTAGTAATAGACTTATTCATCAAATATCGTAAAGCGGAATGATCTGTGTGGACAAAAATTTCGTAGCCAGTAATGTAATGACGTAATTTGTTCACAGCATGAATGACTGCCAACATCTCCTTTTCAGTTACTGTATAATTCAATTTTGCAGGTGTTAGATTTTTTCTAATAAAATAAATAGCATAAGTCATGGTCTGCTCTTTTTGTCCCAAAGAGGCCCCTATTGCAGTGTCAGATGCATCAGTAGAAATATGGAAGGGCAATGTCCAATTTGGTCCCCTTAGAATGGGAGCAGTTGAGAGCTTCTCTTTAAGTGTCTGAAATGCAGATTGACAGTTAGTATCCCATTTGAAATGGACATCCTTTGAAAGTAATTTAAACAATGGCAGAGCTATCTTACTGAAATTTTCAATAAATCTACGATAATAGCTTGCATACCCTAGAAAGCTTCTCACGTCTGTTTGAGTGGTTGGTTCAGATAGATTTACAATAATGTGAATTTTGGAAAGATCTAATTTTATTCTAGATGAAGAAATGTGATGTCCTAAAACTATCCCTTCAGTCATCATCATAAAACACTTTTCATTGCTAAGGGAAAGATTTGATTCAACACACCTTTTTAAAATTTTCTTCAAGTTTGATAAGGAATCTTCAAAGGCATTTCCATGCACAGAAAAATCGTCCATATAGACCTCAACACATTCATGAATTAGATCTGCAAAAATGGCCAAGACTACTCTCTGAAAGGTAGCTGGGGCGTTACATAAGCCAAATGGTAAAAACTTGTAGGCATATGTGCCCCAGGGACATGTAAAAGTAGTTTTGTCCTGGTCTTCTTTCGTAATGCTAATTTGATTATACCCGCTGAAACCATCTAGAAATGTAAAATAGTTCTTCCCAGCTAGGGCATCAAGCACTTGATCAATAAATGGAAATGGGAAATAATCTTTTAGTGTTGCCTTGTTTAACTCTCTGTAATCTACACATATCCTCCATTTTCCATTTTTATTAGGAACAACAACTTAGGGAGAAACCCATTGGCTGTCAGAGATAGGGTTGATAAATCCTACCTTTAATAACTTCTGCAATTCTTCCTTAACTATTTCTTTTAGTATGGGGTTCATTCTACATTGAGGTTGTCCGAGAGGTCTGATTTTATCATCTGTGTAAATGTGGTGAGTGCATGTTTCGTGATGAATTCCTGGCATGTCAGTGTATTCCCAAGCAAATGCATGAGAATATTTATTCAGTAAGGTAATCAACCGTTCTTCTTGTGATGTGGTAAGATGTGCACTGATATTCAAGTGTTTTCCTGGACTGATTTCAACTGTTTTGCTTTGGACATCGGTGATCGAATGAACATTAAAAATATCACGAAGTGCTAATTCTAAAGAATGTACTGTGCAATTTTTTTGAAAATTCTGTCCCAAAACCTGATCTGTGATAGCATATTGCATGTCTCTTAATTCCTCAGAGATATCAGGTTCAACAATGAATTAATCTAGCAAATCCTCGTTGTTCTCTTCTTGAAAATCAAAGAACTGATTGATACTTAGGATAGGCTGAATTATTTCTTCTTCCTGTTCTTTGGTCTCATTAATCCATGATAACTGATCTGATACAGAAGGTCACTGGGTAGAATGATAAAGTGTGATTTATTTTCTTTTTGTCCCATGTGAAATGAGCATGCTTCCTGACCTACACCCTATAAAAGCATCAGCTGTTGCCAACCAGGGTCTGCCAAGAATCAATGGATGCCCTCCTAAATTAGACTTTGGTTGCAGCACTATGAAATCTACAGGATACTCCCAAGAATCTAAAGAAACGATGATATCTTCTAAGATCCCTTCAGGTGTGATTTTAGACCAGTCAGCTAGTTCTAAAACTGTAGTGGTTGGTCTGAGATTTTTCAAGTGTAGATATTCCATTGTTTCTAGTGTCATAATATTGATAGCAGCACCTAAGTCAATCAGTGTTTTTGGAATTGAAAAATTGTTGACAGTTATTGTGACCATTGGGATTCCTGGATCAACGTATTTTTCAATAAAAACAGTGTTAGACATTAGTCCTGCTAATTTGCCTACCACATGAATTGTTGGTGGATCCTTCCTTCTCTTATTGAGACATAATTCCCTAACTGCTTTCGTATAGATTGGAATATCCTTTATAGCCTGCAGTAGGGGAATTTTGATACATATCTTGGTTAACTCATTCAAAACATCAAAATTAGGTAGGGAAATTGAAAGTTTTTCCTTGACCAACCTATCTGGAAAGGGAGGTATGTGAGGTACTAATGTTTTCCCTCTTTGACTGTGATTTTCTATATTCGATTTTTTTGGAGTTTTCTCATTTTCTGCTTGTTCTTCTAAAATAACATGAGATTCTTTTTGTAGAGTTTTTCCAGATCTTAAGTTGATATTTTGAAGTGGGAGGATTGAGTAGGGGAGTGCCATTCCTTCATCAACATTGTACATGGGTTTATCCATTTTATTATTTGGATTTGGTATTGGCTGGGTTGGCAATTGTGTTGGTCTAGGTGGAGGCTGGTTGGATGGCAATTGAAGCTGTTGAGGTTGTTGGCCTAGTTGGGGAGCAAGATTGGGTTGTTGAAAAAATGGGGCTTGATTCTGCTGGTATTGGGGATATGCAAAAGGTTGCTGATAAGGCTATGGGTAGGCCTGTTGATATGTTTGGTTACCATGAGTATACCCTCGCCAGTTTGGAGCAGGTTGGGTTTGTGGTTGTTGTTGAGCAGACCAAGTTTGCCAGGGCATGGGTGCACTCCATGAATTTTGAACAGGAGTTTGATAATTTGAATGAAGATGCTGCATAGGATCTTGAGACATACCTGAAAATCATGGTTTCCAAGGTCTTCGTTGTCCCATAAAATAGAGAGGCTCCATGCTTTGATTCTCCTCCATTCGGGCTGCCTGTAATTCTTTCAATCTGGGGCAATCATCAGTTTTATGATTTTCAGTACATAAACCACAAATTTGAACAGTATTTAGAGAGCATTCTCTTAATGGATGTTTCTTTCTACATTTAGGGCAGAAAATAGACAGGGCTTGATCTTGTTGGTATTGTTGTTCTTGTCTTTTTTTGGTTTTTGATGTTTCGACCTGTGTTCCCAAGGTACTCAATAAATCAGTCTTAATATCTTCTAACAAGTTCCCAAGTTCAACTATGGATATGCCACTAGTTGCAGATTTTGTTACTTTGGAAGTTGCATCCCTCTTTCCATTTCTGGCTTTTCCTCTAGAATACTTCTGACATAAGTCTGTAATCTCTTCGAATGGTAGATAGGAGATGTCACCTTTTCCCATAACATTCAAAATATCCATATATTCTTCTTTTATTCCTTTCAAAAAGATTGTACGAGTGATCTCAGATGTCAAAGAATTGTATTTAGACTTCTGCAAGTTATATGAGAATCTTTCAAGATACTCTTCCAAGCTCTCATCCTCCTGTTGAAACATTCTAAAAATATCATATTTTGAATCTTTTGATCTACAGTAAGCTTGGTATTTCCTAAGAAATTTTTTTCTCATATCATCCCAATTGGTTATTGAATGCTCTCTTAGCCCCATGAACCATTTCAATGCAGTTTCCTTAAGGGTAGCCGGGAAGAGATGAAGTTTGTGGGTGTCATCAGTATACCCATAAGTATGACACAAGATATCAAATTCAAATAATAAAGAGTCTGGGTCTTCAGAAGTCATGCCATAGAAATTTGGTAGAACAGATGGTGGAATGTTTTTCATCCTTACCTCTTCTCCTAAGATGATGCTAGTGTCCAAGATGAGAAATTTAAAAGTGGCTTCTTGATCTTCTTTTTCTCTTTCATCCCTTTCATACCTTCTCTCTTCTTCCCTTCTCTCTTGTCTTAGTTTATTTTCAATTTCTAACCTTCTCTCATACTCCCTTCGTTGTTCTGTAGTTGGCCCTTTTAATGTTTCTCCTTCAGCCATTTCCCTTCGTTTATTTTCAATATCCATCCTACGTTCGTATTCCCTACGTTGCTCGAAGGTGAGTCCTCCTTGCTTACATGTTTCCTCTTCAGTCATTTCAAAAGTATCAACAGTTGTAATGAATCCTTTTTGATCAGTTAAATAAGTTCCTGTTACTTCTATTTTTGGGGTTTTTTTGATAAATCTTCCTTTTTCGTCTCTTTGTCTTGACATAAAACTAAAACCTACTCTGTGTTTTTGAATTTTTTTTTTGAATAAGAGAACTAAGTTTCTTAAGTCTGCTTCTAGAATGCCTCCCCGGCAGCGGCGCCAAAATGTTGGGTTCCAATCTACAGGTGTAAACTAGACCTTCAGTTTAAATCAATCCGGAGTTTGTAAAACTTAGAGGCATATCCCAAATATAGGGATCAGTCCTAGACTTAGTTGAGAATCCAGTTGCTCATAAAATAAACCTAAAAGATGCTAGAATGCTGATGATGAGAAACACAAAATCCTCCTTACAGAATTAACTTCGTTTGGTTTTCTAATCTACTCAACAATTCGTTCATGAAACATTCTGTAACTAAAATCAAATAGAAACTTAGATTTTTAACAAATGAATTACAATGCTTAATATGTTTACTGTTGGAAATAATCAACTACTGATTTCTTTTACAATAAAAATGATTCACAGTGTCCAGCTATTCTCAACAGTCTTGATATCAAGCTTTAGAAATGAAATCGAAACTACTCCTGCAACGTTTAACCATTCAATCCTGAATAAAACTCATAACCCTATGCTATAAAGGATTCTGTGCAGATATAATTTAACTCGAACTATAATGTATGAATTATCTATTGAAAAACAACTCTACTGAATACCTTTAATCGTACTAAGACACAATAAAGAAAAGTATGTGTGCAGGTTCGGCAATGGGGGCCCTCCAATGCTCCACTCACACACACGTAGGAAAGATTCACAAGCTTTTAAAACTCAGTCACTTCATTATCCAAGCACAGTTCATATGCAGTGAAATTTCCAGAAATTCTCAGATTCTTAATTCAAAAATATATGTCTATCATCCAAGAAGTTTTCCTCTTTCAAAACAAATAGTTATAAAACTCGTTTCTGAACTGAAACGCTATATCTATGGAAAATTAATGATGACATCGGAAATAACAATCTTCCTATATTCGAAATCGCCCATCATCTCCAAGAAAATAGGCTAGATTGCTAGAAAATCGAACTACCCTATTTTTATTCTAGATGACTGCACAGGTGGTCATCGTTGACTAGCATTGACTCGCCACCTGTGAGAAACATACCACAAGTTTGTTATAAGTTTAACCATCCTTGGATATCAAGGATCTTCTTCTACTCTTCAGTCTGTGCCCAGCTGGCCTGCAAGTATCCAACTTGGGAGAAATTATGGGAAGTTAGCACATTCTGTAATTTTGAATAAAATCTTAATTTAAATGCCTTAAAAATATCATAATTCAATTTATTAAGAAGAAACGACATTTATACCTTTGACCAAAGTTTTGTGGATGAAATTAAGGTTTTATGGATCAAGTATGAAGGTTTATGGAGAAAACTGGAAGGTATTTAGATGGAAAAATAGGTGAAAAATGGTGCCGAACAGTGAGTACCGCGTGGATACGGCTCCGGTAGAAAGATGTGGGGTAGATGGACATGAGCGACGATGAATTTTTAAGGGAAGCTGAAGAAGAGTGTGGTACCTTGAGGAGTGGGGTGATATTTCAGCGTCCTGAGAAGAAGAGGAGGAGTGAGAGAGATTCTCCTGGGAGGACCGGAATGGAAGACTGTGAAACAGGACCACAAGGGAGAAAGCGACCTTATTGCGACGAAGAAAGTGAACAAGCTACCCCAGAAGCCGAAGAAGGACGGACCCTAAGCTACAATGTACCTTCAACTCCGTGCACTACTAAGAATTTGATGAAAGGAAATACAAGTTATTTGTAGAGTTGTCCTATGTGAAGCACCTGCAACAATTAATTAATAAGAATATGCGAAATAGCAGAAATGACAGAACTCATAATCACTTTTATATTGATCGCAGGCCACTTCGAGGGGGCAACCTCCTTTGAGCAAGCTCAATACAAATAACTTCACGGTGCCTTCAATGACCTCAACAAACACTTATATACTAAGTCTATGCCAAATACTATGGGTCAAAACCATGGGACATATAATACTATGGGACGACTTACAAAGCATATGCGTCCAATACTATGGGTCAATACTATGGGCTAATATAAACTATGAATCAACAAATACTACGGGACAACTTACAAAGCATATGTGTTCAATGATAATATACTAACATAGTAAAGAGAAGGGTTGACACGGGTTCCTAACATCCCCTCTCCCTTAGAAAAAGCTTTGTCCTCAAAGCTTTGGTTGGAGAAATTGCTACAAAATCTGAAGGAGTGGTTCCCCTGTAGCATCCTCGGGTTGCATTGCGGGCCACTGACACCTTTGGAGTGTCAGGGAGGATTGCTTGGAAGGATGTAGACAAGAAGAACCCTATTAGTTGCGTGGAAGATGTGCTCAGAATGGTGCTGATCGGCTTGTTGTTTCAGACGAATTCTGGCCATGTGAAGATTGTCCTGCAGAATGAGAAGAATCTGATCGCAGTTGAGAAGAATTGAGTCAATTTCCTGAACTGGGGAGCTGCTAAGGGTGTATGGAAGAATAACTGGTGGTGTCTGTCCATAGACTGCTTCATATGGTGTCCTTTGAGATGTGGTATTGTACCACCAGAGCATTGCTAGGAAATCCATAGAAATAGTTGGCCAAAGCTGTGTAGGGATGGGCAAGGGTTTGAGCAATCCCGAAAGGAGTGTCGTTTCACCCTTGTTGACCTGGAAAGTATCACAGTCAGCCACCATCTGTTGAATTGTCATTTTTAGTCCCTGCCAAAAGAAGTTACATTGTTCCCGGTCATACATTTTGAAGAACCCATAGTGCCCTGCTGATGAAGAAGCATGGAGTTCATAGAAGAGATAGCCCTGTTGAACATATTGCAACCAATTTGGAACAAGCAGAGAAAGAGTTGTAAGAGAAACTGGGTCATCAATTGTGCGAGAAGGAGCATCTGCCACTATATTGTACTTACCCTTCTTGTAAGTGATCGCATAGGGATAACCCATGAGTTGGATAACCCATTTCAGGTGGGTTGGGTAGGAGACCCATTGTTCCAGAAAAATTTCCAGACTTAGGAGATCAGTCTTGATGTAGAAATAATTCCCTAATAGGTATGGCTGCCACTTCTGTACTGCATGCAAAATAGCCATCAGTTCCTGCTGAGAGGTAGATGCAACTAAATTCTTACCGGAAAGGTCTCTTGAAGGTGGCAAGATCATTGGTTCAGCAAAGACACCTGCATATCTATCCAAGGAAGTAGTGGAGACCATTGATGGGTGCATCTGAAGGGAATGGAGCTGAGCGATGACACCATGTGAATTCTTCTTAAGGATTTTTTCCAGACGATGTGAACTGATGATGCGGAGAGACCCTGGTTGTAAGCCCATTAATTTGTGTTGTGCCCCATTGACTGAAAACTGCATCCAAAGTTCCACAAAAATCCCATAAGATGGGGCCAAGTGTGCGTAACCATTGAACACCCAAAACCACATCACATCCTCCTAAGGACAAGGAAAACATATCAGAGCGCAGGGTATAATCTTCCATAGAGATACGCACATTGTGACACTTCCCCTTGCAAGGTAAGGTGCCCCCATTGGCAACCATGACTTCAAAGTTGGAGCAAGGATGGACAAAACAATCAGCTTGTTTGGAAATCCGAGGGTCAATGAAGTTATGAGTGCTACCAGAATCAATGAGTATGGTAAGAGGGATCTTCTTGAAGTATCCCATGACTCGCATTGTTTGTGGAGTGGTGACGCCAGTTACAGCATGGAGAGAGATCTCGGGTGGGTCGTCCTGAGATGGGGTTTCAACAGGTGGGTGTTGAACATCGACCTGATGATCTACTGTATCTGGAGCTTCTTCATCAAGTTCTGAGGCAGGCGGAGAATCCACATCCATGAGATAGAGATTTTGTTGAAAACATCTATGTCCCCGAGTGAATTTCTCATCATAATTATAACAAAGCCCTTTTTCTCGACGTGCCTGCATCTCTGTTTCAGACAAATGCTTGATAGGAGTCGGTTGAGGAGTAGGCGTGATGGGAGGTCGTTGGGAACCCATATTTCTGAAGGGAACAAAGGTGGGTTTGGAGCGTTGTTGAGCTGCGATCTTGTCCTCTGCCAACTTAGCCAACCCTAGGACTTCCATCATTGTGTTGGGACAGAACATTTTGACCTCTGAGCGGATTTCATCCTTGAGACCACTGATAAAACAACTCCTGTAGAATTCATCACACAATCCTTCTGTGTAATTGTCAGTTTCTCAAATTCTGTCTGATACTCTCTCACTGTGCCAATTTGGTGAAGTTTAGTGAGTGCTCTTGTGAAGTCATCAAAAGCACTAGGACCAAATCGTGGCAAAAGGAGTTGGAAAAAATCTGTCCAGTTTGGTTTGGGATGAGCTTTGATGTACCAACGGTACCATTGAAGGGCTTCTTGTTCCAAATGAAAGGATGCAAGTGGAACTTTCTGGACATCAAAAGTATTATGTAGACTGAAATATTGTTCTGCTCGGTATATCCATCCAATCGGATCAGTACCATTAAAGCGAGGAAAATCAAGCTTCAGCCCACGAAAATTGCTGGAAGAAGAGAACCCGGTGGCTGTAAAAGATTCTGGCTGTCGGTTATTGTTCATGGCTGAATGATGAAGATGGAGGATGAGAAATTTTTCATCCAGATCTTGGAGTTTGGTTTGGATGGCTGCAAGTGCTTCCTCCATGGTTTTTGCTCCTACGCGGGTGACAACCATAACCATGAGTTTTTTTTTTTTTTAGTTGACTGGGTAGAAAAAAAAAATAGAAACTGCTTCAGTAAAGGAAAATCTAGATTTGGGAAAAAATTTGAAGGGAGCGGCTACGACTCAGAAGGGATCTGGAACAGATAAATTTGCAACTGCCCAGAAGTGAGCGGAAATAGAGGGATCTGAAATGGCGCTAAAGGGATTGAAAACGGCTGGATCTGGAACGACTTTCAGAATGGATTTGAACGGCTGGATCTGAAACGGTGCAGCAGTGATCGACAACAGTTCAACTGAAAATAGATATGGACCCCAGGTATGTGTGGCTTCCTAACAGTTCAGGGGTTTCACTCGGCCACCAATGCTGTCTGACGGCTTGCGTATTGGGGCAGCACCCGTCACTCCATGGCTCAGGTAAAACTGATAACCGCTTTGCCACAAACGACACCTCTTGGTTTACCTCACAGGTGGAAACTAGTCAATCAGGTAGGGGTCGTTTCCCTTTTCGTTGGCAGGTCCTCTCAATGGGCCAGCTACTTCAGGGTTCTTGTGGTACTCCTCACAATGAGTTTTAGGGCTTATGCCCAAGTACTTCCCACAGTTAAGCGGATAGGGATTATTCCCAAATCCGAACCTACAACAGATGCGAAAAAAATTTGACAGAAATTTCACCCAGCGAGCCCAAGAAAGTGCTCTGATACCAGATGTGAAGCACCTGCAACAATTAATTAATAAGAATATGCGAAATAGCAGAAATGACAAAACTCATAATCAATTTTATATTGATCGCAGGCCACTTCGAGGGGGCAACCTCCTTTGAGCAAGTTCAATACAAATAACTTCATGGTGCCTTCAATGACCTCAACACACACTTATATACTAAGTCTATGCCCAATACTATGGGTCAAAACCATGGGACATATAATACTATGGGACGACTTACAAAGCATATGCATCCAATACTATGGGTCAATACTATGGGCTTATATAAACTATGAATCAACAAATACTACGGGATGACTTACAAAGCATATGCGTCCAACAATAATATACTAACATAGTAAAGAGAAGGGTTGACATGGGTTCCTAACATCCTACATGCCAGAACAATAGTAAGAGTAGCGCATCAGTAAATAATAATAGTAGAAGTACAAGAATGGTGGGTGACGAAGCAAAGATACCAACCTTCCAAGGTAACGAGACCGAGGATCCCGAACAATACTGGTTTTTTTGCGAAGCAGTATGGACCGTGAAGCAGGTCCAGGATGAAGATATAAAGAAGAGACAAATAGCGACGACCATCAGGGGCTGTGCACTAGATTGGTATATGAAGTTTACTAAGGTACCAGTGGGAACTCCAGGTAAAACATTACCAGATATCAAAGCAGGGATGATCGATGAATTCAAAAAGCTAAAATCTGAGTCGCAGTACATTATCGAGCTCAAAGAAATCAAATAGTTTCCCAACGAGTCAGTATGGGACTTCGACCAATGATACAAAACACTAATGGAAAAAATGATTTTTGGGATGAATGATATGCAACACAAAGAAAGGTTTATCGCTGGGTTGGTGCTGCACATTCGTGGGCCACTGATGCAACATAAGGTAGCGACTCAGGAAGAAGCGTTGGAGATCGCAATGAAGATGGAGGCTTCACCAATCAGAGAAACGGGTTTGGGAATGGATCGAATACAAGCATAGCTGGAAAACTTGACGATCCAGCTACAAGACATGAAGAAAGGAAAAGAATCCCATGAAGACATCTGTTGCACTAGGTGTAGGACAGAAGGACATCACAAGGATCAGTGCCCATATTTCCAAGAATATTTGCAATCAGGTGCACCAAATCGCCTCAGTTAGGGAGGGATTCCTTGGTGTTGTGTCTGTTAGTTGCAAGAACATCGTCCAGAAGAATGTGTGTACATGCAGAATATGGTGTCGAAACCAATGAACTTGTATTGCAAGTTATGTCAATCGATTGGTCATGATGAGAAAGACTGCAGAGCTTATGACCTACTCCAAGAGAGGATTGGAGATACATACTTCATGAAGGGAGAAGAGAAACCACCGGTACAACAGCAACAACAGTATAGTCAACTGCAGCCTCAATATGTTCCGCAACTATAGTATGAGAAGCCACAGTATGGTCAGTCGCAGTATGGCCAACTGACATATCCTCAAACGCAATTTAAACAACTGCAATACGGTCAACTGCAATATATGCAGCTGTAGTATGCCCAACCGCAGTACCCGCCATATGGGCCACTGCGAGGAGGATTCAGAGGGGGGTTCCGCGGTGGTCGAGGTGTTGGACAAGGAGGAGCTGCTAGACGAGATCGAGGACCCATCATATGCTACAATTGTGGTCAGTAGGGGCATTATCAGAGGGACTTCCTGAATCTAGCACCACAGTGCACTTATTACAGCGCTGTGGACCATGGGGTTGAAGATTGTCCTTAGCTCATCGCAAAGTGGAAAACTAAGAACCTGCCCCCACCTTCGTAAATCAAAATCAGAACCAAAATCTGCCAGTGGTATAGAAGATCTCAAGAGAAATTAGAAGTCAAAGTGCGACTGTCGGAATAGTGACTCGAGGAGGAGCTGTGACAGGGGCTGACAAGTCACAGGCTAACGTCTGGACGACAATAAGGAAACAAGTCACATTTGATGCGAAAGCAGAAAGAGACATTTTTTTGAAAGCACAGGAATAAATAAGGCAGTTGAGGCAACCACCTCTTCAGCAGGAAGAAGTTACATACAACATGCCACCGATATTCAACAAAACGAATTCGCAGAGAAAGGAAAACACCTTAAGAGACTTTTTGGAGAGTTTCCTGGAGCTGGAAAAAGATCAAGATTCATTGGAAGATATATCCAACTTGCTGCATCGACGGGAGGGTGCACGGATGGAGTGGACGGTCAATCGCATACATAAGAGAAAAAGAAGACGTGGGATGCGGATGTCTATGCAAATTGGAGCGTTCGATGTTGACTCCATTATCTTGGACTTGGGGTCGGACATGAACATCCTGACCAAATAGACATGGGAAACGATGGTGAATCCGTAGTTGGCTTGGTCCCTAGTGCAACTGCGCCTAGCAACCAAAGTAAGGTCACCCCGATCGGTCGGCTATGCCAGGTCCCTGTCGAGATTGAGGGCCTCAAGACTTATGTAGATTTCGATGTGATTGAAATTGTGGACAATACAAGTCCCTACCCAGTGCTGCTATGGATAGACTGGGAGATGGATAATAAAGCTATTATCAACTTCAATAAAATAATTATGTCATTCGAGAACCGAGAGACAAGGGTCATCGCACCTCTTGATCCCGTGGAAGGGAAAAGCTATGTAGAGTCATCGAGGGATGAGTTCACCGAGGGATGGGATAATATCTACAACATTTCTGAATATTACATCAACCCTACTGCGGATGGAGAATTAGGGTGGCACAGTATCAGTTCAACATCGTTAGATTCAGACGAAGCACTTGAAAATTGGCAAAACTAGCCAGGGATAATTTTAAGGACCCATACTTATTTAAAAGTGTGTAAACCTTGACAAATCTTACAAATTCTTAAAATGTCAACTATAAAATATTTGGCGATATTTTTCTAAAATTATTTCAATTTATAAGGATTTTATATAGTTTATATAATAATTTGGCGATATTAAGAGTGAAAAAAGTTTACCCCATCAAAATTGGGCGAAATGGGGCTTCAAAAAATGCAAATTGGCGAATCATTTTTTTGGAAAAAAACATGGAAAAATAGCCCATGGGCTAAATTTCGCCCCTAAAATTATCCTTGGAACTAGCTACATGAGGTGTCATTTAGGAGGTGTGCAAGGATCACTCAGTCGCTGCGAAGGGTAGCCACAAAAGAGTGCGAGCTACCAACATACGAGGGATTTCCCAATTTGGCTACATTTCTCACGGAATTTGAAGGAAAAGTGGTGGAACCACAACGGCTCTTGGCCTTGGAAGAAGCCCTGAAGGCTACACCAATGCGATGGTGGGAAGTGCACAAGTCCACCATAACTACCTGGCCACTATGTCGACACCTAATGACGGTTAGGTTCGGCGATGTAGAAGGATATGGCGGAAGGAAGTTCGATGGTAAAGGTGATACAGAGGCGCATTTGGTTGAATGTGAAAGCAAATGGGGATCACGAGCGAAATAGGAATGGGTCCATACGTTTATTCACACAATGGATGAAGTACTACGGAGTTGGTATATCACAGCAGAACTACGATGCAGAGCAATCTCTTGGGAACAACTAAAAGTTGGCTTTAGCCAAACCTTCATTTTCTCCGATGAAAACCCATTCATCCATAGTGCATTACAGGCAATTCAGGAGAAGGTATTTGAAGTAGTCCCGACAGAGAAACCATTGGGGCTTTAGTGAACTGTGACACTAGAATTGTTAATGGAATGTTGCAATATCACAGGAGATCTGTATGATGAGGATGATCCGAGGGCTACATATGTACCGGATTCAGAAGGAAGTCGCAGTGTCGAGGCACCAGAAATACCTTCCGATAAGTTTCAGCAACCGTTGAAAATCAAGAAAGTGAACATTGGGTTGGAGGAGAATCCGAAATTCGTAAGCATTGGAGATTATTGGGATGATTCGACTGTTGCAAAGATGACTGATTTGTTGCATGAGTTTTAGGATTTGTTCCCAAAGAAATTTTCAGAGATGAAAGGAATTTCCGGGGACTTAGGCGAAATGAAAATCCCCTTGAAACCTGATGTGAAGCCAATCAAGCAGCATCCCTACCGGTTGAATCCAAGTTACAAGGAGCGGGTGTGCACTGAAATTGAGAAAATGTTGGACGCATGAATTATATAATCAATAATGAATGAGTTCGGGAAGTACATGAAAGCGAACCATAGAAATAAGAAGGGATTGACGACAACTACAAGAAGTGCGAAAACAAAAACAGAGTGCGAAGCAACGACACAGCGTAGCTGGCCACGCCGCTAATCGAATAACGCAGTGGTAAAAAAAAAGCAATTACGACAAAACATGGAAGGTATGGCCAGCCGGGTCGCTCGTCGATGCTTTTCACATTTGGCATGCGAGAATCAAATCCAAGCATGATTACTGCGGATCAGCATCACCGGAAGACAATGGAGAAGTATGATGACATAATCGGATGGTTGTGGGAAATATTTTGCAAATGATGATCAGGTGTCTAGGAGTAAGCATAAATACTGACGTAGGGATTGAAGAACGCAAGTCGAATTAAAGAGAGTCCGAAGAGGAGAATCACTAAGTTATATGATGCGAGTCAGTAAGTTAGATGTAGAGAGTTAGGAAGTTGAGTGAGCAAGCCCAAGGAAGTTGTGGAAAAGGGAAGTGAGCTAGTTTCAATGGTTCATTTCATTTCGAGCGGAAGCACTCTAGGTGCACCAAGGGAAAGAACGACGAGTGTGCATGAACAACCAGCGAAGGAAGGAACAGACAATTGGGAGGAATAGAGATGAGGTCCCACCCGAGATGTCTAAGAGTGTGGTAGTAGTTAGAAGAACCGTTGTCTCTGTGACCACTAGAACACTAGGAGCAGAGGCACACCGGCTCCAACAACGGATGGTCAAATTTGCGAAACAGATGTGCCAGACCAGTTGGCCTGTTTCACAAGTTGGCGACGTCGATGAAATTTTCCCCAGACCGCGACAAGCCTGAAGCGCAAGGGCAGGCCCAGAAGGGGTAGATGATCAAGGTTTTCAGAAACTAGAGGCTGAGTTTGAGAAGTACATGACAACGAGCTCTAGACGTCAAGAACAACTTTAGAAGCTTACCACATCGATGGATGAGAACAATACCAGAAGTGTCCAGCTGAGGTGGCTCGAGGGAGAGCCATAAGTTTGTGTTGGGGGCCTGTTGGCATGGGATTAGTCCGCATGAAGTGTGGAAACCGACAGTGTGAAGAAGGACCATCCGCGGAAGAAAGGTCCATTCACGGAGAACAAGGAGCCGACGAAAGTGAGAAAGTGGTTTAGTTAGTTAGAATAGGTCATGTGGACCATTTTGTAACCATTATAAATAGGAGTATCATTGTAAGCCTAAGGGCATCTCGATCCTAGTTGAATCGAAGAATGATCTGTTTTGAACTGTGTTGTATCCGCGATAAGATATTTTGACTATTTCTGCGATGGTTATACCGCAGGTTTTGATGAATGCATGAAGATGTTCGATTATGGTCATATCTTTTGTCTCTATTTTTGTTAAATGATGAATGCAAGTGTTTGCAAAATGTTTAAGATTATGTGGTTTGGTAATTGTTGTTGATGCAAATGATCAGTTTAACCATGTTAATGCGAATTTCCATTATGTATTGAATTTGCGAAGGGTGAATATGCGAATGATGAATGTGTGAATGGATGTGAATCTAAATCTCTAGTTTATATTGTGGTAGAGTTGAAGTGCTTGTGTGTCCTTTACCCACTGCAGAAACTTGGTTCCTATAGCTCCCTTAATAATCTCGGGTGAGACTTCATTCACTTCGCGGGTGTTGCTGGGAAGGGTAAAACCTTTCTGGGCTGGTGCTGAAGGGTGTTTGGTTGGGTTTGTTGATGATAGTGTGAAGTGAACCCCTATCGTTAGCCATTGTGTCAACAGTATGGTACCCATATCAAAGATCAAAGTGGAGGTTAGATGACTCATCTATGAAATTTGAGCCAAATAAGCAAGGTCAAGCACCAAAGGCTATTGTTTCCCTCTATTGACTATGACTAGGACTCAACACCCATCCATGATGCCCAACACTTGATAACAAAACCCATATTCAACTCAAATGTCAATGAATCCCTAGAGAGAGCCTATGTCGTGGTTTCTAGGTGTTCATGGTGCTCAATCTCAAGAAGGCACAATAGGTATTTAGTCCATTGTATCCCCCATAACCATGGTTATGCCTTGACACAAATTTACAATGCACACAAACTACTCATGATACCTATATCCCACTCAAAGTACAAATACCTACTACAACATTCATGTATGTTGGTTTGAGTACTTGTTCAAGGCTCTTGATCTTGAGAAGCTTTAATGACAACCTAAGACACTTGTTTTTAGTCTTTGATGATGTCCAATGCCATACAAACCATCCATTCTCCCATGTGGAGGTATTAGGAAATGTTCATGACACTTAAGGATGAGAATCTATGTTTAGGGATTGAGATGTTGTTTCCCTCCACTAACTAATGTCAAGGTCTTGAGGATTTTGTTTCCCTTGACCATGTTTAGACATTCTAATGCATTTCCACTTTGGGCCCTTGTTTACCTCCCTTACCATGATTAGGAATACAGTCCCATTTCCAATCCAGTACCTTGGTTACCCCCTTGACGATGTTTATGCATATAGGCCCTTGTTTACCCCCTTAACCATGTTGAGGCTTGATTTGTAAGTCTCCTTCTTGGCACCAATACCTAACTAATGTCATAATGGTGGATTTTTTCCCCATTGTAATAAGAATGTGAATGAATTATTGACACATACACCATTATTAACTCATGCATGCTAATAATGCACATGCATTTTTGTCTGTATAAGAATAAAAAACACAAGGACCAACCTTAGTTTCTCTAAAGAGGACTATCTGCAAGGTCACATAAATTTACCGAAAAAATATTGTTGCAATAAAAATTATTGTTTTGTTTGTCATTGAAAAATATAATTTTTGTGAATTTCTTGTTGTATTCAATCCTTGTGAATATGGAAAATGGACATAATCGAGCAAGAAAGTCTGATATGTAGGAGTAGTGTAATACCCCCAATTCGACCCTTAGGATATATTAGCCTTTAATGTAAATAGTGTGTACATGTGATGTATGTTTTCCTAGCGTGGAGCTCAAGGCCAAGGCCCCGCTAGTGAAAGCCCGAATTTTATTTAAAGGGCAAGTATTTGATATTTTGATACCATGTGCTCTTAAGCCATGGAAATTGTAATAGGATGTAAATAAACATCATGCAATATAAAATTCCAAGACTGGCTATGGAGGCAACGAATGAGAAGGGGCCACGTGTATCCACTAGGGAGTGGTGAGGGGGCTAAGGGAGTGAACCATAGGTTGCCATATGTCTTTATGAGAACTCATTTGACTTTCTAGATGACATTTATTCCTGTTATAAGAAGGTGGTTGAAGAATGAAGTCAATGGCTTTAATGGAGGATGGGCAACCCTGAAATTCGTATGGGCAGGTATGGGCTCTGTTTACTTGTCCCACAAGTCACTCTACCTCATGGGAGGTGGATTCATTCTCATCCCCATTCCATTGTGAAGGTATCTAGCATGATTCTCCATCCAAAACAAGCTAAAAACAGTGAGAAAACCAGAAATCGCGACTTGGAATGAACCCACGTTTTGGGAAGCCAAAAACGTCCCGATTTGGTATTGGACAGTGAAATCCAATGGGGGATCCATTGGTAGGAACCTTGGGGCGAATTTGGGAGCAATAGCTACCCCAAAATCCATGGAAAAACCCAGTTTTAGTTGCCCAGAAAATCAGTGACGGATTTGGGGTTACTTGTGACAGAGTTGTGAGAAATCCGATTGTGGATGTATGAATAGAGGATGGGATTGCTGAGTCTAGATGGAAGGGTATGTGGCTCCGGGATTGAGCTCAGTGGACTATCATCCTCTTCCATCTCCTATTGCATGCTTGAGAAACCCAACTGTGTGTTGGCTTAGCATGGCTGTTTGAGTGAAATCCTGACTGTGAGGGAGCCATCTAGTTCCTCCTTAGTGGATACACAGCCCAGCTCGGGGGTGATCTCTCAGCTAAAAGAATACAGGCTGGATAGAGATCTATGGTTGGGTGGAATGTTGCTCTCACGTAGCCAGTCGTTGGACATCGCGTTACAAGATAAGTGCTCTTTGTGAATTTAATTTATATATATATATCTGTGTTCTGCAATGTGCTAAATCTGAATGTTATTTATTCATGAGATTGATATTGTAATGAAGTAATGAAGTCTGTGCATAGCATAAGAATGGGATTGAATCCCTGCATATGGAATCATCTTATGTTTATGCTTATGTGTGTTGATATGTTTAAATTCCGCTGTGTTTTACTGAAGTTCGAATCTGCACATAGAAGTTTTAATTCTTATGTATTTTATGAGCAAAAATATTGGGGCTAAGTCTGCCAAAAGCTCGGTGTGTTTGTTAATGTTTCATTCCCTGCGTTTGATGATAGGCGAAGGGGACATTACAAGTAGCCCCTTGGAAAGTCAATGAAATAAGATAAAAGAAAATTTTGGGTATGGAAAAACATAAGCATCAATCAGTGGAACCTTAAGACCTTACAGAGTTGATGTCACAGTGATCTCTACTTCATTGCCATAGTTTAGTCATATGTGTCCAGTTCATGGAATTCTTATTCCAACATCAAGTCAACCTCCAACCACTGTTCCATCAACAAATCACGTGTTAGTTAAAAAATTAAGGAATTTTGCAAGATGTTGAGGACACAAATGGAGACATTAGTCGATTAAATTGTGTTCAACCTTTTGGAGAAGAGGTACATGTGGTGCAAGCTCATGATGAACAATTAGATGTTCATCATACCTACCACCAACATGTCCAATTCACTTCCAACTTTCCATTAGGTGAATGAAGTGCAATAATATACTCCTAAATTTATGCAATGCCATGGTCATGGGTTCCAAGCTCATGATCCACCTTCCTTACCTCACTTATCTAGTACATGACAAAAAAATCTAAGACATGATCTTGTATATGAAAGTGCTATTGTGATCCTTGAAGATAAGTTGCCTAAATGAACTATTGATTGGCAGTGCAACAAAATTATTAAAGACTACTTTGAATAGAAAAATGATGCATCTAAATGTTAGTTATTTTTGCTATAGTTAAGATCACACAATTTATCTATTGTTAGGAAAATTATTGGCATAAAGACAATTAAAAGTTCATAAACCACTAATCATGTTGTAGTCAATATTTAGGCTAATTTTAATACAATTAAAATTATTAGTTCAAGATATCATAATTTGGCCCATCATGTATTGCCAAAATGATTGTAAATGAGACCACAAGGCAATATCACTTACTCACACACACAATGCATCTTCTAATCTTAACTTATTTCCTTCAAATCCATCTATATTTGTGGTTCCACCTATTAACGATTATGAATATCATGTACCCTTCGTTCTTTCTTTAGAGAAATATTTAGTTATATAGTGAAATGTGATAAAAAATACCCATCATAGATAAATGCAAGTTGCCACAATGCCACTAAAAGGAAAATGACAAATGCCTCGCATAAAATAAACCATGCCAAACTTTACTTGAATAACTTCGAATCCACTTGAGAGCTTGGGAAATCTTTCATTCAATTTTGAATTTTCAATAATCTCATGTGACCTACATAAAGCGTGAGAACAATATCATTTGTCAAAACCTTTGATAAAATCAACTTAGTAGTTGAGTTAATTATCAAATGGAACATATTTTAACACTAAATCAATCTTAAGTTAATGAAATTTTATTTTTATAATCATCAATGCATGATATCTTAGAGATGCATAAAACAATGAATTGAGATTAGATTTGTGGTTCCCTTAAAAAATTATTCAAACAAATAATATGGACAAGGGGTGAAGTTTCTTATTCTAAAATTGTTGAGACATGAGAGTAAGGTTAATGAGACTAGACCAACTCCACAGAATAAATTTCCATCTCAAAATATGTGGACAAAAGCGATGCACACAATCAGATCTCAATTCGATAGGTAGTAAAGTAGTTTTCTGGATGGGGGATCTCTACAACTAAGGTATGGATAACGGATCACAAGGATTACGTTAACTATACTTCAATCAGTAACATGTGTGAAATGTTAGGTTAGGGTTTGATAGCTGTAAAAAAATTACTATGGATACCGTAATTGAGGCAACTCCTCGAAAAGGGGTTGGATTTGACTCTAGAGTTTTTTGTAGATTCATACCTCAAGCTAGAAAGGTGCTTTCTTTCTGTAGATTCATACCTCAAGCTGGAAAGGTGATTTCTCTCGATCCCTCGGTGAACCCAGACTCTTTTTACTCTACACTTGTTTCTAGTCGGCCTTTTGGCTATGAGCCACAAGAGGGTTTTCTAACTGGAACAACGACGAACTATGTGAAAGTGAGCAAGCAGGTTGTGAGAGAGAGTTCTGCGGATACAAGGAAGTTCAAGAAGGTTGTCCAGAGAATAAATGGTGTTAAACTTACGGTGGGAGAGGATATTAAGGTGGAATCCATAATGGAATTTGTAGGTAAAACTCTTATAGGAATATTCTACGGGTTCAGAGTTAAGGAGGAAGACATCCGAGGTTGGTTGAATGAAAACTTGGTTCCGCTCCTAAATTATTGCTCGAAGATCTTCATTATGACTCACAACTGGTTAGGGTTTAAGATGAAACATTATGAGGATGTTGTAAATATATTGCGAGATGCCTGGATGTGGGGGAAGAATTACTTAACCCTAAAATTATGGAACCCATGCTTCCACCCAAGAAAGGAATTCAATCGCTTTGCTCTGGTTTGGGTAAAAATTCCTAGGTTGCCCCTTGAGTTTTGGAACGATCCTTTCTTGAAATTTGTGGCTAACCACATTGGAACAACTATTATTGTGGTCCCTCCTACAAGTTTCAAGTCCAGTGCACAATTGCTAAGGTTCTGGTTTCGGTTTATATATCCCTAGGGTTACCAAAATTTATAGAGATAGAGGTCGGTGAAATGTGCTTGAAGCAGACTTTGGATTATGTAAATGTACCCTTTCGCTACGGGATATGTCATCTATATGGTCAATCCATCATTAAATGCTCGTTACCATTCATAAAAAAGGGTTGGGCAAGGAAGGACCTACATATGTCAGAGCTTAAATCTGTTCATGACTTAGAGAAAGGAATTTTGGCCGGTGAGAGAATATTGGAAGCATTTCTTTAAAGGAGCCACTTGAGATAGTGTCTTTGGAGAATGAACTTGGAGAAAAAACTCTAGATCAGAATTCAAGGGTTTAGAAGTCTTTGGGGGTTTCACTGGCGAAGTTTTCCTCTGAATGCAGGATACCGACAAGGGATGAGGCAGAGATTGACTTGGAAGATATTTGTATAGGAGAACCTATGACTTAGTCTGCAACTGAATAAAATCAAGTGAAAGTTTTGATTCTGGAAGTCTCAGGCTCTAATTCCAGAAGTGGGAGCTTGGAACCAACTTTTTTTATTGGCTCGAGATCAACATAAGAAATTCTAAATGAGGCTCTATTCATTCAAGAAATAAAAACCCTATCTCGGAATAGGACTCTGGAGGTGAACCCGATCTTTAGAATGGATCCTTCGGTTGCAACCAAAGCATTTACTATGGAAAAACCTCCAGTGGAAGAATTCAAGGTTTTGCAGCATGAAGATGATTTGGAAGGTAAGTCTATCTTGGACTCCCTTAAACCCGACCTGTTTCTGATACTTCTGGACTCTTCACTGTCGGTTCAAAAAATTGTTAATGTTTTCTTTGTGGCTAGTATTGAGTATGAGATTCCTTGTCATAAAAAATCCCTCAGAGTCCATCAAAAGTTAATCCATGAGGGTTCTCCAACCATGAACTTTTTGGGGTTTGGGGTTCCTGAAGTAAAATGGGATGCCTCTAATCCGTATGCACTGAGTTCGAAGGGGGCTGTTTGCCGAGGGGAAGAGGTTGAGACAGTTGGGTTAGGATATTCCACTCCACTCAAAAGGACTTTAGGGTTCAAGAAGTCTCTCAGAGAGGATCTTAACCAAATATTTTTAGACAGTATTTCACCCAGGGCACTTAGAGTTCAACCCTTGATGAGGGTAACTCCATGAAACATTTATCCTTTAATTGTAGAGGGTTGGCCAACAACCTTAAATAGCTGGCACTTGTGATATTGGTAGAGTTAAATTAACCAAAATTTATGGTTATTCAGGAAACTATGTGCAATGGGTTAGAATTAGCAGTTAGATTGAAGAGGTTGTTGAAGGGTTGGGAGTTTGCCTGGGCCGATGGTTGGGGGTTTTCTGGAGGATTACTAATGGGTTGGAAATATTCTCTAGAACTCCTATTTTTTTTCTTTTGTCTCTAGGATTGGAATTACCTTTCTTAGTAAGGCCCTAGAATTTAAGTTCAATATATTTAATGTTTATGGTCCATACAATCAGAAAGCCTTTTTTTGGGATAATATTTTTGACAAATAATTCCTTGAGGATTTTCCCTACCTAATTGCAGCGGATCTTAACTTCTCCCTAAATAGGAATGAGGTCTAGGGGTGTAGGGATAGACCAGATCCTCTACAGGATTATTTTCAACACCTTTTGGAGGCTAAGGATCTAATCGAAATTGAACGCATAGAGGCCAAACCAACCTAGTTTAAGAAGAGATTAGGGGAAGCAACCATTTCTAAAAGAATTTATAGATTTCTTTTTGCTCGAGAAATTCTAAGGAAAGTAAAGAGGGTTAGATCCTGGAGGACAACTGGAGGAGGTTTAGATCATCTGCTTATTCTATGCCATTTAGATAAAGGAGAACTGAAGCCAGGGACTCCTTTTAAGTTCAATCCCCATCAGTTGGAAAATGCCGCTTTTACTAGTCTTACTAGTCTGATCAGAGCTAATTGGAAAAGTTTTGATCTTTCTTTGAAGGAGTACTATAGTTTACAGTTTGCTAATTCCTTAACTGTTATAAAGGAATTAATAGTGAATTGGTTGGTTAATCAGTTGAAGAGTAGGGACTTCAGACTTAAAGAGACTGAATCTCAAATAAGCTCCTTTACAATGATTGTCTAGGTACGTTGAGCAATAAGGAGTTACAGGACCTAGCTATTTTAGAGGTAAGAAGGAATGCTATATTGAAGGAGAAGGAAGTTGAGGTAAGGATGAAAAGCATAGTAGTCTAAATTTCTTTAGGATATGAAAACAATGCTTATTTTCACAAATTTGTAAACCAAAGGAAGAGGACCAATACCATTTGCGAATTAAATAAAGAAGGAGGGGAGCCTATTAGGGGGTTTGGTAATTTAGATGTTGAAGGAGTCAAATTCTTTGAAGAAATTTGTGAAGAGCAATAACTGAATAATCTCCCTGGTCTAGTACAAACCTGCACGAAGTTTCCTAAATGGATCAAGGTTTAAGACAACAAAAAGATTTATGCCCCTGTTTCTTTGGAGGATCTGGAAGCTACTTTGGGGAAAACCAAAAAATAGAGAAGTCCAGGGATGAACGGTTGGAATTCTGAATTCTTCCTGGACTTTTTCGATCTATTGGGAGAAGACTTGCTGAGAGTAATTGGGTATAACAAAATTTTGGGTAGAATGTTATCCAACTTTAATTCTACCTTCATTATTCTAATCCCTAAGGTGGATAACCTTGTTTCGTTTAGGAACTTTCCCCCGATCTCACTCTGTAATGCTCTTTATAAAATAATTTCCAAGGTTATAGCAGAAAGAATCAAACCCTTTCTAGCTTCTCATATCTCTCTGGAGCAATTTGGCTTCCTAACTGATAGGAGCATTCACGAAGTGGTAGGTACTGCACAAGAGTGTATCCATACCATTAAGAGTAAGAAAATTCCAGCTAAGGTAATTAAGATCGGCTTGTCTAAATTCTATGATAGAACTTGTTGGTTGTATGTAAGACTGGTTCTCATCCAGACTGGTTTCTCGCTTCAAGTTGTTAACTGGATTTGGTCATGCATTTCTACTGTCAATTATGCCCTTTTGATAAACATAGCATCATATTGCTTTTTATCCCTTCAAGAGGCTTATGACAAGGATGCTCACTATCACCATATATATTTCTACTAGTGATGGATGGTATTAGAATATCCTTAGCCGAGGCTAAATGCAGTAAGATAATCAAGGGTTTATGTTTTGAAGAAGAAATTGTAACACACATCCTCTTTGTGGATGATTCTCTTCTCTTTCTTGGAGACTCTGATGAGGAGGATCAAGCTGTAAGGGATATTTTAGGGCATTCCAGCTCTACAATATGCATGCTCATTAATTATGGTAAGTCGAATTGCTACTGCAATGAACAAGAGGAACTGCAGTTGCAAAAATTCTATACAATAATGCCTATGGATTAGCATCCTCTGAGTGAGGGATTTAAGTACTTAGGGTTCCATTTGAAGCCAAAAAATTACTGTAATCTTGAAAGGGAACTGGCTAATTACTAAGGTCGGAAGAATAATTAATTTTTGGTGCAACAGGTTTCTCTCCAGGGGTGGTAAATCCATGTTAATTAAATTGGTCCTTAATGCAATTCCTCTGTATTGGATGATAATAGAAAAAATCCCTAAAGGTGTATTGAATAAATTGAGGAAAATATTCTTCAGGTTTTTAATGGAAAGGGAATTCATATTCAGGTATTCATTGGGATGCCTGGTCATGTATTGCAAAATCTAAAGAGGAGGGAGGTTGGGGACTGAAGGAGCTCCATAGCTTTGGGAAAGCATTGGCAACTAAATCTGTTTGGAAATTTATTTCAAAGGAAGGAAACTGGCAGTCTATCTTAAAGAAGAAATATCTGAAAAATAAAACATTAATGGAGTGGATCAGAGACCCTTTGAAAATTTTTAGGGTAGTTTCTTTGTTTTGGAAATCTATTGGCTTGGGATGTTGGCAACAACAGAGAATTCCTGATAGGAAAGGATAAAATTGTGGGTATTGATAATCAATTAAATCTCCTAGAAGGACTGACTAAGCACCTCTCTGATCGGGGAATATTTTCCTTATTTGATATTGCTAGAAGAGGTAGAATGGACAGATATGTACAGGATTGGAAATCCGTAGCTGAGATGAAAATTCCAGAGAGATGGTCAGAACTATGGAATAGATGGACAATAGAATTAAACAAAGGATTTATACTCTTGAAGGAACATCCTTATACTTTGCTTTGGAGTGGAAACAAAGAAGGAGGAAAGTATGCAGACAACATTGCATACAAATTGTTTTGGAAAAGCCTTCATCCTCTTGGAAGTTGGTGGTGGAAACTACTTTGGCATGTTTGTGCTCCTCATAAAAGCATCATTTTTATGTGGCCGTCACTAAAAGGAAAGGTGTTGACCTAGGAAAGTTTAAGGAAAAGAAACTTGTGTGGCCCAAGCTAGTGCTTCCTGTGCAGAAGTGAAGAATAGAACTCCGAACATCTTTTTATGAACTATCCTTTCTCAAGAAAAATTTTGGCTGGGCCTTTGGGAAATCCTAAATTTAGCTCATCCGTGGGAAGCAGGTTCAATAGAAATCAATTTAAAAAATTGGTTTGAGAACTCAAATCTGCAATCACTTAGATGTATCCCCTTATAGTTCTATGGACTATTTGGAAGGCTCATAATGCAACTATTTTTTAGAATTGTACTTTTCCTTCTTTCTATGTTATCTCTCAGGTACTTGCAACCTACAACTTCTTTATAGATCAGGAAAACAAGGATAAGAAGAGGATAATGAAAGAAATTAGTGTTGGTAAGGAGGATGAGATTGGTTATTTTGATGGGGCTTGCGAGGACCCTAAAATATGTTAAAATATTGTAACTTCAAAGAATATTATATTTGTATATTATTTATTCCGGAGATGTTCCATACCTCCGATGTAATTATACTATGAATCCGGAGATGTTTACTCCTCCGTCGGAATGTG
Source organism: Larix kaempferi (assembly GCA_027924585.1). Classification (NCBI taxonomy): domain Eukaryota; kingdom Viridiplantae; phylum Streptophyta; class Pinopsida; order Pinales; family Pinaceae; genus Larix; species Larix kaempferi. The sequence continues at coordinate 26,772,203 of BSBM01000910.1, forward strand.
GTAACTCGGGTTATTAGACTTCCCAAGTGGGGTCGGCCCTGTATGTGTTATGTGGGTCAAAGGGTTATTAGAACACCCTAGAGGGGTCGGCCCAGTCAATTGAAGTGGGGTATTTAACCCATTGGTTAAATACGAGCCTACGTGTACTTGTGTAAAAGATATGTCAGAGTAGTGTATAAATAGAGGAGGTGTGTTCCTCATTTGACACACTCACACACTTGAGGATAGCGCACTTGTGGAGGAGAGGTTTTCTATTGTGGAGGAGGAGATCATATCTCAGGGTTTCATCTTTGTATATTGCTGGTCATCTATATTGAGGAAGCTTTGCTAGGTATTCTACCCCATGAGGGTTTCCCAGGATAAATCTCTGTCTCTTGTGTTTATGCTATGCTTGTTGTTTCTTCAGTGATCCTATATATGCTATTATTGTGAAATGGAATGTAATGCTGCTATTTTTTTGTCTTAGCATATTGAATTTTAACATGGTATAAGAGCTAACCTGAAGGAAGACAAGGTATGGCACGTACGACACTTGCTTTACTTACGACAATTTGAAGGTTAGGGTTTTACATAGAAAAAAAAAGTCATTGTGGAACTCTCGCTATAAATCCATTTTGGCGAAGGTTCAGGGTCTGAAAAGTTTACCGGTCGAAGATAACATCCCCAGGTACCTTGTGTCCAAAGGGCATCCTCATATTCGTTGTACTTTGCAAGTTATGATTAGTACAAGTTAGGGTTTCTGCCTCTTCCAGATCTCAGTCAAAATCAGGTGACCTTGGAAAAAAGGACATAACTTGGGTTAGGAAGATCCAAATGAAATTTCGTAAAAAGTGACAGGTAGTACACAAACTGTACTATCTCAAAAAATATTTTCAGAGGCCGAAGGTGAACCAGTGACACGTGGCATGTCGTACAAGTTCGATCTCCTGTTTTATCCCATAAACAAGTCACGTTGCGACACTTGGCATAATTTGGGATAGGAAGCTCCAAATGAAATTTCGTAAAAAGTGACAGGTAGTAAACAGACTGTACTATCTCAGAAAACGTTTTCAGAGGCCGAAGGTGAACCAGTGACACGTGGCACTCTGTACAAGTTCGCTCTCCTGTTTTATCCCATAAACAGGTCACGTTGCGACACTTGGCATAACTCTCTCTCAGAAAATCCAATTGAGGTCAGACCTGTCAGGATGGAAAGATCACAGGTCAGGATACTGCAGAAAAGGTTTTCAGACCCTGTGGAGCAAAAATTTCAGAGTTATAGTAGAAACAATCAGGTGCATATTTCTGTCAAAACAGAATTATTTTTGGAGCACCTTTATTCATGGCTTCCGGAATTTAGGGTTTCGGAGAAAGTTAAAATTGTTGAAATCGGAGTCCATGGCTGAATGCTACTCAGGAAAATCGAAATTTAGAGACCAAGATCGAATTCTTTGGTTGGGTAGAAGACCGGGCTTGATTAAACCCTAGCTCGGGATTTTGATAAGAAAGATGGAAAATTAGGGCTTCAACAAAAGTTGGAATTTTTGAAGTCTGTAACCATGGCTGGAAGCTCCTCAGAAAAATAAGAGTTTAGAGCCTTGGATCAAACCTTTTGATTGGACAGAAAGGTGGGCTTCATCAAACCCTAGTTCGGGTTCCTGTCCAGAAGATCCAGAAGTTTCGAAGGCAATTTTGAGGGGTCAAATTTTGGAGATTTCAAAATTGAAGTATGCTAGTTTGATCAACTTAGCAAGTCACATCCTTCCATCCATTCAGAAGTGTGAAAGTCAAAGATTGAATTTTTAGGGTTTCTCTAGCAAACCCTAATCAAGATCTAGGTCAAGTTTCAGGGGGAGTTGAGGCTAAGGCCCTACATAAGAAGACTACAAGAAGTCTCGACAGGTATGACTTAAGAAGGTTCAGGTATGTCTTGAAATCTGATTCTTGATTAAGTTCATAATGTGTTTGTCTTCATATTATTTGTTAGTACAATCTTGATTAATGTTAGACTTATCTTATCACCCTAGTAACAGTATGAATGCATGTGAATGATCGAAGACATTCATTGATTAGGGTTATATGATTGTACTAATGCATTATGGTGTTGTGTGAGGTTGATGTTGTCTACTAACAAGATTCAGATACATCACGAAAGACAAATCAAGTTCCACATGAAGACAAAGACTCATCCATAATCTTTGTTCTACTTACGAGGTATGTATGACTTTGATATATTGTGCTTAACCTATGAGACATGCAGGTTCTAGCTCAGGATCTCTAAATCATTGAAGAGATTATTTAGGTATGTTGTACATAGCTAAGCAGGTATACTAATCCAGGTATGTTTTCCTATGTCAAGGACCCTATATAAGTATACTTGGCATGATTAGATATGCTTATTCATAAAGTTAGTAATCAAGGGATTATGCATATTATGTCTTTTATCTTGATTGATGATATGCATGAGTAAACGAAGTCTTCCCTGAAATCTTGAATACTAATGTTTATTACCTATGATCGTGACAATACATATTCAAGACTATTTAGATGTTTTTATAATGTTTATAATATACTAATGAAATGTATGTTTGTGTATGAGATCATGAGGATGACACTAGTGCACACTTGAGCATGCACAGTGGTACAGAATGAATAGAAGTTCAGAAGACATACAAAAGATCAAGCGGGAGGCAACCACACAAACATAAAAGATAAGTATTCGAGTTGTTATTTGAAATAGTAATGATATTGCCTGTAATAGGTTGTATGCATATTTGTATTCCTAGAATATATGATGCTGAGTGTAAACATTCATAGAACATTGAACAGTATACTACTAATATACATATGATTGGTAAGTTGGACAAACATTCCATTGTTGCTTGTCTAGAATGAAACCTATTTGCTGACATACTGAGAGCTGTGCACACTCTCGATAGTATGTTCTGGTAGAGATGGAAGGCATCTAGATAGCCACTGTATGCATACAGGATATGGGAAGGTGTTGTGCCAAAGTATTGGTCAAATTAGTTGCATAACTATGTAAATGATATCTGTATGCATAATAGGTTATCATGTCAATATAATTTGATGATTATGAAGTATTACTAATCATGTACTTAATTTTGATTTGTAGGAAAGGTCATGAAGAATGATGGACACCGTACAAGTGATGGATGTTCAAACAAGAAGATTTACAAATCAAACAAAATATAGAAGGCTCGTGGCTAGAAGATTCTCTTAGAAAGAGGAAGAGAATCATGATGAGATGTTTTGCTCCAAGGGACTAGGTTTTGTATGGGTTCCTAGGATCGGTAGTAAATTGATGAGCTTAATGATCATCATGGGTGATGTGGATCTCAACCCTTGCTACAAGGTTGAATATGGCTTCTATACACATATGACATGGATGCAAGAAGGAACTCACCATAGAGTTTGAATGACTTTGAGGCTCATATTAGTAGACCCATCTGATGAGAGATGGCACAGATAGATATGCAGAAGATCACTCAATGCAGAGTGTGAATAATGGACAATTGACAGCTTCATGACAAAGCTTGGGCTTTACCAGAAGTAAAGCTGATCCTAACCTTTACCTTAAGGTTGTGGATGATGAACCTATCATACCATTACTGTGTGACGATGATCTCTTTCTGACAAGGAATGAGAAACAGATCATGAAAATGGCTGCAGAAATAAAAATGAAAGATATCGGATTAATGCACTACTTCTTAGGTCTAGAAGTATGGCAAGATCCAAAAGGAATCTTTTAAATCAAGGTAAGTATGCTGTGAAGTTTCTAAAAAGATTTGATATGTTGGAGTGTAAAGCCATGACCACTCCCATGGACTCCAACTTGAGGTTATTAGTTAATGACTCATCGGATTTAGTGGACCTAACCCTATATAGACAAATCATTGGGCCAATGATGTATTTAACAAATACTAGGCCAGATATATGCTTTGTTGTAAATACCCTGAGTCAGTATCTAGTAGAACCTAGAAAGGTCCACTTAATAGCTACAAAGCATGTAGTGAGGTACCTAAAAGGTACATTAGAGTTTTGGTCTATATTATCTTGAAGGTCATGAACTCCGTTTACATGGTTACTCAAATTCTGATTGGGCAGGAAGTGTCTCAGACAGAAAGAGTACATCAGGTGGATGTTATAGTCTTGAATCTACCATGATCTCATGGTTTAGCAAGAAACAATCTAGTGTGGCTCTCAGTACTACTGAAACAGAATATATAGTTGTCTGCTCTGCCAGCTGTGAAGCAGTGTGGCTTCAGAAGCTATTATATGGAGTGTTTGACTTAGAAATGGATTCCACTGTGATTATGTGTGACAATCAAAGCTGCATCAAGATGATAGAAAATCTTGTATTCCACGATAAGTCAAAACACATTGAGATACGATACTTCTATATACGAGATATGGTGCAGAGAGGAGCTATCAAGCTCAAGTATATAAGCACTGAGGATCAGATTGCTAATATCTTGACTAAACCTCTGTCTCGAGTAAAGTTTGAATACTTCCGAGACAAGCTTGGTATAGTCCAGAAGGACCCTCCTCGAAAGGGGGAGTAGCATAGTATCTGATAACAAGTTTGTCTCATCAATGATGAGGTTACCTATTTACTACACCTAGTTACTTAGAATTATCTTATATTTTTTCCTTTGATGATAGATGTATACATGCTTTTGATGATAGATGTATTAGTGAGAATACATGCCTTTGATGATAGATGTATACATGCTTTTGATGATAGATGTATTAGTGAGAATACATGCTTTTGATGATAGATGTATACATGTTTTGATGATGATGACACATGTTGTGGTTATACATGTTTTAATGATGATGATACATGTTGTGGTTATACATGTTTTGATGATGATGATACATGTTGTGGTTATACATGTTTTGATGATGATGATACATGTTGTGGTTATGCATGTTTTGATGATGATGACACATGTTGTGGTTATACATGTTTTGATGATGATGATACATGTTGTGGTTATACATGTCTTGATGATGATGATACATGTTGTGGTTATACATGTTTTGATGATCAGGATACATGTTTTGTTATATAAGGGATTGAATCATTCCTGGACTTTAGTCCTAAAGAAGAGCCGTAGACGTATGTCTTCGAAAATAAAGTTCTTGGTGAACATATGAAGGGATTGGATCATTCCTGGACTTCAGTCCTAAAGAAGAGTCGTAGACGTATGTCTTCGAAAATGAAGTTCTTGGTGAACATGTGAAGGGATTGGATCATTCCTGGACTTCAGTCCTAAAGAAGAGCCGTAGACGTAAGTCTTCGAGAATGAAGTCCTTGGTGGACGGTGAGGGATTAAGTCATCCTTGGACGTGGTCCTAAATGTACGGTGGAGGATTAAGTCATCCTTGGACGTGGTCCTAAATGCACGGTTGAGGATTAAGTCATCCTTGGACGTAGGTCCTAAATGCACGGTTTGGGATTAAGTCATCCTTGGACGTAGGTCCTAAATGCACGGTTGAGGATTAAGTCATTCTTGGACGTGGGTCCTAAATGCACGGTTGAGGATTAAGTCATCCTTGGACGTAGGTCCTAAATGCACGGTGGAGGATTAAGTCATCCTTGGACGTAGGTCCTAAATGCACGGTGGAGGATTAAGTCATCCTTGGACGTGGTCCTAAATGCACGGTGGAGGATTAAGTCATCCTTGGACGTGGTCCTAAATGTACGGTGGAGGATTAAGTCATCCTTGGACGTGGTCCTAAATGTACGGTGGAGGATTAAGTCATCCTTGGATGTGGTCCTAAATGTACGGTGGAGGATTAAGTCATCCTTGGACGTGGTCCTAAATGTACGGTGGAGGATTAAGTCATCCTTGGACGTGGTCCTAAATGTACGGTGGAGGATTAAGTCATCCTTGGACGTGGTCCTAAATGTACGGTGGAGGATTAAGTCATCCTTGGACGTGGTCCTAAATGTATGGTGGAGGATTAAGTCATCCTTGGACGCTGTCCTAAATGTACGGTAAGGATTGGATCATCCTTGGACTTTGGTCCTGTAAACTGAGCCGTAGACATGTGGTCTCCGAGAACATGATAGGACTGGATCGTCCCTGGACTTCGGTTCAAAAGGTACATGACTAGTTTGCATAGAGAACTGGATTAATCGTGTGATGACGATGTTGATGATCATGTGATGACGATGCTGATGATCGTGTGATGACGATGCTGATGATTGTGTGATGACGATGCTGATGATCGTATGATGACGATGCTGATGATCGTGTGATGACGATGCTGATGATCGTGTGATGACGATGCTGATGATCATGCTGATGATCGTGTGATGACGATGTTGATGATCGTGTGATGATGATGCTGATGATCGTGTGATGACGATGCTGATGATCATGTGATGATGATGTTGATGATCGTGTGATGACGATGCTGATGATCGTGTGATGACGATGCTGATGATCGTGAGATGATGATACTAATGATCGTGAGGATCCAGATGTTGATGTTGTTGTAGCTGTTTGAATGCTGCAAAAGATAAAGACTTAGTACTGAAGATGTTGATGTTCCAGTATTGAAGATGTTCCAGTAACTGCTTAAGTTACTGATGATGTTGAGAAAGCTTCCAACGATTTATAGATGTATCATGTATGATTTTGATGACTCCTTGCTCGTGCAAATACTGTTATAATATCCTTCTCGTTAAGGGGGAGTGTTAAAATATTGTAACTTCAAAGAATATTATATTTGTATATTATTTATTCCGGAGATGTTCCATACCTCCGATGTAATTATACTATGAATCCGGAGATGTTTACTCCTCCGTCGGAATGTGGTAACTCGGGTTATTAGACTTCCCTAGTGGGGGTCGGCCCTGTATGTGTTATGTGGGTCAAAGGGTTATTAGACCACCCTAGAGGGGTCGGCCCAGTCAATTGAAGTGGGGTATTTAACCCATTGGTTAAATACGATCCTACGTGTACTTGTGTAAAAGATATGTCAGAGTAGTGTATAAATAGAGGAGGTGTGTTCCTCATTTGACACACTCACACACTTGAGGATAGCGCACTTGTGGAGGAGAGGTTTGCTATTGTGGAGGAGGAGATCATATCTCAGGGTTTCATCTTTGTATATTGCTGGTCATCTATATTGAGGAAGCTTTGCTGGGTTTTCTACCCCATGAGGGTTTCCCAGGATAAATCTCTGTCTCTTGTGTTTATGCTATGCTTGTTGTTTCTTCAGTGATCCTGTATATGCTATTATTGTGAAATGGAATGTAATGCTGCTATTTTTTTGTCTTAGCATATTGAATTTTAACAAAATATTTTGTGGATTGGGGGGGTATCTTGATTATCTCTAAGAATGAGTCCATTGAATTTAAATCCAATGGTGGAAATGGTACCAACAACATAACAGAAGGACTGTCATTGAAAACCTTATTAGAAATAGCTAAAGAGGAAATTTTGGATGATCTGAAGATATATGGTGACTCAGAATACCAGATCAAATATATGAGGAAGGAACAAATGATCTTAAATCTGAACTTGCAAGGCATAGGAAAAAACTTGGATATAATAACATCTTCTTTTTGCAACATCGAGTATAATCATGTTTATAGGGAACAAAATGAGACAACATATCTCCTATCTAAAGAAGGTTTTCTTATGGAATCGGGAGTTTGCTTGGTTACAAAAAAAAGAGAGGACACCAAGAACAAAAAAGGATACTTCTGGACTACTGGTCTGAAATATAAAAGAATGGCTCATATTTTGGGCTGTCATTTTTGAAATTTTGTAATTTTTGGTTTGAAACAATTGGATATTTAGCTTGTATGTTGAAATAGTATGCGCTTCATGTATGAATCTATTGGATGGATGGAAAAATGTAAACAATGAAGGTACACCTGAGGAATGTATTCTAGACTTCAGTATGAATGAAAGAATATGTTTTTTTTTTTTTGTGCAAAAAAAGGTAGTATTTTAGTTCTAAAGAAATTGGAAAATGATAAAAAGGATGGACATGATTTATTCACTCACTTGAAATGCATATATTATTGAATTGAAATGAATTATTATTGAATTAAATAATTATACTACTTTCCATGTTTGGATATAGGTGTTCAAGTATGCATGATGTTTATCATGTCACATTTACACATGCGGTAACTTGGGTAGTTATCATCAAGATTTTGGGTATAGTGGAGCAGGTTGGTGGAGTGATTGTATGAAAAGGAGCTACAACAAAAATGGAAATACATGTAAACCCACATTAAGCTAGCAAAGAATGACATCCAACTTGAAAAATTAGGAATTGTTAGTTATTAAGTTGGGACAAATTCCAAAAATATCTTAAAAGGTCATTACTTCAGGGACATGAGTCAAAATAAAAAACCATGCATTAGTAATATCATATACAAAAACACAAATTACTTTAGGCATCATCAAAATTTTTTACCAATAGATGCATGCTTTCTTCTTCCTCTTATGTTGAAAGTCTTAGGAAGCATAGCACACTATTGTAGCCTTGTAGCATGCAATGAATGCCTTTGGCCTTGGCTTTGGATTTTTTTAATGTTCTTTAAGACCTTTAGTTATGGCTTTGAATGCAAAAGTTAAACCCTTTGGAAGCACGTGAGGTTATTGCCACCTCTTATAGTAGCTAATTGTTTTTTGCAGAATACATATTAGCTTAAGTGGATCATCCCACTGCCAAGTATGTCCCCCTACCACCACTATAATATAACCAAGTTTCACTGCAAGGTTATCAGTCTCTTTTATTTCTTAACCATAGTTACCAATGGTTGGAAAATTATGCTAGGTAGCCCTTTTACCATGGTCCTCATGGATATCAAAGCTTGCAAAAGAAGGGAGTTAAAGATGATATCCTCAATGAAATTGCATTTTCACTTTTTTCAATGATCATTGTAAAAGATTTGATGCATATTAAATTTTTGTTAGATTTGTAGACATTTGAAATTATTTTCTATGAATACTTATAACCAATATCATGTGTAGACTAACTAGGTTGAGGAAATGAAGACTTATTTCAAAAATTTCCTCTATATGATGTAGACATTCACTTATGTTTATGGAAAAGTCTTTGGTGGATAATCTCTTGTCAATTGATCATTTAATATTTTACATCGCCATAATCAAGTATCTCAAGATGAGAGAGTTTCAATCAAATGTTCAAAAAAAATTAATTTACTTTTAATTGATGATTTTAGTCAGTGCTTATTTGAATCCATTTCAGTCCAATGTTGTGATGTTCCTTATTGTTGTTTTAAAGGGTCGGGGTTCACTCTACGATTGTTCTCATCGCACTATGGAATCAGTCCATTCATTTCTGTCATATTGAAGGCAACTCTAGTATGTTGTTTTGTAATTTTTCTCACCTCAATTTCATAATCTACAAAAGGGATCCCAAAGAGTATCACAAATCATGAGAGAGTTTGAATATTTTAACGCTTTAAGCTTAGTATTCCACAACATTGAAAATGTTAATTTCTACTATAATAAAATGTTAATGGAAAAACTTTAAGGGATTAGAGATTGACACAAATTCCTCCAATAGATTGGTGTAAATTTGAGTTTCATGGATTGTTGTTTTTCCTTGTAAATAGGATTATTTTGTAAAAAAGAAAAAAGAAAACTTCCCACACATTTGTCAATATTATGTAGATCTTGAAAGTTTTAGGATTTTTCTTAATAATGTGCGGAATTGAATATTGAACACATGTAATCTCATATCTCTAATTGTTTCATTTTATACCATAAATATTCTTACAACTTGCCTTTGCACAATTGCTTGCTTAAAACTTATACAATAAATCTTCTTACAACTTGCCTTTGCACCTTCTAAGGAATTGCTTACTAAAAACTTATGACTACTAGTACATAATTGTTCAAGAAGTGACACCATCACATGTTTTTTTTAAATAGATAATAATAATACTATCTCCTAAACTAACTTCTATAGTTGCGTGTTCAATTATTCCTATCATACTGAACTCCACAACTAAAGAATATGGTAAGGCAAGTACAACTAAGGCTAAGAAATATGGTAAGGCAAGTGCAACTGAGGCTAAGGTATGAAGAAAATTTATACACGTTGATAAATGATTTCTCTTTTATTGTCTACTCGTGTATCTTTTAAGGTGTCTGGTTCATTGGTTTAACAGAGTATTAATGTTGTATACGAGGACAAAATGACTAATGAATGGCTTTATGCTAATAAAATATTGTTAATATAATATTTCTTGCAGGTTAGAATTGTAATGTTTGTATTAGAATGATTATAATGTACATAATAAATTAGTAAGCTTACCAAGTAAGTCAGATTTCAAGCTTTGTTTTAGCGTGGATATATTGGTAATTTATTTTGTAAGTATTTAACAAAACATACATATTATCCATTTTAGTTAATCATGGATTAACTTTTCCAATGGCAATATATTTTCTTTTGTTGTGCTGAGAGGAGAAGATATTTTTATACTCCAGTTAGAAGTGCCAGGTCTATCACAATTGTGTAGTATTTGTAGTTTAAAACAATATGTTCAAATAAAAAAATTAATAAAATGGATAAAGGAGTGGGGGGGAAAGAAGAGATCCACCATGGGAGAAGAGGGTAATGGCCATTCAAATGGTTATGTGAATAAGTAATTATTGTCCAATGAATAATTATTGTCCAATGAAAGGGGAGGTTGTACATGCCTTAATGTTATTTTATGTTGTGTAGATTTGGTTGCTCTTAATAGCATATATGGATTAGGTATTGAATTTTTTCTAAAATGGTAGGTACATAGTATGTTTTTAGTATAGAAAGGGTTTTTTATTTTTCTATAGGTACATGTATAGATTTAGTAAGAAAGGGTGTTTTAGATTTTGTAGGTATTATTGATTTGGTGGTTGTGGATGTGGAGATATTAATATAATTGATTGATTCAATTGATGGCTAGGATTTTAAATTCACCAAAAACTCTAGGGTTCATGGTTCTAAAGTGAAGAATTTTTTTAAGACAAGATCCGAATTTTTATGGCGGGTAGGGACATTGTTTACGAATGACATGAAAAATATAGTGAGTGCTCTATGAAAGTATATTTCCTTAGGAAAAATCTACTAGTGATGGTTCGATGAAAGTAGTGGTGCTCTCTTGGTTCTTTCTTTGAATGCTAAATTCTCTAGGATCTTGAATCCTAGTGCCTTGAAATCTTTAGGAGAGTGGCCTCGTCTCCCATCTCAAGGAAAGGTGGTCAACATAGAGGATGGTATGGTGGTGATTCTTAGTCAAGATTTGGAATAGATGTAGTTGATGTTGAGTTGGGAGAGTCATCCCCTAAAGTGGGGATTGCCCCATCAATTGGTGCCCTTGTTCTAGCCATTGAGAGTCCAAAAAAGGTGAAACTACCTCCCACAAAAATTCCAAGGAACCTAGATTGGAATTTTAGGAAGTGGGAGTTGAGGTTCTCCCATATTCTTCAGATTCTATGATTCCCAAGCCATTGTTGGACTTTGATGAGTTCAATATTTTTGGGTGGATAATAAATAATATTTTGAAGGGCATATGCATCTCGAGACCATGGGGATGATTATGTTTTTTCTTTGTAAGATGCCCAGTGAAGAAAATTTCAATGCTAAACTTGGAAGCTAAAGGGATTTCTTTGAATTCCTATTGGGGGTTTGAATTAAGGATGTTTTAAATTTTTATGAACTCCAACTCACCATGTGTTGCAATTTGGTACTTTGAGTATTGCAGGTATTATTGCTTATGTTTAGTCATGGTGAGTGCATTTCAACCTTAATGACCATGACCAAGCTCGTTAACCTCTTTGGTTGGATTTTCCTACCCCATTGGTTGATTTGCATCCATTTGTTCACATGTTTTCTCATCAATTCAATAAGTTTCTTATTCCATATGGCCATCAAAACTCTCTTAGGGCATCCTCTTGTGTGTGTAGGTGGATCTCAAGTGTAAGGTCCCTCATTTTATCTCTTTATGCACAGTTGATAGTGTTCGTCAACAAACGATCAGGTATCTAAATCCCATGAATGTCTATTTTTCATGCCAGGATTAGATCACCCAACTAGAGATTGCTCTCTTTGAAAGTCACACCTAGGTGAGGGGTAAGGAGAAGATATGGTTTAACTACTCCTTTCAATGGTATGAAGACTAGTGTAACATATTTTCCCTCTAATTTAGGTCTTGGGATTAGCATTGTTTCAATACAAAGAGGTACATCAATTGGTGGTGTTGATACTAGTGGATTTCAGGATCCAACATTGTTAGTGCTAACTAGTGGAGGAATGGTTCAAGATTAGATGTCTCAATCTATAGAAGATATGGTTTTGGGGTGTTTTCTCCAATGTTGCTAGTAATGGTGACATTAGTGAAGTCCCAAGTGTCCCTACAGAGCAGATTGAAGGTAGTACATCTTCCTTGGTAATGGGTTTACCTAGGGTGCCTTAGAATCCTAGGTTAGTGATCATTGATAGCTCTACTTCTTCTAAGTCAATTGGAATGGATATTGAATCTACCTGGAAAGTCAAAATGAGCAAAGATAAGGTGGTCTCCTCTCCTTTTGAAGTGGATGATAGGGATTTTATCCCCTAACCATGGGTAAAGTACTCTTATAAGGATGCAATGGTTCAATCATCTAGTTTGGATGGATCTAAGAAGGAAAAATAAATTTGTAGTTTAGGTGTTCATCTACCCTTGGAATGAAACTCTCCTTACTATCCTGGAATGTTCATGAGATGATGCTTATCGGTCGCAATATTTTATTGTGTAGTGTGTTGTAATGTGTTTGACTAGATATGGTCTTTATTCAGGAAGCTATGCATATCAATTTAGATCTTTGTAACATAATGCACTATCGTTGGAATGTCCCTTTTTCGAATTTAGAGCATTATCAACAGAGTGGAGGTGTGGTTATTTATCTCTCTTCCTCTTTATGACATTTTAAGTTGAATCTAGTTTGGAATTGAGTGATCAATGAGTGTGGCTCATCCCTTTGATTCAGGATCGGGTGTTTTATTTCTATGCAATTTATGCTCCTAATATCAACTTAGGGAAATGCAGGATTTGAGATTGGATGGATTTATCTCTTCATGTTGTGAATTGGATTATTAGAGGGGATAAATGGTTAGGTGTAGGGTTGATGGTCAATGATTCAGAGAAGCATGCTTGGTTCCATTGTAAATATACTCTTCATTTTTTTTACTCCAATTAGAAGCAAAAGAGGTTGGATCATGGTGGTTTCTATACTTAGTCTAGCTAACTATGAGGACAATATAGGGTAGAAGCTTGACTTATGAGGAAGCTCCAGCAATTACATGATGAAATTGCGTGCGATATATCATAAATAACAGAACACAGAAGGGATTTATTGACCCCAGACCACTTCGAGGGGGAAGCCTCCTTTGAGAAATCTCAATACAAATAACTTGTGGATTCCTTCATTGGCCTCAACACATACTTATATACTAATTCTAAGCTAAACAACTATTACTCCCCATGAATGTGGGATAATAAAATATACTCATGGGACGACTTACAAAGCATATGCATCCCACAACAATATATTAACAGTGTGGGATAATACAATATACACACGGGATGACTTACAAAGCATATGTGTCCAACAACAATATACTAACAAAGTAAAGAGAAGGGTTGACACGGGTTCCTAACATCCCCCCCCCCCCTAGAAAAATATTTTTCCTCAAATATTTAAATGGGGAAATTGTTGCTAAATCTGAAGGAGTGATTCCCATGTAGCATCCTATGGTTGCATTCTGTGCCATTGAATTAATACCTTTGTGATGGATTGAGAGTGAAGATGATGAGTGCGCCTAATTGAGGATGGCCTCTGGCTAAAAAATGATGGATCCTTCATTATCTAGTTCTGGTAAAACAGTTTGTTCTCTGATGTTGGTGAAAAGAAATTTTTTTAGAAAAGAGACTTGAAATACTGGATGAATGTGGGAAGGAGGAAGTTCCAATTTATAAGCAACGGACCCAATATTCTAAAGAACCTTATATGGCCTGTAGAAATTTGGAGCCAGCTTATGATGCCCTTTGAGTTTTAGGGAGGATTGCTTATAAGGTTGTAGATAACGAAGAAAAAACATATCATCTACTTGAAAAGTGTGCTCAAAACGGTGTTGATCGACTTGTTGTTTCATTCGATTTCTTGCCATGTGAAGATTGTCCTACAAAATGCGAAGAATCTGATCTCAGGTTTGAAGAACCATGTCAACTTCTTGTACTGGTGAACTACTAGGGGTGTATGGAAGAAGCACTGGCAGTGCTTGACCATAAACTGATTCATATGGAGTCATTTTAGATGCAGTGTGGTAGGAAGTATTGTACCACCATTCAGCGAAAGGGGGCCACTTTGCCCACTAATGCTGTTTTCAGAGGTGAAGCAATGAAGATAAGTTTCCAAAAATTTGTTGATAACTTCAGTCTGACCATCTATTTGTGGTTGATACCCTAAAATCATCTTTAGTTTGGTGCCAGTGTGGAGAAATAGTTATGACCAGAAATGACTGGTGAAAGGTGCATCGCGATCTGAGACAATGGAAGAAGGGATTCCATGAAGATGGATTATCTGGTCTAGGAAAATCTGTGTGACTGAGGAGGCGGTAAAGGGATGGCTGAGGGCACAAAAATGACTATATTTGGAGAGGCGATCAACCACAACCAAAATCACTGCCTTCCCTCCATATTTAGGGATCCCTTCAATGAAATACATAGAAATATCTGTCCAAATCCGTGTAGGGATAGGAAAGGGTTTGAGCAATCCCGGAAGGAGTGTCGTTTCACCCTTGTTGCGCTGGAAGGTATAACATCCAATCACCATTTGTTTAATTTTCCTTTTCATTCCAATCCAAAAGAAGTTACGTCATGCCTTCTCATACGTTTTGTGGAACCGAGAGTGCCCTGCCGATGGAGAAGCATGGAGTTCATATAAGACATCCTGTTGAAGATCTGTGTTCTGGGGAAGCACCAGACGACCCTTGTATCTTAGGGAAGCACCATACCAAGACTAATACAGTACAACAGAATGGTTGTTGGCCAACAATTGGATGATTTGAGATAACTTATGAGGATTCATTGACATAACCCTGCTGAACAGATTACAACCGATTTGGAATAGGCCCAGAAATAGATGAAAGAGAAACGTGGTCATCAAATGTGCGTGAAAGAGAATTCGCCACAAGATTGTCCTTACCTTTCTTATAAGTGATCTCATAGTCATAACCCATGATTTTTCTAACCCATTTCTATTGTGCTGGGGAGGAGATCTGTTGTTCCAGGAAATATTTCAGACTCTGGTGATCAGTCTTGATGTAGAAATGATTCCCTAATAGGTATGGCCTCCACTTCTGTACTACATGAAAAATAGCCATGATTTCCTTCCGATATGTAGAGGCAACTAAGTTCTTACCCGAAAGGGATTTGCTGGTGAACACATTGGGATGTTCATCTTGAAGGAGAAAAACACCAAGTCCATTGTCGCAAGCATCACTCTCAATAGTGAAGGGCTTGGAAAAATCAGGCATAGCTACAAGAGGTGTAGTAAACATAGCTTGTTTCAGTTTGTCAAATGCACACTCAATAGCATGTGTCCATGTAAAAGCATCCCATTTCAAAAGAGTGGTTAATGGAGCTGCAATCTTCCCGTAATCCTTGACAAACATGCAGTAGTAGCCAATCAATCCCAAAAAACTACGAAGGCTCTTGAGTGTCTGAGGATGTGGCCAATTTTTCATGGCATCTATTTTGGAAGGATCCACATGGACCCCTTATGCTGAAATAATATGCCCCAGATACTCTACTTTCTCCTGTCCAAAAACACATTTAGACTGTTTGGCATGGAGATGATGATCAGAGAAAAGTTGCAGTACAAGATCCAGATGTTGGAAATGCTCATCCCATGTTTTATTATTGATGAGGATATCATCAAAGAAGACCAGAATAAATTTCTACAAATAGGGCTGGAACATTTTATTCATCAATTCCTGGAATGTGGAAGTAGCATTAGTGAGGAAAAAGGGCATGGCCAAAAACTCATAGTGACCATCATGTGTGCAGAAAGATATTTTAGGGATATCATCCACATGCTCAACCCATGTTTTACTATAGATTAGGATATCATCAAAGAAGACCAGAATGAATTTCCGAAAGTAGGGTCAAAATATTTTATTCATCAATGCCTGGAATATGGAAGGAGCATTAGTGAAACCAAAGGGCATGACCAAAAATTCATAATGGCCATCATGTGTGTAGAAAGATGTTTCAGGGATATCATCCTCATGAACTCAAATTTAGTGATACCCAGAATGAAGATCCAACTTGGATAAAAATGAGCACCATGAAGCTCATCAACAAGATGAATTGAAAACTTATCCTTGATTGTGAGGTGATTAAGTGCTCGGAAGTCAATGTAGAGGATCCATGACTCATATTTTTTTCAGACAAGAAGAACTGGTGAAGAAAAAGAATTCGTACTACGGTGAATAATACCTTGCTTCAGTAAGTCCTGAATGAGCATATCAATCTCTATCTTTTGGTGAAATGGGTAGTGATAGGGCCTGATGTTGGGAGGAACACTTCCAGGAAGGAGCTGAATACGATGGTTCTCCTCTTGTCTTGAAGGTGGAAATCCCACTGGTTCATCAAAGGAACATGCATATCTATCCAATTTTTTTTGTAGATCCAAAGGAGTAGTGGAGACCGTTGATGGGTGCATTTGAATGGAATGGAGTTGAGCGATGACACCATCTGAATTCTTCTTAAGAAGATTTTCCATGTGATGTGAACTGATGATGCTGAGAGACCCTAGTTGTAAGCCCTTCAATGTGTGTTTTTTTCCCATTGATTGAAAACTGCATCCAAAGTTTATTAAAATCCCATAAGATGGGGCCAAGTGTGTGTAACCATTGGGCACCCAAAACCACATTACATCCACCTAAGGGCAAGGAAAACATGTCAGAGCGTAGGTTATAATATCCAATAGAGATACACACATTGCGACACTTCCCCTTGCAAGGTAAGGTTCCCCCAATGGAAATCATGACTTCAAAGTTGGAGCAAGGATGGACAAAACAATCAACCTGTTTATCGATCTGAGGGTCAATGAAGTTATGAGTGCTACCAGAACCAATGCATATTGTAAGAGGGAGATTCTTGAATTAACCCTTGACCCACATTGTTTGGGTGGTGGTGACTCTGAATAAAGCATGGAGAGATATCTTTGGGTGGTCGTCTTGAGAAGGAGGGTCAACAGGAGGCCACTGAATGTCGACCTGATCATCTACTGTATCCCGAGATTCTTCACAAATTTCAGTTGCAGGAGGAGAATCCACATCCAAGAGATAGAGCTTTTGCTCAACAAATATATGTCCCTGTTAGGAACCCATGTCTTTACTTTGTTAGTATATTGTTGTTGGACGCATATACTTTGTAAGTCATCTCGTAGTATTTGTTGATCCATAGTTTATATTAGCCCATAGTATTGACCCATAGTATTGGACGCATATGCTTTGTAAGTCATCCCATAGTATTATATGTCCCATCGTTTTGACTCATAGTATTGGCACCTAGACTTAGCCCATGGTTTGTATTAATACATAGTGTTGACCCATGGTATTGGCGCCTAGACTTAGTATATAAGTGTGTGTTGAGGCCTATGAAGGCACCGTGAAGTTAATTGTATTGAGCTTGCTCAAAGGAGGTTTCCCCCTCGAAGTGGCCCGTGATCAATATAAAAGTGATTTCGAGTTTTATTATTTCTGATATCTCGTGTATTTGTATTAATTAATTATTTCAGGTTCATCACATCTGGTATCAGAGCACTTTATTGGGCTCGTTGGGTGGAATTTCTGCCAAAATTTTTTTTCGCATTTGTTGCAGCTTTGGATTTGGGAATAATACCTATCCGCTTAACTGTGGGAAGTACTTGGGCATAAGCCCTAAAAATCATTATGAGGAGTACCACAGGAACCCCAAAGTAGCTGGCCCATTGAGAGGACCTGTCGACGAAAAGGGCAACGACCCCTACCTGATTGACTAGTTCCCACCCATGAGGTAAACCAAGAGCTGTCGTTTGTGGCAAAGCGGTTATCAATTTTACCTGAGCCGTGGAGTGAGGGGTACTGCCCCAATACGCAAGTCGTTAGACAACATTGGTGGCCGAGTGAAACACCTGAACTGTTAGAAAGCCGTACATACCTGGGATCCATATCTATTTTCAGTTGAACTGTTGCTGATCACTTCCGCTCCAGATCCAGCCGTTTCAGATCTATTCTGAAAGTCGTTCCAGATCCAGTCGCCATTTCAGATCCAACCATTTTCGATCCCTTCCATGCCGTTGCAGATCCATCTATTGCGGATCCCTTCCGCACCGCTGTTGCCGGTCTATTTCTGCAAAAAAAAAAAAAAAATCTGTTTTTCGGCCATATCTCCCTTGTTTCAACTTTGTTTTCCCTGAAACTTTATTGACATCCCTGCAATCCCATTCCGCATATTTCATTCCTGAAGACCCTATCCCAAATTCCACTTCCCAAGACCAGAAATCCCAAATTTGTCTATTTTTAGGGTTTGCCATAACTTCTTCAATTTTCACTCGATTGCCTTCAAATTTTGCCATAGAGTTCCCGCTTCTGAAACCCCCATTTTTTTCTTCCTTGTCCCTCATAAAGTGTCGAAAACCTAGTCAAACCCCAATTACCCCTCCGATTTTTTCCCAAATCCAAATTTCCCCTTACTAAATAAGCTTGTGTTTGTGTTTTTCTATCCATTCCCCCCCCTACCCACAAAAAAATAAAAATAAAAAAAATTACTGGTTATGGTTGTCACTTGCATAGGAGCAAACACCATGGAGGAAGCACTTGCAGCCATCCAAACCAAACTCCAAGATCTGGATGAAAAATTTCTCAACCTCCATCTTCAGCATTCAGCCATGAACAATAACCGACAGCCAGAATCTTTTGCAGGCACCGGGTTCTCTTCTTCTAGCAATTTTCGTGGGCCGAAGCTTGATTTTCCTCGCTTCAATGGTACTGATCCGACTGGATGGATATACTGGGTTGAACAATATTTCAGTCTGCATAATACTTTTGATGTTCAGAAAGTTCCACTTGCATCCTTTCATTTGGAACAGGAAGCCCTTCAATGGTACCGTTGGTACATCAAAGCTCATCCCGAACCAAACTGGACAGATTTTTGCCAACTCCTTTTGCCATGATTTGGTCCTAGTGCTTTTGACGACTTCACATGAGCACTCACTAAACTTCACCAAACTGGCACAGTGAGAGAGTATCAGACGGAATTTGAGAAACTAGCCAATCACACAGAAGGATTGCCTGATGAATTCACATGAGTTGTTTTATCAGTGGTCTCAAGGATGAAATCCGCTCAAAGGTCAAAATGTTTTGTCCCAACACAATGATGGAAGTCCTAGGGTTGGCTAAGCTGGCTGAGGACAAGATCGCAGCTCAACAATGCTCCAAACCCACCTTTGTTCCCTTCAGAAATATGGGTTCCCAACGACCTCCCATCACGCCTGCTCCTCAACCAACTCCTATCAAGAAATTGTCTGAAATAGAGATGCAGGCACGCCGCAAAAAGGGCTTTGTTATAATTGTGATGAGAAATTCACTCGGGGACATAGATGTGTTCAACAAAAGCTCTATCTCTTGGATGTGGATTCTCCACCTACCTCAGAACTTGATGAAGAAGCTCCAGATACAGTAGATGATCAGGTCGACATTCAACACCCGCCTGTTGACACCCCATCTCAGGACGATCCACCTGAAATCTCTCTCCATGCTGTAACCGGCGTCACCACCCCACAAACAATGCGAGTCAGGGGATACTTCAAGAAGCTCCCTCTTACCATACTCATTGATTTTGGTATCACTCATAACTTCATTGATCCTCGGATTGCCAAACAGGCTGATTGTTTTGTCCATCCTTGCTCCAACTTTGAAGTCATGGTTGCCAATGGGGGCACCTTACCTTGCAAGGGGAAGTGTCACAATGTGAGTATCTCTATGGAAGATTATAACCTGCGCTCTCACATGTTTGCCTTGTCCTTAGGTGGATGTGATGTGGTTTTGGGCGTTCAATGGTTACGCACACTTGGCCCCATCTTATGGGATTTTGCTGAACTTTGGATGCAGTTTTCAGTCAATGGGGCACAACAAAAATTTATGGGATTACAACCAGGGTCTCTTTGCATCATCAGTTCACATCGCCCGAAAAAAATACTTAAGAAGAATTCACATGGTGTCATCACTTAGCTCCATTCCATTCAGATGCACCCACCAACAGTCTCCACTACTTCCTTGGATAGATATGCAAGTGTCTTTGCTGAACCAATGAGCTTGTTGCCTTCAAGAGACCTTTCCGGTAAGAATTTAGCCGCATCTACCTCTCAGCAGGAAATGATGACTATTTTTCATACAGTACAGAAGTGGCAGCCATCCCTATTGGGGAATTATTTCTGCAACAAGACTGATCTCCAGAGTCTGGAAACTTTCCTGGAACAACGGGTCTCCTCCCCAGCACACCTGAAATGGGTTATCCAACTCATGGGTTATGACTATGCGACCACTTACCAGAAGGGTAAGGACAATATAGTGGAAGGTGCTCCTCCTCGCACATTTGATGACCCAGTTTCTCTTACAACTATTTCTCTGCTTGTTCCAAATTGGTTGCAATCTATTCAACGGGGCTATCTCTTCTATGAACTCCATGCTTCTTCATCAGTAGGGAACTTTGGGTTCCTCAAAATCTATGACCAGGAACAATGTAACTTCTTTTGGCAGGGACTCAAAAGGACAATTCAACAGATGGTGGTTGACTGTGATACTTTCCAGGTCAACAAGGGTGAAACGAACCTCCTTTCGGGACTGCTCGAACCCTTGCCCATCCCTCCACAGATTTGGACAACTATTTCTATGGATTTCCTAGAAGCGCTCCAGTGGTATAGTACCACATCTCAAAGGACACCATATGAAGCAGTCTCTGGACAGGCACCACCAGTTCTTCTTCCATACACCTTCAGCAGCTCCCCAGTTCAGGCAATTGACTCAATTCTTCGAAACCGTGATCAGCTTCTTCTCATTCTGCAGGACAATTTTCACATGGCAAGAATTCGACTGAAACAACAAGCCGATCAGCACCGTTCTGAGCGCACTTTTCACATTGCTGATATGGTTCTTCTTCGTCTATAGCCTTCCATGCAATCCTCCCTGAAACTCCAAAGGCGCCAGTGGCTCAGAATGCAACCCAATGATGCTACAGGGGACCCACTCCTTCAAATTCTGCATCAATTTCCACATCTAAAGATTTGAGGACAAAGCTTTTTCTAAGGGAGAGGGGATGTTAGGAACCCATGTCTTTACTTTGTTAGTATATTGTTGTTGGACGCATATGCTTTGTAAGTCGTCCTGTAGTATTTGTTGATCCATAGTTTATATTAGCCCATAGTATTGACCCATAGTATTGGACGCATATGCTTTTTAAGTTGTCCCATAGTATTATATGTCCCTTGGTTTTGACTCATAGTATTGGCGCCTAGACTTAGCCCATGGTTTGTATTGATACATAGTATTGACCCATGGTATTGGCGCCTAGACTTAGTATATAAGTGTGTGTTGAGGCCTATGAAGGCACCGTGAAGTTAATTGTATTGAGCTTGCTCAAAGGAGGTTGCCCCCTCGAAGTGGCCCGTAATCAATATAAAAGTGATTCTGAGTTCTATTATTTCTGATATCTCGTGTATTTGCATTAATTAATTATTGCAGGTTCATCACAGTCCCTGAGTGAATTTCTCATCACAATTATAACAAAGCCTTTTTTCTCCACGTGCCCGCATCTCTGCTTCAGAAAAATGCTTGATGGGAGTTTCTCTAGGAGTTGGCATGATGGGAGGTCGTTGGGAAACCATATTTCTGAATGGAACAAAAGTGGATTTGGAGCATTGTTGGGCTGTGATTTTTTCCTTCACCAACTTAGCCAACCCTAGGGATTCCATCATTGTGCTGGGACATAACATTTTAGCCTCAGATCGGATTGCATCCTTCAGACCACTAACAAAACAAATCCTGCAGAATTCATTAGGGAATCCTTCTATGTGATTGGCTAGTTTCTCAAATTCTGTATGATACTCTCTCATAGTGCCAATTTGGCGAAGTTTAGTGAGTGCTCCTGTGAAGTCATCAAAAGCACTAGGAGCAAATCGCTGCAAAAGGAGTTGGCAAAAATCTGTCCATTTTGGTTCTTCACGAGCCTTGATGTACCAACAAAACCATTGAAGGGCTTCATGTTCCAAATGAAAGGATGCAAGTGGAACTTTGTTGACATAAAAAGTATTATGTAGATTGAAATATTGTTCTTCCCGGTATATCCATCTAGTCGGATCATCACCATTGAAGTGAGGAAAATCAAGCTTCAGCCCACGAAAATTGTTGGAAGAAGAGAACCCAGTGTATGTAGAAGACTATGGATGTTGTTTATTGTTCATGGTTGAATGTTGGAGATGGAGGCCGATAATTTTTTCATCCATATCTTGAAGTTTGGTCTTGAGGGATGCAAGTTCTTCCTCCATGTTTTTTGCTCCTGCGCGGGTGACAAACATAACCAAGATTTTTTTTAATTTTTATTTTTATGGAGAATGGGTAGAAAAACAAAAAAAAAAACTTATTTAGTAAAGGAAAATTTGGATTTGGGAAAATTTTTGATGAGTAATTGGGGTTTTACTAGGTTTTAGACACTTTCTAATGGATAGGGAAGCAAAAAATGGGGATTTAAGAAGTGGGGTGAAAGAATGGGAAAATTTGTCCAAGAGGGACAAAGAAGCAGAAATAGGAAATGAAAACTGTGGAAAAATTTGAAGGCGATTGGGTGAAAATCAAAGAAGTTATGGAAAACCCTAAAAATAGACAGATGTGGGATTTCTGGCTTTGGGAAGTGGAATTTGGGATAGGGTCCTCAGGAAGGAAATATGCAGAATGGAAGTGCAAGGGTTCCAATGAATTTTCAATGGAAACGGAGCTAAAGCAAAGAAGATATGGCAAAAAAATAGAAATTTGTACTCTGATCTGCAATGGCTCTGGACATATGTAATCTGATATTTATCAGCTGGCAATAGATATGGACCCCAGGTATGATTAGCTTCCTAAAGGTTCATGGGTTTCACTCGGCTACCAATGTTGTATAACGACTTGGGTATCGAGGCAATACCCCTCACTCCACGACCTAGGTAAAAATAACAACCGCTTTTCCACAAATGATAGCTCTTGGTTTACCTCACGGGTGGGAACTAGTTAACCAGGTAGGGGCCGTTTCCCTTTTTGCTAGCAGGTCCTCTCAATGGGCCAACTACTTCTGGGTTCCTGTGGTACTCCCCATAATGATTTTTAGGGCTATGACCGGGTACTTCCCACAGTTAAGAGGATATGGATTATTCCCACATCTGAACCTACAATTGAAAGGAACAATACATATGCAAAGAAAAAGAACTATTGCAATAATCACAGTGCCTAGAAGCCACTGCAAAAATACATTTGGCAGAAATTCCACCCAGCGAGCCCAAGAAAGTGCTCTGATACCAGATGTGAGGAACCTCCAGCAATTAAATGATGACAATGCACAATATATCAAAAATAATAGAACACAAAAGGGATTTATTGATCGCATGACACTTCAAGGGGGTAACCTCCTTTGAGTAATATCAATACAAATAACTTGTGGATTCCTTCATTGGCCTCAGCACGTACTTATATACTAAGTCTAAGCTAAAAACTATTACTCCCCATGAATGTGGGATAATACAATATACTCACGGGACGACTTACAAAGCATATGCATCCAACAACAATATACTAACAATGTGGGATAATACAATATACTCACGGGACAAATTACAAAGCATATTCGTCCAACAACAATATACTAACAAAGTAAAGAGAAGGGTTGACACGGGTTCCTAACACGGCTAGATCGATTCTATATCCTGTGAGAGGATTTGAATTTTTCCAAAAGGATTCATCCTATTTGTTTCTAGATGTGACCAGTTAAAATCATTTATCGATTCAAACTATAATTTCCTTTAGACAATATGTTAATTCCCCCCCTTATTCATTCATCAAGTTAAATGTTTTTCATTTAGAGTTGAAGGAATTTCAAGCCCTTGTTCAAAGAGTATGGAACCTCTCCCCTTTTCTAATTGGGAAAATAGTGGTGGATTATTTGGTGGAAGGTTGCACTATGTTGTACTGTTAAGTTCATCAAAGCTTGGGGAAAGATACTATCTAGGAAGTGGAACAAGCATTTGTAGATGGATTGACAATGGATTGAGGGGGTTTGTACCTTTTCTAAAGAGGATCTACATAATATGACTCTTTGGGAGGAGGCTACAAAATTAGAGATGGTGGTTCAATGAGATAAGGATTACTTGTGTGGTCCCCTGTAAGGTTTATTATGGTGATATGGATGACTTAGATAGAGAATTTCCGAAGGAAGAGTTTTTGTTGCATTATCTTATATATAGAATGATAATTCTCTAGGTATATATGGGATTCTTTGTGAGTTTTATAAGGCCACATGGGGTATTATTAGTGATGAATTTTATTCTTTAGCCTTTAAATTTTTTGCTACTAGTTGGTTGTCTAAGTTTCTCAACTAGGGGATGATCAAGCTTATTCCAAAGAATGCAACTAGGTATTCCATGTGTGGCTAATAACCTATTACTTTTCTCATGGTTGCATATAAAATTATGGACAAGATTTAGCATTGTGAATCCACCCAATGGTAAAGTATATGGTTTGTTATGGGCATACATAATTTGTTCAAGGGAGATTCATTCTTGACACTGCGATTTCTGCATGGGAAGCTATGGAGTGGGAAAGAGAGAGTAGGTAACATACTTTGATCTTGAAAATTGATTTCAACAAAGCATACTATCAAGTTGATTTCCTTTTTATTTATATGATGTGAATTTCTTTGGGGTTTGGCCCTCAATGTGTTGTAATGGGAACACTATGTTCGCTAATGCTTGATATTTTATTTTGGTCAATAAGTACTTATCTCCTTGGATTTATTTGCATTGTTTTATTCACCAAGTATGTCCTTTGGCCCCTTATATATATGTCTTGTATGAAAATTCCATGGTTTATTTGTTGGAGGCCACCCATATTTGTGGTCAGGTCCATCGTATTCTCCTTTGATATGATTTCAAAATGGTTAACAACCACTTTGTAGAGTGACTCTCTTCTCTCAATCATAATAGAGGGATTTTGTTGATGGGTCCATTGCTTATTTACAAAAAAATTTCGTTGCAATGGGTACCACAGTCAGTACTCATAAAAATGACTTTTGGTTAATGGGATTATATACCCCCTTGGATTGGATCCCTACTACTTGGTATTATATTTGGACCGGGTCATTGAATTTGGGGATTCCCTTTGGATTTGGGTTGTCACTAGTCACCACGTCGGATTGGTGTTTGCAAAGGTTTCAGAGTAAGATTCATAATTGGCATCATATAGACTTTCCATTTCATGTAGAGAAGTTAACAGTTGTTGGTTGTATCCTTCAAGAATCTCATGTTTATTATGTGTCATGTTGGTTTCCCATATAGGTCTTAATTTCGATAACTTGAGCATATTTTGAGATCTTATCTATGGTCAAAGTATGGTGGAGATCAAGGGTGTCCATTAGTTCCATGGGATATTTGCACCATGCCCAATGATGAGGGATTAATTTGATTAATGTTGCCACTTAGGGGAATATTCTTAAGGCCAAGTGGGTGGTGCATTGTCTTGAGGGTTTGGCTCCTTAGTATAACTTATTTCAACATTCGGTGCTTTTAGCCCATCATTAAGGTAAATTTTATGGGAATTTTAAATTGTGAAATATCATATCATCTCCCCATCTCTTTCAGGTCACTGGTTCAGGCCCTCATCTCTTAGAGCATTTGGATTTCCTGAAATATAGTTGTTGGTTTGGTTCCTTAGTAATGGGAGGGAAAAAAGGTTGGTTGGGATTTAATTTGTCTTCCCATTTGGATTTGGAGGTTTCAAGATTCATGTGTAGTATATTTTCCCATTTTTGTCTCATAGATTGAGTATGAAGCACATATTTTCCTGGGGTGATTTGTGGGATTTAGTCTCTCAATCTTTGAAAGAGTGGTGTGCTCTTTCTCAAGAGTACATGGTATCCTTTTTTTTATAGTCCTTTGATTAAATAGCTTGAAGGGATTATCCCATAGGCTAAGTTGTATAAATTGAACATTAGAATTCCTTGGAATTTGTGGAGACATTGAGTTAGTATGGTCAACCACTTAAATAGTATCACTCTTATCACATGATTTTCATATTTCACCAAATATAATCCATTATCTCTAGTCCTAAATGCTCATTGGATATCCATGGATTCAAAGGATAGATGGATCCATCAGCTGCATAATGTTTGGTCATATAGGATTTCAAATAAGTTGAGTGTTTTTGCATGGTTGGTGATTTATCAAGGGGTTAGATCCAAAGCCTTGAATTTAACCAAGAGTGGGCTTTATGATGGCTTATGCCCTATTTTTCAATGTTATGAGATGGTGAAGCACATCTTTTGGGAGTGTGAGTAAGCCAAGTAGTGTTGGAGGTTTCTTAAGGATCAATGTGGGTGCTCAGGGTATTGTTTGCTAGAAGTATATTTTACTTGGTATTGGTGCACGTAGCTTCTCCCTACATTTGTAGGGCTTTGGCATTGTTTGAGGATCACGTATTTATTTATTATGTTGAAGATTTGGTTTAAGGCAATTTTTGTTCATGAGGTTTTCCCACTATATTCATTTTGTTCTATGTAAGAAGATGAAGTTCACCATTAACCTTTGGCTATGGGGAAGAGGATATGATCTCATTTATATATACAATTTCATCTTTTTTTTTTTAACTTTTTTTTAATAAATATAACACATATTTTACAATAAAAAAAATACATTATAATCAACCTAATAAGAAAATCAACAAAAAAAATTCAATCAATTTGCATTAAAACTAATCATCTCAACTAAGAAAATCTTTCTTTGAAATTCTTATAAAAAAATTAGGTTGCAAAAACTACAACTATAAAGAATAAAGAATACACTTTTAATCTTTTCACAAAAAATTAGATTGCAGAAACTACAACTATAAAAGATTAAGATTTTATTTTCCATGTTTCTTATGTAAATAGAAACACCCCTGTTGTGTGTTATCTGTTATTAGTGTATAAATTGACATAAACGAGCATAGATCCATCTTAAACCCGTATCTATCAAGCACTGAGAGGGATCCAATTTCTTAAGGTGTATTTTTTTTTTTAAATTTAAACTCAAGAAATTTGATCTCTCTTGATTGATACATCCGAGTTTAAGTTTTAAGTTTTTATTTTATAAATGAACATCTATTTTTTAATTACTTTTCATAATATTTTATTTTATGAACCAACATGGATTTTTTTAAAATACTTTCCAAATACTTTTTACGTTTTATTAGATGATTATAGGATTTTTTTTTTAATATTTTTTACGTTTTATTAGATGTAACGCTACATCACACACATTAGAAGATCTCCCCCTGAACTGTAGAGCACCTCATTCACTTGATGCAATATTGATACATAAATTTACATGAGAATCTACATGTTATCAATGCATATCTTTACCTAAAGATATAATGTAAATATATATCAACTCATGATATAATGTATATTGGCATGATTTTATATGCAATTTTAATTATAATTCTAAGTATGATATTAATATGAAAAAGATATAAGGAAATATTTTATATTGGCATGATTTCATATGCAATTTTAAATCTATGCATTATATGAGAAGGAGATAATGTATGGTTATTAATGTTTAGATTTACATGAGAAAGGATATAATGTATTGGTCAATAGAGAAGTATAATAATGATGGGTGGAAATTTACATGAGAAGTATATAATATATGGTCATTAATGCATGAATTTACACATGAAAATGATATAATGTATATGTATAGTTAAAGTATATTAACTCAAACTATTTTGTAACTTTTTAAATAGTGTAGATTTACATGACACGGAGGCTTAATCAACTTCCATCGACACCAAATAATCAAGTCAAACATCACAAGTTCTCTAGCGATTCGTATTACAAGCAGAGAGTGAAGTTGAACCGAAATTCCGACTGAACGCATGCAACGCCAGTGACAACTGTTTATCTTTGTGAAACGTTCAAACACAAACGCTTCAAATTCTCATAACCCCCAGATAATTTTTTAAACAAACTCCCCCGCTACATTGTGAGAGCACGGGGTCTGATCCGAACTGTTTCAGTCCCAACGCCGCTCGATTTCCCTGATTCTGTCCAACCGTTTATTGCACGGTATTCATTGTAAACAAGGCCAATTTAACGAACCATAGAAATATTGCAGAGCATGCCCCTATAGTAACAATCTCTTGCTTTTGTTTTTGACAGATCCAATCATTTTTGGAGGATCCGCCTTACTACTGGCTGTCAAAATATCTTATGCCAACAACGATGTCGGGTAATACTGATAAGATCAAACGTCGTAGGAGAAATCGTCGGAACGACCGGCCCGTCCACAGACAGCGTCCTCCTCTCCTTGACGTATGTTTCATTTTTCTACCTTCTGATATCCGCGGCTGTTTAATTATCAAATTTTGTTTAATTAGCAAAGCTTTTTGTTTTTATAGTAGTTTGAATCAGGTCATGCACAAAGTTGTAAGGGTATTGTTACACTGCATAGTTATTTAAATTGCGGTCAGTAAATAAATATGTATAGATATTTAAATTGTGGTCAGTAAATATTGATAGGTTGTTAATATTGATATTGATATATTGATAGGTTGTTAATATCGACAGGCTACAAGATAAGTGTTACTAACAAGTTAATTGTCACTAACAAGTTATGTATAGTTGTAATCACCTGTAATTGTCGATTATTCATGTGTAATCTACCAATTATTTATGCATCACCTATCAATTATTTTATTATTATTATTTATTTTGAAGTTAAAAAAACTGCCATAAAATCAATATTGAGGAAAATCTCAAGTGCCACCAAGAAATCCTGAACCTCCAATTCCACCCACAAGCTTTTAGAAGAATGTGCAAAAATAAACTTTCCTCATTGATACCCGACTATCTACCCATAATTTAGAGCACCCCTATCCATGTAAGGGGGAGTGAAGAAGGGAGGAAACAATGCAAAATTGATGGGTTCCATAGGGAACTACTTAGGCTTGAACCCACTAAAAGATGAGGAATATAAGTAATTCATTGAATACAACCCATGAAACACAACACTAGAAAGAATGCAACCCTCAACCTCCATTTGAATACCTACTCAAGTGCTCAACCTCCATTTGAATACCTACTCTAGATTCAATGGCTAAGAAAACCACCTCAAAGATGAGTGATCATTACATGTACAAAAATGTTGATCCTTTGTGCACCATGAGTCGAAACACCAGACATTGAGCCATAAATCCAACGCAGCAGCCTCAAAGATGAAAGGAAGCAAGCCCCATTCATTGGGGCTACTTGAAATACAAAACAAACTGCGTCCATCTAAGAGACTGAAGATGCCAATTGCAAGCATCTAAAGTTGCCTAGGTAGCTTTGAAAATTGTTGACAACATCCACACCTTGCAAGAATGAAAGGATAAGGGATATCAGCACCTTGAATGCAGGCCAAGAAGTGGTCAAGGGCCACAGACGAGCTTAGAAATGAAATATAGATGTGGCTAGGGTAAGCCTTAGCTGTCACCCTAGAAGTTCTCCCTCACCAAGAGCATTAGACACTTATAGGAGAGCAACAATGTAAATGTTGGAATTTGTGAAACTTTGAAAGTTATTGTGATTATATTTTACTGTATTGATTTTTAGCTCTTACAGAAGATGAATTTGATGTAATTAATTACGTAAGCCCTTAAAAGAATCAATGTAAACCTTGAAGATAAATTACCCAAAAAAATATTAAAATAAATTTAATTAATTGATACCCAAGTCAAGTTCGCATTGACAAGTTTGCCCTGTTAAGGAAAAAGCCAGTTTGGCATTTGTATAAAGCCAGTTTGGCATTTGTATAATCAATATAGACAATACACCATCATCCTTGTTATAAAACTTCTTATAATTTCTGTTCTACATAAATCTTCTGATGATTTATGTAGTAATCACGTAATTGCGCAAGCTGTCCATATATAATCTACCAGTTATTTATGCATCACTTATCAATTATTTTCTGTATTTTTTTTATAATTATTTATTTTGAAGTTGAAAAAACTGCAATAAATCAATATAGACAATACACCATCATCCTTTTTATAAAACTTCTTATCATTTTTGTTCTACATAAATCTTCCCATCTTCATATGGCTTTGGCTTTGCACATTGCCCATTAATGGTGGCTAATATCGTGCTAAATTCTTATCAACTTTGTAATTTCCATATGGTGGCTAACATCGTGCTAAATTCTTATCAACTTTGTAATTAATGGAAATACCGTTTGCTACAAAATTAGGTTACTCGAAGATAATGCGATTCTTGTTGTGTTAATTAGGTTACTCGAAGATAATGCGATTCTTGTTGTGTTTTGTTTTGTTTGATATTCAGGATATCTTTAGAGCCATCCTGCCTCGGTATGACGAGGAATTTGATCTCATGTTGAAGGATCCGCACCTTCCTCTTGATAGAGATAGGTTAGAGTCTATAGCTCGGGAGAGAATAGCAAAACTCCGTGCTGTATATTCCACGAGGCTTCAAGAAGTTCGTGAGAAATGGGAGGATTTGGCAACGACAATAAAAGGCTCTGAGAAAACGGTTAGAGAATTAGCTAAGGAGCAAAAACATTACGCCAAGGACACCCTAGAAGAACATGGACTGTTCGAGGAATATGTATTATTACAGAATATATTGCCTACTCTCAACGTTGAACGGATGATAGCTGTTAGAGCCGATGTAGTGGATTTGATTGGAGCTACAATGGATCTCATGGGAAATGCAAATTCATGCCCCAACAAAATCGAAATTGACAATTTGATCGCCCAAATCGATGAAATTGAAAGGCTGAGAGGACGGCGAGCGGATTTGAATGCACGGTTCGCGAAACTGAACAAGAGAAAAATCGAGATTGCGAGTCGGATGATTGAAGTTATCAAGGCCTTGGAAAATGCAGACGATAGATTGGAATATGGAGAAGAACATATGTTTGATTGCAGAGATGCAATAGAAGATCTCAGAAGAGCACGACTGGAAGCTGAAAGAGCCAAACTGGATCTGGACTTTGCAGTCGCAGATCTAAGGGAATTAAACCCATCTGCGGATACAGACATGGAGAAACTGTAAATAGACTGATCTATAGAGATAGCTACTTCTGATAGTGTTGTTAGAAATTTTAAATGCCAATTCAGTGGCCAGCGTGAGGCCTTTGTCTAAGATTTTAAATTTTAGGTCTTTATTTTGCTTAAAAGTCCTTTTATGAGTTTCATAAGCTTCCGCGTAATAAATTTTGCTCTGAATTTATGCCTTGTATATGTACTCCAAACTAATTTTGAACTGCTTTTGCAATTTTGGAATAATGGTTCAATCTATCTATATATGATATATGAGAGAGTTGATATGTTTTGGGGATTTCAATTGTTTCTAAATCCTTGTTTTGTTAACCAATCAAGTTCTTGTTATTAAGCAGTGGAAGTTGAAGATAGGAGGAAGACTGTGTTAGCTGGTTTATGGTTTATTTTCTAGACATAAGGCTCATAATCAGTAGAAAAGTTAACGTCAAGAAGATAAACCAGCTACCAGCTAACCCAGTCTTCCCTCCTAGTTCTTGTTAATTAAAATATATATTTAAATGGTGGAACACACTAATTCATGATCTATAGTTATCCAAAATTTACATATTACTACAATGTGCATAGACTCCCATTTACAATTTTTTGGGCTGAAAGATACATATTTAATATCTAAATTATGATTTATAGTTATCCAAAATTCACATATTACTACAATGTGCATAGACTCCCATTTACAATTTTTTGGGCTGAAAATATATATATTTAATATCTAAATTATGATTTATAGTGGAGCATATAAATTTTACACTGTCATATGTGATCTATATGTGGTTTATTTATGCATGTGTGACCCACCTAAAGATTGCATTATTGCTTCTCTACTTTCAATTCATGTTGGATAACCTTCAATGAGTCCCGTTACCTTTAAATTGAGTCCCTTTACCTTTTAACTTAAAGATCTGCAACCTATTAAGGATATTTGGTGCTTAGGTAGGACCCTTCGTCACTTTTATCTTCTTACTTTTGGTCTTTGATCATTGATTTGACTATGTTAGACCCTTTGGGGAACTTGCTCACTCCTTGGGACCAGTTTGGGGCTTGGAGCCCCTTATCATTGGCCCATAGTTGTTTTGGATACTTCATTTTGTGTAGTCAATGACTCAAATCTATTTTGGGTTGCATAATTAGAGTTTACTTGGTAAAATATTCCTTAACAGTACTTAGTCTTTTGGTGTCCAGTGAACTACAAATTCCTTGGATCATACTTTTATTGTTAGTTGTGGCTTATTGAACAAAAGGTGCACTTTATGAAAAACACCTATAGTATATGTTGAAAACTTATGGTTTGAGGTTAAACCATACAATGCGATTTTCCATACAAGTCACTTTCTCTAACCATTAACCTAATATTCACTTAAATGCCTTCAATTCATTCCTTTTCCTATATATATTGCTCATTTCCTCTTTGTAAAGTCTCTTGGATTCCTCTTCCATTCTTGAAAATATCGTACTGGGACACACTCAAATTGGAATCAAATTCTGATCTAGCTTCCTAACTCTTGTTTCATTCTTTTTGTATCCTTGTTCATATATTCTCAAGCATGTCTATGGAGGTCTCCTATTATTAGTTTGTTTCCAACCTTGTAGGCTTATTGTTTCATCCTACGGCATATTCATTTTTTTTTTCCCCTCTCATACATTGGATGATCCAACACTTATACCTTTAGGAAGGTTCCAACATAGCTAGGAAAAGGAGTGTATACACCCTTCTAAGGATATTTTGGGTCACCATTCAATAATATTTCATTTTCATATTATTTTGTATGGTATATATACTGTTATATATTGCATCGCATTGGAGATCAACACAAGTCTATTTTGCAGGAAGGTTGAGTTGCATGTTTGGATTTATCTTGGAGGTGGAAGATTGTATTAGAGGCTTGCCATGAATCTCATCTTCATCCCATGTAACTTTAATACCTACATCAAGTTCTTCCTAGTCAATTATGTCCATTCCTCTCCTCTTTCATTTCCAACACTTATGTTAATTAGCTTAAACCAAAGGATATCATTAAATTAATCGAAGGTTAACATGATTTTCTCTTTTAATTTGATATTAACATTAATTTTTTTTGTGAACCCTAATCAAAGTAGCCCAATAAACCTACAACCCTCAATTAAACTTATTAAAATCAAATCCATAATTGATCTAGTGGCTTTCTCCCTTTCATTTCTAAGTCTCATCTACTAGAATTTGTTAGTTTTGCCTTGAAATTGAGTGGTGAATCCACTTCGATCCTTCCTCTTTGTGGTAATGTGGTCCCTCACTATAAATACCATACTACATTTTGGCTCCGTCCATGTCTCTTCCTTCCTCTTCCTCCCTCCTTAGTTCAAGGATTATCCTAAAGATTCTCTTTCACAATGGAAAGTAACCCTCATTTTCTTGCTTCTCTTAGGAAGGTGTTACGAGTGGTTACCATCCTTCTCCTTCTTAAGGAAACTGTGATATTCTCCCTAAACATTTGATGGATCTTTATGGGTTGCTTAAACTGTACTCTTCTTTATATGGCATGCCTTGACTAGCTCAAACCTCTCCCTTTTCTTCTTACCTCTTCTCCTCTTTCTTATGTCGTCCACTGTTGAGGGAAATTCTAGCACCATGTTATGATATTTGGTTATCTATAATTGTTTATTGTTGTGGTAATTTTGTCCTTTCATTCTAAATCTTGCTTTATTTTGTTACTTCTACTCTTAATTTCATGTCCTGCTATTAAAGTACATAACATTATTTAGGATTGTCCAAAGTTTACATATTACTACATACATACATAGACTCCTATTTACAATTTTTTAAGAGGAAACATATATATTTAATATCTAAATTATGACCTATAGTGTAGCATATAATTTTTACACTCTCATATGTGACCTATATGTGGTTTATTTATGCACTACATCCATGTGTGACCCACCTAAAGATTGCATTTTTTCTTCTCTACTTTCAATTCATGTTGGATTACCTTCAATGAGTCCCTTTACCTTTTAACTTAAAGATCTGCAACCTATTAAGGATATTTGATGCTTAGGTAGGACCCCTTTCACCTTTATCTTCTTAATTTTGGCCTTTGATCATTGGTTTGGCTATGTTAGACCCTTTGGGGAATTTGCTCACTCCTTGGGACCCGTTTGGGGCTTGGAGCCCCTTATCATTGGCCCATAGTTTTTTTGGATACTTCATTTTGTGTAGTCAATGACTCAAATCCATTTTGGGTTGCATTATTGGGGTTTACTTGGTCAAATATTCTTAACGGTACCTAGTATTTTGGTGCCAAGTGAACTACAAATTCCTTGGATCATACTACAATTGTTAGTTGTGGCTTATCGAACAAAAGGTGCACTTTATGAAAAACACCTATAGTATATGTTGAAAAATTATGGTTTGAGTTCAAACCCTACAATGTGATTTTCCATACAAGTCACTCTCTCTAACCACTAACCTAATATCCACTTAAATGCCTTCAATTCATTCTTTTTCCTGTATATATTGCTCATTTCCTGTTTGTAAAGTCTCTTGGATTCCTCTTCCATTCTTGAAAATATCTTATTGGTACACATTCAAATTGGAATCAAATTCTGATCTAGCTTCCTAACTCTTGTTCCATGCTTTTGGTATCCTTGTTCATGTATTCTCAAGCATGTCTATGGGGGTCTCCTACTATTAGTTTGGTTCCAACCTTGTAGGCTTATTATTTCATCCTAGGGCATATTCATTTTATTTTCCCCTCTCATGTACATTGGATGATTCAACACTTATACCTTAAGGAAGGTTCCAACATAGCTAGGAAAAGGAGGGTATACACCCTTCTAAGGATACTTTGGGTCACCATTCAATAATATTTCCATTTCATATTATTTTGTATGGTATATATAATATTATGTATTGCATCGCATTGGATATAAATACAAGTCTATTTGGAAGGAAGGTTGAGTTGCATGTTTGGATTTATTTGGGAGGTGGAAGGCTGTATTAAAGGCTTTCCATGACTCTCATATTCATCCCATGTAACTTTAATACCTACAGCAAGTTATTCTTCGTCAATTATGTCCATTCCCCTCCTCTTTCATTTCCAACACTTATGTTAATTAGCTTAAACCAAAGGATATCACTAAATTAATTGAAGGTTAACATGGTCTTCTCTTTTAATTTGATATGAACATTATTTTTTTTGTGAACCCTAATCAAGGTAGCCCAATCGACCTACAACCCTCAATTAAACTTATTAAAATCAAATCCATAATTGATCTAGTGGCTTTCTCCCTTTCATTTCTAAGTCTCATCTACTAGAATTTGTTAGTTTTTCCTTGAAATTGAGTGGTGAATCCACTCCGATCCTTCCTCTTTGTGGTAATGTGGTACCTCACTATAAATAACATACTACATTTTGGATCCATCCATGTCTCTTCCTTCCTCTTCCTCCCTCCTTAGTTCAAGGATTATCCTAAAGATTCTCTTTCACAATGGAAAGTAACCCTCATTTTCTTGCTTCTCTTAGGAAGGTGTTACCAGTGGTTACCATCCTTCTTCTTCTTAAGGAAACTATGATATTCTCCCTAAAAATTTGATGGATCTTTATGGGTTGCTTAACCTTTACTCTTCTTTATATGGAATGTCTCGACTAGCTCAAACCTCTCCCTTTTCTTCTTACCTCTTCTCCTCTTTCTTACGTTGTCCAACTATTGAGGGAAAGTCTAGCACCATGTTGTGATATTTGGTTATCTATAATTGTTTATTGTTGTGATAATTTTTTCCTTTCATTCTGAATATTGATTTATTTTGTTACTTCTACTCTTAATTTCATGTCCTGCTATTAAAGCACATAACATTTAGTATTATGCACTTTCCTGTGATGAAAAATTAAAAAAAACAGTTCTAGGATAAAGACATATTTCGGTGTCTATAAATAACATAGTGATATGTAATTCAATGGGTAAATATACAACTGAGGAAGAATACACACAGGAAATACAAGAGGTTTCACTCATTTAGACACCCATGTAACCCATATTGGTTCCCTCGTAGAGTAGTATCAAATTATTCAACACCTATTTATAGAACTTCTCTTCCACATACCCTCCAATATATTCGGAATGTCCCTTAGCAACCTAAAATCAACATTAGATAATTCGATCGACCATCTTACTACTATAGTGCCACTAACCATAACACTCAGGAAGATTACTCTCTAGTATTGGGTAGTCAAGTAGTTCATTTAAGGGAACACTTGAGCCTCCTTAGTTAGTGCCCTTAGAAATTGGGTCAAGTTCTACTATTGGACCATGCAAGTATATTAGAGAGATATAACACCTAGCATTCCCTTGTCCTTAGGAACCTTGAAGCCTACCCTTTGTGAATAATACGTAATTAATATATAATTTGTAGTATTAATAATTTGGTCATTCATTTCTTGAAGTAATATCTAGGTGGGAATACAACCCTACAAACCTATCTCAACAAACTCTTTGGGTCATGTTTATCACTTTTCTAGTGCTCTCCAATAACCCTTTATGTGGACCCACTTTTCCAAAACCTTATTTGCAACCCATCTCAATAGTATCCTTGCACCAAGTCGATTGCATTAATACCACTCTTTTATAACCCTTTTTGTGGACCCATTTCCCCTATGGATACCACTAGAGGTACTAAGATCTCCCATAAATTTTCCCACCCGAAAACACTCTATGATGAGTTTCAAAACAAGTTAGACCACAACCACTTGTCTACTCAACAAAATCTTGATGACATTTAGGCCAAGCTTACGAAATTGGAGTCAATGCTCAACCAAATGACCCAATTCATGGCACTCAGTCATTAATCATCTTCGGTATATCTAAAGTTGTACCACCCTTCCCACAAGGAATGTAATATCCCTATTTTGACCCCATTGCATTAAAAATATAATTGAAGTAAATATGCTAGTCTGAATTCCTAGTGCGGAGCTCAAGGCCAAGGCCCGACTAGTGAATGGATAGGCATATATGATGTTATTTGGACTATTTGGTTGGATTTTATGCCGATTTAGAGTATATGTAAATATTATGTGCATAAATAATAAATGGGTCCAACAATGGTTGTGTAAAGAGAACCAAAGGGGCTATGATTCCACCAGAGGGGAAGAGGAAGGGGGCCTATGGGAAACCAAATCCTATGTTTCCAAGTGTCAACCTTAGAACTCACCCAAAATTCTGTCATGTGATGGGAATAAGCCAATTATCTCCTTTTTTGACCATTTTTCCAATCATTAATGCATGTGTGTGGTTGGTGGGAAAAGTCACCTCATGCAGTTATTGAAGCATGGGACTGACTGCACTTTTGTGACAGTTATGTCAGCTGTCAGCAGTCCTATTTCTTCTATGGTCAGAAGCTATGTCAACTGTATTTTCACCTTTACAACGTATCCTTAGAGTCAACACTCTTTTGATAATCATTATTCCATTCTCATTCTCTCATGCAAGCTTCTACTCCACATAGAGTTATTCCATTGTTGCTGATGGCCATTTTTACGAGACTGTGTATTAAACCCAGGAATTTGAATTAGAAGACAGAGAGAAGAACGGATTGTGGGCTGAGAGATAGAAGCATATAGGTGCTTCCTTCGCCCTGGTGGACTCATATCCCACCTTGGGGGTGGCCTCCCAACATAAATATTATATGCTGGACGGAGTGCCTATTGTTGGGTGGAAAAGCATCTTACACAGCCAATTGCTTGGATTTGCGTTGAATAAAGGCAAGTACTCTCATTATTTGAATCTGAACTGTTTAATTGATGCCTGTAATGTTTATTCTTGCATTTGCTTGCTAGATGTGTGTGGAAAGATTTTAAATTCCACTATGCATGTTTATTAAGTTTCTGCACACACTGTTTATTATTGAAAATTGTATTATGCATTGGGGTGAATTTTTAGAGCCCAGGATTTTCCAACGTCCCCTCCCGATGGTCGGATTGGGTGAGGGGGGCGTTACAAGGAAGGGGTTGCATTATCCACTCCATTGGTCCTTATTCCAT
This sequence comes from Larix kaempferi, assembly GCA_027924585.1. NCBI lineage: Eukaryota > Viridiplantae > Streptophyta > Pinopsida > Pinales > Pinaceae > Larix > Larix kaempferi. Next base: position 26,810,626 of record BSBM01000910.1, read on the forward strand.
TATGCTTATCCTTGACCCGATGACTCAAATGTGGCACATACTTCCTAAAGTAGATATCACTAAATCTGATGGATCGAACCCCATAGGATGGGTCACTTATTTGTAACATTAATTTTCTTTGCATGGAATCACCAATGATATGATGAAAATTCGAGTGGGTGTCTTATATCTGGATCTCGAACACTAACAATGGTGGCAATAGCACAAGAAATCCTATAAGGGTTTAATTAATTTAAACACAATTTGTTTAAACTATCTATGAACATTTTGAAAAAGACAGTCATTATAATTTGGGGCAACTAACCAAGTTCAAACAATCTAGCATAGTCAAAGATTTCATTTCCTATTTTGAAAAATTGGCCATCTGCACAAAGGGTATGTTTGATACATTTTACAAGAATGCTTCATCAGTGGTTTGAAAGAATAGATATGTGCACAGCTCTTAATGGCTCATCCTACTACTTGGTTGGATGCCATTGAAAGAGATATAAAAGTACAAGAGATGATGAATTCCCATATAAGAAGGGCCACATTCAATCCCTATCCCCATCCACCTACCTTTCCTTCCATTCATCCCTCATCATCTTCTCCACCACTCAATATCCAAAAGTTAACCCGAGTTGAAATGATAGAGCACCAGCTAAAAGATCTTTGCTATAATTGTGATGAGAAATATTTCCCTGGCCATAAATGTAATGGGAAAAAAAATTATGGACATTTTAGAGGAAATTTATGATGAGGAGGTTGGATCTAGCACCCATGAGGTCCCTCCTTATCCATGGAAGACATTCCCTTGCATGATATGCCAAAAGAGGAACCCTAGATCTCTCTCTTTGTGTGCCTTGACTAGCCTTTATGCCACCCAAACCCTAAAAATGGTTGGCTATATCAAACATCACAAGGTCATAGTATTAATTGACAATGGCAGCATGCTTAACTTTATTAATTGTTGGGTATCCCAAGAAACACACTACTATATCCATGCGGAGAACAACTTCCAAATCATGATTGCTAATAGAGGAGCTATGAAATGTTGTGGAAATTGTGAAAATGTGCATCTTCAAATGGGTGACTATTCCCTCAAAATCCACATGTTTTCTATTGAAATGGGTAGTTGTGGAATTTCCTTGGGTGCTAAATGGTTACAGACATTAGGCCTCATCTCCGTAGATTTTGATGCCTTATACATGAATTTCCAATAGGTGGGGCATGGCTATAAAGGAATTACAATTGGATCTATAAATATTATTAGCTTGCACTATTATTACGGAAAGGATTCTTAAAAAGTCCCATTCAAACAATGTGCCATTCAAGCTTTAGAGACCCCTTCTTAGCCTATTCTTTCTGACATGTAGTTCATCTTGGAAAATCACCCATCCATGTCTGACACTCCCAAAAGCTTACTCCCTTCCTATCGTGAACATGATCATTCCATTCCACTCATACCTAATAGCCTCCAACCCAATGTACACCTATATCACCATCTTTTTGCCCAAAAAAATGAAATTGAAAACATAATTTAGGAATGGCTAATTGTTCACCCGTACAAAAGGGACCAATTTACGATGTTATAATGACAACACCTTTGATTTAAGAACCTTGGAGCACACTTACTTCAAAACTTCATAAATAATGTGTCGAAAGTTTATCTTAAGATATACTTACGTCGTCATCTATTGACTATGTGGTGTGGCAGGTTTATGAGAGAAGATTGTTTTGAAACATCGTCAGTATTTCGACGTCACTCAAACATTTAAACCATTGCAAGATCGTCGGTTATACCTCAAAATTTTGTGCCTCTCCGGTCTCCCTCCCTCATCGAAAATTTGCATGTTCGTTGGTTGTGTGTCAGAAGTACGACGCCTATCGATCGTTGCCCCATAGTTGAAACCATTGCAAGATCATCGGTCGGGTGTTGGAATTCCAACATCGCTCTAGTTATGTTACCCCATCGTTGAAACCATTGCAAGCTCGTTGATCCCGTCATTGGTCAGAAGGTAGAGAGTGTCACTATTGTGGTGTACATCCTATGATCAAATGTTGACTTTTGTTGAAGTCCACCCTTTGTAAACATCATGATTGGTTTCTTGTTGAAAATATGTGATACTAAATATCATGATTGTTATCGTGGGTTATGCACTGGTCTTTTGGAAGCCGAGTGTCTAACATGATTTATATTTTTGCATAAATGTATGGTAATGTTAGATATTAGGATTCTAAAGGAAGGGTGTAGAAACCACAATAACAATTATGAGATTTAGTATCACAACTTGTCAACAATAAAATCAATCATGACGTTTATGAAGGGTAGTCAATAGAAGTCAATATTTGACCACCAAAATGTTGTAACAAGCAAGTACATAAGAAGAATCAAGAAAAACATTGATGACTTGGAATTTGAAGAAATAGAATAAATTGATAGCTCAAAATTGTAGAAAGATAATAGAGGTGGCTAGTGAACAATCAAGGAGGTATCAAGAATTGGTATATGTGACTTTTTTTTCTTACAACAATTCATTTCAATTGGTGAAAAGCGATGTGAGAGAATCTTGAGTATTCCCTTTCTATTCTTTTATAAAATATGCCCAACCCCCTTTTATTTTGACAAATAATTGTTTTCCTCTAATGTAAATGAGTGCATCCCTATCCCATATATAAGGGAATCAAAACATCAAATCACATGCAACAAATAGCACTACATCACATTCCCCCCTCACTGATAAAACCAATGTTAATGCCAATCTTAACTTTTCAAAACTTATTTTGATCTCGATAGAAAAAGTTTTCCCGTGTTATTTTTTAGTGTTTGATCCCTTTATTTTATTTTCTTTAGGTTTCCTATATTTGTTGTTTATATTCATTCCTTCTTAATCCTAATTATTTGGTATCATTCCCTCCATTGCTTGACGGGATTGGTGATTCATTTTCTTGTGATTCTTAGAACTAGGCTCGGGCTTGTTCTATTATGCTTTTGTTAAGTCTATATGCATATTTATGGAGTTTTTGGTGCATTTATTTCAGATTTTCATAGGGATGATGGGATTTCTATTTGATTTTGCATTGTAATATATGACTGTGCTCATGTCATTTTCTAAATCTAAAGGGGATTTATTCATATTCAAGTCTTTCGATCCATTCATCATCCTTATTTCACCATACACCCCACATCACATGAAGCACACCTCAATCATGTTCTAAACACTTTCAAGGCCACCCATAAGCTAAAAGCATATTCAAAGAATTCCTTTATGTCCCTTGCACACAAGAAGATGAATATAGGGAAACCATTGGCTCCTAGTTTGAGGCCAATTATTCCATTGAGTTTTGAGTGCTTGAAAATAATAATAAACTAACAAAATGACATCTTAATCATAGATATTTAAAGCACACTAGAGTTTTTCAGGAGAATTTCTTTTTTATATCTCTCCGTGTTTAATAGTTTTGGGCTTAAACTAGATCTCTATTAATTAGTATCTCAACTCTAACCATCATTATTCCAAGATCAACTTTGTTAATAGCATGCTTATTCCCAATGGCCTTGTAGATTTGAGCATGTCTCTTTTATGGCTTTGATACTACGAATACTATGAAATAAATACGACTTATGTATCTACTTGAAATGACCCTTTATTTTCTTTATACATTGTGTGCACTTTTATTATGTTGGGTCACATCTTTATACTCTTGCTAATAGCATGCTTATTCTCAATAGCCTCATAAATTTGAGCATGTCTCTTTTATGGATTTGATCCTATGAATAATATGCAATAAATACAACTTATGTATCTACTTGAAATAGCCCTTTGTTTTCTTTATACATTAGTGCACTTTTATTATGTTGGGTCACCTTTTCTACTCTTTAAATCATTCCTAGTCTCATTTATTTCTCATAAATGGTCACATACCCATTCGCCACTATAACTCTGTTGAGACCACAGGGTTCTTGAAACTATGTATAATTTTTGCTCTTGCTTCCAATTATGAATTTACTTTACAATGGCTTAACATCATAAATTAAATATATATAATAGAAACAATTTAAACTAAAATTGTACATTTTAATTATGTCATTATTCATAACTTGAATGCATCAAATCATGCTAAATCAATCCATACACATAATCAATTCCAAAGCAATAATTGAAACATCACATAATAGAACTAAATTTCATGGCATTCATACACAATTGGAAATTACCTTATGAAAGTGTCCTCCAATTCATACACATAATATTCTCATTTATATGGTTGATCCATCACATACATCCTCAATATGTCCTTGATAACTTGACTAAATATCTCAATCTATCCTTTAGTATTGGGATGATACTCAAATTTAGATTTGTTCCAAATCCTTTGAATAAACCCTTTCAAAAGTTTGAAGTAAACTTAGGGTCTCTATATGATACGATGGCCTTTGGTATCCCATGTAACCTATAAATTTCCTTCATATAAACTTCTGCACTATGTTAGTTGCCTTATGTGTTGACTTTAATGCAATGAAGTGGGCAACATTTATCAACTTATCCACCACTGCCATGATGGAATCATGTTGCTTTGTTGTCCTCAGAAATTTGGTGATGAAATCAATGGTCACCACATCCCATTTCAATTCTAGTATTGTTAGTGGTTTTAGCAAACCTATTGGATGTCTGTGCTCCACTTTTACCCTCTAACATTCCATGCACCAAGCTATACACTTAGCAACATCTTTCTTCATTCCTAGAGAAAAGCATTCAGTTCTCAATGTTGCATTTGTCCTTTGGTATCCAGGGTGTCCTGTAGATGTAACCTTATGCATCTCGATCATTATCAGTTTCCTTAAATAAGCAAAATTAGGTACATAAACTCCATTTTTAAACATAAGAATTCCATCATCTTCCAATCTATATCCTTCATATCTTGTTGTATATTTTCCTATTGCAATCCCTCTTTTACATATAGATAATGTTCATTTGAGATAATTGCCTCAAGAAATCTGGTTCTTAAAATATTTGATTTACACATGCTAATGGATGTAGTTTGCATTGCATGTAATCTTATGTTGAGTGCATCTACAACCTTGTCCTCTTTCCCTTTTATATGTTTGATATCAAAAGCAAATTCACAAATATATTCCAGCCATCATTTTTGCCTGGCATTCAAAGTCTGCTTTTCAAACAAGTATTTCAACCCACTGCGATCTGTCCTTAATTCAAAATTCCTTCCCATGAGATAATGTCTCCACATTTTTAATGAATGCACTATAGCAACAAACTCTAAATCATGCATGACATAATTTTCTCATAACATACCACATGTGCTTTTTTCATAAGTATGCCACCAACTCCTTCTTTGCAAGCATCTGTACATACCACAAAATATTCATTGGATCAACAATTTTGAGAATCGGTGCGCTAGTGAGCAATCCCCTTAGTTGTTGAAAACTTTCTTCACATTGTGGTGTCCATTCAAATTCAACATATTTCTTCTGTAATGAGGTAATTGGATTTACCACTTTTGAGAATCCTTCTATGAATCTTTTGTAATATCCATCTAGTCCCGTAAATGACCTTGCCTCTGATACATTCCTGTGTGTATTCCACCCCATGATAGATTCAACCTTCTTTTGGTCCACTGCTATCCCTTTCACAAATATGATGTGTCCTAATAACTGGATATGCTTTTGGTAAAATGAATAGTTACTCAACTTAGCATAAAGTTGATTCTCTCTTAACACCTATAGTACTAATCTCAAATGTTCCTCATGCTCCTCCACTAATATTGAATAAATAAGAATTTCATATAAGAATACAATGACAAACTTATCCAAATGTTGTTTAAATATTCCATTCATTACTTGCACATAAAATCAGTTGGTGCATTCGTTAATACAATAGGCAATACTACAAACTCTTAATGACCATATTGGGTTCTAAAAGTTTTTTTGATAATATGTTCATCCTTTATTCTCACCTGATTATAACCTTATCTTAAATCTATCTTGGAGTAAATCCTTTCTCCTTTTAGCTGATTAAACAAGTCATCAATTTTGGGAAGAGGATATTTGTTCTTCAAAATGACTTTATTAACTATCTAAAACCAATATACAACGTTAATGGTCAATCCTTCTTATTTACAAAGCGTACTAGTTCTCCCACAGGAGATAGACATGGTCGTATGTATCGTTTCTTCAATAAATCCTCTAGTTGCATCTATAATTCCTTCAACTCAGGTGTACTCATTATGTATCTTATTCTGGAAACTGGGGTAGCTCCAGGTACCAAGCCAATAGAGAAATCAATGTCTCTTTTAGGTGGAAAACCTAGAACTTCTTCAAACACATTAACGAATTCTTGTAATACTAGAAAATATTCCAAGATGGGGCCTTTATTATTTTATATCTCTTCCACATTAGTTGCACGCAACTTCCATCCTTTTCAGAAACACCTTTTCAACTACACAACTAAAATTTTCCTTATTGAAATAAGCCTTGTAATTCCTATCACTATCTTCCACTCTCCTTCTTCATCAAGACAAGTGAAAGTGTTAGCCATTTTCCCTTACAACTACAATTATTAAGAACCTTTAAATTGATTAACCACAAATAGATTTAATAACACGTAGAATATCCATTCTGCAACTATAGAGTAAGAGATAACATCATCGCAACATAGGAATGGTACAAAAAAGATAGTGATAAATATACGAAAATCCCAAATCTTCTTTATCAATCCACTACCAACCTCATTACAAATATTTCCATCCTTACCAGCAAGGGCAAGGGAGCTACAAAAAAAACCCAAGTCTTGTCTTCTCCGTATGCACCCTGAAACTACTAGAAAAGAAGATAGAAAAGATATCACAATGAATGAATGAAAATGACCTCCCGAACACTCATATTTATACTATGCCCATGAATAAGGGTAATTGTTACATTTACCCACTTTTACATAAAAAAATTCACTTAACCTCCTTAATTCAAGGAATAGCCCATAACAAGACCTAACAACCCAAAACAAATGACCCAGTAACATAGAAATGACCAATACATGAGCAATTAGGCCCCAACAGGCCCCCACTACTATTCATTGACTCGCTCTCAAGTCAATCAATTTCAAAACTATTTCCTCATGCAACTACTCTTTTGGAGCTTTCTTTTCACGTGTGCAACCTATGCTTCTCTCTTCTCTACTCTTGAACCACTTCATTATTCTCTAGGCATAGCCTTCTCAGTCGGCCATTGCCTCCAGAACCTCTTCTGTAGTGTGGCCTCCTCAATCTATCATAAGAAACTCATGGAGTAGATAAAAAAACTCAATACCAATGTCCAATCCTCTACCGTATATCTCCCTATGGTCATAAATCCATCTTATCGGAATTCCTTGGAGACTATCTTGGGAAACCACCAAGTTTGCTAGGAAATTGTTGTATATATAGAGATAAACCTTACCAACCTCCTATTGAAATGTGAACACCACACTCATCCTCACCAGAAGAATCTGCCCCTCTTTGGCTCTGACTTCAGGGCTCAAACTTCTGCAATAGACACATCTCATCTTACTGCTGATCATCGATCTCTTTCTTACCCATCATCATTATCATCGCATGATCTACTCTGGCACAACTAATGATATTTTACTAGGATGCTATCTCATAGCAGCGAGTCCTCATGCTCCAGCTCACCATGTATATCATCTACTACACTTTCCTATAGGATGTTCACCTATGGCATCCATAAATTGGATTCTCGTTTATGGTATCATTATATACTCGCCTATGGAATTTGCAAACTACACTCAACTATTATCTAACTACTGCGAATCCTATAAATTGGATGCTTGCCTATGGTATCCAGAAACTGCATCATCTAATCTAATATTCTATTGTTAACTCAGTTGCATAATGGTCATTATCCATACATTCGCACCACTCATCTGCAATTACATTGCTCATGTTCTATTTATCATCCTTATTCGCGACCTGCCAAAGCCAATCCGTCTACTAGAGATAGTGCAAGCATCATGGTGATCAAGATTAATAGTCATGCATAAATCCAAGCATCCCACTATCCATCAATAAATCCTACTAGTAAAATAATGTAACTATTGAGGTAGCAAGCCCAACGTCTACACACATGAAAGATGTTAATTTTTTATCTTTAATTCGGAAATGCAATAGTACATGAAATCAAATAACAATGATGCACATAAACAACCACATTCGACACATGAATATACCCTAGTGAATCCCTCTATGACTTGATGGAGAAAACCCCAACAAAACCTTCCTTAGTATATAGATAGATAGAAGAGAATGTCTTGTACAACAAGCACCCCCAATGCAATTGTAGAGCAAGAGAAAGATAAATAAGAGAGACTCATAATAATATATTGGAAAAAGAGAATCACATTTCCTTCAAGGAATAAGAGAATTCTCTTCACATTGAATTCCTCAATCCTGTATAACATATTTATATATTCTTCACATGCATCGGCTTCTATTTTTATCTTTTGACTTCAGGATGAACTCACCCTCCGTATGGATGCATCAATATTGCATGAATAAGTGTGCCCCACTTCTCATGCAGTACATTAACTCATTGAATTGACTCTTAGGATGAACTCACCCCTTAACTTAAATATTTCCCTCTTAGTTAGGTGGATAACTTAAGTGTCGTCATGCAATAGTTGTAACTCAAGTGTCGTCTTTTAGTTTAAAATAAGTGTCATCTTTTAGTTTAACATAAGTGTCATCATGCAATAACACTTAGTTAACTACATCTTCTTTGTTATCACTTAGTTAACTCTCTTAACTGATTCTTAATTGTTAACATCACTATAGTGATCAATTCAAGTTATTTTTTGATTTACTGAAGTCTTCACTGAAGTTTAACAATTAAAATTCTCTCTTAATTAATTAGTTTATGTGCAATTCAGATTCTCTCATATCATATCACATATTATCTTTACCTCTTGTCTTATCTGCATGGTCCACATGTGGTAGCTTAATTATCATATCAAATATACTAAAGAGATTTTCCCAATGATGTGATCATATTGTCATACTATCGTTCCAAGTGGTTATATGATAAAGTAATTCACTCTAGGGGTGGCCAATCTATCGGGGGGACTTAATAGCTCAACAATGGTTAGTAGTACATCACACACCATGCATGCTTTGACATGCAAAGCATCACCTCAACACATGAGGATCTGTCTTGACACTCAAGACCTTAGCCTTAACTAGCAAGATTGTACAACATCATCACTTTGACATACAAAACACTTGCCTCAACACGTGAAGCTTAACCATTATTGAGTCCAACTCAATATTCTTCTCCAAGTTTATCGAGTCCAACCCAGGCTCTGGTAAATCACTACCTCAACACACGAGGCTCAATCTTGACACATAAGATTGACGTGGAGAATGACTCATGATGATGTAACTTTAACACTCCCTCTCAGCGAGGGAGGCATTCTCTGCAATGTCAATCTTGTCTCAGAAGTACCTATACGTCGTCTCTAATAGAGGCTTAGTCAACATATCTACTATTTTCTCTCTAGTAGCAATGTACTGAATTCTTATGGAACCTCTCTGGACCAAGTCTCTAATGTAGTGATACTTCATCTCAATGTGTTTCTATTTGTCATGAAACACGATGTTTTCTAAGATATTTATGTAGCTCTAATTGTTAGAGCGAATGACAGCAGTCTCAAGCTTCTCACCGAACAACCCAACAAGTAGCTTCCTAAGCCACACAACTTCTTGGTAGGCGGTACTAGCTGCAATATACTCTGCTTCTGTAGAACTCTAGACTATGGATCCTTGCTTCCTGCTGGAACAAGTGATCATAGATGATCCCAAGCTAAAAAAAAATCCTATGTACTCTTTTAGTCCACAATACTTCCACCCCAATCGGAGGCAGAATATCCAAATAGAATCACTCCACCAATCGAAGCATATGTTAGCACTCATAATTTCTTCTTTGGTTGTGGAATGATAGTTCTAAGGTAACTATTTCAAATAAATCTTTAGAAGAAAAACTGACGTTTTCCTACTAGAGAGGGCTCTCTCAACAAATGAATACAATGGCTAGAAATATTTTAGAATAATTATATTTTAAAATTGAAAGAGGTTGAAACACATAGATACCATTGGGCATGGAGTCAAAATATGAATATTTAAGAAACAACAAGGTTTTAAACAATGAGTATTTTTGCAAAGGAAAGGCAGTTATCTTTTCACAGTCAAGTTCTTGTTTGGCAGGTGGTATTTGAGGAAGGAATGACAATCCATCAATATTAGGCATCGATCATAGATGAATCCAACATTGACTTTAGAGGAAAAATGTGAATAGGTTGATCCAATTAAACTAGAGAATAGTTACATGAGTTCTGATTTAAAACAAACTCTCATCAAAGCATGAAAGAAAACATAATGGAAAGGAAATCAATGGAATAACAAATCACATAAGAAGAGTAAAATTATAGACTTCAAATCAACAACACATGAATCTTTGCTCTTTTTATTTGTTCAACTCTGCTCAACCATCTTTATTAATGATGAAAAATATTGATACAAAAATGTTTATCTCTTTTGGGTTCCAACCCCTGTTACATTGCCAAAAAATGTTTTTTATATATTATAAAGCCTCTCGAGGCAAAACCTAATTATTTAATTACTAAAAATAGTAAACTTTAAACTACTTATTACATTCCATTTTTGTCAAAATTTGTATAATCTCAAAATTTCTCAAAATATGATATTTGATGTCTTCTATCGGCTGCAGCTGCTGACAAGGTTTCTTTCTCGAACACGAATATTTCAAGTGTGCAAGGTGTACTCCATTTTCCCATATCTTTCCATTGTATTCCATTGCTTTGTAGAAGGTATTTCATAACTAGTCATTTCCTTGACCATAAATTTCATCTCTATATGCTCTGCAATGGATATTAGAGGTATCTTTGCACCTATCATGGCCAACTGGTTCATAATTTCAAAATCATCTGAAATTTTTTGTAGTACAATCTTACATGTTAGGACATGAGTCATGTCTTCAAATTTTCATGGTTCATCCTGATGTCAAACAACAAGTTCTTATAATCATTATGGGAAATTAACCTATCATTTTCATCCCAAAAAGAGGGCAATCCTTTCTGAATTAGCTTTTCAAATGCTCTTTTGAAAGCTTCCACTTGTTTCTTCATTTTTTCTGCTTTAGCTTGAACATTCTCAATGTGAGAATGTTTCCCAAGGATTCTCCTAGCTATGTTTCCCAAGGATTCTCCTAGCTCAAGTTATAACTGTTACTCTGTTTTTAATATCCATTGCTTTCAGATCATCTTCTGTCAGAGTATTTAAAAATTTTATGGTATTCTATGTCATTTCTTTTAGCTTTTTATCCAATACTTCTCTCATTGTTGTACAACTTTGTATGCTATCATTTGCTATGGATTCCTTTGTCTTCATAAAATTTAAATAAGGTCTGAATTTTGCAGCTTAATTTATGATTGAATCCCAAATTAAATGTTTTTCACCTTGCAACAGAAGCTACACTGTCACTTGAGTTATCAATTTCTGATTTTTATCCATCATTTCTTTAGTTTTATTTTCCAATTCTTTTATTTCATCTTCCTTTTTCTGATTTTCTTCCTCTAGCCTCTGTTTTTCTTCTTTCAGTTCTTTGATATCCACTTCTTTCAAGCTAACTTGAGACATAGATTGGATTAGATATTCTGTACTTTCCTATTTGTTGCTCTGACCTGTTTTTTGCTTCTTTTGAACTACACCTGCCAATTTTATTTTTAAATCTTCAATTTGAGTCTTGCGACTCAATATGTCTTTTTTCCAATTCACCTATTTTTCTTCAAACTTAAGCAATTTAGCTTTATAGTCATCTAATTCCTGTGACAAGGATTCCTTTTCTTGTTCCAAAACAGTTAATTCAGATACTTGGATCAACTGAGTTGCTGGAATTTCAAGTTTTTTCTTAAGCAACTGAATAATATTCTCTTTCTCAATTAAAATCTTTTTGCTGGCCTCTCCTTTATTTGGCTCATCACTATTGTCCACTAGATCATTTTGCAACTTTTTGATCTGTTATTGATGGGCTTTATTCTCCGTTTTCTCCTGTTTCAACTGAATTTCTAGTTTGTTCACTGTATTTTGCAACTTTGCAATTTTCAGGGTGGATTTCATTAAATCCGTGTAAATCACCTCTCCAGTCTCCCTATGTAAGTGAATCTTATTAGAGAATGGTATCTTTTGTAAATTCAATTTCATCTCAGTGACCTTCTCATCTGATGATACAAGTAGAGTCAAGGTATTTTTTGCAGGATCTCCGCTAGTCATTAGAGTAATCTCTGAATCAATGACATTCCTGAATCTTAGAAACAATTTATGGATTTTTTTTGAAGCTGCTTGCTTGTCTTTTCCATACTTAACATATAGCTCAGCTCTTGACTGAAACTTATCAGTGTATAGGTATCAACTCAACTTAAAACTTATCTAGGGTAGAAGGATTTGACTGTGAACTTTCTGAATATTCTATATCAGATTCACATTGTAATATATTGGCCCTCCTTCAACCTCCTGATGATCAAACTCTTTGCTTTTGTTTTGTTTCCTCCTCTGAGAAATGATATGACATGGGTCATAATTTACAGCAAAATCCTTCTTAAAATTCAATATTTCCAATTTTGTTTCCACAAAGGAAAGATCATGCCTTTTTTTGATGATGAAAGGACCAATTTTTAAAGGAAACTTTATACCCGAGGCTTTTTTGAAGGCCAAAAAATGGTCATTTTCAATTGTTAACTTATGTCTGATAAACTCTAAAGCAAAAATTCTCAAATTCAAAAAGGCTGGTAGAGCGTATGGCTCTTTAACAAACCCATAAATCCTAATTATTGTATGTTGTTTAAGCAAAAACCAATCTCCAACTGCTTTCTCTGGGCTCAACTGCATCAGGGTCTTCATCTCTGGAAGCACTCTTAGCAAATTTTCTTCAAAAATCAATCTATACACTTATGATAAAATGAGGTTCATAAAATTGAACATGTTGTTTTCCACTATGGCTGAAAATACTGTTAATGGGAAGTGTAAATTTTCTTCACTTGAAACTAGGAGAATTTTCATCAGGTACGTATGGAATCTGAAATGTCTAGCATTGTGGAAATTCACTAGCTGAGAGTGAATACTCTCAACCATAATTTCATCAAATTTAAGGCATGGAACTTGACTGTACTCTATCCCTGGTTTACCAAAACTCAGTCTGAAAAGTAAACTTAACTGCACCTCTCTGACCATTGAATCATTATCAAGCCCTAACAACTAAGAAATTAGTGACAAAACTAACTGTGAATTTTCATCAAAGAAATTGATGTCTAGTGGGTAGGGGGTATTGTCATTTGCAAGGTCAGGTTTCAGACAGCTGGTCATGAAGGCCTCATTGATTTTAGGAGACGATTGTCTATATTGGATAACTAAGGTTTCTTCAGCGAAATATTCTTAGTCACGGGAGAAGGACAGGGGCACCTCTAAGGATTTCCTAATAGTTGACGAACTAACAGGGAAAAGGATTTTTGTTCTAGACGAATTCATAATCACCATTTCATTGGAGAATAATTCATTTCCCACCATGAAACAAAATTTGGAAACCCTAAAGTCTATTCTAGGAAGAAATGGATTAAATTGGACTTAAAAACACTGTGCACATCTAAATTTTGTTTGTGCAAACCCTCAAACCTGCTTTTGATTTCTGAAACTTGAAGTTTAATCATTACAGGGTCGTAAATATCACTATCTTTGTCTTCTAGGGTTTCTTTTATTCTCACATTTTTGACATTCTGAGGGACTGTTTCACCGTAGTCTTCCATTATATATAAAATTCTAACTGCTTGCACGAGTTTTGAAGGGCCTACCTGACACTGATAAGTCAAAAAAGATATGCTTTGTCACCTTCCTACTGCACGCATACGTCCCAATCAGCTGACATCGAAAAGAAAAATGTCAACTCCTTCACATGCTTTTGGATTTTATACATCCCGAAGGTGGTTTCTCAACGCGGAAGAGTGGTTTTCCTTACCGCCTTCTTGGATTGCGAAATGATATGATGCTGGCACATGGAGAGAGGTATGGTATTTCGCAACCGCTGTGAGTTTCATTTCATCGTGCATGTTTGGGGCGTGAAATGGATGTAGGCCGTTGATCTACCTTCCGCCCAATCAAACGACCATCGATTCTGTCTCCTCTTTAATGTCGCCTTATTTGACTTTTCGATGAACTTCACATTTTCTATTCACCTTGCTTCTTCTCCAGCGAAAATCCATTTCCTCCACGGATCTATTTCTATTGCAATATTGACCGTCGATATCATCATACAATTTCTCAGGCCATGTTGTCCACCTATTATCCCCTTTCAACCTTTAGCAAAGGTCATGTGGTACCTTAGTTTAGGACTAGGCGCTTTCAACCTAATGCTTTGAGTTATATCAAAAATTTTATATTGGTCATATTTCATTCCAATTTTGAAAAAGAAATAATGTGCCAACAACTGGCTCCAACTGGGGATGTTACCCTCCCAGTGAGGTAGCAAAGAACCTTGTAGACCAGTGTCTCACTTCTTTTGTTTCATCTCAACCCTTTTATATATACAAAAACCTTTAAAAAAATCAGTAACATATATACAATTTATGTACATAATCAACTTTTCTTCTCCTTGCTTAAGAAAGATAGTGTTTAAGGAACCTTCCATTCACTGGGATTCCTCTAACAAAATCTCCATTTTGATCCTGTAGAATGAAAGGATTATCTCCCTGGTAAGCAGTAATTATGTAAGGTCCCTTCCATATATGTTCAAATTTGCTATTTGTCTTCATTCCTAGCATCCCATTTCAAAACTAAATCATCAATCTAGAAATTTCTTTCTTTGATCTTTCTATCAAATATCTTTTTCATTTTGTCTTGATGTATTTGAGTTCTGCTATATGCTTTTTCTCACATCTAATGCAATTCTATCATCTGATTCAACCTTCTCTGCATATGATTTGGCTCTTATGCAACCTCCTGTAGCAACTTCATAACTAGCAGAATCAATGAAACTAGAAAAAATACTTCTGTTCCATAAACCAATTGAAATAGTGATGTGCCAATAGCTCTTTTTATGGTGATCCTATCTACCCATAATGCATATTTGAGTTTGGTGTGCCATGCCTTTTTGTTTTCTTCCAACAACTTCTTTATAATTCTTACCAAACTTTTATTTGAGGATTCTGCCAATTTCCATTACCCTAGGGATAATATGCAGTTGAATGATTTAAATGGATATGATACTTCTGACATAAATTAATCATCTTTTTTTATCTAAAATTCTATGCATTATCTGTTACTATTCTCCTAGGACATCCAAACCTTGAAAGAATATTTTCTTCCAAAAAATTAATGATCACTGTATCTGTGGCATTTCTAGTTGGTATGGCTTCAATCCATTTAGTGAAATAGTTTGTTGCAGTTAAAATTTGGATTAATTTCTCCAATAAAGGCCAATCCCCATTGCTAAAAGGGTGCTTCTACTAAAATTGGCTTGAAAGGTAATGGCAAAATCTTCCTTTTTCCATAAAAAAATTGACATTCATGACAAATTGAAATTTCTTTGTACACATCAGAATAAATAATGGGCCAATAAAAAAATGCTCTAAGGATTTTTTTCACAGTCACTTTCCAAGAATGGTTTCCTCCACACACTCCTTTGTGAAACTCTTTCATAACCTGCTGTGCTTCATTTTCCAACAAACAATTTAACAAAATTCCCCTTGGATCCTTCCAATATAGATATTCATTCAAGATGCAAAATTTTGTTGCCTTTAATTTTATAGACCTTGATCTAGTCTTGCTTAATTCAGGAGGTGCCTATAGATTTTGTAAAACATAAACAATATCATAGTACCAGGGAGATAAGGAGAAATATTTAACCACTGGGAGGTCTGGAACTGTTTCAATTGAGAGATTAGAAATGGAATTCATATCTAAATAATCATATTTTGTTTCAGTCATCGGCTTTTCCAAACCTTGTCCTTTAATCAGCTTTGTAGGTTTGATCTCCATATCATATTCCAACAATATTGCAATCCATTTGGATCTCTTTCCTTCAGGGTCAGGTTGAGTAAGAATATCTTTAACAACAGTAGTTGGAACATAGGAAATCACATGTGAATGTAAAATGTAGACTCTGAAATCCTTTAAAGATTTGATTAGTGCATAGGCTCGTTTCTCCATTATATCATACTTCAATTCCCCATCTCTCAAAATCTTACTCAAGAAAGCAATTGGTTGTTCCATATTCTCTTGATTTTTCTACAATAAAACTCCAGCTATGGTATGTTGTGAGGAAAAAGAAAATATAATGAATAATTTTGAAAAATATGGACTAATTAGGACATGAGCTTCTGTGAGATCTTTTTTAATGTATGTAAAAGATTTTTTAGCTTCTATAGTCCACTTTATATCATTATTTTTCTTTAACATGTTTGTACTGTTCCTCAAAATTTCTGCAAAGCTAGGAACAAACCTTCTCAGAAAATTTACTCTCCCAATGAAAGATTGGATTTCCTTTTTACTTCTTGGGATCCCAATTTTTTGAATGGCCACCACCCTTTCAAGATCAATTTTAATTCCATCTTTTGATATAATATGTCTCAATAATTTCCCTTCTTTCATGGCAGAATTAGACTTTTTGGGATTTAGAGATATACCAAATTTTCTACATTCCAAAAATACCTTTTCCAAATGTTTCAATTGATTTGCATCTGACTTTGAATAGACTGTTATATCATCCATATATACTACTACAAATTTTTCCTTCTCTTCAGCAAATGCAATATCCACGGCTCTGTGAAATGTAGCTCTTGCATTCATCAATCCAAATGGCATTTTTGCATACACAAAAGTTCCCCACGGCGTTGTGAAAGATGTTTTTTCATGATCCTCTGGAATAAATTTGATATGATTATATCCTGAAAAACCATCCAACATAGAAATCCTTTCTGCCCCAACAACCTTCTGCAAAATGTGGTCCATCTTAGGTAAAGGATAATTATCTTTTAAAGATACCTTGTTTAGATTTCTGAAATCTACACAATGTCTTATTTCTCCATTCTTTTTTCTTACAGGAACTAGATTTGCTACCCATCTTGAAAATATCAAAATTAGAATGATTTTAGCATCAAACAACTTTTTAACTTCTTTCTCAATTACTGGAAGCGGCAAGGGATTTATTCTTCTGAATTTTTGTTTGAAAGGTTTTTCATTTGGCTTGATGGGAATTGTATGCTGAATTATGGAAGTGTCATATTCTTTCAAATATTCATATCTCCATGCAAATACATCTGAAAATTCCTTCATTAACTCAATATACCTTTTTTCTTCTTTTAGTGGCAAATTTTTCAAGATTTTCACTATTTTGGATTTCTCCTCTATCCCAGTATTGCACTCTTTAATTTCACCTTCCTAGGGTTCCACTTTTGGATTTTTAGCTACACCATTCCTGTCAAATAGACTCTCCAAAGGTATAATCCCTTTTGGAATAACATTTTTTTTAGCTGAATAACTTCTTTTCCTCTAATTTCCCCTTTGAACTTTTCTTGTTCCTCTGAAAATTATTCATTGTTAATGGTTTGCTCCATACTCTGATCTTCATTATCAATGGATGTATTAGAAAATTCATCTGTCATTTCTAAAAATATCTTAATCTGCAAATCATTTTAAAAAACTTGCCAATATTTTGAATTATCAAGAATGGAAGGCCTATTTGTAACTTCGATTTCATATTTCTTGTTTGAAAAAGTGGGAACCTTAAAAGCACCGGCAATAGTATCCAAAGAATCTGCTATTGAGTTTTTAATTATGGTTATTACTACCATTTTATGTTCATCAAAGAAGTTTCCAAACAAATCAAAAACCTCATTTCTATAAGCCCTCATCCTTGGATGTTTTGTTTGGTAACTGCCATTCACCCGATTGATCACCAATTTAGAGTCTCCAAACACATCAATCCTCTTTGATTTCAAATATTTTAATACGTAAAGCTCCAAGATCAAAGCTTCATATTTTGCAAGATTATTTGTGCATTCAAAGGTCAATTTAAAAGAATAAACCAAGAATTCATGATCTGGAGACATTATCCATACACATGTGCCAACACCTTCCCTACTTATTGATCCATCAAAATGCATAGTCCAAACTCCTTCTGCTCTTTGTTTTTGTTTAAGTATGTCCTTCTCTACGATCAAATCATTGTCTTCTTTCTCTTTGTCAGAATCTGTTTCCTCCTCAAAATGGAAATCATTATAAAAAATTGAATACCCCAAATCAGTATCTACCGCATAAATACAATGATTATCTGGTTCATCTTTACTTCGCACCAAATATGAAAGTCTTTTTTCTCTATATAACTTCCTCTATTCACGAAATAGTGGGATTGTATCAAAATACATGTCCATATGCAAAGTTCCTTTTAGTTTCGAAGCCCAATCTCTAGATAACAACATACCAAATTTCAGAGGGATATCTGCAACTACTACATCCATGATAATGCTTTTAGCTAGAATTTTAGCAAGGGTGACCACCAAATCTTTAATCAAACCCAAACACCTGACTTTTCTTGAATCAAACGAGAATAAATACTTGTAAGGTCTCGTGATCTCCAAACCCAAACTATCCACCACAGCCTTTGGCATTAGGTTATGTGAAGCTCCTGAATCAAGCATTACATTATGGAGTATCATATCATGAACGTTCAAACTTACATAGAAAGGAGGAACATCTTCTGAACTACCATATTCTACTTTGGGACCAAATAGAATAGTCGGAGCATCATCATTTAGTTCTAATGTATCTGGTTCCATTTGTTCTTCATTTCTAACAATTTTAGCAATTTGTTCTTTGTATTCACCATTTTTCAGTAACTCATTGAAAGTAACGGAAATTCTAATCTTTGAAATCTCACTCTGTAAATTAAAGGAGGAAAGCATTTTTTCATTTTCTTTTATCAGATCTCTTTTAATTTCTGGCATTTTTTTTACTATATATTCCTTTTGTTTTTCTTTCTTATGATGATTGGTTGAAGGCTTATCAATAGGACTTTGTCCTTTATTGACAACTACATCCCTACTTCTAAGGCTAATTTTTCTTTGAAGATCATTTACAGCATTTTGATAACCGATTTGATACTGTTACGTTTCTAATTCAAAATCATTACACTCCCCTTCTTGAGAAAACATGTCATGTTCCACTTTAGTCAAATAAATATCAGAATTGTGGTTATCAAAGTGGTATATTTCACTTTCCAACTGTCTAGTTTCTTCCTCCTCATCAACAAAATTTTCGAGAAATGGGGGTCTCACTTGCTGATCTTCTGCATTTCTTTGATCTCTTTGATCTCTCTGGTCTCTCTGTCTTATCTGTGGAGGAATTTGTCTTCTGAAATTTGGATTTCTAATTTGTGGCTCTTGTTGCTCCTTATTTTGAGGTTTGTTTTCCAAAGCTAATTTGTGTAGGAGTCTTTCCATATTCTTCATCATAATATCGAACTTAACATCAGCATAAGAAGAAGTTTAAGCCTGGTTTTTTTCTCTAATTTTTCTTCTATCTGTTTCTGTTTTCAGTTTCATTTTTCCAGATGCCATCAAATTCACCTCTACTTCTACTACATGTTTCAACATATCTGGTAAAGTGCAGGTTTACTTTCTTTCCCTTAGCATACAAGAAAAATCACCATCAAAAGCATCTGCATAATGTAACTTGGAAGCCCCTACTGGAGGATCTACATCAGTAGGGATTGAATTATAGACCCTCATAAACCACCCAGAAAATTCTTGAACAGATTAAAAATTCCCTTTTTTCAAATTATTATACTATGTTAAAATTTGTAAAGGGTTCTTTTTATCTTCCCATCTTTCAAGCAAACGATTTACAAACTCATCATATGAAGGGATAGATCTTGCAGCAAGAGTTCTAAACCATTTTTTAACTTCTCCAAATAAACTTTGAGCCAACAATCTCATTTTTGCATCATCATAATCTACTTCTTCAAGATCAATGAAGTCATTAAACCTATCAATATGTTGTTGTGCTGTATAATTTCCTTCTCCATCAAACATTGTAATTATTTGAGAATAATTATGAGGAAGATCATGTAAAACAATAGGTAAAGAAAGTGGGGCAAATCTAGAATCCATGACTATAGGGGGGTTCTAAATAATATTATGAGTTTGTGGTGGTGGATTCTGAATTTTTTGTCCCTTTAACTCGAATTTTCCAAATTTTTGTAAATCTTCCCAAACAAAATGTAGTGGGTATGACTGGAATTTATTTTGATCAATAATTGATTCTTTTAAGTCTGATTGAAACTTAGATCTAAATAAAGACTGTTCAAATTTTTCACTTAAACCAATGTCTTCAATATTCAATAATTCTTCTTGGAAAGAAGGAAACAAATTTTCAAATTGAGAAGTGCCTTCTTGATCTTTTCCTCTATTCTTTCTCAGAAGCTTTTCAGGAATTTCTTGATCTTTTCCTTCTAAAATTGAAATTTTCAAACTGAAGTCGGTAGGGAAAAAAACAACCAATAGCAGATATCAAAATTCTTTGCCCATAGAAATATGATCTAAAATATTCTTCTTCCCAGGGAAAATATAAACCTACGCTCCCCGGAAACGACACCAAAATGTTAGCACTTGGAATTTCTCCTTTGGTTGTGGAAGGATAGTTCTAAGGTAACTGTTTCAAACCAATCTTTAGGAGGGAAACTGACTTTTTCCTACCAGATAGAGCTCTCTCAACAAATGAATACAATGGCTAGAAATATTTTAGAATAATTATATTTTAAAATTGTAAGAGGTTGAAACACATAGATACCATTGGGCATGGAGTCAAAATCTGAATATTTAAGAAACAACATGGTTCTAAACAATGAGTAGTTTTGCAAAGGCAAGGTAGTTATCTTTTCACAGTCAAGTTCCCGTTTGGCAGGTGGTATTTGCAGAAGGAATGACAATCCATCAATATTATGCATCGATCATAGATTAATCCAACATTGACTTTAGAGGAAAAATGTGAATACTTTGATCCAATTAAACTAGAACATAGTTACATGAATTCTGATTTAAAACAAACTCTCATCAAAGCATGAAAGAAAACATAATGGAAAGGCAATCACTGGAATACAAAATCACATAAGAAGAGGAAAATTATAGATTGCAAATCAACAACACAGGAATCTTTGCTCTTTTTATTTGTTCAACTCTGCTCATCCATCTTTATTAACACTGAAAAATATTGATACAAAAACAGTTATCTCTTTTGGGTTCCAACCCCTGTTACATTGCCAAAAATTGTCTTCTATATTGGAAAGCCTCTCGAGGAAAAACCTAACTATTTCATTACTAAAAATAGTAAACTTTAAACCACTTATTACATTCCATTTTTGTCAAAATTTGTATAATCTAAAAATATGATATTTGATGTCTTCTGTTGGCTACAGTTGCTGAAAAGGATTCTTTCTCGAATAGGAATATTTCAAGTGTGCAAGCTGTACTTCATTTTCCCGTATCTTTCCACTATATTCCATTGCTCTCTAGAAGGTATTTCATAACTATTCATTTCCTTTACCATAACTTTCATCTCTATATGCTCTGCAATGAATATTGGAGGTATCTTTTCACCTATCATGGCCAATTGGTTCGGAATTTCAAACTTGTCTAAAAGTTTTTCAAGTACAATCTTCCTTGTTAGGAAATGCATCATATCTTCAAATTTTTCATGGTTCATCTTGATGTCAAACAACAAGTTCTTATAATCATTTTGGGAAATTAACCTATCATTTTCATCCCAAAAAGAGGGCAATCCTTTATGAATTAGCTTTTCAAATGCTCTTTTGAAAGCTTCCACTTGTTTCTTCATTTGTTCTGCTTTATCTTGAACATTCTCAATGTGAGAATGTTTCCCAAGGATTCTCCTAGCCCAAGTTATAACTGCTACTCTGTTTCTAGTAGCCATTTCTTTTAGACCATCTTTTATCAGAGTATTTAAAATTTTTATGGTATTCTAGGCTGTTTCTTTCGGCTTTTTATCTAAGACTTCTCTCATTGTTGTAGATATTTGTATGCTATCATATGCTATGGTTTCCTTTGTCTTCATAAAATTTAAATAAGGTCTGAATTTTGCAGCTTCATTTATGATCGAATCCCAAATCAAATGTTTTTCACCTTGCAACAGAAGCTACACTGTCACTTGAGTTATCAATTTCTGATTTTTATCTATTAGTTCTTTATTTTTATTTTCCAATTCTTTTATGTCATCTTCCTTTTTCTGATTTTCTTCCTATAGCCTCTATTTTTCTTCTTTCAGTTCTTTGATCTCCACTTCTTTCAAGCTAACTTGAGACATAGCTTGGATTAGATCTTATGTACTTTCTTCTTTGCTACATTGACATGTTCCTTGCTTCTCTTGAACTACACCTGCCAATTTTATTTTTAAATCTTCAATTTGAGTCTTGAGACTCAATTTGTATTTTTCCCACTTCACCTCTTTTTATTCAAGCTTAAGCAATTTAGATTTACGGTCATCTAATTCCCATGACAGGGATTCCTTTTCTTTTTCCAAAAAAGTTAATTGAGATGCTTGGATCAACTGAGTTGTTGGAATTTTAAGTTTTTTCTTAAGCAACTGAATAGTGTTCTCTTTCTCAATTAAAATATTTTGATGGCCTCTCCTTTATTTGGCCCATCACTATTCTCCACTAGATCATTTTGCAACTTTTTGATTTGTTGTTGATGAGCTTTATTCTTCGTTTTATCCTGTTTCAACTGGATTTCTAGTCTATTCACTATATTTTGCAAGCTTAAAATTTTCAGGGTGGATTTCATTAAATCCATGTAAATCACCTCTCCACTCTGCCTATGTAAGTGAATGTTATCAGGTACTAGTACCTTTTGTAAATTCAATTTCATCTCTGTGACCTTCTCATCCGATGATACAACCAGATTCAAGGTATTTTTTGCAGGATCCCTGCTAGTCATTAGAGTAATCTCTGAATCAATGACATTCCTGACTCTCACAAACAATTTATGGATTTTTTTTGAAGTTTCTTTCTTGTCTTGTCCATACTTAACATATATCTCAGCTCTTGACTAAAACTTATCAGTGTCTTCTGCAGCTTTTGCTTCATCAAATTTGTACTCATACATTTGAACCTATGGGCCTTGATATTTCTCTTTCTTTTTTCCTTTTCCAATGTCTAATACAATCATTTCATGATGCTGACTTAATTTTAGTCTTTTAGCTTCTCTTTCTTCCTCTAGCTGTATATTAGTACTTTCATGAAAACTCCTTTTTCTTGTTGTTTCAATCTTACCTGGGGTAGGTATCAAATCAACTGAAAACTTATCCAAGGTAGAAGGATTTGACTATGAGCTTTTTGAAACTTTTGTATTAGATTCATATTGTAATAGATTGGCCCTCCTTGCTAGTCCTTCAATCTCCTGATGATCAAATGCTTTACTTTTTGTTCCTTTGCCTCCTCTGGGAAATGATATGATAGGGGTCATAATTTATAGCAAATTCCTTCTTAAAATTCAATATTTCCAATTGTTTTTCCACAAAGGATATAACAATCATGTTCTTGATGATGAAAGGACATATTTTTAAAGAAAAATTTATATCTAAGGCTTTTTTGAATGCCAAAAAATGGTCATTTTCAACTATTAACTTCTGTCTGATAAACTCTAAAGCAAAAATCCTCAAAGTCAAAAAGGCTGGTAGAACGTATGGCTCCTTAACAAACCCATAAATCTTGATTACTGTATGTTGTTTAAGCAAAAAACAATCTCCAACTGCTTTCTCTGGGCTCAACTGCATCAGGTTCTTCATATCTTGTAGCACTCTTAGCAAAATTTCTTCAAAAATCAATCTATACACTTCTGATAAATGAGGTTCATAAAATTGAACATGTTGTTTTCCATTGTGGCTGGAAATACTATTGATGGGAAGTGTAAATTTTCTTCACTTGAAACTAGGAGCATTTTTAGTAGGTGCGTCTGGAATCTGAAATGTCTAGAAGTGTGGAAATTCACTAGCTGAGAGTGAATACTCTCAACTAGGAATTCATCAAATTTAAGGCATGGAACTTGATTGTACTATATCCCTAGTTTACCAAAACTTGGTTTGAAAAGTAAACTTAATTGAACCTCTATGACCATTGAATCATTATCAAGCCCTAAAAACTGGGAAATTAGTGACAAAACTAACTGTGAATTTTCATCAAAGAAATTGATGTGTATTGGGTAGGGGTATTGTCAATTGCAAGGTCATGTTTCAAAACGTTGGTCATGAAGGCCTGTTTGATTTCAAGAGGCGACTGTCTATATTAGATGACTAAGGTTTCTTTGGTGAAATATTCTTGGTCATGGGAGAAGGACAGGGACACCTCTAAGGATTTCCTAACAGTTTACGAACTAACAGGGAAAAGGATTTTTGTTCTAGATGAATTCATACTCACCATTTCATTCTGAGAATAATTCATTGTGCACCATGAAACAAAATTTGAAAACCCTAAAGTCTGTTCTGGGCAGAAATGGATTAAATTGCACTTAAAAACACTATGCACATCTAAATTTTGTTTGTGCAAACCCTCCAACCTGCTTTTGATTTCTGAAACTGGAAGCTTAATCATTTCAGGGTTGTAAATATCATTGTCTTTATCTTCTAGGGTTTCTTCTATTCTCACATTTTCGACATTCTAAGGGACTGTTTCACCATAGTATTCCATTATATATGAAATTCTAACTGCCTGCATGAGTTTTGAAGGGCCTACCTGGCTCTGGAAAGTCGAAAAAGATATTCTATGTCTCCCTCCTACTGCACACACACGTCCCAATAAGCCGAAGTCAAAAAGGACAAATTTCAATGCCTTCACGTGCTTTTGGATTTTATACATCCCAAAGGTGGTTTCAAAACACGAAAGAGTGGTTTTCCTTACCGTCTTCTCGGATTGCGAAATGATACGATGCTGACATGTGGAGGGAGGTATGGTATTTCGCAACCACCGCGAGTTTCCTTTCATCATGCATGTTTGGGGCGCAAAATGTATGTAGGACATTGATCTACCTGATGCTCGATCAAACAACTGTCGATTCTGTCTCCTCTTTAATGTCGCCTTATTTGACTTTTCGATGGACTTAACTTTCGCTATTCACCTTGCTTCTTCTCAAGCAAAACTCCATTTACACCACCGATCTTTTCCTACTGCAATCTTGACCGTCGATCTCATCATACAATTTCTTAGGCCATGTTGTCAACCTATTAGCCCCTTTCAACCTTTAGCCAAGGTCATGTGGTACCTTCTTGTAGGACTAGGCGCTTTCAACCTAATGCTTTGAGTTATATCAAAATTTTTATACTAGTTATATTTCATTCCAATTTTGAAAAAGAAATAATGTGCCAACAACATATATGAGTCCATAAGCAATAGTACCTCGAAGGTATCTAAGGACATGCTTGGAAGCAACCCAATGTCTATGTCTTTAATCATACATGTACTAACTCAAGTTACTCTCTGCATAACATATGTCTGGTCTACTATGTATCAAATACATCAAGGAACCAATGACCTGTTTATACATGGTAGGATCCAATCGATCTGATCTGGAATCTAACTCATGTAGATTCTTTAGATTAGAAATCATAGGATTAGACATGGACTTATAGTCCATCATACCAAATATCTGCAATACATCAACTGTGTACTTTCCTTGAGAAAGAAAGGTCTCATCTTTCCTTTTCCAAACATCTAGACCAAGAAAATAGTGCATAAGACCCAAGTATTTCATTTCGAACTCATAAGTGAGCTCCCTCTTGCATCGAGTTATATATTTCTCCTCTCCAATAAGGAACAAGTCATCAAAATAGAGAACCAAGATCAATGGTTGGTTCTTCACACACTTGAAGTACAGGTTGGGGTCATCTTTGATTTTGGAGAAGCCCAAGCATAGAATATAGATGTCAATTGTTGAATACCAATCCCTCGGGGTCTGCTTTATCCCACACAAGTCTTTCTTAAGTTTTCATACATGGGAATCCGTCCCATGAATTACAAACCCCTCAGGTTGTTGTATGTAAACCTCTTCCTCACCCTCTCCATCGAGGAAGGTAGTCTTCACATCCATCTAGTTAAGTTTCCAACCCAAAACCGAAGCAAGAGAAATTGCGGTTCAGATAGTAGTGTTCCTGGCCACATGAGCGAATGTATCATCATAGTCTATCCCTTGTTTTTGTGAGAAACCACGGGCCACACATTTTTCTTTATTCTTTTCAATACTTCCATCAGCTACATGCTTTATTTTATAAATCCACTTGGAAGTTACATGGACTTCCTATCAGGTTTAGGAACAACTTCCCAAACATCATTCATCATGATAGATTTGCATTCTTCTACTCTAGTGTTATCAGTGAAATTAGCACTTCTCCGTCCGTGATCGACACATCGCCTTGTCGATCACACAAAAAGACACTATGGATGGAAGAGCTTACTTAACCTTGGATGATTTGGAGCTAAATCCTTACTCCTTCAGCTTAAAAACTTATTTTTTCTTACACCTTCACCATAAAGCTGTGATTCCTATACTTGACACATTGCGAGTCACTCGCGGGTCTCCATATTGACAACCTGCAGGTGTCAATTAAAATATGCACTCGTGAGTTGCGGAGCTCACATGCTGCGAGTCACTCGCAAGTAGC
Source organism: Larix kaempferi (assembly GCA_027924585.1). Lineage (NCBI taxonomy): Eukaryota > Viridiplantae > Streptophyta > Pinopsida > Pinales > Pinaceae > Larix > Larix kaempferi. Next base: position 26,837,398 of record BSBM01000910.1, read on the forward strand.
TAGATTTTATAGTCGTGGGTGTCTTAAGGAAAGTTTGAAAATATATATTAAGAACATGAATTGAGATTAGTTGAGTCAGGTATTCCAACTTCCCCAACTTCCCAGTTCAACTTCCTTTCGAAACAAAACCTCCTTTCCTTACCATAAATGCAAGAGGAGGCCATGAGAAAGGGATCAATTGGGGAGAGATATTGTTATGTTGAGGAAATTCCAAGTCAAGAGAGAGGAGCAGGAGCCTAGGGCCTGGTTACAAAGGTGCTTGATGAAGAGTCAGGTATAACATTTGTACTTACTGCATTCTTTTGATAATAAAAGATTGAGATACTCTTCCTTTCCCAATAAAGTGTTAATATCTATTGTGTTTTGATTATAATTTGATGTTATTGCATTCATTAATATAAATATTTATTTATAGTCAAACTAATTTGAGGAAGGTCTGTGTGTTTTACAGGTTTGTTGCGGTGAAGATTGAGAGAAAATCTTGGACCGACCATCATAAACAAGGTACATTTTCTCTAAACCTTGATCTTATTTACTTACAATAATGTATGCACAACCCTATATATCTATCTGTCAACCCCTTGGATGTTGGTAGTATCTATCCCCTACTATAAGATAAATTCCCTAACAACAGAACTGATGACTCCGCTGGGGACTCCTTCTTGTTTTTCTGCATTGGGGATCTTTGGTTTCTTCAGTTTCATAACTTTTCCAGTCTCTTTTGAGGTCTTTAGGGTTTCTTTTTAGACCCCTTTGTGTTGGCTTAGTCCAGTCTGGTTTGCAAAGTTTCTTTTTTTCTTTTATCAATACCTACCCGCGTGTTTCCTGTAGATACATGCACGCACTTTCTATTGTACCCACGAGTTGCAGACTCTGCTACCCGCACACATTCAGTTGCACCCGCGAGTTATCTGTTTATACAATCGCGAGTTTGCTTTAAAAGATATGAACTTTTGATTTAGGGTTTGATCTTGGGTTTTTGGTCTGATTTTAAATTTTGCTTTGCTTTTTGGCACTTGCTAGACATTCTTGTCTCTCTTCTGGGTCTATTCATAGCCTTTTTAGAGGCCCTCTGATGTTCTTGGTTTGATTCAGTTTCTTTTGGTTTCCATTCTTTCTTTTTTAAGGTTTTTGAAGTCCACCCGCCACACATTAGTATATATAGTCATGTACATTTTTCCCTAGCCGCGAGTTGCTTGTATATGTACTCGTGGGTTCACCGTGAGTTGTTGCATATAACAGTCACGAGTATTTCCTAAGTTTTTCCCTTTTTCATTAGGGTTTGACTTCAGTGGATTTTTTTCTATGTTTTTCAAAGTCCTTATCATTTTGGATACCTCTTGGACATAGTTCAATATGCTTTGAATCTGTTTTGAACCTATTTGATAATTTCTCTTTGAGTCACTATGTTTGTACAGTTTCCCTAGATTGCTATCCCACCTTCTGTTTGGAGGATACTTCTTTCTTTTGTTTTTTGATGTTCAGGAACAATCTGGTTTCTGCACAAAGATCCTTTCGCATTTCCATCTTACGCTTCAGTTTTTTCTTTTTGGCATATTGTTCCAAAATTTTAGTTACTTCTGTGAAGCAAATTTTTGGGTTAAGTCTTTGTCGATATTGCTATAGGTCTATTTGTTTTAACTCTTGGGACATCTTTCTTTAATCATGCAGATTGATAAGTCTTGTTAGTTCATTATTTTCATTTGCATTTCTTTCATATCTAGAGAAAAGATCAAATTTGAAAAACAAAAGAACTTCTTTTACCCGATTTGTCATTTTATTTTTCGAAGTAGGGAAGTTGCATTGATATTAAATTTGAAAAAAAAGAAAAAGAAAAAAAAAGAAACTTCTTATGCTTAGATTTTCTTAGATTTTGCGTTTTGAAAGAACAAATGAAAATAAAAAATTGTGAAGTTACATTTTTTATATGCACTTTGTTTACAGTTGTAACCATGCCACACACTACGCTACACTTTGAGTAAGTAACAACCCATAAAAATAAATTAATTTAAAATTTATTAGTAACATTTATTTTTTAAGATTACACGACATTGACTAGATTAGGCTAGGATTTCGGAATAGATCACACTTAAAATTTCTGAAATCGTTTAAATCCTCAAATTGTAGTACATACTATCTTCTAGTAAATCCATTCTTGTGGTTGTGTCCCAGGAAGCTCCACTTAAACTGGAGTTAAGCACGAGGTCGTGTGAGACTGGAATTGTTAAGGATACCTCCCCACTTTCCTCTCGAGCATACACCAGGGTTGATTCGCGTACGGGGGTCCATTAGTGCCTTGTGCATTCTTGGATTTCGAGCTTAGCTATCGTGCCCATGCATTTTGGTTGGACCTGCAACTGTCCCCCCAGGCATTTTCTGCATTTTTGGTATCCTTAGACTATTGACTTTAAGGATCTACAAAGGTATAGTGTAAAGCTATTTCCACTATACCTAGGACAGACACGGAAGGTAACCCTTTACAGCAATCCGGGAGGGCGGTTTGGTGATTCAAACACTTGTACCCATAGGATCTGTGTTGGACGCCGTGTAACTGACCTTCGATATTCTACTAGTTTGTTCTGGACCCTCATCATCCCACACTGACTCTCAAGAGTATTATCTTCATTTTTCTGCTCTTGATTATTGTATGACATTTTTAGTGGTATGTTGTTTGCTCCTTAGTTGTTGGTGGCCACTAGGTTTCTACATTTATTTTTTATAATTGTGGAGGACCAACCTCTTCGTAGGTCACAAAGGTTGAAAAACCTTCCCCCACACACAGTGGAGCCTCCACCGCCACCTCAATGCCGAAGGACTGATTCTCATGGTTCATACGAACTTATGGGCACAACGGAACCACCCAGAGAACCACACCTCATAACTTAGGATCAACAGGTTCATAATACTGTTGAGTTTGAAGACATAACCACTCAAGATTTTAACACACCCTTCAACCCTCCTTTGACAGGACCTAACGGACATTTACTCAAAAGTGTAGTTTCTCTAAGTCAATCGGATCTTAGTTCATATTGGTTTACACCTGGATTCTTCATGGCTAACACATGGGACGAGTCAGGAGCTCCTCATACTCCTACTTCAGCCATTGTATCGATAGGTTTCTCTCCTTCATTCACACACACATCAGTACCTAGCTCTTTGTAGGATACCTCTGCTTCGAGCCCCTCGTTCAGCTTCAATGCTGGTTCTTTGAGAATGTCAGGCTCTTAAGCTTCGACATCAGCTATTCCTTTTGGTTCCACCGTTGGATCATCCAATATACCTTATTTAGGGATACCTTCAATACCGTTTACATCATCTCCCTTTATGCAATAGTCTCAGGGTAATCCGCAGTCTACTCCATTCAGTCATGGTTTTCCTTGGTTTGGAGGACATATAGCTCCTTTAGCACCCTTTTTAGGCTTAATGATCGTTCCGTTTGTTACATCTATACCTAGGTTTAACCCCTTTACATGTTTTAGTGTGCATTCATCGAATGTACAAACATCCAATGTACCTGTAGGGAGTACTCCCTTTTCGTTGTTTGGTGGAGGGGGTGGTAAATTTTTTAACCCACATTACGGAGGGGCTAACACCCAACCGCAATTGAAGAACACCCAAGGAAGCAACCCTTTAGCTTATGGCTGGAGCCACTTTAACAATGCTTTCACTTCACAACTGATGGCTGGGGGAAACCCCTACCAACAGTATAGGAACTAGGTTTTGGGAGGTTCCCCCTACCAAGCTCTTGTTAATCAAATGCCATCGGTTCAACCTCATTTTCCCTTTATGGAAACTCTAAACTTGCCAAATCTTTCAAAACTGACTAATGATCCAGTGCACCACAAACCAACATGGCCACTAGTTCCAACCAAGTTGCCTTCCGACATCTCAAATTTTGAAGGAAAGACTAGAGAAGATCCTGGTGATCACGTCACTACCTTTCATCTCTAGTGTTCTTCCAACTTCCTAAAGGACAATTCCATTAGGTTGAGGCTCTTTCAAAGGACCTTGACTAGTGTCACAACTAAGTGGTACATCGAACTACCTACTGTAGCTTATGAAAACTTTTGGGATTTGAAAACAGTCTTTTTGAACCACTTTCAACTTCATGTTCGGTATGATGCCGGCATAGACCTTCTGTCGACTTTCAGGAAGAATAAGGCCACTCACTTATCTAATCATATTCAGGAGTGGTGAAGGCGAAAGAGGCTCATCAAATCTTAAATTCCCCCAGAGTTTCTATTAGAGTGGTACTTGAAATCACTTCTTCCTTACATCTCTAAGGATGTAGCAACTTATGGGGTGTCTTCTGAGGAGGAAACCATCCTTAGGACCCAGCAACTTGATTTGGTATATGCTCAATCTAGGATCCTGTATGAGATTATACCCGATGCACCGAGATCTAATATTTATTTGGGTAAACCTAAGCCTGGACCGAATGCCGATGGCATCATTGGTTCAGTAGACACAGCAACACTCGAAGCTTTGACCAAGCAAGTTCATGTTTTATCTGTAAAGCAGTCTATTATAGATGCAACGTCTGTTGCAGCCTCTCCTTATACAACTGAATCTGTACAACAAGTGCAGACTATTCAAAAGGGTCCTTAGAAACCCAACAATAAAAAGAAGGGAAAGAAAGGGGAGGGGAACCATCCAAATCCCAAGAACACTGAAAATGCTGAGGAGGGAAAGAAGGATAAAAAGAAGATCAATTTTCCCTGCAAGCTTTGCAAAGCTGATAACCTACCCACCAATGCCCTCTTATGGAAGAAGCCTAGAAGCTGTTACGTGAAAAGAAACTAGCTATCCTGAAGGACCCATTCCCTCATGGACAAGGCTCAACTTTTGGAAACTCTAGTGCTAGGGGTACTCCTCATGCCTCGTCAGCTGATCAATCATTTATCAATATGATTAAATCAGGTATGTTTCTGCAAACCAGAGCCAGGAATGTTAACCCAGACTCGTAGGAGAAAGATAAGGATGTTCCCAAGTCATCTACTCCTCTTCACATTGAGAGACCAATAAATTATATGTCGAAGATACCTAAGGGTGTCTACAAAAGGGATACACACAACCCTAATGCGTCCGTCACTCCTAACGACTCTGTCATATAGGATCTGGACCAAATGCCTTGTGCAATGTCCACATTAGAAGTTTTGCAAAGCTTCCCTTTGCAACAGAATGCGCTTCTATCGGCCATCGGGAGAATGGATTCTTCAAGTATGCTTGCATGGTTTGATATGTCAAATATCAAACCTCGGTTACTGTATCACGTCGCCTTCCAAATTGAAGTAGTCCATGGCCCCAAACCATTGGATGAACAGTTGTAGATGAAGGCGCGTCTATGCGTGTAATGTCAATATCCTGCAGTAAAGCCCTTGGATCACCTGAGTTATCCCCTTCCAACACTATACTTACGGCTTTTGACCGGAGATCATTCCTCCCACATGGAGTTTTTCCCGCATTCAAAGTTGAACTTGCCGGTAAGTTAGTGTCTGTGGAGGTTGAAGTTTTGGATGATCCTCTTGACTACAATTTGTTGTTTGGAAGGAGTTGGACATATGTGATGCAAGTTGTCCCATCGTCCATTTTTCGAGTACTCATTTTCCCGCATGAAGGAAAGATCATCACAGTTGATCAACTTTCATTTACTCAGAAAAACAACAATGCTTCATCGGATTCGACAATCCCTTTGATTTATCAAACTCACCCACCCAACGAGATTTTGGGAGTAGGTATGTATTCCTCATTGATGGTCACATTCGACCTACCTACTCCCGTAAACTACATTGGTTCTACGAGTAATTATGACATTTTGTCTCGGGAAATCTTCACCGTCAGCCGAACAATTGTTCCTTGGATTCTTCCCACTCGGCAAGAACCCTTTGTGCCCTTATCTATTGCAGAAATAGATTACCAAGAAACAAAAGATGCTGCAGTAGATTGTATATCGAATCCGTCTGTCTCCACAGAGTCAGATATAGACTATGCACTTGCATGGTCAGTCAACTCCATCCACTCTTTTGATTGTCTGGATACTATTTTGACCTCTTATGAGGCTATTTTGGAATCCATGGTAGGATTGGATCATCCATGGGAACACATGCATCATAGGTCCTATTTTCTTCCCGATCTAGACAAGATAGAGAATGGAAATTTTTCAGTGAGACTTGGTGGTGATATCGATTTGTCCATCAATCCTTCTACGCAAACGATCTATGCTGAAGGTAACATGGAAAATATATTGAGGACCATATATTTCCATTAAACCTAGTGTTGTGGAAAACCTCTTTATTGGAGCAGATTGGTCTCCTGATGAGATCACTATGTATACCAACCTGTTTAAGGAATTCCATGACGTATTCGCCTGGTCTTACGAGGAGATGCTAGGGATCGACCCCACTATCATGGAGCATGTCATCACGACTTACCCTAATGCTAAACTAGTGAGACAAAATCTCCTTTCGGTAAACCCACAGAAAGCAGCGGCCATTAAGGATGAAGTTGAAAAACTGTTAAAAGTCGGCTTCATCTATCTGATCGATATGATAGAATGGGTCTCTAACCTAGTTCCGATTGACAAAAAGCAAGGAACCATATGAGTGTTTATGGACTTCAGGGACCTGAATAAATCCCGTTCTAAGGAAAATTCCCCACACCGTTCATAGATCAGATTATCGATGCATGTGTGGGCCATTAAATATTTTCTTTCATTGATGGTTTTTTAGGATATAATCAGATTCAAATAAAACCTGAATACCAACATAAAACAAATTTTATCTGTCCTTGGGGTAACTTTGCTTATCAAAACATGACGTTCGGGCTAAAGAATGCTAGAGCCACTTTCTAGCACGCCATGAATTTTTCTTTCCATGATATGAAGAACATAGTTGAGCCATATCTGGATGATCTCCTAATGCAATCTCACAAGAGACGAGATCATCTTGATAACTTGCGACTAGTGTTTGAGAGATGCAGATACTATAAGATTTGTTTGAATCCTAATAAAGGTGTATTTTGTGTCGAGTCTGGACGTCTACTGGATTTCATTATCTCGAGTCGTGGTATCATGGTTGATCCATTAAAAGTTGAGGCCATTGTAATCTTCCTCCTCCTCGAACCCTTAGACAGCTTTAGAGTCTGAAGGGTATGTCAAACTTTCTACGACGTTTTATTATAAACTATGCTAAAATCATAAAAGGATTCATGAGATTGCTCAAGCAAGATACCAATTTTATTTCGGACGAGGCTGCTCAAACTTCATTTGAGGCTTTGAAAAAGGCATTACTATCATCCCCCTTGCTGATCTCGCCAGATTATACCAAGGACTTCCTTCTATATCTAGCAGCATCTATGTCCATTATTCATATAGTACTTGTTCAGGAGGATGACAAGCTTCAAGAGCATGTCATTTATTATCTTTTGCGCTCATTAATAGCTCCTGCAATTAAGTATTCTTATGTTGAGAAGTTGGCATTAGCTATCGCCCATGCAGTTCATAGACTGTGTCACTACATCTTATTGCGAACCACCAGGTTATTGCAGAAGCCAATACTTTTCAATATGTCTTAACCCGATGTATCATCGACGGGAAATCCAATAAATGGATTTTCATCTTGCAAGAGTTTGACCTAATTTTCCAATCCGCTAAGTCAAAGAAATCTCTGGTGTTCACTGAACTAATTTCATAATTTCCTAGTGACGTAGTAAACAAGGAGGAAGAGTCATCATTCCTCGATGAACACATATTTATTATTGTGACTTCTGACCCTTGGTAAGGATATATTTTAGTATATCTCTAGAGACTTTGAGGTGTCCCCCTACATTCTCTAGGGATGAAGAACAAAAATTGAAAAATCATGCAAGGAATTATCTCATTATTTCTAAAACTTTGTACAGATGTGGGATAGATTCCATTTTGCGTCGTTGCCTAACCTTGGAGGAAGCAGAAACAATATTGAATGGTGCTCACATTAGAGCTTGTGGGGGTCATCTTTCTAGGTTGGTAACAACCCAGAAAATACTGTGTGTTGGTTATCTTTGGCCCACGATCTTTAAAGATTGTGTGGAAGATGTGAAACACTGTCAGCCTTGCTAGTTTTTCACCAAAAAGATGCAAGCACACCCGATTCCTCTCCATCCCGTGATCACAGCAGGCCCCTTCACTAAGTGGGGGATTGATTTCATGACATGTAATCTAGCTTCGGAAGGAGGACACCACCACATCATTGTTTCCGTCGACTACTTTACAAAGTGGGCCGAGGGAATGCCTGCTGTGAGAGCAGACGGAGAAATGGCTACTTATTTCGTATTTAACCAGATCATTGCTAGATTTCGTATCCCCAAAGAAATCGTTACAGACCATGGTCAACATTTTCAAAACAACATGATGGCTAACTTGTATACTATGATAGATTTTCAACAGGAACAGTCGTACTCATTCTATCTGTAGGCGAATGGTCAGGTCGAAGCGGTCAACAAAACTTTGAAAACCATTCTTCAAAGGATTGTCAATGCCAATAGATCAAACTGGCACATCATGTTGTACCCTGCTCTTTGGGATTATCGGTCTAATGTAATGACTCCTACCGGGTTCTCACCTTTTTAACTCATTCACGGGGTGGAGGTAGTTATTATGGTTGAGTGCGAGATTCCATCGTTAAAGTTGGTTGTCCAACTACTCCCTGATACTTCAGGTCTATAGGAACATTTGTTGCACTTAGAACATCTAGATGAACAACGTCGCAATGTGATCACAGAAAACGAGGCTCATAAAAGTAGAGTCAAGTGTCAATACGATAAGTCTGTTAAAACAAGGGTGTTCTTCGAAGGAGATTGTTAAGATCCTAGTGGACGACCTTCACTAACATCTCGAGGTTTTGGTGTAACGGTTCTTATCATTTGGTATCAGAGCCTCCACCCAGGTTCAAGTCACAGAGCAGGTGGCAACGTCGGCATTGCAATGTTCGCTCGGGGCTCGTATGGCTCAAAGGGGACATCACTGTACGGGTGCACATCCAGCCCAGAGTCTAGACTGCGGAGCATGGTGGGATGTTAAGATCCTAGTGGACGGCCTTCACTAACATCTCGAGGTTTTGGTGTAACGGTTCATATCAAAGACCTTGTTCTGCTTTACGACCAGGACAAAGATCCCTTGGGGGCAGGAAAGTTCAAATCTATGTGGCTTAGACCATATGTTGTCTTGAAAGTTCTAAAGAAAGGGTCCTACGAGCTAACCGATTATGAAGGATGTAAGTTGCCTAAGCCCAGAAATGGGCTCTACCTGAAAAAGTATTATGCCTAGGCCTCTATGCTTTTTCTTGTATCATAGTTGTACATGTTTTGTATAGTTAGTATTCTCTTTTGTTTTCTGCTATGTCTTATGTGTCTTATGGGTTGTATTTTCAGATGATAATTGAATGCTTCATAGGATTTGCAGATGGCGCTAGTCGCTGCACCCATTAGTTGGCTTCAATAAATTGGGTTAAATACTCACCGTCTGCTCAACTCGTGTCTTCAGGAGGTGCGTTTTTAGGCTCTACGATGAACAACGTAGCTGAATACACTACAGTCATTGAGTAACTCCGAGATGATATTAATTAGGGCATTTCACAGTTGGAGGTATGACTCGAATCACAGTTAGTTGTATTTCAATTGATGGGTGACTATAGAGTTCGGGATCCTATTTTGCTTCGTCAATTTTTGAGGGTCAAGTCACTTGAAATATATTTTTATTTTATCACATATCAACACATTTCAAGACATTTAAATTCACTAGCTAACTCATATGCAAACTACATCCTAGATTGTCATCTTCATCACACACAATCACATTAAGCATTCACATAATATAAAAACACACATGTATATAAAGACGGTACTATATATATATCTGTATAAAAAAATATGAGTTTTGAGTCAATAGTATGTCGCAGTATCATATCAATATACAAAAGTGGGATCAAAAGGCCTCAAAAATATACTTATGTCTTTCTCCCTATGTAGAAGGAGGGGCCTTTGCCAACTCTGCTACAACCTCTCTGTAACAGATGACGAGTCTGGCTACATTCCTAAGTAACCTAATCCATGTTGGGGGCACACACACAAAATTCTCCTGCATATCGAGCGACATTCGCTCGATCTTGTAGGTCGGGATATCATGAGTCAGTCGGCTCATCTTCCCCTCTATACCCATTAGCATGGCATCAGCTACTCCGGTCTCAGTCGAACGTATAAATGTACAAGGATGTCCCTCAGGACGCATATGTCCCACATCTGCATAAATCATATTGTCAATACTCTAACTCATTATAAAAATTATATACATCAAAAACTTAAAAATGAAATAAATTTCAAAAAGTAGAAATATGCCTTACCCATCTCTCCCTAGGATGCTCTTGGAGGTAGAGTGAGCTTAGGATCTCCACGAAAATCCATCTCAGCATAGGGAAACTGATCTAAGGCCAAAACCTGATGGCCCCACCATGCCAAGTATTCCTCATCAGCATACGAGAGTATCATCTCTCCACCACCCTGGCATAAGAAGATGTCTCCCCATCGAGTCATTAGTGGATCGCGAGAATTGAACGGTGGTAGGGCCACTCCCAGACTTAGGGAATTCTCAAAGAAGAAGCTACATAATATGCTTCTGTATATAAAGTTCTTCTTCTTTCCTGTCTTGCACTCGGTCAATTGGTGCTTCATTCTCACCAGAAGACCCGAGCACCAGTCAAATACAACTCCCTGAGGGAATTCAACACCTATTTGCATATAGCTCCTGGATGCTAAGTGTTTCGCGACGCTTCCCCCAATCCCGTTGAAAGTACTCAGGATGACCTTCAAAGGGAATATCGAGGTCGAACCAATAGGAACTTGGCTTCCACTTTTCTCAGTTCCAGGCAGACAATAGGCGTTGATGTAATCTTGTATTGACAGGGCACCTACTCCTCGGAATGTACCTTTCAGGTTTACCATTTCCCCTCTTTGGTACAAAGCTGTTAGGAAGTAGATGTCGTCAAGTGTGAGTTCAAGGATCTCTCCCTGGAGATCAAACGCTCCTTGGTCCGCATCCCAATAGTTTACGAGCATTTGCGTGTGTTTGTTCCCTCATATTGGTAGTTCGAAAAAACTTGAGTAAACCACACCTTCGTAATTCACCTAGTGTCAATGGATCTCCCATAGCATGCCTGTCCATATCCTCATGCTCCCTTTCCCTCCATGTTAGCACCATCTCTGCATTCATTCAACCATTTTTGCTTTAGTTTTTAGTTTTTTCATTTTTAAATTGTGGAACCTGCAACTGTTCTTACTAGACAGAGGAGGGTACTCGTGAGTTGGCTTATGGCAAAGATGCACACTTTTATCATGCCCGCTAGTTTGTTATAGGTCAACCTGCGGGTACAAGGCCCTAAATTTTAAAACACAATAAAAAACAAAAATAACCATTAAAAATTAAAAACTATGCTTTGAATTGAAAGTAGGGGGAGAGAGCACTTACTTGCAAGTGGCGGAATACAATTTGGTGGCCCGACGTGATCGCTATGAGCAATTCAAGTGAGAGTTTGTGTTCACCCTTTTGCTCTAACAAATGAATTTGTGAACTTTTTTTTAGTTTTGAAACTATTTATAAAAATAAGTTTTGATTTTTACCCAATTTTTTTAATTTCTCTATAGTTTCAAATTTATGTTTTAAACTTTATTTAATCAACTAATGCACTTTTTTTTATTAGTTAAATAACGATGTGACGATTTTCACTATCTTTTACAACCATGATCTACTAAGGTTTGTTTTCCTTTATGACACGTCAGTTAGGTATCATACCTCTTGTCTTTATGAAATCCTTTTTGATCATGTTATATGTTATTTGTCACTAATCTGGTCATTTCAGTATTTCGTCATTTGACAAGATCACGGAAATTAGTTTCCCTGATGCCTATAAAGTCTTTTTTTAAGCCATTGTTATACTTTTCAAAAACAAATGAGATTTCCAAGCATACTTGTTCACTTCAGACTTGTTACAGGAATTGAAGGTACATCCACTTAGGTATAAGTTTACCCCTTTTTTGGACCTTCGTGGATAAATTACGAAAAAGGTATACTCTAGTCATACATGGCTAGAAGAGTTCTTCTCTCATTGTTTTACACTTTTCCGGGTGAGGAGACTAACTGTACGAAAAAGGATCTCTTGGAATCTTTTTTAGGGTTTTCATACTCTTGAAACATGAAAACACCAAGTGAGCATGCACTAACTCAGGCTCGATGTGAAATCCACGAGTGAATATATGGAGTTCTTGTTTAATTTTTTCAGACTCCTTAAATATGAAAACACCGACGAGCACAAACCAAATCGGGCTTGATATTAAAATCCACGAGTAGGTGTATTGAGTTATTGTTTAATTTTTTCAGACTCCTTAAAATTGACAACACTGACAAGCAGGAACAGATCTCGGCTCGATATTAAAATATAGAGATCAGTGTATCAAGTATTAATCTATCTCTTATTCAAACTCGTTAAAACATGAAGAAGGTCTTGAGTTTCCCTCTCATGGACTCATTAAATCACACATGGTTGGAATTCTATCAAGCAGTCTTCTCCCTCCTTCGAGCTTTCTTAAAAATGAAGAAGGACTATTGAGTTTGCTTTCTTGGATTCATTAAAACCAACAAGAAGGATATTCTTTAATAAAAAGAGAAAAGGGAAGGGAAGGGTATCCAATATATTTTCAATTCAAAGGAAGCAAGTCAGCCATATCCTTGAACAAAGCACCTTTTGAGCCTATCAAACAGTTGGGTTGTAGTTTTTTACTTTAGGATGAACCTAATCTCAGAGTGTTTACTCCTCCGATTGGTTACTCTTCCGATCATAGGGAGAATATGTTAATGTCTCCTACATTTCAGATTTATATCATGTTCTCGTTGTGTCAAAGTTGCCTAAGTCACTCTTGTGTCTTGCTCGCTATTCAAGGATACTACCTGTGTCGACCATTATGCAATTACCTTGACCTCAGGTGTCGGCCATCCCCTGGTGTTAGTTTGTTTCATATTATATTCAATCCTACTCCAGATCAACTCAATCTCTTGATTGTTCCTCATGTTGGATGATGGAGGATGCCTCAATTCCTCCCTTCCAACAGACTTCTTCCCATCGAATTCAACACATCTTACTTTGGGAATGAAGTTTAGAGTTTTGAGTAGTACCTTGGGGATTGCAGTCATCAGTGGCAATTTCCCTCACCGTTGAATAGAGGGAATACATCAGTGTATCCTATTTGATGGATTCTTCAATTGTTTGACTCCAAGACCCCTTATTCACACTTGTTAGAATGTACTAGGTACCTTGGGTCCCATTTTCATTATCGGTGGGAAGCCTCGCATTTGTTAACAATTTACATCAATGACCGGTAATCAAATGGTATCCCCATGTTCGACTTCAAATCATTTATTCACATGGTTAGGATTCGTACCTTAAGATGTTTTGGATGAAGACCTTGCACTTATGATAGCATTACTACATTTTTTATTTCCCAAGTTGTGTAAGACTGAGCCACACTCATTTTTTTGGCTCTTGATGAGACATAGATCCAGCTTGTTGTTATGGCTATGATCTCCTGTTTTGACATGAATCCACGCTTGTATTTCAGTGGCCATGCCATATACATCTTTCAGTTATGGATTGGAGATTATGTTCTATCATCATAAACATCTCCTGATGTCAAGATTGTAATTGTTAGCTGACCCGGTCTTTTGTTTTCAGGAACTTTTGTGACTTTGACCTGTGGTTTCCTCGTTCCTTCTCTGACTTTGGATTGTAATGTATTTTGACCATCATTTCCCTCTGACCTCACACATTAGGGGGTGTCTATTATCGGTCAAATTAGCACTTCTCCGTACGTGATCACATCGCGTTGTCGGTCACACAAAAGGACACTATGGATGGAAGAGATTACTTGACCTTGGATGATATGGAGCTGAATCCTTACTCCTTCAGCTTAAAAACTTATTTTTTCTGACACCTTCACCATAAAGCCATGAGTCAATCGCGGGTCTCCATACTGAAAACCCACGGGTGTCAATTAAAAAGCTACACTCACAAGTTGCGGAGCTCACATGCTACGAGTCACTCACAAGTTGCTAGATGTCATAGTCGCAGGTGTCTTAAGGAAATTTTGAAAAATATATTAAGAACACGAATTGGGATTAGTTGAGTCAAGTATTCCAACTTCCCTAACTTCCCAATTCAACTTCCTTTTGAAACCAACCCTCCTTGCCTTACCATAAATGCAATAGGACGCCATAAGAAAGGGATCAATTGGAGAGATCTATTGCTATGTTGAGGAAATTCCAAGTCAAGAGAGAGGAGCAGGAGCCTAGGGCCTGGTTACGAAGGTGCTTGATGTAGAGTCAGGTATAACATTTGCAGTTACTGCATTCTTTTGACAATAAAATATTGAGATACTCTTCCTTTCCCAATAAAGTTTTAATCTCTATTGTGTTTTGATTATAATTTGATGTTATTGCATTCATTAATATCAATATTTATTTATAGTCAAACTGGTTTGAGGAAGGTCTGTTTGTTTTGTAGGTTTGTTGCTATGAAGATCGAGAGAAAAGCTTGGACCGACCGTCATAAAAAAGGTACATTTTCTCTAAACCTTGATCTTATTCACTTACAGTAATGTATGCACAACCCTATGTATCTATCTGTCAACCCCTTGTATGTTGGTAGTCTCTATCCCCTACTATAAGGTAAATTTCCTAACAACACCTGGAATCATTCCATATTTGCTTCTTTGAGGATTCCTCATAGGTAGAGGGTTCTGAATCACTTATGTGACTCATCTATGATAGATATCCTAGAAATATTTCAGGTCTCTTTCACTCTCTGGATGAACATGGAAGTGCTCAATGTTTTTCTACCTCTTGCAGAATGTCTCGACACCATTCAAATCTCCTCTTAGTAGGAGGTTCATCAAGAGATTTTTCTATTAGATCTTCTGGCTCTTCAGGATCAAGCAGATCTACAGACTCATCTAGATTCTCCCTCCCACCATCTGAAAGGGGAGAATTAGAAATTGTGTCCTCCATCATAGGAGTATCTCGCTCCTCCATATTTGAATCACACTGGAGTTATTTGGAGTGCTTGAAGGAAGCCTCTTCATGAAATGTTACATATCTGCTGACTTCAATGTTTATTTGTCTTGGAATATATTTTCTATAGGTTTTGGAGGATTCACTATATCCAACAAATGTTCCTTTATTTTCGGATGGCTCCATATTTGTCCTCTTCTCTTTTGGTATGTGAATGTAAGCAAGACAACCAAAAATCTTCAAGTGTCCAATATTTGATTTTTCACCGGTGAAAACCTCTTCAGGAGACTTTTCTCCCAATATAGCATGAGGGATTCTGTTCTGAATATAAACTTCAACGTTGGAGGCTTCTTCCCATAAATATGTGGGCATATCCTGATCACACATCATGGCTTCTGCAACCTCACATATTTTTATGTTCTTTCTTTTAGAAACTCCATTTTGTTGGGGGTTGTAGGGTATAGTCAATTACCTTTTTATTCATGTATATCCACATAAGTCATTGAAGTCATGTGACTCAAACTCTCCTCCATTATCAGATCTCAAAGCATGAATGTGCTTCCCAGTTTGATTCTCAACCAATGCTTTAAACTCATGAAACTTGTTGAAAGTTTCACTCTTTGCTTTCAGAAAATAAACCCATGACTTGCAAGAGAAGTCATCTATGAAAATCACATAATACAAATAACCACTCAAGGAGGGTGCAGACATAGGACCACATAGATCAGAATGAATCAATTAAAGGATCCCCTTGGATCTTTTTGTACTACTTGGAAAACTCTTCTTAATGTTCTTCCAAGAGTGAAACCTTTACAAACACTATCAAAATCAGATTTAAACATGGGCATACCTTTCACCATATTTTGCAATCTGGGTAGTGCATTGAAATGGAGATGACCAAGCCTTCTATGCCACAACTCAAAAGGAATGAATGTCTCATGGATTGAATGAGTTTTCTGGGAACTTTGTATAGACCTCCCTCTCTAACTCCAATCAATGATGCATATTTCAAGTCTTCATGCTTAGGCCACATGATCGCTTTGTTGTCCATAAAGATAAATATGAATCCTTTATCTTCTAGAACCGAAATAGACATGAGGTTATTCTTCAATCCGAGGACAAACATAATTTAATCACATGCAGTACATATCCTGAATCCAACTGAAAATAATTGGATCCAATGCCTTGGATTGAATAGGCGGTATTATCTCCAAGATACACCTTACAAGAAAAAATATTTTCCTTTAGATCTGTGATAGTGCTCCTATATCCAGTCATGTGCTTGGATGTGCCACTATCTACCTGTGATTTCTCATCACTAGTGGTAATGGATCCAGAAAGGGATAAGACAAGATAATACTCCTTCTTTGTCTCTTGACGATCAGATGAAATCTTTAATGTAGGTTCATCTTCTGTAGCATTAGAAGCATGAAACCTACCCTTGAAATTTCCTCTTTTCTTTGCACGTCATTCTCTTGCATAATGTCCCTTCTTATTGCAATTGAAACATTTAACTTTAGACTTATTAAAGTTCTTGAAATAATTCTCCTTTTGATGAGAGAATTTCTTTTGATATTTCTTACCTCTTTTCCTCTGTTCTGCAAGAGCGAGGTTCTCTCCTTTGGAGGCAATATACTTGATCTAGATTCACCCTTCTCCTTGTAGGAAATCATGCCATAGAATATCAGAGTTAGGATGTATTTCTTGACCATTTACTGCATCCAAGAATGTATCCCATGAATATGCCTGAAGACCATCGACATCGGTTTGAATGAGATCATCATCATCAACCATCACACCAATGCTCATGATTTGATCTCTTACTTGAGAGATCTTTGTGAAGAAGGAATCCACAAATTCATACTTTTCCATATTTATATTTTGAAGCATGTTATTCAATTCTCTCTTTTGATTGGGCGCATTCTTCTCATAAATATTTGTCAAAGTGTCGAAGCATTCCTTTGCGGTCTTCAATGGAGTGATCATGGGCATCAAGTTGTCTTTCAAGAAATCATAAATGATTCTCTTTGCTTTGGATTGATTCTTCTTGAAGGTAATGTGCCCTGCATTAGAAGTAAGCTCTTAAATAACATTGGATACATATCCATCCAAATCATGCTCTTCCAGGATATTTAGGATCCTATCCTTCCAAGTATTGAATTTTGAAGTTCCTTCAAGATGGTCTTCCAGTCTTACAGAGATTGAAGCCATACTTATTTAAGTATTGTGCACACTCGGGATCTATGTAGGGTGAAGCTTGATTGTTGAACTTATCTCTTTCACACCTTGAGCTCTGATACCATGTTAATTTTGTATCTTTAATTCAGAAATGCAATAGTGTACATGAAATCAAATAACAATGATACACATAAGCAATCACATTCAACACACAAATTTACCCTAGGGAAACCCTCTATGACTCACTAGTACAAAATGAGAGATAAGTGACTAGGCGACTAAAACATTTAGTCACCAAATATTTTTCAAGAGATAAATTACCAAAATTGACCTATTTTAAGTGATCCAACTAAAAACGACTAAGATAAATGACTAATTTAGTCACGAGATAAAATATATGACTAGGTAACAAGTGACTAAAATAAAAATGACTAACGTAAATGACTAATTTAGTCATAGTAATACAAATATGACTAGCTAACAACGACTAAGAATATGCATTAGTTGTTTATGTTAGAAATTTTTAGTTATCACCCTGGTAATGGAAAATTACAATTTTAACAATGAATTTGTACAATTTAGTAAATTTTAATACAACAGTTGGATTCAGAGACCCCTTTAAAGGCATATCTGAATCCATCTGTAGTGTTAAAATTTAGTAAATTGTAACATTGTAGATGGATTTAGAGAGCTGAGTGACATTAATTGTGTCACTCGAAAATGAAAAATTGCAATTTTGACAATGAATTGTTATGATTTACTAAACCTTTAGTAAATCATAACACTGTCGATGGATTTAGAGACATGAGTGACGCTAATTGTGTTACTTGACTATGGAAAATTGCAATTTTGACAATGAATTGTTACGATTTACTAAAATTTAACATTGTAGATGGATTCTAAGGGTTCTCTGAATCCATATGCTGTGTTAAAATTTAGTAAATTGTAGACGCCCTCATGTGTCATAGCTTGGCAATGGAAATTAATATTACAATTTTTGACAAGGGGTCTAAATATATATAGATCAATTTAGTGCTACTAACCATGACGACATCCTAGTGAGACACCAAATTGACGATGTGTCTAGCATCTGGTCTCCTTTCATGCAGTAGTGGCTCCTGCATGTTTCTGGACTTCATTACATCATCTCGAGTGCTTCAATTATTAGATTAATATGTAGAAATCCCATAGACTAGGTGTTCAGATTACATACTTATGGGAATTTACTAAATGCTTCTCTCTTAAAGTTTCATAAGAGAGAATGGATATTAACAATAGTAAAATACATCTAGTATGGATTTGATGAAAGGTTCGGAGGCTTAGAAGAGTTGATAATAATGAGAAAGAGAAGGGTCTACATGAAACACTAGTCTAAATGTGGTACAGAAAAAGTTGTTAGAATCACCTCCTGGCCCAATTCCATCAGAATGGCTTCTAAACATGATATGTGTTACTATTTTCACATTAACATAGATTTGTTTAATGTATGGGAATATTATAATTAGTTAATTAGGGAATTTGTTGGACACATAGAGTTAAGGGGGAATGATAATCATTAGTGTTCACATGCAAGCCCTCGCACTTTGTGCTAAATGGATCGTTTGATCTTTGGAAACCATTGAGGCCTAGAATTTTCTACTATGAAATTGTATTAGTTCAAGGAGATGATACAGAGAAAAAGATGGATGGGACTCAGTCCCAGATGAGAAGGACAAAGAGCTGATCCTCACAGTTGTTCACTGCTAATATAACAACTTTACTAAAACTCTATTCAGAACGCATAAGATATGGCTTCCATGCACAAAATTCTGTATTTTTTTTATGTTTTAATCCATTCGATATTGGCCCATAGAACCCTTGGGCTTAGAACCAAAATCAAAATACAGGGTTTTATGAAAATTTTGGGCCAATCCAAGCTTTGTAGTCATTCGATTTCTCTAATTATTTTGGCGATTTTGATCAAAATCAGTGGCTTATCTGACACCAAGCATTCACAACCAAAGAATGTGCAAGTTTATCTGGATTCTATATGGTCAGGAACACCCCTACTATTAGAAGCCGGGTATGCTTATTCTCTCAAATATTTTTCCATTTAAACAATAAAATGTTGCTCTATAAGCTTGAAAATCACTTTTATGAAGAATCATGGGGTTTAGAAGCTTGAAAATCATTCGATATTAGCTCGGAGAAGCCTTGGGTTTAGAATTGAAACGAAATGCAAGGTTTTATGAAGCATTTGGGCCAATCCAGTATTTGTAGTCATTTGATTCCTTTGATTATTTTGGTATTTTGAACAGAATCAGTGGCTTATCTAACGCCAAGCATTTGCAGCCAAAGAATGTGCAGGATTCTCTACGTGTTATATGGTTGGGCACTCACATGCGGCCTAATGTAGAATATGGAGGATGCTAGGTTCTTATACCCTAGAACCATGCCTCATCCCTTTTTAAAATTTACCATTCAATGGGGTAGACCATGGTGAAAATGAAACCCCAGATCTAGGTTGCCTCAAATCCTAACAAAAATCTGAGCATATCAATTTTCCTCAGCAAGAAACAAAGTTAAGAGGGTAGCGATCTGATATTTTCAAGCTGATATCTATTCAAAGGTAGTGATATATTGCTTCAATCAGCATCCCTACTTCATTAGCAGAGATGTCTCAAATATGGGAAGCAATTTATTCAACCTGGTTTTATTCAAATCCCCAATAGTTTCATAAAACATTAGATCTGATCATTTAAACATTTTTTTTCCTTGTTCCGACCCCATCACTACTACTGTTTGCAAGAGTGGTGTTGTTTCTTTCCCCTATGAAATGGATTGAATTTTTCCAACTAATGTCAAAGTCTTTGATGTTATTAATGTTATTAAATTGCTTACATTTGAGGCTTGGTGCTATATCAATCAATAGGAATAATTTGAGCTATCTAGCTAAAAGCATTCATGACAGTAAATTAGAGGTGTTCAATATTATCCTACTGGTGTAGGAAGATCCATGTTTATTTAGTTAAGTAGATTGACAGCTTATTATCTGAGTGTGAACAGATCTAAATAGATAAGAGGGGTGAGACCTTTTAGCTCAAATAATCTTGTAAAATTGGTAGCTAAAGAGGGTAGTCTTTTGGATAATATTTTTCTTTTTCAGCGAGCTATTTTACAGGGAAGTCATGCTTAAGTACCATGCCAATTAGGCTTGAGAAAGCATTAGCACATTCTTGGTAATTTACATATATATGTGTGTGTGTGTGTGTGAAATTTCCCAATGGTTTCATAAAAAATTAGATATGATTGTTTAAACTTATATTCATTGTTCCAACTCCATCTCTACTACTATTCCCAAGAGTGGTCAGTACTCGAGTTCCTCTGCATTTTTTAAAATGGGAATCACTATGTTTTTCCCATGTGAAATGAATTGAATTGTTCCAACAAACGTCAAAGTCTTTGATGCTATTTATGTTCTTAAATTGCTTGCATTTGAGGCTTGGTGCTAATAAATCAACAGGAATAAGGTAACCTATCTAACTAAAAACATTGAAGACAATAAATTAGAGTTCTTCAATATCATAGTGCTGGTGTAGAAAGATCTATGTTTATGCAGTTAAGTAGATGGATGGCTTATTATTTGAGCATGAGGAGATTTAAATTGATAATATGGGTGACACCTCTTAACGCATATAAGCTTGAAAAATTGGTAGCTAAAAGGGTGGGTATTTTAGATAATAAATTTTGTAGTCAGTAAGTTATTTGACAGGTAAGCCATGTTTTAGTACCATGCCAATTAGCCTTGAGAAAACATTAGTACATTATTGGCATATTAATCTCTTGGGAAGTGATGCTAGCTAGATATCTTGGCATGTCATTTTTCTAGTTTAATCTTCATGTTGATTTACATTCTTCCATAATTTTAGCAGATTGTTACTTGATTAGCCTCCCAACAAAACATTAAAACTTACATGGTTTTCAATTTCACAATTTTCTCAGGTCAAAGGACATCGATATGTTAGGATATTCCTATACTCCATCCTAGTCCTACTAGCTTTCCAATCATTTTCATTTTTAGTCATGCATGCAAAATTAGGGTTTGCATGCATTCTAGGTCATCAGTCCTAGCACCTAGTCCTCAGCAAACTATCCCCCGGAGCTTCTTTCATATCATTTATAGGCATCCTAGTGATTAATGCGCCCTCCTTTGCTTCACTGCATGACAAGGGCGCCTTCTTCACCTACCAGTCCAGTTATATTTAGTTATATTGAGTTATCTTCAGTTATTCCCTTGATTTAAGGCTTAATTGACTCTTTACTGAGTTTATCACTCTATTGGACCTCTAGTGAGACTAGATTGACCATTTTGACTCAAGTTAACTCCTATGGTGCCCTCCACTGAGCCTCCTTCACTATATTAGTGCTTCCATGTGCCAGTTACACCAACCACATTCAGTTAGACTCAGTTTGAATCCCAGTTGATCATTACTTGTGCATTGATGACTTCACTAATGAGAAGGTGGACTCCTAGTTAGGCATTGATGACTCTCCACTGATTATGGATCTGTGCATGAAGGCCAATTCGAATTCCTCCTAGTGAATTCGAATCCTCATACTCAGCATTGTATATTTACTAGTTCATTATTCTGTTAATAGTAACATGTGTAATTATTCTGCCTCAATCAGAGTTTCTTTGGATCTAAGTTCTATTGCTTGTCTCTTCTTCTATTATTCCTAAATTCTTTCATTGTGAGGTTTACATCCTATTTGGATCTTATGTGGGCAATTTCACATGGTATCAGATCCTTGAGAGTATATTCTACCTCCATTCTTGAGAGTTTTTTGCAGGTATTTTGAAGTTCCAGTAGTTGCAGCAGCAGATTCAGTAGCTTTCTATTTGCACTTGTTCAAGCAATCAAGATGAGCAATTCGAATGCTCCTTCTTCTACACTTCTCACTCCTTTCAATTATTTCGAATGGAAGAGGAAGATGATAATACTCTTGCAATCAAGAGGGTTTACTAGAATAGTTGAGGAAAAAGATGCCATACCACATCAAGCTGAAAAGAGAGTCAAGCACCTAAACAAAATGGATGAAGCCTTTGGATTCATATGCCTTCATATATTTGATGATCTATTGTTTCATGCTGACAGATTGAAGTCTCCATATGATTTATGGATAAAATTGAGGAGTCTTTTTGGCAAACAAGACGAACTGAGAGGCTACATTCTAGAGAATGAATTGGTTTCCCTTCAACCTTGCAATTTCAAGAGCATCCAAGATTTCTTCTCGAAATTTTAGAATTTGGTTTTGCATTGCAAGCAATGTGGCATCACTAAAAGTGATGAGCAATTGATACTCTCTATATTGAGCAAACTTGGATCTCAATTTTCTATCTTTGTATCTACCTTTCATTCTGTTAGAATGTCCATCCATGGATGGAAGTTTCCCACCTTAAGTGACTTCATTGAAGCTCTCACTCAAGAAGAGAACAAACTGTTTCAAATGGGTGCCATCAAAACCTCCAAAGATCTAGCTCTTTTAGCTGGTGAATCAAGTGGAGCGAATGCAAAAGGGGGACAAAAAGGCAAAGGAAAGAAACCTTCAAGATCCAAGAATGACAAACAAAAGAGACCAAATTGTACCTACTGCAAGAGAGGAAACCATCCTGAGCATGCCTGCATGCATAAGAAGATTGATCTTCTAACCAAGCTTCTTGAACAAAACCAAATTGTTGTTCCAAAAGAAGCAAAGATGTCTGATTCTGGAAGTGGATCTGATGATTGTCATGCATTGATGGCTGGTTTTTCAAAGACAAAAGCTCTCCTCATAGATTCTGGAGCTTCCAACCACATGATGACACAAGAAGAATCCTTCTCCTCTTTGGATCTCCAAGATGGGCCTACCATTCACATGGGAGACAACTCTCAGATATCTGCCAAAGGTTTGGGTACAGTTCATATGGAGCATGGTAAGTTCAAAAATGTCTTATTTGTTCCTTCTCTTATAGCTAATTTGTTGTCAGTATATCAAATGACTCATACAGGATCTCCAAAACAAGTAATTTTTGGTCTAGACACAATAGAGATTACATAAATCTCCACTGGAAAGGTTATAGCGAATGGGGTTGCTAATCATGCCTCAAAGGCATATGAGTTCTCACACTTCATGCCCTTCTCTCCAACTATTCCTTCAGATTCTGATGAAGATCACAGTGACTTCTCTTCCAGTGACTCCTATTCTAGTGAAGAAGAAGATCAAGATTTTGATGTTGAGATCATGGTTCAAGAAGATTCAGAACCAACACCTATTCTTAGTCTAGATTCAAGAGAAATATGTTCTCACACAGTCCTTGCTACTATTGAGAACACAGTTGATGATTTATTTGCTTACAGAAATACTGGACTTTAGCAGCATGCTAACCTTGCATTATGCCATCCATCTCTCCATAAGAGATGTAGCATGATGATGGGATTCTCTCTTCCATGTTTTGGGAAGACTACTCATGTTCCATTCGCTCCAGATACAGAAAAAGTTCCTGAAAGACTTGCTTCATCCTCCACACAGTGGGAGACCTTCCTACATGGGATCAACTTGCCAAGTCTTTTGCAAAAGTTTTCACTAATGAAAGCTTCCTTCTTTTCTGCATGATGGTTCTTTGAGTTATTTACTGTTCTTTTGAGGGGGGGTATTTTTCCCATGAGGTTTTCCCCATTTCCTCAGTTTATGGACAATTATGTATTTTATTATCATTTCATTTATTGTATGGGTGACCTTTGGTCCTAGTTACCAGGGCCCAGGATGGATTAAGGGGGGGTGTTAGGATATTCCTATACTCCATCCTAGTCCTACTAGCTTTCCAATCATTTTCATTTTCAGTCATGCATGCAAAATTAGGGTTTGCATGCATTTTGCATGCATTCTAGGTCATCAGTCCCAGCACCTAGTCCTCAGTAAAATAGCCCCCAGAGCTTCTTTCAGATCATTTCTAGGCATCCCAGTGACTAATGCGCCCTCCTTTGCTTCACTGCATGACAAGGGCGCCTTCTTCACCTACCAGTCCAGTTATATTCAGTTATATTGAGTTATCTTCAGTTATTCCCTTGATTTAAGGCTTAATTGACTCTTTACTGAGTTTATCACTCTATTAGACCTCCAGTGAGACTAGATTGACCATTCTGACTCCAGTTAACTCCTATGGTGCCTTCCATTGAGCCTCCTTCACTATATTAGTGCTTCCATGTGCCAGATACACCAACCACATTCAGTTAGACTCAGTTTGACTCCCAGTTGATCATTACTTGTGCATTGATGACTTCATTGATGAGAAGGTGGACTCCTAGTTAGGCATTGATGACTCTCCACTGATTATGGATTTGTGCATGAAGGCCAATTCGAATTCCTCCTAGTGAATTCGAATCCTCATACTCAACATTGTATATTTACCAGTTCATTGTTCTATTAATAGTAACATGTGTAATTATTCTGCCTCAATCAGAGTTTTTTTGGATCTAAGTTCTATTGCTTGTCTCTTCTTCTATTATTCCTAAATTATTTCATTGTGAGGTTTACATCATCTCTTTGGATCTTATGTGGGCAATTTCACACGATATTTGTTCACTCAATGGAAGTAGAGCTGATCTTTCACTACAAGGTCCACGTTTCTGTGCTATTGTACAGACATTCTGAGACTCTCATGGATAGTTGTGTTTCTTCTTACTTTTAAGGATCACATAGATCCTCATTCTATTTACAGCTCTACATGAATGTGATATTGTACCATACCAAAGTATGGACTGCAAGCTCTGTTTTGTTGGCCAAAGATAAAGAGGAAATATTATAGTAGCCTATGGTTATTGGCTTGCACTTGTTGCTGTATAGTAGTATTTGTTTCCTAGAATGGCAGGGTTTCCTATGTTACTTCTACTATCATAATTTCCTGTGTATTGAAAATCCATAGTACATACTGAATAGATCAAAAGCTTGATCTACCAAATTGATTACAATTTTAAGTGATCTGACTGGAGAAATTAATAATTTTTTTTTTTTCAATTAGTCGTTACATGCCATATGGTTTTAGCATGTGCACTGAATTTGAAATTTTTTCTAGATGTTCAAGTTTTTCATGTATCTTGAATCATGTGGTCTTGTTTGTTCCAATGCAAATATTTATCAAATGTAGAATTAGTATAGCTATGATAGCCTATGTATATTTAGATTCACTCTGACATCTTAACATTAAGCTGACATAGAAAGAAAACAATGTCAATAATCCAAATTCGATTGAGCCGGTTACAACTCACATAGTTTGATTCTCGGTCTAAGGGTAGGTTGATCTCAAAATAACACTTTATATGATATATGATTCACTTTAGTGGGGTTGGAAATGAATTGATATTTAGAATAAACAATGACTTCCTTTTCTAACCAACCTTGATTAATAATGTAATTTTCAGCCAAATTTATGGGTAGTTCTTTTATCCTTTTCTGGGAAGTTGCTTCGATAAATACATGCCAATAGTTTCATATAGTTTAAAAAAACATTAGATATGATCATTTAAACATTTTTTTCCTTGTTTCGACTCCAACACTGCTACTATTTGCAAGAGTGGTCCTATTTCTTTCCCTTGTGAAATGGATTGAATTGTTCCAACTAACGTCAAAGTCTTTGATGTTATTAATGTTATTAAATTTCTTACATTTGAGGCTTGGTGCTATATCATTCAATAGGAATAATTTGAGCTAGCTAGATAAAAGCATTCATCATAGTAAATTAGAGGGAAATAAGTGAAGTTAAGAGGTCAGCAATCTGATATTTTCAAGCTGAGATCTATTCAAAGGCAGTGATATATTGTTGCTATCAGCATCCCTACGTCATTAGAAGAGATATCTCAAAATATGAGCAGCAATTTATTCATCATGGTTGTATTCCCTTGTTGTGAAGCGTTCTCTCTCTTGTGGGAAATTGTGTGACCCATTCAAAACACATTGTTGGTTGTGGAGGTCTGTCTCTTCATCTATAAAGGCTATAACACAATTGCAGAATTTGCAGGACTGAATTTTGTTGGCAGCCGTTAATTCCTTCACCATCATAGACTGAAAAGTCACCCATCGCCTCTCTGGGTGACCACCGGAATGCTAAAAAATCCAAACCACTGCCACACCGTTTTGATCTTGTGTTGTTGTCACAGTTTGAAAAGGGCAGCACACCACAGTGATTTATGAAGAAGCAGAGAGCCGTTTTTTGAAGAGGCATTCACTGACATGTTCAGGATGATCAGAAATAAAGGGGCAACGTGTTCCAGCCAATCGGATTGTTGAAGAGACATCCAATGTTACTCTTGCAGCACATCAAAGTTCAAAGAGAGATTCATCATCTCTGCAACAGCCTGTCAAAGATCGAAGGGGTGTCCATCATCTCTGTTATAGTTCATGAAAGGGCAGAGAATTAATTAAATTCTGAACAATCAATTTTGGTGCAGCGAAAGGTCAAGTTGAATTAAATAACCAATTATATTTCGGATGTATAAATATCAATGTAATCTGTGTTTTGAGAGATATAGAGAAATGGAAGAACTAGAGAGTGACAATGGTTAGGAAAACAAATTCTGAGTTGAATGAAAACAGAGTTTCAACTCTGTACTTTTGATCCTATATTCTTCTCTGTCTTTAGGAGTTCATAAACTCATGGTTGAATGTTTAAATATTTTTTTTGTCATAGCATGATGATTTTTTGAGCATATATGATTGATTGTGGAATGTTTAGTTTTGTTGTAGCAATTTAGATTTCTGAATTTGCTGAAACAGAGTATAGAGATGTTAAATGTGTTTGATTGTTGAAACAGAGTATGCTAAAAGAGTCAAGGTTATGAACGCAGGGGTTATCAAATCATAGCTAAAACAGTCAGCTGCAACAGTCCTATAGATGTCTGTTAGCTGTGACTATGCTGAATATTACAGTCAGCTGTTACTGTCAGCTACGACAATCTTGTAGGTGAAATTTCTGAGTTTTTGAGATCCGTGTGTGTTGTTTAAAGTAAGAGCAACACCCCCTGCCTTCCCATAGTGGTATCATAGCTAAGTGTTTATGATTTATGTTAGTTTGTTCTGTGCTCACTTCATGAATGAGCCATATGATTGTATGTTGAACCTTTTTGAGTTTTGTTTGGAGATCTTGTTGTTGAATTTTACTCCAGTGCCCCCCACTTCCTGCTATCTAGAAAAAGCAGAAGTAAGTTAAGTCGGGCTCTGTGTTTGTGAGAGCTCATGTGCTCCCTTAAGTAAAGGTTGAGTCATATTTTAGTAGTTGAAGTCTGATTCAAGTGTTTCATGTGTCACCCATCTGTTGGTTAAGTTGTTCAAGCCCAGTTGTGGCTTGTGTAAAGAGAAGAAAGGGTCGTAGTTCGTGGAAGAAGTTGATTTTTTGTTTGTGTTCCCTCAGACAGAGGTTGAGAAATTGAAAGGAAGACATTCTTCCTAGTTGAGAGCTCCCATTAAGTTTAATGGTAGAGCAATTTGATTCCCATTGTTTGGGAAATTTGTTTGGTTTGAATTGAAGCCCATATGTGTGAAAGAGGATCAGGAGGCCGTATCCAAGTAATTTTTTTTTAAAAGTATGTGCAAGTATTTGAAGAAAAAGACATGGGGAAAAGAAGAAGGCTTAAATGAATGAAGAAGAATATGGTGAATGCAAAAGAAGTTAGTTTTTCCATAGAAGAGATATTAGGTGAAGCCATCGAGGAACCTGCTGAAGCAGAGGAATTTCAAGAGAAGGCAGAGGATACTGAAGCAAATGAAGTTCAAGACAAGTTCGAGGATGCATGGAGCAACATCTATTATCCACCGCCATATTTATCAGGTATAACTTATGAATGTGGGTTAGTTAATATGAAAAAATTCTTGCATGATAGAGGTTTATGGTATTTTGTTGAGAATGGAGTTAAGAAACCCCGGGATGAGGCAAAGGATGCATTTGAGTTGTACTACATCCAGCAAGCTCTGGATGATAATATTTTTATGTAATTGTTGAAGCAAACATAGCTAGAAAAGCTTGGGAATGTTTGAAGAGAAAGTTTGATGTAAGGGGGAGACATATGGCTGAGTCGCAACCTATTAATATTTCAGCTGATAAGCTTGCAGAAGCAACAGAAGATAGTCAATTTCGTTGTTGTGTTAATATACCAGTGGATTAAAATGTTGCTGAAACTAAAGGTGAAAATGAGGCTGCTATATCTTGTATTGCAGCAGTAGAATTTGAAGAAGTTGAAAGTGTTATTGATAAAGATGTTGATATAGTTTCAAATTTAGATGTCACTGAAGTGAATTGTGAACATGATGAAATGGTTAACATGCAGAATGTTGATAAAAATGATAAATTCTTCAAGTGTGAAGACAACGGAGAAGTATTTGTGCAAGAGTCCTTGAAGGACACGCCCATGAAGGTATACAATTCCTGTATTGAATTTGATGATTATGGACATGTAGGTACAATGAATCTAGACGATAACTTTGAAGGTGTTATAGAAGTCAAAGACCAACATGAGTTTGAAATAAATTACAGTAGTCATGTTGTAGAAAATGAAGAGTGTTGCACTCATCCATTTGGTGCATATAAAAAAGATGATAAAGCTGCTGGTGAAAAATACATTTCTGAAAATGGTGTATCTGCTGATGGAAAAAGTGTTGGTGATATTTTTGAAGAAAAATCCGCAGCGATATTGAATGGTGCAGATAAGGAAAGAAAAGAGAATGAGATGTTTTCTAATAATTTGTTTGATAGTGATTGTGCAGGTACAAAGGAAGAAAATGATGAAGTCTTGGCTTGTAAGTCAAATATTGAAGGTGATGTAACTACCAATGTAGCAGTTTGTTCTTTGAATATTCCAGCGATGTCTATTGCTGATGACAACGATGAAGAAGGTGCCAATGGAGCAACCCGTATTGGTAAATTTGCTCATGAAGAAGTAATGGTCAATGATGATCATGATGATAGAATGAGTACTTCCATATTAGCAGTATGTGGAGCAACATCAGAAGTTAAGAAAGATAATTAAGTGCACTGTGTTGAAGTGCTTGAACCTGTTTGTGAGTTTTTTTAAAATATTGATGATTTTAATTTTGTTGATGAATTTGATTAGATTGTTGAAGAATGCACAAAAGTTGCAGCAAAAGAAATAGATAAAGTACAAGCAGAAGGAATCTATAATGATGTTGAAAATAAAAAGTTGATGATATAGTGATTCCAAAAGCAGTGATAGAAAAAGAGTTGCATACTAATAACACTCGAGAAGTTGTATGTTTTGTTGCAGACAGAGCAGCTGAAATAAAGAATGATGTCCTTGATGAAGAATTGAAATTTTTGGAAGAATAGCTTGAAAAGCTAAGATATGATGATAAAGAAGTTAGTCTTGTTACAGAAGCAAAGATGGAGAATGTTGATTTCCTTGTTACAACAGCAGAGGAAGATTTGAATGAAGAGATAATGACAGCTCTCAGAGAAGTAAAAAATGAAAAGAACCAATATGGTTCAGAGTATGAAAAATTATATAATGTTGACAAAATGTTTGAATGTGCAGATGAGAAACCAATCGAAAATGAAGAAGAATCCTTTGAATATGATGATGAGTTTGATTTGAATGAAGAAAATTGCAGCGAAGATGTATTGGTTGAAGAATTACTTGAAAAGATATTCATGTCATGGATTCCTGAAGAAATCATGCATTATTATCAATTAATGTGTTTACATAATGATATTGAACAAATTACTCTTGCTGAAGTTAAAGATGGCTTGTGGGATCTTTGTATGCCCACGTTACAAAGTTTAGAGGAAAAGATTTGGATTGGAGTCCTTGGCATAAAGGAGATTGAAAATTTGAATGATGGTAAGCAAGTTGAAGAACGTATTTCAGTTGAAGGTGATTATAATAAATTTGTGGAATCAAAGAAAACAATGAAGGTAAAAAGGAAACTGAATATGAAGAATCAAATGTATTATTGGTATAAAGTTTGGCGTTCTAAGCCCAGTAATGATGAAGCTGAAGCTGAGAGTAATGTAATAAAAACTATGAATGGTGATTGGTTTAAAAAATCCAAGAAGGTTGATAGAAATGGTCTTGGTGTTGAAGTAAAGGATGAAATATTATATTGTGAACAACCAACTGAAGCTGAGAAGGACAAGTATTGTGGAGCTACCAAGACAAGAAGTCCAGATTAATAAGATATAAAGTCAAGCTGAAGAGATGACTGAAGCCACAAGTGAAGCGCGAGCTGAAGAAGATCAAGGTGAAGATGAAGATAAAACATAAAACAAAGTTTACATATTTCAAAGTTTGGAGTCGAAAGAAAAAAGAAATAGTCATGAAAGAGTTGAAGAAAAGCAACACTAGTATGTTGCAACAAAGAATGTGAAACAAATTTTTGAGTTGTTTTGATACTAATGTAAGCCTTGCCGAGACTTAGAACATCAGGCATTATAGTTGTTTTTGTTATGATTGTAAAGTTGTAGTTGTTTGAGTATGATGCATTTTGGGTGAAATAATTAAGGGGGGAATGTTGGCAGCCGTTAATTCCTTCACCACCATAGATTGAAAAGTCATCCACCACCTCTCTGAGTGACCGCTGGAATGCTAAAAATCCAAACCACCACCACACCGTTTTGATCTTGTCTTGTTGTCACAGTTTGAAAGGGGCAGCACACCACAATGATTTTTGAAGAAGCAGAGAGTCATTTTTTGAAGAGGCGTTCACTAACATGTTCAGGATGATCAGAAATACAGGGGCAGCATGTTCCAAACGATGGGATTGTTGAAGAGACATCCAACATTACTGTTGCAGCACATCAAAGTTCAAAGGGACATTCATCATCTCTGTAGCATCCTATCAAAGATCGAAGGGGCATCCAACATCTCTATTACAGTTCATGAAAGGGCGGAGAATTAATTAAATTCTGAACAGTCAATTTTCGTGTAGCGAAAGGTCAAGCTGAATTAAATAACCAGTTATATTTCTGATGTATAAATATCGATGTAATCTGTGTTTTGTGAGATAGAGAGAAATGGAAGAAACAGAGAGTGACAATGGTGAGGAAAACAAATTCTAAGTTGAATGAAAACAAAGTTTCAACTTTGTACTTTTGATCCTATATTTCTCTCTGTCTTTAGGAGTTCGTAAACTCATGGTTGAATGTTTAAATATTGTTTTTGTTGTAGCATGATGATTTTCTGAGCGTATATGATTGATTGTGGAATGTTTAGTTTTGTTGTAGCAAGTTAGATTTCAAAATTTGCTGAAACAGAGTTTAGAGATGTTAAAGGTGTTTGATTGTTGAAACAAAGTATGCTGAAAGAGTCAAGGTTATGAATGCAGGGGTTATCAAATCATAGCTGAAACAGTTAGCTACAATAGTCCTGTAGATGTCTGTTAGCTGTGACTGTGTTGAATATTAAAGTCAGCTGTTACTGTCAGCTGCGACAGTCCTGTAGGTGAAATTTATGAGTTTTTGAGATCCGTGTGTGTTGCTGAAAGTAAGAGCAACACCCCCCTTCCTTCCCACAAATTGGAGGTCGTAGTCTTCTTTTTGAAGGCTGAATTGATCATATAGAATAACGATCTCCCCTTTCTTGGTTGTGTGATCATTTATAGAGTTCGTATTGTCTATGGAGGTAGTTTCAACCTTGGCATCCAGATTTTAACCTGATAAGACATCGATCTATTGTTATTGATGAGGCTTGTTGAGTATATGATAGATCTATTGGTTTCAATAGTGATTCCTTATATGTTGGAAATATTCTTCTATTGTTGGGCACAACCACAATATCTGATATGAATTTCAACCCATATCTATATCACAAATCCAAGTCATCATTTGCTACAGTTGATAGAAGAATGACATATGGTGTTGTTCACTTCACATGGGAAAATTGATGAGAGATCTTGAATACACAACTGTTGGGTGCCTCTAAATGCAGTCCCCTCTATTTGCTTATATGAGTTTGGAGTGTATTCTATCCAAGCATAAGTTCTACGGATGTCAATCACTCCTAGGTGTGAGTTAAATTGTAAATCCGAAGAACTTCCTTATTTTTGCTGAAGTAGTAATTTTGGAAAAATGTATTTGCTATTTGTTGGCCCATCTTAGAATTTATTACCTAAAATCTATTGTTGTTGAATGTTTGTTGTCATTTGAAATCATAAGGAAGAGTTTGTGCATTTTGTATGGACATGGAAATAATTACGTTGGTGGATAGTTGTTGTTAAAACATTCAAACACAAGCAATTACACAATCAGATGTGACATTAAAACAATAGCAGCAACAAGAAGCAAATCTCAGTAAGACTTTGTCAAAGTGTTTGATGAAAAGAGACGAGTAAAATTATAGTCTGGAACCAACCAAAATCCATTTCCATCAGTCCTTAGGGAAATGAATATTACATTTTCTTAGTGGCATGTCCAACGAGATTAGTTGAAATGGAGGGGAATTTTCATATTTATACTAAAACTATTTATCAACAAGAAGATTTAAAAGAATATCAATTCAGTAGATGTCAAGATAAGAGGGGTATCCAAACCTTAGTAGATATCACAGGTTTTTTATTCCTGTTTTATTTTAGGATGGGATTAATGTTGGATGTTTCATTGTGTGCTGAATTTTAGGTATTTGTATTTTAAATGCTTGATTTGAACTAATAAAGAAGCATCAATCTCTTTCTCATGTAATTTTTAGACTAATTTTTGTTTTTTCTCTTGCTTTATTGCACCAAGAATAGTGAGGTGCATATACAACCCAGTATGGATAAGATGAGTAATATAAGGTAACGGTAATAAACTAAAATAAAAGAAAAATTGAGCTCTGTAAAAATGAAAAAAAGGAAGGTCGACCATAATAGTAATAACAAAAAATACAATAATAAAATAACCCAAGGGCCAACATAGATCCATCTTAACCCTGATCATTAAAATCACTCATTAACCCTTGAGTTATTAAGCAACGATTAATTGGGAGCACCGGTAAGTTTGTTCCTCAATTTCTTTTTGATCCCTTTTGGTTCTTAATAGATCTGGGGTAAAAATGGATCAACACTCGTTGTAACACTTATTTCATTGCTTCTTTTGGATGCATATGTATCTTGTTATTTTCAATTTTTTGGTTTGTTATATGCAATTATCAAAACTATTTATATGATGCATTAGGATTGTTTGCTTTCCAATTGACATACATAGCTGGATTATAACTACTCCCTTCTATGTGGGATTATTTTTGTCCTTACTAAATGCATTCTTTGAGGATTGCCAAGGTTCATTGGTTGCTTTGCAAATTATGTAGGATAGGTAGAGCACAATATTATGCAATGTTGTATGCAGATATTGTTGCATGTATTAAAATTTTAGGATCTTGTTCTAGATTACTGGATAACATAAGGTTTTGGTTGAGTTTCACTTCTAAATATTGTGTCAATTCCACAGGTTGCTACTCAATCGAGTTCCTTGGGGCAGTTACAAGATCTCTAGAGATGTTATTTTAGCAGCAAAGTTGCCAATTACTTTCACAACCCATTCTAATTGGTGTGGAGCACTACCCCGATACCTTCTAATAAGTTTATGTCACAACAATCGCTTATCTGATCCAACGTTCTCTCTATTAGAGGCAGAATCCATGGAAAAAATTCAGAATACAAATCAGACACAACCAGATCAAAGTGGGTATTTAAATGACACATGAAATGATTCTGACATGCTGAATGAGGTTAATAATGAAATGAGTGAAGTCCTTGATGACATTCAAAATGGGGAATTGGGTAATGATCCAATTGGTATAGGTCCTTACATATGTGCTGTGAAAATATTTTCCAAGGCTGGAGAGTTGATAATAGAGTGTTGTTCTGATATGTCTTATAGAAACAAGAATAATGCAATCCAAAGTGTTTCCTTGAAAGAAGTTAGTATTTTAAATAAAGACAATGAAAGGATAGGCCTGCAACAAGAGCATGCTGCTTTTTCCATGTCAGTATGTCATCTTGTTACTCCAGGAATGAATGTTCCTGTTTCTGTTAGATGTTTTAACAAGGAATCTGCTTTTTTTGACTTGTCATATGTTGCTAGCTGCAACTCTGATAATATGTTCAATTACTGTAAAAAAAAAGTCTCCTGGATATAATGATATGCCTTCCTCTTCCCAAGATATGTTGCCTCAGGAGGATTTTGAACTTGACCATGACCATGAGATGACTAATCTCAACATCATAGGTCCTGATTCCGGAAAATGACCCTCTGATGGCACTATAGTATGCATCCAATATAGTGTTTTCCTGCTAGGTAAACTTGTAAGGGAATGCTTGGAAAGCAAAGAAGAGTTTGAATTTGAATTTGGAAAAGGTATTGTAATTCCCCAATTAGAGACGTGTGTAGCATGCATGTATGTCAATCAAACTGCATTCTTCTATGCATATTTACCACCTGAGAGACTGATATTGGCAGCCGCTCTTGAAAGTGCAGATAAGATTTCCTGTTTACCTTTAGGTATTTAAATTGTCTTGTCTATTTTTGGGTGCTACTGTGCGTAGTTTGGACATGCTATTTATTATTCACTTCTATATTAGGAGAATCCCATCTGGAGTATAATGTCACACTTTTGAGGTTGATGGATCCCATGGAGGATAAGATGGAGCAGGATTTTTTTAGTCCACCTTTACCAAAAAAAAGAGTAGAATATGCCTTGCGCCTTCTCGCGGAGTCTCATGCAAAGTACTCTTTGGTATTGTATCTATTGAATTTTGGTTTATAAGTTTGGTTTAGAATGTTCATTTCGATATTAATATTCTAACTATTTTTCTTCTTTGTAGGTTGATCTAGGTTGTGGATCTGGTAGTTTATTTGATGCTTTGTTAGAGTAGAAAACTGATTTGGTATATATTGTTGGTGCCGACATTTCACAGAGAAGTCTTATTCATGCTGTCAAGGTTTGGATACCCCTCTTATCTTTAAAAGAAGATACTAAACCCCTCTTATCTTTAAAAATACTAAACCTATTTATTGAGATGTTGCTGAGAATATCAATTATGTAGATGTCAATACAGTTCCACACACTGAATCAATAGAGAAATTTTGTGGGAATTCTAAATCAAAGAAGTGTAAATAATCCACAAACTTATCAACTTTGAATGATGCAAGCATGCCAAATTCATTCTCTGTCTGCAGTGCTTCAGGAATGCCTCAAGTATTAGCTCTAGATCTTCTGGTTGTTACTTATGGTGATTCAATATATCCTGAGGAGGATGATGATGCAAGTCAAGTAGCTAAAAAAATTCTCTTTGTGGACTTCCTAATAGTGGAAGAACTTGTGAAAATGGTCACAAGATTTCTGGCATTGCAGATGCCACTGGAGCTAATGTTTGTGTCCAATATCTGCCAGGTCATCTTTCTTCCTCCACATTAGCTGCAAAAATAAAGACAGAAGAAACTCATGATGACCTTATATCAGCAGGAACTAAATCAGATAACAAACGTTCATTTTTGTATACATGCCCTAAGGATTCGTCAAATATTTCAATGGGAAAGGACAAAGATAACATGGTGGAAATGTCAAACAATACGCCAAGCCAATCCCCAAAAATGAATATAACATGCCACACATCCATTGTTGAGAGTCATAAGAGCTTTCACAAAGAACTCAATGTTGGTGAGACTCAGAATTCTGTTATACTAAAAAGAAATCAGCAACAGAAAGGTATTTTGATTCCACGAGTTTGTGAAGTTAGTTCTAATACATTGAGTAATATAGACAAAAACTTGAAAGAAACTCCAGGGAGAAATGCCCTTCCCAACAATCAATGTGGCTATATTGATATGAAGGTATCTCAAGACAGTAAAGACCTTATAGGACCAATTAATTATCCTACTAGAGAGATTGAATGTAAGTTAGTTTCAACAGAAGCAAGTGCAAACAAATTTATCTTAGAGGGAAAGGTGGTCTCTACATATTTTACAACACCTTTTGAAGTGTTGGGAAATGAAGTTGGTAAATCAGACATTGATGCCCATAGGTTCTCTAAAGCATTCCCTGCTTTTGATCAACACTCTGGGATTCTAGTTCGATTGGACGATGAATTAAAAGATTCAAATGTAAGGGATAGAGGCAATTATCTATCAGTAAGAAAAAGCAAAGCACAAACTTGTCATCTTGCAGGAAAAACCTTGGGCAGTTTTACAAAGACAGATTCATTGAAGGGAAACATTGATGATACACCAATGAAGATTTCAAATGCAACATCTTTATGGAAACCTTCCAAAGGATTCTTAAGACCACAAGTGTTCTTCCTTCAACATGCTATAGAGATAGAGCAGTAGTTGCAGCCAATAGGAGGTGCATATCTACTTCTTTTATGTCACTCAAGAAAGATTCTGCAGCCTTATTCCTTCACATTCATATTTGTTTTATTTGTTGTACGCTGGATGATATTTGTGGCATTTGTTGTAGCTATTGATTCTTGGTTTTTATTTATGGCATTGTTATAGTTTGTTCTATAGCTTATTATGTTCACACTTGTGTTACTTTGTAATCATTCCATATTTCTTTGATAACACAAACATGGGAGCAGGGGGGATGAGTGACACCTTTTTAGAACATTAATAGAAGGGGATTTGGATTAATTATTTTTCATTTTTATATTTCATCATATATTTAGCAGGTTAGAACATAAATTATGGGTTAAATAGAAAAATTCCATGGGCTAGGCAATTCTTTTCTTTTTGAGAAATACTTCATATATTTACAAGGAAATATTTACATCCACACACACTCAAGGGATTTGAAATCGGACTTCACATTAATACAATCTTGATCACCTCACTACTTGCCATTAGGCCACACTCTCATGGCAATTCTTAGAAACTGGTGGTTCAAAACCTAGGGATCTTTAATTATTAGGGATTGTGTTCAAGTACCCATAAGTTGGACAAAACATGGAAATGTGTACATGGGATTCCCTCAATGGATTTTTCAATAATAGAGGGTAAGTCTGAATTGATGTCCAAACCTTATTTTTGTGAAAGCTTGCTCTTTCTTGAATTTTCCAAAATTGTCATGCATTACCTGATATTACAGATTGAATGTAGGGTTGTGCTGGCTTTTGGATTGAATGCACTAAATGGAAGCAAAATGATGTCAAATGGTCTTATGGAAGGGCCCTGGGATTCAAGTAATGCTTGTGATTTTATTCAATATATAGTTGATCGTGGTTACAAGATAAATGCGTGGGAGTTAGGTAAGCTATTATTATCAACCAGTTTGATGTATTCATGTACTTAGAAACATAATTCTAAGCATTTTTAGAGCGTCTAATGAACACATTATTTTGCAATGGGTCTATGAGTGATTTTCATTTTTATCTAAAAGGATAATAAGAAGTTAATTTTTTTGGAACAATAAATGAGTTGAGTGGAAGTGGTGTTGGAACAAGCATCAGTTCCAAGCAGTATGCAACTGATGTAATTGAGCTTGATAAGATTCTGAAACAGATTTACAAGGATTCTCAAGAGAAACCCCTCCTTGTTGCACCTGATGGATTTTTTGAAGCTGACTGTTTTAAGAAGGTTATTCAGCAAACCAGACCAAACATTTGAATGTTGTAACACATCATATCTACAATATTGGGGCAGGTACATACAATAAATCCTATGGTTTTCATTAAAATATTTGATAGTATGATGTTTTTGTAGGACATTAACCTTTATCTTCTGATCAAGTGTGGATGAGAACCTTATGGATAAGATACTAGATCCATCTTATATGAGTCGAGAAGCATCTACATTTGAAAGTCTCAAAGCCATTCTGGAAGAATATGGGCCTTGGTCAAGTGCATGGGTGGGTAAAGCTGGTGGAGCTTATAACAGTGGGAACCATCTCGTCACCAATGCTTTTATATTTAGTTTTTGGTAAGCTTAGTTTTGGTCAACATGCAATTCTTATTATACTTTATGGAATTGCACTATAAATAATTATTCATTGCAATGCGAACATGTATTTAGATCAGCTTGGCATGGCAGTCATGTACAATATTAAGTCTTACTATAGACAAAGTTTGATTGGTGGTAACTATGGCCTTTTAAACACAATTAGTTATGTGCCAAATCCTGATTATTACAAGTAAAGATTTATGACCTAATATATGTTTTACTTCTCAAATTCATTATATCAATGCCAAACTGGTGAAGTTTATAGCATATTTTTATGTAGAATAAGGATCATGGAGAGAACTAAAATGGTTAACCCACCTTTGGACATGGGTATAGTGTTGACAATTTTTTGGGTAAATTGTGCCGCAGTGCACTTCTCTGGCGTCAACTAATGGGAAAACGTGTTCTTTCAACAAGTTCTAAAGGAGCAGAGTATTTTCATGCTTATGCACATTGTACTAATAATGCAGTAAGTATGAAGAAACTAGGAAGATTGTATAGGGACTAGTATACTCTGGTAACAAAAAATCCAATCAGGATCACTTCTGTAGACAAGCCTCTGTAGCACAAAGTATATACGTATAATCATAATTTGCATATTTTTCCCCTTCATCTTTCTCATCCCTTCAGTAAGAGGAGGAGAGAACCCAGGATTTTTAGTTACTTTATTAGTTGTTTGCATTCATTATTTTGCCCCATCGTTTGCTCATTGATTGCATACTTAGTAGCAGTATGGATATGGTAAAGTGAATACATATATAATATATCAAATGCTTTTTTATTTCTTTCTTTTAACAATTGTAGAATCCAGTATTTTTAGTTACTTTATTAGTTGTTTGCATTCATTATTATGCCCTATCGTTTTCTCATTGATTGCATACTTAGCAGCAGTATGGATATGGTAAAGAGAATACATGTATAATATATCAAATGGTCATTTTTCCATAGAGGAATCGCTTTACTGTTGATCAAATTTAGCAGGTACACTTGTATCTCTGTGCAGTTTGCTACCATTTCAGGAATTTTCACAGAAGAGATGAATACAAGCTTCAAGTTTTCAAATGCATGGGGGCTGAATAATTTGATTGCAAGCACAAGGAACAAAATAACTAGACTTGAGTATCATTTAACAGCTAAAGATGGTAATCTCCATAGCCAAACTATGCTTCTCAATGGGAAAATTTTGGATGTAACTCCTGAGGGTGAGATACCTTCTTTAGAGCCAGTGACAGTTGAGGATGACAGACGTATTTTTGTAGCACCTCTCTCTATTGCATTTGTGTCTCTTTCAGATGTTCAATTCTCAACATGCAGCGGTTAGGGGTTGATTATCTGGAAAAAAAAGTATCATTCGTTAAGTTGGTTTATGTAAAAAATATTTAACAACAGCTGAGTTGAGTTACCTATTGCTGCTAACCCACAATTTTAATAAATCATTTTCACTATTCAACGAGTAAATTTGTGCTACATTGAGTTGAGATGATTGATTGTTTTAACTTATCTCATTTTTCCTAACTTATGTTTTGGAAAATGTTGTGCAAGGAGAAGCTTTGAAATTAAGGTGATAATTTCCTATGTTAAAATATTATATTTTTGAGAATAAAAGCTTGTCATTATACTCTAATAGAAGAACCAATGCCAAGCAAGTTTTATAGCATTGAGTTTCTATGTAAGTGAGTAATGCAGCAAGTTACCTTCTAAACGGAGTTGGCTATGTTGTTGCTCCATGCACAAAAAGTTCTCTTCAATACTTTGACATGATATGTGGATAGAACACTGTGAAATAGGATGTGGACCAAAATATTTCAATTGAGAAAAGGAAAAATCCACTCAGTTATGCAAACCAATATTTTTGTCCACAAGCAAAAGGAAAACAAATGTCAACAGTGGCTTGTCGGGGTTGTTGAAAGCAGGGCATTGTGATTGCCCCTGGCAAAATTCAAGCCTTTCCAACAATTTTCTAGCTCGGGCACATACTTTTATGTGCCTATGCTTGCGATTGTGGGTGGGGCTAGGTTCCCTAGAAACTTTGGCAGATTAGATATCCCCCACTAGTATCATTTTAGTTGAGGACTTTGGAATGTTGTAAGCTGGCTATAGTACTTGTAAACTCTCCTAGATTGGGGAAGGTGGAACTTGTTACATCAGGATAATTTGAAACTAATAAAAAAAGGAAACCAAACCATATAGGTTGGACCCCATGTGTGGCATTTTGACTGTACCATTTTATGGGAAAGATTGAGTATAGGTGACAAATCCTCCTATAGTAGGGAGGTTGGTCCCTAAAGAAACATGAAAGGTAATGGTCTAGGTTCCCTTTATTCAAGAAAACAAGCAAAGGGGAGAAAGATAATATTTTTAGAGGAGTAAATGAGAAGAACCTAGAAAATGATCCCAAAGGGTGTTCATCTTGAATTCTTGCACTGGTGGAGTAGGGGCTTCAAGTTTTCTACTCATCCTTAATTCCTGCACACGTACACCAATAAAATACCTTACTCTTTCTTTAGAAAAATTCTATATTTAAACACCAAAAGAAATTCAACGCTTACTTGTTTGAAAGAACCTCGAAATAAACAAAGATTTTAGTAGAGATGATAATGCAGTTTACTTATAGCATTATTTAAAAAGCACATAAGCAATCTAAACT
Organism: Larix kaempferi; assembly: GCA_027924585.1. Classification (NCBI taxonomy): domain Eukaryota; kingdom Viridiplantae; phylum Streptophyta; class Pinopsida; order Pinales; family Pinaceae; genus Larix; species Larix kaempferi. The sequence goes on from BSBM01000910.1 coordinate 26,878,243, forward strand.
GAAAATCACTTACATATCCATGGTTTTTTTGGGAGGAAAGGAGCTTCTATTAAACTGAAAGTAGAGTACAAAGAAAATATCCCATGGCTCTCTAACCTTATTCTTCGATGGGTCTCTCTGCTCAGGGAAATCCTTAATCCTTACAATCCATGAATAACCTTGGATTCTCTCATCAACAAATAAAGACAATGCAACGCACCAAAATCCTTTAGCAACGTGGCAACATAACAAAACTCACCCAAAGCTTCCCAAAATAATTTCTTTGATTTGTTTTTATAGATTTCATGGGTGTCTTTTGGGATGGGAAACTTGGAAAAATGAGCTTCCATGTATAAATTTCAGGATCCCAAGTACAAAATTCAGGAGAACACATGCCAAATCAGCTGAGAATCGTGTCAAGAGTCTTGAATTAGGTGGTTGTATGAGGTAAATTCGATATCAACACTAACAACACCTACTAGTAGCACCTATAACACTAGGAGAGCACTAGTCTTGTAGAAGGGACATCAACTCAATGTTATGCCAAATTTCCAAAGTCTAGTTGCTTGTTTGAGGTTTGTAGTGTTCCACAGGGATGTGCCCACTTGGGTGGGAAACACGTCCCCATGCTCCCCCACATTTACGGGATGGGAAAAATCATGGGGAAACGTTACCCCATGTCCTTCTTTTGGGGGAAATACGAGGGAAAACTTTTCCCTAGTGATGGAACATGTTTCCCTTTTGGGGAGGCGTCTGGGTGGCCCCCTCGATAGGGAAGGGATGCTCAGATGCACCCCCCCTATTTTCATCTTTTCATTCAGGGGACCAGTTTTGTATGGACTCGATCAATTTTGTACAAGTGACATTCAAGTCAGTAATATTAATTGGTAATGTTAAATTCTTAATTCTTAATTCTTAAAAGTGACATTCTCCTTATCTTTCATTTTCTATCATTTTACTTAAACTTTTAACATTACAATTAATTGTTTCAGGATGTTTGAGAGTGAGTAAATTTGAGTAAAAAATGAGCCTCCTAAGGAAAATAATAAAATAATAGTAGAGAGAGAGTAAAAAACTATTTTTTTGGATCGTATTTTCAACTTATCTCCTTGTAGGTTTACTCAAATTTCAAGCGGGAGGACTCGTTGGATGCATAATTAAATTATGCATCCAACGAGTACCCATGTTGCATACTTTTAACAACATCCACACCATGAAAAATTGAAAATACATTAAGAAAACGTGTTTCTAGTGATAGAAACACGTTTTCTTAATGTATTTTCAATTTTTCATGGTGTGGATGTTGTTAAAAGTATGCAACATGGGTACTCGTTGGATGTATAATTTAATTATGCATCCAACGAGTCCTCCCGCTTGAAATTTGAGTAAACCTACAAGGAGATAAGTTGAAAATACGATCCAAAAAAATAGTTTTTATTTTTTCCCTCCAATTTTTTTACATGCAACTTGTTTGAATTTTAAAGCATTTTGATTCACTAGAAACACGTTTTCTTAATGTATTTTCAATTTTTCATGGTGTGGATGTTGTTAAAAGTATGCAACATGGGTACTCGTTGGATGCATAATTTAATTATGCATCCAACGAGTCCTCCCGCTTGAAATTTGAGTAAACCTACAAGGAAATAAATTGAAAATACGATCCAAAAAAATAGTTTTTATTGGCTAATTTGTGATGACAATAAATTGTACTTTAGGGTTAAAAGGCTCATTTTTCATCCAAATTCCCTCTAATGTTTCAACCTCATCGGACTTCGTATGCAAAAACTATAATTTTAGATCCCATTTAGAATTCAACAGACTTACCAGTTTTTAGGATTTCAAGATTGTAATGTTTCCACAGGGTTGTAATGTTTTTTAAGAGTCATGGCATTTCAACATGGAGCAATTTATCCTTTTTTTTCTTCTATGTAACATTTGAATAACTCGCATGATTTTGTTTCTTACTCCATTAACTTTGATTCTTATATTTAAGGGTGCTAGCTCAATGGAAGAGCACTTATCTTAAAGGAAAGAGGTTGGTGATTCGATTCCTCCATGCCCTATATACAAAAATCAATAACTAATTAAATGACTAGTTAACAATAATCAATGACTAAATAAATAGCCATTTAACAACGATGAATGACTACAAAAATGACCAGTTAACTACAGTTAATGACTAGTTAACCACAATCAATTACTAAATAAATGACCAATTAATAACAATAAATGACTACTACAAATGATAAATTTGTGACTAAAATTCGCATATAAACGACCATTAGTAGCTAATTTCCACTATCTTATAGCTCGACTAGCTTAGTCGTATTTATTTTAGTCATTATTAATTTCCTTAGTTAGTAGTATATTTGGTCATTGACTTAGTCATTAATTGTGGAAATTAATGACTAAATCAATGACCAAATATACGACTAAATAAGGCAACTATTAATGACTAAAATAAATACGACTAAGTTAGTCGAGCTATAAGATAGTGGAAATTAGCTACTATTAGTTGCCGACTAAAAACTACTCGTTTTTATGTGAATTTTAGTCACTAATTTCTCATTTTGTACTAGTGACTTGAGGGAGAAAACCCCAACAAAACCTTCATTAGTATATTGATAGATAGCAAAGAATGTATTTTACATTAAGCACACTCGGTGCAATTAAAAAGCAAGAGAAATATAAAGAAGAGATACTCAGAATAATACCATGCACAAAGAGATGTGCATTGCCTTTAAGGGAGAAGAGAATTCACTTCACATTAAATTCATCAATCATGTATAACATATTTATATATTCTTCATATTCATTGGATTCTATTTTTATCTTCTGACTTCAGGATGGACTCGGCCTCCATCTGGATGCATCAAACTTGCATGAAGAAGTGCACCCACTTCTCATGCAGTACATTAACCAAAGGGGCTTCACTCAATAAACCACTATCATAGCACATTCGTTCGTGGCATATGAAACAATACCCATAATTTCACCAAATATTGGAAAATACCTTCCAAAATCATTTTTTAACCCCCTCCCAATTAAAAAAAAACCCTATTTTCACTAGATATTGTATGTATCAATTTTTTCATTAACATTTTTTATACCCCTTTATATTTCTACCTACTATATTGATATGATACCCCTCTTATGAACCCACATGCATTCTACAATGCACCTTGCTTCTTTCGATGTATATTTTGGATGCACATTACTTCACCCACAATGCAATTACTCAAACACATATCATTATGATTTGCAACATCTAATGGTCTAATGAAGTTATAGGATATTACTTCTTGTATGTCACTAGAGCCAATGCACATAGTACAACATTTAGATTGCATGTTACAGTTCCCCAATTGCTAATTAATCCTGTTGTGGGATAGGTATCCAAGTCTCTAGGGCCTGTAACAAGCTCTAGGAGGATGACTAAACCTCCCAAGGCCTGTAATAGGCACGAGTGGTTGGGTATTCAAGCCCCCAAGGCCTATTGAGGACCTATAACAGGCCCTGGAGGCTTAGAACCTCCCAAGTCTATTGGTAACAACTGGCTGTCAATGACCACTGTCTCTCAACTATATTGATCGACTGGAAACCCTCTTCACCATGAAACCCATAGCCTCAAGCATGGCTCAAGATGCAATTTCCCTACGTACTGGTAAGCCCGAGCCTTGCCTCAACCCGATTTCTCATCTGGCCGTGATCCCACCATCTCCATTTGGTGGATATTTGTCAGCCCGCCCATATAAAAAAGACCCCAAATTATTTTTGTATTGTTACATTAAATAAAAAAACCCTTAGCTTCTCAATATATAAGCAATATAATTTTTAGGTTTTCATGAATATTTAATACCCCAATATGAATGAACGTGATATTATATTTCCTTCTAGTGAAGCCCCCATGGCATTACCTCACTGGACTGACTCTTAGGATGAATTCGCCCCTTAATCGAAAGCTTTCCCACTTAGTTAGGTGGCTAAATTAAGTGTCATCAAGCAAGAGTTGCAACTCAAGTGTTATCTTTTAGTTTAACATAAGTGTCGTCATGCAATAACACTTAGGTAACTAGATCTTATTTGTCATCACTTGGATAACTTTCTTAACTGATTCTTTCTTGTTAACAACACTATAGTGATCAATTTGAGTTCTCCTTTGATTTACTGAAGTTTAACAATTTGAATTCTCTCTTAATTAATTCTTTTATGTGCAATTCAGATTCTCTCATATCTTATCAAATTGTATCTTTATCTCTTGTCTTATCTGCATGGTCCACATGTGTCAGCTTAAATATCATATCAAATATAATAAGGATATTTTCCCAATGAAGTGATCATATATTTGTCCTACTATCGTTCCAGGTGGTTATGTGCTAAAGTAAATCACTCTAGGGGTGGCTAGTCCCTAGGGGAGACTTAATAGCTCAACCATGGTTAGTATTACATCATACACCATACATGTTTCAACATGCAAAGCATCACCTCAACACATGAGGATCTTTCTTGACACACAATACCTTAGCCTTGAATAGAAAGACTATACAACATCATCACTTTGACATACAAAGCACTTGTCTCAACACATGAAGCTTAACCATTCTTGAGTCCAACTCAAGATTCTTATCCAAGTTTCTTGAGTCCTACTTAGGCTCCTCTAAGGCACTACCTCGACACACGAGGCTCAATATTGACACACAAGATTGACCTGGAGAATGACTCATGATGTTGTAACTTTAACAAAAGATCCATCATGCGCCGTAAATTCCACAAATTTCCAGCGTCATGCCGCAACTAGCCAAACATGCTCCTCGAGAGGTTATCATCACTTTATAATTTCACTGCAACAATTTGCATGTTTTTGCAACTTCTCCTACAACTCTTGGCACATATTCCACAAGAGTAGTATTGCAAATATTTGACAACTCCTTAAGGAATGCATAAGAAAAAGTATTAAAATTTTATCATGGAAAAATAACCCATCAATCTTCAAAACATTATTTTTCACAATAAAGAAAGGCCTCTAATAGCACAAAGGAGCAAAACTACTTCATGCTACAAATATCCGCAAAATATAACCTATGACGAAGACTTCCATAACCAAACCTTCAGCAACAATCCACAATATGATTAGTCATCACGTAAGGTGATCATAGCTTCTGCAACATAGTATCTACATCTCCACACTTCAATATATTTCTGCAACTCCCAACAAGTCTTTAACTTTGCAATTTTATCCTACAATGCATTTACGCAATAGCCTGACACTAGCATGATGTATGTTACAATGAATCCACAACTTCAAGAGAAGAATATGAGAAAACTTCAATGTAGATGGTGTCCAAATATGTGCACAACAATTCTTTTGGAACATACATCCAAGCTGCAACATCAACTGTACCACATTTTGGCCAATTCACAACACTAAGTGATGAAAACACTCTATCGAAGAGTTGTTGCACCATTTATTGCATAATAGTAGGCTGGTCATTTCTAAGTGGTGCGTTGTTCATACACCATGGTTGAGTAGGTCACTGTTCATAGCCATGATCTACCATACAACCATTGCAACGTAACATTACAGGCTTCGTAACTCTCCCCATGCATGCCATAAAATTTCATCGATATTTGTGTTTTCTTTCTAGACTTGGCGTGAAGGAGGTTATAGGTGCATAATTGGTTTCTGTCAAATTGTGAGAGGCAGAGCAAAACAGAGTAGGCGGAGGCTAAAAAAAAACAGGGGATTAATTTGCAATGGAGCTCTGTGGCCCTTCCATATTCATTAAAACCTAAAAACCTAAAATGAACACAAATACAGATTTTACATATAGACGCCTCTTCATATGAGGCACATTAACTTCTACACCTAATGCAACAACTTCTCGTACTGGTGGTTGGTGGATTCAGATAGTTGGCGGGAGGAATTATCTCCAACACTCCCCCATAATTCCTACCATAAACAAACTAAATGTTAACATGCTACAACATTACATATTAGGCCTCTGTGGGCTTACATATTTTTCAAATTTCAAATATTTATCATGCCTGCTAGTCTAAGTCTCAGTAAGGCTTACATTTATAGATCCAAAAATTGATTTACTTCGTTGCAGGATATGGAGTATGTTTACCTTTTCTTCTTTCTGCTCCACACTTTGAACTCAGCATTCTTCTTCACCTTCTTCTTCAACTTTTCTTCAAGCTCTTTGGGCTTGATTCTTCCATCAAAATCTGCAAATTATTCAATGGATTGTTGGCATGTATGTTCATCCTCAAACTCTTATTTCAGCATGCTTAGTTCATATGTTGTGGGAATTTCAAGACCCCACATGTTGTTCCCATCCTTCATTATGTTTTCATCCTCTTCATTGGCATGTTGCCATGACATCAGCTGATAATAGTGCCTGATTTCTTCAGGACTCCATCTCTCAAAGATATTGTCAGCTGGTTCTTCATCATCTTCATCATAACACATTGGCTCTTCAAGCCTTCCATTATACAAATTTTCTTCATCTTTTGCAGCTACATGGCTGCCTTCTTTTTCATTCATCTTTGTAGCTTCAATGTTGCCTTCTTCTTCATTCTTGGCATACTCCAGGATGCCTTCTTTTTCTTTTTCAATCTCTGTGCCTTCTGTGCAATCTTCACCATTCTTTGCTTCAAACAAGGACATCACATTGTCCAAAAATTCTTGAATAATTTCATCATCAGCATATTCATTTACATTTTCCTCAATTTCAGGTTGATTTCTATATGCACCTACACATGCACAAACATCTAAAGTGTTAGGAAAAACTTCTTCCCTCATGGGCATGCTCTTCATGAGCTCATCTTCTTTTTCACATTCAACCTCTACTAGCTGTCCTACAACTGCTTGAGTTGTTGATTCATCATTTTCTGCTGCTACTATGGTAGCTTCATCTTCAAGAATATATTTGTCATCTTCATCCACTTGTGGCTCTGCATAGTGGGCTTCACTGTTCTCAAACTTATCTGGCTCTGCTTGGATGATAGAGTCCTCGACCATTTCATGTGAACATTCAAACGCTTCTTCATTTGTAGCTATGGTTGCTTCATCGTGGAATTCACTAACAACTTGGTTGTCTTCTGCTTCAACTGCAGGCTTATCTTCTGCTACTTCTTCAACATGCTACGATATTGTTGACTGCTTGCACATGTCACTCCCCCTTTCACTGAACTCCTTTTCCAAGATTCTCCATGCTTCCTTGGAAGTCTTTGCTGCTGCAATCTTGTGAGAAATATTTTCATCCACAGCTTGTTGGATGAGATGCAAGGCTAAATCATCCCTTGCTTCATCATTGTGGTCAATATGTGTATCTACATAACATAGATAAACCCTCATTCTACTTGACCATATGTTGAAATTATTCCCATTGAATGGCGGAGGTGATGGAAAACACACTCTGCTCCACTCATATTCATGCTTCCTGGCTTGTCTGTTCCTCATTCTTTTGCCCATTTCTTTTCTTCTTTGTTGGCAAATTCTGTGCTTCGGCACTTGTCTTCTTCATGCAAGTCTTCTACTTGCTTTTTTTATCCTTATCGCCCCCTAAAAAAAAGGTTTGCTAGCTGGCCGCAAGGCACTATCAATATCGCCCCCTTAATGCTTCTTTTTTATTTTCTTGGCTTTTCTATGCCCGGGGCATTTTCATTTCATTTTATGGTTCTATGACAGGCTGGGCTTTTCATTAAAGTCTTGACGAGGTTCCTTCGACCTCTTGAACAGTAGCTCACCTTCACACTTTCATATGGCAGCTGGGAAAGCTACTACGTTGGCCGAATCTTCACTGCATAAAGAAATTCTCCATGGGCTTCTTCTTTCATACACGCTGGGGGTTGCACAAATCTTCCATGGCTTCAAACAATGGAGAGAGGTAACTCCTTTTACAGTGCCTTCTTCACCAAACACAACCCATATTGGCAGTTGGCTTCAACAATCTCAGCGATTCTACAGGACCATGCGGCTCCTCGACAACTCTCCTTCATGAAGGCGGCTCCTTAAGCCTTTCAACTGGGGATACCATAACATAGTGTTGGATTCTTTTCAGTGGGAGGTACCAAAATACAAACAAGTAAAAAGAGTCATGGAAGACTATTATTCTTTCCATAGCTTTGGCACCAACGCTTGTCCCGTTGGGGATCAAACCCTTGCCAGGCCCTTCCGTTCAAATATCAAATCGTTCTCCTTTCCTACATCGAGGGCCCTCTTCCCCTCAAGATCTCCTTGCCATCCTTCATCCAGAGGTGGCAGGTTCAACTCCGATTAGATGACCAGGATGAGGATGTCTTCATCGTGCTCAATATCGTCGGTTTAATATCTCCTTTGTCTAGTAGAATGGTAGGCTTCGGGTGCGGAAGACTGCAGGATCTGCGTGCTTTGGATGAAGGAATGTGTGCTCCTTTAATGGTTGTCCAAACCTCAAAACCTTGCCAACGATTCCATCTAGCTCCTATGGAGAATCGAGCCCTCCAAGTGACCCGAAATGGCCCCACGACCCTCCTTCTCTGCTTTGATGTCTGCAGGTGTCCTCACGGTTCCTCCTAGGCCTTCACGGTTCTGGAACTATGTGGATCGGGCCCTCACTGTTCAGATGGAAGGTCTCTTTGCTGCTCACGATTCCCTTGCAAGCTCTGATTCTCAATTTCTTTACAGCAAGGTCGGCGGCTTCCTTCACTTTCTTGGTCGATGGCTCTTTTCTTCACTCAAGCGCCCTCTTAACTTCAAAAAGTGGTTGACTAATGGCGGCTGCTCCACACTGGCAGTGCTGTCTAGATCACTGTGTGCTCTGGTATTCTTCCAGCTACTATGGCTGGGATTCACCTCAATGGAGACGGTTTCTCCTATGTGCCACTGAACTTGGTTGGTTCAAGATAACTTCAAATGGATTGAGCAGCGACAGGATCTCTATTCTTTGATACCATGTCAAATTGTGAGAGGTAGAGCAAAACAGAGTAGGCGGAGGCTAAAACAAAATAGGGGATTAATTTGCAATGGAGCTTTACGGCCCTTCCATATTCATTAAAACCTAAAAACCTGAAATGAACACAAATATAGATTTTACATATAGATGCCTCTTCATACAAGATGCATTAACTTCTACACCTAATGCAATAACTTCTCGTACTAGTGGTTGGTGGATTCAGATAGTTGGCGGGAGGAATTATCTCCAACAGTTTCTTGATGCACACAACCAACCTAACTTTAATATTATCGATGGCATGAAAACTTCATTGGATACCGTCAAATCGTTGAGGGTGCATTAATACACGTCTTTCACCAAGAGCTTGATCCCGCATGAAAATGATCACTACCATGGACAACGTTCCCCCCAATTTCCATAGTGAAGGCCTAATTGCTCATGTATTGGTCATTATTGTGTTATTGGGTCATTTTTTATGGGTTGTTACGGCTTGTTATGGGCTACCCTTATACATGGGCACAGTATATATAGGCACAGTATAAATAGGAGTGTGAGGAAGGTCATTTTCATCAGGATCATATCAGCGCTGACTAATACCTCCTCATTGTGAAACTAAAACTCCATCAAATTGGTATCCACCATAGAACGCATGGTAACTACATACTACAGCTCAGACTCTACCCTAAAATTAATACACCAGCTTGTTCTATCACTTTCTTCATCTCTTCAAAATTCAGCGCATCAGCAATATTTCTTTAGCAATATTTTGAATAATAGATGTCTCATTCCATTAAGTGGCACGACTCATTTTCATCTTTCTTCATGGCCACTGTAGACCGTTGCAACGCCTGCACCTGCATTATAGACTCCTTCGATGCTTCTGAGTCCATCTCACTTGCCCGATAAGCATGCTTATTTTCGGATGTTGGTAAATAGTATCTTTTATGACCGTAGGATATATAATGTCATCAATTCAACTTGAGATGGCTTGACGCAATATCCAAATCCTCACTTTTTTATGTCAGAACGAAGTTGCTTCCAGTCTTACAAACTCTTACGTACTCGAATATGGATCAATACATCCTTCCACAACATGGTAGCCAATGCTATTTCTTCAGGTACTGTGATTATTGATTAATAGAGTTTTAGCCAATGTTAAAACTCTCTAGCTGCTCAAGTTGCCCGTAAGTATGAGAATGCCTTATCCCGGATTTTACTGGAGGGTATGTTTGCAACTCTTACTCTCCTTTGATAATCAAACTGGATTTGAAAAAATACCACCTCTAGGAGCGGATCCAGATGTTGAATCAAGGAAACTATCCCACCACCGACTAAAATATTCCAAACCATTTCAAGCGGCAGTAGATAAATGCCTCAACCCCAGGTTTTTGTAGCAATCCCCCACCCCCGCCGCTGCTACAACCCAACCAGAGAAGGGTAGAAACCACAAATAGATTTTATAACACAAAGAATATCCATTCCACTACTATAGAGCAAGAGATAACATCATCGCAACATAGGAATGGTGCAAAAGAACTCATGATAAATATATCAAAATCCCAAATATACTTTATTAATCCACGACAAACCTCATTAAAAATATCTCCTCCCTTTCCTACAAGGGAAAGAGAGCTGCAAAAAAAAACCCAAGTCTTGTCTTCTCCTTATGCACCCTGAAACAACTTTGAAAGGAAAATAGAAAATATCTCACAGTGAATGAATGAAAATGACCTCCCACACACTCCTATTTATACTATGCCCGTGAATAAGGGTAATTATTACATTTACCCACTTTTACATAAAAATATTCATTTAACCTCTTTAATTCATGGAATAGCCCATAACAAGCCCAAACAACCCAAAAAAAAAAACCAACACAATAATAACAAATATATGAGCAATTGAGCCCCAACAGAGAGTCTTGTTGTGGAAATATAAAATAACATGATGTGCATCCAACGAGTCCATCCTATTAAGCACATCATAGGATCCAAGAGGATTTATGTTCAAATCTACAAAAGTATGGATTCCATTCATATCCAAGGGACATCCCATTACTACCTCACTAGTTTTCCTTTTGGTTCCTATAGCCAACTGAACCAACCATTATTTATCATGCTTACTTTTCTTTAGCTAAAATATTTCAACCAAATTAGGAGATATACAACTATGACTTTCCCCTTAATCAATTAAAATGGAAATAGGTTGACTGTAAATCTTACCTTCAACCTCAATCATATTGGATTGATGCTCTTCCTATTTATGATCCATAGATGCATAGATTTTGAGGATGTCTCTGGCCACATCCTCCATTGTACTTGCTTCTTGAATGTTGTTCATAATCTTCATTTTGTTTTCCTTATGAGTACAATATTTGTACATACGATTTCCTTCACATCATTGACACTTGAGTTTCTCCCTTGTTCCTCTCTCTCTCTAGACACTACCATCCTGGGTCCCCATTTAGTTGGGTTACTTTGTTGATATGAATTTGAATTGTTCCTGAGAAAATGAGGCTTAAATATTTCTTCCTCTAATCATGTTTATCTTTCTTCTTGTCCCTCCAAAACTTGTGAATTTTTTTTTTCCTTTGCTCTATTCATATATACATTTGAATTTTCGAATTGCATCTTCCAAAGTCTTGGGCTCATCAGACTGAAGTCTGTCTCTATAAAATGAAGGTAATCCACTCAAAAATATCTATATCTTTGCTCTCTCATCCTTAAGGAATCCAACATACCTAAATAATTCCAAAAACTTTCTTTCATACTCTTCCATAGACATATTTCCAATATTGGGTTCAAAGAACCCTCCATCTTCTCCTTATAGTAATTTTCAAATAAATACTTCTACTAAAAATAACTCTTGAATTGCTTCCATGTGATCTTATTTTCCTTCATATGCTTTATTTGGACTAGTTGATCCCACCAAATGGAGACCTTGCCCTGCAAATTGTAAATGGCTATTCTAGATTCCATATTTGAGGAGTAGTTATGTAACTAGAGGTACTTTTTCATCCCCATTAGCCAACCTTCAACATATTCTCCTTTCTTATGCTCACTATTACCGAGAAAACTAGTAGGGCTATTGCTCAGTAAGCAATTCTAAGAAATGTGACCCAATGTCACCTTGATCACAATTCCAACTTCTTCGAAGCATCGAAACCACCAAGGGGAAGGGCCCTTTCGTTATCTTGTAGGACACTGATGCAACAAAGACTATATTCTTTATGCAATTGTTAGTTTTGACCAGTTCCTTATGGAGCCAATGAAAATAAACAAACCACGTAATTGCATTCAATAAACAAGGCACTAACCACTCATATGACAGCTAGTATTAAAATATCTTGTCTAGTGTCATTTAGGTCAAAAATATTATGTGTGTAAGTGTTGACAAAAGTAATAATAATTTATCTCATTAGCTCGAAAGTTAGTATAATTAAAGTAGCAATAGTTATCTCCTTCAGTGGCTAACATACATTCATGCTTAGAGAACAAACAACTTCCCAACTAAGCATCCAGATCTTTCATGAATCAATTTCCAACAATAAATCAATCCATTACCAAACCATTAGTCAATAATAACATGACCATGAATCAACCAATGAAGTACGGGAACACCAACACAAATATCAAGATCAATCACTAACATACATGAATCACTTAGAAGTGTTTATCATGTGAACATGCTCATGAGCTGATGTAATTACTTTTTAGTATCTGAGCACCTTTAGGACTACCAATAACACCTTATATCAGACTTTGATTGCAATGGAATGTCATTGATTGAGTATATATATCACCTACCCAAATTTGTTTGTGAAACCAATCAGTAGTAGAATAAATACCAACATGTAAGAATCAATTTTACTTCATAAATATTATATCCACAAAGTATCTCCAAAATAGCAGAACTAGTACAACAGTGTGCAACCTCTGTAAGTATGAAATTTACACCATCATTCAGTAAACTAATATAACACCAAATCAGCAAATTTGACTAACCATCCGTGTGCACAAGTTATTGACTATAATGGCCACTTTCAGATCTTTGCTTGTGTAATCCCAGATTATAAAAGTATGTAACAGAAAACAGTCCACCACACCAATAAAATCAACACTTGCGAACACCATTCACTCTCAACCAAACCAGTTTATTAAGTATATGATAGTCATGTATATATGTTCCCAAATGATATGATATGTATTTTTAGACCTTGATACTTCCTTCTTCTAGTAGCAGCAATGTAAATAATCAAACATGAACTATGTTTATTACTTTTTATATAAATGTTGCAGTTGTGTTCACTATCTCAAAACTGTGTAAGTGAATTTCAAAAGCCTTTCAGTCACGCGTGGTAGCCTTGCAAAAAGATGTCAAAATATACTTAAAGTTTAACCTTTTTGTTGCTTGACTTGTATGTGCATGTAGTGGAATGGTTGGGAAGCTAAGGTGAGGTATCCAAATCTATTGCAGACTTGAAACAAAGTCAGGAAGATGGAAAGGAGGGAGAGCGAGTAAGGAGAGGGAACGAAAGAAGGTAAGGAGGAGGAAGGGAGAGAAAGTGGAGGAGGATGCTAGGGCAAAGTTTTTTTGTAGTTAGGGTTTCACAGAAAACTAGGGCCTTTTTAGGTTTAATTTTTTTTTTTTTACGTAAAATAAAAAGTAAAAATAACCTAAAATACATAAATGAAAAGAATTTAGACCAAAATAATATATACAAAACTACAAAACTAAAAAATTAGGGTTTTTTAGGAACTTTTGATATTTTTGAATTTTTAGGGCTTCCTAAAATTTCTCCCTATGGTTTTTAGGGATAAAGAAGGAAGGAGAAATTGTAGGAGTGAGGGCCTAAATTTTAGGAAGGCGAAAAAATCATTTTAGTTTGTATTTTTATTTTTTATTTTTAGAATTTTTGTTATAAAATTGCAGACCCAAATCTAACCCTAATTCTACCATGAAAATGCAAAATTAACTTAACAATAATATTTACAAAAAAATACAAACTAGGGTTTGATGTAGAGAAAATGGACAAACTTAAGGTTCTAAGGTTTTAACCTAACCCTAGGGCATCAAGAACGATGGCCCTCCTCTTGAGATGGTACTTGCCAAGTTTGGAAAACTAGGGTTTTCTTCAACAACCAAAAAAGTTGGTTGAAAATGCCTTAGTTAAGACAAACCTTGGAGACTTAAATCTCAAGCTTTACAATGCCAGGGTAACTAAAGGCTGAAAATGACTTATCTAGGAAAAAATGCAACATTAATGGATACCATTCAACCATAAACAAGCACACATCCAACATTTAAAAAAGAGAAATCAAGAGAAGAAACTTAGATACCTCCTTGTGCATGTGTTAAGCAAACAACTCCTAACATCACCTTAGCAAATAGAAATAACAAAAGATACTTCAAATATTTGTCTCCAAACTAGCAAGTAAATCCATCCTCAAGAGGTGCGCATCACTCAAAGATCTGAAGTAGGGAAAAAATCAGAAATAAATGTTTTATCCCATAAGTTGTTATGTTAAAATGAAGTGAGGAGAAGTGTATTTATACTTTTCTCACACTCACTTTACAAAAATATAAAAATATCCAGGCCAACATGCTTTTTTAAAATGTCAATTTGAAATTATAAATGTCAACTTAAAATTAAAACAATAATAATATAAAATAAAAAAAAATTGTTGGTAATTTGGGGCATTCCTAGAATTTACCCACACATGGCTAAAATAGATAAAAATGAGCATATCGTTCCGTTCTGGAGGCCAGACTGTGGAGAGGGGGGGTCATCATGCCCCATCTAACCCCAACAGTGGTGAAAATTCCTCAACGCCCCCCAATCAAATCACTATATCTTGGTTGAGGATGTCGTCATTATCTAGACGAGGCCTAGAGAGGGAGGCGCTGGTGAACTGGACAGCCAAGAGGGTGTGTGAGGTGACCTGGACATCCAAGAGGGTGTGTGAGGTGACCTGGAGGAACAACATATTTCCCAGTAATGAAAAACCTTCTGTTGGATTGATAAGTCCAAGGAATGTCATACCTATCCACATACCTGTATTGATCTTACTGAAATGCATCATTGAAAACTTACAGATACTGGACAAAAAAGGTTGAACACTTCTTGTAGAATGTTTTTCATTAGGGTACACCATGGACTGAGAGACAATGGAAGAAGTCTGCATATGGCCATTGTCAATAGGCACCACATCTTGTACTACTGCATAGTTGATCAAAGCAAAAGGGTTGATCCATTATTCATTGATGGAAGAGTAATCTTCTTCAACCACACCTGTGCTCGGAAGATGGTCAACCATGATGCTACAAGGTCTTGAAGAATCATACATCGGTGTGCCCAGGAAATTCCAATAATCATCGTCTTTTGTAAACCTGTAATTTTCTTCCAAGAGATCCAAAATATCATAAGAAACCACAACCTGAGGATATGGAAAATTTACCATTTATGTATATTCTTTAGTTTCTTCAATTAAGGCTTCTTGCTCTTCATCTTCAGGAATCAATTAATCTCCAGTCATAAGGGAAATTACGTCATTTCCCCAATCCTGAACAATGGTTTCTTCAAGTAAATCTTCCGAGAATTGATCTTCGTCAAGGACCACCTCATGCTCCTCTAAGAGTTTTTCATCAATATGCATATGATTGTCCTTTATTATCATCATTATTTCTTCCTTAGTATTGGGACCCCATCGATCACTGAATGCCTCAAACAATTGTAGGAAGGAAGATATCCCCTTAGGAGGGAGTCCTTCATACCAAGCATCCATATCCTCATCACCTCCTAGTTTGAAGGACATTACAAACAATTGCATAATGGTGTCCTCATCTGTGATATCCCACGCCATCATTCTTTGAACTTCATGACATGTGATGTAACAGTATCCTTTCCCTTATGGAACATTGGGATAGACTTCAGACAACGATGTTTATTAAATCTATTCGGGTACCCCAGAATATTCGAGAATTCAAATAGATCGAGGCTCCCCATATCTCTAGTTTTTCAGTTTCGTTCTTGTAGAGTACTTCCTTTATTTTTTTCTTCAGTTGGATTTGCCAAGAGAGACCTGCCAAGTTAGCTCAAAAAATCTCACCAAAGTACTAAAACAAGGCTTACTTGAGATGATGGTGATTGTTCCAAATTGCTTCTTGATAAGTGGAGTCACCTTAAATAAGTGGAGTCGCCAGGTAAGATCTGCAATATTAGTCCTTAAATATTTTCAAAATACCAATCAAATACTTACCTCAATTTTCTTACCAAATGTTTTTTTTCCAAGGATGTAATGACTCTAGATAAGCCACTTCAATCTTTGAAATGTCCCCGGAAACAACGCCAAAAATGTTATTGGGAAAACTAGCAGGGCTAGTGCTCAGTAACCAATTATAAGAAATGTGACCCAATGTCACTTCGATCACAATTCCAACTTCTTCGTAGAGTCAAAACCTCCAAGGGGAAGGACCCTTTCGCTATACTGTAAGAAACTAATGCAACAAAGACTATATTACCTATGCAATTGTTAGTTTTGATCAGTTCCTTATGGAGTCAATAAAAGAAACAAGCCACGTAATTGCATTAAAAAAATGAGGCACTAAACACTTATATGACGTCTAGTATTCAAATATCTTGTAAGAATCAATTATACTTCATAAATACCAACTTGTAAGAATCAATTATACTTCATAAATATTATATCCTCAAAGTATCTCCAAAATTGAAGAACTAGTACAACAGTGTGCAACCTCTGTAAGTATGAAATTTACATTAGCATTCAGTAAACTAATATAACACCAAATCAACAAATTTGACTAACCATCTATCTGCACAAGTTATTGACTATAATGACCACTTTCAGATCTTTGCTTGTGTAAGCCCAGATTATAAAAGTATGTAACAGAAAATAGTCCACCACACCAATAAAATTAACACTTGCGAACACCATTCACTCTCATCCAAACAAGTTTATTAAGCATAGGACATTCATATATATATATGTTCCCAAATTATATGATATGTATTTTTAGACTGTGATACTTCCTTCTTCTAGTAGCTACAAAGTAAATAATCAAACACGAACTATGTTTATTACTTTTTATATAAATGTTGTAGTCATGTTCACTATTTCAGACCTGTGTAGGTGAATTTTAGAACCCTTTCAATCACATGGAATCCTTGCAAAAAGATGTCAAAACATACTTAAAGTTTAAACTTTTTGTTGCTTGACTTGTATGTGCAGGTAGTGGAATGTTTGGGCAGCCAAGGTGAGGTCTGCAAATCTATTGCAGACTTGAAACAAAGTCAAGAAGATGGAAAGGAGGGAAAGCGAGTAAGTAGAGGGAAAGAACAAAGGTAAGGAGGAGGAAGGGAGAGGAAGTGGAAGAGGACGCTAGGGAAAAACAAATTTGCAGTTGGTGTTTGGCAGAAAAATAGGGATTTTTTTAGATTAAAAAAAATGTAAAATAAAAAGTAAAAATAACCTAAAATACATAAATGAAAAGAATTTAGATCAAATTGATATATACAAAAGTACAAAACTCAGAAATTAGTTTTTTTTTTAATTTTTTAATTTTTAAGGCTTCCTAAAATTTCGTCCTAGGGTTTTTAGGGTTAAAAAAGATAGGGCAAAATTGTAGGAGAGAGGGCTGAAATTTTAGGAAGGCCAATAAATCGAAAAATTTAATTTTTTAATTTTTAGTGTTTTTGTCATAAAATTGAAGACCCAAATTTTACCCTAATTTTACCATGAAAATGCAAAATTAACCTGACAATAATATTTACAAAAAATACAAACTAGTGTTTGATGTAGAGAAAATTGACAAACTTAGGGTTCCAAGGTTTTAGCCTAACCCTAGGGCATCAAGGAGTATGGCCCTCCTCTTGAGATGGTTCTTTCCAAGTTTGGAAAACTAGGGTTTTATTCAACAACCACAAAAGTTGGTTGAAAAGGCCCTAGTTAAGACAAACCTTGGAGACCTAAATCTCAAGCTTTACAATGCTAGGGTAACTGTAGGATGAGAATGACTTAGGTAGGAAAAAATGAAACATTAATGGCTACCATTCAACCTTAGAAAAGTACACATCCAATATTTAACAAAGACAAATCAAGAGAAGAAACTTAGATACCTCCTTGTGCACGTGTTAAGAAAACATCTCCTAGCATCACCTTATCAAAGAGAAAGAACAAAAGATACTTCAAATATTTATCTCCAAACTAGCAAGTACATCCATCCTCAAGAGGTGTGTATCACTCAAAGGTCCGAAGTAAGGTAAAAATCATAAACAAATGTTTTATCCCATAAGTTGTTATGTTAAAATGAAGTGAAGAGAAATGTATTTATACTTTTCTCACACTCACTTTACAAAAATAAAAAATATCCAGGCCGACATGCCTTTTTAAAATGTCAATTTGAAATTATAAATGTCAACTTAAAATTAAAACAATAATAATATAAAATAAACAAATATGTGGGTAATTTGGAGCATTTCCCCAAAATTTACCCACACATGGCTAAAATAGCTAAAAATGAGGATATTAGTCTGTTCTGAAGGCCATACTGTGGAGGGGGGGGGGTCTTCATGCCCCATCTAAACCTAAGAATGGTGAAAATCCCTCAACTGTCCCCCCTAATAAAAGAACTAAATCCTGGATGAGGATGACGTCATCATCTGGAGGAGCCCCATAGAGGGAGGTGTTGGAAAATTGGAGGGCTAGGAGGGTGTGTTAGGTGACCTGGAGTAATAACATGTGCCCCGGTACTGAAAAACCTGTCGTTGGAGTAATAAATCCAAGGTTGGGTTCATGTGACCCAATGTCCCACCCCTGGAAGCCCCGGGCACCAACCTCAGGGCTTCAAACCCTTTCATGAGGCAGTCATCAATGCCACTAAGCCATAGTACTTCCAAGGGAGATCCCAGAGGGTTAGGCCATAGCCCCTACTCAGAAAAATATGGCTAAACACCCCTCTTGGTCACAAAAATGACACCCTCTCCCTGGGGTGCCTCTGTAGGTGCATTGGTACTGGTACCATGTAACACTCACCATCAAAATTGGATGGATTAATCTTTCTAATCTCCCCATGCAGCTCTTTCCACGCATGTATTATTTTATGATGTCTAGATTAATGCATTTTTGGGTTGCTCCTTGATTATTCATATGAGTAGGACTTTATGGTTGCATGAGGTGGTGAGACAGAGTGTTCAAAAATCCTAGTAGCACTCTTGGAATGTATGGATATTTCATAGGATCAAGAATGTTCTCTATCTTCTTTATCATGGAATGAGGTTGATCCAACCTGCATTTTCCTTTGTAATAAATTCAAGTTCTTCATTAGTTGGGTATGCAATTCGTTTTGTTGTTCACGAGCCCTCAACATTTTCTCATTATCAGCTCTATGTTGAGTAAAGTTCTCATTGATGTCAACAAGGTCAAGAGATCTATTTCATGAGCTTATAAGATTGTTGAGTGATGTTTCCATTGATGTCAATGTAGATATGGTAATGATGATGTGGCAATGGTAATGATGATGATGATATGGAAATAATAAAGGGAGATGTTTTGAAGCCTTGAAGAGATTTGAAGGATCCTAAACATAAGTGTATATAACTCCAAAGTGATCTCCTTAAGCATGGACCTCATGGGATCGAATAACATGTGGTTGTTTCCTCAGGCAAGCCTCTAAAGTCATTGAAGAATCCCCTAAATACCATGATGATGAGAAATGTGAAGAATCCCCTAAAGTGATGATGACGTGTCCTAAAAATCATGATGATTATAAGCGTGAAGAATTCCCTAAAGTGATTATGATGTGTCCACAATACCATGATGATGAGAATTAAGAAGAAGACCCTAAAGCCAAGTGAACATATTTATGTGCACCCTACTTGCCCATTTGTGGAGGCAAGAAATATGAAGAAATTATGTACTGAAACCACCTTGAGTGTGTAGGAGGACACCTTGATATAGTGAGGAATCAACCTATCATGGCACTTGGAAATGAGAAATTTTGTTTGGTCTTGAAGGCATTAATGACAAGGTATGTGCCCACTTGTGAATAAAGGAAAAGGTTTGACGGTTCAAGTAACCCCATGTGGCTTTGCAATCTTGTAGGATACTAGAAAAGGAAGGAAGCCCCAAATCCCCTTGATGAAGACATGAAGTGGTCAAGAAGACAAGTCAAAGGCCCTTAATGAATTCATGAAGTGATCATTAATCCATTGAAGAAGGCCCTAAAATGCGGAAGGAAAAATTAATAAGTTGTAGGTCATCGTAACGTGAACTAAAAAGTGACCTAGGACTTGTATAAATAAAAGGAGCCTCATTTGTCATTAGGATGAATCACAATTCGACCAAGCCAAGGAAGAGGAGTGGATTTTAACCTGGAAGAGAAAATTTCCAAGGGAAGATGAAGTGGAGGGGGTTGTGAAATATGTTTTAGGGCATCTTGGAAATTTTGCTATATCTTTTTGTATGGGATGTTTTAGAGCATAAAAGTTTTATGGGATGGATTTAAGATGTGTTAGTAGCTATGGTAAAAATTTTGAATGATGGTTCGGATATGACCTCGGGAATTTAGGGTTTCTAAATCATATTTAAACAAGTTATTTTGGCATTATCGAAATAATTTATGTTTTATAAAGATTTAGATAGTTCCCTTTGTATGAGATGATGTTTATATCTTGAAGAACATATGGTGAAATTTTCAAATGTTGATTAGCTATATTTTTTGAGATATGAACTCTAGAAGTTAGGGTTTCTAAATGATCCTGAAATCATCTTTAAACAAGTCAGTTTGGAATTTTTTCTATATATTTTGTTATAGAAATCTTCAAACAATGCCCCTTGGAAGAGATGAAATAGAAATATTGAAGAACTTGTGGTATGTGCTTCAAATGGTCGTCTTCTATATTTTAAGAGATATGACCTAAACAATTTAGGGTTTCTGAATGATCCTAAAATCAACTTTAAACAAGTCAATTTGGAATTTTCGCTATATATTTTGTTATAGAAAAATTTGTTGATGTATTTGTAACTTCGGAAGATATTCTTCTATGTATTACATTTGTATATCCAATAGAGATGTTAAATTCCTCTAATTGGAAGTGTCGTCATTTGTATTTGCAAGTGTCGCAAGTTACATTGTAAGTGTCGTCATTTGTATTGATGGGTTATTAGACCACCAGTGTGGGGTCGGCCCTAGTTAGGTCATGTGGTTGGGTTATTAGACCTCATTGGGAGGTCGGCCCTGATGGGTTTATTGGCAGGTCAAGTCAAGTATAAATAGAGGGTGTGCCTCTCTCATTCTATTCATTCACTCACTTCTCAAGCTCGCATAGCTAAGTGAGAAAGTGGCGCACATGTGGAGGAGGAGGAGTATCTGCTAGAGACATATTATTGGGTTTGATCCTTGTGATCTTGTATTGGGGCTTATTCTATCTTTGAGGAAGTTGCAGGGTTTTTCATCTTCTTGCTTTTCCCTAGTGAAACTCTGTGTGTCTTGTGTGCTTTTTATTGTGTCTATGATTGATATGTTGTAGATATGTTGTACATGTTATTCTCTTAGTGATCTTGAATGATAATGGAATGAAATTATCGAAAAATTAACATGGTATCAAAGCTGACCTAAGAAGAAGGCATTGTGCAGCTGTGGAAGCTAGGGCTTCTTAATATTTGGGTTTATCTCCATAGATCATCAAAGGCAGGAGGCTAGATTGACTCTCCTAGCAAGGGTACATCTTTCTGTCGAGACAGAATTCAATTCTGAGTATTTTTAGTTTTTGACCTAAAAGTTAGGGTTTCTGCAAAAATTGAAATTTCTGAAATCTGAGACCACGACTGGAAGCTCCTCTGAAAAATCAAAGTTTAGATATTTGGATCAAACTTTTTGGTTGGGTTAAGCTCCGAGAAAATCAAACCCTAATTCAGGGTCCTGTCCAGTGAATCTAGAAGTTTCAAAAGCAATTTTGAGGGGTGAAACTTTGGATAATTCAGAATCTGAGTATACCAGCTTGACCAGCTCAACAAGGGGCACCTTTCTATCCTTTCAGAAATTTGAAATTCAAATTTTGAAACCCTAATCCAACTCCAGATCCAGTTTTAAGCAAATCAAGTGGTAAGACCTAATAACTTTTCTATTTCCATTTGAACTACTCTTTAAGATGTGTCACTACACCAAGCTTGAGGATAAGCTTGAAGGGGCTGATAACTTCCGAGCCTGGAAGTATAGGATTGGGTTAATCCTAGAAGAAAATGAGTTGGACACTTACATAAATGAAGAGGTTCCTATCCCAGAGGGAGAAGAGTCTAAAGCCTTACACAAGAAGAACCTGGTCAAGGTTAAGAGAATCATTGTTTATTCTATCAAAGACCATATCATACCTCATGTGTCTTCCCTAAAGACACCTAAGGAGATGTTTGACTCCTTGACCAAATTGTTTGAAGGAAAGAACATAAATCGGAAGATGACTCTACAGAACCAATTGAAAGGGGTAAAGCTTCATAATGGAGAGACTATTCAATCCTACTTTTCTAAGGTCTCTCAAATCAAGGAACAACTTGAAGCTATGGATGTAGTGGATAATGGTGAAATTGTAATGACCACATTGAATGGCCTACCTAGGTCATGGGACTCCTTCATCCAAGGAATCTGTGCAAGAAGGAAACTGACCTCTTTCAGAAGATTGCGGGAGGAATGTTCACAAGAAGAAGACAGGCTTGTGGCTCCAGAAGAAAATATGGGAAATAAAGATCAAGCTCTCACAGCACACACCAAGAAAGGAAAATCCAAGAGGGAGCATTCTGATACCAAAAGAACTCCACACCAACATCATAGAGACAAGAAAGATCTAAGATGTTTTACATGTAATGAGAAGGGACACTTTTCTTCAAATTGTCCTAAGAACAAAAGGAACAACAACAACAACAACTTCAACAACAACAAGAAGAGCAACAAGAAGAGATATCATGCTCATGCCGCTGAGGATGATGAACCTCCCAAGAAGAAGACTAGAGCAAAAAGTGATGATTCCCTTGCATGAATAATTGAAGCTCATGATTCCCTCTACAACTTCCTCTCCCTCCTTTGACTCCCCCCACACCCCTTTTAGATTTTAATCAATGTAATGTTGGGGCATGAGCCACTCCATAGATCATCTAAATGGAATCTTTGGAGTCTAAATTGTATTATAAGGGGATAAGGGTGACATTATAGGGTTTTGGATGGTAGGGATGGGTCTCTGGACATTGACCATAGTCATGGGAGAAAAGATCGTCCAATGAGTCTCTAAATCAACACACGTGCACTATAGATGGAATATTTGGCCTTTAGTGGGATATGGGTGTCATTATGAGGTTTTCTGCAGTAAGGATGGGTCTCAGGGTCTTAACCATGGTAATGGGACAAAAGTGTAACAAAAACAAATATTAAACCACTACACATGCCCTTTAAAGGGGATATTTAGCCTTAATATGGGATATATGTGCCATTAGACTATTTTATGCATTGAAGATTGTTTTTGAGGCATTGACCATGGTCATATAGGAACCATTACGAATATTTCCAGACAAAACATAGTTCTGAAGACAGTGTACCATGGTCCAAGGATAAATCCAATCTTATAGGGATTAAATGATGTTTTCATGGTTCATGGTTAAATTTGGATTCAATAGTTGATATGCACTAAATCGCGTATGCGATTTAGTGATCACGTTTTTAACAAACTGGTCGTTTGTAAAAAGTGTAAAAAGATGGCCGTTTGTAAAAAGCATAAAAAGATGGCCGTTTGTAAAAAGCATAAAAAACATATAGTTCATATTGCATATGCGATATAAGGCATATGCGTTAAAACGAAGATGCGTTATATCGCATATGCGATATTTGTTTAATAAATAATCTTGGGTTGCATGCCGTGGGCCATTTTTACTGTACAGAAAAAGACATAATTCTTTTGAAACCCGCGCAGAGCATACTGTTCAACCTGCAATTTAATCATTTATTACACAGATCCATAGGTTTTGTACAATTTTAGGTGGATTTCAATGAGGAATCCACGTAATAGAGTTCGGAAGTCAGCGAGGAAGATGCTTACACCCGAAGAAGTTGAAATTAAAAAAGAAAAGAAGAGGGAACATTCAAGAAATTGTCGGCATTCATTGGATGAGCAAATACTTCCCATTCCCACTCAACAGATACCTAGCGAAGAGGCTGAGGAAGATATTGCAACTTTAATGCAAGCTGGTTATAACCATGATGAAAATTTTTGTCCATTATTAATCGGACAACCCTCTGTAGAGCTCAATCATTATGTTCCTGACGATACTCTGCAACAACCATGCCAGGTGGTTCAATCTCCTAATCAAAGTTGTCACCCTGCAGTGGATGTAAACGTCTCTCCAACATTTCAAATGACAAGAAATCTCGCATCAAAATGAAAGAGAACTCCTAAACGCATACAAGTGGACGAGAGCGAATTGAATTCCATGGAAGGTAAGGTGGATAAATGCACAATCATTCGTCATTGTTCTCAAATAATGAAACAATATTTTGAACCAAAATCTGAAGTCAGTAAATGTCAATTGTTTGTAGCTTTGATTAAATCTAGAAGTATGGAAAATGTTTGAAAAATGTTAGGCATAAGAACATTGAAAAATACCGAATCAAGTAATCACATTATTAAATATCTTACTACTGCATTCACATCAATTGGTAAAAGAACTCGTTCAAAAGACTGTAATGTGGCTCGCCACGTATTGGCTGAATCAATTGTATCTAGATCCATAAGACAACGTTGTTTACTTAAATGCACATCAGAAATTGTCCCTTTACATCCAAAGACACTTAAAAAATATTCAGTAAGAAGAGACAAACTTGATGTAGAGGGACAAATCGATACATTATGGGCATTTAGCGGTAGGTTTCCTCGCAAAGACATGAAGTTGGTCGAAGCAGTGAAGGGACTAGTGCACACGTTTTGGCACGATAACACTAGGCCTTCTTCTAACACAAAGGACGTGTTAAAACGTTGTAGGGGTTCTATGAACAATGAAGGGCATGCTAAACATTACCTTGACATGACACAAACTCAACTTTTCGAGATGTTTAAAGTTTCCCACGTAGAGCTAAGGCTTGGGCAAAGATCTTTTGAAAAATGAAAGCCTTGGTATGTTAGAATAAATAGAATCCGGAACACTTGTTGTTGTAGATACCACATAGAGTTTGATCTATATTATCATACATTTGCACATATACATCGTTTTTTGCACCCTAACCATGTGCAGGAATGCTCAAGTACAGTACCGCCAATGTCATCTAGAGATTTCATCCATAGCATAAAGTGTTCTAGGAAAGATGGGAAGACACATTAGTTAAAACAATGTGTAGAGGGTTCTTGCAACAATTGTGGTGGGCTATCTTTATGGTCCGATTTCATCCATGAGAGTGATGATCAAGCATTTGGTAATGCAATTGTCGAGAAGCAGAACTTTCACAATGAGACATATCAGCTACCTGATGGGAAAGAAAGCAAGAAGATTAAATTGGTGACTTCACACGTGACAATCTACACGAAAAATGTTCATTTAACTGAGTGTACATTGTTTATATGTTGTTTTATAACATTGTTTTAAATATTGATGTATATTTCAATATTGATGTAAATATTTTTATGTTGTTTTATAACATTGTTTATTTTTTTCCACTAGGTGCAAGTATGTGATTTTATTCCAGAGTTCCGTGGAAAGATCCAACAGTACATTCAGCATATCGATATGGCACGGTGGCAAGATGAGCAATTCAGAATATGCTGGGACACCTTCCCTCTTGGAACAATATTATCAGTGGTTGACTTTGCGGAAAATTACACCCTACAACCACAAAATGAAATACAAAGTCAATACTATCACTCAGAGCAGGTGAGCATAATGGTCCATATCACTTATGGACATGGGCCAGATAGCAATGAAGAGAAACGTGTGATATTGAAAGAGAGTCACTTTTACATCAGTGACGACCGGACCCTTGACATCCATTATGTGCAACATTGCTTTCATTTGTTCTATGATCATGTGATAGCTATGGATATACCATTTTATCGTCATTTGATTTGGTCAGATGGTTGTGCTAGATAGTTCAAGAATGCACATGTATTTCAATGGTTGTGTTTATTGCACATAAAATACAAGGTGTCACATACATGGAACTACTTTGAAATATGTCATGGCAAAGGAGAGCACAATGGTGCTGGTGCATGCATAAAAACTGCCCTTTGAAGGGAAGAGATGAAGTTTATAGGTGCTTGCCTTCGAGACGCTTCATCTATAGTCGAATGGTGTGTATCTATTATGGGAGAACAAGCAACAAGGAAACACCTAGTGTGAAGAATATTCTAGGAGGTGACAGATGTGGATCGATCCCAAACACATTGGGTGAACACAGTGCATGGAACTTGAGGTTTTCATTCAATTAGAAGCTCAAACAACTCGGCCCTACAAATTTGGACAAGATTAAAGGCTTGCTTTTGCAGTTCCTGTAGCATAGATGAATGGGATGATTGTGAGTATACAGATACAGTTGATACATGGGATCGAGTGACACTTGGCACTGATTTCAAGGGGGTTAATGAAATAGACCATTTGGAATATGATGAGACATATATTTCTGCAGACTATGATCACATATCGGATCTCATACAAGCATGTACAAAAAAGTAAATTAGTAGTACCTAAATCACTACAAGCCCTTACATTGAAAGAAATTTTATTTATGTTACATGCAAGACCTTTTTTAATATTTATGTATTTTTAACCTTTTTCAATTTTCTTTCACAGGTCAAATATATGCAGTGGTTGCCCCAAAAAATAAAGAACGGGGTTCTGACTATTGGTTGACATGTTGCTTAGAGGGGAAATAAACCCTTCTCGAACCTGTTACAGATGATGAAAATATTGAATACCCAACTGGCTTGATGGTTATAAAAGGGGAGTACCTGACACTAGTAGCACAACAAGAAAGGAAGGGTGGGTATGTATATCAGGATTATAAACCAGGAGTTATTGTATTCCACTTCACCAACTTGGTAGTTGGTGTAAACATCAAGTTGTGCACAATTTCGAAAAAAAAAGTCACATGTACAATACTTGCTACCTCATTTAGAGCATGAGAGATTGATGGACACCATCGGCAGCAAAGATGATCCAGATGGCCTACTCGAGTGAGTGCATTGTCAGGTGTTACTAGATTGTCTAGTGTGGCTAGATTGTCAGGTGCGTTAAATTTAATCCTTAATTTACTGGACAAATTATAAACAAGATCCTACAACCTCAGGTGAGTTATCTATAAATAATGTTTGCACATTTTCCTTATTTTCTTAAATGAGAGTATTAATGTTTAGCCTTTCCTGTGCCTAGGATACAAACACTATTTATGGCACATTGGAGGCGCCAAGAACAATCGGTGTCTTTAGACACCATCAAATACAAATCGGAAAATAACATGCTCTCGAGTCAAGTTTATCTTCATCATCTTCATATGCCAAAAGTTCTTTTGTATGTCAAGTTTATGAATATTTATGCCAATTTTTACATATGACCAATAAACCTTAAAACTAGCAATTATCAACAAGTATGATAGTTCTCTTCTAACTTCTTTCAATACCTCATTTTGTTTCTACATCTTAGTCATGCATGCATGTGAAATTCATGTATATGGCATTTTGTTTCATGTATGTGCATAGCCTAGGTATATGGCATTTTGTTTCATGTATGTGCATATAATTCATGTACATGTGTTTCTACATCTTAGTCATGCATGCATGTGAAATTCCACTTGTGATCCATGTTCAACCCTATTCATTTTGTTTCATGTATGTGCATAGTCTAGGTATATGGCATTTTTGTTTCATGTATACGTGCATAGCCTATTCATTTTGTTTCATGTATGTGCATATCCTAGGTACATGATCTAAACCTAGAGAGTTCATAAAACCCTATTTTTAAGTTCCATGTCTCAATTTGTGAACCCTAGATTTATTATGTGGTGTCTAGTTCATGAAACCCTAGTTGGTTTGTAATTTGTAAGTGTATCTTAGGCATATTCTTGTTGGATTATACGTTGGTACAAAAATAATATAGCCTGTGATCTCTAGACACATAGTGTTTTCTTAATGCTGCAACATGTTTTGCAGAGTTGACCCAACAATGCGAGATTGCATTGATGGAAACTGAGCACAACCCTAGTTTACGAAATGAATGCACAATGAAGTCACTGGGCCATGGAAACACGGAGGAGAGGCTACCTAGAGGTAATCGCATGCCAGGAGAGCAACGGAATGGATGATTTGTCGATCCGATCTCTGGTTGCCGAGTTATGTCGAGTTGCAAGTCGCATGAAAATGTCATTCAGGGACACTTGGTGACTTTCGGTCCGGGAGCGAAATAAAAAATGGAGCGACAAGATTGCATGTCGTTGGCTCTCGGTAGTGTGTATGGGAAATGCTGATGTGGGACTGCTGCCAACATTGGCTCGGTTGAGTTTTTGTGGTGTTGACCCAATAATGCGAGATTGCATTGATGGAAACTGAGCAAAACCCTAGTTTATGAAATGAATGCACAATGAAGTCATTGGGCCATGGAAACACGGAGGGGAGGATACCTAGAGGTAATCGCATGCCAAGAGAGCAACAGAATCGACAGTTCGTCGATCTGACCTCCGGTTGCCGAGTTATGTCGAGTTGCAAGTCACATGAAAATGTCATTCAGGGACACTTGGGACACAGGCACATATAAATGGCAGTGCTTTCTTCATCTTTTTTTTAATTGTTACAATGGCATCACATGCACCAGGACCACAAATTTGCTTCTTGTAGTTTTACGGTTTACCTAAGGAGCATGATGATTCTTTGATCTCTCTGTTGTGGATGGTAATTTTGTTTAACAGTGTGCCACATGTTGCAACAACATATGGGCTATCAAGTAGCAAGAAGAGCATGGCCTTGATACCACCTGTAACAAACCTTATGGTTGTTACTTGTGAGACAAGAAGTAAAGTAACCATAATGGCAAAGTTTGAAAGGTTGATAATGTTAGGATATTCCTATACTCCATCCTAGTCCCACCAGTATTTTGATCATTTACATTTTCAGTCATGCATGCACCTTTTAGGGTTTGCATGCATTCTAGGGTTTGCATGCATTTTGCATGCATCCCAGTCATCATTCCAGCACCTAGCCCTCAGTTAGCCAGCCCCCAGGAGCTTCTCACTATTTAGTTTTAGCCCTCCAGTTGCTTAATGCACCCTTCTTCCTTGATTTTAGGGAGCAACTCGCCCTCCTTCACCTACCAGTCCAGTTGTCACTCAGTTACAGTCAGTTACACTCAGTTACACTTAGTTACACTCAGTTACACTCAGTTACACTCAGTTACACTCAGTTACACTCAGTTACATTCAGTTACACTCAGTTACATTCAGTTACACTCAGTTACACCTACCAGAGTTAGTTTGACTGATGGTTGACAGTTGCTTGAGCATTGATGACTCCACTGATGATGATGAAGACTTCCAGTTGCACTCCGATGATCATGAAGACACCTAGTTGTGCTCCGATGACACTCCAGTGATCCTTTGATCACTCCATGAAGGCTAATTCGAATTGCCACCTTAGGCATTCGAATTCCTCATGCATTGTATTATTTATATGTCCATTTGTGATTAATAATCTAGTATGACCGAAGTATTATTGCTTCTATCTGAGTTCTACTGTACCATATTATTTTGTTGCTCATTATACTGCATGTATCACTCTTCTTCTATTTTCTTGCTTAATCATATTTATTCTCTTGTGAGATACATCATCTCTTAGATCTGCTGTGAGGATTTTCACATGGTATCAGAGCATGTTGAGAGAATTGTTTATCTCCATTCTTGAGAGTTTTTTTTTGCAGGTTATTACCAAGATTTCGAGTGCAGCAGTTGCAGCAGTTTCTGCATTTTTGCAGCAGTAGCAGTTGCAGTTATTCTATATTGTTTTTGCAGGTCCTCTACAGCTTCAATGTATTCATCAGGAATTACTCCTCTTGATCCACTCAACTATGATGAATGGAAACCAAGAATGATAGCAGACTTGAAGATCCATGATCTTTTTTATTGTTATTTTGAAAGAGAGTTCGAATCCCCTGAAGAGAAGATTGACTGGTTAAATAAAAGAGACATGCACTTTGCAGCAATAATGTTTTCTTTGTTTGCATACCAGAGATTCCAATTCAAATACCGTGATGGTGTTGAAATTCCAAGAGAGTTATGGACTCCAAAAGAAATATGTGCTTACCTGGATGGAAAATTTGGCAGAGAGAATGAAGGACTTGGTCCCAACCCATTCGAAAGAAAACAAAGTGATGCATTCGCTCCTCTTGATGGTCTCTCAGATCATGAACCAGTATCATCTCATATTGAAGTTGTTGACAAAGAACTTGCAGATTCTCCGCTCATGCTCAAACTTTCTTCTCTTTCTGTGCCAGCTCACACTCTAGATATTGCAGAAGGTCCTAAATCCTCTCTTGCACTAGAGTCTGTTGGTTTGCATCATGATCACATGATTATTTCAGAGGTCAAATCAGCTAATGGAGGTAATGCATTCGCTCCTCTTCAGCAAACATCTCTTTTATACTACTATATGATCATAAATTCATGCTTTCAGAAGGTCATTGAAGAATATGGCCATTGCCATTCGCTTGGGATAATTTCTCATGCATCTACTGGTTTTGATCTCACCTCTCATGGTTCAAAGGAGATCTCAAGAAGCCATGATTCAAGTCTTGTATCTAATTTGGGTTCTAAGCAATTACTGCTTGGGAAAATTTCTCATGCATATGATAGTTTTGATCTCACCCCTGCTGGTTCAAAGGAGATCTCAAGAAACTGTTTTGAAAGTCTTAAATCTGATTTTGATTTCAAGCAAACATGTAATAGTTCTTTTTGGCATAATCTCACCCATGGTGGTTCGAAAGAGAAGACAAAGGACTATATGCACATTCAAAAATTTGATCCTACCTTAGCTGATTCGAATCATAGGTTCAAGGATCATTCTAATACTGTTGGATTTGTTCTCATCACATTCGATCTGAAGAGCAAGTACAAGCACATGCTTTTTGAGCATGATCCACTTCTTCCCAAGAAGAAGATACCTCCAGACATATGACCAAGCATCACACATGCTTGAGTTTGGAGCTTTTATTTTTTTATGTGTGCCTTACAGTCTATTTTTTGAGGAGGGGGTATGTTTCCCATGAAATTTTCCCACTTCCTTAATTTATTGATTGTTATTATTCATTGTATTGGGTGACCTTTGGTCTTAGTTACCAGGGCCCAGGATGGATTAAGGGGGGGTGTTAGGATATTCCTATACTCCATCCTAGTCCCACCAGTATTTTGATCATTTACATTTTCAGTCATGCATGCACCTTTTAGGGTTTGCATGCATTCTAAGGTTTGCATGCATTTTGCATGCATCCCAGTCATCAGTCCAGTACCTAGCCCTCAGTTAGCCAGCCCCCAGGAGCTTCTCACTATTCAGTTTTAGCCCTCCAATTGCTTAATGCGCCCTTCTTCCTTGATTTTAGGGAGCAACTCTCCCTCCTTCACCTACCAGTCCAGTTGTCACTCAGTTACACTCAGTTACACTTAGTTACACTCAGTTACACTCAGTTACACTCAGTTACACTCAGTTACATTCAGTTACATTCAGTTACACTCAGTTACATTGAGTTACTTGACTGATGGTTGACAGTTACTTGAGCATTGATGACTCCACTAATGATGATGAAGACTTCCAGTTGCGCTCCGATCATCATGAGGACACCTAGTTTTGCTCCGATGATACTCCAGTGATCCTTTGATCACTCCATGAAGGCTAATTCGAATTGCCACCTTAGGCATTCGAATTCCTCATGCATTGTATTATTTATATGTCCATTTGTGATTAATAATCTAGTATGACCGAAGTATTATTGCTTCTATCTGAGTTCTACTGTACCATATTATTTTGTTGCTCATTATACTGCATGTATCACTCTTCTTCTATTTTCTTGCTTAATCATAATTATTCTCTTGTGAGATACATCATCTCTTAGATTTGCTGTGAGGATTTTCACAGATAATACAAGGCATTATTGTGTGACCCTTAATAAGCTTATAATAATTAATAATGTGTATTACTAAATCATATCTTACTTTGTATATTAATAGGGTAAATTACACCCTATTTTGGTAATTAAGAACTATGTTTCATATTATCCATGAGTAATGTCCATTAATCGATACGATTTCATGTTGTATGTGAGGAAATGAAATGGATGCATGTCATAATGATGTGCCACATGCTCACATGTGGTAACATATACAATAGTGTAGTATTGGAGTGTCTGTCATAATTCATATGAAATATCTGCAACTGTGCAAGCATCTCTCATGCTGAATTATTGAACAAAGGGACCTGATGCAATAAAAAATCATTCAAGTCAACATTCATGATGACTCGTGGTATTGGCCTTGGATGGCATTTTCAAAGAGATATTGATAGTAATTTTAATGACAGCAGTTGACATTTTGTACTCACTCAACATTCATGTTATTTTCAAAATTTTGTGACCAAGGACCCTTATAATTGTATCCTACTAGACATTGTCTCTCCTAATGCATGCATGTAGGCTATGCTATAGTGATTATCTACTACATATTAAATATTCTAAACCCCAAGACATAAGAAAAAATCTTTTTATCCATGTACAAAAGGATGGAAAATAGCAAGATTGTACACTTGAAATTCAACCATTTAATTCCAACCCCACAATTAGGAAACATAAAGAAACAAGTATTCTTCTACTATAGTTACCTTGGAAATCAAATACATAATCTGATGACAAAGAAATTCAAAACATAATTATAAATCATTTGTATGCTTAAAAGAGGACCAACTCAAAGCAAGAGCTCTAATTCACAAAAGCCAACAAGGATAGGGGCACTCCACCAATGTTTGCCCACAATGCAAATAGTTTGACCAAGGAACCAATCACATATGTTCACTTGTTAACTACATCAAGCTCACACTTCCAAGATAGTGATCCAAGAAGAAAAACATAACACCATGAAGAGAATTCTAGATCTTTGGACCTAACCCCCCTAGACCCATCCAAATATCCAATGATTTCAATAATATAATGCAAGACAACTCAACGAATACCCTTCCAAGTGAACAAGGGATTAAAACAAGTCACCTCTCCAAATGATATAAGCCTTCTTTGACTAGCCCTCAATGAAACCTTTGATCTGATTAAGTTATTTGACAAAATTATCAAAGCTAAGTGGGCAGATTTATGGTTGGTATAAATCTGCTGTAATAAGTTATTTTCAAATCTGTTAGATGTAAGTGAAATATATATTACTTTAATTTGTATTTCAGATTCATCCCTAATGCTGAAAGTTCATAGTAATAGATCCAGGTAGCCTCAAGGTTGCGATGGAATTTCTGAATTTGCATTGAATGCCATTTTTGGGAAATTCCAATGAATATGATGTGCATTGCCATTTCCCTAGACTGGACTCCCAACGCAAACCACATAGGATTTTAAGAGGAAGAGGCATTGGGATACTACAAAGAAGTGTAATTGAAGTTTGATGTAATAAGATCTTATTTGGACAATTATACAATCATGTCCATCTTCAAAGTTTAATCTAAATCTTCCACATTTGGACTGGTTCCATCAGAGTTGGTAATTGGTCATCATTTGCCCCATTCAAGTCTAACCTTAGCGAAACTTATTGCTGTTGAAACTGTAGTTCTTGAGTACACTAGTCCTCTTCCTCAATCATTTCTCATGTTTGGATTGGAGGAGAAATCCTACTAGACTTAATGAATTATCTCTTGGTTCTTATGGATTGTTGAGGCTAGCAATAAATTGAAGGCTTCTTATTTTTTATGATCGATGTGATGAATGGATCTTCAAATTGTCGATGGTTTTGAGGTAATAAATAATAGGCTATCTATCCTTTATGTGGTTTCTCTCAATTGGAAGTGTAGTTTAGGTCCCCATCTTTGCTCTAGATCATATGTTTTTCGATGCAAAAAAATGAATGAAAATTTGAAGTGATACACCATAATATATTTGTTTATTAGAAGACAATGGTTGTAATATTGGACCCAACCTAGTTGATAAGGTGAATCCTGTGGGGTAGTAGGAAGTTGTAAGTGATTAAAAAAGGTCTAAGAGATGAGGTTCTTTTGGATTCCATTTATAAGGACTAGAGTGGCTACTTGGTATTTGATTTAATAATTGTGAGTAAAAATGAGTTCTAGAGTGAGTGGGACTAGGAATGTATCATTAATAGTAAGTATGGGTTAGTTGTAGTATGATTGTAAAGATAAACAAGTTTAGGAGGTGAAGAAGGTTTAGGAGAGGAAGGGGCTATGAAAAGTCACTTGTTTGTTCATTAGAAATTAAACTTCTAGATTGGGCTTGTCACTATAAGAAACAACATTCACATCATCATACAGTAAGGCATCTAGAGCCTTCCTTTCTATACCGAACACATTACATTCATTATTTTCAATGCCAACTCTTCTCCAACAAACACAAAGCCATAAACTTAAAAACATATTCAAGCATATATCTGCAAGGCATATAATACACATGTCTCCATCCCATATCAAGTCAACCATATATAGGTAAATATGAATGTTGCTTTATATTATAGATGTACATGTATAATGTTTTCAAAAATGGCATGCCATGGCCATAATACAAAATTGTGGATCATACTCTACATCTGTGTGTACATACAAACAAAACGGTACATGTATGTATTCCCCCTAAACATGGATTCTATATGTACCCCCCCTATACATGATTTCTATTTATCCCCCTTTTCACTGCCAATATCAGTGGTTAATGAGAAGTCTATCTTTCTTTTGCTGCTGCTTGATGGCGTTCCCCAACGATCTGCAGGAGGACGCATTCTCAATATCAGAGACTGCACACAAACCAAAATTTGTTACAAGTTAGTTTGCCAAGCTATAAAAATAAATACCACATGATGTACATTTGTTCAAATTCCAAGGAAATATATTACTTACCATGCGTGTGTAAGTCCTCGACACTAAAACTACATGTACTTGGGTGGGGGGGGCATGCAGGGTCATCAGTGGCCCCAATTGGGTGCTCTTTAGGCACCACTAGCTCAGTAGATGCTTGCATAAAGTAACATACATGTCAATGTCAGCAAATACAAAGAAAACAAGACATATATACTACATGTACGGACAATGACTCTTTCAAAGAAAGCGAGACATACATGTACCTGGGGGGGCAGAGGTAAGTCACCAACAACCTCGGTTGGGTGCTATTCAGGCACCATTGCATCACTAGATGCCTGCAGAAAGTAACATATGGACCAATGTCAGCAAATACAAAGAAAATGAGACTGTATATAATATGTATGGACGTACAAGGACCTTTTCAAAGAAAGAGAGACATGTACACATGTACCTGGGGGGGGGAGAGGTGGGTCACCAACAACGTCGATTCGGTGCTCTTCAAGCACCACTGCATCACTAGATGCTTGCATAAAGTAACATATGGACCAATGTCAACAAATACAAAGAAACTGAGACTGTATATATATGTACTATGTATGGACGTACAATGACCTTTTCAAAGAAAGAGCTCCACATACACGTACCTGCGGGGGGGGGGGGGGGGGGGGATAGGTGGGTCACCAACAACATCGATTGGGTGCTCTTCAAGCACCATTGCATCACTAGATGCATGCATAAGGTAACATATATATGTCAATGTCAGCAAATACAAAGATCTAACAAGACTACATATATATACTATATGGACGGAAAATGGCTTTTTCAAAGAAAGCGAGACATATACACGTACCTAGGGGGGAGGAAGAGGGTCATCGGTGGGTGGAATACTAAACATTGGCCATACTAGATGGTAAAAAAAAACCTGACCATAACCAGGCTACGTAACAAAACATAAAGATACAATTAGAAAATTTCTTTAAATAATTAAACGCATATACATGTTTCAAATCATTAAAAGCATATAATTAAAAGTATGTAATGAAAAGAATACCTGAGTCTGGGACTCTTCCTCTACATGGGAGGGACTGACCTGGGATTCCACAAACTCATTGTGCCCACCCTGCATAAAACATATTGTATCGAGTTTAAGATGTATTTAATGTTGCAGTCTCTAAATTATAAATGTGTAAATTACTCGATGACAAATTAAAAATAAAGTTCTTACAGCTAATGTTGAAGCACCAAAATCATATGCAGCATTGAACGCTGCATCAATGGCATCAGCATCAATGGCCGGATTACGTGAATCTGGGGTGTCATTGGACACCAACTGTATATTTGTTCACGTAAATTGTCAGATAATTATTTAAATAGAAATAAATTATGAAACAATTGAAAACTGTGATATAAAACAAAATTTATATACTACGTAAGAATGAATGTTACTTACATATCGGAGTAATCCATCGCCCCGAAACTCTAAAGCAGGCCCATAGCATATGCTTCGACACGAAGTCCAAGGGTGTGGAATAACTTGATGCTCTAAAGACTCCGCGTCACCAGTGCGATGTGTTGCTCTGGTTTGGTCTGGGGACCTAAAAGGTGGATCCTGACTATGAGATGGTCCAACCCCAGATGGGCCAGCCTCGGAAGTGCCAACCCCTTGGCCTACATTTACTTGGACGGCAGTCCCATGCCGAAGCAATGTATCAGCCAATTCTAATAAGTACTCCTGCGTATCATCAAGAACTGGACCCACTGGAGGATATAACCGAGGGGGGTTTGGTGTGCGTGGAGGGCGTCACACATGGTTAGGATCAGTCCTAGCCCCTTCCCTATCTTGGGGCATCCCATGACCTACACCTTGGAACTCTAAAATGTCAAAATAGTTAACATGTTTCCCCAGGATAAATTCTGCATACAGATTCCTAAGGAAATAAAACGGGATGTCTCTATTCCCGTGAGGGTCTTCATCGAAGACCATGTACCAGCGATCCATCCAATTGGGTTTAATATTTGGTTCCATGCACCAATCTATGGAAATGTGAGGTCGACTGGTGGGTGGAACCAATCCGGTGCTGGGGTCCCGAAATAAGGAAAACAATTGGTCTTTGGTTATCTTTAATTTTTTGACATCTTTGTAGCTCAACCTAGTGGAATAGTATTGCCTCTGGGAATCTCTGTACAAGCTAATGTTGTGCAGTGCTCCCTGGGCATTGGCAATTGTATTTTTTATGCAGTCTAAGGCCTCCACTAAAGATTGTCTTAAGTAGTCCCCCCCCTAAAGAGTGAGCTAAGGCGTCTCAGTGAACCCAAACAAGCCAAAATCTCAGAATTACGGTCGTGTTCCTCCTCCATTGGTGGGTTTCTGTCTGGATTTTGGTTTGGGTTTGGGTTTGTGTTTTGATTTTGGTTTGGGTTTGGGTTTGTGTCTGGGTTTCTACTCTTTGTTAATAACAAAACAGTTCAATTTCAAAATTTAATTAATCAATTTCATTGTTTGTTTTTTAATACATGTAACAAATTTTATTAAATTGGTTTAAAAAAAAATAGAAACTAGTTTAAATTAACAAACACAATAATGAAAAATTCAAAAGGAATTAACAAACTAGTAAATCTTGCCACCTACCTTCCATTTTATCTGAATTGGGAAATGGCTTGCCTCCTCCTTCTCTCAAATGCAAATCGACAGGTGCGTTTTTTCGCCTTCCCGATATCGCCGATCCTTTACTGTGTAAATTGGGAAAATGAGGCCACGAACACTGTGATTTATATATATATTTGCATTACAAATCACACATGCAATATATCTCAAGTTCGTTTTTTAACTTTATAATTGAAATTGTGTTTTTTAATCCTAAATATATATGAATTTGGGACCGAGGGCGCGGGCACTGTGTTTTTTTTTTTTTTTTGCATTACAAATCGCACTTGCGATTTCGCAAGTGCGTTATTTAACTCTATTAATCCTAAATATATATGAATGAAAATGAGGCTGCGCGGCCACTCTGTTATATATATATATATAGATAGATAGATAGATAGATATTTTTCATTATAAATCGCACTTGCGATA
This sequence comes from Larix kaempferi, assembly GCA_027924585.1. Taxonomy (NCBI): domain Eukaryota; kingdom Viridiplantae; phylum Streptophyta; class Pinopsida; order Pinales; family Pinaceae; genus Larix; species Larix kaempferi. Next base: position 26,916,326 of record BSBM01000910.1, read on the forward strand.
TATCGCAAGTGCGTTTTGTAACTCTATTAATCTTTTAAGATATATATGAAAGAAAATGAGGCCGCGGTCACTGTATTTTATATTTTTTTTTTGTTTTGCATTATAAATCGCACTTGCGATATATTACAAGTGTGATATATCGAAAGTAAGATATATTGCACTTGTGATATATCGCAACTGCGTTTTTAACTCTATTAATCCTTTTTGTATGAATGAATAAATGATTGGGGATTTCCTTGGACTATTAATCCTCTATATATGAATGAATAAATGATTGGGGATTTCATTGGACAAAGGACAAGGGAGACAAGGGCACATTGAATTCTACATATCCTTAATTAGTATGTCGAAATCCCATCATTTGGACTTTCATTTTTGCCAATGTAAAAGGATTTTCACCTCTTTCTCCTTCACTAGGGAGGGGCAATTACAACTTTGTCACTCCTTGCAAGCCTACTAGGGAGTGATAATTACAACATTTTCACAAGCTATGTCTTGCCTTAGGGGAGCGATAATCATGTTTGCACCATTTGAGCCTGGACATCAAGTGAGGCCCTACATAGCCACATAGGGATTTCTTTTGCTTGCGATTACAACACTCAACTACTTGAGCTAACCCTCTGGGATTTTGTGTCACACTTTCTTCTTTGCTATTAATGGTATTTATATTATATAAATTTAAGGAGCCCCTTTTATCTTCCAATGGTTTACCAAACAATCAACATCCTCATATAAAATTATACTAGATATAGAGTAATTCGAGGAATGCTCTTCTCCTTCATGTTAATTATTGTATGCTTGTGTAGAATATATAATTAATCAAAATAAAGTTTCATCAAAGAAAAGAACTCAAAATACCTTAGGATATGTATTATAAATTAGTAATGTTCATTATAAGTATTGATTACAAAACATCATTACCAAAATGTGTTATTTTATCTCCATGGAGTTTATTTGTAATTGAATTACCATATTTGTAGTCATCAAATATATTTTCATAACGAGATCACGTGAGTAATGAGATAAAGATAGAGAATAATTTTTTTCAAATGTCTAATTTTATATCTTTGTAGGATAGGGGCAAATAGGTTTGAAGGGAGAAAAGGTAATGGTAGAAGAGAGGAAGTGGGTTGCTTATTTTTATGATCTATAATAATAGATATTAGCCTCCATTTTAATAACTTTAGTTGAAATAGTGGGTGCATGGATGGGTGACATGGTGTGGTTGGATAAGCAACGTGGGAGTTATATGGAGAAGGGTATGATAGAAGACATCAAAGGAATAAAAAAAATTAGAGGAGAAGATATCGAAACAAGAAATCAATTTAGTGCACAAATTGTACATGTGAAATTAGTTTTAGAAGAGATCCACGGTGCCTTATAAAGAATGATAACATCTCAAATAAAAACGGATATAAGACAAGTAAATTAATGTTTCAAATCATCTCTAGTATTTACATTTAGAGAACAAACAAAGTTTGTATATGGTCCCCTCTCTCATAAATCAATTGAATCTCTGTAACTACGCCTTTGCAAGTAAAATTATATGCATAGAGACAAAAAAATTAGTAGAATAAATGAAACTCTAATCATTCAAACAAACAGAGAAAAAAAAACAATAAACACAAATGATGGTGAAATAAGAAGACCATATGAATCAAACCCTAGTTCAACTACAATTTTAAAATATGGAAGAGATATGGAGGGATTCAATCCTTCTAGAGGAATGAGAGGAATTGGGAGTACATATACCATTACAGATCATGATTCCCGCTCAGCTCTTTCCATTTATTGATATGACGTGCAGCTTAGTACTACTTCCTAAATACAGCATTGGTAATGCTTATACTTGCTAACAGAGCCTGCTTTATAAGTAATTAACTCTATATTTCATAACCTACTCCTTACTGACTAGAGCTGGCATATCTTTATATGAGTAATAATAGAATCATTTTCTCACCTACGATGAGAATCCCCTTCTAAGCATTATAAAAGAGTTAATTTATTATACGAAACCCTTTTATTAATAAACGACTCGGAGGGACTTTCCTAAGGTACAAGGGGAAGGACAATTTAACTAGAGAACATTATACATTTTACTAATAAATCCAATTTGATAGTCACATATCATCGAGGAACATAGGGTGACCATGTAACATTGTCATGATGGGACTCTCTTACAAAAAGGCTAGTTATAGCGATTAGAGAGTAGGATGAGTTGAGGATCCATATGGATGTAGAAGAAAGGTGGGTTACTAAGTTTAGATAGAGCATTGATATTACCATGCCCACTACAAAATAAAATTTAAGATGATCATTGTGAAAGAAAATAAAATTTAAGATGATCCAAATCGCAGTTTCGTTATAACGCAAGTGGGATATATCGCACTTGGGATTTGTAACTATTAAAAAATGCAAGTCCGATTTATCGCATATGCGATATGGGCTAACTAAGCTTAGCCTCGGTTTTCGCCTCGGCTTTGTCCGAACCTAGCCACAATAACGCATATGCATTATGGATTTCCATTTTGGACATGCGTTTTTTATTTCTATAGTGGCACTAAAAAGTGGAACCAACTTCGTGCGAGCGCCCTTCTACTAATCAATTGAGTTTGCATTGGTCCAACCACATCAGTATGAATAAGTTCTAGAGGTGCATGTGCCCTTCGAGACATACCTTTAGGAAAGCTATCCCTGTGCTGCTTTGCAATGATGCAACACTCACAACTGCTTTCTAGGTCCTTCATAGGGGGTAATCCTTTTACCATCTCTTTTTGCTGCAAATACTTGAGACCACCAAAGTGAAGATGTCCATATCTAAAATGCCATAACCAATAATCATCCATGCAAGTGGCTTTTTGAGCAAAAGAGGTTACCTTGCTTCTACAATTCATGACTAGTGGATACGTCCTATTCCTAGTCACTTGTATTTTGATGATCAAATGTCGATTTGGGTCATAAATTTCACAGTCTTATCCATCAAAGACAAGTTTGTACTTCTTTTCAGTGAGATTCCCAATGCTAAGCAAATTATGCTTCAATCCTGGGGCATAATAGACATCTGAGATTGTCTTTTGTTGGCCTTGTTTGGTCAGAATGTTGACCACTCCTTTTCCAAGAACTGGAACTACCTCATCCGTGCCAACTTTGACCTCTGTCCTCACTGATTCATTTAGGTCTGCAATTAGACCTCTGTCACTTGTCATATGGTTACTGCAGCCACTATCTAAAAGCCAAAGTCCCTTTGGGCTTTCGTGTGCAGCATGACATGTAAGAAATAACATATCATCTTTATCCTCAGACGTATTTGTCACATTAGCATTATGATTTGTTGATCAGCCTTTTTCTTTTTGCATTCATGAGCATAATGCCCAAATTTATTGCAATAATAACATTGAATATTATATTTATCTGACCTTTTTTTGTCACAGTTTCCACCTTCATGGTTATGATGGTGATCTTGCTCTCCATTGCCATTACTTCGACCACTTCTGCCTTGTCCTCTTGATCCTCCTCTGCTTCTGCCTCTTCCTCTGCCTCTTGAGAATGAGACATGTGCTTTGAAAGCATTCTCTAAAGAGGATTCTTCATTCCTGTTCAGTCTGGATTCGAATGAAAGTAAAGATCCGGTCAACTCGTCTATAGAGAGAGTACTCAGATCCTTTGCTTCTTTAATCGCTGAAACTTTCGACTCAAATTTGTGGGGTAGGGATCTCAGAACCCTTTCAATCACCCTTTGATCTTCCATCTTTTCACCAGATATATTAAGCTGATTAACAATACCCATGACTTTGGTGATGAACGAATCTACTGAGTCTGATTCTTTCATCTTCAGATTTTCAAAATCTCTTCTCATATTTTGGAGTGTAGCTGTCTGTACCTTACCAGCACCCTGATAACGGGTTGCCAAGGTATTCCATGCTGCTTATCTTTGGAAATATGTTTTTATCCAAAGCATTCATTATTAGATGCAGTGCCTTTGCATCTTTCTTCCTATGCGCTCGCAAGACATCCTTTTCTGTGTTTGAAAGGGCTAGAAAAGTTGCACCATCTGCAGGTTCGGAATAGCCATTCAGGACATATTCCTATGCATCTTCTGACCTGAGATAAACCGCCATCCTTGTGGCCCAAACATCATAGTCTTTTTTCCCTATAAGAGAAGAAATCTGAAATTGATTGCTGCTAGAAGCCATAGACGTTGCGGTGTCATTTACTGGCTTTTTCAAAATAATCTTCTTCCTTTTTTTTCAAAATAATGTCTAGCTCTTAAACAAGATTTGAAAAAAAATCTAAAATTCTTACTCAAAGAATCTCATAAAAGAAAACAACTCGGTGAAAGTAAAAATAAATTTCACTCTCATAAAATAATGAGGAAAATATCTTTCTTAAGAAAAATATCTTTTCTTACTCTAGGGAGGCCGCGGTAGTGTCAAAAAAATATTTTGTTTTAATAATTTCTCTAAAAACAATTTCTGTGAAATTTTTTCAAAAACACTTACAAATTCTTCAAAGCTACGGCTTTGGCTTCTTTGGAAATTGATGCTATCAATTTGATCTTCTCCTAGGTTTTGATACCAAATTGAAGGATGGAGGCAGAAATAAAACAAAGATAATGCGGAACGGCTCTTCAATCTTTATTCATAAACGGAGATTGATACAATACAAACAATAATATAATGTGTATTTAAACACTTATGGAAAACCATAACAACTCTAACCTAGCTTTTGCATGCATGCAAAGTATGCTATTACATTTATTAACTAAATGTCTAAATAAGAATTGAATATAAAAGCTAAGTTAACTCAAAGTAATTACTATTTCTTAACACAGAGCACTCTTCAATGTGAAAATCTAAATTAGAGTACGTGAGAGAGTGCGCAAATAGAAAGTAAAATGAAGAGATTTGTGCAATAATAGTGATAGCAACCAAACACGAAAGATTATATTTAAAAAGTTATCGAAGCGCGTACAGTACAAAGATAATGGAAGCGCAAAGAAAAAACTACCTGTACTATTAACCGCTACCAACCTTCATTCCCTGTAAAATAAAACCAAATCATTCAGAAAGACAAAAAAACAGAAAGCACCAAAAAACATAGTAAATGGCAGAGTAAGAGCCAAGAGGTAATCTCGAACCCAATAATTTCATGGGTTATGCTGCTAACAAGCCAGGTCTGCTGCACACACCAGCCGTGAGGAAATTATTAATGAACATCAGAACCCCATTCCATACACCAAATGTAAACCTAATTAAGGACTAGGTACGGAAACTACCAAATCTGATCATTGAAACGTGTTTGATTTGGGTGGCCCCTGCACCTGCAAATGTAATATGTATGAATGTTCGTCTCATCCAGCTCTCTTCCTCTCCCATCACACTAATAACAAAGAACGAAACAGAAGCCCATCTCATTCATACAGCCAAAGACAGCCATCACTATGGGTTCACAGAAACAAACTAAAGATCCAGCTTCAGGCACATCACTGTTCAAAGATAATGGAAGCGCAAAGAAAAAAATACCTGTTTATAGAGCGGTATTATATGTTAATGTACCTCCTATCATCCTATGCCTTTACGGAAAAGCGGCTATGCCGTCAGGTTTCTTGCACCATTCACAGCGAAACTAAACATTCATTCCCCAGTAGTAAATACAATAAAACCCATCAATCCCCAAAAAAACAAATAACGCACGAAAATGAATGGTATCTGGCGATGCAAAAGCCATTGACAGCCGCAGAAGCTTACACCGCCATAAGACCAGCCAGCCGCAGTTCATCCATTTCATCATCTCACGAAATTTTTCATAAACCTTAAAATCCTATCCATCCCATCAAAACATCAAACGAAATTTAATGAATCAAACAAAATCTTCATAAAAAGTATAGGAGGTATGGAAACAAACCAATCTTATTTTTCGCCCCGCCGTCTGATCATCGAAACGTGCACCTGCAAATGTATGTACGAATGTTGGTGCGTTCTCCCCCATCACACACGACCGACCACCACAGAAACCCACACACCACACTACAGAGACACAAAACCACACACCACACCACACAACCGAGACACAAAACCACACCACATACATACAAACACAAGCATTCACATTCATATTCACACAAATAAAAGAATGACCAGGGAGAGCAGAAATGGTGAAGCAGCAGTGAAATGATGAAACACTTTATATCCATGATCCATGATCCAGCAGTCTGCAACGGTTGGGTTGATTTTTGTTAAGCCACGCCTTTCGATTCCATTCGAATTTTACGTTGAGAAGAATAAACTCAAAAAGGCAAAATCTGCCATGCTTTTTTGTTAGATTTTATGGTTCTCCACGTCAAATTTTATTCTCCAATTATCCCATTACCCACTAACTTCAGTGAACGGTGCTTATATTTTATATATTTGTTTTTATTTTTAATCAATGAAGTTGAAAGTGACGTCTAACTGCTCAGCACTCATCTAAAAAGCAAGTAAAATGAAGGGATTCGTGCAATAATAGTGATATCATTATTGATCCACCGAGAACCAAATTTCAAAAGGAACCGTTGGTGATACTAACCGTTGATGATCACTCACAAGTCACAACTTGCAATTCAAATTTCATGGTCACTGACACGGTGATGCTTTTCTGAATCCAACCGCATAGATGTCACTCATTAATTCAAACTGAACCGTTTGATGATATTCATGTTATGATCTAACGGTCTGATGTTTTTTCTCACTGCAATTCAAATTGAACGGTTATGATCACTGACCACTGCTGCCACGTAGACGGCGTAGATGTCAATCAGTAATTCAATTTGAACCGTTGGATGATACTCTTGTTATGATCTAACGGTTATGATTACTGATAACTGCAATTCAAATTGATCGGTTATGATCACTCACAACTGAAATTCAAATCCTAGTTAATTTGCAAATATTTATTTATTTAAATCAAATGCTAATATTTGTTTGTGTGTATGTGGTCCGTAGAATGTTCATCACCAGTCGTAAAAATTTCTCAATATTTATATATAATTTTATATAATGAATAATGATTTTTTTAATAAGTCAATATTGTTTTATAATTTAATAAAAAATTATATATAATGAAAAGAAAATAATATAAATTTATTGATTAAGCCAATATTATTTTATGATCCAATTAAAAAAATATTTAAATAAAAACATTGCTTTATAATATAAGGGCAAATAATTCTTATATAAAAAAATATTTAAGATGATGTTATGATCCATATATGTCCCAAATGTCATATAATAAAGTTTACATTAATAAAATTAAGTTGCAATTTTATGTTGTATTTTTTCATAATTTTTATTTTTTATTTATTCATAATATTTATTTATTTACAGGAGAGTATAGTAAGTTAATGTTTTTTTTCATATTATGAACTAGTTATAATGAAAATTTAGAAAAATAATAATTTGCTTATTAATAGAAATGTATACAATATGGTGTTAAAGGATAAAAAATAAGAAATTGAATTGGTATAATTTTTATTTATGACACAGGAAGATATGGTTTTAGTATAAAATGATGGAATTTTTGGAAATAAATTTGTACAAATTATAGATAATTTTGTTGGTTTTTGTGCACCACTATTTTTATTTTTGATAAAGTTAATGTTTATTTTATTCTCTTTTTAATTAATAACTTCAATTATGTATTCAAATAATGAGGTCAAGTGTTAAGAATAAGTTTGAGAGTATATAAGTTTGTAAAATTTCATCCATGATGAAAATGTGGATATTATTTATAAACGTGGTTGAAAATGAAAATAAGAATAGAGTGGGAAAATGAATGTGTTTTTTTGCTTATGGAGCCTTTAAACATCCAAGTTTGTTGTTCTGAAAATAAAACCAAAGAAGGAAACACTACCAACACATACAACAAAAGAGGCAATCCCAACAATTTTATTTGATTTACTGGATTGTAAAGCATGCATGTGCTTTTTATTACATAAAATACTATTCAAAACTTCCCTCACTTCTACATGTTTCAAAAGGAAATCTTTAGCATTAGAACCAATTTCCTCTTCTCAAGGCCCTTAGGGCCATCACCTTTGTTTGAAACCACCTAATGGATCTTGGAATACCACTTGGGGTTGATTTCATATGGAATGAATGTTTCATGGTTAAAGGCCTTGTTAACAACACTTAGGCTAAGAAGGTTCATTTTTCTATGTAAATCCTTTGTTTTCCTTTTCAACCATGTCTACGACCGTAACCCGTCACTACTACCCAAAACTAGTAAATGGCAATCACATCCTATTTAGAGGCCAAAGATGCCATAAAAAGGTCCTATGTGGTGTATTAATACACCATTCACTAGGCTTGAACCAAAGAAGCTTTGTTAAATGTCCAAGGCCCTCTTTATACTCCCCTAACCATTATCAAGATGCAAAGACCCAATGTTACTAAAAATAACATAATGTACACTAGAAAACCACTGATAGTAAAATATGCTCAAGAGATGCTATGCTTTGTGGATTGTAGGTTTTTTTCATGGAAATTGAGATTGAAAAGCGTCATTTAGGGAACAAGGTCAAATGTTGTTTTCCTCACATGACATTGGCTATAACTATAAACCAATTCTTAGTGCACAAATAATCTAATCATGGCACCCACAACACCATTGGAGGTAATTAATAGCCAATATAGGTCTAATGTGGTAGCTTTAGGGCTCATCCATGGCTATTGAGCTCGAAAAGCAACGTTATGGCCATAACATATAATTTCCCTCATTTGACTATGGTCATAGAACTAAGAACCATTCGTGGTTCCTAATACCTCAAAATGACACTCATATTCAATTCAAATGCGAAATACTCTTTGGGGAAGGCTCGTGTCATTGTTTCTAGGTGTTGTTCATGGTGCTTGAGCTCAAGAAGGTTTGATTATGTTTTAAGATCATGATCCCCCCCATAACCATGTTTATGCCCCAACACACATTTCTAGTTTAGATAACCTACCAATGGTTCTCGTATCCCACTCGAAGGCCAAATACGGCTATAAATTTCATGTGTGTTCATTCAAGTACTTATTCAAGGATCTTCATCTAGAGAAGCTTCAATAAGATCATAAGGAACTTTATTCCAATCTTTGATGATGGTTAACTCCTCACAAACACTTCATTCCACTATTTGTTGGTTTGAGGATGTACGCATGGTGCTTGAGCTTGAGAAGATATGTTTAGGGATTGAGGTTATTCTTCTTTCCTTATTGTGAACATGGTCAAGGGCTTGAGGTCCATTTGCATTACAAAATACATCTTAATTGAACACATATTTGAATTCTAAGGAAAAGAACCCCTAGTGAGAATTTCTTTTGTTATGTCTAAATAGTGTTCATTGCAATTGAGCTCAAGAATGTTCTGTTAGGACTCACAGCCCTTATTTAAATCCTTTACCATATTTCCTATCTAGATATAGATATGTAGTGCCTAAACCTATCAATGGAACCTATATCCACTCAAAGGCTTGAAAGTAACCCCAACAAAGGACCCAAGTGTTGGTTTTAGGACTCATTCCCGATTTGTGAGCTAGATAAGTTTCAACAATATTCCAAGGTGTTTGTTTTATTTCTTTAACCATTTTTAGGGTACATTAACCCATCTTCAATGTGTAAGTCCTTGTAATGGAATCCATATCCATATTTGATGCAAAAGACCCCCTAGGGGGGGTTTCATTTTGATTTGTAGGTGTTGTTCATGTAAACATAACCAAAAGAAACATTTAGGTCCCATGGCCCAAGTTTTTTTGTCCCCTCCACTACAAAGAAAGTGACATTAATGACGATTAGGCCTATAAAAATCCTTTAATGAATATCTCCAAATCCTCCAATGGTGAAAACCATTAAATGAACATCGCCAAAAGTAGGTTTTTCAAACATCATGAAAGGGCCATCATCATAAGTGGCTTTAGTGACTAAAACAATGACAGCATTTAATACCATCACTAATTAATGTTTTCACAACTAAAGTAGTGATAATTTTCTAATCCCATTACCATTCCTTCTTTGCTAACTAAAATTAGTGACAGTCCCATAATTCTTGTCACCAAGAATTCTCTCAAAATAATGGTAACGATCATTGGTTATCACCAAATACCTTAATCTAATGATGGAAGTTAGTAATCATCGCAAAAGATATTGACCATCACCATTGAATGACCCCTAATTACCCAATAATTTACCCCTAGTTGCCACTAATTACCCCATAATTTACCCCTAATTTCCATTGATTAACCATTAATTCCCTATAAATGACCGTTAAGTATGCACAATGAACCATTAATTACCCCTAAATGACTGTAATTATCTCTACTTGACCATCAAGTACCTACAAATAATCCCTAATTACCACTAACTAACCCTTGATTATCCCAAAATGACCCCTACTTTTTTCCAAGAAAAAATTCATCGCGAAACCTAAGGGATACTTCAAAACATTCATAGATGGCTTATTATTCCCTAGTAAACTTGTTAGGGTAAACTAGTGCACCTCACATATGAGACTCTAGATGGGTCCTTGTCACCATGAAACTAGCCAAATGCTCAACATCATTGGAAAAAATCGATTGAGCTAACTCATTGGGCCTAAATAACCCATACTTATGCATAATTACCATTAATTACCCCTAGTTAAGCCATAACAATTCCATAATTGACCCCTAATTACCTGTAATTGCTCCATATAATTGACCCCTTAATCACCACTAATTATTTAATAATTACCCTTGAATGTCCACTAATTACCCCCTAGTTGACCATGAACTACCCCTAAATTTCCATTAATTAACCCCTAATTACATATAATGTATCCATAATTATCCATTGTTACCACCTAAAAGTGAAAAGGTTCAATTTTTATTTTTAGAATCATCATCTTGGTAATATTTTACGAGGACATGAAATCCTTAATTCAATTATTTAGTGAAAAATGTATTACTTGTATCTCTCTCCACTTATTTAGGGGAGCACTTACTGATTACTCAACCTTTCCCTCCATGTGCATGATTCAAAATGTTGAATATACTCCTAAAATGATTCCCATACAAACCTTATTCATCAAATATTCCCTTTACATAGCCTATGTGGTGGTTTTGGCTCTACACATGGTGTATGAGCATCGAAAGCATATATTTGGCCCTAAGATACTATAGTTCCTCATTGGACCATGTCCAGGGCCCCAACAACCATCTATGCGGTGTGAACATTATAATTGTTTGCATATAACATATCTAGGACAAATATTCCTTCACATGTCTTTTATGGTGGTTCTAGACCACGTGCATGTTTCATGACCAATAAAAGCATCTTTTAGGACCTAGGATGTTGATCTAAGGCCCTAAGGTCTAATTCTCGCATTTCTTCCACTAATAGTTCTATTTCTAGGGCCTTGTGACCCAACCTTGCTACTAAAAACTTACAAATTGCAATACGAGGATTAGGAATACACTAGAGATATCACAACAATATTACTAGCATATATAGATACCTGCTAGAAAATAGATTGAAACACTTCACAGAATCCAGAAGCAACTGGTATAGAGACATACCAAATCCATTCTACTGAAAATGGTCACATGTTGAACAAGCAATCTTGGAATTTCAAATCTGTGAAGACACCCTACTCTCAATGATACCAAACTCTTCCAAGTGTGAGTCAATGCCAGTCTTCGAGAAAACCAAGCCGAGTCAACTATTTGAATTTGACTCATATTCAAAAATAAAATACAATTCAGATTGACTCAATAAGTTGGACTTTCACATCTCGCAAGTCACACTTGATCATATGTGTCCAAAATCCCTAGGAAAGAAAAAAATCATTTTGCTTAGTTTTTGTAGAATTTCACAACAAACAACGAATACACGTATTGAGTTTCTAGAACCTATGGGGTTTTGTACTAATTAGTAAGACATATGTAATTTGGAACAAGATACTATTTGAAATTTGTATTATCTCTCATATTATTGAAACAAAATACCGAGTCATTTTTTATTCAAAAAGTATGGTAATTGTGCTTACATTTATGCACTTAAAAGAAATTTAGTTTTGGGAACATATTTGTCACTCTTAATGAAGTTCAAACATAATTAAGGTCCTAATAGACAACACACTTGATCTTTCTAGAATTCCAAAATTCTACATAAATCACCTCGCTAATACACAACATGGGTAGGGATTGAACTCTCCTTAGGGCATGCATAGATAAACTAATCCCAGTTCCCCTTATTGGAGGATGTTATTTAAAGTGTCCTAGGTAATTGGAACCACTATGAGAAAAATAATAGGTAGATGAACCCTAATGATAAAATTCCTAAGTGCCCCGTTATTCAAGCAACGGTGAGAAAATGGTTGTTTCCTAATAATAATACAGTTAATAAGCTAGCTCAAAATCAAACAAAAAAATATGTAGTAGAAACACTAGCTTTATTCTCTTACAAATTAATCCAAAAATAGTTGTTAAGGGAATCTTAGCCCTAGATCAAGGACATATAAATATTGAAGGCACTGCTCATTAGAAGGTTGTTTTGAGTATCATCCCCATGGATTTATACCATTAATATTATAGAAACACAAAATTTAACTTTTTTAGAAATCAAGGGCATCTCCACTCCAGGATAGGATATTTATGTCATCATCTCTTTGGAACACGATCTTCGCATGGGATGATTTGCAAAACAAATGTTGGTAATGTCCTAGTAGGTGTTCTATTTGTAACACTAGTGACAAGGATATACAACATTTATTTCTATTTTCTCCCTATATTATGTGTGTTTAGCAGGAGTTGGATTCTATTACTGCTCTAAAGGATGTTTGGTGGTTTTTTCCAATGGAGGAACATATAAAGGTTTGTAGTGAGAATCACCATGTGAAAATTTTCAAATTTTTGTCTCTCATTAGTTCCTAGGGTATTCCATTGGCCAGAATCATACCTTGTTTGAAAACAAGCATCATTAGAGAAATTTTGATTTCTAAAAATTGACCTTTGAGGGAAAATACTAAAATAATAGTTAAAATAATAAAATAAGAGCTATGATTCTTTTAAGGAAATGAACAAAACTATTTTTCTCTCTTATATTTTCAACTTAACCCCTTGTAGGTTTACTCAAATTTTGAGTGTGAGAACTCATTGGATTCATAATTGAATTCCTCATCCAACAAGTACCCACTCAACATAATTTTAACAAACACCTAATAGGAAAAAAGTTGAAATACATAAAAAAAAATGTATCTCATTGAAGGAAATACTTTTTTTTATACCTATTTAGATATTTTTTTCTACAAGGGGTCTATAAAAAATATGCTAAGTGGGTACTCATTGGATGTGGAACTCGATTCTGTATTCAACAATTTCTCACACTTGAAATTTTATTTAACCCGCAGTATATAAGTTGAAAATATGATAGAAGAAGGTAGTTTTTCCCTTTCCCTCCAAAATTATTTACCTTTACGGTTAACATTAGCATCTTGAATTATATTGGTTCTTATAAAGTTGATTTAAATAGTACATATTTTTTTTTTAGGCCCATTTTTTACTTCAAAATTCCTGTAGTCATTCCAACCATTCGAGTTGTTTCTCAGGGCCTAAATTTTCTCAAGTGTTTCAACCTAATAAAAAATTCAAAGCAACCCAGAATTATTGTAGAGAGGAATCAACAAAACTAAAGCTAGAATTATTTTGATGGAGTTCATAAAGGTGGTCCTCAAGTGAATGGAATCAGTTGAATATGATATACAAGGGACTGTGATGTGCTAAAATTTAAAGCAGTTTTACACTATTGCTAAAATAACTATACAATACTCTTTGCTTTGAAATTGATCTTGGTTTTAGCTGCAAAAAATGGTGTTTCAAAGATTCAAATATTTATTGATTCTTAAGTGCGTATTAATTGGATGAAAGGGATATGATATTTAAAAAAATTCTTCTAATTCCCATCTTTGATGAAATCCAATCACATATAGTTGTATTTTATCATATTTAGTTTCATCATGGGTGAAAACACGAAGCTCCGAAACAAATCTGTGATAATTTGCTTTTTTTTGTTCTAATTTCCAGTTTCTCGCCTGAGACAAAAGTCAGCATATTTTCTCGGGTGAGAGTTTTTATATTTCTCATGCGAGAAATTAACCACTGTTAAACATCTCTAGCCCGAGAGTTCTTCCATGGTTAGATATTTTTTCGCCCTAGAATATTTAATTTGCTCGTCCAAGAGTATAACCATTTTTTGATATTAAACTCTCAGACATTTTTCTCGACCAAAAGTTTAGATTCCTTTTAAAATCTCGGCCGAGAAATATTTAAGTATATAAACTAAAACAAACCCTTCCCCTGCCAGTCGCTTTGTGTAACTGTTCAACAATTTTCGGAAACCATCGTTCAAATGCAGAGCTTCCCGTTGTTCGTCGTTCAGATGCAGAGGGAAACGGCCACGACTGTTAAATTTTCAGAATTTACTTCAATATGATCTAGGATCTTAACTGAGAGAACAACATGTACAGCATATCTACAGCATATCAATCATGGAGACAAAAATGCAAGCACACAAGAGACACAAAGATTTACTTGGGGAAAACCATAAAGGTGAAAAACCCCAATAACTTCCTCAGAGATAGATAGAGCAATGATACAACCAACCATAAGAGATAGACACAACCTAGCAGAAGATCCTCCTCCTCCATAAGTGCGCCACTCCTCCTTGAGTGCATGTGTGAGAAGTGAGTGAGTAAATAGAGTGCCTCCTGCACTCTATTTATACTTGACTTGACTTGCCTTTTTACCTAACTCATGTAGGCTCGAACTTGACCACATAACATAATGCTGACTGGGTCGACCCCCAATAGGGTGGTCTAATAACCCTTTGACCCACATGACTTATACAAGGCCGACCCCAAACAAGGTGGTCTAATAACCCATCAAGTATAAGTTACGACACTTACAATATAAATAACGACACTTCCTTATAGAGGAATAATACCATCTCTATAGGAATACAATATACATATATGTGAAATGTTAGGATATTCCTATACTCCATCCTAGTCCCTGGTATTTTGATCATTTACATTTTCAGTCATGCATGCACCTTTTTAGGGTTTGCATGCATTCTAGGGTTTGCATGCATTTTGCATGCATCCCAGTCATCAGTCCAGCACCTAGCCCTCAGTTAGCCAGCCCCCAGGAGCTTCTCACTATTCAGTTTTAGCCCTCCAGTTGCTTAGTGCGCCCTTCTTCCTTGATTTTAGGGAGCAACTCGCCCTTCTTCACCTACCAGTTCAGTTACACTCAGTTACAGTCAGTTACAGTCAGTTACACTCAGTTACATTGAGTTACACTCAGTTACATTCAGTTACAGTCAGTTACAGTCAGTTACACTCAGTTACATTGAGTTACACTCAGTTACATTGAGTTACACTCAGTTACATTGAGTTACACTCAGTTACTCTTAGTTACATTGAGTTACACTTAGTTACATTGAGTTACACTGAGTTACACTTAGTTACACTGAGTTACACCTACCAGAGTTAGTTTGACCGATGGTTGACAGTTACTTGAGCATTGATGACTCCACTGATGATGATGAAGACTTCCAGTTGCGCTCCGATGATCATGAGGACACCTAGTTGTGCTCCGATGACACTCCAGTGATCCTTTGATCACTCCATGAAGGCTAATTCGAATTGCCACCTTAGGCATTCGAATTCCTCATGCATTGTATTATTTATATGTCCATTTGTGATTAATAATCCAGTATGACCGAAGTATTATTGCTTCTATCTGAGTTCTACTGTACCATATTATTCTGTTGCTCATTATACTGCATGTATCACTCTTCTTCTATTTTCTTGCTTAATCATAATTATTCTCTTGTGAGATACATCATCTCTTAGATCTGCTGTGAGGATTTTCACATGGTATCAGAGCATGTTGAGAGTATTGTTTATCTCCATTCTTGAGAGTTTTTTGCAGGTTATTACCAAGATTTCGAGTGCAGCAGTTGTAGCAGAATCTGCATTTTTGCAGCAGTAGCAGTTGCAGTTATTCTATATTGTTTTTGCAGGTCTTCTACAACTTCAATGAATTTAGAAGAAATTACTCCTCTTTCTCCATTCAACTATGATGAATGGAAACCAAGAATGATAGCATATTTGAAGAGCCATGATCTCTTTGATTGCTATTTTGAAAGAGAGTTCGAATCCTCTACAAAGAAGATTAAATGGTTGAATAAAGGTGACATGCACATTGGAAGAATGATGCTTGCTATGACCGATTACATATTATACCCGACCATCATTGATATTGAAACTCCAAAAGAGTTATGGGCTCATCTAGATGAAAGATTCGGCAAAAAGAATGATGGATTTGGTCCAAATCCCTTCAAAAGCAAGCAAGTTGATGCATTCGCTCCACTTGATGGTCTCTCAGATCATGATGCATTCGCTCCTCTTGATGGTCTCTCAGATCATGTTGCATTCGCTCCCCTTGATGATCTCTCAGATCATGAACCAGTATCATCTCATATTGAAGTTGTTGACAAAGAACTTGCAGATTCTCCGCTCATGCTCAAACTTTCTTCTCTTTCTGTGCCAGCTCACACTCTAGATATTGCAGAAGGTCCTAAATCCTGTCTTGCACCAGAGTTTGTTGGTTTGCATCATGATCACATGATTATTTCGGAGGTAACATGAGCTATTGGAGGTAATGCATTCGCTCCTCTTCAGCAAACATCTCTTATTTACTACTATATGATCATTAGCACATGCTTTCAGAAGGTTATTGAAGAATATGGCCATTGCCACCCGCTTGAGATAATTTCTCATGCATCATATGATAGTTTTGATCTCACCCCTGCTGGTTCAAAGGAGATCTCAAGAAACTGTTTTGAAAGTCTTAAATCTGATTTTGATTTCAAGCAAACATGTAATAGTTCTTTTTGGCATAATCTCACCCATGGTGGTTCGAAGGAGAAGACAAAGGACTATATGCACATTCAAAAATTTGATCCTACCTCAGCTGATTCGAATCACAGGTTCAAGGATCATTCTAATACTGTTGGATTTGTTCTCATCACATTCGATCTGAAGAGCAAGTACAAGCACATGCTTTTTGAGCATGATCCACTTCTTCCCAAGAAGAAGATACCTCCAGACATATGACCAAGCATCACACATGCTTGAGTTTGGAGCTTTTATTTTTTTATGTGTGCCTTACAGTCTATTTTTTGAGGAGGGGGTATGTTTCCCATGAAATTTTCCCAGTTCCTTGGTTTATTGATTGTTATTATTCATTGTATTGGGTGACCTTTGGTCTTAGTTACCAGGGCCCAGGATGGATTAAGGGGGGGTGTTAGGATATTCCTATACTCCATCCTAGTCCCTGGTATTTTGATCATTTACATTTTCAGTCATGCATGCACCTTTTTAGGGTTTGCATGCATTCTAGGGTTTGCATGCATTTTGCATGCATCCCAGTCATCAGTCCAGCACCTAGCCCTCAGTTAGCCAGCCCCCAGGAGCTTCTCACTATTCAGTTTTAGCCCTCCAGTTGCTTAGTGCGCCCTTCTTCCTTGATTTTAGGGAGCAACTCGCCCTTCTTCACCTACCAGTTCAGTTACACTCAGTTACAGTCAGTTACAGTCAGTTACACTCAGTTACATTGAGTTACACTCAGTTACACTCAGTTACATTCAGTTACAGTCAGTTACAGTCAGTTACACTCAGTTACATTGAGTTACACTCAGTTACATTGAGTTACACTCAGTTACTCTTAGTTACATTGAGTTACACTTAGTTACATTGAGTTACACTGAGTTACACTTAGTTACACTGAGTTACACCTACCAGAGTTAGTTTGACTGATGGTTGACAGTTACTTGAGCATTGATGACTCCACTGATGATGATGAAGACTTCCAGTTGCGCTCCGATGATCATGAGGACACCTAGTTGTGCTCCGATGACACTCCAGTGATCCTTTGATCACTCCATGAAGGCTAATTCGAATTGCCACCTTAGGCATTCGAATTCCTCATGCATTGTATTATTTATATGTCCATTTGTGATTAATAATCCAGTATGACCGAAGTATTATTGCTTCTATCTGAGTTCTACTGTACCATATTATTCTGTTGCTCATTATACTGCATGTATCACTCTTCTTCTATTTTCTTGCTTAATCATAATTATTCTCTTGTGAGATACATCATCTCTTAGATCTGCTGTGAGGATTTTCACATGAAATACATTCCGAAGTTACATATACATCAACACTCCCTCTTAACTAGGAAGGTATTTCTCAGCACAGTTCTTCTAGCACAAGTCATCTTCTCTGGATCATCGTCATCATCATCATCACTGCTGCTGCTATCTCAATCAATCTTTGAATCTACTCGTCATAGGAAGTTCTATAGAGCCAGTCCTTTTTCATACTAGATGTAGGCCCACCACCTGCAGGTCTTCATCATCACTGGCCATACTGTGGAAATCTCAGGACTTATTATGTGCGTCACAAAACCTTGAAAGAGCATCCCAGGTTGTTATGAGCACATGGCTCTACCTATAGGATCTCCCAGGGCACAAATTACATGTGACCTCACCACAAAACCTCGCAAGAGCATCCCAGGACTAATTACGAGCACAAGGCTCAACCTATCGGATCTCCCAGGGCACAAATTACATGTGGTCACCACAAAACCTCGAAAGAGCATCCCAGGACTGATTACGAGCACAAGGCTCAACCTATCGGATCTCCCAGGGCACAAATTACATGTGGTCATGGCAAAACCTTGAAAGAGCATCCCAGGACTGATTACGAGCACACAGCTCAACCTATCGAATCTCCCAGGGTACAAATTACATGCCATAGGACAAAACCTCGAAATAGCATCTGCTAGATATCCCAGGGCACAAATTACATGCCATAGGAAAAACCTTGAAAGACTATCTGCAGATATCCCAGGGCACAAATTATATGTCCTCCCAAGCAAAACCTTGAAAGAGCATTTTCCAGATGTCCCAGGGCACCGAATTACATGCCATAGAAAAAACCTCGAAGGACCATCTGCAAATCTCCTAGGGCACAAATTACATGCTTATCTGCACAACCTGTTCCACGGCCACAGAGTATCAATCTGATACTCACCATACATCATCCTGATGTACACATGATCATCCTGATCATCATCACTGCAGCATCCTGCTGCATGTTATCTGGAGAAGCTCGTCATCCACGATCATCCTGATCACACAATGCATCCATTTGATGCATACCAAGTATCTCCCTGATACATATCATCATACACAGTGTATCCACCTGATACATAGATACATGATCCACACAATGTATCCATCAACATACATGATCTACCTGATCATACCTGATACATATCAATATACATGATCTACCTGATCATACCTGATACATATAAATATACATGATCTACCTGATCATACAATGTATCCACCTGATACATAGATACATGATCCACACAATGTATCCATCAACATACATGATCTACCTGATCATACCTGATACATATCAATATACATGATCTACCTGATCATACCTGATACATATCAATATACATGATCTACCTGATCATACAATGTATCCACCTGATACATATACAGATACATGGTCCAAGCATCCAACATGTTGCATATACCCAATACATACAAATGATCCATCCGATCATATCCAGCATCCAACATGATGCGTACATACATATAAATGATCCAACTGATCATATCCAGCATCCAACATGATGCATACATACATACATAAAAATGATCCAACTGATCATATCCAGCATCCAACATGATGCGTACATACATACATAAAAATGATCCAACTGATCATATCCAGCATCCAGCATGATGCATACATACATACAAAAAAAATGATCCAACTGATCATATCTAGCAGAAACCAGGACATCATCCTGATGCTCATCATCCAACGCTTACATCCACAGCCATGTCAAGGATCCTCCTTCCAACATGCTTGGAATGGCTTTAGCAAATGTGTCCATCACTTCTTCCTCGAAGTGTCCTCGATCTGAAGAACGCCAAGCCTCTCTCTGAAGTACTCGAACTTCACCCTGGCTAGTGGCTTTGTCAGCACATCTGCAATCTGCTCGTCTGTCGCAACATATAGGAGCTTCACATCTCCTCTCTGCAGCATATCCCTGATATAGTGATATTTGATCTCTATGTGTTTCGACCTGTCATGAAACACTGGGTTCTCGGACAGCTTCACACAACTCTGGTTATCACAGAAGATACCAGTAGCCTCCAACGGGAGATCAAATAACTCAGACAGTAGCTTCCATAGCCATACTTCCTCACAACTAGCTGAATAGGCTGCAACATACTCTGCCTCAGCTGTACTCAGTGCTATGCAGGACTGCTTCCTGCTAAACCAAGAGATCACACCTGATCCCATACTGAAGCAACACCCAGATGTGCTCTTCCTGTCTGCAGCACTGCCAGCCCAATCTGAATCAACATAACCCTGTAGGTTAAACTTTTGATTCGCTTCATACTTGAGCCCATAATCCACTGTACCCTTCAGGTACCTCAGAACATGCTTTACAGCAACCAAGTGAACACTCCTCGGATCCGTCAGGAACTGGCTCAATATGTTCACAGCAAAGCAAATGTTTGGTCTCATGTTCGTCAGGTACATCAAGGACCCAATTATTTGACGATACATAGAGACATCAACTGGCTCAGATGAAGCATCACAAAGAAGCTTCAGATTCGATGCCATAGGTGTGGCCATGGCCTTGCAATCCATCATTCCGAACCTCTTCAGGATCTCTATTGCATACTTCCCTTGTCCAAGGAAGATTCCATCTGCACTCTGCCACACCTCCATGCCAAAAACAAATAGTGCATCATCCCCAAGTTCTTCATCTTGAACTCGGTAGTAAGCTTCCGCTGCGTGTTGGCAATCAATCTATTTTCACCTGTAACAAACAGGTTATCCGCAAACAAAAGTAGTATCACTGGATTGCCTTCCTCAACCTTGTAGTAAAGGTTGGAATCCGCTTTACTCTTGGTAAATCCCAAACTGGATAGAAAGCTGTCTATCCTACCATACCAAGTTCTGCACACATATATGACTACACCATGCTGTCTTGAAATCCATCTGGTGCATCTTCTATTTCATCACTTTTATATTTCTCAATGCTGCCATCTGCAACATGCTTGATTTGATAGATCCATTTGGAAGTCATAACAAACTTCCCTTCACATCTTGGGACTACATCCCAAACAATATTCTTCATGATCGACGGATCATGGCATTCCATTTCTTCATCCTAGATCCTGGGAACTTCAATATCTTCAATAGATATCTTTGTTGCTGGAACAAATGTTGTAGTCCTTTTGTAGGTGAAGATATACGGTCTTTCCTACAAAACAGGTTAAATTGCATGATTAGAAACATCTCATAATTTTCAGAACAAATTCTTACACATAAAGAAATATGTCATACAGTCATGCAATTATCTTAGCCAATGCTTCAATACAACATTTATCCATATCCCGTAACTTTCTAGATGCCTTCCAATCTCTACCAGAACATTGTTAAGAGTGTGCACAACTCCCAACATGTCAGCAAAGAGGTTTCATTCTAGATAAGTAGCAATGGAATGTTGTACAGTGCCATAGGCCACTTACCCATGTATATTAGTAGTATACGGTTCATCAATGCAACTATTCTAATATGCACAATACATATGAGCATATACATCATTGAACAATTTTATTTAAACAAACACATATGCAAGAAATGATAATTAAAATACTTATCTTTGTTTGTTCGTTGGGTGGACTCCCTCTGAGTCTTCACTTTCTTGCAGGAGCTACTGGAGTCCTAATCTGTAGTAGCTTCTTCTACACCTTTCTGTTGTGGAATGTAGAGAGATGGTCAACTCCCTCTGAATATCTGCATCCTTTCATAAGCCACTGGAGTGTACTCCCTCTTGATCTTTGCTCCTTGGATTACCTGTCCTTGAACTTATATACATTCTCGATCCCTATGCATGCTTGTTAGTATCATCATTGTGTTATCCTCTAGGTCTAATATAAAATCATACATTCATTAGTATACTATTAAAACACAATAATCTCAAGCATGTATAGTCATGATCATTTCAAACAGAAATAATAAGCATTATCATTCAAGGTTTATGTAGGATTCTTATGGTTAGTCAAATCATAAGAAGCATAACATGTCTAAACCTATAATTACTCAAACCTATGACTCTTTAGTTGAATCATCACTCAAGATAAGAGATATAATATGCATAAAACCTGTGATTATTCGAACCTATACCTTCATGATTCTTCTGGTTAGTCATATCATCAATTATGGTAAGAAACATAATATGCATACAACTATGATTATTCAAACCTATGACTTCATGAATAATCATTATCAACAACAGTATAAGATCCTAACCCAAGGTAGGATTCTATCTTGATATAAGAAAAACATACCTAGATTAGCATGCTAGTTAGTTATGTCTTACATACTCACATGATGTCTTCTTGTTCTTCTTCAATGACTTGTGCTAGTAACCTGTATATCTCATAGGTTAGCCATTATAAAACCAAGTTATACATACCTCGTAAATGGATCTTCTATGAGATCCATGACAATGGATGAGTCTTTATCCTCATGTCATCATGATCATATCTTCTTGAACTGGAACATGATTTGACTTTCTTGGTGTACCTTTCATGTTAGTAGACAACATAAACCTCATACAACACCATAATGCATTAGTACAATCATAAGTGTCAACACCCTAACCAGTGAATGCATTCATAATTTTGTTAATGCTATACGACAAATCTAAAATCAAAATTGTACTAACCGTAATAACATGAAGACAAACATACCATAAACTTAATCAAGAACAAATCTAAAAACATACCTCGATGAGTCATACCTGTCGAGATCGCTTGTAATCTTCTTATGTAAAGCCTTAGCCTTATCTCCCTCTGAAACAGGAACTCCTTCACTTATGCAGGTGACCAATCCATCTTCTTCTAGGATTAACCCTATCCACTTGATTTGCAAGAACTGGACCTCGAGCTGGATATGGGTTTGTCAGAGAAACCCCAAAAATTCAAACTTTGAATTTCAAACTTCCGAAAGGATAGAAATATGTGCCTTGATGAGCTGATCAAACTGGTATATTCAGAATTTGAAAACTGCAAAGTTTCACTCCTCAATTTTGCCTTTGAAACTTTCGGATTCACTGGACGTGACCCTAAACTGGGGTTTGATGAAGCCCACTCTTTTTCCCCATCAAAAGGTTTGATCCAAAGCTCTAAGCTTCTAGTTTTATGAGGAGCTTCCAGCCGTGGTCACAGATTTCAAAAATTCCCATTTTTACAGAAGCCCTAATTTTCCACTTTTCTGATCAAAGTCCCGAACTAGGGTTTGATCAAGCCCGGCCTTCTGCCCAACCAAAAATTCTGATTTTGGTCTCTAAATTTTTATTTTGATGAGTAACATCCAGCCGTGGTCTCCGATTACAAAAATTCCAACTTTCTCCAAAGCCCTAAGTTTCGGAAGCCATGAATGAAGGTACTCAAAAATAATTCTGTTTTGACAGAAATATGTACCTGATTGTTTCTGGTGTAACTCTGAACCTTTTGATCCACAGGGTCTGAAAACGTTTCCTGAGATAGCTTGACCTGTTATCTTTCCATCTTGATAGGTTTGACCTCAATTGGATTTTCTGAGAGAGAGTTATGCCAAATGTCGCAATGTGACCTGTTTTGGGATAATACAGGAGAGCGAACTTGTACGGCGTGCCACGTGTCACTGTTTCAACTTCGGCCTCTGAAAACTTTTCCTGAGATATCTCGGCCTGTTAGCTTTCCATCCTGACAGGTCTGACCTCAATTGGATTCTATGAGAGAGAGTTATGCCAAGTGTCGCAACGTGACCTGTTTTGGGATAATACAGGAGAGCGAACTTGTGCGGAGTGCCACGTGTCACTGTTTCAACTTCGGCCTCTGAAAAAGTTTCCTGAGATAGTACCGTCTGTGTACTACCTGTCACATTTTACAAAATTGGATTTGGAGCTTCCTAGCCCAGGTTATGACCTTTTTCCCAAGGTCACCTGATTTTGACTTAGATCTATAAGAGGCAGAAACCCTATATTGTACAGATCATAAATCACAAATTACAATGAATTAGAGGTTTTCCTTTGGATACAGGGTACATGGACATCTTATCTTCGGCCTGTAACAATTTCAGATCCGAAAACTTTGCCAAAACGGATTTATAGCGAAAGTGCTACGATGACTGGTTTTTGCTATATCAAGCCCAAGCATTGTAAGTGCAACAAGTGTCATACATGCCATATCATGCCTTCTTTCAGGCTAGCTCTGATACCATGTTAAATTTTCAGAATTTACTTCAATCTGATCTAGGATCTTAACTGAGAGAACAACATGTACAGCATATCTACAGCATATCAATCATGGAGACAAAAATGCAAGCACACAAGAGACACAAAGATTTACTTGGGGAAAACCATAAAGGTGAAAAACCCCAATAACTTCCTCAGAGATAGATAGAGCAATGATACAACCAACCATAAGAGATAGACACAACCTAGCAGCAGATGCTCCTCCTCCATAAGTGCGCCACTCCTCCTTGAGTGCATGTGTCAGAAGTGAGTGAGTAAATAGAGTGCCTCCCACACTCTATTTATACTTGACTTGACTTGCCTTTTTACCTAACTCATGTAGGCTCAAACTTAACCACATAACATAATGCTGACTGGGCCGACCCCCAATAGGGTGGTCTAATAACCCTTTGACCCACATGGCCGACCCCCAATAGGACGGTCTAATAACCCTTTGACCCACATGACTTATACAAGGCCGACCCCAAACAAGGTGGTCTAATAACCCATCAAGTATAAGTTACGACACTTACAATATATATAACGACACTTCCTTATAGAGGAATAATACCATCTCTATAGGAATACAATATACATATATGTGAAATACATTCCAAAGTTACATATACATCAACAACGGCAACTTAGGGGAACGGCCACAGCAATGAAGTGAAGTCAAAGGAATGGCTTAGCACACGCGAAGACGAATTGAACCCTTTCTTTGCACAGTTAATTTCCAAACCATTTCTTTGCACAATTATATCATGGTAATTTCAGAATTTTACTGTAAAACTAGATTATCCAATAAAAGCAATGAATGAGCCAAAAGGTACCCTTGCGATGCCCATTTCCTTTAATTGTGATAAGCGAACCCTGTATTGACGTTTTTCTAATTTTGCTTCGGTTTCTTGCTTGTCTTTGGCGGGAGGCTTTTGTGCCTTTGCCCATTCTTTTAGGGCTTTTAGAAAGAATCCATTGTGTATAATGATGCACATAATATATAATGTGGGTCATTAACATATATATAATGTTCAATATATGTGGGTCTGGCTTAGATTACCGAGTTCTAAATTTACTATTTTTAGTTGGATAAGTATTGGTGAATTTGAATCGAATTCTTGCAAAAAATGTTATTTCTAAAGCCAAACCTAGAAATTTGGGCATTTTCTTGTTAATTAAATGTTGTTTTTCTATTTTTCCTTCGATATTATACTAAGGGGGCATATTTATTAGTATTCCTATGGCCAAACTTCTTAAACCATGTAAACCTACAGAGCTTATAAATCCCACTAGATAATGGTTTCTGCTATCCTTTATTTCTGAAAAAGAAGAGTTTTCCTCTTCAGGAGTAACTAACATTAGTTATTTGTGTTTTTCTTTTTTCTGGTGGTCCATTCCATTTAATGTTTTCTTACATTTTTCTTTGGAGCTTTCCTTGGATGGATCATTGTGAAAATAACCAAGCCTCCAAAATATTTTAATGGCATAGTTGTTGCAAACTGTTGTGTAGGTAGGTGACTTAATTCTATTATGTTGTGCAATTTTGAATATTTATAGAATAGTTGATTTTGGATGTAAACTTAGGGAAAGACAATGGAGTAACAAAATGCATGTTCTGCTGATATGACAAGTAGATTAAATGGTAGGTCGATCTTTGGTCAATCAATTCATAATGATCTTTTTATTTCAAAAATTGGTTGTGATACTCTCAATGACTAAAATATACCGTTTGTCTAATTAATAAACATTATGCTTTATAGTTCATGTGCATTCCTCCTCATCCATGTCAATTCATAACCAGTCTTTGTTTTATAGTTCACAAGAAACTAACATGCCTACTCATCCATGTCACATGTTCTATGAATTATTATACATTCGCTTCTAATGGTTTTTATTATTGGTCTTACATTCTATGGATATGGGTTTAAGTTGGGTTACCTTAACATTTAAATAGGTTTGGATTTTAGATCTTGGTAGACCTTCAATGTGGAATATTAATAACTAGGCCATCCCTTATTTGGTAGAGAGATGGAAAAAAATACTCTAGGATTTATCAATCTCTCTTGCTTATAGATTATATGCACTTAGGAGGCTATGCCAATCCACTCTATTATAGTGTTAGTAGGTAGAACTATATCTAAATCTCAAACGTATGGTCCCACTTCCGACTGATCCAAAATGAAGGAAAATCTAGATATGTGATGATGATATGATATTAATAGTAGCCAAAAGTTTCATGTTTTGTGTATGTTGAAGGTAATGGTTAGAAAATTTGTGCTTACAACTAGACAAATAATTGAATATTACCTAGTTTTCGTATTATGAAACATGCACATAATCTAGGTCTCAAATAATTTTGCAAGCTTGCATGCTAGATCAAAAATATAGGAAACATTGATGGATAAAAAAATAAGAAATATATTTTATTACCATGGCAAACATGGACACTGGAAAGGGTGTAAAATGATCCTAGTGGTAGAAGCTAACAGAGTAGAGGGCATGCCCTCGGAAACCATGTTGCAAGAGTAACATATATTGTAACAAACCCAAAATATTCTAAATTTTGGGACAATTAAAAACTTTTAATTTGCTTATTGAAAGTAAAATATTACAATTTTATTTGCTAATAAATAATATATATATATATATATATATATATATATTCTTGATAACATCAATATAGTAAAAGATTTCTAAAATAGTGCAAAGTATAGAATATAGAGGAAAATTTACATGATAGAATATGGAAAAATATAAGAGTTGAGAATATTGATCCTTGGCACTTGTTTCACATTATTGACCTCTCAAAAATTATTTAACCATAATTATTATATTCAAAAATTTGACCATGATTGGAACAATGATGTGTGATTTATCATTCATTCATCTCTACCATCAATCATTTAGTTCTAGATGTCCAATTTATCTCTTCAGGCATGATTTCCAAGATTGGACCCATAAATAAAAATTTGCATTACCTCCTACTTACTAGAACACTAATTTTGGAAATCAATAAATAAAATAAGATCCAAGCCTTGGGAACCATGGGTGAGGGGTAACTCGAATGTTTCACATCAATACATTCATTAAGGGTTGATGGAGTTGTAGTCCATTTCTTATTCATCATCAACCAACATGGTCAATGCTTGAAATACATTCAACAAGACCATGCTTTTGTGAAAATCCTCACAATAGATCTAAGAGATGATGTAAACCTCACAAGAGTAATTATGATTAAGCAGGAAAATAGAAGAAGAGTGGTCAGTACAGTATAATGAGCAACAGAATAATATGGTACAGTAGAACTCGGATAGAAGCACTAATACTTCACACACGCTAGTTAATTAATCACAATATGGACAAATAAATAGTACAATGCATGAGGAATTCAAATGCCTAAGGTGGAAATTCAAATTAGCCTTCATGGAGTGATCAAAGGATCACTGGAGTGTCATGCAAGCACAACTAGTATCATCGGAGCACAACTGGAAGTCTTCATCATCATTAGTGGAGTCATCAATGCTCAAGTAACTATCAACCATCGGTCAAACTGAGTTTGGTAGGTGTAACTGAGTATAAACTGAAGACAACTAGACTGGTAGGTGAAGAAGGGCGAGTTGCTTCCTAAAATCAAGGAATAAGGGCGCATTAAGCAACTGGAGGGCTAAAACTGATAAGTGAGAAGCTCTCGGGGGCTGGATAACTGAGGGCTAGGCGCAGGACTAATGACTGGGATGCATGCAAACCCTAAAAGTGCATGCATGACTGAAAATGTAAATGATCAAAATACTGGTGGGACTAGGATGGAGTATAGGAATATCCTAACACCCCCCCTTAATCCATCCTGGGCCCTGGTAACTAATACCAAAGGTCACCCAATACAATGAATAATAACAGTAAATAAACCAAGGAAGTGGGAAAATTTCACGGGAAACATACCCCCTCCTCAAAAACAGACTGTAAGGCACACACAAAAAATAAATGCTCCAAACTCAAGCAGGTGTGATGCTTGGTCATATGTCTGGAGGTATCTTCTTCTTGGGAAGAAGTGGATCATGCTCAAAAAACATGTGCTTGTACTTGCTCTTCAGATCGAATGTGATGAGAACAAATCCAAAAGTATGAGGATGATCCTTGAACCTGTGATTCGAATCAGCTGAGGTAGGATCAAAATCATGAATATGCAGATAGTCTTTTGTCGTCTCCTTCGAACCATCATGGGTGAGATTATGCCAAAAAGAACCATCAAATAATAATTGCTTGAAATCCAAATCAGATTTATGACTTGAAGAATAGTTTCTTGGGATCTCCTTTGAACCAGTAGGGGTGATATCAAAACTATCATATGCATGAGAAATTATCCCAAGCGAATGGAAATGGTTTCTTGAGATCTCCTTTGAACTATAAGAGGTGAGATCAAAACCAATGGATGCATGAGAAATTATCTCAAGCGGGTGGCAATGGCCATATTCTTCAATAACCTTCTGAAACCATGTGCTAATGATCATATAGTAGTAACTAAGAGATGATTGCTTGAGAGGAGCGAATGCATTACCTCCAATACCTGATTTTACCTCTGAAATAGTCATGTGATCATGATGCAAACCAATAGACTCTGGTGCAAGAGAGGATTTAGGACCTTCTGCAATATCTAGAGTGTGAGCTGGGACATAAAGAGAAGAAAGTTGGAGCATGAGTGGAGAATCTGCAAGTTCTTTGTCAACAACTTCAATATGAGATGATATTGGTTCATGATCTGAAAGATCATCAAGGGGAGCGAATGCATCACTTTGCTTGCTTTCGAATGGGTTTGGACCAATCCCTTCATTATGTCTGCCAAATATTACATCCAGGTGATCCCATAGCTCTTTTGGTGATGAAAAATCACGGAGGTTATATAACATCCATTCATGCATAGCATCAATCATTGATCCAAAGGATTTGTCACCTTTATTTAACCAATCAATATTCTCTTCAGAAGATTCGAACTCTCTTTCAAAACAACAGTCAAAGAGATCATGGCTCTTCAAGTATGCTATCATTTTCAGTTTCCATTCATCATAGTTGAGTGGAGAAAGAGGAGGGATTTCTTCTGAATTCATTGAAGTTGTAGAAGACCTGCAAAAACAATAGAGAATATCTGCAACTGCTACTGCTACAAAAATGTAGAAACTATTGCAACTGCTGCACTCGAAATCTGGATAATAACCTACAAAAAATTCTCAAGAATGGAGATAAACAATAGTCTCAACATGCTCTGATACCATGTGAAAATCCTCACAGCAGATCTAAGAGATGATGTAAACCTCACAAGAGTAATTGTGATTAAGCATGAAAATAGAAGAAGAGTGGTCAATACAATATAATGAGAAACAAAATAATATGGTACAGTAGAACTCGGATAGAAGCAATAATACTTCACACACGCTAGTTAATTAATCATAATATGGACAAATAAATAGTACAATGCATGGGGAATTCGAATTCCTAAGGTGGCAATTCGAATTAGCCTTCATGGAGTGATCAAAGGATCACTGGAGTGTCATCGGAGCACAACTGGAAGTCTTCATCATCATCAGTGGAGTCATCAATGCTCAAGTAACTATCAACCATCAGTCAAACTGAGTTTGGTAGGTGTAACTGAGTGTAACTTAGTGTAACTGAGTGTAACTAAGTGTAACTTAGTGTAACTGAGTGTAACTAAGTGTAACTTAGTGTAACTGAGTGTAACTAAGTGTAATTGAGTGTAACTAAATGTAACATAGTATAAACTGAAGACAACTGGAATGGTAGGTGAAGAAGGGCGAGTTTCTTCCTAAAATCAAGGAAGAAGGGCGCATTAAGCAACTGGAGGGATAAAAATGATAAGTGAGAAGCTCTCTGGGGCTGGCTAACTGAGGGCTAGGTGCTGGACTAATGACTGGGATGCATGCAAACACTAGAATGCATGCAAACCCTAAAAGTGCATGCATGACTGAAAATGTAAATGATCAAAATACTGGTGGGACCAGGATGGAGTATAGGAATATCCTAACAACTTTTGTAATTGAGAGCTTGCATCTAATCCTCTTTTCAAATTGTTCAATGGTTACCCAATTTCATCCTGGTGCAATTTCAAGATCTATTGTTGGTCGCTATTATTGTGTCCATTCTAGCTTCAAAGCAGAGTCCTGGTAGTATATTGAGACATATATGCTATGCAAAGTCCTTGTGAAGGATGCTAGATGGATCGTGTAACATGAAGGATTCTATATGGATCGTGTAACACTTGTTTCTTGTAGTGTTGTTATGAAAATTGCACTTAGCTATTTGTGCCTATGCAACATGTATTCCATTTAGAATGGCTTGTCACTTCAATGGTGTTCTTCTTGGTCTATATGGCTTGTCACTTCAATGGTGTTCTTCTTGGTCTATATTCATGGTGTTGTTGTTGATTCCATTAGCTGATAGTTTTGATAATCTTGCATTTGACTATTTTTTCAAGGATGAATTGCTATTAGATTTAGGAGTTCTAATGTTCATTCTGTATCTACTGGGTGTAGAATTGTGTGTCTATTTTGGCTCCCTTTCCTAGTTAGTGCATTTTCATTTTTGCTCAATTGTGATGTTGTGCAAAAGTTTCTTGTGTGTTTTGTGATCTTGTATGCACAGTTAATCTTGGTGAGCCATGTTATATGAATCATGTAACACATGTTGCATGTTGCATGTAGTATTGTTACAAAGTATGTGGTTAGGTGATTATGCATATGTTGTATGTTATTGAGGTAAAATGGCATGTCACTCCACTGGTTTTCTGCTTGGTCTATATTCATGGTGTTGTTGTTACTTGCATCTAACTGATAATTGTGATATTGTGTTGCATTTGAATATTTTTTCAATGTTAAATAGCTACTAGATTTAGGA
The DNA here is from genome assembly GCA_027924585.1 of Larix kaempferi. Taxonomy (NCBI): domain Eukaryota; kingdom Viridiplantae; phylum Streptophyta; class Pinopsida; order Pinales; family Pinaceae; genus Larix; species Larix kaempferi. The sequence continues at coordinate 26,947,677 of BSBM01000910.1, forward strand.
GTTTTAATGTTGTTTTTGTACCTACTGGATGTACAATTGCGTGTCTATTTTGTGTCCTTTTGCTAGTTAGTGCATTTTGTTTTTTGCTCAATTGTGTGGTTGTGAAAATGTTTACTGTGTGTGTCGTGGTATTCCAAAAGTGACAAGAGGCTTCTGCTCCTGTGCTTTTAGTGCTAACTACGATTTCCTAGTGCCATTTTTTTATTGTTTAGGCAATCTCAGTTTCGAGATCGGCTTCTTGTGCCTCTTGCATCTAGAATTATGCATCTATTTTAGATCCCTGTGTTGCTTAGTGCATTTTCAATTTTCTCAATTGCGAAGTTGTGCAAATGTTTGATGTGTGTGTCATTGTCTTCCATAGGCGATAGTGCCTCTTGTTGCTAAGTGTGGTGGAAAAAAGGAATCAATTGAGCACGATTGCAAATAAGCATTATGTTCTATTTGTTGTGTACGATAGATAAGATTGGAATTCTTTTGATATGGTATGCATATGAGATCTGCTTTTCGATAGTAAATATGCATGGGTGATGCTTCAAATCCTTATGGAGCATATATTCGGTAGGTATTTACTACACTTGGTAGCTGATGAGTGCCTTGTCTTATTTTTTCTCTTTTGTGTGTGTGTGGAAGTGATACTATCTTGCTGCTACCTTCAAACAAGTTTGAATTTTTCCATTTTGCTCAATGGATGGGTGAATAGATATATTGAATAGATCCATCACTAGAACACCTATTGATTTCTATGAGAACATGGTATATTTGTCTAGGTCAAGTAATAAGGTTGTCTATACGTTTTTAGCTCCCATTCAACTATTTAGCCAAGTGTCATGTTTACGGAGTAAACAAATATAGCATGTTTTGAATACATGATACTTTGACTATGGTCCTAAAGTTTATGTTAGCATTACAATTTTTGGATAGGATAAGACTTGAATTTGGCTAATGCTAGTAGCAACGACAATTTTCCTTGTTGTTGACCTGCTATGCTTTTAGTGCTGGCTACGATATCTTTCTTCTGTTATGTTTTTTTGTTGATCTTTGTTCCAATGTCTATTGTTGGTAGCTATTATTGTGTTTTCCTTAGTTTCAAAGTATTGTTGAGTTCTCATGAGTTTAAACGTAAATCTCTGGTATCCATTTGAGGCATATATGTTGTGCAAAGGCATTCTGACAAGTGGTATATATGAATAATTTAACACGTGCTATATGTTGCATGTAACATTGCTATAAAGTCTGCCTTTGCCTAGTTGTGCCTGTGGTGAATGTGCTACAGGTAAAATGGCTTGTCACTCCATTGGTATTCTGCTTAGTCTATATTCATAATGTTCTTGTTGCTTACATATCCGTTTTTTGCTTTGTTTTAGTTGAATACTAATATTGAAATATGTTAAGAACCCATGTCAACCCTTCTATTTACTTTGTTAGTATATTGTTGTTGGATGCATATGCTTTGTAAGTCGTCCCATAGTATTTGTTGATCCATAGTTTTTATTATTGTTGTTGGACGCATATGCTTTGTAAGTCATCCCATAGTAATTGTTGATCCATATTTTGTATTGGCCCATGGTTTGTATTGACACATGGTATTGACCCATGGTATTGGTGCCTAGACTTAGTATATAAGTGTGTGTTGAGGCCTATGAAGGCACCATGAAGTTATTTGTATTGAGCTTGCTCAAAGGAGGATGCCCCCTCGAAGTGGCCCGCGATCAATATAAAAGTGATTATGAGTTCTGTTATTTCTACTATCTCATGTGTTTCATTAATTAATTATTGTAGGTTCTTCACAAAATCGTTCCATATAAAAAATATGCTATAATTGTTTCTAGTATTCTTCATTTTATTCAATGATATTGGATATTTAGTTGTTTTTTTTTTACTTTTTTACTGATTTAGAGTAGATGTTTTTATCTTCCTTCAATTGCAATTGAATCTAGAATCTTCCTTCTTTGAAGGACAATGGAATGGTGGAATTTGTTTATTTTTGTTAAGCTGAATTTTAAAATTCTTTAATTATTACATGTTGCATATGAAAAATTGTTGTGACTTTTAAACACATACATTAGATTTGATATTTGGCTAATAGTGGTGAGTCTTTGTTTGTATATGCTAATAGTGGTAGCAATGTGTGTGCTTCAACTAGGATAGGAAGATATGCTCATGTGGTCTAATTTGGCATGCTAGTCTCATTTGATTGTGTCTTCCTACCAGAGTTTGTAACAATGGATTATTGGTTTAGATCAACAATGTTTCCACTACTGGTAGTTATCTACTTTCACTCTATAATGTTGCTAAAATCTAACTGATCAAACTCTCATAATTGTTTGCAATGCTCTTTATTGAACTGGTTTTACTTTTAAATTTAATTCATCAAAATTCCTTTACTGGTTGATGCATTCTCTATTTGCTCATTTGTGAAGTTGAGCAGATGTTTTCTCTACTTTTTTTTATGTCTCATAGAATACAGTGGCTCTTGTTGCATTGATGATGCTTGAGATCCTTTGCAAGCATAAGAAGGGAACCTCCTTTGAAATAGGGCTTAAAAAAAAATTTCAAGATCTATTGCTAGTAGCTATTATTGTGTCCATTCTAGTTTCAAAGCAGTCATGATGGCTTACTAATTATATTATTGGATTGTAAATATGCTATGAAATCACCCCCTGTACGCAAGTGTTGTTTCATGTCTCATAGTAATTGTAGTAGATCAACACCACCTATTCCTGCTCTCATTGCAGATAGTATTAAATGCCCTTTGCTTCTGAACCATGGTTGTTATTGTCTCTTGAATGAGATAGATTTGTTGCAAACAATAGAGATACTACATTGTAGTTTATTTTGCTGCATTTTCTAATTCCTGGAGATATTTATAAAATTTTTGATCTATCATTTTGTCTTAAAAAAGGACACATGGATCGTCCATAGACATTTACCATCAGTGCTAGACGAAGACATGTGATGCAGTTAGCTATATCTGATTTTTAATCTGAAATATATTTATCTTGTTTGACACGTTTTGACATGATTTTAGTGTGAGAATTTCTCATCATGCACAGGTGCACAATGTTAAATTTGGTAAATTTAAATTTGACATGTTTATTAATCTGTGGAAAATTCTTATCATGTACAGCTTCACAGCTTCAGGGTGAAGGAAACTTGGCTTCTATGCAACGACACTCCGTGAGGTCATCATCAGGTAAATTCAATTGTTATTCAATTCATGCTCAAGTCTATATAAACATACATCTTATTTTATACATGTTTATAAGATCTTGTTGTGCACAGGTTTTGTCTCTCACAATGACAGACGTTTGTCTGAGGGGTCTACGGGTATCGGTGGACAAACTCAGAGGACACACTTACTGTCTTATTATTCAAATATGCCATCACCAGGTAGAGATTGTTTACATACATTCTGACAAGAATTCTTGTTAGACATGATTTTTAATATGTTGAAAATTCTTATCAAGCACAACTTCACAGCTTCAGGGTGAAGCAATCTTGGCTAGTATGCAACAAAACTCCCTGAGGTCTTGTTGTGCACAGGTGGTGGCTCTCACAATGAAAGATGTCTGTCTGAGGGGGGGTCTACAGGGGCCGTTGGAAAACCACAAATGAAACCCTTAGTGTCTTATTCTTTAGATAAACCATCGCCAGGTAGAGATTGTTTACATACATTCTAACTAGAATTTTTGTTTGACATGACTATTTTATTTGTGAAAAATTACATGATTGTTCGTGTAAACTTACATGTGATTGCGAATTTTTGGTTTCCTACAGGGGATTCTGGACATTCTAACAATAATGATGGGTTAGAAGACTTTATTTCTATTTCGCACCATGTTCATGCTAATGCAGAGGTTTCATCAAGTATTTATAATGAACACATTTTATTTAAATGTGTATAATTTGATTGACAAATTATATATATATATTTTAATACTTGCACATGCATTTTACTTCTTACAAGGTTTGCTTCTCTTGATCCTAATCCACCTCCCTAGACAAGGAGAGGTCATCGGGTGCATCAGTATGCTCGCAATGAAAGATATGATCCTCTTTATAGTCATCCTAGAGATGTTCCTGAGGAGACTCCTTGGGAATACAACATCGCTATGCTGACTATGGAAGAGATGAAAGAGCATTCCTCGAGATTGCAGGAAGAACTTGACACTTCAAATCTCTCTTTTGGTACTCAACAACGTCTCCAGATTGTTTTGCACAATCTGAATAGTTTGATCGAGACATATATTGGGGTTGGACCATCAACCCATATTTTTCATGACATGAGGTGTAGGAGGCGATTGTCAGTGATGGGTCGCCACAAGTTGGAAGAAATAAAAAAATTTGTCACAAAATAAATGGTCTTTTCATGTTTTGACTTGCGGCTTGAAGACAAAAAACATCTAAAGATCGCAAGATTCAATGATCCACTGATTTCACCCCATATTTATTCTAGGTTCCTATGTGCATATGGGAATTTCCCAAATAATGACGAGGTTCCTCAGTATTTTGTTAAGATGTTGATTATAGAGTTCCGGTTTCACATGGACCCCGACTATACAGATACGGAATCCAGTTTCTATGGTGCTGGAAAAGGTCGTACATAGGAACGATCTAATGCACGATGAGATGTTCAGTATCGGCGTCCGATTCCTCGATTAGTACAGCCACATCCTAGAGTTGTTGCTTTTCCAGAGGATTTGGAAATGACATCCCAAGCAGCAAGAGGGGTGAGGGAAGAGATAAAAGAGCGCGTTGGTTCTACATTGGAAGGGATGGAAATCAACATAAATAATATGTCATCTTCAACCCGTATGGATGAAGGCCCCTTTGATGATTATTCTGATGATCACTTGAAAAGTATGACTCGATTAGAGATTGAGCAGTATGCAATGTACTGTAGAGACAATTATAAGCGAGTCATCGCTGGACAAAATCAGAACAGAGGCATGGTACATAAGTATGCTATACTATATGAAATTTATTATATGAAATCTAATTTTTTTATTCTCCAAATCTAATGTCTATAAATTATATGAAATTTATGCAGTATACCAGATTCATGAATGAAGACAACTTTGATGATACTGATTTTCTTTCCCAGGAAGAAACAGAGGCTAGTGGCACGAATACGCATGTTAAGGAAATTATAGTTTCACAATTTCCATAGGGGACGCAAGTATGGATATTCCTGTATCATGTCTTCTAGTCACGGGTCTTAGCTTTTGCTTAAAAGGTTTAGCTCCTGGTTTTATGGGTATTCTGTGTTACATACAAAATACTCAATTTATATTCTGTGTTATATAAGGTTTAGCTCATAGCAATATTCACTTCGATTTGTGAGAGTGGAGAAATATGTATTCAGAGATCTGAATTTTCTATGTTTTTCGGTTCATGTTATTTTTTGTATATATCATCTCCTTGTATAGGCACAATATTAACTTCTATGCTATCAAGATAATGAAATATAAAGATAATGAAAACAAACTTGATAGGTTTTAGAAGGCACATGCATCTTGATCCAAGTCACTTTCCAATATGTAGACAAGGCTAGTGCCATCAATTACAAGTGCCAAAGGTGGATGCCTCTCTTCTACACCTGTCATACCATGGCCATTAGAGATGCCATTGATATCCGAAATCTATCTGATAGCATGTGACCCGGACTCGGAAAAAGCTTGTATACCCTCAGTTTCCTCTATACCCTCAGCCTGAGCAATATCAACACTTTTCTTCTTTTTTGAAAATCTTTTTCTTCTCTCTATTCGACTTATTCCATAAGAAGCCTTTGCCTCTGACAAAAGGTTCTCACAAACTTCTTTAGAGGTTCCATTGATGATAATCTACTGCATATTATGAGTAAGCTGATGTAGACAACTCTTCATCATTTTTCATTTTCACTCTCCACGCTTTTCTCTTGGTTGCACGATGGCTGGGGTGAAGCTATGAATGAAGTCTCCAACACTTCACTTCCCATTGTCCACTCGACATGCAATGATGGCAACTGTTCTTAAACTTGGTTTTGTTGCTTGGTTTGTTTTCCTCATCCATTTGCCTTTGAGATTGTTGATGGTTTGGAGAAGCCCTATTTTCACCCTCCATCGAAAAGCAATATGACTTGACACACATTGCTTGCTTCTCCCAACAAGAAGTCACACAATGGCCTTTCCTTCCACAAAATGAACAAGCCTCTGAGTACCAACAGTTGGTTGTGCTATGGCATTTCCTCTTGTAACAGTGAAAAAAAATAATCTTATTCTTCTTCTTCTTTCCCTGGATGCTTACCAATTCTTACAAGTATTGATGTATACCGAGTCTTTAAACACTTCTCTTTGTTTCCCTTCTATAAGGTAGTATTCCACAATCTTCAATCACTGCTACTCTTCCCTCTAATGAGCAAGCAAAATCTACGACATCTTTGGAATTCACAAAAGTGATCTTAGATATTGTGGCCTTCTCTCTTCCATCAAAACCCAAGCCTTTATGCTTGTCCCTTGGTTTAGCTACAATAGGGCTAAGGATGTCTTTCCTTGGCTTACTTAGACCTTGTCCACCATAGCACATTTCTCTTAATAGTTTCAAACAAATGCCTCTTGTATGCTTTTCAAATTCACCAACATGCTTTACAGGAATGTCTAAAGAAGATGAGATTACCTCAATGATCTCATTCAAGATGTTGGCTTCGGTGGTGGAAATGGGAGGTGGCCTTGCTTTTTGGTGTTCTTGGACAATTTCTTGTAATTTTGTCATTTATTTTTCCTTCTCTGCCAACTCTTTCTTTAGTTGTGTCTACATCTGAGTGAACCTATCCTCCAACCATCTATCATTTGGATGACCTTCTTTCCCAATTGCACGCACCAAACTCTATACTTGTCCCACTCTGCCATGACAATAATGAGGGAGTCTTTACATTTATCAAACCTATTCTTTAGCAATGGAAACAGTTTAGCAGAGGTCTCAAGTTTCCTTTCCATCTCTGTCATCCTTCAGTCATACATTTGGACCTTCTCTTTCAACTATGTGTTCTCTTCTTGAAGCTTATAAGCTTCGGTACCTTGCAAGTCTTCCAACCTTTGTTTTTTTTATCCATGTCAGGTTTGAAATGTTTTCTTCAAGCTCTAGAAACTGTGTCACTGCCAAGATTCAACTACTCTGATACTATATGATTCGTAAACAAGGGACTTATATCCCACTTGTCTTATGAATCCTCCTCACTCCAGTCATGGTCAACATAGAGGGTTCCTTTGTTGTGAAATTTATTTCGAAGCTTTGGTATGCCTTTAATATTTTTCTTCACTACAAAAGGGAGATATTTTGATTCACATGCCATCCTCTCCAATTGTTTCCCTCTATCCAAGAACCATTGTTGCTCTTCCCATAGAATGTTTCATAAACACATTCAATCGCTCCAAGATATTTCTCCTCTGATGTCAAAGACTAGAGTCGATGGGATCGAATCAAGGTAGCTTTCAAGATGCACAATAATGATAGGTCTATTATTTATAGAGTTCCAAATTTTGATTCCTAACAATGTTCTCTTTAAACTAAGCATCAGACCTCCAACAAACTTGTGGAAAAATTGGGTTTCAAGTTGCAAGAAGCCCTTCCTCAAATACAAGCTCACCAAGATAGCTTTTAGGATGCACAACATTTTTTGCTCTATTATTAATAAAATTTAGAGTTTAATTCCTAACAATGTTAAGTTTAAACTAGGTTTCAGACCCCAACAAATTAGCGGAAAAATTGGGCTTAGGTTTGCAAGAAGCCCTTCCTCAAATATAATCTCATAAATGGTTAGAATTTAAAATGGTTAAGCATTGCTTCATCAATTAACCTTAGGGTCAATAAAGTTTGGAGAATGCACTCCAAGATAAACATAAGGCTCTATTGGCTCAAGTCAATTTAGAAAGCATATTTCAAGCCAAAAAAAGCTATGCTTGCCTGGTCATTTACACATAGTGGACTTGCAGTGAGACAATGGATTCAATGTTTCAACCTACGAATGGTTCTCGTATCCCACTCGAAGGACAAATACTGCTATAAATTTCATGTGTGTTGGTTCGAGTACTTATTCAAAGATCTTCATCTAGAGAAGCTTCAATAAGATCATAAGGAACTTTATTCCAATCTTTGATGATGGTTAAATCCTCACAAACCATTCATTCCACTGTTTGTTGGTTTGAGGATGTACGCATGGTGCTCGATCTTGAGAAGATATGTTTAGGGATTGAGGCTATTCTTCTTTCCTTACCGTGAACATGGTCAAGGCATTGAGGTCCATTTGCATTACAAAATACATCTTAATTGAACACATATTTGAATTCTAAGGAAAAGAATCCCTAGTGAGGATTTCTTTTGTTATGTCTAAATAGTGTTCATTGTAATTGAGCTCAAGAACGTTCTGTTAGGACTTAAAGCCCTTATTTAAATCCTTTACCATATTTCCTATCTAGATAGATATGTAGTGCATAAACCTATCAATGGAACCTATATCCACTCAAAGGCTTGAAAGTAACCCCAACAAAGGACCCAAGTGTTGGTTTTAGGACTCATTCCCGACTTGTGAGCTAGATAAGATTCAACAATATTCCAAGGTGTTTGTTTTATTTCTTTAACCATTTTTAGGGTACATTAACCCATCTTCAATGTGTAAGTCCTGCTAATGGAATCCATATCCATATTTGATGCCAAAGACCCCTTAAGGGGGGTTTCATTTTGATTTGTAGGTTTTGTTCATGGAAACATGACCAAAAGAAACATTTAGGGCCCAAGGCCCAAGTTTTTTCGTCCCCTCCGCTACAAAAAAGTGACATTAATGACGATTAGGCCTATAAAAATCCTTTAATGACTATCTCCAAATCCTCCAATGGTGAAAACCATTAAATGAACATCGCCAAAAGTAGGTTTTTCAAACATCATGAAAGGACCATCATCATAAGTGGCTTTAGTGACTAAAACAATGACATAGCATTTAATACCATCACTAATTAATGTTTTCGCAACTAAAGTAGTGATAATTTTATAATCCCATTACCATTCCTTCTTTGCTAACTAAAATCGGTGATGGTCCCTTAATTCTTGTCACCAAGAATTCTCTCAAAATAATGGTAACGATCATTGGTTATCACCAAATACCTTAATCTAATGATGGAATTTAGTAATCATCGCAAAATATATTGACCATCTCCATTGAATGACCTCTAATTGCCCAATAATTTACCCCTAGTTGCCACTAATTACCCCATAATTTACCCCTAATTTCCATTGATTAACCATTAATTCCCTATAACCGACCTCTAAGTATGCACAATGAACCATTAATTACCTCTAATTACCCCTAAATGACTGTAATTATCTCTACTTGACCATCAAGTACCCACAAATAATCCCTAATTACCACTAACTAACCCTTGATTATCCCAAAATGACCCCTAGTTTTTTCCAAGAAAACATTCATCGCAAAACCTAAGGGGTACTTCAAAACATTCATAGATGGCTTATTATTCCCTAGTAAACTTGTTAGGGTAAACTAGTGCACCTCACATATGAGACTCTAGATGGGTCATTGTCACCATGAAACTAGCCAAATGCTCAACATCATTGGAAAAAATCGATTGAGTTAACTCATTGGGCCTAAATAACCCATACTTATCCATAATTACCATTAATTATCCCTAGTTAAGCCATAACAATTCCATAATTGACCCCTAATTACCCGTAATTGCTCCATATAATTGACCCATCAATCACCACTAATTATTTAATAATTACCCTTGAATGTCCACTAATTACCCCCTAGTTGACCATGAACTACCCCTAAATTTCGATTAATTAACCCCTAATTACATATAATGTATCCATAATTATCCATTGTTACCACCTAAAAGTGAAAAGGTTCAATTTTTATTTTTAGAATCATCATCTTGGTAATATTTTACGAGGACACGAAAGCCTTAATTCAATTATTTAGTGAAAAATGTATTACTTGTATCTCTCTCCACTTATTTAGGGGAGCACTTACTGATTACTCAACCTTTCCCTCCATGTGCATGATTCAAAATGTTGAATATACTCCTAAAATGATTCCCATACAAACCCTATTCATCAAATATTCCCTTTACATAGCCTATGTAGTGGTTTTGGCTCTACACATGGTCTATGAGCATCGAAAGCATATTTTTGGCCCTAAGATACTATAGTTCTTCATTGGACCATGTCTAGGGCCCCAACAACCATCTATACAGTGTGAACATTAATATTGTTTGCATATAACATATCTAGGCCAAATATTCCTTCACATGTCTTCTATGGTGGTTCTAGACCATGCGCATGTTTCATGACCCATAAAAGCATCTTTTAGGACCTAGGATGTTGATCTAAGGCCCTAAGGTCTAATTCTTGTGTTTCTTCCGCTAATAGTTCTATTTCTAGGGCCTTGTGACCCAACCTTGCTACTAAAAATTTAGAAATTGCAATACTGGGCTTAGGAATACACTGGAGATATCACAACAATATTACTAACATATATAGATAGCTGCTAGAAAATAGATTGAAATAATTCACAGAATGGAAGCAATTGGTTCAGAGACATCCCAAATCCATTCTACTGAAAATGGTCACATGTTGAAAAAGCAATATTGGAATTTCAAATCCGTGAAGACACCCTACTCTCAATGATACCAAATTCTTCCAAGTGTGAGTCAGTGCTAGTCTTCGAGAAAACCAAGCCGAGTCAACTATTTGAATTTGACTCATATTCAAAATAAAATACAATTCAGATTGAATCAATAAGTTGGACTTTCACATCTCGCAAGTCACACTTGATCATCTGTGTCCAAAATCCCTAGGAAAGAAAAAAATCATTGTTCTTGGTTTTTGTGGAATTTCACAACAAACAACGAATACACGTATTGAGTTTCTAGAACCAAGGGGTTTTGTACTAAGTAGTAAGACATATGTAATTTGGAACAAGATACTATTTGAATTTGTATTATCTCTCATATTAGTGAAACAAAATACCGAGTCATATTATTCAAAATGTATGGTAATTATGCTTACAGTTATGCACTTAAAAGAAATTTAGTTCTGGGAACATATTTGTCACTCTTAATGAAGTTCAAACATAATTAAGGTCCTAATAGACAACACACTTGATATTTCTAGAATTCCAAAATTCTACACAAATCACCTCGCTAATACACAACATGGGTAGGGATTGAACTCTCCTTAGGACATGCATAGATAAACTAATCCCAGTCCCCCTTATTGGAGGATGTTATTTAGAGTGTCCTAGGTAATTGGAACCTCTATGAGAAAAATAATAGGTAGATGAACCCTAATGATAAAATTCCCAAGTGCCCTGTTATCCAAGCAACGGTGAGAAAATGGTTGTTTCCTAATAATAATACAGTTAATAAGCTAGCTCAAAATCAAACTAAAAAATATGTGGTAGAAACACTAGCTTAATTTGCTTATAAATTAATCCAAAAATAGTTGTTAAGGGAATCTTAGCCTTGGATCAAGGACATATAACTATTGAAGGCACTGCTCATTAGAAGGTTGTTTTGAGTATCATCCCCATGGATTTAGACCATTAATATAATAGAAACTCAAAATTTAACTTTTTTAGAAATCAAGGGCATCTCCACTCCAGGATAGGATATTTATGTCATCTTCTCTTGGGAACACGGTATTCACATGGGATGATTTTCAAAACAAATGTTGGTAATGTCCTAGTAGGTGTTCTATTTGTAACACTAGTGACAAGGATATACAACATTTATTGCTATTTTCTCCCTATACTATGTGTGTTTAGCAGGAGTTGGATTCTATTACTGCTCTAAAGAATGTTTGGTGGTTTAATCCAATGGAGGAACATATAAAGGTTTGTAGTGAGAATCATCATGTGAAAATTTTCAAATTTTTGTCTCTCATTAGTTCCTAGGGTATTCCACTGGCTAGAATCATCCTTGTTTGAAAACATGCATCATTAGAGAAATTTTGATTTCTAAAAATTGACCTTTGAGGGAAAAGACTAAAATAATAGTTAAAATAATAAAATAAGAGCTATGATTCTTTTAAGGAAATGAACAAAACTATTTTTCTCTCTTATATTTTCAACTTAACCCCTTATAGGTTTACTCAAATTTTGAGTGTGAGCACTCATTGGATGCATAATTGAATTCCTCATCCAACAAGTACCCACTCAACATAATTTTAACAAACACCTAATAGGAAAAACATTGAAATACATAAAAAAAAAAAATGTATCTCATTGAAGGAAATACTTTTTTTTATACCTATTTAGACATTTTTGCTACTAGGGGTCTATAAAAAATATGCTAAGTGGGTGCTCATTGGATGTGGAACTCGATTCCGTATTCAACAATTTCTCACACTTGAAATTTTATTTAACCCGCAAGTATATAAGTTGAAAATATGATAAAAGAAAGTATTTTTTCCCTTTCCCTCCAAAATTATTTACCTTTACGGTTAACATTAGCATCTTGAATTATATTGGTTCTTATAAAGTTGATTTAAATAGTACATATTTTTTTTTAGACCCATTTTTTACTTCAAAATTTTTGTAATCATTCCAACCATTCAAGTTGTTTCTCAAGGCCTCAATATTCTCAAGTGTTTCAACCTAATAAAAAATTCAAAGCAACCGAGAATTATTGTAGAGAGGAATCAACAAAACTAAAGCTAGAAATATTTTGATGGAGTTCATAAAGGTGGTCCTCAAGTGAATGGCGTTGGTTGAATATTATATACAAGGGACTCTCATGTGCTAAAATTTAAAGCAGTTTTACACTATTGTTAAAATAACTATACAGTACTCTTTGCTTTGAAATTGATCTTGGTTTTGGCTGCAAAAAATGGTGTTTCAAAGATTCAACTATTTATTGATTCTTAAGTGCGTATTAATTGGATGAAAGGGATATTCTATTTAAAAAATTTCTTCTAATTCCCATCTTTGATGAAATCCAATCACATACAATTGTATTTTATCATATTTATTTTCATCATGTTTTCAAGAAATGATTGTTATGGTGAATGTGATATATGAGGCAGGCCTTTTATTGGTTGATGAACATTGGAAAATTTTGATTAGTGAGGATGGGAAAATCCTCCAAATATGTTCATACTCTTTCTCTTTGAACATATATGTTAATGAGTAGTTGTTCCATTTTATTCATCCAACTTTTCAGAGATATATCAATGGGATAGTATATAAGAACTCTTGATGGATGATTTGAATTATAGTCCCGCATCATGTATACAAGGTCAATTTGTGTTGTATTTAAGAATGTTAATCAGGGTTGTAATGAGATGCCATAGAGATTGATAGGTTCCTTTATGGGAGAATGGTGATTCCTAATGGGGAACTTTTTGTTTGTTTTTATGTATATTTTTAGATCAAGTGTATTGCACGAGAGAGAGAAAAATTATTTTCATCGATAGGTAGTAAGGAAATATCTTGATGAAGGACAAGATGGCATGCTTAAAAAACAATATATATGATTTTTTACTATATATAAAATTGTGATTTTTTAGTGGAAATAAATGCAAAGATTCCCATTCATATTAATAATAAAATTATACTATTTTCCTTTTCACTCCATCATTCCCAGAGATTCATAAGTTTCAAGACTTAGAATTATTTGATTATGGCATACTCTAACCCCATTTCCTGATTTAATTTAGAACATTTATAAAAAAACACTTCTTAAATTCCTTCCTCATAAGTTTCATGCTTTCAATATATTTAATTCACTTTTCTATGCACTTCATAATTTTTTAATTGTGCTTCTTAGATATTTTGTAACATCGTGTGAAACTATTCAAAGATATTTACATCTAAATAATTAATTGAATTCCCTTAACCTTACATGCCATTCTAACTAACTAATCAAATTGTGCTTAAATACAAAGGAGTGCAATATTATAAAGGATAAAATTATAGCATTTGTATATTCGCTTCATAATTCCCCAAAACAAATCATCCTATCAAAGCTTCCTAAATTTGCATGCTTTAAAGTATTTAATTAAACATAATGTTATATCATTTCCTAATTCACTTCAAAAACCAAAAATAATTAAATCAATACCTCTTAAATTGGCAGGTCCCTCATAAAGTTTCATGCCTTCAAATTATTTAATTAAATCTTACTAAAACCCCATTTCCTTATTCACTTAATATTAGAAAATAAGTGCCCAAAGTAATTTTATCCATTGGTGAAGAGCGAGGAGTTTTTCACTAGTGGGAAAGGATCATTTCTTGTGAGGGCCTATCTTGAGTCCATTGCATTACCTTTAGGTAGTGGTCGAACATGTGCTTTCAACCATAGAGATTGTATTAAATGACATCAGTAACCATGCACACATAAGTGGATTAGAGCCCACCCCTATGTCCTTCAAAATTGAAGATTGAATGGAGGTGTCAAATAATGCTATGAAGCCCCTATGAAAAAATGTCGACTTGTATTTTTGTCCTTGAACAATTGCTTAGGATTAGGATTTTTCATCTAGGGTTGTTGGGAAACCCCAATTGGTGTTTGAGGGGGGAATTTGTAGCTCCCTCCTACAATGAGATTCTCTCATATTTGAAAAACAACAAAAATATCAACGATGACAAAGGAAAAGAGAAGAATCGTGAAGATGGGATGCATTGGATTGAGAGGAGCAAGGAATCCCTTCTAGGAGACTACAAAGAAGAGCTCTAATCACACGCCTTCCAATCCATCTTAGGATAAAAAAAGAAGTAGAGGTTGTTTTCCAAAAGCCAACTATATCTTGCATTATGGAGTCACCTTAAAGAAAATTGATGCATATAGACAACATATACAAGATCATGCGATCATTGGAAAATTTGTTGGATAGTAACCAATTGAAAAAGATTTGATGGTATGTATCACACAAAAATGGAAACCAAAAGGGGAATATAGATATAAAATTGGGATCAAATGGTTTCTTCACAACAATTTTCTCCAACTTGGAAGACCAATAGTGTGATGGGAGAGGAAGAGAGCTGGATGAGACCAACATTCATACATATTACATATTACGTATTTGATTTTACATATCAAACATGTTTCAATGATCAGATTTGGTTGTTTTCGTACCTAGTCCTTTCTTCCATGCTTTGGTTAGGTTTACATTTGGTGTATGGAATGGGGTTCTGATGTTGATTAATAATTTCCTCACAGCTGGTGTGTGCAGCAGACCTGGCTTGTTGGTCAGCTAGTCATGAAAGCAGCAGAACCCTTGAAATTATGGGCCATGCATATAAGTTGTTCATTTAAGGATAATAAGTTATGCTGGTGCTTTCTGTTTTTTTTTAATTACGCCAAAAGTGTTCTTTCTGTGAAATAAAATCCATGCTCCTGTAGCAAGAATCCTCGTCTATCAAACGAATGGAATTTTTGCACATATATCCTCCAAAAAAATACTTTTAAACTTGTTTTTCTAACCGAATTAGTTTCGAGTGCCTTCAATTCATCAATGTCTCCAAGTTTTGCATCCAAATTCCAGTTCACGCGTAGGAATATCGGCACCAATGGCAGCCACAAGTTTCACCTCCAAAATTCAACTCACGTGCAGGAATAGAGATAGAAATGGAAACCGAACCTGAAAGAGGAAGAGACTTTGGAAGTATTAGAAGACGACTACTCGAGACTCATCAATTTTGCGCACGTGGAAACCAAGTCTGCTTTGGCATGGAAGAAGGAGGCCAAGGAATACTATATTGTGTGCTTCAACCTGAATGCCATTGCAGTTGCAACATCCCCAAAAACCTCAGGTGGTATTCTCCCAGCCGCTCCCAAGCACAGCTCGCTCACTAATCCTCCTAAATCCCCACATGCAACTTCACCCCCTGCTGCATGGAAGCACAACTCGCCCACTACTCCTTCTACCAAAAACCTACATGCAATTTCACCCCCTGCTCCTCCCAATTCTAAAACATGATACATCATTTCCTTACGTGTTGAAATCTCGACGAAAATTTGTTGCCCTCAAATTTAGCATATTCTTATGATTCGTCAAGGGATATCTCAGACCCCCCCAATTTACATCTGCGTAGTCCTTGAATTGGTAAATACGTACCTTTCCGTTCAATTTTTTGTGTTTTCTCTTTCAGCATTTTTTCTAAATGTTTTGTTAGGGTTTCCATGGGGACTCAAATGTGAAGAAAAGGCATTCAGAAGGGCAATGGATCTGTCATTTCAAGATTCTCTTAATTTTTGTTCTTATATTGGAGGGTATTTCGTTTTAGATGGTTGGAAATAGAGTGGTAGTTGTGATTTTTTTTTTAAATTTAGGTTGTGAGTTTATGGTAATGGTGAAGGAAAAAGGAACACCGCGTAGTACAGAATATTTAACTACGCAGTAGATGGATACCTTCTTTTTGTTTTCTTCGGACTTCAAGGACCATACAATAGAGAACTTCAATTTTATCTTTGCGGAACACTTTCCTCACTAAGAATTAACTTCGCAGTTTTAAATGCGCGACAATTTAACTTTTACTTCGTGGCAAGCAACTGCACGGCATTCACTTCGCAGTAAGTAACTGTGCGATTTCGAATTTTCACTGTGTGGTGAACTTCAGAGTGATGCGAAGTTAACTTGGCCACAATACTTCACTTCGCAGACTTCACAAACACTTCGCGGAATGCTTAACCTAACTTTATCATGAAATAAATTTCTCTAATGCATAACACCTTAAATCATCTAACGCGAAGTTACTTATGTTAATTTAGAACTTTCACTGCGGTGAACTATTTTGGAATCTTGATTCCTTTTACTGTGTGTAAATGTAAACAATATTCACACAAGTAAAACTGGAGATGATGTGCAACTTGCAAAATTCAACATTGTTGAGAATGAAACATAAAACTATAGACTTGTATATTTACCACAGTAAACTGCGCAGCTCCTCAATTCATGGAAATGAGTTTCACTGCAATCTTTTATATTCACAGAGCTTGGGACCTTGATACAAACTTCATGGATCTTCACTTCCACTCTGCGTAGTTTCTCTCATACACATCTCTCGATGAGTTTTAACTATGAGCTTCTATTTATAGAGTTTCCTATCAACCGACTTAGGAACGCTTCTTATGGAAGCTACATGATTGCATTAAACATTGTAATAAATTCTATCCTAAGGTTTCTTGACTTGCGAACTATTAACGCGGTTACATAACTGCAAACATGACGTGCTCCGGAATGGTTATGAACTTTCTAACAGAATGATGCTGTGGACATCGTGCTGACACAAACAGTCTGACAGAGTGACTAACAGAGCCAGTGCAGTAACTATGCAATCAGCTCATTTAATTAGATATTTCCAACACTCCCCCTTAATTATGAGCGGATAGGGATTATCAAACCAAAATTAAAATATTACAAAATATTTCAGAGCTAGAACATGCTCTGTTCATGACATAGTTCACTGTGCAGAACTTCTCATTACCAAACAACTTCGCAGATATTGAAATGGGTCTTTTTCCAATGGTTTGGTAAAGATGTCTGCTACCTGATCTTCAGACCTGCAAAATTCTAAACAAATTTCTTTGTTGTTTATCAATTCTCTGATGAAGTGATGCCTTGTGTAGATGTGCTTGGTTCTTTTGTGATACACATGATTCTTTGAAAGTGCGATAGCAGAATTGTTTTCACAGTAAATGACTGTAGGTTCTTGCTGATGCTGCGACAGATCACTTAACATTCTACGCATCCAAATGGCTTGACATGCAGCGCTTGTAGCTGCAACATACTCTGCTTCTGCTGAAGAAAGAGTTACTATGGGTTGTTTCTTTGATGCCCATGATAAAACACCTATTCCTACATGAAATGTATTCCCATATGTGCTTTTTCTGTCATCTAAGCTGCCTCCAATGTCACTGTCAGTGTATCCTATGAGTTTGAAATTTTATGAGGTGGAATACAGAATACCAAAGTCTCTTGTTCCACTTACATACCTCAGAATTCTTTTACCTGCTTGCCAATGCAATTATTTTGGTGACTCCATGAATCTTGAGATTAAGCTAACTCCATACATGATGTCTGGCCTTGTTGCTGTAAGATACATAAGGCTTCCAACGATCCTTTTAAACAGTGTAGGATCTACATTGGATCCATCATCATCCTTGCTTAATTTCAAACCTGTTATTAATGGTGTTGGGGTTGTCTTACAGTTTAACATCTTAAATCTATTCAAGACATCATTTTCATACTTTGACTGAGATATAATATCCCATTTTCAGACTGCTGGACTTCAATGCCCAGAAAGTACTTCATAAGCCCCAAATTAGTCATTTCAAATTCACTTTCCATGACTGTTCTAAATTCTTCTATGCCAAAATCACCAGTAAATATTAAATCATATACATATAGGCAGACAATTAGTTTATTACCTTGCTGGTTGATTTTTGTGTAAAGTGTTGGCTCACATTCACTTCTGTGAAATCCATTCTGAATGCAGTATGAGTCAATCTGACTGTACCAAGCTCTAGGAGATTGCTTCAAACCATAGAGTTCCTTCTTCAGCCTGTATACTCTGTGTCCTTCTCCTGGAACTTCATAGCCTTATGGCTGCTCCACGTATACTTCTTCCTCCAAATAACCATTCAGGAATGCGGACTTGACATCCATTTGATAAACAGGCCATTTTTTTTATGCTGTGATGGCTAAAACTGTTCTGATAGTGTCCATGCGAGCTACAGGCACAAAATTTTCATTGAAGTCTATGCCAAGCTGCTGCGTGAACCCTCTTGCAACCAATCTCACCTTGTGCTTCTGCACATTTCCTTCAGCATCTTGCTTGGTCTTATAAATCCATTTCACGCTTATTACATCCTTGTCCTTAGGAACATCAACTAGTTCCCATGTTTGATTCTTCTCTATGCATTCTATTTCTTCATTCATGGCTTGTGCCCATACTTCATTTTCAACTGCTTCTTCATATGTTAGAGGATCATTAACTTGAGAAAATAATGCAAAACAAGAGAATGAATTAGGTGTACCAGCCTCATATATCTCATGCAGACTTCTTGTCCTTGGCGGAGTTGCTGGTGTTGAACTACATGAACTGCTTGATGGAGTTTGCTGCGCACTTGGAGTGCTTGTCGGAGTTGCTTGTACTGAACCATGTTGTGCAGTCCTTGGAGTAGGCAGTGCTGTGAAGTTCTGATTCACATGCAGAGTCTCAACCACGTCTTATGCGATGTCATCATGTTCAACATGTGACACGATTTTCACATTCTTCTCAACATTTCCATCCCATGCTTCATTTTCCACAAACTGAACATCACGGCTGATAATAACTTTCTTTGTGACAGGATTATACAACTTGTATGCTTTTGTGTCTTCAGAATATCCAATAAAGATGCATTTCTGTCTTTTATTGTCTAATTTTCTTCTCATCTCATATGGAACACGTGCATATGCTACAAAACCAAAAACTTTCAAATGCGAAACACTATGTTTCATACCTGTCCATGCCTCCTGCGGAACTTTGTTCTTCACGCTCTTTGTCGGACATTGATTCATGATGTATACTGCAGTTTCCATTGCTTAAGCCCAGTATTCTTTTGACAGATGCATCGCTGCCAACATACTGCACGCCATCTCCATGATGGTTCTTTTTTTTCTCTCCGCGATACCATTCTGCTGTGGTGTATACCGTACAGTGAACTGCTTCTGCATGCCTTAATTCTTGCAGAAATTTAAGAAATCATTTGATACATACTCACCACCTCTGTCTGTTCTTAATATTTTGATGTTGTAACCACTCTGCTTCTCCACAAGTGCTTTGAACTACTGAAAACAGTCAAATGCATCAGATTTATGCTTTAGAAAATAGAACCAGGTTTTTCTTGTGAAATCATCAATGAATGTGAGAAGATATGTGCATCCTCCCATGGATGGTGTTTGCATCGGTCCACAGATATCGGAGTGCACAATTTCAAGTGATGCGCAAGCTCTGTATGACTTTTCGACTGGAAAAGTCTCTCTATGCTACTTTCCAAAGATAGAACCTTCACAAATTCTCTCTGGCTTTTCAATTAGTGGCAATCCTTTCACCATATCCTTTATGTGCAATAGCTTCATCCCACCAAAGTTCAGATGTCCAAATATGAAATGCCATAACCAGGATTCATCCTTCATTTCTGTTTGAAACGCAGCTTGCATTGTGCTGCCTTTTTCTTCCTCATTGCTGCGAACTTCTGCTCCTTTGCTTTTTGTTTTGAACGCAACTTTAGAATTTTCTTTCTGACTTTCATGAACAACATGAGTATTTTTACCTTTGATTATTGGTGTTATCCTCAAAGGAAACAAGCGATTGCTTGTCATATGCACTTCAGCTATTAACTGATTGCTTGGGTTTATATCTTTGATCACACAGTGCTTCCCTATCATATGAACTCTGTAACCTTTTTCCATCAACTGTCCAATGCTCATTAGATTATGCTTCAAACCTTGAACATAATATACATCAGGCATAAATTTATGCTCCCCCTGTTTCGTTAGAATATCAACAGTACCCTTACCCAAAACAGTGACATGGATATTGTTTCCAAGTGTGACATTGGTTTGAACTGTTTTATCTAGGCTAGAAAATAAACTTAAATTACCAATCATATGATTTCTACAACATGAGTCTAAATACCATATGTCATTCGGACTTTCTTGGATGACATTGCATTCTAGGGATGATGCGCATGCCAAGAAAAGTGAGTTGTTCGCAGTGTTGTTGCTGCTTGATTGAGTTTCACTTTGCTTTCCTTGGTCATACTGCTTCTTCCTGCATTCATATGCGAAGTGTCCATACCTCTTACAGTAATGACATTGAATCTTTGATTTATCATACCTTTGTCCACTTGGCTGATTGCGGGTATGATCCTAGCCTCTTCCTGCGATATGTGCAAGACTGTTGCTGCGACCTCCTCTGAACAAATTTCATCCTCTACCTCTAGAGTTTGATCTTCCTCTACCTCTACTGTGACTTATGGATGACTATGCTACGAATGCACCTTCCAGCAATGTGTTTGAACCATTGATTCTATGTTCATGATTCAATAATGAGGCTTGCAACTCATCAATAGTAAATATGGATAGAACTTTGTTTTCCTCTAGAGTCACAACTAAAGATTCAAATTTCTTTGGAAGAACTTTAAGAACTTTTTCAACAAATCTTTGGTCAGTTAGTGTTTTGTTAGGAACCTATGTCAACCCTTCTCTTTACTATGTTAGTATATTGTTGTTGGATGCATATGCTTTGTAAGTCGTCCCGTAGTAGTTGTTGATCCGTAGTTTATATTATCCCATAGTATTGACCCATAGTATTGGACGCATATGCTTTGTAAGTCGTCCTGTAGTATTATATGTCACATGGTTTTGACTCATAGTATTGGGCATAGACTTAGTATATAAGTGTGTGTTGAGGTCATTGAAGACACTGTGAAGTTAATTGTATTGAGCTTGCTCAAAGGAGGTTGCCCCCTCGAAGTGGCCCGTGATCAATATAAAAGTGATTCTGTTCTATTTCTGATATCTTGTGTATTTGCATTAATTAATTATTGCAAGTTCATCACATCTGGTATCAGAGCACTTTCTTGGGCTCGTTGGGTGGAATTTCTGCCAAATTTGTTTTCGCATCTGTTGCAACTTCGGATTTGGGAATAATCCCTATCCGCTTAACTGTGGGAAGTACTTGGGCATAATCCATAAAAATCATTGTGAGGAGTACCACAGGAACCCCAAAGTAGCTGACCCATTGAGAGGACCTGCCAGCGAAAAGGGCAACGAACCCTACCTGATTGACTAGTTCCCACCTGTGAGGTAAACCAAGAGCTGTCATTTGTGGCAAAGCGGTTATCGGTTTTACCTGAGCCGTGGAGTGAGGGGTACTGCCCCAATTCGCAAGCTGTCAGACAGCATTGGTGGCCGAGTGAAACACCTGAACTGTTAGGAAGCCGTACATACCTGGGGTCCATATCTATTTTCAGTTGAACTGTTTCCGATCACTTCCGCTTCAGATCCAGCCGTTTCAGATCTATTATGCAAGTCGTTCCAGATCCAGCCGTTTTCGGTCCCTTCCGTGCCATTGCGCCGCTATTGCCAATCCATTTCTGGAAAAAAAAGAAGAAAAAAAAAAAGAAGAAGGTTTTTTCTCCATATCTCCCTTGTTTTCACTCTGTTTCCCTTGAAATTTTTGGGGAACCCCTGTCATTCCATTCTGCATCTTTCATTCCTGAGGACCCTATCCCCAATTCCCCTTCCCAAAGCCCGAAATCCCACATTTGTCTATTTTTAGGGTTTGACATAACTTCCTCAGATTTCACCCAATCACCTTCAAATTTTACCACAGAGTTCCTTTCTGAATTCTGCTTCTTTGTCCCTCTCTGCCAAATTTTCTCATTCTATCACCCCGCTTCTGAAATCCCCCTTTTTGCTTTCTTGTCCTTTCAACAGTGTCCAAAATCTAGTCAAACCCCAATTATCCATCAAATTGTTTCCCCAATCCAAATTTCCCTTTACTAAATCAGCTTCTGTTTTTGTTTTTCTACCCATTCCACCAAAAAAAAAAAAAAAACTTGGTTATGGTTGTCACCCGTGCAGGAGCACACACCATGGAGGAAGCACTTGTAGCCATCCAAACCAAACTCCAAGATTTGGATGAAACATTTCTCAGCCTCCATCTTCAACATTCAGCCATGAACAATACCAGACAGCGAGAATCTTTTGCAGCCACCGGGTTCTCTTCTTCCAGCAATTTTCATGGGCCGAAGCTTGATTTTCCTCGCTTTAATGGTACTGATTCGACTGGGTGGATATATCGAGCAGAACAATATTTCAGTCTGCATAATACTTCTGATGCCCAGAAAGTTCCACTTGCATCCTTTCATTTGGAACAGGAAGCCCTTCAATGGTACCGTTCGTACATCAAAGCTCATCCCGAGCCAAACTGGACAGATTTTTGCCAACTCATTTTGCCACGATTTGGTCCTAGTGCTTTTGATGATTTCACAGGAGCACTCACTAAACTTCACCAAATTGGCACAGTGAGAGAGTATTAGAAAGAATTTGAGAAATTGGCCAATCACACAGAAGGATTGTTTGATGAATTCTACAGGAGTTGTTTTATCAGTGGTCTCAAGGATGAAATCTGCTCAGAGGTCAAAATGTTTTGTCCCAACACAATGATGGAAGTCCTAGGGTTGGCTAAGCTGACCGAGGACAAGATCGCAGCTCAACAACTCTCCAAACCCACCTTTGTTCCCTTCAGAAATATGGGTTCCCAATGACCTCCCATCACGCCTGCTCCTCAACCAACTCCTATCAAGCATTTGTCTGAAATAGAAATGCAGGCACGCCGAGAAAAAGGGCTTTGCTATAATTTTGATGATAAATTCACTAACGGACATAGATGTGTTCAACAAAAGCTCTATCTCTTGGATGTGGATTCTCCGCTTGCCTTAGAACTTGGTGAAGAAGCTACAGATACAGTAGATGATCAGGTCGACATTCAACACCCGCCTATTGACACCCCATCTCAGGACGACCCACCCAAGATCTCTCTCCATGCTGTAACCGACGTCACCACCCCACAAACAATGCGGGTCAGGGGATACTTCAAGAAGTTCCCTCTTACCATACTCATTGATTCTGGTAGCACTCATAACTTCATTGACCCTCGGATTGACAAATAGGCTGATTGTTTTGTCCATCCTTGCTCCAACTTTGAAGTCATGGTTGCAAATGGGGGCACCTTACCTTGCAAGGGGAAGTGTCACAATGTGCGTATCTATATGGAAGATTATAACCTATGCTTTGACATGTTTGCCTTGTCCTTAGGCAGATGTGATGTGGTTTTGGGCGTTCAATGGTTACGCACACTTGGCCCCATCTTATGGGATTTTGCTGAACTTTGGATGCAGTTTAAAGTCAATGGGGCACAACACAAATTTATGGACTTACAACCAGGGTCTCTCTGCATCATCAGTTCACATCTCCTGGAAAAAATCCTTAAGAAGAATTCACATGGTGTCATCGCTCAGCTCAATTCCATTCAGATGCACCCATCAACAATCTCCACTACTTCCTTGGATAGATATGCAGGTATCTTTGCTGAACCAATACGCTTGCTACCTTCAAGAGACCTTTTTGGTAAGAATTTAGCCACATCTACCTCTCAGCAGGAAATGATGGCTATTTTGCATGCAGTACAGAAGTGGCAGCCATACCTATTAGGAAATTCTTTCTCCATCAAGACTGATCTCCAGAGTCTGGAAAATTTTCTAGAACAATGGGTCTCCTCCCCAACACACCTGAAATGGGTTATCCCTATGTGATCACTTACAAGAAGGGTAAGGACAATATGGTGGAAGATGCTCCTTCTCGCACAATTGATGACCCAATTTCTCTTACAGCTCTTTCTCTGCTTGTTCCAAATTGGTTGCAATATGTTCAACAGGGCTATCTCTTCTATGAACTCCATGCTGCTTCATCAACAGGGCACTTTGGGTTCTGCAAAATGTATGACCGGGAACAATGTAACTTCTTTTGGCAGGGACTAAAAATGACAATTCAACAGATGGTGGCTGACGATGATACTTTCCAAGTTAACAAGGGTGAAACGACACTCCTTTCGGGATTGCTCAAACCCTTGCCCATCCCTACACAACTTTGGCCAACTATTTCTATGGATTTCCTAGCAGCGCTCTAGTGGTACAATACCACATCTCAAAGGACACCATATGAAGCAGTCTATGGAAAAACACCGCCAATTCTTCTTCCATACACCCTTAGCAGCTCCCCAGTTCAGGAAATTGACTCGGTTCTTCGAAACCGCGATCAGATTCTTCTCATTCTGCAGGACAATCTTCACATGGCCAGAATTCGCCTGAAACAACAAGCCAATTAGCACCGTTCTGAGCACATTTTTCCATGCAGTTGATAGGGTTCTTCTTCATCTACAGCCTTCCAAGCAATCCTGCTTGACACTCCAAAGGTGTCAGTGGTCCGAAATGCAACCCGAAGATGCTACCGGGGAACCACTCCTTCAGATTCTGCAGTAATTTCTCCAACCAAAGCTTTGAGGACAAAGCTTTTTCTAAGGGAGAGGGGATGTTAGGAACCTATGTCAACCCTTCTCTTTACTATGTTAGTATATTGTTGTTGGACGCATATGCTTTGTAAGTCGTCCCATAGTATTATATGTCCCATGGTTTTGACTCATTGTATTGGGCATAGACTTAGTATATAAGTGTGTGTTGAGGTCATTGAAGGCACCGTCAAGTTAATTGTATTGAGCTTGCTTAAAGAAGGTTGCCCCCTCGAAGTGGCCCGTGATCAATATAAAAGTGATTCTATTCTATTATTTCTGATATCTCGTGTATTTGCGTTAATTAATTATTGCAGGGTCATCACCTCTACCGTGACTTATGGATGACTGTGCTACGAACGCACCTTCCAGCAATGTGTTTGAACCGTTGATTCTATGTTCATGATTGAGTAATGAGGCTTGTAACTCATCAATAGTAAATATGGACAAATCTTTGTTTTCCTCTAGAGTCACAACTAAAGATTCAAATTTCTTTGGAAGAACTCTAAGAACTTTTTCAACAACTCTTTGGTTAGTTAGTGTTTCTCCATGAGACTTTATTTGATTCACTACACCAATTACATGAGTATAGAATGAGTCTACTGACTTTGTATTTTTCATTGACAGAGATTCAAACTCTCTTCTAAGAATTTGAAGTTTGGCAGTCTTTACCTTGTTGAAACCTTGATATGCTATTTCCAGCATGTCCCACGCTTCCCTTGCTGAATGCGCTGCTGCTACTCTTGGGTGTATGGATTCATGTGTCCCTTGATGTATGTGGAACAACGCCTTTCCATCTTTCTTCCTTTGTTCCCTCAGAACATCCTTCTCAGCTTGTGTGAGATTGTTGTATGCTGCTGCATCTGCTGGTTCTGCATAACCAGTCTAGACTATGTCCCATACATCTTGACCTCTAAACAAAGCCTTCATAGTTAGAGACCAATATTAATAATTTTTACCAGTAAATATTGGGGTTTGCAAATTACCCGAAGTGGAATCCATCCTTAACCGCTTTTCCTTTATGAATTGAATTCCTTCTTTCCGTAAACTAGGCTCTGATACCAGATGAAGGGAAAAGGAACACCGCACAGTAAAGAAGATTTAACTGCGCAGTAGATGGATACCTTCTTTTTGTTTTCTTCGGACTTCACTGACCATACAATAGAGAAATTCAATTTTATCTTCGCGAAACACTTTCCTCACTAAGAATTAACTTCATAGTTTTAAATGCGCGGCAATTTAACTTTTACTCCGCAGCAAGTAACTGCGCGACATTCACTTCGCAGCAAGCAACTGTGCGATTTCGATTTTTCACTGTGTGGTGAACTTCAGAGTGATGTGAAGTTAACTTGGCCACAATAATTCACTTCGTAGACTTCACAAACACTTCGCGGAATACTTAACCTAACTTTATCATGAAATAAATTTCTCTAATGCATAACACCTTAAAACATCTAACTCGAAGTTACTTATGTTAATTTAGAACTTTCACTGCGGTGAACTATTTTGGAATCTTGATTCCTTTTACTGTGTGTAAATGTAAACAATATTCACACAAGTAAAACTAGAGATGATGTGCGACTTGAAAAATTCAACATTCTTGAGAATGAAACATAAAACTATAGACTTGTATATTTACCACAGTAAACTGCGTAGCTCCTCAATTCATGGAAATGAGTTTCACTGCAATCTTTTACATTCACAGAGCTTGGGCTCTTGATACAAACTTCACGGATCTTCACTTCTACTCTATGTAATTTCTCTCATACACATCTCTCTATGAGTTTTAACTATGAGCTTCTTTTTATAGAGTTTCCTATCAACCGACTTAGGAATGTTTCTTATGGAAGCTATAGGATTGCATTAAACACTGTAATAAATTCTATCCTAAGGTTTCTCGACTTGCAAACTATTAACGCGGCTACATAACTGCAAACAAGTCATGCGCCGGAATGGTTATGAACTTGCTGACAGACTGATGCTACGGACATCGCGCTGACAAAAATAGTCTGACAAAGTGACTGACAAAGTCAGTGCAGTAACTATGTGATCAACTCATTTAATTAGATATTTCCAACAAATGGATGTGCTTTTCAGGGATTCGAGCTTGGATCAAGAGGGTTTTAGTTTACTTTGTTTGCTACAATTTTGGATCTATCTCGTTTGCAGACATGATAACTATATGAGAATTGAACTTGTGACCAATGAGTATTAATTATTTTAGTTGAAATTTCAATGGATTTATCGACCAAAAATTACAGAAAACTAGGAAGATTGATAACAAAATCCCACAACACATCATAGTTCGAATGCATCCGAACTGTATAGATTCAAACAAGTGGATTTATAACGAGTTGAGGCAGCAATGTAAAATAAAGAATTTTGCTAGAAAATATGAATTGTAGAGGATGTGGAAAATGGATAGAAATAAATCTGAAAGTTTTAATGCATAAGACGAATAAGTTCTGGAAATTGATCCTTTGCTTCTCTAACTCTTTTGGCATGATTTTCTTCACATTTTTATTCTTTTGGAATTGCCCTTCTATCTATCCTTAGAGATGCACACTATTTCATTAGTTTTCACTCATTGATCACCCTTCTCCATAACTTTTATCAGCATTTGTTGGCATTCCTGCAAAGTCGATATGTTGGAACTCTATAGCTAAACTCATTTGAGTTATCAATACCAGAATGAATTCTCAATGAATTTTCATGTATCCTTAGCCATTTGTTTAATTTCTATAGCTTTAGCAGTTTGAATAATGATGCACACGACTATAGTGAAGAATTGATTTCATTGTTTGCTACATCTATCTTCATAAATCTTAAAGCACTCCTCTTTGAAATAAAAATGTATAAAGAAGTGAGCATCCTCTTCAAGATCTTCAGCAATTTATTTTGTCTTTCTTAGATAACCTAAGTCACCTGACATTGGGACATGTGGATTCAAGTGTCTTACATAGGACACATAGACCTTCCCTCTTGTCCCCCCCAACACACACACAAACACATTTGGTTATTTTCCAAAACAAAATGTTATATTTCAGAATTGAAATCAAATTATACATTGGACACACACATATTTGGTTGTTTTCCAAAACAACTTTATATTTCAGAGTTGAAATCAGATTGTACATTGGACTGTCTTTGCAAAAATTTATGAACCTTAAAAGACTTTATACTCTTGATCTAATATGCACTTACACATACTAACACCTGATATTACTTAT
The DNA here is from genome assembly GCA_027924585.1 of Larix kaempferi. Classification (NCBI taxonomy): domain Eukaryota; kingdom Viridiplantae; phylum Streptophyta; class Pinopsida; order Pinales; family Pinaceae; genus Larix; species Larix kaempferi. The sequence goes on from BSBM01000910.1 coordinate 26,976,018, forward strand.
AATAGTCTTCCTGAGGCATTCAAGGCCATTTCTTGTGCATTTAAGCACAAAAAAACTTCATATACAACTGTATTTTCATGTCTTCCAGAAACAGAAACTGTATATCTTCAAAATACTCATATCATTAAACCATTTAAAAAAAGAACATTTTCTAGATGGTGTCACCCAGGATTCACTCATTTAGATAGTGTTGGTAGTAAGAGATTTGAGTATGGCATTAGCTCTTCCCATTCAGCTAAGATAGACAAGGCCCTGTAGAAAGGGATACATCTTTTTAAAATAAGTTTGGCATGCATCACAACGTATTGTTTCAATTCATTTTCAATTCCTTCACCTACTGAGCTATCTATGTTTGAAGCATTTGATATGAGAATATATGCTTCAGATTTTTCTGGCCATACCTTATTAATATCATCTTCTATCTTAATAGGAGTTTTACCATGTGATTTATACCTTGGAAATATTTTTTAGGAAGTGAAATAGAGGATATGAAATTTTCTCTCTATATTTTGATCCAACTATCTTCGTTTTCTTATTTTTCTTATTGAAGAGCTTCTGTACAAACATCTGACTTTTCAAACATTAGCCTGAATTAGAAATCATGTCGATGTCTAAACAGTGTTAAATTACAAATATCATCTATCCTTAAAGTTTTTAAGGTTTATGTATAAATTTTTATGGGTACTTACTAAGTATTAGCTTTGTATGTGTGGATATAAATATGGATTATCCAAATGATGTTTTGAACTAGTAGAAACCACAAAGCTATAGTTGTCATAAATGAGACTTGAAAATCTAAATTAGGGATCTCAAATAACCATTAGTTCTGACATAACCATTTCTTTATAGATCATTAAGAAAAATGTGTTCCTTTCTTTTCCTGGTCTTAACTAAATTCAAGGTTTATGAAAGCAGGATTTCTCTCTTACTTGTTTGAATTTTCCGTTGGGATATATGGGAATTTTTTTTTCTAGATTCAGCTTGCTCATTTTTTTAAACTATGATTTGGATGTCCAAATGTGTACTGAGAGGCTATATTTTTTTTCCAGAAGTAAACAATCTAATAGGTTAATCGAATTTGTAATTTGTAACAACACATTTTATTTACTCACTATCAATCATCTTATTGTTGTATTTCCTTTATAAACTGAAGGAAAACTAGTAGGTGTACTATTTATACTAGCAATTGATGTGACATAGATTCATATATTAGAAAAAAAAACTAAATCAAAGTGAAAGTGAACTAATAAACATTCAACAAAATACCTACTAATAATGTTACATAGATCTTAGAGGTCTTAGAATAACTTATTCTTGAGAATATCTTTCTTTTATTTGAGAAGACACCCAGAACATCCAACTTTATATGTCAAACATCTAATGTATGGAATGAAAGATAAGGGTATTGCTAGAAAGACAATTATGGCTCCTCTTTAGAATGAGAACTTGTTACCAGTAATGTATTTTCTAACATTTAAACTAGATTTAGTTGCTACATCCTAACCAATAATACTGTACAGGCTCTATGAGTTTTATGTATAAAGAAAACATAATTCTAAATGAGACAATGAGCTCATAATTTTTACATCCTTGTATTAGATGACCAGAGTTCAATGCAATAAAATGGGAAAAATAAGAGAGAGTGGAAGGTAGAGTAGTGATTTTGTTTGGGGAATGGAGGACCAGTTTGAGGTCTTTGCAATTGAGGTGCTTCCCTGGATTCTTCTCTTGCTCATTGCTTCCTCTCATTATCCTCCTTCAAGGAATTGGATTAATAAGTTTATCATTCTTTTTTCCTCTTCTACAATTTTAGTCATTTCTCTGCATTTTTAAAATTCAGTCCAAAGAATGTTTCATCATTTTTCAATATATTTCTTCCTTTGTGCCCGATTGTGTATTTTTAATTTCTAGATTTCTTTCAAAGGCTTGATCCCTAATAATTCAATTCATTCAATTGTTATGCAATTTATTCCTCGGTTAATTGTTGTTTTCATTTAAGCTTCTAGCTTTGTGGTCCTAATTGATTGTCGTACGTGGTATTATTGGTTGATGGTTTTCAACAAGTATCATGTTTTTTGTTTTTATTTTTTAAATTAAGGTTTCTGACTTACATTGTTGTCTATAGGGTAAGCATTGTATGCAGGAAATGGAGAGAAGTTGTGAAACAATATCTGGCTCGGAGAGATAAGCTAAGCTTTGTAGAATCGAAAATGGATGACAATTTTCTCGAAAGACTCGATCAAGGGGATTTTAGCATCAAGGAACTTGACATGTAAGTCACCATACAACTTTACTGTTGACTTGGAATTAATGTTAGGATTGTTTTCACCTTTTCAATTTGTTTTTACAATTTCAAGCATCGATTTGATACACAATAATATACTTGGAATTTAACCTAACAAATCTCATGTATGATATCAGAATTTGATCTTGGCGGTTTTCCTAAGAAAAAATATGAATTTAGTTTGTATAAATCTAAATACTGGAGGTTTCTATAAGGGGGTTTTTACATAATCCTTTTGATTAGAATAATAATAAAAAAATTGGTCCCCACTTCAACTTCGTAAAAAATCCTGCAGGATGTATGAATTTGGTCTATTGTCATGTCAACTGCATTGTCCAACTTATGGCAGGATATCGATTTTTCTGAAGTTGTTATATATAAACATGATATTAGCCAAACACCAAAAGGTGGACTGGATTTGAGTATGGATACAGAGGATGCTCAGAGAGTGAGCTCAACCTAGACTGATTTCAACAGACGCGGATATGATCACACAACCTACGAGAGTTTCAGTAGTCAAAATTGACCAAGCACTTCCACCAAGCAAATGATTTCAACTGGAAATTGCACAATCACATGATGGCATCAATCGAGCTATTTCTGTCTCTTTACTTTTGTTGAAGGTTTTTGTAAATAAGTCTTTTGGTTTCAATGCTATTTTATTTTACTTGTTTACACTGGTCATGAACATTCATAAGGATTATAGACTTATGATCAATCGCGTACCTTCTGAGTAGTCAACGTTGGCAGAGCTGTGGACAGACTCTCCCTCTAAAATCGTGGTTGATCTCCATATTTCATGATGATAAACAACAAAACAACTGGTCTATGGGTTGGGTTTCACTTGGGAGTCAATCAGGCTGCCTTCCATGCATTTCTTTGTGAAGAAGCTGAGAAAATTCTTGAACCCGTGTCTTCACCAGATCTTTTGCATATCAAACATATCAATAGAATGAGCAACCTACAATCTTGTGGTGGCCATATAAGCTAAAGTGAAGAAAGTTTGATAGTGTGCATGGTCATCCTAAATATTTCTTTATGTTATAAATTCAAATACTGTTAAAAAAAAAAGAGAGATTAGTCTTAGTCTCTCAATGTTATCAAATGTTCATATATCGAAGAAGAGAAGAGGATTTTCTCTTTCACAGCATTGAAAATGTGTCTTTTGGAATAATAAGTGGTTTGGTTTTCCAATTCGTTCACATGATGGCATCAATCGAGCTATTAGAGAATAGTTTAGAATTATTTTTTATTTGATATTACTATAATTATTTTTATACTCAAATAGAGAAAAAAATAAATTTGAATACATTTCTATATAATTTTTTTTTATAAATAAATTTGATTACAATTCTATAAAAAAAATTGCATAAATAAATATATATATAATATATGATATTGGAGAAGAAAAGGAAGTCATGACTCACAAAATGTTGTGAAAGAAAAAAAAGTTGAACATTATCATAAGAGAGTTTCAAAGTTGGAAATAGTAAAAGTCATTAATTGGAGCTAAAAAAACTTGGAACATTATAAGGCAATATTTAAGATTGATACTTGCAAAAGTAATTAATGCATCTATAGCCATTTATCCCAAAGGATAATTAGGTCCATATTTTAAATGGAAAAAAAAAACATTTTTTTGTTTCAAATTTAAAAATTTATGCAAGGTTGTATACCTAAGAAACTTTTAGATGCTTGGTAGATTTGGAGTTAAGATAGATCTATACTAGAATTGGAATTGAGAATTTTTGAAAAAAAATAAAATTGGAATCATGCAACTTTGAAAATATGTATTTTTATAATTCAAAGTGGAATATCAAATAATGGTTACTGTTGTAATTGTAATTTTGATGAAGTGTGATAATTTTGAAAAATTAAATTAATATTATGTTAAAAATGTTTATTGTAATTGTAATTATGAAGGATTGTGATAATTTTGAAATTAAATTAATATTATGTTAATAAATAAAGATTATTATCGGGGTATTTTGAAATGTTTTTTAAAGAAAAAATGGAATTATGAAGAATAATCGTGATAATTTTGAAAGATAAAATATTAATAGGGAATTTGAATATATCTTATAATTTTGAAAAAACAATAATTGAAAATTTGTATGATTTTGAATAGAGGAAGAAAAAAGTTATGTTAAAAAATGATATGAAATTAAAATGATAAATTATGATGATGATGATTAACGTCCACTTAGACCCTTTGGTCTATAGGACCTTAAGAGAAGATAAATGAATTACTTGCATTTTTGTAAAATTTGATTCCTATGAAGAAAAACTTGAGAAAGAACCATTCCTGGGTTCCCATAATTTTGACAAGTTAGAATATCATGGAGATTAGATTTGTAGCAAAGGTTAAGAAACTGTGATCGAATGTGGGTGTGCACAGGGCACTCTAAAACAAAGTGAGATTCGTCCTCAATGCTCATAGACTCACGGAGCTGGTATATCCTTTTCTCCCATGGTGTTTTAGGAATTGTCTATTGTCATGTTTCACTATGAAGCTCATGGGAGTTCATCCTTATATTGGCTATATTAATTTTCTTCAAGATTTGAACTAGTTAAGATAGAGAGATACGTTTGGTCTTCCATGTTAATCTCTCCTTATAGAGTAATCTCTCCTTTAATAATTAAAGTCTCTCTCTTTCAAACACATAATATACAAAATACCTTTATTTAACTTTCTCAAATGCTTTATATTATTTAGAAAATGTTGGCTTGCATTCATCTTAGATTGTTTACAATTTGGTTCAAACCAAAAAAATATGGATGCAATTTTTTTTACTTATAATTATTCATCAAAAACCAATTTTGCAATTAATATAAACTTGTTTTTAGTTCCCATCTAAAACGAAATACCCTCCAATATAAGAACAAAAATTAAGAGAATCTCGAAATGACAGATCCATTGCCCTTCTGAATGCCTTTTCTTCACATTTGAGTCCCCATGGAAACCCTAACAAAACATTTAGAAAAAAGACTAAAAGACGAAAAGACGAAAAAATTGAACAAAAAGTACGTATTTACCAATTCAAGGACTACGCAGATGTAAACTGGGGGGTCTGAGATATCCCTTGACGAATCATAAGAATATCCTAAATTTGAGGGAAACAAATTTTCGTCGAGATTTCAACACATAATGAAATGATGTATCATGTTTTAGAATTGGGAGGAGCAGGGGGTGATTTGGAAGGAGTAGTGGGCGAGTTGTGCTTCCATGCAGCAGGGGGTGAAGTTGCATGTGGGGCTTTAGGAGGAGTAGTGAGCGAGCTGTGCTTGGGAGTGGCTGGGAGAATTCCACTTGAGGTTTTCGGGGATGTTGCAGCTGCAATGGCATTCAGGTTGGAGCACACAATCTCGTATTTCTTGGCCTCCTTCTTCCATGTCAAGGAAGACTCGGTTTCCACGCACACAAAATTGATTAGTCCCGAGTAGTCGTCTTCTGATATCTTCCTCTTTCGGGTTCGGTTGCCATTTCTATCTCTTAGTCTCTCAATGTTATCAAAGATTCATATATCGAAGAAGAGAAGAGGATTTTCTCTTTCATAGCACTGAAAATGTGTATTTTGGAATAATAAGTGGTTTGGTTTTCCAATTCGTTCTTCTTTATAATATTATTTAGAATAGTTTAGAAGGTCTTTTTTATATTAAAGAATAGTTTAGAATTATTTTTGATATACTATTACTATAATTATTTTTATACTCAAATAAAGAAAAAAATAAATTTGAATACATTTCTAAATTTTTTAAAAATCAATTTGATTACAATTCTATAAATTTTTTTGCATAAATAAATATATATAATATATGATATTGGAGAAGAAAAGGGAGTCATGACTCACAAAAGGTTGTGAAAGAAAAAAAAGTTGAACATTATCATAAGAGAGTTTCAAAGTTGGAAACAATTAAAGTCATTAATTGGAGCTAAAAAAACTTGGAACATTATAGGACAATATTTAAGATTCATACTTGCAAAAGTAATTAATGCATCTATAGCCATATATACCCCAAAATAATTAGGTCCATATTTTAAATGGAAAAAAAGAAGTTTTTTTTCTTTCGAATTCAAAAATTTATGCAAGGTTGTATACCTAAGAAATTTTTAGATGCTTGGTAGATTTGGAATTAAGATAGATCTATACTGGAATTGGAATTGAGAATTTTTGAAAAAAAATAAAATTAGAATTATGGAACTTTGAAAATATGTATTTTTATAATTCAAAGTGGAATATCAAAGAATGGTTATTGTTGTAATTGTAATTTTGATGAAGTGTGATAATTTTGAAAAATTAAATTAATATTATGTTAAAAATGTTTATTGTAATTGTGATTATGGTGGATTGTGATAATTTTGAAATTAAATTAATATTATGTTAATAAATTAAAAATTATTATCATGGTATTTTGAAATATTTTTTAAAGAAAAAATGGAATTATGAAGAATAATCGTGATAATTTTGAAAGATAAAATATTAATAGGGAATTTGAATATATCTTATAATTTTGAAAAAACAATAATTGAATATTTGTATGATTTTGAATAGAGAAAGAAAAAAGTTATGTTACCCACTTAGACCCTTTGGTCTATAGGACCTTAAGAGAAGATAAATGAATTACTTGCATTTTTGTAAAATTTGATTCCTATGAAGGAAAACCTGAGAAAGAAGCATTCCTAGGTTCCCATAATTTTGACAAGTTAGAATATCATGGAGATTAGATTTGTAGCAAATATTAAGAAACTGTGATCGAATGTGGGTGTACGCAGGGCACTCTAAAAGAAAGTGAGATTTTTCCTCAATGCTCGTGGACTCACAGAGCTGGTATATCCTTTTCTCCCATGGTGTTTTAGGAATTGTCTATTGTCATGTTTCACTATGAAGCTCATGGGAGTTCATCCTTATCTTGTCTATATTAATCTTCTTCAATATTTGAACTAGTTAAGATAGAGAGGTACGTTTGGTCTTCCATATTAATCTCTCCTTATAGAGTAATCTCCCCTTTAATAATTAAAGTCTCTCTCTTTCAAACACATAATATACAAAATACCTTTATTTAAATTTCTCAAATGCTTTATATTATTTGGAAAATGTTGGCTTGCATTCATCTTAGATTGTTTACAATTTGGTTCAAACCAAAAAAATATGAATGCAAATTTTTTTTACTTATAATTATTCATCAAAAACCAATTTTGCAATTAATATAAATTTTTTTTAGTCCCCATCTAAAACGAAATACCTTCCAATATAAGAACAAAAATTAAGAGAATCTTGAAATGATAGATCCATTGCCCTTCTGAATGCCTTTTCTTCACATTTGAGTCCCCATGGAAACCCTAACAAAACATTTAGAAAAAAGACTGAAAGAGAAAAGACGAAAAAATTGAATGGAAAGGTATGTATTTACCAATTCAAGGACTATGCAGATGTAAACTGGGGGGTTTGAGATATCCCTTGACGAATCATAAGAATATGCTAAATTTGAGGGAAACAAATTTTCGTCGAGATTTCAACACATAATGAAATGATGTATCATGTTTTAGAATTGGGAGGAGCAGGGGGTGAATTGAAAGGAGTAGTGGGCAAGTTGTGCTTCCATGCAGCAGGGGGTGAAGTTGCATGTGGGGATTTAGGAGGAGTAGTGAGTGAGCTGTGCTTGGGAGCGGCTAGGAGAATTCCACCTGAGGTTTTCGGGGATGCTGTAGTTGCAATGGCATTCAGGTTGGAGCACACAATATCATATTTCTTGGCATCCTTCTTCCATGCCAGGGAAGACTCGGTTTCCACACACACAAAATTGATGTGTCCCGAGTAGTCGTCTTTTGATACTTCCAAAGTATCTTCCTCTTTCAGATTCGGTTGCCATTTCTATCTCTATTTCTGCGTGTGAGTTGAATTTTGGAGGTGAAACCTATGGCTTCCATTGCTGCCGCGATTCCTATGCGTGAACTGGATTTTGGAGGCGAAACTTAAAGACATTGATGAATTGAAGGCACTCGAAACTAAGTCGGTTTGAAAAATGAGTTTAAAGTATTTTTTTGGAGGATACACGCACAAAAATTCCATTTGTTTGATAGACAAGGAATCCTACTACAGGAGCATGGATTCTCTTTCACAAAAAGAATGCCTTCGGCGTAATTTAAAAAAAATAGAAAGCACCAGAACAACTTATTATCCTTAAATGAACAGGTTATATGCATGGCCCATAATTTCAAGGGTTCTGCTACTTTCATGGCTAGCCGACCAACAAGCCAGGCCTGCTGCACACACCAGCCATGAGGAAATTATTAATGAACATCATAACCCCATTCCATACACCAAATGTAAACCTAACCAAAGCATGGAGGAAAGGACTAGGTATGAAAACAACCAAATATGATCATTGAAACGTGTTTGATATGTAAAATCAAATACATAATATGTAATATGTATGAATGTTGGTCTCATCCAGCTCTCTTCCTCTCCTATCACACTAATGGTCTTCCAAGTTGGAGAAAATGGTTGTGAAGAAACCATTTGATCCCAATTTTATATCTATATTACCCTTTTGGTTTCCATTTCTGTCTGATACATACCATCAAAGATTTTTCAATTGGTTACTACCCAACAAATTTGCCAATGATTGCATGATCTTGTATATGTTGTCTATATGCATCTATTTTCTTTAAGGTGACTCCATAATGCAAGACATAGTTGGCTTTTAGAAAACAACCTCTACTTTTTTTTTATCCTAAGATGGATTGGAAAGTGTGTGATTAGAGCTCTTCTTTGTAGTATCCTAGAAGGGATTCCCTACTCCTCTCAATCCAATGCATCCCATCTTCACCATTCTTCTCTTTTCCTTTGTCATCGTTGATATTTTTGTTGTTTTTCAAATATGAGAGAATATCCTTGTAGGAGGGAGCTACAAATTCCCCCCTCGAACACCCAATTGGGGTTTCCCAGCAACCCTAGATGAAAAATCCTAATCCCAAGCAATTGTTCAGGGAAAAAAATCCAAGTCGACATTTTTTCATTGGGGCTTCATAGCATTATTTGACACCCCCATTCAATCTTGAATTTCGAAGGACATAGGGGTGGTCTCTAATCCACTTATGTGAGCATGGTTACTGATATCATTTAATACAATCTCTATGGTTGAAAGCACATGTTCGACCACTACTTAAAGGTGACGCAATGGAATCAAGCTAGGCCCTCACAAGAATTGATCATTTCCCACTAGTGAAAAACTCCTTGCTCTTCACCAATGGATAAAATTACTTTGGGCACTTATTTTTTAATATTAAGTGAATAAGGAAATGGGGTTTTAGTATGATTTAATTAAATAATTTGAAGGCATGAAACTTTATGAGGGACCTGCCAATTTAAGAGGTATTAATTTAATTATTTTTAGGTTTTGAAGTGAATTAGGAAATGGTATAACATTATGTTTAATTAAATACTTCGAAGCATGTAAATTTAGGAATCTTTGATAGGATGATTCGTTTTGGGGAATTATGAAGCGAATATACAAATGCTATAATTTTATCCTTTATAATATTGCACTCCTTTGTATTTAAGCACAATTTGATTAGTTAGATAGAATGGCATGTCAGGTTAAGGGAATTCAATTAATTATTTAGATGTAAATATCTTTGAATAGTTTCACACTATGTTACAAAATATCTAAGAAGCACAATTAAAAAATTATGAAGTGCATAGAAAAGTGAATTAAATGTATTGAAAGCATGAAACTTATGAGCAAGGAATTTAAGAAGTGCTTTTTTTTTAATATTCTAAATTAAATCAGGAAATGGGGTTAGAGTATGCTATAATCGAATAATTCTAAGTCTTGAAACTTAGGAATCTTTGGGAATTACAGAGTGAAAAGGAAAATAGTATAACTTTATTATTAATATGAATGGGAAGCTTTGCATTTATTTCCACGAAAAAATTACAATTTTATATATAGTAAAAAATAATTTATATTGTTTTGTAAGCATGCCATCTTGTCCTTCATCAAGACTTTCATGCATAAAAACAAAAACAAACAAAAAGTTCCCCATTAGGGATCACCATTCTTCCATAAAGGAACCTATCAATCTCTATGGCATCCCATTACAACCCCAATTACCATTCTTAAAATACACGTCAAATTGACTTTGTGTACATGATGCAGGACCATAATACAAATCATCCATCAAGAGATCTTATATACTATCACACGGATATATCTCTGAAAAGTGGGATGAATAAAATGGAACAAATACTTATTAACATATATGTTCAAAGAAAAAGAGTATGATCATAATTGGAGGATTTTCCCATCCTTATTAATCCAAATTTTCCAATGTTCATCAATCAATAAAAGGCCTTCCTCATATATCACATTCACCATAACAATCATTTCTTGAAAACATTCATGGTGAAAACATGAAGTTGGGAAACAATTTTGGCTTGTTTTTGACAAAAAAAACTGCCAAGTTTTATGTTTTTCAACTTCGACCTCTTCAAACCCATATCTCCCTTAGGAATTTCAACTTAAAGTAAACACAAATATTTTAGAGAATTGAATTAGATTTCTACTTGTTTTTTTTTTAATTTTTTTTATGGACATATCGTGGGACAAATTTGTTGTCAACCAACAGCATATACTTGAAAATTTTAGGTACGGATAATGAGTGACCTGTGTTGACGTGGGTGTTTTGATAGACGGTTATTAAATTTATTGAAAAAATTTGTAGGCTCAAAATCTACACACACTAAAATAGTTCCTGGACTATATTTTGAGTTTTTTAAGACTTGGGAACTATTTTTTATTATTTATCGAAACAACATATGTTCAGAAAATGGTACATTATCGACACATTTTTTTTCTTCGCATTTTCTTTCAAATGTGACTCTTACCAAACAAAATAAAACCAACCCATTGAAGAGGACACTTCAAGGAACATCCTTGTATTTTTTTTTTTAAATTTGGCTTAGTCATTGTGATGATGTTGAATTTTCATTGTGACTGATTTTTAAGTCACTAAATGTTTTAATGATAAAGTTTAGTAAAAAAATAGTAATCCTAAATGAAATTCAAAAATTTTTATATTATGAGAAAGTAGATTGAATGATGAATCTACTAGTATAAACTCTGACATGTAATTCTCATTTTTTGCAGTGGCCCGACCTTATTAAAGTGACACATTTCTAAATTATGCAGAAATGGTGCTGGAATTGTTGACCAAAAACTCTCGGTCCAGAAAATATCTCAGGTGAGAAATTTAAAATGTCTCGGGCGAGAAGTTTTCCCGCTCTAAAATTAACCCAGAGTTAACTAAAACTCTTGGCTGAAAGTGGCTTTAAACTCTTGTCCTAGAGTTTAAAACAGGTCTCGCCCAAGCGTTGTGTTACATAATGCCCCGGGAATCTTTTAGGGGTTGACACATTAAATATTAAATTCTTGTGATATTCGGACGGGATTCCACATTATTCGGACGGGATGCTCGGTCGAGAGTTGTATATATAATCTCTCGGCTGAGATAGTGCTTTCATTGAAGACTATTTTTAGTTTGATAAGCAAAATATTTTAGTACATTTCCAGTGAGAAAGTTTTCATCACATTATTCTTTATTTTTTAGAATTAGTACTTTGTGAAGATGCTCACAGTAGATCCAAAGAGATGATGTAAACCTCACAATGAAAGAATTTAGGAATGACAGAAGAAGAATAGAGAAGAAGAACACAGATCCAAAGGAGCTCAGATAGAGGCAGAATAATTACACATGTTACATTAATTTGAATAGTAAAAAGGTAAATATACAATGCTCAAGATTCGAATACACTAGGTGTTATTCGAATTTTCCTGCATGGACAGATACATAATCAGTGGAGTGTCATCAAGTCATAACTAGGATTCCAACTCATCATCAGTGAAGTCATCAATGCACAAGTAATAGTCAACCAGAAGTCAAACTGAGTCTAACTGAATGTGGTAGGTGTAACTGGCACATGGAAGCACTAATGTAGTGAAGGAGGCTCAGTGGAGGGCACTCATGGATCTAACTAGAGTCAAAACAGCCTATCTAGTCACACTGGAGGTCCATCAGAGTGATAAGGTCAGTAAAGAGTGAGTCAAGCCTAAAATCAGGGAGAGAACTCTTGTTAACTGAACATAACTGGACTAGTAGGTGAAGAAGTGCACCTCTCTCATGCTGTAGGTGAAAGGAGGGTGCACTAGGCACTAGGAGGGCTGAAACTGATCAGGAAGAAGCTCCAGGGGCTAGCTAACTGAGGACTAGGTGTTGGGACTGATGACTGGAAATGCATGCAAACCCTAGAATGTATGCAAACCCTAAAAGTGCATGCAAACCTTAAAAGACTAAAAATGAAAATGATTGAAAATATAGTAGGACTAGGATGGAGTATAGGAATATCCTAACACCCCTCCTTAATCCATCCTGGGCACTGGTAACTAGGACCAAAGGTCACCCATACAATCAAATAAGATAGAAAAATAAAGAACTGTCCATAAAGCAAGGAAATGGTGAAAACCTCATGGGAAAAATACCCCCCCTCAAGAGAATAGTAAATAACTCAAAGAACCATCATACTAAGCAAAAAAAAGGAAGCTTTCATCAGTGAAAACTTCTACAAAAAACTTGACAAGTTGATCCCCTGTAGGATGCCAAAACAGGTGCTAGATGTGGATCTAGTCTTCTGATGTGCCTTCCACTGTGTAGAGGATGGATTAGACGAAGCAAGTCTCTCAGGAATTCTTTCTGCAACTGGAGCGAATGGAACATGAGGGGTATTCCCAAGTGATGGAAGAGAGAACCCCATCATCATGCTGCATCTCTCATGGAGAGGTAGATGGCATGATGCTAAAGTCTGGTAGTTCAGTGAATAGATGAATCCTCAACTATGTTCTCAGTAGTATTAAGGACTGTGTGAGCCCATATTGACCTCGAATCTGGACTGAGAATATGTGTTGGTTCTGGATCTGAATCTTCTTGAACTATGATCTCAACATCGAAATCTTGATCTTCTTCTTCATCAGAAGAGGAGTCACTCTGATATTGATCATAATCTAAAGGAATAGTCGGAGAGAAGGGCATGAAGTGAGAGAACTCATATTCCTTAGAGGCATTATTAGCAACCCCATTCGCCATAATCTTTCCAGTGGAGATCTCTGTAATCTCTACTGTGTTTGGACCAAAAGTTACTTTATTTGGTGTTCCTGTATGAGTCATCTGATATATTGATAACAAATTAGTTGTTAGAGAAGGAACAAATAAAACATTTTTGAACTTACCATGCTCCATATGTACTGTACCCAATCCTTTGGCAGAAATCTGAGAGTTGTCTCCCATGTGAATAGTAGGCCCATCTCTGAGACCAAAAGAGGAGAAAGATTCTACAGAGGTAACCATGTGGTTGGAGGATCCATAATCTATGAGGAGGGATTGTGACTTTGAAAAACTAGCCATCAATGCATGGCAATCATCAGATCCACTTCCAGAATCAGACATCTTTGCTTCTTTTGGAACAACAATTTTGTTTTGTTCAAGAATCTTGGTTAGCAGGTCTATTTTCTTGTGCATGCAAGCTTTCTCAAGATGGTTTCCTCTCTTGCAGTAGGAGCAATTAGGTCTCTTGTGTTTGTCACTTCTGGATTTAGATGGCTTCTTGTCCTTGTCTTTTTGCCTCCCCTTTGCATTCGCTCCACTTGCTTCTCCAACAAGAAGAGCTAGATATTTAGAGGCCTTGATGGCACCCATTTGAATCAGTTTGCTCTCTTCTTGAATGAGAGCTTCAACAAAGTCTTTTTAGGTGGGAAACTTCCATCCAGGGATTGACATTCGAACAAAATGGAAAGTAGATACAATGACAGAAAATTGAGATCCAAGTTTGCTCAATACGGAGAGTACCAATTGCTCATCACTTTTAGTGATGACACAATGCTTGCATTGTAAAACCAAATTTTGAAATTTGGAGAAGAATTCTTGAATGCTTTCGAAATTGTTAGGTTGTAGGGAAACCAATTCATTTTTGAGAATGTAGCCTCTTAGCCCATCTTGTTTTCCAAAAAGACTCTCCAATTTTGTCCATAACTCATTTGGAGACTTCAATCCTTCAACATGAAACAATAGATCTTCAAACATATAAAGGCATATGCATCCAAAGGCTTCATCCGATTTATTCAGATGCTTGGTTCTCTCTACAGCTGTATGTGGTATGGCATCTTTTTCCTCAACTATTCTAGAAAACCCTCTCGACTTCAAGTGTATTTTCATCTTACCCTTCCATTCAAAGTAATTGAAGGGAGTGATAATTATAGGAGAAGTAGGAGCATTCGAATTGCTCATCTTGACTACTGGAATGAGTGCAAAAAGAAACTGCTAGTACTGTTGCTGCAACTGATGGAACTTCGAAATACCTGCAAAAAAACTCAAGAATGGAGGTAGAATATACTCTCAAATGGCTCTAATACCATGTGAAGATGTTCACAGTAGATCCAAATGTAAACCTCACAATGAAAGAATTTAGGAATGATAGAAGAAGAATAAAGTGGAAGAACATAGATCCAAAGGAGCTCATATAGAGGCAGAATAATTACACATGTTACATTAACCTGAATAGTAAAAAGGTAAATATACAATGCTCAGGATTTGAATACACTAGGTGTGATTCGAATTAGCATGCATGGACAGATCCATAATCAGTGGAGTGTCATCAAGTCATAACTAGGAGTCCAACTCATCATCAGTGAAGTCATCAATGCACAAGTAATAGTCAACCAGAAGTCTAACTGAATGTGGTAGGTGTAACTAGCACATGGAAGCACTAATGTAGTGAAGGAGGCTCAGTGGAGGGTGCTCATGGAGCTAACTGGAGTCAGAACAACCTATCTAGTCACACTAGAGGTCCATCGAAGTGATAAGGTTAGTAAAGAGTGAGTCAAGCCTAAAATCAGGGAGAGAACTCTTGTTAACTGAACATAACTGGAATGGTAGGTGAAGAAGTGCTCCTCTCTCATGCAGTAGGTGAAAGGAGGGCACACTAGGCACTAGGAGGGATGAAACTGATCAGGAGAAAGCTCTGGGGGCTAGCTAACTGAGGGCTAGGTGCTGAGACTGATGATTGAAAATGTATGCAAACCCTGAAAGTGCATGCAAACCCTAAAAGACTGAAAATGAAAATGACTAGAAAGCTAGTAGGACTAGGATGGAGTATAGGAATATCCTAACATACTTGTGCGAATTGTATTGGTTGTTGCATGGTGAAATATTCCCTAAAAGAGGCCTCCTTTGTTTGTATCCACTATGTTTTCACTACTTTTTCTCTTGAATCACCCATAGATGAGGATTTTGTTTACATTCGGAATGGTTTTAAGATTGGTAGTATCACATCTCTTTGATGAATATTTGAGATCTAAAGAATTGAGATTGAAGCACATAACAAGCCTTGCACTATTATGAAATTGTTGTTTTATATGATCATGGTATTCTTGATATAAAGGTAAGGTTAGATAAATCAATACTCTGTATTCCTTTTACATGCATAAGAACTATTTCAGGTTGAAGAGGTTTTTGGATACTATTTGGCCATAATAAGAGCTATTTCATGTTGAATGAGTAACACTTATGCATTATCGTTACTGTTTTCAGGTAAGAGGTGGCATTATCTGTATTGTTTTCAGCTGAGAGTTCACATGATCCAAGTTCACACATTTGAAGGCAAGGACATTTCATAAGGCCACAAAGACATTTTTCTTAACAAGGTATTTTCTTTATAAGGTATAAAACATTTTTCTTTATAAGAGCATAAAGACATTTTTTTTATAAGGTAGAGCATGGTAGTTTCAGATGATTTTTATCATTCACCCATTAAGTACGGTAGGCATTTTCCCAAGGCCACCTGAGCTAGTTGTCCTTTGTTATTCCTTTGTCATTACTAAACTTCTTTGACATCAATGACAACCACATTCAACAATTTGGTAAATTATTCGTACAAGAGTGCTTAGCATATTACTCTTGTTGGGTCAATATTGTTCTTTTTTTTTTCAGCATATAACTCTCAATTCTGATATATTTTCATGCATTGGATTTTAGGTTTTTATTTCTTTCAACATGGGAAATTGAAAGAAATGTGAAAGAAAATATGATCGCACCAGAGCTGATGAAGAGGTAAGGAAAGAGAGATCTTGTGTTTCTATGAGAAATTTAAGAGAAAAAAGAGCAATGGAAAGAAATGTGGAGGCACATGGCGGTGACGAAGAAATGCAAAATGTGAATGCACATAGCAGTGACGAAGAAATGCAAAATGTGAATGCGCATGGTGGTGACGAAGAAATGAAAAATGTGAATGCGCATGGTGGTGATGAAGGAATGCAAATAGTCAAGGAGCACGTTGATGAAAGAAATGAGGAACATGGAGGTGACGAGGAAATGACAAATGTGGACCAAATTATGGGTAGCGTTGATATTGAGACCATGATTGGTGAGTAAATAATTTTTTATATGTTTATAATTTACTTTATAATACTTGAGTATATATATATATATTTGATTTGAAAGTTCACAATCTTATAAATTTATATTTATTTTTATGCAGGGTCGACATCCAACATACAACCTCCTACCACAGTTACCAATGTACAGAGATTAACTGGAAGTTGCAACAATATCGTCATTGACGATAATTTCTTGGAGAATTTGGATCCAAGTAAAATTGAAGAAATGGGACCTCCAATGCCTGATCATACAGCTTGTTATAGAGCAAATAAGATAGTCAAAAAATATTTTGAAGGTATTTTTGTCATACAACAAGCTCAATTATTACATAGTTTGTTAAAGCGAAAATGTCTAAGATATGCAATTACATTATTGGGCATTCAAAGTGCCAAAGAGGCTAAATCAAATCAGATTGTATCACAAAATATGACCTCAGTCCTTACATCACTTGCAAGAAAATGATCTCATAATTTCATGGTTGCTCGTAAAGCAATTCTAACAGGGGTGTTAGCACTCCATAAATTTTCATGATTAATTTTCTTCTGGTAGCATTGGCAACGCAAAATAGAGTGTTTTTCATGGTGGGAGTTTCAAACTTGGCCGAAAAGAAACATTTTTCCTCGGATTTAGCCACTAGGGTTGCAAAAGAAAAGGGCATTCTAGGTTTGAGCAAAAAGAAGGGGAATTGTTTGCAATTTGGAAAAAATTAATGCAACCTTGGGTAAAAAATGGTTTTTATAAATTAGTCTTTTAAAGTTTCAACTTTATGGTTGGGAAAATGTTGTATTTGTGAAATGGACCAAAATCATGGTGAGCCCAGCTCAAGCTCAGCGCATATGACAAAGTACCAAGTCGAATTGGGCACCCCACGCATCGTCCATACTCTAAACGCCATATGACAAAGTACCAAGTCGAATTGGGCACCCCACGCATCGTCCATACTCTAAACGCCAAGGCCAAAGATCTTACCTTCCTTTGTTGATTGATATATATTTGTTGATTGATATATATTGAAAAACATGAGATATATAAATACCAAAGAAACCATTCTCCCTTTGCATGTGGGATAAATCCCCATAAGTAAAAAGGAAAAGATGCAGATAAATCAGGTTGAAAGCTGAAGCAAAGGGAAATCGACGGTTCGTTTTGACATCGCACCACCAAATTGCTCGGGGGATAAGAGATAGGTAGGATGCGATAGGAAAACCACAATCTAACGTGTCATTCTCTAGGATCGTTGCATGAACATAAAATGGTATTAGAAACAGCCTATGGCCCATGCGATACCACCCTTTGGCAATATTATAAAAGAGAAGTCGTTCCATTTTTTGGTGACTTGTTCTTTTTTGACCGAAGCGTCAAGCTCTCAAACCCTAGCGCCATTTGTCCAAGTGAAGAGCACTGTTGTTAGGGATCTCAAACGTGTTTATGTGGCATCCGATTCCAAGAATAGTCCGGCCAAGGAAAGCTGCGATTTTTACCGCTCAGGTTATTATTTTGAAACATCCAGGATAGAATGGAAATGGATATGCCCCTGTATCGGCTGACCTCACTTGCTATATTGCAGACGAGTTTTCTGATATATCAGGCACTGCAGTCTGTGGAAACATGGGATGTAGACCCTATATTATCAACATATGCTGCAATAGCTCCTCCAAGGAGAAGATTTTCAGAGTTCACAAGGCGTGGAGGGACGTTGAGACTACAAATGATCCATGCAGGCTCTGCGTGATCTACTTGGGTACCCTGCAGGTGTAGGGCATCGTAGAAACCTAAAGGTAGCTAGTCAATTGAAGATGGCAGATCTCTTATCATTTGATGTAGCCATCCCCTCACTCCTTCAATAGTCCTGGATCATTGCATTATCGAATCTGCAATAGTCGAAACCTTTGGATTTCTAAAGATTATCAGAGGTGGCATATTTCAATCCTTAACCAAAGGGTATTATAACTGAACTCTGGCAAGGAATTGGAGAAAGAGAAGAAGGTTCACTAAGAACAAAAACGCTGCATTTGTCAAGATGATGGCGACCAAACAAATGGTGGTAGAAACCCTTGCAGAATATTCTCTGGTGGGTCGTTTTGCAATGAGGAATATATTGTAATACAGTGATTGTTTTCAAGCAATTGTAAAAGGCTTACATTGGAGACCCAGCTGCACCTGCTACGTAGCGTCCATTGTGTATTTGTTTCATTTTTCAATTGAGGATGGACTGTGATGGCTGACAAAGCCTAATGATCGAAAATTTCAGGTTTCTTTGCACATATGGGATCGAGTTTTCTAGCTCGCTCACATGCGCAGGATGGCCAGGCAACAACCAAGTTCTTCATGGAAGATTGGGGATGCGAGGCCTTTTTCAATTAAGCTATCACAATGGCCTGGAAAAATTAAATCCCATGAGTTCCCTCATAAATACATAGGAAAAGCATGAATTTTCAGTTATATTATAAATACATGACAAAAACAAAAGTGGTATTCCAATACCTGCCATAACCAAATAATTTTGATCGCCAAAAGCTTCCTTCTCACAAGGAAACTATGTTCAAGTAACCAAAAATGATCGTCATGCCATTGGTCATTTCTTACTATCCCAAAAATGGTGACTATTGATTTACAACTAGAGCAGATCCATCTCAACCTTCGGACTGGAACACCAATGGCTCCTGGTTTTCTGTGGGCTACAAAGTCAAAATGAAAGTTAATATATATATATATATATAAGTTAATATATATAGAGAGACCAGCTCAACCTTCGGACTGGAACACCAATGGCTCCTGGTTTTCTGTGGGCTGCAAAGTCAAAATAAAAGTTAATATATATATATATATATATACAAGTTAATAAAGAGAGAGAGAGTACAATTCATTTATTTATAAATGGTGACAATTATCATAGTTGAATGTGTGCATCTTTCTCTTATGGTTTCTTGATCTTCATTTCTGTCTTCCTATTCTGGAGATAGACCACATATTGCAGGTCTGAAATGTCTACATTAATAACCCTAATATTGTGTATCTAGAAATTGATAATAACAATCAAAGCTTAAAATATCAAAATAAATGAAAATCAATATAATACTAGGACAACACTGTAAACATTAATGGTAACCTTCTAAATCTATTGCATGCAGTCATATCTAAGACGACAATGTTCTTTAAATATGCTTTCTAGTTATATCACACAATACAACGAATTTGGAAACAAATGCCAAATTTAATGCTAATTCCAGCTTGGGTTAAACACTCAATTTTTATGCTCTCGATTAGGAGAATAGTCCCTATATAAAGGTTAAATATATTGGTAGTCGCAGGTAGGAAAACAAAACATAATTTCTATCAGGTCAACATTTGCCACCAACTATAGGTTTAGTTCTCAATTTCTTCTTTCCAAGTATGTGTACCATGGTGTGGTAGTGTTTCTCATGTTTTCTTTGTTTTGTTGGGTGCTTTCCTTATAAACACTACATAAGTACTGGATAGACAGGTTTGGAAGTCAAATATGGAGGTAACTATCAAAGTGGATGTTGAACTTGTTCAGTTGTTAGGTAAAAATTTTGCTACACAAGAGAGAAAGGTTGCACATGAATACTTTCTCAGTTCAAAAGCTTGCAATACAATAGTCCCAACTATAATGGAAGGTGTAAGATTGATTGATTATCAGGGGGAGTCTCCTGATGAACAGGCCCTGACATCACCTGTTGATGCTTATGTATATTCTCTTATTGAGCGAACATAAAGACACATTGTGATTGATATATTAGGTGAAAGACAAAGGTATTATTTTCTTATTTCTTCATTGGCTAAGCTCAGTATAACAGCCCAGTAACATATATGGAAGCAACAGAGAACCATATGCATGAGTATGCGTCACAGGGTCTACGAACACTTGTTGTGGGAGCAAAAAACCTTAATGATGAAGAACTTAAACAATGGGAGCATTCATGTGAGGAAGACATTACAGCTCTAATTGATAGGGCAGAATTGCTTTGGGGAGCTGCAAGTCTAATTGAATGCAATCTCAACCTACTAGGAGCCACAAGGATTGAATCCTTTGAACAATTTACTGCATTGTCTATATATAAGGTGCCAGTCCTAGCAAGTGTGTGATATTAAAAACTCCAGTGATTTGTTGTGAAGTGGTTCTGGAACATTTGACAAATAGCCATACATGGTGACACTAAATATGTTGTCCTGGAGTATTTACCATGTCCATTGAATTCTGCTGCTCACAGATGTCTACTATTTAAAATAAAGTTTGTGGAAGAATAGAGATAGATGTTTTCTAACGTTGCACTAGTTATTGTGAATTTTTTTTTTATTATATCCAAATTCTGAATTGGAAACCTTCATCTTTTAAGGTGTTCATGGGTCGTACTTCTAGGAAGAATGCACATGGTATTGACATAATATAATTTAATTGTATTAAAATGTGTAGCATTATATGGATAAAATGAGGAAATTAGCATTGTTGTTAACAAGAAAAATTCTAATATTACATTTACGTGTGTAACCAATTTGTTCTTGTCTAGCCCTTTTTGTATTGCTACTTTTTTTCAGAGATGCTTCTTATAGTATTATGAAAAATATACAATATACAACATTTTACAAAAATCTGGGTGGCAAATCACTGCACTGACAACCATGTTTCAAAAGGGGTTAAAAACTTAAAACAACACCCGAACAAACAAAATCCCCACTATGATTATCTAACTAAAAATCATTAATGCTAATGGTATTCAGTCAAGTGCAAAATAAGAACATATCACATTGAGTTGATAGGTTTGCTACAACAACTACATATCTCCTTTGGTGCATGTGGAAACAACACCTAGATTCGATTCCTCATCGTTTGGCTTGGGCTGGCCATATGTAGGTGGAGGATTTTCCACAGCAAATGGACCCTAATTGTCTCTGTGCTCCTCTCTAACACATGATCCCTTTGAGATGGATAAAGGTACATGGGGCACCTTATCAATGATAGAGGAAAGGGGTAGGGGTGAGATGCTCATCATGCTTACCATGTGACCAATTTTTATGTTGTTCCCTTTTGTCATGGACCTGGTGGCCATCTTGGTGATGAGGTGTGACTTGCCTTGTCGACTGCCTAGAAAGTTGAGTTGGAATGAGTGGTCGGGATCTAGTTTACTTCTGCAGGCCTTGACTAGTAGTGCAACTTGCCCCACCCTATTACTGTAGCACTTGTAGGTGCTCAACATTAAGTAAGCACTTGTCCACTATCAGTTTTCAATGATAGATTTACCATTACAACACCTCTGTATCAATTTTCGATGATAGGTTACCATTACAACACCTATATTTGACCAATTAAAATTTACTGTTGGGTTATTCTTTTTTAAATAAGACCCAATTTCTAGCTTTCTCTAGGTGGAAAAGAATTTTAGTCTAAAACATATGCCTGGTCATCAAAAGCCACCACCTAGCATCATTTGTCCCCCAACAAGGTTACCATTGAAGATAACTACGAATTCGAGAAGTGCGAACAAAGGCTTGCTGAGCCTTTTGATATAACCAAATCCTAGGATTAGTATGACTGTATATAGTACAAATTGGCCTAACAATGTTGAAACATTGAGTCCCTTGTCTCGCTGCAAGTCCACTATGTGTAAATGACCAGGCAAGCATAGCTTTTTTTGGCTTGAAATATGCTTTCTAAATTGACTTGAGCTAATAGAGCATTATGTTTATCTTGGAGTGCATTCTACAAACTTTATTGACCCTAAGGTTAATTGATGAAGCAATGCTTAACCATTTTAAATTCTAACCATTTATGAGATTATATTTGAGGAAGGGCTTCTTGCAAACCTAAGCCCAATTTTTACGCTAATTTGTTGGGGTCTGAAACCCAGTTTAAACTTAACATTGTTAGGAATTAAACTCTAAATTTTGATAATAATAGAGCAAACAATGTTGTGCATCCTAAAAGCAAGCTTGGTGAGCTTGTATTTGAGGAAGGGCTTCTTGCAACCTGAAACCCAATTTTTCCACAAGTTTGTTAGAGGTATGATGCTTAGTTTAAAGAGAACATTGTTAGGAATCAAAATTTGGAACTCTATCAATAATAGACCTATCATTATTGTGCATCTTGAAAGCTAGCTTGATTCGATCCCATCGACTCTTGTCTTTGATATCAGAGGAGAAATATCTTGGAGGGATTGAATGTGTTTATGAAACATTCTATGGGCAGAGCAACAATGGTTCTTGGCCAAATGGAAACAATTGGAGAGGATGGCATGTGAATCAAAATCTTTCCCTTTTGTAGTGAAGAAAAATATTAAAGGCATACTAAAGCTTCAAAATAAATTTCACAACAAAGGAACCCTCTATGTTGACCATGACTGTAGTGAGGAGGATTCATAAGACAAGTGGGATATAAGTTCCTTGTTTATGGATCATATAGTATTAGAGTAGTTGAATCCTGACAGTGACACAGTTTCCAGAGCTTGAAGAAAACATTTCAAACCTGACATGAATAAAAAAAATAGAGGAAGGTTGGAAGACTTGCAGGGTACCAATGCTTATAAGCTTCAAGAAGAGAACACATAGTTGAAAGAGAAGGTTCAAATGTATGACTGAAGGATGATGGAGATGGAAAGGAAACTTGAGACCTCTACTAAACTGTTTCCATTGATAAAGAATAGGTTTGATAAATGTAAAGACTCCCTCATTATTGTCATGGCAGAGTGGGACAAGTATAGAGTTTGGTTCATGAAATTGGGAAAGAAGGTCATCCAAATGATAGATGGTTGGAGGATAGGTTCACTCAGATGGAGACACAACTGAAGAAAGAGTTGGCAGAGAAGGACAAATAAATGACAAAATTACAAGAAATTGTCCAAGGGCACCAAAAAGCAAGGCCACCTCCCATTTCCACCACCAAAGCCAACATCTTGAATGAGATCATTGAGGTAATCTCATCTTCTTTAGACATTCCTGTAAAGCATGTTGGTGAATTTGAAAAGCATACAAGAGGCATTTGTTTGAAACTATTAAGAGAAATGTGCTATGGTGGACAAGGTCTAGGTAAGCCAAGGAAAGACATCCTTAGCCCTATTGTAGCTAAACCAAGGGACAAGCATAAAGGCTTGGGTTTTGATGGAAGAGAGAAGGCCACAATATCTAAGATCACTTTTGTGAAGTCCAAAGATGTCGTAGATTTTGCGTGCTCATTAGAGGGAAGAGTAGTAGTGATTGAATATTGTGGAATACTACCGTATCCTTCTTGCGGTGGATTGTAGAAGGGAAACAAAGAGAAGTGTTTAAAGACTCAGTATACATCAACACTTGTAAGAATTGGTAAGCATCCAGGGCAAGAAGAAGAAGAATAAGATCATTTTTTGTCACTGTTACAAGAGGAAATGCCATAGCACAACCAACTGTTGGTACTCAAAGGCTTGTTCATTTTGTGGAAGGAAAGGCCATTGTGTGACTTCTTGTTAGGAGAAGCAAGCAATGTGCGTCAAGTCATATTGCTTTTAGATGGAGGATGAAAAGAGGGCTTCTCCAAACCATCAACAATCTCAAAGGAAAATGGATGAGGAAAACAAAACAAGCAACAAAACCAAGTTTAAGAACAGTTGCCATCATTGCATGTCGAGTGGACAATGGGAAGTGAAGTATTGGAGACTTCATTCATAGCTTCACCCCAGCCATCGTGCAACCAAGAGAAAAGCATGGAGAGTGAAAATGAAAAATGATGAAGAGCTGTCTACATCAACTTACTCATAATATGCAGCAGATTATCATCAATGGCACCTCCAAAGAAGTTTGTGAGAACCTTTTGTCAGAGGCAAAGGCTTCTTATGGAATAAGTCGAATAGAGAGAAGAAAAAGCTTTTCAAAAAAGCAGAAAAGTGTTGATATTGCTCAGGCTGAGGGTATAGAGGAAACTGAGGGTATACAAGCTTTTTCCGAGTCCGGGTCACATGCTATCAGATAGATTTCAGATATCAATGGCATCTCTAATGGACATGGTATGAAAGGTGTAGAAGAGAGGCATCCACCTTTGGCACTTGTAATTGATGGCACTAGCCTTGTCTACATATTGGAAAGTGCCTTCTAAAACCTATCAAGTTTGTTTTCATTATCTTTATATTTCATTATCTTGATAGCATAGAAGTTAATATTGTGCCTATACAAGGAGATGATATATACAAAAAATAACATGAACCGAAAACATAGAAAATTCAGATCTATGAACACATATTTCTCCACTCTCACAAATAAAAGTGAATATTGCTACGATCTAAACCTTATATAACATAGAATATAAATTGAGTATTCTGTATATAACACAGAATATAAATTGAGTATTCTGTATATAACACAGAATATAAATTGAGTATTCTGTATATAACACAGAATACCCATAAAACCAGGAGCTAAACCTTTTAAGCAAAAGCTAAGACCCATGATTAGAAGACATGATACAGGAATATCCATACTTGCATCCCCTATGGAAATTGTGAAACTATAATTTCCTTAACATGCGTATTCGTTCCACTAGCCTCTGTTTCTTCCTGGGCAAGAAAATCAGTATCATCAAAGTCATCTTCATTCATGAATCTGGTATACTGCATAAATTTCATATAATTTATAGACATTAGATTTGGAGAATAAAAAAATTAGATTTCATATAATAAATTTCATATAGTATAGCATACTTATGTACCGTGCCTCTATTTTGATTTTGTCCAGCGATGACTCGCTTATAGTTGTCTCTACAGTACATTGCATACTGCTCAATCTCTAATCAAGTCATACTTTTCAAGCGATCATCAGAATAATCATCAAATGGGCCTTCATCCATACTGGTTGAAAATGACATATTATTATGCTGATTTCCACCCCTGCCAATGTAGCCCCAACATGCTCTTTTATCTCTTCCCTCACCCCTCTTGCTGCTTGGGATGTCATTTCCAACTCCTCTGGAAAAGCAACGACTCTAGGATGTGGTTGTACTAATCGAGGCATCGGACGCCTATACTGAACATCTCGTCGTGCATCAGGTCGTTCATATGTACGACATTTTCCAGCACCATAGAAACTGGATTCCGTATCTGTATAGTTGGGGTCCATGTGAAACCGGAACTCTGTAATCAACATCTTAACAAAATACTGAGGAACCTCGTCATTATTTGGGAACTTCCCATATGCACACAGGAACCTAGAATAAATATGGGGTGAAATCAATGGATCATTGAATCTTTCAATCTTTAGATGTTTTTTGTCTTCAGGCCGCAAGTCAAAACATGAAAAGACCATTTATTTTGTGACGAATTTTTTTATTTCTTCCAACTTGTGGCGACCCATCACTGACAATCGCCTCCTACACATCATGTCATGAAAAATATGGGTTGATGGTCCAACCCCAAGATATGTCTCGATCAAACTATTCAGATTGTGCGAAACAATCTGGAGACGCTGTTGAGTACCAAAAGAGAGATTTGAAGTGTCAAGCTCTGCCTGCAATCTCGAGGAATGCTCCTTCATCTCTTCCATAGTCAACATAGCGATGTTGTATTCCCAAGGAGTCTCCTCAGGAATATCTCTAGGATGAATGTAAAGAGGATCATATCTTTCATTGCGAGCATACTAATGCACCAAATGACCTCTCCTTGTCTAGGAAGGTGGATTAGGATCAAGAGCAGCAAACCTTGTAAGAAGTAAAATGCACGTGCAAATATTAAAATCTATATATATAATTTGTCAATCAAATTATACACATTTAAATAAAATGTGTTCATTATAAATACCTGATGGAACCTCTGCATTAGCATGAACATGGTGCGAAATAGAAATAAAGTCTTCTGACCCATCATTATTGTTAGAATGTCTAGAAGCCCCTGTAGGAAACCAAAAATTCGCAATCACATGTAAGTTTACATGAACAATCATGTAATTTTTCACAAATAAAACAGTCATGTCAAACAAAAATTCTAGTTAGAATGTATGTAAACAATCTCTACCTGGCGATGGCGTATCTGAAGAATAAGACACTAAGGGTTTCATTTGTAGTTTTCCAACGGCCCCTGTAGACCCCCCCTCAGACAAACATCTGTCATTGTGAGAGCCACCACCTGTGCACAACAAGACCTCAGGGATTTTTGCTGCATACTAGCCAAGATTGCTTCACCTTGAAGCTGTGAAGTTGTGCTTGATAAGAATTTTCAACATATTAAAAATCATGTCTAACAAGAATTCTTGTCAGAATGTATGTAAACAATCTCTACCTAGCGATGGCATATTTGAAGAATAAGACAGTAAGCGTGTCCTCTGAGTTTGTCCACCGATACCCGTAGACCCCTCAGACAAACGTTTGTCATTGTGAGAGACACCACCTGTGCACAACAAGATCTTATAAAGATGTGTAAAAGAACATGTATGTTTATATAGACTTGAGCATGAATTGAATAACAATTGAATTTACCTAACGATGACCTCATGGAGTATCGTTGCATAGAAGCCATGTTTCCTTCACCCTAAAGCTGTGAAGCTGTGCATGATAAGAATTTTCCACATATTAATAAACATGTCAAATTTAAATTTACCAAATTTAACATTGTGCACCTGTGCATGATGAGAAATTCTCACATTAAAATCATGTCAAAACATGTCAAACAAGATAAATATATTTTAGATTAAAAATCGGATATACTTGACTACATCACATGTCTTCGTCTAGAACTGATGGTAAATGTCTCTAGACGATCCGTGCATCCTTTTTTAAGACAAAATGATAAATCAAACATTTTATAAATATCTCCAGGAATTAGAAAATGGAACAAAATAAACTACAATGTAGTTTCTCTATTGTTTGCAACAAATCTATCACATTCAAGAGACAATAACAACCACGGCTCAGAAGTAAAGGGCATTTAATACTATTTGCAATGAGAGCAGGAACAGGTGGTGCTGATCTACTACAATTACTATGAGACATGGAACAACACTTGCGTACAGGGGGTGATTTCATAGCATATTTACAATCCAATAATATAATTAGTAAGCCATCATGACTCTGCTTTGAAACTAGAATGGACACAATAATAGCTACCAGCAATAGATCTTGAAATTGTTTTTTTAAACCCTGTTTCAAAGGAGGTTCCCGTCTTATGCTTGCAAAGGATCTCAAGCATCATCAATGCAACAAGAGCCACTATATTCTATGAGACATAAAAAAAAGTAGAGAAAACATCTGCTCAACTTCACAAATGAGCAAACAGAGAATGCATCAACCAGTAAAGGAATTTTGATGAATTAAATTTAAAAGCAAAACTAGTTCAATAAAGAGCATTGCAAACAATTCTGAGAGTTTGATCAGTTAGATTTTAGCAACATTATAGAGTGAAAGTAGATAACTACCAGTAGTGAAAACATTGTTGATCTAAACCAATAATCCATTGTTACAAACTCTGGCAGGCAAACACATTCAAATGAGACTAGCATGCCAAATTAGACCACATGAGCATATCTTCCTATCCTAGTTGAAGCACACACATTGCTACCACTATTAGCATATACAAACAAAGACTCACCACTATTAGCCAAATATCAAATCTAATGTATGTGTTTAAAAGTCACAACAATTTTTCATATGCAACATGTAATAATCAAAGAATTTTAAAATTCAGCTTAACAAAAATAAACAATTCCACCATTCCATTGTCCTTCAAAGAAGGAAGATTCTAGATTCAATTGCAATTGAAGGAAGATAAAAACATCTACTCTGAATTAGTAAAAAATTAAAAAAAAACAACTAATTATCCAATATCATTTAATAAAATGAAGAATACTAGAAAGAATTATAGCATTTTTTTTATATGGAACGATTTTGTGAAGAACCTACAATAATTAATTAATGAAACACACGAGATAGCAGAAATAACAGAACTCATAATCACTTTTATATTGATCGCAGGCCACTTCGAGGGGGCAACCTCCTTTGAGAAAGCTCAATACAAATAACTTCATGGTCCCTTCATAGGCCTCAACACACACTTATATACTAAGTCTAGGTGCCAATACCATGGATCAATACCATGTGTCAATACAAACCATGGGCCAATACAAAATATGGATCAACAATTACTATGGGGTGACTTACAAAGCATATGCGTCCAACAACAATAACACAAACTATGGATCAAAAAATACTATGGGACGAATTACAAAACATATGCATCCAACAACAATATACTAACAAAGTAAATATAAGGGTTGACATGGGTTCTTAACAGATTTCAATATTAGTATTCAACTAAAACAAAGCAAAAAACGGATCTGTAAGCAACAAGAACATTATGAATATAGACTAAGCATAATACCAATGGAGTGACAAGCCATTTTACCTGTAGCACATTCACCACAGGCACAACTAGGCAAAGGCAGACTTTATAGCAATGTTACATGCAACATATAGCATGTGTTAAATTATTCATATAACACTTGTCATAACGCCTTTTCAAAACATATATGCCTCAAATGGCTACCAGAGATTTACGTTGAAACTCATGAGAACTCAACAATACTTTGAAACTAAGGTGAACACAATAATAGCTACCAACAATAGACATTGGAACAAAGATCAACAAAAAAACATAATGGAAGAAAGATATCGTAGCCAACACTAAAAGCATAGCAGGTCAACAACAAGGAAAATTGCCATTGCTACTAGCATTAGCCAAATTCAAGCCTTATCCTATCCAAGAATTGTAATGCTAACATGAACTTTATGACCATAGTCAAAGTATCATGTATTCAAAACATGCTATATTTGTTTACTCCGTAAACATGACACTTGGCTAAATAGTTGAATGGGAGCCAAAAACGTATAGACAACCTCATTACTTGACCTAGACAAATATACCAGGTTCTCATAGAAATCAATAGGTGTTCTAGCGATGGATCTATTCAATATATCCATTCACCCATCCATTGAGCACAATGGAAAAATTCAAACTTGTTTGAAGGTAGCAGCAAGATAGTATCACTTCCACACACACACAAAAAGAGAAAAAATAAGACAAGGCACTCATTAGCTACCGGGTGTAGTAAATACCTATAGAATATATGCTCCATAAGGATTTGAAGCATCACCCATGCATATTTACTATCGAGAAGAAGATCTCATATGCATACCATATCAAAAGAATTCCAATCTTATCTATCGTACACAACAAATAGAACATAATGCTTATTTGCAATCGTGCTCAATTGATTCCTTTTTTCCACCACACTTAGCAACAAGAGGCACTATTGCCTATGGAAGACAATGACACACACATCAGACATTTGCACAACTTCGCAATTGAGCAAATTGAAAATGCACTAAGCAGCACAGGGATCTAAAATAGATGCATAATTCTAGATGCAAGAGGCACAAGAAGTAGATCTCGAAACTGAGATTGCCAGAATAATAAAAAATGGCACTAGGAAATCGTAGTTAGCACTAAAAGCACAGGAGCAAAAGCCTCTTGTCACTTATGGAAGACCATGACACACACAGTAAACATTTGCAGAACCACACAATTGAGCAAAAAACAAAATGCACTAACTAGCAAAAGGAGACAAAATAGACACACAATTGTACATCCAGTAGGTACAAAAACAACATTAAAAATCCTATATCTAGTAGCTATTTAACATTAAAAAAAGTATTAAAATGCAACATAATATCACAACTATCAGTTAGATGCAAGTAACAACAACACCATGAATATAGACCAAGCAGAAAACCAGTGGAGTGACATGCCATTTTACCTCAATAACATACAGCATATGCATAATCACCTAACCACAGACTTTGTAACAATACTACATGCAAATTGCAACATGTGTTACATGATTCATATAACATGGCTCACCAAGATTTACTGTGCATGCAAGATCACAAAACACACAAGAAACTTTTGCACAACATCACAATTGAGCAAAAATGAAAATGCACTAACTAGGAAAGGGAGCCAAAATAGACACACAATTCTACACCCAGTAGGTACAGAATGAACATTAGAACTCCTAAATCTAATAGCATTTCATCCTGGACAAAATAGTCAATTGCAAGATTATCAAAACTATCAGCTAAATGGAATCAACAACAACACCATGAACATAGACCAAGAAGAACACCATTGAAGTGACAAGCCATTCTAAATGGAGTACATGCTGCATAGGCACAAAGAGCTAAGCACAATTTGCATAACAACACTACAAAAAACAAGTGTTACACGATCCATATAGCATCCTTCACAAGGACTTTTCATAGCATATATGTCTCAATATGCTACCAGGACTCTGCTTTGAAACTAGAATGGACACAATAATAGCTACCAACAATAGATCTTGAAATTGCACCAGGATGAAATTGAGTAACCATTGAACAATTAGAAAAGAGGATTGGATGCAAGCTGTCAATTACAGAAGCTGTTAGGATATTCCTATACTCCATCCTAGTCCCACCAGTATTTTGATCATTTACATTTTTCAGTCATGCATGCACTTTTAGGGTTTGCATGCATTCTAGTGTTTGCATGCATCCCAGTCATTAATCCAGCACCTAGCCCTCAGTTAGCCAGCCCCCGAGAGCTTCTCACTTATCATTTTTAGCCCTCCAGTTGCTTAATGCGCCCTTCTTCCTTGATTTTAGGAATCAACTCGCCCTTCTTCACCTACCAGTCCAATTGTCTTCAGTTTATACTCAGTTACATTCAGTTACACTTAGTTACACTCAGTTACACCTACCAAACTCCGTTTGACTGATGGTTGATAGTTACTTGAGCATTGATGACTCCACTGATGATGATGAAGACTTCCAGTTGTGCTCCAATGATACTAGTTGTGCTCTGATGACACTCCAGTGATCCTTTGATCACTCCATGAAGGCTAATTCGAATTGCCACCTTAAGCATTCAAATTCCTCATGCATTGTACTATTTATTTGTCCATATTGTGATTAATTAACTAGCATGTGTGAAGTATTATTGCTTCTATCCGAGTTCTACTGAACCATATTATTTTGTTGCTCATTATACTGTATTGACCACTCTTCTTCTATTTTCCTGCTTAATCATAATTACTCTTGTGAGGTTTACATCATCTCTTAGATCTGCTGTGAGGATTTTCACATGGTATTAGAGCATGTTGAGAGTATTGTTTATCTCCATTCTTGAGAGTTTTTTGCAGGTTATTATCCAGATTTCGAGTGCAGCAGTTGCAGCAGTTTTTGCATTTTTGCAACAGTAACAGTTGTAGATATTCTCTATTGTTTTTGCAGGTCTTCTACAACTTCAATGAATTCAGAAGAAATCCATCCTCTTTCTCCACTCAACTATGATGAATGGAAACCGAAAATGATAGCATACTTGAAGAGCCATGATCTCTTTGACTGTTGTTTTGAAAGAGAGTTCAAATCTTCTGAAGAGAATATTGATTGGTTAAATAAAGGTGATAGAGCCTTTGGATCAATGATTGATGCTATGCATGAATGTATGTTATATAACCTCCCTAATTTTTCATCACCAAAAGAGTTATGGGCTCACCTGGATGTAATATTTTGCAGACATAATGAAGGGATTGGTCCAAACCCATTCGAAAGCAAGCAAAGTGATGCATTCGCTCCCCTTGATGATCTTTCAGATCATGAACCAGTATCATCTCATATTGAAGTTGTTGACAAAGAACTTGCAGATTCTCCACTCATGCTCCAAATTTCTTCTCTTTCTGTGCCAGCTCACACTCTAGATATTGTAGAAGGTCCTAAATCCTCTCTTGCACCAGAGTCTGTTGGTTTGCATCATGATCACATGATTATTTCGGAGGTAAAATCAGCTAATTGAGGTAATGCATTCGCTCCTCTCAAGCAATCATCTCTTATTTACTATTATATGATCATTAGCACATGGTTTCAGAAGGTTATTGAAGAATATGGCCATTGCCACCCGCTTGAGATAATTTCTCATGCATCTATTGGTTTTGATCTCACCTCTTATAGTTCAAAGGAGATCTCAAGAAACCATTGCCATTCGCTTGGGATAATTTCTCATGCATATGATAGTTTTGATCTCACCCCTGCTGGTTCAAAGGAGATCCCAAGAAACTATTCTTCAAGTCTTAAATCTGATTTGGATTTCAAGCAATTATTATTTGATGGTTCTTTTTGGCATAATCTCACCCATGATGGTTCGAAGGAGAAGAGAAAAGATTATCTGCATATTCATGATTTTGATCCTACCTCAGCTGATTCGAATCACAGGTTCAAGGATCATCCTCATACTTTGGATTTGTTCTCATCACATTCGATCTGAAAAGAAAGTACAAGAACATGTTTTTTGAGCATGATCCACTTCTTCCCAAGAAGAATATACCTCCAGACATATGACCAAGCATCACACCTGCTTGAGTTTGGAGCATTTATTTTTTGTGTGTGCCTTACAGTCTGTTTTTTAGGAGGGGGTATGTTTCCCATGAAATTTTCTCACTTCCTTGGTTTATTTACTGTTATTATTCATTGTATTGGGTGACCTTTGGTATTAGTTACCAGGGCCCAGGATGGATTAAGGGGGGGTGTTAGGATATTCCTATACTCCATCCTAGTCCCACCAGTATTTTGATCATTTACATTTTCAGTCATGCATGCAATTTTAGGGTTTGCATGCATTCTAGGGTTTGCATGCATCCCAGTCATTAGTCCAGCACCTAGCCCTCAATTATCCAGCCCCCGAGAGCTTCTCACTTATTAGTTTTATCCCTCCAGTTGCTTAATGCGCCCTTATTCCTTGATTTTAGGAAGCAACTCACCCTTCTTCACCTACCAGACCAGTTGTCTTCAGTTTATACTCAGTTACACTTAGTTACACTTAGTTACACTCAGTTACACTTAGTTACACTCAGTTACACCTACCAAACTCAGTTTGACTGATGGTTGATAGTTACTTGAGCATTGATGACTCCATTGATGATGATGAAGACTTCCAGTTGTGCTCCGATGATACTAGTTGTGCTCGGATGACACTCCACTAGGATGATTTTACACCGTTTCCAGTGTCCATGTCTTCCATGGTAATAAAATATATTTCTTACTTTTTTATCCATCAATGTTTCCTATATTTTTTATCTAGCATGCAAGATTGCAAAATTATTTGATACCTAGATTATGTGCATGTTTCATAATACGAAAACTATGTAATATTCAATTATTTGTCTAGTTGCAAGCACAAATTTTCTAACCATTACCTTCAACATACACAAAACATGCCACTTTTGGCTACTATTAATATCATATCATCATCACATATCTAAATTTTTCTTCATTTTGTATCAGTCAGAAGTGGGACCATACGTTTGAGATTTAGATATAGTTCTACCTACTAACACTATAATAGAGTGGATTGACTGCATAACCTCCTAAGTGCATATAATCTATAAGCAAGAGAGATTGATAAATCCTAGATTATTTTTTGACATCTCTCTACCAAATAAGGGATGGCCTAGTTATTAATATTCCACATTGAAGGTCTACCAAGATCTAAAAGCTAAACCTATTTAAATGTTAAGGTAACCCAACTTAAACCCATATCCATAGAATGTAAGACCAATAATAAAAACCATTAGAAGAGAATGTATAATAATTCATAGAACATGTGACATGGATGAGTAGGAATGTTAGTTTCTTGTGAACTATAAAACAAAGACTGGTTATGAATTGACATGGATGAGGAGGAATGTACATGAACTATAAAGCATACTGTTTATTAATTGGACAAACGGTATATTTTAGGCATTGAGAGTATCACAACCAATTTTTGAAATAAAAAGATCATTATGAATTGATTGACCAAAGATCGACCTACCATTTAATCTACTTGTCATATCAGCAGAACATGCATTTTGTTACTCCATTGTCTTTCCCTAAGTTTACATCCAAAATCAACTATTCTATAAATATTCAAAATTGCACAACATAATAGAATTAAGTCACCTACCTACACAACAGTTTGCAACAACTATGCCATTAAAATATTCTAGAGGCTTGGTTATTTTCACAATAATCCATCCAAGGATAGCTCCAAAGAAAAATGTAAGAAAACATTAAATGGAATGGACCACCAGAAAAAGAAAAACACAAATAACTAATGTTAGTTACTCCTGAAGAGGAAAACTCTTCTTTTTCAGAAATAAAGGATAGCAAAAACCATTATCTAGTGGGATTTATAAGCTTTGTAGGTTTACATGGTTTAAGAAGTTTGGCCATAGGAATACTAATAAATATGCCTCCTTAGTATAATATCGAAGGAAAAATAGAAAAACAACATTTAATTGTTAGGATATTCCTATACTCCATCCTAGTCCTACTAGCTTTCCAGTCATTTTCATTTTCAGTCATGCATGCAAAATTAAGGTTTGCATGCATTTTGCATACATTCTAGGTCATCAGTCCCAGCACCTAGTCCTCAGCAAACTAGCCCCCAGAGCTTCTTTGAGATCATTTCTAGGCCTCCCAGTGACTAATGTGCCCTCCTTTGCTTCACTGCATGACAAGGGCGCCTTCTTCACCTACCGGTCCAGTTATATTCAGTTATATTGAGTTATCTTCAGTTATTCCCTTGATTTAAGGCTTAACTGACTCTTTACCGAGTTTATCACTCTGTTGGACCTCCAGTGAGACTAGATTGACCATTTTGACTCCAGTTAACTCCTATGGCGCCCTCCACTGAGCCTCCTTCAATATATTAGTGCTTCCATGTGCCAGTTACACCAACCACATTCAGTTAGACTCAGTTTGACTCCCGGCTGATCATTACTTGTGCATTGATGACTTCACTGATGAGAAGGTGGACTCCTAGTTAGGCATTGATGACTCTCCATTGATTATCAATCTGTGCATGAAGGCCAATTCGAATTCCTCCTAGTGAATTCGAATCCTCATACTCATCATTGTATATTTACCAGTTCATTATTTTGTTAATAGTAACATGTGTAATTATTCTCCCTCAATCAGAGTTTCTTTGGATCTAAGTTCTATTGATTGTCTCTTCTTCTATTATTCCTAAATTCTTTCATTGTGAGGTTTACATCATCTCTTTGGATCTTATGTGGGAAATTTCACATGGTATCAAAGCCTTAAGAGTATATTCTACCTCCATTCTTGAGAGTTTTTTGTAGGTATTTTGAAGTTCTAGTAGTTGCAGCAGTAGATTCAGTAGACTTCTATTTGCACTTGTTCAAACAATCAAGATGAGAAATTCGAATGCTCCTTCTTCTATACTTCTCACTCCTTTTAATTATTTCGAATGGAAGAGGAAGATGATAATACTCTTGCAATCAAGAGGTTTTACTAGAATAGTTGAGGAAAAAGATGCCATACCACATCAAGCTGAAAAGAGAATCAAGCACCTAAACAAAATGGATGAAGCCTTTGGATTCATATGCCTTCATATATCTGATGATCTATTGTTTCATGCTGATGGATTGAAGTCTCCATATGATTTATGGATAAAATTCAGGAGTCTTTTTGGCAAACAAGATGAACTGAGAGGCTACATTCTTGAGAATGAATTGGTTTCCCTTCAACCTAGCAATTTCGAGAGCATCCAAGATTTCTTCTCCAAATTTCAGAATTTGTTTTTGCATTGCAAGCAATGTGGCATCACTAAAAGTGATGAGCAATTGATACTCTCTATATTGAGCAAACTTGGATCTCAATTTTTGTCTTTGTATCTACCTTTCATTCTGTTCGAATGTCCATCCCTGGATGGAATTTTCCCACCTTAAGTGACTTCATTGAAGCTCTCACTCAAGAAGAGAACAAATTGTTTCAAATGGGTGCCATCAAAACCTCTAGAGATCTAGCTCTTTTAGCTGGTGAATCAAGTGGAGCGAATGCAAAAGGGGGCAAAAAGGAAAAGGCAAGAAACCTTCAAGATCCAAGAATGACAAACAAAAGAGACCAAATTGTACCTACTGCAAGAGAGGAAACCATCCTGAGCATGCCTGCATGCTTAAGAAGATTGACTTTCTAACCAAGCTTCTTGAACAAAACCAAATTGTTGTTCCAAAAGAAGCAAAGATGTCTGATTCTGGAAGTGGATCTGATGACTGTCATGCATTGATGGCTGGTTTTTCAAAGACAAAAGCTCTCCTCATAGATTCTGGAGCTTCCAACCACATGATGGCACAAGAAGAATCCTTCTCCTCTTTGGATCTCCAAGATGGGCCTACCATTCACATGGGACACAACTCTCAGATTTATGCCAAAGGTTTGGGTACAGTTCATATGGAGCATGGTAAGTTCAAAAATGTCTTATTTGTTCCTTCTCTTACAGCTAATTTGTTGTCAGTATATCAAATGACTCATATAGGATCTCCAAAACAAGTAATTTTTGGTCCAGACATAGTAGAGATTACAGAAATCTCCACTGGAAAGGTTATAGTGAATGGGATTGCTAATCATGCCTCAAAGGCATATGAGTTCTCACACTTCATGCCCTTCTCTCCAACTATTCCTTCAGATTCTGATGAAGATCACAGTGACTTCTCTTCCAGTGACTCCTATTCTAGTGAAGAAGAAGATCAATATTTTGATGTTGAGATCATGGTTCAAGAAGATTCAGAACGAACACCTATTCTTAGTCTAGATTCAAGAGAAATATGTTCTCACACAGTCCTTGCTACTACTGAGAACACAGTTGATGATTTATTTGCTTACACAACTACTAGACTTCAGCAGCATGCTAACCTTGCATTATGCCATCCATCTCTCCATAAGAGATGCAGCATGATGATGGGATTCTCTCTTCCATCTTTTGGGAAGACTACTCATGTTCCATTTGCTCCAGATACAGAAA
The DNA here is from genome assembly GCA_027924585.1 of Larix kaempferi. Taxonomy (NCBI): domain Eukaryota; kingdom Viridiplantae; phylum Streptophyta; class Pinopsida; order Pinales; family Pinaceae; genus Larix; species Larix kaempferi. The sequence goes on from BSBM01000910.1 coordinate 27,013,651, forward strand.
AAGTTCCTGAAAGACTTGCTTCATCCTCCACACAGTGGGAGACCTTCCTACATGGGATCAACTTGCCAAGTCTTTTGCAAAAGTTTTCACTGATGAAAGCTTCTTTCTTTTCTTCATGATGGTTCTTTGAGTTATTTACTGTTCTTTTTGAGGGGGGGTATTTTTCCCATGAGGTTTTTCCCCATTTCCTTAGTTTATGGATAGTTATGTATTTTATTATCATTTCATTTATTGTATGGGTGACCTTTGGTCCTAGTTACCAGGGCCCAGGATGGATTGAGGGGGGGTGTTAGGATATTCCTATACTCCATCCTAGTCCTACTAGCTTTCCAGTCATTTTCATTTTCAGTCATGCATGCAAAATTAGGGTTTGCATGCATTTTGCATACATTCTAGGTCATTAGTCCCAGCACCTAGTCCTCAGCAAACTAGTCCCCGGAGCTTCTTTCAAATAATTTCTAGGCCTCCCAGTGACTAATGTGCCCTCCTTTGCTTCACTGCATGAAAAGGGTGCCTTCTTCACCTACCAGTCCATTTATATTCAATTATATTGAGTTATCTTCAGTTATTCCCTTGATTTAAGGCTTAACTGACTCTTTACTGAGTTTATCACTCTGTTGGACCTCCAGTGAGACTAGATTGACCATTGTGACTCTAGTTAACTCCTCTGGCACCCTCCACTAAACCTCCTTCACTATATTAGTGCTTCCATGTGCCAGTTACACCAACCACATTCAGTTAGACTTGGTTTGACTCCCGGTTGATCATTACTTGTGCATTGATGACTTCACTGATGAGAAGGTGGACTCCTAGTTAGGCATTGATGACTCTCCACTGATTATGGATCTATGCATGAAGGCCAATTCGAATTCCTCCTGGTGAATTCGAATCCTCATACTCAGCATTGTATATTTACCAGTTCATTATTCTGTTAATAGTAACATGTGTAATTATTCTGCCTCAATCAAAGTTTCTTTGGATCTAAGTTCTATTGATTGTCTCTTCTTCTATTATTCCTAAATTATTTCATTGTGAGGTTTACATCATCTCTTTGGATCTTATGTGGGCAATTTCACATTAATTAACAAGAAAATGCCCAAATTTCTAGGTTTGGCTTTAGAAATAACAATTTTTGCAAGAATTCGATTCAAATTCACCAATACTTATCCAACTAAAAATAGTAAATGAATAACTCGGTAATCTAATCCAGACCCACATATATTGGACATTATATATATGTTAATGACCCACATTATATATTATGTGCGTCATTATACACAATGGATTCTTTCTAAAAGCCCTAAAAGAATTGGCAAAGGCACAAAAGCCTCCCGCCAAAGACAAGCAAGAAACCGAAGCAAAATTAGAAAAACATCAATACAGGGTTCGCTTATTACAATTAAAGGAAATGGGCATCGCAGGGGTACCTTTTGTCTCATTCATTGCTTTTATTGGATAGTGTAATTTTACAGTAAAATTCCGAAATTACCATGATATAATTGTGCAAAGAAACGGTTTGGAAATTAACTGTGCAAAGAAAGGGTTCACTTCGTCTTTGCATGTGCCAAGCCATTCCTCCGACTTCATTTCATTGTTGTGGCAGTTCCCCTAAGTTGACGTGGTCGTTTCCCTCTGCGTTTGAACAACGGACAGCTCTGCGTTTGAACGACGGTTTCCGAAAATTGTTGAACAGTTACACAAAGCGATTGGCGGGGGAAGGGTTTGTTTGAGTTTATATAGTTAAACATTTCTCGGCCGAGATTTTAAAAGGAATCTAAACTCTCGGCCGGGAAACTTGTCCAAGAGTTTAATATCAAAAAATGGTTATACTCTCGGACGAGCAAATTAAATATTCTAGGGCGAAAAAATATCTAACCATGGAAGAACTCTCGGGCGAGAGATGTTTAACCGTGGTTAATTTATCGCCCGAGAAATATAAAAACTCTCACCCGAGAAAATATGTTGATTTTTGTCTTGGGCGAGAAACTGGAAATTAGAACAAAAAAAAAGTAAATTATCACAGAATTGTTTCCGAGCTTCGTGTTTTCACTCATGATGAAACTAAATATGATAAATTACAACTATATGTGATTGGATTTCATCAAAGATGGGAATTAGAAGAAATTTTTTAAATATCATATCCCTTTCATCCAATTAATACGCACTTAAGAATCAATAAATATTTGAATCTTTGAAACACCATTTTTTGCAGCTAAAACCAAGATCAATTTCAAAGCAGAGTATTGTATAGTTATTTTAGCAATAGTGTAAAACTGCTTTAAATTTTAGCACATGACAGTCCCTTGTATATCATATTCAACTGATTCCATTCACTTGAGGACCACCTTTATGAACTCCATCAAAATAATTCTAGCTTTAGTTTTGTTGATTCCTCTCTACAATAATTCTCGGTTGCTTTGAATTTTTTATTAGGTTGAAACAATTGAGAATATTGAGGCCTTGAGAAACAACTTGAATGGTTGGAATGACTACAGGAATTTTGAAGTAAAAAATGGTCCTAAAAAAAAATATGTACTATTTAAATCAACTTTATAAGAACCAATATAATTCAAGATGCTAATGTTAACCGTAAAGGTAAATAATTTTGGAGGGAAAGGGAAAAACTACCTTCTTCTATCATATTTTCAACTTATATACTTGCGGGTTAAATAAAATTTCAAGTGTGAAAAATTGTTGAATACATAATCGAGTTCCACATCAAATGAGTACCCACTTAGCATATTTTTTATAGACCCCTTGTAGAAAAAAATATCTAAATAGGTATAAATAAAAGTATTTCCTTCAATGAGATACATTTTTTTTTATGTATTTCAACTTTTTTCCTATTAGGTGTTTGTTAAAATTATGTTGAGTGGGTACTTGTTGGATGAGGAATTCAATTATGCATCCAATGAGTGCTCACACTCAAAATTTGAGTAAACCTACAAGGGGTTAAGTTGAAAATATAAGAGAGAAAAATAGTTTTGTTCATTTCCTTAAAAGAATCATAGCTCTTATTTTATTATTTTAACTATTATTTTAGTATTTTCCCTCAAAGGTCAATTTTTAGAAGTCAAAATTTCTCTAATGATGCTTGTTTTCAAACAAGGTATGATTCTAGCTAGTGGAATACCCTAGGAACTAATGAGAGACACAAATTTGAAAATTTTCACATGGTGATTCTCACTACAAACCTTTATATGTTCCTCCATTGGATAAAACCACCAAACATCCTTTAGAGCAGTAATAGAATCCAACTCCTGTTAAACACACATATTATAGGGAGAAAATAGCAATAAATGTTTTATATCCTTGTCACTAGTGTTACAAATAGAACACCTACTAGGAAATTACCAACATTTGTTTTGCAAATCATCCCATGTGAAGATTGTGTTCCAAAGAGATGATGACATAAATATCCTATCTTGGAGTGGAGATGCCCTTGATTTCTAAAAAAGTTAAATTTTGAGTTTCTATTATATTAATGGTATAAATCCATGGGGATGATACTCAAAACAACCTTCTAATGAGCAGTGCCTTCAATAGTTATATGTCCTTGATCTAGGGCTAAGATTCCCTTAACAACTATTTTGGATTAATTTGTAAGAGAATAAAGCTAGTGTTTCTACTACATATTTTTTAGTTTGATTTTGAGCTAGCTTATTAACTGTATTATTATTAGGAAACAACCATTTTTTCACCGTTGCTTGAATAACAGGGCACTTAGGAATTTTATTATTAGGGTTCATCTACCTATTATTTTTCTCATAGTGGTTCCAATTACCTAGGACACTCTAAATAACATCCTCCAATAAGGGGAACTGGGATTAGTTTATCTATGCATGTCCTAAGGAGAGTTCAATCCCTACCCATGTTGTGTATTAGCGAGGTGATTTGTGTAGAATTTTGGATTTCTAGAAAGATCAAGTGTGTTGTCTATTAGGACCTTAATTATGTTTGAACTTCATTAAGAGTGACAAATATGTTCCCAAAACTAAATTTCTTTTAAGCATAACTGTAAGCACAATTACCATACTTTTTGAATAAAAAAGGACTTGGTATTTTGTTTCACTAATATGAGAGATAATACAAATTTCAAATTGTATCTTGTTCCAAATTACATATGTCTTACTACTTAGTACAAAACCCCATAGGTTCTAGAAACTCAATAGGTGTATTCGTTGTTTGTTGTGAACTTCTACAAAAACTAAGCAAAATGATTTTTTTCTTTCCTAGGGATTCTGGACACATATGATCAAGTGTGACTTGCGAGATGTGAAAGTCCAACTTATTGAGTCAATCTGAATTGTATTTTATTTTTGAATATGAGTCAAATTCAAATAGTTGACTCGGCTTGGTTTTTTCGAAGACTAGCATTGACTCACACTTGGAAGAGTTTGGTATCATTGAGAGTAGGGTGTCTTCATAGAGTTGAAATTCCAAGATTGCTTGTTCAACATGTGACCATTTTCAGTAGAATGGATTTGGGATGTCTCTAAACCAGTTGCTTCTGGATTCTGTGAAGTGTTTCAATCTATTTTCTAGCAGGTATCTATATATGTTAGTAATATTGTTGTGATATCTCTAGTGTATTCCTAATCCTAGTATTGCAATTTGTAAGTTTTTAGTAGCAAGGTTGGGTCACAAGGCCCTAGAAATAGAACTATTAGTGGAAGAAATGCGAGAATTAGACCTTAGGGCCTTAGATCAACATCCTAGGTTCTAAAAGATGCTTTATTGGGTCATGAAACATGCGCGTGGTCTAGAACCACCATAGAAGACATGTGAAGGAATATTTGTCCTAGATATGTTATATGCAAACACTTATAATGTTCCCACCGTATAGATGGTTGTTGGGGCCCTAGACATGGTCCAATGAGGAACTAAAGTATCTTAGGGCGAAATATATGCTTTCGATGCTCATAGACCATGTGTATAGCCAAAACCACTACATAGGCTATGTAAAGGGAATATTTGATGAATAGGGGATGTATGGGAATCATTATAGGAGTATATTCAACATTTTGACTCATGCACATAAGATATGCACATGGAGGGAAAGGTTGAGTAATCAGTAAGTGCTCCCCTAAATAAGTGGAGAGAGATACAAGTAATATATTTTTCACTAAATAATTGAATTAAGGATTTCGTGTCCTTGTAAAATATTACCAAGATGATGATTCTAAAAAATAAGATTGAACCTTTTCACTTTTAGGTGGTAACAATGGATAATTATGGATACATTATATGTAATTAGGGGTTAATTAATGGAAATTTAGGGGTAGTTCATGGTCAACTAGGGGGTAATTAGTGGACATTCAAGGGTAATTATTAAATAATTAGTGGTGATTAAGGGGTCAATTATATGGAGCAATTAGGGGTAATTAGGGGTCAATTATGGAATTTTTATGGCTTAACTAGGGGTAATTAATGGTAATTATGGATAAGTATGGGTTATTTAGGCCCAATGAGTTAGCTCAGTCGATTTTTTCCAATGATGTTGAGCATTTGGCTAGTTTCATGGTGACAAGGACCCATCTAGAGTCTCATATGTGAGGTGCACTAGTTTACCCTAACAAGTTTACTATGGAATAATGAGCCATCTATGAATGTTTTGAAGTATCCCTTAGGTTTCGTGATGAATTTTTTCTTGGAAAAAAGTAGGGGTCATTTTGGGATAATCAAGGGTTAGTTAGTGGTAATTAGGGATTATTTGTGGTACTTGATGGTTAAGTAGAGATAATTACAGTCATTTAGGGGTAATTAATGGTTCATTGTGCATACTTAATGGTCATTTATAGGGAATTAATGGTTAATCAATGGAAATTAGGGGTAAATTATGGGGTAATTAGTGGCAACTAGGGGTAAATTATTGGGTAATTAGGGGTCATTCAATGGTGATGGTCAATATCTTTTGCGATGATTACTAACTTCCATCATTAGATTAAGGTATTTGGTGATAACCAATGATCGTTACCATTATTTTGAGAGAATTCTTGGTGAGAAGAATTAAGGGACCGTCACTAATTTTAGTTAGCAAAGAAGGAATGGTAATGGGATTAGAAAATTATCACTACTTTAGTTGCGAAAACATTAATTAGTGGTGGTATTAAATGCTATGTCATTGTTTTAGTCACTAAAGCCACTTATGATGATGGCCCTTTCATGATGTTTGAAAAAGCTACTTTTGGCGATGTTCATTTAATGGTTTTCACTATTGGAGGATTTGGAGATAGTCATTAAAGGATTTTTATAGGCCTAATCGTCATTAATGTCACTTTTTTGTAGTGGAGGGGGCGAAAAAACTTGGGCCATGGGCCCTAAATGTTTCTTTTGGTCATGTTTCCATGAACAACACCTACAAATCAAAGTGAAACCCCCCCTAAGGGGTCTTTGGCATCAAATATGGATATGGATTCCATTACGAGGACTTACACATTGAAGATGGGTTAATGTACCCTAAAAATGATTAAAGAAATAAAACAAACACCTTGGAATATTGTTGAATCTTATCTAGCTCACAAATCGGGAATGAGTCCTAAAACTAACACTTGGGTCCTTTGTTGGGGTTACTTTCAAGCCTTTGAGTGGATATAGGTTCCATTGATAGGTTTATGAACTACATATCTATATCTAGATAAGAAATATGGTAAAGGATTTAAATAAGGGCTTTAAGTCCTAACAGAATGTTCTTGAGCTCAATTGCAATGAACACTATTTAGACATAACAAAAGAAATTCTCACTAGGGGTTCTTTTCCTTAGAATTCAAATATGTGTTCAATTAAGATGTATTTTGTAATGCAAATGGACCTCAAGCCCTTGACAATGTTCACGGTAAGGAAAGAAGAATAACCTCAATCCCTAAACATATCTTCTCAAGCTCAAGCACCATGCGTACATCCTCAAACCAAAAAATAGTGGAATGAAGTGTTTGTGAGGAGTTAACCATCATCAAAGATTGGAATAAAGTTCCTTATGATCTTATTGAAGCTTCTCTAGATGAAGATCCTTGAATAAGTACTTGAACCAACACACATGAAATTTATAGTAGTATTTGGCCTTCGAGTTGGATACGAGAACCATTGGTAGGTTATCTAAACTAGAAATGTGTGTTGGGGCATAAACATGGTTATGGGGGGGATCATGATCTTAAAGCATAATTAAACCTTCTTGAGCTCAAGCACCATGAACAACACCTAGAAACAATGACACGAGCCTTCCCCAAAGATTATTTTGCATTTGAATTGAATATGAGTGTCATTTTGAGGTATTAGGAACCACGAATGGTTCTTAGTTCTATGACCATAGTCAAACGAGGGAAATGATATGTTATGGCCATAACATTGCTTTTCGAGCTCAATAGCCATGGATGAGCCCTAAAGCTACCACACTAGACCTATATTGGCTATTAATTACCTCCTATGGTGTTGTGGGTGCCATGAATAGATTATTTGTGCACTAAGAATTGGTTTATAGGTATAGCCAATGTCATGTGAGGAAAACAACATTTGACCTTGTTCCCTAACTGACGCTTTTCAATCTCAATTTCCATGAAAAAAACCTACAATCCACAAAGCATAGCATCTCTTGAGCATATTTTACTATGAGTGGTTTTCTAGTGTACAATATGTTATTTTTAGTAACATTGGGTCTTTGCATCTTGATAATGGTTAGGGGAGTATAAAGAGGGCCTTGGACATTTAACAAAGCTTCTTTGGTTCAACCCTAGTGAATGATGTATTAATACACCACATAGGACCTTTTTATGGCATCTTTGGCCTCTAAGTAGGATGTGATTGCCATTTACTAGTTTTGGGTAATAGTGACGGGTTATGGTCGTAGACATGGTTGAAAAGGAAAACAAAGGATTTACATAGAAAAATGAACCTTCTTATCCTAAGTGTTGTGAACAAGGCCTTTAACCATGAAACATTCATTCCATATGAAATCAACCCCAAGTGGTATTCCAAGATCCATTAGGTGGTTTCACACAAAGGTGATGGCCCTAAGGGCCTTGAGAAGAGGAAATGGGTTCTAATGCTAAAGATTTCCTTTTGAAACATGTGGAAGTGAGGGAAGTTTTGAATAGTATTTTATGTAATAAAAAGCACATGCATGCTTTACAATCCAGTAAATCAAATAAAATTGTGAGGATTGCTTCTTTTGTTGTATGTGTTGGTAGTGTTTCCTTCTTTGGTTTTATTTTTAGAACAACAAACTTGGATGTTTAAAGGCTCCATAAGCAAAAAAACACATTCATTTTCCCACTCTATTCTTATTTTCATTTTCAACCACGTTTATAAATAATATCCACATTTTCATCATGGATGAAATTTTACAAACTTATATACTCTCAAACTTATTCTTAACACTTGACCTCATTATTTGAATACATAATTGAAGTTATTAATTAAAAAGAGAATAAAATAAACATTAACTTTATCAAAAATAAAAATAGTGGTGCACAAAAACCAACAAAATTATCTATAAATTGTACAAATTTATTTCCAAAAATTCCATCATTTTATACTAAAACCATATCTTCATGTGTCATAAATAAAAATTATACCAATTCAATTTCTTATTTTTTATCCTTTAACACCATATTATATACATTTCTATTAATAAGCAAATTACTATTTTTCTAAATTTTCATTATAACTAGTTCATAATATGAAAAAAGCATTAACTTACTATACTCTCTAAATAAATAAATATTATGAATAAATAAAAAATAAAAATTATGAAAAAATACAACATAAAATTGCAACTTAATTTTATTAATGTAAACTTTATTTTAAAGTTTATATGACATTTGGGACATATATGGATCATAACATCATCCTAAATATTTTTTTATATAAGAATTATGTGCCCTTATATTATAAAGCAATGTTTTTATTTAAATATTTTTTTAATTGGATCATAAAATAATATTGGCTTAATCAATAAATTTATATTATTTTCTTTTCATTATATATAATTTTTTATTAAATTATAAAACAATATTGACTTATTAAAAAAATCATTATTCATTATATAAAATTATATATAAATATTGAGAAATTTTTACGACCGGTGATGAACATTCTACGGACCACATACACACAAACAAATATTAGCATTTGATTTAAATAAATAAATATTTGCAAATTAACTACTTGGATTTGAATTTCAGTTGCGAGTGATCATAACCGATCAATTTGAATTGCAGTTATCAGTAATCATAACCGTTAGATCATAACAAGAGTATCATCCAACGGTTCAAATTGAATTACTGATTGACATCTAAGCCGTCTACGTGGCAGCAGTGGCCAGTGATCATAACCGTTCAATTTGAATTGCAGTGAGAAAAAACATCAGACCGTTAGATCATAACAAGAATATCATCAGACGGTTCAGTTTGAATTAATGAGTGACATCTATGCGGTTGGATTCAGAAAAGCATCACCGTGTCAGTGACCATGAAATTTGAATTGCAAGTTGTGACTTGTGAGTGATCATCAACGGTTAGTATCACCAACGGTTCCTTTTGAAATTTGGTTCTCGGTGGATCAATAATGATATCACTATTATTGCACGAATCCCTTCATTTTACTTGCTTTTTAGATGAGTGCTGAGCAGTTAGACGTCACTTTCAACTTCATTGATTAAAAATAAAAACAAATATATAAAAAATAAGCACCGTTCACTGAAGTTAGTGGGTAATGGGATAATTGGAGAATAAAATTTGACGTGGAGAACCATAAAATCTAACAAAAAAGCATGGCAGATTTTGCCTTTTTGAGTTTATTCTTCTCAACGTAAAATTCGAATGGAATCGAAAGGCGCGGCTTAACAAAAATCAACCCAACCGTTGCAGACTGCTGGATCATGGATCATGGATATGTATGGCGCCGTGATCACCTGCTTAGACTCAGATCGTGTATGGCGCCGTGATCACCTGTTAAACTTACCAGGTAAAATATTGCTTTAAATTTTGGGAACAGAAATTAAGTCGAAGAGCGCTCTGTGCTGTGTTTTCTTGCGTGATGTGTTTGATTGTGATGAGTTGTGTATTTTATTTTCTATCGTAATTGTGATTACTGAGAGAACAGACGAGACTTTGCAAGGAAAACATTTAAATTGTTGTAATATGAAGCTCTGCACAAGTAATGCCAGTCACGACGATGATGCCGTGTTTCTCCAGTAATGGCATTTTAAACATTCCTTTGAATTAAGTCGATGAAATTTTAATAAATCTATGTTCTCTTAATATTTTGCTAACTATTTCTTAGTCTCTGAATATTGGCAATTTAATGCAAGGAGACCGCGCAGCTGGAGGAGACGGCGGTGAAGATTTTTTACCTCATCTCCTATTAAACTATGAGTTAATCATGGCGCTCCTCAGCTTTGCTATATTGCAAACTCTTTTATCCCTAACATGTAACAGCTGACAAAGATTTTCCCCTCCCTCTAGTTTTATTGCAAACTATTGGCACTTTCTGTGATTTATCGGTAAATCTTCTCCTCCCTCTGCTTTCTATCTGATAGGTAATTATATGCTCCTCAGCTTAGCTAATTAGTCGATCAAATTATTGTAGTCTAATCTAATTTCTTGCACACTAATTCTTTTATATATATATATTACCTGATCAGGTGTCAATTTTTCATGAGTTCCTTCGACCACAGGGATGATAGGGCAACAAAACGTTTTTAGGAACTAGCTGCTAATTAATTTATTACATACAATTGGCAGTTTCTCTAGTTTTAGAGCCCTCTGTTATGTAATGCGATTGATTCAGTAAAATCGATGACTAGGTTTACATACGCATATTGAAGTTTATTTTCTTATGGAAAAATTTGGAACGTAATGCAGTTCTTTCTGTTGTTTAGGTGACCTGGAACGTAATCATAATTATTTGTTCGTTTGTCTTATTGTGCGATTGATTGAATGTTTAAGTTTTACTGGTTGCAATTTAAGCTCATGATTGTTTATAGTATGTTTTCTTCTTTTGTATATTCATTTTGATGGATGCCGTGGCAGTTAGACAGTTAGACAGACACATATTGAAGTTTATTTTATTATAGAAAAATTTGGAACGTAATGCAGTTCTTTCTGTTGTTTAGGTGACCTGGCACACAGTGAAGATCGGCGAGGGAGAATAGGATCAGGCAGTGAAGATCGGTGACAGATTTTAAAAGTGACCGTCATTAGGATTTCATAGGTAATTTTACTGCAATGTATTGCTGAGTTCTGTATAAATGTTTAAAGAAATCTTTATTTTCGTGCTCTTATCTTATCAGGAAATTAAATAACTAAGTCTTAAAGAAACTCTTTTCCAGGTAAATTAAAAGAGTTTCTTTGATACGTTGACTTTAACTTTAAATGCCGTCTTATGTGATTTACCCATATTGATTAAATAGCGAAATGTTAAATAGTTTGACTGATAATATTTTTGAGTTTTGTAATTTATCCTAAAAAAATCTTAATTATTAATTTATTGCTAATTAATTTATTGATCAGATTTTGATTTTAATTTTTTTTATAATTTATTAATCAAATTTTGATTTTAATTTTTTTCATAAATTTTTGTTTTGTTTTAAATTTTTATTTTAAATTGTAAAATGTTTTTCACATAAAAATGTAAAGAAATTGTTACTTTGTAAATCTTTGCAGGTTAACTTAATTACAATATCTAATTTGATAAGTAATTAATCCACTGCATTAACTATTAAACATTACAGGTTTAAATTATTATGAGGAACTTTCTTACTAATATTACATGAGTTAAAATTTTAAAACTTTGTATAAAAAATTCTACATAACTAATTTTTTAAAGATTATGATGATTTAAATTAATGTAAATTTATTGGTATTTTTTAGAGTTTATTGTATACTATTGGCAGTTTTTCTAGTCATCTAAGCCGGACAATGTTTCAACAAATTTGAGTTGTATTGTTTCATTTTGTATAAATGTTTAAATAAATTTTTATTTTTTAGTTTTTGTATTCTGGTAATAAATTAAATAGTTAAAAAATTAATGAAATCATTTTTCTCTCATTTTACATTCTTTTATTAATTATTGTGGCTTATTTTATTTGTAAATTATAAAAAAATTAAAAAAATCTTAATTATTAAAATTTATTTATTTATTGATAAATAAAACATTATAACTTAAAGAAATCATTGAGTTTATTGTAAATTATTATTTCATTTTTAAATTTTTTTATAGATTGTAAAATATTTTTATTTTTTTTGGAATTAAGATTTATTCTTAAATAATTATCATTTTTTTTCTTAAATAAGTTAACTTGAATACACCATTTAATTTAATGAGAAACCATCTTTAAAAAAATTATATAACTTAAAGAAATCATTTTTTTTAGTTTTTACTGCAGACTATTACCAAGTTCTATATGTTAATTGTAAAATTAAAAAACTAAAGCTTACAAGCATTTCAATTTACAGATCATCTAGCCAGGAGAGCATCTTGGAAAAGTTTTCATGTTACTTTTCACCATAGACAATTGCCCCACTCATATAATTTAAATAAAATTTAAATAACTAGAAATTCTTTAATACTTTTCTCGTTTGTCTAATTGCTTAGTGTTTTGTGATTAACAATTAACTGGCTTGCCTCGTTTTTTCTATCTTTATTAGTTTGTGATGTTTTTTGTTTACTTCTTTTGTATTTGTGATTATCTAGAGAGGAGACGAGACCGTTGGAGGAAAACATTTAATGCTTTATATTATAAAGCTCTCCACAAGTAATGCTACTGAATACGGTGATTTTGTGTTTCTCTCAGATTTTATAATTCATCTCTTGCTTCTACTGCGATTTTATACCAGGTAATGCCACTGGTCATAATTTCTTTAAATTTATGAAAAAAGGGTTGCATACTCTGTATTTATTTAATTTAGATATTAAATTATGGATCTTTTATTATTTTCAGGATAATCATGGTATATGAAGAATGAAAACCAAAAGTATGGATGATACAAGAAAAAAGAAAACCGGAAATGAAGTATTCTATATATAAGAGGTAAGTACGTCCTCTATTATTCCTGTTATCATAATAATTAGTTATTATTGTAAATTTTCTATCTCTACTTTGGTGGATTCTGGTGAGAATCTCACATTTGTTTGTGTTAATGTGTTTTATTCTGGTGAGAATCTCACATTTGCTTGTGTTAATGGGTTTTAGGGTTTGATTTATTCTCAAAATTTTAATATCTTTTTTTTGAGCTTTTGTTGGGAGTTGAAGTCTGCTTTTGTTCTTTTTTTAGAATAACATGGCTTAACATTTTCAGTTGAAACACAACCAATAAAACTTGCCAAACACAACCAATAAAACCTAACTGTATCAATCGGGTTAGAAACTGCAACTATAGCTTGATCACCCACTCCTTGATATAATCACGAAGAGGGCCGAGGTAACTCGTCCAGCTTTTGACTTGTTCTTATAAATAAACATTTATTCTTTTCAGCATTATAGAGTGCCAGATCACGAACAATATCGTGAACTTTTATGTACTTCATATATGTGCGAGCATACTAAAACAAGCAGCGTTCTACTAAAGTGTTACATACCTGCGTCCTGCGTAGATAAACTGGCATTTGTCTCCGCTATATTTAACCAATCCCAACCCCCAATCCACATTTCAACCAATCTGTCCACCTCAATCTCTGCATCTTCGCGAAAGGCACCACAATATAGAAAACAATTTACAATTTCATTCAAACGATCGTAACTCCATATTAGTCACCCACAGAGATCTTCATCAATGCCGCTTGTATTCCTTCAGGGCTTGTCTCATCAACATCAAAGGCTAAGGCATCTTAATTGGCTTCATGCTTTTACTTTCCCTCCAGGATTTTCTTCTTTGATCGTGTATTGGAGATAACCAAGGTATAGACATCATGGGGGAGGGTTGCCTCCTTTATCTTGCCACCAGAGCTAGGGTTAGGAGTGAGTGTTTTATCAGTTCCTTTATCTTCATCTTCAGGAAGACTGGTGCTATCATGGATGGCTATCATATGGGTTTTAAATTTCCCCTGAATTGTATTTGCTTCCTTCAAATCAATTGAGATAAAACCACATGCCATCTCAGCTAAATGAGATATGATCCTAGCAGTAATTCCAACGAATTGAAAATGACTCGAAAGGAGTTCTTTCTTATTCTTCTGGTCAGATAAGATGTGCACCACTACACATAGTGTCTGCAAACTTATATCGGAAAGAGATAGTCGCTTACAAAATTTGGCAAGGAATAGAGCTTTCCTTCCAAACCATATAGACTAAGATTTAAGTGTAATTATAATCATAAAATTATTTTCCCTTCCCTGTGAAGAAGTTTTGGGCTTCATGGTCAACTGCTCAGGTTCCTTCCTGCTAAGATTATGCGTGAACCTTCACACGAAGGCATCTTGAATTCTGTAGAAATGAAATGGGGCTTTATGCCTCAATAGAGCTGGATACCAGCATTGAACCGGGTTTTCAAAACTTATGCCCCCCCTTAGCATCAATATCTCAAAAGCATTGCAGAAAACCAAAGCAAAAATTTGGTATGAAGCCATAACAATCTCATGTTTGGTGAGCAATTTCATTTGAAAGCATGCATTTCACCCTAGTTGAAAACTTTATTCTTAAGCAACGTGACATATAGAGCTTGCCTCGGTACCTGAGCTGTAGTTTCTTGACCAACTAATTGAGTGTCGAGGTTCCCCCAGTTCATTGAGCTCAATTTGGTACAGCTTGGAACTATCTGTTTACGTTGAGAAAGCCACTCATTTAAAATACCAGAACTAACACCAAGAGCTTCGTTGGCTCTGGAAGGCAAAGTGTTATTTTCAACATTCAGGCTGTGCGCAACACATTCGTCATTCGTCTTCCCTTTCTCTTTTACATTCGGGTGAAAACGCGAAGGTGGGAAACAATTATGTGACAATTTGCTTTTTTTTGTTCTAATTTCCGTTTTCTCGCCCGAGACAAAAGTCAACAAATTTTCTCGGGCGAGAGTTTTACTACTTCTCGGGTGAGACATTTCCCCACCACACGCATTGTCATTTTCAAGCTGTTGTTGTTGGTGTCTGTTTTCGTGCAAACCGACACTGTGCTAAAACATCGAAGGGGAAGAGCAGGCGCACTGCAACTCTGTTTGTTGAAACACCTTCACGGAAGACCCCCCACGGCAATGAAGTGAACGGCCATGAGAAGAGGACCGCCACCGCTAGTTCGATCCACACGACCATACCATTAGACGATCACACACAGGTATGTTTCTCTCTTTCCACTGGCATCTCTCTAAAACCCAACCGAATTCAATTTCAAATTTGGCTACCGTTCCTTGGAGCTAATCTGATTTCGATCAATTCGCCCTTATTGTTAGGGTTAGAGGCCGAATTCACAAGCCATATCCAATTGTAGAGTCTCAGTTGTTGTAGATCAAGATGGGCTGATCACGGTTTAGAAGGGCATATGAAACAAAGGTGAGGCGCTAAAGAAAGGTGGTTCGAAGCTTGTTGGATTGGTGTGATACAATGGCAAACATCTATCGTAGCATGCGTGAAGGCCAATATATAAAGTTGTAAGACAATCTTATTCTGTATGGGCGCCTTGTTGACATGATATTCCAGCTAGGGTTTGACATTGGCGCCCTCTTGACATGATATTCCAGCTAGGGTTTGACCTTTTCCTTGGACATTTCCACCTATTATATATGGTTTTTGAAATGAGTTTATAAATAAGATTTAATAAGGAAATGGATCAACCTAGCATCAGAACCATCTTTTGTAGTTGCATAAAGTGATCCTCTCCACTCTTCATTAGACCTCAAGAACTTTGCAAGGATCCATTCCCTTTTTCTACAAGCTTCCCTAACCTAATAGGGATCCTCTCCCTCTCTATTTAAGAACATGTATTTCCTACAACAGTAGTTTAGATCCGGTAATTTAGAGTGTGCCCTCCCACCGGGAACTCCAATCATAAGGACATCTCCCTTGGAGAAGCATAGTTACAATTTTTCCTACAGTAACGACAAATTATTTAGCACCAGGATCAACTTCTTCAAGAGCGCACCCAAGTGATACATGATTTGGCTATAGAACTACAAGATATGAAGCTCAACTAGACCATGTCTCTTCCAACCTCTGGATTGCATTGGGACCCTAAATTGACATTGCCATAGCTTTCTGGTGCTTTTCATGATGACGAGTTCAAGGATTTGGATACATGCATTATATTCATATATCTAGCATTAGACCACAGTACTAGAAAGAGACAAAGTCACCTTGGTATCCTACTATATACAAGGATTAGCTACCCAATAGTGGGATCAAGTGAAAAATATGAGTGTTACTGAATAATCCCTTTGCATAGAACTCAATGAGAGTCTTAATAGACTCTCTAGTGCCATCAATACTTGGGGACCAATTCTACATTGCAGTTCGATAGTGTTTCTATCTAGCCACATTGGCTTCACCTCTGTCAACTTTCCACTCTGACAATTCAATATACATTGGAATATTTTGCAAAATTCAAATGTAGATCTCCATTTCAGATCTAGACCATGCGCTAATAATTAAATTTAATTATGGTTTACTTCCTTCTCTCCATCATGAAGTTGCTTTGGTGCATAGATGTTATCTTTTATTGGATTTTCAACATGCTCTGGCTATTGAAAAGAAGCTAGAAAAACAACCAATGCCCTTTTGTTCTTCGTCTTGGTTCCCCCTTTCACAACAGGTATATCACATGGGTAGGCATTCTCCCATGGTATACACACCCCCTCCCCTCACCATTCAATATTGCACACTCCATAAGTCATCCTCTCATGGCACAACAATGTTGTGTTTTATAACATCCATGATCTACCAAGATATTATTCTTTAATGCCAACACCCAACCTACCCCTCCAAATGTTGTCATTGTTGTGTATAACCCTACTACATCTTATCCAAATCTCGTTCTAACATGTCTAGCCCCTCCCACCCATCCCATTCTCTTTACTCAAAACTGTCATATTAAATATCATATCAATAAGATCATGATGGACAATGGTAACCTATAAACACTTATTCTCTATGACCCTTTTCAATTCCCTGGATTTGTTGGTAACTTCCCACCCTCATCCATACCATCTTGAGTGGGTGAATGAGGGTGATTTATCCTTGTTTGTGACCCAACAATGTAATATAACCTTTTCCATTGGCCCTAATTTTTGGACACTATGTAACATATGCCATAAAAGATGAAGCGTGGGCTTCCCTCTTTAGCTAGGATCAATTGCTCCCTTGCATGGAACAATTATATGTTGGTTAATCATGCTTTAATCAATCTTCAATGAGTAAAACATTAGCCCATGATTGAGATCTTTTTAGGCTCTTTCTTAATTCCATTGAATTGTTGCTTGCTTCATTGGTGAGGTTGACCTCTCATGCAACTACAAATTTATGGACATTTGTTTCCTTGGGATGCTCAGGTAATGATCGCTTCATTGGAAGACTCAATTGTTGCTTATCATGGTAGCAACTCTCTGTCGTTAGGATGAGTTAATTCTCATCGTGGAAGCAAATCTATATTGATTGGTGAGGTGTTAATCAACACTTTATATCTCCAATAACATCAATTGAAAGACCTTCTAATTGGTGTGTAATCATAACACTTTTACTATCCAAGATAGTGCCAACTATTGCAAATACTTGCTTGCAAGTGATAACCATCAATAGGATGTAGTGAATCCTTTACCAACATTCTCCACCATATCATAGTTGCTTCTACATTCACTCTCAAAATAGAATCAACTATTCATTGAACCACAAAACATACT
Organism: Larix kaempferi; assembly: GCA_027924585.1. Taxonomy (NCBI): domain Eukaryota; kingdom Viridiplantae; phylum Streptophyta; class Pinopsida; order Pinales; family Pinaceae; genus Larix; species Larix kaempferi. The sequence goes on from BSBM01000910.1 coordinate 27,031,464, forward strand.
CAACCATGGCCGCTTTGTCTGCTATATTCATGGAGTTCTAAGGAACCCCAAATTCATTTACCTCCATGCATCAATATTTGGTCCATCTTCCAAAGTGGATTCTTCAGGTGAAAGCTTGTAAACCATTAGAATGTGGCTATCCTTGACACCAATTTGTTGTCCATATTGCTAGTTTTACATTCCTCTTGAGTGTATATCTCTCTTTGGATAGTTTCTACTCCTTATACTATAGATGTAGGAAACTCTTCATCACTTCTTATCTTCACTCTCCATTCCCTTCTGTTAGTTTCCCAATGGGTGGGGTGAAAATATGGATGAAGCTTCCAACATTTTTCTTCCCAATGTCCACTCAACTTGCAATGGTGGAAAAAAATCTTGAACTTAATTGGACTACATTACTTGCCTTCCTTCTCCATTTTCCCTTGAGCTATTGGATGGTTTGGAGAATTTTTCTTTCCATCCCTCCTCTAAAATGAATATGGATCCCTACAGATGTCTTGCTTCTCCCAAAAAGAATCCATATAATGAACTTTCTTTCCACAAAATGAACATGATTCTGAATACCAATAGTTAGCAGCTCTATGGCCTTTCTTCTTGCAACAGTGACAAATCAGGGATGTCTTGCCTAATGTATGCCTCTTGGTCTTCTTAATCTTTCTATTGTTGATTAGTTTGCCACTTATTCTACATGCTGGTGGAAGATGAGTCTTTAAGACTTTCTCATTACTTCCCTTCTTCAATATGTCACAAGAAGGTTGAGGAGGTAGTGGGTTTCTACCTTCATTTGTTGCTCTTTCTTTTGAGGATCTAGCCAACTCTGTCGCATCTTGTGCCTTCACAAAAATGGTATTATTGGACATATAATTTTTCATTCTTCCATTGAATCCTAGGTCGTAGTACTTGTCCCACTGTGTAGCTACAATGGGGATTGAGATTGGATTGAGGTGGAGAGAAACATTGATAGTACCATGTTTCTAATGTTCCAATAGCATGAGTAAGCCTTAAAAAGCTTCAACATCAAAAGGACACAACTTCCCAAGCTACCCAAAACACCAAGAAATGAATGTCTCGTACATTCTTTTCAATTAATGTTTTGAAGGGTTTATTAAAAATATAAGCACATTGGATGCACAGTTTAATATTGTATCCAATGATTATCCACATGAATAATTTTTAGTAAATCTATAGGGAGATAAATTGAAAATACATGAAAATGTATGTTTCTAATCTCCCTCTAAATTTTTAATTTAAAATTTATGTAACAGAATTTAATGCATAACCAAGAGATGAGGTAGATAAGAGAGTTTTTTTTTTCAAGGAGGTGGTAACGAAAGATATCATTACAATAGTTAAGCACAATAAAACATAATTCAACAAACATAGAATTGCAAGAAACTGAAATATTTTGATACACAACAATTACTGCATATTCAAACATTATTGAAATTGTTAGATTGACCCATAATGTCATTTTATACATCATGAAGATGTAATTTACTCCCTTGAAGTGAGGAAGGTGACATCCATAGAGATTGATGATGGTGCATAACAAACTCATTTTTTATTTTTAGTGCACCATCCAATTGCTTTACCTGTGGTGTTAGTTTACCTCATTGTTTGATTTGGTATTATTACATTTTGAAGTGTGCTTGCTAGCATTAATTTAGGCTAGAATAGGTTCTAATGTTGCATTTCATGTGCCTACATCTCTAAGTTTATGATTAACCTGGTTGATTTCTCATTTTGTCTTAACAAGGACACATGGATCGTCTAGAGACATCTACCATCAGTGCTAGACGAAGACATGTGATGCAGTCAGGTATATTCGATTGTTAATATGAAATATATTTTTCTTGTTTGACACGTTTTGACATGTTTATTAATCTGTGGAAAATTATTATCATGCACAACTTCACAGCTTAAAAGTGAAGCAAAATTGAATTCTATGCAACAACACTCCGTGAGGTCATCATCGGGTAAATTCAATTGTTATTATATTTATGCTCAAGTGTATATAATCATAAATATTTTTTTACACAACTTTCTAAGATCTTGTTGTGCACAGGTGGTGTCTCTCACAATGACAGACGTCTCTGTGAGGGGTCTACAGGTGGCGGTGGACAATCTCAAAGGACATGCTTAGTGTCTTATACGTCACCGCCAGGTATAGATTGTTTACATACATTATAACTAGAATTCTATTTGACATGTTTATTAATCTGTGGAAAAGTCTTATCAGGCACAGGTTCACAGCTTCAGGGTGAAGCAATCTTGACTTCTATGCAACAACACTCTGTGAGCTCATCGTCAGGTAAATTCAAGGGTTATTCAATTTATGCCGAAGTCTATATAAACATAAATATTTTTTTACACATCTTTCTAAGATCTTGTTGTGCATAGGTGGTGTCTCTCGCAATGACAGACGTCTGTCTGAGGGGTCTATAGCTGCCGGTGGGAAAACTAAGAGAACACCATTAGTGTCTTATACGCCATCGTCAAGTAGAGATTGTTTACATACATTCTAACTAGAATTATTGTTTGACATGTTTATTAATCTGTGGAAAATTCTTATCAGGCATAGGTTCACAGCTTCAGGGTGAATCAATCTTGACTTCTATGCAACAACACTCCATGAGGTCATCGTCAAGTAAATTCAAGGGTTATTCAATTTATGCTGAAGTCTATATAAACATAAATATTTTTTACACATCTTTCTAAGATCTTGTTGTGCATAGGTGGTGTCTCTCGCAATGACAAACGTCTGTCTAAGGGGTCTACATCTGCCGGTGGACAAACTCAGAGGAAACCCTTAGTGTCTTATACGCCATCGTCAGGTAGAGATAGTTTACATACATTCTGACTAGAATTCTTGTTTGACATATTTATTAATGTGTGGAAAATTCTTATCAGGCACAAGTTCACAGCTTCAGGGTGAAGCAATCTTGGCTAGTATGCAGCTTCACTCCTTGAGGTCATCGTCAGGTAAATTCAATTGTCATTCAATTCACGCTCAAGTCTATATAAACAAAAAACTTCTTTTACACAAATCTTTCTAAGATCTTGTTGTGCAGAGGTGGTGGCTCTCAAAATGGCAGACGTCTGTCTGAGGGTGGGTCTACAGGGGTCGTTTGACAACCACAGATGGCACCCTTAGTGTCTTATTCTTAAGAGACGCCATCGCTAGGTAGAGATTGTTTACATACATTTTGACTAGAATTTTTGTTTGACATGACTGTTTTATTTGTGAAAAATTACATGATTTTTCCTGTAAACTTACATGTGATTGCCAATATTTGGTTTCCTATAGGGGCTTCTGGACATTCTAACAATAATGATGGTTTAGAAGACTTTATTTCTATTTCTCACCATGTTCATGATAATGCAGAGGTTCCATCAGGTATTTAAAATGAACACATTTGATTTAAATGTTTATAATTTGATTAACAAATTATATATATAGTTTTTAATACTTGCACATGCATTTTACTTCTTACAGGGTTTGTTGCTGCTGATCCTAATCCATCTCCCCAAACAAGGAGAGGTCGTCGGGTGCAGCAGTATGCTCGCAATGAAAGATATGATCCTCTTTACAGTCATCCTAGAGATGTTCTCTAGGAGACTCCTTGGGAAGACAACATCGCTATGTTGACTGTGGAAGAGATGAAGGAGCATTCATCGAGATTGCAGGAAGAACTTGACACTTCAAATATCTCTTTTGGTTCTCAACAGTATCTCCATATTGTTTTGCACAATCTGAACAGTTTGATCGAGACATATCTTGGGGTTGGACCATCAACCCATATTTTTCATGACTTGATGCGTAGGAGGCGGTTGTCAGTGATGGGTCGCCACAAGTTTGAAGATATAAAAAAACTTGTCACAAAAGAAATGGTCTTTTCATGTTTTGACTTGCAGCCTGAAGACAAAAAACATCTAAAGATCGCAAGATTCAATGATCCACTGATTGCATGCCATATTTATTCCAAGTTCCTATGTGCATATGGGAAGTTCCCTAATAATGATGAGGTTCCTCAGTATTTTGTTAAGATGTTGATTATAGAGTTCTGGTTTCACATGGACCCCGACTATATAGATACGGGATCTAGTTTCTATGGTGTTGGCAAAGGTCGTACATATGATGACCTGATGCATGACGAGATGTTCAGTATAGGCATCTGATGCCTTGGTTAGTACAGCCACATCCTAGAGTCATTACTTTGCTAGAGGAGTTGGAAATGACATCCTAAATAGCAAGAGGGGTGAGGGAAGAGATAAGAGAGCATGTTGGGGCTGCATTGGCAACGGTGGAAATCGACATAAATACTTTGTTATCTTCAACCAGTATGGATGAAATTCGATTTGATGATTATTCTGATGATCGCTTGAGTAGCATGACTTGATTAGAGCTTCAGCAGTATGTAAAATACTGTAGAGATAATTATAAGCGAGTCATCGCTGGACAAAATCAAAACAGAGGCAAGGTACGTAAGTATGCAATAATATTTTTCAATATATTATATGAAATCTAATTTTTTTATTCTCCAAATCTAATGTCTATAAATTATATGGAATTTATGCAGTATACCAGATTCATGAATGATGACAACTTTGATGATACGGATTTTATTGACCAGTCAGAAACAGAGGCTAGTGGCACGAATACTCATGTTGAGGAAATTGTAGTTTCTCAATGTCCACAAGCGACACAGGTATGGAACTTTTATGTAGTGCTAAAACAAGCAATATATCGTGAACTTTTATGTATATGGGTTTTAAATTTCCATTGAGTTGTATTTGCTTCGTTCAAATCAATTGAGATAAAACCGCATATCATGGATGGATATCATATGGGTTTTAAATTTCCCTTGAGTTGTATTTGCTTCGTTGAAATCAATTGAGATAAAACCGCATGCCATCTGAGCTAAATGAGATATGATCCTAGCAGTAATTCCAACGAATTGAAAATGAGTGGAAAGGAGTTTTTTCTTATTCTTCTTGTCAGATAAGATGGACCACTTCACATACTGTCTGCAAACTTATATCGGAAAGAGATAATCGCATACAAAATTTTGCAACGAATAGAGCTTTCCTTCGAAAGCATATAGACTAATATTTAAGTGTAATTATAATCATAAAATTATTTCCCCTTCCCTGTTAAGAGGTTTTGAGCTTCATGGTCAATTGCTCAGGTTCCTTCCTGATAAGATTATGCCCTGCCTGAACCTTCCCACGAAGGCATCTTGAATTCTGTAGAAATGAAATGGGACTTTATGCCTCAATAGAGCTGGATACGTGCATCGGGTATAAATATTGAAATAAATCTTTATTTTCTAGTTTTTGTATTCTGGTGATAAATTAAATAATTAAAAATTTAATGAAATCATTTTTCTCTCATTTTATTGTTAATTATTGTGGCCTATTTTATCTATAAATTTTAAAAAAATATTAATTATTAAAATTTATTTATTAATTGATAAATGACATACTGTAATTTAAAAAAATCATTGAATTTATTGTAAATTATTATTTGATTTTTAATTGTAAAATATTTTTTTTTTAAGAATTAGGATTTATTTTTAAATAATTATCATTTTTTTCTTAGATAAGTTAACCTGAATACAACATTTAATTTAATGAAAAACCAGCTTTAAAGAATTTATAAAACTAAAAGTTTAAAGAAATCATTCTTCTTTGGTTTTTACTGTAAACTATTACTCATGTAGACAATTGCCCCACTCATATAATTTAATTAACTGAAAATTCTTTAATCCTTTTCTCGTTTGACTATTTGCTTAGTGTTTTGTGATTAACAATTAACTCGCTCAATAGTTGCCTCGTTCTTTCTATCTTGATTAGTTTGTGATGTTTTTTGTTTACTTCTTTTGTATTTGTGCTTATCTAGAGAGGAGACGAGACGGCTGGCCAAACACATTTAATGCTTTGTATTATGAAGCTCTCCACAGGTAATGTTACTGAATACGATGATTTCGTGCTTCTCTGAGATTTTATAATTCATCTCCTGCGATTTTATACCAGGTAATGGCACAGGTCAAAATTCCTTTAAATTTATGAAAAACGGGTTGCATGTTTTGTATTTATTTAATTTTGTTTTTCTCTATATTAAATTTAAACATTAAATTATGGATCTTTTGTTTTTAAGGATAATCATAGATGACATATGAAGAATGAAAACCCAAAATATAGATGATACAAGAAAAATGAAAATGAAAAATGAAGTACGACCATTATTTTTTGAACTTTTGTTGGGAGTTGAAGAAGCTCCATCTCCAAACTTGCGAAACACAAGCAATAAAACCTAACTGTATCAATTGCGTTAGAAACTGCAACTATAGCTTGATCTACCTACTCCTTGATATAATCACGAAGAGGGCCCAGGTAACTAGTGCAGCTTTTGACTTGTTCTTATAAATATCTTTTCAGCAATATAGAGTGCCAGGTCACGAACAATATCTTGAACTTTTATGTACTTCATATATGTGCGAACATACTAAAACAAGCAGCGATACCTGCGTCCTGCCTACATAAACCAATCCCACCCCAATCCACATTTCAACCAATCTGTCGACCTCAATCTCTGCATCTTCGCGAAAGGCACCACAATATAGAAAACAATTTACAATTTCATTCAAACGATTGTAACTCCATTTTAGTCACCCACATAGATCTTCATCAATGCCGCTTGTATTCCTTCAGGGCTTGTCTCATCAATATCAAAGGCTAAGGCATCTTAATTGGCTTTATGCTTTTACTTTCCCTCCGGGATTTTCTTCTTTGATCGTGTATTGGAGATAACCAAGGTATAGACATCATGGGGGAGGGTTGCCTCCTTTATCTTGCCACCAGAGCTAGAGTTAGGAGTGAGTGTTTTATCGGTTCCTTTATCTTCATCTTCAGGAAAACTGGTGCTATCATGGATGGCTATCATATGGGTTTTAAATTTGCCCTGAATTGTATTTGCTTCCTTCAAATCAATTGAGATAAAGCCACATGCCATCTCAGCTAAATGAGATATGATCCTAGCAATAATTCCAACGAATTGAAAATGACTCGAAAGGAGTTCTTTCTTATTCTTCTGGTCAGATAAGATGTGCACCACTTCACATAGTGTCTGCAAACTTATATCGGAAAGAGATAGTCGCATACAAAATTTGGCAAGGAATAGAGCTTTCCTTCCAAACCATATAGCCTAAGATTTAAGTATAATTATAATCATAAAATTATTTAAGTGTAATTATAATCACAAAATTGTAAGTTTTGGGCTTCATGGTCAACTGCTCAGGTTCCTTCGTGATAAGATTATGCCTGAACCTTCCCACGAAGGCATCTTGAATTCTGTAGAAATGAAATGGGGTTTTATGCGTCAATAGAGCTGGATACCAGCATTGAACCGGGTTTTCAAAACTTATGTCCCCCCTTTGCACCAATATCTCAAAAGCATTGCAGAAAACCAAAGCAAAAACTTCGTATGAATCCATAACAATCTCATGTTTGGTGAGCAATTTCATTTGAAAGCATGCATTACACCCTAGTTGAAAACTTTATTCTTAAGCAACGTGACATATAGAGCTTGCCTCGGTACCTGAGCAGTAGTTTCTTGACCAACTAATTGAGTGTCGAGGTTCCCCCAGTTCGTTGACCTCAATTTGGTACAGCTTGGAACTATCTGTTTACGTTGAGAAAGCCACTCATTTAAAATACCAGAACTACCACCAAAAGTTTCGTTGGCTCTGGAAGGCAAAGTGTTATTTTCAACATTCAGGGTGTGCACAGCATGTTCGTCATTCATCTTCCCTTTCTCTTTTAGATTCTGGTGAAAACGCAAAGGTGGGAAACAATTCCGTGACAATTTGCTTTTATTTTTGTTCTAATTTCCGTTTTCTAGCCCAAGACAAAAGTCAACAAATTTTCTCGGGCAAGAGTTTTACTACTTCTCGAGCGAGACATTAACCCCGGTTAGATTTCTCTCGTCCGTGAGTTTTTCCATAGTTAGAGAATTGTTCGCTTGAGAGTTTTTAATTTCTGGTTCGAGAGTATAACCATTTTTTTTTGTCAAACATTCGGACAGATTTCTCGGTCGAGAGTTTTGATTCCTTTTAATGTCTCGGCCAAGACATGTTTAACTATATAAATGAAATAATATTTCCCCGCCACACGCATTGTCATTTTCACGCTGGTGCTGTTGGTGTCTGTTTTCGCGCAAACCGACACTGTGCTGAAACATCGAAGGGGAAGAGAAGGTGCACTGCAACTCTGTTTGTTGAAACACCTTCAGTGAAGAACCCCCACGGCAATGAAGTGAACGGCCATGAGAAGAGGACCGCCACCGCCTGTTCGATCCAAACGACCATACCATCAGACGATCGCACACGGGTATGTTTCTCTCTTTCCATTGGCATCTCTCTAAAATCCAACCGAATTCAATTTCAAATTTGGTTACCGTTCCTTGGAACTAATCTGATTTCGATCAATTCGCCCTTAGGGTTAGGTTTAGAGGCCGAATTCACAAGCCATATCCAATTGTAGAGTCCCATTTGTTGTAGGTCGAGATGGGCTCATCACGGTTTACAAGGGCATATGAAACAAAGGTGAGGCACTAAGGAAAGGTGGTTCGAATCTTGTTGGATTGGTGTGATACAATGGCAAACATCTATCGTAGAGTGCCTGAAGGCCAATATATAAAGCTATAAGACAGTCTTATTCTGTATGGGCGCCCTGTCGACATGATATTCCAGCTAGGGTTTGACATTGGCGCCCTGTTGACATGATATTCCAGCTAGGGTTTGACCTTTTCCTTATCCATTTCCACCTATTATATATGGTTTTTAAAATGAGTTTATAAATAAGATTTAATAAGGAAATGGATCTGTAATCTGCAAATCACTCTACATATTATTTCTTACGAATTAGGGCAATGAAAGTGGAGTTCAATGCACCCAATGTTTTCCCCGATGTCTTAGATTATTTAACCACCTTTAACAAATATTCATTTAACATATAGTAAAAGGACAAATAGAATTTCGTCGTGATTCCATTCGGACCTGGGCTCTTCCCCTTCTTAAATGAACTCTAGAGAAAATTTCTTCACTAGTTATATTAGCATCCAAATTTCGATTGATCTCTTTGTCTATTAGACTCAGCACAAGACTGATGATCCTCATTATCTTCTTAATTGGACTATTTAATGTCCCTGACTCTGGTACGCTATTTACATAAATCTAATTTGGTATTTTTCACTACCTAACACCTAGATCACTTGGGCAACACAACTGAGAGTGGAAAAAGGGCACAGTAACCACTAGGGGGATGTTTAATGGCTAGGAAGCCATGAGTTTGATGACATGAGTCATCTTGCGGTCACAGACACTTGAGGAAAGGTGGACTGTGAGGTGGACTAGTTAACTACTTAAGTTTATAAGTTTTCGATTAGTTTTGAGAACGTTGCCGAAGTTGCTACTCCTTGTCGTAATGCATTTATACACCCTTATGGCCTATCTATTTGTAATTTGCTGCTACGTATTAAATGTTGTTGCTTAAGACTAAGAAATTCTTTTGGATACAATGGATATCCGAGCCTCGGCATAGCAGGCCAAGAATGAGGCTATTATGCTTCTAAACCAAAAATAAGCTAAGTATTATTTTTGTCCAATATTATTTAATATTTTCAAGAAGGCATGATAAGCCACTAGTAGTTACAAATAAGTAAACTAGCAACACTATGTGAAAAGTATAATTACTAGAAAAAGGTCTATGTATATATATATATATATATATATATTATATAGATGAAAGATAAATAAATAATTATTTATTTATTACTATTATTTGTATTTTGTATTCTTTAAACATGAAAATATATTGGTTCATATGTGTACATAGATATATGCCAAAAATAGTTAAATTGTAGCATTGGCGTGACGAGATAATTCCTTGTATAAATTCAGCGAGTTTAAAAATGGCCTTGATGCCGATTGTATATTTGAAAGGTATCCATATGGATATTATAAATGTTATGAAGGAGTATGGACGGAACATGATATTATTATTATTATTATTATTATTATTATTATTATTATTTGGTCGGTTAAATCTAAATTAGTTTATAATGTAATTATATAATTAATAAATGCAGATTAAGTGGAGGATATTATTTATATTGTATTAAAGGAGGCACTATCACTGGATATTCGAAGAGTAACGCTCAGCCACTTGTCCACTCTTTCTTTTGGTGTGCGTTAAGGGAGGAAAGGATGGATGAGGATGTATTTATGAGGGTGATAGCGCAGAGAGGGGGGGGTATCCCTATTCTCTTGGAAACCAAAGTTTGGCCTGTTATTATTTTATTTCTGCGAGGAGTCTCTTGTCATGGCTTTGGTGACCGGTCGTGGATGACAAGGAAGGTTGAACTCATTGAGTAACAACCCAGGCATGGTATTATTTTATTGATTGTCTTGTTCATTCGAAGAAAAGAATCGAGCATTCCAACTGAAACTCGATACCTAATCTCTAACCAGACTAGGAGGGCGAACCCTACGTTAACTTATGTTGCAATTATTTTAATTTCTGATTTTTGGTGAGATATTTTTCCCTGTAATTCCTCCCTTTCTATAAAATGCGTGGAGCATGAGCTTTTGGTGTGGTCATTGTCCCAAAAATTGTTTCAATTCTGTCAAATGCTTGGACCATTCATTTTACCCCGTAATTGTGTGATGCATTTAGTAATTAGCCTACAAAAACAAATTATGCCGAAGTTGGTAACTCGATGCCCTCTTTTTCTTATGCATATATCACTTGAAAGAAAGTTTTAACCTGTATTTTTGTTGCCTGTGTGAACACTGGATTTTGTGTTGGGTGTACAGCCTCAGTTTATGTCTGTATGTGTCTTTATGTTGCTGGCGTGAAGAGACTGTATTTTTTTCCTTTGCAGATTTATCAGTAGATGTTTTGACTTGTATAAGCTATTGTTGGGCAAGCATGCAGCCTCCTTGGTAACTCGGATAGAGTGAAATTAATCATGAATGCGGTATGTTCTTACCCTTGTTGTCTGCGTGAGCTTGATGCTCTGTATTTCTCTCACCCTTCGCTTATTTCTTTGAAATTGTTTCTTTTCCGGTTGAATGGAGAATGAGGGAACGGTGTACCCGTAAAACCCTTAGATTTATTACTTAACAATTTGGAAGAGGGGCGCAGCCCATACAGTGTATTGTCTACGTAGATGCTGATTGCTTTTACTCATCTGATTGTCTAGAGAGGTGTGTATGCGTTGGGTTGGGTGTACAACCTTAAATTGTATGGGTATTTACAGTTTGAAATAAAGGAACAAGAGAATTTTATGCCTGTTGAAAACCCAGCGAGGGCGTGGCCTAAGATTTGGTCCTTTAATGTAACTCCACCTTGTGTGTGGAATGTATAACCAAATATAGTTACATACTGTGTATACAAGTATGTATGTGGCAGAGCTTAAAGATATATTAAATCATTGCTTATTGGCAACGAAAAGCTCACAGAGTTTTTAAGGGTTAATTACATATACCTATTGTATATGTATATGTTGATTATTAATAACATGACATTAGCAGAGTCATGCTAGCAGGAAGTTAGTTTACGTTAATTAATAATGATATATTTAGTAGCAGACAATGCTAACAGATTTTTCTTTCGAGTAATCAATAGTGATATATCGTTAGCACGGCTATGCTTACTTAATGCTAATCATAGTGTATATTCTTGATTTAATTAGAGATTGTGATGTCATATTGATTTATGTTTAAAAATTTATGAGCGTATGAATTTCATAATGGAAAATGCCTTCCTTATTGAAAATAGTAAAATGAAACCCCATCTACTTTTGATGTTAGTATAATGGGCAAAGGAAGCCTATTGGTGGCAGCTCAATCATAAAGCAAATGAATACTTAATTGATAAATAAGACTTTGCTGAAATAACGAAGTTATCGTCAACCTAGTGGTTCACCGTGCCCAGCTCGGGGGTGGTCTTTGGATGGACTAACTAGAAGCCATCGAAGTACCTATGGTTGGGTGGAAAGTTGCAGCTATCAAATTATTTGCCCTTAATACATTTTTTGCTAATGCATGTTATTTAATGATGCTTTTATATATTCTGAATGAAGTGCATTTGTATATTGTTGTTTATTTTACACATGAACATAATGTTACTAACGCACCTTGTCAAGCAAGTATTAGCCCATGTATTAGGTCATGGCAGATTGACCATGCAAGCAAGTTGAAAGAGAGCCCATGTCAGTGCAGAGCCATGTGCTCAGATAAGTAGACTTGATACGTTCACTGTACAAAGTCATGTTATTGAAAAGTTTAAGGGTGAACCATATGTTCCTATTCCTATCTGGGTAACACGAAACTTGTAATTTTGTAATATGGAATTGTATCTTAAAACATTCCTTGAACGATTTAACTGTTATTAGAGGTTGTCTTTACTCATTTATTAATGTTGAATACACCTTCTTGATGTGTTGCAAGATGTTCGAAATAAAAGAAATAAAAACGAATACAAAAACAAAATTTTTACCCCATACTCCATGGTCGATATTGGGTATGTTACAAAGTGGTATAAGAGCCAGGTTTCAGCACTCGGGACTGATTGGGCTCAACATGAGGTATGAAGATATAAAGTGAGGTAACACTACTATGTTCCATTCTTTATTTTGATATAGTACTCCAGGAGTAGCATTCTCCTAGTAAGATTCTATAGTCTCTTGGATAAAGAATAGAGGTACAATCATTGTATACAACTCATGTTAAAGATGTGTTATCCTAAAGTAGTAAATTGTTTTGGTTATTATGTATTTAGACAAGATAGTAAACTTTGAATCCCTGTTTGCATATTTATCATATGTAGGGAAATGTTTGTTAAGATTTTGCTCATCTTGGATGACTAATAACTTGATTGTTTGTATCAAGATCTAAGAGAAATGTTTTAACCCATATTTCTTGTTTAAATGAAAATGTGGAATTGTATGGTGAGGTGTGTTATCACCTCAACCAACCGAATTGTGGATTAAACTATAAGTACATGGTGATGCTTTGGTTTTGTTTTGGTATTATGTACTATGTAGACGTACAAGAAATGGAATTTGGATTATGATTTAACCCTTGATACATTCAGACAGGAATGAAAATGTTCTTCAGAATATCTTTGATAAATATATAGAGATATGTAGAAATGGTTTTACAATAGTCTTGTAAATCTGAAGATGCAAGTTAAAAACACTAGAATAGTGATAGAATTGTCATTTGAATTATTGAAAAGGTTGTAAACTTATCATAAGGAATAAGCTATTACACCTCATAAATGAAAAGAGAACAATCAATGCTATGTGCTAACATTGTAGCTTATGGCCGCAAGATCCGCCGGACGTGTTGAAAGACAAAGGGCATGATGCATTTTATGCGTAAAGTATGGTAAGCATACTGTAAGAGTCAGAATAAAAATCAGGGACTCATGAAGGGATAGACTCAAAGCATGACTGAGATAAAGTAAATATGTGAACCTTTTGTTTATCAAATTTTGTCGCATGTTGTGGTGAATGACAAAATTTGAGGTTATTGCAGCTTTTAAAATAAGAAATATATATATATATATATATATATATATATATATTTAAATCTGCTATAACACTGCAAGGAATTATGATTACGTAAAGTGTTATGTGATACAAAAATAATATTTTATTTTTGTGAGTGACACTTGAACTCCATGAGGATATAGCTAATGTCCCTATTTGGTTATGCTTGTGAGGAATTGATCGCACGAAGTAAGTGCTTGGAATTCCAGAACCAAGCTAATCAATGGTGAGAGGATCGCTAAAAAGGATTTCGCAAAAAGCACTGTAAGCAAATACCTCTACATGGTTGTCAAACTTAATAATTTGTTATGTGCAGTAGGCTCAACATAAAGCTTGTGTTGGTAAAGCAGGTTTTCCATGATAGTGGCATTAGAGCCACAGTGTGAACTGAGAGTTCAGTAATATGATGTTATGGGACATTGTTGCATGCACATGAGACAGTGTGACTAGAGGAGTGACAGTCTTGAGAGCATCAAGAGAAATTAAAAGATAAAATATACACATAATAAAACCATCACCCTAATAAGATAAGCATAGGTGCCCTGCAAATTAAAAAGAAGCTAACTTAAATAAAGCTAACTTGAATAAAGCTAAGCAAATAAGAATGAAGGAAAGAAGGCCAAGTCTGGAGCACAGATTTGGGCCAGAAAGGAACACCAATAGTTGAGGATAGGACACGAGATGTGTTATCCTGAAGAGCTCTTAAAGGAGGTACCCTGGTTTTAATGGCATAAAACCTGAAAAGCACTCTCTAACTCAAAGGTCTCTAACTCGCATAACTCGGAAGGATTAAGTGAGTGTTAGGTTTTCGGCACACTAATAGGAGGAGGCCTCTTTCGGGACGGATTTAAAAAGGGAGATGACCCTCTCTTAAGAGGTGGCCCTTATGAGGAGATGACCCTCTGTGTGCGAGAAGAGGAGGTACACCGGAGGGCTAGGAGCCACAGTGATGGGTATCATCCTATGCGTGATGCATGCCCTGAGGGGCATGAAATCGAGAAGGTGATGGGTACCATCCTATACGTGATGCATGCCCTGAGGGGCATGACACTGAGAAGGTGTAGAGAACGTTCTATGCGTGATGCACGCCCAGAGGTGCATGACACCGAGAAGGTGTGGAGTACCAATCTTGTGCTTGGGGCAGGCACGCCGAGAAGGTTTGTATTTTCCTGGACTCAAACGAGAAGGCTTGAGGGAAAAACAGAAAATATTTCCTGGTCTCAAGCGAGAAGGATTGAGGGGAAAACGGAAAAGATTTCCTGGACTCAAGCAAGAAGGCTTGAGAGGAAAATAAAAGAATTCCTGGACTCAAGCGTGATGGCTTGAGGGGAAAGAGAATTTTCTGGAATTCAAGCGAGAGGGATTGAGTGGGAAAACTTGAAGATCACCGGCTGATACATTCAACAATGGTATGGTTATACCACAGGTATGCAAAATGGGAAAATTTTGCGGCAAAAAATAAAAATAAAAAAATGTTTATTTAAAACCATGTACAGATGAATTAATGAATAGCTTAAGTTGGAATGAAAATACTCTAATGTATTTAAATGTATTGTTGAGATACTTGAATGTGTCATAGAGTTGTTACTCAAATAAAATTTACTGCTAAATGTAAAAAGATGGAAGTACATGTAATGTATTGGTTTAACATTGTACTTGGTATACTGATAGCATTATGCATTTATAGTTTGTTTTCTTACACATTGGACGTGAGGCGGTCACTTGGTGTGGTAGTTGTTGATTGGTACATGATAAGATGAAAGCACTGGAGGTGCTAGCTATCTTTGTATTTTGGTGAGTAACCACCGTTGCAGGTTATAGAAAACTGCAAGCAATATGAATTATATAGCTAAACTGCTAAAAGAAGTGATAGATATGTTCGAGTGTATTCTGGAATGATACCATCGTGTATCAAATTGGTGGATCTTTTCAGGTGAGGTTCATAATTGTGTACAACAAAGATGTTGCAACATGCACGAAAAGGCCACATGTAAGAAAATGAGTTGTTGCATTGTAATGCATATAATTGGCTATATGTGGTTGTTTTATTGTTGCAAGAAAATGGTTATAAGCACCCAAAATAATAAGAAATAAATTGGTTATGGTAGCTAGCTGAGTAGCAGATATAATTATTTCAATTGTATATGATGATTTATGTAGTAAATGATATGCCACTGATAAAAGCTTACGAATGCATATTGTACTATGTGTAAGCTAACTTGTTGAAAGTAGGAGGATAAGAAAATCTTGTTACAGATTTAAAAAGTAAGGCTACCAAATGAAGCCAAAAGGCAAGTAGAGACATGGGTACAAGAGAACAGGATGAGGATCCTGCAAGATACGTATTTTTTTTTTACAATTGCTTATCTAATGTTATTTCTTTTGTGATCAATATTATGTTACATGCATATTGCTTCCTTAAGAAACTAATTTTGTATTACAGGAGAGTGCACTTGATAACATAACATAAGAGGTGATATATTTATGCGTGATGAAAATTTCATCACTATAATGACATGATGTGAACCTTGATAGGTTGTCCATTATAGAGGGTGTGTGTTTGATACTAACAAAACATTGTAGGTGCAATGTGAAAGATTAATGATATGGTAAATAGCAGGTGGCTATTATTGGGAGCAGATTGCTCTTAAGGCGTTATGTATATATATAATATTACATAATGCCGATTTAGGTTCGAAAGCGAGACAATGATGTAAACCTAGTATCAACAAGGATAAAGGTTGCAAAGGCATTAATGCAGTAAGGAGAGCAATACTAGATAAGTATTGCATAAATAAATAAAGAAGTTGTCCTTATGGTACTTTTGTTGTAATAATTTGGAATTGTTGCATAACCATGTATCCTTCATGGCTGGAGAAGACTTGTGGTTTGTGCCAGAAATGCAAGACAAGGAGATAAAGAGGTGGGGTAGTGCAAGTAACATTGAGGACAATGTTCTTTCAGGGGGGAGAGTATGTAATGTCCCCGAATCTGGTACGCTATTTACATAAATCTAATTTGGTATTTTTCACTACCTAACACCTAGATCACTTGGGCAATACAACTAAGAGTGGAAAAATGGCACGGTAACCAATAGGGCGATGTTTAATGGCTAGGAATCCATGAGTTTGATGACATGAGTCATCTTACAGTCATAGACACTCGAGGAAAGCTGGACTAGTTAACTACTTAAGTTTATAAGTTTTCGGTTAGTTTTGAGAACGTTGCCGAAGTTGCTACTCTTTGTTGTAATGCATTTATACACCCTTATGGCCTATCTGTTTGTACTTTGCTGCTACATATTAAATGTTGTTGCTTAAGACTAAGAAATTCTTTTGGATACAATGGATATCCGAGCCTCGGCATAGCAGGCCAAGAATGAGGCTATTATGCTTCTAAACCAAAACTAAGCTAAGTATAGTTTTTGTCCAATATTATTTAATATTTTCAAGAAGGCATGATAAGCCACTAGTAGTTACAAATAAGTAAACTAGCAACACTATGTGAAAAGTATAATTACTAGAAAAAGGTCTATGTGTATATATATATATATATATATATATATTATATAGATGAAAGATAAATAAATAATTATTTATTTAATAAAGTTTCCAAGAAGGGTTTATTTATTACTATTATTTGTATTTTGTATTCTTTAAACATGAAAATATATTGGTTCATATGTGTACATAGATATATGCCAAAAATAGTTAAATTGTAGCATTCCGGTGACGAGATAATTCCTTGTATAAATTCAGCGAGTTTAAAAATGCACTTGATGCCGATTGTATATTCAAAAGGTATCCATATGGATATTATAAATGTTATGAAGGAGTATGGACGGAACATGATATTATTATTATTATTATTATTATTACTATTATTATTTTTTGGATGGTTAAATCTAAATTAGTTTATAATGTAATTATATAATTAATAAATTCAAATTAAGTGGAGGACATTATTTATATTGTATTAAAGGAGGCACTATCACTAGATATTCGAAAAGTAACACTCAGCGACTTGTCCACTCCTTCTTTTGGTGTGCATTAAGGGAAGAAAGGATGGATGAGGATGTATTTATGAGGGTGATAGTGCAGAGAGGGGGGGTATTCCTATTCTCTTGGAAACCAAAGTTTGGTCTGTTATTATTTTATTTCTGCAAGGAGTCTCTTGTCATGGTTTTGGTGATTGGTCGTGGATGCTGAGGAAGGTTGAACTCATTGACTAACAACCCAGGAATGGTATTATTTTATTGATTGTCTTGTTCATTCCAAGAAAAGAATCGAGCATTCCAACTGGAACTCGATCCCTGATCTCTAACCAGTCTAGGAGGGAGATCCCTGCGTTAACTTATGTTGCAATTATTTTAATTGCTGATTTTTGTGTGAGCAGACTATCGCTTTATAAGTTTGGATCTCCTCATGGGTGGAGGGATCCGTGTTCATTGCCTCGATGGCTAGTATGTCTATGTATGTTATTTTCATTTCTAGCGATTTTTGGTGAGATATTTGTCCCTGTAATTCCTCCCTTTCTATCAAATGCGTGGAGCATGAGCTTTTGGTGTGGTCATTGTCCCCGAAATTGTTTCAATTCTGTCAAATTCTTGGACCATTCATTTTACCCCGTGGTTGTGTGATGCATTTAGTAATTAGCCTACAAAAATATATTATGCTGAAGTTGGTAACTCGATGCCCTCTTTTTCTTATGCATATATAACTTGAAAGAAATTTTTAACCTGTATTTTTGTTGCCTGTGTGAACACTGGATTTTGCGTTGGGTGTACAGCCTCAGTTTATGTCTGTATGTGTCTTTATGTTGCCGACGTGAAGAGACTGTATTTTTTGCGTCTGTAGATTTATCAGTACATGTTTTAACTTGTATAAGCTATTGCATGGCAAGCATGCAGCCTCCTTGGTAACTCGGATAGAGTGAAATTATTCATGACTGCAGTATTTTGTTACCCTTGTTGTTTGCGTGAGCTTGATGCTCTGTATTTCTCTCACCCTTCGCTTATTTCTTTGAAGTTGTTTCTTTAACAGTTGAATGGAGAATGAGGGAATGGTGTACCCGTAAAACCCTTAGATTTATTTCTTAACGATTGGGAAGAGGGGTGTATCCCTTACAGTGTATTGTCTACGTAGATGCTGACTGCTTTTACTCATCTGATTGTCTAGAGAGGTGTGTATGCGTTGGGTTGGGTGTACAACCTTAAATTGTATGGGTATTTACAGTTTGAAATAAAGGAACGAGAGAATTTTATGCTCGTTGAAAACCCAGCGAGTGCGTGGCCTAAGATTTGGTCCTTTAATGTAACTCTACCTTGTGTGTGGAATGTATAACCAAATATAGTTACGTATTGTGTATACAAGTATGTATGTGGCAGAGCTTAAAGATATATTAAATCATTGCTATTGGCAACGAAAAGCTCATAGAGTTTTTAAGGGTTAATTACATATACCTATTGTATATATATATGTTGATTATTAATAACATGACGTTAGTAGAGGCATGCTAGTAGGAAGTTCGTTTACATTAATTAATAATGATATATTTAGTAGCAGAAAATGCTAACAAAGTTTTCTTTCGAGTAATCAATAGTGATATATCGTTAGCAGGGCTATGCTTACTTAATGCTAATCATAGTGTCTATTCTTGATTTAATCAGAGATTGTGATGTGATATTGATTTATGTTTAAAAATTTATGAGCATATGAATTTCATAATGGCAAATGCCTTCCTTATTGAAAAGAGTAAAATGAAACCCCATCTACTTTTGATGTTAGTATAGTGGGCAAAGGAAGCCTATTGGGGGTAGCTCAATCATAAAGCAAATGAATACTTAATTGATAAATAAGACTTTGCTGAAATAACGAAGTTATCGTCAACCTAGTGGTTCACCATGCCCAGCTCGGGGGTGGTCTTCGGATGGACTAAGTAGAAGCCATCGAAGTATGTACGGTTGGGTGGAAAGTTGCAGCTATCCAAGTTTTTGCCCTTAATACATTTTTTGCTAATGCATGTTATTTAATGATGCTTTTATATATTCTGAATGAAGTGGATTTGTATATTGTTGTTTATTTTACACATGAACATAATGTTACTGACACACCTTGTCAAGCAAGTATTAGCCCAGGTATTAGGTCATGGCGGATTGACCATGCAAGCAAGTTGAAAGAGATCCCATGTCGGTGCAGAGCCATGTGCTCAGATAAGTAGTCTTGATATGTTCACTGTACAAAGTCATGTTTTTGAAAAGATTAAGGGTGAACCATATGTTCCTATTCCTATCTGGGTAACACAAAACTTGTAATTTTGTAATATGGAATTGTATCTTAAAACATTCCTTGAATGATTTAACTGTTATTAGAGGTTGTCTTTACTCATTTATTAATGTTGACTACACCTTCTTGATGTGTCGCAAGATGTTCGAAATAAAAGAAATAAAAGCGAAAACAAAAAACAAAAATTTTACCCCATACTCCATGGTCAATATTGGGTATGTTACATACAACCATAAGTTTCTTCGAATAATGAAGAAAAATTTAGTTTGTCTACTTCAACTTTATCCTTGAAGCTCCTTACCATTTCTCCGTTTGGATGTTTTATTTCCCAAATAGTTTTAAAAGTCTTCTATAGTTCACATATTTGTGAAAGAATTTTGTGTTATTATCACCTTATTTTAGCCAAATTACAACACTTTTTAACCTCCATGCATTCTCTTCTTTTTCATTGAGATCATGTTGTTTATCTTCAAGAACTCTTAAGGTTTCAAACTCATCATCCAAGAGAGTGCCTGAGAAATTATCTTGGAACAAAATCCTAATCCTTTCCTTCACATCCTTCGGATCAGCCAATGATTTAGTAGCACGACATTTTTCCCATCTTTTTATCACACCCTTTATTCGCTACAAGTTCTCAACAAATTTCTTCATTTCCATATCCTTCCTAAATAGGTCTACATGTGTCCATTTTTTCAAGATCAAATTCATGAAATCCTCCTCTAAAATCCCAAAATGGGAATGACATGTCCAAAATGTAAGCTCTTAAGAAAGAACTGCAATCTCTCCAAAGTCCACACACAAATGGTTGCACTTGATGACAAGGAAAAAAGTAGTTTAGAATGTCTACTAAAGGAGCAAAGGATATTGAATTTAAATTTAAAATTGGTGGGAACGAGTTCCTGAGGATGGTTGCAGTAAAAGTAGTTGAAGTAGAGGGTTGAGGGAGAATTGAAATCCAAGAAATATTAGTAGAGAAAAAGCTATGGTTGAGGATGGTATAGATCCCAGGACATAGACATTGGAGAACTGGAATATTATAATTACCACGAACATTTAATTACTAGTTAGCTTTTAATATTAAATAAAATGGTTGACATGATCAATGTTAATCGTCCCCATTTTGGAGTGACATATATAAGGAAGGCTCTTACTATTTAAAGAGGGAGGCTTTGGAGCTAAGAGAAGTTTCAATTTTGCACTTTTTATTCTATTTATATATCAACCTAGCATCAGAACCATCTTTTGTAGTTGCATAAAGCGATCCTCTCCACTCTTCATTAGACCTCAAGAACTTGGCAAGGATCCATTCCCTTTCTCTACAAGCTTCCCTAGCCTAATAGGGATCCTCTCCCTCTCTATTTAAGAACACGTATTTCCTACAACAGTAGTTTAGATCTAGTAATTTAGAGTGTGCCCTCCCACCGGAACTCCAATCACAAGGACGTCTCCCTTGCAAAAGCATAGTTACAATTTTTCCAACAGTAATGACAAATTATTTAGCACCAGAATCAACTTCTTCAAAAGCGCACCCAAGTGATACATGATTTGGCTATAGAACTACAAGATATGAATCTCAACTAGACCATGTCTCTCCCAACCTATGGATTGCATTGGGACTCTAAATTGACATTGCCATAGCTTTCTGGTGCTTTTCATGATGACCAGTTCAAGGATTTGGATACCTGCATTATATTCATATATCTAGCATTAGACCACAGTACTAGAAAGAGACAAAGTCACCTTGGTATCCTACTATATACAAGGATTAGCTACCCAATAGTGGGATCAAGTGAAAAATATGAGTGTTACTGAATAATCCCCTTCCATAGAACTCAATGAGAGTCTTAATAGACTCTCTAGTGCCATCAATACTTAGGGACCAATTCTACATTGCATTTCGAGAGTGTTTCTATCTAGCCACATTGGCTTCACCTCTGTCAACTTTCCACTCTGACAATTCAATATACATTGTAATATTTTGCAAAATTCAAATGTAGATCTCCATTTCAGATCTAGACCATGCGCTAATAATTAAATTTAATTATGGTTTACTTCCTTCTCTCGATCATGAAGCTGCTTTGGTGCATAGATGTTATCTTTCATTGGATTTTCAACATGCTCTGGCTATTGAAAAGAAGCTAGAAAAACAACCAATGCCCTTTTGTTCTTCGTCTTGGTTCCCCCTTTCACAACAGGTATATCACATGGGTAGGCATTCTCCCATGGTATACACACCCCCTCCCCTCACCATTCAATATTGCACATTCCATAAGTCATCCTCTCATGGCACAACAATGTTGTGTTTTATAACATCCATGATCTACCAAGATATTATTCTTTAATGCCAACACCCAACCTACCCCTCCAAATGCTGTCATTGTTGTGTATAACCCTACTACATCTTATCCAAATCTCGTTCTAATGACATGTCTAGCCCCTCCCACCCATCCCATTCTCTTTACTCAAAACTGTTATATTAAATATCATATCAATAAGATCATCATGGACAATGGTAACCTATAAACACTTATTCTCTATGACCCTTTTCAATTCCTTGGATTTGTTGTTAGCAATGCAATACACTTAGTTATTGTGATTAATTGTATTAGAGCCTATTTTCCTAAATAAGCCAGATCATTTGCTTATAAAAGGATCCTGTCGCCTAATACACAGTTGGGATTGTTATGAGAAGGAAATATTGAGTCTAAAGCTAGGCTTGTCATTGGATTAACCTAATTTCTCTTGAGTGGCTATCATATTTTTCACAGGTAGTTTGTTAGAGTCTCAACCTGCCCCTTTCCTATTCTCACCTAATGCTTTCCCCTGACAGCATCATTTGTGCCCACGCCTGCACATTCCATCACCTACTGCGTGCTGCTTGTCCGCCATAACCTGTGCTACCACCTGTTGTGTTTCACCATCAACACCCTCAATGCTGCCATCCTCTACTGCATCTGCACATCCCTCCACCTCATGCAATCCACCGTTACCTACATTCCCACACTCTCTAGCACGTCTCACGCTAGCTTCCTGCAACTCCACACAGGTCGACCTCACGCCTCTTCATCTCTCGACTCCTCTCTAGCTGCTTCTCTCAATGCCATCAACGCAGGTTCCCCAAAATTAGGGCTGCGTTTCACCACTCTACACCACACTCAATGTTTATCGCTTCACTCCGATCTACATGCATGCCCAAGCAACCAAGTTAGTTTTAGCATTGTTCTCCCTCACGTAGGCTATCCTCCAACCTTAATTATTACCTAGCGCATTACCATACCCGTCCGGAAATGCCCATTGGTTCTAGTTTGGCTAAAATGTGACAACATCCTTTTGTTTCCTCTCCAGCATGACGAATCAATTGGTATCAAAGCATCCAGATCCCCAAAAGAACCAACTGCAGTAAGCTTTTTCAAATTTATTTATTTATTTTTTATTTTATTTATTTATTTATTTTTTATTTTATTTTATTTTATTATATTTTATTTTTTATTTTATTTTTATTTTTTATTTTATTTTATTTTTATTTTTTATTTTTTTATTTTTTTATTTTTTATTTTTTATTTATTTTTTATTTTTATTTTTATTTTTTTTATTTTTTATTTTTTATTTATTTTATTTATTTATTTATATTTATATTTATATTTTTTCTTTTCTGAGTCTTAGGATTTGCTTGTAGATCTCACACCCTTTTTAGGGGTTTTCTACAAAGGATGGTGGATTCACAGATCTTCCTACCATAGGAACCCACAGATCTCCACCATAGAGAGGAGATTCACAGATCTTCATACCCACAGATCTCTCCCACTAGCCAAAACTATTGTCTTCAAGCCTTCAGCCCAAGTGCTCAAGCATTTGTTCTATTTAGATTAGCCTGTAAGATGCCTTCGAGACAAGATCCCTTGGCCACCGATTTAGATTCTAATGCCTCTAATCCAGTCCAGGACCTAGCATCTTCTCTCAATGAGTTAATGAGAATGCAACAACAGACTCAGCCAGATCTATTCCGCTTGGATACCAGATTCAAACTACCTAAGTTCGCGGGACAAACCAATGGAGAAGCCGTGGAGTCATGGATCCGCAGCCTTTCCACCTATTTCAGGACTTGCACAGGCCTTACCGAAGAAAGAAAACTTCAGATAGCAACATTACAGTTGGAAGGACTTGCTCAAACACGGTGGGATACAGAGCAAGAAAAGGCCACTTTGGTAATAGAAATTGGAGCTTCAGCAAAGTCTTCTTCTTCTCCACCTATTAGCACTTGGGCTTGCATGTGTGAAGCATTGAGGGATCGTTTTTACCCACCTAGGTATCTTCAATCCTTATGGATTCGTTGGCACCAACTCCGTCAAGTTCTTGAACAAGGAGTACAAGCATATATCAAACAATTCTCCAAGCTTCGACTTCAACTCCACATTCCAGACCCAGAAGAGGTATTAACCCTTAAATTTAATTCTGGTTTATTGTTTCAGTTCCATAGAGAAGTAGAGTTATTTGAAAATTCTACATTAGATAAAGCTTTTCAAAGAGCATTGGCAGTGGAAAGAAAGATAGCTCCTCAGGGTCGTACTCTTCAATCCCGTCCCAACCAGAATCCATCTACTTCACAAAATACCATACACAATACTGAATCTCGCCTTTCCTCCACTCGTCCTACCAATCAAACGGCCAATAGACCATGGTGTTCCTTCCACAAGCCACATTCCCACAACACTTCAGATTGTCAAGTCTTAAATTCTCTCAAAACCAACAAAACTCTCTGTACCGAAATTATGTCATCCCAACCTACAGAGCACATAGCTGAAGTTTCTCTTGAGAATCCTACTGAAGTCGATCCCGCAATGATTTTAATGACATCAGAAGATTCCAACTTATCTACCTTACCCCTCTTTACTCATAACTGCCAAATCAAAGATTCTTTGGCCTTGCTCATCATGGATAATGGCAGTCAGAAAAATTTGGTTTCACAAGAGCTACTCCAGCGCCTCAACCTACCCACTACTCCTCATCCAAAACCATATCAGCTAGGTTGGGTTCAAAAGGATGGTCCCCGTCTATTGGTTTCTCAGCGTTGCCTGGTAACTTTTTCCATCGGACAATTTAGAGACTCTGTGCTATGTGATGTATCTCCATTAGATTGTGCTGACCTACTGCTTGGCATCCCTTACCAGGACCAGTGAAATGCTATTTATACAGCTAAATCTCGCCAGCATAAACTTACCAAGGATGGCCGCACTTATATCCTTGCCGCAGCCCCACCCAAACCCACGCCAAAAAAGGTCAAACTATCTCATGTCCATCTCAACCAGTGTGTCTCTCTTTGTCTGGTTCGACCCATCCAACCAGAGAACACCACTCATCCTATCCCAAAATCCATGGCTCCGCTCATACAAGAATTTGCTGAGGTTTTCCAACCCCCTACTAGACTTCCCCCCTCTCAACACATAGACCATACTATTAACCTCATTCCGGGTGTTGCTTTACCCAATGCACCTACATATCGCCTTGCCCCATGGGAAACAGAGGAAATTGAAAAGCAACTGACCAAACTAATCAACTCAGGACATATTCAGCCATCATCTTCTCTAGGTGCTTCCCTAGCCTTTTTTATTCCCAAGAAAGACACCCCAGAAATGCGTCTGGTCACGGATTATCGAGCCCTTAACAAGGCCACGGTGAAGAACCGCTACCCCCTACCCCGGATTGAAGAGTTATTGGATACCCTACAAGGTGCTAAATGGTTCACTAAGATGGATTTCACAGCAGGATACCATCAGGTTCGAATGAACCCAGCGGATGTTTGGAAGACAACATTCAAGACCAAGTTTGGTCTCTTCGAATGGAAGGTCATGCATTTTGGCCTCACAAATGCTCCAGCCACCTTCATGAGGCTCATTAATGATATTTTCAGGAAGCATTTGGGTCGTACTGTGATTATATATTTAGATGACATTCTAATCTTTAGTAAGTCATGGGAAACACATCTTCAGCATGTTCGGCAAGTTCTCGAAATACTCAGAGACCACAAGTTGCAGGTTAAAGAAAAGAAGTCTTATTTTGGCCAACGCTCAGTGCCATACCTCAGTTTTGTGGTGGACTCAGAAGGTATTCAGCCTGATCCTTTACGCATTAAAGCATTAAAACAATGGCCAACACCTTCTTCGTCCATCGAGTTAAAAATATTCCTAGGTGGCATAAATTTTTATCGTAAGTTTGTTCTACATTTCTCTCAGATCGCTCATCCTTTACATCAGCTATCTAATCGCACTTCTACCTTTAGTTGGAATGAAGAAGCCACCCGCAACTTTGTTTGTCTTAAAGAAGCTCTATGCTCAGCTCCAGTATTGCATTTGCTAGACCTCTCTCAACCATTTGAGATTGAGTTAGACGCCTCACAATATGCTATTGGTGCCGTGCTTAAACAGGGAGGACATCCTATTGCTTACCACTCAGAATCACTTTCAGATGCTAAGAAAAACTATAGCACATATGACAAGGAATTTTACAGTCTAGTGCAAGCTCTCAAGCAATGGCGCCATTATCTATTCGGAAAGGAGACTATTCTGCATACAGACCACCATCCTCTGATTTTCATTAAGTCTCAATCAAAGATACAGGAACAAAGGCATCTTAAATGGGCTGCCTATATTCAGCAATTCCATCTGGTTATTAAATACAAGAAGGGCACCTCTAACAAGATGGCTGATCTACTCAGTAGGCCACCCACTCCAGTGCTCCACCTACTCGAGGTTCATTGTGCTACCTATGATGCCTGGAAAGATAAATATGATACTGACAGAGACTTTCAAGAAGCATGGGCTGCATTACAGAATCCTACAGTCATCAACCAGACTCCTTTTTTGGACTATACCATCCGTGAGGGGTGGCTCTACAAGTTCAATTTACTATGTGTCCCACATTCTGATGATCGTTTGCTGCTCATTAAAGAAGCTCATGTGTCTGCATGTGGAGGCCACTTTGGCACCACTAAGACTATTCAACATCTCCAACGCCATTTCTACTGGCCTTCTCTTCAACCTCAAGTCGAGAGATTCATAAGAGCATGCACCTTATGTTCTCAATCAAAATCGTCAAATAGGAAGCATGGCTTATATATACCTCTCCCACTACCTTCCAGGCCATGGGAATCAGTTTCTATGGGTTTCCTAAGTGGACTACCCACTAGCCAACAAAAACATGATGCAATTTGGGTAGTAGTATGTCGTTTCAGCAAAATGGCTCTCTTCTTGGCCTGCACAAAGACCGCTACAGCCTCCCAAATAGCCGAGCTGTATTTCCAACAGGTGTGGCCTCATTTTGGCGTCTCAAGCAGCATCATTTCAGATCGAGACTCCCGCTTCCTAAGCTCATTTTGGAAGACACTCTGGGCACTGCTTGGATGTCAGCTTAAATTCTCCACAGCTTTCCATCCTCAAACGGACGACCAAACAGAGGTAGTCAACCGCGTATTGGTTCATGCTCTCCGTACTAATTTTGGACATAGAAAACAGTGGAATAATTATTTACATATTCTCCAACATAGCTACAACAGGGCAACGCATTCTGCTACAGGCTTCTCTCCTTTTGAAGTATGCTTAGGATTCCATCCAGCTTCTCCAGCGGAGCTACCACTCACATTGGACCCCCATGGTACAGATCATCAGCAAAAAGAGCAATCCTCAACTCAAATATTTCTTCAGCAAATTGCACATCGCCACACTCAGGTCACGGAGGCCCTAGAAAGAAGCTCAAGCATGTGCAAAGCTCAGACATGACAAGCAACGGACAGCCATTTCCTTTCTACCTGGAGACCACATCTAGTTACATTTGGACAAGAAACACTTCAAAGGATAGCATCATAAACTTCATCCACTTAGATATGGCCCCTACACTATTCTAGAAAATATTGGGGACAATGCCTATCGATTGGACCTCCCTCCTCAGCTCAGCATCCACAATGTCATCAATGTCAATCCTGAAATTATTCAAGCCTCCACTATTGGATGAACCGGTCACAATTACACATCCAGTGGACAATATCCCGGACTTCCGGCTTCCGTTGCAGAGAGATACTATCCTTGACACCAAGACCCATTCGATTCGCCACCGGGCTTATACCTCCTACCTCCTAGCATGCGAAAGACAGACTCCAACTCAAGCTAAATGGATGACCTCTGAGATCATGCAAAGCCGGTTCCTGCATCTTCTTGTGGAAGCAAGGATGCTTCCAGATCTAAACAAGGAGGAATTGGGCCACAAGAAGACTTGGTTAGCAATGTAATACACTTAGTTACTGTGATTAATTGTATTAGAGCCTATTTACCTAAATAAGCTAGGTCCTTTTCTTATAAAAGGATCCTGCTGCCTAATACACAGTTGGGATTGTTATGAGAAGGAAATATTGAGTCTACAGCTAGGTTTGTCATTAGATTAACCTAATTTCTCTTGAGTGGTTGTCATATTTTTCATAGGTAGTTTGTTACAGGCTCAGCCTGCCCCTTTCCAACTCTCACCTAACGCTTTCCCATGACAGCATAACTTGTGCCTACGCCTACACATTCCATCACCTGCTGCATGCTGCTTGTCTGCCATAACCTCTACTACCACCTGCTATGTTTCGCCACCAACGCCCTCAATGCTGCCATCCTCTGTTGCATCTGCACGTCCCTCCACCTCACGCAATCCACCGTTACCTGCACACCCACACTCTCTAGCGCATCTCCCGCTGGCTGCCTGCAATTCCAGGAAGGTCGACCTCACGCCTCTTCTTCTCTTGACTCCTCTCTAGCTGCTTCTCTCAACGCCGTCAACGTAGGTTCCCCAAAATTAGGGCTGCATTTCACCACTCTACACGACAATCAATGTTTATCGCTTCACTCCCATCTACATGCACGCCCATCCAGCCAAGTTAGTTTTATCGCTGTTCTCCCTCAAGCAGGCTATCCTCCAGCCTTAATTAATACCTAGTGCATTACCATACCCGTCCAGAAATTCCCATTGGTTCTAGTTTGGCTAAAATGTGACAACATCCTTTCGTTTCCTCTCCAGCATGACGGATGAAACTTCCCACCCTCATCCATACCATCTTGAGTGGGTGAATGAGGGTGATTTATCCTTGTTCGTTACCCAACAATGTAATATAACCTTTTCCATTGGCCCTAATTTTTGGACACTATGTAACATATGCCATAAAAAATGAAGCGTGGGATTCCCTCTTCAGCTAGGATCAATTGCTCCCTGGCATGGAACAATTATATGTTGGTTAATCATGCTTCAATCAATCTTCAATGAGTAAAACATTAGCCCATGATTGAGATATTTTTATGTTCTTTCCTAATTCCATTGAATCGTTGCTTGCTTCATTGGTGAGGTTGACCTCTCATGCAACTACAAATTTATGGACATTTGTTTCCTTGGGATCCTCAGGTAATGATCTCTTCATTGCAAGACTCAATTGTTGCTTATCATGGTAGCAACTCTCTGCCGTTAGGATGAGTTAATTCTCATCGTGGAAGCAAATCTATATTGATTTGTGAGGTGTTAATCAACACTTTATATCTCCAATAACATCAATTGAAAGACCTTCGAATTGGTGTGTAATCATAACACTTTTAGTATCCAAGATAGTGCCAACTCTTGCAAATTCCTGGTTGCAAGTGATAACCATCAATAGGATGCAGTGGATCGTTTACCAACATTCTCCACCATATCATAGTTGCTTCTACATTCACTCTCAAAATAGAATCAACTATTCATTGAACCACAAAACATACTCAACCATGGCCGCTTTGTCTGCTATATTCATGGAGTTCTAAGGAACCCCAAATTCATTTACCTCCATGCATCAATATTTGGTCCATCTTCGAAAGTGGATTCTTCAGGTGAAAGCTTGTAAACCATTAGAATGTGGCTATCCTTGACACCAATTTGTTGTCCATATTGCTAGTTTTACATTCCTCTTGAGTGTATATCTCTCCTTGGATAGTTTCTACTCCTTATACTGTAGATGTAGGAAACTCTTTATCACTTCTTATCTTCACTCTCCATTCCCTTCTGTTAGTTTCCCAATGGGTGGGGTGAAGATATGGATGAAGCTTCCAACATTTTTCTTCCCAATGTCCACTCAACTTGCAATGGTGGAAAAAAATCTTGAACTTAATTGGACTACTTTTCTTGCCTTCCTTCTCCATTTTCCCTTGAGCTATTGGATGGTTTGGAGAAGTGTTCTTTCCCTCCTTCCTCTAAAATGAATATGGATCCCTGCAGATGTCTTGCTTCTCCCAAAAAGAATCCATATATTGAACTTTCTTTCCACAAAATGAACTTGATTCTGAATACCAACAGTTAGCAGCTCTATGGCCTTTCTTCTTGCAGCAGTGACAAATCAGGGATGTCTTTCCTAATGTATGCCTCTTGGTCTTCTTAATCTTTCTATGGTTGATTAGTCTGCCACTTATTCTACATGTTGGTGGAAGATGAGTCTTTAATAATTTCTCATTACTTCCCTTCTTCAATATGTCACAAGAAGGTTGAGGAGGTAGCGGGTTTCTACCTTCATTTGTTGCTCTTTCTTTTGAGGATCTAGCCAACTTTTTCGCATCTTGTGCCTTCACAAAAATGGTATCATTGGACATATAATTTTTCATTCTTCCATTGAATCCTAGGTCGTCGTGCTTGTCCCATTGTGTAGCTACAATGGGGATTGATATTGGATTGAGGTGGAGAGAAACATAGATAGTACCATCTTTCTAATGTTCCAATAGAAATGAGTAAGCCTTAGAAAGCTTCAACATCGAAAGGACACAACTTCCCAAGCTACCCAAAACACCAAGAAATGAATGTATCGTACATTCTTTTCAATTAATGTTTTGAAGGGTTTATTAAAAATATAAGCACATTGGATGCACAATTTAATATTGTATCCAATGATTATCCACATGAATAATTTTTAGTAAACCTATAGGGAGATAAATTGAAAATACATGAAAATGTATGTTTCTAATCTCCCTATAAATTTTTAATTTAAAATTTATGTAACATAATTTAGTGCATAACCAAGAGATGAGGTAGATAAGAGAGTTTTTTTTTCAAGGAGGTGGTAACGAAAGATATCATTACAATAGTTAAGCACAATAAAACATAATTCAACAAACATAGAATTGCAAGAAACTGAAATATTTTGATACACAACAATTACCGCATATTCAAACATTATTGAAATAGTTAGATTGACCCATAAGGTCATTTTATACATCATGAAGATGTAATTAACTCCCTTGAAGTGAGGAAGGTGACATCCATAGAGATTGATGATTGCGCATAACAAACTCATTTTTTATTTTTAGTGCACCATCCAATTGCTTTACCTGTGGTGTTAGTTTACCTTGTTGTTTGATTTGGTATTATTACATTTTGAAGTGTGCTTGCTAGCATTAATTTAGGCTAGAATAGGTTCTAATGTTACATTTCATGTGCCTACATCTCTAAGTTTATGATTAACCTAGTTTATTTCTCATTTTGTCTTAACAAGGACACATGGATTGTCCAGAGACATCTACCATCAGTGCTAAACGAAGACATGTGATGCAGTCAGGTATATTCGATTGTTAATCTGAAATATATTTTTCTTGTTTGACACGTTTTGACATGTTTATTAATCTGTGGAAAATTCTTATCATGCACAGCTTCACAGCTTAAGGGTGAAGCAAACTTGAATTCTATGCAACAACACTCCGTGAGGTCATTGTCAGGTAAATTCAATTGTTATTCAATTTATGCTTAAGTGTAGATAATCATAAATATTTTTTTACACAACTTTCTAAGATCTTGTTGTGCACAGGTGGTGTCTCTCACAATGACAGACGTCTATCTGAGGGGTCTATAGGTGCTGGTGGACAATCTCAAAAGACATGTTTAATGTCTTATACGCCACCGCCAGGTATAGATTGTTTACATACATTCTGACTATAATTCTTGTTTGACATGTTTATTAATCTGTGGAAAATTCTTATCAGGCACAGGTTCACAGCTTTAGGGTGAAGCAATCTTGACTTCTATGCAACAACACTCTGTGAGGTCATCGTCAGGTAAATTCAATGGTTATTCAATTTATGCTGAAGTCTATATAAACATAAATATTTTTTTACACATCTTTCTAAGATCTTGTTGTGCGCAGGTGGTGTCTCTCGCAATGACAGACGTCTGTCTGAGGGTCTACAGCTGCCGGTGGACAAACTCAGAGGATGCCCTTGGTGTCTTATATGCCATCGTCAGGTAGAGATTGTTTACATACATTCTAACTAGAATTCTTGTTTGACATGTTTATTAATCTGTGAAAAATTCTTATCAGGTACAGGTTCATAGCTTCAGGGTGAAGCAATCTTGACTTCTATGCAACAACACTCCGTGAGGTCATCGTCAGGTAAATTCAAGGGTTATTCAATTTATGTTGAAGTCTATATAAACATAAATATTTTTTTACACATCTTTCTAAGATCTTGTTGTGCATAGGTGGTGTCTCTCGCAATGACAGACGTCTATTTGAGGGGTCTATAGCTGCCGGTGGACAAACTAACCCTTAGTGCCTTATACACCATCGTCAGGTAGAGATTGTTTACATACATTCTGACTAGAATTCTTGTTTGACATGTTTATTAATCTGTGGAAAATTCTTATCAGGCACAGGTTCACAGCTTCAGGGTGAAGCAATCTTGGCTAGTATGCAGCTTCACTCCCTGAGGTCATCGTCAGGTAAATTCAATTGTCATTCAATTCATGCTCAAGTCTATATAAACAAAAAACTTCTTTTACACAGATCTCTCTAAGATCTTGTTGTGCACAGGTGGTGGCTATCAAAATGACAGGCGTTTGTCTGAGGGTGGGTCTACAGGGGTCGTTCGAAAACCACAGATGGCACCCTTAGTGTCTTATTCTTCAAATACGCCATCGCCAGGTAGAGATTGTTTACGTACATTTTGACTAGAATTTTTGTTTGACATGACTGTTTTATTTGTGAAAAATTACATGATTTTTCCTGTAAACTTACATGTGATTGCCAATATTTGGTTTCCTATAGGGGCTTCTGGACATTCTAACAATAATGATGGTTCAGAAGACTTTATTTCTATTTCTCACCATGTTCATGATAATGCAGAGGTTCCATCAGGTATTTAAAATGAACACATTTGATTGAAATGTTTATAATTTGATTGACAAATTATATATATAGTTTTTAATACTTGCACATGCATTTTACTTCTTACAAGGTTTGTTGTTGTTGATCCTAATCCACCTCCCCAGACAAGGAGAGGTCATCGGGTGCAGCAGTATGCTCGCAATGAAAGATATGATCCTCTTTACAGTCATCCTAGAGATGTTCCCGAGGAGACTTCTTGGGAAGACAACATCGCTATGTTGACTGTGGAAGAGATGAAGGAGCATTCATTGAGATTGCAGGCAGAACTTGACACTTCAGATATCTCTTTTGGTTCTCAACAGTGTCTCCAGATTGTTTTGCACAATCTGAATAGTTTGATCGAGACATATCTTGGGGTTGGACCATCAACCCATATTTTTCATGACATGATGTGTAGGAGGCGGTTGTTAGTGAGAGGTCACCACAAGTTTGAAGAAATAAAAAAACTTGTCACAAAAGAAATGGTCTTTTCATGTTTTGACTTGTGGCCTGAAGACAAAAAAAATCTAAAGATCGCAAAATTCAATGATCCACTGATTGCACCCCATATTTATTCCAGGTTCCTGTGTGCATATGGGAAGTTCCCTAATAATGACAAGGTTCCTCAGTATTTTTTTAAGATGCTAATTGCAGAGTTCCAGTTTCACATGGACCCCGACTATAGAGATACGGGATCTATTTTCTATGGTGCGGGCAAAGGTCGTACATATGACGACTTGATGCACGACGAGACGTTCAGTATAGGTGTCTGATGCCTTAGTTAGTATATCCACATCCTATATTCGTTGCTTTGCCAGAGGAGTTGGAAATGACATCCCAAATAGCAAGAGGGCTGAGGGAAGAGATAAGAGAGTGTGTTGGGGCTGCATTGGCAGGGGTGGAAATCAGCATAAATACTTTGTCATCTTCAACCAGTATGGATGAAATCCCATTTGATGATTATTCTGATGATCGCTTGAGTAGCATGAATCGATTAGAGCTTCAACAGTATGCAACGTACTGTAGAGATAATTATAAGCGAGTCATCGCTGGACAAAATCAAAACAGAGGCAAGGTACGTAAGTATGAAATAATATTTTTCAATTTATTATATGAAATCTAATTTTTTTATTCTCCAAATCTAATGTCTATAAATTATATGGAATTTATGCAGTATACCAGATTCATGAATGATGACAACTTTGATGATATGGATTTTATTGACCGGTCAGAAACAAAGGCTAGTGGCATGAATACGCATGTTGAGGAAATTGTAGTTCCTCAATTTCCACAAGGGACATAGGTATGGATATCCCTGTTTCATGTCTTATAATCATTGGTCTTAGATTTATCTTAAAAGGTTTACCTCATGTTTTTATGGGTATTCTGTGTTATATACATAATACTGAATTTATATTCATGGTATTCTGTCCATTTTTTACTATTAAAAATGGTTGTTCGTGCCCAGATTCTGAGATTAGGGTTTTTTCATGCCTAAAAGACTAGGCAAAATAGCTCCCAATGTACACAACTCACACTTGCAACTTGAATTAGCTTTAATGACACCTCACACTTGTTGGATTTTCATATTTACATTTACATTGCTTGTTGGATTTTCATATGTAAATTTGCTTTCAAGCTACTAGCACATTTAAGAAATTGCAAGGTAGGAAATCATGCATTGTTGTAAGCAATTTGAGTAGATGTTTACTTGCTAGCCTTCTTTATTACTTTGTTACCTCAGAGAAACATGAGTTGTTTCACTGTCACATTTTGCATTTTAGATGTTGGTCAACATGTAGCAACTCTCTTTAATTTTATGCTACCAAATTTGACACTAAGCTTATTAGGCACACACATTCTTGGCAATGACAGAGTGATCATACAATCTTGGTGAAAGGTGTGTTGATAAAATCTATGAGCAATCTCATCTTCTTGATGCTCGATTTGAACCCCACTCCATATTCTTCTATGGATCTTAGTATATTGAACCCATATATGTCTTCAAAGAATATGCCTAGAAAAACTACACCACAAAGAGGGAAGGACCAAAGAGGCTGCACTGCAAAGAGGGGACTTCCTTCAACTTAGGTTCTAGGTCTAAATGTTGTTTTTTGTTGCTTTAGTTCACATGCATCACTGGCTTTGCTCCCGTTTGAAAGTAAAATTATCCATAATATGTACCTACCATTGGCTGCCATTAATCATGTTCTAACATTGCTACAAGAATCCTCAAAAACCTATGAAATATGATGACACTAGGGATTCCATTAACTTAACAATCCAACACTTCCACCGGAAAGGATGAAATAAATTCCATTTTATATGATATTTCGGGTCATATTAAATAGGGAATGCTTCCTCCTATGCTCTATCCAAAATGCCATTATTAAATATTCCCTGCTACAAACACAAATTCCTCTACACATAGATATGGAAATGCATCATATGCTTCTATTTGATGTCTATAATCAAGAACACAAGCCATCCAATCTCTATCACACATAACCCCCTAATGAGATTGTGATGAAAGTGGACACCCATACAAAATGGGGTTAACATGGCTCATCCTTTAGGAAAATGTGTTCAAAATGAATATTGCAAAACTAGGTCCATTTTAGAGGGATTGGGCATGGATATGTGGTCCCCCGCTCTCCAGTGTTATGATTGTCAAAAGTTATACATCCTTTTGCATCAGTGCCAAGAACCAGACCATATTATCAATGCTTGTTGGATGGCCTCCAGATTGCATCAAATCAAGCAATTGTCATACAAGCTATGTGTTTTCGTTTGGCTTTTTTTCTATTAGGGGCTCCCCTTGAAGGCCTAGTTGGGGAGAAATGGTCAGTTTGATGGTCTCTTCCCTATCTGCAGCCATTCTCAAATGGTGAAGCACATGATTTTGGATTGTCAATTTGCTAGGAATTGTTGGAATTACGTTTAGACTTAGTATTCAGTTCTTTTACAGAGGAAGGTACATTTGCATGCAACTCTTCTGGGGGATTCCAACTATTTGGTATGTTCTTCTTTCATGGGTATTAGGCACTGCAAGCATACCCTTCTATGTTCACTCTTTGGAAGAGATGTGTTGGCCACTATTGGCCAAAGGGTTTTCAAGGATATGAACTATTGGTAAAGAAATGTTGATCTATTGTAAAAATACAAGCCTAGTCCATAAGGATTAGGAGTGACTATCAGATGGTTTGGATCAGATGGCTTCACAAGGGTCAACTCCTCTATAACCAGGAAAGAATTTTCCCTCTGGCATGTCATCACTGCTTGGATGAACATTCTTGTTAATGTTGTGGAATTTTGAGCATCATCTAGGCCAAAATATCCTCATTGAAAAATGCCAAAACTTTATCCTACCCCTCTGCTCATTCAATTTGGTCTCTATTCGTTTTACAGAATTTGCTTTGTGAATGGATCAAACTGATGTTATAGGCTCCCACATATTATATACATCATTGGGTGGCTTCTCCAAAATGCAAATCTATTGACTATGTGAACATCCAGGATTGTGAAGATATGCCTCTTCTCTTATTAAGGTATTATATTGTATGCAGGGTAGGAAATATGATTACAAAGAGGAAAATGATAACCCATCCCATCTCATCAATTGGAAACTGGGATGCCATTGCTGACATTTAACCATACTTGAAATTAGAACCTTTGGTCTAATTGTATTTGAAGTATCTCCGGTCAATTTTGAGGAGGATTTCCTTTAGATCAAGAACATAGAATCCCACCAAGTCCACTCTCTTGACGTAGATCTCCTAGAATTTTTTAATTCTTTTAGCATAAGTCTCACCCAATTTCATTCTTATCGGTCTTATGTGCTTACTCTTAGGCATTAAGATCAAATTTATGGTCCCTAATTTCTTTATTTATTTATATAGAGAGTTGAAAATATGGATTTAAGAGAGTGAAATATGAAAGTTTACTTTCAAGTCATGTCCTCAAGTTTATGAATTTGAATATTTTAAGCTCTTCATGTTGTACCTTTCTTTGATTACTCTTTTCACTGGTTCACTTTTTTCCATGTCCTATTCTTTATTTTGGTTCTCAATTTGAAGAGAAAATCCCCTCATTTCTTTGTGGATGAAGCATCTTGTTTTGTTCTGGACTACATGTAGTGCTTCTGTCAAATATAACATCTTCTTTCCTTGCATGTTTATTGAATTTTACTACAATTTTGGACGCATGTTTTCAGCATAAAATCACTTCATTACACACAATTCTTAAAGACTAAGGACCATTTCTCTATTCGACTTATAGTCATTGTCACACAATATATCCAAACAACTAATCTTTGTATTCATATTTATAATTGAAAATTATAGAAAACTAAGCTTTATGCTAAAGGCTAATTTATATGCAAATTTCATAGAAAGAAAGAAAGGATGATGATATTAATGTCTGTTGGTAGTTGATAGTAGCTAATGGGTCTTTAATACGCCAAAGTCCAATTTATTGTTTGAAATGCAATTGAAATTTTCACAGTTCACTAGTTCAACATCCTCTTTGCAAAGGAAACGTTCACAATTGAGTTTAGCCTCCTCTTTGTAGGAAGAGTGAAGGAGACTACAACAAATTACTGAGTGAGAGAGGGAGGCTACAATAGATCACTAAGCAATCTGCAGTTGTTTCTTGAAAGACAGTTGAGAAAATGTTTTTGTATTTCAAAATACTATTGAGAGAAAAACACGAGATAAATATTAATCTTATTGTTTTGGCATTGAACTATTGTGTAAATCCATATTAGGGTAGTAAGAAGTAACTATTCTTCTTTCATCCTTTTGACTTTGCATCCCACAGAAACCCAGGAGCCATTGGTGTTCCGGTGGGAAGGTTGAGATCGATCTACTCTACTTGTAAATCAATTGTCACTATTTTTTGCGATAGTAAGAAATGACCAAGGGCATGACGATCATTTTTGGTTACTTGGACGATCATTTTTTGTTACTTGAACGATCATTTTTGTTTACTTGAACATAAGCTACTGGTGATCAAATTATTTGGTTATGGCAGGTATTAGAATATCACTGTTTTTCACCCTGGATGATTATCAATGTCAGTTTTGATCTACTTTGCCATGTGTCAATATCATCCCACTGAAATAACTAAATCTTAAAGAAATCATTTCTCTGGTTTTCCAAGTAAATACTACTGTATTTTACCTGTAAATTAAAAGAGTTTCTTTCATACGTTGACCTTAACTTTAAATGCCGTCTTATGTGATTTACCCATATTGATTAAATAGCGAAATGTTGAATAGTTTGACTGATAATATTATTGAGTTTTGTAATTTATCCTTAAAAAAATCTTAATTATTAATTTATTGCTAATTAATTTATTGATCAGATTTTGATTTTAATTTTTTTCATAAATTTTTATTTTAAATTGTAAAATATTTTTCACATAAAAATTTAAAGAAATTGTTACTATGTAAATCTTTGCAAGTTAACTTAATTATAATATTTAATTTGATAAGTTAACTATTAAACATTACAGGTTTAAATTATTATGAGGAACTTTCTTATTAATATTACATGAGTTAAATTTTTAAAACTTTGTATAAAAAATTCTACATAATTGATTTTTTTTGAAGATTATGATGATTTAAATTAATGTAAATTTATTGGTATTTTTTAGAGTTTATTGTATATTATTAGCAATTTTTCTAGTCATTCAAGCCAGAAAATGTCTCAACAAAATTGAGTTGTATTATTTCATTTTGTATAAATATTTAAATAAATCTTTATTTTCTAGTTTTTGTATTCTGGTGAGATGATCGCATACAAAATTTGGCAAGGAATAGAGCTTTCCTTCGAAAGCATATAGAGTAATATTTAAGTGTAATTATAATCATAAAATTATTTCCCCTTCCCTGTTAAGAGGTTTTGGGCTTCATGGTCAACTGCCCAGGTTCCTTCCTGATAAGATTATGCCATGCCTGAACCATCCCACGAAGGCATCTTGAATTCCGTAGAAATGAAATGGGACTTTATGCCTCAATAGAGCTGGATACCTGCATCGGGTATAAATATTGAAATAAATCTTTATTTTCTAGTTTTTGTATTCTGGTGATAAATTAAATAAATAAAAATTTAATGAAATCATTTTTCTCTCATTTTATTGTTAATTATTGTGGCCTATTTTATCCTAAATTTTAAAAAAATCTTAATTATTAAAATTTATTTATTGATTGATAAATGACATACTATAATTTTAAAAAATCATTGAATTTATTGTAAATTATTATTTGATTTTTAATTGTAAAATATTTTTTTTTAAGAACTAAGATTTATTTTTAAATAATTATCATTTTTTTCTTAAATAAGTTAACTTGAATACAACATTTAATTTAGTGAAAAACCATCTTAAAAGAAATTATAAAACTAAAAGTTTAAAGAAATCATTCTTCTTTGGTTTCTACTGTAAACTATTACTGTAGACAATTGCCCCACTCATATAATTTAATTAACTGAAAATTCTTTAATCCTTTTCTCGTTTGACTATTTGCTTAGTGTTTTGTGATTAACAATTAACTCGCTCAATAGTTGCCTCGTTTTTTCTATCTTTATTAGTTTGTGATGTTTTTTGTTTACTTCTTTTGTATTTGTGCTTATCTAGAGAGGAGACGAGACGGCTGGCCAAACACATTTAATGCTTTGTATTATGAAGCTCTCCACAGGTAATGTTACTGAATACGATGATTTCGTGCTTCTCTGAGATTTTATAATTCATCTCCTGCGATTTTATACCAGGTAATGGCACTGGTCAAAATTCCTTTAAATTTATGAAAAACGGGTTGCATGTTTTGTATTTATTTAATTTTGTTCTTCTCTATATTAAATTTAAACATTAAATTATGGATCTTTTGTTATTTTGAGGATAATCATAGATGACATATGAAGAATGAAAACCCAAAATATAGATGATACAAGAAAAATGAAAACGGAAAATGAAGTATTATATATATAAGAGGTAAGTACGACCATTATTTTTTGAACTTTTGTTGGGAGTTGAAGTCTCCTTTTGTTGGCTGCAGACAAATATGTCCAAATAAGACTATATTTTTATGCTTAACATGGCTGTCAGTTGAAGAAGCTCGATCTCCAAACTTGCTAAACACAACCAATAAAACCTAACTGTATCAATTGTGTTAGAAACTAACAGTATCAATTGCGTTAGAAACTGCAACTATCGCTTGATCTACCTACTCCTTGATATAATCACGAAGAGGGCCCAGGGTAATTTATTACTTTCAGCATAGGGCCCAGGTAACTAGTGCAGATTTTTACTTGTTCTTATAAATAAACATTTATTCTTTTCAGCAATATAGAGTGCCAGATCACGAACAATATCCTGAACTTTTATGTACTTCATGTTAGAAATAATAATCTCTTAGTTAAAGTGTGTTAGTTACATTCAGTTAGTCAGTTCTATAATCAGTTAGCCGGTATTGGCTACAACCGTCAAAGCGTGTAACATATATATACAACTGTGTAATATCAAATAAATAGTTCAACCATTCGTGATTGTAACTCTTTTGTTTATGTCTCTATCCATATTTTGAACATGGTATTAGAGCGTTTGGTTAATCCGTTGGTCAATCCAAGATGGATTTAGCAGCCTCTTCTTGATTATTGGAGGTTTTGTTGAACCATTAGGTTTTGTCGAGCCCTTCGAGGTTTTGTTGAATTTGTTGCTGCACAGGCAGAGAAAAGTCTGCTTTCCTAAAAACTGGTACTGTTCTTGAAGTTTGTTGAAGCCCGTGTTACACCTAAAGTGTTTGGGTGATCCAAAATTGGATTGGTGTCTGGAGAACCTCTTCAAAGATTGAAGAGAAGATCCTGTTGAAGCAGGAACAGATCTGTTTAAATAGATTTATTTGGAGAAGGTTGGGTTGAGAAAAGCGTTGTCATTGGACAGTGCCATCCAGCCAGAAAAAATCGCTGTAAGAACACTTTTTGTGAGGAAAAACGTAGACAAGAAAGTTGTGAAGAATTCTCGCCGAAGAATTCCGCTGTTGTGAAGAAATAGAAGTCCGTGAGGAAGTTGTTGTAAAGAAACCCCAGCGAAGAGAAGCCCGCTGCAAACTGTTAAGTTTCCGATTGCATTAGTGGAGATGCGATCCAGTTTGAATGAAAAGGAAAATTCGTGTTCGTGTCTGTTTGAAGAAGCTAGCGAAGAAGATAAAATCTGCATGGAAAATCCCCATCCACGTGATGATAGCAAATCTTGGAATGAGTAAGAGTGTATATGTTTGTTATTTGGCAAAAAGTTGTTTAAATTATTAAAAGAAAATTATGTGGATTGGTGACCTTGTTTAAATTATTAAAAGAAGATTATGTGGATTGGTGATCTTGTTTAAATTATTAAAAGAATATTATGCAGATTGGTGACAAAGATTTTATATTTATATAAAGAAAAGCAAGCCGAGCAGAGTTATAAAGAAGTTTTGAAAACTTTTCTTTGACATATTTATATATATGGGTTAAAACGAATTTTTGAAGTCAGTGGTGAAAAGTTTGAAGTTTTGAAAAGTTTTCTTGATATATTTATATATTTTGGTGAAAGAGAATTATGAAAAGCTAATATTTTGGTGAAAGAGAGTTATAAAAAGTTTTTTGGAAGATAAAAAACTGGAATTGATTTTTAAGAAAGTTTTGTGAAATGTGGTGAGAGCAGCCCCCTTATGTGAAGTGTGTTGAGAGTAGCTTCATATACAAAAACAAGCAGCTTTATATTGATGAATATCAATTGATTTTGAGAAAGAAAATAATTTCTTTTGGTGTGAAGAATTGCTGCTATTTGTTTATGAGAAAAAAATTGAGGAGAAATATAAAGTATTTCTAGTTATGGAGCAGATCAATGAAGATCTAGAGGAGAATAAACCTAATGAAGATGAAGAGATCAATGAAATATTGAATAGATCTATGCCGATTTTGCCATTTTTGTCAGGTATGGATTATGAAATTTGGGCAAATAAAATGGAAGATTTGCTTTGTTTGGTAAATTTAACAGAAAAAATGCAATAGCAAGATTTCTTATTTTGTCAGTAGTGGATGAAAACGTTTTTTTATAATGTTTTCTATAAACTTCGTCAAGTTGTTAGTGCAAAAGCTTTTTGGGATTCTTTAGAGATGAGGTACAGTAAAAAGAGAAGAAACAATAATACTTTCCAGCATATTGGTAAATTAGAAGAAGCTTCTATGTTTGAAGCAAAGAAAAAGAAAGAAGACGAAGACAAGAAAGTTGAAGGCATATTGGTAAATTAGAAGAAGCTTCTATGTTTGAAGCAAAGAAAGAAGACGAAGACAAGAAAGTTGAAGAACTCCTTGATAAAGTAGAGGAGAAGAATATTGAAGACCTTGTGTGTGCCATAGAGCATGAAGAGGAATGTGAATCCCACTGCGTAGATACACCAATGGATGATAAAGTTGCCATTGTAGCAGCCTTTGATGATGAAGAAACAATAGATATTGCTGGTGACATTAACTTAGTGAAGCGAACAAAGTTTGTTGTTGACAATTCGATTGATGATAAAACTGCCCATGTAGCAATATTTGATGAGAAACAAGAAGAAGATTTTGTAGAGTGTTTGGAGAGTCCATTCCTACACAAGGAAGAGATGCTTGAAGCATCAATCGAGAACAAAGAATCTCATGTTTTTGGAACTGAAAATTTGTGTGTGTTTGCAAATTATGCAGGTACTATGAAAGAAGAACATCACTTGGATGTGTTAACAAATTATGATGAAGAGTTGAGAATGCTAGAAGAGTGGATAGAAAATCCAAGGATTTGTGAAGACATGTACAAGGAGACTGTAGCAGATGAAGAATCTAAAATCATTATTCAAGAATTTGAAATTAGCATTGCAGAAATTTTGCAGGAAATAAAGTTTAGTAACATACACTTGCAAGGAATAGAGATGAACATTGAGGTAGAAGAATTATGGAAGTGTTTGACAAAGAATATAGTCAACTACAAAGATCAGTTGATTGAAGATGCAATTGAAAGCAAGGAAAGAGGACGACAACAACATCAGATTTGGGATCCAGGCGAACATTCTATCTTTGAAGATGAAGATGAAAGAAATAGGCCTAAGTAGTCTAATCTAAACCCAATTTAGTTTTATGAAATTTTTGTTAAGTGTTTGTAAGCTTGGCTCACACATAGACCAGCAAGCATTTGTATTTGTGAGATTTTCATTTTAGATGTTTTAGAGTATCATAATTACGAGGGAGTGTTGTGTTTAGTAAGAATGTAACACTTGAGATTAAGAGGGAGTGTTAGAAATAATAATCTCTTAGTTAAATTGTGTTAGTTACATTCAGTTAGTCAGTTCTATAATCAGTTAACCGGTAATGGCTACAACCGTCAAAGCGTGTAACATATATATACAACTGTGTAATATCAAATAAATAGTTCAGCCATTCGTGCTTGTAACTCTTTTGTTTATGTCTCTATCCATATTTTGAACATTTCATA
The DNA here is from genome assembly GCA_027924585.1 of Larix kaempferi. Taxonomy (NCBI): domain Eukaryota; kingdom Viridiplantae; phylum Streptophyta; class Pinopsida; order Pinales; family Pinaceae; genus Larix; species Larix kaempferi. Next base: position 27,075,040 of record BSBM01000910.1, read on the forward strand.
TATGTGCGAACATACTAAAACAAGCAGCGATACCTGCGTCACGCCTACATAAACCAATCCCACCCCAATCCACATTTCAACCAATCTGTCCACCTCAATCTCTGCATCTTCGCGAAAGGCCCCACAATATAGAAAAAAATTTACAATTGCTTTCAAACGATCGTAACTCCATTTTAGTCACCCACAGAGATCTTCATCAATGCCGCTTGTATTCCTGCACGGCTTGTCTCATCAATATCAAAGGCTAAGGCATCTTAATTGGCTTCATGCTTTTACTTTCCCTCTAGGATTTTCTTCTTTGATCGTGTATTGGAGATAGCCAAGGTATAGACATCATGGGGGAGGGTTGCCTCCTTTATCTTGCCACCAGAGCTAGGGTTAGGAGTGAGTGTTTTATCAGTTCCTTTATCTTCATCTTCAGGAAGACTGGTGCTATCATGGATGGCTATCATATGGGTTTTAAATTTCCCCTGAAGTGTATTTGCTTCCTTCAAATCAATTGAGATAAAACCACATGCCATCTCAGCTAAATGAGATATGATCCTAGCAGTAATTCCAATGAATTGAAAATGACTCGAAAGGAGTTCTTTCTTACTCTTCTGGTTAGATAAGATGTGCACCACTTCACATAGTGTCTGCAAACTTATATCGGAAAGAGATAGTCGCATACAAAATTTGGCAAGGAATAGAGCTTTCCTTTGAAACCATATAGACTAAGATTTAAGGGTAATTATATTCATAAAATTATTTTCCCTTCCCTGTGAAGAAGTTTTGGGCTTCATTGTCAACTGTTCAGGTTCCTTCCTGATAAGATTATGCCTGAACCTTCCCATGAAGGCATCTTGAATTCTGTAGAAATGAAATGGGGCTTTATGCCTCAATAGAGCTGGATACCAGCATTGAACCGGGTTTTTGAAAACTTATGTCCCCCCTTAGCACCAATATCTCAAAAGCATTGCAGAAAACCAAAGCAAAAACTTCGTATGAAGTCATAACAATCTCATGTTTGGTGAGCAATTTCATTTGAAAGCATGCATTACACCCTAGTTGAAAACTTTTTTGTTAAGCAACATGACATATAGAGCTTGCCTCGGTACCTGAGCAGTAGTTTCTTGACCAACTAATTGAGTGTTGAGGTTCCCCCAGTTCATTGACCTCAATTTGGTACATCTTGGAACTATCTGTTTACGTTGAGAAAGCCACTCATTTAAAATACCAGAACTACCACCAAAAGCTTCGTTGGCTCTGGAAGGCAAAGTGTTATTTTCAACATTCAGGGTGTGCATAGCACGTTCGTCATTCGTCTTCCCTTTCTCTTTTAGATTCGGGTGAGAACGCGAAGGTGGGAAATAATTCTGTGACAATTTGCTTTTTTTGTTCTAATTTCTGTTTTCTCGCCCAAGACAAAAGTCAACAAATTTTCTCTGGTGAGAGGAGTTTTTAATTTCTGGTTCGAGAGTATAACCATTTTTTTTTGTCAAACTCTCGGACAGATTTCTCGATCGAGACTTTCGATTCCTTTTAATGTCTCGATCGAGACATGTTTAACTATACAAACGCAATAATATTTCCCCACCACACGCATTTTCACGCTGTTGCTGTTGGTGTCTGTTTTCGCGCAAACTGACACTGTGTTGAAACATCGAAGGGGAAGAGTAGGCGCACTGCAACTCTGTTTGCTGAAACTCCTTCAGGGAATACCCCCCACGGCAACGAAGTGAACAGCCACGAGAAGAGGACCGCCACCGCCAGTTCGATCCAAATGACCATACCATCAAATGACTGCACACGGCTATGTTTCTCTCTTTCCACTGGCATCTCTCTAAAACCCAATCGAATTCAATTTCAAATTTAGCTACCGTTCCTTGGAACTAATATGATTTCGATCAATTCGCCCTTAGGGTTAGGGTTAGAGGCCGAATTCACAACCCATATCCAATTGCAGAGTCCCAGTTGTTGTAGGTCGAGATGGGTTGATCACAGTTTACAAGGGCATATGAAACAAAGGTGAGGCGCTAAAGAAAGGTGGTTCAAAGCTTGTTGGATTGGTGTGATACAATGGCAAACATCTATCGTAGAATGCCTGAAGGCCAATATATAAAGTTATAAGACAACCTTATTCTGTATGGGCGCCCTGTTGACATGATATTCCAGTTAGGGTTTGACATTGGCGCCCTCTTGACATGATATTCCAGCTAGGGTTTGACCTTTTCCTTGGCCATTTCCATCTATTATATATGGTTTTTAAAATGAGTTTATAAATAAGATTTAATAAGGAAATGGATCTGTAATCTGCAAATCACTCTACATATTATTTCTTATGAATTAGGGCAATGAAAGTGGAGTTCAATGCACCCAATGTTTTCCCCGATGTCTTAGATTATTTAACCACCTTTAAAAAATATTCATTTAACATATAGTAAAAGGCCAAATAGAATTTCATCATGATTCCATTCGGACCTGGGCTCTTCCCCTTCTTAAATGAACTCTAGAGAAAATTTCTTCACTAGTTATATCAGCCTCCAAATTTTGATTGATCTCTTTTTCTATTAGACTCAGCACAAGACTGATGATCCTCATTATCTTCTTAATTGGACTATGTAATGTCCCCAAATTTGGTACGCTATCTACATAAATCTAATTTGGTATTTTTCACTACCTAACACCTAGATCACTTGGGCAATACAGCTGAGAGTGGAAAAAGGGCACGGTAGCCACTAGGGGGATGTTTAATGGCTAGGAAGCCATGAGTTTGATGACATGAGTCATCTTACGGTCATAGACACTTGAGGAAAGGTGGACTGTGAGGTGGACTAGTTAACTACTTAAGTTTATAAGTTTTCGGTTAGTTTTGAGAACGTTGCTGAAGTTGCTAGTCTTTGTCGTAATGCATTTATACACCCTTATGGCCTATCTATTTGTACTTTGCTGCTACGTATTAAATGTTGTTGCTTAAGACTAAGAAATTCTTTTGGATACAATGGATATCCAAGCCTTGGCATAGTAGGCCAAGAATGAGGCTATTATGCTTCTAAACCAAAAATAAGATAAGTATTATTTTTGTCCAATATTATTTAATATTCTCAAGAAGGCATGATAAGCCACTAGTAGTTACAAATAAGTAAACTAGCAACATTGTCTGAAAAGTATAGTTACTAGAAAAAGGTCTATGTATATATATATATATATATATATTATATAGATGAAAGATAAATACATAATTATTTATTTAATAAAGTTTCCAAGAAGGGTTTATTTAATACTATTATTTGTATTTTGTATTCTTTAAACATGAAAATATATTGGTTTATATGTGTACATACATATATGCCAAAAATAGTTAAATTGTAGCATTCCCGTGACGAGATAATTCCTTGTATAAATTCAGCAAGTTTAAAAATGGACTTGATGCCAATTGTATATTCAAAAGGTATCCATATGGATATTATAAATGTTATGAAGGAGTATGGACAGAACATGATATTATTATTACTATTATTATTTTTTGGACGGTTAAATCTAAATTAGTTTTTAATGTAATTATATAATTAATAAATGCAGATTAAGTGGAGGACATTATTTATATTGTATTAAAGGAGGCACTATCACTGGATATTCGAAGAGTAACGCTCGGCCACTTGTCCACTCCTTCTTTTGGTGTGCGTTAAGGGAAGAAAGGATGGACGAGGATGTATTTATGAGGGTGATAGCGTAGAGAGGGGGGGTATCCCTATTCTCTTGGAAACCAAAGTTTGGTCTGTTATTATTTTATTTCTACAAGGAGTCTCTTGTCATGGTTTTTGTGACCGGTCGTGGATGTCGAGGAAGGTTGAACTCATTGAGTAACAACCCAGGCATGGTATTATTTTATTGATTGTCTTGTTCATTCCAAGAAAAGAATCGGGCGTTCCAACTGGAACTCAATCCCTAATCTCTAACCAGTCTAGGAGGGCGATCCATGCGTTAAATTATGTTGCAATTATCTTAATTGATGATTTTTGTGTGAGCAGACTATCACTTTATAAGTTTGGATCTCCTCATGGGTGGAGGGATCCGTGTTCATTGCCTTGATGGCTAGTGTGTCTATGTATGTTATTTTCATTGCTAACGATTTTTGGTGAGATATTTGTCCCTGTAATTCCTTCCTTTCTATCGAATGCGTGGAGCATGAGCTTTTGGTGTGGTCGTTGTCCCCGAAATTGTTTCAATTCTGTCAAATGCTTGGACCATTCATTTTACCCCGTGGTTGTGTGATGCATTTAGTAATTAGCCTACAAAAATAGATTATGCTGAAGTTGGTAACTCGATGCCCTCTTTTTCTTATGCATATATCACTTGAAAGAAAGTTTTAACCTGTATTTTTGTTTCCTGTGTGAACAATGGATTTTGCATTGGGTGTAGAGCCTTAGTTTATGTCTGTATGTGTCTTTATGTTGCCTGCGTGAAGAGATATTTTTTTTTGCCTCTGCAGATTTATCAGTACATGTTTTAACTTGTATAAGCTATTGCTGGGCAAGCATGCAACCTCCCTGGTAACTCGGATAGAGTAAAATTAATCATGAATGCGGTATTTTCTTACCCTTGTTGTCTGCATGAGCTTGATGCTCTGTATTTCTCTCACCCTACGCTTACTTCTTTGAAGTCGTTTCTTTTTCGGTTGAATGGAGAATGAGGGAACGGTGTACCCATAAAACCCTTAGATTTATTACTTAACGATTGGCAAGAGGGGCGCAGTCCACACAATGTATTGTCTATGTAGATGTTGACTGCTTTTACTCATCTGATTGTCTAGAGAGGTGTGTATGCGTTGGGTTGGGTGTACAGCCTTAAATTGTATGGGTATTTACAGTTTGAAATAAAGGAACAAGAGAATTTTATACTTGTTGAAAACCCAGTGAGGGCATGGCCTAAGATTTGGTCCTTTAATGTAACTCTACCTTGTGTGTGGAATGTATAACCAAATATAGTTACATATTGTGTATGCAAGTATGTATGTGGCAGAGCTTAAAGATATATTAAATCATTGCTTATTGGCAAGGAAAAGCTCACAGAGTTTTTAAGGGTTAATTACATATACCTATTGTATATATATATGTTGATAATTAATAACATGACGTCAGCAGAGGCATGCTAGTAGGAAGTTAGTTTACGTTAATTAATAATGATATATTTAGTAGCAGACAATGCTAGCAGAGTTTTCTTTTGAGTAATCAATAGTGATATATCGTTAGCAGGGCTATGCTTACTTAATGCTAATCATAGTGTCTATTCTTGATTTAATCAGATATTGTGATGTCATATTGATTTATGTTTAAAAATTTATGAGCGTATGAGTTTCATAATGGCAACTGCCTTCCTTATTGAAAAGAGTAAAATGAAACCCCATCTACTTTTGATGTTAGTATAATGGGCAAAGGAAGCCTATTGGGGGCAGGTCAATCATAAAGCAAATGAATATGTAATTGATAAATAAGACTTTACTGAAATAACGAAGTTATCGTCAACCTAGTGGTTCACTGTGCCCAGCTCGGGGGTGGTCTTCGGATGGACTAAGTAGAAGCCATCGAAGTACCTACGATTGGGTGGAAAGTTGCAGCTGTCCAAGTATTTTCCCTTAATACATTTTTTGCTAATGCATGTTATTTAATGATGCTTTTATATATTCTGAATGAAGTGCATTTGTATATTGTTGTTTATTTTACACATGAACATAATGTTACTGATGCACCTTGTCAAGCAAGAATTAGCCCAGGTAATGGTCATGGCCGATTGACCATACAAGCAAGTTGAAAGAGAGCCCATGTTGGTGCAGATCCATGTGCTTAGATAAGTAGACTTGATATGTTCACTGTACAAAGTCATGTTATTGAAAAGATTAAGGGTGAACCATATGTTCCTATTCCTATCTGGGTAACACAAAACTTGTAATTTTGTAATATGGAATTGTATCTTAAAACATTCCTTGAATGATTTAACTATTGTTAGAGGTTGTCTTTACTCATTTATTAATGTTGAATACACCTTCTTGATGTGTCGCAAGATGTTCGAAATAAAAGAAATAAAAACAAAAACAAAAACAAAAATTTTACCCCATACTCCATGGTTGATATTCGGTATGTTACAAAGTGGTATGAGAGCCAGGTTTCAGCACTCGGGACTGATTGGGCTCAACATGAGGTATGAAGATATGAAGTAAGGCAACACTACTATGTTCCATTCTTTATTTTGATATAGTACTCCAGGAGTAGCATTCTCCTAGTAAGATTGTATAGTCTCTCGAATAAAGAATAGAGGTACAATCATTGTATAAAACTCATGTTAAAGATGTGTATCCTAAAGTAGTAAATTGTTTTGGTTATTATGTATTTAGACAAGATAGTAAACTCTGAATCCCTTTTTGCATATTTATCATATCTAGGGAAACGTTTGTTAATATTTTGCTCATCTTGGATGACTAATAACTTGATTGCTTGTATCAAGATCTAAGAGAAATGTTTTAACTCATATTTCTTGTTTAAATGAAAATGTGGAATTGTATGGTGAGGTGTGTTATCACCTCAACCAACCGAATTGTGGATTAAACTGTAAGTACATGGTGATGCTTTGGTTTTGTTTTGGTATTATGTACTATGTAGATGTACAAGAAATGGAATTTGGATTATGATTTAACCCTTGATACATTCAGACAGGGATGAAATTGTTCTTCAGAATCTCTTTGATAAATATATAGAGATATGTAGAAATGGTTTTACAATAGTCTTGTAAATCTGAAGACGCAAGTTAAAAACATTGGAATAGTGATAGAATTGTCGTTTGAATTATTGAAAAGGTTGTAAACTTATCATAAGGAATAAGCTATTACACCTCATAAATGAAAAGAGAACAATTAATGCTATGTGCTAACATTGCAGCTTATGGCCGCAAGATCCGCCGGACGTGTTGAAAGACAAAGGGCATGATGCATTTTATGCGTAAAGTATGGTAAGCATACTGTAAGAGTCAGAATAAAAATCAGGGACTCATGAAGGGATAGACTCAGAGCATGAGTGAGATAAAGTAAATATGTGAACCTTTTGTTTATCAAATTTTGTCGCATGTTGTGGTTACTGACAAAATTTGAGGTTATTGCAGCTTTTAAAATAAGAAAAAAAAAATTATTTAAATCTGCTATAACACTGCAAGGAATTATGATTACGTAAAGTGTTATGTGATACAAAATTATTATTTTATTTTTGTGAGTGACACTTGAACTCCATGAGGATATAGCTAATGTCCATATTTGGTTATGTGTGCGAGGAATTGATCACACGAAGTAAGTGCTTGGCATTCCAGAACCAAGCTAATTAATGGCGAGACGATCGCTAAAAAGGATTTCGCAAAAAGCACTGTAAGGGAATACCTCTACATGGATGTCAAACTTAATAATTTGTTATGTGAAGTAGGCTCAACATAAAGCTTATGTTGGTAAAGCAGGTTGGCCATGATAGTGGCATTAGAGCCACAGTGTGAACCGAGAATTCAGTAATACAATGCTATGGGACATTGTTGCATGCACATGAGACAGTGTGACTAGAGGAGTGACAGTCTTGAGAGCATCAAGAGAAATTAAAAGATAAAATCTACACATAATAAAACCATCACCCTAATAAGATAAGCAGAGGCGCCCTGCAAATTAAAAAGAAGCTAACTTAAATAAAGCTAACTTGAATAAAGCTAACTTGAATAAAGCTAAGCAAATAAGAATGAAGGAAAGAAGGCCAAGTCTGGAGCATAGATTTGGGCTGGAAAGGAACACCAATAGTTGAGGATAGGACACGAGATGTGTTATCCTGAAGAGATCTTAAATGAGGTACCCTGGTTTTAATGGCATAAACCCTGAAAAGCACTCTCTAACTCAAAGGTCTCTAACTCGCGTAACTCGAGAGGACTGAGTGAGTGTTAGGTTGTCGGCACACTAATAGGAGGAGGCCTCTTTTGGGACGGATTTAAAAAGGGAGATGACCCTCTCTTAAGAGGTGGCCCTTATGAGGAGATGACCCTCTATGTGCGAGAAGAGGAGGTACGCCGGAGGGCTAGGAGCTGCGGTGATGGGTATCGTCCTATGCGTGATGCACGCCCTCAGGGGCATGAAATCGAGAAGGTGATGGGTACCATCCTGTATGTGATGAACTCCCTGAGGGGCATGAAACCGAGAAGGTGTAGAGAACGTTCTGTGCGTGATGCACGCCCAGAGGGGCATGACACCGAGAAGGTGTGGAGTACCAATCTTGTGCTTGAGGGGGGCACGCCAAGAAGGTTTGTATTTTCCTGGACTCCAGCAAGAAGGCTTGAGGGGAAAACAAAAAAGATTTCCTGGACTCAAGCGAGAAGGCTTGAGGGGAAAACGGAAAAGATTTCCTGGACTCAAGCAAGAAGGCTTGAGGGGAAAAGAAAAGAATTCCTGGACTCAAGCGTGACGGCTTGAGGGGAAAGAGAATTTTCCGGAATTCAAGCGAGAGGGATTGAGTGGAAAAACTTGAAGATCACTGGCTGATAGATTCAGCAATGGTATGGTTATACCACAAGTATGCAAAATGGGAAAATGTTGCGGTAAAAAAAAAAATGTTTATTTAAAACCATGTACAGGTGAATTAATGAATAGATTAAGTTGGAATGAAAATACTCTGATGTATTTAAATGTATTGTTGAGATACTTGAATGTGTCGTAGAGTTGTTACTCAAATAAAATTTACTGTTAAATGTAAAAGGATGGAAGTACATGTAATGTATTGGTTTAACATTGTACTTGGTATACTAATAGCATTATGCATTTATAGTTTGTTTTCTTACACATTGGACGTGAGACGGTCACTTGGTGTGGCAGTTGTTGATTGGTACATGATAAGATGAAAGCACTGGAGGTGCTAGCTATCTTGTATTTTGGTGAGTAACCACCGTTGCAGGTTAGAGAAAACTGCAAGCAATATGAATTATATAGCTGAACTGCTAAAAGAAGTGACATATACGTTCGAGTGTATTCTGGAATGATACCATCGTGTATCAAATTGGTGGATCTTTTCGGGTGAGGTTCATAATTTTGTACAACAAAGATGTTGCAACATGCACGAAAAGGCCATAGGTAAGAAAATGAGTTGTTGCATTGTAATGCATATAATTGGCTATACGTGGTTGTTTTATTGTTGCGAGAAAATGGTTATAAGCACCCAAAATAATAAGAAATAAATTGGTTATGGTAGCTACCTGTGTAGCAGATATAATTATTTCAATTGTATATGATGATTTATGTAGTAAATGATATGGCACTAATAAAAGCTTACTAATGCATATTGTATTATGTGTAAGCTAACTTGTTGAAAGCAGGAGGATAAGAAAATCTTGTTACAGATTTAAAAAGTAAGGCTACCAAATGAAGCCAAAAGGCAAGTAGCGACATGGGTACAAGAGAACAGGATGAGGATCTTGCAAGATACGTAATTTTTTTTTACAATTGCTTATCTAATGTTATTTCTTTTGTGATCAATATTATGTTACATGCATATTGCTTCCTTAAGAAACTAATTTTGTATTACAGGAGAGTGCACTTGATAACATAACATAAGAGGTGATATATTTATGCATGATGAAAATTTCATCACTATAATGACATGATGTGAACCTTGATAGGTTGTCCATTATAGAGGGTGTGTGTTTGATACTAACAAAACATTGCAGTTGCAATGTGAAAGATTAATGATATGGTAAATAGCAAGTGGCTATTATTGGGAGCAGATTGCTCTAAAAGCGTATATATATATAATATTACATAATGCATATTTAGGTTCGAAAGCGAGACACTTATGTAAACCTGGTATCAACAAGGATAAAGGTTGCAAAGGCATTAATGTAGTGAGGAGAGCAATACTAGATAAGTATTGCATAAATAAATAAAGAAGTTGTCCTTATGGTACTTTTGTTGTAATAATTTGGAAATGTTGCATAACCATGTATCCTTCATGGCTGGAGAAGACTTGTGGTTTGTGCCAGAAATGCAAAACAAGGAGATAAAGAGGTGGGGTAGTGCGAGTAACACCGAGGATGGTGTTCTTTCAAGGGGGAGAGTAAGAAATGTCCCCGAATCTGGTACGCTATTTACATAAATCTAATTTGGTATTTTTCACTACCTAACACCTAGATCACTTGGGCAATACAACTGAGAGTGGAAAAAGGGCACGGTAACCACTAGAGGGATGTTTAATGGCTAGGCAGCCATGAGTTTGATGACATGAGTCATCTTACAGTCACAGACACTTGAGGAAAGGTGGACTAGTTAACTACTTAAGTTTATAAGTTTTCGGTTAGTTTTGAGAACGTTGCTGAAGGTTCTACTCTTTGTCGTAATGAATTTATACACCCTTATGGCCTATATGTTTGTACTTTGCTGCTACGTATTAAATGTTGTTGCTTAAGACTAAGAAATTCTTTTGGATACAATGGATATCCGAGCCTCGGCATAGCAGGCCAAGAATGAGGCTATTATGCTTCTAAACCAAAAATAAGCTAAGTATTATTTTTGTCCAATATTATTTAATATTTTCAAGAAGGCATGATAAGCCACTAGTAGTTACAAATAAGTAAACTAGCAACACTGTGTGAAAAGTATAATTACTAGAAACAGGTCTATGTATATATATATATATATATATATATAGATGAAAGATAAATAAATAATTATTTATTTAATAAAGTTTCCAAGAAGGGTTTATTTATTACTATTATTTGTATTTTGTATTCTTTAAACATGAAAATATATCGGTTCATATGTGTACATAGATATATGCCAAAAATAGTTAAATTGTAGCATTCCCGTGACGAGATAATTCCTTGTATAAATTCAGCGAGTTTAAAAATGGACTTGATGCCGATTGTATATTCAAAAGTTATCCATATGGATATTATAAATGTTATGAATGAGTATGGACGGAACATGATATTATTATTATTATTATTATTTGGATGGTTAAATCTAAATTAGTTTATAATGTAATTATATAATTAACAAATGCAGATTAAGTGGAGGACATTATTTATATTGTATTAAAGGAGGCACTATCACTGGATATTCGAAGAGTAACGCTCGGCCACTTGTCCACATCTTCTTTTGGTGTGCGTTAAGGGAAGAAAGGATGGACGAGGATGTATTTATGAGGGCGATAGCGCAAAGAGGGGGGTATCCCTATTCTCTTGGAAACCAAATTTTGGTCTGTTATTATTTTATTTCTGCAAGGAGTCTCTTGTCATGGTTTTGGTGACCGGTCGTGGATGCCGAGGAAGGTTGAACTCATTGAGTAACAACCCAAGCATGTCATTATTTTATTGATTGTCTTGTTCATTCCAAGAAAAGAATCGGGCATTCCAACTGGAGCTCGATCCATGATCTCTAACCAGTCTAGGAGGGCGATCCCTGCGTTAACTTATGTTGCAATTATTTTAATTGTTGATTTTTGTGTGAGCAGACTATTGCTTTATAAGTTTGGATCTCCTCATGGGTGGAGGGATCTGTGTTCATTTCCTTGATGGCTAATGTGTCTATGTATGTTATTTTCATTGCTAACGATTTTTGGTGAGATCTTTGTCACTGTAATTCCTCCCTTTCTATCAAATGCGTGGAGCATGAGCTTTTGGTGTGGTCATTGTCCCCGAAATTGTTTCAATTCTGTCAAATGCTTGGACCATTCATTTTACGCCGTGGTTGTGTGATGCATTTAGTAATTAGCCTACAAAAACATATTATGCTGAAGTTGGTAACTCGATGCCCTCTTTTTCTTATGCATATATCACTTGAAAGAAAGTTTTAACCTGTATTTTTGTTGCCTGTGTGAACACTGGATTTTGCGTTGGGTGTACAGCCTCAGTTTATGTCGGTATGTGTCTTTATGTTGCCCTCATGAAGAGACTATATTTTTTGCCTCTACAGATTTATCAGTACATGTTTTAACTTGTATAAGCTATTGCTGGGCAAGCATGCAGCCTCCTTGGTAACTCGGATAGAGTGAAATTAATCATAAATGCGGTATTTTCTTACCCTTGTTGTCTGCGTGAGCTTTATGCTCTGTATTTCTCTCACCCTTCGCTTATTTATTTGGAGTTGTTTCTTTTCTGGTTGAATGGAGAATGAGGGAAAAGTGTACTCGTAAAACCCTTAGATTTATTACTTAACGATTGGGAAGAGGGGCGCAACCCATATAGTGTATTGTCTACATAGGTGTTGACTGCTTTTACTCATTTGATTGTCTAGAGAGGTGTGTATGCGTTGGGTTGGGTGTACAGCCTTAAATTGTATGGGTATTTACAGTTTGAAATAAAGGAACAAGAGAATTTTATGCTTGTTGAAAACCCAGCGAGGGCGTGGCCTAAGATTTGGTCATTTACTGTAACTCTACCTTGTGTGTGTAATGTATAACCAAATATAGTTACATACTGTGTATACAAGTATGTATGTGGAAGAGCTTAAAGATATATTAAATCATTGCTTATTGGCAAGGAAAAGCTCACGGATTTTTTAAGGGTTAGTTACATATACCTATTGTATATATATATATATGTTGATTATTAATAACATGACATTAGCAGAGGCATGCTAGCAGGAAGTTAGTTTACGTTAATTAATAATGATATATTTAGTAGCAGAAAATGGTAACAGAGTTTTCTTTCAAGTAATCAATAGTGATATATCGTTAGCAGGGCTATGCTTACTTAATGCTAATCATAGTGTCTATTCTTGATTTAATCAGAGATTGTGATGTCATATTGATTTATGTTTAAAAATGTATGAGCGTATGAATTTCATAATGGCAAATGCCTTCCTTATTGAAAAGAGTAAAATGAAACCCCATCTACTTTTGATGTTAGTATAATGGGCAAAGGAAGCCTATTGGGGGCAACTCAATCATAAAGCAAATGAATACTTAATTGATAAATAAGACTTTGCTGAAATAACAAAGTTATGGTCAACCTAGTGGTTCACCATGCCCAGCTCAGGGGTGGTCTTCAGATGGACTAAGTAGAAGCCATCGAAGCACCTACGATTGGGTAGAAAGTTGCAGCTATCCAAGTATTTTCCTTTAATACATTTTTTGCTAATGCATATTATTTAATGATGCTTTTATATATTTTGAATGAAGTGCATTTGTATATTGTTGTTTATTTTACACATGAACATAATGTTACTAACGCACCTTGTCAAGCAAGTATTAGCCTAGGTATTAGGTCATGGCGGATTGACCATGCAAGCAAGTTGAAAGAGAGCCCATGTCGGTGCAAAGCCATGTTCTCAGATAAGTAGACTTGATATGTTCATTGTACAAAGTCATGTTATTGAAAAGATTAAGGGTGAACCATATGTTCCCATTCCTGTCAGGGTAACACGAAACTTGTAATTTTGTAATATGGAATTGTATCTTAAAACATTCCTTGAATGATTTAACTGTTATTAGAGGTTGTCTTTACTCATTTATTAATGTTTAATACACCTTCTTGATGTGTCGCAAGATGTTCTAAATAAAAGAAATAAAAATGCAAAACGAAAACAAAACAAAAAATATTTTACCCCATACTCCATGGTCGATATTGGGTATGTTATAGACAACCATAAGTTTCTTGGAATAATGAAGAAAAATGTAGTTTGTCTACTTCAACTTTATCCTTGAAGCTCCTTACCATTTCTCCATTTGGATGTTTTATTTCCCAAATAGTTTTAAATGTCTTCTATAGTTCACATATTTGTGAAAGAATTTTGTGTTCTTATCACCTTATTTTAACCAAATTACACTACTTTTTAACCTCCATGCGTTCTCTTCTTTTTCATGGAGATCATCTTGTTTATCTTCAAGAACTTTTAAGGTTTCAAACTCATCATCCAAGAGAGTGCCTGAGAAATTATCTTGGAACAAAATCCTAATCCTTTCCTTCACATCCTTTGGATCAGCCAAAGATTTATTAGCATGGCATTTTTCCCATCTTTTTATCACACCCTTTATTCGCTACAAGTTCTCAACAAATTTCTTCATTTCCATATCCCCCCTAAATAGGTCTACATGTGTCCATTTTTTCATGATCCAATTCATGAAATCCTCCTTTGAAATCCCGAAATGGGAATGACATGTCCAAAATGGAAGCTCTTAAGAAAGAGCTGCAATCTCTCCAAAGTCCACACACAAATGGTTGCACTTGATGACAAGGAAAAAAGTAGTTTAGAATGTCTACTAAAGGAGCAAAGGATATTGAATTTAAATTTAAAATTGGTGGGAACAAGTTCCTGACGATGGTTGCAATAAAAGTAGTTGAAGTAGAGGGTTGAGGGAGAATTGAAATCGAAGAAATCTTATTAGAGAAAAAGCTATGGTTGAGGATGGTATAGATCCCAGGACAGAGACATTGGAGAACTGGAATATTATAATTACCACGAACATTTAATTACTAGTTAGCTTTTAATATTAAATAAAATGGTTGACATGATCAATGTTAATTGTCCCCATTTTGGAGTGACATATATAAGGAAGGCTCTTACTATTTAAAGAGGGAGGCTTTGGAGCTAAGAGAAGTTTCAATTTTGCACTCTTTATTCTATTTATATATCAATCTAGCATCAGAACCATCTTTTGTAGTTGGATTAAGCGATCCTCTCCACTCTTCATTAGACCTCAAGAACTTGGAAAGGATCCATTCCTTTTTTCTACAAGCTTCCCTAGACTAATAGGGATCCTCTCCCTCTCTATTTAAGAACATGTATTTCCTACAACAGTAGTTTAGATATGGTAATTTAGAGTGTGCCCTCCCACTGGGAACTCCAATCACAAGGACATCTCCCTTGCAGAAGCATAGTTACAATTTTTCCAACAGTAACGACAAATTATTTTGCACCAGAATCAACTTCTTCAAGAGTGCACCCATGTCTCTGCCAACCTCTAGATTGCATTGGGACCCTAAATTGACATTGCCATAGCTTTCTGGTGCTTTTCATGATGACCAGTTCAAGGATTTGGATACATGCATTATATTCATATATCTAGCATTAGACCACAGTACTAGAAAGAGACAAAGTCACCTTGGTATCCTACTATATACAAGGATTAGCTACCCAATAGTGGGATCAAGTGAAAAATATGAGTGTTACTGAATAATCCCTTTACATAGAACTCAATGAGAGTCTTAATAGACTCTCTAGTGCCATCAATACTTGGGGACCAATTCTACATTGCAGTTTGAGAGTGTTTCTATCTAGCCACATTGGCTTCACCCTATCAACTTTCCACTCTAACAATTCAATATACATTGGAATATTTTGCAAAATTCAAATGTAGATCTCCATTTCAGATCTAGACGATGTGCTAATAATCAAATTTAATTATGGTTTACTTCCTTCTCTCCATCATGAAGCGGATTTGGTGCATAGATGTTATCTTTCATTGGATTTTCAACATGCTCTGGCTATTGAAAAGAAGCTAGAAAAACAACCAATGCCCTTTTGTTCTTCGTCTTGGTTCCCCCTTTCACAATAGGTATATCACATGGGTAGGCATTCTCCCATGGTATACACACCCCCTCCCCTCACCATTCAATATTGCACACTCCATAAGTCATCGTCTCATGGCACAACAATGTTGTGTTTTATAACATCCATGATCTACCAAGATATTATTCTTTAATGCCAACACCCAACCTACCCCTCCAAAAGTTGTCATTGTTGTGTATAACCCTACTACATCTTATCCAAATCTTGTTCTAATGACATGTCTAGCCCCTCCCACCCATCCCATTCTCTTTACTCAAAATTGTCATATTAAATATCATATCAATAAGATCATCATGAACAATGTTAACCTATAAACACTTATTCTCTATGACCCTTTTCAATTCCTTGGATTTGTTGGTAACTTCCCACCCTCATCCATACCATCTTGAGTGGGTTAATGAGGGTGATTTATCCTTGTTTGTGACCCAACAATGTAATATAACCTTTGCCATTGGCCCTAATTTTTGGACACTATATAACATATGCCATAAAAAATGAAGCATGGGCTTCCCTCTTTAGTTAGGATCAATTGCTCCCTGGCATGGAACAATTACACGTTGGTTAATCATGCTTCAATCAATATTCAATGAGTAAAACATTAGCCCATGATTGAGATATTTTTATGCTCTTTCCTAATTCCATTGAATTGTTGCTTGCTTCATTGGTGAGGTTGACCTCTCATGCAACTACAAATTTATGGACATTTGTTTCCTTGGGATGCTCAGGTAATGATCTCTTCATTGCAAGACTCAATTGTTGGTTATCATGGTAGCAACTCTCTGTTGTTAGGATGAGTTAATTCTCATTGTGGAAGCAAATATAGATTGATTGGTGAGGTGTTAATCAACACTTTATATCTCCAATAACATCAACTGAAAGACCTTCTAATTGGTGTGTAATCATAACACTTTTACTATCCAAGATAGTTCCAACTCTTGCAAATGCTTGGTTGCAAGTGATAACCATCAATAGGATGCAGTGGATCCTTTAGCAACATTCTCCACCATATCATAGTTGCCTCTACATTTACTCTCAAAATAGAATCATCTATTCATTGAACCACAAAACATACTCAACCATGGCCGCTTTGTATGCTATATTCATGGATTTCTAAGGAACCCCAAATTCATTTACCTCCATGCATCAATATTTGGTCCATCTTCCAAAGTGGATTATTCAGGTGAAACCTTGCAAACCATTAGAATGTGGCTATACTTGACACCAATTTGTTTTCCATATTGCTAGTTTTACATTCCTCTTGAGTGTATATCTCTCCTTGGATAGTTTCTACTCCTTATACTGTAGATGTAGGAAACTCTTCATCACTTCTTATCTTCACTCTCCATTCCCTTCTGTTAGTTTCCCAATGGGTGGGGTGAAGATATGGATGAAGATTCCAACATTTTTCTTCCCAATGTCCACTCAACTTGCAATGGTGGAAAAAAATCTTGAACTTAATTGGACTACTTTGCTTGCCTTCCTTCTCCATTTTCCCTTGAGCTATTGGATGGTTTGGAGAAGTGTTCTTTCCATCCTTCCTCTAAAATGAATATGGATCCCTGCAGATGTATTGCTTCTCCCAAAAAGAATCCATATAATGAACTTTCTTTCCACAAAATGAACATGATTCTGAATACCAACAGTTAGCAGCTCTATGGCCTTTCTTCTTGCAGCAGTGACAAATCAGGGATGTCTTTCCTAATGTATGCCTCTTGGTCTTCTTAATCTTTATATGGTTGATTAGTCTGCCACTTATTCTACATGTTGGTGGAAGATGAGTCTTTAAGACTTTCTCATTACTTCCCTTCTTCAATATGTCACAAGAAGGTTGAGGAGGTAGTGGGTTTCTACCTTCATTTGTTGCTCTTTCTTTCGAGGATCTATCCAACTCTGTCTTATCTTGTGCCTTCACAAAAATGGTATTATTGGACATAATTTTTCATTCTTCCATTGAATCCTAGGTCGTCGTGTTTGTCCCACTGTGTAGCTACAATGGGGATTGAGATTGGATTGAGGTGGAGAGAAACATAGATAGTACCATGTTTGTAATGTTCCAATAGAAATGATTAAGCCTTAGAAAGCTTCAACATCAAAAGGACACAACTTCCCAAGCTACCCAAAACACCAAGAAATGAATGTCTCGTACATTCTTTTGAATTTTTGTTTTGAAGGGTTTATTAAAAATATAAGCACATTGGATGCACAATTTAATATTGTATCCAATGATTATCCACACGTGAATAATTTTTAGTAAATCTATAGGAAGATAAATTGAAAATACATGAAAATGTATGTTTCTAATCTCCCTCTAAATTTTTAATTTAAAATTTATGTAACAGAATTTAATGCATAACCAAGAGATGAGGTAGATAAGAGAGTTTTTTTTTTCAAGGAGGTGGTAACGAAATATATCACTACAATAGTTAAGCACAATAAAACATAATTCAACAAACATAGAATTGCAAGAAACTGAAATATTTTGATACACAACAATTACCGCATATTCAAGCATTATTGAAATTGTTAGATTGACCCATAAGGTCCTTTTATACATCATGAAGATGTAATTAACTCCCTTGAAGTGAGGAAGGTGACATCCATAGAGATTGATGATGGTGCATAACAAACTCATTTTTTATTTTTAGTGCACCATCCAATTGCTTTACCTGTGGTGTTAGTTTACCTCGTTGTTCGATTTGGTATTATTACATTTTGAAGTGTGCTTGCTAGCATTAATTTAGGCAAGAATAGGTTCTAATGTTGCATTTCATGTGCCTACATCTCTAATTTTATGATTAACGTGGTTGATTTCTCATTTTGTCTTAACAAGGACACATGGATCGTCCAAAGACATCTACCATCAGTGCTAGATGAAGACATGTGATGCAGTCAGGTATATTCGATTGTTAATCTGAAATATATTTTTCTTGTTTGACACGTTTTGACATGTCTATTAATCTGTGGAAAATTCTTATCATGCATAGCTTCACAGCTTAAGGGTGAAGCAAACTTGAATTCTATGCAACAACACTCCGTGAGGTCATCGTGAGGTAAATTTAATTGTTATTCAATTTATGCTCAAGTGTATATAATCATAAATATTTTTTTACACAACTTTCTAAGATCTTGTTGTGCACAGGTGGTGTCTCTCACAATGACAGACGTCTGTCTGAGGGGTCTATAGGTGCCGGTGGACAATCTCAAAGGACATGCTTAGTGTCTTATACGCCACCGGCAGGTATAGATTGTTTACATACATTCTGACTATAATTCTTGTTTGACATGTTTATTAATCTGTGGAAAATTCTTATCAGGCACAGGTTCACAGCTTTAGGGTGAAGCAATCTTGACTTCTATGCAACAACACTCTGTGAGGTTATCGTCAGGTAAATTCAAGGGTTATTCAATTTATGCTGAAGTCTATATAAACATAAATATTTTTTTACACATCTTTCTAAGATCTTGTTGTGCACAGGTGGTGTCTCTCACAATGACAGACGTCTATCTGAGGGTCTACAGCTGCCGGTGGACAAACTCAGAGGATGCCCTTAGTGTCTTATATGCCATCGTCAAGTAGAGATTGTTTACATACATTCTAACTAGAATTCTTGTTTGACATGTTTATTAATCTGTGGAAAATTCTTATCAAGCACAGGTTCATAGCTTCAGGGTGAAGCAATCTTGACTTCTATGCAACAACACTCCATGAGGTCATCGTCAGGTAAATTCAAGGGTTATTCAATTTATGCTGAAGTCTATATAAACATAAATATTTTTTTACACATCTTTCTAAGATATTGTTGTGCATAGGTGGTGTCTCTCGCAATGACAGATGTCTGTTTGAGGGGTCTACAGCTGCCAGTGGATAAACTCAAAGGACACCCTTAGTGCCTTATACGCCATTGTCAGGTAGAGATTGTTTACATACATTCTGACTAGAATTCTTGTTTGACATGTTTATTAATCTGTGGAAAATTCTTATCAAGCACAGGTTCACAGCTTCAGGGTGAAGCAATCTTGGCTAGTATGCTGCTTCACTCCCTGAGGTCATCGTCAGGTAAATTCAATTGTCATTCAATTCACGCTCAAGTTTATATAAACAAAAAACTTCTTTTACACAGATCTTTCTAAGATCTTGTTGTGCACAGGTGTTGGCTCTCAAAATGATAGGTGTCTGTCTGAGTGTGGGTCTACAGGGGTCATTGGACAACCACAGATGGCACCCTGAGTGTCTTATTCTTCAGATACGCCATCGCCAGGTAGAGATTGTTTACATACATTTTGACTAGAATTTTTGTTTGACATGACTGTTTTATTTGTGAAAAATTACATGATTTTTCCTATAAACTTACATGTGATTGCCAATATTTGGTTTCCTACAGGGGCTTCTGTACATTCTAACAATAATGATGGTTCAGAAGACTTTATTTCTATTTCTCACCATGTTCATGATAATGCATAGGTTCCATCAGGTATTTAAAATGAACACATTTGATTTAAATGTTTATAATTTGATTGAAAAGTTATATATATAGTTTTTAATACTTGCACATGCATTTTACTTCTTATATGGTTTGTTGTTGCTGATCCTAATCCACCTCCCCAGACAAAGAGAGGTCATCGGGTGCAGCAGTATGCTCGCAATGAAAGATATGATCCTCTTTACAGTCATCCTAGAGATGTTCCCGAGGAGACTCCTTGGGAAGACAACATCGCTATGTTGACTGTGGAAGAGATGAAGGAGCATTCATCGAGATTGCAAGCAGAACTTGACACTTCAAATATCTCTTTTGGTTCTCAACAGTGTCTCCAGATTGTTTTGCACAATCTAAACAGTTTGATCGAGACATATCTTGGGGTTGGACCATCAACCCATATTTTTCATGACATGATGCGTAGGAGGCAGTTGTCAGTGATGGGTCACCACAAGTTTGAAGAAATAAAAAAACTTGTCACAAAAGAAATGGTCTTTTCATGTTTTCACTTGCGGCCTGAAGACAAAAAACATCTAAAGATCGCAAGATTCAATGATCCACTAATTGCACCCCATATTTATTCCAGGTTCCTGTGTGCATATGGGAAGTTTCTTAATAATGACGAGGTTCCTTAGTATTTTGTTAAGATGCTGATTGCAGAGTTCCAGTTTCACATGGACCCCGACTCTACAGATACAGGATCTAGTTTCTATGGTGCTGGAAAAGGTCATACATATGACGACCTAATGCACGACGAGATGTTTAGTATAGGCATCTGATGCCTCGGTTAGTATAGCCACATCATAGAGTCGTTGCTTTGCCAGAGGAGTTGGAAATGACATCCCAATTATGGATATTCTTGTTTCATGTCTTCTAATAATTGGTCTTAGCTTTATCTTAAAAGGTTTACCTATTGTTTTTATGGGTATTCTGTGTTATATACATAATACTGAATTTATATCCATGGTATTCTGGGTATTCTGTGCATTTTTTACTATTAAAAATGGTTGTTCGTGCCGAGATTCTGAGATTAGGGTTTTTTCATGCCTAGAAGACTAGCCAAAATAGCTCCCAATGTACACAACTCACACTTGCAACTTGAATTAGCAACTTACACTTGCAACTTGAATTAGCTTTAATGACACCTCACACTTGTTGGATTTTCATATTTACATTTACATTGCTTGTTGGATTTTCATATGTAAATTTGCTTTCAAGTTACTAGCACATTTAAGAAATTGCAAGGTAGGAAATCATGCATTGTTGTAAGCAATTTGAGTAGATGTTTACTTGCTAGCCTTCTTTATTACTTTGTTACCTCAAAGAAACATGACTTGTTTCACTGTCACATTTTTCATTTTAGATGTTGGTCAACATGTAGCAACTCTCTTTAATTTTATGCTACCAAATTTGACACTAAGCTTATTAGGCACACACATTCTTAGCAATGACAGAGTGATCATACAATCTTGGTGAAAGGTGTGCTGATAAAATCTATGAGCAATCTCATCTTCATGATGCTCGATTTGAACCCCACTCCATATTCTTC
Source organism: Larix kaempferi (assembly GCA_027924585.1). Lineage (NCBI taxonomy): Eukaryota > Viridiplantae > Streptophyta > Pinopsida > Pinales > Pinaceae > Larix > Larix kaempferi. Next base: position 27,096,614 of record BSBM01000910.1, read on the forward strand.
TATGGATCTTAGTATATTGAACCCATATATGTCTTCAAAGAATATGCCTAGAAAAACTACACCACAAAGAGGGAAGGACCAGAGAGGCTGCACTGCAAAGAGGGGACTTCCTTCAACTTAGGTTCTAGGTCTAAATGTTGTTTTTTGTTGCTTTAGTTCACATGCATCACTAGCTTTGCTCCCGTTTGAAAGTAAAATTATCCATAATATGTACCTACCATTGGCTGCCATTAATCATGTTCTAACATTTCTACAAGAGTCCTAAAAAACCTATGAAATATGATTACGCTAGGGATTCCATTAACTTAACAATCCAACTCTTCTACCAGAAAGGATGAAATAAATTCCATTTTATATGATATTTCGGGTCATATTAAATAGGGAATGCTTCCTCCTATGCTCTATCCAAAATGCCATTAGTAAAAATTCCTCTGCACATAGATATGGAAATGCATCATATGCTTCTATTTGATGTCTATAATCAAGAACACAAGCCATCCAATCTCTATCACACATAACCCCCTAATGAGATTGTGATGAAAGTGGACACCCATACAAAATGGGGTTAATAGGGCTCATTCTTTAGGAAAATGTGTTCAAAATGAATATTGCCATACTGGGTCCATTTTGGAGGGATTGGGCATGGATATTTGGTCCCCCGCTCTCCGGTATTATGATTGTCAGAAGTTATACATCCTTTTGCATCAGTGCCAAGAACTAGACCATATTATCAATGCTTGTTGGATGGCCTCTAGATTGCATCAAATCAAGCAATTGTCATACAAGCTATGTGTTTTCATCTAGCTTTTTTTCTATTAGGGGTTCCCCTTGAAGGCCTAGTTGGGGAGAAATTGTCACTTTGATGGTCTCTTCCCTATCTGCAACCATTCTCAAATGGTGAAGCACATGATTTTGGATTGTCAATTTGCTAGGAATTGTTGGAATTACGTTTAGACTTAGTATTCAGTTCTTTTACAGAGGAAAGTACATTTGCATGCAACTCTTCTTGGGGATTCCAACTATTTGGTATGTTCTTCTTTCATGGGTATTAGGCACTGTAAGCATACCCTTCTATGTTCACTCTTTGGAAGAGATGTGTTGGCCACTATTGGCCAAAGGGTTTTCAAGGATATGAACTATTGGTAAAGAAATGTTGATCTAATGTAAAAATACAAGCCTAGTCCATAAGGATTAGGAGTGACTATCAGATGGTTTGGATCAGATGGCTTCACAAGGGTCAACTCCTCTATAACCAGGAAAGAATTTTCCCTCTGGCATGTCATCACTGCTTGGATGAACATTCTTGTTATTGTTGTGGAATTTTGAGCATCATCTGGGCCAAAATATCCTCGTTGAAAAATGCCCAAAGTTTAGCCTACCCCTCTGCTCGTTCAGTTTGGTCTCCATTCCTTTTACAGAATTTGCTTTGGGAATGGAACAAACTGATGTTATAGGTTCCCACATATTATATACATCATTGGGCGGCTTTTCCAAAATGCAAATCTATTGACTATGTGAACATCCAGGATTGTGAAGATATGCCTCTTCTCTTGTTAAGGTATTATATTGTATGTAGGGTAGGAAATATGATTACGAAGAGGAAGATGATAACCCATCCCATCTCATCAATTGGAAACTGGTATGCCATTGCTGAAATTTAACCATACTTGAAATTAGAATCTTTGGTCTGATTGTATTTGAAGTATCTCCACTCAATTTTGAGGAGGATTTCCTTTAGATCAAGAACATAGAATCCTACCAAGTCCACTCTTTTGACGTAGATCTCCTAGATTTTTTTAATTCTTTTAGCATAAGTCTCACCCAATTTCATGCTTATCGGTCTTATGTGCTTACTCTTAGGCATTGAGATCAAATTTCTGGTCCCTAATTTCTTTAGACATTATTTAGACATAACAAAAGAAATCCTCACTAGGGGTTCTTTTCCTTAGAATTCAAATATGTGTTCAATTAAGATGTATTTTGTAATGCAAATGGACCTCAAGGCCTTGACCATGTTCACGGTAAGGGAAGAAGAATAACCTCAATCCCTTAACATATCTTCTCAAGCTCAAGCACCATGCATACATCCTCAAACCAACAAACAATGGAATGAATGGTTTGTGAGGAGTTAACCATCATCAAAGATTGGAATAAAGTTCCTTATGATCTTATTGAAGCTTCTCTAGATGAAGATCCTTGAATAAGTACTTGAACCAACACACATGAAATTTATAGTAGTATTTAGCCTTCGAGTGGGATACGAGAACCATTTGTAGGTTATCTACACTAGAAATGTGTCTTGGGGCATAAACATGGTTATGGGGGGGATCATGATCTTAAAACATAATTAAACCTTCTTGAGCTCAAGCACCATGAACAACACCTAGAAACAATGACACAAGCCTTCCCCAAAGAGTATTTCGCATTTGAATTGAATATGAGTGTCATTTTGAGGTATTAGGAACCATGAATGGTTCTTAGTTCTATGACCATAGTCAAATGAGGGAAATGATATGTTATGGCCATAACCTTGCTTTTCGAGCTCAATAGCCATGGATGAGCCCTAAAGCTACCACATTAGACCTTTATTGGCTATTAATTACCTCCAATGGTGTTGTGGGTGCCATGATTAGATTATTTGTGTAGTAAGAATTGGTTTATAGGTATAGCCAATGTCATGTGAGGAAACAAACATTTGACCTTGTTCCCTAAATGATGCTTTTCAATCTCAATTTCCATGAAAAAAACCTACAATCCACAAAGCATAGCATCTCCTGAGCATATTTTACTATGAGTGGTTTTCTAGTGTACATTATGTTATTTTCAGTAACATTGGGTCTTTGCATCTTGATAATGGTTAGGGGAGTATAAAGAGGGCCTTGGACATTTAACAAAGCTTATTTGGTTCAAGCCTACTGAATGATGTATTGATACACCACATAGGACCTTTTTATGGCATCTTTGGCCTCTAAGTAGGATGTGATTTCCATTTACTAGTTTTGGGTAATAGTGACGCGTTACGATTGTAGACATGGTTGAAAAGGAAAACAAAGGATTTACATAGAAAAATGAACCTTCTTAGCCTCAAGTGTTGTGAACAAGGCCTTTAACCATGAAACATTCATTCCATATGGGATCAACCCGAAGTGGTATTCCAAGATCCATTAGGTGGTTTCACACAAAGGTGATGGCCCTAGGGGCCTTGACAAGAGGAAATGGGTTCTAATGCTAAAGATTTCCTTTTGAAACATGTAGAAGTGAGGGAAGTTTTGAATAGTATTTTATGTAATAAAAAGGACATGCATGCTTTACGATTGAGTAAATCAAATAAAATTGTTGGGATTGCCTCTTTTGTTGTATGTGTTGGTAGTGTTTCCTTCTTTGGTTTATTTTCATAACAACAAACTTGAATGTTTAAAGGCTCCATAAGCAAAAAAAAACACATTCATTTTTCCACTCTATTCTATTTTCATTTTCAACCACGTTTATAAATAATATCCACATTTTCATCATAGACGAAATTGCACAAACTTTTATACTCTCAAACTTATTCTTAATGCTTAACCTCATTATTTGAATACATAATTGAAGTTATTATTTAAAAGGAGAATAAAATAAACATTAGCTTTATCAAAAATAAAAATAATGGTGCACAAAAACCAACAAAATTCTCTATAATTTGTACAAATTTATTTCCAAAAATTCCATCATTTTATACTAAAACCATATCTTCATGTGTCATAAATAAAAATTATACCATTTCAACTTCTTATTTTTTATCCTTTAACACCATATTATATACATTTCTGTTAATAAACAAATTATTATTTTTCTAAATTTTCATTATACTAGTTCATAATATGAAAAAAGCATTAACTTACTATTCTCTCCGTAAATAAATAAATATTACAAATAAATAAAAAATAAAAATTATGAAAAAATACAACATACAATTGCGACTTAATTTCATTAACGTAAACTTTATTTTAAATTTTATATGACATTGGTGACATATATGGATCATAACATCATCTTAAATATTTTTTTATATAAGAATTATTTACCCTTATATTATAAAGCAATGTTTTTATTTAAATATTTTTTTATGGAATCATAAAATAATATTGACTTAATCAATAAATTTATATTATTTTATTTTCATTATATATATTTTTTTATTGAATTATAAAACAATATTGATTTATTAAAAAAATCATTATTCATTATATAAAATTATATATAAATATTGGATAATTATACTAAAACCAAACCATATCTTCATGCGTCATAAATACAAATTATACCATTTCAATTTCTTATTTTTTTTCCTTTAACACCATATTATATACATTTCTATTAATAAACAAATTATTATTTTTCTAAATTTTCATTATAACTAATTCATAATATGAAAAAAAGTATTAACTTCCTATTCTCTCCCGTACATAAATAAATATTATGAATAAATAAAAAATAAAAATTATGAAAAAATACAACATAAAATTGCAACTGAATTTCATTAACGTAAACTTTATTTTAAAGTTTATATGACATTGGTGACATATATGAATCATAACATCATCTTAAATATTTTTTTATATAAAAATTATTTGCCCTTATATTATAAAGCAATGTTTTTATTTAAATATTTTTTGTATGGGATGATAAAATAATATTGACTTAATCAATAAATTTATATTTTTTTATTGAATTATATATAATTTTTTATTGAATTATAAAACAATATTGATTTATTAAAAAAATCATTATTCATTATATAAATATGGAGAAATTTTTACGACCGGTGATGAACATTCTACCGACCACATACGCATAAACAAATATTAGCATTTGATTTAAATAAATAAATATTTGCAAATTAACTACTTGGATTTGAATTTCAGTTGTCAGTGATGATAACCGATCAATTTGAATTGCAGTTATCAGTAATCATAACAAGAATATCATCCAACGGTTCAAATTTGAAATTTGTAATTATTGAGTGACATCTATGCGGTTGGATTCAGAAAAGCATCACCGTGTCAGTGACCATGAAATTTGAATTGCAAGTTGTGAGTGATCATGAAATTCAAGTTGATCATAAACGGTTAGTATCATCAACGGTTCATTTGAAATTTGGTTATCGGTGGATCAATAATCATATCACTATTATTGCACGAATCTCTTCGAGTTCGGGTTGTCTCCAAATGTCAGTCGTTTGCATTTCTGTTTGTAATCATTGTCAGCGAAGCAAGATGAGTACTGAGCAGTTAGACGTCACTTTCAACTTCATTGATTAAAAATAAAAGCAAATATATAAAATATAAGTACCGTTCACTGAAGTTAGTGGGTAATGGGATAATTGGAGAATAAAATTTGACGTGGAGAACCATAAAATCTAACAAAAAAGCATGGCAGATTTTGCCGTTTTGAGTTTATTCTTCTCAACGTAAAATTCGAATGGAATCGAAAGGCGCGGATATAAAGCGTTTCATCATTTCACTTAGCCTCCGCACATGGAGGTAAAAAGGGCGCCCCGGGGGTGCCCTTACGTGACATAAACGGGGCTAAAAACTCCCCTTCGTGCACATGAAAAGACCAAGCTTACACGAAGGTCCGCCATGAAAAGACGTTTCCACAGGTTTTGAGTAGTCGTGGGCGAATGGAGATCACCTCAGCTGTCAGTTTTGTACTGTAGCTGTCAAATTTTGTCAGAGCGCATCGGTGCCTGAAGGCAAGCCCAGGCTGTACATGGGTCTGCTGGAAATACACGAAAATTGCGCTCAGGGGCGCCCTCGAGCGCGCTCGAGGGCGTTTTTTCCCTCCATGTGCGGAGGCTAACTGCTGCTTCACCATTTCTGCTCTCCCTGGTCATTCTTTGATTTGTGTGAATATGAATGTGAATGCTTGTGTTTGTATGTATGTGGTGTGGTTTGGTGTCTCTGTTGTGTGGTGTGGTGTGTGGTTTTGTGTCTCTGTAGTGTGGTGTACTGCCATCGTGTGTTAGTCGTGTGTGATGGGGGAGAGAGCACCAACATTCGTACATACATTTGCAGGTGCACGTTTCGATGATCAGACGGCGGGGCGAAAAATAAGATTGGTTTGTTTCCGTACCTCCTATACCTTTTATGAAGGTTTTGTTTGATTCATTAAATTTCGTTTGATGTTTTGATGGGATGATGAAATGATGACCTGCGGCTGGCTGGTCTTATGGCGGTGTAAGCTTCTGCGGCTGGCTGGTCTTATGGCGGTGTAAGCTTCTGCGGCTGTCAGTGGCTTTTGCATCGCCAGATACCACTCATTTTCGTGCTTTATTTGTTTTTTTGGTGATTGATGGGTTTTACTGTATTTACTACTGGGGAATGAATGTTTAGGTTCGCTGTGAATGGTGCAAGAAACCTGACGGCATAGCGGCTTTTCCGTAAAGGCATAGGATGATAGGAGGTACATTACCATATAATACCGCTCTATAAACAGGTATTTTTTTCTTTGCGCTTCCGTTATCTTTGAGCGGTGATGTGCCTGAAGTTGGATCTTTAGTTTTGAAAGGAAATTTGTTTCTGTGAACCCATAGTTATGGCTGTTTTGAAAGGAAAGGAGATGGGTTTCTGTTTCGTTCTTTGTTATTAGTGTGATGGGAGAGGAAGAGAGCTGGAAGAGACCAACATTCTACATATTACATTTGCAGGTGCAGGGGCCACCTAAATCAAACACGTTTCAAAGATCAGATTTGGTTGTTTCCGTACCTGGTCCTTAATTAGGTTTACATTTGGTGTATGGCATCGGGTTCTGATGTTCATTAATAATTTCCTCACGGCTGGTGTGTGCAGCAGACCTGCCTTGTTAGCAGCATAACCCATGAAATTATGGGGTTCGAGATTACCTCTTGGCTCTTAATCTGCCATTTAGTATGGTTTTTGGTGCTTTCTGTTTTTTTGTCTTTCTGAATGATTTGGTTTTATTTTACAGGGAATGAATGTTGGTAGCGGTTAATAGTACAAAGAAGGTATATATCTCCTTCTTTAATCTTTGTACTGTACGCGCTTCGATAACTTTTTAAATATAAGTCTTTCGTGTTTGGTTGCGATCACTATTATTGCACGAATCTCTTCATTTTACTTTCTATTTGCGCACTCTCTCACGTACTCTAATTTAGATCTTCACAGTGAAGAGTGCTCTGCATGTTTGCTATAATGTCTCTCTGTGCTCTGCTTAGACTCAGATCACCTGCCGAACACATTATTATGCACAAGTATGGCGCCGCGATCACCTGCTTAGGCTCAGATCGTGTCTGGACTTGGGGTTAAACTTACCAGGTAAAACATTGCTTTAAATTTTGGGATCAGAAATTATGTCGAAGAGCGCTCTGTGCTGTGTTTTCTTGTGTGATTTGTTTGATTGTGATGAGTTGTGTATTTTATTTTCTATCGTAATTGTGATTACTGAGAGAACAGACGAGACTTTGCAAGGAAAACATTTAAATCGTTGTAATATGAAGCTCTGCACAAGTAGTGCCAGTCACGACGATGATGCCGTGTTTCTCCAGTAATGGCACTTTTAAACATTCCTTTGAATTAAGTCGATGAAATTTTAATAAATGAAGATTTTTTACCTCATCTCCTATTAAACTACGAGTTAATCATGGCGCTCCTCAGCTTTGCTATATTGCATACTCTTTTATCCCTAACATGTAACAGCTGACATAGATTTTTCTCCTCCCTCTAGTTTTATTGCAAACTATTGGCACTTTCTGTGATTTATCGTTAAATCTTCTCCTCCCTCTGCTTTCTATCTGATAGGTAATTATATGCTCCTCAGCTTAGCTAATTAGTCGATCAAATTATTGTAGTCTATTCTAATTTCTTGCACACTTATTCTTTTATATATATATATTACCTGAGGTGTCAATTTTTCATGAGTTCCTTCGACCACAGGGATGATAGGGCAACAAAACGTTTTTAGGAACTAGCTGCTAATTAATTTAATGCATACAATTGGCAGTTTCTCTAGTTTTAGAGCCCTCTGTTATGTAATGCGATTGATTCAATAAAATCGATGACTAGGTTTACATACGCATATTGAAGTTTATTTTCTTATGGAAAAATTTGGAACGTAATGCAGTTCTTTCTGTTGTTTAGGTGACCTGGCACACAGTGAAGATCGGCGAGGGAGAATAGGATCAGGCACTGAAGATCAGTGACAGATTTTAAAAGTGACCATCATTAGGATTTCATAGGTAATTTTACTGCAATGTATTGGTGAGTTCTGTATAAATGTTTAAAGAAATCTTTATTTTCGTGCTCTGTTATTCCTGTTATCATAATAATTAGTTATTATTGTAAATTTTCTATCTCTACTTTGGTGGATTCTGGTGAGAATCTCACATTTGTTTGTGTTAATGTGTTTTAGGGTTTGATTTATTCTCAAAATTTTAATATCTTTTTTTTGAACTTTTGTTGGGAGTTGAAAAGTCTGCTTTTGAAAAAGCCCGATCTCCAAACTTGCCAAAACACAACCAATAAAACCTAACTGTATCTATTGGGTTAGAAACTGCTAAGCCAGCTCGCCCCCTTCCATACGGGTCAATAGCTAAGCCAGGATCTTCATGTGGAGATTCTTTCCCTAAATCCTCAGATGTAGGATTCAAGAAGAACTTCATTTCATCATCCATGTATTTCTCAGGAATAACGGGGACTACGACATGCTCGATCAAATCAGCAGCAATATGCTCAAGGTCTACTGTGTCATCCAGCTGACTGTAGATGACAACAGTGCGAACGCGCTGAGGAACCATTGCACCGCCATCATTTCTGTACTCAACAGTCACTTGGGTTTACCCATAGGGCATCAACCAGGGACAGGTGCCATTCTTTCTGACTTCGGCGAGCTTCACACCCAGCTCTGTGGCCACCACATGGGTCAGAGACATCAGCTCTGGGGTTTCATCTGTTGCATACCCAAACAAGTTGCAGTTATCATTGGCTGCAACACCCTCAGCCTTTTTCTGCTTAATATCCACAGTGATCACTTCGCAATTATCCGCATCAATACCGACATGTTCAGAAGTGAACCCAATTTCTCTGCTCGTCTTTCGAACTATCTGTTCGTAGTTCACATTTGCAATCGAAATTATGTGGCCAAAGACTGTAACCCGGTTGTCACCAATGCATGTGTCACATGTCATTTCGGTCTCAGAGTCCTGTTCAAGGCATGCATCCAGAATGGCATCAGAAACTATGTCGCATAGCTTTTCTGGATGCCCTTCTGTCACAAACTCAGATTTGCTGAGGAAGCTCTTCATCTGTATTCACCAATTCGGAAACCCAAGATTTATATGTATGGTTCATCTCCTCTTTTGCATTTGATGTAAATGTTAGAATCCAATAAAAATTTTCCAAATTGAAAACGATTGGGAAACACAGATATCTTATAAAAAATAATACTCGAATCCTAATTACGAGTCTTCTGTCGTTGCTTTGCAAGAAAAAATTAAAGGAGACAAGTGGGGAACATGCAATTCAACAAAACACTAGCCAGGAAGGATCAGTCAAGAGTGTTTGAATTAAGGAAATACTCCGAACGGTCCTTAACAGAGGAAAAAAAGTTCCCTGACATACTAGTGTTAGGGTTTCCCAGAGTTTTCGGCAACCCTAAGCAACGGCTCTGTGAAACGGTGCACGTACTCAACCCTCGAACAAATATTTTTCTAGAAGGTAGAAATCGGCTGTTAGAAAATAAGGGTTCTTCTGAAGCACTTGACATGCTTAGTTAAAACAGAGGTAAGAGATCGATCGGTTGTCCAGTCTAAAAGGCAAAAACAGAATAAATGCATTATGATTCTAGGTCTGTATGTGGGGCTCAGTGAGGTAGAAGGTCTCGGAAAAGGCCTTGCTCGGGAGATTCTTAGGGGAGTTCGCTAAAGGGGAGGCTCTAAAGCTTTGGATGGAAGAAATTTGGAGGCTTGTGTTCGGATATACACCAGTTTTCCAGTTTTTAGTTCGAGATTGGATCGTCTTTATGGTAAAAAATAATAAGGTTGCGAAGATTCTTCTCAAGAAAGAATGGTTAGGGGTATCTCGGGTCTGAGATTAAGGTGGAAGCCTGTTTTTAATCGTAGGGGAGAACAAACATTTTTGCAGCAAATATTGTCTCCCATACAGGTCTGCCATTAGAGCTAGAGCTTTATAACGGAAAGATCGTGGAAGGTATAGAAGCACTTCGTTAGGTAATTCATAGCTTTGGAGGAAGGCTATTAGGATAAAGAGGATTGTAGAGTGAAGAATTTTGGTAAAGCTAAACATCAGAGGGGGAGATAATCTTAATCTTAGAAACATTGGTGAGACTGATTAGAAAGAGGGAGATAATATTTAAAAAAGAAATCACAATTACATTAATTACAATTAAAGAAGAAACTCAAGCCTATATATATGGGAGATAGAGAAGTTTAATAGTACCAAGTTAAGAGTCTTTAAGGAAATTGTAGAAGTTGGGAAATATTATTTTAGAATTCCTTTAAACATCTTAACATTACAAACATTGGTGAGATCATTAAAATTAAATAAAACTAGGTCATGGTTGGTGATGAAATGAATTTTCAAACATGAAAGAAAAGGTGCGATTCTAGTTTTAGGATCATTCAAAAAGTAAAAAAAGTTCAAATCCTTCTTGTTAGACAATGGAATATTTCTTTGATTTTTCTGAGTTGTCGAAGGAGATATTCTCAAAATAATAGTGGCATAAAGACATGCCACACCCCCAATGCCCTTTTTCATGCCTTTGGAGAGGAACTAACAAAGGCATGTGCCAAGATGGGGTTGTGATCGAGAGGAGAGATATCGAGAGGAATGAAGCGGAGGAGCCGTTATTGAGAGGGAAAACCACAATGTCCTTATGCTTATGTATAAATTCTCCATCTCTGGCCTTCCTTCTATTTCCTTCATGTCGATGGACAACTAACCTGTCAAGGGCTCAAGTCGAGGGCGGGAATGCCTTGAGAATAAAGGGAAATAAAAGAGCAATTCCTACCCTCCACAGAACCCATATTTAAACATCTTGAACACAAATTCAAACTTAAAATTATACATCTAAATTTGACCTTTGGAATGAGAGGTGCTTTGTGCCGAATGATTTCACCCAAAAAAATGAGATTTAGTGTCACATGTTTGCAATACAATAATGTAGTTTGTAGTTTGTGATGGAAGACGGTGGCAGGCTGATGCTTCTCAATGATCCCACTAAGTCCATCCCACTAAGTCCACCTCTCGAAGGTAACTAGCATGGAAGGTACCTAGCATAAAGAATTGGAGGTGTGATAAGTCACAAGCGACCACAGATATCAACCAATTTAACATAAGCAGATCCATATCTAGTGAACTGAGTTGACCCTAGGCATATGGGTGGAGAATTGATGGTTCGACAATTGTGTGTTGATGAATCGGGATTGATCCCGTATGTCTATGGCTAAATTATAAAACTCCTCTAATAGATTTGAAATTAGGAGCATAAAACATTTATAAGGTTTTGATTATTGTATATAGTAAAATGTTGTGGTGGCTAAATTATAAAACTCCTCTAATAGATTTGAAATTAGGAGCATAAAACATTTATGAGGTTTTGATTATTGTATATAGTAAAATGTTGTGGTAGTAAATTATGAGATTTAATTTTCGAAAGTCCACTTCCAACTCAAAAGCCAAAAATATTAAAATATAAATGCCATCTCTATTAAAACCAATGCCACTCATACCTTAAAAAAACAAAACCCTTCTCTACCAATGCCACTCATATCTTAAAAAAAAAACTTCTTTCATTTATGAGAAAAAACATAGGTTTATGTTTTATTAAGTTGTTTTATTTTGATATATTTTTACTTCATAGAATAAGTGGGTATTATTTGGTTAATTTTTATACATTCAAACTTTTTTTTTAATCTCATTTCTCTATAAATATATCATATATATTTTACATGGTTTTTTATTGTCATTTTTTTTTCTCTATATGCATATGTGTATCATATTCTTAGGTTGAGTAAACTTTACTTCATATTTCTTTAAGTGTTTTTCTTAATGTGCTATGTTGTGTTTATCATATTTTTAGGTTGTTTAAAATTTATTTCACAAAAATTTTAATGATTTGTTTAAATTTTCTCTTAACCTCTTATGTTATGTTATGTTATGTTATATTATGTTATGGGTGTGTTATGTTAGGTTAGTGTAATAAATTTTCTTATATACATGTTTTAATATATATATAAATATATTAAAATGATGTAGTAGAAATTTATTTTTGTTGTTGTAATGTGTTAATCTTATATGCATGTTTGGATACATAATTTTTTCTTGGTTTGTAATAATAATGTATAAATATTATGTTTATAAATATATTAACTATAAAATATATTAAAAGTCTTGTGTAGAGTGTTGACAAAGGAACATTATGGAAAACTGCATGGAAACAATTTTCTAGCTTGGCATCTTGACACATGTGCCTTGTTGTAATCGGGAACTAGGACGTCGTTGCGCTAGTAATAGGTGGAGGGAGGTAACTCCCAGAGAAGCCCTCTTAGTACACCCCAAGTTGGGTGGTCGACCGTGTATACACAAGGTTTTTAAAGTGGTCTAACGAGGGACAGCCCTTTGCTAATGCTCTACACAAGCAACCTAGGAACTAGTATGCATCAATCCAACCCCCTACTTAGTAACTCATATAGCCAATAAATCATAACTATTATAACTATAAAATATTACTACTCTTAACCCTTGACCATTATAGTAGTTAGCAATTATAACCCCTAACAATGAAAACCCTTAGCACTTAACCATTATAAACATTTATTTCATATTTTCTATAACCCATAACAATTATAATCCTTCAATAATAATCATTAAATCCTATCACCCCTTATCCCTATCCTAAAATGAACAACCTATGACCATTTTAAATCCTAATAATTATGCTTATTAATCCCCTTAACCACTTTATAGCCATTAAACATTATCACCTCCAACACTTAACACCTCTGTGAAACCTTATAATCTATTATATTTAACCAATATGTATAATATATAACATTTATAAAATATCTCATAACCATGTATCCATTAATTAATATAACATTTAAACTCTATATTCCTTAACCTCTATAACTCTTCAATCTCAATTCCTATATCCCTTAATAAATATAATTCTTTTAACCCTACCCACTATAACCTCTAACACTTACAATCATGAATCTCTACCAATTATAACTCATCTTACCCTTATGAATTTTAATCCATAAAAATTAATGTTAATAGCTATAATATATATATTCCCTAGTCTTGACCCTTAATAGATATCTCTTATAGCCCACAAACACAAGCCATAACCTTTGAAACCTTTAATAAACAAAAATAATTACAACCCATGAGCATTATCATCCCTAACCCTTGTACCAACTAACACCTAATTTATATCACCATTATATTCTATAACCCTTAACCACAATAACCTTTATCTAGTATCCCTTGTAACCCATAACTCTTATAATCTTATCCTTTATTACCCAAAATTAATACCTCACATAAACCCTAATATATATCTCTTATATCATTACACATATAATTCCTAACCCCTATAGCCTTGAATATGTGACCATTATATCCCAACCCCCCAACCTTAACCTCTATAATCTCTAAAAAATACAAACCATAATCCATATTATCACTAGCCATGATGACTCCTAGCCAACCCTTAACCACAATAATCTCTACCTAATCCATATTACCACTAAGTATTATGACTCCTAGCCAACCCTTAACCATAATAATCTCTACCTAATCCATATTACCACTAAGTATTATGACTAACCAACCCTTAACCATAATAAACTCTACCTAATTACACTTATAACCCATAACTATTATATAATTGTTTTCCTCATTACCCAAAACTAATAAATCAAATAACCCCTAATCTATATAGCCCTTATATCATGAAAAATATAATTCCTAGCCCATATATAGCCTTGAATATGTGACCCGTGTATTCCAATCCCTCAAACCTCAACCACTATAATCTTTGAACACTAAAACCCTGAATCCATATACCACTAACCATTATGATTTCAAACCCCATATAAATCCTAATAATTATAGCCTTTAAAACCCATAAATATTAACACATTTTGAGTATAACCTTAATCCCCAATACTTATATCCCTTAACCCTTATAACCCAAACCCCTTACACCTAACTATTATGAATCCTAGCCCAATAATAATTAACCCATATATATTGTATTTTTTTATGACACCAAATCATTTATCTTTATGAGCCTTAATCCATATCGACACTAATCCCTTACCTTAAACATCTAAACCCTATGGATTGTATCCATTATCCCACTATTTCTAAAACCTGTATTCCATATAGAATCTAACCTATGACCCGTAGTACCATTAATATGTAAGCATTATAGCCACAAAACAATGACCTTATAACCCATAAATCTTATAACTCTTGATTCCCAATCATTAACCCTTGGCTTGTATAACCTTTAAAACTTCTAAACTTTTACCCCCAACTCCTTACATATATAAACCCTAATTAGTGACCCCTAAAACTCATAATCATTAACCCTTATACCCTCATGTTCTTAAACCCTTAACTCTTACAATATGTATCCTCGGTTGTTTATAATTCCTAACTTTTATCACCCTTAAACTCTATAATTGTTAATAGTTACGACCCCCTAACACCTATAATACTTAACCATTTATAATTCCTAACTTTTATCACCCTTAACCTGTATAATTGTTAATAATTACAACTCCCTAACTCCTATAAGACTTAACCTCTAACACTCTAAATTAAATAATTAATAAATCCTTAGTCCATAATTCTTAGAAACCTTAACCCTTGTAGCTCTTAGTCCCAAACCCTTATCAATCATAACAAACCCTAACGTATATATCCATTAATCCACAAATCCTAACTAATATAACCATTAACCTTTCTAAATTCTACACCATATAATTGTTAACCCATATAATTATTAACCACTAATCCTTGACGCCTAAAAAATCCTAATGTTTAATTACTATAATCATTAAATAATAAGTCAAATATCCCCCAACCCTTAAAAGGATTTGATCCTTAACAAACCTAAACATTATTGTCAATCCTCAAAACCTTAAACCATATAAACCATAGCCACTATAAACCAAAATTACTAATTATTATAACCCTTAACTACTATTTAATCTATGATCCTTAAACCTCATAAACCGTAACGATTATAAAAATATGATTTCTAACTAATAATCCATATGACCCATTTATATCATAATCATTAATCCATATATCTCATAACGATATCACCTCTACCCATTCATAATTATTACCCTATCAATATCACACAGTAACCCTTGGTATCTACAACCCTTATACCCTAGAATCTATAACCTCCAAATGTTAACTACTAATAATTATAACCCTCAACACTTAACACATTAAACCCCTATCCTGATCCCCTTGCCCTTATAAACCTATCCCATGCCCTTATAATACCTAACCATAACCCTTAATTTATTACTACATTTATCACTTATAACACATTCACTCTATAATACATAATGCTTATAATATTAAACCATATAAACCTTCACCCATAACCTCTAGTCGTTACAAGTCTTAATCAAGAACCCATATAACACTTAAGGTCTAACTTCAAACCCATGTAAACTCCATCCAATAACCCTTATAACTCATAACCTTCATAACATCCAATACAACCCTAACCCCTAACTTCTAACCACTATAGCCCTTAATCTCTAACACTCCTAACCCTTAACCCATATAGTTTCAAACAACTATAACACATCACCTTTGAAATTATTAACCCTTAACTTATAATATCAATAATACTTAACCAATATTATAAATCCTTAATACATATAACTATTATCCTCTATCATCCATATTACATATCCTTCAAACATGTCACATATAATCCCTACCTCCAACACTAATTCACGATAGTCCATAACACTTACCATTCTAAGCCATCAAATATATAAGTTGTGACCCCGTAGACAAATCTTATAACACTTGACCCTAATAACCCTTAACTGATATCAACCTTACTACCCATATAAGCCCCACAATTAGTTATCATACCATTAATATTCTCCAACACAAAACCCAAAACCTTATAACATCTAATCCGTGTGATCTCTATACTCATCTCCTCTAAAACATGTCCCATATAGTCATTAATTAGTAGGAAGGTTAACCTGTGTATTCTTTAAGACATAACTTATATAACCCCTAATATTCAAAGTTCATAAACATTTTCAACCCTTACCCCTAATCTCTATAAAATTTAACCTAGATAACCACTAATCATTATAAACCCTAATCATACATCCCTTACTCTCCAACCCTATCTAAAATAATAACTACTAAGTTACTCTCACAAATCATAACCCTTCTAATGAATATACATAAACTATTATAACCCCTAACAAGTATCCTATATAAATGTCTGGCCTAGAAAATCACTCACCATATCAATGTTAACTTCTCACACCTTGCCCCTACACAAAGCTAACTAATTTGTATAACCCTTAGCTAATAACTACAACATCCATTTATTTAAAATCTTACCATGTAATATCTACCTTGAATTCTTATGACTTCTAACACTTATAACCCATGATGCCTCACCCTTGCCACACCCACACTTTATAGATAATATTTAATTATTATAAGCACTCGTCCCTAGCACCAACAAGCCTAACTAGTAAACTATATTTTAGATTACCATTTTGACCCCTAACACCCTTAAACCATATCACCCTAAACAATAACCCAAGTTACAACCCTTGGCATGTATACATATTAACTATTTACCTCTATTACCTTTAAATGAAATTAGATATGAACCCCTAAAAATTATAAAATTTATCACCCTAACTTGTATCACTATGATCTTCTAACCCTCTCACCCTAAACCAAACCAAATTAAGCCTTTATACACCCTCATTCCCTCATTGATATAACCTCTAATCATTAAAATAATTAACCATGGACATTAATCATCATAAAAACCATTATGTCACTTAACCAATAACCCTTATTACTCAAAACCCATACAACCCCAAATATCTAACTTTTGTAACCCTTAAACTCTATACACCATAATCCCTATAACCCATAAACATTAAACTATAATATTCAAAATGTAACCTATATAAATCTTAACTATTATTACCCTTAACTAATAACCAATAACAAAAAATCCTAACAAGTAACCCTTATAAACCTTAGACCATTTAAACCTTAACTTCCATCATCTTTATCATGTGTTTCATAACCCACAGACCCTAACCCACACAAATATAATAGATTTAATCCTTCAATCTTAACTAATATACCCATTGAAACTCGTAGGCTTTGTAACCTTTAACCCCTATAAAACTTCTTACGTATTCAATCCTAAACCTTATCACCCTTGATATCAAACACCACCATGAGATAAGATGGAAATAATAATCCCTATAACTTTTAACTGCTATAACACCTCATTTGTATCCCCTTGAACCCATAACCACTATAGCCATAAAACATTATAAATGATATTTTCTTACACTTGTAATCCCTTACCCCTATAATCATAAAATCATATAACTCTTAACTCATACATGTTAGGAACCCGTGTCAACCCTTCTCTTTACTTTTATAGTATATTGTTATTAGACGCATATGCTCTGTAAGTCATCCCGTAGTATTTGTTGATCCATAGTTTATATTAGCCCATAGTATTGACCCATAGTATTGGACGCATATGCTTTGTAAGTCATCCCGTAGTATTATATGTCCCATGGTTTTGACTCATAGTATTGGGCATAGACGTAGTATATAAGTGTGTTTTGAGGTCATTGAAGGCACCGTGAAGTTAATTGTATTGAGCTTTCTTAAAGGAGGTTGCCCCCTCGAAGTGGCATGTGATCAATATAAAAGTGATTCTGAGTTCTGTTATTTCTGATATCTCGTGTATTTGCATTAATTAATTATTGCAGGTTCATCACAATACAACCCCTAACACTTATAATATATAATTAGTAGCCTTTATAACAAAATACCTTAACTACTAGTTGTTATAATATTGAACTCTTAACAACTACAATGTGTATCACTGCTAACCCCTATAAATATCTTCCATTTTAATTCCTAGCTAAATTTTAATTTCCATAATTGTTAACCCTTCAAATGCCCAACCTCTATAATTCTTAATGATTAACACTTAATAACTACATCTCATAATTAGCTAACCCCTATAACCATTAACAATATCTCATAAAAATTATTAATACTAACCTATTAAACACTTCTCCTTCAACCAAACCTATAACTTGTATAATTCCTCACCCCTATCATCTCTATACCACAAAATGAAAATCCATTATTCCATAAAGACTCTAACCCAAAACATTATAAGTTGGAATTAATAACCCCTATAACCCTAACCCTTAATCTTGAATTCATAATCCTCAACTTATATAACTTTTAATCAATAGAAAACCCAACTACTAACACCTAAAAAATATAAATGTTAATTAGTGACCTTTATAACCCATATCACCCTTATTTCCGTTAATCGTGTCCCTTAACCCATATATATTTTAACCTTATAATCCCTAACACCTACCAACTATAACTCTTAATCCTTATTATAATTAAACCTTAACCATTGTCATTCATAACCTATATCTTAGATAAACAATAAATGATATAATTTATATATAGTTTATATAAACTCTAACCCCTAAAAATAAAGAAACACTATAACTCTTAACCACTATAACTTAAATTTCCTATGATAACCCTTAAACCCTAACCCATATAAAACATAAGCAATATAACTCCCAACCATCATAAATCTTAACCCATATAACCCCTATCCATTATAACTAGGAATAAATAACCTATAATTATCCATATAATAACTAAGCATCGAAACCACTAATTTCTTATAACCCTATCACCCAACCATTATAATTGCTAATGTATGACACTAATAACCATGTCCCTTATAAACCATAATCCACAAACAATACAACCCCTTCCTTATCACCTCTAACTTCTCATTCCTCACTCTAACATAAAAAACAATTACCTATGTAACACATGAAACCTCTAATTCTTATCCCTTATGATCTTAGAACCCTTTAACCCCTAACCCATAATCAATTAACCACTATAACCCATAACTACTAACCCTTATAATGCATAACCTATATAACTCATGCACAACCATAAGATATATCAATGATAAACCCTACCATCCCTAATCCTAACCGTTAACTCTTATAAACCATGATCCCTATAACATCTAAACCTTAACCTATATAACCCTTAGATCTCAATTCCTACATCCCTTAACTATAATTCCTATATGCCCAACTCCTTACATTTATAAACCCTAATTAGTGACCCCTATAACTCATAATCATGAACCCTTATCCCCTTATGTTATTAAACCCTTAACTCTTGCAATTTGTATCCTCGATTGTTTATGATTCCTAACTTTTATCACCCTTAACCTCTATAATGTTTTATAGTTACAACCTCCTAACACCTATAAGAATTACCCATTTATAATTCCTAAATTTTATCTCCCTTAACCTCTATAATTGTTAATAATTACAACACCCTCACACCTATAAGACTTAATCTCTGACACACTAAATTAAACAATTAGTAAATCCTTAGTAAATCAATCTTATAAACCCTAATACTTGTAGATCCTAATCCCAAACCCTTGTAGCTCACAATAAACCGTCACCAATATAACCATTAATGCACAAACCCTAACCAATATAACCATTAACATGTGTAATTTCTATCCCATATAATCATTAACAACTACTCCTTAACCCCTTCAAAATCCTAATGTTTAACTTCTATAACCAGTAAATAATAAGTGAGATATCCCAAAACCATTAAAGGCTTAATCCTTAACAACACTAAAAATTATCATTAGTCCTCCAAACCTTAAACCATATAAACTCTATCCACCATAAACAAAAACATCTAATTATTATAACTATTAACTCTTTTCTAATCCATGACCCTAAAAGTTTATAAACCTCAACCATTATAAACAATATAATTTCTAACTAATAACCCATATAACCCATTTATATTATAATCATCAAGCCATATAACTCATAATGATATCACCTATAACCCTTCATACTTGTTACCCTACCACTGTCTTCATAACCCTTGGTATCTATAACCCTTATAATCTATAATCTATAACCTCCAAATTCTAACTACTAATAATTATAACCATCAACACCTAAGAAATTAAATCTCTACCCTTAACCCCTCACCCTTATAAAACCTATCGCATAGCCTTATAATACCTAGCCCATATAACCCTTAATTGATTACTACATTTATCACTTATAACACATACTCTATAATACATCACCATTATAACCATTAAACCATATAAACGCTCACTCATAGACTTTACCCATTACAACTTTTACTAAAAAACCGATATAACAATTAGCGTCTAACCTTAAACCCATAACCCCCATCCAATAATCCTTATGACTTATAACCTCCTTAACAATCAATACAACCCTAACCCCTAACTTCTAACTACTATAACCCTTAATCCCTATAACTCCTAACCCTTAACACATATAATTTCTAACCACTATAACCCATAACCTTTGAAATTATTAACCCTTAACTATTATATACCATAACTTATAATATCCCTAATACTTAACCCTTTACTATTATAAAACCTTAATACATATAACTCTTATCCTCTATCATCCATATTACCTATCCTGCAAACATGTAACATATAATCCCTAACCCCAACAACAATTAACGATAGTCTCTAACACTTATCATTGTAATCCATAAAATATATAAGTTGTAACTCCTTAGATCATATACATTTAACTCTCATAACACTTGACCAAGGATAATTTTAGGGGCGAAATTTAGCCCATGGGTTATTTTTCTATTTTTTTTCCAAAAAAAGATTCGCCAATTTGCATTTTTTGAAGCCCCATTTTGCCCAATTTTGATGGGGTAAACTTTTTTCACTCTAAAAATCGCCAAATTATTACATAAACTATATAAAATACTTAGAAATTGAAATAATTTTTGAAAAATATCGCCAAATATTTTATAGTTGACATTTTAAGAATTGGTAAGATTCGCCAAGGTTTATACACTTTTAAATAAGTATGGGTCCTTAAAATTATCCCTGCACTTGACCTTAATAACCCTTAACGAATATAAGATTTACTGCCCATATAAGCCCATAATTAGTAATCATACCATTAATATTCTCTAACACAAAACCCAAAACCCTATAAAATCTAATCCTTGTGATCTCTAATACGTATCTCCCCTTGAACATGCCCCATATAGTCACTAACTGCTATGAAGGTTAACCTATATAATATCGAATATATAACTTATATAACCCATTAAATATTCATAGTACATAATTTTTTTTAAACCTAACTCCTAACCTCTATAAACTTTAACCCCTAATTATCCATATAATAACTAAGAATCAAAACCACTAATCCTTATAGCCCTATCACCCAACCAGTATAAATACTAATGTATGACACTAATAACCTTGTCCCTTATAACCAATAACCAACAAACAATATATCCCCTTCCTTATCACCTCTAACTTCTCATGCCTTGCTCTAACATAAAAAATTACCTTTGTAACACACGACACCTCTAATTCGTATCCCTTATGATCTAGATCCCTTTAACCCATAACCCCTAATCAATTAACTGCTATAAACCATAACTACTGACTCTTATAATGCATAACCTATATAACTCACACAACCATAAGATATATCAATGATAACCCCTACCATCCCTAATCATAACCCTTAACTCAGTATAAACCATGATCCCTATAACATCTAAACCTTAACCTGTAACACCCTTAGATCTCAATTACTACATCCTTTAACTATAATTCCTATATGTCCAACTGCTTAAATCTATAAACCCTAATTAGTGACCCCTATAACTCATAATCATGAACCCTTATACCCTTATGTTCTTAAACCCTTAAATATTGCAATTTGTATCCTCAATTGTTTGTGATTCCTAACTTTGACCACCCTTAACCTCTATAATTTTGATACTTACAACCCTCTAGCACTTGTACGACTTAACCATTTATAATTCCTAACTTTTATTGCCCTTAACCTCTATAATTGTTAATAATTATAACAACCTGACACCTATAAGACATAATCTCTGACACACTAAATTAAACAGCTAGTAAATCCTTAGTAAATCATTCTTAGAAACATTAACCCTTGTAGATCATAATCCCAAAGCCTTATAGCTCATAATAAACCCTAACCAATATAACCATTTACCTTTGTAACCTCTATCCCATATAATCATTAACGCATATAATTATTAACCATTAATCCTTAACCCCTACAAAATCCTAATGTTTAACTACTATAACAAGTAAATAATAAGTCAAATATCCACTAACCCTTAAAGGATTAATCCTTAAAAATCCTAAACATTATCATTAGTCCTCCAAACCTTAAACCATATAAACCCTAGCCACCCATAAACAAAAACATCTAATTATTATAACTATTAATTATTGTCTAATCCATGACCCTGAAACCTTATAAACCTTAACCATTATAAACAATATAATTTCTAACTAATAACCCATATAACCCATTTATATCATAATCACTAAGCCATATAGCTCATAATTATATCACCTCTAACCCTTCATACTTGTTACCCTACCACTATCGTAGTAACCCTTGGTATCTATAACCCTTATACTCTAGAATATATAACCTCCAAGTTCTAACTACTAATAATTATAACCATCGACACCTAACACATTAAATCCATACCCTTAACTACTTACCCTTATAAAACCTATTGCATACCCTTATAATACCTATCCCATATAACCCTTAATTGATTACTACATTTATCACTTATAACACAAACTCTATAAGACATAACCATTAAACCATATAATCATTAACCCATAGACTTTACCCATTGCAAATTTTAATAAAAAAAGATATAATACTTAGCATCTAACCTTAAACCCATAACCCTCAGCCATTAATCCTTATAACTTATAACCTTCATAACAATCAATACAACCCTAACCCCTAACTTCTAACCACTATAACCCATAACCTTTGAAATTATTAACCCTTAAATATTATATCCCCTAACTTATAATATCCCTAATGCTTAACCCTTTACTGTTATAAAACCTCAATACATATAGCTCTTATCCTCTATCATACATTTTAACTATCCTTAAAACATGTAGCATATAATCCCTTACCCCAACACCAATTCATGATAGTATCTAACACTTATCATTGTAATCCATATAATATATAAGTTGTAACTCCTTAGATCATATACATTTAACTCTCATAACACTTGACCCTAATAACCCTTAACCAATATCAACTTTACTGCCCATATAAGCCCCCAATTAGTAATCATACCATTAATATTTTCTAACACGAAACCTAAAACCCTATAACATCTAATCCTTATGATCTCCAATACTCATCTCCTCTAGAACATGCCCCATATAGTCACTAACTGCTATGAAGGCTAACATATATAATATCTAAGATATAACTTATATAACCCCTTAAACCTTCATAGTAAATAAATGTTTTCAACCCTAACCCCTAACCTCTATATAATTTAACCTCTAATTATCATATAATAACAAAGAATCAAAACCACTAATCCTTATAACCCTATCACCCAACCATTATAACTACTAATGTATGACACTAATAACCATGTCCCTTATAACCCAAAACCCACAAACAATATAACCCTTTCCTTATCACTTCTAACTTCTCATGCCTCACTCTAACATAAAATTAAAACAAAAAAACAAAAAAAAAAACCTCTGTAACACATGCCACCTCTAATTCTTATCCCTTATAATCTTAGATCCCTTTAATTTCCAACCTCTAATCAATTAATGACTATAACCCATAACAAATAACTCTTATAATGCATAACCTATATAACCCACATAACCATAATTTATATCAATGATAACCCCTACCATCCCTATGTTAAATTTTGAGCATTAATTCACAATAATCTTGGATCTTTACTGAGAGAATAACATATACAGTATATCAATGCATAACAATCACAATAATCATGACAAGCATCACAAGAATCAAAAGCATGAGAGACAAGAGACACAGAGTTTCCGTGGGGAAAACCCTAACGTGAAAAACCCCACAACTTCCTCAGAGATAGAGAGAGCAATGGCTCAACCAAAGTACAACCAAAATACACTTGAGATAGTCTCCTAGAGCATATGATCCTCCTCCTCACTAGTGTGCCACTTTCTGAGTGAGAGAAGTGTGTCTTTCTGAATGATCCAAATAGATATCTCCCGATCTCTATTTATACTTAACTTGTTTTCCCAGTTACACCATGGGGCCGACTTGTCTATCTAGATACATCCACAATATAATATATATTTCAGGGCCGACCCCACACATGGTGGTCTAATAACCCATCGGCAAGTACACACACTTGCGACACTTGTCAATCCACATGAAGACACTTCCTTATAGAGGAATAACACATCTCTTATAAGAGTACAATAAATATATATGAAATACATAGGTGAAATACATTCCGAAGTTACATATACATCAACACTCCCTCTTAATTAGGAAGGTATTTCTCGACACAGTTCTACTAGAAAAGTCTTCTTATTGGGATCATCGTCATCATCATCGTCACTGCTGCTACTATCTCAACCAATCTCTGACTCTACTCATCATAGGAAGTTCTACAGAGCCAATCCTTTTTCATACTGGATGTAGGCCCACCACCTGCAGGTCTTCATCATCTGTGCAAACGGTCTGATAGAGGTGGCCTCTCAGGACTAATTTTATGTGTGGATGCAATATCGGAAAGAGTATCCCAAGAACATTTATGTGCCTAAGCACGACCGGCAAGATCTCCCGAGACTGATTACATGCATCTCCTCCACAATACCTTTAAAGAGCATCCCAAGAACATTTATGTGCCACAGCACGACCGGCAAGATCTCTAAAGAGCATCCCAGGACTTATTACGAGCATACAGCTCAACCTCTCGGATCTCCAGGACTAATTACATGTGGATAGACAAAACCTTTAAAGAGCATCCCAGGAACATTTATGTGCCGCAGCACAACCGGTAAGATCTCTAAAGAGTATCCCAGGACTAAT
Organism: Larix kaempferi; assembly: GCA_027924585.1. Lineage (NCBI taxonomy): Eukaryota > Viridiplantae > Streptophyta > Pinopsida > Pinales > Pinaceae > Larix > Larix kaempferi. The sequence continues at coordinate 27,121,938 of BSBM01000910.1, forward strand.
TACGAGCACACAGCTCAACCTCTCGGATCCCCAGGACTGATTACATGTCTTCGTAGTAATACCTCATCCCAAGACTGATTACGAGCACACAGCTCAACCTATCGGATATCTGAGGACTGATTACATACTACATAGCAATACCGGAAAGAGTACCCCAAGAACATTTATGTGCCGCAACATGACCGGAAAGATCTCCCAGGACTGATTACATGCTATTTGCACAACCTACCACATATCATCTCTGACCTCCAAGTATCAACCTGATACTCATGATCCAACGGATCATCATCGCACGAGGCATCATCCTGATGCCCATGATCATACTGATCATCATCACTTGTACCATCCTGGTACATATTTTCTAGAGCAACATCCTGAATCTCATCATCATGATCAACCTGATCATACAATGCATCCACCTGATGCACACCAAGTATCTACCTGATACATATCATCATACAATATCCACCTGATCATACAGTGTATCCACCTGATACATATACAAATACATGATACATATCAACATACATGATCTACCTGATCATACAATGTATCCACCTGACACAGATACATGGTCCAAGCATCCAACATGATGCATATACAAATACATACGAATGATCCAACCGATCATATCCAGCATCCAACATGATGTGTACATGCATATAAATGATCCAACTGATCATATCCAGCACCAACACGATGCGTACATACATACAAATATAAATGATCCAACTGATCATATCCAGCATCAACACGATGCGTACATACATACAAATATAAATGATCCAACTAATCATATCCAGCATCCAATATGATGCATATACAGAGCAGTAACTGGAGCATCGTCCTGATACTCATCATCCAATGCTTACATCCACAGCCATGTGAAGGATCTTCCTTCTAACATGCTTGGAATGGATTCATCAAATGTGCCCATCACTTCTTCCTCGAAGTGTCGTCGATCTGAAGAACACCAAGCCTCTCCCTAAAGTACTCGAACTTCACCCTGGCTAGTGGCTTCATCGGCACATCTGTAATCTACTCATCCATCGCAACATACAGGAGCTTCACAACTCCTCTCTGCACCATATCCCTGATATAGTGATATTTTATCTCTATGTGTTTCGACCTGTCATGAAACACTGGGTTCTCAGATAGCTTCACACAACTCTGGTTATCGCACAATATACCAGTAGCATCCAATGGGAGATCAAATAACTCAGACAGTAGCTTCCGTAGCCATACTTCCTCACTACTAGCTGAACAGGCTGCAACATACTCTACCTCAACTGTACTATGTGCTACACAGGACTGCTTCCTGCTGAACCAAGAGGTCACACCTGATCCCATACTGAAGCATCACCCAGATGTTCTCTTCCTATCTGCAACACTTCCATCCCAATATGAATCAACATAACCCTGCAGGTTAAACTTTTGATTCACTTCATACTTGAGCCCATAATCCACTGTACCCTTTAGGTACCTCAGGACATGCTTTACAGCAACCAGGTGAACACTCCTCGGATCCGTCAGGAACTGGCTCAATGTGTTCACTGCAAAGCAAATATCTAGTCTCGTGTTCGTTAGGCACATCAAGGACCCAATCATCTGACGATACATAGAGACATCAACTGGCTTAGATGAGGCATCACATAGATGCTTTAGATTCGATTCCATGGGTGTGGCCATGGCATTGCAATCCATCATCCCAAATCTCTTCAGGATATCTACTGTGTACTTCCCTTGACCAAGGAATATCCCACCTGAATTTTGCCACACCTCCATACCTAGGAAATAATGCATCATTCCCAAATCTTTCATATCGAACTCAACAACAAACTTCCTCTTAGTATCTACAATCAATCTGTCATCTCCTGTTACAAATAAGTCATCCACATACAGAAGTAGAATCACAAGATTTCCTTCCTCAACCTTGTAGTAAATATTGGAATCCGCTTTACTCTTCGTAAATCCCAAACTAGATAGGAAACTGTCCATCCTACCATACCAAGTTCTGGGGGCTTGCTTCAAGCCACACAAGGATTTCTTCAATCTGCACACATATGACTCCCTGCCATGTATTTCAAAGCTGAGTGGTTGCTCCACATATACTTCCTCTTCAACTACAACATTCAAGAAAGCAGTCTTGACATCCATCTGGTGTATTTTCCATTTCATTGCTGCAGCCAGGGCAAGTACTGTTCTGATGGAAGTATACATGGCTATAGGTGCAAAATTTTCTTCATAATCTATTCCCTCTTTCTGAGAGAAGCCACGAGCTACGAATCTTGCTTTGTATTTCTCTAGACTGCCATCTGCAGCATGCTTTATTTTGTAGATCCATTTGGAAGTCACAACAGACTTCTCTTTAGGTCTTGGGACAACATCCCAAACATCATTCTTCATTATTGATTGGTATTCCTCAACCATGGCATCCTTCCATTCTTTCTTTTCCACTACTTCTTCATAACTGGAAGGTTCTTTGTTCATAATGTCACAGAGTAAAGCAACATAGCTAGTATGTGATCTAGTTCTCTTCTTTGCTCTATGTTCTTCTTCTAGAATGCCAAATCTTTCGGCATCATGAATGAGCTCTCTAGCCCATGCAGGTTTCATCTTGTGAGAGTTATCCTCATGGGGTGGATCTACAGGTTCTTGCGGATCTTCAAACTCACGAACAACTTCTGGAATTGCTTCAGTCATGGTAGTGTCTTGAAATCTAGTTTCCTTAGGTTCTTCATAAATTTCGATAGGTGCCTTCCTTGATTTGATGAATGCTGAGTTTTCATCAAATGTTACATCGTTGCTAACATCAATCTTCTTGAACCTTGGAAAGTATATTCTGTAAGCCTTCGAGCTTTCATTGTAACCCACAAAGATACCCTTCTTTCCTTAAGGATCTACTTTGGTCCTCCTTTCCTTTGGGACATGAGTGTATACAGGACAACCAAATATTCTGAGATGACTGACTTCAGGTTTCTTACCAGAAAAGACCTCTTTTGGTGTCTTGTTGTCCAATATCTTGTGGCGTGTTCTGTTCTGCACATATACAGCTGTTCTAGATGCTTTTTCCCATAGATGCATAGGTAGATCTTGGTCATGCAGTATTGCCCTTGCTGCTTCCATGATTGTTATGTTCTTCCTTTCTGCAACTCCATTCTGTTGAGGATTATAAGGAGCAGTCAACTCCCTCTTAATTTCTGAATCACTGCAAAGCTTCTTGAAGCCACCTGAGGTGAATTCTCCACCATTGTCGGATCTGAATGTTTTGATCTTTTTGTCAGTTTGATTCTCCATCAAGGTTTTGAATTCCTTGAACTTATCAAACACCTCATCTTTGTTTTTCAAGAAGTATACCCAAGTCTTCCTAGAGAAGTCATCAATAAATGAGACATAGTAAACATATCCACTTAGAGAACTGGATGACATAGGACCACATACATCTGAGTGGATGATTTCCAGGATATCTTTTGCTTTGCTTTTATTGCTTGGGAAATCCTTCTTAATATTCTTACCTTTTGCACATCCTTTGCAAACACCTTCATGTTTGGTCTTGATTTCAAGAAGACCCTCTACAACCTTGCTTGCAATTGGAAGTGCCCTATAATGCATATGAGCAAGTCTTCTATGCCAAAGTTCACTTGGCTCCATGGATTCATGCACCATGGCATGTTCAGGTTGTCCTTTTAATTTATACAAACCTCCCTCTTGCTCTCCAAACACAACTGCATCATTTATGGTCTTTCCCTTTGGCCACATTAGGACTTGGCCATCCACAAATGCAACCCTCATACCTTTTGCATCCAATGCAGAGATGGAGAGTAAGTTCTTCTTGAGCCCAGGTACATAAAGGACTTCTTTCATCTTCAAAGATTTTCCAGAATTTAGGTTGTAGGAGGTTTCACCACTTCTTTTGATGGGATATTGATAATGTGATGCACCTGCAACAATTGATTAACAAGAATATGCGAAATAGCAAAATGACAGAACTCAGAATCACTTTTATATTGATCACAAGCCACTTCGAGGGGGCAACCTCCTTTGAGCAAGATCAATACAATTAACTTCATGGTGCCTTCGTAGGTCTCAACACACACTTATATACTAATTCTAGGCGCCAATACTATGGGTCAAAACCATGGGCCGTTACAAATTATGGATCAACAATACTACGGGCGACTTACAAAACATATGCGCCAACAACAATAACATAAACTATTGATCAACAAATACTACGGGACGACTTACAAAGCATATGTGTCCAACAACAACATACTAACAAAGTAAGGACATGGGTTCCTAACATCCCCTCCCCCTTAAAAAAAGCTTTGTCCTCAAATCTTTAGATGTGGAAATTGTTGTTGAATCTGAAGGAGTGGTTCCCAAGTAGCATCCTCTGGTTGCATGCCGTGCCACTGAATTAAGACCTCTGTGATAGAGCGAGAGCGAAGCTGACGCGTGCGCCGATTGAGGATGGCCTCTGGCTCCAAAAGGATGGATCCTTCATTATCCAGTTCGGGTAAAATCGTTTGTCCACTGATGTTGGTGCCAAGAACTTTCTTCAGACAAGAGACATGAAAGAATGGATGAATGCGGGAAGAAGGAGGAAGTTCTAATTTATAAGCAACAGACCCAATCTTCTGAAGAATCCAATATGGCCCATAGAACTTTGGAGCAAGCTTATGATGCCCTTTGAGTTTCAAGGATGATTGTTTTTACGGTTGGAGACAAAGAAAAACCATATCGCCGACTTGAAAAGTGCGCTCAGAACGGTGCTGATCAGCTTGTTGCTTCATGCGATTTCTTGCCATGTGAAGATTGTCCCACAAAATGCGAAGAATCTGATCACAGTTTTGAAGGACCGTGTCAACTTCCTGAACTGGTGAACTGGTGGGGGTGTATGGAAGAAGAGCTGGAGGTGCCTGACCATAGACTGCTTCATATGGGGTCATTTTAGAGGCAGTGTGGTAAGAGGTATTGTACCACCATTCATTGAGAGGGAACCATTTTTCCCACTGATGTTGTTGTTCCGAGGCAAAGCAACGAAGATAAGTTTCCAAGCATTTATTGACAATTTCAGTCAGACCATCTGTTTGTGGGTGATACCCTGAACTCATCTTCATTTTGGTGCCAGTGTGGCGAAATAGTTTTGTCCAAAAATGACTGGTGAAAGTCGCATCACGATCCGAGACAATGGAAGAAGGGATGCCATGAAGACGAAAGATCTGGTCCAAAAAAATTTGAGCGACGGAGGAGGCTGTATAGGGATGGCTAAGAGCACAAAAATGACTATATTTGGAGAGGCGATCAACCACAACGAGAATCACTGTCTTCCCGCTAGATTTAGGGAGCCCTTCTGTGATGTCCCCTTCGCCCATCATCAAATGCAGAGAAGGAAACATTAACAACACACTGAGCTTTTGTAAACTTAGCCCCAATATATTTTTTTTCGCATAAAATATTAACAATTAAAAACTTCTCTATACAGATGTAAACTTCAATAAAACACAGTGGAATTTAAACATAACAACACATATAAGCATAGATTCACATCAGCATATTTATCTCAAGCAATCAATAGGCAGATAATTCAATCCCCTTCTTATGCTACTTCATATCGATTTCATTAACACACAGAATAATCATTCAAATACCACATGGAAGAACACAAAACATATATATAAATTAAAATCACAGAGAGCACTTATCTTGCAACGCAAATGTCCAACGACTGGATACGTGAGTGCAACGTTCCACCCAACCATATATCTCTACCCATCCTGTATTCTTTCAGCTGAGAGATCACCCCCGAGCTGGGCTGTGTATCCACTAAGGAGGAACTAGATGGCTCACTCACAGTCAGGGTTTCACTCAAACAGCCATGCTAAGCCAACATATAGTTGGGTTTTTCAAGCATGCATTAGGAGATGGAGGAGGATGTTAGTCCACCGAGCTCAATCCCAGAGCCACATACACTTCAAGCTAGACTCAACAATCCCATCCTCTGTTCATGCATCCACAACTAGATTTCTCACAACTCTGTGACAAATAACCCCAAATCCGTCACTGATTTTCTGGGCTATCCAAACTGGGTTTTACCATGGATTTTGGGGTAGCTATTTCCCCCAAATTCGCCCCAAGGCTCATACCAACGGATCCCCCATTGGATTTCACTGTCCAGTACCCATTTTGGGCGTTTTTGGCTTCCCAAAACGTGGGTTCATTCCAAGTCGCGATTTCTGGTTCTTTCACTGCTGGGAGCTCGTTTTTGGATGGAGAATGAAGCTAGGTACCTTCACAATGGAATGGGGGTGAGAATGAAGCAACCTCTCATGAGGTTGAGTGACTTCTTGTACAAGAAACAAAGCCCATACCTACCCATACGAATTTCAGGGTTGCCCATGCTCCATTGAAGCCATGGGATGAATCTCAACCACTTCCTTACAACAGGCATTAATGTCACCTAGGGAAGTCAATGGGTTCTCATAATGACATGTGGCAGGCTAGGGTTTAGTCCCATAGCCCCCTCACCACTCCCTAGTGGATACACGTGGCCCCTTCTTATTCGTTGCCTCTGTAGCCAGTTTTGGTATTTTATATTACATGATGTTTAATTACACCCTTTTACAATGTTCCATGGCTTCAGAGCACATGGTATGAAAATATCAAATACTTGCCCTTTAAATAAAATTTGGGCTTTCACTAGTGGGGCCTTGGCCTTGAGCTCCACGCTAGGAAAACATACATCACATGTACACATTATTTACATTAAAGGCTAATATATCCTAAGGGTCAAATTGGGGGTATTACACCTTCAATGAAATCCATAGAAATATCTGTCCAAATCTGTGTAGGTATGGGAAAGGGTTCAAGCAATCCTGGAAGGAGTGTTGTTTCACCCTTATTGAGCTGGCAGGTATCACATTCAACCACCATCTGTTGAATTGTCCTTTTCATGCCCTGCCAAAAGAAGTTACGCCGTGCTTGTTCATACGTTTTGAGGAACCCAGAGTGCCCTGCTGATGGAGAAGCATGGAGTTCATAGAAGACAGCCTGTTGAAGATCTGTGCTCTGGGGAAGCACCAGATGACCCTTGTACCGCAGAGAAGCACCATCCCAAGAGTAATGTGGTACAGCAGAAGGGTTGTTGGTCAAGCGTTGGATGATTTGAGATAAGGAGGAGTCATTGGCATAACCCTGTTGAACAGATTGCAACCAATTTGGAACAGGCATAGAAATAGCTGAAAGAGAACCTTGGGCCTCAAATGTGCGAGAAAGAGCATCTGCCACAATATTGTCTTTACCCTTCTTGTAAGTGATCTCATAGTCATAACCCATGAGTTTGCTAACCCATTTCTGTTGTGCCGGGGAGGAGACACGCTGGTCCAAGAAATATTTCAGACTCTGGTGATCAGTCTTGATGCAGAAATGATTCCCTAATAGGTATGGGCGCCACTTCTGTACTACATGCAAAATAGTCATCATTTCCTTCTCATAGGTAGAGGCAGCTAGATTCTTACCTGAAAGAGCTTTGCAGGTGAACGCAATGGGGTGTTCATCTTGAAGGAGAACAACACCAAGTCCATTGCCGCAAGCATCACTCTCAATAGTGAAGGGCTTGGAAAAATCGGGCATAGCTAGCACAGGTGTAGTACACATAGCTTGTTTTAGTTTGTCAAATGCACACTGAGCAGCAGGTGTCCATGTGAAGGCATCCTTTTTCAATAGAGCAGTTAATGGAGCTGCAATCTTCCCATAATCCTTGACAAACTTGCAGTAGTAGCCAGTCAACCCCAAAAAACCATGAAGGCTCTCGAGTGTCTGAGGCTGCGGCCAATTGTTCATGGCATTGATTTTGGAAAGATCCACGCGAACCCCTTGTGCTGAGATAATGTGCCCGAGATACTCAACTTCCTTCTATCCAAAAACACATTTAGACTGCTTGGCATGGAGATGATGGTCAGAGAAAAGTTGCATGACAAGATCCAAATGCTGGAGATGTTCATCCCATGTTTTACTGTAGATGAGGATATCATCAAAGAATACCAGAATGAATTTCCGCAAGTAGGGTCGAATTATTTTATTCATTAAGGCCTGGAATATAGAAGGAGCATTAGTGAGGCCAAAGGGCATGACTAAAAACTCATAATGGCCATCATGTGTGCGGAAAGCTATTTTAGGGATATCATCCTCATGAACCTGAATTTGATGATACCCAGAACGAAGATCCAACTTGGAGAAAAAGTGAGCCCCGTGAAGCTCATCAAGAAGCTCATCAACAACAGGAATTGGAAACTTATCCTTGATGGTGAGGTGATTAAGTGCTCGAAAGTCAATGCAGAGGCGCCATGACCCATCTTTTTTGCGGACAAGAATAACTGGAGAAGAAAAGGAACTAGTGCTTGGGCGAATAATACCTTGCTTCAATAAGTCCTGAACGAGCATTTCAATCTCTGTTTTTTGGTGAAATGGGTAGCGATAGGGCCTGATGTTGGGAGGAATGCTGCTAGGAAGGAGCTGAATATGATGGTCTTCTGGCCTTGAAGGTGGCAGTCCCACTGGTTCAGCAAAGACACCTGTATATCGATCCAAAATTTGTTGTAGATCCAAAGGAGTAGTGGAGACCGCTGATGGTTGCATCTGGATGGAATGGATCTGAGCGATGACACCATGTGAATTCTTCTTGAGGATTTTTTCTATGCGATGTGAACTGATGATGCTGAGAGACCCTGGTTGTAATCCTATCAATGTGTGTTTGTGTCCATTGAGGGAAAACTGCATCCAAAGTTTAGCAAAATCCCATAAGATAGGGCCAAGTGTGTGTAGCCATTGAGCGCCCAAAACCACATCACATCCGCCTAAGGGCAAGGCAACATGTCAGAGCGCAAGGTATAATCTCCCATAGAGATACGCACATTTTGACACTTCCCTTTGCAAGGTAAGGTGCCCCCATTGGAAACCATGACTTTAAAGTTGGAGCAAGGATGGATAAAACAATCAGCTTGTTTGGCGATCTAAGGGTCAATGAAATTATGAGTGCTACCAGAATCAATGAGTATTGTAAGAGGAAGCTTCTTGAAGTAACCCTTAACCCGCATTGTTTGGGGGGTGGTGATTCTAGCTAAAGCATGGAGAGATATCTCTGGCTGATCATCCTAAGACGGAGGGTCAATAGGCGGTTCTTGAATGTCAACCGGAGCATCTAGTGTTTCTGGATCTTCATCACCAATTTCAGAGGTAGGCGGAGACTCCACATCCAAGAGATAGAGCTTTTGTTGAACACATCTATGTCCCCGAGCGAATTTCTCATCACAATTATAGCAAAGCCCCTTTTCTCTGCGTGCTTGCATCTCTGTTTCAGACAAACGCTTGATAGGAGTCGGTCGAGGAGCCTGTGGTATAGATGGTCGCTGAGAACCCATATTTCGGAAGGGAACAAAAGTGGGCTTGGAGCGTTGCTGGGCTACAATCTTGTCTCCTGCCAACTTAGCCAGCCCTAGTGCTTCCATCATTGTGTTGGGACAGAACATTTTGACCTCAGAGCGGATGGCATCCTTTAGACCACTGATAAAACAACTCCGGTAAAAGTCATCAGACAATCCTTCGGTGTGGTTGGCTAGATTCTCAAATTCGGTTTGATACTCTCTCACAGTGCCAGTTTGGTGAAGTTTAGTGAGGGCTCCTGTGAAGTCATCAAAAGCACTAGGACCAAATCGTTCCAAAAGGAGCTGGAAAAAGTTTGGCCATTTGGGCTCTGGATGAGCCTTGATGTACCAACGGTACCATTGAAGAGCTTCCTGTTCCAAATGAAAAGATGCCAACGGAAATTTTTTGACGTCAAAAGTATTATGCAGACTGAAATATTGTTCTACACGATAGATCCATCCAATTGGATCGATACCATTGAAGCGAGGAAAATCAAGCTTCAGACCACGGAAATTGCTGGAAGAAGAGAACCCATTGTCTGTTGAAGACTCGGACTATCGTTTGTTGTTCATAGCTGAATGTTCAAGATGGAGACCGAGAAATTTTTCATCCAGATCCTGGAGTTTGGCTTGGATGGTTGCAAGTGTGTCCTCCATGGTTTTTGCTCCTGCACGGGTGACAACCATAACTAGGATTTTTTTTTTTTTTAATTCGGTTGACTGGGTAGGAAAACAAAAACAGAAACTACTTCAGTAAAGGAAAATCTGGACTTGGGAAAAAATTAGAAGGGTAATTGGGATTTGACTAGGTTTTGGACACTGTTGGATAGACAAGGAAGCAAAAATGAGGATTTCAGAAGTGGGGTGAAAGAATGGGAAAATTTGGCAGAGGGGAACAAAGAAGCAGAATTCAAAAGGAACTCTGTGGTAAAATTTGAAGGTGATTGGGTGAAATCTGATGAAGTTATGGCAAACCCTAAAAATAGACAAATGTGGGATGTCGGGCTTTGGGAAGGGGAATTGGGGATAGGGTCCTCAGGACTGAAATATGCAGAATGGGATGACAGGGGTTCCCCGAAAATATCAAGGAAAACAAAGTGAAAATAAGGGAGATATGGAAAGAAAACTGAATTTTATACTCCTTTTTTTTTCTTTTTTTTTTTCCAGACTAGAGCGGCTACGGCTCGAAAGGGATCTGGAACAACTCCGAATGGATTGAAAATGGTTGAATATGGAACGGCTTGCAAAATGGATTTGAAACGGTGCAGCAGTGATCGACAATAGTTCAGCTGAAAGTAGATGTGGACCCCAGGTATGTGCGGCTTCCTAACAGTTCAGGGGTTTTACTCGGCCACCAATGTTGTCTGACGGCTTGCGTATTGGGGCAGTACCCCTCACTCCACGGCTCAGGTAAAACTGATAACCGCTTTGCCACAAACGAAAGCTCTTGGTTTACCTCACGGGTGGGAACTAGTCAATCAGGTAGGGGTCGTTGCCCTTTTCACTAGCAGGTCCTCTCAATGGGCCAGCTACTTCGGGGTTCCTGTGGTACTCTTCACAATGAGTTTTAGGGATTATGCCCAAGTACTTCCCACAGTTAAGCGGATAGGGATTATTCCCAAATCCGAACCTGCAACAGATGTGAAAAAAAATTTGGCAGAAATTTCACCCAGCGAGCCCAAGAAAGTGCTCTCATACCAGATGTGATGCACCTGCAACAATTGATTAACAAGAATATGCGAAATAGCAGAATGACAGAACTCCGAATCACTTTTATATTGATCACAGGCCACTTCGAAGGGGAAACCTCCTTTGAGTAAGCTCAATACAATTAACTTCACGGTGCCTTCGTAGGTCTCAACACACACTTATATACTAATTCTAGGCGCCAATACTATGGGTCAAAACCATGGGCCGTTACAAACTATGGATCAACAATACTACGGGCGACTTACAAAGCATATGCACCAACAACAATAACAAAACTATTGATCAACAAATACTACGGGACGACTTACAAAGCATATGCGTCCAATAATAACATACTAACAAAGTAAGGACATGGGTTCCTAATAGATAATCATCCCCAAGTTTCACTTTATGGGGTGATTCATGTTTAGACAGATTTACAAAGGATTCTTTAAACCCAGTCATGTGTTTGGAAGCCCCATTGTCAATTAACCAATCATTACAACCATGGGATATAGTACCTGCGAGAACAGAGATTAGAACATACTCTTCTTCACTTGATGAGTCATCATTACTATCATCACTTTCTTCCTTAGCCTTCTTCTTTGGAGGTTCATCATCTTCGGCAGCATGAGCATGGTACCTTCTTTTGTTACCCTTCTTCTTCTTGCTGGAGTTGTTGTTGTTGTGGTTGTCCCTTTTGTTCTTGGGACACTCTGAAGCAAAGTGACCCTTCTCATTACAATTGAAACACCTTAGATCTTTCTTGTCTTTGTGAAAATGATGAGAAGATTTCTTCTTGTGATGGGATGGCTCCCTCTTGAACTTGCCCTTCTTAGTGTGAGCTATGAGAGCCTGATCTTCATTTCCCATCTTCTCTTCTCTTGCCACAAGCCTTGCTTCTTCTTGAGACATTCCTCCCATAATCTGCTGAAGGAGATTAACTTTTTTCTGGCACAGATCCCCTGGATAAAAGAGTCCCATGACCTAGGTAGGCCATTCAAAGTGGTCATAAGAATTTCACCATTCTCCACCATTTCATCTACAGCTTCAAGTTGTTCCTTGATCTGAGAGACCTTGGAGAAATAAGATTGAATGGTTTCTCCATTCGACATCTTGACCCCTTTCAATTGATTCCGCAGGGTCATCTTCCGATTTATGTTCTTTCCTTCAAATAGCTTGGTCAAAGAGTCAAACATAGCCTTGGGTGTCTTTAGAGAAGACACATGGGGTATGAGATGGTCTTTGATAGAATCAACAATGATTCTCTTTGCCTTGACCAAGTTCTTCTTATGCAATACCTTAGCCTCTTCATCCTCTGGGATAGGAATGTCTTCTTTTATATATGAGTCCAACTCATTCTCTTCGAGGATTAACCCAATCATATACTTCCAAGCTCGGAAGTTATCAGCCCCTTCAAGCTTATCCTCAAGCTTGGTGTGGTGAGACATCTTAAAGAGTACTTCAAATGGAAATAGAAAAGATTTAGGTCTTACCACTTGAAATGCTAAAAACTGGATCTAGTCTTGGATTAGGGTTTGTCAGAAAAACCCTAAAAATTCAAAATGTGAATTTCAACTTTTTGAAAGGATAGAAAGATGCACCTTGATGAGTTGATCAGCTTGGTGTATTTAGAATTTGAGATCAGCAAAGCTTTACCCTTCAGATTTGTCTTTTTGTCCTCCCGGGTTCACTCGGGAGAGCCGTGAATTAGGGTTTGAGTTTCCCGGAGATCTACCCAGCCAAAAATCTCGATCCAAAGCTCTAAACTTCGATTTTTGCAAGGAGATTCCAGCTATGTCTTCAGATTTCAGAAATTCCTATTTTTGTGGAAACCTTAATTTTTAGGGCCAAATCTGAAAATGCTCAGAATTGAATTTTGATTGGACAGATAGATTCTCCTTAATGAGTAGAGTCAATCTACTATACTGATTTTCCAAAAACGGTGGAGATAAACCCAATAAACAAGAAACTCGAGTTTTCGTCACTGCAAAATGTCTTCTTCTGAGGTTAGCTCTCATACCATGTTAAAGTTTGAGCATTAATTCACAATAATCTTGGATCTTTACTGAGATAATAACATATACAATATATCAATGAATAACAATCACAATAAGCATGACAAGCATCACAAGAATCAAAAGCATGAGAGACAAGAGACACAGAGTTTTTGTGGGGAAAACCCTAAGGTGAAAAACCCCACAACTTCCTCAGAGATAGAGAGAGCAATGGCTCAACCAAAGTATAACCAAAATACACTTGAGATAGTCTCCTAGAGCAGATGATCCTCCTCCTCACTAGTGCGCCACTTTCTGAGTGAGAGAAGTGTGTCTTTTTCAATGATCCAAATAGAGATCTCCCGATCTCTATTTATACTTAACCTGTTTGCCTAGTTACACTATGGGGCTGACTTGTCTATCTAGATACATCCACAATATAATATATATTTCAGGGCCGATCCCACACATGGTGTTCTAATAACCCATCGACAAGTACACACACTTGCGACACTTGTCAATCCACATGACGACACTTCCTTATAGAGGAATAACACATCTCTTATAAGGGTACAATAAATATATATGAAATACATAGATGAGATACATTCCGAAGTTACATATACATCAACACCCTAATCCTAACCCTTAACTCTTATAAACCATGATCCCTATAACATCTAAATCTTAACCTATATCACCCTTAGATCTCAATTCCTACATCCCTTAACTATAAATCCTATATCCCCAACTCCTTAACATCTATAAGCCCTAATTAGTGACCCCTATAACTCATAATCATGAACCCTTATACCCTTATGTTCTTAAACCCTTAACTCTTGCAATTTGTATCCTTGATGGTTTATGATTCCTAACTTTTATCACCCTTAACATCTATAATTGTTTATAGTTACAACACCCTAGCACCTATAAGACTTAACCATTTATAATTCCTAACTTTTATCACCCTTAACCTCTATAATTGTTAATAATTACAACCCCCTCACACCTATAAGACCTAATCTATGACACACTAAATTAAACAATTAGTAAATCCTTAGTAAATAATTCTTAGAAACCTTAATCCTTAAAGATCCTAATCCTAAACCCTAATCGCTCATAATAAACCCTAACCAATATAACCATTAATGCACAAACCCTAACCAATATAACCATTAAACTTTGTAGCTTCTATCCCATATAATCATTAACCCATATAATTATTAAGCACTAATCCTTAACCCCTACAAAATCCTAATGTTTAACTACTAGAACGAGTAAATAATAGGTCAAATATCCCCTAACCCTTAAAGGATTAATTCTTAACAACCCTAAACATTATCATTAGTCCTCCAAACCTTAAACCACATAAACCCTAGCCACCATAAACAATAACATCTAATTATTATAACCATTAACTATTGTCTAATCCATGACCCTGAAACCTTATAAACCTTAACCATTATAAACATTATAATTTCTAACTAATAACCCATACAACCCATTTATATGATAATGACTAAGCCATATAACTCATAATGATATCACCTCTAATCCTTCATACTTGTTACCCTAGCACTATTTTGGTAACCCTTGGTATCTATAACCCTTATACTCTAAGATCTATAAACTCCAAATGCTAACTACTAATAATTATAACCATCAACACATAACACATTACATCCCTACCCTTAACCCCTTACCGTTATAAAACCTATTTCATACCCTTATAATACGTAGCCGATATAACCCTTAATTGATTACTACATTTATCACTTATAACACATACTCTATAATACATAACCATTTTAACCATTAAACCATATAAACCCTCACTCATAGACTCTACCCATTACAACTTGTACTAAAAAACTGATATAATAATTAGCGTCTAACCTTAAACCCATAACCCCCATTCAATAATCCTTATGAATTATAACCTCCATAACAATCAATACAACCCTAACCCCTAACTTCTAACCACTATAACTCTTAATCCCTATAAATCCTAACCCTTAACACATATAATTTCTAACCACTATAACCCATAACCTTTGAAATTATTAACCCTTAACTATTATATACCATAACTTATAATATCCCTAATACTTAACCCTTTAGTGTTATAACACTTGAATACATATAGCTCTTATCCTCTATCATCCATATTACCTATCCTTCAAACATGTAACATATAATCCCTAACCCCAACACCAATTAATGATAGTCTCTAACACTTATCATTGTAATCCATAAAATATATAAGTTGTAACTCCTTAGATCATATACATTTAACTCTCATAACACTTGACCCTAATAACCCTTAACCAATATCATCTTTACTACCCATATAACCCCCCAATTAGTAACCATACCATTAATATTTCTCTAACACAAAACCTAAAACCCTATAATATCTAATCCTTATGATCTCTAATACTCATCTCCTCTAGAACATGCCCCATATAGTCACTAACCGCTATGAAGGTTAACCTATATAATATCTAAGGTATAACTTATATAACCCCTTAAACCTTCATAGTACATAAATGTTTTCAACCCTAACCCCTAACCTCTATAAAATTTAACCTAGATAAGCACTAATCACTATAAACCCTAATCATGCATGCCTTAGTCTCCAACCCCTAACTAAAGTAAATACTGATAACCTACCCTTACAGACCATAACCCTTCTAATGACTATCCCTAAACCACTATAATCCCTAACAAGTATCCTATAGAAATTCCTAACTTAGAAGATTACTCACTAGATCAATGTTAACCTTTCGAACCATGCTCATAACACAAAACAAACTAATTTGTATAACCCTTAGATAATAAACCCAAACACACATTTATTTAATATCTTACCATGTAATATTTACCTTGAATTGTTATGAATTATACCACTTATAATCCATGATGCCTTACCTACAAAGACTCTAACCCATAACATTATAAGAGGGAATTAATAACCCCTATAACCCTAACCCTTGACCTTGAATTCATAATCCTTAACTTATATAAATTTTGTCAATTTATAAAACCCAACTACTAAAACCTAGAAAATATAAATGTTAATTAGTGACCTTTATAACCCATATCATCTTTATTTCTTTTAATCCCAACCCTTAACTAATATATATTTTATTCCCTAAACTTTATAAAGTCTAACATTGATCAACCCTAGCCCTTATAACCCCCAATCATAACAATGATAATTATAACTCTTAACCACTAAACCCTCTAACTAATCAATATTATTGCCCATTATTCCATAGTCACTAATGCGTGTAACTTGTAACCATCAAACTTAACACTCTTAACCAACAACCAACACTAGCCATTAGAATCATTGATCCTTAAAAGTCCTAATTATTAGCAATGGAATCCCTAATCTCGATAACATGTTATGCATATTATTATTTACCATATAATCCTTAATTTCTTGCATCTATCAACCCAAAATTACCTATCACATATTATCCATAAGTACTTTAAAGCATAATAATATAATGCCTAATGCGTATCGCCTATCACCTTTATCTCTCAACACCTCTAAACCCTCTCCATAATTCCATGTAACCCCAAAGCATAGTAACCTTAAACTATGTAACCCTTAATCTTAAATAATCACCACTATAGTATCTAATCCTTAAATCTTATAGGCCTTAAGCATTATGACTCTTCATATATAAACCCTTGTATAGAAAATAACATGTAACCACTTTAACTCTTAACTAATCCTTTTAATTCCAAATACTTACAACCCTTACCTTTTATCTCTCCCGCACCATAACATACACGCCATATTACTTAACACATAATCCCTAAAACCTCAATCCACAATTATCAACCATTATAACCCTTAATAATTTGTATAACCCATAACCCCTATAACATTTGACAACCAACCCCTCACCCATATAACCCCTAATATTAATACATATAACCTCTAACCCCTTTAATAATTTGAACTCTAATCAATATAAACCCCAAGTAGAAAACCTAACTATAACTTTGTACTTATATCATTCTTAACACATATCACCCTAATCTGCCAAAAAACCCTAAATATATAACATGAAACCTTAACCCTTAAGGACTGTAACCCATAATTACAAAAAAATATAACTTATAACCCCTACCACGCTACCCCTCAAAGCTTTTAAAAACTAAATGTTATCACCCAACCCTAACCTACAACATATAACCTTTATAAACCATAATATCCATGACAACTTACTCTTATCCCCTATAAACCCTAACCCTTATTATCCCCAATACTTATTATCAAAATTATGATTAACGATTATAATATTTAACGTTATAATCGCTAACACCTACCAACTATAACTCTTAATGCTTATTACAATTAAATATTAACCAATATCATTCACAAGCTATATCTTCTGTAAATAATATAAATTATAGATACTTTATATAAACCCTAACCCCTAAAAATCAATAAACACTATAACCCTTAACCACTATAACTTTAATTTCCTATGATCACCCTCAAAACCTAACCCATATAATACATAAATAATATAACTTCCATCCATTATAGAGCTTAACCCATATAACCCATATCCATTAACTAGTAATAAATAACCTCTAATGATCCATATAATGACTAATCATCAAAACCACTAATACTTATGACCATGTCTCTCAACCATTATAACTACTAATGTATGACACTAATAACCATGTCCCTCATAACCTATAACCCACAAACAATATAAACCGCTCCTTATCACCTCTAACATCTCATACCACACCCTAACATAAAATTGTTTTCCCCTATAACACATGACACCTCTCATTATTATCCTTTATGACCCTTGAACCCTTTAACACTTAACCCCCAATCTATTAACCACTATAACCCATAACTAATAACCCTTATAATGCATAACTTATATAACTCACACAACCCTAATATATATTAATGATAACCCCTACCATCCCTAACCTTAACCCTTAACTCTTATAAACCATGATCCCTATAAAATCTAAACTTTTAACCCTATACCTCTAATCCTTATCATCCCAACACTTATTACGTCTAACCCTTTAAGCATATAACCCCTAGACACTACAAATTTGAACCCTTATAATTCCTAAAACCTTATAAACCTTAACCTTTATCATATTTAACTCCTAAATATTATGACCTTAATCCCTTAATCCCTATAAATCATAACCCATATATCACCACAACATTAACCATTATATATCCTAATTGCTAACAACACCTAATCAATATAAGCACTAACTAATAACCACTATAAATGTTAATTCCTATAACCCTTAATCACTATAACTACTAACCCTTCTCATTCTGAAACCATAACTCCTACAAACTGTAACTAATATAACCCCTAATCACTATAGGCCCTACTACACTTAATTACCAACCCAAATTATAATTACAAACCACTCATATTTAACCCATAATTCATAAAATCGCTAATAATTATAACCATTAACCTTATAATCTATATCCCTTAACCATTATAAGAACTAGCCAGAACATGTATAAACCATATATGTTATAAACCTCAACCCATAACTCTAGAAACCCCTAATATCTAATACACATGGTCCTTAACCCCTGTAACTATAAACTCTTACACCTAACCATTATAAATCACATCCTAGTAATAATTAACGCCCAATCCCTATAGCTTTTGTAACCCCTAATCCTTAATATGTATAATCCTTAATCTATATCAACCTTAATTGCTTACCTCAAACAGTTAAACCTTATATCTTCAATATATCCTAGTCATTATAATCCATTATACCCTACCCATATACACCCTAACCTATAACATGTATTATCCTTCATCTATAACCATTATAACCCCATGTCATTAATCTTATAAGTCATAATCCTATAACCTATAATCCATAACCCCTAACTTATATAAACTATAACCCTTCCAAACTATTTCCCCAACCTCTTACCACTATATAACCTAATCAGTGGCCCCTATAACCCATAATCCTTAACACTTATAACCCCATACTCTTAAAACCAAATCTATGGCTTGTATAATCCTTATCCATGGATCCCTATAATGATCAACCCAGCTTATTACCCTTAATCCATATAAATGTTAATGAGTATAACCCCTAACACCTATAACACTTAGCCTATAACACTCTAAAAGAAAACATCGATGAATCCTATATCGCATAACTCTCAAAACCCTTAAACATTATTAATCCTAATCCATAACTCTTTTTAATCCGAATCATTAATATATATACCCTAACCAATATAACCATTAATAATGATAAACTCTAACCCTTACAGTTGTTAACCCTTGTAATTATTAACCATTATATCCATTAGACCCTAAAAATTCCAATTATTAACTATTATAACCCTTGAATAATAACCCAAACAACCCCTAACCAATCAATTATGTAATCCTTATCAACCTTAAATTGTATCATCAAAACCTCATCACTTAAATTTTATAACCCATGACCATTATAACCACCAATGTCTAATAATTTTATCCCCTAACCTTTATAACCCTCAACTATTATATATGTTTGCCCCTATTTCCTAATCCATGATTCTTAAACCTTATATTCCATAACCATTATAACATCCATCCCCTCTAACAACTAGCCCATAACCACAATAATTTCTAACTAATAACCCATAACCCATATAGATCTGAATCATTAATCCATAACTCATAACTATATCACCTCTAACCATTGATATTAATCCTCCCACCACTATAATGTAACATTGGATGCTTATAACCCTTAAACATTAGAATCACTAAACCCCAAACACTAACTAGTATTACTTTATAACACTTAACACCTATCAATTTAAGGTTACCTAATCCCTAAAACCTACCTTCAATTCTTGTAATACCTTACCCTTATAATAAGAGTCGCATGTAATCCTTCATCACTTACTTCAATATCACTTCTAATATATATAATGTATAATTGATAGCCATTATAATGTTGAACTCATATGAACACTAACTTGTAAGCTCTCAATATGTCAACCCTTAACCAACAACCCATATAACATATAACACCTAATGTCAAACCTGTAACCCCCATCCACTAACACCTAACCCTCATAACAAACTATATAAACTCTACACATAACTCCTAACCTATACCATGTGTAACCTTTGACAACTATAGCTACTAGCCAAGGTAGACCCTAAATTTTTAAATACTTAAATCCTAACTTTTTTTTTATGGTTCAAAACCCCAAGAAATAGAGGGATTGCTCCATCTGTGGTAATAATTCTCAGGGGGGAACCCAAAGGATCCTCACTCTATTGGCTCCAGGTTCAGGATCCTAACCCCGAAGGACCCATAGATTTGAACCTTCGACCTTGACTACTTCAATCTTGGACTCAAAAGCTCCAACTAACAAAGCGACCTCTTGAGGAAACCCGTAACTCTTGTACTCCATAACTTCTAAAATTGAACTTAGTTCTTTACCATTATAAACCTTAATACATATAAATCCTAGCCTCTATCACTCCAATATTTCTTGTTACCTCTCACATGTAGCTTATTACCCCTATCCCCCAGCACATATTACTAGCAGTTCATAACACTTATAATTTCACTATATTAATCATTATAATCCATAAAACATATAACCCATAACCCCTAAATCATATAACATTTAACCCCTAAATTTATACTATTCGTAACCCATAGTACCTAATTCCCATAAATATTATCATTTAACCTCCCACCATTAACCCTTAAAACCCAAAACACATTTCAAACCTCTTACTTAAATTTGACAATTGCTAACCATTATTCTCTATAACCCTTAATTAGCAATCCTTATAAATATTATAATACATATTCTCTATAATATCTAGCCATCCAAACTTATAGCATGTTTAACCATTATCCCTTAATACTTGAACTATCTCAACACTAATTTCTTTAACCAATACATTTAAACCTTCACATATTTAACCTTAATCCCTAATTCTCAACCCTTAATCACTATAGCCCCCATATATAAACTATTGTAACCCACAATCATGATTACGCTTGAACCTTAATCATTATCACCATCCCCTATCCATACCATCTTATCTTTATAACACAAAACCCAAATAACATGTAAAATATTACCCCTATCACCTATCATTCCTAACCGTTACACTCAATTACCCCTAGAAATCTTAACAAATGCTAGAAAATAAATGTTAGAAAACTTAATTATTCAGCAGGTTATAACCCTCAACATTTATTTATAATAAGCACTATAATCCCAATCCTAAAACCCTAAGGCATACAATGTCCAACATTTATCATCTCGGGTACTTGTCACCTCTAACATGAGTGACAAATAATAACTAATCATTATAATGTTTAACATCTATAATCCCTAAGGAATACAAATTTAACCCCTAAAATCATATCTCATAAACCTTTTCACCCCAACCCTAAACCTTTAGAGAACTTATTCCATAAAACCCTTTCCCACTACTAAGCCTAACTATTTAGTCAACCCTAAACCCCTAACCCTTGTAATGACTAATTATTATAAACGAATTCCCTAAAATATAATCCATCTTCCTATCACTAGTATTCTATAACTATATAAACACTAACTACTAACCCATATAACCCATGACCTTTATCACCCATACAATGCCAACATTCATCTATCATATCCTCAATAATACATAATCCCAAAACCTTATCATAACTAACATCTAACCCCTAACATCTCTCATATTGATCTCATCTAACCCATCCACAAACAAACATTTATTATTATAATATTTAACCTCTATAATCCCTAACACATAACCAACATATACATGTATCCTCATATTTCATAAGCTTTGTCACATACAACCCCTAATCTCTATAAACCTTGACAGATATAACCCCTAACCATTATAAACCCTAACATCTGACCCCTAATCCCAAACCCCTAATTAAAGTAATCACTAATCAACTAACCCTAACACTTGTTACGATTAACCCTTATAAACAATATCCATAATCCACTGTAACCCCTAACAAATAATTGGATAATCCCTCATCATATTACCCTTAACCTCTCACCTCATACCCCTAACACATAACCACTAATCCCTATAACCCCTATAATCTCTAACTATGATTAACTTGAAACCTTAGCATGTAACTCCAAAAACTAATCTCTAACCTTGAAATGCCCCAATACCTATTATCTATAAACCTTAAGCTATAATATTCAAATCCTTACACATATAACCCCTAATTGATAACCAATATAACAAATATCCACTAAAAAATAACCCTTATAAACCATATCCCATTTAACCCCAATCATGTTTAAGTGATATTCCATAACCCACACACCCTAAACCTTAACACATATAACATCTAAACCTTAACCATTATAATTTTATTACCCATAGCCCCTATCACCCTAAACATTATCAACCTTAACCCCTACCACCACCATCCCTTAAGCCACAAATATTAATCCCTACAAATTCTAATAATTATAAATCCTAACCACTATAAACACTAGCATCCAACCACTATAACTAGTAACGCATGTAACCCATAACCACTATAACCCTAAAATCACATAAATCATATTATCTAAACCCTCTAATCTATGAACCATACCTTGATAAAATAATATAACTCCTACTTCATATAACCCCTAACCCTTATTGTAATCACCGATATTTAAAATAAATAGCCCTATAGTACTAATCAATATAACTAAAACCAATAACCTATATCACCCCTAATCCCTATAAATATTTACCATTATACCTCTCAATTATCCCTTAACCACCATAATCATGAATCCTTGTAATCCCAACCTCTATAAATCCTAACCATTTACACATAAGGACTATATCAAGTAATCATTTCGTCCCTAATCCTTATAAACATTAGTCATAACTCATAACCATTATTAATAATAGGCCATATACCACTTCTCCTTGAGCCAATAAATCTATATATTTCGTAATTCATATACCATATCACCACAACCTATAAAATAGAAAACTCATATTCCATATAGATGTTAATTGTTAACACATAAGTTCATAACCCTATAACCCTAACCCTTAATCCTAAATACATAATCCTTGACTTATAACTTGAAATCATTACAAAACTCAACAAGTAACACCTAGCAACTATACATGTTAATTATTGTTCTCAATAACCCTTGACCCATAACCTTTATTTCCTCAACACCACCTCTAAATTTTATAGACATTATCTTGTAACCTCTATAAAAACCTAACTATAATCACCCATATCCCTTATAACCCATAATAACCAAATATAACTATAACTATAAGCATTAACCAATAAATGCCCTAATTAGTAAATATTATATCCCATAATTATCACATGTAAACTCTCAATTTTAACCCTATATTATAATCCCATAATCCCTTGTGACTAAAATTCATGACAATTATAACCCATAACTAATACAAATTATAACTCTTATTCCCTATCACCTCTAAACCCCATCACCTTAAATCTATAGGTATTAAAAACTCAGCAACAAATCCCTATAACATCCATCGACCTTAGTCATCTATAACTTATCATTATCCATAAATACTATAAACCATAATCATAATTCCTAACCACTATGAACCCTAATGAGTAAAACATATAAATTTTATATGTCACATGCCTAACCCATATCCATTAAAACAAATAACTTTTTTTATGAAACATTAAACTATAAAACCCTAAATCTTAATTCTCATGAGTAAAGCCCTTAATAGTTAAATTGTATAGATATATATTAAATATTATAAATTAATATTCAAATCCATTTCTTTAAACCCCTAACACTTATAATATGTGTTATTTTTTGTACCTAGGAAGTGTTCCCCTAGGTGACTTTTTTGCCTAAGTAACTTAAGTGGGGAAAAATTGACCCTTGCATTCAATGACTTGTGAAAAGTAATTAATTTGACTTTAGAACATAAAGTCACTTTTTGATAAACTTAAGTGGGTGAGTGAATTTAATATTCATGAGAATTAAATGAGAGCAATTATTCTCATCCGTCGATCTAATCTAATCTCATCCGTTGGATTTGGAGAACCCTAGGGTTTAGTCAAAAAGGGAAAGGGAGGCAAAAAGTTTCTATTCTTGAGAAGAGAGTGTGGAGAAGAGAGAAAAGAGTTTTGGCATGAATTTCGAGGAGGGTACAACATTTATTGTAGCACAGAAATCGATGAGATTTTAATGGGCACAAAAATCGATGAGCATCATTAATGACCAACACGATATTCGAGGCAACATTTATTTCAACACATTTTCCAAGGTGACCGTATAGCAGGAGTTTGGATTAGTTTTTGAGGCACCGTACAGCTAAATAGTGGCATGGTTTTCAAGGGCCGTATAGCAGCATTATTGCTGTACCGTACAACACAGAAATTGAGGCATTTCGGGCACAGTTTTCAAGGAACATTGCAGGCACAGTTTTCGAGGTTGTGGGCACAGTTTTCAAGGAAGGTACAACAGTCATTTGTTGCTTCTAATCCATACAGATGACTAGGCACAGATTTCGAGGAAAGATGGGCACATAGATCGAGGGTCGTACAACTCAGAAATTGAGATAGTGTTGGCACTGAAATCGAGGCAAAGATTGCACGGATTTCAAGGCTAGAATTTTCTGGTTGAGATAAGTAGTTTTTGACTGAAAATTATTGTACTGAAACATTGTTGAAGAAATAAGAATCTCTCTCTCTCTCTGATTGGTTTTCCTTGTGGGGGTTATTCTAGGGCTATTGGCTAAAAATATGAGTCTGAAATATTTTATGGCGTGCATGTGAAATTAGTTTTCTTCCTATTAATGTGTTTTTACAACATGTTTAATTGTCTGCAATTTTTATAATTAATTTCCATCAGTTTGAGAAATTGTTGGGCATGAAAAACTATGAAAACTTGACATAAACTAGCAAGCTGAAATAACACAGAAAATCTACATGGTATTAGAGCTTGGGGGCAGAAAACATTAAAATTTTGCAGACAGTCAGAAATTTCCATATTTGAGTATTTTCTTCTATTAGTGAACAACACCTTGTTGGGTTGACAAATATGGCTATAGGACTTAGGTTGGAGGATAGGCTAGATGGGACAGGAAAATTTGTGCCATGGAAGGCTAGGATTTTTCTGATTTTAGAGGAGAATGATCTGTGGGAGGAGGCGGTAAGAAACACTACAGCAAACCCTGTTCAGATTCCCGCTGCTACATATGCAATGACATTATCAGCCTTCAATAAGAAGGACTGTAAAGCTACAAGAATAATTCTTGATGCAGTTAAAGACCATATCATTCCTCACATTTCTGGTAAAGCTAGGGGACATTTGATGTGGAGTGCTTTAACTAGTTTATATGAGAGTACAAATGAGAACCAGAAGATGGTTCTCAAGGAGAAAATGAAAAGTATAAATATTAATGGTGGAGAGGGAGTGGCATCTTACCTTACCAGGATATCTGCAATTAGAGATGAGCTAGCAGCAGTTGGGGAGGTGGTCACTACTACTGAGCTTGTGCGTATAGTAGTGAATAGGGCTTCCAAACCATGTGGTGCATTTGTGCAGGCTATAGTGGGAAGAGATAACTTACCTTCATGGGAGAGATTGTGGGATGATTTTGTGCAGGAGGAGACTAGGAGAGGTCTTGTACAGGGTAGTTCTTCACATGATAGGGAAGATGAGGAGAATGTGGCTTTGACAGCAAAGGGGAAAAAGAAGAAGAAGGGTCCCAAGCAGAGTGGGGCCAAGCAGCAGCAGTAGCAGCAACAGGATGGGTAGAAGAAGGACTTGAGTAAAATAAAGTGTTATGGTTGTCAGACTTTTGGGCACTATGCTTCACAGTGTCCAAGAAAGAAGAAGAAGAGACAACAGACTATAGCTTCAATGGAGGTTGATGACTTCGAAGACAGATTTCAGAGAAAGTTTTCTCTGTGTGCTAGACATATTGAGAGAGAGAGAGCCTCTTTAGTTACCAACACTGATGTGGATGTGGAGATGGAGTATTCCTTATTGACAGGCCATCAGATGAGTGCATCCACCACTAGCACTTGGTATATTGACAGCGGATCTTTGAGCCACATGGCAGGTGCTCGAGAGATGTTCTCCAAGATTTCACAGACAGGTATAGATGTGGAGGTTGGACTAGGCGATGACACCATTGTTAGAGCACTTGGTCGGGGGACCATTACATTTCAGAGGGAGTCCATGAGCCCCATGACTCTAAGGGATGTGTTATTTGTCCCTGGGATGAAGAAGAACCTTGTATCAGTTTCCTCCATTGAGGACAGGGGTCTTGGGTTTTGTTTCTTAGATGGGCGAGTGTTGGTATTCCCCAAGACTACAAGATTATCAACCTCCATGGACATTGGGGTTAGATGTGGAAAACTATACAAGCTCTTGTTTCAGCAGCAACACGCTTTAGCACATAGCAGCAGCAGTGAGCTTTGTGAGCTATGGCATCGGAGGATGGCCCACTTGCATCACCTAGCTCTGAAATTGTTGAGGAGCATGGTTACAGGTTTACCCGAGTTCAGCACAGAGTAGAGTGATGTGTGCAGGGGGTGTGCTTTGGGAAAGTACACCAAGACTGCTTTTCCAAGTAGTGAAAGCAAAGTAGTAGGAGTACTTGACTTGATCCATATTGATATTTGTTGTCCTATGCCATCAGTTTCTTTGACTGGATTTGAGTACCATATCTCCTTCATTGATTACTATTCCAGGAAGACTTGGATCTACTTCTTGAGGAGCAAGAAGACGCCCTTAGTATTGAGAGTCTTCCAAGGGTTCAAAGCCCTTGTGGAGAAGTAGATAGGGAGGAAGATTTAGATGTTGAGATCAGACAATGGGGGTGAGTATACCTCTAAGGAGTTCGATGAGTTTTGCACACAGGAGGGTATATATAAACAACTGACAATTCCCTACACTCTTGAGCAGAATGTAGTAGCAGAGAGGAAGAACAGGTTGATTGTGGGAACAACGAAAGCAATGCTTCATGATCAGAGTTTATCGTTCTTTCTTTGGGCAGAGGCATGCAGTACTGCAGTTTATCTGCAGAACATGAGTCCCCATCGTACCTTGGGGACGAAGAATCCTGAGGAGATGTTTACAGGAAAGAAGCCTGAGGTTAGCCATTTTCGGATATTTGGTAGCTTGACTTACTCTCATGTCCCTTCTAGGAAGAGGAAAAATCTTGATCCCACTGCAGAGAGAGGCATCTTTGTGGGATATGAAGAGACTTTGAAGGCTTACCAGATTTACCTTCCTGGCTAGAAGAAGGTTGTTGTTAGGAGGGAAGTGAATTTTGATGAGGAGAGAGCCTTCAGTAAGTCCAGAGAGTTAGAGTAGAGGGAGCCATTGGCTTCCACACCTTAGGTGAATTGGGCTTCTTCGATACAAATCTCAGGTCCATAGGTTTCCGGAGTGACTGGATCACAGTCTACAGGAACATGTTCAGTGGTTCAGGTGACAGGTACTTCAGGGACAGGTTCAGGTTATGGTTCTCAAGTTACAGGTTCTTCAGGGACTAGTTCATCAGTCACTGGTCCTCAAGGTATTGGACCATCTGCTTCTCAGAGTGGATAGACTAGTATGGGAGGATCCTTCAAGGAAGAGGAAGCCTAAATGGCTTCGTGATACCTTGGAGGAGGCAGAGGCATTTGGTAGGCCCCAGGAGGAGGTCAGGACAGTTGTGATGCCGGATAGATTAGGTATGGCTCTTGTTGCAAGTCTTCATGATTCATAGCCTTCCACATTTCAGGAGGCCTCTCAGCATTAGGGTTGGAGAGATGCCATCATGGAAGAGTACCATTACATCATGAAGAATGATGCATGGGAGATAGTACCAAGACCGGGGGGGAAGTCTATTGTGACTTCCAAATGGATCTACAATGTGAAGCATGCTGCAGATGGCAGTGTGGAGAAGTACAAGGCTCTATTTGTGGCACGGGGGTTTTCACAAGTTGAGGGAGTTAATTATGATGAGACACTTGTGCCAGTTGCTCGTTATTCTTCCATCAGAGAAGTGATGTCTATAGCAACAGAGATGTGTTGGAAGATCCACCAGATGGATGTGAATACCGCATTTCTCAATGGTCTTCTGTAGGAGGAGGTTTACTTAGAGCAGCCACAGGGATTTGAGATTCATGGGAGAGATTCTCGTGTGTGCAGGCTGAGGAAAGCCTTGTATGGATTGAAGCAAGCTCCTAGAGCTTGGTACTCCAGGATTGATGCATACTTGACTTCTATGGGTTTTCAGAAGAGTGAGGTTGATCCCAACGTTTACTACATTGTGGTTGGCGGAGATACTCTCATTCTTTTGTTATATGTTTATGACATGTTTATCACTAGAGAGGAGCGTCTCATTGCACATTGCAAGGGAGTCCTTTCTACTGAGTATGAGATGAGTGACATTGGGTTGATGCATTATTATATGGGGATGGAGGTTTGGCAGGAGCTTGGACAGATTTTCCTGGGACAAGGGAAGTATGCAGTTGACAGTTTGAGGAGATTTTGGATGGAGGATTGCAGGCCGATGTCTACACCTATTATCACCAACTGGAAGCAGCTTCATGCTTCTGAGGGTAAGTTGGTGGATGCTACAATTTACCCTCAGTTCATTTTGTCGTTGATGTATCTGGTCAACACCAGGGCAGACTTTTGTTTTGCGGTGAACACTCTTAGCCAGTTTATGGTGGAGCCTAGGAGTGTACACTGGACTACCGCAAAACATGTGCTGAGATACCTTGCAGGTACCGTGGACTATGGTTTGGACTACAGGGGTTTGAGTGGAGTCACTTTGGTTGGTTTCACAGATTCAGACTGGGCAGGCAGTGTGAGGGATCAGAAGAGAACTTCTGGTTGTTGTTTCATTTTGAGCTTGGCAGTAGGGTCGTGGTTCAGTCGAAAACAGAAGCCCGTTTTGTTGATTTCTTCCAAGGCTGAGTATATGGCTTCCAGTCAGGATACTTCCAAGGCACTATGGCTTCGTAAGCTATTGGTAGATTTGTTTGATCAAGAGCTTAGGCCTACGGTGATCTACTATGACAATCAAAGTTGCATTTAGCTCTCTGAGAATCCATTGTTCCATGATAGGTTAAAGCATATTGACATCAAGTACCATTTCATTTGTGACTACGTTCAGAGAGGAGCTGTAGAGTTGCAGTACATATCCATTGATGAGTAGGTAGCAGATATCCTCACGAAATCTTTGGGGAGGGGCAAGTTTGTTTTCATCAGATACAAGTTGGGAGTGGTGCGAAACACCTTCCTCGGTAAGAGGGATTGTTATTTTTTGTACCTAGGAAGTGTTCCCTTGGGTGACATTTTTGCCTAAGTCACTTAACTGGGGGAAAAAGTGACCCTTGCATTAAATGACTTATGAAAAGTATTTAATTTGACTTTAGAACATAAAGTCACTTTTTATAAACTTAAGTGGGTGAGTGAATTTAATGTTCATGAGATTTAAATGAGAGCATTTATTCTCATCCGCCGATCTAATCTAATCTCATCCGTTGGATTTGGAGAACCCTAGGGTTTAGTAAAAAAGGGCAAGGGAGGAAAAAAGTTTATATTCTTGAGAAGAGAGTGTGGAGAAGAGAAAAGAGAGTTTTGGCACAAATTTCGAGGAGGGTACAACATTTAATGCAGCACATAAATCAAGGAGATTTTAATGGGCACAAAAATCAAGGAGCAACATTAATGCCCATCATGATATTTGAGGCCACATTTATTTCAACAATTTTTCCAAGGTGACTGTACAACAGGAGTTTGGCTCAATTTGCGAGGCACCGTACAACTGAACAGTGGCATGGTTTTTGAGGGACGTACAAAAGCATTATTGTTGTACCGTACAACACAGAAATCGAGGCATTTCGGGCACAGTTTTCAAGGAACATTTCAGGCACAATTTTTAAGGTTGTGGGCACAGTTTTCAAGGAAGGTACAATAGTCATTTATTGTTTCTAATCCGTACAGCTGACTGAGAATAGATTTTAAGGAAAGATGGGCACCAAAATCGAGGGCTACACAACTCAGAAATCAAGATAGTGTTGGCACTGAAATCGAGGTAGAGATTGCATGGATTTCAAGGCTAGAATTTTCTTGTTGAGATAAGTAGTTTTTGGCTGAAAATTATTGTACTGAAATATTGCTAAAGAAATAAGAATCTCTCTCTCTCTCTCTAACTGGTTTTCCCTGTGGGGGTTTTTCTAGGGCTATTGGAAAAAAATCTGAGTTTGAAATATTTTATGGCGTGTATGTGAAATTAGTTTTCTTCCTATTCATGTGTTTTTACAACGTGTTTAATTGTCTGAAATTTTTATAATTAATTTCCAGCAATCTGAGAAATTGTTGGGCATGAGAAACTATGAAAACTTGACATAAACTAGCAAGCTGAAATAACACAAAAAATCTACATGGTATCAGAGCTTGGGGGCAGAAAACATTAAAATTTTGCAAATAGTTAGAAATTTCCAGATTTGAGTATTTCCTTTTGTTAGTGAACAACACCATGTTGGGTTGACAAAAATGGCTACAGGACTTAGGTTGGAGGATAGGCTAGATGGGACAGGAAACTTTGTGCCATGGAAAGCTAGGATTTTGCTGATTTTAGAGGAGAATGAACTCTAGGAGGAGGTGGTAAGAAACACTACAACATTTCCCTGTTCATATTCCCGCTGCTACAGATGTAGCAACATTATCAGCCTTCAACAAGAAGGACTCTAAAGCTAGAAGAATAATTCTTGATGCAGTTAAATACCATATCATTCCTCACATTTATGGTAAAGCTAGGGCACATTTGATGTGGAGTGCTTTAACTAGTTTATATGAGAGTACAAATGAGAGCCGAAAGATGGTTCTCAAGGAGAAACTGAAAATTATAAAGATGAATGGTGGAGAGGGAGTGACATCTTACCTTACCAAGATATCTACAGTTAGAGATGAGTTAGCAGAAGATGGGGAGGTGGTCATTGCTACCGAGCTTGTGCATACAGTAGTGAATGGGACTTCCAAGACCCGGGGTGCATTTGTGCAAGCTATAGTGGGCAGAGAGAACTTAAATTCATGGGAGAGACTGTGGGATGATTTTGTGTAGGAGGAGACTAGGAGAGGTCTTGTACAGGGCAGTTCTTCACAGGGTAGGGAAGATGAGGAGAATGTGGATTTAACAACAATGGGGAAGAAGAAGAAGAAGGGTCCCAAGCAGCAGTAGCAGGGTGGGCAGAAGAAGGACTTGAGTAAAATCAAGTGTTATGGTTGTCAGACTTTTGGGCACTATGCTTCACAGTGTCCAAGCAAGAAGAAGAAGAGACAATAGACTACAGCTTCAGCGGAGGTTGATGACTTCGGAGACAGATTTTAGAGAGAGTTTTCTCTGTGTGCTTGACAGATTGAGAGAGAGAGAGAGTCTCTTTAGTTACCAGCACTGATGTGGATATGGAGATGGAGTATTCCTTATTGACAGGCCATCATTTGAGTGCATCCACCACTAGCACTTGGTATATTGACATCAGAGCTTAGAGCCACATGACAGGTGCTCGAGAGATGTTCTCCAAGCTTTCAGAGACAGGTACAGATGTGGAGGTTGTACTAGGATATGACACTATTGTCAGAGTAGTTGGTCGGGGGACCATTACATTTCAGAGTGAGTCCATGACTCCCATGACTTTGAGGGATGTGTTATTTGTCCCTAGGCTAAAGAAGAACCTTGTATCAGTTTCCACCATTGAGGACAGGGGTCTTTGGGTTTGTTTCTTGGATGGGCTAGTGCAGGTATTCCCCAAGACTACAGGATTATCTACCCCTCCATGGACATTGGGGTTAGATGTGGAAAACTATACAAGATCTTGTTTTAGATTCCTGAAAAAAGTGAAACAGATGAAGAATACAGAAAAATGAAGGAAAAGATAGCAAACAACAGTTCTGAAAATTTTATGGCAAATTACAGCATGAAGGAAAATGGGTTATTACTATATAAAAACAGATTGTATGTACCAGACATACCAGAAATACAATTTATGATATTAAATGAGATGCATAAAAGTCATTATTCTGGTCATCCAGGCTACCAAAAGACCATTACTATGCTAAGAAAAGAATACTATTGGCCCAGAATGAAGGATGAAGTAGCAAAGTACATAGCTAAATGTTTGGATTGTTAGAAGGTGAAGGTTGAACACCAAAATCTTGCTGGATTGTTGCAACCATTACCGATACCAAGTTGGAAATGGGAAGTGATCAGCATATACTTTATTACTAGATTGCCTAAAAATCAGAAACAACATGACTCTATCATGGTGGTAGTGGACAAACTCAGTAAAGTAGCACATTTTATACCTGTGAAGACTACTCATAAAGATCCAGACACTGCAGAAATCTTTATGAAACAGATTTTTCGACTACATGGGATACCAAAAGTAATAATTTCAAATGGTGACTCTAAGTTTACCGGAAACTTTTTGAGGTCACTGTTTAAAGGGTTGAATACAACCTTAAATTTCAGCACAACATTTCATCCACAAACGGATGGATAGACAGAAAGGGTAAATCAAGGTTTAGAAGACTTATTAAGAATGTATGCTAAGGATCATCCTGGTAAGTGGGAAGACTACCTGCACTTAGCATAATTTGCTTATAATAATCATTATCATGCATCAGCCAGACTTAGTCCTTTTGAAATTCTTTATGGTAGGAAATGTGATACACCTGTTACATGGAATGATCCAGTAAATAGAGTTATTTTAGGACCTGAATTATTGCAAGAGTTAGAACTAATTGTGAAACAGGTACAAAGACATTTAAAAGCTGCCCAAGATAGGAAAAAGAGTCAAGCAGATTTAAAAAGGACTCATAAAGAGTTCCAGGTTGGTGAGCATGCATTACTCAAGTTAAGACCGAAAAATATTTCTTTGAAATTGGGAAGTTGTACCAAGTTGGCAGCCAGGTATTGTGGTCCTTTTGAAATATTGTCCAAAGTTGGACCAGTGGCATACAAACTGGTTTTGCCACCAAACTTAAAAATACATAATGTTTTTCATATATCGTTTTTAAAGAAGTATGTACACGATGCTACTCATGTTGTAAACTGGAATGATGTACAGGTGGGACAAGACGGAGATTTTCCAGTGGAACCGGACTGTATCCTCAGAAGGAGGGAAACTATTCTCCGGAATCGCACCATTGAGCAAGTGAAAGTGCAATGGAAGCACCTTAGCCCAGAAGAGGCAACCTGGGAGTTGGAGAGTAGTATGCAGGCAGCATACCCAACTCTGTTTCAGGAACACTCAAGGAGTGATTAACCAACATCGAGGATGATGTTGAGACTTAAGGGGGGGTGTATGTCACCTACCCAAATTTCAGAAATTATTATTTTATTAGCAAAATACTTTATGTTAAATTTAATTACAAAGTTTTGTAATTATGATCAATTTTGATCAAGGATGAATGTAATTACTGATTATTATTATTTAAATTAATTAATTAGGAGACAAACACCCAAGGGTACTGTTAAATGAGTGTTCACTGACCCACTAGGAGGAATGGAAGCTGTTGAAAGGTATGGGATAGATGGCAGCAATTGCACCACACCACTAGCTGTTGGTTATGGGAAAACTACCCCTAAAAATGTGGCATTATCCCCCAGGTGGTGGGAGTGGACAGGAAGCTCATTTAATGAACCAGTAACAGCTAAAAGGCATAGGCAGCCTACATAAGGCAAATTCGAATTGAGGAGGTAGCTCTTACACAATATTTTATGCAGAAATATTTTCTCATGTGCATCAGGTAATCACTGAGAGATTCAAATAGGGAGCCTAGTTGTGAGTGAAATCATAAGTCTGCATACTATATTTTGCTGAGAAGAACTAGAGGTAATGGTGTAGGTATTTTGGACTGCTAGCTCTTGAAGATTCTACAAGTTAAGTGCTACTGCAAGTGGAGATCCTAAATTCCTAAGTTTCTTCCTCGTGGTGGTTTAGTGAACAGGCTCGGGTGTCCTAAGGCAAGTACTTAACTGTCTACAGGAATTGGTTGGGTGGAACAGTCTTCTTGGGCTGTATGTTCCCTACAGATTTATCCAGGTTTTACTGTTTCCTACTTGTTCCAGTTATTTCTGTTTAAAAGTTTGAATGTTAAAGTTTGATAAATTAATATCTACATTTTCCCACATGTTGTTTTATGCATTGTACTCTAGTGTAGATAATCAAATTAAGTATAGATGAATAGATAGCCAAACTTCCATTTGATTCGATAGATAAAGTACAGTGATTGAATTATGTTTCATTTGCTGCCCTATAGCTAATAACAGTAGTAATTACTATATAGTGTCTATTACAGTAAATAATATTCCTTTGTTTTCATGAAAAACAAATGTTGTATATTCCATGTATAATTACACTGTGTTTTCCTATCCCTATTATTTACATGAGAAACCATTGCAATATGTAGTTCTGTATATCATATTTAGAAATAACTATTATTGATGCAAATAAATAAGAAGTGCTAGCTATGATCATAATCTAGAAATTACAGTCAACATACTTCTCACTCACACACTGTATTTTATTTCATAAATTCACTATAGGATACTTTATTCATAATCGTTTCAGTATTATTAGAAACTGTAAACAAAAGACTTGCAAACCCTATTTTTATCTTACTCTTATCATTCTACAATTACAATCATATGTA
Source organism: Larix kaempferi (assembly GCA_027924585.1). Taxonomy (NCBI): domain Eukaryota; kingdom Viridiplantae; phylum Streptophyta; class Pinopsida; order Pinales; family Pinaceae; genus Larix; species Larix kaempferi. The sequence goes on from BSBM01000910.1 coordinate 27,156,791, forward strand.
TTATTCTTGCTGAGTGTCGCTTTATCTATTGTTTTACAAACTATAGATAGTACTAAAACATAGAATCATATCAACTGTAAAAACCCTAGATCACATTTTTCAGGTTTCCATTATCCTTATCAACAGTAATATGAACACAATTTTTACATCCACATTTAAATTACAGTACAAACCCTAGTTCAACACAAGGGTTATTTTAGAGTTACATAAATAATATCTTTTATGTTTCAAGAATGAAACTAGAATTCGGGCGTTGCCCTATTCTTTCTCTTTTCAAAACAAAAACCATTACATCATTTACAGATTTATAGAGTTGGAAAACTGTGTTTTATCTACAAGTTATTGTTTAACTCAATCGTCACGTTTTCCCTACAGTACTCCAATACTTAGCATAAAATACAAACTCTTAACATAAAATGTTTAACTTATAAACAAATTTCTACATTGCTGAGATGTAAATTTCAATACACAAAGTTAATTAGCTTCGGCTTTTTTCTTTTATTCCTTCAAAACTTTAAAACAAAAACATTATCCAAGTTCGAGGTTCGAACCAACATCAGTTCCAACTCCATGAAGGAAGCAAAACCTTGCATAGGTCGTATTACATTCCAAAACAAAAACTTACACAGGGTTATCCCCACTTTTAAACTCTTGAATCGAGCTTTACAAATCCTTTATCAACAAGGCTCATCATCAAAGTAAAAGACGGAGACGAAGTTTTCTTCTCAGTATTCGTTTCCACTTCTAAACTTAAAACTTTCAAAGTTTCTCGACGGACAGATCACGTCGAAGCTTGAAAAGAAACTCAGTCACCTACTGTTGAGAACCACATCAACCAAAACCATTTTAGAGCACCTACAAGGGTTTGAAGACGCGAAGCTTACCAGGATTGGAGTTGTTATCCATTCCCAAACCCTGGTTTGAGCTTGCGCATTTTGATTACACGTGCCTGCCACATAAACTTTCGAAGTTAGACTTTTTACTTTTTAAAAACTATAAAAACAAATGTTACTAGCATTTTCCAACTTGGAGGACACTTACCCTAACCGTCGATAGCCGAGATTTTTCCTCGCATCTGTTAAGCACCGAGCTCCTTTTTGGACGAGACCAGGGTAACGATATAATTCGTTGCAGGAAGTTGTCTTTCACTTAAACGCAGAAAAGAAATAACTAAACTATCAAAATCAACAGTAGTGCAAACCCTAATCACAACGAGTGTTCATACTACTCCAGCAAAGATGAAAACCTGCAACATTCAAACTTGCCTGTAGGTCACGAGGTCGAACCCTATTACATTGTATTTCAGCTCTACAAACCAGCGGTCTGTCGGCCCTCACAGACAAAAACAATAGCGAAAACATAAAAACATATTAACTTTCTATTCAACTCTTTACTCGACGCAACGTTAGGGTTAGATCCAACGATCAGGATCAACGTTGATCAATGAATGTAAACTTGCCAACGTTTTTGCATTGGAGCGCACAAAAATTACATTAATTGCTCATTCATTGCTCGTAGCACGACCGTGCCAACTCGGAGGTTCATCAACGAAAAGGAATACGTACCAACCTTTACAGTCATAGTCTGCTTCGAGTTACATTACGTGGAAGTGTTGTTATGTCCCCGTCAGGACAACTCTTTGGACGACCATTAATACAGGCCTGCAACACGAACACCAACGCCAACTCTTAACACTTGCCACCCTTCGACCTATCATTCTGTAGTTATTAACTGTCAGTACTCCATTCAATGCAACAATGTGATTTTTCAACATTTGATTCATAACTTTACAAATGTAAATTTATTTGTTAGAATTATATTGCAATCGTTATATTGTTTCCCAAGCTTTGATTTATAAACATTACGTGATGTGTTAATAATACCCCAAAGTTTTTATGGTTTCTAAACTATGTCTACGACACATATTATATGTGTTATGTTTGAATATTGATTAATGTTTATATATATCTGTAGTTCCAAGCCTAGGTCACACTATAAAAACATTATGTTATGTTTTATTTTAACATTAAGTTTATATAGTTCCTAATGGTAGTCCCGTAGGTTATAATGTTTATTATTATGATTTTATAATAGTTGTTTTGATAATCAAAATTGTAACAATATGTTACATTTAAATATGGGAATATATATTATGAACGATAATGATATGAAAGCTGCTAGGTTAGGTTCATATAATTTTATAGTTAGATAATGTCATAATCATAGCATAGGTCAGTCAATGTTTAAAGAATGATAATAATAGCATTGTAAATTTCATTTATTTATCGTTAATTATTCATGTCTCGCACTTATGCAATATCAATGAATATAGGATTTGCATGGTAATCAAAGGAACCCATTAATAGATATTTAGTATTTAAACTATTCAATGCTATGTACTTTTTACCATATTTTTCACCTTACAAACAGTTAATGTTTTCGCGGTACATTACTACCTCTATACTATGAAGACATTCAATCATCTTAAGACGACGACAAAGCCAACTGCTATAGCAACACGGATTACAGCGATGAAACTTTCAGCTTGATTATGTTATTAGGCCACAATTTTGTAAACATTGTTGTTTTGCAAGACAATCTTTGAAAACAGTAAATTTAGCCATGTAAATCTTACATGTATGCTTTCTTGAGTCACAACAGTTTTCTAAACATTCTATTTTATTTACGACATTGATTTTGAACTTTACACGTACTTGAATTTACGCAATCATGGAAATTCTTACCTGTCATCTGCACATATAACATTTCAAATGCCTTAGCGTTGCATTTAAGTAAACTCTAGGGTGCCTCGTAGGAAACCCTTTCATCAACAAACAAAATGTCAGTATCTTTTCAAGAATAAGTATCACATCACATTAATGACCTATTAGTTCGTCTATTACGATAATCATGTTCATAATTTATGTGTTAAGGTTTTCATTATCATAATGCTACTAAAACAAAAATTATATTATATTTAGTACTAACGAATTTTTAATTAAAGCTGTCGTAATCAAACAATTATTATTTCCGCACCTATAAATTTTGTACTTAATGTCGTTTTCAAAAAATTTTAATTTTTATGAAAATTCGCGATGTTACATAACCCTTAACCAATATCAGCTTTACTACCCATATAACCTCCCAATTAGTAAGCATACCATTAATATTCTCTAACACAAAACCCAAAACCCTATAATATCTAATCCTTATGATCTCATGTGGACATGCCCCATATAGTCACTAATAGCTATGAAGATTAACCTATATAATATCTAAGATATAACTTACATAACCCCTTAAACCTTCATAGTACATAAATGTTTTCAACCCTAAACCCTAACCTCTACAAAATTTAACCTAGATAAGCGCTAATCACTAGAAACCCTAATCATACATGCCTTAGTCTCCAACCCCTAACTAAAGTAAAGACTGATAACCTACCGTTATAAACCATAACCCTTCTAATGAGTGTCCCTAATGAGTGTGCCTAACTTAGCAAATTACTCACGAGATCAATGTTAACCTCTCAAACCGTGCTCGTAACATAAAAGAAACTAATTTGTATAACCCTTAGCTAATAAACTAAAACACCCATTTATTTAATATATTACCATGTAATAACCCATAACATTATAAGATGGAATTAATAACCCTTATAACCCTAACCCTTAATCTTGAATTCATAATCCTTAACTTATATAAATTTTGTCAATTTATAAAATTGTTGTAAGCACAAGAGATCCAATGTTTTATCCAAAACATGGGAGCCCTAATTCCATAACAAAGAACGACTTAATCAATTTTTGGGGTTGTCCGGCCTGTTTGCCATTTATTTTGCTGCCTTCCATTGGATTTAATCGGAAATAATTTTTGGGTTGAATTTTCAATCATCCCGCAACCCGTAATTGTGGGTTGTGGGGGTTTGTATTTACATTTCGAGTGTTCCCTTCCGCAACCTGCAACCCGCATTGAAAGTTGCATGTAAAGTTTCCTTCCCGCAACCTGCAAATTGCGGATTGTGGGATGTAGAAAGACTCTTTTGAATAAGGATTGGCTTATACTCCCCGCACCCCGCAACCCGCAAATTGCGGGATGCGGAGGTATTTTCACCTCGCATTGTGTTTACGTTCCGCAACCCGCAACCCACAATTTGTGGATTGCGGATTGCGGAAGGATGCGTTTATTTTTTAATAACAAAGTGCCCGCACTTAGCATCCCGCATCTCGCATCCCAACCATTAATATACAATGAATCGATGGCCATGATTGCATCTGACGAAATAATTGGAATTTCGATTTTTCATGCTTGGTTCGTCGTTTTCAACATTGATCTGGTTTCTGTCTGCGTTATGCTTGATGAAACATGAAGTCCTTGAATACAATGATTACTTAATGATTAAAACTCTGAGATTTGACTGTTAATTTCATATGTTATTTTGTAAATTTACTTCATCTCACGCCAAATTTCAATTGATGCATCACTGACTGATATTTTGCTCACATAAACGATAATTGCAAATTGTGCATTGTTCATTTGCAATCATGCGAGTTGGTTACACTCAATTGATGTCAAATCTTGTGGTTTTATGTCCTATAGGCGTTGTTATGAATAATTTGTTGGTTTACGATCATATATCCAACTTTTGGATTGATAATTTGATATCTCTGTTAACAATTGAATGCTGTGAGTAAAATGCAGGGAGTTTCTCGTATTCTTGTCGAGCATTCTTTCGAAAAAGAGCCTCAGCCAGTGGAATACTCTGAACCTGTTCCTACACAATGTATTTTATTTTCTATCGTAATTGTGACTAATGAGAGAGCAGAGGAGACTTTGCAAGGAACAAGTTTAAATTGTTGTAATATGAAGCTCTGCACAAGTAATGCCAGTCAGGACGATGATGGCGTGTTTCTCCATTCCTTTGAGAAACACTTTTAAACATTCCTTTTAAGCATTCCTTTGAATTAAGTTGATGAAATTTTAATAAATCTTTGTTCGTCAATTTTTCACGAGTTCCTTCGACGACAGGGATGATAGGGCAACAAAACGTTTTTAGGAACTAGCGCCCGTAATCATGAAACATAAGAGAAATAATGCCCTTAGTTATTAGCTATTAGTTTCCATGACGAGCATACTATTTTATTTTGTTCATATATATAACACAGGTCCACTTGATTTGATGTTATTGATCAGAATTGTTTGTTTGATTATAAGCGAGATTGATTGTTTTATTTACCGATTTAAAGATATGATGTTATTGATTAGAACTATTTGTTTGTTTGTTTCAATATGGGTGGGATTAATTGTTTTATTTAGCGATTTAAAGATGTGATGTTATTAATCATAATTATTTGTTCATTTGTCTTATTGTGCGAGAGATTGAATCTTTAAGTTTTACTAGTTGCAATTTAAGCTCATGATTGTTTATAGCATGCTTTCTTTTTTTGTATATTTATTTTGATGGATGCCGTGGCAGTTAAACAGTTTCTGGCACTGGACAGACGCATATTGAAGTTTATTTTATTATGGAAAAATTTGGAACTTAATGCAGTTCTTTCTGTTGTTTAGGTGACCTGGCACACAGTGAAGATCGACGAGGGAGAATAGGATCAGGCAGTGAAGATCGACGAGGGAGAATAGGATCAGGCAGTGAAGATCGATGACAGATTTTAAAAGTGACCGTCATTAGGATTTCATAGGTAATTTTACTGCAATGGATTGACCTTCATTAGGATTAAAATTTATTACAAATTACTGGTTCATTTTCAGCATTATTTATTGCTAATTAATTTATTGCATACTATTGGCAGTTTCTCTAGTTATAGAGCCCTCTGTTATGTAATGCGATTGATTCAGTAAAATCGATGACTATGTTTACATATATCACTAGGTTGAAATTTACTGTAATGTTTAATGTATTGTTTCATTTTGTATAATTATTTAAATAAATTTTTATTTTCTTGCTTTTGTATTCTGATGATAAATTAAATAATTAAAAAATTAATGGAATCATTTTTCTCTCATTTATTGTTAATTATTGTGGCCTATTTTATCTGTAAATTAAAAAAAGATTTAAAAAAAATCTTAATTATTAAAATTTATTTACTTATTGATAAATAACATACTGTAATTTAAACGAAATCATTGAATTTATTGTAAATTATATTTCATTTTCAAATTCTTTTTTATAGATTGTAAAATATTTGTAATTTTTCTGGGAATTAGGATTTTTTCTTAAATAATTATCAATAAATAAATTAACTTGAATACAACATTTAATTTAGTGAGAAACTATTTTTAAAGAAATTATAAAACTAAAAGCTTAAAAGAATCATTCTTTTTGGTTTTTACTACAAACTATTACCTGGTTCTATATGCTAATTGTAAAATTAAAAGACTAAAGTTGACAGATACCTTGCTTTCTCTAGTTTAACTAGAGACAATTGCCCCACTCATATAATTTAAATAAATAGAAATTCTTTAATCCTTTTCTAGTTTGACTAATTGCTTAGTGTTTTGTGATTAACAATTAACTCGCTCAATAGTTGCTTCGTATTTTCAATCTTTATTAGTTTGTGATGTTTTTTGTTTACTTCTTTTGTGTTTGTGATTATATGGAGAGGAGACGAGACCGATGGTGGAAAACATTTAATGCTTTTTATTATGAAGCTCTCCAAAAGTAATGCTACTGAATACTATGATTTCGTGCTTATCTCAGATTTTATAATTCATCTCCTCCTGCTTCTACTGCTTTATATTATGAAGCTCTCCACAAGTAATGCTACTGAATACGATGATTTCATGCTTATCTCAGATTTTATAATTCATCTCCTGCTTCTAATGCGATTTTATACCAGGTAATGGCACTCGTCAAAATTCCTTTAAATTTATGAAAAAAGGGTGCATATTTTGTATTTATTTAATTGTGTTCTTCTCTATATTAAATTTAGACATTAAATTATGGATCTTTTGTTATTTTCAGGATAATCATGACGATATTTCAAAATGAAAATTATGGATATTTTGTTATTTTCAGGATAATCATGGATGATATATGAAAATGAAAACCAAAAATATGGATGATACAGGAAAAATGAAAACCGAAATGAAGTATTCTATATATAAGAGGTAAGTACGTCGTCTATGATTCCCTTTTACCATAATAGTTAGTTATTATTGTAAACTTTCTATCTATACTTTGGTGGATTCTGGTGAGAATGTCACATTTGTTTGTCTTAATGTGTTTTAGGGTTTGATTTATTCCCAAAATTTCAATCATATTTTTTTCAACTTTTATTTGTAAAATAACATGGCTGTCAGTTGAAAGAAGCCCGATCTCCAAACTTGCCAAACACAACCAATAAAACTTAACTGTATCAATTGCCTGGTATTCATGTGGCGTTAGAAACTCCAACTAGTACCGGTCAATGCGGTTGTACATAGTTAGAAAATCAGGATCTACATTTTTCATTTGAGTTAAAGCAAGATGCCACTCATGTGCAGTAGTATTACTGGTCAATGCTGCTGCAACAACATTTAAAGCCAAGGATAAACCTTTACACTCTTTTTGTAGGAGCACCACCGACTTTGAACGCTACTCTACAAAACAATTGCCACCGTTCATCTGGTGAAAGGGTGGCAATTGCTTCATATACAAGTTACAACTATCAGTTTGATGTGATTCATGTGAATTAGTTTGTGTGTGAAGCGCAATAATTTTATATTGAAATATTCTCCCTTTCTCAATTCTGGGATTGTAGATTTAACCATCTTTTATGGTAGTTTGTACGATGATTATACCATTTCACATGAAGGCTTCAATTGTGATAGTTGGCATGGACTTTGACTCCATGGATCCATCTGAATTTCAATCACTCTGAGTCTCACCTTCAAAATGAGATTTCTTATAAAGGTCCATTTCCACCGTATACCACCTTTGGTCTCTTGTCAATTCATTCTTTGGTCTCTTTTCAATTCGTCCTTTGGTCCATTTCCGTTCACATGTGGTCTCTTGTCAATTTGTCCTTTGGTCTCTTGTCAATTCGTCCTTCATTCAAATCGTTTGGCCGTGTTTTGCTGGTAAAGGTTAATTGCTGAATGCAATATCTACAACCATATTTTGGAAAAGATCCCTAAGATCGGGCTAAAGACGTTTACAGGACAACAAGTCCAATGCAGGTTTTGTCTCCCAGTTCTATTCTAATTATTGAAGAGGCTTTTCAAAGTTTTCCATTATAAATATAATAAAAGAGGCAGGCAAATGAAATAAATACAAGAATTATAAATGCAGGTTAATCTATTTTGGATACAGTTTGGATTATAAATATAGTAAGAAGAGTAAAGGCCACGTAAATGTGAAGTAGCTAAGTTCAATGACGTTAAAATATGAAGTAGAAGAGTAAAGGCCCCCCTTCATCTGGCGATGGAGTACTCAGTGGCCCCCATTCTTCGAATCACATTTTTACTGTGAGTAGAAATTACCACCTTGATACCTTTATCTTTGCCGACGACGCGGGGGATGCCCATTTCTTCTTCCAGTTGGATCGATTGCCACATATCATCCAGTATCACAAGAAATTTCTTTTTCTCTAGAGAATTAGAGAGGCTCATCTTTCGCATCTCCGCATCAGACTTGCTGATCTCCAAATCTAAATTGATTGCCTTGGAAATGATACTCTGCAAGCCAAGAATGTTAAAACTTTTGTGAAACGGTTCACCAAATCACAACTTGGAACACATTACCTTTCTTCTTGTAGGTGTTGTAGATTTAGCTTTGGCAGATCTCTCAGGAGTCTCCTCTATACTATCCTCAGGTTCTTTAACAGATGGATGTTGCGAAAATAGTGGTTCAGGGTTTAAAGCAGCTTCCAACTAGGCAATAAAACCAGGCTAAAGGAGTCTTCATTCCTATTTTTTCATTTGGTGTTTTCTTCTTGTTACTGGCTTACAGAATGCTTCAGTAATTTCATGGCTCTTGTGGGTCCCATACCCTGAGCATCAAAAATAGCATTGTGGTCTTTTAAGAGTGTTTTACCCTTCATTTTCACCTTATACATTTGAAGATTCTTGGTCTGCTTGTTATACCTTGCATGGTGCAGAGTGATCAAGTTATCATGAAGGGTGGGAAGCTATTTGCGCAATTGTGTATGCATGAAACCTATCAGTGTCATCATCAATTTCTGTATCTTTTCGATCATCATCAATTTCAGTATCTTTTCGATTTTCAATTTCCATATCTTTTCAATTTATCTTTCCCTTGGGGACCATAGATATGGCATGCTCTATCTCCTTTGGGATCCTAACTACCATCACCATTACCACCATATTCATTTATCTTCTTCTCACCTCCTCCTCTGGATGAGGTAGAAGTACCCTTCTTGACGTGAGGCATTGCTGGAAGAATGTGCAACATATCGTCCTCTTCCACTAACCTAGGTTTGCCTCGTTGTATTCTTTCAGGGCTTGTCTCATCAATATCAAAGGCTAAGGCATCTTAATTGGCTTCATTCTTTTACTTTCCCCAGAGGATTTTCTTCTTTGATCGTGTATTGGACATAACCAAGGTATAGACATCATGGGGGAGGGTTTCCTCCTTTATCTTGCCACCGGAGCTAGGGTTAGGAGTGAGTGTTTTATCGGTTCCTTTATCCTCCATATCGATGTCTTCAATGATTGTTCTTCATCTTCAGGAAAACTGGTGCTACCACGGATGGCTATCATATGGATTTTAAATTTCCCGAGTTGTATTTACTTCCTTCAAATCAAAGGAGATAAAACCGCATGCCATCTCAGCTAAATGAGATATGATCCTAGCAATAATTCCAACGAATTGAAAATGAGTGGAAAGGAGTTCTTTCTTATTCTTCTCGTCAGATAAGATGGACCACTTCACATAGTGTCTGCAAACTTATCAGAAAGAGATAGTCGCATACAAAATTTTGCAAGGAATAGAGCTTTCCTTCGAAACCATATAGACTTATATTTAAGTGTAATTATAATCATAAAATTATTTTCCCTTCCCTGTGAAGAAGTTTTGGCCTTCATGGTCAACTGCTCAGGTTCCTTCCTGATAAGATTATGCCTGAACCTACCCACGAAGGCATCTTGAATTCTGTAGAAATGAAATGGGGCTTTATGCCTCAATAGAGCTGGATACCAGCATTGCGCCGGGTTTTCAAAACTTATGTCCCCCTTAGAACCAATATCTCAAAAGCATTGCAGAAAACCAAAGCAAAAAACTTGGTGTGAAGCCATAAAAATCTCATGTTTCTTTTGAAACATGCCAATTGGTGAGCAATTTCATTTGAAAGCATTACACCCTAGTTGAAAACTTTATTCTTAAGCAACGTGACATATGGAGATTGCCTGGGTACCTAAGCTGTAGTTTCTTGACCAACTAATTGAGTGACGAGGTTCCCCCAGTTCATTGACCTCAATTTGGTACAGCTTAGAGCTATCTGTTTACGTTGAGAAAGCCACTCATTTAAAATACCAGAACTACCACCATGCACATCCAATAAATTACTGGCCTCAGAGACTTTGAAAAGCTTCGTTGGCTCTCGAAGGCAAAGTGTTATTTTCAACATTCAGGGTGTGCGCAGCATGTTCTTCATTCGCCTTCCCTTTCTCTTTTAGATTCACTAATCTATGTTTGGCACCAAAACGATTGGCACACAAATGCACCACTTCTCTGAAATTAAATACCTCTGCAATTCAACCAGTGTTTGCCAAGCATGAGTTCTAACGGATGCTATCCTTTTTATCTTCCTCCTTCATTACAGGGTACCATTTATAAACAGTTGTCTAGTGAAAATATTTGTTACTCTGGGCTAATGAGTTTACAATATATCTTTGTTACAGGATATTAAAGCAGGAAGGGGAAGGGAAATAGGATATGAAAGCGAGAAGGGGAAGGGATACACGATATGAAAGGGGAAGGGGAAGGGACCTTTTAGAATCAATATCAAAGGCTAAGGCGTCTTCATTCCCCTCAGGAGATCTCATACCTTACGAAGGCGTTGAATCTGACTGACCAATGGGGAGGCTTCAATCTATTTCCATCCCTGCCCGCAAACCACTGCGACCAGTATGGAGTCCGTAGGACAACCCGACTGTATAGAAATGATTAATGTCCATTCTTTCAAGGTCGGATCTTTCCGGTCCCATTGGGTTGGTGGAGGCGAACCCCTATCGGATCTTTCCCCTCGAATCCATCCTCCTCAACTCCGATACTGAGAGTTCCAATGAAGTGGATTTCTAATGTGCTTTGTGATTCATAGGAACGAACAACGGCATGTGCCAAGATGGGGTTGTGATCGAGACAAGAGATATCGAGAGGAATGAAGCGGAGGAGCGGTTATCGAGAGGGAAAACCACAATGTCCTTATGCTTATGAATAAATTCTCCATCTCTGGCCTTCCTTCTATTGCCTTCCTGTCGAGGGTCAACTAACCTATCAAGGGCTCAAGTCGAGGGTGGGAAAGCCTTGCAAAACAAAGAGAAATAAAAGAGCAATTCCCACCCTCCATAGAACCCATATTTAAACATCTGGAACACAGATTGAACTCAGTTGACAGTAGGCATATTGGTGGAGAATTGATGGTTGGACAATTGTGTGTTGATGAATCGGGATTGATCCCATAGATATATGGCTAAATTATAAAACTCCTCTAATAGATTTGAATTTGAAATTAGGAGCATAAAACATTTATGAAGTTTTGATTATTGTAGATAGTAAAAAATATAAATCCCATCTTTATTAGAATCAATGTCACTCATATCTTAAAAAAATAAAAGTACGAGAAAAAACATACCAATGCCAAAACATATTTAAAAAGAAAACCCTTTTTTCATTTATATTTATATGTATGAGAAAAAACATATCAATGCCACACATATTTAAAAAAAAAAAAAACCTTCTTTCATTTATATGTATGAGAAAAAACATAGGTTTATGTTTTATTATATCGCTTTATTTTGATATATTTTTACCTCATAGAATAAGTGAGTATTATTTGATTAATTTTTATACATTCAAATTCTATTTCTTAATTTCATTTCTCTATAAATATATCGTATATATTTTCCATATTTTTTTATTGTCATTTTTTTCTCTATATGTTTATCATATTCTTAGGTTGAGTAAACTTTACTTCATATTTGTTTAAGGTTTTTCTTAATGTGCTATGTTGTGTTTATCATATTTTTAGGTTGTTTAAACTTTACTTCATAAAAAATTTAATGATTTGTTTAAATTTTCTCTTAACGAGTTATGTTACGGGTGTGTTATGTTATTGTAGTGTAATAAATTTTCTTATGTACATGTCTTAATATATATAAATATATTAAAATGATGTGGTAGAAATTTATTTTTGTTGTTGTAATGTGTTAATCTTATATGTATGTTTTGGATACATAAATTTTTCTTGGTTTGTAATAATAATGTATATATATATATTTTTTTATAAATATATTAAAAGTCTTATGTAGAGTGTTGACAAAGGAACATTATGGAAAATTGCCTGGAAACAATTTTCTAACTCGGCATCTTCACACATGTGCCTTGTTGTAACCGGGAACTAGGACGTCGTTGCACTAGTAATAGGTGGAGGGAGGTAAATCCCAGAGAAGCCCTCCTAGTACGCCCCAAGTTGAGTGGTCAACTGTGTATACACAAGGTTTTTAAAGTGGTCTAACCAGGGACACCCCTTTGCTAATTCTCTACACAAGCAGCCTAGGAAATAGTATGCATCAACCCTAACCCCTACTTAGTAACTTCTATAGCCAGTAACTCATAACTATTATAACTCTAAAAGATTACTACTCTTAACCATTGACCAGTATAGTAGTTAGCAATTATAACCCCTAACAATGAAAACCCTTAACACTTAACCATTATAAACATTTATCTCATATTTTCTATAACCCATAACATCTATAATCCTTTAATAATAATAATTAAATCCTATCACCCCTTATCCCTATCCTAAAATTAACAACCTATTACCATTTTAAATCCTAATAATTATGGTTCTTAATCCGCTTAACCACTTTATAGCCATTAAACATTATCACCTCCAACACTTAACACCTCTATCAAACCTTATAATTTATTATATTTAACCAATATGTATAATATATAGCATTTATAAAATATCTCATAACCATGTATCCATTAATTAATATAACATTTAAACTCTATATTCCTTAACCTCTATCACTCTTCAATCTCAATTCCTATATCCCTTAAGAAATATAATTCTTTTACCCCTACCCACTATAACCTCTAACACTTACCATCATGAATCTCTACCAATTATAACTCATCTAACCCTTATGAATTTTAACCCCTAAAAATTAATGTTAATAGATATAATAGATACATTCCCTAGTCTTGACCCTTAATAGATATCTCTTATAGCCCACAAAGACAAGCCATAACCTTTCAAACTTTTAATAAACAAAAATAATTACAACCCATGAGCATTATCATCCCTAACCCTTGTTACAACTAACACCTAGTTTATATCACCATTATACTCTATAACCCTTAACCACAATAACCTCTATCTGGTATCCCTTGTAACACATAACTCTTATAATCTTATCCTTTATTACCCAAAATTAATACCTCACATAAACCCTAACCTATATATCTCTTATATCATGAGACATATAATTCGTAACCCCTATAGCCTTGAATATGTGACCATTATATCCCAACCCCCGAAAACCCCTAAGCCATATTACCACTAACCATTATGATTTCAAACCCCATATAAATCCTAATAATTATAGCCTTTAAAACCCATAAATATTAACACATTTTGAGTATAACCTTAATCCCCAATACTTATATCCCTTAACCCTTATAACCCAAGCCCCTTCACCTAACTATTATGAATCCTAGCCCAATAATAATAAACCCATCTATTGTATTTTTTTTATGACACCAAATCCTTTATCTTTATGAGCCTTAATCCATATCGACAGTAATCCCTTACCTTAAACATCTAAACCCTATGGATTTTATCCATTATCCCACTATTTCTAAAACCTGTATTCCAGATAGACTCTAATCTATAACCCGTAGTACCATTAATGTGTAAGCATTATAGCCACAAACCAGTGACCTTATAACCCATAAATCTTATAACTTTTGATTCCCAATCATTAACCCTTGGCTTGTATAACCTTTAAACCTTCTAAACTTTGACGCCCAACTCCTTACATATATAAACCCTAATTAGTGACCGCTAACTTTTATCACCCTTAAACTCTATAATTGTTAATAGTTACAACCCCCTAACACCTATAATAATTAACCATTTATAATTCCTAACTTTTATCACCCTTAACCTATATAATTGTTAATAATTTCAACTCCCTAAAGCCTATAATACTTAACCTCTAACACTCTAAATTAAATAATTAATAAATCCTTAGTCCATAATTCTTAGAAACCTTAACCCTGGTAGCTCTTAATCCCAAACCTTTATTACTCATAACAAACCCTAACCTATATATCAATTAATCCACAAATCCTAACCAATATAACCATTAACCTTTCTAACTTCTACACCATATAATTGTTAACCCATATAATTATTAACCACTAATCCTTAATGCCTAAAAAATCCTAATGTTTAATTACTATAATCATTAAATCATAAGTCAAATATCCCACAACCCTTAAAGGATTTGATCCTTAACAAACCTAAACATTATTGTCAATCCTCAAAACCTTAAACCATATAAACCATAGCCACTATAAACCAAAATTACTAAGTATTATAACCCTTAACTACTATTTAATCTATGATCCCTAAACCTTATAAACCTTAACGATTATAAAAATATAATTTCTAACTAATAATCCATATGACCCATTTATATCATAATCATTAAGCCATATATCTCATAACGATATCACCTCTACCCATTCATACTTATTACCATATCACTATCATAGTAACCCTTGGTATCTACAACCCTTATACCATAGAATCTATAACCTCGAAATGTTAACTACTAATAATTATAACCCTCAACACTTAACACGTTAAACCCCTATCCTTATCCCCTTGCCCTTATAAAACCTATCCCATGCCCTTATAATACCTAACCATAACCCTTAATTTATTACTACATTGATCACTTATAACACATTTACTCTATAGTACATAATGTTTATAATCTTAAACCATATAAACCCTCACCCATAACCTCTACTCACTAAAACTCTTAATCAACAACCCGTATAACACTTAAGGTCTAACTTCAAACCCATGTAAACTCCATCCAATAACCCTTATAACTCATACCCTTCATAACATCCAATACAATGCTAACCCCTAACTTCTATCCACTATAGCCCTTAATCTCTAACACTCCTAACCCTTAACCCATATAGTTTCAAACAACTATAACACATCACCTTTGAAATTATTAACCCTTAACTATTATATCCCTTAACTTATAATATCCCTAATACTTTTTACTATTATAAAACCTTAATACATATAACTATTATCCTCTATCATCCATATTACATATCCTTCAAACATGTCACATATAATCCCTACCTCCAACACTAATTCACAATAGTCCATAACACTTACCATTCTATGCCATCAAATATATAAGTTGTAACCCCGTAGATCAACTCTTATAACACTTGACCCTAATAACCCTTAACTAATATCAACCTTACTACCCATATAGGCCCCACAATTAGTTATCATACCATTAATATTCTCCAACACAAAACATCTAATCCTTGTGATCTCTAATACTCATCTCCTCTAAAACATTCCCCATATAGTCACTAACTAGTATGAAGGTTAACCTATGTAACCTTTAAGACATAACTTATATAACCCCTAATATTCAGAGTTCATAAAAAATTTCAACCCTTACCCCTAACCTCTATAAAATTTCACCTAGATAACCCATAATAATTATAAACCCTAATCATACATCCCTTACTCTCCAACCCTATCTAAAGTAATGACTAATAAGTTACCCTGACAAACCATAACCCTTCTAATGACTATACATAAACCACTATAACCCCTAACAAGTATCCTATATAAATTCCTGGCCTAGAAAATCACTCACCATATCAATGTTAACCTCTCACACCTTGCCCCTACACAAAGCTAACTAATTTGTATAACCCTTAGCTAATAGCTACAACATCAATTTATTTAAAATCTTACCATGTAATATTTACCTTGAATTGTTATGACTTCTAACACTTATAACCCATGATGCCTTACCCTTGCCACACCCACACTTTATGGATAATATTTATTTATTATAAGCACTCATCCCTAACACCCACAAGCCTAAATGCTAAACCATATTTTAGATAGCCATTTTTACCCCTAACACCCTTAAACCATATCACCCTAAACAATAACCCTTATAACCCTTGACATGTATACATATTAACTATTTACCTCTATTACCTTTAAATGAAATTAGATATTCAAACCCCTAAAAATTATAAACCTTAACACCCTAACTTGTATCAATCTGATCAAACAATGCATCCACCTGATGCATACCAAGTATCTACCTAATACATATCAACATACAAGAGCAACCTGATACATATGCAAATATATGATCCACCTAATCATACAATGTATCTACCTGATACCTATCATCACACATGATCTACCTGATCATACATATACAAATACATTATCCACCTGATCATGCATATACAAATACATGATCCACCTGATCATATCCATGCATCCACCATGATGCATATACAAATATATCAAGCATCCGCCATGATGCATATACAAATATATCAAGCATCCAACATGATGCATATACAGATCAGTAACTGGAGCACCATCCTGATGCTCATCATCCAGCGCTTACATCCACAGCCATGGGAAGGATCCTCCTCTCACCATGCTTGGAATGGCTCTTGCAAATGTGTCCATCACTTCTTCCTCGAAGTGTCATCAATTTGAAGAATACCAAGCCGATCTCTGAAGTACTCAAACTTCACACTAGCTAGTGGTTTCCTCAACACATGTGCAACCTGCTCATCCGTCATAACATACAGGAGCTTCACTGCTCCTCTCTGCACCATATCCCTAATATAGTGATATTTTATCTCAATGTGTTTTGACATGTCGTGGAACACCGAGTTCTCAGACATTTTCACACAACTCTGGTTGTCACAAAATATATCAGTAGCATCCAGGGGGGATCAAATACTCAGACAGTAGATTCCAAAGCCATACTACCTCACAACTACCCGAACAAGCTGCAACATACTCTGCTTCGGCTGTACTCAGTGCTACATAGGATTGTTTCCTCCTAAACCAAGAGATCACACGTGATCCCATACTGAAGCAGCACCTAGATGTGCTCTTCCTATCTGCAGCACTGCCTACCCAGTCCGAATCAACATAACCCTGCAGGTTAAACTTTTGATTCGCATCATACTTGAGCCCATAATCAATTGTACCCTTCAAGTACCTCAGAATATGCTTTACAGCAACCAGGTGAACACCTCTGGGATCCATCAGGAACTAGCTCAATGTGTTCACCGCAAAGAAAATATCTGGTCTAGTGTTCATCAGGTACATCAAGGACCCAATCATTTGACGATACACAGTGACATCAACCAGATCAGATGAAGCATCACACAGAAGCTTCAGGTTCGATGCCATAGGTGTGGCCATGGCCTTACAATCCATCATCCCGAACCTCTTCAGGATCTCTAATGCATACTTCCCTCGTCCAAGGAAGATTCCATCTGCACTCTGCCACACCTCCATGCCTAGAAAATAGTGCATCATCCCTAAGTCCTTCATCTCGAACTCGGCAGCAAGCTTCCTCTTGGTATCGGCAATCAACCCAGGTCCTCACCTGTTACAAACAGGTCATCCACATACAAAAGTAGTATCACGAGATTGCCTTCCTCAACCTTGTAGTAAAGGTTGGAATCTGCTTTACTCTTGGTAAAGCCCAAACTGGATATAAAGCTGTATATCCTACCATACCAAGTCCTAGGAGCTTGCTTCAAGCCATACAAGGCTTTCTTCAACATGCACACATATGACTCCTTGTCATATGTCTCAAAACCGAGTGGCTTCTCCACATACACTTCCTCTTCGGCTACACCATTCAAGAATGATGTCTTGAAATCAATTTGGTCTATCTTCCATTTCATTACTGCAGCCAGGGAAACTACCAATCTAATGGAAGTGTACCTAGCTACAGAAGCAAAAGTCTCTTCATAGTCTATCCCCTCTTTCTGGGAGAAGCCACGGGCTACAAATATTGCTTTGTACTTCTCTATGCTGCCATCTGCAGCATGCTTGATCTTGTAGATCCACTTGAAAGTCACAACTAACTTCCCTTCAGGTCTTGGTACTACATCCCAAACATCATTCTTCATGATCGACTGGTATTCCTCGACCATGGAATCCTTCCATTCTTTCTTTTCCGCTGCTTCTTCATAACTGGAAGGTTCTTTGTTCATAATGTCACAGAGTAGGGCAACATAACTGGTATATGATCTAGTCCTCTTCCTTTCTCTGTGTTCTTCTTCTGGAATGCCATATCTTTCTGCATCTTGAATGATCTCTCTGGCCCATGCAGGATTCCTTTTGTGAGAGTTCTTCTCACGGGGTGGATCTACAGGTATTTGCGGATCTTCAACTTCACGATCTGCTTCTGGAATTGCTTCATTCATGGCGGTGTCTTGAAATCTGGTTTCCTTTGGTTCTTCATGATCTTCAACAAGTGCCTTCTTTGATTTGATGTAAGCTGAGTCCTCATCAAATGTTACATCCCTCCTGACATCAATCTTCTTGAACCCTAGAAAGTATATTCTGTAAGCTTTCGAGCTTTCACTGTACCCCACAAATATACCCTTCTTTCTTAAAGGATCTAGCTTTGTCCTCTTTTCCTTTGGAACATGTGTATATACTGGACAACCAAATATTCTAAGATGGCTAACTTCAGGTTTCTTACCAGAGAAGACCTCTTCTGGTGTCCTGTTGTCCAATATCTTGTGAGGTGTTCTGTTCTGCACATATACAGTTGTCCTAGCTGCTTTTGCCCAAATATGCATATGCAGATCCTGCTCATGCAGCATTTCTCATGCTGCTTCCATGATTGTTCTATTTTTCCTTTCTGCAACTCCATTTTTTTGTGGATTGTAAGGAGCAGTCAACTCCCTCTTAATCCCTGAATCATTGCATAACTTCTTGAAATCACATGAGGTGAATTCTCTGCCATTGTCGGATATGAATTTCTTGATCTTCTTATCAGTTTGATTTTCCATCAAGGCTTTGAATTCCTTGAACTTATCAAACACTTCATCTTTGTTCTTCAATAAATAAACCCAAGTCTTCCTAGAGAAATCATCAATGAAAGAGACATAGTATACATACCCACTCAGATAACTGGATGACATCGGACCGCATACATCGGAGTGGATAATTTCCAAGACTCCTTTAGCTTTGCTTTCACTGCTTGGAAATGCCTTCTTATTGTTCTTTCCTTTTGCACATCCTTTGCAAACACCTTCATGCTTTGTCTTGATTTCAGGAAGACCTTCTACAGCTTTGCTTGCAATTGGTAGTGCTCTATAGTGCACATGTGAAAGCCTTCTATGCCAAAGTTCACTTGGCTCCATGGATTCATGTACCATGGCATGTTCAAGTTGTCCCTTCAATTTGTACAATCCTCCATCTTTCTCTCCAATCACTACTGCATCATCTATAGTTTTACCCTTTGGCCACATTAGGACTTGGCCATCTACAAATGAAACCCTCATACCTTTTACATCCAATGTAGATATGGAGAGTAGGTTCTTCTTGAGCCCAGGTACATATAGAACATCTTTCATCTTCAAAGACTTCCCAAAGTCTAGGTTGTAGGAGGCTTCACCACTTCCCTTGATAGGATATCGATAGTCATCCCCAAGCTTCACTTTATGGGGTGACTCATGTTCAGATAGATTTACAAAAGATTCTTTAAACCTAGTCATGTGTTTGGAAGCCCCACCATCAATAAGCCAACCATTACATCCATGAGAGAAAGTACCTGTGAGAGCAGAGATTAGAACATATTCATCTTCACTTGATGAAGTATCACTTTCTGCCCTGGCCTTCTTCTTGGGAGATTCATCATCCTCGGTAGCATGAGCATGAAACCTCTTCTTGTTGTAACCTCTTCTTCTTATTGAATTTGTTGTTGTTATCTTTCCTCTTCTTGGGACAATTTGAAGCAAAGTGTCCTAATTCATTGCAATCAAAACATCGAACATGAGATAAATCTTTCTTCTTGTGATGAGAGTGAGAATGATTCTTGTTATGAGATCTCTCCCTCTTAAACGTGCTTCCCTTGGTGTGTGTTGTGAGGGCTTGATCTTCATTCCCCATCTTTTCTTTTCGAGCCACAAGCCATGCTTCTTCTTGTGAGCATTCCTCCCATAGTCTATTGAATGAGATCAACTTCCTCCTTGCACAGATTCCTTGAATGAAGGAGTCCCATGACCTAGGTAGGCCATTCAATGTAGTCATGACAACTTCACCATTGTCCACTACTTTATCCACAGGTTCAAGTTGTTCCTTGATCTGAGAGATCTTAGAGAAATAAGATTGAATGGTCTCTCCATTCTAAAGCTTTACCCCTTTCAATTGATTCTACAGAGTCATCTTCCGATTTATGTTCTTCCCTTCAAATAGCTTGATCAGGGAATCAAACATCTCCTTGGGTGTCTTTAGAGATGACACATGTGGTATGAGATGGTCTTTGATAGAATCAGAAATGATCCTCTTTGCCTTGACCAAGTTCTTCTTATGCAAGGCCTTAGCCTCTTCTTCCTCTGGGACAGGGACCTCAAAACTTATGTAGGTGTCCAATTCATTTTCTTCCATGATTAACCCAATCCTATACTTCCATGCTCGGAAGTTATCAGCCCCTTCAAGCTTATCCTCAAGCTTGGTGTGGTGAGACATTTTAATGAGAAACTCAAGTAGAAATAAGAGATTTAGGTCTTACCACTTGATTTGCGGAAATTTGGATCTCATGCTAGATTAGGGCTTGTCAGAGAAACCCTAAAAATTCAAAATGTGAATTTCAACTTTTTGAAAGGATAGAAAGATGCGCCTTGATGAGATGATCAGCATGGTATATTCAGAATTTGAAATCTGCAAATATTCACCCTTCATAAATGCCTTTTAGTCTTCCCGGATTCACTAGGGAGGACCCTGAATTAGGGTTTGAGTTTCCCGAAGCTTCACCCAACCAAAAATCTCGATCCAAAGGTCTAAACTTCAATTTTCCAAGGAGCTTCCATCTATGTCCTCAGAATTCATAAATTCCTATTTTTGTGGAAACCCTAACTTTTAGGGCCAAAAATGAAATTGCCCTAATTGGACAAAAAGATTCTCCTTGATGAGTAGAGTCAATCTACCTTGCTACCTTTCCAATATATGTGGAGAGAAACCAAATAAACAAGAAACCCTAGTTTCTTCCACTGCACAATGTCTTCTTCTCAGGTTAGCTCTCATACCATGTTAATTTTTTAGCATTAATTCAATATACTCTAGGATCTTTACTGAGAGAATAACATGTACATCATATCAAGTATAACAATGCATATCAATCACACCAAACAATCACATGAGACAATAGACACACAAAGTTTCACTGGGGAAAACCATAAAGGTGAAAAAACCCACAACTTCCTCAAAGATAGAAAGAGTAATGATACAACCAAAGTACAAGAGATAGTATTCTCCTAGCAGCTAAACCTCCTCCTCACTTGTGCGCCACTTTCCGAGTAGTGTAGAAGTGAATAATGAGATTATCAAAATAGAGATCTCTCGATCTCTATTTATACATGACTTGTCCTGCCCAATAACCTAGCAGGGCCGACTTGTCTAACTCAGTCTAAAAACCCATGGTTAAACTAATCAGGGCCGACCTCACACTTGGTGGTCTAATAACCCATCACAACAAGTTATGACACTTGCGACATTTGTCAATACAAATGACGACACTTCTGTATTGAGGAATAATAACATCTCTATAGGAGTACAATATACATGGGTGAAATACATTCTGAAGTTAGATATACATCAACATGTGGAACATTTCACTTTTGATACGTTTTTTGGAGACTTACCTGCAGATTTGTCACCTGCAGAGAGCGCACATAAACAGTCTCAGATTGTCAATTTTTCATCTGTTCCATTCTCAGGTGATATTTTACATAATGTATATAGTGTGAATAACAATTTTAAGCTAGATTTGAATGCATGGACTTTGTTTTTCGATGGTTCTAGATCTAAATATGGAGCTGGTACAGGTTGTGTCCTCATTGATCCCAAAGGTACCCAAAACATGATTGCCTATAGGCTGGAATTGGAATGTACCAATAATATTGCTGAGTATGAAACCTTGGTCCAGGGACTCAAGAAAGCAATCAATGTGAATTCCCAGCTAATTGAGTGTTATGGAGATTCAGAAATCATAGTTAAGCATGTAAGAAACAAGATCCAATGCATATCTCCTCTTTGCTTAATTATCAAAATTTAGTAAGGGACTTAACAACTAATTCTTTCATTTCTTTTAACATTAAGTCTGTCCCAAGATCTAAGAATTTCAATATCGACCTACTAGCTAATACTGCATCCAGGATGATACCTCCAGAAGGTTTGTCACCAGATACCTTTTCTATTGAATTTATGTACAGACCTTCGATTCCAAATAATATAACCAATTTTAAAGTATTTAATGATGATCAGCAGATCCTAGATTTTCTTATAGCTCAGGACACATTTCAAGATGTTACCATTGATGAAAGCAAGCATGAAAAATCTTTAGTTCATCCCACTTACGCTGCTAGTTTGATTCCTAAGTCAATTGTCAACCTGGAAAGTTTCTGTCACCTCCAAGATAAGTTCAAGCAGAAGGTGAATTGTAAGACTCAGATCTCTTCTCTCAGTTATGAACAAATGAATTTGGGAAGTGAGAAGAACCCCCGGATGGTTAACCTAGTGGTTGACTATTCACCCGATGAAAAAAGATCTTTTATCAAGTTATGCAAAGAATTTAAGGATGTCTTTGATTGGACATACGACGAGCTAAAAAACCTTCGACACTAATATTATGCATCACAATATACCGATGAATATAGAAACTAAACCCTACCAGCAGAAGCTTAGGAAGATGCACCCTAGCTTGGAACCTTCTGTTAAGAAGGAGCTGGAAAAGCTCCTTGCAGCAAGAATTATTTTTCGGTCAGGAATATGCAATGGATCTCTAATTTAGTACCATTTCGCAAGATAAATGGTGACATTAGGGTCTGCATTGACTTTAGAAATCTTAATAAAGCCTCCGAGAAAGATAATTACCCTGTCCCCCCTATGGAATAGATATTACAGAGAGTTGCAGGTTCATAAATGTTTTCTCTCCTCGATGGTTTTTCAGGGTATAACCAAGTTTTGGTTGCTCCTAATGATCAGTTAAAAACAACTTTCAGGACCCCTTGGGGAACTTTTTCCTACAGGAGAATGCCATTCGGGTTAATAAATGCAGGTGCTACATTCCAGTGAGCAATGGACATTGTAACATATCACTATCCTCACTTTGCCGAGGTGTACAAAATTTGTATTCTGTTTGTTTTATTTTTCCTCAACATCAACCAGCAATTTATTAGTTAAACAAGGTCATATATGTACTTCTGTTGCATTTAACATTTCATAAGAACACTTTATGCAATCATCCATTGTTTTCAGAAAACTTATACATTCCATAAGATCAGTCGTCCAACATGTGGCTCGTTCCATTCGAACAATTGCATATTTGTGCAAATCCAATACCAGGTATGATCCATGAATGGTCATTACATCATCAAACATCCACAAGCATCATGTCAACTTATGAAATAGACATATAGTGTTTTTAATAAAACAACTTATCATTTTAGATCACATATCTCAAGCAAATTAAAACACATCAAGTACACATAAGAGAGCGACCTGTGTACGTGGTTCACCCAACTCTTTGGGCTACATCCACCAAGGAAATGTCGCATCTTTATTTATCAAAAAGAGAAGTACAATCTGTGACACTGTGTGTGCAATAATTTCTTCTTTCTCAAACCTCTCAGAGAGAGCACTTTCCAAAACCCTCTATCTCGGAGGCATCACAGGGATTCTCTCCCAAGCCAATCACAGCAGATATTTATAGATACAAAGATTGAACCGTCCCCAAGGGTTCTATGACAGAAACATAAAATATAAAGGGGAATGTGCAAAAAGTTTTCCCTACCGAGACTATCATATAAAGATATAACTCAATAATTTCCCTTTTTGAGTGCAGGGGTTTACCACACCCCAACCTGCATCTACCTACTCCCAAATGCAAGTATTAACTATGGGTATAAGATCCAGCATATAAGGATACATGGATCTGTAAAATTAGTCACAGCAGATCTAATGAACAAGTAAATCAATCACAACAGATGAACATAGAAAATATGGTGCAAAACTGTGCAAAACATGCAGTAGTGCTCTCTATCCCAGAAAGGGTGAATGAATTACAATACAAACTGTCACAATGAACAGAGCAATTCGAATTGCCTAAGGAGGTCATTCGAATCACTGAATGGAGTAGCTTGACTCTATCTAGGAGTCCTCATCAATCATCGGTGTTGCTCATCAATCACAACAACCAGTCATCCAGGTGTCAAGCTGAGTCTAACTGATCATAATAAATGTAACTGAAGTGTGTAGCACTGATATAGGATCTGGAGGCTCACTGGGGGCACATGGGAGGCTAACTGGAGTCAGAACAAGTCACCTAATCGAACTGGAGGTCAATCGGAGGTGAAACAGTCAGTCAGGAGTGAAATCAATCAGAATCGGAGCTAACTGAATGTAACTGGAGTGAATCTGCAGTGGTAGGTGAACAAGTGCGCCCTTCTCTGGCAGTAGGTGAGAAGAGGGCGCCTTTCAGCTTGGGAGGGCTAAAACTCTGTGGTAAGTGGCTCCCGGGTGCTAGAAGAAGGTGGATAAGGTGCTGGAGGCATCAAACTGGTGACTGGGCTGCATATCCTGAAATAGATCATGCAAGATCCTGAAGTAGATATGTATCCTGAAATAGATGATCCTGAAATAGATATGTATCCCGAAATAGATGATGGATATCCGAACACCCCCCCTCAAGCTAGACTATGATGTGCCAACTAAAATAATGTGGGGCCCTGGTAACTAAGACCAAAGGTCACCCCAATACAATAATCCAAAAAATGCTGAAAATAAACTAAGTGAGGAAAGAGGGAAAACCCAGTGGGAAGAAAGCCCCCCCTCAATTCTAAAGCATAATAATGAATCAATCTGTCTCCACCATGATGGAACTCACCCCCAACAGTGAACGGAGGTAAGAGAACTTCTTCTCAGTGAAGCTCTTGGTGAAGATGTCTGCAATTTGCTCATCGGTAGGGCAATATTGCAGAATGATGGTGCGGTCATGCACCAACTGTCGAATGTAATGCATATGAATCTCAATGTGCTTGGTCCTCTGCCACTGAACTGGATCTGTGGAGATCTTGATAGCACTTTGATTGTCACAAAATAGGACAGTCGAAGTAGTGCCACCAAAACCAAACTCGGAAAGAATACCCTGCAACCAAACTGCCTGAATGCAGGCATTGACTACCCCTCGATACTCTGCCTCTGCTGAAGAAAGTGCAATGGCTGCTTGCTTTTTGCTGGACCAGCAAATAGCACCATGACCAATCATGAAAACATAACCGGAAGTGGACTTCCGATCAATGCTATCACCTGCCCAATCTGAATCAGTAAAACCAATGAAATCTAGCTCAGAATCTGCAGCATAATGTATGCCAAACTGTCTCGTACCTTGCACATACTGCAAGATCCGCTTGGCTGCTCGCCAATGAAGCTCATGTGGCTGCTGCATATATCTTGACACGACACTCACGGCATATGAGATATCAGGCCGTGAATGTGTCAAATAAAGTAGTGAACCAATCAACTGTCGATACATACTGCAATCTGCAAGCGGTGTGGAATCTCCCTCCTCAAGACTGATTCCTGAGAGGAATGGGAACGGGGCTGCCTTACATTCAGCCATATTAAACTTCAATAACAGGTCAGAAGCATATTTTTGCTGAGATATAGTGATCCCATCGAAATTTTGAGCTATCTCCAAGCCCAAAAAATGACTCAGCAAGCCCAAATCGCTCATGTCAAAAGCTAGATTTAAGGCAGATTTTAGCTTGTTTATTGAAGTAAGTGTGCTACCAGTAATAAGCAGATCATCAACATAAAGTACAATAACCAACAAATTACCTTTAACTCGCTGAAGATAGACATTCGGATCAGATTTGCATCTTTGGAAATTCTGAGAAAGAAGGAAGGAGTCCATCTTTGCGTACCAAGCTCTTGGGGCCTGTTTTAACCCATACAAAGATTTCTTCAATCTACAAACCAATGATGGATCTGATGTATAACCCTCTGGCTGCTGCATATAGACCTCTTCAGCAAGGTCTCCATGTAAAAATGCACTCTTCACATCCATGTGATGCACCTCCCAGTGCTTGGATGCGGCAATAGCTAAAACAAGGCGGATGGAATCCATCTTTGCAACCGGTGCAAAGGTCTCTGTGTAGTCCACTCCTTGGACTTGGGAAAAACCTTTTGCCACCAACCTTGCTTTATATTTGCTGATAGTGCCATCAGCAGCAACTTTAGTACGGTAGACCCATTTACACTTCACTAATTTTCTTCCAGGTGGAAGAGAAACTAGCTCCCATGTATTGTTCTTTTGAAGAGAACTGTACTCTTCATCCATGGCATCTTTCCATCTCGGATCTCGATGGGATAAATAGTATGATTGGGGATCTGAACCAGCCATCAAATAACAAATCTCAGGAAGAAATGGATCAGCAATAGAAAGAGCCATACCTGCCCTTTGAAAGTCTCCTCCTGTTCGTCTCGGATCAGCAGGATTTCCAAGACTAGAACCAGCAGATTGTAGAGTATTTTGGGCCCACTTTGGTAACTGAGGGAGATCTGAATGGTCGGATTCCGAACCTGATATGTCATGATCATCATATGCTGCTACAATATCAGAAATATAAGAACTCATACCTTCATTATCGCTGCTCGAATCTTCTTCTGGTGAAGGCGGTGAATCGGCAGTTTTCTCCTCAACTAGTTGCAATTCTTGAAGCGGTTCTTCAAACTGCACACTGCGCTCTATGAATATCTTTTTAGATCTGATATCCATGAGTTTATATGATTTTGATTCTTCCCCATATCCTATCAATATGCACTCGATACTTTGTGGATCCAAAGCTCGTCTCTTCTCAGAAGGAATTCTAGCCCATGCAGTAGAGCCAAAAACTCTCAAATTTGACACATCCGGTTTGTGACCAAAGAATGCTTCGAAAGGAGTCATACCTTTCACGGATGAATGTGGAACTCGGTTCTGTATATATGCAGCAACATTGATTGCTTTAGCCCAAAGATTTGCAGCCAAACCTTTTGATTCAATCATGCATGTAGCCATCTCTTTCAGTGACCGGTTTTTCCTTTCCGCTACACCGTTCTGCTGGGGTGTGTAGGGAACTGTATGTTGGATCTTGATTCCGCTTTGGGCACAAAGTTGCAGCAAATCGGACTTGATATATTCCCCACGATTATCAGATCTAAGAGCTTTGATCTTGCTCTCAGTGGTGGTCTCAACAGAAGCCTTAAAATCCTTGAATTTTCCAAGCACTTCTGACTTGTTTTTGAGAAAGAATACCCATGTAAAGCGAGAATAATCATCAATAAATGTCAAAACATACCTTGAACCATTTAATGACATATGGGGCAGCGGACCGCTGATATCAGAATGGATCAATCCCAAAATAGTAGAGGCTCTGCTAGCCTTGCCGCGGTCGAATCTGTGCTCGGGGTGCTTCCCAATAATGCAACCGGTGTATATTCCCTTCGAGGAACGGAGTTGTGGAAGCCCATCAACCATGGATTTATTTGATAGCAGCAGAAAATACTTATAATTTAGATGTCCAAATATTTCATGCCAAAGACTACTAACCTCATTACCATGTGTGCGAAGAGCAGTGGGCTTTGCAAGCGGAATAAAGTGCGAAAACTCATAACATTTTGCAGTGTGGTTTGCCTTTCCAACCGCAACTAGTCTTCCACTTTTGATATCAGAAATTTCAACTGTATTAGGGCTGAATGTGACTTTCTTTGGATCACCAGTATGTGTCATTTGATACACAGAAAGGAGATTCGAAGCTAAGGAAGGCACATAGAGAACATTCTGAAAGCATCCATGATCTACATGAATCGTACCTTTGCCCTTTGAAGAAATTTTTGAGTCATCTCCCAAATGGATGGGGATGGAGCTGTTTGGATCGAATGAGGAAAAAGAATCAATATTTGCAGCCATATGATTTGATGCACCCGAATCTATCAAGAGAGTGGGCTTCGAAACCGTTGCCATGAGTGCTTGTCCTCTTTCATGATCGTCATTCCGATCCTTCTTCCTTGCACCGTCAGGAAGAGTTATGTTGTTCTTTTCCAAAAGGAGGGCCATTTGATCTATAGTCTTCTTCATACATGAACTTTCGGGATGAAAGCCACGGTTACAATAAGTACATTTAGATTTTTGGTTACCTTCTTTGCCCTTTTGCTTGGATTTCGAACTGGATGGTGCATCCGTTTGCTTGCCTTTGTCTTTTTGCTTGTGAGGCTCGAATTTGGGCTTCTCCTTCTTTAGCTTTCCTTTACCATTCGAGATCTTGGGTCCTTGAACAAATAGGGCTGAATCTTTGGAGCTTATGGACCCCATTTGAATCAACTTGTCATGCTCTTTCGTAACGGACTCAATGAAGGCATTCAAGGTAGGCATCTTCCAATTCGGGGTAGTTAGCCGACCGGAATTGAAAGTGGAGACAAATACCGAATAATCTTTCCCAAGCTTGCTTAGAATGGAGAGGATCAACTGTTTATCCTCTTTGATAACACCACTGTTCTTCAATTGCAAGTTCAAGTTCTTGAATTTTGTGAAGAATTCATTGATGGTCTCGAAATTTTCAGGATTAAGGCCAATCAATTCATTCTCTAATTGAAAAGCCCTAAGCTCATCCTGCTTGCCGAATAGTGTCTCAAGTTGCTCCCATATGGATTTTGGAGTCTTCAATCCGCTGAGATGGAAGTGAAAATCCTTGGAGATGGAGAGACAAAGAAGACCGTAAGCTTCATCAAGCTTGTTGTAGTGTTTAGTTCTTTCTGCTACATTGTTTGGCTCCAATTCAAGACCAAGAGTGACTCGGTAGTAACCTTTTGAACGTAATATGATCTCCATATCATCTTTCCAATCAAAATAATTGAATGGGGTGAGGATAGGCTTTGAAGAAGAGTATTCCATTGCAAGGATTGAGTCAACTGATGAAGAGGAAGCTTGCATGCAGACTAGAGCGAATGGAATTGCTGTAGAAATGCTTGCATGCAGAAGGTAGCGAATGCAATTGGAGGAGACAATAAACCTGCAAATCACATAAAAACAACCACAATAAGGTCGAACAATCCACCCTTTGAGAGTTGCATCACACCTGGGATTGGATTTCAAGCAATGTTGAATAGGTCCAATGTATCAGATCCAGGAATTATGTGGTAACTCAAGCTTCTGGAGTGGTATTGGAGTATTTTTCAAGCTTTGCATGCACAGGAGCGAATGCCCTTGAGATATCTCATGCCAAACTTTTTGCAATTTTTAGCAATTCAGTCAAATCTTCTTGTATAAACACCTGTAGAAAAGAGATCTTGTCCCTGCAATGGCTCTGATACCATGTAAAATTAGTCACAGCAGATCTAATGAACAAGTAAATCAATCACAACAGATGAACATAGAAAATATGGTGCAAAACTGTGCAAAACATGCAGCAGTGCTCTCTATCCCAGAAAGGGTGAATGAATTACAATACAAACTGTCACAATGAACAGAGCAATTCGAATTGCCTAAGGAGGTCATTCGAATCACTGAATGGAGTAGCTTGACTCTATCTAGGAGTCCTCATCAATCATCGGTGTTGCTCATCAATCAAAACAACCAGTCATCCAGGTGTCAAGCTGAGTCTAACTGATCATAATAAATGTAACTGAAGTGTGTAGCACTGATATAGGATCTGGAGGCTCAGTGGGGGCGCATGGGAGGCTAACTGGAGTCAGAACAAGTCACCTAATCGAACTGGAGGTCAATCGGAGGTGAAACAGTCAGTCAGGAGTGAAATCAATCAGAATCGGAGCTAACTGAATGTAACTGGAGTGAATCTGCAGTGGTAGGTGAACAAGTGCGCCCTTCTGTGGCAGTAGGTGAGAAGAGGGCGCCTTTCAGCTTGGGAGGGCTAAAACTCTGTGGTAAGTGGCTCCCGGGTGCTAGAAGAAGGTGGATAAGGTGCTGGAGGCATCAAACTGGTGACTGGGCTGCATATCCTGAAATAGATCATGCAAGATCCTGAAGTAGATATGTATCCTGAAATAGATGATCCTGAAATAGATATGTATCCCGAAATAGATGATGGATATCCGAACAGGATCCATTCCCAAACCTCTATGTGGTCATCTTTTAAACGTTTGGCATGTTTAACATGACATTCGGCATAAACAGTATAATCAACAGGGATCCTTTCCCGTAAACTCTGCCTAAGCAATGGTTAATACATTCACATCAATATATATATATAAGAAATGAACCTTGGGGGAACTTTCCCCATTCTATGGGTAGTCAAATATGTAAAATAAATATGTATAAACAAAGAGTTATGGGGGTCTTCCCCATTCTCTAGGAAGCCAGCAACATATAACATATATATCAACAATGAACTTTGGGGGATCTTCCCTTATTCTCTGCGCAGTATTCAATACATTAGCAATGAATGTAGACCGTATACACGAGGGTGCATACATGAAGTCCAGCATTAATAGAATGATACATCAATAGTAAATATTGTGGGATCGTGCCCAAACCTCTGCACTACTCAACGACATGTAGCCCAAAATGCAAATAAAACCAATAAGATGACACAATGATACAACATGCAAATAAGATTGATATATAACCAACAAATACTCAAGGATGTTCATCCCGCACCTCTGTGCATGGCATCCAGTATGCAAACATTTAACAAATATTTAAACAATATATACGCAGGGATCCTTCATAAGCAGAGTATCATGCAAGGAATGGATCTTGCAACCCGCATTGTCCATCAAGAGCACACTATAAGTGTACGATATAAATACTTAAATTATAGGGGTTCAATCTTCCCATCCCTACGCAATCAAGCAAAGGCACACTAAAAGTATTGGAAGAAAGGGATAACATGCAAAAATATTTCCTGGCTCATGAGTCGGTTTCTCTCACAAGAGTTCACATGGTTAATGAAAACCACATTAAAAAGTTGGAGTGCTCCTCTCCTATTAAGAGCTTGCCAAGCCCAGAAAAATGCATTGAAATCAACACACACATGCAAACGATGGGATATCGTAATTCATCCCTTATCTAGCAATTAAAATGTTGACAACCAACGATCCATTTGGAGATCACCTAACAAATAACCTACGCACAAAGATGTAATAATACTCGGTCAAGCACGTTATAATTGTTAGTTTTCATAAATTTCAATCTGATCTAGGATCTTAACTGAGAGAATAACATGTACAACATATCTACAACATATCAATCATGGACACAATAATGCAAGCACACAAGAGACACAGAGTTTCACTCGGGAAAACCAAGAAGGTGAAAAACCCCGCAACTTCCTCAAAGATAGATAGAGCAATGATATAACCCAAGCATAAGAGATAGTCTTCTCCTAGAAGCTACTTCTCCTTCCTCACATGTGCGCCACTCTCTAATGAATGTGTGAGAGAATAATATAATGATCAAGTAGAGTGCCTCCCACACTCTATTTATACATGACTTGACTTGCCTAATAACCTTTACTATGTCAGCCTCAACTTAACCACATAACATAATGCTGACAGGTGCCGACCCCCACTAGGGTGGTCTAATAACCCTTTTACCCACATGACTCATACAGGACTGACCCCATCAAGGTGGTCTAATAACCCATCAAGTATAAGTTACGACACTTACAATATAAATGACGACACTTCCGTATAGAGGAATAATAACATCTCTATAGGAATACAAACACTTTCGTATAGAGGAATAATAACATCTCTATAGGAATACAATATACATAGGTGAAATACATTCCGAAGTTACAATTACATCAACACTCCCTCTTAACTAGGAAGGTATTACTCGACATAGATATGCTAGCACAAGTCTTCTTCTCTGGATCATCATCATCGAATAGAATCAACGTCATTGTCATCGTCATCCTCACTACTGCTTCTATCTCAATCAATCTCCGATCTACTCGTCATAGGAATTTCTACAAAGCTAGTCCTTTTTCATACTGGATGTAGGCCCACCACCTGTAGGTCGTCATCATCTGTGTGAATGGTATGATAGAGGTGGTTTCTCAAGACTGATTTATGTGTTGATGCAATACCTGACAAGAGCATCCCAAGAACATTTATGTGCCATAGCACGACCGGCAAGATCTCTAAAGAGCATCCTAGGACTTATTACGAGCACACATCTCAACCTCTCGGATCTCCAGGATTGATTACATGTGAATAGAAAATACCTTTAAAGAGCATCCTAGGAACATTTATGTGCTGTAGTACGACTGACAAGATCTCTAAAGAGCATCCTAGGACTTATTACGAGCACACACCTCAACCTCTCGGATCTCCAAGACTGATTACATGTCTCCGTAGTAATACCTCATCCCAGGACTGGTTACGACCACACAGCTCAACCTATCTGATCTCTGAGGACTGATTACATACTACATAGAAATACCTCATCCTAGGATTGATTACGAGCACACAGCTCAACCTATTGGATCTCAAAGGACTGATTACATGCTACTTGCACAACCTGCCACATATCATCTCTCACCTCCAAGTATCAACCTGATACTCATGATCTAACTGATCATCATCACACGAAGCATCATCCTGATGCTCATGATCATATTGATCATCATCACATAGTACATCATCATGATGTACATCATCCAGAGTATCATCTTGATACTCATCACACATGATCATCCTGATCATCGTCATTGCATCGTCCTGATGCACATCAACTGGAGCACCATCTTGAAGCTCGTCATCCATGATCATTGTGATCATACAATGCATCCACCTGATGCATATCATCTGGAGCAACATCCTGAAGCTCGTCATCTATGATCATCCTGATCATACAATGCATCCACCTGATGCATACCAAGTATCTACCTAATACATATCACATACATGATCCACCTGATCATACAATGTATCCACCTGATACATATCATGCATCTACCTGATGCATATCACATACATGATCCAGCTGATCATACAATGTATCCACCTGATACATATCATGCATCTACCTGATGCATATCACATACATGATCCACCTAATCATACAATGTATCTACCTGATAATATCAAGCATCCAACATGATGCATATACATATACATGATCCAACTGATCATACCAAGCATCCAACATGATGCATATACATATACATGATCTAAATGATCAGACAAAGCATCCAACTGATGCATATATAAAGCAGTAACTGGAGCATCATCCTGATGCTCATCATCCAGCGCTTACATCCACAGCCATGGGAAGGATCCTCCTCTCGCCATGCTTGGAATGGCTCTAGCAGACGTGTACATCACTTCTTCCTCGAAGTGTCATCAATCTGAAGAACACCAAGCCTCTCTCTGACGTACATAAACTTCATGCTGGCTAGTGGTTTCGTTAACACATCTACTACATGCTCATCCATCGCAACATACAAGAGCTTCACTGCTCCTCTCTGCACCATAACCCTCATATAGTGATATTTGATCTCAATGTGCTTTGACCTGTTGTGGAACACCGGGTTCTTAGACAGCTTCACACAACTCTAGTTGTCACAAAAGATACCAGTAGCATCCAATGGGAGATCAAATAACTCAGACAATAGCTTCCAGATCCATAATGTATCACAACTAGCCGAACAAGTTGCAACATACTCTGCTTCAACTGTACTCAGTGCTACGCAGGATTGCTTCCTGCTAAGCCAACAGATCAAAGCCGATCCCATACTGAAGCAGCACCCAGATGTGCTCTTCCTATCTCTAGCACTGCCTGCCCAGTCTGAATCAACATAACCTTGCAGGTTAAACTTTTGATTCGCATCATACTTGAGCCCATAATCAATTGTACCCTCCAGGTACCTCAGAATATGCTTTACAGCAACCAGGTGAACACCTCTCGGATCCGTCAGGAACTGGCTCAATGTGTTCACCGCAAAGCAAATATCTAGTCTCGTGTTCGTTAGGTACATCAAGGACCCAATCATATGACGATACACCGTGACATCAACTAGATCAGATGAAGCATCACACATAAGCTCCAGGTTAGATGCCATAGGTGTGGCCATGGCCTTGCAGTCCATCATCATGAACCTCTTCAGGATCTCTACTGCATACTTCCCTTGTCCAATGAAGATCCCATCTACACTCTGCCACACCTCCATGCCTAGAAAGTAGTGCATCATCGCCAAGTCCTTCATATCAAACATGGCAGCAAGCTTCCTCTTCATGTCGGCAATCAATCTATCCTCACCTGTAACAAACAAGTCATCTACATACAAAAGTAGTATCACAGGATTGCCTTCCTCAACCTTGTAGTAAAGGTTGGAATCTGCTTTACTCTTGGTAAAGCCCAAACTGGATAGAAAGCTATCTATCCTACCATACCAAGTCCTAGGAGCTTGCTTCAAGCCATACAAGGCTTTCTTCAAACTGCACACATATGAATCCCTGTCATATGTCTCAAAACCAAGTGGCTGCTCCACATACACTTCCTCCTCAACTACACCATTCAAGAAAGCTGTCTTGACATCCATCTGGTGTATCTTCCATTTCATCACTGCAACCAGAGAAAGTACTGATCTGATGGAAGTGTACCTAGCTACAGGTGCAAAAATCTCTTCATAGTCAATCCCTCTTTCTGGGAGAAGCCATGAGCTACAAACCTCGCTTTGTATTTTTCTATGCTGTTATCTGCAGCATGCTTGATCTTGTAGATCCACTTGGAAGTCACAACATGCTTCCCTTCTGGTCTTGGGACCACATCCCAAACATCATTCTTCATTATCAACGGATCATGGCATCATTACTTCATCCCAGATCCTGGGAACTTCAGATTCTTCAATATCATCAATAGATAGCTTTATTGCTGGAACAAATGTTGTAGTCCTTCTTTTGTAGGTGATGGTATATGATCTTTCATATAAAGCAAGTTAAATTGCATGATTAGAAACATCTCATAGTTTTCAGAACAAATTCTTACACATAAAGAAATATGTCATACAGCCATGCAATTATTTTAGCCAATGCTTCAATACAACATTTATCCATATCCCGAAACTTTCTAGATGCCTTCCAATCTCTACCAGAACATTGTTAAGAGTGTGCACAACTCCCAACATGTCAACAAAGAGGTTTCATTCTAGATAAGTAGCAATGGAATGTTGTACAGTGCCATAGGCCACGTACCCATCACATGCATATTAGTAATATATTGTTCATTAATGCAATTATTCTAATATGCATAATACACAACCTAATTTTAGGAACACAAGCATATACATTATTGAACAATATTATTTATACAAACAAGTATGCAAGAAATGACAATTCAAATACTTATCTTTGTTTGGTTGTAGGGTGGACTCCCTCTCAATACTTGCTTCCTTGCAGGAACTACTGGAGTGTGCTCCCTCTTGATCTTTACTTCCTGGATTACCTGTCTTTGAACTTATATCCATCCTTAACCATTATGCATACTTACATGATATTGTGTTATCCTCGAGGTCTCATACATACATTCATTAGTATAATCTTAATACTATCAAAATCATTATGATTCTAAGTAATCTTAAACATGTATGGTCAAGATCATTTCATACACATATAATTTTATCACAATTCTTTTACTCATGCATATTCCTATTTGAACATAGAACTTTTCTGGTTAGTCATATCATCAATCAAAGTAAGAAGCATAATATGTCTAAACCCATGATTACTCAAACCTATAACTTCATGAATAATCATTATCAATCATGCCAAGTATACTTATATAAGAGATCCTATCACAAGCTAGGATTCTAACTTGATATAGGAAAAAACATACCTGCATTAATATGTTAGCTGGTTATGTCTAACATACCCACATGATGTCTTCTTGTTCTCTTAAACGACTTGTGCTAGTAACCTGTATATCTCATAGGTTAACCATTATAGAACCAAGTTATACATACATCATAAGTAGATCTTCTATGTGATCCATGAAAATGGATGAATCTTTGTCTTCATGTCACCATGGTCATATGTTCTTGAACTAGAACATGATTTGTCTTTCTTGATGTACCTTTCATGTTAGCGGACAACATGAACCTCATACAACACCACAATGCATTACTACAATTATAAGTGTCAAAAACCCTAATCAATGAATATCTTCGATCATGCATTCATATTTTTATTAAGGTGATACGACAAGTCTAAAACTAATCAAGATTGTACTAATCTTAATGAAGACAAACATATCATAAACTTAATCATGAACAAATTTTGAAACATACCTATAAGTCATACCTATTGAGTTTGCTTGTAATCTTCTTTAGCCTCATATCCCTCTGAAACTAGAACTTCTTCACTTATGCAGGTGACCAATCCATTCTCTTCTAGGATTAACCCAATCCACTTGATTTGCAGAAACTGTATCTCGAGTTGGATTAGGGTTTGTCAGGGAAACCCTAAAAATTCAAACTTTGAATTTCAAACTTCTAAAAGTATAGAAGGATGTGCCTTGATGATCTGATCAACCTGGTATAATCAGAATTTGAAAACGGCAAAGTTTCACCCCTCAAATTTGCTTTTCAATCTTCCGGATTCACTAGGGAGGACCCTGAATTAGGGTTTGAGTTTCCTAGAGCTTCACCTAACCAAATAGTTTGATCCAAAGCTCTAAAATTTGATTTTTCCAAGGAGCTTCCAGCCATGGTCACAGATTTCAAAAATTCTCATTTTTGCAGAAGCCCTAATTTTCCACTTTTCCAATCAAAGTCCCGAACTAGGGTTTGATCAAGTCTGGCCTTCTGCCCAACCAAAAAATTTGATCTTGGTCTCTAAATTTCAATTTTGATGAGGAGCATCCATCCGTGGTATCCTATACAAAAATTCCAACATTCTCCGAAACCCTAAATTCCTGGAGCCATGAAAGAAGGTGCTTAAAATCTAATTCTGTTTTTGACAGAAATATGCACCTGATTGTTTCTTGTGTAACTCTGAAATTTCAGATCTACAGGGTCTAAAACTTCTTTTGGTGGTAGCCTGACCTATTATCTTTCCAATCCCATAGGTCTGACCTCAAATGGATTCTCTGAGAGAGATTTATGCCACATGTCGCAACGTGACTTGTTTATGGGATAAAACAGGAGAGCGAACTTGTACGGCGTGCCACGTGTGACTAGTTCAGTTTCGGCCTCTAAAAAACATACGTGAGAAAGTAAAGCCCGTGCCCTACCTGTCACTTCTTACTAAATTTCATTTGGAGCTTCCTAGACCAAGTTATGACATTTTTCCCTAGGTCACCTGTTTATGACTCAGATATGGAAGAGGCAAAAACCCTAGATTGTACAGATCATAAATCACAAAGTACAACGAATTAGAAGTTGTGCTTCTAACACAAGGTACATGTGGATGTTATATACGACCTGTAAAGGTTTTAGATCCTGAACCTACGCCAAAATGGATTTATAACAAAAGTTCTACAATAACTGGTTTTTGCTATACCAAGCGCTAGCTTCGCAAGTGCAACAAGTGTCATAAATTTCATACCATGCCTTCTTTCAGGCTAGCTCTGATACCATGTTAGTTTTTCATAAATTTAAATCTGATATAGGATATTAACTGAGATAATAACATGTACAACATATCTACAGCATATCTACAACATATCAATCATGGACACAATAATGCAAGCACACAAGAGACACAGAGTTTCACCGGGGAAAACCAAGAAGGTGAAAAACCCTGCAACTTCCTCAGAGATAGATAGAGAAATGATACAACCCAAGCATAAGAGATATTCTTCTCCTAGTAGCTACTCCTCCTTCCTCACATGTGCGCCACTCTCCAATGAGTGTGTGAGAGAATAATAAAATGATCAAAGAGAGTGCCTCCCGCACTCTATTTATACATGACTTGACTTTCCTAATAACCTTTACTAGGTCGGCCTCAACTTAACCACATAACATAATGCTGACAGGGCCGACCCCCACTAGGGTGGTTTAATAACCCTTTTACCCACATGACTCATATAGGGCTGACCCCATCAAGGTGGTCTAATAACCCATAAAGTATAAGTTGCGACACTTACAATATAAATGACGACACTTCTGTATAGAGGAATAATAACATCTTTATAGGAATACAAACACTTCCGTATAGAGGAATAATAACATCTATATAGGAATACAATATAAATAGGTGAAATACATTCCGAAGTTATAATTACATCAACAATACTTTACCACTATACCTCTATGTGAAGAGTACGTGGCGAATACTACTTGTAAGAGCACCTAAGGGTCTAACTGGGATCAAGCTCTGCTCATAGATTTACTAATGTAATCAAGTAAATTGAAGCATGCACACTTTATCATTTATCAAATGAATTCAAACAGATATGTTTCCCAACGACTGCGTGGCCAGCAAGTGAATAATGCACTTTAATATATATTCCATTATATATATATATATAATATCTATGCCACTGGGGGAGACAGGGATCCCCCCGAGCTTAGTCCACCAACATCGAGAACCCAAAGAGGTATAATTAAAACAATAGATGCATATTTTTAATCTATAAGAACAGAAACACAGGGATCGGCTCTTACTGAGCCGTCCCTTTCCCCTCTGCGCAGTCAGTCATTATTAAACATAACTATGCAAAGGCGCAAACCCTAATACTGCGCCTTCCTCCACACGATATCCAGATAGGCCAAACATAAGACTTACCAGATGATTGTCATGCTTCTACATTCGTGGTAGCAGCACTCATGCAGAAATCGGGTTAGCAGCACTCTCCTCTCCAGAAATCGTGGTAGCAGCCATCAAAATAAGACTACTCCATGCAGTCATCAAGAGGTAATAATACCTCCAGGAAGCAATAAAAGGAGTTAATCTCTCAACGCAGCCTCCAGGAAGAAAATGAAAAGGATAAGCCCATCACAAGCTCAACGCATCCACCAAAGAGATCGACGCAGCCACCCCAGAGTCACACCCTCACGTAGCCAGGAAAGAGGAGTAGATACCCTCCGGTAGTAGTGGAATAAGTGATCCCCCTCAGCGCAGTAATGAAATAGGGATCCTCCCGCAGAGTAGAAGGAGTAAATACCCTCATCGCCTGCCTGTCCAGAAAGGAACCGTCCTCCCTCCATAAACAAATACAATATATAAATAAACCATTCCACAAGCATAAGGTTCTAGCACACAGGTAACGCACCGACAAAAGAAATGACCTCCCTCCACGTAGTACCAAGAGGAATGATTTACCTTTCCACGCATACCCAAAAGGAAAACGAACAAAAGGGACAACAAAGGGGTTTCCAACCATTACCTTAAAATGGCCAAGTGGCGTCTCTCAACTCTCAACTATAATTTATGCAAACTTTCTCAAGTTTAAACTTTATAATTCCTTTAATAAACAAATCTCTGAACTTGAGTGTTACATACCTCCCAAAGTATTATTTTTAGAATTCATAATATTTTCGAATGTATTAACTCATTTAAACATTAAGTTGTATATAATATTTATACACCAATATTATTTAACTAATAATATTAATGATTTATTTACACCCCGTGAGTATATATATATATATATATATACAAAAACTTTCTTTTTAATTAACTTTCTCTTTTGCATAATGCCCTTATAATATCATTAACAACTTTAATGGAAAAGAAATAAGTAGTGCCAAACTATATAGTTACTACCATATAGTTAAATGGCATTATTAATTTAATATATTTACCATGTATTTTTTTTTAGTTTAAATATAACCCAATACTACTTCATCAAAGTGATGGCTTGAATATATATTTATATATTCGCTTCTTCTCTCTTTAAGGTACTAAAATGTACATCCAAGACAATAAAATAACCATCACTAATCTATCATGTGGTAAATAACTCAACTTATGCTAACTAAATTAGGTAATAGGTTTTTAATGAAGAAAACCCTTCACGCGTGTTGTCGGGGCTAGGATGTTAAGGACATCCAAGGGATTTCCTTAGTTTTACTTAACAACGTTTAGCATAGATTAACTCAGTGTTAAGTTTTAGGTCTTAGGGTACTTTTACTGCCTCACGACGATTAAGGGTAACTTCCGCGCCCATCTTAAGGACTAACCGAAAACCAAAGAACTCAAGTAACCTTTGGTGAACGTTAGTGTTCACTAAGTGCTTGTGGTACTATGACAACATTTGTCATCAAACCATGGCTTCCAAGCCATTTCACCTCTTCCCCCTCAGAGGCTTTGTGCCCTCAATGCTAGGTTGCATTGTGACCTCAGTTTCCTATACTTGCCTTCCAACCTACCAATTAGAAATATCATACCACATTACTTACAATGTTTACTAGTGGGGCCTTGGCCTTGAACTCCTCACCAGAAACAGTGCAATTTACATTTACATTTTACAAAATAATTAAGGGTGAAAAAGAGGGATATTACAGGCATAGCCTTTAGGGGACTTATGCATGATTATGTTGTTGTATACTTAGATGACATTACTATCATTTCAAAAAATGACATGAGCATTTGTTTCACCTAAAACAGGTGTTTGAACTTTGCAGAAGATACGGAATTTCACTCAATCCTTAGAAATACATCTTCGCAATGACTGAAGGAAAGCTGTTGGGATTTATTGTTTCGAAAGAAGGTATGATTATCAATCCGGAACGCACAGAGGCCATCGCAAGGATCGGATTGCCAGGTCCGCACAAAGCTATGCAATATTTCCTTACATTAGTACAAAATGAGAGATAAGTTACCAGGCGACCAAAAAATTTGGTCACCACCATTTTTTCAAGGGATAAATGACCAAAATTGAGAAATTTTAAGTGAACTCACTAAAAATGACCAAGATAAATGACCAATTTGGTCACGGGATAAGAACTAAACTAAAAATGATCAAGATAAATGACCAATTTGGTCACGGGATATGAACTAAACTAAAAATGACCACATAACAATTGGTCATTTATGTGGTCATTTTTAGTTGTGTCATTCCGACAGTGGAAAATTATAATTTTGATAATGAATTTGTTTAATTTACTAAATTTTAACACTGCAGATGGATTCGGAGACCCCCTCTAACACTGCAGACCCCCACTCTGAATCCATCTGCAGTGTTAAAATTTAGTAAATTGTAGACCCCCTCATGTGTCACATCTCGACAATTGACACAAAATTAGTGTTAATGATCAATCTCTCCACACGCCAAAAATCTTAACGATAGGGGATGTTGTAAATCTCCATGCAATCTCTATTTCTAAGTTGTTATCATCGTTGTCTTCTCATCAACAACCACGCCCATTTTTTGTCGATTAGGTATGAAAATCTTATCATAAGTTACTTTTATCTTAATTTGGAATTCCTTGTTTACTGCTCCCCATCCAAACTAAATGATAAATAATATATATGTCAATTTTCATAGCAAACTATATATAATAATATACAATGTCAAAGGATGTATATAAAATGATATTCTTTTAATCTTATTTGAAATGCATTTAATCTAACTATATATATATATATAGTTAGATTGTTGCAAAGTAAACAAAAATAAAAAAATATAAAGCATATATATAAAAACAAAATTATGTAATTATATAAACATATTGTAAATAAAAATAAATAAAAAATAAACAAACCCTATGTTAAACTTGCATGTTATATAAAACTTATATTATATATTGTAAATAAAAAAATTAACAATTGCAATTAGATAGATCACTTAAAAGGGCATATGGAAATGGGTTACTTCTCCACGATGATCACACAAACAATTAACCATCGTCCATACATAACCAATAACATCTCTGCAACCTCAGTTTATGCGAAATCGGCCTCGGCCTCTTTGTGTCCACCATTTCCCATCTGTTACCAAATTTAGTCACCCACATTGACAAATTTGTTGTAAATAGTAACATTTCAGCATTTTTTTGCTTTCTGTGATGACTCTCGATAAACCAGATAAATTTTAGGTCATTTTAGCTCAAAACATTGCAGAATTTGCAAAATTTTATTTGGGGTTTTAATAGTAATTTAAGGGAAGTTCAGAGAAGAGCAAGAGGGCAGTGGAATATTACTGGAGCTCCCGCAACCGCCGATGATGATAAAATAACCCCAATTTATCGTTCAGGCAAGATCTGTAACACAATTCGATACAACACCATGGAATCGTGAAAGAAATGTCAGAATTCATGTTTAAACGAATGGATCATAAAAACCCTAGCGTCAAGCAAAAGGTATGGTATGTTTTTCTTTCGTTTGGAAAAGTATTTGGGTAGGTTTTATTAGGCAGAGTAACTAAGGAGTTAAGATATGCCAATA
Organism: Larix kaempferi; assembly: GCA_027924585.1. Classification (NCBI taxonomy): domain Eukaryota; kingdom Viridiplantae; phylum Streptophyta; class Pinopsida; order Pinales; family Pinaceae; genus Larix; species Larix kaempferi. Next base: position 27,199,657 of record BSBM01000910.1, read on the forward strand.
TTTCATTTTTATAGGGTTTAGCTCGGGAAAATTCCTCCTGCACATTTATTTTTGTTGCGTAAAGGTTGGTTGATTGAAGCACTTGATCACTCGCTTTCTTGTCCTCTTTCTTTTAGCTGTGAAATTTGGTTTTGAGCTTGTTTCTCTTTTGCAGACTCAGGAGCCGTCTACTTAGTCGACACCTACCCCAATAATGAAGTGAAGTCCTCTCGATGAAATCCATTTCCATTTCATCAGGAGCCGATGATGCATGGTGAAACCGGCATCAACCCATGTTTGGAATTATGATCCCCTCTTAGCTCGGGTATTTTTTATACCCCAACAATTTTACCCTATTTTTTATCTTTAAGGGAAATATGTCAAAAGAGATATTTAGGGCATCTATATTCTTGAAATATAGGATGTTATGTAACTTGTTCATGTGAGACACAGTAGCAATCAAACTTAGAATCACAGTAAACAAACTTCTTAGGGACAATGTTGAACAACAAGACTTGAGATTTGCTTAGACTGAGGAATGACATCCAATGTTACAGAAGATGGACTAAGATACCCATGCTGAGATTGATACTGAGACAAAATAGGTGGGAAATGAATAAATCAATTATAACCAATTATTGGTAGGTAGATATATGGATGCCTCTGATGCCTTGCTCAACTCACTCGTGCTTGATGATTATAGTGCCACACATATACGAGGTACATTATTTCTATTCTTCATAATAAGTTTTATTGTCATATATAGGGGCCATGCAAATATGTGATTAGATGATGAATAAGTACTTTGTTAAGAAGCAGTCAATTTATGTAATAGACCTGGATGTTTGATAAGTATAAGGAACCCTACTCAACTAATCTCCTCAATCATATAGGGAATAATGTGAAATACCCATATTTTTTTTTTTTGAAAGCTTTCTTTCGAATATAACATCTATATCTTGAATATAAGTGATAATTACTATCTATATAAGAATATAAAAGAAACGTTTCTGGGTCCTTCTCTTAACTTCTCCTATCATTAACTAAAAAAATGCATTCCATGATAACATACCATCATCATAACTAAACAGACCAAGCTTCTAACTAGGAGTAGTCAAGGTTCTTTCTCTAGCAAGGATGTTTTCATTAGTAGGTCTATTGCTTACTTAGCTCCGACTAACACATTTGTACTCTAAAGTGGTAGGTATGACTGAAGGAACAAAGGGGTCCAGAATTATACTACAGGTAAAGAATTCATAGTCCTATGTCCATATATTTTTCCATTATGAGAAAACATTAAGAATAAAACAAGCCTCTTTATCAATTTAAATGTAGGTTCAACTCCTCTTTCAACCCAAAGGGGGCCTACACTATACTAACAAAAGGGGCCCCTAAACGAAATCTTACAACAAGATAAAGGATATGCAAAAATTGGGTCGTTGACAAGTTTGATAAAAGACAAAACTATACCAAGGGAAAATCGAAAAAGCTACTTACTACGGCTACGGTAAAAGTGCCACCTCCATACATATTACATGAAAGAGTCACTATCTACAACTGACTACCAATAGAACGCTGCCATCAACATACAGGATATATCCCTTGGTTCTGCGAAAGGGTGTCCTAAACTGCACCATCAGTCTGGAATTTACTCTCATTACAGGGATGGTACACCTCGAACTAAGCAAACATGTAGAAAGTTAAGGCTAGACTCCAGAATGATATCTTTCATTGTGTTGCAGCAAGGGTTTCGACTTGGAGGGTTTGAGGGACTCCTGTGGCAGCCGAGTGTTACCCATTTCAAACACAGTAGAGTGTCCGGAAGGCAGGTGTTGGAGAACCAATTCTCGGAATGTTTAGTTTTAAGTTTGTTTTCAAACCTCGGCTTGTCTTCATACTAAAATCAACTGCGTTCTCGCCACTCTAAAAGTCTTTGGTAAGTTTTGATACCCTAGTTTTCCCTTTTTATTTATTTAAGCTTGAATAAGTATTCAAAGATTTCTCTCTCAGGTTTTAACTTCTCTCATGAAAAATGACAGGTTTCCAAAAGGGTCCTCAACACCGTATCCTGGAGTCTTCAGCCTTTTCAGGTAAGTGATAGACCAGCTAACACTCCTCTTTTGTTGGTTAGAGAACACCCATAGGTGAAAAGACCTTCATTTGCAGTAAGAGTAAAGGGTCGGGACCTTTTCATGGTTGAAGGGCAAGTAAGTAACTAAAGTTTTAATTCGCTGGAGGTTATCCTGGATTTTACACCCTGGAGGAAACAACAATAATCAGCAGAAAATCTGTTGGTCATATTAATGTATTATTTAGACGTTGTGTGCAACTCCCTCCTCAAAACTTGATTTTTGGGTGAAGCTGAACGCTGAGGCTGACGCCTGAGTCCGATTTGTTAATACTGTAAACATTTAATGGATAGCTTCATAGGTTATGCATTTGTTTTTTTCTTTTCTTTTCTTTTATCATTTGAATTGAGGGCCTCTTTATTCGCAACTGTTCAACTAGAAGCTATGATTTCCAGGTAGCAGGTGCTCTTCGGTGCATGTCTTTACTCCATTTTTATCCTTACTTTAATTTGTTTTTGGTGCATTTGGGTCACAGTATTAAAGAATCCACTGTTGATAAGATAAGTTTAAAACAACATCCAATGGCCTGCATTTCTTAATAAAAAATAAGATTAATAACTGCGCTACCCTTTGCATCTTCCTTTCTTCATAGTCTTGTCTCCTGTTCATCTCAACTATCAAATTAGTATTAATTGTTCTTAACAAATTAGTATTTTAATATTGCTATTGTTGTTGCTAAAGAAAATACTGCTGTTATTATTGTTTATTGAAATTCATTGCAAGCATATATGAAAGCTCACACTAGTTTAGATTTTGTTAATAGACATTTATATCTAAATATTTGTGTTATTTGTGGGTTTAATAACGTGAGCTTAGGATCTCTGTTTGGTTTAGAGTACTTGGTTCAACATTCAAATGGTGGTTTGTTAGGGATTGATTTATTTGTTTTGATTTATGGGCTTTACCTTTGACATGATAATGTGTTCACTTTACAGTCATCTCCGTGGTTTGCATTTGGTGTATTTTTAGTTGTGCATTGGTTCTTTGTTAGTTTTAAGCTTACTATCTTCTGGTTGTGCTAAAGTCCGTTCTATTTCCAGTGGGGTGTTGGTTCATTGGTAAGGTTGACTGAGTATTAAGATGGCTACTAGTTTTCGATATGGTTTGTCCCACTTGAATGTAATGAGTTTTGGAGGAATGAGGCTAGGTGCAAACCACAACCCTCATAGGGGTAGGGCCTGCCCCACCCTTGATACAAGCAGAGGTAAACTAATATGTTTGTACTATTTACGCAACTTTCCTCTTTTACATGTCTATGTTTGATCCTTTTGGGAAAAGGTGATTTGGAGAGGTACCCTAGGTCACTGGGATTGTGGTGAGTGAAATAACAAATAGAGACTATTTTGAAATAACAAGTGAAGTGGCTGATACATCGCAAGCTATGAAAAGAATTTGGTTGCTTAATAACTACAGAGTTATGTTTAAAGTTTAAACCCTGAGCTTCAATAGTTTATAATCAATTCTCAAATGATTTTCGTAGAATAGTTATACCCCATACCTAGAGCATAAGTAGTTTCGAACTTGAAGGCCCTATATATGGGAATATCCATCCCCAGCTTTCATTCTGTGTTGCTAGATTTCCTTGTTAAATAACTGTTATGTTTAAAATAAGAAAATATGCATACAAAATATGCAGAACAAAATACAAAGAGCTAGAATGAATGACATGAATGGCATATTTTTACAAAAGCTCAGAAGTTCCTTTTACATAATTACTTACCAAGGTTTTGAGATGGTTTGTGTTTGTTTTGGTCTTGATATTTACAAGTCGATTCTTGGGAGTGAAATCCCACCATAGAGTTTGTGGGCACCACAAAATGAATCTACAATAATAATTCATAACAACATGCTTGTTAGAAACTCATTATAACAAGGAATTTCTAAAATATGGTGTGAATTAGAAAATTTTCTTTTGATATGCAAGTTCTGAATTCTACCTGCATCTTCAGATATCCTTTTTTGCAACATCTATACAAGCGTTCAGTACACAGAAACCCATCGAACTTCAAATCATGAGAATTTATCCTTAAAAAATGACGGCAGACACACCAAAGTTTGGATAAAGTTTTTGAAGCACTTTTTATTGAGAGGATTCTGAGTTGATGCTTTCAGAAGCATCTGTTTTGCATATAAATTTTTAAGAGAACAAATCCTGCTTGAGGGGCTTATTAGAAATCAAAATATACCTCTATTTTTCCTATTTTATATTTGTGGTCCAATTTGCTGGAACCAGTTTTGCCTCTCTTTTTTGTACAGAATTCGTTAGTTAGAAGGCTTGACCAGTTGTTTGTAAATCAATGAAGGCCTCTTCTCCAGCTTATAGATGGAGTATCTAAGTCTTGCAACAAAGTGTATGCAGCTCAGCATTATAATCATATAATATAAGAGAAAAACCAAGGGAGCAATTAACAATGTGATGATTAGAGTTTACATTATTGAATTTTAGAAGACACTGAAGACTGTAGCAAAATTTGTTAGCAAAACTACTACTAGTGATATTGGGCAATCAATCTTGTGATTTCTTGGGGGTTAATGATCTAAAATGGTGAATTCACACTATGAGAATACCTGTACCAACTGCCAAATGCACATGGTTCTGATTGCTTGTGTAAAATATTGGACACTCTCGTTTATACAATATGCTTATTTGATTGGTTGCAGTTTGCCTCTTCAGTAAGTTTATTGTTGGCATGCATAGTTTGTTATGACTTAATAGAGCTCTTTTTATTTGTCTTTCCACTTGAACTATCTTATTGATCAGTATGATGTAAGACCATGACACTTGTTGACAAGAAATATTTTGGGTTGATGCCTTGTGCACATTGATGAAAATTGATGTTATTAATTGTTTTCCATTTGTATTGGAAGCATTGTGGAAATGTTGTTTCTTCCCAACGACAGTTTTTTGTGTTTCCGTTTCCATTTTAATTGTAAATATATGACAAAGAAATTTGAAGGCTAAGTTTATGAGAGCCAAAATATATGGTTTGTTACTTCCTAAGGCACATATCAAGCAGTATGGTTATTCTTCTCATTATTTGATGCTCAAAACTGGATATCCATTATGTAAAACCTAAACATGGTTAAATTCATCCATCATGTGAGGCAGCACACAACCATAGCTGTTGAAAACTTTGGCAATTCTTTTCATGCAATCCTTTTCACGCTTCATCGTCTTGTGGATTTGTTTATATTGCATTTGTTCTATTTGCTATTAGGGTTGTAGGCTTGTGTATATTGCATTTGTTATCTTTCTTATTAGGGATGTAGGCTTGTATATATTGCATTTGTTCTCTTTGCTATTAGGGATGCAGGCTTGTGTATATTGCATTTGTTCTCTTTGTTGTTAGGGATGTAGGCTTGTGTATAGTAGTCTTGTTTGCAAAACTGATAGTTTCTTTCTATATGAATCACCCCTAATCACTAGCACTGGCCATCAGAATTAGTATACTCATATTATTAATATGTTTCAACTTTGTGTTTTTGAGCCGTGAAAGCTCAGGCCTAAGTTTAACTCAATGCTTATTAGCCAACCACATTCCTCTGTGGCTTGAGAGGTCTGCACTCACAAAATTTCAAGTATGGCAATCTATTCACTTATGGAGCTTGATAAGGGTTGCTCAAAACACACAAGAAAACACAATCTGGTCAAATTTCTAGGTAAAGTTCTTATTGATCCAATTGAGTTTCAGAAAAATCTGTGGGTGGATCTTTGCCTCAGGAATTGTTAACAAATTCCAGAGAAAGTTCTCATTTATCCTTTTAGTTTCAGGAAATCTAAGGTTTTCATATTTGTTCCATGGGCAAATATACATTATGAGAGGAACATGGATCATAAATTCATTTCCCTTTCTTCCCCATTTTTCCCAAAAACAATTTGTCTATGTCTTCATCTTTAGAAATTTTATAAAACATTTATAGTTGCATTTTAAGAATTAATAATTTCCACCAAAGTGTATACAGAAAGTCCCGATTCTTTTCTACTGTTGCTACTGACATACACATATCTCCACGTATAGTTAATCCCATTGTGACCTGTCTTTGTTCTCACCTTTATGTATATAAGGTGGCCAGTGAAGTAGACTATGGAATTTGAATTTGTTCTGTGTCTTAATTAGTGGGGAATTCCTAAAGTTCTTTAGCTCAGATATGTGACACTGCAAAATTTATTTGATTATTTCTTATATTTCCTGCAACATGGATTTTGTATTTTAGAGATCAATTTTGTCACATAATTGAATTGCAGGTGGGAGAGGTGTAGGAAGAACTCCTTTGGATTGGGACACAAGGATTAGGATAGCCTTGGGAGCAGCAAGGGGCATAGCTCATATCCATCAAGAAGGGGGGGGAAAACTTAGCCATGGAAACATTAGATATTCCAATTTCCTTCTTACCACAGACCTGGATGGATGTGTTTCTAATTTTGGTTTGTCTCCTTTGACAAACTTGTCTGTTATTCCCAGCCACATTGTGTGATATAGAGCTCCATAGGTTAAGGAAGCATGCAAGGTTTCACATAAATCTGATATTTATAGTTTTGGGGTTCTGTTTCTGGAGCTTCTTGTTGATGTATATGTAACTTCGGAATGTATTTCATATATGTATATTGTACTCCTATAGAGATGGTATTATTCCTCTATACGGAAGTGTTTGTATTCCTATAGAGATGTTATTATTCCTCTATATGGAAGTGTCACCATTTATATTGTAAGTGTCATAACTTATACTTGATGGGTTATTAGACCACCTTGTTGGGGTCGTCCCTGTATAAGTCATGTGGGTCGAAGGGTTATTAGACCACCTTATTGGGGGTCGGATATGTGGGTCAAAGGGTTATTAGACCACACTATTAGGTGTTGGCCCAGTCAACATTGTGTTATATGGTTAAGTTGAGGCCGACCTAGTAAAGGTTATTAGGCAAGTCAAGTCAAGTATAAATAGAGTGCGGGAGGCACTCTATTTCATCATTCTATTCACACACATACTCTTTGGAGGGTGGCGCACTTTTGGAGGAGGAGAAGCTGCTGCTAGGAGATGTCAATCTCTTATGCTTGGGTTGTATCATTGCTCTATCTATGTCTGAGGAAGTTATTGGGGTTTTTCACCTTTATGGTTTTTCCCAATTAAACTATGTGTCTCTTGTGTGCTTGCATTATTGTGTCCATGATTGATATGCTGTAGATATGCTGTACATGTTGTTCTCTCAGTTAATATCCTATATCATATTGAAGTAAATTCTGAAAAACTAACATGGTATTAGCTAAAAGAAGGCATGGTATGGCATGTATGACACTTGTTGCACTTACAATGTTAGGGCTTGATATAGCAAAAACCAGTCATCGTAGCACTTTCGCTATAAATCCATTTTGGCAAATTTTTCGGATCTTAAACTTTTACAGGGAAAAGATCAGATCCCCATGTACCTTTTTTCCAAAGGACAACTTCTAATTCATTGTACTTTATGTTTTATGATCTGTACAATCTAGGGTTTCTGCCTCTTCCAAATTTGAGTCATAAACAGGTGACCTAGGAAAAAAGGTCATAACTTGGGCTAGGAAGCTCCAAATGAAATTTCATAAACAGTTACAGGTAGTGCATAGACTGTACTTTCCCAGGTAACTTTTTCAAAGGCCGAAACAGAACCAGTAACATGTGGCACGCCGTACAAGTTTGCTCTCATGTTTTATCCCATAAACAGGTCACGTTGCGACACTTGGCATAACTCTCTCTCAGAGAATCCAATTGAGGTCAGACTTATGGGGTTGGAAAGATGATAGGTCGGGCTACCATAGGTAGAATTTTTCGACCATGTGGATTAGAAAGTTTGGAGTTGCACTAGAAACAATCAGGTACATATTTCTATCAAAACCGAATTATTTTTTAGCACCTTCATTCATGGCTTCGGGAATTTAGGGTTTCAGAGAAAGTTAGAATTTTTGTAATCGGAGACCACGGCTGAATGCTACTCATCAAATTCAAAATTGAGAGACCAATATCAAAAATTTTGGTTGGGCAAAAGGCCGGGCTTGATCAGACCCTAGTTCGGGACTTTGATCGGAAAAGTGGAAAATTAGGGCTTCTGCAAAATTGGGAATTTTTGAAATCTGTGACCACGGCTGAAAGCTCCTCAAAAAAATAGAAGCTTAGAGCTTTGGATCGAACCTTTTGATTGGGAAGAAGGGTGGTATTTATCAAACCCTAGTTCGGGGTCATGTCAAGTGAATCCAGAAGTTTAAAAGGCAAATTTGAGGGGTGAAACTTTGCAGTTTTCAAATTCTGAATATACCAGGTTGATCAGATCATCAAGGCGCACATTTCTATTCTTTAAGAAGCTTGAAATTCAAAGTTTGAATTTTGAGGGTTTCCCTGACAAACCCTAATCCAGCTCTAGATCTAGTTCCTGCAAATCAAGTGGATTGGGTTAATCCTAGAAGAGAATGGATTGGTCATCTGCATAAGTGAAGAAGTTCCTGTTTCAGAGGGAGATGAGGCTAAGGCCTTACATAAGAAGATTACAAGAAATTTCAACAGGTACGACTTATCCAGGTATGTTTTTCCTATATCAAGTTAGAATATTACCTTGTGTTAGGATCCCTTATATAATTATACTTGGTATGATTGGTTATGTTTATTCATAAAGTTAGAAATGCAAGTAATCAAGGGTTTATGCATATTATGTCTCTTATCTTGATTGATGATTTGACTAACCAGAAGAGTCCTATGATCAAATAAAAATATGCATGAGTAAAAGAAGTCTTCCCTGAAACCTTGAATACTAATGTTTATTATCTGTGTTTGAAATGATCATACATGTTTAAGATTATTGTGTTTTGATAGTATTAAGATTATACTAATGAATGTGTGATTATGTATGAGACCTCGAGGATAACACAATGATGATACTAATAAGCATGCATAGTGATTAAGGATGGATATAAGTTCAAGGACAGGTAATCCAGGAAGCAAAGACCAAGAGGGAGCACACTTCAGTAGTTTCTGCAAGGATGCAGATATTCAGAGGGAGTTGGCCACTTCTCACAATCCACATCAGAATGGAGTTGCAGAAAGGAGGCAAAGACTGAGAGGGAATCAACCCAACAAACAAACAAAGATAAGTGTTTGAATTATCATTTCTTGCATATTTGATTGTTTAAATAATATTATTCAATAATGTATATACAGATGTTCCTAGAATTAGGTTGTGTATTATGCATATTAGAATAGTTGCATTGATGAACATCATACTACTAATAGACATGGGTAAGTGGCCTATGGCACTGTACAACATTCCATTGCTACTTATCTAGAATAAAACCTCTTTGCTGACATGTTGGGAGTTATGCAAACTCTTAACAATGTTCTGGTAGATATTGGAAGGCATCTAGAAAGTTACAGGATATGGATGAATGTTGTATTGAAGCATTGGCTAAAATAATTGCATGACTGTATGACATATTTCTTTATGTGTAAGAATTTGTTCTGAAAACTATGAGATGTTTCTAATCATGCAATTTAACTTGTTTTGTAGGAAATATCATATACCATTACCTACAAAAGAAGGACTACAACATTTGTTCAGCAATAAAGTTATCTATTGAAGATATTGAATATATTGAAGTTCCCAAGATTCGGGAAGAATGCCATGATTGAGGAGTTCCAGTCGATCATGAAGAATAATGTTTGGGATGCAGTCCCAAGACCTAAAGGGAAGTTTGCTTTGACTTCAAAATGGATCTATAAGATCAAGCATGCTGCAGATGGTAGCATGGAGAAATACAAAACGAGGTTTGTAGCTTGTGGCTTCTCCCAGAAAGAGGGATTGAGTATCAAGAGACTTCTACACCTATAGCCAGGCACACTTCCATCAAATCATTACTTGCCCTGGCTGCAGTGATGAAATGGAAGATACACCAGATGGATGTCAAGACAGCTTTCTTGAATGGTGTAGTCGAAGAGGAAGTGTATGTAGAGAAACCACTTAGTTTTGAGACACATGACAGGAAGTCATATATGTGCAGAACTTGGTATGGTAGGATAGACAGCTTTCTATCCATTTTGGGATTTACCAAGAGTAAAGTGGATTCCAACCTTTACTACAAGGTTGAGGAAGGCAATCCAGTGATACTACTTTTGTATGCGGATAACCTGTTTGTTACAGGTGAGTATAGATTGATTGCCTACATGCAGTGGAAGCTTGCTGCTGAGTTCGAGACGAAGAACTTGTGGATGATGCATTACTTTCTAGGCATGGAGGTGTGGCAGAGTGCAGATGGAATCTTCCTTGGACAAGGGAAGTTTGTAGTAGAGATCCTGAAGAGGTTCGGGATGATGGACTGCAAGGACATGGCCACACCTATGGCATCGAACCTGAAGCTTCTGTGTGATGCTTCATCTGATCTGGTTGATGTCACTGTGTATCGTCAGATGATTGGGTCCTTGATGTACCTAACAAACACGAGACTAGATATTTGCTTTGCGGTGAACACATTGAGCCAGTTCCTGATGGATCCCAGAGGTGTTCACCTAGTTGTTGTAAAGCATATTCTGAGGTACCTGAAGAGTATAGTTGATTATGGGCTCAAGTATGATGCGAATCAAAAGTTTAACCTATAGGGTTATGTTGATTCAAATTAGGAAGGTAGTGTTGCAGATAGGAAGAGCACTTCTGGGTGCTGCTTCAGTATGGGATCAGGTGTGATCTCTTGGTTTAGTAGGAAGCAGTCTTGCGTAGCACTGAGTGCAGCCGAAGCAGAGTTTGTTGCAGCTTGTTTGGCTAGTTGTGAGGCAGTATGGCTGAGGAAGCTACTGTCTGAGTTATTTGATCTACCATTGGAGGCTACTAGTATCTTCTGTGATGACCAGAGTTGTGTGAAGCTGTCTGAGAACCCGGTGTTCCACGATAGGTCGAAACACAAAGAGATCAAATATCACTATATCAAGGATATGGTGCAGAGAGGAGCAGTGAAGCTCCTATATGTTGCGACGGATGAGCAGATTGCAGATGTACTAACGAAACCACTAGCTAGAGTGAAGTTCGAGTACTTCAGATAGAGGCTTGGTGTTCTTCAGAATGAAGACACTTCCAGGAAGAAGTGATGGACACATTTGATGAATCCATTCCAAGCATGGTGAGAGGAGGATCCTTCCATGGCTATGGATGTAAGTGCTGGATGATGAGCATCAGGACGATGCTCCAGTTACTGCTCTGTATATGCATCAGGTGGATGCTGGAGATGATCAGTTGGATCATTTATATGTATATGTATGTACGCATCATGTTGGATGTTGGATATGATCAGTTGGATCATTTATATATATGTATGTATGCATCATGTTGGATGTTGGAGATGATCAGTTGGATCATGTGTATGTATCTGTAGATGTATCAGGTGGATACATTGTATGATCAGGTAGATCATGTATGTTGATATGTATCAGGTATGATCAGGTGGATCATGTATTTGTATATGTATCAGGTGGATACATTGTATGATCAAGTATATCATGTATGATGATATGTATCAGGCAGATACTATGTATGCATCAGGTGGATGCATTGTATGATTAGGATGATCATGGATGACGAGCTTCAGGATGTTGCTCCAAATATGCATCAGGACGATGCAGTGATGAATATCGGGACGATACTCTAGATGATATGCATCAGGATGATGCTATTATGATGATCAGGATGATCATATGTATCAGGTGGATACAGTACATAATCAGTTGGATTATGTGTGATGAGTTCCGAAGACACAGATGCACAGTGCCTTTCCCACATGGTGGTATATGTGTTCTCCCATGTGCATTGATGTAAGTGCAGAGCCTTTCCGACATGGTGGTAGATGTGTTCTCCCATGTGCATTGATGTAAGTGCAGAGCATTTCCGACATGGTGGTAGATGTGTTCTCCCATGTGCGTTGATGTAAGTGCAGAGCCTTTCCGACATGGTGGTAGATGTGTTCTCCCATGTGCGTTGATGTAAGTGCAGATCCTTTCTGACGTGGTGGTAGATGTGTTCTCCCATGTGTGTTGATGTAAGTGCAGAGCCTTTCTGACATGGTGGTATATGTGTTCTCCCATGTGCATTGATGTGAGTGTTGAGCATTTCCTGGATGGTCAGAGGAAATTCCTTCCATGCCGGTGAGTGTAAGTGTTGCGTTGTGTGCATCTGGACTGTGCTTCGTGGACGATGATCAGTATGATTATGAGTATCAGGACGATACTCTGTGGCTATGGACAAGTTGTGCAGTAGCATGTAAATGGTCTTGGGAGATCCAATAGGTTGAGCTGTGTGCTCGTAATCAGTCCTGGGATGCTCTTTCAAGGTTTTGTTGACTCACGTAATAAGTCCTGAGGATTCCACAGTATGGCCAGTGATGATGAAGACCTGTAGGTGGTGGGCCTACATCCAGTATGAAAAAGGACTGGCTCTATAGAACTTCCTATGATGAGTAGATTCAGAGATTGATTGAGATAGCAGCAGTTACGATGACGATGACTCGATGATGATTATCCAGTGATGATGATCCAGAGAAGAAGACTTGTGCTAGAAGACCTGTGTCGAGAAATACCTTCCTAGTTAAGAGGGAGTGTTGATGTATATGTAACTTCATAATGTATTTCATATATGTATATTGTACTCCTATAGAGGTGGTGTTATTCCTCTATACGGAAGTGTTTGTATTCCTATAGAGACGTTATTATTCTTCTATATGGAAGTGTCGTCATTTATATTGTAAGTGTCATAACTTATACTTGATGGGTTATTAGACCACCTTGTTGGGGTCGGCCCTATATAAGTCATGTGGGTCGAAGGGTTATTAGACCACCTTATTGGGGGTCGGCTATGCGGGTCAAAGGGTTATTAGACCACCATATTAGGTGTCGGCCCAGTCAACATTGTGTTATATGGTTAAGTTGAGGCCAACCTAGTAAAGGTTATTAGGCAAGTCAAGTCAAGTATAAATAGAGTGAGGGAGGCACTCTATTTCATCATTCTATTCACACACACACTCTTTGGAGAGTGGCACACTTGTGGAGGAAGAGAAGCTGCTGCTAGGAGATGTCTATCTCTTATGCTTGGGTTGTATCATTTCTCTATCTATCTCTGAGGAAGTTATTGGGGTTTTTCACCTTTATGGTTTTCCTCAAGTAAACTCTGTGTCTCTTGTGTGCTTGCATTATTGTGTCCATGATTGATATGCTGTAGATATGATGTACATGTTCTCTCAGTTAAGATCCTAGATCAAATTGAAGTAAATTTTGAAAAACTAACACTCCTCACAAGGAAGGCCCCAATGCAAGCATCGGTAAACGAAGAGGTAATTGATTTTCCCAGATGGGTTCAGTCAATGGTTCGTGAGGAGTGGACTGCTGAAGTATTTGATGTGGAATTGATGAGATATCAGAATATTGAGGAGGATATGGTCTAGATGTTGCAGAATGCCATGGCTTGTGTTGTTATAATGCCTAATCAGAGGCCTAAAATGACAGAAGTATTTAAAATGATTGAGGAAGTAAAAAAATTAGATTCAGAAAACAAGCCATCCTCAGAAGACAAATCTAAAGATTCAAATGGCCACACTCCTTCACAACAAAAAACTTTCACCATCTGGAGTGCACACTCCTAGTGCAGTCACCCCATAAATTTCATTTTCTTTTCTCATTTTCTTTTATGTTGCATTCCTCTGTGCATAAAGTATTTAATGTAGCAGTGTAACCCCTTCTTTCTCCTCATGATTTCTATCTGTTTGTAAAAGTAGAAAAGGCTTCCAAACATATCCATTGGAGCTTCCTAATATCAACACCTTTTTTTTTCGTTCCTATTGTTTGTAGGACATGTATTTTACTGACTTTGAAAGTTGGCATTTATCAAATTATTTATTACTTAGGAGAGCTCTGAGCATTGTATGGCAATGCAACTGTGCATAGACAAGCCATGGATATTTGATTTATGTTAAATAAGGAATTTGGGGTGTTTTGACTATGAGCATATAAGCGTTCTTAATATAGTATTTTTAGTGTTTATCAATTACAAGATGCTTGTGCTTGATCTGGCAACTTTTGTTTGTCCCAAAAGATAAACTTTTTGCATCATAAAAGTAAAAATATAGCAGACATAAAATATTAATTGAAAAAATGTGAAAGCAAGATGCAGTAGTTACATTTAAGTACTAATTCAATTCCCAACTCCAAATAGAATAACATCATCAACAAATAAAGGGTGACACAATGGCATTGAATTCCCCACTCTTATTCCTTTGATGGATCCTTCTCTTTTGTAAGCTGATGTAGGCATGCTCAATCCTTAGGCCTTCCATGGAAAATAAAACCTAGAGGTTGGTCCATTTATCAATACAACAAATGATGTTGAAGAACCTCAATAGTGAAGGTATTGCAAGAGAACTCTTGCAGATCCTTTCATCCTATTTATTCATATTGTGAGAGTAGCACTACAGATCCATTGATCCTTAGTGAAAGGTAACCTAGTGATCATAGAATTCAAGAGAACCACATTTTCCTATGATGCAACAACCACCACATTATAAGATGGATTGCAATCACATTTCAGATTGCATTTTTTTCGATTGTTGTGGTTATTTGAAGAGATAAGCTCCATTGCTTAGTACTTTCATTATTTGATAAATATTGGTTGAATATATGCAACCATGGCATAAAAATAATCTTAGAAAGTGGTGCTTGAAAGTGACTTAACTGTATGTTAACCTTGCATAGTGTGCAGTCTAATTTTAACTTAATTGTGCGTTAACCTTTCACAATGTGTAGTCTTATTCTAATTTAATATATTTTCATTTTTGCAACAATTCTTGATATAATTTTTAGCTGGAAAGCAAGAAAAGCTATGAAATTCAGACATATCCTAAGATATATATTGAAGGATGTAGTTGTTTTTGCATGGGTCATCATTCTTCCAACTTGCTATGTCCATACCTGGGAGAATCCTACTGGTCTTGTCAAAACCTTCTAGAACTTTTCCAGCCATTGGAATTTCCCTTCATTGTATATCTTGGCCATTGCAATATATTTGTTTCCTAATGCACTTGTGGTAGTTATGTTCATGTTTCCCATGCTGAAGTGGTCTATTGAAAGGTCAAACTGGTGCATTTGTACTATTCAAACTGGTGCATTTGTCCTATTCTGACAAGTGCTTAAAAATGTCTTATCAATGTTTATAGCATGAATCCGACACACTTTCTGATAGTTGCTTATTCAGTGAAGCTAAGGTATATCTTGTTTAATAGTGTTTTTCAAACATTGGACTGCATTGTTTTGACATATTGCTAATCTTCCACTTGTCACAAGACTACATTCTGAAATGCCTAAAATGTTCCTTCACTCAAAAAGTATAACTTTGTATTTACATGTAGACTCCGGCTTGGTGTGTCCAATGTTAATATCCCACTACTTATATTTTATTCTCATATCAATCCATAAGGAATTATTTGAAGTGCTAGCTCAATGGTAGAGCACCTGCCTTATAGGCAGGAGGTTGGTGGTTCGATTCCACCGTTCTCTATTTATATTCTGAAACCACTAAAAAGAGATAAATGACTAAAAAAATGACCAAAATTTGCATATAAATGACCACCATTACAACATGAGAGATAAGTGACCAAAAAAATGACCAAAATATGCATATAAATGACCACTTTTGAGTTGGCGATCGCTAGTAGCAAAGTAGCGGTCATTTATCACGTGACCATTAATGACCAAATATATTACCAAATTAATGACCAAATATACGACCAAATATATGACCACAAGATAAGCTATAAATGACCAAGCTAAATATGACCATATTTTTTGTCGCATGATATATGGCCACTAATTTGCTACCAGTGGTCACCAACTCAAAAGTGGTCATTTATATGTGGATTTTGGTCATTTTTTGGGTCACTTATCTCTCATTTTGTAATGGTGGTCATTTATATGCAAATTTTGGTCATTTTTTTAGTCATTTATCTCTTTTTAGTGGTTTCAGAATATAAATAGAGAACAGTGGAATCGAACCACCAACCTCCTGCCTATAAGGTAGGTGCTCTACCATTGAGCTAGCACCCTTAAATAATTCCTTATGGATTGATATGAGAATAAAATATGAGTGGGATATTAACATTGGACACACCAAGCCGGAGTCTACATGTAAATACAAAGTTATACTTTTTAAGTGAAGGAACGGTTTAGGCATTTCAGAATGTAGTCTTGTGACAAGTGGAAGATTAGCAATATGTAAAAACAATGCAGTCCAATGTTTGAAAAACACTATTAAACAAGATATACCTTAGCTTCACTGAATAAGCAATGATCAGAAAGTGTGTCGGATTCATGCTATAAACATTGATAAGACATTTTTAAGCACTTGTCAGAATAGGACAAATGCACCAGTTTGAATAGTACAAATGCACCAGTTTGACCTTTCAATAGACCACTTCAGCATGGGAAACATGAACATAACTGCCACAAGTGCATTAGGAAACAAATATATTACAACAGCCAAGATATACAATGAAGGGAAATTCCAATGGCTGGAAAAGTTCTAGAAGGTTTTGATAAGACCAGTAGGATTCTCCCAGGTATGGACATAGCAAGTTGGAAGAATGATGACCCATGCAGAAACAACTACATCCTTCAATATATATCTTAGGATATGTCTGAATTTCATATCTTTTCTTGCTTTCCAGCTAAAAATTATATCAAGAATTGCTGCAAAAATGAAAATATATTAAATTAGAATAAGACTGCACACTGTGAAAGGTTAACGCACAATTAAGTTAAAATTAGACTGCACACTTTGCAAGGTTAAGATACAGTTAAGTCACTTTCAAGCACCACTTTCTAAGATTATTTTTATCTCTAATTTTGCGCAAATTGTTAAACCTTTACAATTAATGATCAAGAAGGATGCACAGTATAAATGGTTTGATGAACAATGAAATGCTTTTACTGAGATTAGGAAGGCTATTGCAAAAGCTCCTGCCCTTATGTCTTATGACTTCAATAAGGATTTTATTTTATATACTTTTTCTACTAACTTTTCTTATGTTGTCGTTCTTACACAGAAGCACCTAGATGACCTTGAGATTCCTATTTCTTTTATGAGTTCAATGTTCAAGGGAACATAGTTAAATTACTCCCAAATAGACAAACAAGCTTATGCAGTTTATAAATCAATTAATCATTTTAGACCGTACTTATTGAAGTCTAGAACTAAAGTAATTGTGCCCTATGCAGCGATTACAAATGTTCTGATACAAAAGGAATTGGGGGAGAAAAGAGCCCACTGGATGACAGCCTTGCAAGAATATGATTTAGAAATAAGACCAGCAAAAATAGTGAAAGGCCAAGGCTTGTGTTTGCTTACCGCTTAGTCGAATGATCCTGTAAAACAACAAGTTGAGTGGGAGCAAGAAGAAGGCACCCCAGTAGGTTCTGTCAACGTTATCACTACTCAGGAATCTGACTGATATGATGACATTAATTTTTTCTTAACTCATGGGTACGCTCCTGAATCCCTTGACTTCAGAAAATGCAGGGCCTTAAGATTAAGAGCAACACCATACTAATTCATAGATGGTGTTTTATTTAGAAAAAATTACGACGGTGTTTTCCTTTGATGTCTAGAGAAAGCTCAAATTGAGAATATTCTTTTGGAATTTCATGCAGGACCTGCAGAAGGACATTTTTCCGGAGAAACAACTACCCACAAGATTTTAAGAGCGGGTTACTATTGGCCAACCTTGTTTAGAGATGCCTATGCTTATACCAGAAGATGTGAACCATGTTAGAAGTGCACTGGCAAAATGAAGAAGCCTGCGTTTCCTCTGCAGCCTGTTACAGTTCAGTTCCCGTTCCAGCAGTGGGGTCTAGATTTTGTCGGACCTATTAATCCTCCCTCTTCTCTGCAACACAAATGTATTTTTACGGCTACGGGCTACTTCACCAGATGGATAGAATCAGTCCCTCTTAGACAAGAAAACACGAGCCAAGTAATTTCATTCCTTGAAAGTCAAATAGTTACAAGGTTCGGTGCTCCAGAATCCTTGGTGTTTGACAATGCTTCATAATTCTCCTCTTTTGAATTGACTCAATATGCCCTTGAAAAAGGGATAAAATTAAAATTTTCTGCCAATTATTATCCACACGTAAATGGATTAGAAGAGTCTTCTAACAAGAATCTAATTAACATCTTAAAGAAGACAGTGGCTACTCACCACAAGAATTGGCACATTAAGTTACACAATGGTCTTTGGGCAGACCGTGTCACTCCTAAAGTGGCCATTGGAAACTCCCCTTACTTCCTAGTTTATGGTAAGGAGGTTGTCTTACCATCCAACCTTATGATCCCTTCCCTGCAGCTTGCACAGTCTGTGTAGGAAAGTGACACTTCCCCACTCCAACACAGAATTGATACATTACTCAAACTAGAAGAGGACAGGGAAAACTCTAAAAACAAGTTGTATCAACACCAACATCTTGTGAAGATGTGGTTTGATGAGAAGTCTTCATCTGACAGGGAGTTCTCTGTGGGGGACTTAATTCTAAAATGGGACAAGCAACATAAGGACAAGAATGATTATACTAAGTTCCAACACTTGTGGCTAGGACCTTTCATTGTTACAGAAAAGATTGGTCCTAGAAACGTCCAGTTACAAACACCAAAAGGTTTTGCAGAAACCTATCCAATGAATGTCCAGCTGCTCAAGAAGTACTTTGTTTGAGGAGATCATGTTGGTCCACTTGTACATAAAGTGTGGTTTGTTTCTTTTCCTTTGATTTTGATTGATTTCCTTTTCCTTATGATTCTTTTTTTAATAAGTTTGCACATTTGGAAAAAGTTGTTGATCAGTTTTTTCTCTGAGACTAACACAATCTGACGTTTTCAGGTAGCATGCTAGCTTCTTTTCCTTTCATCCTATGTCATAAAATGCTCTTCACGGAACCAAACAGTCAATTTTTGCAAAGCCTTGATCGATATCTTCCCACTATCATCAACACCTTTTAAATATTTGTCTGATTAATTGAAGTTGAAGAGCAAACCATAGTTTCTTACTTTGAGTCTCATGGGTAAATGGCATAATATTGTATAGCTTGGTTAGACTTATCTATTATGGATTCCATACTGATCACTTTGTTAATAATTTATTTCAATTAAAGTAGATTACAAGATGGGGGGTCTCATTACGAGCCAACCCATTATGATCATAAATGTTTAAGTAGAATGACATCTTCAAATCAAGTCAACAAACTTGGGGGATGACTTTCAACTCTAGCTAGAAGGTGGAAGATCCTATATAGGTCGGTCCATTCATGATCTGCAAAGTATTAGTGAGTAACACTGCTGTCATGTGGTCACCAAGCCATGGTAGTGTCTTGTAATCTATGCATTAATAAAACTTTGTTTTTTTATAAGATGCTTTGTTGTATATAAGGATAAGGGGGGTCTTATTACAAGCCAGCCCTACCATGATCATGGATTTGATTTTGGACCAAAATTGCCACTTATGGTCACCAAGCCATGGTAATTGATTTCAGCCTAGAAAACTGGAAGACAAGGAGTCTCTTGACCGAGCTAGCATGTTCAAATTCCTAATCAGGTTTGTGAATGGCATTGCCAATATTTGATCATCAAGTCAGGGCAATGACCTTATATCAACAGAACTCTTGTTTATTTAGCTAAAAAAAAAAAGAGACAAAGAAAAAGGATTATACATGTACTTAAATGAATAATTAATGAAGCCAAGGTGATTCATGTATTTTAATCCATAATGGCTCTAAGTTTATTCCAAAGGTTAATCATAAATCTGCCCTTCCATGATTACATAAAGGTATAAGAATTATGTTTGCTCCTAGACTGCCTTACTAGATTAAATATTATCGTTAATTGGTTTTGGATGGGAATGTATTGATCATATGCCTAACTCTGTTGTTTTGATTGTGTTTTCATGAGATCATTTTTTAGATTGCCGGTTGAAAATGAGTTGGTTGGCATGTTTGCTTTATAACCGAAGGTTTTCATTTACAGAGATAATTGGTTCTTCCCAGCCAGCCGCCATTTGTTGTAAGCACAACAAATCCCATGTTTTATCCAAAATATGGGAGCCCCAATTCCATAACAAAGAACGACTTAATCAATTTTTGGGGTTGTTTGGCCTGTTTTCCATTTATTTTGCTACCTTCAACTGGATTTAATTAAGTTAGTAAATTTTTCTTTCTAAAAAAGCGATGCATTTTTGTTTGTTTTTTAGAAGTTTTGGAAATAATTGTTGGGTTGAATTTTCAATCATTCCGCAACCTGCAATTGCGGGTTGCGAGCGTTTGTATTTACATTTCGAGTGTTCCCTTCCGCAACCCGCAAATGGCGGATTGCGGGATGCGAAAAAAGGTTTTAAAAGTTGCACGTAAAGTTTCCTTCCTGCAACCCGCAAATTGCGGATTACGAGATGCGAAAAGACCCTTTTGAATAAGAATTACAGAAGGGTGTGCTTATTTTTTAATAACGAAGTTCCTGCACTTGGCATACCGCATCTCTCATCCCAACCGTTAATATACAATGATCTGATGTCCATGATTGCATCTAATGAAATAATTTGAATTTTGATTTTTCATGCTTGGTTCGTCGTTTTCAATATTGATCTGGTTTCTGTCTACGTTATGCTTGATCAAACATGAAGTCCTTGAATCCAATGATTACTTAATTATTAAAACTATGAGATTTGACTGTTAATTTCATGTGTTATTATGTAAATTTACTTCATCTCACACCAAATTTAAATTGATGCATCACTGACTAATATTTCGCTCGTAGAAACGATAATTGCAAATTGCGCATTGTTCATTTTCAATCATGCTAGTTGGTTACACTCAATTGATGTCAAATCATGTGGATGTCCTATAAGGGTTTTTATGGATAATTTGTTGGTTTACGATCATATATCAAAAATTTGGATTGATAATTTGATATCTCTGTTAATAATTGAATGTTATGAGTAAAATGCAGGGATTTTCTCATATTTTTGTCGAGCATTCTTTCGAAAAAGAGCCTCAGCCAGTGGAATACTCTAAACCTGTTCCTGCACCATTTTATGCTAATTTTTCTGATGGTAGCACAGATAGTGAGGAGGAAGATGACAGGGTTCAATTCATATATGAAAAACTTCTTTTCAACAAGCAAAAGAAGGGTGATAACGAGTACATTGATCAAGATAACACAATTTTTTGGGACTTGATTATCAATTTTCCACTGTGTGCCCCGCAATTCCTTCCAAGGAGGATCTGCTAGTTGATTTATCAGTCTTTGAAGGCATATATGGTTCTCATGAATCCAAGGAAGATCTCATATGTTCCTTGTCAGTTATTTTCAACATCTCATCATCTATCTTGATTCTCCTTGACTGATGACAGGATGTCCTCGAAGATATGTGGTGCAATCTTTTGAATTGCATGATGCCAAGTTTGGGGTACGAATTGGTTATTTTTCCTACGTATAAGGATAGTTAGATATTGTAGGCCGAGAGGGAATCTTCTCTTGGCCATTTTAGGATAATGTAGTTTTGAAGATCCTGGATCTGTGGGAGATTTGATCCTGAATTATCACTTTGTAATTATTATTTAAGAGATTTTAGATATCATAGCAAGAGATGGATGGTTAGAAGACAGAATCACCAAAAGAGACTGGAGACACTCTATTGTTGCAAACTATGTAATGTTTTGCAGGCCTTAAGACACAATCAGTTTTCTTTAGCTATCTCTTCTGTTATAATTTGTCAAACATCTTTGATGGATTGCGATTTTGCTTTGATGCATTCACTAATACTGTTCATTGTTTGCAATCAGTAATTTGCATTGGTTTATAGTTCAGATTTCTCTTGACTTATGATATCTGCAATTAATGTTTTAAATGAATATCTTTATCTGGAACATTTTATCTATTTCTGCAAATGATTCACAATAATCATGAAGTTAATGTTAATTTGTCAATTAACATTCCAAATTCAGGATAAGCTTGTACGTACCTCATTCTTAAGTTATTGTTGGTTGAATGTTTTCAATTAATTATTTCTTGAGCTGCTGAACCAAGATCTAGTTTTGCGTGTTTGTCAAATTGGTGAGAGGACTTAGTAATTTTCAGATCGATTTATCTTGTACACAAACAAATTATCTTTGTTATAATAGGCCTAACTTAAATTAGATTTCTTTTTCAAGCTAGACTAACTCTTGTGATTAGGGAAGCTTTCTCATCTTTCCTTACAGGAAGATCGATCCTACTTAGGATCAAACACACTTAAGTTCGAACGGAGGCCTTTGTATCCGTGGGTGTTAACCACACCAAATAGCTCGAGGATAGGGTAAAAATTGCGTAGGATTATCTAAATCCTTTCGTTGGGTTTTCATCCCCTGTTGTTTTCCTTGAACACCATTCTAGCACATGTTCATCTGAGGCATCAACAAAAACCCAACTACTAACACCTATAAAATATAAATGTTAATTAGTGACCATTATAACCCATATCATCCTTATTTCTCTTAATCCCAACCCTTAACTATTATATATTTTATTCCCTAAACTCTATAAAGTTTAACATTGATCAAGACTAGCCCTTATAACCCCCAATCATAACAATGATAACTATGACCCTTAACCATTAAACCCTCTAACTAATCAATATCATATCCCATTATTCCATAGTCACTAATACTTGTAACTTGTAACCATCAATACTTAACACTCTTAACCAACAACCAACACACCCTAACCATTAGAATCATTTATCCCTAAAAGTTCTAATTATTAGCAATGGCATCCCTAATCCCTATAACATGTTATTCCTATTATTATTTACCATATAATCCTTAATTTCTTGCATCTATCAACCCAAAATTACCTATCACATATTATCCATAAGTATGTTAAAACATAATACTATAACCCCTAATAAGTATCCCTTATCATCTTTATCTCTCAACACACCTAACCCATCTCCATAAACCCATATAACCCCAAACCATACTAACCTTAAACTATGTAACCCTTAATCTTAAATAATCACCACTATAGTATATAATCCTTAAATCTTATAGGCCTTAAGCATTATGAATCTTCATATATAAACCCTTGTATATAAAATAACATGTAACCACTTTAACTCTTAACTAATCCTTTTAATTCCAAATACTTACAACCCCTACCTTTTATCTCTCCCACACCATAACATACACGCCATACTACTTAACACCTAATCCCTAAAACCTCAACCCACAATTATTAACCATTATAACCCTTAATAATTGGTATAACCCATAACCCCTATAACATTTGACAACCAACCCCTCACCCATATAACCCCTAATATTAATACATATAACCTCTAACCCCTTTAACAATTTGAACTCTAATCGATATAAACCCCAAGTAGGAAACCTAACTATAACTTTGAACTTATATCATTATTAACGCATATCACCCTAACCCGCCAAAAACCCCTAAATATATATAGTGAGACCTTAACCCTTAAGGACTGTAACCCATAATTACAAAGAATATAACTTAACCCCTACCACACTACCCCTCAAAGCTATTGAAAACTAAATGTTATCACCCAACCCTAACCTACAACAACTAACTCTTATAAACCATAATATCTATGATAACTTACTCGTATCCTCTATAAACCCTAACCCTTATTATCCCCAATACTTATTCTCAATATTATGCTTAACAATTATAATATTTAACCGTATAATCTCTAACACCTACCAACTGTAACTCTTAATGCTTATTATAATTAAATCTTAACCAATATCATTCACAAGCTATATCTTCTATAAATAATATAATTTATAGATACTTTATATAAACCCGAACCCCTAAAAATTAGTAAACACTATAACTTTAATTTCCTATGATCACCCTCAAAACCTAACCCATATAATAACATAAGTAGTATAACTCCCAACCATTATAAATCTTAATCCATATAACCCCTATCCATTAACTAGTAATAAATAACCTCTAATTATCCATATAATGACTAATCATCAAAACCACTAATCCTTATGACCATATCTCTCAACCATTATAACTACAAATGTATGACACTAATAACCATGTCCCTTATAACCTATAACCCACAAAAAATATAACCCCCTCCTTATCACCTCTAACATCTCATACCCCACCCTAACATAAAATTGTTTTCCCCTATAACACATGACACCTCTCATTCTTATCCTTTATGACCCTTGAACCCTTGAACCCTTAACCCCCAATCTATTAACCACTATAACCCATAACTAATAACCCTTATAACGCATAACTTATATAACTCACACAAGCCTAATATATATTAATGATAACCCCTACCATCCCTAACCCTAACCCTTAACTCTTATAAACCATGATCCCTATAACATCTAAACCTTTAACCCTATACCTCTAATCCTTATCATCCCAACACTTATTACGTCTAACCCTCTAAGCATATAACCCCTAGACACTACAAATTTGAACCCTTATAATTCCTAAAACCTTATAAATCTTAACCTTTATCATATTTAACTCCTAAATATTATCACCTTAAACCCTTAATCCCTATAAATCATAACCCATATATCATCACAACATTAACTGTTATATATCCTAATTGCTAATAGCACCTAAGCAATATAAGCACTAACTAATAACCACTATAAATGTTAATTCCTATAACCCTTAACCACTATAACTACTAAACCTTCTCATTCTGAAACCATAACTCCTACAAACTGTAAGTAATATAACCCCTAATCACTATAGGCGCTACTGCCCTTAATCATCAACCCCAAATTATAATTACAAACAACTCATATTAAACCCATAATTCATAAAATCGTTAAAAATTATAACCATTAACCTTATAATCTATATCCCTTAACCATTATAAGAACTAGCTAGAACATGTATAAACCATATATGTTATAACCCTTAACCCATAACTCTAGAAACCCCTAATATCTAATACATATGGTCCTTAACGCCTATAACTCTAAACCCTTACACCGAACCATTATAAATCACATCCTAGTAATAATTAACGCCCAATCCCTATAGCTTTTGTAACCCCTAATACTTAATATGTATAATCCTGAATCTATATCAACTCAAATTGCTTACCTCAAACATTTAAACCTTATATCTTCAATAAATCATAATCATTATCATCCATAGTACCCTACCCACATGCACCCTAACCTATAATCGGTATTATCCTTCATCTATAACCATTATAACCCCATGTCAATAATCTTATAATCCATAATCCTATAATATACAATCCATAACCCCTAACTTATATAAACTATAACCCTTCCAAACTATTTCCCCAACCTCTTACCACTATATAACCTAATCAGTGGCCCCTATAACCCATAATCCTTAACGCTTATAACCCCATACTCTTAAACCCAAATCTATGGCTTGTATAATCCTTATCCATGGATCCCTATAATGATTAACCCTTATTACCCTTAATCCATATAATTTTTAATGGGTATAATTCCTAACCCCTATAACACTTAGCCTCTAACACTCTAAAACCACAAATCGATGAATCATATAGCCCATAACTCTCAGAACCCTTAAACATTATTAATCCTAATCCATAACTCTTTTTAATCCAAACCATTAATATATATACCCTAACCAATATAACCATTAATAATGATAAACTCTAACCCATACAGTTGTTAACCCTTGTAATTATTAACCATTATAACCATTGGACACTAAAAATACCAATCATTAACTATTATAACCCTTGAATAATAACCCAAACAACCCCTAACCAATAAATTCTATAATCCTTATCAACCTTAATCTCTATCATCAAAACCTCATCACTTAAATTTTATAACCCATGACCACTATAAACACCAATGTGTAATCATTTTATACCATAACCTTTATAACCCTCAACTATTATCTACGCTTGGCCCTATCTCCTAATCCATGATTCTTAAACGTGATATTCTATAACCATTATAACATCCATCCCCTCTAACTAGCTCATAACCACAATAATTTCTAACTAATAACCCATAACCCATTTATATCTTAATCATTAATCCATAACTCATAACTATATCACCTCTAACCCTTCATCAATCCTCCCACCACTATAATGTGATCTTGGATTCTTATAACCCTTAAACATTAGAATCACTAAACCCCAAACACTAACTAGTATTACTTTATAACACTTAACACCTATCAATTTAAGGTTACCTAATCACTAAAACCTACCTTCAGTTCTTGTAATACCTTACCCTTATAATAAGAGTCGCATGTAATCCTTCATCACTTACTTCAATATCACTTCTAATATATATAATGTATAATTGATAACCATTATAATGTTGAACTCATATGAACACTAACTTGTAACCTCTCAACATGTCAACCCTTAACCAATAACCCATTTAACATATAACACCTAATGTCAAACCTGTAACCCCCATCCACTAACACCTAACCCTCATAACAATCTATATAAACTCTACACCTAACTCCTAACCTATACCATGTGTAACCTTTGACAACTATGGCTACTAACCAAGGTAGCCCCTAAATTTTTAAATACTTAAATCCTAACATTTTTTATGTGGTTCAAAACCCCAGAAAATAGAGGGCTTGCTACATCTGTGGTAATAATTCTCAAGGGGGGACCCAAAGGAGCCTCACTCTATCGGCTCCAAGTTCAAGAGCCTAACTCTGAAGGACCCATAGATTTGAACCTTCGACCTTGACTAGTTCAATCTTAGACTCGGAAGCTCCAACCAACTAAGCACCCCCTTGAGGAAACCCCTAACTATTGTACTCCATAACTTCTAAAACTGAACTTAATTATTTACCATTATAAACCTTAATACATATAAAGCCTAGCCTCTATCACTCCAATATTTCTTATTACCTCTCACATGTAGCTTATTACCCCTATCCCCCAACACATATTACTAGCAGTTCATAACACTTATAATTTAACTATATTAATCATTATAAGCCATAGAACATATAACCCATAACCCCTAAATCATATAACATTTAACCCCTAAATTTATACTATTTGTAACCCATAGTACCTAATTCCCATAACTCTTATCATTTAACCTCCCACCCTTAACCCTTAAAACCCAAAACACATTTCAAACCTCTCACTTAAATTTGACAATTGCTAACCATTATTCTCTATAATCCTTAATTATCAATCCTTATAAATATTATAATACATATTATCTATAATATCTATTCATCCATACTTATAGCATGTTTAACCACTATCCCCTAACAACTGAACTATCTCAACACTAACTTCTTTAACCAATACATCTAAACCTTCACATATTTAACCTTAATCCCAAATTCTCAACCCTTAATCACTATAGCCCCCATCTATAAACTATTGTAACCCACAATCATGATTACGCTTGAATCTTAATCATTATCACCATCCCCTATCCATACCATCTTATCTTTATAACACATAACCCAAATAACATGTAAAATATTACCCCTCTCACCTATCATTCCTAACAGTTACACTCAAATACCCCACGAAATATTAACAAATGCTAGTGAATAAATGTTAGAAAGCTTAATTATTCACCCTTATAACTGTCAACATTTATTTATCATAAGCACTATAATCCTAATCCTAAAACCCTAAGTCATAAAATGTCCAACATTTATCATCCTAGGTACATGTCACCTCTAACATGTGTGAGAAATAATAACTAATCATTATAATCTTTAACATCTATAATCCCTAAGGAATACAAATTTAGACCTTAAAATCATAGTTCACAAACCTTTTCACCCCAACCCTAAACCTTTAGAGAACTTATTCCATAAAACCCTTGCCCACTATAAACCCTATCCATATGACCCCCAATCCTAAACCTTAACTATTTAGTCAACCCTAAACCCCTAACCCTTGTAATGACTAATTATTATAACCAATATCCCTAAAATATAATCCATCTTCCTATCACATCTATCACACATCATTAATTATCCTTAAGAACCTTAACCAGTATTCTATAACTATATAAACCCTAACTATTAACCCATATAATCCATGACCTTTATCACCCATACAATGCCAACATTCATCTATTGTATCCTCAATAATACATAATCCCAAAACCTTAGCATAACTAACATCTAACCCCTAACATCTCTCATATCGATCTCATCTAACCCATCCACAAACAAACATTTATTATTATAATATTTAACCTATATAATCCCTAACACATAACCAATATATACATGTATCCTCATATTTCATAAGATTTGTCGCATATGACCCCTAATCTCTATAAACCTTGACAGATATAACCCCTAACCATTATAAACTCTAACATATGACCCCTAATCCCAAACCCCTAATTAAATTAATCACTAATCAACTAACCCTAACACTTCTTACGAATAACCCGTTTAAACAATATCCATAAGCCATAACCTCTAACAAATAATTGGATAATACCTCATCATATCACCCTTAACCTCTCACCTCATGCCCCTAACACATAACCACTAATCCCTATAACCTCTATAATCTCTAACTATGATTAACTTGAAACCTTAGCATGTAACCCCAAAAGCTAATCTCTAACCTTTATATGCCCCAATACCTATTATCTATAAACCTTAAACTACATTATTCAAATCCTTACATATATAATTCCTAATTGATAACCAATATACAAAATATCCACTAAAAAATAACCCTTATAAACCATATCCCATTTAACCCCAATCATATTTAAGTCATATTCCATAACCCACAAACCCTAAACCTTGACACATATAACACCTAAACCTTAACCACTATAAGGTTTTTACCCATAGTCCCTAAAACCCATAGCCCCTATCACCCTAAACATTATTAGCCTTAACCCCTACCACCACCATCCCTTAATCCAGAAATATTAATCCCTACAAATTATAATAATTATAAATCCTAACCACTATAAACACTAACATCTAACCACTATAACTAGTAACTCATGTAACCCATAACCACTATAACCCTAAAATCACATAAATCATATTATCTAAACCCTATAATCCCTTAACCATATCTTGATAAAATATTATAACTCCTACTTCATATAACCCCTAACCCTTATAATATGTAATCACCGATATTTAAAATAAATAGACCTATAGTACTAATCAATATAACTACAACCAAAAACCTATATCACCCCTAATCCCTATAAATATTTACCATTATACCTGTCAACTATCCCTTAACCACCATAATCATGAATCCTTGTAATCCCAACCTCTATAACTCCTAACCATCTACACATAATGACGATATCAAGTAATGATTTCGTCCCTAATCCTTATAAACATTAGTCATAACTCATAACCATTATTAATAATTGGCCATATACCACTTCTCCTTGAGCCAATAAATCTATATCTTTTGTAATTCATATACCATATCACCACAACCTATAAAATAGAAAACCCATATACCATATAGACATTAATTGTTAACACATAAGTTCATAACCCTATAACCCTAACCCTTAATCCTAAATACATAATCCTTGACTTGTAACTTGAAATCATTACAAAACTCAACAAGTAACACCTAGCAACTATACATGTTAAGTATTGTTCTCAATAACGTACCCTTGACCCATAACCCTTATTTCCTCAACACCACCTCTAAATTTTATAGACATTATCTTGTAACCTCTATAAAAACCTAACTATAATCACCCATATCCCTTATAACCCATAATAACCAAATATACCTATAACTATAAGCATTAACCAAGAAATGTCCTAATTAGTAAATATTATGTCCCATAATTATCACATGTAAACTCTCAATTTTAACCCTATATAATTATCCCATAATCCCTTGTGATTAAAATTCATAACAATTATAACCCATAACTAATACAAATTATAACCATTATTCCCTATCACCTCTAAACCCCATCACGTTAAATCTATAGCTATTAAAACCTCAACAACAAATCCCTATAACATCCATCGACCTTAGTTATCTATCACTTATTATTAGCCATAAATACTATAAACCATAATCATAATTCCTAACCACTTTGAACCCTAATGAGTAACACATCTAAATTTTATATGTCACATGCCTAACCCATATCCATTAACACCAATAACTTCTTTTATGAAACATTAAACTATAAAAAACTAAATCTTAATTCTCATCAGTATAGTCCTTAATAGTTAAATTATATAGATATATATTAAATATTATAAATTAATATTCAAATCCCTTTCTTTAAACCCCTAACACTTATAATATGTAATCACCAAACTTTACAATAAAAAAACCTAACGTACTAATTAATATAATGTACAAACCTTAACAACTGCAACCAATAACCCATATCACTCATAATCATTGAAACGATTTTCCATTATAACTCTAAACTAACCCTTAACCCCCATAATCGTTAATCCTTCTAATCCCCAACCTCAATAAATCCTAACAATTAACATCTAATGAATATATCATGTAATACTTTAATCCCTAACCTTTGTTATAACCATTAATTATAATAGATCATCATTATAATAATAAACCATATACCACTTCTCCTTGAACCATTAAATCTAAATCTTTTATAAATCATAACCCATATCACCTCTATCACCAAAAAATATAAAACCCATATACCATATAGATCCTAACACCTAACTTTATAACCACTATAACCCTAACATTTAATCCTAAATACCTATTCCTTGACTTGTAACTTCTAATCATTACGAAACCCAACTAGTAGCACCCAGTTACTATAGATGTTAATTACTGATCTCTGTAACCCTTAACCCATAACTCTTATTACCTTAACCCCTCCTCTAAATTTTATATCCATTATCCTCTAACCATATGCCTCTCCACCTTAAACCATTAAATCTATATCTTCTATAAATCATAATCCCTATCACCTCTACCCCTCAAAATATAAAACCCATATACCATATAAACCCTAACCCCTAACACGTAAGGTCATAACCCCAACAACCCTAACCATTAATCGTAAATACCAAATCCTTGACTTGTAATTTCTAATCATTACAAAACCCAATTGGTAACACCTAGGAACTGTAAATGTAAATTAGTGATCGCTATAACCCATGACCCTTATTTGCTAACCATGCTTATAAATTTTATATCCATCATCATTTAACCTCTATAAGAACCTAACTAAGATCACCCAAAACCCTTATAGTCCCTAATAACCAACCATAACTACAACCAATAAATGCCTCAATTAGTAAGTATTATTATTATGCAATAAATTCCCAAATAAACCATAAAATGAGGAGAAATAGGCCAAGAGAGAGTAATACATGCCTTAATAATGCAGAAAAAGGATGAATAGCATGCCCCTTTGAGGAGGAAACCTCCTTATACAATATACTGAGTACACAAGACAAGACAAGGCACTCAAATGAAAATATATACTTCCTATATATAGGAGATTAAGAGGTACAATTACAACTCAGTGACCCAAGCTAACACAACTATTATAACCATATTGATGACAATTACCACTAATGTAACAAAGCCAACTTTCAAACTAATGTAATACACCACAATATAGAGGGAAATGTGCCCACATTTATGGCTTCACATGCCCCTCCCCTTCAGATAAGTGTTTTCCTCAATGCTTGTCGATTAGTTATTGATGATTATGTATGAATGATTCATGTTCCCATGTTGAATCGTCCACTAGTAGATTCTTCCTCTTGATGAGGTACTCAGTAATAACTCTATTTCATATCTATTTGGTCCTTGTTTCAGTGATTTGTTAAGGTTCCAATATGACTTTTCCTTCTTCATGAATCTTGGGAAATATTGTTTGAACTAGGATCTTGTCTCCTATTACCTTCTTTAAGCAATAAACATGGAAAACTGGATGCACTCGTGAAGATGAAGGGAGCTCCAATTTGTAAGCCATACTACCAATCTTCTGCAACACTTTATAAGGACCATAATACTTGGGTTCTAATTTATTGTCTTTATTTAGTTACTTGACGGACATCTGCTTGTAAGATTGTAGCCTCATAAATACCCAAACCCCTTCCTTGAAACTCCTTTCACTATGATGTTGGTCATCTTGTTGTTTCATCATGTTTTGTGACATAGCTAGGTTGTCCTTAAGTATCTCAGTTTTCCCATTAGATTGAGGGTGATAAGATGAATTGTGAGCCAATTGAGTATCAAAACAGGAAAATAAATCAGTCCAAAATTTTCCAATGAAAATTGGATCTCTATCACTTACAATAATCTTGTTATTTCCATGTAACTTCTGAATGGTTTCCATAAAGGTTGCAGTTACTGTACTTGCATTAAAAGGGTGAGAGAGTGGAAAAAAGTGTGCATACTTCGTGAGTCTATCAAAAAAACACCATAATAACATTCTTTCCTTCGGACTTGGGTAGACCTATGATAAAATCCATGAAGACCTCCTCCCAACATTGGCAAGGTATGTCTAATGGTTGTAGAAGTCCTAGGGTCTTTGCTGTTTCACACTTATTCTGTTGGAAAACCAAGCATTCAGCCATGAACCTTTGAACATTAGATTTAAGACCTTCCCAAAAAAATTCCTTCTTAACCCTGCAGTAAGTTTTCAGGAATCCTGAGTGCCACCTATATGAGAGGCGTGTAATTCTGAAAGGACCTTCTGCTTGAGTTAGGAGTTTGTGCATAGATATAAGCGATCCTTATACCATAGTGGATCATTTTTCCACACAAAAGTATCTGATACACTGGGATAATTCCGTAGCTTTTGAATGAGCGTCCACATAGATAGGTCATTTTTCCATTATTCCCTTGATACTACTATCAAATATGCATCTTTATTCAATAATGTTGTTAGAGGCGCTTCTATTCTTACATAATTTCGAACAAACTTGTGTTAGTACCCTGTCAAACCTAAGAATCCTTTAATATTATTCATATTTTTGGGAATCAACCAGTCTATCATGGATTTAATTTTTTTAGGGTCTACCTTGACACCTTCATGAGATACAACATGACCCAAATATTCTACCTCCTTCACCCCAAAGAAACAATTGAAAGGTTTTGCATATAGTCGTTGCTCCTATAGTATTTTTAGTACCCTATCAACATGTTGAACATGTTCTTCCTAAGACTTTCTATAGATTAGTATATCATCAAATAATACTAGCACAAATTTTCTAAGAAAAGGATTGAAAATGGAATTCATCAAATCTTGAAATGTGGAAGGTGCATTCGTGACACCAAATGGCATGACTAGAAATTCATAATGACCTTCATGAGTTATGAATGATGTTTTTGGGATGTCATCATCTTTCATTCTAATTTGATGATACCCAGAACGAAGATCCAACTTTTTGAAGACAATTGCTCCATGTATTTCATCTAGCAATTCATCAATGACAGGAATGGGAAACTTATCTTTAATGGTGATCTTGTTGAGCTCTCTATAATATGGACACATACGCCATGGTGAATCCGGCTTGTGTACCATTACCACTGGTGCAGAGTAAGAACTTTGGATAGGCCTAATTATGCCAACCTCTAACATTTGTTCAACCATACGCTCAATTTCACTCTTCTGTCCATAGGGGTATCTGTTAGGTATGATATTAGGAGGAACACTTCCCGGGATTAGGTGAATAGCATGATAAAAATACCGGACAGGTGGAAGACCTTTAGGAATATCTTCAAATACTTTGGAATTCTTATTAATGACCCTTTCGAGATCTAGGGAAATGGGATACTTAGATGTTTGAACATCTAATGAGCATAATTGTGAAATTACACCTTGATGTCTCTTTTTCATCAATTTTGTCATACCATTAGAGCTTATAACCTTTCTTGGTTTCCTTGTGATACCATGAAATTCCCATAAAAATTTCATGAAAAGCTTTTGAAAATTAAAAGTCATTGTTCCCAAGGATTGTAACCATTGAACTCCTAAGACAACATTAGTACCACCCATTGGAATAGCAACCATTGGACTATTCAATACATATTCTCCCACAGTAATATTTATATTATGGCATTTCCTTGAGCAGTTCATAGTTCCCTTATCTGCAGTCATTACTTGAAACTCTAGATCTTGGTATACAAAGCAATTGAGAGATTTTGTTAATTTATAGTGAATGAAATTATGAGTACTTCCAGAATCAATCAATATTGTTACCTTTTTTCTTTTTGATAAATCCTTTGATCTTGAGAGTTTGAGGAGTGCTAATTCTATCCAATGCATGACATGATATTGTGGGAGTAATCTCTTCTGAAGTAGTATCTTCTATTTCTTCATCTGGAGATGGTTCTTTTTATTTTGGTTCTTCCTATTCATATTCTATGTAAAATAATTTCTTCTGACCACACTTATGCCCCTTACTATACTTGTTGTCACAATTAAAGCATAAGACTTTTTCTCTTCTTTCCTGTATTTGTTGAGGTGTCAACCTTTGAGGTGGGTTAGAAGAAGTAATAGTATTCTCTTGATATGTGTTGGAGGTGCTCTTTCTAGTAGCCATTGTCATATTTTTACTTTCCATCATGAAGTCCTTCTCCAAGGATGGTGGTTCAAAGAGACATACCTCATGTTGAATTTTATCTTTCAAGGTGCCAATGAAGAGATCCAACAAATTATCTTCTAAAATGTTCTCCACTCTAAGACTTAGCTTCTGAAACATTTTGATGTGCTTTGCAACTGGACCTTTTTGCTTGATATTTATTAACTAGCTAAAGAAGGTATTGCTATTAATATCCCCATAATGTGCAATCAAATCTTCGGTGAATATAGACCAAGATATAATAGAGTATGTTTTATGGTCACAAAGCCATTAGTACCATACAAATTGATCATGATCTAAATATAATGATGCAATAGTTACCTTTTGCAAAGTTGGAACCTAGTGTAGATCAAAGAATTGCTCCATTTGGAATATCCATGTTATTGTATCATTGCCATCAAACTTTCTCATGTCAATCTTCGGAAGTTGGGTACCCCTTGGTGACCATCCCTGTTAATTTTTTAGCATTAATTCAATATACTCTAGGATCTTTACTGAGAGAATAACATGTACAGCATATCAAGTATAACAAATGCATATCAATCACACCAACCAATCACATGAGACAATAGACACACAAAGTTTCACTAGGGAAAACCATAATGGTGAAAACCCCCACAACTTCCTCAGAGATAGAAAGAGAAATGATACAACCAAAGTACAAAAGATAGTCTTCTACCAGCAGCTCCTCCTCCTCCTCAACTAGTGTGCCACTTTCCGAGTGATGTAAGAGTGAATAAATGAGATGATCAAATAGAGAGATCCTGCTCTCTATTTACACTTGTCCTAACCAACCTAATAAACTAGTGGGGACAACTTGTCTAACTCAGTCTAATAACCCCTGGTTACATTAATCTGGGCCAACCCCTCACTAGGTGGTCTAATAACCCATCACAGCAAGTTACGACACTTGTCAATACAAATGACGACACTTCTATATAGAGGAATAATACATCTCTATAGGAGTACAATAATACATAGATGAAATACATTCCGAAGTTACATATACATCAACACTCCCTCTTAACTAGCAAGGTATTTCTCGACACAGATCTGCTAGCACAATTCTTCTTCTCGGGATCATCGTCAGCGAATCGTCGTCCTCGAATCATCGTCATCGTCACTGTTGCTTCTATCTCAATCAATCTCTGATCTACTTGTCATAGGAAGTTCTACAGAGCCAATCCTTTTTCATACTGGATGTAGGCCCACCACCTACAGGTCTTCATCATCACTGGTCATACTGTGGAATCCTCAATACTGATTGCATGCATCAACAAAACCTCGAAATAGCATCCCAGGACTGATTACGAGCATACTGCTCAACCTATCGGATCTCCCAGAATCTTTTACATGTAACTGCAAAACCTGTCCACGACCACGGAGTATCATCCTGATACTCATAATCATACTGATCATCGCCCACGAAGCATAGTCCAGATGCACACAACACAGCACTTACACTCACCAGCATGGAAGGACTTTCCTCTGACCATCTGGGAAAGGCTCAGCACTCACATCAACGCACATGGGAGAATAGATCTTCCACCATGTCGGAAAGGCTCCGTACTTACATCAACGCACATGGGAGAACACATCTACCACCATGTCGGAAAGGCTCTGCACTTACATCAACGCACATGGGAGAACACATCTACCACCATGTCGGAAAGGATCTGCACTTACATCAATGCACAGGGGAGAACACATCTACCACCATGTCGGAAAGGCATTATGCATCTGTGTCTTCAAACTCATCATTCATGATCCATCTAATCATGTCAAGGCATCCTCCTGATGCATGTCATCATACTGTGATCATCCTGATCATCAATGCATCCTCCTGATGCATACCATGTATCCACCTGATACATATCATCATACATAATCTACCTGATCATACAATGTATCCACCTAATACATATCAACATACATGATCTACCTGATCATACAATGTATCCACCTGATACATATCAACATACATGATCCAACTGATCATACATAGCAGAAATTGGAGCATCGTCTTGATGCTCATCATCCAGCACTTACATCCACATCCATGTGAAGGATCCTCCTCTCACCATCCTTGGAATGGCTCCAGCAAATGTGTCCATCACTTCTTCCTCGAAGTGTCATCAATCTGAATAACACCAAGCCTCTCTCTGAAGTACTCAAACTTCACTCTGGCTAGTGGTTTTGTCAGCATACCTGCAATTTGCTCATCCGTCGCAACATACAGGAGCTTCAATACTCATCTCTGCACCATATCCCTGATATAGTGATATTTGATCTCAATGTGCTTCGACCTATCGTGGAACACTGGGTTCTTAGACAACTTCACACAACTCTGGTTGTCACAAAATATACCAGTAGCCTCCAATGGGAGATCAAATAACTCAGACAATAGCTTCCGTAGCCATACTGCCTCACAACTAGTCGAACAAGCTGCAACATACTCTCCTTCGGCTATACTCAGTGCTACGCAGGACTGCTTCCTACTAAACCAAGAGATCACACCTGATCCCATACTGAAGCAGCACCCATAAGTGCTCTTCCTATATGCAGCACTGCCTGCCCAGTCTGAATCAACATAACCCTGCAAGTTAAACTTTTGATTCGCATCACACTTGATCCCATAATCAATTGTACTCTTCAGGTACCTCAGAATATGCTTTACAACAACCAGGTGAACACTCCTTGGATCTGTCAGGAACTAGCTTAATGTGTTCACCACAAAGCAAATATTTGGTCTCGTGTTCATCAGGTACATCAAGGACCCAATCATCTAATGTTACATCGTGACATCAACTGGATCAGATGAAGCATCACACAGAAGCTTCAGGTTTGATGCCATAGGTGTGGCCATGGCCTTGTAGTCCATCATCCAGAACCTCTTCAGGATGTCTATTGCATACTTCCCTTGTCCAAGGAAGATTCCATCTGCACTCTGCCACACCTCCATGCCTAGAAAATAGTGCATCATCCCCAAGTCCTTCATCTCGAACTCAGCAGCAAGCTTCCGCTTGGTATCAACAATCAAACTATCTTCTCCTGTCACAAACAAGTCATCCACATACAGAAGTAGTATCACTGGATTTCCTTCCTCAACCTTGTAGTAAAGGTTGGAATCTGCTTTACTCTTGGTAAAGCCCAAACTGGATAGAAAACTGTCCATCCTACCATACCAAGTCCTAGGAGCTTACTTCAAGCCATAGAAGGCTTTCTTCAACCTGCACACATATGACTCTCTGTCATGTGTCTCAAAACCAAGTGGTTGCTCCACATACACTTCCTCCTCGACTACACCATTCAAGAAAGTTGTATTGACATCCATCTGGTGTATCTATCACTGCAGCCAGATCAAGTACTAATCTGATGGAAGTGTACCTGGCTACAGGAGCAAAAGTTTCTTCATAGTCTATCCCCTCTTTCTGGGAGAAGCCACGAGCTACAAATCTTGCTTTGTATTTCTCTATGCTACCATCTGCAGCATGTTTGATCTTGTAGATCCATTTGGAAGTCACAACTGACTTCCCTTCAGGTCTTGGGACTGCATCCCAAATGTCATTCTTCATGATCGACTGATACCTCTCAACCATGGCATCCTTCCATTCTTTCTTTTCCGTTGCTTCTTCATAACTCGAAGGTTCTTTGTTCATAATGTCACAGAGTAAGGCAACATAACTGGTGTGTGATCTAGTCTCTTCCTTGCTCTATGTTCTTCTTCTGGAATGCCATACCTTTCTACAACTTGAATGAGCTCTCTAGCCCATGCAGGTTTCCTCTTGTGAGAGTTCTTCTCACGGGGTGGATCCACAAGTTCTTGTGGATCTTCAATTTCACAATCTGCTTCTGGAATTGCTTCAGTCATGGTAGTATCTTGAAATCTAGTTTCCTTTGGTTCTTCATGATCTTCAACAGGTGCCTTTCTTGATTTGATGAAAGCTGAGTCTTCATCAAATGTTACATCCCTGCTAACATCAATCTTCTTGAACCCTAGAAAGTATATTCTGTAAGCCTTCGAGCTTTCACTGTACCCCACAAAGATACCCTTCTTTCCTGAAGGATCTAGCTTTGTCTTATTTTTCTTTGGGACATGTGTATATACTGGACAACCAAATATCCTGAGATGGTTGACCTTAGGTTTCTTACCAGTGAAGACTTCTTCTGGTGTCTTGTTGTCTAATATCTTGTGAGGTGTTTTGTTTTGCACATATACAGCTGTCCTAGCTACTTCTTCCCATAGATGCATAGGAAAATCCTGGTCATGCAACATTGCCCATGCTGCTTCCATGATTGTTCTATTCTTTCTTTCTGCAAATCCATTTTTTTGTGGATTATAGGGAGCAATCAAATCCCTCTTAATCCCTAAATCACTGCATAGTTTCTTGAAATCACTTGAAGTGAATTCTCCGCCATTGTCGGATCTGAATGTCTTGATCTTCTTTTCAGTGTGATTGTCCATCAAGGTTTTGAATTCCTTGAACTTATAAAATACTTCATCTTTGTTCTTTAAGAAGTAGACCCAAGTCTTCCCCGAGAAATCATCAATTAAAGAGACATAGTATACATTACCCACTCATAGAACTGGATGACATCGGACTGCATACATCGGAGTGGATGATTTCCAAGATTCCTTTTTCTTTTCTTTCACTGCTTGGAAATGCCGTCTTAATGTTTAGTCCTTTTGCACATCCTTTGCAAACACTTTCATGCTTTGACTTGATTTCAGGAAGACCTTCTACAGCTTTACTTGCAATTGGTAGTGCTCTGTAGTGCACATGTGCAAGCCTTCTATGCCAAAGTTCACTTGGCTCCATGGATTCATGTACCATGGCATGTTTAGGTTGTCCCTTCAATTTGTACAATCCTCCCTCTTGCTCTCCAATCACCACTACATCATCAATAGTTTTACCCTTTGGCCACATTAGGACTTGGCCATCTACAAATGCAACTCTCATTCTTTTTGCATCCAATGAAGAGATGGAGAGTAGGTTCTTCTTGATCCTAGGTACATATAGAACATCTTTCATCTTCAAATACTTTCCAGAGTCTAGGTTGTAGGAGGATTACCCACTTCCTTTGATAGGATATTGATAATCATCCCCAAGTTTCACCTTATGGGGTGATTCATGTTCAGATAGATTTACAAAAGATTCTTTAAACAAAGTCATGTGTTTAGAAGCCCCACTGTCAATCATCCAATCATTGCATCCATGAGAGATACTACCTGTGAGGGTGAATATTAAAACATATTCATGTTCACTTGATGAATCATCACTTTCTGCTCTAGCCTTCTTCTTGGGAGGTTCATCATCCTCGGCAACATGAGCATGATATCTTCTTTTGTTGTTCTTATTCTTCTTGTTGAAATTGTTGTTGTTGTCTTTCCTCTTCTTGGGACAATCTGTAGCAAAGTGTCCCTTCTCATTGCATTTGAAGCATCTGAGATCTTTCTTATCTTTATGTTGATGGTAGTGTGAATATTTCTTGGCATGGGAATGATCCCTCTTGGAATTTCCTTTCTTGGTATGTGATGTGAGGGCTTGATTTTCATTTCCCATCTTCTCTTCTTGGGCTACAAGCCTAGCCTCTTCTTGTGAACATTCCTCCCACAGTCTACTGAAGGAGACCAGTTTCTTTCTTGCACAGATTCCTTGGATAAAGGAATCCCATGACCTAGGTAGGCCATTCAATGTGGTGGTCATAACAACTTCACCATTGTCCACTACTTCATCCACAGCTTCAAGTTGTTCCTTAATCTGAGAGACCTTAAAGAAATAGGATTGAATGGTCTCTCCATTCTGAAGCTTTACCCCTTTCAATTGGTTATGCAGGATCATCTTCCGATTTATGTTCTTCCCTTCAAATAGCTAGGTCAAGGAATCAAACATCTCCTTAGGTGTCTTCAGAGATGACACATGTGGGATGAGCTGGTCCATGATAGAATCAGCAATGATCCTCTTTTCCTTGACCAAGTTCTTCTTGTGAAGAGCTTTAGCCTCTTCTCCCTCTGGGACAGGGACCTCAGAGCTTATGTAAGAGTCCAACTCATTTTCTTCCAGGATTAACCCAATCCTATACTTCCATGCTCGGAAGTTATCAGCCCCTTCAAGCTTATATTCAAGCTTGGTGCAGTGAAACATCTTTAAGAGTACTTCAAATGGAAATAGAAAAGAATTAGGTCTAACCACTTGATTTGCTGAAAACTGGATCTGGTCCCGGATCAGGGTTTGTCAAAGAAACCATAAAAATTCAAAATGTGAATTTCAAATTTCTAAAAGGATAGATAGATGCGCCTTAATGAGCTGATCAGCCTGGTACACTTAGAATTTGAAAACTGCAAAGTTTCACCCTTCAGAAATGCTTTTCAATCTTCTGGATTCACAAGGGAGGACCCTGAATTAGGGTTTGAGTTTCTCGGAGCTTCACCCAACCAAAAATATTGATCCAAAGCTCTAAACTTTTATTTTTCCAAGGAGCTTCCAGCTATGTCTTCATATTTCAAAAATTCCTATTTTTGTGGAAACCCTAAAATTTAGGGCCGAAACTGAAAGTGCTTAGAATTGAATTCTGATTGAACATAAAGATTCTCCTTGATGAGTAGAGTCAATCTACCCTGATTCTTTTCCAAAATCTGTGGAGAGAAACCCAATAAACAAGAAACCCTAGTTTCTGCCACTGCACAATGTCTTCTTCTCAGGTTAGCTCTGAACCCATGTTAATTTTTTAGCATTAATTCAATATACTCTAGGATCTTTACTGAGAGAATGACATGTACAGCATATCAAGTATAACAAATGCATATCAATCACACCAACCAATCACATGAGACAATAAACACACAGAGTTTCACTGGGAAAACCATAAAGGTGAAAAATCTCACAACTTCCTCAGAGATAGAAAGAGCAATGATACAACCAAAGTACAAGAGATAGTCTTCTACTAGCAGCTCCTCCTCCTCCTTAACTAATGCGCCACTTTCCGAGTGATGTGGGCGTGAATAAATGAGATGATCAAATAGAGAGATCCCGCTCTCTATTTATACTTGTTTTGACCAGCCTAATAAACTAGTGGGGCTGACTTGTCTAACTTAGTCTAATAACCACTGGTTACATTAATCCGGGCCGACCCCTTACCAAGTGGTCTAATAACCCATCATAGCAAGTTACGACACTTGTGACACTTGTCAATACAAATGACGACACTTCCGTATAGAGGAATAATACATCTCTATAGGAGTACAATAATACATAGATGAAATACATTCTGAAGTTACATATACATCAACAATCCCATATGGCTTCCATTACCAGAATCATTTCCCCTTGGAATATTATTATTCATGTAAGGTTTCTCCACACGAGAATTGTCTTTATCCTCCTGAGTATCCTGGAACACATTATCACCTGTAGGAAGAGTATCCCTTGAATTTTGTATGAGATTAACAATTTTTATCATATTCCCCATCAACTGTTCTCACCAAACCTTTCATATTTTCCTCCATTTTATTCAACTTCTCTTCTAAATTATCCAAATAAACTTTTTTCACAGACCCTTTAATCATATCTTCCAACTAGGACACTCGAAAAGAGAGGTCTTCCCTTTCATCATATGTCGAGGATGGATCCTATGGTGGTTTGGATGGATTGTGAGTCTTTAGAATTCCTTTTATTGGCATTTTGAACAATATAAATAGATATCACACCTTAGGTGTAACCACAATTAGATCTTTCTACTCAAAGTTAATCAAAATTAAAAATGGCGTACCTTTTCAAACCCTAATTGAAAGATTGTTTTAAGGCCAACTTGAAACTAATGTAAATTTTAAATGTATACTCCTCTGAGTCTGAAACTTCATATTTTTGTATCCTTATGTGTCATCTGTCCAATTTCATGGTTCTAACATAATTTTGATTTACCAATAAGAAGTTATTGTGAATCTCCCAACACCTCTTATTTTTTGTCTTTCCAGAATATCTAACTTGTACGGTATTCCATTTCTCCAATATTGTGTGTATGAGGTTGAAAACCTTACCAAAGATACTGTGGTCCGTCTTCTTTCATATGCAATATGTATCACTCAATTTGGATCTTTCATGCCCCATATATGACCCTTTTGCTCAAAACACCTGTTTTAGACTAGTTTTTTTACTAGTCAAAATCCCTAGCTTCTGGAGAGAATATCTCTGAACCTATAATCTTTCAGGATCTGAAACTTGGATCACAGTTAGTTTGGCCTTTTTTCTAGATGGGTTTTAAGTCTCTCTCTCTGAAACCTTGTAGAAAACATTTTATAGTGAAAATTCCAAGATGAATCGCTTTGAAGAAACCAATCATGAGGAAAGGGCTCTGATACCAAATGTTATGCAACAAATTTCCAAAAAGAGTATGAAAAGAGAAGA
The DNA here is from genome assembly GCA_027924585.1 of Larix kaempferi. Taxonomy (NCBI): domain Eukaryota; kingdom Viridiplantae; phylum Streptophyta; class Pinopsida; order Pinales; family Pinaceae; genus Larix; species Larix kaempferi. Next base: position 27,242,823 of record BSBM01000910.1, read on the forward strand.
AATATATCAAAAAGAGTACTCCACGATTTGCTTGAATAAAATAGTTGAATAACAAGCCTCTACAAGGGGGAAACCTTCTTATACAACGTACTAAGTACACAAGACAAGACAAGACAAGATACTCCAAATGAAAGGTCTCCTTCCTATATATAGGAGACTAATGGGTACAATCCAAACTAGATAACCCAAGCCGACATAAATAATATAACCATACTAATTAAAATTACCACTAATGGACCAAATCTAACATCAAAACTAATGTAATGAACCACAATATAGGGGGGAATCTGCCCATATTTAGGGCTGAACATATCTCCTTGAGGAGAGTCCAAAAAAATATAGATCTACATGAAAAAAAATTCAAGAGACCCTTCAAAAATTTCTACAAAATTCTACAAAACAAAGGGCTATGAGGAAAAACCTCAAATATGAAAAATCATGCCCAGATCTGAAGAGAATCCTAATGGATACTAGATAAAAAAACAAATATACAAAAAATAAAGAGAGTCTAGATGAAGATAATAGTTATTGGTTGAAAGCTATGGTAGGTACTAGATCAGAACAACCATCGTTGGTACCATGTCAGAGTTATAGATCTACTAAACTAGCTTATCTATATAAGTAACCAATAACATATCAACATAAATATAGGACATAAATAGAACAACGAAAAATAACACACCAGATATACATGGTTCACCCAACTGGGCTACATCCATGGGAAGGTTGTCTTCTATTATCTCCATAAATATCATTCAATCTTACAAAGAGAGCAACTACAAATAACCCGATACAATAGCAGAAATCTTGTGAGCACAGTACAAGATCATTGATGGTGTTGTATGTTATTGTCATGTTATTTTTTTAAAGAGACTCCCTTAAGCCTATTATGTACCCAAAGATGTGGAGTAATTACTCTCACATATTGCATGTGGGATAATATAATTCTCCACAATAACACATCTTTATATAATAATGGATATCAAGAGTATACTTTACCATATTAAATATGGGATATAATGTATTACTCTTTTACATAAGATTGTGGACAACTTCCAACATAATAAAAAGACATTATTACCTTCCAAAGAATATAATATATTCCAACAGAAATGTCATGTCCCCAATTTTGGTTCATCCAGTCCCATGGGTGAAAGGGGGGAAAAATCAACCCCTAAGGGAATTAAATTGTATTAATTCTATTTGCTTAGAATTAATTTTAGCCTAAGTCCCATAAATTGGCAAATTTATTTATTAACTTTAATTTTGATAAATAAAATTAATGGATAATGAGAAAGTGGGCGCCCCCATGTGGATGATGTTTCCAAAATGGAGTTGGGGGTGAAGATATGAAAAAAAGGTGAAAAGAAGGAAGGTGGGGATAAGGTTTCCAAAATCAGAAAAGGGAAACAACTAGAAAAGAAAGGAGAGCGCACTTGCCAAAAAAATAGTCCAGTTTACAAAATAGGAAACATCCAGAAGGGCGCAGTTTTCATTTCAATGTGTTGTGAGGGAAATACACCTATAGTTCATGGGAGAAAATACCAACTTCAGGTATGAAAGATAGAGCTACAAATGTTCTGCAAGTACAACATGTGAAGAGATTAAGGTTAGAAAGGTGAGTACCTTATTAAGAAGGTTGATCCAAGCCTTCTCCTTCCTTTCTCTTCAATGCCATTCAGTGTCGCAATTCCCACACCTGCAAAACAACTTGAAACCTTTCTCAAATACATTTGACTACATATATAAGACTCATATCCATGAAATAATAAGACATCAAACTATAATTGAACAGTAATCAAATCTAAAACACACATAAATAGGTCATCTTTGGAAAGGAAAGAACGTCTGATCTTTATTAATGAATGAAGCAAGTACATAAAGTTATACCTTCCTTCAAGCTTGGCACTTCACGAAACCTAGATTCAAGGTCTCCTACTTCTGTTCTCCAAGGATCCCAACCTCTACTCAGTTGTGCTAGGATTTATCAGAAACTGGGGCACAAGAGAGGGGGATGAAGGTCTCCATTCCTCCAACATAGCATTGTTATAGGATTGGTACCCTCACATGGCCCTTCTACCTTCCTTATATAGTCAATGAAGGAGAGGAAAAATAGTTATAACCGATCAAGAGGTTTCCAAACAACTCATTTCAACCAAAATTCGAGATTTTGACTAATACAAGAAAGTGCCCTACTCTGCAGTAGACAAACTACCGTATTTCTCAAGGTGTGTGCTAATTTATTGAAGCAGAGTTTCATATTTTCCAAGGTGTGCTCTACTCTATAGGCATAAGAGTTGTGCACACATCCTAGTATGCCCTACTCTATGCATAGGAAACCAACGTTTTTGGAGAAAAATGGCCAAAAACAGGGTTTTCTAATGATTTTCAGGAGATGGTTTGGTCTGAAAAAATGTTCCTAAGGGTTATAACCATCACATGGGCCAAGAGTGAGGTAATTTCAACCATTTTTAATGTCCCAAAGGACCCTTCAATCCACAGGTGTCCTGTTGTGTGACTAAACTTGATCTCAAGAAGTGTCGTCATGCGACCAAGCGATATAAGTGTCGTCACGGAAGGAGAAGTGTCATTTTAAGCTATAACAAATGCCCCCTAATGTATGAGGTCAGAGGGACTGAGGGAAACGATGGCCGAAATACATTATAAATAACAAAGATTTGAATCATGGAGGAACTGGAGAAACCAATAATCATAGGCTAAAATGAAGTACCTGAAAGCAAAGGCAATATCAGACAAACTTATCCTTGGGGTAACTGTCCATGTTCAAATAGTGGAACATAACCTCCAAGAGGATACAATAATGATCCAAATACTGATGCATATATCATGGCCACTAAAATACAAACTTGGATCCATGAGGAACATAAGTGTAAACATAGCCACATAAATACAAGGTGGATCTATGTCAAAACTGGAGAACATAGCCATAGAGAACAAGCTGGATCTATGTCTCATCAAGAGCCAAAAAGAGTGTGGCTCAGTCTTGCACAACTTGGGCAATTACATAAATAAGGTGATGCTATCGAGGATCCCAAGGTCTTCATCCAAAAAAACAACCCAAGGTACAAACCTATCCATGTGAATAAATGAGTTGATGTCGAACATGGGAGGTATCGTTTGATTATCGGTCATTGGTGTATACCATTAACAAACATGAGGGTATCCACCAATAATGAAAATGGAACCCAAGGTACCTAGTACATTCAAGCAAGTGCGAATAAATGGTCTTTCCGGCGAACACTTGAAGAATCCATCAGATAGGAGACATTGATGTATTCCCATATATCCAATAGCAAGGGAAACTGCCACTAATGACTGCAATCCCTAAGGTAATAACCGAAACTCTAAACTTCATTCCCAGAGCACAATGAGTTGAATTCGATGGGAAGAAGTCTGATGGAAGGGAGGCCTTAAGGCATCCTCCATCATCCAACATGAGGGACACTCAACAGGTATGAGCTAATTTGGAGTAGGACTGAACACATGATGAAACATACTGACACCAAGGAATGACCGATGCATGAGGTCAAGGCAACTGCAGAATGGTCGACACCGGTTATATCCTTGAACAGTGAGCACGACACAAGAGTGACTTACGTAGCTTTTAACACAAAGAGACCACGATGCAAATCTGCAATGTAGGAGACATTAACAAATTCTCCATATGATTGGAAGACTAACCAAATGAAGGAGTAAGAACTCTGAGATCAAGTTTATCCTAAGGCCAACACTAGAACCCAACTTGTTTGATAGACTCAAAACAAGTGCTTTGTTCAAGGAGATAGTAGACTTGCTGCCATCATATTGAAAGATATTTTAATATTCTTCCCTTCCCTTTCCTTTTTCATTTTTTAACGAGCTTGACAAAGAACTAAAGCATGCTCGACGGTATTTTCATATTTAAGGAGTCTGAAAAACCTAGAAGAAAACTCCATACACCTATCCGTCGATTTTATATCGAGCCCGGATTGGTCTGTGCTCGGCAGTGTTTTCTTGTTAATAGAGTTGAAAAACTTAAACAGTCCTCTATCAACCATCTCATGGATTTCACATCGAGCATGAGTACGTGAATGCTCGCTTGGTGTTTTCACATTTCGAGAGTCTGAAAACCCTAAAGACGACTCCAAAGGTCTTTTTTCGTAAAGTTAGTCTCCTTCCCCAAAAAAGTGTAAAATAATGGAAGAACTCTTCTAGTGCATACCAAAGTATACCTAGAGTATACCTTTTCCGTAAATTATCCACCGAGGCCCGGAAAAGGGGTAATTCTATACCTAAGTGGATGTTGGTTCAGTTATTTTAACGAGCCTGAAAAGACAACTATGCTCGGCAAACTTTTCCTATTTAAGGAGTCTGAAAAGAGCTTAAAAGAACTCCATAGGGATCTTTTCTGTAAAGGTTTAACGAGCCCGAAAAAGTAAACTCATGACCTCCTTACTGTTTTTAATGAGCTCAAAGGAGATACAGAAAATGCTCATAACTTCCTTACTATTTGTAATGAGCTCGAAGTGAAGATGAAAGAAATGCTCATAGCCTCCTTACTATTTTTAACGAGCTCGAAGGAAAGGTGAAAGACTGCTCATAACCTACTTATTGTTTTTAACAAGCTCGAAGTAAAGGTAGAAGAATGCTCGAAACCTACTTGCTGTTTTTAACGAGCTCAAAGTAAAGGTGGAAGAATGCTCGAAACCTACTTATTTTTTTTAACGAGCTCGAAGTAAAGGTGGAAGAATGCTCAAAACCTACTTACTGTTTTTAACGAGCTTGAAGTAAAGGTGGAAGAATGCTTGAAACCTACTTACTGTTTTTAACGAGCTCAAAGTAAAGGTGGAAGAATGCTCAAAACCTACTTACTGTTTTTAACGAGCTCGAAGTAAAGGTAGAAGAATGCTCGAAGCTTCCGTACTGTTTTTAACGAGCTCAAAGTGAAGGTCGAAGAAATGCTCGCAACCTACTTACTGTTTTTAACAAGCTCGAAGTAAAGGTAGAAGAAATGCTCAAAACCTACTTACTGTTTTTAATGAGCTCGAAGTAAAGGTGGAAGAATGCTCGAAAAGGGAGCAAATGAGTGTCAAGGACATGCGAAAGTAGCTCCAAGCTCATGGAACAAAGCTATGCCTAATGCAAGGAACGTGAGAAAGATAAGGACACTCAGGGTGTGTCTCTTCCAGGTAAAAGGTGTCAAAATGCGAAGGCAAAATGATACAGGGCTTAGCGGAAATGAGATCAAAGATGGAGGCTTATACAATGAGCTAAAAGCGTGGAAGCTGGCATCAAGCTCATTAGTGCAAGCAGGATCATAATAGATGCATATGCAACTTGAACACAAAGATGGGAGCCTTATCAGGGATGGCTAGAAATATATGAGGAAGAAAGATATGAGGCTTCTTCTCAAAGTCATGGTAAATCTAAAAAGGCTCCCGAGCCTATGAGAAAAACTCAGCATGGGCACCAAAATGGCATAAGGGTGCTGACTAGGGTGACCCATGTTAGGTAGGCTCTGCTGTCAGACTGGTGCACAATGCATAAGAGATGGCTAACACACCAATGTCCAACAGGTTCAACCCTATGGCGAATTCGGATGGAAAAAGGTTCAAATGCAACATAACAGCGGGGAAGCCTAAACCTATATGCAAGGTTCCGAATATACCTGACATGGTCGCACAAGGTGTCGAAAAGGACCAGTAAGAAAGTATAAATCCAGCTAAGAATCTTGTCTCCAAGAAACATTAGTACCAAGATCATATCTAAAACATATGTAAAGAAAGACCCGATACAAGTCACTGTGGTAGAAATACTTTCAACTTCACTATCATCAACGGCAGGCATAAACAAGACATATTTTTCAAATGAAAACTCTATGGTACCCAAGCCCGAGGACTTACAATCAACAAGATCAACTTCAGGATGAAGATCAAAGTTGAAGGACATGATGGAATCTGCAGAAACAAATTCATCATCACGGGAGTTGAAAATTCTAGAAGCAGAATCAAACTCAGCAGGAACACCAATTTGTGGATCTATAGGAGATTCCAAAGACTCAACAGTAGGAAGATCAGACTTTAAGGTCAAACTGGGGCTGGACATGACTGTGACTGGATCAACATACAAATGAATGGTAGACTGTACTATGGAATCTAGGAAAACTTCATCAGAAGGAAGTATATCGTCCCAGATAGAACACATATCTAAACATTCAGATGGAGGTGTCACTTGGTCAAAAGCTGGGTCTAAGTCCCAAGAAGGTAAGCATGAACTCAGAGACTTCTTCTCAGTAGCAGTTGAACTCAAGGAACAATATGCCACATAAGTCCCATGTGACATAGTAGTTCCTAATGACGAGGGATCTGACTGGTCTACGGTTGGGTAATAAGGAGGATCAATGAATGCAAGCTGGTCGATAGTGACGATGCTTTCGTTATGAGGAAAATGCATCGCACGAAAGAGCGTAGACACCACAACATGCATAGCATAAACGTAATCACGCTTGAGGATCATGTCAAATTCCACAGGGTCCTTTAAAACCATAAAATCAACTAAGACTGTTTTTCCACCCAAAGTAACAGGTGCCTGATGGAGGAATCCGAACAGTTCCCTAGGTCTTTTATCGAAGGTCAATGGCCAATTAACAGCTGGAATAACATTAGCGAAACCCAAATCTCTCCAAGCATAAGCGGATAAGATACTAACAGAAGCTCCTTCATCTACAATGCTTCGATCAATCGTATGGTTCCCAATATCAACCTTTATCTGGAAAGGTGTCGAAGAAGGAAGACGAGGTTCGGCTAGACTATTCCAATCAAAGGAAACGATCCTAGGGCTTAGTAGGGGTTCACACGGCATAGATGAAGTGTCCCCTTTTTCAGAAACATCCAAACTGATAATGCAGAAGACATCAGGGACAGGTGCATCAGTCTCCAAAGGACTGATGGGATCGATCGAAGATTGCATTGATTCGATCACCTCACTCTCCGAAGGAAGAGTGGGGTCGACCAAGGATTGCATTAGTTAAACCACTTTATCAACCAAAGGTTGATCTGACTGTAGGGAATCTATAGACAACTTAGGAACAGAGGTTCCTTCAGACATGGACCACACTCTTCGTGCTTCTGGAATGGCAAGGCATCGGTGAGTAAGGTGATCTCCCTTACAAAGTTTACAAGGGAACTTTGGTTTCTGTCCTATAGGTTGAGACTCCTTTACAACATCAGTACTCTCAGCATGACTAGCATTGACTGATAGCTTGCCCCCAGCATGACTTGGAGTGGCTGGTTTCTCAGAAGTAGAGTACTTTTGAGCAAAGGACCACACTCTTTGCACTTCTGGAAGTGCAGGGCACAAGTAAGTAAGGTGGTCTCCCTCATAAAACTTGCAAGGGAACTTATACTTCTGTTTGTTGGGTTTGTCGACAATGTCAACTCCCTCAACATGACTTGAAGTGGTTGATCTGGTGTCTCTAGTATGACTCACAGGAACTGGTGAGTTGTCATTAATATGACTAGCAGTGATCAATGACGTGTCCTCAACATGACTGATAGTGGTTGAAGACAAACTTTCAGTGTGATTTTCAGTGACTAAAATTTTTCTCCCAGCATGACCTCCAAAGGCTGGGTAGGTGCTTCTTGCATGATTTGCAGAGGCAGGGTGCTTTCCCCCAACATGATTTCCATAGGCTGGGTTGCTGCCCCCTTGTTTTGGAATCTTCTTCATATTCTTCCCCCATCCATTCCTTTTAGACTGCTGGTTACTAGTATTGCTACTTTCGCCACATGAGGTAAAAGGAGGAGGAGAAGATGTTACTGGCAAAGAAGGCACAGGGTTCTGATGCTCTTGATTTGAGGTGCTCACAAAAGAAGCGTCAAGAGCATGCAAGACATTCAGAGTGGATAAAAACCAAACCAACAGCCCTATAGTGAATCCAGAAAGATTCAGAGTAGCCATTAAGGGAGTACCAATGTTTCCAATGAATGGAACAGCACAAGGATCCCCCAAAATAGGGGCACCTTGATTGGCACTCGCTGGAACGCTAGACATAGTTTCCTGCTCAAACGAGCAAGAAGTTCGCTAAGGCAAACTAAGACAAGTATCACAAATAGCACACCACTAAAAAAGGTCCTAGCTAAATCAAACCAGGAAAACAGATGCCTTCCGGATAAGAGTCTAGGATGATGAGGGCCCAAAACAGATCAACAAAGGAAGAAGAACAGTTACCCAGGGTACACAATACAATGACTAAGGGTGCAAGCGTTGGAATCACCCAACCGCCCTCCCAAAGACCTGCAAGGGATTTCCTCCCACGTCTGTCCTAGGTACAACAGATATAACCATCCGCTATCATGGTCAGATACTAAGGATACCACCACACCGAAAACTCCTGGGGGAATAGTCTCTGGTCGAATCAGAAGGCATGGGTAGGGTAACTGAGCCCGAAACTCAAAAGAGTCCCCAAACGCGATCCAATCCTAGTATATGCTTGAAATAGAAAGTAGGAGGTTTATTCCCAACAATCTAATCTCACAAGCCCTACTGCATAGATCCCAAGCAAGCTTTGAATGAGGTGGGTTTACCTGTGATAGTTGAACTAGGATTTTTGCGTAATGTGCGATCTTGGGTGGTTTAAGGTGTTTTAAACCCAAGATCCTAACCAAGACTAGTTGGTGAAAAGTGTAACCTAGAAAAGAAAATGTTACTAGTACATTTTATTAGGGTTCATTTTAAAGGTTACTTGCTTACCCAAAAAGGTAGTGGGTGTGTGAGAGTGGTTATAACAAAGATAGAATACTGAAATGAAATGCTTACCACTAAACAAATCTTTTCTTTTCAATGCAATTCTTAAAGATACGATCTAGAATGCATATGCAAATGCAATTTTTAGTCTTTTCAAATGCAAAAAAGATAAAAATAAAGTCTAAATGTACAAAATTAAACTCAAAACCTAAGAATGCAGCTACTCAAGCAAATCAGTATGCAAAATAAAACTTCTTCTTTTTTATGCAAAGCACTCTTAAATCCTTTAAGCCACTTACAAGGTACTCTACTCAAAAAATAAATCAAAATTTTTATGCTTTTCAAAAGGTGAGAAACAAAACTGAAATTGAAAGTAACCTACTGTCAAAGCAAAAGCAAAGAACTTTCAGGTTTCCTGATTGAAACAGTAAAAGCTACCAATACGACTTTTAGATTCTTATTGATGTAAGCATGCCAACCATTGGGAAAAGCGTACGAAGCCTACTTTTAGACCCAAACAAAGAAAATGACCTACAAAGAAGTATGTTTTGGTAAAGTCAGGTATGCACATAAACAGTGCAGTCAAGGTCTTGAACAACAGCAAAGACACTTGAGCTTTCACTACAAAAAGAATACTAAAAGCATAAGGGAGGATAAGAAACCAATCTAAAGAGAAATTTCACTCAAATAGATACAAACAGGGTCAAGTAGACTCAATAGGTTTCAAATCCAGTTGAAATGGAGCAAGTAGATTCAGACAGACTCAAATCAGGGTACAAAACACCAAACTGGTCCACAACCCCCCAACTTGGGTCAACAAGCCCAAAAACTTTCCAAACAAGCTCAAATTGATCAAAAGAGGTCCAAATCATGAACATAGGATCAGTACAAGGATAGGAGATCACTTACAGTGATTTAACTCAGACCTAGGGTCATCAGGGACCCCAAAAATGCAGCCACAACCCCCAAATTTGGGTCCATAACCCAAAAACTCAAACCCATAATGTGTGCGCTACTGTGTATGAGGCATACCAGCACCTATAATAGGGTTAAAACCCCCTACTGTGTATGAGGCACAGTAGCGCATAGGTGGGAAAAGTTGAAAAAATGGGGTTAAAACCCCCCAACTTGGGTCCACCAGGGTCTGAAAGGGCTAGGAAGGGTCTGTAAGAGACAAGGAGGGTCAAACAAAGCCTAATAACTGATTCTAATAAAAAAATTGAACAAAGACCTTCAAACAACACTAAAGAAATGACCTTGGATACCCCTAAGCAGATAGGCTTTCCCCAATATGGTTGTCATTTTGTTGTGAGGGAAATACACCTATAGTTCAGGGGAGAAACTACCAACTTCAGGTATGAAAGATAGACCTACAAATGTTCTGCAAGTACAACAAGTAAGTGAAGAGATTAAGGTTAGAAAGGTGAGTACCTTATTAAGAAGGTTGATCCAAGCCTTCTCCTTCCTTGCTCTTTAATGCCATTCAGTGTCGCAATGCCCACACCTGCAAAACAACTTGATACCTTTCTCAAATACATTTGACTACATATATAAGACTGATATCCATGACATAATAAGACATCCAACTATAATCAAACAGTAATCAAATCTAAAACACACATAAATAGGTCATCTTTGGAAAGGAAAGAACGTATGATCTTTATTAATGAATGAAGCAAGTACATAAAGTTATACCTTCCTTCAAGCTTGGAACTTCACGAAACCTAGATTCAAGGTCTCCTACTTCTGTTCTTCAAGGATCCCAACCTCTAATCAATTGTGCTAGGGTTTATCAGAAATTGAGGCACAAGAGAGGGGGATGAAGGTCTCCATTCCTCCAGCATAACATTGTTATAGGCTTGGTCCCCTCACATGGCCCTTCTACCTTCCTTATATAGTCAATGAAGGAGAGAAAAAGTAGTTATAACCGATCAGGAGGTTTCCAAACCAACTCATTTCAACCAAAATTCGAGATTTTGACTAGTACAGGAAAGTGCCCTACTCTGCAGTAGAAAAACTAGCGCATTTCTCAAGGTGTGCGCTACTTTATTGTAGCAGAGTTGCATATTTTCCAATGTGTGCGCTACTCTATAGGGATAACAGTCGTGCACACATCCTAGTATGCCCTACTCTATGCATAGGAAACCAGCGTGTTTGGAGAAAAATGGCCAAAAATAGGGTTTTCTGATGATTTTCAAGAGATGGTTTGGTCTGAAAAAATGTTCCTAAGGGTTATAACAATCAAATGGGCCAAGAGTGAGGTAATTTCAACCATTTTTAATGTCCCAAATGACCCTTCAATCCACAAGTGTCCTGTTGTGTGACTAAACTTGATCTCAAGAAGTGTCGCCATGCGACCAAGCAATACAAGTGTCGTCACGGACGGAGAAGTGTCATTTTAAGCTATAACACAATGCCTAGTTCACAAAGCAAGAAAGTGTTGTTTCAATAAGGAAACATCTAATTTCAAGGAGGGAGCAACTTCCAAAGGGAGAGAAGCATGTCATAAAGAAAAGCAGGAAAGTTTATCCACCCAAGGGGGGGTGCATTTGTGAACGGTTCTAGTAGGTCATCCAAGGGGAAACTTGTTGAGGAGGTCATCAAAGATTCTATAAAAGAATGATTCCAATTCCCATTCATATCTTTTGACTATTTTGTAATTGAATGTGAGAGATTTAGCTTCTCTTGTTGAGTGATGTTCCTCAACTCGCTTTGGGTGATGCTCTCCTTAGCCAATTATGTCTCGTTTATTCTCTTCTTCTCCCTTACTCTCTCTAATAGGTATTGAAGACTAATTGGCAGCCATTGAATATCTATTTGCAGCCATTGAAGATAATTTTTCATCCATTAAATTCTTATATTCAACATTCAAAACCATAGATCAATCACCAAGAGTTCAAAGAAGAATCCTTCACCTTATCCCTTATCTTCTTCCCCATTCTTCCAATATTGCAGGGTGTTGGTGGGAGGTTTGTCCCATTGGAATATTTCCAGTGATAAATAAGATGAAGGATATGATGAGTGATGACCATATTTAGATATGGATTTGAACTTATATCCAATCATTCAACTTCTATCATGTCTAAGTAATTCCATTTCGATATTCCCTAAGGGTGTCATGCTTTGAACTCAAAGAGGTGAACAGCTGAGGGATTGAATCCTCTTACTTATGTCATTGGAGAGGATGTTTTGATGTTGTTTTGAAGACATCAAAGCTCTGTAGTAAACATCTAAACTCAGTCCTAATATCTTCTCATCTTATCATATGAATATGCCCCAGAGGCTCATGATGTAATAATGGCTTCCAGTATTGTTTTTTCTAGCTTATTTTGGAGTAGTTTTCACCATTCAAGCACTGTATTTTTGAATGGTAGATGTATGCATATGCTTATATGATTTAGAATTTCTGATATAAATCTCCTAATCCATTACATAAATATTTTCATCCATGTATATGTCTATTGAAGGACTAGGTAGACCTAGGGTGGTTTTGAGGGATGTTTATGGCATATAAGTTCTCTGGAAATGTAATGATGTGATGTAAAGTTTTCTGCTCTATATTTTCAATAATATAAGCTTTAATATGTCCATTAAATATAGAATTAAATCTTACGGTGGTCAAATACAAGTTTAACTCCTCCCCCTATGCTCATTGGGCACGTTTTGAGGACTAGGCTTGGCATAAATTACATAGAATTCATTCAGAGGATCCAATTCAGGTTTTGTAAGTTTCTTATGTTCACAAAAAGACCCCTAAACCATATACAACCTTCAAAATTAGAATTTTGGAGGGATGTACACCATTTGGAAAGCCAAGCCCAAAAATCAGCATAACGGTCCAACTCCTCACGAACTCTCAAACCAATGCCAAATCGATGTTTAATAATTTCCCCAAGTCTCGTTGAACCACATACATTATCCTGATTCACCTTTATTCGCTCCCAGTCAAGTATGCATATGTTGGAATCCAAGGAAGCCTCGAAGTAGACAACATACTTGTTTGTTGTTGAAAAGTGAAAGGCTCCAGTACCTTGTGCATAGGACTCACTGTTCAGATATGAATTATCTTGCTGCTGCACATTTTACACATAAAAACTAGAATCACAATGCATACCTACCATCCTTGATCAGTGAACCAGTACTCCTCACTTACACCCTGCACACCTTAACAAATTGTAAGAAAATTACTAGTTAAAATTCTGATCAATTTGGGAAGTTGGAGGTATTATTCTGACCTATCCTTGGCTGGGATATTACAGTGGTATCAGAGCTCTTTCCTCTACTCCTATGGAAATAAGACTCTTAATTTGTTGAAATTGTAGCCATGTCCATGAGCGGTGAAGAAGATTCTTACTCTAATGAGGGGTATGATAAAGATTATGATGAGCAATATGAAGAGTACTACAGATAGTATGAGGAAGAAAAGTTCCAAAAAAGTACCTCCTACAAGTATCTCCCATGAGATCATAGTTGGAAGGAGAGACTATGGTTATTCTTATAGCCATATGGATGGAAAATTTGCATGTTCCACAATCAGAGATCAACCTACTTATGAAGAAGAGCATTCAAAAATGGATGATCAAGAAGAGTTAAGTATTTTGATCCAAAGAATGTTGAAAGGAATGGAAGATGTATCTCAAAAATTCACCCAGTCACAACAAGAGAGTAGAGAATTCCTTGGCAAGCAGTTGGCAAGAAAACATGGAAAAGGGAGTAGTAGTGGCTCTTAGCATGAAGGAAATACAGTTTTTGGAGAGTCTATAATTTCAAAAATATTAACACATGTAGGTTCTTTGAAGACCAAGAAGCCATCAAGAAAAGAACTAAGTTGTTCCACTTCTCAAAGTAATGTGGAAGGTGAAATCACTCCCAATTTCTTTATGGTTGATTCCAAGATAAGTGTAGAATAGATGGGGAAGATTGATGATGGTGAGGCATCTTTTAGATCTGATCCAAAAGAGGGACACAATTCATATTTGCAGTCACCCTTTGAGCCTCACAAGGAAGCAAAAATTGAGCACATCTCAGTAGGGTGTGAAGTAGAGAAATGGGTAGATGAAAAATCCATCATAATTCCACCACATGAGGAGAACATGACACGTGGTAATTTAGTAAATTCTGATTTTTATGTGTCATTATGTCAATCTGATATGGCAGCCACTCCCAGTGAAAAGTTCAAGATGGTTGGGCCCCCTAGTGATGAGGTTTAGAATTCTGGTGTTAAAAATGAATGCAGTGTGAAGGTTGAAACTTTGAGAGAAGATCTTTCTGGTGCACAAAGGATGAATGAGCAACTAATTTGCAGCCCAAATTATGTTTTTGAGGACCTAAAAGATGAATATATTGAAACAGCAACATATGGATCAAATTTCAAAACCATGAGTGCATTGCATGAAATTGATCTGGTGATGGAAAATGAAGAGGAGGAACATCTGCAAGAACCTCATCTTCTTGCAAGGTCATTGAATATGGATGAACAAAAGATCCAAGAGGCCATGAAACTCATGCTTTAGTGTCAACGTTGTGTTGGGAAGCTGCTTTAATGGACAACCAATCTTCCTACGAAGCCATGGAGAATATCCAGAAAGCAATGTCCACAATCAAAGGTAATTTCTCACAATTGCTTTCAAATAAAAATTACATGTTTGAGCTTATTGAGTTGTTGCGGGAAGAATCACTACATGATGAATAAAGTATTTGCATATATGAAGAATAAAAATACAAGCTCAAACGTGAGTTGTTGGCCACCCAAGATTCTTTGAGATACACTCAAAGTGTCCTCTTAGAATCACAAATGAAAATATAACAATTCCAACAAGAGTGGCAAGAATTGTCTGAATCCTCAATTTTTCCTGAGAGTCATCCCTTTTGGTTAAATGACATAAAAAAATTCCATGGAGGAACCTCATGAGTGGGTGGAACATGAGAATTAGTCTATTCGGTATGTGCTTGAAGAATGTGTAGAAAAAGTGGATGAAAAACAAGCACATGATTTTTTCTAGAACGAACTTGGGAAGTTCATTGAAGAAATGTCCCTCTTCCAAGGAAGAGGTAGATGAGTTCACCATAGATGGATCATCCATCAATGGAGAGGATACATCCACAACTTCAGTGGATGAAATTTTCAAAAGCATGGCTCACCATCCTTCATTCCCCACTTCACATTCAGCCACAAATTTTGGGAATGAAAATTGGGTAAAAGGATTCTTCCTCTTGGTGTCACATGATGTGTAGGAGGATCCAAAAATTGAGGCCGATGACATGTTCCTTAACCCGGAACAGTTGAGGCATCCCATGCATGTGTGTGCAACCACTTTTGATAACAAGGAATCATATCTACACTTACCTTCAATATGTGCTTCAATTGATGGAGTTTTGCACCCTTGGATCAATGGCAGAGAGTTGAGCCATTGGATGAAGAGGGGAGAACCTGTTGAGTTCCATAGAGACCATGATGCCTCTTTATTTGAGGGAAACATGAACACGAATGATTTTGATACAAATTAAGCTCTTTTGGAGAAGCATTTTAGGACATGGGATCCTCACCCTTTTCACTTGAGTTTCATGGATAACACACTTTGTTCCTTGTGTGCATTGGTCACATAAGAACTTTTAAGTTAGAATGGAAAGACTGGTGGAATTGTGGCCTCACTCTTTGGAGGAATATTTGGTGATGTTTAGTCTTTCTTTAATTCAGCCCTAATTTGGAAAATTGCATATGCTAATGGGGCCTTCACATTTACTAGATTGCTTGTTTGAAGATGATTTTGATTTTTGGTGGCATGTTGTTTCCATCTTCCCTTGCATTTTACATGATGATGGAACTTTCTTGTTTTTACTAATGCTTGGAAAGATGCAGAGTGTACAGTGGGATCCAAGAATTCTTTGCCTGAAAATTTTTGACTACAGAAACATCCATTTCCATGGGAAGGGGAAACAAGCAAAGGGATCATGGAATCCATTGGAGTGACATATTTCCAAATGTGATAGAACAATTTTGGTCCTTGTAGAGGAGGCAGTGGGATCTAGGGATTCTGCTCAGTTATCTTAACTGGGTTAAGTTTTTTGTTCACTATTTAGTGCAGATAGAGTTTACAGTGCAGTTTATTCTTCATAGTCATATTACATTTTATTTAGATATTTTTGAAGGCCCCAAGTTTAATTTTCAGATTGTTCAGTGGATGGGGACAAATATAATCAAAGTGGTGCAGCAGAAGCTTAGTGGAATCCTAACATTGCTTGAGGACAAGCAATCTTGGGAAGTGAGGACTTTTCATGTCCCCAATTTTGGTTCATCCAGTCCCATGGGTGAAAGGGGGAAATAAACCCCTAAGGGAATTAAATTTTATTAATTCTATTTGCTTAGATATAATTTTAGCCCAAGTCCCATGAATTGGCAAATTTATTTATTAAAGTAAATTTTGATAAATAAAATTAATGGATAATGAGCAAGTGGGCCAAGAGGGCACCCCCATGTGGATGATGTTGCCAAAATGGAGTTGGGGCTGAAGATATGGAAAAAGGGTGAAAAGAAGGAAGGTGGGCATAAGGTTTCCAAAATCAGAAAAGGGAAACTAGAAAAGCAAGGAGGGCGCACTTGCCAAAAAAACAGTCCAGTTTACCAAATAGGAAACATCCAGAAGGGCACAATTTCCATTTCAATGACCAGTTCACAAAGCAAGCAAGTGTTGTTGCAAGAAGGAAACATCTAAGGTCAAGGAGGGCGCAGTTTCCAAAGGGAGAAAAGCATGTCATAAAGAAAATCATGAAAGTTCATCCACCCAAGGGGGGGCGCATTTTTGAAGGGTTCTAGCAGATCATCCAAGGGGAAACTTGTTGAGGAGGTCATCAAAGATTCTATAAAAGAATGATTCCAACTCCCATTCACATCTTTTGACTATTTTGTAATTGAATGTGATAGATTTAGCTTCTCTTGTTGAGTGATGTGCCTCAACTTTCTTTGGGTGATGCTCCCTGTAGCCGATTTTGTCTAGTTTATTCTCTTCTTCTCCCTCACTCTCTCTAACAGGTATTGAAGACTAATTGGCAGCCATTGAAGATCTATTTCCAGCCATTGAAGATAAGTTTGCAGCCATTAAAGTATGATATTCAGCATTCAGAACTATAGATCATTCACCAAGATTTCAAAGAAGAATCATTCTTCTTATCCCCTCTCCTCTTCCCCATTCTTCCAGTATTGCAGGGTGTTGGTGGGAGGTTTGTCCCATTGGAATATTTACACTAATAAATAAGATGAAGGATCTGATGAGTGATGGACATATTCATATATGAAGTTGAAATTACATGCATTCATTCAACTTCTATCATGTCCAAGTGATTCCAGTTCGAGATTCCCCAAGGGTGTCATGTTTTGAACTCAAAGAGGTGAAAAACTGATGGATTGAATCATCTTCCTTCTGTCATTGGAGAGGATGGTTTTTTGTTGTTTTTCAGACATCAAATATATATAATAAACATCTAAAATATTTCCTAAAATCTTCTCATCTTCTCATATGAATATGCCCCAGAGGCTCGTCATGTAATAATGGCTTCCAGTATTATTTTTTCTAGCTCATCTTGGAGTAGCTTTCACCATTCAAGCACTGTATTTTTTAATGGTAGATGTATGCATCTTCTTAGATGATTTATAATTTCTGATATAACTCTCCTTTAATCCATTACATAAATGTTTGCATCCATATATATGTTTATTGGGTAGACCTAGGGGGGTTTTGAGGGCATTTTATGGCATATAAGTTCTCTCGAAATGTAATGATGTGATGTAAAGTTTTTTTTATCTATATTTTAAATCATATAGGTGTTAATATGTCCATTAAATATAGAATTAAATATTATAGTGGTCAAATACAAGTTTAACTCCTCCCCCTATGCTCATTGGGCACTTTTTGAGGACTAGTCTTGGCATAAATTACATAGAATTCATTATAGAGGATCCAATTCAGGTTTTGTAAGTTTATCGTGTTCACACACAGACCCCTTAACCACATACAACCTTCAAAAGTAGAATTTGGGAGGGATGTACACCATTTGGAAAGCCCGGCCCAAAAATCAACATAGCAATCCAACTCCTACCAACTCCTCAAAAACTCTCAAACTAATTCCAATCAGTGTTTAATAATGTCCAAAAGTCTCATTGAACCACATACATCATCCTGATTCACCTGTATTCCCTCCCAGTCTAGTATGAATATGCTGGAAGCCCAGTAAGCCTCGAAGTAGACAACGGACTTGTCTATTGCTGAAAAGTGAAAGGCTCCAGTACCTTGTAAATATGAATCACTGTTCATATATGACTTATCTTTCTATTGCACATTTTACATATAAAAACCAGAATCAAAATTCATACCTACCATCCTTGATCAGTGAACCAATACTCTTGGGAAGTTGGATACCCCTTGGTGACCATCCCTAATGACTTCCATTACTAGAATCATTTCCACTTAGAATATTCTTATTAATGGAATGTTTCTCAACATGGAAATTATCTTTATCCTCCTGAGTATCCTGGAACACATCATCACCTGTTGGGGGATTATCCCTTGAATTTTGTATGAGATTAGCAATACTTTTCATATTTCTCATCAACTTCTCCTCTAAATTGAATAAATCAGTTGTTCTCATAGAAACTTTCCTATTTTCCTCCATTTTATTCAACTTCTCCACTAAATTAACTAAATAAATTGTTTTCTTAGACCCTTTAATCATGCCTTCTAACTAGGACACTAAAAAAGGGAGGTCTTTCGTTTTATCATACGTTGGGAATGGATCCTCTAGTGGTTTGAGTGGAATGTAATTTTTTCCAATTCCTTTTGGCGGAATTTTGAACAATATAAATAGATATCACACCCTAGGTTTCACCACAATTAGATCTGTTTACTCAAATTTAAAATGAAGTACCTTTTTCAAACCCTGATTAGAAGATTGTTTTATGATCAAATTGAAACTAAGGCAAATTTGCAATTTCTACTCTTGTGGATCTAAAACTTCATCCTGCTATATTATGATGTGTCCTTTTCCTAATTCCACGGATCTTACCTAATTCTGATGTGCCAATAAAATTTTATTGGAAATCTCCCAGCACTTCTGATTTTTGGTCTTTCGAGAAGAGCGAACTTGTACGGTCTTCCACATGTCCAATATTTTGTATTTGAAGTTGAAAAACCTACCACAAATACCGTGGTTCGTCTTTTTTATTATCCAATAGGTCTCACTCAATTTGGATCTCACATGCTCCAGATATAACCTTTTCCCCTAGAGAACATGTTTTAGACCCTTTTTTGGACCAGTAAAAAACCCTAGATTCCAAAGAGAATATCTCCAATCCTGTAATGTCTCAGGATCCGAAAATTGGAGAACGAATATCTTGACACTTTTTTGAGATGGGTTCCATGTCTCACTATCTGAAACCTTCTAGAAAAACATTATAGTGAAAATTCTAAGATGACTTGTTTTGAATAAACCGGTCCCGAGGAAAGAACTCTGATGTTATGCAACCAAGTCCCAGTTATAGCATAAAAATAACATAAATAAACCATAAGAAAGTAATCCACACCTTAATAATAAATAACTGATATGAATAACAATCATCTTCGAGGGAGGAAACTACTTACACAATGTACTAAGTATATAAGACAAAACAAGATACAATGATGGCTAAAATGAAAAGGTCTCCTTCCTATATATAGGAGACAAAGGGGTATAATAACAACTAATAGACCGACTAATAGACCCAATCTGACATCAATAATATGTAATGCACCATAAAGGGGGTAATGTGCCAATATTTAGAGCTTAACATATTATACCAAATGTTATGCAATAAATTCCCATAAATACCATAAAAAGAGCATAAATAGACCAGGAGAGAGTAATCGACGTATTAATAATGCATAATATATATGAATAACAAGCCTCTTTGAGGAGGAAACCTCAGTATACAATGTACCAAGTACTCAAGACAAGAAAAGAGACTGAAATGAAAATATCTCCTTCCTATAATATCATTAGGGGAGTTTTGAGGTTTAAAATGGGCCTCCTAAGTTAAATAATAAAATAAGAGTTAAAATAATAAAATAAGAGTTTTGGATTTTAGAGGGGAAAAATAAAAACTACTTTTTGTTATTTTATTTTTGACATATCCTCTTATCTATTTACCAAAATTTCAAGTTTGGGCACTTAGATGCAGAATTTAATAATACATCTAATGCATACCCACATGGCATACTTTTAAGGCACCCATGGCATGAAAACCAAAAAATTCAGTAGAAAATGTATTTTAATCAACAAAGTACATTTTTTTATTGGGTTTTTTAATTTTTTGGTTTCGGATGCCTCAAGAGTATGTAATGTGGGTATGTATTAGGTGTGAATTTGAATTATGCATCCAATAAGTGCCCAAACTTGAAATTTGAGTAAACCAATAAGGAAATATGACGAAAATACAATAAGAAAAAATAGATTTTTTCTTTTTTCCCTCCATGTTTTTACAAAGTTTACCCCCATGGTTGACATAAGCATCTTGAATCCTATTGGTTCTTATAAAGTGAATTTTGATGGTACATTTTTTTAGTTTTGAGGCCCATTTTTTACCTCAAAGCTCCCCTAATGTATAGGAGATTAAAAGGTACAATTACAATTCACTGACCCAGGCCTACATAACTAATATAACCATACTAATGACAATTACCACTAATGGAACAAAGTCAACATCAAAACTAATGTAATGCACCACAACTTAGGGGTAAATGTGCCCACATTTAAGGCTTAACAATTATATCCCATAATTCCTATGATTGTTAACCCTTATAGCTTGTAACCCCTAATCCCTATCTCTCCTAGTCAATAGTCCACATATTATAACCATTATAAATTTCAACCATTGGAGACTTTATCCTTAACAATTGTATCCCTCCAATTGTAAATTTCATACATAACCCATCTAACGCATAACCCATAAAAATCAACAAATACTATTTAATCCTTATCCCTTGTAACCCATAACCCTATTACTCTAAACCTTATCCTCTAACAATAAACCCCTAAACCTAGTATAACCCTTTATTAATTTAAAAACTAAAAAATTAAACTTAATGACTAACCAATATAACCCTCAACCCTAGACCATATCCCACCTTGCTCATATTCTCCAATCATTAACAATAAACTTTATAATACCTAACCCCTATCTTTATCCTTTGAATTTGTGATTTTGGCATGCTTCAACTCTGATATGCATGAGATACTTACATATGACATGTTTTGTTGATGCATATATTGGACCTGTACCATGACCAATGGTGGCATCTCCTCTACCAAATAGATTAGTAGGAGGATGAGGTCCCAAAATAGTCAATACAAAATTAACGAGGTATATCAAAGAGGGTTGATGAGGACATCACTAACATCATCAGGTCAAGGAAAATACCTCAGTAGGGGGTGTGCACATCAAGAATTTGGCAGATTTATTGACACATTCTAACATGTTATTAAAGGGATTCAGCGACCACAAGTGGTTGAAGATACATGATTGTTGGTTAGAAGCATGTGTCATAGGTCTAGAGCATGCAAGTGAAAAGTGGTGGAAGTTATTGAGCTGAGAAACCATGGCCAAACAAGTGGTCTAGAACCTTGCCACAAGGCATGGACTAGCAAGAGTCCTAGCACCCCTACCTATATTTCCCCATCCTCCTCTATAGGAGTGAAGGATGTTATATATGTATGGGCTATGGGCCCCATTTTGTATATGCATCAATTTTTATATAGCTTAGGGGTGTAGGTTTATAATGCACCCCATTAGGCCATTTTTTATGTAGATGATGAGGTACAATTTGCACATTCCTAATGATATATCTATACAACTATTTTGATTTTATGGTGACTTATGTACTATGTATGAAATGTGATTTCATTAATGTAATGGTGACTTGTGTACTTTGTATGAAAATTTATTTCATTTATGTAATGTTTATCTATACGCTTGATTACCTTAACATATAAATGAGATAACATTAAAAAATTTCCCATGCAATACATAATGTCTTAATGTAATAAATGTCAATCCAAAATTCCATTTTCAATTTTATCTACAAATGTATTATAACTCCTATGGACATAGATGAATTTAATTACATCAAAATATTGAACTGGGAGTTTCACTCACAAAAATTTCTAAAAGAGACATGGATCACACATGTGGAAGACGTCATTAAACTATACAATAGAGAGTTGAGAATCAAGATAAAGTTGGAGGTGACAAACTAAAAATTGAACTGCATCAGCCAAGATCCCAATCACAACATCATACTGTAATTGATTGTTGGTGATTGGTGGAAGGTCATAGACAAATTCTACTTGTGTGGAGTAGTGTATTTGAAGGAGTATAGATATCCCAAGCAATAGATGTGATATTCTTTAACCAATGACTCATATTATCGGTGAATATGACATAGCAGTCTATATATAAAGACATCTAAAAATGGAAACAAAGTATTTAGATATCACAAGCCATAATCGTTTTGATTGAGAACAAAAACCAGAAAAAATAAAAGTGTAGTATGTATAGGGTATAAGGTACTTGTGTAAGCTAGGGATATACTTTCTTCAAGGTAAAACCCATTAATGAGGTTTTTTATAATTCATCCTTTTGGAAAGGTCAGCACATATTCACCTTTGGGGAGGCATCGTTTGATGATGTATGGGCCTCCCAAAAGGAGGAAAAACTTAACGAGTCCTAGTTTGGTGCATTGTGTGGAATCAAAAGCAGGGATAGTATTATTTTTGTGAAAGGTGAAAGGGAAAACTTGGTGATCGTAATGGGCCTTGGAACATTTCTTCATGAACTTGTTATGTTGTAATGAAGTGCAACATTATTCATGAATATGTTCCAAGGTTAACAAATGGTGCTTGAGTGCATAAGTGTCATGTAGCAATTCAACATAAACTTGGAGGGTGGGTATCTCACATTCAATGGGTCAGAATAATTTGATTCCATGGAAAATATGAAAGGGTGGAAACCCCATAGAATTTTTAATAGATTTATTATAGTTCCAATGTCCTGATATATTTCTTATAGGAATTTTTAGTAGATTTGTTAATAGGAAAGTGATGTCAGTTAGATTTACTCTTATTAATTGTCTAATGTAGCATGGATTTGGGGAATTTGTTGACAACCTCATACTAACCATTGAATTATGGATAGTATGAGGTAAAAAAATCATGGGTGAATCCTAACAAGAAATACACTCCTAAAAAACTTCATTCTAAAAATGGATACCATTTTCAAAGACCAATTTTTTTGGTATGTTTAAGTGTGTAAATGAAGTGGTTGAAAAATAACCATCTGGTGGTGATGTAGATATAGTTGAAGGTGGGAATCATCTTATCCCATTTGGTGGATTATTCAACAATGATGAAGGTATACTTATGCACTCTATCATAGGTCTATTTTAATTCCATAAATTGTTTCCCCACTTGTAGAAGAGACTGGTGGTGATGGCAAGCTCTAGTAGGGCCAGTGAGCTCATGTTTTGTGAGCAAAGATTTGGAATTTTTCACACCATTTTATGGCACAAATGCAAGCATGAGAGAGAGAGAGGGTGAATTGGACCAATCTTGTTTATATAACAAATATCTAGTTTAAATAGGATAATACACAATAATCCATATAGGATGGTAATATATATATATATATATATATTTAATGTTTATAAATGCTCTATCCTCAAAGCATATTTATTTAAATACTTCCGTGCTCATTTGGATCGTACTACCTTCTCATGATATTTTTCTTTCATAGTTGTGACAATTGATGAAATAAGACAATATCATTTGTGAAGTGTAAAACCATTTTTTTTAATATAACTCGATTACACCACCCCAATTTAATATTTGGTGGCAATGTGTAATCATACGCTCCTTGGAAAGAACTTGATGTAGTATGATTCTAAAGATGACTTGTACCTTGATATCTAATTGTATTGTTATTTAAATTCTTTGAAATATACATATTTTTGCAATTTAGAATGATGTTTATACATTGATTGGCTAAAGCATTGAATTTTGTGATTGGGATGTTGATAAGCTTTCTTTGTGGCATGATTATTCCTACCACTTGTATTGTTTTCCTAACTCACCTTTGGTATTAATTCCTCTTCATATGCACTTGGATTTTCCATATTTTCTACTTTTACATGTGAAAATATCCTTACTTCAACTAGATTTTCATTGCATCGAGAGGCGCATTCTATAGCCTAGTAGGGGGAGGATGTGTAACTCCTTCTGTGCTTATAATCGGTTATCATAATCGGCTCAAATTAAAATAAAATAAAAATTAATAAGGAGAAAAATATGTCGGCTTAATAATCAAAACAAAATAAAAATAAAATAAATATCAAAACATAATAAAAGGTTGTCAGCTTAACAATCAAATTAATTTCTAAGTCTATATATAAAAATAAAAAAAAACATTTATCAAATTAATCGAAGAACTCTTTCAAAAAACTCCGAAGGAGAATTGGAATAGCATGAAATCTCACCTCAATGCATCTTCGTGGGTTGTCGGTACAAATCAATCAGAGGCCAATAACCTTACATTGTGCTACATAGTCACCACAACAACAATTTTCTAATAAGGATTGTCAGCATGAACTATTTTATTATTATTCTACAACCTAGTATAGGGGGGATGTGGAACTCCTTCCTTGCGCATCCTGGAGTTGACACGTGTCCTTTAAAAAAAATATTATAAAACATAAAATGTCGGCTCAGATTAAATTTAAAATGTATACAACCACATACATATATAACTACACAAATTAAATAAATTCAAACCATATACATTAAATTACACACTTGATCTCAAGAACAACAACATCGAAGAATAACATCAACAAAAGTGCAAAGCGAACCTCCTAGCCATAAACGTGCAAGCCATAGACATTTTTTCACGTATTTAACAACTTAACCTTCCTCGGAGATTGATTGACCTGCATGAAATCCATTTGATATGGTTTATAAATTTCTATGCATAAAATAGGCTTAGGTGAGTATATATAGTGCCAAATTTTAAACACTAATCGTGCAAAATTCAAATTTGAATTGCAACTTTGGTAACACTTAATTTTTTCTTTAATAATTTCCATTTAAGATCAATGCACAAATTGAATGGTTATGAGATAACCTATCACATACTCTTCCCATAGGATTCTATATTGATATTTTTTCATAGACTATATGGATTAGTTGTAAACTATAATGTTTCAAGTTTCAGTTGTAAATTTAATAGACCGGTTGGTTGTTGAAATAACTTATGATTTGCATCGATTCAAAAATTTTAAAAACAAATTGATAGCCCCCCACAAAAAATATTTGAATTATAGAGTTTGTAACATTGCATTGTTGCATTATTAAACTTGCCAATATGGAATTCCATACAAAAGAATGCTACAAAAAGAATCAACTTAGTCAACGCTTAGCCCTGCCTAAAACTGTTAGCCTTAGTTGTGGGCCAAAATGCTTGATCATGGTGAAATTTCAACACTTAGAGATTTGTTAGCCATGGATCTTATAATAAATACATGACAAAGACTTTTTTCAGAGATTATTGTCGAAGAATTTCAAGAAACTTAAAAGCATCCATGGCAGACTAGACTGGCTAAAACAATTTTCTCATAACATTAAAAATAAAACTTGATTTCGCATACTTGGAAAAGGGATATAGAGCCACTAAAATATAAGTTAGAGATTTAAATGTATATCTTCATTATCTCTCAACTAAAACTACAAGAATGGATCTAGAAAGTAGTACAGAAAGGCAAGATTGCATAATCTTAACCATTCACTTACAAGAAGGAAAAATTCCTAAATTCAAGCAATATGAGTCCATATATTACTAAGCTATATATTCATATGCAAACATCATGACTATTATACATTTTTACAAGAAAGAATAACTTTACTATTAATATTACTATATTGAAAAGATTTGAATGCATGAAATTAAAGGAATTGAAAGATTTGTGTATACGTTTGACACAAAAACATTTTTGGTTTGAGGGTTATGAGATGTTTGATTTCATGTAATCAAAATAAACACAATTAATTTACAAAAAGCATTGCATTGATTTCAGTGTAACTCTACAAGATATATTATGGCATGCCTCTATCTAATACTTATAAAATTATGTCATGCGACCTTCTCACTTTGCGCACTAATACTCATTGCATTGATTTCTAAAAACTTATGTCATTCCTCTATCTAATACTTATAATATTTATGACAAGCATTGCATTGATTTCAGTGTAACTCTACAAGAGATATTATGTCATGCCTCTGTCTATACTTATAAAATTATGTCATGCAACATTCTCACTTTGCGCATTGATGCTCATTGCATTGATTTCTGCAAACTTATCTCAATCATCAATCTATGTTGCATTGATTTCTATGTAAATCTATAAGAGATGGCCTCTTCTCTGTGAAAATGATCACAGTAGATCCAAAGAGATGATGTAAACCTCACAATGAAATAATTTAGGAATGAAAGAAGAAGAATAGAATAGAAGAACATAGATCCAAAGGAGCTCATATAGAGGCAGAATAATTACACATGTTACATTAATCTGAATAGTAAAAAGGTAAATATTCAATGCTCGGGATTCGAATACACTAGGTGTGATTCGAATTAGCCTGCATGGACAGATCCATAATCAGTGGAGTGTCATCAAGTCATAACTAGGAGTCCAACTCATCATCAGTGAAGTCATCAATGCATAAGTAATAGTCAACCAGAAGTCAAAACTGAGTCTAACTGAATGTGGTAGGTGTAACTGGCACATGGAAGCACTAATGCAGTGAAGGAGGCTCAGTGGAGGGCGCTCATGGATCTAACTGGAGTTAGAACAACCTATCTAGTCACACTGGAGGTCCATCAGAGTGATAAGGTCAGTAAAGAGTGAGTCAAGCCTAAAATCAGGGAGAGAACTCTTGTTAACTGAACATAACTGGACTGGTAGGTGATGAAGTGCGCCTCTCTCATGCAGTGGGTGAAAGGAGGGTGCACTAGGCACTAGGAGGGATGAAACTGATTAGTAAGAAGCTCTGGGGGCTAGCTAACTGAGGGATAGGTGCTAGGACTGATGACTGGAAATGCATGCAAACCCTAGAATGCATGCAAACCCTAAAAGGCTAAAAAATGAAAATGACTGAAAAGCTAGTAGGACTAGGATGGAGTATAGGAATATCCTAACACCCCCCCTTAATCCATCCTGGGCCCTGGTAATTAGGACCAAAGGTCACCCATACAATCAAATAAGATATAAAAATAAAGAATTGTCCATAAATCGAGGAAATGGGGAAAACCTCATGGGAAAAATACCCCCCCTCAAAAGAACAGTAAATAACTCAAAGAACCATCATACTAAGCAGAAAAGAAGGAAGATTTCATCAGTGAAAGCTTCTGCAAAAAGCTTGACAAGTTGATCCCCTATAGGATGCCAAAACAGGTACTAGATGTGGATCTAGTCTTCTGATGTGCCTTCCACTGTGTAGAGGATGTATTGGACGAAGCAAGTCTCTCAGGAATTTTTTCTACAACTGGAGCGAATGGAACATGAGGAGTCTTCCCAAGTGATGGAAGAGAGAACCCCATCATCATGTTGCATCTCTCATGGAGAGGTAGATGGCATAATGCAAGGTTGGCATGGTGCTGAAGTCTGGTAGTTCTGTGAACAGACAAGTCCTCAACTATGTTCTTAGTAGTAGCAAGGACTGTGTGAGCCCATATTGACCTTGAATCTGGACTGAGAATATGTGTTGGTTCTAGATCTTAATCTTCTTGAACTATGATCTCAACATCAAAATCTTGATCTTCTTCTTCATCAGAAGAGGATTCACTCTGATCTTGATCAGAATCTGAAGGAATAGTCAGAGAAAAGGGCATGAAGTGTGAGAACTCATATGCCTTGAAGGCATGATTAGCAACCCCATTCGCTATAATCTTTCTAGTGGAGATCTTTGTAATCTCTACTGTGTTTGGACCAAAAATTACTTGCTTTGGTGATCCTGTATGAGTCATCTGATATACTGATAACAAATTAGTTGTTAGAGAAGGAACAAATAAAACATTTTTGAACTTACCATGCTCCATATGTACTGTACCCAATCCTTTGGCAGAAATCTGAGAGTTGTCTCCCATGTGAATAGTAGGCCCATCTTTGAGATCTAAAGAGGAAAAGGATTTTTCATAGGCAACCATGTGGTTGGAGGCTCCAGAATCTATGAGGAGGGATTTTGACTTTGAAAAACCAGCCATCGATGCATGGAAATCATCAGATCCACTTCCAGAATCAGACATCTTTGCTTCTTTTGGAACAACAATTTTGTTTGTTCAAGAAGCTTGGTTACTAAGTCTATTTTCTTGTGCATGCAAGCTTTCTCAAGATGGTTTCCTCTCTTGCAGTAGGAGCAATTAGGTCTTTTGTGTTTGTCACTTTTGGTTTTAGATGACTTCTTGTCCTTGTCTTTTTTCCTCCCCTTTGCATTCGCTCCACTTGCTTCTCCAGCTAGAAGAGCTAGATCTTTGGAGGCCTTGATGGCACCCATTTGAATCAATTTGTCCTCTTCTTGAATGAGAGCTTCAGAAAATTCATTTAAGGTGGGAAACTTCCATCCAGGGATTGACATTGGAATAGAATGGAAAGTAGATACAAAGATAGAAAATTGAGATCCAAGTTTGCTCAATATGGAGAGTACCAATTGCTCATCACTTTTAGTGATGCCACAATGCTTGCATTGTAAAACCAATTTATGAAATTTGGAGAAGAATTCTTGAATGCTTTCGAAATTGTTAGGTTGTAGGGAAACCAATTCATTTTCAAGAATATAGCCTCTTAGCCCATCTTGTTTGCCAAAAAGACTCTCCAATTTTGTCCATAACTCATTTGGAGACTTCAATCCTTCAACATGAAACAATAGATCTCCAGAAATATGAAGGCATATGCATCCAAAGGCTTCATCCATTTTATTTAGATGCTTGGTTCTCTCTACAATTGTATGTGGTATGGCATCTTTTTCCTCAACTATTCTAGAAAACCCTCTCGACTTCAAGTGTATTTTCATCTTACCCTTCCATTCAAAGTAATTGAAGGGAGTGAGAATTATAGGAGAAGAAGGAGCATTCGAATTGCTCATCTTGGCTGCTAGAACGAGTGCAAAAAGAAACTGTTGAAACTGTTGCTGCAACTGCTAGAACTTCAAAATACCTGCAAAAAACTCTAAAAAATGGAGGTAGAATATAGGTAGAATATACTCTCAAATGGCTCTGATACCATGTGAAAATGCTCACAGTAGATCCAAAGATATGATGTAAACCTCACAATGAAAGAATTTAGGAATGACATAAGAAGAATAGAGCATAAGAACATAGATCCAAAGGAGCTTAGATAGAGGCAGAATAATTACACATGTTACATTAATCTGAATAGTAAAAAGGTAAATATACAATGCTCAGGATTTGAATACACTAGGTGTGATTCGAATTATCCTACATGGACAGATCCATAATCAGTGGAGTGTCATCAAGTCATAACTAGGAGTCCAACTCATCATCAGTGAAGTCATCAATGCACAAGTAATAGTCAACTAGAAGTCAAAACTAAGTCTAACTTAATGTGGTAGGTGTAACTGGCACATGGAAGCACTAATGTAGTGAAGAAGGCTCAGTGGAGGGCATTCATGGAGCTAACTGGAGTCAGAACAAACTATCTAGTCACAATATAGGTCCATCGGAGTGATAAGGTCAGTAAAGAGTGAGTCAAGCCTAAAACCAAGGAGAGAACTCTTGTTAACTAAACTTAACTGGACTGGTAGGTGAAGAAGTGCGCCTCTCTCATGCAGTAGGTGAAAGGAGGGTGCACTAGGCCCTAGGAGGGATGAAACTGATCAAGAAGAAGCTCCGGGGGCTAGCTAACTGAGGGCTAGGTGCTGGGACTAATGACTGGAAATGCATGCAAACCTTAGAATTCATGCAAACCCTAAAAGACTGAAAAATGAAAATGACTGAAAAGCTAGTAGGACTAGGATGGAGTATAGGAATATCCTAACATTCTCAACAATCCTATGGCCCCCTTACTGCACTCACCAATACTTTCTACATTGATTTTAAAAAACGTATCTTTCATCAATCTCAGTTGCATTGATTTTAGTATAACTTTGCAAGAGATGGTCTCTCCTCTACAATCCTACATCCCTCTCAATCCACCCACCAATACTCACCGCATTGATTTCAGCAAACATATATGAATCATCAATTTATGTTGCATTGATTTCAGTGTAAGTTGGTAAGAGATGACCTCTCCACTGCAATACTATGGCCTTTTCAGTCCACCCAGTAATACTTGATGAATTAATATCAATGAACTTATCTTAGTCACCAAGATTTGTTGCA
This sequence comes from Larix kaempferi, assembly GCA_027924585.1. Lineage (NCBI taxonomy): Eukaryota > Viridiplantae > Streptophyta > Pinopsida > Pinales > Pinaceae > Larix > Larix kaempferi. Next base: position 27,273,032 of record BSBM01000910.1, read on the forward strand.
TTGGAATACGTGGAACTCTGTAAGAGATAGATCATTTATAAGAACTTACATAAGTTTGTTGATGGTCTTAATTGAATATCCTCTTACAATAAAACATTCTTAATATGCATTAACTTAGTGATATTTTGGAGTTAATTGAATATCCTCTTAAAATAAAACATTCTTAATATGCATTAACTTAGTGATATTTTGTATATTCTTACGATACATCATTCATAATAGCATTAATTTAAGCATCAAGTTCTTAATTACCTTCACATGGTTCATGGATTTTATTGCCTCCTACTTCCCCATGTTCCCTCACACCCATGACTGGAACCATCATAGATCCATCTTAAAAGTGGCTCTACCAAGCGCAGAGAGAACTCAAATCTCTCAAGGTGAAAACCCTTTTTGGAGTACAAATGTAGAGGAAGGGTTTGCACCTCGAGATATTTGATCCCTCTCAACACTTGGTAGAGCCACTTTTAAGATGGATCCATGCTAGTTTTTATAGGTTGTGATTTGAGTCACAAGAATATAATATTTTCACATCCTTTTCCCTTGACTCTTAATCCTTTTCGTTTTCCCATTAATTCCATTCTAATGCTTTATGTGGGATTAGGTTCAATATATTTTCCAACGCATTTATTTTAGTATTTTTTCTGGAATTATTTTAAACATTGGAGAAAGAACATATCCCCACTTATCTTTGAGCATTAGATTAGTTTGTTGGTTGTTGCAACAACACACAAAATCCCATCATATATAAATTCATGTAAGTAGTGATTCAGGAAACTATGAAATTTTGGTCATACTCGAAACTTGTCTATCAAAATGAACTTTCCTCTTCAAACATGGAAGATATGCTTTAGATTTGAGATCATCATTCACATATCTTGGATAGAAAAGAATCTTGGATTTTGGATGGGAGTTGTTAGCATAGATATTGGAGTTATCTTTAACTTGCTGATTTTTAGCAAATGGTTGTGACTATAAAATACCCCATGCTTTATATTTAAAGATTAAATTTCAAATTTGGATTTATTACTAAGTGGTTAACATTTTAATATTATATTTTGAACATGTGCAATATTAAAGCTTTCCACTTGTCCTCGTGATATGACAGATCTAAAAGATTTTTTTTGACATTATTAATTAATTGATGGAGCAATTGAAATGGCCATGTTGAACTTCATGAAACATGACCCCATAGGTAGGGAACAAAGTCCTATTGATCAAGAGAATAAAAAACAAGTGTCAAGAGGCAAATTCCTTGAACCAGCTCATAGAATGTAGGAGAGAATCCAAGACCAATGAATTCCCATGGAAAGAATTTGGGCCTTGATTAAGACCTAGTGTCATGTTCCCATTTTGTCAGCACCATGAAGCAACCAATTTCACTTCAAACCCCATGGATCCTAGTGATATTTTAGAATTAATTAATTAATGAGGGGTTAAATTTTAAGGAATTAATTATTTAGGAGGTGTTAAATTTATTTCCTTAAGTTTGATATGCACTTAGTAGAAGTTATTTTTCATTAATAAATATTTATTCTATTGAAATAAAGAGGATAATGAATCTCAAGGGCACAATAGAGGATAAGTTTTAACCAAGAGATAGCTTGCAAAATAAGAAAAGATGAATGCAATCAAAGCTGGAATGTAGGAAAAAGAAAGGAAAAGTTGGCACAAGGAAGAAAATCAATAAAGCTCAAGAAAAACATAATAAAGCAGGAAAGCAGATAAAAGCAGAGAGAAGGATAATGCAAAAAAGTAGGAAAAAGTAGGATAAGGTATAAAAGCAAAAGTAAAAGAAAAGAAAATCAAAAGAAAAAGAAAAATCAAAAGCAGGATAAAGGAAAGGAAGAAAGCAAAGAAAAAATAAAATCTTGAAGAAAAGCTATCCTAATCCACTCCATGAGGGTGCATTAGCCTAGTTGACTTGCTCAATAAGGAACCTCAAGTCTATAAGAGAAGAAGTGTGCACCACTTTCCCATATTTTGGCAGTTTGATGTTTCAATTGAGAGCAATTTTTCCTCATTGACTTGGGAGATGTGCCCCAAGTCCATGCCAGGAGATGTGCCCATGCTTCTATTGAGAGGATGATGAAATCTAGTCTTCATCACTGAGTATATTGCATATCCTGAAGGCTTTCTACATGCAATATCAGTTGTCTTTGAAGAATTCAATCCATTCATAAGTGGTTCCTAGTATCAGTTCAATTCACTAGTACAAAATGAGAGATAAGTGAAAAAGGGACCAAACAATTTGGTCACCACAATTTTTTAAGGGATAAATGACCAAAACTAATAAATTTTAAGTGAGCTAACTAAAAATGACGAATTTGGTCACAGGATAAGAACTAAACTAAAAATGACCAATTTTGTCACAGGATAAGAACTAAACTAAAAATGACCACATAACAATTGGTCATTTTTAGTTATGTCACTCCGACAATGGAAAATTACAATTTTGACAATGAATTTGTACACTTTGCTAAAATTTAACACTGCAGATGCATTCAAATACCTCTTTCTAGGGGGTCTCTAAATCCATCTACACTATTAAAATTTAGTAAATTGTAGACCCCCTCATGTGTCACAGCACAAAATTAATGCATGAAGCATATTTGCACCACTTAGTACGATAGGGTATGCTCTAAATATCCATCCAATCTTTGTTTCTGAGTTGTTATTGTCATTGTCTTTCTCAGCAAAAACCACACCCAATTTAGGGCGACTAGCTATGAAAATCCTGCGATAAGTTACTTTTATCTTAATTCCAAACTCCCCAAATTTTGAAGTGTCGGAACATGACACCATAGCCAACCCTAGTGAATTTTTTTCCAAAATAATTTTGTCTACATAATTGTGTCTATGGAAATATGCTTATCACATCTATATCTCATTTCTCCATATAAGATTTTGTATGAACCCTTCGACAGACTTGACAAGTTGTGTCTTTTATGTCGTCATAGTCCAGTTAGTGTCATGTTTAGGAGATTGGCCATTTCTTGTTCAAAGCATCATCATGTCTTGAATTTTATACCATTTTTTTCAACTTATTGAATTGATCACATTCATATTTTGTTTGGAAAAAATATATCATCATCGTTTGACCCTTTCGGCAAGTAAGAGTCATTTGCAACTCATCGGTTGAAATATGCCTATTTTGTGCCTCCTAGTTAATTCGTTGATATTATATATGGACACCAACTCATCAAGTCTATGTCTAGAATGTTAGAAATACCACCTTGGTGTTCCCTTGGAGAAAAAAAGGCATATTTGTCCATTTATAAAAAGTAAAAAAACCTTATTTTTGCAAGTTATCTGCAACCTTTGTTTTTTATTGATGTTGGAGAAGATTGGTCGATGGAGGATCCTCCATAAATGGAATGAATTTTAAAAATATTTTGAAAAATATAATTTTCAAGAGGAATATGGCCTTAGGTTTCTTATAAAACACTCCAACATTAATCAAGTTATTTTTTCACATTGATAAATGTAATTATGAATTCACAATGGAATTTTCCCCTATCCATTAAAAGGATGATTATATTTATGCAGATCTAATACTAATTAAAGAGTTCAAATTTCAAAAGGGGATGGCTTCACACCAACAAGATATAATAACACATCGCATGTAACCACATTAACATATAGGGGGTGAACCTCCTCTATATGCCCAATAACTCCTTTGAAGAACACACTATGGAACTCCTCATTTGTGGTGTTTCCTCTGCATTTGTTGCTTTGTTCCTTTGACTCAACCAGATGTGTGCTTGAATGTGTGGCATCTCTACCACAAAAATCCCTTGAACATTCCAACTCCCCCTGATAAATTAGAAGATACGGATGGTGACATCATGAAGGATTGAGGGAAACCATGATATGTTTTTGAGTTGTACGATAAAGTTAAAAGTCCAATAGGAACAACTCCATTGAAACTGCGGCTCATGTTGGATAGGCGTTAGCAAATGCAATTGTTCTTGTAGATTTTCCTTTATCCTCCTTCTGAGCATTCAATTTTAGTATGATATCTCCAGGATTTAAAGTGTCTTTCTAATGATAAGGAAGACTTTCATCATAAAGAGTAGGAATAGGACTAGAGGAATGGTTTTTTTCATTTAATTATACAACATTGTTTTCTCGTCATAGAAATCGTGTTGGCCATCACTAATTAACAATGTAGTGGGTTCCCGAATTCCTGGTATGGTTTATGGGTCCTATAAATCCCACTTCCCATTTCTAAGAGTCAATGATTTTATAATCTCCATTCATTATCCAACTCGTAAAACTATGTTCTCTGCTAACTCAGCTACTTCCAAGCAAGCGATCTCATTCATCCCATCAATTCAACCCACATGGGAGGTTATACATTTACAAACCACAAGGACAGTGAGGAGGCTGTTAAAATCCTGGAAGCCATACTTTATGTAGCTAAATTAGAACCCTATAAAAGGAATAAGGTTTAGATAGTAAAGACCTTGGGGATACTTATATTTATGTAGATCTAATACCAATTAAAGAACTCTATAATATAGTTAATATATTAATATATTATATAGTTATTATGTGTAATATATTAATATTGATCAATTAAGAAAAAACAAGAATATATAAACATTAAAACAAATAAAAATAATAATAAAAATATAAACAAATAATACTAATAACTATATATTAGTATTAATATATAGTTATTAATATTAATATTAAAAAATATAAACAATAAAATAAATATAGTAAAAAATAAAAATAAAAAATGGACCAAATAGGAAGAAAGAATGAGCGGGAAAAAAAGCACAAAAATAAAAAAGAGAATGGAACGAAAACTTGAGATAAATTATGTGAAAAAATAATATTTGTAGATTTTGATCCAAGGAGAATCAAATATGACTTTTATTTTGGATAGCGTGACAGGCCAACTCTTTTTCTCACCTTCCATCACTCAGAATTTGTTAACCTCTCTATCTCTGTGTGTGTAAAACTGCAAAATGACCTAACCTCTAGAATACTTTGTAGAGATTAAATATTACAAACCATTGAAAGAGGATTGCAGGGGCAAAGAGCTTAAACCATTGATAAATAACAGAGTTCATAGAGATTAGACATTCCATAACAGTGGAAGATCGTAGGAGCACATATTTTGATTTGAAGATTTTCTTGAAGACATGGCGCCTGATCCAAAAGAAGAGTTGGTGGAGAAGAACCCCAGGCCTCTAGATGAGGATGGAAATTATTTGTTCAAGAATTATATATGTATGTGTTCTTCTATGTTTCTCTTACCCAGGGTAATTTTTAAGGGCGAAATTTCGCCAATTGGCTATTTTTCGGGCTTTTTTTCAAAAAATAAATTCGCTATTTGGTCATTTTTAGACTCTAATATCGCCTATATTTACATAAAATATGTTTTTTTATCATAATATTCGCCAAAATTTATAGATTTCAGTAGTAAATTCTATGTTTCATATTTAATATTCGCCTATGTATCTATATACCTGTTTTTTTTCAATCCAAAATAATCGCCTAGGATACTATACCTAAGTATACTATTAGATTCCTTAAAAAATACCCTGCTCTTACCCCTCTCCTACTTCATTATTTTGAATCAGAGATTAATATTTTTTGGTTTAATTTTTGTGCAGGGCTTGGTTCCTTATTTGACTGATAAAGACTATTATTATGGTTCATTGAAGATCTAAATCATATATTATTGTATGATGGGGAAGGTGAGAGGAATATCTTCACCTTATGCATGCAATAGTTTAGTATTCTGGGTTTCTTTAGTTTTAAATGAAAAACTTTGTAAATTCACTATGAAATTGCTTATTATAGATTTAACTTCCTCCAATTGTCTTACCAAATCCTCAAGCCCAAGAGATAGCTCTGACTATAAGCGCTTGTACCTTAGAACACCTCTGGATATTTTTCCTTAAAACATAAAACCTTGACTATAAATAGGTGCAGAAATCTAAATATTTTTCCTTAAAACATAAAACCTTAACTGTGAATAGGTGCATAACTCTGGTACTTCTTCAATAGAAGACTGGAACTCACAATGGAATCCGTTGGAAAAAGACTCCACTTGGGTTTGAATACAAAACCTACATGGTTAATCCACCAAAATGGTTCTAGCACTCAATCACAAATCTCTGATCATGGGAACATGCCCTATAATAGTACTGCTTTATCCATCCTGATTTTCAACATATAAAGGGTCCAGTTGAAACCGTTATATTTAGGGAATACCTTTGCTAATTTTTAATTCCACTTCAACAAAAGGTCGTTGCCCAGCCTTACCTCTCTTTCCTTCTATTATGGGGCAAGTCTATGACTTTAGTTGAGTTATTAGCACGCTATAGCCACGGGATCAACAACCCAGGTTGCGAAAGAAGGAAAGGCACATTGGGTAGAATTCCCTAAATTTGTTGATTTTGGATTTGAGGAATAATATTACTAATAGAGTATTCTAATATTACTAATATTTTTAATACTCATGATAAGACAATATCATCTTCCTAATATAGTCTATAATTTTTGTTTACCAATTCCCTTTACATGGGAAATCAATTCCTGTGATTCCTAGATATGCTCAATAGTCCAGTTAATATCATCTTGGAAAGCTACTCAAAATCACAGTGTTTGAGAGATGAATGCCTATTTTCATCGAACTTCCCTTATGTGACAAATTTATATTTTAGGGGTGCCAAAAGGGAGTTGAAGCTTCAATCTTGATACTGAAGATTCCTTTCTAATGAAAATTAAATCATTTATAATATTTCTGGAGCCCCGATACATTTTCGGTGCCATGGAGCTACACCAGTGAGCTATTACACTTTCTTCAAAGGATGAATTTGTTGCTTCCAATCTAACCTACCTGGCGTTGAAATTTATTTATTAATTACTTTAAAATGGATCCAAAATAACTTATTTAAGCTGAGATTAATTCACTTGTTCAACAACGCTTCGTAGGGCACTTCCTTAGCAATAAGGAGATCATCATGGAATCGGCTTGGAAAAAGAGTGACCTTTTTCTTCCAGCGATATATGATCGGTTATAAACCACGATAAAAAATAATGTCACTCATAGTTTTAAGCCAATCATAGAAGGATAATCTCTTAAGAAACTTCATATCCTCCAGCTATACCATTTATACAGAACGAGCCATCCTTCCTTGTCCTCCCTTATTAAATAACTAACCTGCAACATATTGAATCAATCATTTTCATTAAAAGAGAACTTCTTCACATCACTTTTATTCATGTCTATTTATCCTATTCACTCTCTCTATTCTTCTAGACTCCATATCTCTGTTATTCTTTTTATACCCGAGCTCTGCTTCTAACCTCTTATATTCTACCATATTCAATTAAAAGAAAAAGGAACTTGGCTAGCGAAGAAAAAATATTAAATTATATCCCTTTTTGCAACATGCTCTTCATACTTTAAGTTGGGGTCAATGTGGGTACCTAGGACCTGTTGTTGTTACATTGTTATATAACATAGTAACTCAGTGAACACCCCTTCTTACAAAGCCTTACTATACTCATCTTCCTGTGAGCTTGTTGAATTAGTTGGCGTCACCTTCGCTACTTATTCCGTGTATTTCTTGATTATATACTTTCCTTCTCTAGAAATACCACTCAAATAAAGAGTTTCCTTGCCGCAAATCAGAACTACTCCATTTTAGCGTCCAATCAATTAGTGGATCGATTCAATCCTCAATTTTTTACTGTACTTATATATAAAATATGGCGGAAAATGCCTTCCAGTTTCTTTTGACCAGCATCAAAAAGGTGCACCCATACCTTATGCATTTTGAATGATTTTATTTATTTCAATCAAATAAGAATCTTCATACATTTCACGAAAGCAGACAGACTAACATATTTCAAGAGTACCTACATGCATCAAGCTCACTCTATAAGTAGGATGATAAATGTCGAAATGCGCCCGGGTATAATCTTCCATCATTGTATGTGAAGGAACATTGGATCTTGATGAGATCAATGAGTAGACAAGAAACATCCACAAAGCCACCAAAACCCAAGCTAAGTTCAGGAATGAAGAAGCTTTGTAAAGATTGAGCTTTGTCAAAATTTCACAAATTAATTGGCAGTGGTATTTATTCTAACTATTGCTTGGATTGATTATGAGTTAAGTTGCTTTGATTGATTATGCATTTTATTGCTAAAAGATTCAAATGATTGTTAAAATTAAGCTGCCGATGGAAATAAAAAATGCTCTCAACATAATTATCTTCGCAAAGAAAAGACTTTGGATGACATGTTTTCTGGAAAAAGTATCAGTCAATTTTGATGTTAACTGTTTTAATGTTAATGTCAAGTAGCCCAGGCCATACTAGGCCTTTTGGGATCATCATTGTATTTGTTAATCGATTCCTTAGAATGTATCTTTAAATCTTGATATTGAATGTTAAAGAGTTTTAAGCTTCTAAAACTATTCACCTTGATCATGTGCCAAGGATTGGATATGGGTACAAAGTATGGTGAAAGGTCTAAATATTCTTCTTCAAATGACTAAATCCTACTAAATAGCAATAACCATCTATATGAATAACAACAAAGAATAGGCTATGTATCAATGTTCACCCTTCAAATAGGTCTCTGAACATTAATAATTGAATATTAATGGAATTGTTTGTGTTGGAAATGGTCTTAAGGTATAATCCACGCAACAGTTTTTCAGTTTTTAAATAATCCTTCCAGCCATAACAGCCAGCACCCAAAGTCTTGATGAATGAAAATAAAAAAAACTCCAAAATGCCTCAATTCCCTTAATACTAACAAGCACGGATTATTAACAATTCCCTTAATACTAACAAGCACGGATTATTAACAATGCCATTGCAAACCAAAAAACATAGAATAATTAGCTTCACATAGGGAATTTACAAATTTCCAATACACACAGTCCACTACGATTTTATTCAAACTCACAAAAATCTGTTGTTTATTATTTGTTAGGTTCTAATAAATATAGTTGTGGCTTCATTCAATTCCACAAGAATAGGAACAAATGAGCCAAATTTAGACTCAAGATCATGCTCCCAAACTTTTCAAACAAATTGCTAACAAAGCTAATCACATGGAGAATTTTAAACATTATTCCATCCAACTTACTTAACAAAATCCAAATTTTGGAGAACAAACTCCTCTCGTAAATATTCTTTGACCTTCTTTAGGTCAAAATGGAACTTCCAATGATTCCCCTGCATCATATGAGTATCCTTTAATTTCTGGTTCTTGAAACTTCCCAAAGATTTGAATCTGGCCAAAATTATTTTGGGATGATTATTGGCTCATTTCAAATATAATTTTTGATCTGAGTGATAGAAGTAATGAGATATTACCACGTGATCTGTATCTTTTTTAACATCATTTGAATATTTTAGCAATAGAAGACTACTTCCATACTACTGTGGTTCAGATAGAGAAGCTTCAACGTGATACCAACATTTTATCCTCTAGGTTGATGAATCTCTAATGAAACTGGACAGATACATAACCCTTCTTGTACATTAAATCTTCCTTTGGATACTCATATTCATGCATATGACTTGGTGGGAGTAGCCTTTGGAAATCAGACTTTGGTGGGACTAGCCCCATCAAAAGATTTACCAGTTCAAATTACACCTTGTAGCGAGTTGTTGGGATGTGAGAATAAATATATAAAGAAAACTTGTGTGTGTAACCCCTCCTTTTGAGGCTTCAATTCATTTTAAGTAACTTCTCAACATATTAGCTTGTCTTCTAACATAATGTGTTTTTATATAAACAGTGATGGTTAGATACTAAGTAATATTCTTCATCAGTCTAGATAGAACTATACCCATCAAACTTGTACTCAGTAAACTATACGCAGTGACATGTTTTAAGACCCCATGCCCAGTTCAATGTGTTCACTTTTACGTTCCTAGGAAGTTAGGTTCTAGCAGTGCTATAATGGTAGCATAAGTTTGGGAAAACCTTGTATCTCCCTCAGTCACAAGACCCTTAACATCTGTTATCTGGTCTTCTGGGAAACACGAAGGAGCAATTTCCCTTGTTACCCCTAGTGGTAGTATGTACGCTCTTGTTGGATCTAAATAGACCCACTCCTTAGACAAGGACTTATACCAGATGTTACAGAGAGGGTTAAAATAACCATACAATGCACCTATATCTACATATGTGAGCTATTTCAAATACTATCAAAAAACATCCACTGCATCCACGAGATAATAAGTAATCTCACTACCTATTTGAATACATCAGGATCATATTCCTGGGTGCCTGTTGCAGCTGCAACCTGGTCCCCAATTATTTTTTTAAATTGTAAGGCCCCTCCTTTTATTTTTTTACTTACTCAAATTTTGTTTTCATCTTGGATATACTTACCTCTGACACTTAGATTTTTATTGCAGAAACAAAAGAGAGGGCATTCCTGCATGTCCAATTCTGGATTGTGGATTGCGGATTGCATTTCTGACTGTTTGAAATTTTTTCCTCAATCTCGCAATTCTGCAATCCCGCATTTACGCATGCCCACGTGTCCAAGTGGATTGTGGATTGCAGATTGCATTTCCAAATTTTTGAAATTTTATCCCGTATTTCCACATTCCGCATGTCCGCATCCCACTTTCCCGCAATTCCACATGTCCATATCTTGCTTCTCTGCATTCTGCAGTTTCAGCATCCCGCATTTCCGCATTCCCACATTTCTGATTGCGTATTGCGGATTGCATTTTGGACTTTCTAAAATTGTCTCTCACATGTCTGCCTTTCCGCATGTCCGCCTTTCCGCATTTCCGCCTTTCCGCATTCTCGCAATCCCATAGTTCCGCATCCCACATTTTCGTGTTTCCGCATTTCCAATTGTAGATTACGAATTGCGTATTGCATTTTGGACTTTCTGAAATTGTCTCCCGCATTTCCACATTCCCGCAATCTTGCGGTTCCACATCCCGCATTTCTGCGTTCCTGCATTTCAAATATGGATTACATTTCCAACTTTTGAAATTGTCTCCCACATTTCCGATTGCGGATTGTGGATTGCGGAAGGATGAAATTGGGTATTTTCGTAAATATTTTATAGCTTTCTGCCTCCACATTAGTTATCAATTGCTTGACGTCGTGGAAGTATGAATCTTTTATTTTATAGACAATATTGATAAATCATACCTCTGCAATTTATATTGTGTTCATTATCACTTTGCTTGGAAGTTGTAACGCCCCATATTTTACTACACGCATTTATCAATTAAGACACACTATACTTTCTCATTATCTATTGAACTCAACTCGACTGAGTAAACTATATCACGACATGACGGACCTCATTATATAATGTTACCTTGTTTATGATTTCACTATGATTATGATGTTATTATGTCATGCGGTTACGATGTCATGATTATCGTGTGATTTCTTTATCTTACGATTTCAGTATATGTTTATATGTTTTCATTAATGAGATGTGAAATATAGGAATCAGTACGTGGATACCATCTTCTTGTATGAAGTATTGAAGTATTATATGTCATACGCATTTATGATGAACTAAAAGGGTTACATGAAACAAAGTGATTTCGATAACATGGATCAATTGGCGATCAATGGGAAATGCTTTCTATAAATTGTACTATGCGAAATACTAACCTACAGGACACAGGGGCTACCAGATAGCCAGTTACTTGATCTGATATATGGGACACAAAGAGAATATGTTCGTACAATAAACCTTAGCAGCCAAGAATGATGATACGATAACACAAACTGATAATCCTGATAGCAGCAGAGTATGAGTCGATAAGGGCGTAGGCCCAGTATGTTGAGAGGGATGGATGTGTTTCCCACCCTATGTTCCTATGATACCCGAGGTCGTGGGAGGGCCGTGCTGAGACACGCTCCCCATGTAGTTGTGATGACGACGGTCGGATGCCTGCTAGGGGAGGATAGGTCCGTTGTTCAGCCGACGCTATCGCTCTCAAGTTCTATGTGGTCAGGTCGTTGAGTCCGACATCCACTTTTATACTAGCAGAGGAAGGACAGGGAGGATGTGGCAGTAGGTTAGGATGGGAGGATATGATAGTACTGTTGAGGGTCGGGTATTCCTTGATTCTGAGTTAGTGGTAGTAGGTACCCTTCCTTGTACCTGATTGATTAAACTAATGTAAAGATAAGGATAATGATGTGAAATCGTAAAGAATTAACGGTTAAATAACTGAGGATGTTAAAGTAATTGTACTATATATATTATGCTTGTTCTTCTACATGAGGGTAAATACTACTATTAGTTAGCAAGTATGCATAGGCGGGATGGGGTTTGTCTATAGTACATTTATGATCTGTGCATACGCTGGCCACGCATGCACACCTTGCACATGTACACTAGTATCGATAAATAAACACTTAACATGTTGAATAAATGTATAAGTTGTCGTAAGTAATTATGCTAATCATGCAGTGATCGAATCCAGATAATGAATATAAAGTTATTTCAGGTATGTAAAACAAATCAATTAAGCTATGTATTACTTGTTGGTAAACATTGTGATAAACAAGTGATTTAAAAGACATTCTTTATTAAATTCATCATTTACTGTTACTTTGTGGTGATTTAAATTAAAATATTATTACCTAATTAATGTTATTTTAATAATATTACTATCTATGTCACAACGATTGCAAAATAGGTAAAATTTAAATATTGATTAATAAATTATTAAAGTGTGGTTATTACCATTTCTAAGTTAGACATAATAGGGTCAACTATTTATATAATATTTTATTTATGACATTAATAACATTCAATACAAAGGAAAGGAGTTAATGGTTGAGGGGCTCGAGAAGGGAGTTTGGGGGGCGGTGGAGTAAGCCCAAGGCCTTCTCGAGTAGGGGAAAAATGTATATAGAGGGGAGGAAGTGGAAGGTAAGGGGGGTTGGTTTTATTTTTGGAGGAGAGGAACACTTAGTATTTTGTGAAAAGGAGGAATGCCGAGGAGGGGGTTAACTCGAAGCTTTGAGGAGGTGGGAAACTCAAAGAAAGTCTGAGGAGGGGGTTAACTCAGCAAATTATCACCATGGAGCTATGGAAGGAAACTAAGGATGGTTGCTCTCGGGATTATCAGTTTGTGGGCTCGGGGGCTTGGAAATCCTTGAATTTCCAAGGGCCAGCCAGATAATAGCTGGTCGGTAGGGTGGACACCTCATTTTGGTTGTCTATGAGAACAGAAATCATAACCTGCTACAACCGACGGTCGACTAGCATCAGCATCAGGTAATTTTCTTGGTATTCATGTTATTTGATTATTATGCTTAACGTGCTTAAAACCGGGATATAACTTGTTATTTACTGAATTATTACGGTGAAACATATTCTTTGCTGAAAACAATTGTTGCAAGAAATTATTGATATGATTAGTTTATTTTTTTTAATTCAAATACGCATGTATGAATTTTAAGTACAGAACAGTAAACTAAATCTCATTTAACAGAAATGGAAGATTAGATTGGAAATTTACTTCCTTACACCTGAGTAAAGTTTAATACATAGAAAATTGACTCAGAAATGCTACCCAGTGTTCTACTGAAAAACCAGGGCACTACAGATGGTATCAGAGCCTGGTTCGAACTCTCGAACCTAACGGCCTACCGGAAATAGAAACTAAGCATCCCTAAGCAAAATATCTGTAAATATAGGTAGAACTCTATGCAGAAATATGAAATCAATGTTCACGATTCTCCAAACCTCCTTTCCTAATTTATGTAACAGTAGTTTATCTGCACAAACATAAAAATCAGAAATAGTCAGTTACATATATATATATATAGCCGTAAAGTAAGAATTATGTAAACTTTATAAGAAAACAAGAAGACATTGCATATTTGGCGTAAGAAAACAAACATAAAAATTCATATTTAAGGAGGCCACTACGATCATTATTTTAAATTAAAATCAGAGAATTATGTTTAAAAAAAAAAAAAGGAGAGAAATTTTGTTAATTAATTTAACTTAATGCCTTTTAATTCAATTTAATTTAATTAATTTAATTAATTTAATGTAATGTCTTTTAATTAATTAATTAAATTTAATTTGGTTTATTTTGTTTTATTATTATTATTTAAATTAATTTAATTGTGGTTAAGAATTAAAAGTTAATAGTAAAAAAAAAATAATAATAATAAAATTGCAAAATTAGGGTTGGCACCATGCTAGTTTGCACAACATTTTAACATTTCACATTTATTTTCTGATTTTATTTAGTTCACTTGAAGATTTTAAGACTATGTGAATGAACTCGGGGTTTTCGTGAAAATTAATTTAAAGTGGTTGGTAGTTTCAGGATTCATTGTGTTTGAGAAACATGACTCAACGTTTTGGATCTGCAATAGGCGATGCAGTCAATTATCAAGCCAGCAAAAGATAGATAGAATCTTAGATCAAAAAAAAAAACTACCAATGAAAATTCTCAACCATTCAAACAATCATTAAATTCAAGATGTGCCAGGCATGTTCTTCATGCCGTCAAGGGACATATTCTAACGCTAACAGAATCATTATCTATCATCTTGCATACTCCATTGGATGACACATTAAGGACCCAGATATTCCCAACAGACACCGCCTCCAATTCATCGACTCAATGCGTTGAGAAGGTAAGTTACTCACCTGTAAACGTTGCACCCACTGCAGGGCCATGAAACGTTGAGCAAACACAGATTAACCCTGAATCACGCGTGTAATTGAATCCACCGCAGACCAAACTCCAAATTCGGCTAATAATCAGGACACCTGCGATTTCTCAGCTGGTAACATATTGATTCTCATATAGGTGAATGGCATTGTAATAGGAAGGAAAGCAAGTGAGGGAATGCAGCAAATCGGGGGCGAATGAGGGTTTAAGACAGATTCAACACAATTAGGCAGAAATGCGGTATTCTGGCTCATTCGAATTGAAATTTTAGGTTAACCTGATAGCTATAGCTAGTATTTCTCTGTAATTTTAGTGCTTCAGCCTCTGACAACCCTATCAATTCTCTTCCTTCCTTGGGATGCTCTACAAGCCGCTTTAATTCACCCATGTTAAACAAATGCCTTTCCACCATTTGGTCCAATTCTCTAAACTTCATGGCAATGCGGTCTTTATCTTTGTTTCCTGAATAGAAAGCGGACATATCTGTTTCAATATGAAGGATCTGAAGCTGCGCTGGGGTTTCACCTTTTTCTATTCTCTGCGCAAGTATTTTTGCTAAAGCTTCAGGCTCTTTCTCCCCTACGAGAACCGGATTCTTCTTCTTAACCTTTAGAAGGATTTCTATGAGTCCTCTAATCTCATCATTTTTATTTCCGGTGGCTTCAGCACCATCCCCCTAAACTTTGAAGTCGCAGCCTAGCAAGCCTGGCGCAGAAGGCTAGTAGGGGCTTCCCAAAACGTCACCGCGACATGTAGAGGAATTGTTTGGCTGTTCCCATGGCGACAAGCTTCTCTTATGGCATGATTTAAGATGCTTTCCACCTCCGGAGTTAGCGTCTACTGCACGGTGCTTAGCCCTGCTTGCATTATTGCCGATATATGAAAGAAAAAAACTTCCTTGATAAGTAAATCAATCTTCGGAAACTATCTCTAAATCTCTCTTAACTGAGCAAAATAAATCAATGAGGGACTTCAAATTCAATCCTACAATCTTTGAATTCTAACATTCCTCATAAGCTTCCTATGCAATTAAATTTAACTCGTGCTATTTTGACCCTCCCGCTAGGGTTTTCACTGTTTCCTATATATCTTTCGTTTTGACGATGATTCCCATGCCGTCTAGAATCTGACAGAACTCCAAAAACTGTCTCCCACGGGGAAATTGCAAAGTTCCTTCATTCCACGACACTCTGCCAGGTCGAATGGGGACCACCGCGCGTCAATGCACCCGAGTGCAGAGTTCATCCAACAGCCTCACCTTCCTTCCTGCAACTGGCCCCAACCCATACGCTCAGCACAAAGAGCCTATCAAACGACTGCTTCCAAACCTAAGGCCCACGCACAACATTCCCCAAAACACCAAGATCCTTCCACAAGACCGGCTGCCGAGTCCAAGCAGGAACACACACACATGTACACCTAAGGGCCGAGCACGCCTAAAGGCAATCCTTCTTTGTTACTTATAAAGATATTGGGCCTAGCCCGAGCTCATCACTGCAAAGCCATCCGCCAGGTCGAAGGTCAAATGGTGACCACCATGAAAAGCTACAGCCCAAGCGTCAAGCACAAGTCTTCATATGGGCCAAACCCTAGCGCTCAGCACCATGAGCTCTTCACGCGAGAAGCAGCCCGGCAACGCAAAAATAAACCCCATTTCCTCCTTAAATAGGCATACTTTTGATGGCACATGAGACGGTTTCCGCGTTGCCCATGAGCAGTTTACCATACCGCTTTATTGGTATGCGGACGAGTAAGGAATGAACACGTGGGATGGTGGTTTCCTTTCCGCGACCACCAACCACCCTTACCATGCGTGCATGTTGCCGACGTGGAATAGGGAGAGCCGTCGATCCTGCCTTGGCGTCAATCCCCATGCGAAAAAGAAAAAGTTTTTTTTTGTGTTTTATCTTGTTTTAATTTTTTTTTTAATTTTAAATTAATGTCTTTTAAATATTAATTTTATTAATTTAATGTAGTGTCTTTTAACATTCATTTAATTTCATTCGTTTAATTTAATTTAATTAATTTAATTTAATGACTTTTAATTTAATTTGATTTAATTAATTTAATTTATTGTCATTTAATTAATTCAATTTAAATTTTTTTTTTAATTAATTCAATTTAATTTAATTTAATTTTTTTTTATTTATTTATTTATTATTTAATTTAATTGCGATTAAGAATTAAAAGTTCATATAAATATATATATATATATATATAAAACCTTTACTCCCCGGGTCAAAATAGGTTTCGGCAAAATTTCGTATATAATTACATAAAGCTAGTGTTATTTTATTTTAAATTTAATTAAATTCCGCATACAATTATATAGTGCTAGTAATATTTTATTTAAATTTAATTAGATTTCATACATGTATTCGTATAGTGTTATAACATAGGTTTGGTTAAGAAATAAAAATTTAATCAAAAAAAAAAAGATGTATGTATAGGGTTACTCATAACCTTTAATTAAAAGGTTCGTTATAAGATTTTAAAAAAAAAATTAAGGATTATTTATAGTAAGATTGAAGATTAAACATATAAATTGATAAGGTTAATGAAAAAAAAAAAACATTTTCAAAAAAAAAATGAAATACATTGGTATCAGTAATTGAAACATATATAATCCCAGCTTCAATTATCTATGTGAATATTAAGAACCTTACGCTATATTTAAAATTAATATGAGATAATTTTAAATAAACATAACATTGTGTATATTAAAATTACAAAAACCATTATAAACTCATTTTACATTTAATGCAAAAAGTTGTACTCGTTATACACATGTTTGTCAAATGGTTAAGTTAAAAGCAAACGTGATACAACACAACACATTTAATATATAAATTACTATGGCCATAATCATAAATTAGTTTTACATTTAATTTATAAATTATTATACTCACAATCATAAATTTATAATAAACGCTAAAAAAAAAGATTTAAATATTTCACAATTATTTATTATACAAATGGTAAAGCTAAAAGCAAAAGAGAGTCTTCTCGAATGAGATGAACACAACACATTTAATTTATAAATTCTTATATTAGGGATGTTACTCGCATTATTTCATAAATTCTTATATTAAGGAGGTTATTCATATTATTGAGAACAACTTTGTTACATCGACATCAAATTCAATAATAGTGATGCAATGCTTAAGCATCAATATTGGTCACAATTGATTTAACAAATACATCTAACAATAAGATTAAAGGTCTCACAACTTATCGTCCTAATTAGTCACAACAAAAGTAGAGACCACAATCACATTTATGTTAACGTCCATCTTATGACTCAATTGTGTTGTTACATATTAAAAGATTGATCACAAATTGGTCATTTTAACTTCCTAATTATGTGAAAATAGAGACTAGGGTGTTTGGATAGATTTCATGGTCCAAAATGTGGTAAATGGGAATTTGAGAATGCACTCAAGTATATATACAGATAGACTGGTGCAAGCTAATGCTCATCTCTCATGACATGTTAGTGGTAATGCGAACCTAGAAAAACAACAATAGGTTAACTCGGAGAGATTATTCGAGATACTTACACGATGAATTCGATTATGAGGATAAAGGATGAAATGTAGGAAAATGAATTATCTTTCTAAATATATAATTTTTATTTATAGAAATTGTTTATAACTAGGTAAATTGATCGAATGTCACTACAAAATATTGTAGAGATGTAGAGAACACATTTAACATGACAACGCCTTTTGTTATATGAAATTTGCTATATCATTGAAATGACAACGTCTTATGTTAGTTCAAAGTAGATGTGTTTTCACTTGATCAAACAATTATATATTTTTTTTATCCTAACTCTTAGTGTGTTTTACTACACCATATAATTTTGAAAAAAATAAAAAAATAAAAAAAAATGCTTAAGTCGAAAAACATTTAAAGTAGAAACAAAAGAGGATATGGTAAAATAAACATGGAGTGGTGTTTGAGTTTTGAGTTCCTCGGTCTCCACACCAAATTACGCAAACATCGATGTGCGTATATAGATAAATTGGTACAAAATACATTATATATTATTTAGATAAGATAAAGGATGGAAATAAACTCGCTCGATACAAGGACTAGGTATCCTTTTGAATCACATTAGGGAAAAACACCATGCATTTAAACAAGGAGATTGTATATAAAGCTTATTAAGAGACTAATCCTTAAAAAGGGGTACATGACTTGAGGATAAATAAGTTAAATATTGGGGTAATGGTGCAATAAGGTTTCTGAGAAAAATTTTGGATTAATCATACCCTGTATAGTGATGATCTTGGTAATAATAAGAGATTCATAAGAATCTCCACCTAATCCTCAACTTAACTCAATTCAAGCGGTTGTTATGAGGTTCTAATATGATTAAACATATTAAGTAATGATGTTTTCGTTCAACTTGTAGGATCAGACTAAGACCTTACCAAAGTACATAAGGTTGTTGTTGTACAAATACAATGGCATACTGGGATAAATACTAGTAATCACCTTTGCGATGGTAAGGGTGGGAACAAAACTAGCTATGAAATTCTTAAGGAATTGAAGAAGTAATGGTTTCCCAACAAATTATATTAGTTTGAAAATAAGAATAATAAATAAATAAACATGATAACGACTGTGTTTTGATAAGGAATAGCCATGAAAACCTTGTAAACGATGATAGTTCCCCTAGTCTAACGATGTTACGATACTTTCGTTATTGTTTATTACCGATACGGAAACAATAATATATGACCTTAGGGTTTTGAGGACATGAACCTTCTTCCCCTAAAAGTATACCAACTATAAGGGTCCTCGATAGTTGCGCATGGAGTGAATGCAAATTATGAGTTCTAAAGACCTCCCTTTAAATCGTTGACTATTCCATGCCAAGTTGGATCAATAAAAGCTTTGGTAACCTCCGTTGTGTGATGGATAAACTTATCTGGAAGATGTAACTTAAAGAATATTATAAAAGGTATGAAATAGGATACTGAGGTGGATAGAACATGATTATAACATTTAGGCGTTCTAGGCATAATATTGAGATCCAACAAAAGGATTAATCTAAATGTTCTTTAATTATTAGAACACATATCACGAGATAAGAGAAGTAAAATTTAAAAGATAATATCGGCATATTTGGTCAAGTTAAAGCTAAGTAGGACATGTATGGCCAAGACCCGCCAATTGCGGAATTGCATAGACTATGAGTCAAGATTTTCCTGCATTATTACGATCATAACTTCGGGACGAAGTTTCTCGAAGGGTGGGTGTATGTAACGCCCCATATTTTACTACACGCATTTATCAATTAAGACACACTATACTTTCTCATTATCTATTGAACTCAACTCGACTGAGTAAACTATATCACGACATGACGGACCTCATTATATAATGTTACCTTGTTTATGATTTCACTATGATTATGATGTTATTATGTCATGCGGTTACGATGTCATGATTATCGTGTGATTTCTTTATCTTACGATTTCAGTATATGTTTATATGTTTTCATTAATGAGATGTGAAATATAGGAATCGGTACGTGGATACCATCTTCTTGTATGAAGTATTGAATTATTATATGTCATACGCATTTATGATGAGCTAAAAGGGTTACATGAAACAAAGTGATTTCGATAACATGGATCAATTGGCGATCAATGGGAAATGCTTTCTATAAATTGTACTATGAGAAATACTAACCTACAAGACACAGGGGCTACCAGATAGCCAGTTACTTGATCTGATATATGGGACACAAAGAGAATATGTTCGTACAGTAAACCTTAGCAGCCAAGAATGATGATACGATAACACAAACTGATAATCCTGATAGC
Organism: Larix kaempferi; assembly: GCA_027924585.1. Taxonomy (NCBI): domain Eukaryota; kingdom Viridiplantae; phylum Streptophyta; class Pinopsida; order Pinales; family Pinaceae; genus Larix; species Larix kaempferi. The sequence continues at coordinate 27,293,556 of BSBM01000910.1, forward strand.
AGCAGAGTATGAGTCGATAAGGGCGTAGGCCCAATATGTTGAGAGGGATGGATGTGTTTCCCACCCTATGTTCCTATGATACCCGAGGTCGTGGGAGGGCCGTGCTGAGACACGCTCCCCATGTAGTTGTGATGACGACGGTCGGATGCCTGCTAGGGGAGGATAGGTCCGTTGTTCAGCCGACGCTATCGCTCTCAAGTTCTATGTGGTCAGGTCGTTGAGTCCGACATCCACTTTTATACTAGCAGAGGAAGGACAGGGAGGATGTGGCAGTAGGTTAGGATGGGAGGATATGATAGTACTGTTGAGGGTCGGGTATTCCTTGATTCTGAGTTAGTGGTAGTAGGTACCCTTCCTTGTACCTGATTGATTAAACTAATGTAAAGATAAGGATAATGATGTGAAATCGTAAAGAATTAACGGTTAAATAACTGAGGATGTTAAAGTAATTGTACTATATATATATTATGCTTGTTCTTCTACATGAGGGTAAATACTACTATTAGTTAGCAAGTATGCATAGGCGGGATGGGGTTTGTCTATAGTACATTTATGATATGTGCATTCGCTGGCCACGCATGCACACCTTGCACATGTACACTAGTATCAATAAATAAACACTTAACATGTTGAATAAATGTATAAGTTGTCGTAAGTAATTATGCTAATCATGCAGTGATCGAATCCAGATAATGAATATAAAGTTATTTCAGGTATGTAAAACAAATCAATTAAGCTATGTATTACTTGTTGGTAAACATTGTGATAAACAAGTGATTTAAAAGACATTCTTTATTAAATTCATCATTTACTGTTACTTTGTGGTGATTTAAATTAAAATATTATTACCTAATTAATGTTATTTTAATAATATTACTATCTATGTCACAACGATTGCAAAATAGGTAAAATTGAAATATTGATTAATAAATTATTAGAGTGTGGTTATTACCATTTCTAAGTTAGACATAATAGGGTCAACTATTTATATAATATTTTATTTATGACATTAATAACATTCAATACAAAGGAAAGGATTTAATGGTTGAGGGGCTTGAGAAGGGAGTTTGGGGGGCGGTGGAGTAAGCCCAAGGCCTTCTCAAGTAGGGGAAAAATGTATATAGAGGGGAGGAAGTGGAAGGTAAGGGGGGTTGGTTTTATTTTTGGAGGAGAAGAACACTTAGTATTTTGTGAAAAGGAGGAATGCCAAGGAGGGGGTTAACTCGAAGCTTTGAGGAGGTGGGAAACTCAAAGAAAGTCTGAGGAGGGGGTTAACTCAACAAATTATAACCATGGAGCTATGGAAGGAAACTAAGGATGGTTGCTCTCAGGATTATCAGTTTGTGGGCTCGGGGGCTTGGAAATCCTTGAATTTCCAAGGGCCAGCAAGATAATAGTTGGTCGGTAGGGTGGACACCTCATTTTGGCTGTCAATGAGAACAGAAATCATAACCTGCTACAACCGACGGCGACTAGCATCAGCATCAGGTAATTTTCTTGTTATTGATGTTATTTGATTATTATGCTTAACGTGCTTAAAACCGGGATATAACTTGTTATTTACTGAATTATTACGGTGAAACATATTCTTTGCTGAAAAAATTGTTGCAAGAAATTATTGATATGATTAGTTTATTTTTTTTTAATTCAAATACGCATGTATGAATTTTAAGTACAGAACAGTAAACTAAATCTCATTTAACAGAAATGGAAGATTAGATTGGAAATTTACTTTCTTACACCTGAGTAAAGTTTAATACATAGAAAATTGACTCAGAAATGCTACCCAGTGTTCTGCTGAAAAACCAGGGCACTACAGAAGTATTGTGTTAACAATGAATTATTCTTATATGTTGATTTTGTTGTTGCCTTAGGACGCGGAGGAAGATGAAAGGTTGCGAGCAGAAGAAGTGGCAGACAAAAGAAAAATTGGTAATCCAAAGGACGCAAAGGAAGTAGAAATAAAATGGGTGGAGGAAGCTAGAAGGTTGCGAGCAAAAGAAACAACATACACAAAAGGCAAATTGGTAATCCGAAGGACACAGAGGAAGCTGAATTGATCAGTCATGTAAAGACAAATTCTCTTGTAATATAAATATGGGGGGAAAGATAGTAGATAGGGTACTTTTTCTAGCGAAATAGAGACTGGAGACATTTTGTAAGAGAATTATTTTTCTGCTAATGAGAAAAGACCTATTTGCTCGGAAAATCTTGCACATATTTTTGCGTGGAATGTGTAACTAAAATATCAGAACTATTTCTTCTTATGTTCATGGTCATGCTGTGATATCTTTCTAATTTTTTTGAACTATTTCAATGGTGATGAATGATTTTACTTATCTACGTAAATGTCTGTGTGATAACAGAGAAATAAATTGGTTTAGTTGTAATCAAAGCTATCATTGTAACTTTCTGCTACGATTGTGCATAATTGATCTTAATAGCTTCTGTTATAATTGTATGAGCATTCTCATATTATAACTCTTATTTAAAATCGCTCCTTGCAAGGATAGATTAGTAAGTGTAGAATAGGGTTAGATAATTGATAAGGTAGAATTTATAAGATGGGAGGTAAGAACCTACGCATCACTTGTGAGGTTTCTGCCTGTCAATTTTAGGTTAGATGCATTAGTTAGATTAGAAGCACTTGCATAATCATACTTTAAACATAAAATTATAAACGGTGGGTCGGGCCACAACCAGTACATAAATAAAACAAGCATATCTACGATAGTCGGACCATTAACCGGACGGATTCCCTACACCAAACAATGAATGATATAATTGGGATTATTCATTGGGGATAATCCTTACTGTCGATGCTAGGATTTTTCGGACATCAACAGTTTTGGTGCTATAAGGAGGGATTTCGGTTCATGGCTGGTAGAGGAAACCCATTTTCATGAGGAAATCTCTATGGGTCTCCGTTGAAAACAACCCAACCAGAAGAATTAATTTTTGAAACTGATTATCAAGAAAAGTTGGATTCTGAAACTGATCATACTGACGTTTATACATTGTTCCTCACATAGAAGTAGACAATTTCAGGAGACATACTAGATCATAAGTGAGGAAACTTGGTGGATTATCAATATTACCTTTACTACCTAGAAGGAAAGTTCCTAGAATACAAATTGTGCAAACTAGGGATTATGTGCTTGTGGATTCTTTGGAAGAATTAGTTGATTTATCATTACAAGATATCCTAGATCCCATCAATCAATTGAGGCCTAATTCTATGGATTCAATCGCTTCTCCACACGTACAGACTCTTACACTACCTCATACACCTCCACATTCTCCAAGGTGTATTTCTAGCATGGATCACAATGCCAATCAACCACCTTCTTTGAGGACCAGAGGACCACTCAATCTAGCTTCTCCTTTACATGATTTACCTAAGCAGTCAGAGTGAGTGCTACATAAATTTGACCCTAGAAAAGGGATCTCTGTTGAAGATCACCTAAAGATATTTTACTTAACACTGAATCTGTTAAATGTGGAACATGAGGATGTAGTGTGCAAATTGTTCCCTTACACTTTTGAGCCTAGAGCATCATCTTGGTATTTTAGCCTACAGACTAATTCCATAGCAGATTGGGAAAATTTTGAAAAAGGTTTTTTTAAATAAGTTAGGTAACCAAAAAACTGTGGCTTCACTTATGAAAAAATTATCTTCTATGAGGATGGAAAAGAAGGACAAGGTACAAGAATTCAATCATAGATTTACTACAATTTTGAATAGTTTCAGCGCTGCAATGAAACCTGCTAAAGAGTCATTGGTAGAATATTATACTACAGTGCTTCTCCCATCCATAGCCATGTTTGTCAAAAGATCTGTTAAAACTACTTTGGAAGAAAATTATGAAGAGGCGAAGAAAGTAGAAGCATACATAGATAGTATCATCAAACATTCTCTGGATTTGGAAGTAAAACCTGCAGCAAACAAGAAGCATCTGAAATTGACCAGACCTAAAGAAGGTCCTTCAAATGAATTAGAAAATGTGGTCAAAATGGTTCAAAAGTTGTCCAATAAAATAGTAGATTTGGAAAAGGAAAAGGATGCTAGTTCTTCAATAAGAAAACCATTTAAACCTTTCTATAAAAAAAAAGGGAATAAAACACACATCCACAACCACCATCAAATAATTCTTCTATTTTTAATTTGAATGAAGTTGGCATGGATCACTTTTTCACATTTCATCAAGAGCATCATTTTGAGAAAAGCTTCCCATAGTGAATTAATTCAATGACTCTGGTAATGAATCAATTATTACATACACAACTAATAGACCAGGAAGATCAGGAAGAAGACCAATCTAATAAACCAGAAGATCAAAAAGAAGAAACTACATTGGGTTTAGATGAAGAAGAAAAGGTGGAAGAAATACAAATATCATCTATGGATTATGCTACCAAAAGTAAGGGACCAGTAGAAGAGAAAAGTATGGTATTGCCAAATATGAAGACAACCAAAGAAAACATAAATAATAATAATAGTATAAATCAGTCACAACCAAAAGTAAATTATGGGATTGTAAAGGAAGCAAACCTATTAAGCAATAAACAAGTAAATCATGTAATCAACAAATATGATGGTGGTAAAAGGGTTGGATGAATTCATAATATGGGATATGACATTGTAGAAGATATCAAGAAAAATAAGGAAAATATATCTCAGTTTGAACTGTGTAACCTTCCATAATAGAGGAGAAAATTATTAGAATCTTTTGACATAAAATCAAACAGTACAATAGAGAAATAGTCGGAAAGGGTTGACTTTGATACCGAGATTAATGAAGCAAGTATTGGTGGAAAATAGAAATCTCAAACTCTTCCTTTCCTTTTAACTTTTGAATTCTTCAATTATAATGTGCATAACTGCTTGGTAAATTCTAGGGCTTCATCTAACATCATGCCACTATCTATTTGTTAGAAGATAAATGGACAACCCACTACATCCCCTTCTCGGATTATACAACTAGATAGACTTGATGTTAAGTTTATTGGGGAAATGAAAAATGTATTGATTAGATTGGTTGCAAACCCAAGGGTGTGTCAATTTATTGATAGTATGGTAGTAGACATACCAGAAGCTTATGGGTTAATATTGAGTAGAGACTGGTCAAATAAGTTGAATGGTTATTTCGCAACTGAATGGTCTCATTTATGGTTTCCATATCATAATAAGGAGAATCAAATAAAGGTATTGAGGGAACCTCATATGAAGCATAATGTGAATCATTTAGAAGAAAAAATGAGCCAATGAATTTTTCATTTTCAGTTTTGGGAAATTATCATTTAGAAATTGAGCCAGGGAATTATCAGGTGCACCATGATTCAGAAAACCAAATTGATCTCCTTCAATTTGCATGGGCTGATGATATTGATTGTAACATAGTAGCATTAGTTACTGACTTAGATAGTCATACTAACATAATTGAGTTAGATGATAAATTTTGGATTTTATACTTTGATGGCTCCAAAACACAGGAGGGAGCAGGAGCTGGTTGTGTTCTTGTTGATTCTAAAGGAAACAAAAAATTTCTCTCTTGTATATTATAATTTGAATGCACGAATAATACTGCTGAATATGAAGATCTAGTTTAGGGTCTAAAAAAAGCCATTGATTTAAAGGTTAAGAATTTAAATGTTTTTGGTGATTCAGAAATAATTGTTAGGAAGATAAGAAACACCATTCATTGTTTATCTCCACACTTGAAAGGGTATCATTCCGAGGTATGGAATTTAATATCAAATTTTAATGTTTTTAACATAAATTATATTCCTAGGTTACAAAATGATGTTGTTGATTTACTAGCCAATTTTCCTTCACGGTTAGTACCAACTAATAAAAAATGTTCGATTGAATTTCTTTTCAGGCCATCTGTACCTGATGGCATTACAAATTTGAGAGTGTTCAATGATGATGAACAGATTATCAGTTTTTTGACAAATGAAGATACCTTCAAAGAATCCATTATTGAAGAAGACGAGCACCAATCAGGACTACAAAATAATGATATCAGTAACGGAAATTTTATGCCAAAAGGAGTACAAACTCCTGAAGGATTATTTGACTTGCAACATAAGTTGAGGAAGCCATCAAATGTCAAAACAAATAACTCCTCAATGCAATACAAGTTGGTGAACCTAGGGACAGAAAAAGGAACCTAAATATGTTAATTTTGGACAATGTTGCTCACCTGGTGAGAGATGCAAATTTATTAAACTATTTCAGCAATACAAGGATATTTTTGCATGGACTTATGAAGATTTGAAAAATTATGACACACGCATCATAAAACATGTGATACCCATCAAACAAGGAGCAAACCATTTCATTAGCAAAACTGAAAGACGCATCCTACGCTTTAACCTTTAATACAGAAGGAATTAAAGAAGTTGCTTGATGCTAAAATTAATTTTAAAGTTCGACACTCTGAATGGGTGGAAACTTTGGTGCCCATAAGAAAATAATTAGGAGAAATAAGACTCTATGTCGACTTTCAAAATTTAAACAAAGCATCAGATAAAGACAACTATCTAGTGCCACCAATGGAACAAATATTACAGTTGGTGTCTGGCTCAGAGATGTTATCCCTATTGGATGGATTTTCAGGTTACAATCACGTATTAGTGGCCAAGAGGGATCGACTCAAGACTACCTTTCGCACAAAATGGGGAACATTCACTTATAGAAGAATGCATTTTGGACTTATAAATGCTGGAGCCACATTTTAAAGGGCCATGGACATCGCATTCCAAGGTTTAGTCGGCCAATGTGTTGTTATTTGTTTAGATGATGTGATAATTTTTTCTAAGAAAAGAGAGGAGCATGCTTTCCATTTAAAATAGATTTTTGAACGTTGTAGGAAGTATGGCATATATTTGAATCCTAGGAAAATAATTTTTCTTGTCCTCGGCGGAAAATTGTTAGGGAACATCATCTCTAAAAAAGAATCTCTATAGACCAAGAAAGAATTCAAGCCATAACTCAGTTTCCCATTCCCCACAATAAGAAGACTATGAAATCATTGATGGGGATGATAAAATTTGTTCGAAGGTTTGTGCCATATTTTGTACAGATTGTAAAACCTTTGCAACAAATGGTGAAGCAAAGTGTGCAGTTCAAATGGAATGATATTAAGAAGAACACATTTAAAGATATAAAAAACGCTATTGCTCATGTACCTTCATAAGCAGTCCATATTTTGAAAAGGATTTCATTATATATACATTTTATTCAGATCATTCTCTTGTAGCAGTGCTCATGCAGAAAAGGAGAGAAAGGAGACGAATATCCAATATCTTTTATGGGCACTGGATTACAGGGAGTTGAACTGAATTACCCAACTTTATACAAACAAACGTATGCATTTTTCAAGGCAGTGAAGCAGTTCAAACCTTACATTCTAAAAAATAGAACAAAGGTTATAATACCTCACCTAGTTTTCATATCTCTATTTATAGAGAAGGAGTTGGGAGAAAGACTAGGAAATTGGGTGATTGCATTGCAAGAATATGACCTAGAATTTAAAACAACTAACATGATAAAAGGTCAAGGGTTATGCAAGTTTCTTATTGGAAACCCAATTGATGAAGATCAAGGATGGAAAAATGAATCCGAAATGAATTTAATTGAAGTATGTTCACTTTTTACCACTCAAGAGTCTTGGTAGAGATTTAATTCATTATCTTCAAAATGGATATTTGTCAGAACATTTGGATTTGAAGCAAAGAAGGGCACTTCGATTAAAGTCAGCATCATATCAAATAATAGACGGAGTACTTTTTAGAAAGAATTATGATGGATTATTTCTTAGGTGTCTTGAAAGAGATGATGCAAAGAAGGTATTTAAGGAGTTACATGATGGCCCTGCCGGGGAACATTATTCTGGGGAAACTACTGCTCATAAAATACTAAGAGTCGGATATTATTGGCCTACTATTTTTAAATATGCTCATATTTATGCAAGGAAATGTGATATATCTCAGAGGAGTGCTGGTAGACTACCAAAATCAGCAGGACCATTACAACCGGTCATCATCTCAGAACCATTCGAGCAATAGGGTTTAGACATTATCGGGGAAATCAATCCCAACTCTTCATTGCAACACCGATATATTCTCACTGCCACTGATTATTTTACAAGATGGATTGAAGCCACTCCTTTGCACAAAGTAAATGAAGATGCGGTCATCATAGTTTTGCAATAAAACATTATAACCATGTTTGGGGTTCCAATTTCGTTAGTTTTTTATAATGCATCTTATTTTTCTTCTTTTAAGTTGAGTACATTTTCTATGGAAAAGGGAATTAAATTGCATTATTCATCTAACTAATATCCTTCGGGGAATGGGTTAGCAGAATCCACTAATAAAAACCTCATATGGATATTGAAGAAAACCGTTATTGAAAATAAGAGAAATTGGCATGCAAATCTTCCCAACGCTCTATTGGTAGATAGGGTCACTCAAAAAAATTCTTTAGGGGTTTCTCCTTATACCTTAGTATATGGGAAAGACATTGTTCTTCCCCCAAACATACTACTCCCTTCACTGCATTTAGCCCAGGAATCTCAAAGATAAAATAACGAAATCATGCAGTCACGCATTAATACCTTGATAAAACTTGAGGAAGCACAACAGAAGGCCAAAGATAGGTTCAATCGTCACCAAGACATTGTTAAAAGGTGGTTTGATAATCAGAAATCTGGAAAGAAAACTTTTGACATAGGAGATCTAGTTCTAAAGTGGGATCATCCTATGAAGAAAAGGGAAAACATACCAAATTTCAGCAATTATGGCTTGGTCCTGAGTAGGTTGTAGAGAAGCTTGGCCCAACAACTTATAAGTTACAAGATTTACAAGGGGAGAAGGAAAACCTCCCTATCAATGGCCTAGCACTCAAACAATACTTTTCTTAGATTTAGGAAAAACCTGTTGTACATAAATAAATTTTTTGATTTTAGCCTTTTGTTTGGTTTCATTTTTTTTCATCTTAGGTTAGTTAATTTCAGACTTATCTCATTTTTGGTTTGATTTTGCTTTGATTGCTTGATTTTGTTTGAATAAACCTCAGCTCAGCTTCATGTTCCATTTTGTGTCAATGTAAACCCTGTGAAATAACAAGGATCTATGAATTCTAAATTACTATATTGGGGATCCACTCACTTATACATAAATGACCATCAGGGAAAATTTTAGGGGCTAATCTTAGCCCATGGGCTAAATTGAGGGGTTTAAATTTTTTAGTGGGCTATTTTTTAATTAAACCATCATTTACGATGATTAGCCCAATTTTTATATATTTATTTTAATAAATGGCACATTAGCCCCATAAAATATATAAAGAGACCGTAAATCTAACCATTTATCCCTTGTTTGATTTTATTTGGAGCTCCCATAGCCCGTAAAATAAGCCCGCTCCCTCTAATTCGCCCAAATATGTAGAAATGGTAGTTGCCGAGGGTAAATTCGCCCTTAAGCGATCATGGAAATCGGGTTTTTTTGGTAAATTCGCCCTTGAACGATCATGGAAATCAGGTTTTTTTGGTAAATTCGTCCATAATATATGGAGTGAAATCGATTTTTAATTTTAATTCGCCCCAAATCGAGTTTTTTGGTAAATTCGTCCAAGTATTATGGAGTGAAATCGATATTCAATTTTAATTCGCCCCATATATATACATGATGTTTTCCATTTGGTTTGTTATCATAGCTTAACGATTTTGATGTTTTCCATTTGGTTTGTTATCATAGCTTAGGGGATTTCTATTTGCATTGGCAATTGCTTGCTTTTAATCGCACCCTGGTGGACTAGTGAACCCGGGTAGGATCAGAGGAGAGATAGGGGTTATACAGCAACACTAATGATGTTCGCGTGAGGTGTAACAATAGAAAGAGAAATATGATGTTGCCCCAGTATATGTTGGCTTACCGGGAGATGTCCCCAAAGGGTACAAATCATGTTCTCTGCAAAGGTGCACGAGAGAGAAAGGTAAATTATTATGCATTGCTTCCTGGTAGGTGTGTCACTTACTGGTCAAAGCTGTTCTCCGTAAAGGTGGACCAAGAGAGAGGTTTAGTATTCACTGCTGGCCCTTTTCTGATGCTTCCCTTCTCAATTTCTACCCGACCTACGAAGGAAGAGCTTGTTAGAATGATGCGCTCGACTAACCCAACCTTCTAGTCTTGTATATTTACTTATTCTCTATGATGGACTTTCCCTTACCATCTGCCTTCGACCTGCTGATAACTTGCTGCATGCCTGAGATCGACCTTGTAACTTTATCCCTTAAACCTTTTTACTCACTTCCTTCATCGAACTTGCCACCTTTCAGGATTTCGAGCCTGTGGAGTGAGAAATCAAGGAAGGCGTACCCCAATTCCGAGACCGTTCCATGCGACCAGTTTCAGGTAGTCGAGTTGTGGATAGCCAATTGGGCAATTCTTCCTATGGAGAACTCGCTCGGTGGGAGCATACACAGAAAATACGATCTCATTCTGGCCACAGGTATTAAAATGCATCAAATTAGAAGGCATTTTACTTTTTTATATTGTAATTTCAGACAACTAGGTCATTTATCAGAATGACATAATCATAATATGTTTATATAGTAAATCATCTTCAACCATTAGTTCAATTTTTAATTGTTTGCATTCGTTTTCTATATATTTATATTTGTTTGTTTGTGACTGGACCTAACAGGATTCACATTGTCGAGGAGGTTCAGTTTCCTATTCATCACTGCTTGGTGGCTCTTCCTGGTGTAAGGAAGGAATCGCTTAATCGGGTGATCAACCACCTGTAGGCGCTTGCGTAGTGTGAGCTCACGCTCACGAAACCTTGTGTAAATGTGTTTTTCATCATTTACGATGATAGGTTTTAAGAGTGAAGTTGCTTTACATGAAAGAAACAAACTCAATTGGAAGTGAAGTTTGTCAAACAAATTATGACTTATGAAGAATAGTCCGTCTCCTATGAAATGTGCTACGGTCGGTTCTCAAATGTTCAAATCAACCAACCAAATTCGATAATGGAGGAATGATTGCAACGCAGGTTCCAGCATAAAATCACGTTACATTAGGAACGAACTTTGTTTTGAAGGAATCTTCCAGCTATGCAATCGATTTCACATGGAATAAATAAGCAAGATGAATCCTATGAACGAATCATCACTCATGCCACTCCGTGGCAGGAGGATGAGTCTCCATACCTTCTTTTCTATTAATATATTTTAATTACATTGTTGTGGAACCAGAATTAACGTAGGCCATTTTCTATATTCTGTAAAAATTGTTAAACTGAATCCAAAGAAGGAGGATCTCGGCCTGGTCATAAGAATTTCTCTCTCCCTATGTAAACCTAGTCATCCACACAGGCAGTTTTTATAATAAAAATTTCTACTATTCACAATTCAAATTCTTTCTAGGTTTGCAATGCATTATTGTTTGTGATATTCATTCCAGCGCAATGAAAGTGATTAGATGTCAATTAATTCAGTAGTTTGAACCTCATGTTTGCAGCTGAAGTAAACCCTTCGGCTCACGTACCAGAATGGTAAGGGCCCGCCAACCTAGAATTGTGAGACCTCCTTTACATGTTCTGTAGTATAGATTGTTTATAGTGTAATTTTTCTTGTCTCGGTTTTTTTTGCATTCATGTTTAGATTTTTTGTACTTGCTTATACTATCCATTCTTGTATTCAGATTTCATTTGTTGCAATATTTTCTAGTAATTAATATTCAGAATACATTCCTCATCTAATTGGATGACTCTCCGTGTTTAGATTATACTTTCCATGTTGAATACAGTCCACAATTTAATTTATTCACTTGTGCAGATCGTTCACAAATTTCATAGGAGACAGACTGTGCTTCATAAGTCATCATTGGTTTGACAAACTCCACTTCAAATTGAGTTCATTTCTTTCACGCAAAGAAACTTCACTCTTAAAACTTATCATCGTAAATTCTTCTCTCATTTGTGTAGTTTACTCTCTCTCATTTGTGTTTTTCATCATGGTATGAGAGCCTGGTGTCTGGGCTTGACTCCCTCATGGGAGGCCCAGGAAGATGAGAGAGAGTTAGTAATTGTGTATACTCTTAGGAGTAGAGGATAGAGTAGGAGATCGAATTTCTTTAGATGAGAGTAGATTTTTTTTGTGTTTTTGATAGTTGTGTGAGTCTGTAGGATGAGATAAGAGATTTCTAGCGTATAGCAAACGTCTAAGATTGGGTTGCTTGTTTGGGTTGCTCGTAGGAAACTTCTTGAAGAACAGTCTAGAAGAGACGTTACTGAGTATGAGAATAAGTTGTTGTTTGACATATCATTGTTTCTCGTAGAGATAATGATCTTCCAAGGTAGCTATGATGAGAAGAGCCATTGCTAGAAAGAGCCGTTGTGTGCTAGGTGAAGAGTGGAGAGTTTCCCGTTGTGTAAGTGTTGAAGGCAGATGAAATCCATCAGTATAAAGGAAAGATGAATTGGTATTTTGTGTGTCAAATACTCTTCCCAATGTGTATGTGATATCCACGTTGCAGTATAACATCTTGTTGTGAAGCAAATTAGATGAAGATTTCCATTTCATTTAAAGGGTAAATCGGTCATCCAACACCCTTCATTCCAAATTATTGGCGTTAAAGATATCCGAGCGGGATGTGAGCGGTAGAAAGCCGAGAACACGCCGAGAGGTAGGATGTTGGAGATTGACGTGGTTAGGTAGTGAAGAGAAATGCTCATGGGTGAAGTGTCTCGTGTGGAATTCCATTGAAAGAGATCGTCCTTTCTTGAGCCACGTAGAGAAGACCGAGGGACTGCCTGTTGGGATTCAAGCCCGGGTTTTTTGTGAATATCTCATGTGAAGGAGGGGCTCCTTACTGCCATGGAGAAATGATGCCGTAAGGAAGCTATCTGCAGATTGGGGAGGAAAAGTCTTCATGAAAAGGGAAAAGAGAGAGCGAGTTTAAATGTACTCATAAATGGAGTGTACTTACAAATGTGCAAACTACAAATGTACAAACGACAAACAAGGCCAAGAAAATTCAAAATTGACTTTGGAATTAATGTGCTTCAAGTCATTTAGGTTCAGAAGGCTGATTGCTATTTTTTATGGAGGTAAAGTTACAAGTTCAATGGCGAATGCTTGCTTAGTCTAATTGTGGGGTCATATAGGTGTAAAAGTCAAGTTGTGATCTTGTGAATTGTGAAATGTAAAAGGTATGGAGTAAATGGTATAGTTTTGTTTTTTGTGTGGCATGTGAGTGGAGTTGATAATCTAATAGTGTCACGTCTTGTCATGTTGGGTAAAATTATGCCCTTTGTTTTATGCCTTAAAGTAAGTGGCCCCTCTCATAAAAGTGAGACATGATATTTTTCAAAACAAAATGGGTCTTGGTATAACACATTGATTGTAATAGTCACGAAAGGTAAGGGTCATGATAGTTGGCATAGAAGTCCACAAGGTTGGTGAGTTTCAAAGTTAGTAAGTGCCATAAATATAGAAGTTTTTGGCTATTAATATAATGGGCGTGAGTTGCAAGGAGTCAAAATCCACTTAAAAGCTGAGAGATTATTGTTGTAATGAATTGGAGTCAAGTCATATTAATGTTGAAGTTCAAAGTGAAGCCAATGACAAATTAAGTGAGTCAAAGTCTAGTTTGTCAAGTTTATAGTATGTAAAATCATGGCTTTGGTGAGTCAATTAAGTTTGCCAAGCCAAGGTCATAGGTCTCTTGTTAGATGGGGACGTCACTCCAACAAGAAACACTTATATGCAAGAAATTGGTTAGTTGCAATGAAAGACCAATGGAAAAGCAAGAAGGCTCCAGAGATAAAGCATGCATGGTGTTGAGATGGAAATGGGCATATGTAATGGGATTGCAATATTTTGGGCTTATGATTGGTACCATAAAGTGATGGTAAATTTGATATTGTTGTAAAGCATGCTTATTGTACCTGAGATGAAGTGTTGTAATGATGCAAGGGGTGCATGATCAGTTGTACCCGACACCCCAAAGTTTTTGGTCCAATTTGTAAATCTTAGCCATGGGAAAGTTGGATTCCCCAATTTGTTGTAAGACTTGTCCGTGTTGTTCAGGAAAATGTGTTGTGGTGTCTAATGCACAAAGTTGTCCTCTTCTGGAGATAGAGGATGTGGCATCAAGTTGTGGAATTAACCACTGTGAGAGGTATGGGGGTGACAGGTATACCCATATGCTAACTTGATGTTGGACTAAAGAAGATGAATGTTCGATTGAAGGGGGAAGTGTGAGTTAATATGAGAGTCTTCAGATGTTCAGACCAAGTTATGTTTAAGATAAAGTTTAGCATGTTGATGAATCAGTTGATGGATTGTTTTTTATATGGACATCAGTGATCAATTTTATGCTGGTACAAAATAAGAAGAAGCGCAAAGTTCGAGGATAGATCCCATAGTGAAGAGAGCCCGAGCAAGTGTGTGTAGTAAAAATTTGTTTCCCCATCACAAGTTTCATGGTCATCCAAAATCACTTATGTACAAGGTTCATGGTCAACCAAAACCACTTGTTGAGACAAATCAAAGTTTGTGGTCAACTAGAAACCACCTGATGTGATGCATGGTCCGTGTTAAGACGAAACCACTAGAGAATTGTAATGGGTAGGGGTAATTCGCAAAATCCCAAGGTTATTTTTTATGAGGAAATCCCATATAATGTTTAGCAGCACACTAAATCCAAGTGAAGACAACCAGATGTGGACATGAACCAGATAAGGACCAAGACAACCATCAATGTGAGAAAGCACAAGAATTGAAGATATAAACAACAAGTATTCGTTAAGGGGAAGTGTTGGAATATGTAACTCATACTTATTGAGTTGATGACTTGTTAAGCAGGCTTCAATTTACTCTCTCAATTGTGTTTTTCATCAATTAATCCATATAACGGATAAGTGCTTAGAATTGAGCATTGAATTATGGTCCATAGAATAATTTTTTCTTTACTTCATAGTTTTGTTTACTATATGATCAAGACTGATAGAAAATATATTTGTTGGTCCATGTTGCATGCTAACGTAATAATGGAACATGGAGCAGTCTACTGAAGACTATTGTGTTGAAAACTAGAGAAAATGGTTGCAAGAGAGCTTGTTGCATGGCAATATATGAAATCCATATCAATGGATGTTTTTTAATATGTTTGTAGAACCCATAAAGGAAAATAAAAATAAAAATAGTGGAGTATGTTTGATGCTTGAGGAACGACTATGCAACATAATATCATATGATAAGCATAGCCATAAGGATCATGGTCACAAGTGTTATTATGCTCATTGGCGTCTATAGTCTTATGTTGGGAGATCATTTTTTTTATTCATTTGGAAATCAATAGACGACTCGAAGATCCCCTGTGTGTAGTGAATGTAGATTTATTACCTTAATGTAGATTCGTCTAAAGTGTTTGATTTCACTCATGTATATCATGGATATGGTGAGACACATGACGTTCACATTAAATCCTTCATCAAAGTTGTGTCTGATTTTAATATTTTCCATGATGATTAGTTGATGTGGATATTTTTATGTACTATGGAGGAAGATGATCTAAATTTTTTTGTGGGTTTTGATTTCAGAGAAATCTCTTCAATGGAATATTTCTTCCAAAAATTTCTCCATTATTGGTATTTTGAAGACAATCCCAAGATTGAGGAGGTTATTAAAGATTTTCTTGCTTGCATTCCTACAATAAAGATATCCCATTTTTATTCTAAAGATGAAATCAAAAGTGAAAATATCGTTGAGGATTCTATGGAACTCCTACCTAAGGAAAACAATCAAAATTCAATGAAAGAAGCCCTCGCAGAAGATCATGAATAAATTCATGTTGAGGTATGTGAGGTGCATGATGACACTCCTCCTTGTTCTCTTAATAATGACAAGGGCTTGGTAAGATTTTCCCCTTGTCATATTTTTGAAACCGAGCATCCTAAGGATGATAATTGTGAGCATGAAGAAGATAGGGAAAGCTAAGGGTATGCTAGTATTGATGAAGACTACCCCATATTTTATAAGGATTTGGATGATAATTATAGGCATACTTAGGAAATCCCATTTTTTATATATCTAGAGAAGGGAGTGCCGATTTTGAGACCTTTGGGCATCTTGGTTTGGAGGAGGTATATTCATACTATTCCTATGATCATTCTCAATCACACACAATTACTAGTGAGACAAACTTGGGGAATAGCTTCACTTTTGCTAGTGAGACAGATTTGATGCAACCCGTGGAGGGTCAGTTTAAGCCTTTGTCTTCATATACATAATTTTTCATGATTTGGAGTAGCCTGATGTGTTTTTAAGTCCTATCCAATGTTGGATAGAATAAGTTTGCGGGTACACTTACCATTCTTCACAAGAATTTGATGATATTATGCATGCTTATGATCTCCCATTTTGATTTTCCATCATGAAGTTCCCAATAGGTTTGCATATGATGATCAATGTGTCCTTGTTTTGTTTGGTAACCAAATACAAGGGAAAAAGATTCAACATCGATAAAATTTTAAGGCGTTTATATTGGATTTATGATTTCACTTAAAATTTGGCTTCATCTCATATTTAGAGTAGGATAAATAAGCTCCTTAGAATGAGCATTTAATTTCAATCATTTAATTTGATGTAGTTATGAATGGTAGTTTTTATTTGTTAGTTAGTTTAATTCTCTAATAATGCAATTGGCATTTCATTTTGGATGGATTTTATACGAACATGTGGTACTAAAGGTTTTCCTATCAAGATTGAAATGCTTTGACAAGTAACAGATTGAAAATTTTGGATTCTCATCTGCTTTCCAAATATCAAGCACACGTCCCCAAGTAGGAGCCAATTTTTACCACCCAGTTTGCATAGGTTATTCACGAGATAGAAGACTTCATCCAAATTTTAGGGGTCATTTTGTATCTTATTTACATACAAAAAGTTTAAACGATATGCAGATTACTATTTTTGACAATTTGTTTTATGTCAACATCCTTGATTATTACTTGATGTTGTTCTCAACCAATGTAAGGTTTTCCTTATTTTCATCATGTTGCTTAAAGTAGATTTCCCTTTTGTAAAATCTAAAGCTGCAAAGCAACTCTTCCAAAGTCATGCCACATAAAGTAGGGGAGAGGGTCAGGTGGTGGGTAGGGATAAACTACAACAAAATAGCCCTTTAGGGGCGGTTTTGGCTTGCGGGGGTCTTGGTAAAACCCCCCTCAAAATGTTTTTTAGACCTTTGGAGACGGTATTTTAAAGCCGCCCCTAAAAGTCGTGGAAATTGGACTTTTGGGGGCGGTTTTTTTAAATCCGTCCCCAAAAGTCCTAAAATTTGACTTTTGGGGGCGGTTTTTGGAAACCCCCCCCTAAAAGCCCAATTCTCATAACTTTTGGGGGCGGTTTGTCAAAACCCCCCCTGAAAGTCATAAGAAATGAACTTTTGGAGGCAGTTTTTTTGGAACCCCCCTTAAAAGTCATGAGAATTGAACTTTTGGAGGCGGTTGTTTGAAACCCCCCCTTAAAAGCCTAATTCTCATAACTTTTGGGGGCAGTTTGTCAAAACCCCCCCTCAAAGTCATGAGAATTGAACTTTGGGGGACGGTTTGTTTGGAACCCCCCTTAAAAGTCATGAGAATTGAACATTTGGAGGCAGTTGTTTGGAAGAGACAAACAAGGAAGATGATTAATCTTGAATATTGGCATTCCATTCACAAACTATTGAGCTCCTCAACTACATCAATATCTCATGTCTACAATAAGAATCACTGCACTATGTTATGAAATGCATATCACATTATTTAAATTTATGCCTATGCGACTAGGTCACAACACCACAAGTGCATGACAAATAATATCAGTGCTTTTATAACACACCATTACTTGCCAAGTTTAATTTGTGCTGAATATTCACCATTGAAATGTGCATCAAGCACCAATACCTTTATACTAACATGCATATCAAGCACAACAACCAAATCCATAAGTATGTTCTTAAAAAAATTCTTAATGAACCTCTCTCATCAATTTGATCAATTAATTATGGACTTAGTCAAACTCTCAACCCTTTCATTATCAACACTAGACCAAACAAAGCCTTTTAAGACCATACCTTAAAATGGGTTAATTTACGCAATACCTTAAAGGTGTTGGTTAGGACCTTGTTTCCAAGTTAATCGAGGACCTATCCTTTCAAAAGGATATTTATGGGTTGGGTTGAGAGATGAAGGACCAACCCTTGAAAGGGTTAACCGAGGGCCTTACTAGGTGGCACCATTCATCATGAGATAGTTCATTAATGAACCGACAATTCCTTTAATAAGCTAAAAACTCTAATGCTAGAAATAAAAAGTTAAAAAATGAAATAACTCATCTTAAATTCATTATTGTATATGATAAATATCCTTATTATAAATATGAGAGTTATGTCAAACCTCCAAGAGGGATTCAAATCTTGGAATATCCTACACACACAACTCCAATTTCCTACAAGATAACATTTGACTCAATCTTCCAAACTTCCATTATTTTAGTTCACATGGAAACACATGACTGTTACACCTGAAATCTTACCACCATTAGATTCAGTGTATACATCCCTGGAGTCCCATTGACTAAGTCATTTACCTGTAAAGGACATCATTGTGGAAAAGAGAGTCCATTTTACAGGTTGAATATCTTTGAGTAGGATGGAAATACCTGTTTATGGTTTATTAAACCCAACGTTTCAGACTTCAAAGTGTGTCCATCATCAGGGGTGATGATGGACTCACTTTGAAGTTCGAAACATTGGGTTTAATAAACCATAAACAGGTATTTCCATCCTACTCAAAGACATCATTATGGTTCTAATAGGTTTTGAGAGGTCGTCGCAGGCTGCACTCATGCAACCTGCGACGTCGCACCTTGCTCTATTACAGGGTGAGACAAAGTCAGTTAAGTGGAAAAAATATCTTCTTCGAGCTCATTCTTGAAGGTTGCTGACTTGGATCCCTATCCCTGACCTGTTGGGGGAGCTGGCCTTCGGTTCCTAACCTCTTGAAAGGATCCACTATCTCTCTCCTATCATATCTCAACGTATCATATCCATACCCTATCCACTTAGTCCTATATAAGTGAAGCTCTACCCCTCTCCAAAGGGAGGAAGTCTATAGTGTCTACATGCTGGTGAAATCATCCTTGAGAGATCTCTACTCATCTATTGGGAGACTCATACTTCCTTGGGAGGATATGGAAAATGGCTTAGATGGAGAAGGACTGCAGCGTTAAGCTTTGGTTGTAGTTCTATGTATCTACTATGTATGTCCCTATTTACAGTAGTACAAATGCTTTCCACCAATATTGTTAATGTGCGATGATATTGAGTAGTTTACCTGCTTAAATTTTTACTTAGATCTCTGATTGTATAGATGCTCTTTACTCATGTTGTGTTGTTTTTTTGTCTTAACAGGTCTTGCAGCTAAGATCTGACGACTGCTAGACGTGGAGCAACATTCAGGAGAAAGGATTGCGAAGTAAAAGGTAATACATATAGCACTTGATCCTTAAGTAGATCTAGGAAATTCATTTGTAGTCTGTTCTATTTTTTCTAGACTCACTTTGAGCTAGGGAGATCTTGCTCGCGTCCGCTCGAGTGGATTGTTCGTCAAACAAATCTGGCGACCATACTGGGGATAACATTGCTTTCTAGTTGTCAAGTTGAATGATATTTTCAGTTGATTTCTTTCCAAGCCTTTTTATTTGTCATTTGCTTCTTAAGTTGGTTTCACCATCAGATCTTCACTTTGAAGACTCTGATCAACTTCCTTTGGATCTACATTCCCATTCCCAAACCTGTTTATTACTCATTACTTGGAGATTTGGCTCTTTTTTGAACTTAGATCTCGCCTGTCGCACCTGGGTGATATACATAGAGAGACACTGTGTCATTCTTGGTCTCTGTTCTTTGTCTGTTGGCTTGTCGTCGCAACCCTGTCACTATCCTTCTGCAACATCATCACATTCCCCGCATTGGTAAACCGTGACGTCGCACTATGTACAAGCATAGAGTGCGTCGATCTACCTTTTTTGCCATACGGGTACATTTTCTCCTCTTATGTTTTGAGTGTGGTTTGTATGCAGACTCCCTCTGCACTATATGATCCAGTCAGAGATCCCTTTTACTTTATGTGATTGAGTTGTTTGGTTTTGTTGGAGTTGTTTTGGGTTCCCATATGGAACAAATCTGAGATTTGGTAGTGGTGGATACTTTGGTTTTCCCCACCTTCATCCTTTTCACCTTTGCATTCCCTCCTCTCCTAACCTGATATAATCAAGTGCATTGGATCAGTTCCATACCTCATTTTGCATTTCATTTGTGAGTCTTGCTTGCTTTAGTGTTGCTTGTTACTGTTTGACTTTGAGTGTTTGAATGTATTTTCGGTTCATTGAGTGCTTGCTTTCTCTTGAGAATGTTATGAGTTGTTAGAGTGTTGCAAGTCATCTTTTCAATTCAAGTACCCATATTCAAAAGCATAGTTGTTATAAAATTGTCATTTTGATGCACTCATTGAAAGGTCAAAAGTACTTCACTTCCATTGTTTTTCAAAATCATTTGAAGAATTGCATATGCATTGGAATGTCTCATTCATGAATCTTTTGAAAAAATTGAAAGAAAATTGCATTACTTTTGTTTTTCATGAATTATGAGTTGCTCATCTTCTTGAAAAATTTGGATAGACATCAAATTTTACAAAATTAGTCCCATGCTTGGAAAGTTGCATTATATCTTTTGATTTTTATGCTTTTGGGCCATCGTAGTGAAAGTGAAAGGTTTGTGCACTCTACTTTGAAATCCTCTCTTTTCATTACTTAACATCATTTTTGTTTTGAAAAGACAAAAGAAAAAGAAAAAACATGTTTTGATTTGGTTTAGTAGTGTTGTGAAAATTTTTATGTTTCGTTGAAAAAGGAAAAGAATATTTCAATATCATTTTCGTAGATTTTGGATTGTGTTACATTGCACCATTTTTGGTAAAATTGTTGGAAAGAAAACGAAGATTTCTCCTTCTCATAGGTAGCATTCATCGAAAGAAAAGCATACTTTTTGCATGTAGTTAGGGCCTGGATTATGTTTCCAATTATGTACTCACCTCATGCATTCACCTAACCATCCAAATAAAATTAACGGTAGAACTAGGGTAAAATATTTAGAAACTTGTGTGTAAGTTAGAGACGTGTTTCGGTGTTGTTAAGTGTGGCAGCTATCATTATTTTCCAGCACTGTATCCGGGGGTATTGTAGTCTTCCACATACTTATTGGTATATCGATCTCCTTCACGT
Organism: Larix kaempferi; assembly: GCA_027924585.1. Classification (NCBI taxonomy): domain Eukaryota; kingdom Viridiplantae; phylum Streptophyta; class Pinopsida; order Pinales; family Pinaceae; genus Larix; species Larix kaempferi. Next base: position 27,314,900 of record BSBM01000910.1, read on the forward strand.
ACCCACCAAGTCACCTTGAGTACTTGGCGGATATCAAAGGGTGTATCACCTACTCGGTAGTATATCGGAATGTCTCTTTCCGAATGGTTGTGCATTAGACAACACCACTATGGATTTGAGCTCCCATGTACCTTGCGTATGTCGGGAGATACCACTAGGATTCCTGAGACCAACTGAGTTAACCTTTTGGCTGTCTTGGCGGAGCAATACACCAAGAACAGCACTCGGGGAGCTACTACGCATGTACTGTCTAGGTAATCGGTATGCATGCAAGGATAGGGTCCCAATCCTCCTTGTCACATCATATTGTTGGACCCTGCGGTATATCGTGAGTTGCGAAGCCTTGACAATCCCGTGAGGATCCAGACTTTGAATCCACTCTTATCGCATAAGTTTGCTTGTGGCCTTAGTTTGTGTAGGGTTTTGTCTGGTCTACTTTTCGTTTAGCTTGACTTAGGAGAAACTTTTTTGTTTCAGTCACTTTGGCTGACTTTCCTTGGAGAAGGTCTTGTAGAATCCAAAACTTTCCACCCGAATATCCCCTTAACCAGGAGGTAATTCCGAGGGTGAGGATGGATCCACATGCCAGGGTCAGGTCACAAGAAGTGGAAAACCCCACTTTGAATGTTGGAGGATTTTTGTTTCCTCATACTCCTCCAGATTCACCTACCTCTCATCCCCCGCTGGATGAAGAAGCACAAATTCCCACTTCACAAGACTTACCTCCCGTCGCTCTGGGAGAGCCTGGATCGTTGGAATGGATAAATCAACCCCAGGACGATCCCACATCAGTTTTTGGTCCTTCAACAGCTTATTGGACATCTTCTACCAGTCACCCAGTGGCCCATTTTTTCGTTGCACCCCCACCTAATGAGACTATTGTGGATGATCCCCTGGCCTACTACCGTAGCCAATTGGCTCACTTTCGATCTATGGTCGAGAAGTGTTAGAATTCAAGTCTCCAACGAAGGATTGAATACCCATCGTTAACCCCTTATAGACCGATCCCAGGTCACTCTTTATCTTTCGAGTCACTGGAATCATCCACATAACATGTGATGACTACTGAAACTAGTTGACCATCCATCCCTGTACATGTATCTCCTAGACATGAGACCAGTTCAGTACCCCCCACTACCCAACCTGTTGAAGGACAACAGTCCAACACGCCTGTAACTACCACAGTTACGTCACCTACTCCTTCCCCACCCCAAACTTTGAGGGGAGGATACTCTTTACCCTGTACCTTCTTTACGGGTAGTGGTAATCCTATGGTGAATAATAAACAACCTATGTTGAGTCAACCTTTACCTAGTGGTCAGCAATTCATTGCTGGCGGGAAACCCCCGTCTCTAAACCATAATACCGCAACCAGAGTTCCTAACGGTCATCCCATTGCAACTTCCCTACCTCCTGGACCTTCCACTTTGAGACTATCCCATGTTTGGGAACCGTCCAATGTAATCCAACCTCCATCGAGTCAACCGTATCCAGGTCATTTTAACCCTGTGTCGGTTCAACATAACCCCGGAAACGCACTCTACGGGGTACCATACCCCGGTAATCCTTACACTCTTTGGGGACAGCAAAATTTTTTACAACATGGACCCCAACTTACAGTCCCTCAAGTCCCTCCACCCATATTTGGTCCACTCCCACCTCCCATTGGAGGCGGCGGGCCTCCACATAATTCTGGAGGAGGAAGACCCCTACCTTCTGGTAATAGTCCACCCCATTCTGGTCATCGTGGTCCACCACCCCCTAGAGGCGGTGGTGGAGGACCATCCCACCCTGGAGGCGGTGGTGGTGGACCTTCCCACCCTGGAGGTGGTGGTGGAGGACCGTCCTATCCCGACGGAGGAGGTGGAGGGCCATCATATCCTGGTGGGGGTGGTGGCGGACCACCACCCTACTATTATGGAGGCAGCGGAGGAGGTCCTTACCCATCTGGTAGTGGCGGTGGTGGACCACCACATCCTCCTGGAAGAGGCAGTGGAGGCCCATCCTATTCTGGCATAGATGGCGTAGGCGGTGAAGGCCCATCCTACCCTGGCAGTGGTGGAGGACCACCACCATTTAGAGGCGACCCACCCCCTCCCGGAGGTGGAGGCAGGCCACCACCTTATGGTCATGGGACACCTTATTATGGTAATGGACCACCCTACTATGGCGGCAGACCTCCATTTGGTCCGGGAGACACATACCCCTACGGCCAGTTTCCTCTTAGTACACCTTATGTTCAATCAATGCAAGGTCCTTATATGCCTTATCCGTACTATCAGTACTTGCAGCCTAATCCATAGCTACCCTTTTTGGCTACTTTGGACCTACCCGACCTGTCTTGTTTAACCAATAAGCCTATTTACCACGGAACTAATTAGCCACCTATTCCGGTGAAACTTTCATCTGATATCCCAAAATTTGACGACAAGCCGGGAGAGGATCCTAAAAATCACGTGATGACATACCATTTATGGTGCTCATCTAACTCCATGATGGATGACTCGATCCATCTTAGATTGTTTCAAAGGACCCTTACCGATTTAGTTGCCAAGTGGTATATTGAGCTACCACCCCATTCTTTTCTCAATTTTGGTTCTCTTGCTATGAACTTTTTGATTCACTTCCAGCTACCTATATGGTATGAAACTGGTACAAATCTTTTAACCTCACTCCGTCAGAATACCGACACTCACATATCGGATCATATACATGAGTGGTGAAGACGATGACGTCTCATTAAGGTACCTATTCCAAATCAACTCCTAATGGACTGGTTTACGAAGTCTCTCCAACCCACCATAGCACGAGATGTTTCCATGGGCAGTGCTGTCACTGAAGAACAACCATCGCATGTGCCCATTTGCTAGAATTAGTCTATGCTTAGTCTAGCACACTATTTGATATCCTTCCTGACGCACCCAGCAACACTTATGACCCCGCGAAACCACCCAAGGGACCCCAAAGTGATGGCATCATTGGATCCCTTACCACCCAGCCTTCTTCTCAAACTGTTGGTTCATTGAACCCCTAGGGCTCTTCCCCATAACCAACACAGGCTGGTCATGGCACCACCAAATCACCCACTCCTGCTATCACCAAAGAAGTGAATTTTGTTTCATTAGCTTCACCTCAAAAGTTTGGTGGTAAGAAAAAGAACAAAGGGAAACCTAAGAAGTCTTCCACCCAATAGGAACAAAGGAGCACCCCTGATGATACAAAACATAAAAGGAAGTTAAAGTATCATTGTCTACTATGCGGTGATGACCATTTCTCTAAAGAGTTCCCCCATAGAAACGAAGTTCAAAATTTTCTTAAGGGAAAACCCACACCCGCAGTTCTCAACGATCCTTTCCCTACTCAAAATCAGCAGTCGATCGATCACACTTCTTCTTCCCAAGGAGAAGCACCCAACACCGCACATGTTCTCATGGTGCGTAACAAGACCATTAACTTGAACACCCGTTCTCGTCCGTATGACTCTGTTCCAGCTAAGGAACCTGTCGGAAGTAATGTTGAAAAATCTTCCACCTTGATGCCTGAAGTCACCGTACCAATTGCTCCTCTCACCATAGAGAAGCCTTCTCTAGAGTCAGTGTTGGGTACACCCAAGAGCACGATTAGAAAATCAGTTTTCAATCCTAATGCTTGGGCTGCTCAAAACTACAACATTGTAGAGGACCTAGCGCAAGCTCCTTGCACTATGTTGATGTTGGAGGTTTTGCAAAATTGTCCTAATAAGCGCAAAACTCTCCTCGCTGCCATCGGTGCATTTGACCCGGATTCATCGAATACCATCATGTTCTGACTGGAATACTTCAAACCAAGGCTCTCCCATCAGCTGGAATTTCAAGTTGCCACAAACATCGCTGGGAAGATAATCCATCACTCCATTTTGGATGAGGGTGCCTCCACTTTAGTCATGTCGATCTCATGTTGGAGAGCCATTGGCTCTCCTGAGTTGAACCGTTCTCCTACCACTTTGAGAGCATTCGACGGACATGGCTTTCAAACTCATGGGCTGCTACAAGCTTTACCTGTCGAGCTGGGGGGAAATACCACAACCATTAACGTGGAAGTAGTCATTTCCCCGTTAGATTACAACATTCTGCTTGGTTGTAATTGGTTTTACGCCATGACCGCGGTTGCCTCATCAGTCTTCCGCATAGTGCAATTCCCCCATCAAGGCTGAATTGTCACAGTCGACCAACTGGATTTCTGCGCACCTGACACCACTTCTCACCCAGGCGATAACGTTCCTTCCATTGGACAATCTTCGCAGAAGTATGAGAGTGTGGGGGTTGGCCTTCTTAAGGATTCATCCCTTATGGGCGTTTTTCCTACTCCGGATCCCCCCAACCATGTTGCCACGGTGAACATGATCTCCTCACAGACTTCGTTTATTCCCAACTCCACTAATTCATGGCTTGTACCTGATGAAGCCACCACACACCTAATTGGAGACATTATGCCTTTGTCACCCGCTGAACTTATGTATGAGGCTATCCAGTTAGCCCCGAAGGATCACTTAGCAATGACCTCCACCTCTAGTTCTCTGCAGAGGACATCATCCGATCCATTCCTACAGACTTTTCATTCTGATTAGTCCATTATGGAAATCGTGAGTGCGGATGATCCTCCATGGGAAGACTTCCATCATCATTCGTATTCCCTTCCCGATTTGGCTACTGTAGAGAACAACATTCACACCATCTCTACACTAGGTGTCCTTTCTAGCTCTCAATATTTGATACTCACATGTTATACAAATTCTGAAGGAAACTTAGCCAACATTGAGCCTACCACTTTGATCGACATCTCGGTTAAACCTGGTGTAGTGGAACACATTCAGTTAGGCCAGAAGTTTTCCCCTGAAGAAGTCATTACTGCTACGGCCTTATTCAAGTGATTTCGAGATGTATTTGCTTGGACCTACAAGGAGATGCCTGGGATAGACCCCTCCATTGTTTTGCACGAGATCAAAACCTATCCCGACATCAAACCTGTCCGCCAAAAGTTGAAACTGGTACACCCCCGAAAGACTGTGGCAATCAAGGCAGAAATTGAGAAACTCTTAAAGGCCGGTTTCATTTACACTGTCCCATTGACAGAGTGGGTCTCTAACGTCGTCCCTGTTACTAAAAAATAGGGTATTATTCATGTCTGTGTCGATTATCAGGATCTCAACAAAGCTTGTCCCAAGGACAACTACCTGACTCCCTTTATCGACCAGATTATTGACAATTGTGTCAAAAGCGTCATCTTTTCATTTATGGATGGTTTTTTGGGTACAACCAGATTGAGATCCACCCCGTCGACCAACACAAGACTACTTTCATCTGTCCTTGGGGAACGTTTGCATACCACAAACTTCCGTTTGGTCTCAAAAATGTTGGTGCCACATTCCAGCGGGCCATGTCATATGCTTTCCACGATGTGAAGGACTTTGTGGAACCTTACTTGGATGATCTCCCTGCCCATTCGAAGCAGCATGAGTTCCACTTCGATCATCTGATGTCTATTTTCCTCAGATGCAGGTGGTACAATATCCGTCTGAATCCTCATAAGTGTATTTTCTATGTCGAGTCTGGAGGCCTCCTAGGTTTTATTGTCTCAAAAGATGGGATCCGCATTGATCCCTCGAAGGTGGAAGCTATTGTCGCTCTTCCACCTCCAACCAATATTACAGAACTTCAGAGTCTGCAAGGACGAGCGACTTATTTACGATGCTTCATTTGTAATTTCACGCTAAAGACACAGGGTTACATGAGATTGATGAAGAAAGACATCCCCTTCGTCTGGGACGACCGCGCTCAACAATCTTTTGATAGTTTGAAGCATGCTATCACGCATGCCCCCGTGCTCCAACTGCCGAATTACTATCGAGATTACATTCTATATCTCGCTACTTCTGACACCACTACCGCCATGGTTTTGGTCTAGGAAGACCAGGATGCCCAAGAACATCTGATATATTATGCCAGCAAAGGTCTCATTGACACTAAAACCTGGTATTCACATGTTGAAAAACTCGCTCTCGCGGTCGTCGTAGCCGTGCAGAAGTTCTGACACTACATTTTTCTCCGCACCACCACCATCATTGCCGATTCGAACCCCATGTACCACGTTCTGACACGTCAAGTGCTTGGGGGAAAGTATTCATGCTGGATCATGATACTGCAAGAATTTGATCTTTTGGAAAAGGCCAAGTCTAAAAAATAATTGGTGTTTACCAAGCTCATCTGCGACCTCCCCCGTACTAATGAAGAGCCTGAGCCCAATGAATCCTTTCCGGACGAGTCATTGTTTCTTATTAGTACGTCTAACCCATGGTATGGAGATATCACATTGTATCTTCAAACCCAACGTTTCAGTCCTCAACTGTCTCGTGACAACCGCCGTCGCATATGCCACCATGCAAAGTATTACTTAATCATCAATGATACCTTGTACCGTCGTGGTGTCGATTCCATTCTCCGACGATGTCTCACTCATGATGAGGCTGAACACGTTCTAAATGACTGTCACATTGGGACGTGTGGTGGTCACCTCTCTGGGATGGCTACAGCCTAGAAAATTTTGCGTGCAGGATATTATTGGCCTACTATCTTCAAAGATTGTATTGAGGCCGTCAAAAAATGTCCTCCATGTCAACACTTTCATACGAAAAAATGCACCCACCCCGCCCCGTTACACCTAGTTATTACCGTTGGCGCCTTCGCTAAATGGGGCATAGATTTCATGCATTGTAATCCTACCTTGACCGGGGGCATAGTTATGTCATTGTAGCTATGGACTACTTTACAAAGTGGGCCGAGGCAATGCCTACATACATGAACGATGGCAAGACCGCTGCACTCTTCATGTTCAATCATGTAATAGCGTGGTTTGGAGTTCCTCAAGCGATAGTTACCAACCATGGTTTTCACTTTATGAACCACATGGTTGACAAGTTGAGCAATAGATTGGTTTTTCTCCATGAAAACTCGACACCATACTACTCACAGTCGAATGGATAGGTCGATGCCATCAACAAGGTCTTGAAAACTATGGTCCAGCGAATGGTAGGGATGCATAAGTCCAACTAGCATAATATGATCTTCTCTGCACTTTGGGCTTATAGGACTTCCATTAAAACCGCCATTGGATTTACTCCTTTCCAACTAGTGTATGGATTGGATCCAGTCCTCCCTATAGAGTGTGAGATTCTGTCTCTCAAGCTCGCCATCGAACTTCTCCCAAATACTACTACCGAGGAAGAACGTTTCCTCTACCTAGATAAACTCGATGAGACTCGTCGAGATGCCTCTCTTGCCAACGAAACTCATAAGAAATGCATCAAAGCGCAATACGATAAGTCAGTAGAACCCCACACTTACAGCGAAGGATATTTGGTCCTTACATATGACCAAAAACATGATAAGCTGGGGGCAGGCAAGTTTGAGTCCATGTGGCATGGACCTTACATAGTAAAATGCATTTTAGAGAAGGGAGCTTATGAGCTTGAAGACTATGACGAGATATCTTTGGGTGAGCCCCACAACAGGCTCTACCTGAAGAGGTACTATGCTTAAGTCTTTCATGCATGATTACTTTTGTATATACTATACATGGCATGCATGTGTGTTTTTTGTGTGGTGTGACACTTTGATTTCTTACGTGCTTAGGTCTTGTTTCATTTCTTATACCATGTTTTGTCTATGTGTGCAGATGGCAACTTGTTTTGGATTCGCGGACGGCACCAGTCGACATACCCATAACCTTGCTTCGGTAGCCTGGGTTCTCTATTCACCTACGAGCGAGCTTATCAGCTCAGGGGGAATGTGTCTAGGTTTCGCAACCAACAATGCTGTAGAATATCAAGCAGTAATTGGAACCCTTATTGACTCCATTTCTTTGGGTGTGTCTATATCAATGAGTCCGTATTCTGGAAAGGTCCTTTGATTCCATTCAGTACTTGCACATTCCACGAGACGTTAACACAGTTGTCGACTCTATGGCCAACTTCATTTTAGATTGGTACATTGCACACACATAAGCATATTCATGAACTGTTGAAAGTAGACATAACATGTAATTAATTCATTTTATAAGCAAACACATAGGAAAGACCACATCATTCACTCATTCGAAACACGTGATGTATAAATCACCAGAATGTCTGTATATATATAATCTCAAAAGGTAGTGCTGATACAAAATTCTGAAGCACGATGGCTTTTAGTGAGTCTCTACAAAATCTGAAGCCTCGCAGCTTTCAGTAGTACAAAAAATATGAGGCCTCTAAGCTCTCAATACACACACAGTAACAACATATGGCCTATCGCCTGGCCCGTACATCCCTAGGAGGTCTAGCAGCCCTAGCTTGTTGAGTCTGGAAATAGTCGACTGCTCTCGCAACCCTGTGAAGCAGCGCGTTGAAGCACGCAGTAGCTCCAACCGTGTATACCTACATGGGACGCGACACCTCATCTACCAATGGCTCGGGAATGTCTAGTGTCAACCCAATCAGGTTGGAATAGACTCTATTCATCTCTACGATGGCAACGTGCATAGCCGGACCCACAACTGCTCCCTCTCCTCTCTCTCTCCTAGCAAGAAGAGAGGTTCCCACTGGTCGTACGGGCCCCACATCTCCACACACATGTTGTTCACCTGTCAGCACTATGTCAAAAAAAAATCATAAATGCACAAAAATTTAAAAGTACAAGGGTCATTTGTTATTACCAAGGTCTTCCCATGCTACTCCCTCTAGCAGCAGCAAGTCTAGGTCATATCTAAAGTCTATACCACTGTATGGGAAGTCCTCCACCATCAGTAACTGGCCCGCCAGCCAAGTGAAGAACTCAAGAGGGTATCCAATAATGGACCCCCCACCACGTCGAGCCATCACATCGGTCTACCTATCCATGTGAGGATCTCTAGGATCCCTATCCTCTAGTGGTACCTAAGGATGCAAAAGGGGAACCCGTTCCAGTAAGAACGAGATCACTATCGATCCATAACCAAACTGTTTGAGCTCTCCTTGTCGACACTTTGTCAGCTGAGATCGCATGTTTGCAAGGACTCCCTCACACTAGTTAAATATATTTGGATACATACAGTCCTCCGCATAAAGCATATGTTCCTTGGTGGCTAAGTGAGGAGCTTGGCTCCCCGCCATCCTCGTAATGGTGAATAGTACGGCACATAATGGACGTTCCCGTACATCTTTAATGGGAATCTTCCCACTAGATGAATGGGTGTTTGGAACACAGTGCTGTAGAATCATATCGTCCACACTCTGTTCACTCCCACGTGATCCGGTAAGTAGCACATTGTCCCCTCTTCGGGACAGTCCGATCAGAAAGTAGATGTCCTCGACATCTATGGTAAGCTTGTGCTCACCAATCACGAAGTACTGTTGGGCTGCATCCTAGAATCAGAACATATGATTCAATAGTGACATTTGGGATCTCATCCCCTGGATGTGGAAGAACTTGAGGATCCCACAGTTCCTCAATGCTTCCACACATCATGGATCATTTGCAACGTGTTCATCATCCAACTCATGCTCCCATTCTCGCCATTCCAGAACCATTTTGGATGCTTGGAACCTGCCAATAGGATAATTTTAACAATGTTAGAACTTGCTTCAACCAATGGCAGTCTTTCTTTTGAGCTTGGCTTGAGCTTGGGGATGGACGTCGCCGTCGTCGCACCCCATTTTTACAAACCGAGTGATGTCATCGCAGTCCACCTGTGAGACCCTAGCGGCGTCTCAGTCTTGTTGCAGTTCCTGATAGGGCCAACTGCGACGAGCCGAGGGTACAATGGCCCTTCCCAAATCAAGTTAAAACCCAAAAAAATGACTGAAATTCAAAAATGTAAACCACTACAATCATGCTAGATGAATTTTAGGGTTACCTACTCCTGATGGCAAGTGAAATGGCTGCTTGTAGCTCCCGAAATCGACGAGTGAAGATTTGGCTCCAAATGGCACTACTCCTCCCAAATTTGGCAAATAGAACAATGGTGACTATATTCGGTTTTTATTTCTATTTAGAAACAAAATGGAATATTCCTTTTTCAAATATTTGATGCCATTATGCCATTTGCTATAGTTTGGATCGTTTTATTATATTTGAACGTTCGGTTGACTATTTGACCTAGTTTTTGAGTGTGCAGGAGTTTTGAATTGTCTTTCCACGCCATTTTCGTATTGGGATGGTCATCTCAGGTATGAACACCCCTTGTGTATTTTGTCATTTATCTTTTCATTTCATTAGATACTAATTATTTAATGATTATGAGATTACTCTTTGTTCTTTCTTGTGCTCTTGAAACTATGAGAATACGTTACCGAGTTACGATTTATCACTTTTCCAGGCTTGTTAAACTCCTACGGAAAAGGAACCCCCCAGAGTCTATCTTTAAGATCTTTTCAGGCTCTCAAAATCCAAAAATATTGCCAAGTGAACTTGTCGCATTCACACTTGTAAAATAATTTGAACAACCGTCTTCCTGGCAATAGTTTACCCCTTTTTCAGACCAGGGGGCACTAGTTATGAAAAAGGTATACTCCAGCCAATCATGACTGGAAGAGTCCTCTCCCGCGTTGTTTTACCATTTTCCGAGCGATGAGGCTAACTTTATGAAAAAGGACCATTGGAGTCTTCTTTAGTTCTTTTCATACTCTCTAAACATGAAATGATAACCGATTTTACCTTCTATGGACTCGTTAAACTCTCACATTAAAGGGCTCGCCATGGGATGAACCCCTCCTATCCCAGGTTCAGAAAATATTTGGGATTGGACTCATCTATGAGATGAGATATACCAAGCATCTGGTTACCCTCATCAAGCTCATAAAAAGCACATGAGGCACTCATCATTCATGATGGGGAAAAAGGAAAGCTTTTGTATTACACCTTTATCAGTGGCAGTACCTAGTCGTTCTTGAACATGGCACTCATCTGCATTTGCATACAACACTTGGGTCATCTATTTGTCCTCGAGTTTCGCTTACTTCCTAAGTCTCATTACTCCTTTGAGTCATTCAAAGAAAGCTTCCATCATCAGTTGCATTAGGAATTTGTGTCATACTTGTCATGTCAATATTGCCAAGTCATTCCATGCCCATGTTCAAGAATACTTTCACTATTCATCTATTTGCAGTCAGTACACCTTCAATCATGTCGGTCTACTCTGAGTCAGTCTCGCATATTATTGTATCATCCGATCCACTCTACACATCCTTTGTCGTGTTTCATGTCGATGATGCGGGATTCATTATGGCCCTCCTTTGACAGATTCATCCTTGTCGACTTCAACTCATCATCCAAGGATTGAATCTAGAAACCAACCAAGTACCTTGTGTTGGTTGTGGAGCCAGATCTTCTAGTCTCATAGATGATATTGTATCAGCCATGTTTGTACCCCAGTTTTATATGATATGTAGGTGGACTGTACAGTCACCCCAGCGGGGGGGTGTGGTGGGGCATCGCCCCCCCATGAGGTTCCAGGGGGGACCATCTCCCCTGGCTGGGGGGTCCAGGGGCCAGCGGTCCCCTGGAGGGGATTCGGGGGCAGCACCCCCGAGAAATGGGGGTTCGGGGGCAATGCCCCTAAAGAAAATTTTTGGGGCTGTTTTCGCCAGCTGTTTTGCGAGCCCATGGTTTTGGGTATCCCGTGGTATTTTCCCATTGTATTTCCCTTATAAAATAAATACATTGTAATACGGCTAAGGAAGATGATGTATTAGGTTTTATGCATTGTAAAGATCTCTGAGATCAGGAGAGAGACTGTGAAACAGAGAAGAGGAAGTGCAGCGGTTGTGTTGCAGGTTGTATCCCTTCACCTTGCTGGACGGTAATAATAATAAGGACTGGCAAATTCAGTGTGGACGTAGCCCAAAGTTGGGTGAACCACGATATATCTGTGTCTCTCTTGTAATGTGAATGTGTGATTATATTTTCATTTTTGTTTATTGTTATTGCTCTGCGATCCTGTTTTTCTAACAATTGGTATCAGAGCCAAAGGTCTATTTGGCAGTTAAACCCACAAGAAGCTAGGGTTTCTGGTTCGAGTGGGAGCAATGGCAGAAGAAGGAAAGTTTAAGGTCGAGAATTTTAATGGCCAAAACTTTGGGTTATGGAAGATGTAAATGGAGGACTATCTGTACCAGAAGGATCTATTCCTACCATTTGGAGGAAAAGCAAAGCAGCCAACGGCTATGAAGGACGTAGAATGGGAGGTTCTTGACAGAAAGGCTCTGGGAACAATATAGTTGAGTCTGGCTTCATCATTGACTTTCAATATCTCAAAATAAATGACAATAGAGGGTTTGATGAGCGCATTGGGTAAGCTGTATGAAAAACCCTCGGCCTCCAACAAGGTATTTCTAATGAAGCGTTTATTTAATATGAAGATGTCTGAAGGTCGATTTGTTACTGATCATTTAAATGAGTTTAATACGGTTACAAATCAGCTAAGTTATGTAAGTGTGAACTCTCATTATGAGGTTAGGGCTCTTCTAATCTTGTGTTCATTGCCAGAAAGCTGGAATAGCTTGGTCATGGCTGTAAGTAACTCTGTCTCTGGTTCAAACACCTTGAAATTTGATGATGTTATTGGTGTTATTCTTAGCGAGGAAATGCGAAGAAAAAGAACAGGTGAGATATCAGGTAATGCGTTAACCATGGAGAGCAGGGGAAGAAAAAAGGAGAGAGGAAAGAGCCAAGGTAATCGTGGAAAGTCTAAAACAAGTAGATCCAAGTCCATACTGGGAAAGATAGAGTGTTGGAACTGTGAAAAGAAAGGACATCTGAAGAAAGACTGCAAATCTCTAAAGAAGAAAGGAGATGCACAGAAGTAAACTACCCAGGAAGCAAATGTAGCAGGTGATGTGTTACAAGATGCTTTGATTCTTGCATTAGATAATACTAGTGATTATTAGGTAGTAGATTCAGGAGCTTCATGTCATGCTACACCCCATAGGAAATACTTTCATGAGTATGTTCCTGGTGACTTTGGACATGTTTTATTGGGTGATGATGAGCCATGTAAAATTGTTGGAATGGGTAAGGTATGGATAAAAGTTAAGAATGGAACTGATTGGTTGTTGAAAGAAGTTAGGCATATTCCTGCTATGAAAAGAAATCTGATCTCAACAGGGCAGTTGGGAGATGGCGGATGTCTATCTACATTCGGAGAAAAGTGGTGGAAGATCACTAAAGGATCAATGGCGATAGAAAAAGGAGACAGAGTAGGTACGTTGTATTTATGTCCTCATAATACTGACCATTCTATCTCTTTAGTTTCCACAGGAACAGATACAACATTGTGGCATCATAGGCTTGGCCACATGAGTGAGAAGGGGATGCAGATTCTTCACTCAAGGAAGTTGCTGTCGGATTTGAAGCAGGTAAGTTTGGAATTCTGTGAAAACTGTGTGTATGGAAAACAGAAGAGAGTCAGATTTCTCAGGGTTGGGAAACAGAAGAAGAATGAAAAATTAGAGCTTGTGCATACAGATGTATGGGGAACGGCTCAGGTACAATCTCTTGGTGGCTCTCATTATTATGTTACATTTATTGATGATGCAACTAGAAAAACTTGGGTTTATTGCATTAGACAGAAATCTGATGTGTTTTCTACTCTTGTGAATTGGAAAGCTTTGGTTGAGAATGAGACGGGAAAAAGATTGAAGTGTCTTAGATCTGATAATGGAGGTGAGTACTGCGGCAAGGAGTTTGATAGTTACTGTTCATACCATGGGATTCGTAGAGAGAAGACAGTCCCAGGAACACCACAGGAAAATGGTGTGTCAGAAAGGATGAACAAAACAATCATGGAGCGTGCAAGGTGTATGAGACTACATGCAGGGTTGCCCTTACAGTTTTGGGTGGATGCTGTAAATACTGTTGTTTATTTAATAAACAGAGGAACTTCAAGTGATTTAGATGGTGGTATTCCAGAGGAAGCATGGATAGATAAAAAGGTAAACTACTCATTTCTGAGAACGTTTGGTTGTGAAGCATTTGTCCATATTGATAAAGAAAATAGAACAAAGCTTGAAGCTAAATCCAAGAAATGTACCTTTATTGGATATGGGGTTGATGAATTTGGTTATCGTTTATGGGATTATGAAAATAACAAAATCATCAGGAGTAGAGATGTGATATTCAATGAAAAGGTCATGTATAAAGATCAGTTGCAGGGAAAGAAACAGGAAAAGGAAAACACAGAGTACATAGTGCTTGATGAAATTAAAGAAAATGAAGTTCCGAAGGTGCCAGAAAATCAAGAGCAGCAACAAGTACCTGAAACTCTTGCAACTGTAAGAAGATCTACCAGGTTAAGTAGACTCCCTGAACGATACTCTCCTTCAATGTATTATTTATTGATGACTGATTCTAGTGAACCAGAATGTTATGAAGAAGCAATGCAGGTGGAAACTAGAAAGAAGTGGGAGCAAGGCATGAATGAGGAGATGGACTCATTGGTAGGAAACCAGACTTGGGATTTGGTTTAGTTGACTGCTGGTAAAAGAGCATTGCAAAACAAATGGATTTACAAGTTGAAGGAAGAAGAAGGAGGTAAGAAGTGGTACAAGGCTAGACTTGTTGTAAAGGGGTTTGCACAGAAGAAAGGTATAGATTTTCATGAAATATTTTCTCATGTTGTTAAGATGAATTCAATTAGGACTATCTTAAGTCTAGTGGCGGTAGAAGATTTGCATCTTGAACAATTTGTTGAGATATTGTAACTTCAAAGAATATTATATTTGTACTTTATTATTCCGGAGATGTTTCATTCCTCCGTGAAGATCTTATTGTATATCCGGAGATGTTTATTCCTCCGTCGGAATGTGGTAACTCGGGTTATTAGACTTCCCTAGTAGGGGTCGGCCCTGTATGTGTTATGTGGGTCAAAGGGTTATTAGACCACCCTAGAGGGGTCGGCCCAGTTAGTTGTAGTGGGGTATTTAACCTATTGGTTAAATACGAGCCTACGTGTACTTGTGTAAAATACATATCAGAGTAGTGTATAAATAGAGGAGGTGTGTTCCTCATTATACACACTCACTCACTTGAGAAAGGCGCATTTGTGGAGGAGAGGTCTGCTATGGAGGAGAAGGAGCTTATGCTCAGGGTTTGCATCTTTGTATATTGTTGGTCATCTTTATTGAGGAAGCTTTGCTGGGTTTTCTACCCCATGAGGGTTTCCCAGGATAAATCTCTGTCTCTTGTGTTTATGCTATGCTTGTTGTTTCTTCAGTGATCCTGTATATGCTATTATTGTGAAATGGAATGTAATGCTACTATTTTCTGTCTTAGCATATTGAATTTTAACATGGTATCAGAGCTGACCTGAAGGAAGACAAGGTATGGCACTAAAGACACTTGCTTTACTTACGACAATTTGAAGGTTAGGGTTTTACATAGAAAAAACCAGTCATCGTAGCACTTTCGCTATAAATCCGTTTTGGCAAATTTTTCGGATCTGAAATTGTTACAGGACGAACCTAAACTCTCCAGGTACCTTGTGTCCAAAGGAAAACCTCTAATTCGTTGTACTTTGTGATTTATGATCTGTACAATATAGGGTTTCTGCCTCTTCCAGATCTGAGTCAAAATCAGGTGACCTTGGGAAAAAGGTCATATCTTGGGCTAGGAAGCTCCAAATAAAATTTCGTAAAAAGTGACAGGTAGCACACAGTCTTCCCTATCTCAGAAAACGTTTTCAGATGCCGAAGTTGAACCAGTGACACGTGGCACTCCGTACAAGTGCGCTCTCCTGTATTATCCCATAAACAGGTCACGTTGCGACACTTGGCATAACTCTCTCTCAGAAAATCAAATTGAGGTCAGACCTATTAGGATGGAAAGATAACAGGCCGGGCTATCTCAGAAAACTTTTTCAGAGGCCAAAGGTCAAATAGGGACACGTGGCACGCCGTACAAGTTCGCTCTCCTGTATTTTACCAAAACAGGTCACGTTGCGACATTTGGCATAACTCTCTCTCAGAGAATCCAATTGAGGTCAGACCTGTCAGGATGGAAATATAACAGGTCAGGCTATCTCAGGAAACTTTTTCAGACCCTGTGGATCAAAAAATTTCAGAGTTACACCAGAAACAATCAGGTACATATTTCTGTCAAAACAGAATTATTGTTTGGTACCTTCATTCATGACTTCCGGAATTTAGGGCTTTGGAGAAAGTTGGAATTTTTGTAATCGGAGACCACGGCTGGATGCTACTCATCAAAATAGAAATTTAGAGACCAAGATCAGAATTTTTGGTTGGGCAGAAGGCCGGGCTTGATTAGACCCTAGTTCGGGACTTTGATCAGAAAAGCGGAAAATTAGGGCTTCTGTAAAAATGGGAATTTTTGAAATCTGTGACCACGGCTGGAAGCTCCTCAGAAAAATAGAAGCTTAGAGCTTTGGATCAAACTTTTTGATGGGGAAAAAGAGTGGGCTTCATCAAACCCCAGTTCAGGGTCACGTCCAGTGAATCCGAAAGTTTCAAAGGCAAAATTAAGGAGTAAAACTTTGTAGTTTTCAAATTCTGAATATATCAGTTTGATCAGCTCATCAAGGCGCATATCTCTATCCTTTCGGAAGTTTGAAATTCAAATTTTGAATTTTTGGGGTTTCTCTGACAAACCCATATCCAGCTCCAGGTCCAGTTCTTGCAAATCAAGTGGATAGGGTTAATCCTAGAAGAAGATGGATTGGTCACCTACATAAGTGAAGGAGTTCATGTTTCAGAGGGAGATGAGGCTAAGGCTTTACATAAGGAGATTACAAGCGATCTCGACAGGTATGACTCATCGAGGTATGTTTTGAGATTTGTTCATGATTAAATTTATGGTATGTTTGTCTTCATGTTATTACAGTTAGTACAATCTTGATTTTAGATTTGTTGTATCACCTTAACAAAATTATGAATGCATGATAGAAGATATTCATTGGTTAGGGTGTTGACACTTATGATTGTACTAATGCATTATGGTGTTGTGTGAGGTTGAGGTTGTCTGCTAACAAGAGACAGGTACATCACAAAAGACAAATCAGGCACCATGACCATGAAAACATGAAGACAAAGACTCATCCATAATCTTTGTTCTACTTACGAGGTATGTATGACTTTGTTATATTATGCTTAACCTATGAGACATGCAGGTTCTAGCTCAGGATCTCTAAATCATTGAAGAGCTTGTTTAGGTATGTTGTACATAACCAAGTAGGTATACTAATCCAGGTATGTTTCCCATGAATCTTACCTTGTGTTAGGATCCCTTATATAAGTATACTTGGAATGATTGGTTATGCTTATTCATAAAGTTAGTAATCAAGGGATTATGCATATTATATCTTTTATCAATGATATGCATGAGTAAAAGAAGACTTCCCTGAAATCTTGAATACTAATGTTTATTAACTATAATCATGACTATACGTTTTCAAGATTATTTAGTACTATAATGTTTTGATAGCATTTAGAAT
This sequence comes from Larix kaempferi, assembly GCA_027924585.1. NCBI lineage: Eukaryota > Viridiplantae > Streptophyta > Pinopsida > Pinales > Pinaceae > Larix > Larix kaempferi. Next base: position 27,332,396 of record BSBM01000910.1, read on the forward strand.
ATACTAATGAGTGTATGTTTGTGTATGAGATCATGAGGATGACTCTTGAGCATGCACAGTGGTACAGAATGAATAGAAGTTCAAAAGACATACAGAAGATCAAGCGGGAGGCAGCCACACAAACATAAAAGATAAGTATTTGAGTTGCTATTTGAAATAGTAATGATATTGCCTGCATGCATATTTGTATTCCTAGAATATATAATGCTGAGTGTAAACATTCATAGAGCATTGAACAGTATACAACTAATGTGCATATGTTTGGACAAACATTCCATTGTTGCTTGTCTAGAATGAAACCTCTTTGCTGACATGCTGAGAGTTGTGCACACTCTCGATAGTATGTTCTGGTAGAGATGGAAGGCATCTAGATAGCCACTGTATGCATACAGGATATGGGAAAGTGTTGTGCCCAAGTATTGGTCAAAATAGTTTCATCACTATGTAAATGATATCTGTATGCATAATGGGTTATCTTTTGATGATTATGAAGTATTACTAATCATGTACTTAATTTTGATTTGTAGGAAAGGTCATGAAGAATGATGGACACCGTACAAGTGGTGGATGTTCAAACAAGAAGATTTACAAATCAAACAAAATATAGAAGGCTCATGGCTAGAAGATTCTCTTAGAAAGGGGAAGAGAATCACGACAAGATGTTTGCTCCAAGTATGGTGTAATTAAAGAAGAAGTATGAATCAGGTTCTGTATAGGTACCTAGGATCGATAATAATTTGATAAGCTTAATGATCACCATGGGTGATGTGGATCTCAACCTTTGCTACAAGGTTGAATATGATACACATATGACATGGATACAAGAAGGAACTCACCACAGAGTTCGAATGATATTGAGGCTCATATCAGTAGACCCATCTAACGAGAGATGGCACAGATAGATATGCAGAAGATCATTCAATGCAGAAATGAAAAATGAAAGATCTCAAATTGATGCTTTACTTCCTAGGTCTGGAAGTATGGCAAGGCTCAGAAGGAATATTTCTCAACCAGGGAAAGTATGATGAGAAATATGACTTGAGGTGTTGGAATGGCCACTCTTATGGATTCCAACTTGAAGCTGTTAGGGGATAACTCATCAGAGTTAGTGGATATAACTCTGTACAGTCAATTTATTGGGTCTTTGATATATCTAACATATACTAGGTTAGATATATGCTTTGTTATGAACACCTTGAGTTAGTATCTAGTGGAAACTAGATGTGTTTACCTGATAGTTGCAAAGTATGTGATGAGGCACATAAAGGACACGATAGAATTTGATCTATGCTATCTTGAAGATCATGACTTCAGATGGCTATTCAGATTCTGTTTGGGCAGGAAGTGTATCAGACAAGAAGAACACATCGAGAGGATGTTATTGTCTGGGATTAGCCATGATCTCGTGGTTTAGCTGGAAGCAGTCTAGTGTGGCTCTCAGCACAAGCGGAATATATGGCTGCTTGCTCTGCTAGTTGTGAAGAAGTTTGGCTTTAGGATTGTTTGACTTAGAGATAGAACCAACTGAGATCCTATGTGATATTTAGAGTTGTATCAAGATGACATAGAATCTAGTGTTCCATGATAAGTCAAAGAACATAGGGAACTAACAAGATATGACACAGAAAGGAACTCTAAAAGTTTGAATTTGTAACAGGTTACCGTTGTACTAACCAAGCCTCTACGTCAAGTGAAGAAGTTACCAACCAAACCTCTGTCTCGAGTGAAGTTTGAATACTTCCGATACAAGCTTGGTGTAGTTAAAAAGGACCCTCCTCGAAAGGGGGAGCAGTATAGTCACTACTGATGAGATTGTCTCATCAAACAACAAGGTCGTTGATGAGGTAACCTGTTCTCTACACCCAGTTACTTAGAAATATTTAGATTTAGGACTCTTATACTTAGAATACTTAGCTTTACTTATACATGCTTTTGATGATAGATGTATTGGTGAGAATACATGCTAGATGTATACATGTTTTGGTGTGATGTATACATGTTTTGATGTATTAGTAAGAATACATGCTAGTTGTGATGTATACATGTTTTGATGTTAGATGTATTAGTAAGAATACATGCTAGTTGTGATGTATACATGTTTTGGTGTGATGTATACATGTTTTGGTGTATTAGTAAGAATACATGCTAGTTGTGATGTATACATGTTTTGATGTTAGATGTATTAGTAAGAATACATGCTAGATGTGATGTATACATGTTTTGATGTATTAGTAAGAATACATGCTAGTTGTGATGTATACATGTTTTGGTGTGATGTATACATGTTTTGATGTATTGGTGAGAATACATGCTAATGTGATAACTGCTCTTGTATAGATGAGAATACAGAAAGGGATTGGATCATCCCTGGACTTTCAGTCCTAAAGAGAGTCGTAGACGTGAAGTCTCCGAGAATGAAGTCCTTGGCGGACTTGAGGGGATTGGATCATCCCTGGACTTTCAGTCCTAAAGAGAGCCGTAGACGTGAGGTCTCCGAGAATGAAGTCCTTAGTGGACAGTTGAGGGGATTGGATCATCCCTGGACTTTCAGTCCTAAAGAGAGCCGTAGACGTGAGGTCTCCGAGAATGAAGTCCTTGGTGGACTTGAGGGGATTGGATCATCCCTGGACTTTCAGTCCTAAAGAGAGCCGTAGACGTGAGGTCTCCGAGAATGAAGTCCTTAGTGGACAGTTGAGGGGATTGGGATCATCCCTGGACTTTCAGTCCTAAAGAGAGCCGTAGACGTAAGGTCTCCAAGAATGAAGTCCTTAGTGGACAGTTGAGGGGATTGGGATCATCCCTGGACTTTCAGTCCTAAAGAGAGCCGTAGACGTAAGGTCTCTAAGAATGAAGTCCTTAGTGGACAGTTGAGGGGATTGGGATCATCCCTGGACTTTCAGTCCTAAAGAGAGCCGTAGACGTAAGGTCTCCGAGAATGAAGTCCTTAGTGGACAGTTGAGGGGATTGGGATCATCCCTGGACTTTCAGTCCTAAAGAGAGCCGTAGACATGAGGTCTTCGATAATGAAGGGATTGGGATCATTCCTGGACTTCGGTCCGAAAGAAGAGCCGTAGACGTATGTCTCCGATAATGAAGGGATTGGGATCATTCCTGGACTTCGGTCCGAAAGAAGAGCCGTAGACGTATGTCTCCGATAATGAAGGGATTGGGATCATTCCTGGACTTCGGTCCGAAAGAAGAGCCATAGACGTATGTCTCCGATAATGAAGGGATTGGGATCATTCCTGGACTTCGGTCCGAAAGAAGAGCCGTAGACGTATGTCTCCGATAATGAAGGGATTGGGATCATTCCTGGACTTCGGTCCGAAAGAAGAGCCGTAGACGTATGTCTCCGATAAAGAAGGGATTGGGATCATTCCTGGACTTCCGTCCGAAAGAAGAGCCGTAGACGTATGTCTCCGATAATGAAGGGATTGGGATCATTCCTGGACTTCGGTCCAAAAGAAGAGCCGTAGACGTATGTCTCCGATAATGAAGGGATTGGGATCATTCCTGGACTTCAGTCTGAAAGAAGAGCCGTAGACGTATGTCTTCGAGAATGAAGGGATTGGATCATTCCTGGACTTAAGTCCGAAAGAAGAGCCGTAGACGTATGTCTTCGATAATGATAGGACTGGATCATCCCTGGACTTCGGTTCAAAAGGTACATGACTGGTTTACATCATTCCTTGACGATGCCGATGATCGTGTGATGACGATGCTGATGATCGTATGATGACGATGCTGATGATCGTGTGATAAAGATGCCGATGATCGTGTGATGACGATGCTGATGATCGTATGATGACGATGCTGATGATCGTATGATGACGATGCTGATGATCGTGCGGTGATGATGCTGATGATCGTATGATGACGATGCTGATGACGATGCTGATGATCGTGTGATGACGATGCTGATGACGATATTGATGATCGTATGATGACGATGCTGATGATCGTGTGATGACGATGCTGATGATCGTGTGATGACGATGCTGATGATCGTGTGATGACGATGCTGATGATCGTATGATGACGATGTTGATCGTGCTGCTGTTGATAGTGTGATGATGATGCTACTGATCGTGTGATTACGATGCTGATGATCGTAATGCTGATATTGATGTTGACATTGATGTACCAGTAACTGTTTGAGTTACTGATGAAGACAAATTGAAGAAAGCTTCCAATGATTTATAGATGTATCATGTATGATGTTGATGACTCCTTGCTCGTGCAGATGTTGTTATAATATCCTTCTCGTTAAGGGGGAGTGTTGAGATATTGTAACTTCAAAGAATATTATATTTGTACTTTATTATTCCGGAGATGTTTCATTCCTCCGTGAAGATCTTATTGTATATCCGGAGATGTTTATTCCTCCATCGGAATGTGGTAACTCGGGTTATTAGACTTCCCTAGTAGAGGTCGGCCCTGTATGTGTTATGTGGGTCAAAGGGTTATTAGACCACCCTAGAGGGGTCGGCCCAGTTAGTTGTAGTGGGGTATTTAACCTATTGGTTAAATACGAGCCTACGTGTACTTGTGTAAAATACATATCAGAGTAGTGTATAAATAGAGGAGGTGTGTTCCTCATTATACACACTCACTCACTTGAGAAAGGCGCATTTGTGGAGGAGAGGTCTGCTATGGAGGAGAAGGAGCTTATGCTCAGGGTTTGCATCTTTGTATATTGTTGGTCATCTTTATTGAGGAAGCTTTGCTGGGTTTTCTACCCCATGAGGGTTTCCCAGGATAAATCTCTGTCTCTTGTGTTTATGCTATGCTTGTTGTTTCTTCAGTGATCCTGTATATGCTATTATTGTGAAATGGAATGTAATGCTGCTATTTTCTGTCTTAGCATATTGAATTTTAACACAATTAGATGTAAAAACAGCCTTCCTCCATGGGGATTTGGAGGAAGAAATATATATGCAGCAGCCACAAGGGTATGAGGTCAAAGGTAAGGAGGATCTGGTATGCAGGTTGAAAAAGAGCTTGTATGGCTTGAAGCAAGCTCCAAGGCATTGGTATCTAAAGTTTGACAAGTTTATGACAGAACAAGGTTATAGTAGATGTCATTCTGACCACTGTGTTTATTTCAAGAAGCTAGACAATGGAAGATATATTATCTTGTTATTGTATGTGGATAACATGCTTGTTGCAGGGTCTGACATGCAGGATATAAATGTACTCAAAAGGAAGCTAGCTAATTCATTTGCGATGAAGGATTTGGGTGCTGCAAAGCAAATCCTTGGTATGAGAATAACGAGAGACAGGAAAAATCGCAAATTGACATTGTCTCAAAGTGAGTACATACAAAAGGTGTTGGAGAGGTTCAGAATACAGAATGCAAAACTTGTAAGTACACCTTTGGCTAGCCATTTCAGTCTAAGTAAGGAAATGTGTCCTAATACACAAGAAGAGACATATTACATGTCCAAGATTCCCTATCAATCAGCAATTGGCAGCTTGATGTATCCCATGGTGTGCACAAGACCAGATATTGCACATGCAGTGGGAGTTGTGAGCAAATATATGAACAATCCAGGTAAAGAACATTGGAAGGCAGTACAGTGGATTCTCAGGTATTTGAGAGGTACTACCATTGAGGCATTATGTTTTGGATGTTCAGACACTGTTCTACAGGGATATGTTGATGCAGATATGGAAAGTGACAAGGATAGCAGGAGGAGCACCATAGGGTATGTGTTTACTGTAGGTGGAACAGCAGTAAGCTGGATTTCGAAACTATAGAAGGTTGTTGCACTTTCAACAACAGAAGTAGAGTATGTTGCCACTACAGAGGCTAGTAAAGAGATGATTTGGCTGCAGAGGTTTATGGAGGAAGTGGGTAAGAAGCAGAAGGATAGCATATTGTATAGTGATAGCCAGAGTGCCATTCACCTTGCAAAGAACTCAGCATTCCATTCCAGGACTAAACATATACAGCTCAAGTACCATTTCATACGCTCTATTCTGGAAGATGAACTGTTGAAGCTAGAAAAGATACATACTAGCCAGAATCTTGCATACATGTTCACAAAGATAGTGACAAGAGAGAAACTGAGTTCGTGCTCGATTTCAGTTGGCCTTCTAGCATGAAGGTGAAGAGGAGAAATTTTCCAAGTCCAAGTCCAACAAGTGCAGCAGTGGTGGAGTTTCTGCGATCAATCTCCAAGTGGGAGATTGTTGGTTGTGGAGCCAGATCTTCTAGTCTCATAGATGATATTGTATCAGCCGTGTTTGTACCCCATTTTTATATGATATGTAGGTGGACTGTACAGTCACCCCAGCGGGGGGGTGTGGGCGAGCATCACCCCATGGTTTTGGGTATCCCGTGGTATTTTCCCATTGTATTTCCCTTATAAAATAAAGACATTGTAATACGGATAAGGAAGATGATATATTAGGTTTTATGCATTGTAAAGATCTTTGAGATCAGGAGAGAGACTGTGAAACAAAGAAGAGGAAGTGCAGCGGTTGTGCTACAGGTTGTATCCCTTCACCTTGCTGGACGGTAATATTAATAAGGACTGGCAAATTCAGTGTGGACGTAGCCCAAAGTTGGGTGAACCACGATATATCTGTGTCTCTCTTGTAATGTGTATGTGTGATTATATTTGCATTTCTGTTTATTGTTATTGCTCTGCGATCCTGTTTTTCTAACACCTTGGCCCTACATGCCTCAATGGCAGGTTACCTCGCTTTTGACATGAGTTTATATCATTGACTCTTGATCGAAAGATTTCATCTTGCGTTTGACTTCAACTCATTTACTCACGCTTGATGATATGTAGTGTGATACCTTCAGAATCATTGACATTAATGGTGATCTCCCTCACACTTGTTAATGGTATACATCAATGACCGGTAATCAAGTGGTTTCTACCATGTTCGATGTCAAGACATTTGTAATCACATGGATAGATTTGTATCATTACAGGTTCAGCTTGAAGACCCTAGGAGTCAGGTTTTACCCAGGTTGCGATGGAGTTTGTATTGAGTCATATTACACGGATCCACATTTGTATTGGTCATGGCGGTGTTACAATCTCATCATGGATCTATGCTTGTGTACAGTAGCCATGATTGTGTTCAGTTAGTCATTAATACCATGGATCTGCATTGTATTGGTCGGCAGCCATGTTATACATCATATGAGATTGTCAGTTCATAGTCAGTTGTACTGCAGCAGCATCCTTCATCTGACAAGTCCATTTTGCCATTCTTTATGTCAAAGCATTTCACCTGTCCAATCTTTAAACAGCTTCATGCTTTGGGGGGCATTCTGTTACACCTAAAATCTTACCACCATTAGATTCAGTGTATACATCCCTGGAGTCCCATTGACTAAGTCATTTACCTGGAAAGGACATCATTGTGCTTCTACTAGGTTTTGATAGCTCGTCGCAGGCTGCACTCATGCAACCTGCAACATCGCACCTTTCTCTATTACAGGGTGTGACGAAGTCAGTTAAATGGAAAAAATAGCTTCTTCGAGCTCATTCTCGAAGGTTGTTGACTTGGATCCCTATCCCTGACCTGTTGGGGGAGCTGGCCTTCGGTTCCTAACCTCTTGGAAGGATCCCCTATCTCTCTCCTATCATATCTCAACCTATCCTATCCATACCCTATCCACTTAGTCCTATATAAGTGAAGCTCTACCCCTCTCCAAAGGGAGGAATTCTATAGTGTCTACATGCTGGTGAAATCATCCTTGAGAGATCTCTACTCATCTATTGGGAGACTCATACTTCCATGGGAGGATATGGAAAATGTCTTGGATGGAGAAGGACTGCAGCGTTAAGCTTTGGTTGTAGTTCTATGTATCTACTATGTATTTCCCTATTTACAGTAATACAAATGCTTTCCACCAATATTGTTAATGTTTGATGATATTGAGTAGTTTACCTGCTTAAATGTTTACTTAGATCACTTATTGTATAGATGCTCTTTACTCGTGTTGTGTTGTTCTTTGTGTCTTAACAGGTCTTGTAGTTGAGATCTGACGACCGCTAGACATGGAGCAACATTCAGGAGAAAGGATTGCGAAGTAAAAGGTAAGACATCTAGCACTTGATCCTTAAGTAGATCTAGGAAATCCATTTGTAGTCTGTTCTATTTGTTCTAGACTCACTTTGAGCTAGGGAGATCCGGCTCATGTCTGCTCGAGTGGATTGTCCGTCAAACAATGACCATCACACTAGAGGACACCTAAATATCGTTAGGGATGGCTAGTACCAAATATAGTCTCTCATATAGAAAGGTGGACAATGATGCACTTGGGATGCTCTGCCAAGGCTAAGACTAACAAAACATATAGATAAATTAAAGGGCAATGTTAGACTCATGAGTCACACTTACATGATGGTTTTAAACCTGAAGTAAGTTATCATTATGGTTGTAGGAGGGAGGATACTCCTTATAGAGTTCACAAGGGTACTTTTGATATTATAGAAAAATTCCCTAGTAGTGGAAGTAGAGTAGTAAGAGATGTCTGACTAGGAAGTCTTTGTCTTAGCTCGAGTTTATGATGAGTTGATCACTATGAGATATGTAGGACAAGGAGGAACAACCTACATTTCATTACTACAAGCATGGGTTTGGGAAATATTTATACCCTTGCAAATGCATTATCCCTCTATGTTAGGAGCTAACAAGGAAAAATTGCATGATGGGATAGTTGCATACCTATTCATGATGAATAGAGTGAGAGAGGATCCATCTTGTAAAGAAGGAACCTTAGATAGTTCTTCACCTTCCCTCTATCCAATAACCAATAGGGAGGTTCATTTCTTGTTTCATGCCCTCTTGGATGATATGTCTGCTTCCATGCCTACCATCTGAGACCTAATCCATATTTTTTTGGTAAACTACGGAGGAATTATATTAATTACCACAAAAACAATACAATGTTTGATAGTGCCAGGGATTGGCCACTGGGGAAACCCGACCACATGTAAAATAGTAAATTTTCATTCACAATTCTAACTATCGACTTAATACTGTAAAAGCTACAAGGATGTCCTGCACATAACTAGGATTTCTAAAAAATATAACCCGAAGAAGAACCAAACTAGGAAGCATTGTCATCAAAGAAAATAGGGATCGTAGGAACCTTCCTCTCATGATGGCTGAGGATTCCTTGTTGCAAACTCTAATCTAGCAATAGCCTGGAGCAGTATGTTGAGATTTACATCTAAGTTCATGTTCTACCGATGAATCTTTCGGTTATGATCCTGAATTTATTCCATTTTGAATAGAAGTTCATTTTTCTCTTCTTTTGCGTCCTGGAGCACCTTGCTTATAAGAGATTTGATTTTCCAATAGAGAGTGACAATCCCATAATAGTTGGTGTCCCAGGTACTAGAGATCCTTGGGTCAGCAACCTATGGAATCATGTTCATTTGAATTTCTTCATCTTGGGTACAATCCTACTCTATTTTGACCCATTGTTATGCTTGGGAAATTTCTCACTGGATATGAGCTGAGGTTTATTGGAGATATGTATCCTTAGCCTCCTCCGCTTCCACTAAAACTATGGGATGAGAATTAGTGGTGTGATCCCTTTTCATGCAATGACCATGAACCCCACCTGCCATTGAAGAAGCTAGAGCCCATACAAGAACTCAACCATTGTGGGAAGAAGGGGAAATGCATAGGACAACCTGAGGATGGATAGTTAACAGAGATGGGGGGCTATCATAAAGAGAAGGGGTAGTGGTAATAGGGTGACCAATATAGGGATCCAAGAGGGACAAAACCAGAGCCTCAACAAGAATGCATGCATGGGGAAAGGAGATGGGAGCACGACGGTCTATTAAGAGGAGTGAAGCATAAATGAACAAGCCAAGGTGGTCACTACAATGAACGAGAAGAAAAAAAACTAGGATCGAGAGAGAAGGTTGGTTAACCTAGTGCCTTAACCTAAAGTTTTAAAAAATAGAGGCAAGAGAGAGTTCATCGCAGAGAGAAGGAAATCTGGGATTTCAAAATATGACCTGCGTTAATGATGAAGGGGACATAAAGAAATGGTATGGTCAAAGGGAACTTCATGGAAAAACTTTTTGAACAATGATGTTCCTGACATCACAATGACCTCTCACCACATCGAAGATGAAACTGAGGCAGGTCATAATCATATTTTCCATCTTTGTTGGTGCTCTTGAGAAAACGATGGTTATCATCATTTTGTGAAGTATGTAATCGGTAGACTAAGAGGATATGTTGTACTAGTGTCATGTCCCCATATTTTTCCTTGGTCCATGGAGTAATTTTGGCGTAAGTCACCTAGGCAATAATTATTTAATTAATGAGCAAGTATGGAAACTACCTTATGGAAGATGCCTAAGGTTGTATTTGGGAATTAAATGGACAAGGAGGGCCCCCCATGCAGTTATTAACCCCGTGACTAACTCCAAGTGATTGACTAATTGAGAACTTAATTAATTGGGGAAATTTTAAGGCATTACACCATAACAATTAATTAATTACTGGATAATTAATTAATTGCCAAGTTAAATTATTTCTGAGTTGTATTATTTTCATTTAAATGTTTATTTCTAATCAATGTGCCAAGTGGTTGATGACTTGGCTAGAAAATTCGAATTGGTAAGTGAGCCAAACTTGCCTAAGTGGTAAAGTCTCAAAAAAGCTAAGGAATCTAGTGGAGACAAGTTGGCAAGATGAACCCAGAAAGGAAACTGACAAACACTAGCAAAATCAGACAAATGCAGGAAAGAGGAAAGTAAAGAAAGTGGAAAGATTCAGAAAATCTTTCTAAAATAAAATAGCAACAACCAGAAAAGCTGCCTAAAGTGCACTTTCCCAAATTCAGTGAAGGAGGTGAAGGAAAGAAAGTTTTGAAAGCTCAGAAGTTGCTATTCTCCTCAAGAAAGGCGCCCTCATGGCTTTGGAGTAGAATGGGAAAGTGGGTAACCTACTCTCATAGGTCACCAAGCCAAGAACTTGCTCAACAGGTCATCATGATGTTTATAAAAGAATCCAACCAACTCCATTTGACAACTTTTGATCATTATTAGAATTTGTGTATGAGAGCTCGGAGCCCTCTAGTTGAGTGATGTGCCTCAACAAGTTTTTCTTGGGATATGTGCCCCAAGGTCCTATGAGTTTCAAGTGAGTAATATTCAGGTCCAAAATATGTTATTGCAGCCAATAACATTCATATCAGTCCAACATTGAAGATACACAGCTAGCTTAAAGAGAAGATCATTCCTATAGGAGATTTACAGCTAGTTTTGGAGAAGGTTCACAAGTTGAAGGAGATAGCTCTAGTGAATGTGCCCAAGGGTTGATGAAGAGTTATTTCATCCATTTTTGCAGATATAGAAGATGTCCAGGATAGAAACTAGCTTCATAACTAATCCATCCTTCTATTCTTAATCATTCTCTCAACATCAGCTAGATTTGGAGGAGTTCTCTTGGAGAAGAGAGCTAGTATTTGATGATTGCGCCCCAGTGAAGACCAGCAACTCAGATTGCAGCAAGATCATACATCTAAACTATATATGGACTGATAATAAATTCCATAACAGATCCAAAGTAATTTCTTCCTTCTCATATTCATTCTCCCACTATTGTAATGCAAAATCTAGCCTGTGAGGCATTGTACTTTGGAAGACAATCAGTTAATGAGAAAAGAAGTGTTCTGAAGTCATATATCGACTTATTTATGTTTAATATCATATATAAGAGTCTTATTTAATATCAGAACAGAGTATATGAAGTTTTGAAACAGTTTGATGAGTTAAAGTGCAAGACTAGCTAGTTGGGTGCTTATTCTAGACTAGTTTTACCAAAATAACTATTGAATCCATTTTGAGTGTCAATTTAACTCCATTCCAGTTGTAGAAGGTTCATATTTCAATATAATTTACATATAATCCCCTTTATTCAGAATTTTGTTGCATTTAAATCGATTTTGGAAATCCAGAAACTTAACTAACTCAGCATTCCACCATGTGCAATTAACCCCCAAATTACTATAGACTCTTCCAAGTTCACCCAGTCTTTATTTCAGAATATTTTATGAGTTACATGACTGATATATCTCTATACTAAACATTATTAATCCTCACCCAGTCTTGTTGGAATATGCTAGAAGCCCAGGAAGCCTCGAATTAGGCAATAGATTTGGTCTATTGTTGAAAAGTGAATGGCCCTATTACTTTGTGCCAAGGACTTCTACTGAAACCATATTTTGCTGCTGCTGCACACTCTCACCTATAATTTCCAGAACCTAATCTCTCTGTTGATGTATATGTAACTTCGGAATGTGTTTCATTTATATATTTATTGTCCTCCTATAGAGATGTATTATTCCTCTATATGGAAGTGTCGTCATTTGTATTGACAAGTGTCGCAAGTATGTTAACTTGCCGATGGGCTATTAGACCACCTTGTAAGGGGTCATCCCGGATTAATGTAATAAGAGGTTATTGTGCTAAGCTAGACAAGTCGGCCCCATAAGATTATTGGGCAGTCAGGACAAGTATAAATAGAGATCTCCCGATCTCTATTTGGATCACTTCAAAACTCACACTTCCATCACTCGCAAAGTGGTGCACATGTGAGGAGGAGGATCAGCTTCTAAGAGGAGTCTATCTTTGTGTACTTTGGTTGTGCTATTGCACTATCTATCTCTGAGGAAGTTGTGGGGTTTTCACCTTAGGGTTTTCCCCACAAAAACTCTATGTGTCTATTGTCTCTCATGCTTTTGTTTCTTGTGATGATTGACATCCTTTCTATTATTGATATGCATTTATATACTGTACATGTTATTCTCTCAATAAAGATCCTAGAGTATCTTGAATTAATGCTCAAAATTTAACATGGTATCAGAGCTAACCTAAGAAGAAGACATTATGCAGTGACGAAACTAGGGTTTCTTGTTTATTGGGTTTCTCTCCACAGATTTTGGAAAAGTAATATGATAGATTGACTCTCCTTAGCAAGGTGAATCTATCCGTCCAATTAGAATTCAATTCTAATCACTTTCAATTTTGACCCTAAAAATTAGGGTTTCCACAAAAATAGGAATTTCTGAAATCTGAAGACATAGCTAGAAGCTCCTTGGAAAAATAGAATTTTAGAGCTTTGGATCTAGATTTTTGGCTGGGTAAATGTCTGGGAAACTCAAACCCTAATTCAGGGTCCTCCTTAGTGAATCCAGAAAGACTCAAAGGAATTTCTGAAGGGTAAAACTTTGCAGAACTCAAATTCTGAGTATACCAGGCTGATCAGCTCATCAAGGAACATCTTTCTATCCTTTCAAAAAGTTGAAATTCACATTTTGAATTTTTGGGGTTTCTCTGACAAACCCTAATATGGGACCAAATCCAGTTTTCAGCAAATTAAGTGGTAAGACCTAAATCTTTTCTATTTCCATTTGAAGTACTTTTAAAGATGTCTCACCACACTAAGCTTGAAGACAAGCTTGAAGGGGCTAATAACTTCCGAGGCTGGAAGTATAGGATTGGGTTAATCCTGGAAGAGAATGATTTGGACTCATACATAAAAGAAGAGGTCCCTACCCCAGAGGATGAAGAGGCTAAGATATTGCATAAGAAGAACTTGGTCAAGGCAAAGAGAATCATTGTTGATTCTATTAAGGACCATATTATTCCACATGTGTCATCCCTAAAGACACCCAAGGCTATGTTTGATTCCTTGACCAAGCTATTTGAAGGGAAGAACATAAATTGGAAGATGACTCTACGAAATCAATTGAAAGGGATCAAGATGTCGAATGGAGAGACCATTCAATCTTATTTCTCCAAAGTCTCTCAAATCAAGGAACAACTTGAAGTTGTAGATGAAATGGTGGAGAATGGAGAAATTGTGATGACCACTCTAAATGGCCTACCTAGGTCATGGGATTCCTTTATTCAAGGAATCTGTGCAAGAAAGAAATTGATCTCCTTTAGCAAACTATGGGAGGAATGTTCACAAGAAGAAGCAAGACTTGTGGCCCGAGAAGAAAAGATGAGGAATGAAGATCAAGCTCTCACAGCACTCACCAAGAAAGGAAAATCTAAAAGAGATCCATCCCACTCCAAGGGATCTTCACATCACCATTATCATAAGGATAAGAAAAATATTAGATGCTTCACATGCAATGAGAAGGGACACTTTGCTTCAGAATGTCCCAAGAACAAAAGGGACAACAACAAAAACAACAACTTCAACAAGAAGAAGAAGGGCAGAAAAAGAAGGTATCATGCTCATGCTGCTGAAGATGATGAACCTCCAAACAAGAAGGCTAGAGCGGAAAGTGATGATGATGATTCATCAAGCGAAGAAGAGTATGTTCTAATCTCTGCTCTCACAGGTACTATTTCTCATGGTTGTAATGATTGGCTTATTGACAGTGGTGCTTCCAAGCACATGACTGGGTTTAAAGAATCTTTTGTAAATCTATCTGAACATGAATCACCCCATAAAGTGAAACTTGGGGATGACTATCAATACCCCATCAAAGGAAGTGGTGAAGCCTCCTACAACCTAGATTCTGGAAAGTCCTTGAAGATGAAAGAAGTTCTCTATGTCCCTGGGCTCAAGAAGAACCTACTCTCCATATCTGCATTGGATGCAAAAGGTATGAGGGTTTCATTTGTAGATGGCCAAGTTCTAATGTGGCCAAAAGCTAAAACTATTGATGATGCAGTAGTGATTGGAGAGCAAGAGGGAGGTTTGTATAAATTGAAAGGACAACTTGAACATGCCATGGTACATGATTCCATGGAGCCAAGTGAACGTTGGCATAGAATACTTGCACATATGCACTACAGAGCATTACCAATTGCAAGTAAAGTTGTAGAAGGTCTTCCTGAAATCAAGACCAAGCATGAAGGTGTTTGCAAAGGATGTGCAAAAGGAAAGAACATAAAGAAATCATTTGCAAGCAGTGAAAGCAAGGTTAAAGGGATCTTGGAAATCATCCACTATGATGTATGCAGTCTGATGTCATCCAGTTCTCTGAGTGGATATATTTACTATGTCTCTTTCATTAATGACTTCTCCAGGAATACTTGGGTTTACTTCTTGAAGAGCAAAGATGAAGTATTTGATAAGTTCAAGGAATTCAAAACCTTGATGGAGAACCAAACTGATAAGAAGATCAAAACATTCAGATCCGACAATGGTGGAGAATTCACCTCAAGTGACTTCAAGAAGCTATGCAGTGATCCAGAGATTAAGAGGGAGTTGATTGCTCCTTACAATCCACAACAGAATGGAGTTGCAGAAAGAAAGAACAAAACAATCATGGAAGTAGCAAGAGCAATGCTGCATGACCAGGATCTACCTATGCATCTATGGGCAGAAGCAGCTAGGACAGCTGTATATGTGCAGAATAGAACACCTCACAAGATATTGGACAACAAGACACCAGAAGAAGTCTTCTCTAGTAAGAAACCTGAAGTCAGCCATCTCAGAATATTTGGTTGTCCAGTATATACTCATGTTCCAAAGGAAAAGAGGACTAAGCTAGATCCTTCAGGAAAAAAGGGTATCTTTGTGGGTTACAGTGAAAGCTCAAAGGCTTACAGAATATACTTTCCAGGGTTCAGGAAAATTGATATCAGCAGGGATGTAACATTTGATGAAAATTCAGCATTCATCAAATCAAGGAAGACACATGTTGAAGTTTATGAAGAACCTAAGGAAACTAGATTTCAAGACACTACCATGACTGAAGCAATTCCAGATGTTGATCGTGAAATTGAAGATCCACAACAACCTGTAGATCCACCCCGTGAGAATAACTCTCACAAGAGAAAACCTGCATGGGCTAGAGAGCTCATTCAAGATGCAGAAATATATGGCATTCCAGAAGAAGAACACAGAGCAAAGAAGAGAACTAGATCACATACCAACTATGTTGCTTTACTCTATGATATCATGAACAAAGAACCTTCCAGTTATGAAGAAGTAGCGGAAAAGAAATAATGGAAGGATGCCATGGTCGAAGAATACCAATCAATAATGAAAAATGATGTTTGGGATGTTGTCCCAAGACCTGAAGGGAAGTCTGTTGTGACTTCCAAGTGGATCTACTAGATCAAGCATGCTACAGATGGCAGCATAGAGAAATACAAGGCAAGATTCGTAGCTCGCGGCTTCTCTCAGAAAGAGGGAATAGATTATGAAGAAAGTTTTGCTCTTGTAGCTAGGTACACTTTCATCAAATCAGTACTTACCCTGGCTGCAGCGATGAAATGGAAGATACACCAGATGGATGTCAAGACTACTTTCTTGAATGGTGTAGTTGAAGATGAAGTGTATGTGGAGCAGCCACTCGGTTTTGAAACATATGACAGGGAGTCATATGTGTGCAGATTGAAGAAAGCCTTGTATAGCTTAAAGTAATCTCCCAAAACTTGGTATGGTAGGATGGACAGTTTCCTATCTAGTTTGGGCTTTACCAAGAGTAAAGCAGATTCCAACCTTTACTACAAGGTTAAGGAAGGAAATCCTGTGATACTACTCCTATATGTGGATGACTTATTTGTAACAAGATATGATAGACTGATTGCCAATACAAAGAGGAAGCTTGATACCGAGTTCGATATGAAGGACTTGGGGATGATGCATTATTTTCTAGGTATGGAGGTGTGGCAAAGTGCAGATGGGATATCCCTTAGACCAGGGAAGTATGCAGTAGATATCCTGAAGAGGTTCGGGATGATGGACTGTAAGGCCATGGCCACACCTATGGCATCGAACCTGAAGCTTCTGTGTGATGCTTCATCTGAGTTGGTTGATGTCTCTATGTATCTTCAGATGATTGGGTCCTTCATGTACCTGACGAACACGAGAACGGATATTTGCTTTGCGGTGAACACATTGAGCCAGTTCCTAACGGATCCGAGGAGTGTTCACCTGGTTGCTATAAAGCATATTCTGAGCTACCTGAAGGGTACAGTTGATTATGGGCTCAAGTATGATGTGAATCAAAAGTTTAACCTACAGGGTTATGTTGATTCAGATTGGGCAGGCAGTGCTGCAGATAGAAAGAGCACTTCTGGGTGCTGCTTCAGTATGGGATCAGGTGTGATCTCTTGGTTTAGCAGGAAGCAGTCCTGCGTAGCACTGAGTACAGTCGAGGCATAGTATGTTGTAGCCTGTGCGGCTAGTTGTGAGGCAGTATGGTTGCGGAAGCTACTGTCAGAGTTATTTGATCTCCCACTAGAGGCTACTGGTATCTTTTGTGACAACCAGAGTTGTGTGAAGCTGTCTGAGAACCCGGTGTTCCACGATAGGTCGAAACACATAGAGATCAAATACCACTATATCACAGATATGGTGCAAAGAGGAGCATTGAAGCTCCTGTATGTTGCGACGGATGAGTAGATTGCAGATGTATTGATGAAACCACTAGCCAGAGTGAAGTTCGAGTACATCAGAGAGAGGCTTGGTGTTCTTTAGATCGACGACACTTCGAGGAAGAAGTGATGGACACATTTGCTGAAGCCATTCCAAGCATGTTGGAAGGAGGATCCTTCACATGGCTATGGATGTAA
Organism: Larix kaempferi; assembly: GCA_027924585.1. Taxonomy (NCBI): domain Eukaryota; kingdom Viridiplantae; phylum Streptophyta; class Pinopsida; order Pinales; family Pinaceae; genus Larix; species Larix kaempferi. Next base: position 27,349,945 of record BSBM01000910.1, read on the forward strand.
GCGCTAGATGATGAGCATCAGGACGATGCTCCAGTTACTGCTTTGTATACACATCATGTTGGATGTTGGATATGATCAGTTGGATCATTTATATGTATATGTATGTACGCATCATGTTGGATGTTGGATATGATCAGTTGGATCATTTATATGTATATGTATGTATGCATCATGTTGGATGTTGGATATGATTAGTTGGATCATTTATATGTATACGTATGTACGCATCATGTTGGATGTTGGATATGATCAGTTGGATCATTTATATGTATTTGTATGTACGCATCATGTTGGATGTTGGATATGATCAATTGGATCATCTATATGTATATGCATCATGTTAGATGCTTGGACCATGTATCTGTGTATGTATCAGGTGGATACTGTGTATGATCAGGTAGATCATGTATGTTGATATATATCAGGTGGATACATTGTGTGGATCATGTATCTATGTATGTATCAGGTGGATACATTGTATGATCAGGTGGATCATGTATGGTGATATGTATCAGGTAGATACTTGGTATGCATCAGGTAGATGCATTGTATGATCAGGATGATCATGGACGACGAGCTTCAGGATGTTGCTCCAGATGACTTGCATCAGGACGATGCAGTGATTATGATCAGGATGATCATGTGTACATCAGGATGATGGATGGTGAGTATCAGGTTGATACTCTGTGGCCGTGGACAGGTTGTGCAAAGGAAATCCTAGATTTGTTCTAGGTCACATCTAGTATGAAAAAGGAATGGCACTGTGTATCACATGTAAGACCTGGGAGATCCGATAGGTTGGGCTGTGTGCCCGTAATAAGTCCTAGGATGCTCTTTCAAGTGTTTGTGATAGTGGGCCACATGTAAGACCTGGGAGATCCAATAGGTTGGGCTATGTGCCTGTAATAAGTTCTGGGATGCTCTTTCAATGGTTTGTGGTGGGATGCTACATGTAAGACCTGGGAGATCCGATAGGTTGGGCTGTGTGCCCATAATAAGTCCTGGGATGATCTTTCGAGGGTTTTTAGCAGAGGTCGCATGTAATCAGTCCTGGAGATCTTGCTGGTCATGCTTAGGCACATAAATGTTCCTGGGATACTCTTTAGATTTATTGCCGGTCGTGCTATGCACATAAACGTTCCTCGGACACTCTTTTAAGGTTTTGTGACAGTCACCTGTAATAAGTCCTGGAGATCTGGACAGGATGAAAAAGGCCTCAGATGTTGTTTAGGGTTCTTGCTAGTCAAGAGACTCTTTTAAAGTTTTGTGACGCATGTAATAAGCCCTGAGGATTCCATAGTATGGCCAGTGATGATGAAGACCTGCAGGTGGTGGGCCTAAATCCAGTATGAAAAAGGACTGTCTCTGTAGAACTTCCTATGACGAGTAGATTCAGAGATTGATTGAGATAGCAGCAACAGTGACAATGATGATTCGATGACAATGCATCGATGACGATGATCCATAGAAGAAGACTTGTGCTAGCAGATCTGTGTCGAGAAATACCTTCCCAGTTAAGAGGGAGTATTGATGTATATGTAACTTCAGAATGTATTTCATTTATATATTTATTGTACTCCTATAGAGATGTATTATTCCTCTATACAGAAGTGTCGTCATTTGTATTGACAAGTGTCGCAAGTATGTTACCTTGCTGATGGGTTATTAGACTGCCTTGTAAGGGGTCGGCCTGGATTAATGTAATAAGATGTTATTGTGCTAAGCTATACAAGTCGGCCCCATAAGATTATTGGGCAGTCAGGACAAGTATAAATAGAGATCTCCCGATCTCTATTTGGATCACTTCAGAACTCACACTTCCAACACTCGCAAAGTGGTGCACATGTGAGGAGGAGGATCAGTTGCTAAGAGGAGTCTATCTCTGTGTACTTTGGTTGTGCTATTGCACTATCTATCTCTGAGGAAGTTGTGGGGTTTTTCACCTTAGGGTTTTCCCCATGGAAACTCTATGTGTCTATTGTCTCTCATGCTTTTGTTTCTTGTGATGATTGACATGCTTGCTATGATTGATATGCATTGATATACTGTACATGTTATTCTCTCAGTAAAGATCCTAGAGTATCTTGAATTAATGCTCAAAATTTAACACTCTCTCCTACCATCCCCATTCAGAGTTTCCATCCCCGTCACTTACATCCCGCTCAATTCGAGAAATTGCAATAAAATTGACTAGTGAAATTTTATTAAAATTCTAAGTTGGAGATAATATCTTGGTCGAATATTACCAAGGATATTACAGTGGTATCAGAGCTCTTTCTTCTACTCTTATGGAAAGAAGACTCTTAATTTAATGAATTGGCAGTCATGTCAATATTCAGTGGAGAAGATGCTGACTTTGATGAGGATTTTCATGAGCATTATGATGATGAATTTGTTGAGCGGTATGAAGAGTATTGTAGAAAGTATGGAAGAAGAATTTCGAGAAGTACCCTCTACAAGTATGACCCATGAAATCATGATTGGAAGAAGAGTCTATGGTTATTCCGATAGCTATATGCAGGAAAAGGTTGCATGTTCCACAGCCAAATATCAACCCACTTATGAAGAGTACCTAAAAGAAGCAAGAGCTTCAGTGGATGCATGTTATTTACACCTCACAAGAATGTTTGGATCCTCTTCCAAAAGAGCCTCCAAGAATCTTGACCCTAAAACAACCAAGGAAGAAGCTTCATTATTTTGTTTGGGGAAGCAAGACCCAAACATTAATCATGAGGTTGTTGATAGATTGGGAGCAGAATCTACTGCAAGATTCTATGTAGAGGATTCCAAGATCACCTCAGAGGATCTTGGTAAGCTTAAGGATGGTAATACATACCTTGGATCAGATCCAAAAGAAGAACCTAAATCAGATCCAAAGACACCACATGAGCTTCACAAGGAAGTAGAAATTGACCACACATCAGTTAGATGTGAACTAGTAGAATCAGTGGTAGAACAAGGCACCATAACCCCGCCCATTGAAGAGAGAAGCATGATGCAAAGGTGTGGACCACTTTTAGATTTTTGTACTAATTTGTGTCATGATGATGTTTCAGCCACATCAGAAGACAATTACTACATAAGGGATTCCCTGGATGTTGAGTTTCATATCCTTGGTGATAAGGATGAATGTAGTGACCAAGCTGAATCACTAGAAGGGTGTTTGCAGGATGCCTACATGGATATAAAAGAATCTATTGAGGAATGTTTTAAGTGTGAGGAAGCATCTAAAGATGTGTACTCTCACATATTCGCGGGGGACATGGATATTCCCATTGATGAAGGTGTGGTGGGTACAATATCCATGGGGAAAAAAGAAGTTCTAGCAACAACAGAAACTGAAAATGAGAAATTGATGGAAGGCCAAACCACCAACACTCCACCTCATAAGGAGGATAACATGACACCTGGTGAGTTATTAAATTCTGATTTTTATGTGTCATTATTTCAATTTGATATGGAAGCCACTTCTAGTGAAAATTTCAGAGTGGTTGAGCTCCCTAGTGATGAGGTTCAGAATTCTGATGTCAAAAAGGAATGCAATGTGAAGGCTGGAATTTTGAGAGAAGATCTTTATGGTATACCCAAGATGAATGAGCAATTAATTTGCAGCCCAAATTATGTTGTTGAGGACCTAAGAGATGAATATATTGCAGCAACAATATATGGATCAGATTTCCAAACTTCGAGTGCACTGCATAAAATCAATCCAGGGATGGAAAATGAAGAGGAGGAACATTTGCAAGAACCTCATCTTCTTGCAGGGTCATTGAAGATGGATGAACAGAAGATCCAAGAGGCCCTAAAAATTATCCATGACACTCATTCTTCAGTGTTCAGGTTGTGTTGGGAAGCTTCTTTAAGGGAAGATCAATATTTCTTTGCAGCCATGGAGAATATCCAGAAAGCAATGTCCACAATCAAAGGTAATTTCTCAAAGTTGCTTTCAGATAAAAATTACATGTTTGAGCTTGTTGAATTGTTGCGGGATGCATCATGGCATGATGAAGAAATTATTTGTAGATATGAAAAAGAGAACTATAATCTCAATGATGAATTGATGGCCACCCAAGATTCTTTGAGAAGCACTCAAAGTTCCCTCCAAGAATCCAAGACGGAGATGTTGTTGCTTCATGAAAAGTTGCAAAGATCCCCCCTACCCTCCTACACACCATTCAGTGAATTTCATTGGGGTGAAAGCATTCATAATCATATGGAGGAACCTCATGAGATGGCGGATCATGAGGATCATTTACCTTTACATGTGCTTGAGGAGTGTGCAGAACAGTTTGATGAAAACCAAGCACCTGATCATTTCCTAAGGGAACTTGAGATGTTCCTTAGAAACAATCACTCTCCCATGGAAAAGTGGGATGAGAGCACCCAATTTGGGCCAACCAATAATGATGAAGTTGCAGCCATAAGACTGATTACTAAAGGTTGCAGACAAACAAGGAAGGTTCACAATCCTTCACCACATGTCATGGATTCAACAATAAAAATGGGGAATGAACAGTGGGTGAAGAAGTTTTTCTTGTTGATGCCACATGTACCACAAGTGGATCATGATCTGCTCCTATGGGAGATAGATCTTATTGCAGCAGAGATGGCTGATTTCAGCTCATGTGAATCAGCAAGCAAGATGTCTGATTCATCCATTGGATGGACGGATAGAGGTAACACAAAAAAAGGAAATCTCGAAGGTAAAAGGTTTTCTTGTTTCTGCAATAAATTTCTTATTATAACTGACATTATCTTGAATTGTGAGCAGCAACAAAAGTATATTTTGCATCCATTTGATGTCACTCATCCACATATGGATTGGGTGAAATATTACCTGACAATCATGAAACCTCCTTGCAAAAATTTTTATGCTCATGGTCAAGGGAAGGCAGCTAAGCGGGCAAGTTGCCAAGAGAAATTAATGGAACATTTTACTTGTAGAAGTTGGCCTATGTGGAGGGAATCCACATGCTGGGAGGGATGCTTGAAGTTTTTCTCCAATGGCAGAGAGTTGAGCCATTGGATGTTTTCACTAGAAGAAACATTTTTCTATCCATTTGGTTTAGTTAGCAGTAATGTCCTTTCAGTTATTCCTCGGATGAAAAGGCACATGTTTGATGACAAATTCACTAAATTGACTTTGATGATTGGGAAAATGCAGTTGATACTTTGGGATCTGGGCATTCATTAAAGTGATAGATTTCCAAAGGTGATAGAACAATTTTGGTCCTTGCAAGAGAAACAATGGGATCCAGGAATTCTACTCAAGTTATCCTAACTGGGTTGAAAATTTTGTTCATTGCTGGTTCATTTGCAGATATAAATTATAGTGCAGTTTTTCTTCATTTTTTTGAAGGCCCAAGTTTAATTTACAGACTATACAGTGGATGGGTACAATTACAATCAGAGTGGTGCAGCAGAAGCCTGGTGGAATCCTGACATTGCTTGAGGACAAGCAATCTTAGGAAGGGAGGACTGTCATGTCCCCATATTTTTCCATGGTCCATGGGGTAATTTTGGCCTAAGTCACCTAGGCAATAATTATTTAATTAATGAGCAAGTATGGAAACTACCTTATGGAAGATGCCTAAGGTTGTATTTGGGAATTAAATGGACAAGGAGGGCCCCCCATGTAGTTATTAATCCCATGACTAAGTCCAAGTGATTGACTAATTGAGAAATTAATTAATTGGGAAAATTTTGAGGCATTACACCATAAAAATTAATTAATTACTGGATAATTAATTAATTGCCAAGTTAAATTATTTTTGAGTTGTATTATTTTTATTTAAATGTTTATTGCTAATAAATGTGCCAAGTGGTTGATGACTTGGCTAGGAAATTCAAATTGGTAAGTGAGCCAAACTTGCCTAAGTGGTAAAGTCTCATAAAAGCTAAGGAATCTAGTGGAGACAAGTTGGCAATATGAACCCAGAAAGGAAACTGACAAAATCTGGCAAAATCAGACAAAAGCAGGAAAGAGGAAAGTAAAGAAAGTGGAAAGATTCAGAAAAGATTTCTTAAAGAAAATAGCAACAACCAGAAAAGCTACCTAAAGCGCACTTGCCCAAATTTACTGAAGGAGGTGAAGGAAAGAAAGTTTTGAAAGATCAGAAGTTGTTATTCTCCTCAAGAAAGGCGCCCTCATGGCTTTGGAGTAGAATGGGAAAGTGGGTAACCTACTCTCATAGGTCACCAAGCCAAGAACTTGCTCAACAGGTCATCATGAAGTTTATAAAAGAATCCAACCAACTCCATTTGACAACTTTTGATCATTATTAGAATTTGTGTATGAGAGCTCCGAGCCCTCTAGTTGAGTGATGTGACTCAACAAGTTTTTCTTGGGAGATGTGCCCCAAGGTCCTATGAGTTTCCAGTGAGTGATATTCAGGTCCAAAATATGTTATTACAGCCAATAACATTCATATCATTCCAACATTGAAGATACACAGCTAGCTTGAAGAGAACATCATTCCTACAGGATATTTACAACTAGTTTTGGAGAAGGTTCACAAGTTGAAGGAGATAGCTCTAGTGAATGCGCCCAAGGGTTGATGGAGAGTTATTTCATCCATTTTTGAAGATATAGAAGATGTGTAGGATCAGAAACCAGCTTCATAACTGATCCATCCTTCTCTTCTTAATCATTCTCTCAACATCAGGTAGATTTGGAGGAGTTCTCTTGGAGAAGAGAGCTAGTATTTGATGATTGTGCCCTAGTGAAGACCAGCAGCTCAGAGTGCAGCAATATCAGACATATAACCTGTATATGGACTAATAATATATTCCATAACACATCCAAAGTAATTTCTTCCTTCTCATATTCATTCTCCCACTATTGTAATGCAAAATCTATCCTGTGAGGCATTGTACTTTGGAAGACAATCAGTTAACGAGAAAAGAAGTGTTATGAAGTCATATATCAACTTATTTATGTTTAATATCATATATCAGATTCTTATTTAATATCATAACAGAGTATATGAAGTTTTGAAACAGTTTGATGAGTTAAAGTGCAAGACTAGCTAGTTGGGTGCTTATTCTAGACTAGTTTTACCAAAATAACTGTTGAATCCATTATGAGTGTTAGTTTAAATCCATTCCAGTTGTAGAAGGTTCATATTTCAATATAATTTACATATAAGCCCCTTTATTCAGAATTTGGTTGCATTTAAATCGATTTTGGAAAGCTAGAAACTTAACTAGCTCAGCAGTCCACCATGTGCAATTAACCCCCAAATTACTCCAGACTTTTCCAAGTTCACCCAGTATTTATTCCAACATATTTTATGAGTTACATGACTGATATATATCTGTACTAAACATTATTAATCCTCACCCAGTCTTGTTGGCATATGCTAGAATCCCAGGAAGCCTCCAAGTAGGCAATAGATTTGTTCTATTGTTGAAAAGTGAATGGCCCTAGTACTTTCTTCCAAGGACTTCTACTGAAACCATATTTTTTTGCTGCTGCACACTCTCACCTATAATTTACAGAACCTAATATCTCTCCTACCATCCCCATTCAGAGTTTCAATCCCCGTCACTTACATCCTGCTCAGTTCGAGAAATTGCCATAAAATTGACTAGTGAAATTTTATTAAAATTATGAGTTGGAGATAATATCTTGGTCGAATATTACCAAGGATATTACAACTAGTCCTCGTGTACTTGTCGCAAATGCTCCTAGCATGAGAGGTGATGCCTTATATCATAGGTGTTATTTTAGGGGTCAGATGTGGAAATTAGCAGGTGCCCTGTTGCATCCCAAACACCCCATTCAACTAGAGACCTAATCCATCTTGTCAGAAGATTGGTCACCTTTTAAATCCCTGTTGTCTTTTCCATAATTCGATAACCCCTTGACGTGACCTCGAAGATGGATTCATAATGATTTTCTCCTCATAATTGATAAGGTCAAGGTCCTCCATCGCACTGAGGACCATACATCTAAAATAAAAATGAATGATTATGAGTATTTACTAACAATCATGTTTAAGCAATACATATCGACCATGTACTTGTCACCTTATTTTTGTATATATATTTAATTTCTAGCTTTCTCTCTCTATAATAATAATAATAATAATAATATAATTCTTAAGTTCATGACCTAGACAAACACCAAGTTGATGTATTCCCCATTGTTTATGGAATAAGGGACCTACAACAACAACAAGAACAATAATAGTGATAATATAATTTTTAATTTCATGACCTAGATATACACCAAATTGATGTACGAGACCCCTTATTTGTGGGACAAGAAACCTCCACACAATGATTTGGCTAATTGGTTTATGGAGATGTACAAATCCTACACCTATACACATTTGAACTTATGATCTCTAAGGAAGAAACACATGCATGATTAAGTCTAGCAAGACCAACTTCGAAGACTATAACCTAAATTAAATACTTTAATTTGTCAAGTAATGTTTATAATAAAATAATTAGAAAATGAAAATTTCAAGTTTTATATGATCTTGATGAATTAACAAATTACATAATTAATTTTATTCTAAATGCTTTCAAAATTAAATATAATATCTTTATAGATTACAATTTAAAAAAAAGTTTTAATTTACCATGTTCATTTTTTCAAGAGGATAGGAATCTGCGTTTTGTAATATTGAGCATCCCTGACCAATTTTGGTCCTTGAGATAGGATCATCATCACATAGAAGGATAAGAGAGAAGACATCTATAAATATGACATAAAGATGAACTTATCTTATCCTCTTAAAATTATCACGGCGTAAGGATGAACTTATCCTACCTCTTACAATTATCACGGCGTAAAGATGAACTCATGTTTGATTTACTAATTTTTCGTGTTAAAAATCAATTACTTTAATTATATAAAATAAAAGATCATATTTAGTTTTTTTTTAATGGATAAAATCAATTGCTTTAATTTTTAAAAAAAATAGTTGATATATTTAATTAATTTTTTTTAATTGATAAAAAATCAAAATTAATAGAATTTATGTCAAATTGCATTAAAAATTAAGCAAAAGCATAGAGTGAAGACAAAACAAAAGCGATAATTTCCAATGTTATACCTTTCCAAATGCAAAAGGAAATATGGGAGGGCTGGGAAATAAAACCTTGAATTTGAATTTCATAAAACCACCTCGTCTCTCATTAATTACCCAACAACAAACTTATAGTCATACCAAAATACCACTTATTATTATTATAATTGAAAAGGAAAAAGGTAAAATAAATATGTCGTAACATAACGATGACAAAAGAAGGAAAAATAGTCAGTTTATATTTGTGCCGCCGTGTTCACATGTAGAAAGCGCAGTATCTTGCAATTGGCATGGCTGACTAGTTGACCTCCTTATTAATTGACATTATTTTTTTATTAAATATTTATGTTTAGAAAAAAATTAAATTGTTTTGTCCTTTTGTCTGTCGTCACTGTGATCGCTTCCAAGCTGTACTTTCGACGGATTTGAGACGCCTTGAGACTGGATCTCGTCACCTGTGGGTGAGTTAAAATACAGTTAGGGTTTGCACCTGGGAATGGTGTTTGTGATGTACTGAGAGCATGCAAGAAGACAAAAAGGCACAGGCGCATGCCGAGGCCAAGACCAGACCTAGCGTGGAGTTCCTTCAAGCTGAAAATGGAATCGCTCCTTCCCCAACACGTGGTAGATTTTCTCCGTTTATTTTTTTCCATTTTTGAATTGTATTGGTGTTTGTCTTTTAAAATTAGGCACCATGTTCATATTTATCTCTGGAATTTTTTAGTAGTATTCTTTTATGCTTATCATATCGTGTCATTGTCATCTCAAATTGGAATGCAATTTTTTTTTCAAAACCCTTGAAATACAAAGTCTTTAACTTATACTAGAAACCCTAAAAAATTGCACAATTTGACTTAAAATGCTAACCCTCGAAATATTTTCACCAAAAAAAAACTATACTTAATATTCCAGAGTAGAATCAAAGTATACAAGTGGTAACACAGAGGCCTTCTCAGCTTTCCTAACACATGAAACTAATGCAAGTATAGATACGAAAACCAAACAACTCTGAGTGGACACTGGTTCAGCTGAGTCATCCTCAAATAGATCACCCGTATTCCAACATACAAAAATGTTAGAAACCCTCCAAAATAGAAACCGGGAAGAATCCAGAGACATCGATCCTCCAATTCACGGGCTGGTTAATGCCCCTCTTAGAAATTTGAGCCAATTAAAAAATCGACTACACAAGACCACTGGTGGAAAGAGAAGAAAGAACAAGAAGCGGGTCTCCCATCCTTCCAAACACGAAAAGCATGTGCTGTCAGAACCCGAAATTTCTGAAAAATTTAAAATTTTTATTATAACAATAAATGTTAGTTAATAGCATTCCTGGTCCTATTTAATTTCAGTAACTAAACATAATTTTGTTTAAAAGATTCTGTCTTACTACAATTGTGATTTCTGTGATTTTAAATGTTGACTGTTTTTGTTTCAAACTGCAAGGGGAGAGCTAGCCATAGCTGACTGGCTTACTTAGCTTATGAGCTAATGCATAATTTGTCTTTCGTTCGCAGGTACACCGGTGTAGTATGGATCATCGTAATTTAATTTTCTTTTGTAAGTATCAAAACTTCTTTTCCCTGCACTGTATAAACTTAAAGAAGATCTATTTACTATTACTGGTTGTCGTGTAAGACAGTAAAGTTCTTTTCATGAAAATTGATACTTGAATTAAGATTTATAGTCTGCCTCGACATGATATCTCTTAACCGGGACAGTATCATCAGGTTTTGCGATGAATTACAAAGCTTCCCGTCGTATCCATTGCGATATGATCATGACCCTATGTTAATGATGTAACTATCTCTGTAACAAATTGTTTGTATCATGTTTACTGTCTGCATATAGTGACGTTTGCGTTATGTGATATAATGTCAACTATTACCGGTGATTACTGCTGTGTTCACGTGTTATTAGCATGAGTTGGAGTTGTGACGCCTCTAGTGATGTTCCATTATATTCATCTATGTTTCAAGGTCCAACGTCTACTTAGTATTATTGTTTAACTTATGTAATCTAACTCTGTCTTGGTTTTAATCTATGTTCATGGTATGGACCTGTAGATGAGTTTATATTTAGACATCATGACAATAAATATTGTTATTCTCATTGTTGATCCTTCACCATAGTATTGGGAGATTTATGGTAATTAGAACTTATATAAAAAATATTGTATCCAATCATATAGTTATGGTAACATTTCAAGGTCTTAAGTGACATGAAGTTTTTCATTTGAAAGTTGACTACATCATTGTTTAAATGATTGTAGGTCAAAACATAATGGGCTCTTTACATTATCGATGGCTTGGTTTTTAATATATATATAATACAATGATTAACAATCATAGTGCTTCTCCATACGTTGAACAAGGTTTATATTCATGCAATGATTTGGAATCGGTGATCAATTAATCGAGCTGCAACTGAACTATAGAGACTCGACCCATATGAAATTGATAAATTAACTGGCTACGTGTTTGATTCTCCTCCCTGCGTTGGTTGATATATAAGCCAATATTGAAACCCTACCTGGTCATTGTCTTTGCCTTCGGGCTCGGGTTGTTCTAAGGGAGAAACCCTCCATGTCTGAACTCGGAGCTGGGCACTGTAAAATGCTATTGTTTAGGTTCCGGTCACGTTGTTTTATTTCTCTGGTAGCATAGAAGTCCTTGGCTCTGCTATTTGCGTCTACTACAGTTTCTTTGTATCTTGGTCTCGTTGTTATCACCATTTTCAGTCACCTGCTACTTACAGCTTTCCACTGTCGCTGGTGTGAGTATGAGGCAGGGCTTCGCTGTTGTTTTTATCCATGAGGTGGTTGTGCATTTGGGTTTGGGGGTGTGCTTCTCGACTGGTTTATTCACAGCTTAAGGGTTTTGTTTGAATTTGTTGCCTGTCGTGGCTGTCAATAGAGGGGTACTAGAAGTCTCTCTTACTCATCCAACTGATGAATGTAATGGGGTTTTCGTTACTTGTTTCCACTGGTGGCTACCAGGTTGTCCACGGCTCGCATTCCTCCATGGCTCAGGTAAGATAATATCCATATTTTCACAGTTTTGGTTTTGCAAAAGAATGTTTAGATTTACAACAGTATTAACAACTCTCGGCATTGATAATGCGGTTAACATCTCTCGACATTTGATAATATGCAGGTCACGCTGTTCTGAAGGTGCACAGGGCTTCATCTCCAGCGCTGGCTCCTCCGGGTAAGCCTGGTTATCCACGGCTGTCTCTCCCTTTGTTGATTTTGTTGCGTTCGGGTTAAGTCTTGGAGGGACCTTCTGTGTAACGGGTTGTTATGGTTCTTGTGACATGGATACAGTCACATGTATAAATTGTTTTATTTATAAAAGGGTTTGATACCTGGCATGTCTATGGAGAACCATCTACGGCTCAGACTGTATGAGGCCAAGGTTGTTATTGTCATTGTATTTTCTATATGTAGGGTTTTACCCATGCTGTAAAGTTAGTAGTTACTGTGATATCGGGCCTGTCATGTGGCCGTGTATCATTCTGTGTTTTTGTTAAATGAATAGAGTGTTTAAATTATATAAGGACTGTTTTGCGTTCTCAGATACTTGCAAGTAAGATAATTCTGCTGTAGGTGAATCCATGTATCTGTCTCTCTGCGTTTTCTCGGATTTTGAGTGTTTAATAAAAGAATGTTGATGGTTTTCTACCATTCTGTAATGGTTAATTAAAACCCTGGCGAGTTGGGGTTCTGTTCCTGGTTTCAAACATATATATGAAATTGTTTGAGTTCGGTGGTGACTGGAACGAGTTGTGAAATTTTGATGTTTTTGTTTTTATATCGAAGGTAACTGTGGATAAAATATATATATATATATATATATAGACTATGTATAAAACCTACTGTAGGTTCGACTTGTTATAGAAGGCCTTTCTATTCTCTTGTTTCAACCTGTCGACTTAATGTAGTATGGCTACGGTCGTAATAGGTTTATTATCCATTAATAACTATGAGGGTTTGTAACAGCCAACAATGGCTAAGCTCATTGATGGTTTTTCTGCGTTTAAAAATGTTTGACTATAGATATGATAACCTACGACAGAGCTGTGTATTTCATGTAATACAAGCTCGATAATGAACAGTGATTCTATGCTTATGATTTGGACAAAGAAACAATAAAGTCTCTGTGTACTAAGACTTGGCTTCGAGCCAGTCAAGATGTTTGTCTTGTATTAAAATAACTCTGTTAATCTGTGTTGTGACAACATGGCTATAAATACTATATTGTTAGGTTTAAAAGACAAAACAATTTACAGTTTATGTGTTTGCATTTTGACTATGATTTTTATTGAATGAGATTGTATGGGAAATTTTTAAACAATGAAACATTGTTGCAACCACATCTTTGGATAATCGATAACAGTCAATTATGTTCTGAGTGTAGATAAATAAAATGGTATAAATTTTGTTCTCCTTTAACTCGAATACAGATACTAACCTATATCTATAATTGACAGAAATATGAAACAGATATATATATATAGGTATATTGCTCTAGTAGAAACTATTCCTGTACATTTCTCTATTGGGAAAACATTTCACAGAAATTCTAAGATTTATCTATGGGTCTGTCTTATGATTGTTTTAATGAGTGTATTTTCTGAAATAACTATTATATAGTATTCTATATCTATTATTTAACTATTAATAAAGATTCTAGAAATAAATAACCATGATATTTGATTACTGTAATAGTAACAAATATATTCTGCATAGAATAATTACTCTATTTAAGTGATAATAGGAAAAATTCTAAGACATACGAGTTCTGCAAATTCTATCAAAAGACAATTACAGAAAATAAACTGATCTACTGAAAATAAATACTGTTTAAAACACAGTTGAGATAGTCCATTCTACATTTAAATTTATTAGATAAATAACAGGAAGAGTGGCAGAACCTGTATCTCTGGTAGACAATAACAGCAATGGGAGGCTGTTCCTCCCTACCAATTCCTGGAGAGTGCCCAGACAGCACTTCTCAGGACCCCCGAGCTTGATTTGGTCTAACTGGCTGGAACTAGGTACAGCCAACAATTCCCTCAGCCAAAACAGCTATACTGGAACCAAGTTACTGCAACTTCCTGACTCAAAACACTTCCTTACTGTTTTCCCACTACCTCAATGGGACTCCTGAATAGCATTCACCTGAATGTATTCTCCCTCTAGAACAAATGCTGAACCCCCAGCTCAGTTCATTGAGTAGTATTTAAAATATTGCCTAGGTCTTAGTTGGGTTAACTGTCATTAATGAGCCACCTGCTCAGATTCCACTTTCTTGGGGAATCATGACCCCAAAATATAGGGAAGTTGCCACCTGCAACTCAGGAAGTGTTTGAGGATGCTGCCACTTGTCTTTTGTCCTTCCACCTAATTCCATCCACCAGTTAGACCAGTAACCTCTTTTAACAGCTCTCCCATGCTGTTGTCTCCATAATTTATTTATTAATAATAATTATTCAGAATTTACATTCCATTTCTGGAGACTCTGCTGAGTCATCCATTCCTACTTAGCATTAAATTTAACATAATGTCTCAGGAATATTAATAAAATAATTACATTATTTTAATAAAATTGGGGTATGTGACATACACACCCCCTTAAAATGTAACATCGTCCTCGATGTTACTTATTCTTCTTCTTCAGCCACCTGCTGGAATAGATGGGGATATGCTTCCCGCATCTTACTTTCCAGCTCCCAGGTAGCTTCTTCAAGATTAAGGTGCTTCCATTGCACCTTCACTTGTCCAATTATGCGGTTCCGTAGAGTAATTTCCCTCCTCGCGAGGATACAATCCGGTTCCACCAGAACTTCCCCTTCTGGTTCTACCTCCTACTTCCACCATGGAAGTTTGGTAGTCAGCCTGGTGGTTTTCCAACGCTGCATTGATTCGGGGCATAGTTCCTGCAAAATCCCCAACTGTCATTTCATCTTGCACAGTATGAATATTGTTGATTTGTTTCTTTCTGTTTGGGCAGACTGAAGCATAATGTGGCCCATTACACTCCCAGCACTTGACAGGTTCTTTTCGCTCAAAGTTTTTAGTGTAGTTTCCATGGTTATTAGGAGTCTCCTTGCTGTTTTTGTAATTGTTAGAATGGCTGACAGCTCCGTTTTTGTTTCCCTGGAAGCTTTTACCATTGAAGTGGTTTCCGTTTTTGCCATTCTTGAAACTTTTATGAGAGACAAACTCCTTTTTCTTGTACTCCATCTAATTGCTGTTCTTTTTGGCTTTCCAACTGGCTATCCCCTCTTTCTTTTTATTCTGTTCATAACATAAATTGGCCTTGCGCATAGCTTCTTCCAGTGTTTTGGGGTTATCATATTCAATTCTGTCCTTGATATGATAGGGCAGACAACTAAGAAACCGCTGTATTTTTTGTTTCTCTTCAACAAAATACGGTACATACCGCAACAGACTTAAGAATTTACTGTTTAAGTCCTTCATCGTCATAGATCCGAGCTTTAGTTCATAAAATTCCTTGGCCCTCTCCTCATAATACTGTTCGGACAGGAATTTCTTCTTGAAGTATCTTTTAAAGGTACTCCAATTAACTTCTCTTTCTTTAATCCCCTTGACCCTTTTCAGATCTTGCCACCATATGTCCGCCTTTCCCGAGAGGTTGTAGATGGCCATTCGTGCCTTCAGCTGATTTGAGTAGTTATAGATCTGAAAATATTTTCTCATCCCAGATAACCAAGATTCCGCCTCTTCTCCAGTTTCAGATTCTCCATTGAAAGTTGGGGGCCTTATCTTCTTAAACTCCCCGGAAATCTCTTCATAAGGCCTGTACTTTTTCCTTCGGTTATGCAGCTCAGTTTCACTGCTGTCACTGCTAGTGTGATAACTGGGTTGTCCCTTTCTTTCTTCAGATGATGAACTGCTGTCGGATTTAGCTGGCTTTGTCCTTTTTGACCCTTTTTGATGACTAACTTCTTCTGAGTCAGCTCGTTTGCTCCTTCCTTCAGTCTGAAATTTTTCTATCAATAGCTGATTTAACTGCTCCTGGGTCTTTAGAATCCTTTCATTATCCTTCTTGACTGTTTCCATCTCTGTCTTTAATCCTCTTATGGTCTGCATCAGCTCAGTGGTGTGAGCAATTACTTCTTCTGTCTCAGGTTCTCTTGACATCTGTCTTGTCACTGCATTTGGAGATTCCTCCTCAGTGTATTCTCCCAGTTTTTCCATACATGTCTGAAAAATTCAGAAAAAAGGAAATTTTCTGTTCTGTTCATGAAACCGAAATATATGTTAGTACTTTATATATTTAAAAATTTTCTTTTATGGTCACTGTTTTTGTGGAAGTTAGTGGAGTCACATCCAAGCCTAGTGTCTGAACCATGCTCTGATACCACATGTCAGAACCCGAAATTTCTGAAAAATTTAAAATTTTTATTATAACAATAAATGTTAGTTAATAGCATTCCTGGTCCTGTTTAATTTCAGTAACTAAACATAATTTTGTTTAAAAGATTCTGTCTTACTACAATTGTGATTTCTGTGATTTTAAATGTTGACTGTTTTTGTTTCAAACTGCAAGGGGAGAGCTAGCCATAGCTGACTGGCTTACTTAGCTTATGAGCTAATGCATAATTTGTCTTTCGTTCGCAGGTACACCGGTGTAGTATGGATCATCGTAATTTAATTTTCTTTTGTAAGTATCAAAACTTCTTTTCCCTGCACTGTATAAACTTAAAGAAGATCTATTTACTATTACTGGTTGTCGTGTAAGACAGTAAAGTTCTTTTCATGAAAATTGATACTTGAATTAAGATTTATAGTCTGCCTCGACATGATATCTCTTAACCGGGACAGTATCATCAGGTTTTGCGATGAATTACAAAGCTTCCCGTCGTATCCATTGCGATATGATCATGACCCTATGTTAATGATGTAACTATCTCTGTAACAAATTGTTTGTATCATGTTTACTGTCTGCATATAGTGACGTTTGCGTTATGTGATATAATGTCAACTATTACCGGTGATTACTGCTGTGTTCACGTGTTATTAGCATGAGTTGGAGTTGTGACGCCTCTAGTGATGTTCCATTATATTCATCTATGTTTCAAGGTCCAACGTCTACTTAGTATTATTGTTTAACTTATGTAATCTAACTCTGTCTTGGTTTTAATCTATGTTCATGGTATGGACCTGTAGATGAGTTTATATTTAGACATCATGACAATAAATATTGTTATTCTCATTGTTGATCGTTCACCATAGTATTGGGAGATTTATGGTAATTAGAACTTATATAAAAAATATTGTATCCAATCATATAGTTATGGTAACATTTCAAGGTCTTAAGTGACATGAAGTTTTTCATTTGAAAGTTGACTACATCATTGTTTAAATGATTGTAGGTCAAAACATAATGGGCTCTTTACATTATCGATGGCTTGGTTTTTAATATATATATAATACAATGATTAACAATCATAGTGCTTCTCCATACGTTGAACAAGGTTTATATTCATGCAATGATTTGGAATCGGTGATCAATTAATCGAGCTGCAACTGAACTATAGAGACTCGACCCATATGAAATTGATAAATTAACTGGCTACGTGTTTGATTCTCCTCCCTGCGTTGGTTGATATATAAGCCAATATTGACACCCTAGCTGGTCATTGTCTTTGCCTTCGGGCTCGGGTTGTTCTAAGGGAGAAACCCTCCATGTCTGAACTCGGAGCTGGGCACTGTAAAATGCTATTGTTTAGGTTCCGGTCACGTTGTTTTATTTCTCTGGTAGCATAGAAGTCCTTGGCTCTGCTATTTGCGTCTACTACAGTTTCTTTGTATCTTGGTCTCGTTGTTATCACCATTTTCAGTCACCTGCTACTTACAGCTTTCCACTGTCGCTGGTGTGAGTATGAGGCAGGGTTTCGCTGTTGTTTTTATCCATGAGGTGGTTGTGCATTTGGGTTTGGGGGTGTGCTTCTCGACTGGTTTATTCACAGCTTAAGGGTTTTGCTTGAATTTGTTGCCTGTCGTGGCTGTCAATAGAGGGGTACTGGAAGTCTCTCTTACTCATCCAACTGACGAATGTAATGGGGTTTTCGTTACTTGTTTCCACTGGTGGCTACCAGGTTGTCCACGGCTCGCATTCCTCCATGGCTCAAGTAAGATAATATCCATATTTTCACAGTTTTGGTTTTGCAAAAGAATGTTTAGATTTACAACAGTATTAACAACTCTCGGCATTGATAATGCGGTTAACATCTCTCGACATTTGATAATATGCAGGTCACGCTGTTCTGAAGGTGCACAGGGCTTCATCTCCAGCGCTGGCTCCTCCGGGTAAGCCTGGTTATCCACGGCTGTCTCTCCCTTTGTTGATTTTGTTGCGTTCGGGTTAAGTCTTGGAGGGACCTTCTGTGTAACGGGTTGTTATGGTTCTTGTGACATGGATACAGTCACATGTATAAATTGTTTTATTTATAAAAGGGTTTGATACCTAGCATGTCTCTGGAGAACCATCTACGGCTCAGACTGTATGAGGCCAAGGTTGTTATTGACATTGTATTTTCTATATGTAGGGTTTTACCCACGCTGTAAAGTTAGTAGTTACTGTGATATCGGGCCTGTCATGTGGCCGTGTATCATTCTGTGTTTTTGTTAAATGAATAGAGTGTTTAAATTATATAAGGACTGTTTTGTGTTCTCAGATACTTGCAAGTAAGATAATTCTGCTGTAGGTGAATCCATGTATCTGTCTCTCTGCGTTTTCTTGGATTTTGAGTGTTTAATAAAAGAATGTTGATGGTTTTCTACCATTCTGTAATGGTTAATTAAAACCCTGGCGAGTTGGGGTTCTGTTCCTGGTTTCAAACATATATATGAAATTGTTTGAGTTCGGTGGTGACTGGAACGAGTTGTGAAATTTTGATGTTTTTGTTTTTATATCAAAGGTAACTGTGGATAAAAAAAAAAATATATATATATATATATATAGACTATGTATAAAACCTACTGTAGGTTCGACTTGTTATAGAAGGCCTTTCTATTCTCTTGTTTCAACCTGTCGACTTAATGTAGTATGGCTACGGCCGTAATAGGTTTATTATCCACTAATAACTATGAGGGTTTGTAACAGCCAACAATGGCTAAGCTCATTGATGGTTTTTCTGCGTTTAAAAATGTTTGACTATAGATATGATAACCTACGACAGAGTTGTGTATTTCATGTAATACAAGCTCGATAATGAACAATGATTCTATGCTTATGATTTGGACAAAGAAACAATAAAGTCTCTGTGTACTAAGACTTGGCTTCGAGCCAGTCAAGATGTTTGTCTTGTATTAAAATAACTCTGTTAATCTGTGTTGTGACAACATGGCTATAAATACTGTATTGTTAGGTTTAAAAGACAAAACAATTTACAGTTTATGTGTTTGCATTTTGACTATGATTTTTATTGAATGAGATTGTATGGGAAATTTTTAAACAATGAAACATTGTTGCAACCACATCTTTGGATAATCGATAACAGTCAATTATGTTCTGAGTGTAGATAAATAAAATGGTATAAATTTTGTTCTCCTTTAACTCGAATACAGAGACTAACCTATATCTATAATTGACAGAAATATGAAACAGATATATATATATAGGTATATTGCTCTAGTAGAAACTATGCCTGTACATTTCTCTATTGGGAAAACATTTCACAGAAATTCTAAGATTTATCTATGGGTCTGTCTTATGATTGTTTTAATGAGTGTATTTTCTGAAATAACTATTATATAGTATTCTATATCTATTATTTAACTATTAATAAAGATTCTAGAAATAAATAACCATGATATTTGATTACTGTAATAGTAACAAATATATTCTGCATAGAATAATTACTCTATTTAAGTGATAATAGGAAAAATTCTAAGACATACGAGTTCTGCAAATTCTATCAAAAGACAATTACAGAAAATAAACTGATCTACTGAAAATAAATACTGTTTAAAACACAGTTGAGATAGTCCATTCTACATTTAAATTTATTAGATAAATAACAGGAAGAGTGGCAGAACCTGTATCTCTGGTAGACAATAACAGCAATGGGAGGCTGTTCCTCCCTACCAATTCCTGAAGAGTGCCCAGACAGCACTTCTCAGGACCCCCGAGCTTGCTCTGGTCTAACTGGCTGGAACTAGGTACAGCCAACAATTCCCTCAGCCAAAACAGCTATACTGGAACCAAGTTACTGCAACTTCCTGACTCAAAACACTTCCTTACTGTTTTCCCACTACCTCAATGGGACTCCTGAATAGCATTCACCTGAATGTATTCTCCCTCTAGAACAAATGCTGAACCCCCAGCTCAGTTCATTGAGTAGTATTTAAAAGATTGCCTAGGTCTTAGTTGGGTTAACTGTCATTAATGAGCCACCTGCTCAGATTCCACTTTCTTGGGGAATCATGACCCCAAAATATAGGGAAGTTGCCACCTGCAACTCAGGAAGTGTTTGAGGATGCTGCCACTTGTATTTTGTCCTTCCACCTAATTCCATCCACCAGTTAGACCAGTAACCTCTTTTAACAGCTCTCCCATGCTGTTGTCTCCATAATTTATTTATTAATAATAATTATTCAGAATTTACATTCCATTTCTGGAGACTCTGCTGAGTCATCCATTCCTACTTAGCATTAAATTTAACATAATGTCTCAGGAATATTAATAAAATAATTACATTATTTTAATAAAATTGGGGTATGTGACATGTGCCCAACACAGCAACGCCTAGTGGGCTAATAACACACAGCAGAGACCGATCAAACAAAATTGTTGAAGCTTGTCATTCCTTGAAAGTTGAGGATCACGGGAATGAAGTTAGGAGCTGTCTATGTTCACCTGTGACTGGTCCTCAAGCAAAGTTGTCACAAATAAAACAAATAAACATGAAACAAGCTGAAAAATCCTACTCGACATCAGTTCATGTCCACCAACTCCAGCAGCAGGACTAGGAGGATGCTTAATAACCGAAAACCAACTTGGATTAATAGAAATCCAAAGTGCCCTCACACATCAGGTTGTTGTCACGCCAGTGTTGGTAATGAATAGTCCCTTCAGGACTTTGAAGAGCCAGTTTAGACAGTCTGTCTGCCTCATGGTTAGAATCCCTCGTAACATGCAAATAATGAATAGTCTGGAAATGTGCATATAGTCCTTGGATGCAGGTTTCCCAACCCTCCAAAAATGTAACTCAGATCTCTGACTTACCTTGAGCCCAATCCAAAATAACCTTCGAATCCCCTACCATTGTCAAGTCCTTAATCTGCTCAGTACTTGCAAATAATAGAAGCATCGTTAGTCCCAGAAGTTCACTTCTAGTGTTAGTTCCCCTTCCACAACCAACTCACAGTCTAAACAGGTTATTGGCATCCATTCTCAACAGAATACCAGCCCCAGACAACACTCCAAGTAATTGAGAAGAGCCATCAAAAAACCCAATCAGCTCGATTGAGTGTATCAATGGAGGTGGACGCACTCTGTGAACTGACTCCACCTTTGGAAAAATATAGCTCCTCCAAGACTCCATCGTCTGGACCACAATCTTATCTCTATTTCCTCTGTAATATTCAAAGATAATCTTGTTCCTGTGTGTCCAAATAGACCACAAGACAAAAATTGGCAGTGACTCCCATTTTTCCCCCATATGTTGGCCACTTCCCCAAGCAGTCATCAATACTATTCCCAAACCACCTTAGGTTCTTCTTCGTATATATTCTAATATCCTCCAAATTTGTAACGTGAACCTACAGTTAACAAAGAGGTGTAAAGAAGTTTAATACATCATTAAAATACGAAAAGCATTTAATTTCTCAACAGTTTAAATCATAACACAAGCCTCCAAAACTCTCAATCTCAATATAACCCGATGATATTTTAATAGTTAAAACTAAAATGCACAGCTTTGGATTTTGAATCTTTAAAGATGAAGTGAAAAATCCTTGGAATTCAAATAGTCAAAGCAAAATGAGTGTTCTGAAAAACTATTATCTTATGAAATAAAAAGGCTTCAACTTACTCTTAGTGTGCTAATTTTGACAAATAAATAAAAATAGATTTATTAACAATTTAACATCGACATAAGCTTATGTAAGTACTAATTAACTTCAATTTTCATAATAGGCATAAACACTAAACAATGAACGTATTCATTTCAAATAGTTTTAATGTTTCAGATCCCAAAATTTATATATCAATTAGTTTAAGTTCATATGTATGAAATCCAATCGCCATCAAGGAAAGACCATGGCACCAAATAATAGCAATGAAATTATTATTCATAAAACTCACGTTGTCATGATCGAGAGGTCCTGCCCTTCATTTAATCAAGTGAGGTTCTCATCTCGATAAGCTAGTTCCTTTGTCTCTATGATCTGATATGATGTTGGTTCAATCTTATCCAACGCAATATGATCACAACTGTTGCTTGCTTCCAATTACTTGTTGCAAATCTTGATATTATAGTCCACAGAAACCAAATCGTTACGTCATTTATTCAGCCAAGAGGTCTTTCCCTTCATTTAATCAAGTGTGGTTCTTATCTTGATAACCTAGTTCCTTTGTCTCTACGATCTGATATGATGTTGGTTCAATCTTATCCAATGCCATGTGATCACAACTATGGCTTGCTTCCAATTACTTGTTACAAAGCTTGATATTATAGTCCACAGAAACCAAATCATTATCATTTATTTGGCCAAGAGGTCATGCCCTTCATTTAATCAAGTGAGGTTCTCATCTCAATAAGCTAGTTCCTTTGTCTCTACAATCCGATATGATGTTGGTTCAATCTTATCCAATGCAATGTGATCACAATTGTTTCTTGCTTCCAATTACTTGTTGCAAAGATTGATATTATAGTCCACTGAAACCAAATCATTACATCATTTATTCGGACAGCATGTTGCGCTTGTTGGAGTGTATGTGCTTAATCATAATCCTATTACTCTCACATCTGGAGGCACTATAGATTTGGTTTAACATTCAAATTGCCATTGTATACAGTGCAGAAGTTTGTCAACAAAATCCCTCCCACCATACACCTAACTTGGTGTCGAACACGAGTTGCAACTTACAAAACAATTTCACAATTTGAAAAAATAAGACTAAGAAGAAAGAGTTCAATATTCAAATGAACGTGGAAAATTTCAAAAACATGAACTTAAAGTAAATTTTAGAAATTTATTGGGTGATGATGTTGTTTAAAGAATTAATCATCACTTTATTCCAAATTCCAAATAGCCCTGGCTCTTGATTTAGATCACCAAGGAACATCCTCTCTATGCAAGGGAAAATGCCTTTGATCACCTCAGTATCGACAATGGAGTTCTGATCATAAAAGAATGTTGGGTTGAGATAGTACCTAGAAACATGAAATGGATAATGAAGTTGATGTTGCCACTTGGAACCAATAATTTATTTCCATGTAGGGCACATATTTCTCCTCCTTTCCCCAGAATGTGTTTGAATTTAGTCCTTGCCCTACCTATGGCCTCATATATGATTCACATAGCATGCTTTTCCCTATTAAGCATTTAAAGCACATTAAGTTTTAACCAATGTAGTAAGCGTCGGCTGAATCAGTTGGAAGCAAATGAGTCTAACTTGGCTTGGTATGAACAGAATTGACTGCCTTGATCTTACTTGACTGAGTCAAATTGTCACTCAACCAAGTCGTAGAATAACTCGACTGAGTTTTCCTAGGTATCTTACGTGTCTAATTCTAACCCCACTAGAAAAAAATGAAATATATTGAAAAAGTTAGAAAAACAAAATGAACCTGATATTACCTTTTCAAAGAATCAGAAGTCTTTCTCCTTATTTATCAATCATTGCTTACATGTGAAGAGTTTGGATCTAAGTTGGTGAGTGAACCTCGCCTGCTGTTGGAGTAAATTTTGGGCTAATTTGGAGTTGATTTAAGAGGGGAATCCATTTGTGATTGTCATTGACCTATTGGTGGCATTTATCGATTTTTGTATCCGTTAAGATTGGAATCCCCCATGATGTGTTAGTTTATCAGAAAGTTTCTATATTGTCATAATTTATAGTATCTGTTAAATTATCTTTGAGAATGACTTTGCTCCTGTGGTTATTGATGAGTTATATATGCATATCCTCCACGCCCCCCTGGAGAAAAAAAAATAATTAAATAGATCTTAATGGAAAACACAACCTGCCAAGTAAACCTCATATTATTCATGGGGAATTTCTAGCTACTTCATTTTGTTTGTCTTTCTATTTGTGGCGTTCAACATGCTTTGCTGATTTCAATTTGTTACCCTTGTGTTCTCATCTGTGGCTTTCCATAAGGAGCTTTTGCTTTCATGTTCTTCTAGTTTTTGCAATTTAGAAATATGAGATAAGATATTTCATATCTTGTATATTGTTCTGTAGTCAACTACTAAAAACCAAACATGTGCATTTGTAGAGCATTAAAACACTATCATACTGCTTTTCTTTGTTTTATTACAATGTGGTTAATGAGGAAAGAGGCAACTCTTTTTACTATTCAAGGAATGAATTGTTTTATGTAAGATGTGTGAGTTGACTATGTTCTTTGTTGGGTAAAGGCAAAAAACCAACACAACAATGGGCTGCTTGGACTCGTCAAGAAGAGGAGAACTTTTTTATCGCATTGCGGCAAGTTGGAAAAGTATGATCTGCAAATAAAACTGCACACCTTGGAATCTTTCTTTCTCTTTCTGTATTTTTACCAATGAATATGTTTTATACTGAAGATGTTATAATCTCATCTGCTATGAACAGAACTTTGAGAAAATTACTAGTTGAGTACAGAGTAAGAACAAGAATCAGGTGTGCCTTCTCTCCTCTTCCTATATAACTTAGAAAAACATTAATGTTCTCTGTCATTGTATGTGAAAGTAGAGGAAGAGTGTCTACAGTTTTCATATGGGGTGGGGTGGTGGGTGCATATTATCATATTATATGGTTCACTATACCTTGTCATTTTAAGACTCCATCTGAAATTAAATTGAATTTTGAACTTCTTGGTTTAATCCCTTCTAGAAGTGGTTAACTTGGCCATTGGAAAGGATGGCATTTGTTTCAGTATTGACTATATATTGATTTTATAGAATGGCATTCAAAGTTTTGTTTGTAGTTTCATCTTCCTAAAGCGATGTCAACATGTCAACAATCTAAGGAAAGTAGCCAACTACGTCAGTCTTGTTAAAGTTTTAGGGCTTTTTCAAAAAATTGAAAAACTTGTACTTTAATGCAAATTTAAACTACAAAATAGTACTGAAGTAAAAGTACAACAATAGTAGTAAATCTAACAAGACATCATTTTCATCTCTTTCAACTTTAACACTCCCCAGAGATCGTTGTGTAAAAGTTAGTGCTTGAAACATAATTTAACAATTGCAAAGTACAGGAAATAAATCATGAACAGTAACAGCAGTACTATAAAAATAAAATCATGAACAACAGTAAATAAAACTAAGTTAACATGACAAAATCAGGTTTGATGACTCATCTGATTGTGATCTCCTTCCTTATACTCAGAATATAGCTTCCAGATCTGATCTTGTCTCTGATTGTTATGTCCTTCCTTATACTCAGAATATATCTTTCAAATAAATTATATGCATGCTTTTCTATCTGTTGTACATCTCATTTCTTTAACCACATTCATTCATGCATCTCTACAGTCTGGCTATCTTCTCAAACATAACAAATATTTAGAGGATCTTCAAACAGAAATAATTGAACCCTGAACTTTAAACTAGAGTTCTTGCAAGGGTAGAAACCATCCCTAATGAGCCAAGAGAAGGAGAGAAATTCAGAGATTCGGATTATACGGGAAGAATTTTAAACAGATTTAGAGAGACAAAGTGATTTTGACTTGAAATTTCTAGGACATCGAGCAAAATATTCAGTTTGTTTCTACATAAAGTGACAATAGGTTAATTTCAAAATTCTGATTTAAAATCATGTAAACTGTCTTCATTTTTCTTGGTTGAGAAAATGTTATATGCACAAGCAACCTTTGTTTTTAAAGCCTACCAGATATGGTTTTTATACCATCCTACAAGCTTTTGGACCAAATAATGTCTGTCCCAACATCCATCTCATATCGACATTCATTATGCGAGTAACATAAGCAACCTCAAATTATATGAGCCATGGCATTTAGAAGAGGAGACATTTTGTGCACATATAAGATACTATTCCTAATTTTCAGCCTCCTCTCCCATAATACACTACTAAATTCTAGGAGGACCATTGAAAGAAACAAAATAAAATATATCCTATTGAAAGAAAAGGAAACCTACCTTTGCAAGCTAAATGGATCTCCCAAGTCCCGGTACACATTCAAGCAGCAATTTTTCCATCTACAATAGAAACTGGGGAAAATTTCTTCTTAAGCAAGGAGGAAATGATGAGCACTATGGGGTTAAAGTGCTTATCATATGTTTCAAATCTGAGTTTTGTCCTTGGTAATTCTGTTTTATAGTATGCTTCATCTTAAGGGATTTCATTTTTAGTGGAATGTGACTCCCATCTAGGTGTCACCTGTAATTTGTAACCCCTCTAGAGATTCCTTTATTGGCTAAAGAAGGTGACGTTTGTCCAATCGAGGCCTTTTCCTATGTAAGTGCCTCCATTCTTGTACAAAAGCATTTATTTTTTGTTCAAGTGTACCTACAGGCCCAAAGTTGTTGAAATACTACATTGTGTTTTTTAGTAAGTTCCTTATGTCTTTCTCCTTGGCATAATAGGATCTTTGTATAGATTTTCTCACTTTTCACCATCTCTGGTCCATTCAATTATGATTTCTGTTGAATCTCACATAGATGGAGTTACTGGACAATGGGCATACCATTTAGGTTCATGGTCTCTACAGTGAATGTTTGAAACTAAATGGTGGCCGGAATTGAAGGAAAAAAAAGAAAAAGAATAATTTTTGACCATGAGGAAGATGAGCTGGGATCAAGGAAAAACTCTCCCAAATTATTGGGTCAATGAAGATTGGCTAATATTGTAGATTTTTGTATTGTTGCCAAGCTCTTGCAAGTGAGCTATGCTGTTACTTTTGTATCGATTGTCCAATATTTTCTCTAGGATTCATCTCAGTAGAACAAATATTTTTGGGGAGTGAAGCTAGAGTTATATTTATACTTACTTCCTCATAAAATTGCTATTTTGCTTGAAATAAAGCATTGGGATTTTGAATGACCTGAAGCTTAGAAGGAAGGAAGGGAAGCATAGATGATAGAGAGAAGAAGGGAGAAATGCATCAATAATTTGATTCTCTTCCCTCAACATGCATTTGTGCTCATGCTTCACGAAGGTTTTCAGTGCTTTTCCAAAATGTCGACATGTAAAAATATCAGCAACTTGCTTTTCTACAAATATCAATCCTCATCTGATTATAGCAGCTATATGCCTTTCAAAAATAGAAGAGGACCCTTACATAGTATACTATTCAAGCCACAAGCAATGGCATCCATATCTTGTCAGTATGTTGAAATTAGGCTAAGGAAACAACCTTCTCACCATGTTGATCAGGGATGTTTTTGGCATGAGAACAACACCCCTTTCTAGTTTAACAGCAAGATAAAAATAACATTTGACCAGCAGAACTGCAGCACTCTTATCATGTTTAATTTAGCATGATGTATGTTAAATTTCACTACCCGTCATAAGCTAATTGTTTTCCATGAAAAGTCAGATTTGTTTATGCTTTTTCCCTAATATGATGTGCTATTCTTGGTGTAGACAATCCTGCATGCAAACGTTGTCATAACATAATCTTCAACTTTCAAGGCACAAGAAACACACGCCATCTCATATCTTGATGCTGAAATTAGGCACATGAAACAATGTTCTCATTATACTGACCAAGGATGCTATTGGCATAAGAACAGTGTTGCTTTCTAGTGTTAATATCAACATAAAATCAAGTTTTAACCTCCACATGATGCAGCACACTTATCATGCTTAATTTAGCATGATGTGTGCTAAATTTGACTCCCTTCAGCATCTATTTGTCTTCCATGAAAAGTCATATTTGATTCTTCTTTTGTCCTGATAAGATGCACTATTCTTGGTGTAGACAATCCTGCATGCAAACACTGTCATTCTTTGTTTGATAAACAAGCAACCTTTGACCATGGATTGGGGCTAATTTGACTGCTTTAGGATCTCCATAAAATGATGATCTATGTTTTGGTCAAGAGTTGATTTAAACATTGCTCATTGGACCTCTTAAAAATGCCTTCCTATACTGAATAAGCTCTTCACATGCATGCGCTCTATCTCTGCTAATTTGATTGTTTTTGTTGGAGTTCCAAGTCTAGCTGCCTATTTTCCCAACTCATCCTCTAGAAATTGTTGTCTTCAAGCTACACCCACCATCTCATATCTTGATGCTGAAATTAGGCATAGGAAACAATGTTCTCATCATATTGACCAAGGATGCTATTGGAATAAGAATAATGCTCCTTTCTACTGTTAATATTAGCATAAAATCAATTTTTAACCTCCACATGATGCAACACACTTATCATGCATAATTTAACATGATGTGTGCTAAATTTGACTCCCTTAAGCATCTATTTTTCTTCCATGAAAAGTAAGATTTGATTCTGCTTGTGTCCTGATAAGATGCACTATTCTTGGTGTAGACAATCTTGCATGCAAACACTGTCATTCTTTGTTTGATAAATAGGCAACCTTTGACCGTGGATTGGGGCTAATTTGACTGCTTTAGGATCTCCATAAAATGTTGATTTAAGTTTTGGTCAAGAGTTGATTTAAACCTTGTTCACTGGACCTCTTAAAAATGCCTTCCTATACTGAATAAGCTCTTCACGTGCATGCGCTCTATCTCTGCTAATTTGATTGTTTTTGTTGGAGTTCCAAGTCTAGCTTCCTATATTACCAACTCATCCTCTAGAAACTGTTGTCTTCAGGTTGCTTGTCCTTATATAGAGTGCTATTCCTAATAATGATTTTTGACTTGATGGAATGTTGTTTATAGGTATGGATGTATTTGCTTGACTTGCGAGAAAAATCTTGTAGTTGGCTGATGAGTAAGCAACCTCCTATTTGGTACTTTAGTTAAATGGGTGCACAATGCAAAAGGATCCTATCCACAAACCTATTAAATGTGTTTAATGGCCCAGAATATCACAGACATCTACTTCAAATAACCGTTTTTTGAGAAAAAATCATGGTGTATTTTTTCAATAGCCTGTTTGGCATTATAGATTTTTAAGAGTTAGTCACAGGTTAACAAACTGTCAATACACAATTTATCCTTGCAAATATTGAAATCTTAGGATAGCATCTAACACATAAAGTAGATGCCAACATTTCATCTTTTGGACTCTCATCATGATCAATCTCAAACAGTGAGGCCCTTTCCAGCCCAAAGTGGAATCTACTACATGGGAAGTATTTATACCTGTACATCACATGTTGTCATTTTTAAGAATGGAAAACCTTGAGAACAAAAATGAACCACAAAAATTGTGAGCTTAGCTTCTACCTTTCAACCACAATCAAATTGAGCCTATGCTAAGGCCACATCTTCTCAATGTCATCAATAACAATTGTTGAAGACTCCATACCCATTACCCCATCCAAGTCTTTTATTTTGTAAGATATTCCAAATACACCTCCATCAGCCTCATCGTCCTTAGAAATGTCACGTCCTACAAATATTTTTCTTGTGGAATCAAGCACTTTCGTCATCTCTATGGAATGGAATTTTCTACCCATTGTGTAAACATGTAATTCATACAACTTGCTTGCCTATAACATACACAACAATAATAAAAAGAGTGTAAGAAAAACTAGTTCACACTGCAATGTGACAGACAACGTGTTGCTTGATTCTAAAGAGTTGCAGTTAAACAAATGCCAACCCTATCTAGAAAATTTCAAATGCCATGTTGAAAATATAATAGAAATGGAAAAGAGTCTTGGGTTGAATTTGAATAATTTTAGTTTCAAAGAGAACTTTGCATCAACTGCTTGTGCTCCAAAGAGCTTATTCAGATTGTCCTAGATTACCTTAGATGATTTTTCTATGTTTATATGATGCAATTCAAAATTTGATAGATAATGGCTTTAACTTTTTCATATCTACTTTTCCATTCCAATAGTTTATTTGGATCTGTCGATCGTGTCTCAGTTCCTTTTACATCTCCCCACAAGTTTTAACTTTTTATTCATCAACTGCATCTGTATTTTCACTTTCCATATGTGGAAATTGAAGCCAAAATATTTATCTAATGGCATTTCTATTGCTTTATAGTTAGATCTACTCAAACATCTACTATTTTGCCACAAATTGGTAATGTGTAGTGAGAATCATGCAACAAATACTTAGATCTGCAACTGGGTTTGTCAAGGATGCTGACAACATGACATTTTATCCAAATAAAGCAAACATGCATGCTGAAATTTTTCCATAGGAATCAAAATACAATAATTCATCCTGTTAATTATAGATCTGATCTATTAAAATCACAAGAACCTATACGACATTCTACGGACTGCATGGCCTATGTGATGGCCTAAGTCGAACTTCCAAGATTTAGCCTTTGGATAAGTGGCATCACTTGCATGGGCTTGCTTGGTTGTATTTAGGGCTTATACCCCATAAATATTTTGTCTCCCATTTAGCATATTTACTTCTAGCATGAGTTCAAAGTGAATTCCAACTATCTTGAGGATAATACATGCTCTCCAAATGCGATAAAAGTTAAAACCAATCAATTTTTCAATGAATATTCATCTAAGTTGGTGTCTTTATTTTAATATAGCATGATTCTACTGGCAGGTCTATCATCCCTTTGCCATGGAAGAAACCAGAATTAGATGTTTGAATTACTCTCCATTTGAAAACTACACTTGTACAAATTGTGCCAACCGTGAGGAAAAGCACCTTCAATTTTGAATAGCTTCCTCTTGTGTGGAATTCAACAGCGCAAGGAAATGTATCTCCAAAGAGGGTGACTTTCCAAGATATGATAATAGGGAGGAGTTGGCCATATAATTGAGTGACCCAATTAACTTTACATATGTACAAGACTAGAAAAGGGCTTCAGCATTTCAGATCTACCACAAAGGGGATACTTAGGTTGAGATATTACCAAGATCCAAACCCCATGAATGAGGGCTTGGCAAAAAAGGGCCAATTTTGGTGACTAGATGTTTCCAAACACTGCATAGTCAGAGGAGTGAGTTCATTTGCTTAAATTAACTATCCAATGTTTATTCAATCAACCATTCAAGATCGGCTTATGATAGAGCCATCTGTAGTCATCGGCTGGTGTGTATTTCCTTTTAGTCTTGGATTTATTACATTTCAATTCCTTCCACCAAGGTTGGGGTATTGCAATCCTAGCTTAATGAGCAAAGTTCGGGATTAAATCTTTAATTCAATCAAAAACTAGCACACCGAATGAAATTTTCCTTTTTGTTCTAGCCAAAGGCACCCAATCCCAAGTTTAGGTATTGAAGATGTCCCCAATATTGTTGATGCCTCTTCTAAAAATTCTCAAGCCAAGAACTAAGTTGCCTCGAACAGAACCTTTCCTTCATGCAGGAAAATAGGAGAGCACCAAGAGGAATCGCCATTGAAGGACACACCAAATCTGAAAACTTGGCCCTTTCATCTAAGATAGGGTTTAACCACCTCCGAGCCCTTCTAAATTATTTGAGAAACAGAAGTACCTTTCAACTTTATGTACGTTGATGTGACAATAAGAGTTTGCAAGTTAAGAATGGCCTGGGATTCTTTGCCAAGAGTAGCTCCTAAGTGAATGCAATTCCTCAAAAGCACATTTCAGGTTTCATTTCCTTCCAATGCCCCAATGACCCAAATGGCATAGGGTGCCTAGGCTTGGGCATGTATCTTAATCATCCTCGTGCCCCCCTAATCACTAAGAATGCAGCATAAGTTCCAACTAACTAAGTGAAAGCCTTTGTAGTTTTCTCTCATCCATATTATCCCAAAGAAATCTATGCAACAATTTCTCAAGTCACTCATAGGCACTAGCAAATGGGACCCAATACGAAGAGGAGTACTATAGATGGGTGGCTACTAAGACTTTTGTACACATCTGAAATTTGGAAGCCACGGCCATGGGCTTCATAAGCCAATTTCTCATCTCCATTTCCACCCTTTGTATAATTATATCCCAGAGGTCCTTATGAGAGGGTTAAAATGCAAAAGGGATACCAAGAAACTTAAAAAATTGGATAGGTTGAATTCAATACCATTCCTAGTCAACAAGTAAAGCACGCATGTCATGAAGGCTTTGTCTATAACATAGAAGTTTACCCCATTGAATTCAACAACCCAAAGTATCACAAAGTATCTGAAGGCAACCCATAGTGTTCTCGATGGAAGCTTGATCTTCAATAATAGTGAGGAAGGACTAAGGAGTCATCTACGAAAGTGATGATTAACCTACTGACTAGCCCCCTGTTCTAGAAGATTGATGCCTTTGATAAGGACCTGGATAATTCAATGGAAAATGAGATGCTCTAAGTCCTCTGCTGCCATCACATAAACAGTTAGGTCCAATAGACAACCTTTTGAAATGGACCTCAAGAGCCTTACGTCCTCTGATACGAATATGTTGATGGTCAAGCCAGCCATGGACAAGCAAGCCAAGGCTTCTTAAAATAGGTTCTCCACAGCATTGAGGAAATTTTGTCCAAATCCCAACAACTTGAGAATGGCTAGGATGAAGGGACCACTCAACCCTGTCACAAGATTTTCAAAGTCGATTTTAGTGAATGTGGGTTTAGTTCAATGCATCTGGCCCACTCCATGCCTTCACGCACTACTATGATATTGTCCAAAATAAATCACCCTCAATAACAAGTAAATAATGTTCAGTAAAATATGTTTAATACACATAGCCAAGATTCTGTAAGAAACTTTCAACAGGGTAATCAGTCTCTAGGGCTTGCAAATGAACCTGATTATTCCTTCATTTATGCAAACCCCCAAAGATTGTTTTCTAATAGCTTCTTTGTGTACCTTGAACTGGTCTAGCACAACAAAATCCCATGTGGCCTTATAAAAATCACTGGGAAAGCCATCCAATCCCAATAAATTATCATTGGTTGTCTCCATCAATGCACCTATCAGTACATCCAAGTTCAACAACTATTCGCACAATCTTTTTTTGTTCCTAAGTGGTCTTTAGCTAAAATTCACCCATTCAATTAATCCTCGGTGCCCCTTAATTAAGGATTCAATAGTCATTATACGTTCAGTGGTTACATCTAGCCTTAATAAACTTCATTAGACCAACAAATGGCTTATGCAAGGAAGTGACTCTTAACATAAGGTGCCCTATTCTGGACTATATAAAGCTCCTTCTTAACCTAATAGAGGCATTATCATCTATATGATATGTAACTTATGGGAGAAACTGGCATGAAAAAGATATTGGGAATAGGTCTGTTTCAGTAACCCATTCTAATAAAATGTTAATTACATTAACTTATACAATTGGCCATAGATTGGTTATTTTTGTAATGTTTACATTTTTGGGAATAGTTATGTTTCAGTAACCCATTCTAATAAAATGTTAATTACATTGACTTATACAATTGGCCATAGATTGGTTATTTTTGTAATGTTTACCAACAATTTGATATTGGTTTTATCTGGAGGATAATGTATGGACTAAAAGCATAAACAAAAGGTGTCGTTATCACTCTAGAAAATATGTATTACATTTTACAACTGGCATGTACCATGATAAATTCAAATGAAGTATCCAAAATCTCAATTTCTTTTATATTCTCAATAAAACTAGCATAACTAGACCCTATCTAATCAGTACGATGATGGAATTAATCCTATATAATTTGATTTTTTAAGAGAATTCGTTTAGCTTGAAGCAATTAAAAAGGAGTCAATTGTGCTCATTATGATTAAAACCTCATATTTTATCCCATACCCTATATATAACTTACATTGGTTTAGTTTCAGGAAAAGGAATTGGGAGACACATTTGTGATTGTAATTTTATTGACCAGTTAGGATAAGTCAAGAGTCAACTCAACCTAGAATGCTCTCATATATTTGAAAATTGCATACATAATACTGGAATACAACATTGATTGTAGGATTTGATTTAACAAGATATGAGCATGTAGGTAGCTGGTGAGTGATTTTAAGCATGGTTGTCTTTGGAAATATAAATTGGATTTCAAGCATGGTTTTATTTAGATCTTATTGTCTTTTATTAGAATTACAAATGATGCAATCTTGGTGTTGTTCGAGTACACAGGGTACTACCAAAGGACCGAACACCAAGAGCAACCACTTCACACAAACAGATCACAGATCAACACACCGATGTTTTGACGTGGTTTAAACCCTCTTGAGGGAAACACTCCACGGCCCCGGCCAAATAGCTTCTACGGGACAATTTATTATGCAAAGAAAGAAAGTTACAAATGAGCTTCTCATAATCGATCAACTAAACAATGACCCTCCATGCTCTTTAAATAGAGATCATGGACCAATCGGGTGTTAAGCCACGGATCAAGGTTAGGTTTGATCTAAGAGAAGTTGAGCCGTCGGATCACTCTATGTCGGAAACATATCGTGACCGTCGGATTAAGTATTTACAAATGCATACTAATGCATACTAAAGAAACACACTATCCCTAACGGATATATTACACAAGTTGATCTTAACTAACTCCTAAGTGTCTAAATATCCTAACATCCCCCCTTAAGAACAACTTGGGATAGGATTGAAGGATTTACAAAAGTGACACTATTAGGAGAAGGAAGGAGGCATTAGAGCCTATCCCCCCTTAATGACAAGTTCCTGAACTCCTAACATAGATCGAAGTTTAGAAAACTTCGCTTCTGTAAGAGACTTGGTGAAGATGTCTGCAACTTGATCATCTGTAGGGCAAAAGAGCACTTCAAGAACACGATCATGAACAAGATTTCTGATGAAGTGCATATGTAGCTCAATGTGTTTGCTGCGTTGATGTAGAACTGGATCTTTGGCAAGCTTGATGGCACTTTGATTGTCGCACCAAAGTGGAGTAGGCTGCTGCTGCTCGAATCCAAACTCTGAAAGGATCTGTCGAAGCCATAAGGCTTCCTGACTGGCATTAACTGCTGCTCGATATTCTGCCTCTGCTGAAGAAAGAGCAAGAGCTTGTTGTTTCTTACAAGCCCAAGTAATAGGTCCAGATCCCAGACTGAAAACATAACCTGCAGTAGACTTTCGATCATCAGGATCGCCGGCCCAATCTGAATCAGTGAAACCAACCAACAAAGGTTTCCTCCCTGTACTGTAATGAATCCCAAACTGAACTGTACCTCGAATATATCGAAGTATTCTTTTAGCTGCTTTCCAGTGACTTTCATGAGGTGTCTGCATATAACGGGCAACTCGACCAACGGCAAAGGAAAGGTCAGGACGGGAATGAGTCAAGTATAAAAGACTACCAACAAGCTGACGATACAAGGTGGCATCTACTTCAGGTGAAGTACAAGTGGCAGAAAGTTTGACTCCAGACTGGAAGGGAGAAGGGGCTGGTGTACAATCTTCCATGTGAAAGCGACGAAGAAGGTCACAAGCATACTTAGACTGAGAAAGAAAGATTCCTTCTTTGGTTTGCAGAACTTGGAGGCCAAGAAAATAATGCAAATGTCCTAAGTCTGACATTTCAAAAGTTTGTTTAAGACTGGATTTCACATGGGTTATAAGATTAGGGTCACTACCAGTAAGAATAAGGTCATCAA
Organism: Larix kaempferi; assembly: GCA_027924585.1. Taxonomy (NCBI): domain Eukaryota; kingdom Viridiplantae; phylum Streptophyta; class Pinopsida; order Pinales; family Pinaceae; genus Larix; species Larix kaempferi. Next base: position 27,385,812 of record BSBM01000910.1, read on the forward strand.
CATATAGAACAAGTATGATGAGATGGTTTCCTACTTTCTTGGTATAGACATTGGGGTCAGAATGGCATCTAGAAAAACCAGTGTCAAGGAGAAAGCTATCCATTTTGGCATACCAAGCTCTAGGAGCTTGCTTAAGGCCATATAAGGATTTCTTAAGGCGGCAGACAAGGCTAGAGTTATTCTGAATATAGCCAGGAGGTTGTTCCATGTAAATTTCCTCCTGTAAATCACCATGTAAGAAGGCAGACTTGACATCCATTTGATGGACTTCCCAGTTGTGTAAGGCTGCAAGGGAAAGAACAAGGCGGATGGAGTTCATTTTGGCGACGGGAGCAAAGGTTTCATTGTAGTCAATCCCTTCAACTTGAGAAAAACCTTTGGCAACTAACCTTGCCTTAAGTCTTTCAACACTTCCATCTGATGCATACTTAGTTCTGTAGACCCATTTACATCTGACAATTTTTCTTCCTTTTGGAAGCGGTACAAGATCCCAAGTATCGTTTGCCATTAAGGAACGATATTCTTCATCCATGGCTGCATCCCAATCTGGATTCCCTGAAGCTTCTGCAAAAGTTTCTGGATCATGATTCTCGGAAACTTGAGCCAAAAGAGAAGAGGCTCGCTGAAACTGAGAACGTGTTCGACGTTGATCTCTAGGATCACCGGCAAGATCACCAGCTGCTTCACATGTTGAACGGACCCATCGAGGAAGCACTTGGGCTGGTGCAACTGGAGGAACATGAGCAGGCGAAGGTGGATTTTCATCCTCACTGTCATCATCAGAAACTGGAGTTGGAAACCTGTCAAGAAAGTTGGAAGAAGAAGAAGAAGGCACAAACGCCGAATCAGGCTCGCAGGCCAAAGATGGCACACTCGCCGAGTTAGGCTCGCAGGCCAAGATATTTTCATCAAATTTAACATCTCTTCTAATGATTATAGCATGAGAATGTGGTTGAAGAAGTCTATAACCTTTTACATCTTCAGAATATCCAACAAATATGCACTTTTCACTTTTAGGTTGCAATGCTTTCCGTTTTTCATCCGGAATGTGAGCCCATGCTTCACTACCAAACACACAAAAGTGACTTACATCAGGTTTAACTTTACTCCATGCTTCTTCCGGTGTTATACCTTGTAATGCTTTTGTGGGGGTGCGATTAACTATGTAATTTGCACAATTTATGGCTTCAGCCCAAAATTGAAGACTTAGTCCCTTAGATTGGATCATACAATTAGCCATTTCTTTTAAAGTGCGGTTCTTCCGCTCAGCTACACCATTTTGTTGTGGTGTATATGGAACAGTGTGTTGTTGTTGGATGCCTTGTTCAGTGCAGAAAGTAGTGAACTGTTTGTTAACATATTCTCCTCCATTGTCAGATCTTAACTTAATAATATGATGACCAGATTGTTTTTCAACAAGGGCCTTGTAGGCCAAGAACATGTTAAATACTTCGCTCTTAAGTTTTAGGAAATAAACCCAAGTGCGTCTGGTGTAATCATCAATGAAAGTTAAGAAATACTTGAAACCAGAAAAGGAAGCAGATGGAAGAGGACCACACAAGTCACTATGCACAAGCTCCAAGGGAACCGAGGCGTGCCAAGAGGCACGTTTGTCAAAACTGTCCCGATGATGTTTTCCGAGTACACAACCGGAACAAACACCATCTCTGCAAGATACCATCGGAAGACCTGTCACCATATTTTCTTTACATAGTTGTTGCAATGAGCGATAATTTAAGTGACCAAATCGCTCATGCCAAAGTTTGCTCAAGTTATCACTATGAGCAACAAAAACTGAAGGGAAAGGTGATGACCCAAAGTTGTTAAACTTGTACAACCTGGTAATATCATCAACAATTCCGGTAGCTAGAACCTGTTGAGGATCTTTAAAATCCTTGATTACAACTTGGTGAGGTGTAAAGGTCACAGTTTTACCTTCACCAGAATGAGTGATCTGATAGACTGATAACAAATTGCAGGAAATTCTTGGAACACATAGTACATCACTAAAATGACCATTATCTACTGGAACTGTTCCAGCTCCTACAACACTTAGAGATCTATCATCACCAACAAATATTTGTTTGGTGTTACATTCATGCATAGTAGAAAAGATGGCTTGATCCTTAGCCATATGATAAGATGCTCCAGAATCAATGAGCCATTCATTTGAAGTAGAAGAAGAAGATGCATTATAAGAATAACCAGAAGCACAAAGTGCATGTCCATGAGAGGCAGATTCTGAAGGTGAATCTAGGCTGATGTGGTGCTTCTTCATTGCTGCTTCCAAGGCTGCCATCTTCTTAAAACACTTAGATTCATCATGATTATCTTTCCCGCAATAGTTGCAATGACGCTCAGTCTTCTTGCCTTTTGGCTTGGATCCTTTGTCATTTTTTAAAGAAGGAGCTGATTGAGAGGGTTTTGGACCCTTGTTTGACTTATTATTGCGAAAATTTTGTTTCTTGGGAGGCTTGGACTTTTCTTTCTGTTGGGACAATAAGGCTTTCCCAGATGTATCTGCATTGTTGATTATTCCAAGATGAATGAGTTTATCTTGTTCTCTAATCAGAGAATCACAAAAGGATTCAAGACTAGGCTCTTGATAGCTAGCTGCATTCAATGACGCTTTCATGGAGTAAAATGTAGATACAAAAACGGAATATGCAGGTCCAAGTTTGGAAAGAATATGATAAATGCATTGTTTGTCTTCCCTCTCAATCTTACATTCTGCACATAAGAGCTTGAGAGTTTTGTACTTAGATAAATAATCTTGAATGCATGAAAAGTCACTTGGATTTAAAGAAATCAACTCATTTTCGAGTTGGTGACCTCGAATTTCATTGTGTTTACCAAACACAGTTTCCAACTTGTCCCAAGCAGCATTAGGTTCATCAATTCCAGATATGTGGAATCGCAAATCAGTAGAGATTGACATCCCAATCAATCCACGAGCTTCATCACATCTATTTGCCCATTTTATTTTCTTATCATCATCAGTGGGTTCTTTTTCTTTCCCTGTTGTAATTCTGAAAAGTCCCCTACTTCGTAGAACATCCTCCATACGAGATTTCCATGAGAAATAGTTGGAACTATTAAGTAGAATATCACAAAGGGCGGCCATATTTGTAAATTAATGGCTGTAAAAGCAGAAACCAATAGTCTGGATGTGAAGATCTCGAAAAAATAGGCGGTTTCAAAAAAAACGGCACTGAAAACGGACTCTGTATGATGAAGTTATGCTTGAACAAAGAAACTGTTGAAGATGTCCCCAATAGTGACGTGGCAGCTAGAGAATGTCCAGCAAAAAAAGAACCCCCTCTCTTCCCAAGATGAACCTTTTGACAATCACTTTACAAAAATGTTGCTTTTAAGTGAATCACTTTTGTAAAATAAGTGATTTCACTTTTACAATGATATTACTTTTAAATAGTGCAACAATAAATAAAAAGCTTAAGTGACTCACTTGTATTTTTATTTTTTATTATTTAAGTGAGATGCACTTTTACAATAAAGTAACTTGAAAATAGAAATTGCATGCACTTTTCTTTTTAAAAGTAACTTCTTAAGACTTGAACTCAAGACCTATTAAGGAATAAAGCAACTTTGAACCAAGTGAGCTAGATTAAAAGGTATGTAAAATATGGGAATGAGGAAGGGGGCTTTTTTTTTTTTTTTTTTTTTTTTTTTTTTTTTTTTTTTTTTTTTTTTTTTTTTTTTTTTTTTTTTTTTTTTTTTTTTTTTTTTTTTTTTTTAACTCTTCTTGCTCGGTTTGCGTGCTTGCCCTTTTTCCTGCAAAACAGACCACAAAACGAAACAAAAAAAACTTTTCCACACTTGTGGAGTTAGATCTTGTTAGCTTGCCCGGAAAGTCTACGTTTTCTCTCTGTTTCTGATTTGCCGAGATCGCGCAAGGTGCACGGCAAAGAGCATACGCAGCCGAGAAAAACCCTTTCCCTTTCTGTTTCTGATTTGCCGAGATCGCTCAAGGTGCACGGCAAAGAGCATACGCAGACGGGAAAGCAACAATCCGAACCCAAAAAAAATCTAACAGTAAAAAAAATGAAATATGAGATTTTTTCTTATTAAAAACGAAAATAAAAAAATGCGTCACTGTAACATTATACCTTCAGATCTGATAAAAAACGCGTTTCTGGAGCAACCGGGAACCGTTTTCGATCAAACGAAAACTATTTTTCAATGGAAACGACGCTCCGGACGCAATGGAACACCTCCCATAGCCTAGAAATGCACAGAAATATCAGAACTAGAAACCCTTTCGAGTTTCGGCAACAGCAGTTCAAGATCTAGATCACAACCGGAAGCGGCACTTCATAAAAGCTCTGATACCATGTTCGGGTACACAGGGTACTGCCAAAGGACCGAACACCAAGAGCAACCACTTCACACAAACAGATCACAGATCAACACACCGATGTTTTGACGTGGTTTAAACCCTCTTGAGGGAAACACTCCACGGCCCCGGCCAAATAGCTTCTACGGGACAATTTATTATGCAAAGAAAGAAAGTTACAAATGAGCTTCTCATAATCGATCAACTAAACAATGACCCTCCATGCTCTTTAAATAGAGATCATGGACCAATCGGGTGTTAAGCCACGGATCAAGGTTAGGTTTGATCTAAGAGAAGTTGAGCCGTCGGATCACTCTATGTCGGAAACATATCGTGACCGTCGGATTAAGTATTTACAAATGCATACTAATGCATACTAAAGAAACACACTATCCCTAACGGATATATTACACAAGTTGATCTTAACTAACTCCTAAGTGTCTAAATATCCTAACAGGTGTTAATATTTCTCCTTTCCCCAATTCTTAAAGGGTTCTAGCTCAATGGAAAATCATCTGTCTTACAAGCAGAAGGTTGGTGGTTCGATTCCTCCATGCCCTAATGATATTGAAATATTGGTATTTTTAATAAAATATATTTTATTATGATTTATTATGGCTATAGGGAGGGTTTCAAACCATTTTTGTATGTTGCTATGATGAGGGTTCTGTTGTTGCAGCAACACCCCTCCCCAAAATTTTGTACATGTTGGGGCCCCTCCTATACTTTTGTAGAAATTTGCTTGAGAAGCCATCCCAGCCGTCAGCCCTGTTTTCAGCATAAAATTTTGCTTCCCTGCTGAGCAGCTTGCCGTCAATCCTACCATGTTCTCCCCAGTGAGCCAAAAGATAACTTAGTTTTTTGCCCAAACGTTTTGGAGTGATCCGGACATAGTCCCGAAGCCGCGGAAGTCAAGCGTCCAACCTTTCCAAAAGGAAGACTTAGGTTTTCTTTGCCGAAAGTAGCGGAAGCCATTGGGTGAGACCACCCGAAACGGCGGGAGCTTTCGCCCAAACCTTCCGCAACCGCGGAGAAATTCGAGTTGTTCTCCCGAAATGGCAGAACAATTCAGCTCTGCCTTCCGAAACGGCGGAAGCCCTTCGGATAAACTCGCCGAAATAACACCAAGGAATTCATCATTTTCTTCCGAAGTAAAAGACTTAGAAAATTTTCAATCGTTGCTTCTGCGGAACGGTTCCAGCTCCGAAACGACTTAGCTCCCGAAACGGCGGAGCCTTTCACTCAAACCTCCCGCAACCGCGGAAAGGTTCCGGCTTTCCTCCCGAAACGGCGGGACTCATTCGCCTTAGTCTCCCGAAAAGGACTTAGATTTCCTTCTGATTAGAAAGTGCGGGAACAAAGGACTTAAAGAATTTTAGTTTCAACCTTCCGAAACGGCGGAAAATTGAGTGAACCCTCTCGAAACGGCGGGAGTTTTCGTTGAACCCTTCCGAAACGGCGGAAGTTTTCATAAAATCCTTCCGCAACGGCGGGGGAGTTCAGGGAACCCTTCCGAAACAGCGGAAGCCGCCGCGATATCTTCCCAAAAGAAACTAGGCGGAAACTTTTGATGAAACCTTTCCGAAACGGCGGAAGCCATCTCCATAAGTCCCACGGGGAGAATTCACGATCGCCTTCCGAAACCATGAAAAGGACTTAGATTTTTCTCAAGAAGCTGTCGCGGGGGCCTTCAGCTTTTGCTCCCGAAACGCGGAAGCCTTCGGGCTACCCTTCCGAAACAGCGGAAGCCAATCACTTACCTCGACCGGCAAAAGGACTCCGAAACGATCCCGGGTGAATTTGCGGAAAATATAAGTTTTGCTTCCGAAACGGCGGAAGCCATTCCCAAAAGCTTTCCGAAACTAGTGGGAGCCTTCGCCAAAACCTTCCCGAAAATCAACAAGACCTTGAAGTTTTGGATCGTGGAAGCTTTCGCAAAAGTCTTCCGAAAATACCGGGAGCATTCGCTATACTGTTCCGAAAAAGCGGAAGCTTTGGCGTTACCCGTCCGCTACGCGGCGGTCTCTCGCGGAAGGCTTCGAGCTTCCTTTTCGCATTAAGCCCCGAAACGTCGGAAGCTTTCGTTGAATCCTTCCGCAACGGCGGATACAAATCACAAACTAGCCCCGCGAATGGCGGTCGCACGGAAACCGAGGTGCGTTGACGTGACCGCTACGCGCGGCGAATTTAAACCCCGTTTTAACCACGCCACCTACCGAATTAAAGGCTCACACGTGCCCATTCTTATAAATTACGGTGGGGGGCTCGACCAATGCACCATTGTTTTTGTCAATCGGCCAACGACGTGCGATACCATGCAAAACGCTCCAGCTCACCTCGCGCATCCGTGCTCGCAGCCACCTTGCTCAAGCAATCCCCACGGTGCCAGGTAGGATCTTCACCTTGTTTTTCACTACTGAGTTGTCCTTTTGGGGAAAATATTGGGTTTTAGTGGGATTGTGACGGGCAAAACACCCGTCGAGGGCTATGTTTTTCCCGTCAGGTACAGTGAACGGAGTTTTCGTTTCACAAAATCGTCATGGGCCTTCGTAAAAAACGTATATTTTATGTTGGTGGGTGCGGGCGGTTAACCATGCCTTGTTTTGTTTTAAACCCCGGGTCGCGCCCCTCGTCGTGGGTTAAGTCGTCGAAACCCTACGGGCTTTCCATGTCCCGGGCCGATAACTCAGACTCAAAACCCGAGCCCCTTCCATAGGCCTTAGCCCCTACACACGAGTCGAAGCTTAAAGCCACAACCGCCCTAGCACTCCCCGTCAGCATATCCCGGCGCCGTTACCTCCGCCCGGACTAAAATCTCCCGTACTGACTCGGCGAGTGGTCGCGCATGACGATAGCATCCATAGCCCTCACCAAGTCAACCCGCGTCTTCCCCGCCTTCGACCTCTCCAACCGCAGCCATAGCGAAAGACTTCTCCTTCCGCGAGGCGGAACCGGAAGCCGATTGCTTCCGCGAATCACCTATCGGTCCAATAAAACCAATAGCGTCCGCAACATAGTTTATCCCATACTCATCTTTTAAGAGCTTCAAATGTTTCAATGTGTGTCTTATGATTGAAATAATGTTTTACTTCCTAAGTATTTGCTTCACTGATTTATCTCATTAAAACGATTTTGCTCTCTGATAAAACCATACAACCTGTTGCTCAAACTCATGATGAATTGTATATGGATGCTATCAGGGATAATTCAAGATGCCAAAACCCAGTAAGAAGAAGGCGAAGATGACAGAAAAGAAACCTGCCCCTCCTAAGATTGAAACCTCGCTCCAGGACACTAGGTGCACCACAGGTGTCCCTCCGGAAATCAGATGGGGAGACATCCACAGAATGATCCGGGACCAAGAAATCCCAGATATGCTGCTAGAGGAAGCACCAATCTATCAAAATATCAGAGCCTCAGGCATAACTAAGGCCGCTACCCGCCCTGAGTTGTTCCCCTGCGCTGAAGTAATCGGATGGATACTCCAACATGCCGATGCTGAAGGAAGAGTGATAAATGATAGCGGGAACATGGCTATCGCCTCATTTCAACCCGCATATCTGGCGGCAGCCTACAGGTTCCCCCGTGCCCAGCAAGCTCTGACTGATGAATGGTTAAGCCAGATGGACAATGTCGAGATGGCCAAGAAGCTACTGGTGCAAGGGAGACATTTGAGGAAGAAAGGGAGTGAGGAGTATGACGTACAGAATCTAAGAGCTCCTTATAGATTGATCGCCCTGATGCTGTGTAGAATCTTCGGCATGCCCGATGGCACAGTATACAAGATTCAGTGGGTCCCTATCATCCACTATGTGGCATTTCAGGGGACAGTTTTTGATTGGGCCACTATCTTGTCAGATAGTCTGGCCTCAATGATAAGTTCTGCTAAGCCCGGGCTGGCCTTGAAGAAGGCTGAATTCTTCATGTCTTCGTACCTGATAGACTGTATCTTGGCCAAGATAGAATTCCCCGGATTGGGGTGTACATGGGATAGGACCACAGCCCCGGTCTACATCGCATTCAAGATGTTGTGGGCTCAGAATTACAAGCCCAGCTACAAACTCATCTGTGAGGGGTTCATCATGCCCCTATACGAGAAAATATTCAAGGAAGAACCAAGTTGCCTGTCGCAAAACGCTTTGGAAGTCCTCGAGGATTATGGGGACTTCTACTTTTCAGAACAAGGCACCTACTTGAGAATGTTTGGAGGGACTAAGCCCCCATACATATTGCCGCAGTATGCCACAGACTATGTGGTGCTCAAGGAAGCAGTAAGACAACTCTTCTTGGATGGGATTGGAGCGTTCCTCCACAAGCTACACAAGGCTTCCTTCCCCCCCTTACCTTTCTGCATAGGTGCTTACAAGTTTTCAGGGGTGGCCTCTGCCGACGAATTTGTTCAAGAGTTGAAGGCCTTCCATTTCGGTGAGGTCATCTTCCACAGGAACGACAGAAAGGGTAAAGTGGCCGAGCATTGCAAGGGGAACTATGCGAACTTCGAATATTCCCACTACCCCGATGCCGAGGAGGAAGCTTTCAGAGGCATCAGCAACATGGCTGAGCTACGGATCTGTCGCCAAAGTACGGGAGCGAGCTCTAGCTCAACCAAAGCCCAGAAGACCATCCAGCAAAAGGAGAAAGAAGCCAAGGATGCCCGAGCTCAGGAAGAGCTCAGATTAAGAGAAGAGGCAAGGTTGCAAAAGGAAGCCGAGGAGGCAAGAAAGCTACAAGAGGCTGAGAATGAAAGACTGCGGAAGGAGGCTGAAGAAGCCCAAAAGCAGAAAGAAGCAGAAATTGAGCAAGCTGAAGCAAGGAAGAAGGCGGAGGAAGAATTGAAGGCAAGAGAAGATACCCAGGTAGGTGGGTCCGGTGCGCAGGACATGGAGATAGACACCTCTCAGGCAGGTGGCTCTAGTACCCAAAACGAAGGAACAGACCCCGCTCAGGAAGTCCGGACCCCACCTATGGAAGAAGACATAGACATCATAAACCGACCAATTGTACCGTACACTCCATCTGGGAAACGTACGGTGTCCAAATGGAATGAGTTTGTCTATGATAAGAAAAGAAAAACAATGGTCCTCCAATCAGAAGAGAGGATTAAAAGTCCCTTCCATGACGACATAGTTACTCACCGAGAGGTCGCTGTCATGCAGAACACAGATGCGGATCCCATTGCCATGGCCTCCGCAGTTATAGCAACAGCACAAGCATCATTTGCCAATGTAGGGGTTATAGTCAAAGAAAATATATTGACAAAGAAAAGAGCACGTAGCTTGCAATGAAATGTGGCTAATGAGCAAGCCCAGAGAGACCTGATAGTAAATAAATACAATTGCTTGTACGCTGAGCACAAGGAGTTGGCAAACAAGCACAGCTACCTGGAGGAGGAAAAGGACCAGCTAGCACTCCAAATAATGATTGCAGAAGCGGAGAAGAGTGGAGCAGAAGAAAAGGCCTCCCAGCTAGAAACAGACAAGCAGGCATTAGCTGAGCGTTTAAAGCAAGCAGAAAGCAGAACATTGGACATGTCCCCCTTCCACGAGCTGTCATGCAATATCCTACAGCAAGTGTGTGGCTCTCAAGAGCTAATCACTGATGAGGTATGCAAACTCAAGGCCATGACGGGTAGGCTAAAAGAGGTCAATACGGAAGCCCACAGGCTCAAAGCTAAGAATACCCGTGTCAAGGCAAATGTCATAAGTCAGATGGCATGGAGGGAAGGGAAAGGAGGTTTCCCCCCGCATCTCCCTTTCAAGACCGTGGAAGATTTTAATGAAGACATAGCCTTGTTGGAGTTTGGCCGGAACTGTGCCAATAAGCTGATGGCCAGTGTGCAGAAGACCACAGATAGAATCAACAACCTGTACCAAAAGCTCAAAGAAGTCCATGATAACTGCTCATTGAGTTTCCCTCAGACCCTAGAAGACTTCCCGGGAAAGGAGCAGCGGCTATCTCAACTGAAAGAAGAGCTAGGCGTCCAGATGAAGTATGTGAAAAGCATTGATGTCCTTGCCATGGATGATCTCCAACATTACATCGGTTCATCAACACTTCACAATCATCTGTTGAAAGAAACATACCAAGTTGCTGAAGCAGAAGTACAAAGCATTAAAATAGAGCTCGGGAAGAATGTAACTTCTCAGAAAATCCTGTTTCCTGCTGCAGCAAACATAATCATAAGGGATACAGGTGTGTGGCATAGCTACATAGAAGAGGAGGTCAGGAAAGCTGCAGCAGCAGCAGAAGCATCAGTAGACCCAACAGCCTTTTCCCCAGCAATGGCAGAAAGTCTGGCCAGTCCTATTCCCCCTTCCCAATCAGGGGCAGCATCAGCAGGGGATTCGAAGACCTCTTCCCAGGCAGCACCAGTGACAATCAATTTGGGCGACCCTTTGCCACCGGAAGCTCACGCACAGGAATGAAGCAAACTGAATTCAGTGAGCCACTCGCTTCAGCCAGACACGTGCCCAGCAGGGAACGCTTTGAGTTTAGCAAATTTTCTGTTATATGTAAGGCGTAAGCTGTGGGACAGCTGTCCCTATTCTTTTTGTCAAAATATTTTGTAAATGAAGTGACCATTTTTGGTGATCGATTATATTAGAAATCCCTGTAAATGACAGGTGGAGGAATGCTAGGTGTCAGCCCAGAGGGCAAATTTGTAACTATAAATAGAAGCTAGGAAAGATTAGAAGGGACTTTTGGCAGGGAATGAAAATTTTGGGCAAGTGATATGAGCTATCTTGTATCGGCCCCTGTAAATTGAATTTTTCTAATAGAAGCCACGGGAGATGAACGTTTTGCTTGGAATGTTGGGTTGCTTTATGTTGGACTACTCTAATGACTGCAATTCTGCAATGTGAGATCATTCTTGACTTCTGAACTATTTCTTTGGATTAATGATTTTGCTCTTATCTATGCATGCGTTCTCTCTATTTCATGGACAATGAATGCGTTCCATATTAAATCAGGAGCTATCTGCTGATACTTTTATCATTGCTGTAGATGTTTCTTCTAGATCGAATGGTTAACTGTTCTTTCTTCAGGATAATTCGTATGGCTCATTGTTCAAGCTTTTAATTGCTCCTTGCAGGGATCTTTTAGTTTAATTCTAGTTTCGTTGCATCTAGATCTGTCTCTTTATTCTTGTTGTGTAGATTAAATAATTTTGATTTCTTATATTCATAAGCAGTAGATATATTCTGTAAGCCTCATTTCAGATCTGTTTCTTTATCCTTTAACGTTCCTTTGTTCTTTTTTGAGCAATAGATGCGTTCCATTTTGAATGGGAAGCTATCTTCTCAAGATCCTCATCTCGCTGTAGCTTTGACCGTGAGAAATAATAGCTATCTGTTCGTTACTCACGATATCTGCTACAGCTGATTGCTCTCCCCTTGAGCGTGTTCCCCTGCAGGGATAGATAGATGTGTTTCTGTTCCTAGATTTAGATCTGTTTCAGTTGCATTTAGACTAAGTATAGTTTAGGCATGTGCATTTCATATAAAACACATAAAATCCAAAAGAAAGGTGGATCGGGCCATAACCGGTAAAATCGGATTTAGAAGTCCAAAACCACGGTTGCCGGAACCGCTAACCGGACGGATTCCCTACACCAAACGGGAGACAGTCTAATTGGGACCGTCTCTCGGGGAGAATCCCTTTCTGATTGATGCTACGATATCCGAGGCATCAACAGTTTTTGGCGCTAGAAGGAGGGCCTGAAGTGCATGGCTGATAGAGGAAAATCTTCCACGGTCATAGATAACACTGAAAACCCGCTTGAAGAAAACTTTTCAAACAGCCCAGATCTTGGATTAACAGACCAAGAACACCTCATTTCTGACCCTGAGCCTCAGGAAGCTTTGTACGCTGTTCCTTTTGTAGAAATAGAGGACTTGAGAAGACATACTAGATCCTACGTTAGACAGCTAGGTGGTTTAAACGCTGTCAACTTCCTCCCTAAGAAAACTACACCCAGAAAGGAGCCGCAATACACCCGTGATTCGATCCTTGTTCAGAGTTTTGAAGAACTGGTAAATCTGACGTTGGAAGAAATCTCCGGCACTCTTACAAGACAGACCAAGAAAATCCCGAAGAAGGTACCACTCCCAAAAGTACTCCACAAGATTCACCCTGCACTTCTCCACCAGGGTCTCCACGTCCAAACCCAAACATGGCTGTACCTGCCTGGAGAGCAAGGGGAGCACTGAACCTAGCTGGACCATTCCATAATCTCCCTAAAAACCCAGAAAAGGTCTTGCCTAAGTACGATCCAGGGAAAGCCATCTCGGCGGAGGATCACCTCAAGAGTTTTTACCTAGCTCTGAACCTTTTAAATGTACAACATGAAGACGTAGTCTGCAGGTTGTTTCCGTTCACATTCGAGCCTAAGGTATCATCTTGGTACTTTAGCCTTCAACCCAGCTCAATCTCTAGTTGGGATGATTTCGAAAAGTGTTTCCTTAAGAAGTATGGGAACCAAAAGACTGTCGCCACGCTTATGAAAGAACTCATATCCATGAGAATGGAGAAGAAGGAAAAGGTTCAAGACTTTAATCAAAGATTCACAACGCTGTTAAATAACTTTAGTGAAACTAACAAACCCACAGAAGAGTCCTTGATCGAATACTACACAACAGCTCTTGAAGGTCCAATCGCAATGTTTGTAAAACGATCCAAGAAAACGACCCTGACAGAGAATTTTGAGGAAGCTCGAAAGGTTGAGGAAGAGGCTGATAGCATTACTAAACATGCCTTAGATGTGGAAACGAAACCAGCAGCTAGCAAGAAACCTTTGCTCCTTACGAGAGGTAAGGAAGAGCCATCTACGGATATGGAAAATATAGTTAAAATGATGCAAAAATTATCTAACAAAATCGTAGATCTCGAGAAAGACAAGGCTGCTAGTACAGCTAGGAAACCTTTTAAGCCATTCTACAAAAGAAGGGAAGACGGGGAACAGTCTCATCCACCAGTGCACACTGCCCCTGTTTTAAATTTGAATGAGATTGGTATGGAAAATTTCTGCACCTTTCACCAAGAACCACACTCGGAGAAGAGCTGCCCGCAATGGATCAATTCCATGAGCTTGGTCATGAACCAGGTGTTAGATTCTCAGATCCCAGACCAGGATATTCCTCCAGAGGAGTCAAGCCCTGAGCTACAGGAACCAACCCCTGACACTACTATGGTGTTGTGGGATTGGGTACCTATGACTGAATTAGGAGAAGAAGATCACGAAGATAGCTCTCCTTCTACCATAAATGTTGCCACTCGCAGCAAGGGCCCAATTGCGGATCCCGCATCAGTTACCATTCCCCATAAGCCTAAAATTTCGAAAGATCCGCCTAGGAGGCATATACCAATCATCCCACCACAGCCCAAAGTAAACCAAACAGCTGCCAAACAGCCAAGCGCTGACAACACAGTTCAGCCACCTAAAGTCACGATGAGCAAAACCGATCAGCCAAGTAGAATTGGGAATGAATCCGATATAGGGTATGACATTATCGAAGATATCGAGAAAGTTAAAGCAAACGTATCAATATTTGACATGTGTAGCTTGCCCCATCAGCGAGACAAACTACTGCATGTTTTACAACCAAAACCTAGCACTACATTAACAGATTCCCAAGACAATCCTGAAATTAACGAGGCTAGCATCGGTGGGAAATCCAAATCCCAAACATTGTCATTTCTGTTGACATTTGAAATTTTTAATCACAATGTTCATAACTGTTTGGTAGATTCCGGAGCTTCTTCAAACGTTATGCCACTTTCAATTTGTAGGAAAATTAATGGGCAGCCCGTACCATCTCCAGCTCAAATCATACAATTAGACAGGACTGCTGTCAAGGTTATAGGGGAGATGAAAGATGTTCTAATTAGACTGTCAGCCGATCCTAGAGTCTGTCAATTTATTGACATAATGGTGGTCGATATCCCTGAAGCTTATGGGCTGATTTTGAGTAGGGATTGGTCTACCAAATTGAGTGGTTACTTTGCTACCGATTGGTCTCATCTATGGCTGCCTTATCAGAACAGGCAGAATCAGATTAAAATTCTTAGGGAACCTCATATGAAACAAAACGTAACCCAGCTAGAAGAAAAGAATGAGGCTGTAGCTTTCTCTTCCTCGGTCCTGGGAAATTACTTCTTAGAAATGGATCCGGGTAACTATCAATCTGAAACCTTTTGCCATAAATCAGACAAACAGTCCGATCTCCTTCATTTTTCTCGGACTGATGAGATTGATTGTAACATAGTCAATTTAGTTGCTAACATAGACCACAAAGAAACTAACTCAGTTGAATCTAAAGATACCTTTTGGACATTATACTTTGATGGCTCTAAAACTCTGGAAGGATCCGGAGCCGGTTGTGTTCTGATTGATCCAAAGAAGAACAAGTATTTTTTGTCTTGTAGATTAGAATTCGATTGTACTAACAATACCGCTGAATATGAAGCTTTGGTACATGGTTTAAAGAAGGCCATTGGCTTGAATGTTAAGTATCTGAAGGTTTTTGGTGACTCCGAGATAGTTGTCAGACAGGTAAGGGACACCATTCATTGCCTCTCCCCGCACTTGAAAGGTTACCAGGCTGAGGTATGGGATTTAATCATGTATTTTGACGCTTTCAATATAAAATCAATTCCTAGATTGCAAAATTCTGCTGCTGATTTGTTAGCAACATCTGCTTCTAGATTAGTACCGTCAAATAATAAATGCTCTATTGAATTGATTTTCAGGCCTTCCATTCCCGATAACATCACTAACTTCAGAGTCTTCAATGATGATGAGCAAATTATCAGCTTCCTGACAAACGAAGACAGTTTTCAAGGAGCTGCAATAGATGAAGAGGAACATGATGCGGATTTGATGAGGAAGGAAGAGGAGAAAGGAAATTTCATGCCAAAAGGGGTAAGGTCCCTCGAAATGCTTTTCGATCTTCAAAATAAGTTCAAAAGACCAGCTAATACCAAAACTAACAGCTCATCAATGCAACATGAGTTGGTTAATCTGGGTACCGAGACAGAACCAAAATTTGTCAACCTTGGCAAATGTTGTTCACCAGGAGAAAGAGACAGGTTCATTAAATTGTTTAAACAATACAAGGATGTGTTTGCATGGACCTATGAAGATCTGAAGACATATGACGTCCGCATCATTCAGCATGTTATACCAATGAAAGCGGGTGTCAAACCATTTCAGCAGCAGTTAAGAAGGATGCATCCCACTCTTGAGCCGCTGATCCAAAAGGAATTAAAGAAACTCCTGGACGCGAAGATAATCTTCAAAGTTAGGCATTCCGAATGGGTTGCAAACTTGGTTCCCGTGAGGAAGAAATCAGGAGAGATTAGGCTATGTGTAGATTTCAGGAATTTAAACAAAGCCTCAGATAAAGACAACTACCCCGTACCTTCAATGGAGCATATCCTACAAATGGTGTCTGGATCTGAATTGTTTTCTCTCCTCGATGGTTTCTCTGGCTATAATCAAGTGTTAGTAGCCGAAGAAGATCGTCTCAAGACTACCTTCAGGACTAAGTGGGGAACGTTCGCTTACAGGAGAATGCCATTTGGTCTGATAAATGCTGGAGCTACATTCCAAAGGGCGATGGATATTGCCTTCCGAGGATTGGGTGGGCAATGCGTTGTTGTCTACTTGGATGATGTGACAGTCTTTTCGAAGAAAAGGGAAGATCATGTGGTTCATTTGAGGCACATCTTTGACCGTTGCCGGAAGTATGGTATTTCTTTGAATCCCAAGAAGAGCGTGTTTGCTGTACCCGAAGGTAAGCTCTTGGGTCATATCATCTCCAAAGGAGGAGTGTCTATCGACCAGGAACGAGTCCAAGCTATTGATAAGATTTCGATGCCTCACAACAAAAAATCTATGCAGTCTTTTATGGGCACCATCAATTTTGTCCGCAGATTTGTTCCGGATTTTGCACAAATCGTTAAGCCATTACAGCGGATGGTTAAACAAAGCACACGATTCAAGTGGACAGATTTGGAGAAGGACGCATTTAGAGATATCAAGGCAGCTGTAGCTAAAGCTCCTTCCTTAAGAAGTCCAGATTTTGATAAGGATTTCATCTTGTATACCTTCGCTTCGGATGACTCTCTCGCAGCTGTACTCACACAGAAGGTGGAGTTGGGGGATGAATACCCAATTTCATTCATGAGCACTGGTCTGCAGGGGGCCGAGCTGAACTATCCCGTGGTGGACAAGCATGCCTACGCGGTCTTCAAAGCAGTCAAGCAGTTTAGGCCATACATTTTGAAGAACAGAACTAAAGTCATAGTTCCCCATCCAGCTGTTAGATCCCTGTTCGTTCAAAAGGAAATGGGAGAAAGGAGAGGGAACTAGGTCACAGCTCTGCAGGAGTATGATTTGGAATTTAAACCTGCTGCAATCATCAAAGGACAAGGTCTGTGCAAGTTACTGGCGGGAAACTCGACTGATGAAGAACAAAATTGGAAGAACGAAGCCGAGCTCAATTCGGTTGAGGTATGCCATATCTTCACAGCTCCCCAGTCATGGTATAGAGATCTAGTGCACTATTTACAGCAGGGATATCTACCCGAGCACTGGAATTCTAAACAAAGAAGGGCACTCCGTTTGAAATCAGCACCCTATCAGATCGTTGATGGGATTCTCTTCAGAAAGAATTATGATGGAGTCCTTCTGAGGTGTTTGGAAAAGGAGGATGCAAACAAAGTTGTCAAAGAATTGCATGATGGCCCAGCAGGTGGCCATTATTCAGGAGAGACGACAGCGCACAAGATACTGAGAGCTGGTTATTACTGGCCCACCCTGTTTCGAGATGCCCACACATACGCACGAAACTGTGATGTATGTCAAAGAAGCGCTGGGAAGTTACCTAAGGCCGCAGGCCCATTGCAGCCTGTCATCATCTCTGAACCTTTTGAGCAATGGGGCATAGATGTTATCGGAGAAATAAATCCAAATTCTTCATTACAGCACCTATACATTCTGACAGCTACCGACTACTTCACCAGATGGACGGAGGCCACCCCGCTGCGCAAGATCAATGAAGATGCAGTTATCAGCTTCTTGAAAGAGAACATCATAACCAGGTTTGGGGTTCAGATTTCCCTTGTTTTTGATAATGCTACTTATTTTTCATCTTGCAAGATAAATGAATTTGTTTATGAATGGGGAATTAAGTTGCATTATTCAGCCAATTACTACCCTCAGGGAAACGGATTAGTTGAATCCTCAAACAAGAACCTGATTCGAATCCTTAAGAAAACTGTGATAGAAAACCAGAGAAGTTGGCATGTGGCTCTCCCAAACGCCTTATGGGCAGATAGGGTAACCCCGAAGAATGCTTTAGGTGTCTCCCCTTTCACTCTTGTCTATGGCAAGGAAGCCATGCTTCCCCCAAACATCTTGCTGCCATCCTTGCAATTGTCCCAAGCCTCTCGGGGTTCTGGTAGCCAAGCCTTACAATCCAGGATAAACACCCTGCTTCGACTGGAAGAAGCCCGACACAAAGCTAAAGACCGATTTCATCAACACCAGGACATAGTTAAGAGATGGTTCGACAAGAGGAAATCCGGCAAGAGGGACTTTGAAGTTGGGGATTTAGTCCTGAAATGGGACCATAATCACGAAGGCAAAGGAATGCATACGAAATTTCAACATCTATGGGTAGGCCCGTACCAAATTTCTGCAAAATTGGGCCCATCCACTTATAAATTGACAAATCTCGAGGGAGAGGAAGTAGCCCTTCCACTCAATGGCCTCGCCCTGAAACAATACTTCGCGTGAGTCTCCTTGAAACTTCCTGTACATAAATAAAGTTGTCTGTTCGCTTTCGCTTTTAGCTGTTTTATTTTTCAGCCATGTTGTTTCCTGTTTTGTTATTTGAACTTTTCAAATAGGTTTTTGTTTTCTGAAGCACCCTTTTGTTGAGTCTCCCGCTGAAGGCAGCTCCCTCAAAGAAAACTTGCAACCCATGAGTCTGGAACCCTGCTCAGTAAACCCGGTCTGCTGTACTCTCGCTGAAATATTCAAGAGGGGGGAAGCCTACCCTGCTAGTCACATTAACCCTTTCAATAACAGAGACACATGGACATCTTCACTACTATCATTGGGCTCCACCCACTCTCACACTTTAAAGGCATCTCAAGAAGGTTACTCAAGTTGGACCCATGGAAAGTGGCACCTCTCGAGGACATGAGGTATTGAAATGACTCCGTGCTGCTGATTTAAAAGCCAAAATGGCCTACATCCAAGAGTCTGTTTTCCAGGGATTCTCGCCTCAATTAAAGCATGGCTGAGACAAAAGCAAAAGAGACATGTAAAATCTAAAAGGCTGTCCAAAAGAATCAGCTCAAAATGGGCTCCTCTCCGTCCGTGAAGTTTGATAAAATCAAATCAATAAAATTCTAACTCACACAAAAGGACACTATGGATTGAGGAGCCCAAATCAAAGATCTGTCCAAAAGAAAATATCCCTGGAAGGCTCAAACAGCTAAGCTGTCCAAAGTACAAGCATCCCAAAGGGTGCCAGCAGCATGGGAATGAGGAACAAGAACAATAATGTCCATGAGAAAGTGTTGCAAATCCTGTGGAGTCCGGCAGTAGTGACCATTTGAGGGATGATCCTCCTAAAATAAATCCCATATGCTGGCCCTCTGAGAGTGGTGAAGATGCCTCGGTCGAAGCTCCCCTTTCCCCAATGGCTAGCAGGAAAAGTGCTCCGTTCCCCGCATGAGTCTAAAATGCTCAGCTGAATAATGCACCCGAGACGGGGGTTTTAATGGGGTTCCGGACCATGTAGAGTATTTTTTCAGAGATCTGTGTTCGCCAGCGACTCGCCATTGTTGTTGCAGCAACACCCCTCCCCAAAATTTTGTACATGTTGGGGCCCCTCCTATACTTTTGTAGAAATTTGCTTGAGAAGCCATCCCAGCCGTCAGCCCTGTTTTCAGCATAAAATTTTGCTTCCCTGCTGAGCAGCTTGCCGTCAATCCTACCATGTTCTCCCCAGTGAGCCAAAAGATAACTTAGTTTTTTGCCCAAACGTTTTGGAGTGATCCGTACATAGTCCCGAAGCCGCGGAAGTCAAGCGTCCAACCTTTCCAAAAGGAAGACTTAGGTTTTCTTTGCCGAAAGTAGCGGAAGCCATTGGGTGAGAACACCCGAAACGGAAAGAGCTTTCGCCCAAACCTTCCGCAACCGCGGAGAAATTCGAGTTGTTCTCCCGAAACGGCAGAACAATTCAGCTCTGCCTTCCGAAACGGCGGAAGCCCTTCGGATAAACTCGCCGAAATAACACCAAGGAATTCATCATTTTCTTCCGAAGTAAAAGACTTAGAAAATTTTCAATCGTTGCTTCTGCGGAACGGTTCCAGCTCCGAAACGACTTAGCTCCCGAAACGGCGGAGCCTTTCACTCAAACCTCCCGCAACCGCGGAAAGGTTCCGGCTTTCCTCCCGAAACGGCGGGACTCATTCGCCTTAGTCTCCCGAAAAGGACTTAGATTTCCTTCTGATTAGAAAGTGCGGGAACAAAGGACTTAAAGAATTTTAGTTTCAACCTTCCGAAACGGCGGAAAATTGAGTGAACCCTCCCGAAACGGCGGGAGTTTTCGTTGAACCCTTCCGAAACGGCGGAAGTTTTCATAAAATCCTTCCGCAACGGCGGGGGAGTTCAGGGAACCCTTCCGAAACAGCGGAAGCCGCCGCGATATCTTCCCAAAAGAAACTAGGCGGAAACTTTTGATGAAACCTTTCCGAAACGGCGGAAGCCATCTCCATAAGTCCCACGGGGAGAATTCACGATCGCCTTCCGAAACCATGAAAAGGACTTAGATTTTTCTCAAGAAGCTGTCGCGGGGGCCTTCAGCTTTTGCTCCCGAAACGCGGAAGCCTTCGGGCTACCCTTCCGAAACAGCGGAAGCCAATCACTTACCTCGACCGGCAAAAGGACTCCGAAACGATCCCGGGTGAATTTGCGGAAAATATAAGTTTTGCTTCCGAAACGGCGGAAGCCATTCCCAAAAGCTTTCCGAAACTAGCGGGAGCCTTCGCCAAAACCTTCCCGAAAATCAACAATACCTTGAAGTTTTGGATCGCGGAAGCTTTCGCAAAAGTCTTCCGAAAATACCGGGAGCATTCGCTATACTGTTCCGAAAAAGCGGAAGCTTTGGCGTTACCCGTCCGCTACGCGGCGGTCTCTCGCGGAAGGCTTCGAGCTTCCTTTTCGCATTAAGCCCCGAAACGTCGGAAGCTTTCGTTGAATCCTTCCGCAACGGCGGATACAAATCACAAACTAGCCCCGCGAATGGCGGTCGCACGGAAACCGAGGTGCGTTGACGTGACCGCTACGCGCGGCGAATTTAAACCCCGTTTTAACCACGCCACCTACCGAATTAAAGGCTCACACGTGCCCATTCTTATAAATTACGGTGGGGGGCTCGACCAATGCACCATTGTTTTTGTCAATCGGCCAACGACGTGCGATACCGTGCAAAACGCTCCAGCTCACCTCGCGCATCCGTGCTCGCAGCCACCTTGCTCAAGCAATCCCCTCGGTGCCAGGTAGGATCTTCACCTTGTTTTTCACTACTGAGTTGTCCTTTTGGGGAAAATATTGGGTTTTAGTGGGATTGTGACGGGCAAAACACCCGTCGAGGGCTATGTTTTTCCCGTCAGGTACAGTGAACGGAGTTTTCGTTTCACAAAATCGTCATGGGCCTTCGTAAAAAACGTATATTTTATGTTGGTGGGTGCGGGCGGTTAACCATGCCTTGTTTTGTTTTAAACCCCGGGTCGCGCCCCTCGTCGTGGGTTAAGTCGTCGAAACCCTACGGGCTTTCCATGTCCCGGGCCGATAACTCAGACTCAAAACCCGAGCCCCTTCCATAGGCCTTAGCCCCTACACACGAGCCGAAGCTTAAAGCCACAACCGCCCTAGCACTCCCCGTCAGCATATCCCGGCGCCGTTACCTCCGCCCGGACTAAAATCTCCCGTACTGACTCGGCGAGTGGCCGCGCATGACGATAGCATCCATAGCCCTCACCAAGTCAACCCGCGTCTTCCCCGCCTTCGACCTCTCCAACCGCAGCCATAGCGAAAGACTTCTCCTTCCGCGAGGCGGAACCGGAAGCCGATTGCTTCCGCGAATCACCTATCGGTCCAATAAAACCAATAGCGTCCGCAACATAGTTTATCCCATACTCATCTTTTAAGAGCTTCAAATGTTTCAATGTGTGTCTTATGATTGAAATAATGTTTTACTTCCTAAGTATTTGCTTCACTGATTTATCTCATTAAAACGATTTTGCTCTCTGATAAAACCATACAACCTGTTGCTCAAACTCATGATGAATTGTATATGGATGCTATCAGGGATAATTCAAGATGCCAAAACCCAGTAAGAAGAAGGCGAAGATGACAGAAAAGAAACCTGCCCCTCCTAAGATTGAAACCTCGCTCCAGGACACTAGGTGCACCACAGGTGTCCCTCCGGAAATCAGATGGGGAGACATCCACAGAATGATCCGGGACCAAGAAATCCCAGATATGCTGCTAGAGGAAGCACCAATCTATCAAAATATCAGAGCCTCAGGCATAACTAAGGCCGCTACCCGCCCTGAGTTGTTCCCCTGCGCTGAAGTAATCGGATGGATACTCCAACATGCCGATGCTGAAGGAAGAGTGATAAATGATAGCGGGAACATGGCTATCGCCTCATTTCAACCCGCATATCTGGCGGCAGCCTACAGGTTCCCCCGTGCCCAGCAAGCTCTGACTGATGAATGGTTAAGCCAGATGGACAATGTCGAGATGGCCAAGAAGCTACTGGTGCAAGGGAGACATTTGAGGAAGAAAGGGAGTGAGGAGTATGACGTACAGAATCTAAGAGCTCCTTATAGATTGATCGCCCTGATGCTGTGTAGAATCTTCGGCATGCCCGATGGCACAGTATACAAGATTCAATGGGTCCCTATCATCCACTATGTGGCATTTCAGGGGACAGTTTTTGATTGGGCCACTATCTTGTCAGATAGTCTGGCCTCAATGATAAGTGCTGCTAAGCCCGGGCTGGCCTTGAAGAAGGCTGAATTCTTCATGTCTTCGTACCTGATAGACTGTATCTTGGCCAAGATAGAATTCCCCGGATTGGGGTGTACATGGGATAGGACCACAGCCCCGGTCTACATCGCATTCAAGATGTTGTGGGCTCAGAATTACAAGCCCAGCTACAAACTCATCTGTGAGGGGTTCATCATGCCCCTATACGAGAAAATATTCAAGGAAGAACCAAGTTGCCTGTCGCAAAACGCTTTGGAAGTCCTCGAGGATTATGGGGACTTCTACTTTTCAGAACAAGGCACCTACTTGAGAATGTTTGGAGGGACTAAGCCCCCATACATATTGCCGCAGTATGCCACAGACTATGTGGTTCTCAAGGAAGCAGTAAGACAACTCTTCTTGGATGGGATTGGAGCGTTCCTCCACAAGCTACACAAGGCTTCCTTCCCCCCCTTACCTTTCTGCATAGGTGCTTACAAGTTTTCAGGGGTGGCCTCTGCCGACGAATTTGTTCAAGAGTTGAAGGCCTTCCATTTCGGTGAGGTCATCTTCCACAGGAACGACAGAAAGGGTAAAGTGGCCGAGCATTGCAAGGGGAACTATGCGAACTTCGAATATTCCCACTACCCCGATGCCGAGGAGGAAGCTTTCAGAGGCATCAGCAACATGGCTGAGCTACGGATCTGTCGCCAAAGTACGGGAGCGAGCTCTAGCTCAACCAAAGCCCAGAAGACCATCCAGCAAAAGGAGAAAGAAGCCAAGGATGCCCGAGCTCAGGAAGAGCTCAGATTAAGAGAAGAGGCAAGGTTGCAAAAGGAAGCCGAGGAGGCAAGAAAGCTACAAGAGGCTGAGAATGAAAGACTGCGGAAGGAGGCTGAAGAAGCCCAAAAGCAGAAAGAAGCAGAAATTGAGCAAGCTGAAGCAAGGAAGAAGGCGGAGGAAGAATTGAAGGCAAGAGAAGATACCCAGGTAGGTGGGTCCGGTGCGCAGGACATGGAGATAGACACCTCTCAGGCAGGTGGCTCTAGTACCCAAAACGAAGGAACAGACCCCGCTCAGGAAGTCCGGACCCCACCTATGGAAGAAGACATAGACATCATAAACCGACCAATTGTACCGTACACTCCATCTGGGAAACGTACGGTGTCCAAATGGAATGAGTTTGTCTATGATAAGAAAAGAAAAAAAATGGTCCTCCAATCAGAAGAGAGGATTAAAAGTCCCTTCCATGACGACATAGTTACTCACCGAGAGGTCGCTGTCATGCAGAACACAGATGCGGATCCCATTGCCATGGCCTCCGCAGTTATAGCAACAGCACAAGCATCATTTGCCAATGTAGGGGTTATAGTCAAAGAAAATATATTGACAAAGAAAAGAGCACGTAGCTTGCAACGAAATGTGGCTAATGAGCAAGCCCAGAGAGACCTGATAGTAAATAAATACAATTGCTTGTACGCTGAGCACAAGGAGTTGGCAAACAAGCACAGCTACCTGGAGGAGGAAAAGGACCAGCTAGCACTCCAAATAATGATTGCAGAAGCGGAGAAGAGTGGAGCAGAAGAAAAGGCCTCCCAGCTAGAAACAGACAAGCAGGCATTAGCTGAGCGTTTAAAGCAAGCAGAAAGCAGAACCTTGGACATGTCCCCCTTCCACGAGCTGTCATGCAATATCCTACAGCAAGTGTGTGGCTCTCAAGAGCTAATCACTGATGAGGTATGCAAACTCAAGGCCATGACAGGTAGGCTAAAAGAGGTCAATACGGAAGCCCACAGGCTCAAAGCTAAGAATACCCGTGTCAAGGCAAATGTCATAAGTCAGATGGCATGGAGGGAAGGGAAAGGAGGTTTCCCCCCGCATCTCCCTTTCAAGACCGTGGAAGATTTTAATGAAGATATAGCCTTGTTGGAGTTTGGCCGGAACTGTGCCAATAAGCTGATGGCCAGTGTGCAGAAGACCACAGATAGAATCAACAACCTGTACCAAAAGCTCAAAGAAGTCCATGATAACTGCTCATTGAGTTTCCCTCAGACCCTAGAAGACTTCCCGGGAAAGGAGCAGCGGCTATCTCAACTGAAAGAAGAGCTAGGCGTCCAGATGAAGTATGTGAAAAGCATTGATGTCCTTGCCATGGATGATCTCCAACATTACATCGGTTCATCAACACTTCACAATCATCTGTTGAAAGAAACATACCAAGTTGCTGAAGCAGAAGTACAAAGCATTAAAATAGAGCTCGGGAAGAATGTAACTTCTCAGAAAATCCTGTTTCCTGCTGCAGCAAACATAATCATAAGGGATACAGGTGTGTGGCATAGCTACATAGAAGAGGAGGTCAGGAAAGCTGCAGCAGCAGCAGAAGCATCAGTAGACCCAACAGCCTTTTCCCCAGCAATGGCAGAAAGTCTGGCCAGTCCCATTCCCCCTTCCCAATCAGGGGCAGCATCAGCAGGGGATTCGAAGACCTCTTCCCAGGCAGCACCAGTGACTATCAATTTGGGCGACCCTTTGCCACCGGAAGCTCACGCACAGGAATGAAGCAAACTGAATTCAGTGAGCCACTCGCTTCAGCCAGACACGTGCCCAGCAGGGAACGCTTTGAGTTTAGCAAATTTTCTGTTATATGTAAGGCGTAAGCTGTGGGACAGCTGTCCCTATTCTTTTTGTCAAAATATTTTGTAAATGAAGTGACCATTTTTGGTGATCGATTATATTAGAAATCCCTGTAAATGACAGGTGGAGGAATGCTAGGTGTCAGCCCAGAGGGCAAATTTGTAACTATAAATAGAAGCTAGGAAAGATTAGAAGGGACTTTTGGCAGGGAATGAAAATTTTGGGCAAATGATATGAGCTATCTTGTATCGGCCCCTGTAAATTGAATTTTTCTGATAGAAGCCACGGGAGATGAACGTTTTGCTTGGAATGTTGGGTTGCTTTATGTTGGACTACTCTAATGACTGCAATTCTGCAACGTGAGATCATTCTTGACTTCTGAACTATTTCTTTGGATTAATGATTTTGCTCTTATCTATTCATGCGTTCTCCCTATTTCATGGACAATGAATGCGTTCCATATTAAATCAGGAGCTATCTGCTGATACTTTTATCATTGCTGTAGATTTTTCTTCTAGATCGAATGGCTAACTGTTCTTTCTTCAGGATAACTCGTATGGCTCATTGTTCAAGCTTTTAATTGCTCCTTGCAGGGATCTTTTAGTTTAATTCTAGTTTCGTTGCATCTAGATCTGTCTCTTTATTCTTGTTGTGTAGATTAAATAATTTTGATTTCTTATATTCATAAGCAATAGATATATTCTGTAAGCCTCATTTCAGATCTGTTTCTTTATCCTTTAACTTTCCTCTGTTCTTTTTGAGCAATAGATGCGTTCGATTTTGAATGGGAAGCTATCTTCTCAAGATCCTCATCTCGCTGTAGCTTTGACCGTGAGAAATAATAGCTATCTGTTCGTTACTTACGATATCTGCTACAGCTGATTGCTCTCCCCTTGAGCGTGTTCCCCTGCAGGGATAGATAGATGTGTTTATGTTCCTAGATTTAGATCTGTTTCAGTTGCATTTAGACTAAGTATAGTTTAGGCATGTGCATTTCATATAAAACACATAAAATCCAAAAGAAAGGTGGATCGGGCCATAACCGGTAAAATCGGATTTAAAGTCCAAAACCACGGTTGCCGGAACCGCTAACCGGACGGATTCCCTACACCAAACGGGAGACAGTCTAATTGGGACCGTCTCTCGGGGAGAATCCCTTTCTGATTGATGCTACGATATCCGAGGCATCAACAGGTTCTAAACCGCCTTAATATGTCACTACAAGGGGGGTTCAAAACTGTCATTGTATGTTACAACAAGACGGGGTTCACAACCCCCCCAATAGGTTTATATGGGGGGGGTTCATAACCGCCCCCAAAGGTTTGTAAGATGGAGTTTTAGGGGGGGTTTCAAACCACCCCCGTAGATGTCTATGGGGGGGGTTTCGAACCACCCCTATAGGCATCTATGAGGGGGTTTCCAAACCGCCCCTATAGACCTCTACTAGGGGGTTTCAAACTGCCTCTATAGGCCTCTACAAGGGGGGTTCAAAACCGCCCCTATAAGCCTCTACGAGGGGGGTTCTAAACTGCCTCTATAGGCCTCCACAAGGGGGGTTCCAAATTGCCCCTATAGGACTATACGAGGGGGGTTCACAACAACCCCTATAGGTCTCTACGAGAAGGGTTTGAAACCACCCTTATAGTCCTCTACAAGGGGGGTTCCAAACCACCCCTGTAGGTTTGTGTGAGGGGGCTTATGAGGGGGGTTCACAACCTCCCTTGTAGGTCTCTATGAAGGGGGTTCAAAACCGCTCTCGTAGGTCTCTATGAAGGGGTCTACGAGGGGGGTTTCAAACCGCCTCCGTAGACCTCTACGAGGGGTTCCAATATTGTCAAAAACTGCCCTTAAAGGGAAAAAATTTTAACATTGGTGCCTTTAGGGGCCGTTTTTTCCAAAACCGCCCCTAAATCCAACCCCCCGCCACCCCCGTAGGTCACTTTTGGGGGCGGAAGACAACCCCCCCTAAAGGCCAAAAATGTAGTAGTGCTACCATTGCAACCACATCAACTATTATAAAAACCAGCAGAGCATTCATCACTGACTTGGCCGTTAAAATATTTAACACATTAATGACTTAGATTAGGGTTCAATATCAATCATTAATCTTAAGTTGGGATTAAGGTTTTGTTACGAAGCATAGATATAGACAGACAAGTGTAATATCTTAGTTTTGACCCTTGGAATGTATAAAATCATAATATGTAAAATGATGCAATATGATATTACCTAGAACCTTGTTTTATGGTAGAATTAGAATGGGACATTATTTATTGAAAGTAGAAATTTTATCTGTACACAGAATTCCAATTTTTATCTTTTGCAGCTTGTTTTTACATGAGCTTTAAATTGCGTTGGCCTCTTTGGTGCTCGCAAATTGGTGCAAGCATTGTTAAATGAGCTTTGAGCTACCCATTGAAATTAATTGCAAATAATGTTGGATTTAATGGAAGTGTTGTGGCTGAAAAGGTCAAGACAAAACCTGCCATAATTGCCAATTGCTTTCGTGCTTATTAGATTGATGCTCATTTTTAATGCAGGAAAACTAACTTTTGTTGAGTGTCATCCTAATTGCAAATGGTTTTATTTGTCTATTGACTTCACTTTTTAATGTATGATAGATTTAAATTATTTAATTAATTTCTTGGCTTCTCCAAGTTCTTTCTAGTGATAATCCCAAATATGGTCACAATGCTGCTACAAGCAAGTATGAAGATTTGATGGAAGTTGGAATAATTGATCCAACTAAGGTAAGATGTTGGATCCTTTTTGTTCCTGATATTTGGAGTTGTACTAGCATTTACATAAATATATTTGTTAGGATGTCTAGGTTATATTTAGCTTTTAGAGTTTCATGGATTTTATTTTGCATTTTTTAGTCTTTTAATAATTTGTGTTTCTGATATATATGAAATTTAACGTAAATGGCTTCTGCGAAATTGAACTGTTCAAATTTTAGTCGCAATACGATGCACTGAAACATAATTAACCATGATCTTAAACCTCAACAGACATAAAAGAATAATTATTTGTTGTTTGTGCATGCTGTTGGCCATCGTTTCTCTTTCTTTGGCCATTTATTGCTATTTTATACTTGGTATGGCTATATGTTGTTTTTTGGTGTGTTGTTAACTGCATATATGCCAAATTCTGTAGTATCTTTGCTGCAAAAAATTCTCAATTGTTGTTCTTGAAAGAAAGTGGTTAGGTGTTTCTTTGAGCATGAAGAATCCATGGCAAATACCTTCCTAACATCGGATGTTGTTGTGGTTGACATAGAGGAACCAGAACCTACTACTTCTCCAAACCCCATGGAGAAATCATGTCTAGCATAAGAAACATTTTATTTTGTGCCTGTTTTTCAATTATTATTACTTGAATGAAGGGATTGCATGGGTTTAGCCGTGAATTTTATCTAATAGTCAGAATATGATTTTGTTGTAGGTTATGGGTACTAGATACAAATATGACCAATAAGCCAAATAAAATGATTTTTTGATGTTTTTGTTTGGAGATTAGCCCTTATAGAAGGGGTGCTTTAATTACATAGTGAATGGTGTGCATGACAAACATGACAGGAACTGTATTTTAGCCAAAAGGGATGAAAATCGACATTTTGTAGAAAGGGGATGGGTAGAGTATGGCTCCTTGCATTTCTTTGGCAAGTTCTTTCTATTTGAATGGAAATTGTATGGTTATAATATAGTTGGGGTATGATACTTGTGAGTTGCATTGTCAAATGGAGTGTGGTTCTATTGTTGTTTTTCAATTTCATAGTTGTTTTTCAAGAATATTCCCAGAGTATGGTGAATTTCAATGTACTGTGATAGTTAGAGTGAGGTACCAAACTACCACCAAAAGAGGGCTTTCTATGTGATGATTTATTAATATTTATCTCTTATTAGTAATTTTTAAATATGTTTTCCTATTACTATATATGGTTTTAAACTTTATCGAAAAATTCGCCAAGACTTCACAATATTTTATAATTTAGTAAAATATTCGCTAAGTCTTTATAATGTTTTATGATTTTGTGAAAGATTCACCAAGACTTTACAAGGCTTTATAATTTAGTGAAAGATTCGCCAAGATTATATAATTCAATGAGAGATTCGCCAAAAAATTATATATAAATAATATAACATTGATAAAATAGCCTTCATATTTTCATGTATATCATGGGGATTCGCCCAATTATTATATATAGAAATTTAGGGGGGGATCTTAAAATTTTCCATGATGACCATCTCATGTAACCTACTATAATTGACCCATGGAAAGGAAGCAAGTCTTGCAGATTTATGGAAATTAAAATGATCTCATGCTACGAAAATTTACAACCAAAAGGCTTATAATGAAGAGTCAAAATTTTTGAAAAGTGTCATCTCCATCAAAGAAATGGTTTTGAAAATAAAAGACATCCAATCAAGAAGATTCCCCGGATGATATTCCAAAAGTTTCTTCTCCATCCTTGAGTATGACAAATAAATAAAACTCATCACTCACACAAAATAACATTATGGATGGAATAACCCACGTCAAATGTCGAAGACTGAAGAAATCTATTTGTGAAAGACTCAGATGATAAAACTCATCAAAAGAAAGCATCTAAAGAAATGTCGGTAGCATGGGAATGAAGAACAAACGAATGCATCTGTCTGATTTTGTTACGATCCCGTGGATTCATATTTAGAGGTAACCAATAGAAGGTACTAATAATGAACTCCATATTATGGCCTCAGGAGAGTGGTCAGGAAATCTGGTCCAGGTTTCCCTATTTACACAAAATGAATGACCAATATGATTCAAGAATATCCTCTCCCTGCCTAAAACTTTAGCGCTTGAAAATCCTAATAAAATGATAAGGGCACAGTTTTAAAATTAGAATTAATAATAGACAAGCAATTCTGATCCTAAAAAACGAGTTTGTTCAGAGATCTGTGTTCACCAGCTAGTCGCCACTTGTTGCAACTGCAACCTGATCCCCAATTTTTTTTTAAATTGTAGGGTCCCTCCTTTTATTTTTTTATTTTACTCAGAGTTTGTTTTCATCTTGGATATACTTACCTCTGACACTTAGATTTTACTTGAAAAAAAAAGAGAATGCATTCCCGAATGTCCAATTGCGGATTGCGGATTGCATTCTGACTGTTTGAAATTGTTTCCGCAATCCCACATGTCCAAGTGCAGATTGCGGATTGTGGATTGCATTTCCGAATTTTTAAAATTGTATCCCACATTTTTGCATTCCGCATGTCCGCATCCCACATCCCGCTTTCCCGCAATTCCGCATTTCTGCATCCCACTTTTCTGCATTTCGTAGTTTTAGCAACCCACATTTCCGCGTTCCCTCATTTTCGATTGCGGATTGTGGGTTGTATTTTGGACTTTATGAAATTGTCTGTCGCATTTCTGCATTTCCGCATTCATGCAATCTCGCAATTCCGCAATCCCATAGTTTCACATCCCACATTTCCGCATTCCCTACATTTCCGATTTCGGATTGCATTTCTGACTTTTGAAATTGTCTCCCGCATTTCCTCATTTCCACATTCTTGCATTTCTGATTGCGGATTGCGGAAGGATGAAATTGGATATTTTCATAAATATTTTCCGTTTTTCTGCCTCCGTATTATTTACCAGTTGTTTGACGGCGTGGAAGTATGAATATTTTGTTTTGTAGACAATATTGATAAATCATACCTATGCAATTTATATTATGTTCATTATCACTTTGCTTGGAAGTATTGTGTTAACAATGAATTATGCTTATATGTTGATTTTGTTGTTTCCTCATGACGCAGAGGAAGTTGAAAGGTTGCGAGCAGAAGAAGTGGTAGACAAAAAAGACAAATTGGAAATACAAAGGATGCAAAGGAAGTAGAAATAAAATGGGAGGAAGGTGAAAGGTTGCGAGCAGAAGAAACGCCAAACAAAAGATACAAATTGGTTATCCGAAGGATGCAGAGGAAGCTGAAGTGATCAGACATGTAAAGACAAATTATCTTGTAATATAAATATGGGGGGAAGGGTACTAGATAGGGGAATTTTTCTATTGAAATAGATACTAGAGACATTTTGTAAGAGAATTATTTTTCTGCTAATGAGGAAAGACCTATTTGTTGGTAAAAGCTTGCAAAGATTTTTGCGCAGAATGTGTGACTAATAGATCAGAACTATTTCTTCTTCTAATCATGTTCATGCTGTGAGATCTTTCTAATTTTGTTGAACTATTTCAAAGGTGATGAATGATTTTACTTATCTATGTAAATTTCTATGTGATAACAGAGTAATAAATTGATTTAATTGTAATCAAAGCTATCTTTGTAATTTTCTGTTGCGAGTGTGCGGAATTTATCTTAATAACTATCTGTTAGAATTGTATGAGCATTCTCAGATTATTACTCTTATTTAAACTTGCTCCTTTCAAGGATATACTAGTTAGTGTAGAATAGGGTTAGATAATTGATAAGGTAGAAGTGATCAGACGGGAGGTAAGAACCTACGCATCACTTGTGAGGCTTATGCCTGTCAATTTTAGGTTAGATTCATTAGTTAGATTAGAAGCACTTGCATAATCATACTTTAAACATAAAATTATAAACGGTGGTTTGGGCCGCAACCAATATATAAATAAAGCAAGGATATCTATGGTATTCGGACCGTTAACTGGACGGATTCCCTATACCATACAGTGAATGATCTAATTTGGATTATTCATTGGGGAGAATCCCTACTATCGATGCTAGGATTTTCCGTGCATCAACAGTTCCTTGCCCCACCTAGTGCCTATGTAGGGAGCCCAGAATAAGATACATAGTTCTTTGGTTTAAGAAAAATTATAGTCATCAGGTCAGATGGATAAATATGCCTCAGACCTCTAGCAATCCCTAAAGCATTATTCATGCACTTTCTTCTTGTTGAAAGAGGGATTGAAGTCACTGATGGTGTTATAGAGGGTACTAATTCAATTGTTTTCTGTCAGGTAGAAAATTGCATCCATGTCCAAAATGCGATTATGTTTCATGATCTTAGACTTTGACCAAGGTATGCAATAGAATATTTTGTATTATTGAAGAAAATTACATGATAAAGGAAGAATTGGAAATGCATATTGGGTGTCTTGTACTTTACCTTGCATGGGTTTCATGTAAATGCATTTGATTTCAAATTCATCAAATGCATTTTGGGTTGTATATTTTATTGAAAAGCCCATTTTTTGTATAATATTGTAAACTAGTATGTGAGTCTCTTTCCCTTTAATTTGAGTACGGATGCAATAGGGTTTCTTCTGACAATTTTAAAAATGTTTATAGGTTGGATCAAGGCCTTGGATAGACATACTCATGTCCAACCTATAGAAGTCCAATGTTCATGGGTAGATCAAGGACACCTGCAAATTCTCCTATTGGGCACCAATTGGTGGAAGGTGAACAACTAGTGAGGCATATAAATGCAAGAGCTGAATCATTGTCTCAAAATCAATCATAAAATATATTAACAACAAGTCCATTTACTACTCAATGGTTGAATTCTGCTAGCATGGACATGTTGAGGTTTGTGCTATTTTACCTTTCAAATCAAACTCCTTTTATCATGGCCTAATTTGGGCATCTTGTTATGTCTGAAAACAAGGTTTTGGGGGTATCGGCATAGCTCAAAGCACATTCTAATTTCATTGAATTATTACTTTAATGGTCATTTATATCATATTTTATTCTAGAAATGCTCCAACTATGGACAAATACTAGAGAAGGTTCAAATTGGTACTTGAATGGTCATTAATTGATTTCACGTCATTTTCTCTATCAGTTCTTGTCCAACATTCCTTAGTTTGATCAAGTGAATAATAGAGTAGTTTATGGAGAATTATTGTATTTTCCATTCTACTCACAATTCAAAATGAACTTGGATCAACCTTTTAATAGGGTTTAAATTTTACCCCCACACACTTTCATGTTAATGGGGTACTGTAAATCTACCATTTATGGTACATTACCATCTGAAAAATATGTTTCCAAGTGTTACTTTTACAAATTCAAGTACATATCTCCAATGCATATATCTATGTTCTAGTATCTAAATATTTATATATACAAAATGGCGGGCATTGATAATCCATACTTTTGATGGTATTTTAATAGGCTTATGCAAAATTTATAGTGATAACATTACCATGAAGTAATGTGAAATTTTATTGTTAATTAATGGAAGGAATTCCTTCACTATCTGAAACAGTTCTTGCTTTGTATAAATGGAAATGTATAGTTTTATATTCGACATTTAATATATCCAAACAAAAATTCGGTCTGGTATTTTCCAATGTAAGCTCACTCAAATACCTTTGTAGCATCATACCTCTGTAGGTCTCATTTTGTTTGTGAATCAGTTTGAGTAGTAGAATTTCTTAGATAATTTGTGTTCATTTTTCTCACATTCCCACTTTCCAGCCATGACTCTTGGGCTTCATTCATGCAAATAACCTCTTGTATTTTCTATCATCTAACATTTTATGTTTATATTTTGTTCTTTAATCATTTTCATTAAATATTTGAGTATTTACATGGAATTATACAAAGATTTCATGCATGAAATTTAGTGTGTGATCTAACATTGAAGAGTTAATCTTTGTTCAGCTTCTAGCTTTAGCCAATTGAAATCATGTCAAAGAAAAACAAAGAAGAAAGAGTGCATTTGTTGTTGACTTAGACAAAAATAATGTTGTTGAGGACCTCTTGAATGATCTCTCATCCCATCATGGCACAGTAATTCAACAAGTTGTTTTTGTATGAATGGTAGACCCAAATGGTCTTCCATCCTTAATATAAAACTAAAAGGATTTTGGGTGTTCTCTCCGCTTCCAAGTTCAAAATATTTTGAAAACAGAAACAAATAATTTAGAGCTTCGACATATTAAATAAGATTTCCATAAGCTATATGGATGGATACCATTCAATAATCTTTCAACCCCTTGATTTGATTTTAACTATCCTTAATATTTCTAAATTGTTTTTTATTAAAATCCAAATTTGGGTTTTTTTAATGATTTTGATGTTTGTTTTTCATCTCATTTTGTTTGGAGATGAGAAAACTGTAGAGATATAAATTAAACTAGTGTAACTTGAAACTAAAAAGGAGGTAATGTTTATCATTAGTTTCTCACTACAAAATAACATGTCTTCATCTATAATGTAGTATGAAGTTCTTTGTCTAGGTAGTAGGATACAAATAGAAAGATACCATTGCCAAAGGATGTGTGTGGTGTCCGACATCTAGAACTGGTAAGGCATGTTTGAATCTGGGTGAATGTTTCATTTGATTATAGTTTGCATTGGGAAAAATTAGTGAAATTTTTAGTCCATTTATTATACAACAGCTCACATATTTGTTATTGTTAGTATTGTTTTGTCAAGTCAAGGCTATGCCTTAATTGAGTATGAAACCTTTGAGGAGGCTCATGTTGCAATAAAAAATCTTAATGGAGCATAATTATTGACTCAAACCATATATGTTGATTGGTCCTTGAACAATGGTCCATTTCGACACAAAAATGTTCATTGGAGGTTAGTGATCTTTCATTTCTTGATAGTTACTGATAAAGAAACTATCATTTGATAGAATATTTTTGTGTTTCTTAAATTTCCAGGTCACTGCATGGGGGTCATCACTCAAGGAACTAGATGCAGTCCACATGCATATTGATGGTCTCTATGAATAAAGGGTCCCTGCAAATGAATATAAAACCATATATAATATTTTATATCTCAATGGAAGAGCTCATTAATGAGACTTCAATTTGGGTTCATAAAAAAGCATTCATTTATGTTCACATTTGTGAAGGTGACAATTTTGTCTATGTACTATGAAAGGAAGTTTGAGGTCAAGCCAGTTGAAGTCATAAACCTAGATGAAAAATCAGTCACATATCCAGATCTCTCGATTTGGAATTTGGAGATTGATTTACCTTACATCAGTAGATCGATTGGTGTTCCTTTCAAAGAAGATGAGGTGAGACCGATTTTAATTAGGAATTTTGTTCTTTTCTTTTCATTCAAGAGTGTTTTAGTTAAGTATACTCGAGTATTATAGACTATTCAAATAACATTTAAGATAAAATTGAGATTTGGAGGAAAGATTCAACTGCAATGCTTCTATAAATCTATGTCATGGTTCGTAATACATTATAGGACTTCAAGCGTACTAGCTCAATGGAAGATCACCTTCCTTACATGCAGGAGATTGGTGGTTCAATTCCTCCATACCCTATCTACAGAAATCATTGAATATTTGCATATAAAATGTCTAAAAAAGACTAAATTAGTGACCAAAAAATAAGAGATAAGTGACCAAAATTTGCATATAAACGACCAAATGATAGTTTTGGTGGCTAATTTTTGGTCTCTTATCACGTCACAAAAAATGTGGTTGCTTTTAGTTTGGTCATTTATAGCCTGTCAATGGTCATTAATTTGGCCATATTTTTTGTCACTAATTAGGTCGTATATTTGGTCATTAATTGTGACAATTAATGACCAAAACTATGACCAAATTAATGACCATATTGATGACCAAATACATGACCAAATTAATAACCACAAGAGAACCTATAAATGACCACATTTTTGGTCACGTAATAAGAGACCATAAATTAGCCACCAGTGATTTCCAAATCAAAAGTGGTCATTTATATGCAGATTTTGGTCACTTATCTCTCATTTTGTAGTAGTGATTAGAGAGAGATCCTGAGGAGGTTTAATCGGAGAAGAAGAATCAGTTGTTTATGTGCACCCTAGAAGAATCAACTGAGTTTAGTGCACCTTTCAGGAGCAACCTACTACTCTATATTCATCATCTTAGCAGATCCAGTGGAGGATCCTTCTCTTCTTTTCTGTTTAGAAAACAATCATATCCAGTACTATAAGATTTCTTGTATTTGGAATTTCATTGAGAAAACTGAGGTTGTAATGCTATCTATTAATGTATCAAACTATTGAACCTATTTATTACTGTCCATATATACCAGCTTAATTCATTATGTGCTTCAAATGATAAATTCAAAAGAATTAGATTTTGTTTGTATGTCCTTTCACCAAGTCTAGATCATTATCACATGCAATTTGACTAGTTTTGCAATAGTCAACAAGTGAAGCTCATTAAGCAATAATTTATTGTTCTTCCAAGCATATGAAGTTCTTGTACTGAAGACCATCCAAGTCCTCTCTTGATAATTCGTAACCTTCTTAGGATGTTTGGGAGAGTCTGGAAACTATGTAGTTGAGTAGTCCAACCTAGCGCACTCTATATTTTTGCCTCCAAACTCAGCTAAATCCTTCCAAAATATCACTAATTGTTGTCCATCCATTATTTAATGGGTTTATTTCTAGTATCCCTACTTGGTTGAAGTTCAATTGTGGTGAAATATTTTAGTAGGCATATGATGGTGCGCCCAAGCAGCCTTGGAGTAGAAATTCGATGTCTATTGAATTCGAAACATAAATGGCCCCAGTACCTTGTTCTTAGAACTATGTATCTGGATTTGAACTTGATTTTATTTCTGCTACACATTCACCTACATATTTTTCAAATCCTAAAGTCCTCCATTTCCTAACCCTGGGGGGCATCTACCTTAGTCAAAAACTAGTTTTCTTGCAACTAGTTTGTAAACTAGTTTTATCCTGGAAAAATTTGAGTTAAAAATTGTTGCGATTGAATTAATATTCTCCTATATGATTTGGGATTATTACAATGGTATAAGAGCTCTTTTCTCTACTCCTGTGGAAATAAGGCTCTCAAATTGAATAATTTGCAGTTATGTCTTTATTTAGTGAAGAAGATTCCTACTGGGATGAGGAAGAAGAAATCATCTACATAAATGGAGGATTACCATGAGATAACGATGGTTACTTTAGTGACCAAATGTGGGGAACCTCCTGCAATTAAATGATGAAAATGTATGATATATCATAAATAGCAGAACATAGAAGATATTTATTGATCGCAGGACACTTCAAGGGCTCAACCTCCTTTGAGCAATATCAATACAAGTAACTCGTGGATGCCTTCATTGGCCTCAACACGTACTTATATAGTAATTATAAATTAAACAAGTATTAATCCCCATGAATGTGCAATAATACAATATACTCAAGGGACGACTTGCAAAGCATATGCATCCAACAACAATATACTAACAATGTGGTATAATACAATATACTCAAGTGACGACTTACAAAGCATATGCGTCCAACAACAATATACTAACAAAGTAAAGAGAAGGGTTGACATGGGTTCCCAACATCCCCTCCCCCTTAGAAAAATATTTTTCCTCAAAGATTTAGATGTGGAGATTGTTGCTAAATATGAAGGAGTGGTTCCCATGTAGCATCCTATGGTTGCATTCCATTCCATTGAATTAATACCTCTATGATGGATCGAGAGCGAAGTTGACTAGTGCACCTATTGAGGATGGCCTCTAGATACAAAATGATGGATCCTTCATTATCCAGTTCTGGAAAACCATTTGTGCTCTGATGTTGGTGCCAAGAACTTTCTTTAGACAAGAGACATGAAATACTGGATGAATGTAGGAAGGAGGAAGTTCCAATTTATAAGCAACAAACCCAATCTTCTGAAGAACGTTATATGGCTCATAGAAAATTGGAGCAAGCTTATGATTCCCTTTGAGTTTCAGGGAGGATTGATTGTAAGGTTGTAGATGAAGAAAAACCATATCACCTGCTTGAAAAGTGTGCTTAGAATGGTGTTGATCAGCTTGTTGTTTCATTCGATTTCTTGCCATGTGAAGATTTTCCTGCAAAATGCGAATAATCTGATTGAGGGTTCGAAGAACCGTGTTAAATTCCTGAACTAGTGAACTGTTGGGGGTGTATGGAAGAGGCACTGGCGGTGCATGACCATAGACTACTTCATATGGAGTCATTTTAGATGCAGTGTGGTAGGAGGTATTGTACCACCATTAAACGAGAAGGAGCCACTTTTCCCATTGATGTTGTTGTTCGGAGGTGAAGCAACAAAGATAAGTTTCCAAACATTTGTTGATAATTTCAGTCTGGCCATCTGTTTGTGGGTGATACCCTGAACTCATCTTCAGTTTGGTGCCAATTTGGTTAAATAGTTCTGTCCAAAAATGAATGGTGAAATTTGCATTGTGATCTGAAACAATGGAAGAAGGGATTCCATGAAGATGAAAAATCTGGTCTAGGAAAATTTGTGTGAATGAGGAGGTAGTATAGGGATGGTTTAGGGGACAAGAATGACTATATTTGGAGAGGCATTCAACCACAACCAAAATAACCATTTTCCCTCTAGATTTAGGGATCCCTTCAATGAAATCCATAGAAATATTTGTCCAAATCCATGTAGGGATGGGAAAGGGTTCGGGCAATCCTGAAAGGAGTGTCATTTCACCCTTATTGCATTGGAAGGTATCACATTCAGCCACCATCTGTTGAATTGTCCTTTTCATTCCCTTCCAAAATAAGTTACGCAATGCTTGCTCATACGTTTTGAGGAACCCAAAGTGACATGCCAAAGGAGAAGCATGGAGTTCATAGAAGACAGTTTGTTGAATATCTATGCTCAGGGGAAGCACCATACGACCCTTATATCTCAGGGAATCGCCATCCCAAGAGTAATGTGGTACAACGGAAGGGTTGTTTTCCAACTATTGGATGATTTGAAATAATGAGGAGTCATTGAAATAGCCCTATTGAATAGATTGCAACCAATTTGGAACAAGCATAGAAATATTTGAGAGAAACTTGGTCATCAAATGTGCGAGAAAGAGGATCCACCACAAGATTGTCCTTACCCTTATTGTAAGTGATCTCATAGTCATAACCCATGAGTTTTCTAATCCATTTCTGTTGTGCTGGGGAGGAGACCTGTTGTTCCGAAAAATATTTTAGACTCTATAGATCAGTCTCGATGCATAAATGATTCCCTAATAGGTTGGTCGCCACCTTTTTACTGCATGCAAAATAGCCATCATTTCCTTCTCATATGTAGAGGTGAATAAATTCTTACTAGAAATGGATTTACTAGTGAACGCAATGGGATGTTCATCTTGAAGGATAAAAGCACCAAGTCCATCGTCTCAAGCATCACTCTCAATAGTGAAGGGCTTGGAACAATTGGGCATAGCTAGAACAGGTGTAGTACACATAACTCGTTTCAGTTTGTCAAATGCACACTCAGTAGCATGTGTCCATGTAAAATCATCCTTTTTCAATAGAGTGGTTAATGGAGCTGCAATCTTCCCGTAATCCTTAACAAACTTGTGGTAGTAGCAAGTTAATCCAAAAAAACCACGAAGGATCTTTAGTGTCTGATGATGCATCCAATTTTTCATGGAATCTATTTTGGCAGGATCCACGTGAACCCCTTGTGTTGAAATAATATGCCCAAGATACTCTACTTCCTCCTATAGAAAAACACATTTAGATTGTTTGGCATGGAGATGATGATCAAAGAAAATTTGTAGTACAAGATCCTGATGTTGGAGATGCTCATCACATATTTTACTATAGATGAGGATATCATCAAAGAAGACCAGAATGAATTTATGCAAGTAGGGACGGAATACTTTATTTATCAATGCCTGGAATGTGGAAGGAGCATTAGTGACGCCAAAAGGAATGACCAAAAACTCATAGTGGTCATTATGTGTGCAGAAAATATTTTTAGGAATATCATCCTCATGAACCTAATTTTGAGGATACCCAAAACGAAGATCCAACTTGGAGAAAAAATGAGCACCATGAAGCTCATAAAGAAGCTCATCAACAAAAGGAATTGGAAACTTATCCTTGATTGTGAGGTGATTAAGTGCTCAGAATTCAATATAGAGGCACCATGACCCATCTTTTTTCCGGACAAGAAGAACTATTGAAGAAAAGGAACTCGTACTAGGGAGAATAATACCTTGCTTCAGTATGTCTCAAACAAGCATCTCAATCTCTGTTTTTGGTGAAATGGGTAGCGATAGGGCCTGATGTTGGGAGGAACACTTCTAGGAAGGATTTGAATACGACGGTCCTCTGGTCTTGAAGGTGGCAATGCCATTGGTTCAACAAAGACACATGCATATCTGTCCAAAATTTGTTGTATATCCAAAGGAGTAGTGGAGACCGCTAATGGGTGCATTTGAATGGACTGGAGTTGAGTGATGACACCATGTGAATTATTATTAAGGATATTTTATATGTGATGTGAACTGATGATGTTGAGAGACCGTATTTGTAAGCCCTTCAATGTGTATTTTTTCCCATTGACTGAAAACTACATCCAAATTTCAGCAAAATCCCATAAGATAGGGCCAAGTGTGCGTAACCATTGAGTGCCCAAAACCACATCGCATCTTCCTAAGGTCAGAGTGTAGGTTATAATCTCCAATAGAGATATGCACATTGCGACACTTCCACTTTCAAGTTAAGTTGACCCCATTAGCAATCATGACTTCAAAGTTAGAGCAAGGATGGACAAAACAATCATTTTGTTTGGCGATCTGAGGGTTAATGAAGTTATGATTTCTACCCAAATCAGTGAGTATTGTAAGAGGGAGCTTCTTTAAGTAACCCTTGACCCGCATTGTTTTTGGGGTGGTGACTCTGGAGAAAGTATGGAGAGATATCTCTGAGTGGTCGTCCTGAGAAGGAGGGTCAATAGGAGGCTATTGAATGTCGACCTAATCATCTATTGTATCTTGATATTCTTCACCAATTTCAGTTGAAAGTGGAGAATCCACATCCAAGAGATAAATCTTTTTCTCAACACATCTATGTCCCTGAGTGAATTTCTCATCACAATTATAACAACTCCTTTTTTCTCTATGTTCCTACATCTCTGCTTTAGACAAATCTTTGATACGAGTTTCTCTAGGAGCTGGCATGATGGGAGGCTGTTGGGAAACCATATTTTTTAATGGAACAAAAGTGGATTTGGAGCATTGTTGGGATGTGATCTTGTCCTTTACCAACTTAGCCAACCCTAGGAATTCCATCATTGTGCTAGTACAAAACATTTTAACCTCAGATCGGATTGCATCCTTCAGACCACTAAAAAAATAACTCCTTTAGAATTCATCAGGAAATCCTTCTGTGTGATTGGCCAGTTTCTCAAATTATGTCTAATACTCTTTCACAGTGCCAATTTGACGAATTTTAGTGACTGCTCCTGTGAATTCATCAAAAGCACTAGGACCAAATCGATACAAAAGGTGTTGGCAAAAATCTATCCATTTTGGCTCTTCATGAGCCTTGATTTACCAACGGTACCATTGAAGGGCTTCATGTTCCAAATGAAAGGATGCTAGTGGAACTTTTTTGACATCAAAAGTATTATGCAGACTGAAATATTGTTCTTCCCGGTATATCCATCCACTCGTATCATCACCATTCAAGTGAGTAAAATCAAGCTTCGACGCACGAAAATTGTTGGAAGAAGAGAACCCAGTGTCTGCAAAAGACTTTGGCTGTCGTCTATTGTTCATGGTTGAATGTTGAAGATGGAGGTCGATAATTTTTTCATCCAGATCTTGGAGTTTGGTTTTGAGTGCTGCAAGTTCTTCCTCCATGTTATTTGCTCCTACGCGGGTGACAACCATGACCAGGATTTTTTTTTTTTGAATGGGTAGAAAAACAAAAACAAAAACTTTTTTAGTAAAGGAAAATTTGGATTTGGTAAAACTCTAATAGGTAATTGGGGTTGGCCTAGGTTTTGGACAATTTCTAATGGACAGAGAAGCATAAAATGGGGATTTCAGAAGTGGGGTGAAACAATGGGAAAATTTTTCCAAGAGGAACACAAAAGCAGAAATAGGAAATGAACACTGTGGAAAAATTTGAAGGCGATTGGGTGAAAAGCGGAGAAGTTATGGAAAAAACTAAAAATAAACAAATGTGGGATTTCTGGCTTTGGGAAGTGGAATTTGGGATATGGCCCTCAGGAAGGAAATATGCATAATGGAAGTGCAGGGGTTCTAGTGAATTTTCAATGGAAACGGAGCTAAAGCAGAGAAGATGTGGCAAAAAAAATAGAAATTTTTCCCTAAAAGTGAATTTTTTATTTTTATTTTTTTTTCGGAAATTATCTGCAATGGCTCAGAATTGATCTGAAATGGCTCTGAACAGATGTAATCTTCTCTTTATCAGCTGGAAATAGATCTGGACCCCAAGTATGCTCAGATTCCAAAAAGTTCAGTGGATTCACTTGGCTACCAATGTTGTCTAACGACTTGTGTATTGGGGAAGTACCCATCACTCCACGGCTCAGGTAAAATAGATAACTTCTTTGCCACAAACGACAGATCTTGTTTTACCTCAGGTGGGAACTAGTCAATCAGGTAGGGGCCATTGCCCTTTTTGCTGGCAGGTCCTCTCGATGGGCCAGCTACTTCGGGGTTCCTGTGGTACTCCTCACAATGCGTTTTAGGTCTATGCCCAAGTACTTCCCACAGTTAAGAGGATATGTATTATTCTTCGATCCAAACCTACAATTGAAAGGAACAATATAGATGAAAAGAAAAAGAACTACTGCAATCATCACAGCACCTGGAAGCCACTACGAAAAAAAATTGGCATAAATTCCACCCAACGAGCTCAAGAAAGTCCTATGATACCATATGTGGGGAACCTACAGTAATTAAATGATGAAAATGCACGATATATCAAAAATAACATAACACAGAAGAGCATTATTGATCACAAGCCACTTCAAGGGGGCAACCTGCTTTTAGAAAGCTCAATACAAATAACTTGTGGATTCCTTCATTGGCCTCAACACGCACTTATATAATAAGTCTAAGCTAAACAACTATTACTCCCCATGAATGTGGGATAATACAATATACTCACGAGATCAATTACAAAGCATATGCATCCAACAACAATAAACCAACAATGTGGGATAAT
The DNA here is from genome assembly GCA_027924585.1 of Larix kaempferi. Lineage (NCBI taxonomy): Eukaryota > Viridiplantae > Streptophyta > Pinopsida > Pinales > Pinaceae > Larix > Larix kaempferi. The sequence goes on from BSBM01000910.1 coordinate 27,428,785, forward strand.
GCAATATACCCATGGGACGAATTACAAAGAATATGCGTCCAACAACAATATACTAACAAAGTAAAGAAAAGGGTTGACTTGTGTTCCTAATATCCCCTCCCCCTTATAAAAATATTTGTCCTCAAAGCTTTATATGTGGAAATTGTTGCTAAATATGAAGGAGTGGTTCCCATGTAGCATCATTTGGTTGCATTCTGTGCCACTGAATTAATATCTTTGTGATGGATCGAGAGAGAAGATGACGAGTGCACCTATTGAGGATGGCCTCTAGCTCCAAATAAAGTCTCTAAATATATTGAGCCAATGGATACCAAGGATAAATATGCATCAACTATATTGAAGGAGCACAGACAAAGTACCATGATCTGCACGCACCCAGGTGCACGAGGGGGACAACAGTTCAACTGAATGAGTCGGCTCTATTATGGCGGAAGCAATAAGAAATAGAATAAGAAAAGTAGAAATACACTATGCAGATAAACACAAATACACACAGACAATATGCAAGAATGCGAACTGGTCTTCTTTATTAATCGACAGCTAAATGCCTGATCAATTGATTAATGTATGTTACAATATTATCCATGCTTATATAGAATCCTGAGATGCTTCGGTGCCTTCCCATTACGCTCAGTTACAAAATAAGTTAGAATGGTTTGGAAGTTCAATCGTTACAGTCGACTAGAAGACAGAGAGACAATCTGTCGTGGTTCGACAGTAGCAAGTCGCAGTTCAACGCTGCATGCCAACATCGTGAAACTGTTGAGGTTGTTGAACTTGTCGAAGTTGCTGAGGTTGTTGAAGTCGTGTCGAATTCGGAACTTGTCAAAGTTCTATCGATGTCGATGACTTGTTGATGTTGAAGTTACCATTCAACAACAATGCCAACTACTAAGTTGATCAGAACTCCTTCCTTAAGAAATGGTGGTCCCCATTGTTTGCTCAGAGAGTTGAGGAAACATGTTGGTTAGTTCAGTAGAAGAGTACCACTTTCCTTGGTATGGGAGATGTCTGAATTTAGCAAACTGAAACAAGGGAAATGTGTTCATCCTTGTATGGCGTACTCATCGTCCCACAATGGTGTCGCAAGGTAGAGGATCCTGAACATATGGATGGATGTCTTTGGGTTCTGTTATCGGTAATTCATTATGTTCCAACAATGGTGCATGGTATGGTTGAAGTAGATCCACATTGAATACTGGATGCAAACACAGGAATGCAGGAATGTCAAGCTGGAAATCGTTTTCTCCAATCTATCGAAGAATATTGTATGGACCATATCGTAGAGGTTTGAGTTTCTTGTATGGACCGATAAAGCGTTCCTTCTTGAGATGTAACCAAACCTTATCCCCAATTTGGAATGAATGAGGAATACAATGCTTGTCGTTTTGGGCCTTAGCTTTCTTGTTTGCTCGTTGCAACCTTTCTTGTGCTTTCTTCTCGATGTTGCAAATCTAATCTCAAAACTTCAAGGCTTTATCAAGTTCCCATTAGATGTAGTTGGTGTCATAGTTCGACTGTGTCGGGGAGATGATCAAGTCGATAGGCGCTAAGGTTTGAAATCCGTAACATATCTCAAATGGACTCTTTCCCGTAGAGCTATGCTAAGAACGATTCTAGCTGTGTTGTATGTTTGGAAGACTTTCATCCCATGTTCGTCGATGTTGGTGGTTGTAAATGCGAAGCAGTTGTACTAACAAGCGATTCACAAATTCTGCCTGTCCGTTGGTCTGAGGATGGAAAGCTGTCGACAATGAGAGTCATGTGTCCCGTTGTTGCCAGAGAGTCTTCCAAAAGATGCTGATGAATATGGCATCTCGTTCGAAAGTAATGGTTGTTGGTAAACCAAAGTGTTTCCAAACATGTGTAAAGAAGAGTTGAGCAGTCTGCTGCACTATCGTGGTCTTCTTACAAAGAATGAGAATGGCCATCTTGGAAAATCTGTCGACTACTACTAATATCGCGTCATGATGATGTTTGGTAGTAGGATATCCTGTCAATTAGTCCATAGAAATAGATTCCCATGGTCGACTAGGAACTAGCAATGGTGTGTACAATCCCTATCTTCGATTAGGAGGTTTAGCAATGGCACAAACCATTCATGATTGAATGTACTTCTTGACATCAATTTTAAGTGTAGGCCAAAAGAAATACTTCTGGAGAATATCAAGTGTCTTTTCTACTCCAAAGTTGTTAACAATAAAATTAACACCCTTAGTCAAGTGAAGGAAGAAGCACATTTTTACCATGCACCTGCAGCAGGAAGACATGACACAAGTTCATGCAGAGATGAATCCTCTCTAAGGAATGCATTAAAAGGCATTAATTGTGCTTAAAATCATTCTAAATGGTGCAAAAATCCTAAAAACTATGAAAAGTTGGTTTTCAAGCTAAAATAATCTAAAATAGATTATCCCACACTCAAAAGAGAAACCTAAGGCACATTTCCCAATGCTATATAAGAAAGGCTTTGGGACATGGTAAAGACAACCAAAGGAAGAGCAAAGGCATGCTGAAGAGATTCTGAAGGAGGAGAAGGAGCTCAAATTCTTCAAAAGCAAGGGTGAAGGAAGGGAAGCTCATATCAATGGAGGAAGGATTCACATTTAATGCCATGGTAAGGATGTATTTATCCATTATTCTACTATGAATGAATTCAAGTTTCTACCATCTATGAGTTTGAATTTTGCTTATCATGCATGGATTTAATTATTAAATGGCTTTAGATCTTAATGAATTTTGATGAATAAATATAGATATTTGTAAACTTGTGATAATCCTTTCATTTCTGACATAGAATTTCACCAATTCTTAGTAACATAGATGAATATGTTGCAGATCTAACTCCCTACATGCAAACTACTTAATCTATTATCAGATTGGCGACCATATTGTTAGTTTATGTAACTCAGTAGGTCCTTCACCGTTTTGGTAGTGTCTGGTGAGGACACAGTTTTGTACCTTGTACTTTGTTTTCCTAAGTCAACTTTATTTTATAAAAAGTGACTTTATGTTATAAAGTGAAAGTGACTTTATTATTAAAGTGAAATGTAATAAATGTCATTAAATGAGCAAAAAGGACATTTAATGAGCATTTAATTATGACCCTTAGATCTAATCTAATCTTGACCGTTCAAAAGTGATTTAGGGTTAGGGTTTAGATAGTTAGGATTTCAAAGTGAAATTTCACTTATTTAATCAAGTCATTAGGAAGAGAAGGACATCGAATCTAGAGAAGGACGTCTAGAGGAGAGAGAGAGATTTTCAGTCACGTGGGAAAGAGAGAGAGATCAGATTTGAAGGGGCACAGAAATCAAGGCAGAATTAATAGCACAAAAAATGAGGAGAAAAAGTACAGCAGCAGGGCCGTACAGTGAAGGTACAGCAGGCCGTACACTGTCTTTATTGCAGCAGGCCGTACAGCTGCACAGAAATCGATGCATTTAATCTTTGACTGGGTTTGAATGCACAGTAATCGAGGCAGCTTTTCTTGGCACGTTTTCCAAAGCATTTGCTGAAGTAAAGAGGCCGTACAGCAGGCCATACAGCTGGTACAAATTCCTCTTATTTGCTATTCAGTTTCTCAAGTGATTTTTCTCAGTTTTGTCCAGCAAAGTATCTCTCTGTAAAATATACTTTCCCTCTCTATAAAAATCTCTCCGGGTTTTACCTCACAGAGGTGAGGGTTTTGCCCTGGGCATTGGCCCTAAAATTTCTGTGTTCTTATGGGTGTCTGTGTCTTCAGCTAGATTCTATCAGTAGCATGTATATGTATTTATGTTCTAGTTATCAGCTTGTTTGCTTTTAGTAGCTTAGCAAATCATAACTCAGATGAGCATTAAATCTAGTTTGCATGCTAAGTGTTTGACAAAATGTCACTATAAGAAAATGATGTTTTTGTCATGTAATTTCAACATGGTATCAGAGCATAGAGGTTTTGCTGAAGACTGTTGTACATGTGTGTAGAGAACATAGCAGAGAGGGTCTTGCAGGTGAAAGTCAGTTCAAGCATCAAGGCAGCTGCAGGGTTGAGATTCAAGGACAGGCTGGATGGATCCAGTAATTTCAGTCTGTGGAAAGAAAGGATCACGATACTGTTCAAAGAGTAGGCATTATGGGACATCGTGGGGGCTTCTGCTACTGTGGCAGTTCCTACAGATGCAGTGCAAAAGACTATGTTTGAAAAGAGAGATATCAAAGCTCAGCAGATACTCTTTGACTCTATCAAGGATCATGTGATCCCTTTTATTTCCGGGAAGACATATGCTTTTAACATGTGGTCTTCATTGTGTACCCTATATCAGAGCAAGAATCAGAACCGGAAGATGGTCCTAAGAGAGAAGCTCAGAAACACCAAGATGATGGAAACTGACTCTGTGACTGCTTACCTCACCAAGATCACTCAGGTCAGGGATGAGCTGTGTGCAGCCGGTGAGCAAGTAGAGGATGAAGAGCTTGTTAGGCATGCTCTAAACGGATTCTCCACCAAATGGCATACCTTTGTGAAAGGAGTGGTGGCCAGAGATAAGCTACCAGACTGGACTAGGTTATGGGATGATTTCGTCCAGGAAGAATCAAGAGAGGGGATTCTTCAGAGCCCTCCGGGTGGAGAAGATGAGAATGTAGCTCTTGTTTCTGCTGGAAAGGGGAAGAAGAAGAAGGACCTCAGTAAGGTTCATTGTTTTTCCTGTAACACTTTTGGCCATTATGCATCTCAGTGTCCAAACACTGAGAAGAGGAAGAAGAAGGCCTCAGTACCAGAATCTTCAGCTCAGGCTGCTGTAGCCGATTTTGCAAAGACATTTGATGAGGAGTTTGCACTTGTTTCTATAGCATCCAGTGTTGGAAGCTGCAGAAAGATTCTGAGTCATGAATGGCTCATTGACAGTGGAGCGACAAGACATATGACAGACACACTGAGTAAGTTCTTTAGTGTGACAGAGGTGGGTCCAGGACACTTCGTTCAGCAGGGTGACTCAGTTAGAGCAGTAAGGGGAATCGGTTCAGTCCGATTCAGTTTGTTTGATGGCGAAACCCTGGTCCTTCATGGGGTTTTGTATGTACCAGAACTGAGGATCAGTTTAATCTCAGTATCAACTCTAGAGAACATGGGGTTCGGAGTACTCTTCATGAGGGAGCATGTGTTCCTGACTCCAGTCGGAAATCAGGATGGCACCATTCTGCTTGGTTGTCAGAAGGAAGGTTTATATACATTAAAAGGACCTAATGTATATCAGACATCTGGATGGATTTCAGATTCCAGATCAGAAGGGGGAACTGCAGTGGCACCAATTATTCAGTTTCCAGAGAACAGTAGTTCTCTATTGAGTACTGGCAGGAGACTCAGCCAGTATGAGGTTTTTGAGCAGGGGGATGCTGAGGAAGATGCAGATTCTTACGAAGCATTCAGAGTGGTCTACCGATCACAGATCCAGATTCAGGAGCAAGAGGGAGCTCTAGCAGATGAAAGAGGACAGTGACTTAGATTTTGTTTTTGAAGGACCTTCCTTGTTAAGAGGGAGTGTTAGTTTATGTAACTCAGTAGGTCCTTCACCATTTTGGTAGTGTCTGGTGAGGACACAGTTTTGTACCTTGTACTTTGTTTTCCTAAGTCAACTTTATTTTATAAAAAGTGACTTTATGTTATAAAGTGAAAGTGACTTTATTATTAAAGTGAAATGTAATAAATGTCATTAAATGAGAAAAAAGGACATTTAATGAGCATTTAATTATGACCCTTAGATCTAATCTAATCTTGACCGTTCAAAAGTGATTTAGGGTTAGGGTTTAGATAGATAGGGTTTCAAAGTGAAATTTCACTTATTTAATCAAGTAATTAGGAAGAGGACATCGAATCTAGAGAAGGACGTCTAGAGGAGAGAGAGAGATTTTCAGTCACGTGGGAAAGAGAGAGAGATCAGATTTGAAGGGGCACAAAAATCAAGGCAGGATTAATAGCACAGAAAACGAGGAGAAAAAGTACAGCAGCAGGGCCGTACAGTGAAGGTACAACAGGCTGTACACTGTCTTTATTGCAGCAGGCCGTACAGCTGCACAGAAATTGATGCATTTAATCTTTGACTGAGTTTGAATGCACAGTAATCGAGGAAGCTATTCTTGGCACATTTTCCAAAGCATTTGCTGAAGTAAAGAGGCCGTACAGCAGGCCATATAGCTGGTACAAATTCCTCTTATTTGCTATTCAGTTTCTCAAGTGATTTTTCTCAGTTTTGTCCAGCAAAGTATCTCTCTATAAAATATACTTTCCCTCTCTATAAAAATCTCTCCGGGTTTTACCTCACAGAGGTGAGGGTTTTTCCCTGGGCATTGGCCCTAAAATTTTTGTGTTCTTATGGGTGTTTGTGTCTTCAGCTAGATTCTATCAGTAGCATGTATATGTATTTATGTTCCAGTTATCAGCTTGTTTGCTTTTAGTAGCTTAGCAAATCATAACTCAGATGAGCATTAAATCTAGTTTGCATGCTAAGTGTTTGACAAAATGTCACTATCAGAAAATGATGTTTTTGTCATGTAATTTCAACACATATGGCTTGAAATCTCTTGAAATTTCCTCATATTTCATGATTTTTCTTCATTTTTGGTGCTCTCCATCCTTTAGATCTACTCACTTGTGTTGACGTATATGTAACTTCGGAATGTATTTCATCTATGTATATTGTATTCCTATAGAGATGTTATTATTCCTCTATACATAATAGTTTGTATTCCTATAGAGATGTTATTATTCCTCTATACGGAAGTGTCGTCATTTATATTGTAAGTGTCGTAACTTATACTTGATGGGTTATTAGACCACCTTGATGGGGTCGGCCCTGTTAACACCCAAAAAGTGCTCACTAGCTCATTTCCTTATTCACATGACCCATTTGTCCACTTTTTCACCATTTGAGCCTCTAAAGCCACCAAAAAGTCACCAAAAGACCTTAATACACCCCTTTTTCCACTCAAAATGAATATTTTTCCTCAAAAAGCATTAAAAACCCTCAAAAAGGGTCCAGAATTCCCAAAAATATTAAAAAGGGAATAAAAATATTCAAAATATTCAAAAAAGGAAAAAGGAGGGAAAAGGTACCTAAACCATGTTGGTCAATACCATTGGTTTCCTAAAAACCATAATGGTATTCCCCACCACCAAAAACTATAAAAATGTGGTAGGGGCTCCTCACTTTCCATCCATCCATCATCCTATTCTCATGCTGTCAAAATCTCTCATGATATTTTGACCATTGTAGCTATCTTGGAGAAGGGACCTTTGGACCTTGGAGCTAGTCACCTTGGAAGTGGCTCAACAATCTTCACCACTTGGAGGTATCACCATTGCAAGCACTTGCTTGCCCCTATTCTTAATACAAAATCATTTTTTACATATTGTCAATTGTTTTGCTTTCAATAATATTTCCATTGTTTTCTTATCTATTTCACATAGATCCATGATTAATATAGTTTAAAGTAGTTTGTTATTTATTTCTATTGAAACTGCTATCACTTGTTGATAGGTGCCCATTGCACTAAGCTTGGTTGCAAAACCAAGCCAATAGTTTTTGGCGACTCCGCTGGCTTCGAATTCTTAGATTTCAGTTTTTTGCTTTAAATCTTAGTTTTTGTTAGTTTTAGTCAGTTTAATTCGTAGATCTGCCATCATAGAAAGCATATCCATTGCTGTTCTAGATCTTGGCCCCTTCTATTGCCATTAACAGCCCGAAATTTCCATTTTCGGGTTCGTTTTTTCGGCATCCGTTTTCGGCTTTCGCCTCACGATTTTTTGCCTGACAGTCGCGCGGCTCATCGCTACCTTGCATATTTTTTCCGCGCGGCTCACCGTGGCTTCGCGGCCAATTTACGCGCTGCACATCGCGGCTTCGCGGCCATTTGCCACGCTGCACATCGTGACTGTGTGACGAAAACCCGCACTGCACATCGCGGATTCGCGGACGAAACACGCACTGCCCATCGCGACTGTGTGACCGGTTTCTGCGCTGCACATCGTGGCTTAGCAGCCGAAACCTGCGCAGCCCATCACGGCTGTTTTCCCCGAAACCCGCAATCCAAATTTTTTCAATTCGGCTAATTTTTTGAAAATTATTTTTTGCTGTATTTTCTGCCCATTTAGCATATTTTACAGTATTAAAATTCCTGCATTTTTACAGCCATATAAATCTTTTACTATTTATAATGCTCCTTTAAAAAGTCTTTTTACAAAATTTTCAAAAATTGAAAGAGAGATTTGTTTTCTGCATTCTAACTAGATCAAGGTTTTACTGTTTATTTGCTCGATACTTTGCCCAAGCAACTTTTAAGAGATCCATTTATTTCTTTAAGTATTCATATTATTTTCTTTCCTTCGAATTATTTCAAAGATCCATTATTTTTGAATAGTTTTTTCAAGCATTTACATTTCAAAAACGCCTTTATTTTTTGCAAAACTGAAAGCGTCTTTTCTTTCATTTGTAAAATCGCCCAGGCGAGGCAAATCAATTTCAGTTTAAATACCACACTTGCACCCACTTTGCCACATAATTTAAACTGAGCCTTAAAATTTACCTTAAACTCAACCAACTTTTAACCCCACTTGGGGAGCACTTAGAAGAATTTTGTAGTTACGTAGAATTAAGGGGATAGGTGTTCTAATAACACCCCTCAGTTATTACATTTGAGACATAGCTGTTGTCCATTAGGGAACCAAAATCCCCTAGTATTTTTTGGCACGGTCACAACCAGTTTATCGGAAGGCCTCTCCCCTAGGAGGGTTGAAGTCGCCAGATTGGTTCCAGAGGCCTGAGTGGAATACCGAAATCCATTCAGTAACCGAAGTCTACCTCTCGCAGTTCTCGGGGTATCCCTATATGGGGGTACTGTGGTAAAAGGACCAAATGGCAGATTCACCTTTTCTGGACATGTCATGAACAGGATATCCTAGTTGCCACTCTTTAGGATTGTCTACCCGGTGTCCCTCCCGGTAGGGGGATATCTAGCCGTTGATTCAACACTCTATATTGTTTGACTTGGATTTCATCACCTTGCAGAGAATATCGTTTGTTGACTCACAATACTTCTAGTTAGCTGTTTGCATGATACATTACCCACCTTTGGTCTAGTAGCACCTCTTTTTTGTAGAAACTGTTTGACTGTTGGTATTCTGACCAATTTTGTTGCATCCCTCCACTTATTATAGCACAGCTGCTATAATAAGTGCTTTTCGAGGTTGATTTTTGGCCTGAGAGCCTTTATTTTCACTCCCCTTTTTTGCACTCTTGGTTGCATTAGGGTTTCGAGTTTTTTACATTGCCACCTTACACTGAAAATTTTTATTTCTCACCATTGAGAATTTTAGACAATCTCGTCGTCTTCAGGGTGAACCCCCTGAGTTTAGTCTACTTGGCTCTCCACGTAACTGACGTCGAGCCTTATCCCTTGACTCGACACGTCATCGACCAAACATATAGTCATCCGATTCTGACATGCCTCACTTCACATCTGATTCTGAAGCTAAATCCGAAAACCCTACTGAATTATTACCAACCAACCTCATGGCTGGAACACAATATGACCCACTTTTTACCAGTACTATTGGAGATACATCCACAAACCCTTCTACTACCATGCCATCCATGGTAACAACAACCCCTCTAGGCATGCCTAATATAGGGGACACTCCACCTTTAAGTATGCCCAACACAGGACTACCTCCTATTATGGGTATGACAAACATAGGAATCACACCACCTGTCATTACCACAACCCAGATCCCAGGAATTCCTGGTCCTATTCCTAACCCCAGTGTAACCCATGTTGCACTTGGAAACGCTGGTCCATACCAAACCACAGCAGTTGGAGGACACATACCTTCAATACCTAGCATACCCTTAGGGGCTACTGGACCACTACATAATGCCACCATGAATAGTTATGTCCCAGTTACTACGCCACACCCATCTGCTAGTTTACCTTACATGGCTAGTCTGAACTTACCAGACTTAGCCAGGCTAACCAACGATCCTATCAGGCACAACCCTACATGGCCACCCATGCCTACAAAGCTCCCCTCGGACATACCCAAGTTTGAAGGAAAACCTGGGGAGGACCCTCAAAACCACATAATGTCTTTTCACCTATGGTGTTCATCTAACTCCATAGTGGATGACTCCATTCATCTAAGATTGTTACAATGAACGTTCAGTAGCTCTGCAGCCAAGTGGTACATCGAACAACCACATGGTACCAACCATACTTTTACGTCTCTCGCCTCCACTTTCCTTCAGTTTTTTCAGCTACCTGTACGTTAGGATGCAAGAGTTGAAATACTGTTGTCTTGCAGACAAAACACAGCTACCCACATCATGGACCACATCCATGAGTGGCGCAAGCGTCGTAGCCTCTGTAATATTAAACTGGATGACCGTATATTTTTGGACTGGTTTCTTAAATCACTCCTACCCCTCATAGCAAAAGACGTAGCTTCCGAACGACCCCAGTCAGAGGAAGAAGCTATTCTAAAATCTCAGCAATTCGACCTAATTTACGCCCAATCAGGCTATCTCTACACCATCATACCAGATGCCCCACGAGGCGATTCTTCACGCGGTGACACGCCGAGGGCATCACATGCCGCTGATGGTATTATTGGCCAAGTCACACCGCAAATTAAACCTTTTAGCATGGTGAGGACCATAAATGCCCCAGACCTCTCTAGGGCTACATCTAATTCTGGAGCGACAACCTCCTACGCTCCAACGAATCAGACTCATCACACTCATGGACCCTCTTGTCCACAACATTGCTATGGGAAAGCGCCATCGGCATATGTACCCCCCACATACTATAACCAACCTGCCACCCAGAACCCGATTCAGTTCCCGCCACAACCAATGTATTACCCACAGCAATCTACAACAGCTAACCCAACACCTCCAATAGCTCAGGGTTACCAACAACCCCAGTAGGTAACTGGACCACCTCCAGCCCCACCAGCTTATTATCAACCGCAACCTGCTCCTGCACCTACGGCAAACCAAAATACTCCTGCTGCTCAAGGGCAAGTGTACACACAACACAATCAGCGCCAACATCAAAACAACCAACGCAACCAGGGTGGACAAAAAAACCGTGGAAGAGGACATAAACGCGGCAACAACCAACAACATAATCAAGGTCCACCACCTCCCAATCCTCCAAATAATAATAATTATGCTCCTCCCAACCAGAATCCGGATCATCATCCCAAGCAGCCCAAAAACAATAACCTAAGAACAAACCACCCATGTTCTATATGCGAGGTCTATGGCCACTACACACATGCTTTCCCACATTTGGAGCGAGCTCGACAACTCTGGACTGATGATGCCCATCGCCAAGGGCACGCGTCTCCTCAGGCGCCACCCAACCCCCCACCCCCTCAGCAGCAACCTTTGGTGCTGTAAAACCCCTTACCAACCCAAGGCTTAGTGAACACTCAACCGTTGGCTCCCCCTCAAGGCAATGCACCACCACAACAACAGATCACTTATGCCGCTCCTGATCAACCCATGTTCGATTCAGGTACCCACCACTTGTTAATGATGTCATCCGTTGATGTCAACCTCCAAACACATCGGAACCAATATGGATCCACCCCTGAAGACTCTCCCGCCGACAAAAACACTAACGCTCATCCCACTGATCAGACGTTACGTATACCTCCGGCTCCACTCGATGGCGCCTCTAAATCACCTCGATTCCCACTTTGTCGCATCAACAATAATCCCAATGCTCGTGCTGCATCGAATTACAGCATTGTAGATGACTTAGCCCAGTCTCCCGCAGCCATGTCTGCTTTAGAGGTCTTAAAAAACTGTCCTTCATAGCGTAAGACTTTGCTCTCTGCCATTGGTGCTATTGACCCCAATGATTCACAACTAATGACATTCGATTCGGACCAGTCCGAACCACGCCTCCCTTCCACTTTAGCATTCCAAGTTTCTGTTTCTGTTCGGAATCTTGTCATCCATCGCTGCATTATCGATGAAGGTGCCTCTACATGCATTATGTCCACATTCGTTTGGCAGAAGTTGGGATCCCCTACTCTCCAGCAGTCCACCACTGTGTTGCGAGGCTATGATGGCCGTTTGGCTCAACCGCAAGGTCTGTTAGCTAATGTCCCCGTCCAGCTGGCTGGTAAAACCGTGCTCATTGACATAGAGGTCATCAATGCCCAACTTGATTATAACCTCTTACTTGGTCGCAACTACATGTATGCCATGCGGGCGGTTTCCTCATCCATTTTTCGTACCATGATGTTCCCCCATGACGGACGCGTGGTCAAGGTCGACCAACTCACCTATTACGATCCCAAGGCCCCCGCTGCACCCAAAAATGTTCTCCCCATGGTTGAAAACCCTGTTTGTGGTGCAACTACCTCATTTGTATCCTCTGTGGGACCCGGACTTAACTCCGACACGCCGATGACTTCTACATTCCAATCCATTCCACCCCCATCACCCGCGACCCACGTCTCTGACCTTTGTACACTTTCCCACAATACTCAAACACCCAACAATCAACTACCCTTGTTACCCAAACCACCATTGGTACCTAGTCACATTGGTGTTACACCCATCCACACAATCCCCTTCCTATTCCCTCCCTCGGGAGTAGTAAGCGCCCTGGTTATGGCTACCCTCAGCCTCCTCGGGTTAACCTTAGGCTTACCCGTGTGGTATATTTCACCTCCCATTTCCCCGCCGACACCAAATGTCGTCCTACAACCGGTACAACCCATTGTCACTACTAGTCAACCACCTCCCGGTGTCACTACCCCTTCATCATCTACGAATCCCCATCCTCTTATCAAGCCCACTGGGGGCAGAGGCCCACAACCATATATTGTCGTACCCCCTCCCAAGGCAGTTAAACCCCCTCCCATGTTTCGTGCTCCCCCCAAATGCTCGTTGTGTGATGAGTTAGGCCATCCGACTCACCAATGTCCACAATTACCTGCATTACATGAACACATGCAAATGCTTGACGACAACCCCAACATCCCGGTTGTCGAACTAGATCCAAACCCTAAGCCTCGTGATAAATCACTGTGTACCAACCGCCCTTGTGCCATATGCGGTATTTACGGCCACTACTCACATCACTGTCCTGATCTCCCAGACTACAGAGCAGCTCTCTATGAGATGAATAATTTTGACCTTGAGACAGCACCCACCACAATGGAGGAGATCTACCCTCCCGTATCACCCCCATCCGGAGAGATTAACACCATTTATATGATCTCTTCGACTACCACTCCCTCGTCAAACGATTTGACCACTCAAAGTTTCCGCAATGATGAGGAGATTCTAGAGTCTCTTACTGCCCCTGATTACCCCTGGGAAGACATGCACCATCATTCCTACTTCCTCCCAGAACAGTCCTCCTCCACCACAGCCACCCAATTTGCAGTCGAGTCCAAAGATTTCCTCCCCACCAAAATCGACTGGTTTAAGGATCCTATTCCTACTCCTGATTCCTTTGAGGAAGGGAACATGTCAAACATTTCCCCTATTATCCAAATCGACATTTCCACCACACCTGGAAAACCTGAGCTCATCTCTCTAGGTGCATCATGCACTCAAGCGGAAACTCAAGCATATAAGAAACTGTTCCAAGAGTTTCGTGATGTCTTCGGCTGGTCTTACACCAAGATGCCTGGCCTCGATCCCAAAATTGTGGAACATCACATCGACACTTGGCCCAATGTGACTCCTGTCTAACAAAAACAACGGCCCATTCACCCATCCAAGCTCCCAGCTATTAAAGCTGAGATTGAAAAACTCCAAAAAGAAGGATTCATATATCCTATTGCCTACACCACCTGGGTTTCTAACCCACTTCCAGTAAACAAAAAAGTGGGCACTATACGCGTTTGTACTGATTTCCGAGACCTTAACCTCGCATGCCCCAAAGACAACTTCCCCACACCTTCCATTGACCAACTAATCGATGAATGTGAGGGACATGAGGTCCTTTCTTTTATGGACAGTTTCTCCAGGTACAACCAAATAAAAATCCGTAAAGAAGATCAATATAAGACAGCTTTCACCACCCCATGGGGCACCTTCACCTATCGCGTCATGCCTTTTGGCCTCAAGAATGCTGGAGCCACCTTCCAACGCGCCATGACTTATTGCTTCCACGATCTCCACAAGATCATAAAATTTTATCTGGATGAGCTCACCGCTCGATCCAAGAAGCGATCTGACCATTTAGACGACCTTCGGCAAGTTTTCATGCGTTATCGAAAATACAACATCCGCTTGAACCCCCTCAAGTGTGTCTTTTGCATTACATCAGGTCGCCTACTGGGGTTTGTTATCTCAAAGAAAGGCATCACTATAGACCCCTTAAAAGTCCAATCCATTCTAGAGTTACTGTCACCCCGCACATTAAGACAACTACAAATCCTACAAGGAAGGTACAACTTCCTCCGCCGCTTTGTACCTGACTATGCCACAACGGTCCACAGTTTCCTATGACTACTACGTCTGCATACCCGTTTCATATGGGACCAACAAGCAGAGACAGCTTTCACCGACTTAAAGAAAGCTCTCACGAACGCCCCGTTGATTTCTCCTCCAGATTTCACCAAAGATTTCACCCTCTATGTTTCAGCATCTCAGCATGCCGTATCTGGAGTTCTTGTACAAGAAGATACTGCTCGCCAAGAGCATGTCATCTACTATGTGAGCCAGACCTTGTCTGGCCCACCCCTCCGATACCCACATGAATAAAAGATGGCCCTCTCCGTCGTGTTTTCGGTACAAAATCTGCAACATTATATGCTCCTAAGCCACACCACAGTCGTAGCTAATTCCAATCCTATGGTTTACCTCTTGACGCGTCGCCTTCTTCAAGGCCGTGTAACTAAATGGGTGATTATCCTACAAGAGTACGACCTTAATTTCAATACTCCAAAGAGCACCAAGGCCTTAGCACTAGCTCAACTCATCACAGATCTCCCATCCTCTTCATCATCACCCGCTATCCAAACGGATCTCACTGACGACCACATTTTGATCATTTCGTCTGACAACCCATGGTACGGCGACATCTTAATCTACCTCCGCACACAAAAATTTTGACCCCACATCGATCATGACGTACGCCGTCGTATACGACACCACGCCCCCCGATACCTCTTGTTAGGCGATGTACTTTATCGACGCGGCGTTGATACCATCTTACGACGCTGCCTATCTCATAGCGAGGCAGAACAAGTCCTTAATGATTGCCATAGCGGTGCCTGCGGAGGCCACTTCTCCGGCATGGCCACTACCCAAAAGATAATTTGTGCAGGTTACTTTTGGCCTTCATTATTTACTGATTGCATCACCGCAGTCAAACATTGTCAAAACTGCCAACTTTTTGCCCCCAAAGCAAGAACCCCACCCACCCCCCTTCATCTAGTTGTCACTGCCGGACCATTCTGCAAATGGGCCATCGACTTCCTCGATTGCAATCCCACCTCAGCCGGCGGTCACAAACACATTATTGTGGCCATAGATTATTTCACCAAGTGGGCGGAGGCCATGCCAACTTACAATTGCAAGGCCGACACCGCAGCACGTTTTTTTCTCAACCATGTTATCGCTCGTTTTGGAGTGCCAAAGCAACTCGTCTCAGACCACGGCTCTCACTTCGAAGACGCCGTCTAGAGAGAACTATCAACCCTACTGAAATTTGAACACCATTTCTCCTCCGCCTACTAACCCCAAGGAAACGGCCAAGTCAAAGCGATCAACAAAATTTTGAAAACCATCCTCCAGCGCACTGTAGACAAACACAAATCAAATTGGCACCACATGCTCTTCCCGGCACTATGGGCATACCGCGCGTCAACCAAAACTGCCACCGGTCTTACCCCTTTCCACTTAGTTCATGGTGTCGAATTCGTCCTCCCCATCGAGTGCCAGATTCCAACCCTACATATGGCCGTTGAACTCCTACTGGACACTGCCCCAATTGAGCAATGCTTACTACTCCTGGAGCAGGCCGATGAAGATCGACGCACAGCCCTTCAAACCATGGAAGCAGCCAAGAACCAATCCAAACTGAGTTATGATAAACATGTCCACCCAAGAACTTTTACTAAAGGGGACCTTGTCCTCACCTACGATCAGGCTCATGACAAAACCGGGAAAGGAAAGTTTGTGTCCATGTGGCAAGGCCCATATATTATACACACTTGCCTCGGATAGGGGGCATACATTCCGACCGATTCAGAAGGAAACCCCCTTCGCAACCCACGCAATGGGTTGTACCTCAAGCGATTTTACCCATAGTAAATCTGATGGACACCACCGTCCATTATTGTACAGTATTATTTTGCTTTTCACAAAAAATTCAAAAAACCTAAATATTTGTTTTCTCTGCATGACCACAGATGGATCCTGTTCCACTCTGCTACGTCGGTTTCGCTGATGGTGCAAGCCGTTGGTCCCCCAATCTTGCCTCCGCAGCTTGGGTAATATATTCCCCTTCACATGAGTTGATCCACATCAACGGAGTGTGTTTAGGTGCTGCCACCAACAACCAAGCTGAATACGATGCCGTGACTGGTCTCCTAGCCGCAGCTCTCCAAATGAGCATACGTCACCTTAATGTTTTCTTGGACTCACAACTCCTTGTTTCCCAGCTCAACAATTATTACCAGGTACGTGATCCCTGTCTTTTCAGAAAATACTTGGGCACTAAACAAATGGTTCGACAATTTGAATGCATTTCATTTACACATGTCCCAAGAAATATCAATAGTGTAGCAGACCATATGGCCAACAACATTCTTGACTGGCACACCAATCAAATCATTTCATAAACAAAAATGAATCCACGTGCATAACCTGTGCCTCCGCAGGCATATATAAATACGACAACAAAGCATCCACATGCATAACACATGCCTCCACGGGCATATACAAAAAATCAAAATGTTGCATCCACGTGCATAACATGTGCCTCCACGGGCATACAGAAAATCAAACATGCCTCCACGGGCGAACAAAAAGACAATGAATGCATCCATGTGCATACACGACTATATACCAACATCATATATATATATCATCATAATATAGTCAAAACATGTCATAGGTGCCCTCAGCACCCAATATACAAAAATACATCAGCCGTACAAAAAAGTGCTTCCCCATATGCTCATCAGCATTTGGGGGCAGATACAATATCATCTAATCATCATGGTCCCTAGGCTCCTCTGGCGCCTCCTCCGCTGGATCATGCTGAGCCCGAACTCTCCTCTCCGCCGGCCCCGCTGGAGCATCTCGTAAATGAATCCTCCCCTCCACTGGCCCTGCCTGATCCTGTCGATCCCCCTCCCTCCACTCAGCCTCCAACAACGCTGCTCTCAGCAGGATCGAGCGCCACTCACGAGGCACATCGAAACATCGCTCGATGATGTCCCGATCTAAATCTCTCCACCCATCCTCTGGGAATCCCGCCAGAATAATATCTAGTGTCTCTCGGACACCCTCAACAGCATCATCTCGAGGGCCTTCTCCTCGACAGCGAGCCCCAAATCCTCGACCATGTGGAGGCGGTACCGCTACAGGAGGTGGAGCAACCACCATCGCCCGTCCCCTACGAGCCACATAATCGGCTGGTGGTACAGGACCAACATATGCACAATCACGCAAGTAACCATCATATAAATATCTAACTATAGTCATAACAAACACATCTAAAAAATGATATAGTAGAGAACAAAACAAAAAACATACCATCTAAACCCCAGTCCTGTCCCTAGGCTCGAGGCATCTCCAGATCTCCTCGATAATCCATACCAGCA
Organism: Larix kaempferi; assembly: GCA_027924585.1. Lineage (NCBI taxonomy): Eukaryota > Viridiplantae > Streptophyta > Pinopsida > Pinales > Pinaceae > Larix > Larix kaempferi. The sequence continues at coordinate 27,446,630 of BSBM01000910.1, forward strand.
TATGGATAGTCCTCAATCAGCAGGGGGATCTGCTCCCACTGCTCATACATCTCCTGCGAAAAGAACCCACAGATACCACCACCACCGCGAGGCATCATCTGCCCCCACCGCACCATGCGCGGCTCGCTCACCAAACCATCCCGAACCGGCACCCGTGGCTGCAAAGTCGGTACCCGCTTAAGGAAAAAACAACACAAAAAGGAGGCATAGCAGAACTCTCCCCCCTCCCAACTGACCTTGTCCAGATCTCTCCGGACACCAACCAAAAACATCTGACCCCATGCATAGTAGGTCCCCCTCAGCACAGAATCCACCATCATCGTTTGTCCCCCCGACAAACGATGTGGCGCCGCGGCACCCAACACCCGCAGAACACAAGCCCCGACAGACCGCATGTCCCACTCCTGCAATGATCTCAGACTCAGAGCGTTGTTCTGCACAATCGCCCCAGGAACACAGAAGGTCTCCAGGAGATCCTCCATGTCCACACCTTCCAGGATCCTTGGCAGAAGATCCCCCACCTCCCCTAAGCGAGGTAACCCGGTAAGAAAATATACATCAATAAGGGTGATCTCCAACCTCTCACCCCCAACAATAAAGGCACTCTCTACAGGAACCCACCAACTCACCAATTTGTTCAGTAGCGGTCCTACTGAACGCATTGGTGGAATCTGAGCAAACTTTAGGAGTCCACTCACCGCCAGAGCTTGCCGAACCCCCTGATTAATCCAAATCCGAACCATCAAATCCTCCTCCATCTCTCGCTCTCGCCATGACACCAATGGCCTCCTCAACATCCTGCCAAAAAACAAAGAAACTTTTAGCACCAGAGAAAAATTTTCAAAAAATACCATCGCAGCTTTTCCATCAAAAGCCACGATGATCATCGCGGCTTCCATACAAGAACCCGCGATGAACATCGCGGGTATTGGCCAGATAGTCGCGATAAACATCGCAACTGTCTCCCCCATACTCACGATGACCATCTCAACTTTCAACCTAATAGTCGCGATGAACATCGCGACTGTCAGCCTCAAACCCGCGATGTCCATCGCGGCAAAACGGACGAAACCCGCGATATTCCACATTGGAAGGCCAACATGGAATTTCGCGGCCTTCAGGGGCCCGCCGCTAACCAAAAAAGACATAATTGAAAAGGCTAAGGCGAATAGGGTTACCTGAAACTCACGGAATCGAAAACCAACGATCAAATCTCCCAGAAATCAAGAAACAGCTCTGATTGCTCTGCCAAACTCACACATAACAATGACACGTCATATGGACCCCACGCCCTATTTATAGAAATTCCATCATTTTTCAAACAACCATTTCGGTGTCATACGACGTCCGTTCCTCAAACCGTTGGTACCGTTGGAATCAGCACAACAAGAACTTCATGATAGTTCCTTCCTTTTCCTGTTTTCACCAGGTCCATTTTTTGATAAATTTTTCATGCCCTCGTTGCCTCGGTTTGCATGCCACATCGACTGTCGCCCATTTTTTACAAGTCTTATATCGCCGGATTCAGTTTTCCGCGCTCGTGATGATGCTTGAGATCATTTCTCACTCTCACGCCCAGATTTTTAGGGCATTTTTCCCATGCCCCCTCGTCGCCTCGATTTGCGTGCCACATCGGCTGTCCTCTGTTTTTGACGAGTCTTATATCGCCGGATTCAATTTTCCGCGCTCGTGATGATGCTTGAGATCATTTCTTGCTCTCACGCCCAGATTTTTTGGGCATTTTTCCCCATGCCACCTTGTCACCTCGGTTTGCATGCCACATTGGCCATCGTCCATTTTTTATGAGTCTTATATCACTGGATTCAGTTTTCCGCGCTCGTGATGATGCTTGAGATCATTTCTCACTCTCACCCCCTCATTTTTTGGGCAATTTTACCATGCCCACCCATCACCTCGGTTTGCATGCCACATTGGACGTTGCCCCTTTTTGGAAATCTTTATGTCATCGGATCCAGTATTCCACACTCATGATGGCGCTTGAGACCTTTTCTCGCTCTCATCAATCCCTTTTTGTTCGGTATAATTTTACCCATTTTTCGGGCCGAGCAATCCCTTTTACGAAAAAGGCACTTAGGGAGTTTCTGTTAAGCTCTTTTTTGACTCCTAAAACAATGAAAAGATCACCGAGCAACCTTGCTTCCTTTCATGCTCGCTAAACGTATCTGAAAGGGCGTCTACCTGGTATAAGTTTACCCCTTTTCCAGACCTTGTAGACTAATTACGAAAAAGGAATACTCTAGTCACACCAGCTAGAAGAGTTCTCCATTTGCATCATTTTATGCTTTTTCGGGCCTTGGAGACTAACTTACGAAAAAGAACACCAATGGAGTCCACTTACCGCTTTCAGACTCTCTAAACATGAAAGCGACCACGAGCAATCACCATCCTGGGCTCGTAAAACCAACAGGACAGTACTCACAACCACCGCAGAGTCTTCTTATCGTTTTCAGACTCCTTAAAAATGCAAGCAGCAATGAGCATGAACAGTCCTGGGCTCACAAAATCCACAGGACAGTACCATTTCAGAGCACACTTTATCCCTTCTTCGAGCTCATTAAAACTACGAAGAAGGACCCAATGGTGCTTCTTGGTGCCACAACAGATCACGTCTACTCATATGGCAGCTCCCCCATTTTGGTCGCCTTTGTTCAGAGTATTCTGCAGCATGTCACCCTGAGAATCCCTCGACAGCACCCATCAGCTCGTCCCCTTAGTTAATACACACCCTTCAGTCCTTGAAAAGCTTTGATCCCCGCACCTACAAGTCAGTTCCCTACGCTGCCAAGTCAACCATGTCATCATGCTCTGAACAAAGGAGGTTTGAGTCTACCCACTATATGACCCCAGTTACTTCCCATCCCCACAAGAATGTCAGTCCTACCATCAGTTCTACCACACTTCAGTTCTACACCTCGTGCTCCTATCAAGGAAACATCATTGCCTTGTTAGTTGCTGGTCTCCCTCTATCGACGACAACCAAGTTTATTCCAGAGAATAGACCTAGAGGTCCCTGTGTCTTGGACTCATCTCCATTTATGATGAGTTCCTATGAATCATTTCGAGAGGAGTCCTCAGTGCCTCTCCAAACGGTTGTTTCTCACATGCTCGACTTCAACACCTTGATCGCATCGTTGAGACTCGCACAAGGTATTGGTCCGTTCAGTTATTTGTTCAAGACCCAGGATACCACCTGATTCTTCCACATTTGAGAGTCTACTTATGAAAACAACTGGTTACATTTTTCTTATAGATATATGGCTTGCGCATGGCGACAGTATTCAGATGTACCCCGGTTTTTTATACTCCCTCGATTATACAGTTACATGTACATGTACTTCTCAGAGATGACTCTTAGTCATTGAGTCCCTACAGATGTTGGACACCTTCAGTTTCAGCAGCTCATCAACCCTTCTGAGACCTAATTCAGAACGGTTGACGCTTTATTCCAGTATATCAGTTATTGAGATTAGTCATGTTATGATCATGAGTACATCCCCAAATGATGTCCCCTCTGGACCATTATGATGCACCAGCATATTTTTTATGTATTTTTCAGGTCCCCCTTCTTGGGACTAATTGTTATGTATATGTCTTGATACGAGCATGGGTATGCCCGCCTCGTCCATTATCAGAGATTATTCCTCATTCATATTGAGGCCATGTAATATTGTTTATTTTGCAGCTTCCAAGGGCCGTGGATCCAGTCTCCAATCGGTCTCTTCTCTTCCCCAAACCCCAGAAAAAAGACAAAAGAACTATGATGTCTATCGGCCATACGATTAGCTCCTGCCCTCACACATCAGGGGGCAATCTGTTAACACCCAAAAAGTTCTCACTAGCTCATTTCCTTATTCACATGACCCATTTGTCCACTTTTTCACCATTTAAGCCTCTAAAGCCACCAAAAGGTCACCAAAAGACCTTAATACACCCCTTTTTCCACTCAAAATGAATATTTTTCCTCAAAAAGCATAAAAAACCCTCAAAAAGGGTCCAGAATTCCCAAAAATATTAAAAAGGGAATAAAAATATTCAAAATATTCAAAAAAGGAAAAAGGAGGGAAAAGGTACCTAAACCATGTTGGTCAATACCATTGGTTTCCTCAAAACCATAATGGTATTCCCCACCACCAAAAACTATAAAAAGGTGGTAGGGGCTCCTCACTTTCCATCCATCCATCATCCTATCCTCGTGCTATCAAAATCTCTCATGAGCTTTTGACCATTGTAGCTATCTTGGAGAAGGGACCTTTGGAGCTTGGATCTAGTCACCTTGGAAGTTGCTCAACAATCTTCACCACTTGGAGGTATCACCATTGCAAGCACTTGCTTGCCCCTATTCTTAATACAAAATCATTTTTTACATATTGTCAATTGTTTTGCTTTCAATAATATTTCCATTGTTTTCTTATCTATTTCACATAGATCCATGATTAATATAGTTTAAAGTAGTTTGTTATTTATTTCTATTGAAACTGTTATCACTTGTTGATAGGTGCCCATTGCACTAAGCTTGGTTGCAAAACAAAGCCAACAAGCCCTGTATGAGTCATGTGGGTAAAAGGGTTATTAGACCACCCTAGTGGGGGTCAACCCTGTTAGCATTATGTTATGTGGTTAAGTTGAGGCCAACCTAGTAAAGGTTATTAGGCAAGTCAAGTCATGTATAAATAGAGTGCGGGAGGCACTCTATTTGATCATTCACTTTCTCTCTCACACACTCATTGGAGAGTGGTGCACTTGTGGAGGAGGATAAGTTGCTGCTAGGAGGACTATCTCTTATGTTTGGGTTGTACCATTTCTCTATCTATCTCTAAGGAAGTTGCGGGGTTTTTCACCTTCTTGGTTTTCCCTGGTGAAACTCTATGTCTCTTGTGTGCTTGTATTATTGTGTCCATGATTGATATGCTGTAGATATGTTGTAGATGTTATTCTCTCAGTTAAGATCTTAGATCAGATTGTAAATTCTGAAAAACTAACATGGTATCAGAGCTAGCCTGAAAGAAGGCATGGTATGGCATTTATGACACTTGTTGCACTTGCGAAGCTAGGGCTTGATATAGCAAAAACCATTCATCGTAGCACTTTCACTATAAATACATTTTGGCAAGGTTTCAGGATCTGAAACCCTTACAGGTAGAAGATAAGATCCCCATTTACCTCATGTCCGAAGCACAACTTCTAATTTTTTGTACTTTGTGTTTTATGATCTGTACAATCTACGATTTATGCCTCTTCCAGATCTGAGTGATAAACAGGTGACCTAGGAACAAAGGTCGTAACTTGGGCTAGGAAGCTCCAAATGAAATTTCGTAAAATGTGATAGGTAGGGAATGGACTTTAATTTCACAGTTCAAAGGTTCAGAGGCCGTAAGTGAATCAGTGACATGTGGCACTCCGTACAAGTTCGCTCTCCTATTTTATCCCATAAACAGGTCATGTTGCAACACTTGGAATAACTCTCTCTCAGAGAATCCATTTGAGATCAGACCTATGGGGTTGGAAATATGACAGGTCAGGCTACCACAAGTAGAAGTTTTAGACCCTTTGGATTCATAATTTCAGAGCTACACCAGAAACAATCAGGTGCATATTTCTGTCAAAAAAGAATTGGATTTTGAGCACCTTCATTCATGGCTCCGGGAATTAGGGTTTCGAAGAAAGTTGGAATTTTTGTAATCAGAGACCACGGCTGAATGCTACTCATCAAAATAAAAATTTAGAGACCAAGATCAAATTTTTTGGTTGGGAAGAAGGTCGGGCTTGATCAAACCCTAGTTCGGGACTTTGATCGGAAAAGTGGAAAATTAGGGCTTCTGCAAAAGTTGGAATTTTTTAAGTCTGTGACCACGGCTGGAAGCTCCTTAGAAAAATCAAAGTTTAGAGCTTTGGATCGAACCTTTTGGTTGAGAAGAAGGGTGGGTTTTATCAAACCCTAGTTCGGGATCCTGTCCAGAAGATCCGGAAGTTTCAAAGGCAATCTTGAGGGGTGAAAACTTTGCAGTTTTCAAATTCTGAGTATACCAGCTTGATCAGCTCATCAAGGCGCATCTTTCTATCCTTTCGGAAGTTTGAATTTTTAGGGTTTCTCTAACAAACCCTAATCCATCTCCAGATCCAGTTTCTGCAAATCAAGTGGATTGGATTATTCCTATAAGAGAATGGATTGGTCACCTGCATAAGTGAAGAAGTTCCAGTTTCAGAGGGAGATAAAGCTAAGGACTTACATAAGAATATTACAAGCAATATCGACACGTATGACTTATCCAGGTATGTTTCGAGATATGTTCATGATTAAGTTTATGGTATAAGTTTAGTACAATCTTGATTAACTTTAAACTTGTTGTATCACCTTAATAAAATTATGAATGTAGATATTCATTGATTAGGGTTTTGACACATATGATTGTACTAATGCATTGTGGTGTTGTATGAGGTTGATGTTGTCTGCTAACATGAAAGGTACATCAAGAAAGATAAATCATGTTCTAGTTCAAGAACATACGACCATGTTGACATGAAGACAAAGATTCATCCATTGTCATGGATCACATAGAAGATCTACTTACGAGGTATGTATAACTTGGTTCTTTAATGGTTAACCTATGAGATATGTAGGTTACTAGCACAAGTCATTGAAGAGAACAAGAAGACATTATGTGGGTATGTTAGACATAACTAGATGGCATGCTAATCCAGGTATGTTTTTCCTATATCAAGTTAGAATCTTACCTTGTGTTAGGATCTCTTATATAAGTATGCATGGCATGATTGATAATGATTATTCATTGAAGTTAGTAATCATGGGTTTAGGCATATTATGCTTCTTACTTTGATTGATGATATGACTAACCAAAAAAGTCCTTTGGTCAAATAAGAATATGCATGAGTAAAAGAAGTATTCCCTAAAACCTTGAATACTAATGTTTATAATCTGTGTCTAAAATGATCATGACTATACATGTTTAAGATTATTATGTTTTGATTATATTAATGAATGTATGATTATGTATGAGATATCAAGGGTAACACAATGATGATACTAGTAAACATGCATAGTGATCAAGGTTGGATATAAGTTCAAGGACAGGTAATCCAGGAAGCAAAGATCAAGAGGGAGCACACTCTAGTAGTTTCTGCAAGGATGCAGACATTCAGAGGGATTTGACCACTTCTCACAATACACATCAGAATGGAGTTGCAGAAAGGACTGAGAGGAAGTCCACCCTACAACCAAACAAAGATAAGTATTTGAATTGTCATTTCTTGCATATTTGTTTGTTTAAATAATATTTTTCAATGATGTATATGCTTATGTTCCTATACTTAGGGTGTGTATTATGCATATTAGAACAATTTCATTAATGAACAGTATACTACTAATATGCATCTAATGGGTAAGTGGCCTATGGCACTGTACAACATTCCATTGCTACTTATCTAGAATGAAACCTCTTTGTTGACATGTTGGGAGTTGTGCACACTCTTAACAATGTTCTGGTAGAGATTGGAAGGCATCTAGAAAGTTACGGGATATGGATAAATGTTGTATTGAAGCATTGGCTAAGATAATTGCGTGACTGTATGACATATTTATTTATGTGTAAGAATTTGTTCTAAAAAATATGAGATGTTTTCTAATCATGCAATTTAACTTGTTTTGTAGGAAAGATCATATACCATCACCTACAAAAGGACTACAACATTTGTTCAACAACAAAGTTATCTATTGAAGATATTGAAGTTCCCAGAATTCGGGAAGAACGCCATGATCGAGGAGTACCAGTCACCCATGAAGAATGATGTTTTGGATGCAGTCCCAAGACCTGAAGGGAAGTCTGTTGTGACTTCCAAATGGATCTACAAGATCAAGCATGTTGAAAATGGTAGCATAGAGAAAAACAAAGCAAGATTTGTAGCTCGTGGCTTCTCCCAGAAAGAGGGGATAGACTATGAAGAGACTTTTGCTCCTGTAGCCAGATACACTTCCATCAAATCAGTACTTGCTCTGGCTATAGTGATGAAGTGGAAGATACACCAGAAAGATGTCAAGACGGCTTTCTTGAATGGTGTAGTCGAGGAGTAAGTGTATGTGGATCAGCCACTTGGTTTTGAGACACATGACAGGGATTCATATGTGTGCAGACCGAAGAAAGCCTTGTATGGCTTGAAGCAAGCTCCTAGGACTTGGTATGGTAGGCTAAACAGCTTTCTATCCAGTTTGGGTTTTACTAAGATTAAAGCAGATTCCAACCTTTACTACAAGGTTGAGGAAGGAAATCCTGTGATACTACTCTTGTATGTGGATGACCTATTTGTAACAGGAGAGGATGGATTGATTGCCAATACCAAGAGGAATTTGTTGCCAAGTTCGAGATGAAGGACTTGGGTATGATGCACTACTTTCTAGGCATGGAGGTGTGGCAGAGTGCAGATGGAATCTTCCTTGGACAAGGGAAGTATGCAGTAGAGATCCTGAAGAGGTTCAGGATGATAGAATGTAAGGCCTTGGCCACACCTATGGCATTGAACCTGAAACTTCTTTGTGATGCTTCATCTGATCCGGTTGATGTCACGATGTATCGTCAGATGATTGGGTCCTTGATGTACCTGACGAATATGAGACCAGATATTTGCTTTGTGGTGAACACATTGAGCTAGTTCCTGATAGATCCCAGAGGTGTTCACCTGGTTGTTGTAAAGCATATTCTGAGGTACCTGAAGGGTACAATTGATTATGGGCTCAAGTATGATGCAAATCAAAAGTTTAACCTGTAGGGTTATGTTGATTCAGATTGGGAAGGCAGTGCTGCAGATAGGAAGAGCACATCAGGGTGTTGCTTCAGTATGGGATCAGGTGTGATCTCTTGGTTTAGCAGGAAGCAATCCTGTGTAGCACTGAGTACGATCAAGGTTGAGTATGTTGCAGCTTGTTCAGCTAGTTGTGAGGTAGTATGGCTTCGGAAGCTACTGTCTGAGTTATTTGATCTCCCGCTGGAGGCTATTGGTATCTTTTGTGACAACCAGAGTTGTGTGAATCTGTCTGAGAACCCGGTGTTCCACGACAGGTCTAAGCACATAGAGATCAAATATCACTATATCAAGGATATGGTGCAAAGAGGAGCAATGAAGCTCCTGTATGTTGCGACGGATGAGTAGGTTGCAGATGTGTTGGCGAAGCCACTATCCAAAGTGAAGTTCGATTACTTCAGAGAGAGTCTTGGTGTTCTTCAGATTGATGACACTTCAAGGAAGAAGTGATGGACACATTTGCAGGAGCCATTCCCAGCATGGTGAGAGGAGGATCCTTCCATGGCTGTGGATGTAAGCGCTGGATGATGATCATCAGGATGATGCTCCAGTTACTGCTCTGTATATGCATCATGTTGGATGCTTGTTATGATCAGTTGGATCATGTATATTTATATGCATCATGTTGGATGCTTGGACCATGTATTTGTATATGTATCAGGTGGATACATTGTATGATCAGGTAGATCATGTATGTTGATATATATCAGGTGGATACATTGTAGGATCAAATGGATCATGTATCTGTGTATGTATCAGGTGGATACATTATATGATCAGGTGGATCATGTATGATGATATGTATCAGGTAGATACTTGGTATGCATCAGGTGGATGCATTATATGATTAGGTTGATCATGGATTATGAGCTTCAGGATGTTGCTCCAGATGACATGCATTAGGACAATGCAGTGATGATGATCAGGTTGATCATGTGATGATGTACATCAGGATGATGTATGGTGAGTATCAGGTTGATACTCTGTGGCCATGGACAGGTTGTGCAGATGAGCATATAAGTAGACTTGGGAGATCTGACAAGTAGATTTGTGTGCTCGTAACAGCCTACGATGCTCTTTCAAGGCATTTCTCTGGGAGGACATATAAGTAGACCTGGGAGATCCGACAGGTAGAGCTGTGTGCTCGTAACAGCCTGGGATTCTCTTTCGAGGCATTTTCCTATGGCATGTAAGTAGACCTAGGAGATCCGATAGGTTGGGCTGTGTGCCCGTAATAAGTTCTGGGATTCTCTTTCAAGGCATTGCCATGACCACATGTAAGTAGACCTGGGAGATCCGATAGGTTGGGTTGTGTGCTCATAATAAGTCATGGGATTCTCTTTCGAGGCATTGTGGTGAGGGGTCACATGTAATACGTCCTGGAGATCTGGACAGGTTGTGCTAGTCACATAAAAGGCCTCGGATGCTCTTTAGGGTTCTTGCTAGTGAAGACACTCTTTTAAGGTTTTGTGACAGTCACATGTAAGTGGACCTGGGAGATATTTCTGGTCGTACTTCGGCACATAAATGGTCTTGGGATACTCTTTCGAGGCATTGTGACGCACGTAATAAGTCTTGAGGATTCCACAGTATGGCCAGTGATGATGAAGACCTGCAGGTGGTGGGCCTACATCCAGTATGAAAAAGGACTGGCTCTATAGAACTTCCTATGATGAGTAGATCAGAGATTGATTGAGATAGCAACAGTAGTGATGATGAAGATGATTCGAGGACGATGATTCGCTGACGATGATCCAAAGAAGAAGACTTGTGCTAGTAGATCTGTGTCGAGAGATACCTTCCTAGTTAATAGGGAGTGTTGATGTATATGTAACTTCGGAATGTATTTCATCTATGTATATTGTATTCCTATAGAGATATTATTATTCCTCTATACGGAAGTGTTTGTATTCCTATAGAGATGTTATTATTCCTCTATACGGAAGTGTCGTCATTTATAGTGTAAGTGTCGTAACTTATACTTGATGGGTTATTAGACCACCTTGATGGGGTCGACCCTGTATGAGTCATGTGGGTAAAAGGGTTATTAGACCACCCTAGTGGGGTTCAGCCCTGTCAGCATTATGTTATGTGGTTAAGTTGAGGCCGACCTAGTAAAGGTTATTAGGCAAGTCAAATCATGTATAAATAGAGTGCGGGAGGCACTCTATTTGATCATTCACTTTCTCTCTCACACACTCATTGGAGAGTGGCACACTTGTGGAGGAGGAGAAGCTACTGCTAGGAGGACTATCTCTTATTCTTGGGTTGTATCATTGCTCTATCTATCTCTGAGGAAGTTGCGGGTTTTTTCACCTTCTTGGTTTTCCCCGGTCAAACTCTATGTCTCTTGTGTGCTTGCATTATTGTGTCCATGATTGATATCTTGTAGATATGTTGTACATGTTATTCTCTCAGTTAAGATCTTAGATCAGATTGTAAATTATGAAAAACTAACTTGGAGCTTAAAGATCCATCCAAGAACCTTTGATGCAGGTGTAGAAGCCCCAAACCGGCCTAAATCCACCTTCCAACTCCAAAAATCCTTCAAAATTGAGCTCGGATCTTCATTTTTCTTGCTTTTGAAGGCTGTTGCACCCTGCCTAGGTCCACAGTGTGATGTCTCACCCTGTCCACTAGCAAAGTGCGACAGTGTCTCACTTTACCTATGTACAACCTGCGACGACCCCCTGTTGTCGCTCTGTTATGTTCCAGACTTTGTGTCGTCCGAGTTTTTGGGTTTTTGGATGGATGTCCTTCATTCTTGTCTTGATTTTTGTGATATTTTATTTATGGATGGGCTTAGGAACCTCTTAGATTAGAGTTTAAACCTCATTTAGGTCCTCCTTTACTTAATATTTGGAAGATTTTTAAAGAACTTTAAAGCTTTCTTGTTTCAAATTGGCAAAAAATTGCTAGAACTAGCTTTGAGATTTCACTATTTTAGGGAAACATTTAAGCTTCATTTTTGTACTTGCATACATGAATATTGATTCAAGACATCTTAAGATCATTTTACTACTAATTAAGAAAGATTTGGGAGGGTTTGGATTGAGATTTTCATATTTGATATTTCCTTCCAGAAACCTTTAAAAATGGCTTAAATTGACATTTCTTCCATTTTTTCTTACAATTGGTGGTAGATCCATTTGCTCAAGGTCATATTTTGCTTATAGATCCCTGGTTGGATACGATTAGGACTGATCTTTACAAGGATTTTGGTTTATTTCATAGCTTGCAAATAGTGAAAAGTGAAAAAACATGAATATTTGTTTGAAGAACCTTAAGCCCCTTTAATTTTTTATTCTCATGCATTTGCTTATATGAAACTTGGAACCAAATCTCATTTATTCCATTTTGAAAGATCACTTTAACACATTTGGAAGAACCATACACGTTGGAAAGAACCTCACACACATTTGCATTTGAAAAACACCTTGCACATCACATGTTTGAGATCATTTGAGAATCATTTCTTCCCAAAAAACAGAATTAAAACTTTAAATAGTTGCATTTTGTTTTAGAGTTAGAATATTTTCATGATTTTCATGCACAATTAGAGAGATTTGTACCTTTACAGTTCAGTTTTCTTGAGATATATTGTGTATGAGGCACCGTATCCTCTTCACTCGCATCTTATGATGATCTTGTGAATGAGAAAGTGTATCTCACGTGTAATAGTTTAGGGGTTAATTTTCAAGCATCTTGTATGAGGAACCATATCCTCTTCACTCGCATCTTATGATGATCTTGTGAATGAGAAAGTGTATCTCATGTGTAATAGTTTAGGGGTTGATTTCCAAGCATCTTATATTGAGGCACCGTATCCTCTTTACTCGCATCTTATGATGATGTTGTGAATGAGAAAGTGTATTTCACGTGTAACAGTTTAGGATTTAATTCACAAGCATTCCAGAGGGCTCTGCGTATCCTCTTCACTTGGGATTTCGGGCGATCTTGTGAATGAGAAACAGGGATCCCCCATGTAATAGAATTAGATTCATCTTTACTTGAGATATCTGTTTAGATTACATTGGTCTTTACACATCGATTATTATCCATATTTCAGAAGAAAAAAAAACTGTGCATGAACATACAAACATCTACTAGAAATTTTGCATGTTTGAAAGAATCTCATGAACCTCTAACCCTTCCTTCAGTTAGGATATTCATCGAACTGAAAGATAGCATAGTGAGCATCTTGCATTGGGTGGTTCATTTTGTTTTCGAGTCAAAACACCATCAGTTTAATTTCCACTCCTGTGACTAAGAAAACTTCCACTAAAATTGGCGCTTAATCTAAAATTGACAAACTTTTGATTTAAATATCACCAACAAAATTAGGTTAGTTCCCTGGATTAGGTTCGGAGAGTTAACACTCCTGGGCTGCAAAAATTTGAAACTAGCATTGATTAAAGAGAGTAAATCCATTCTCGCAAAAAACGCTTGTCGAGAAAGCGCTTCTGAAACATGCGTCAAGCACGAGGTTAATCTGGATAAGTAAGGGTGGTTCCCCCTTCTTGCTTATTTAATGGGACATGAGCTTATCGAAGGGATTCTATGTTCAGTGATAAGTCCTCTAGGTGACATCACTGTTTCTAGAGTTTCTGGTAATAAGAGTTGTCCTCAACTTACAACTATCCGCTCGACCGTCGATTGCGAATTGGTAACTTTAGTGACTATTCTTAGGATATCACATAGGCTGTTGTGAGTGGGACACACTTGCAATACCTGAGACAGACTTTGGAACTTTTACTCCTTGGGAGGGTGAGTGGTCAGGAACCAACACTTGTACCCCTGGCGATTAACGTTTATTGTAACTATTTCTCACACCTTCGCTCCTAGCAATTGTATGAGGACATGAAATCCCTTAGCAACTACTAGTTTCGGAAGGCCCTACAATCCAGCTTTTCACTGAGCTTCGGTTCTTTGGAAAATTAAGTTTTCTTGCTTGAAATCTCTACGGAATTTTTACTGTGTGGACACTTTTCATTTTTTTGAGTCTAGAATGCCTTAGGATTGTTTCATTCAAACTATCATTTTAAACACATCCTTTTGTCAACTTCTTAGAAGTGGATACTCTCCCGATCCGCCAGTCACGACGGCAGCGAGGTGAGTCACCAAACATTGAAGGCCCTGCTACACTGCAGAGATAGACATAAAAACCACATTCTAATGACTTGGAAACATAACTGATTTTCAACTCAATTAACATTACTCGAGAAGAACAACATCAAATCAACACTAAGAATTCATCATCACATCACGAACTGAATACAGACGTAGTTGATAACCTTACTCTAGTTGAAATTGAAACATTGAAACATCACACACATGCTCATGAAATTCCTCCTTTGATGATTCTTTCAGAACCAGTTGCACTTACTATCCTTGAGTCACTGGGTGATATCAAACCTCTTTTTGAAAGTTTGAGTGATATACACAAATCAACAAGGGACCCCGTGGCTTTCTCAAACATTGGTTTTCCATATGGATCGGCTAATCAGGGTCAACACACACTAGGAGTAAACCAGAGTCCTCATGGTATACAAAACACCTGTCCAAACTCTACTTCCGGGGGCAACCCTTCACCATGGAATGGTAATATTCCTGGCGAAAGCAATGAACCATGGAACATTTATGCCAATTGGGGCTATTCTCCTTACTTTAGTGGAAATGCCCTGGGGGTTATCCTCCGACTTATCCTAGCATAATGCCTAGTGGCAATCCACCTATCAACCCCATTCCAACATGGAGTGGGGAGGTTTCAGGAAGTATCCAATCTTCTTGGGGCCCACCTTCGCAAGGAGGAAATCAACCTTGGAATGCTAATCTAAACCAAGGAAACATTCAATGGAGTGGTCCGATTCCAACTAGTAACCAATCTAATTGGGGCCCACCCCCGCAAGGGGGCAATCCACCCATAAATTCTATCCAGCAATGGAGCGGTAATGTTACACCAAGTAATCAATCTCAATGGAACATACCCCCGCAAGGGGGAAATCCACCTGTTAATCCTATCCATCCATGGAATGGTAATGTTCCACCAAGTAACCATTATCAATGGAGCATACCTCTGCAAGGGGGAAATCCATACATGCAACCTAGTTTACAATGGACTGGGCAACATTCAGGAAGTAACCAATCTTTTTGGATGCCACCTCCACAAGGAGGAATTCAACATTGGAATGATTTTCAATACCAAGTTCAACCGCCATGGTATGGTTTGGATCTAGGAAATAACCAATCTTCTTGGACCCCACCTCCGCAAGGAGGCAATCCACCCAATGGTCATGTTTCAGGAAGTTTCCAAACTTCTTGGGGTCAATCTCTACAAACAGGAAACCCACCTTGAAATTCTTATCACACCCAACAACCACATCAATGGAGTGGTCAGTTTTTAAAAAGTAACCAATATTTTTTGGGCCTAACCCCGCAAGGGGGAAATCCAACCATTAACCCCATCCTCCATGGAGTGGTCAAGTTCTAGAAAATAACCAATCTTTTTGGAACCAACCTGCAAGACCTGCATTTGATCCAACTAGGCTGCCACATGAACCTCATGTTAATGGTATGATGGATCCCGTCAACCATCCTGAACAGATTACCCCACATCTAGGACAAGTTTCTATTCAGAATTCTCAACCCATAGCTGGCCAGGCAATGCAGGAACTTGCTAATCCTTCCAACAATTCCGACACCCTCACAGTCTCATCCATAGACCTTAGAGGAAAGAAGAAGAAGTACAAGAGTAAGAAAGATGCTAACTCTGGGAAGGGATATGCACCAACTGTGCTTCAATGCTGTGGGAGACAACAACCCACTATTTTGACACTGATACCTCCGCCAGGGGGAAACCATCCAATCCCCCCTCAAGGGGGCAATGATCCTAATTCTGTCACGTCCCCTCCCATCCAACCAGCTAGATGGAGAGGATCGTGACGGATAAACCGGGCATCTAGACCCCATATCCATTCAACAAGCAAGCATTCAGATTCAAATGAGATAGAATATATACATACACAAATGCATAACAGATGTGATATTAAACTGGGCGTCTAGCCCTATGAAACATTTAATCATAAGCATGAACATAATATAACAGAGATAGATGGAACTGTATGGTTTTGAGAAAATCACAGCGGAGTAATAAGAGTTTCACACCCATCATACATTTAAGATGCTCATCAAATAAGTAATTGCAATTTAACATAAGAGAATACTTATCTTATACGAAAGTAGTCCCACGCAACTGGCTATGCAACTGCAACGTTCCACCCAACCGTAGGCCAGTGTGCTCCTCAATCTCTCAGCACCACTGCCACCCCCCGAGCTGGGCATGATCTCTACAAGGAATCAGGGAACAACAGACTCACACATAGCCAAGCATACACCAATATGAGCCAAGCCAATCTGCAATTGGGTTTATCAGGCTGCTAGGACATGGGAGGGAAGAATTGCTAAGCTAGTGAACTCCAGCACAGAGCCAGGGATAACCTTTGCAAGATCTATCTAGCTTGGCACCCACATTACCTACACACCCAGCACCAGGAAGTATTCTTTTCTCTGCTACACAGTCCCTCAAGCCATACCTTCCCTATCTAGTGCTCTCAGGGTATGCATAGAAGAGTAACCAAAGCCCTCTTGATCTTCTTGAGAGGTTGTCTCCCTCACTAGGTTTATCAAGCTACTTCTGTCCACTACCACTCCAAAACTTCAATTCACAGGTTCAAACCAAAAACGTGGATGCACACTACAGCAGAACACAATCATGGGGCAGGATAAAACGTTTTTTTTTTACAGAGAGAGGCATGGGATGGGGTTTCAGCTGACTCAGGAAAACGTTAGAACCCCCAAAAATGAAATGGGAAGTTGGGAAACAACCCTATGGAGTCAATCCGTTTTTAGGAAAACGTCCTTGGGCAAGTCGGGGCAAAAACGACCTCCATATAGTCCCCAAAAACGTGGCCCTTCTCTCCCAGACTGCTATATATACAAAAACGAACTTCCAAGCATGGAAAAATGCAGGATTTTGCTGAAAAACGTGAAGGGAAAGACCCAGATAGCTCCTACTGCGTGAATGAGTGAAGACTGCCCATTCCCCATGGCTTTGGGCACCATTTCGTGGGTGGTTTCTTGCCCCACAAGCAAAAACACGATTTTCCAAGTTGATGACTTGCCCATGCACGAAAATGGCTTGCCCATACTCTTTCATTCCCAAGGCATTAACTGCCTTAACCAATTTCTTGGAAGAATTAAATGATTGGGTACATGAGACAAAATGGGTAGTTGGTGGTTTATGGGTTTCCCCATTGACACATGGATTAATACCATTGGCTCAAGGGTTTGAATAATTTCCCTCCCTATTCCTTGTAGAACCATGCCCCATCTCTTTTGTTGCATTGCATAGCCGGTTGTGGGTTTTTCATTAAAATTCGTAATTACATGATGTCTTATATACATTGTGCCCATCTCGCACAAGAACCATATGCATCTATTTTAATTGCCGATACATGAAACGCTAAATCAATGGTGGGGCCTTGGCCTTGAGCTCCTCACCATGATTAAATTACAATATTTACATCATTTACAAAGGGGGTCAAAATGGGGACGTGACAAATTCCAATGTCTTCATGTGTGATCCTGAGATGAACATTCAAACAAGACTTGATTCTTATTATTTCTCTCCTAGTACACCAGATCAATCGGAATCACAACTAGATGGTTATCTCTACATTGAGAAACCAACCATAGACTTAGTACCACACCCCCCCAAAGGTGTTCTACGTAGAACAATGCATAATCCTAACACACGAACTACTCAGAACAGTAATGTTCTTGAGGACCTAGCTCAGGTACCATGTGCCATGTCGGCCTTGGAGGTATTGCAATGTCGTCCTACACCAAGAAAGGAACTATTGTCTACCATTTGTGTTGTTGATCCATCCGATGAGACTTTGATCACATCAGACATAGACCATTCAATATGTAGGATCCTTCCCGAAGTTGCTTTTCAGATTAAAGTAACGACTCATGGTAAGAACATCTGTCTAACCATAGTAGACAAAAGGACCTCAACTTGTGTAATGTCATTTCCATGTTGGCAAACATTTGGATCACCTCTATCTGTCATAGAAGTTTCAAACCAAGCTACTCAATTAGCTTTGACAGATTCGGATCAAAATATTCCCTTGATGGAGGAATATGATTCGGTTACCTAGCCCATTTGGGATGTAAGATCTCCCAGCTCACATGACTTCTTGGATTACATTTTATCATCAAATGAAGATATCCCTGAAGTTGTAAACATTTGGTTGTACCCACCTAAGATCATCTTTTGTGGGGCCACTGGGAGCATACTTGAAATAAATCTACCCAAGTATAGGAGCATGATATGCATGTTCCTCGATCTTATCTGGTATATTTGGAAACTTGCATATAGGTTTAGGCCATCCCTTTGTGAAGATGCATTTGAATGTTTTGCAACCCAAACTTGCCATAGGGTCGAACCTGTTGTAAATCGGTGGGTCATCCCTTCATATCTGTATTTTCCACCATTCCGACAGCAGAGCCTACCGAACATGGGACACCCTAGTCATCACCCCATTTCCATTTTGGTGCCCATTTTGCGTTATTCTCATAGGGCCGGGAGCCCTATTAGTCCCATCATGACTTGGAGTTTGAGACCACATATTTCTCTTTCATACATTTCTGACCATATCCTAATGGGATCCCAATTTTTTATCATCTTACATAAGCTTACGTTAAAATATCCACTTGAACATCCATGCAAACTGCTTCATTACTTATTGCTTATGTTGCTTATTTGCCTTTATAGTCACTTTCTGTTACAAGATGCCTATAAACCATTGTTATGTATATTTGACCCTTACCCATAGAGGAAACATCTGCAAGAGTGTACATAACTATCTCAGCCCTTGTTTGCAATACGGATCTTTGCCTTGGCCTGACCCATGCCCTTGACATTTAGGCGCATTCCCTTGAGACACTCGTTTCCTCTAATGTATCATAGCATGCTTTATTCTTTTTTCAAGCTAATAAATGAAAAAGGTTATAAAAAAAAAAATTGGAAAACACAAAAATCCAAAAAGGGAGAGACTTGAACCACTTTATTCTATAAACTCTGAAGAAAACGGAAACAGTCAGTCCTTGTCGCCCTTGAACACGACACATAATATTGTATCTGTGGTCAATACACCATCTGCATTTGCCTTAGGAAACTGTACCAGTATTTTGAACATATCTCCACCGATGGGTTATCCTTCCCATCACCAATGGAGCTTTCGTCAATGCATCTGGAATTAGTGGATTTCATTAAGGTCAGTTACTCAAAGTCCTATGTTGCCAAGTGTCCATTCTGCGTCGTGTTATGTGTCCAAGGGAAGTCTAAACCGAGTCGTCCATTCCTCAAATATTCCTGACTAGTCATGCCGGCCTTCCTTGTGTCAGTTTACAATGTTGGATCTCGCAGTTCTACCAAATTATATCAGACTATTTATCTTTGTTTCGTATCGGTTGATGTGGGATTCATTAATGCCCTCCTTCCGATGGATCTATTCCTATCGACATCAAATCATCATCTAGGACATGGATCTAGAAACCCGGGAGTACCTTGGATCTTGCAGTCATTAGTGGCAGGTTTCCTCGCAAATGATAGTGGGTATACATCAATGACCCCTGATTGTTTGACTCTACAAGTGTTCGACTTCAGATCATTTATTCACACTTGTTAGTTTGTACTCAGTACCTTAGAGTCCATCATCATTATCGGTGGGTCTCTTCGCATTTGTTAACAGTATGCATCAATGACCAGTAATCAGATGGTGTTTTATTATGCTCGACATCAAATCACTTATTCGCATGATATAAACTCATACTATCATCAGTTTGTATTGAAGACCTTGGGAAAAACAGTTGTATCACTCATCGATGCACTGCCCGAGCTGCGCAAGATTAGACCACCATGTCAGAAGCCCAAAAATACTTTGTCATCGCACTCATCAAAGTGCACATTTACATTTTCAGAAAAATTTGCTTTTGACATGGATCCACTGTGTATTGTTCGTGGCCATGCTTGTTTACTGTTGAGCATGGGTATGCCCGCCTCAGGAAGATATTATATATTTAATAAATTGCTATGATTTACAGGTGTGATCCTCAATCCATCGCATGTGAGATTTCCTTCCCTTATCCTTGCTTTGAACGATAAAGAATATCAATATACAGAGTATAAATTTCAGTCATGTATTTCGGCCCTTAGCTCTGCTTCGGACCTCACACATTAGGGGGCATATGTTAACAATAAAACTAACACCCTTAGTCAAGTGATGGAAGAAGCGCATTTTTACCATGCACCTGTAGCAAGAATACATGACACAAGTTCATGCAGAGATGAATCCTCTCTAAGGAATGCATTAAAAGGCATTAATTGTGCTTAAAATCATTATAAATGGTGCAAAAAGCCTAAAAACTATGAAAAGTGGGTTTTCAAGCTAAAATAATCTAAAATAGATTATCCCACACTCAAAAGAGAAACCTAAGGCACATTTCCCAATGCTATATAAGAAAGGATTTGGGGCATGGTAAAGACAACCAAAGGAAGAGCAAAGGCATGCTGAAGAGATTCTGAAGGAGGAGAAGGAGCTCAAATTCTTCAAAAGAAAGGGTGAAGGAAGGGAAGCTCATATCAATGGAGGAAGGATTCACATCTAATGCCATGGTAAGGATGTATTTCTCCATTGTTCTACTATGAATGGATTCAAGTTTCTACCATCTATGAGTTTGAATTTTGCTTATCATGCATGGATTTAATTCTTAAATGGCTTTAGATCTTAATGAATTTTGATGAATGAATATAGATATTTGTAAACTTGTGATAATACTTTCATTTTTGACATAGAATTTCACCAATTCTTAGTAAGATAGATGAATATGTTGCAAATCTAACTCCCTACATGCAAACTACTTAATCTATTATCAAAAGTGTCCCGCAATCTTGTTATAGTGTGCGTCCCAAATGAGTTGTTGTAAATTCTCACCGGTCGGTACTCAAAGCTGTCCAAGCTTGTATAGCAAGGTGTCTTTCAGGAAATAGTCGGAGGTCGACGACTTGTCGGTATGTAGTTGTTGATAGACTATTGAAAATTAGTTGTCGTCCTGATACAATTGAGGCCAAGTGGTCATGTCATATCCCTGCATACTCATCACTGTGAAGAGGAGAGTAATGGGTGGTCGAATTAGACAATCAATAGCGGCCTTAGATTTACCTTTTCGATACTTAATCACCAATTGGAATTGTTGTAGGTAATTAATCCACTTGAGTTGTCGAGTTGTTTGTACTTTTGAATGGGTCAAAGCAAACTGTAGAGGCTTATGGTTAGTGAGGATGATCATTTCCTTGCCAAGGATGTAATTCCTTCATTGCTTGAGAGCTTGCACAATGGCTTACAGTTCTTTTTCGTACGTCGAATATCTTCTAATTGTGTCGTTAAAAGTTTCGGAATGAAAAGCAACTAGGTGACCAGACTGAGTGATCACTGTACCCAAGGCATAGTCCGATGCGTTTGTCTCAATCTCAAAGGGATGATGCAAATCAGGTAACACAAGTACTAGTGCAGTGCAGAGCTTGTGCTTGAGCTGTTCAAAAGCTTCTTGTTGTGTCGATGTCCATTTGAAGACAGTTTTCCCATTTCCCTTCGTCAACTAATTCAAAGGCCAGGCTATGTGACTGAAGCCAAGTATTAATCGTCGATAGAAATTAGCCAAACCAAGAAAACTTCTTAGTTCTTGAATGCTTTAAGGAATGGGCCAATATTTGAGGATTTGTACTTTTTCTAGATCGACGTGAATTCCTACAGAGTCAACTACATACCCAAAATATTTGATGTTGGTCATCGCAAAGGTGCATTTGTCCATGTTCAACTGAAGTCGATGTTGATGGAGAATGTCGAGGACTTGTCGAAGTTGTCCAACATGTTCTTCCCATGTTAGAATGAAAATCATTATGTCATCGAGATAAAGAATGACACATTTTCTGATGAAAGGTAGAAGAGTATTATCCATGTATCGCATGAAGGTCGCAGGTGCATTGGTTAATCCGAAAGGCATGACTAACCATTCGAATAATCCTTCCTTGGTTTTGAAAGCAGTTTTCCATACATCTACGGGCTCGATTGGAATATGATTATATCCCAACTTGAGGTCAAGCTTAGTAAATAATTTGGCACCTTTAAGACAATCAATGAGCTCGTCTATCCGCGACATAGGGTAGTGATTCTTTACCGAAATTGTTTTGAGTGCCGGTCGTCTATGCACATGTGCCAAGTCCCTTCTTTCTTTGCAATGAGGATGACTGGACTTCCACAAGGAGAGGAGATGGGTCAGATATGACATTTGTCGATCAATTCTTGGATTTGTGTGTGAATCTCTTCATTTTCAAGAATGGACCTTCTGTAAACAGATGTGTTAGGAAAAGAAGAACCAGGAGAAAGTTCAATGGAGTGTTTTACCTGGCAATGTCGAGGTACTCCATCCGGATCTTGGAATAAACTCTGATACTCGTCGAGAAAATTGTCGATCAACTGCTTCTGTTAGGAGCTACACTGGTCGGTGAGTCGACTTGTCGATGCAGTCTTCCTAGAATGTTGCAGTTTGATCATGATTAATGTGAACTTCTAACAATGATTGATGATCTTCTTTGTCTGTTTAGCGGATATCATTGAGACTGTTGGTGTAAGTCATCGCTCTAGTATGTCGTACCATCAATTCTGAATTTTGAAAATCACCTTCTGAGGCTGTGACTGATAACTTCCATGGCGATCCCACAAGTAAGGTTTCCCAAACAAGGCGTCGAATATGGAGAGTGGTGCCACATCATAGAGTACTTCATCTTCAAAAGGATTTATGAAGTAGGCGAGTTTATATTGTCGGGTGATCCCTAGTTCCTGTCCATCCTTCATCCAACCGATGTTGTAAGGATGAGGATGTGGATTGGTGACAAGACCTAGTTTCTTCACGATATATTCAGAAACAAAGTTCTTCTGGCTACCGTTATCCACAATCATATGTAATGAGTTTCTATGGACCCATATCCATGTATGGAATAGGTTCTCTCATTCCTCCTCCTCGACGATAGTCGAGGCTACTGGAGTGGTCAATGTCAAAAGGTTCATTTCATCTAGATCATATTCTTCCACCATCTTGTCGAACACATTGGATGTCAACCCTTTTGCCAAAAATTTCTTCCAAGCTTTGCATTCAGATGTATCATGCCAAGATGAGTGGTGGTAGTCACACCATTTCCCTGTAGGCAGTTGTTTGCTACATTCCCTCTTCTGAAAAGGCTTTTTGTCTTGATCTGGCTTTGGCAGTGTCGGTTGAGAAGATTTCGACTTGTCAAATTCGGTTGGTGCCTTCTTGCCGGGTGGTCGCCCTAATGTCGTATTTGTTGCGAAGCATTTTTTTCCTTTCTTCTTGGTTTCCAATTTGTTGGCATAGTGGAAATCATCCGCAAGTGTATTGACAGTCATAAATTCCATCTCCTGTTGAATGTACTGAGACAATCCGTTGATGTACTTCAAAACAAGCAATTGCTCTTCTTCTTGGATTCCAAGTCTATCCATGAGTTGATAGAACTCATCGATGTAACTTTGTACTGATTGGTCTTTGCATTGCCTTAGATGTTGCCACTTATTATACTATTGTTCGAGGTATTTGGGTGGGTAAAAGTCTTTTCGGACGTATTCAACAAATTTATCCCATGTTTCGATGGGGTCTCCGCTTTTGTCCATATTTGTTGAGAGGTTCTCCCACCAGTAGTGCACATATGTTGACATCTTTAAGGATGAAATGGTGATCTTGTCGGCTTCTGAGAGTTGATTCACAGAGTAATAGGATTCCAATTGTTGTACCCAATTGTCGACGGATTCTACTTCAATCTTTCCTTCAAGATTCGGTATGTCCAAATTCATTTTCACTTTGAAGGGGCTGATTTTGTCGGAGCTAGTTCTCGCCGAAAATCCTCCGGATGTTGAAGCAAATCACGTGAGAATTTCATTAAACTAGGAAAATATTGCAGTCCGTTGTCGAGCCAGTGCTTGCTCAATAAGTTGTCTTGTCTCGTCAGATGCATGTCTATCATTTGTTTCTTCTGCCATTTCTGGAGGTAGTGTCTGCTTGGATTGTTGAGATTGCGAGCTTGTTTGAACCGGCATAAGTCAGGTAACTTCACTGGAAGTGTCTATGCAAAACTTAAGCATGAAAAAAATTGATTGCTCTGATACCAATGATCTGCACGCACCCAGGTGCACAAGGGGGACAACAGTTCGACTGAATGAGTCGGATCTGTTATGGCAGAAGCAATAATAAATAGAATAAGCAAAGCAGGAATACACTATGCAGATAAACACGAATACACATAGACAATATGCCAGGAATACGAACTGATATTCTTTATTACTCAGTGGCTGAATCCCTGATCGATCGATTGATGTATGTTACAATATTATACATGCTTATATAGAATGCTGAGATGCTTGGGTTCCTACTCGTTACGCTCAGTTACAAAAGAATTTAGAACAGTTCAGAATTTCAACTATTACAATCGAATGGAAGACAGAGAGACAATCTGTCGTGGTTCAATAGTCACGAGTCGTAGGTCGACACTGCATGGGCACGTCGTGAAACTGTTGAGGTTTCTGAACTTGTCGAATTTGCTAAGGTTGTCGAAGTCGTGTCGAATTCAGAACTTGTCGAAGTTGTGTCGAAGTCGATGACTTGCATATGTCGAAGTTATAATTCGACAACAATTCCAACTACTGAGTGGACCATACCAATCCAAGCAAAGGACAAGAAAGGAGGACCAAATGTGAAGCTTCATTCAAAGTTGGAGAGATCAGAAAGAAAGAAAAAGCACCTGTGCATATGAAGTTGCACCTTCACATGAGGAAGTGTTTCCTGCTTATATTGTTCTTGAGGTTTTCTAGAAAGACCCAGGTTCTACGCGGTTCGAGGAACCAACAAAACCCCTTTTCACCGGCCCTTTCAGCAACATCCTGCGAACAGAATAAGGTCTCACCCGAGGTGAAGTAATGGGGGGGCTACGGAATCAAGTTTCCACAACCAAGTGATGAGTGCTTCAATAAAACTGGCGAGCAGCGCACTACAGGACTCGCGCTGTGAACTGGGGACTGCGCAAAGTTCACCTTCCTCGCAGTTAACACTAAGACTATCACGCATCCAAGGACTGCGCGATGTGGAATGGCTCTCCGACAATAGGACAGCGCCACAGAGGTATGCACTTCCTTCCAACACTTATGCAAATTTGATAAATCTTACTTAGTATAAAAAGACGCGTTCAACAGCATAATAGCCTACAACCCTTGCAAACTTCTACACTATAACAAACAACAATGTAACTATGCACTTCCGGTGCTGCACTCAGGGAATCGCACTATACTGACTTTGCGGGTTTAGTGTTTATCCGATTGACTTATGCATTCAACTGACTTAGAAATACTTATGAAATTAACATTCATTCACATATGTGTATACTTAACATATTATCCCCATCATTATCCTTATGGCGAATACATATAAAAGCAAGAACACATGAGCTCAAAAACAAGATCTTAACCATTCATCATAAGCAAATACACAGATTCAAGCACATAAGCAATCACATAACACAGATTTAACATGGTTCACCCCCAGGATGGGAGCTATGTCCATAAGAACTGTTGTTATATTATCTTTGGGAAGGGTACAACAGTTCCAGTCTACACACTCAGTTGCAGACTCTCTTCACTCTTCAGTAGGTCTCTGCGCACACAGCTGCAGAGCCTTTTACAATAGCATTCAGCAATGCAAAACAAGTATTACTCAAGATTTAGCAATTCACAATTAACCCTTTCCCTTAAAAAATGTGCCCTTTTAATAGATCGTTCCCGTAGGTCACATCTTTACAATCAAGTGGGCCAAAAAAACCTTAAGGTTACAAAATGGTGCGGTTACCCACCGACTCAACCTGTCGCAGTCGACAGCTGCTCCACACGCTTATGTTCATTCGTTTGGACCACTCGCATCCCACATGCCCTTCTGAAAGCCGCATCCTTCCTTAAACGGTTATAATGCATCATGGCGTGTCACTTTCCAGCCCTCTAGCCTGCCTTTAGTTGTCGAATCTGTGGCTTACCTTCTAACTATTTTCCGCCACTCTCATTGGCAGGTCGCTTTCACCTGACTTCACGCTGCTCCATACCCAAAATAGGTCGCTTTCCTTCACTCCACCTTTTCCGAAAACAGGTGCTCTGTTGGCACTACGTGGTGCTACCACTTCACGGAGCTGGCACTTAGCCACTCAGTTCTTACCTTCTAATGCTACGCTACGCTCTACTTCGTATCTCCCCAAAACTATCTTCATCTGAGCTGCGCTGTGACTTCGCAGCTCCAAAATTGTCTTGCACAAAAATTCCTTACTTGGGCTAGGCCCAATATGCCCCTAACACTTACATGTGGCTCGTCCCTGAGCCACTTTCCACTTCTGGTTCCATGAGCTTCTCTTCCTCTTGTGGATCTATTTTTACAGCGAATTCTTGATACGTTGCGCTCAGCTTAGAAACCATATCATTGGCATCCTATTCAATCACTTTGATGGTTTCTAACACATATGGTGTTAAGTCGTCCTGAGTTTTCTCTTGCACTGAATCCTATGCGTCATGGAGTTCTCTCAATTTTTCTTCAATCTTCTATGTTAGTTCATGGGCTTCCTCCTACAGGGGCTATGACTTATCTCTGGATTCAGCCTCCTGTTCTCTTAACACTTGAAGTTGTCTTTTTATTTCTTTGACTTCTGGGAATCTTTTCTTGCAAACTGGTTTGGACCTGCAGCAACTCAAGGTCCTCTTGCAGCGCAGTAAACACTCTAGTAGCTTCGTCCAACAAGTGTTGACACTTAGCCACTTCACTGGATATCTTCCAAAGTTACAAATACATCAACACTCCCTCTTAACTAGGAAGGTATTCTCTAGACACAGGTCATCAATACATATCGCCACAAGTCTTCAATTCTCGAGCTGGATCATCGTCACTGGATCACGGAGCATCATCGTCACTACTGTTGTACTCGTCATCTCGATCACTAGGCTATCTCTCAATTCTTCTCATCATAGGAAGTTCTACAGATCCAACCCTTTTTCATGTTGGTTGTAGGCCTAGCCTCCTATAGGTCTTCATCATCTCTGCGAGTTGGCCATCCTATGGAATCCTTGGGACTGATTACATGCATCAACAAAACCTTGAAAGAACATCCCAGGACTTTTACGAGCACACAGCTCAACCTATCGGATCTCCCGGGATCTTTTACATGTGACCTTCACAAAACCTTAAAAGAGTGTCTTTCCCACTAAGATCTCTAAAGAGAATCCGAGTCCTTTTACGTGACTAGCACAACCTGTCCAGATCTCTAGGACTGATTACATGTGATCTTCACAAAACATTAAAAGAGTGTATTGCCTAGAAAGATCTCTAAAGAGCATCCAAGGCCTTTTACGTGACTAGAACAACCTGTGCGGATCTCCAGGATGTATTACATTTGGTACCCACAAAACCTTAAAAGAGTGTCTTTCCCAGCAAGATCTCTAAAGAGCATCTAAGGCCTTTTACGTGACTAGCACAACCTGTTAGGATCTCCAGGACGTATTACATGTGGTCTAGCAAAACCTTAAAAGAGTGTCTTGCCTAGCAAGATCTCTAAAGAGCATACGAGGCCTTTTACAGGACTAGCACAACCTATCCAGATCTCCAGGACGTATTACATGCTACCCTTGCACAACCTGTCCGCGGCCATGGAGTACCATCCTGATACTCAAGATCAACCTAATCAACCTCGCAAAAAGCATCATCCTGATGCTCATGATCATACTGATCATCATCATACAGTACATCATCCTGATGCACATCATCGTCACATGATCATCCTGATCATCATCACAGCATCGTCCTGATGCATATCATCATCGCATGATCATCATCACAACATCGTTCTGATGCATATCATCTGGAGCATCTTCTTGATGCTCATCATGCATGATCATCCTGATCATCATACATAACATTAACCGGAGCATCATCCTAATGCTCATCACACAGCGCTTACATCCACAGCCATGGGAAGGATCCTCCTACCACCATGCTTGGAGGGAAGGATCCTCCTACCACCATGCTTGGAATGGCTCCTGCAAATGTGTCCCATCACTTCTTCCTTGAAGTATATTCTATCTGAAGAACACCAAGCCTCTCTCTGAAGTACTCAAACTTCACTTTGGCTAGTGGTTTGTTCAACACATCTGTAATCTGCACACATGTCGCAACATACTGGAGCTTCACTGCTCCTCTCTGCACCATATCCCTAATATAGTGATATTTGATCTCTATGTGCTTCGACCTGTCATGGAATGCCGGTTTCTCTAAAAAATTCACACAACTCTGGTTGTCACAATAGATACAGGTAGCATACAACTAGAGATCAAATAAATCAGACAGTAGATTCCTTAGCCATACTGCCTCACAACTAGCCGAACAAGCTACGACATACTCTGCTTCATATGTACTCAGTGCTACGCATGATTACTTCTTGCTAAACCAAGAGATCACACCTGATCCCATACTGAAGCAACACCCCGAAGTGCTCTTCCTATCTACACCACTGCTTTCCCAATTTGAATGAACATAACCCTCCAGGTTAAACTTTTGATTTGCATCATACTTGAGCCCATAATCAATTGTACCCTTCAGGTATCTCAGAATATTCTTTACAGCAATCAGGTGAACAGGTCTAGGATCTGTCAGAAACTGGCTCAAGGTGTTGACCGCAAAGCAAATATCTGGTCTCATGTTTTTCAGGTACATCAAATACCCAATCATCTAATGATACATCATGGCATCAACCGACTCTGATGAAGCATCACTCAACAGCTTCAGGTTCGATGCCATAGGTGTGGCCATGGCCTTACAGTCTATCATCCCGAACCGCTTCAGGATCTCTACTGCATACTCTGTTGGTTGTGGAGCCATATATTCCAGTCTCATAGATGATATTGTTTCAGTCATGCACCCCAGAGGACTATACACCCATTCCCCTACCTTGGGTTTTGGGCCCATGGTTTTGGGTATCTCGTGGTATTTTCCCATTGTATTTCCCTTATAAAAGAAAGACATTGTAATACGGCTAGGGTTGATGAATTAGGTTTTATGCATTGTAAAGATCTCTGAGATCGGAAGAGAGACTGTGAGACAGTGAAGAGGAAGTGCAACAGTTTTGCTGCAGGTTGTATCCCTTCACTTTGCTGGACGGTATAATAATAAGGACTGGCAACTTCAGTGTGGACGTAGCCCAAGTTGGGTGAACCACAATATATCTGTGTTTCTCTTGTAATGTTTGTGATTATATTTGCATTTATGTTTATTGTTATTGCTCTGTGATCCTGTTTTTCTAACAATTGGTATCAAAGCCAAAGGTCTATTTGGCAGATAAACCCGCAGGAAGCTAGGGTTTCTGGTTCGAGTGCGAGCAATGGCGGACGAAGGAAAGTTTAAGGTCGAGAAGTTTAATGGGCAAAAATTTCAGTTATGGAAGATGTAAATAGAGGACTATCTGTACTAGAAGGATCTATTCCTACCGTTGGGAGGAAGAGCAAAGCAGCCAGCGGCCATGAAGGACGAAGAATGGGAGGTTCTTGACAGAAAGGCTCTGGGAATAATATGACTGAGTCTGGCTTCGTCGGTGGCTTTCAATATCTCAAAAGAAACGACAACGGAGGGTTTGATGAGCACACTGGGTAAGCTATATGAAAAACCCTCGGCCTCCAACAAGGTATTTCTAATGAAGTGCTTATTTAATATGAAAATGTCTGAAGGTGTATCTGTTACTGATCATTTAAATGAGTTTAATACGGTTACAAATCAACTAAGTTTTGTAAGTGTGAACTTTGATGATGAGGTTAAGGCTCTTCTAATCTTGTGTTCATTACCAGAAAGTTGGAATAGCTTGGTCATGGTTGTAAGTAACTCTGTCTCTGGTTCAAACACCTTGAAATTTTATGATGTTATTGGTGTTATTCTTAGTGAGGAAATGCGAAGAAAAAGCACAGGTGAGACATCAGGTAATGCATTGACCATGGAGAACAGGGGAAGAAAAAACGAGAGAGGAAAGAGCCAAGGTAATCGTAGCAACTCTAAAAAGGGCAGATCCAAGTCCAGACTGGGAAATATAGAGTGTTGGAACTGTGGAAAGAAAGGACAGGTGAAGAAAGACTGCAGATCTCTAAAGAAGAAAGGAGATGCATAGAAGGAGACTACCCAGGAAGCAAATGTAGCAGGTGATTTGTTACAAGATGCTTTGATTCTTGCATTAGATAATACTAGTGATTATTGGGTAGTAGATTCAAGGGCTTCATGTCATGCTACACCCCATAGGAAATACTTTCATGATTATGTTCCATGCGATTTTGGACATGTTTTATTGGGTGATGATGAGCCATGTAAAATTGTTGGAATGGGTAAGGTATGGATAAAAGTTAAGAATGGAACTGATTAGCTGTTGAAAGATGTAAGGCATATTCCTGCTATGAAAAGAAATCTTATCTCAACAGGGCAGTTGGGAGATGGCGGTTGTCTATCTACATTTGGAGAAAAGTGGTGGAAGATCAGTAAAGGATCAATGGTGATAGCAAAAGGAGACGGGGTAGGTACGTTGTATTTATGTCCTCATAATACTGACCATTCTATCTCTTTAGCTTCCACAAGAATAGATACAGCATTGTGGCATCATAGGTTTGGTCACATGAGTGAGAAGGGGATGCAGATTCTCCACTCAAGAAAGTTGTTGCCATATTTGAAGCAGATAAGTTTGGAATTCTGTGAAAACTGTGTTTATGGAAAACAGAAGAGAGTTAGATTTCTCAGGGTTGGGAAATAGAAGAAGAATGAAAAGTTAGATCTTGTGCATATAGATGTATGGGGACCGACTCAGGTACAATCTCTTGGTGGCTCTCATTATTATGTTACATTTATTGATGATGCGACTAGGAAAACTTGGGTTTATTGCATTAGATAGAAATCTGATGTGTTTACTACTTTTAAAAAGTGGAAAGCTTTGGTTGAGAATGAGACAGGAAAAAGGTTGAAGTGTCTCATATCTGATAATGGAGGTGAGTATGCGGCAAGGAGTTTGATATTTATTGTTCATACCATGGGATTCGTAGAGAGAAGACAATCCCAGTAACACCACAAAAAAATGGTGTGTCTAAAAGGATGAACAGAACGATCATGAAGCGTGCAAGGTGTATGAGATTGCATGTAGGGTTGCCCTTACAGTTTTGGGAGGATGCTGTAAATACTGCTGTTTATTTAATAAACAGAGGACCTTCAAGTGCTTTGGATGGTGGTATTCCATAGGAGGCATGGACAGGTAAAGAGGTAAACTACTCATTTCTAAGAACGTTTGGTTGTGAAGCATTTGTCCATATTGATAAAGATAATAGAACAAAGCTTGAAGCTAAATCCAAGAAATGTACCTTTATTGGATATGGGGTTGATGATTTTGGTTATCGCTTATGGGATTATGAAAAAAATAAAATCATTAGGAGTAGAGATGTGATATTCA
Source organism: Larix kaempferi (assembly GCA_027924585.1). Classification (NCBI taxonomy): domain Eukaryota; kingdom Viridiplantae; phylum Streptophyta; class Pinopsida; order Pinales; family Pinaceae; genus Larix; species Larix kaempferi. The sequence goes on from BSBM01000910.1 coordinate 27,478,143, forward strand.
ATGAAAAGGTCATGTATAAAGATCAGTTGTAGGGAAAGAAACAGGAAAAAGAAACAAAGTACACAGTACTTGATGAAATTCAAGAAAATGAAGTTCCAAAGGTGCCAGAAAATCAAGAACAGCAGCAAGTACCTGAAACTCCTGCAACTGCAAGAAGATCTACCAGGTTAACTAGACTCCCTGAACGATACTCTCCTTCAATGTATTATTTATTGATGACTGATGCTGGTGAACCAGAGTGTTATGAAGAAGCAATGCAGGTGGAAACTAGAAATAAGTGGGAGCAAGGCATGAATGAGGATATGGACTCATTGGTAGGAAACCAGACTTGGGATTTGGTTCATTTTCATGTTGGTAAAAGAGCATTGCAGAACAAATGGATTTACAGGTTGAAGGAAGAAGAAGGAGGTAAGAAGCGATACAAGGCCAGACTTGTTGTAAAGGGGTTTGCACAGAAGAAAGGTATAGATTTTGATGAAATATTTTCTCATTTTGTTACGATGACTTCAATTAGGACTATCTTAAGTCTAGTGGCGGTAGAAAATTTGCATCTTGAACAGTTAGATGTAAAAAAATCCTTTCTCCATGGGGATTTGGAGGAAGAGATATATATGCAGCAGCCACAAGGGTATGAGGTCAAAGGGAAGGAAGATTTAGTATGCAGGTTGAAGAAGAGCTTGTATGGCTTGAAGCAAGCTCCAAGGCAGTGGTATTTAAAATTTGACAGGTTTATGATAGAACAAGGTTATAGTAGATGTCATTCTGACCACTGTGTTTATTTCAAGAAGCTAGACAATGAAAGATATATTATCTTGTTTTTGTATGTGGATGACATACTTGTTGCAGGGTCTAACATGCAGGATATAAATGTACTCAAAAGGAAGCTAGATAATTCATTTGCGATAAAGGATTTGGGTGCTGCAAAGCAAATCCTTGCTATGAGAATAACAAGAGACAGGAAAAATCACAAATTGACATTGTCTCAGAGTGAGTATATACAAAAGGTGTTGGAGAGGTTCAGAATGCAGAATGCAAAACCAGTAAGTACACCTTTGGCCAGCCATTTCAGTCTAAGTAAGGAAATGTGTCCCAAGACACAGGAAGAGACAGATTACATGTCCAAGATTCCCTATCAATCAGCAATTGGCAGCGTGATGTATGCCATGGTGTGCACAAGACCAGTCATTGCACAAGCAGTGGGAGTTGTGTGTAGATATATGAACAATCCAGGTAAAGAACATTGGAAGGCAGTATAGTGGATTCTCAGGTATTTGAGAGGTACTACCACTCAGGCATTACGTTTTGGAGGTTCAGACACTATTCTACAGGGATGTATTGATGCATATATGGAAGGTGATAAGGATATCAGGAGGAGCACCATAGGGTATGTGTTTACTATAGGTGGAACAATAGTAAGTTGGATTTCGAGATTGGAAAAGGTTGTTGCACTTTCAACAACGGAAGCAGAGTATGTTGTTGTTACAGAGGCTAGTAAAGAGATGATTTGGTTGCAGAGGTTTATGGAGGAAGTGCGTAAGAAGCAGAAGGATATCATGTTTTATAGTGACAGCAAGAGTGCCATTCATCTTGCAAAGAACTCAGCATTCCATTCCAGGACTAAACATATACAAATCAAGTACCATTTCATATTGTCTGTTCTAGAAGATGAAGTGTTGAAGCTGGAAAAGATACACACTAGCCAGAATCCTGCAGACATGTTCACAAAGGTAGTGACCAGAGAGAAACTGAGTTCTTGCTTGGTTTTAGTTGGCCTTCTAGCATGAAGGTGAAGAGGAGAAATTTGCCAAGTCCAAGTCCAGCAAGTGTAGCAATGGTGGAGTTGCTATGATCAGTCTCCAAGTGGGATATTGTTGGTTTTGGAGCCAGATCTTCCAGTCTCATAGATGATATTGTTTCAGTCGTGCACCCAAAGAACTGTACACTCATTCCCCTACCTTGGGGTTCGGGGGCGGAGCCCCCGTAAACAAATTTTTGGGGTTTTTTTTGCCAATAGTTTTCGGGCCCATGGTTTTGGGTATCCCATGGTATTTTCCCATTGTATTTCCCTTATTAAAGAAAGACATTGTAATACGGATAACGTTGATTGCACCGAGTGAAACGAGGTTCTCTACAACCCAGTATGGGGGAGATGTTGTAACATGTGATGTTGTTTATAATGTAACAAAATAATTAAAAAAATTCATGTCGGCTCATAAAAGAAAAAATTATGGAAATTATTTTTAAAAAAAATCCATGTTGATTCATAAAATAAAATATTATGAAAAGTGATTAAAAAATAGATGTTCGTTTATAAAATAAACTTAAAACTTAAACCCGGATCTATCAATCAAAAGAGATCAAATTTCTTGAGTTTAAATTTAAAAAAAAGAAATACACCTCAAGAAATTGGTTCCCTCTCGGTGCTTGATAGATACAGGTTTAAGGTGGATCTATGCTAGTGTATTAGGTTTTATGCATTGTAAAGATCTCTGAGATCGGAAGAGAGATTGTGAGATAGTGAAGAGGAAGTGCAGTGGTTGTACTGCAGGTTGTATCCCTTCACTTTGTTCGACGGTATAATAATAAGGACTGGCAACTTCAGTGTGGACGTAGTCCAAGTTGGGTGAACCACAATATATTTGTGTTTCTCTTGTAATGTTTGTGATTATATTTGCATTTCTGTTTATTGTTATTGCTCTGCGATCCTATTTTTCTAACATACTTCCCTTGTCCAAGGAATATTCCATCTGCACTATGCCACACCTCCATACCTAGAAATTAATGCATCATTCAAAAGTCCTTCAACTCAAACTTGGTAGCAAGATTCCTCTTCATGTCGGCAATCAATCTATCCTCACCTGTCACAAACAGGTCATCCACATACAATAGGAGTATCACTGGATTTCCTTCCTCAACCTTGTAGTAAAGGTTGGAATCCACTTTACTCTTGGTAACGCCCAAACTGGACAGGAATCTATCTATCCTGTCGTACCATGTCCTAGGTACTTGCTTCAAGCCATACAAGGATTTCTTCAATCTGCACACATATCACTCCCTTTCATGTGTCTCAAAACCAAGTGGTTGCTCCACATACACTTCCTCTTCGACTACACCATTCAAGAAAGTTGTCTTGACATCCATCTAGTGTATCTTCCATTTCATCACTACAGCTAGAGCAAGTATTGTTCTGATGGAAGTGTATCTGGCTATAGGAGCAAAAGTCTCTTCATTATCTATCCCCTCTTTCTGGGAGAAGCCATGAGCTACAAATCTTGCCTTATATTTCTCTATGCTACCATCTGCGGCATGCTTGATCTTATAGATCCACTTGGAAGTCACAACAGAGTTCCCTTCTGGTCTTGGGACCACATCCCAAACATCATTCTTCATGATCAACTGGTATTCCTCGACCATGGCATCCTTCCATTCTTTATTTTTCACTACTTCTTCATAACCAGAAGGTTCTTTGTTCATAATGTCACGGATCAAGGCAACATAGCTGGTGTGTGATCTTGTCCTTTTCCTTTCTCTATGTTCCTCCTCTGGAATACCATACCTTTCTGCATCCTAGATGAGCTCTCTAGCCCATGTAGGTTTCTTCTTGTGAGATTTCTTCTCACGAGGTGGATCTACAGGTTCTTATGGATCTTCTATTTCACGATCCACTTCTGGTATTGTTTCATTCATGGTGGTGTCTTGTTTTCTAGGTATTCTTGGTTCTTCATAGTCTTCAATAGGTGTCTTCCTTGATTTGATGTATGCTGAATTTTCATGAAAAATCACATCCCTACTGATGTCAATCTTCTTGAACCCTGGTCTTCGAGCTTTCACTGTACCCCACAAATATACCCTTTTTTCCTGAAGGATCTAACTTTGTCCTCTTTTCTTTTGGAACATGTGTATATACTGGACAACCAAATATTTTGAGATGGCTAACTTCTGGTTTCTTACCAGAGAAAACTTATTCGGGTGTTTTGTTGTCAAGTATCTTGTGTGGTGTTTGTTTTTGTACATATACGGGTGTTATTACTGCCTCTTCCCATAGGTGCATGGGTAGATCTTGGTCATGGATCATTGCCCATGTTGCTTCCATTATTGTTCTATTATTCCTTTCTGCAACCCCATTTTGTTGTGGATTGTAAGGAGTGGTCAACTCCCTCTTAATCCCTGAATCATTGCACAACTTCTTGAAGTCCCCTGAAGTGAATTCTCCACCATTGTCAGATCTAAATGTCTTGATATTCTTATCAGTTTGATTTTCTATCAAGGCTTTGAAATCCTTGAACTTATCAAACACTTCATCTTTGTTCTTCAAGAAATAAACCTTAGTCTTCCTAGAGAAATCATCAATGAAAGAAACATAATATGCATACCCACTCAGAGAACTGGATGACATTGGTCCACATACATCGGAGTGGATAATCTCCAAGATTCCTTTTTCTTTGCTTTCACTGCTTGGAAATTCCTTATTTGTGTTCTTTCCTTTTGCACATCCTTTGCAAACACCTTCAAGCTTTGACTGGATTTCAGGAAGACCTTCTACTACTTTGCTTACAATTGGTAGTGCCCTATAGTGCACATGAGCAAGCCTTTTATGCCAAAGTTCACTTGGATCCATGGATTCATGTACCATGGCATGTTCAGGTTATCCCTTCAATTTGTACAATCCTCCCTCTTGCTCTCCAATCACTACTGCATCATCAATTGTCTTACCTTTAGGCCACATAAGTACTTGGCCATCCATAAATGCAACTCTCATCCCTTTTGCATCCAAATATGATATGGAGAGAAGATTCTCCTTGAGTACAGCTACATATAGAACATCTTGCATTTTTAAAGACTTCCCAAAGTCTAGCTTGTAGGAGGATTCACCACTTCCTTTTATAGGATATTGATAGTCATCCCCAAGTTTCACCTTATGAGGTAACTCATGTTCAGATAGGTCCATAAGAGATTCTTTGAATCCCGTCATATTTTTAGAAGCCCCACTATCAATAAGCCAATCATTACACCCATGTGTAACAGTACCTGTGAGAGAAGAGATTAGAACATATTCATCGTCACTTGAAGAGTCTTCACTTTCTACCTTAGTCTTATTTCTAGGAGGTTCATCATGCTAAACAGCATGAGCATGATATCTCTTCTTGCTGTTGTTCTTCTTGTTGTTGTTGAAGCCCTTTTTTTTCTTTGGACAATCTACAGCAAAGTGTCCCTTCTCATTACATGTGAAGCATCTCAGATCTTTCTTATCTCTTTGATGGTGGTGAAAATATTTCTTGTGATGAGATTGCTCCCTCTTGGGCTTACTTCTCTTGGTGTGAGATGTGAGAGCTTGGTCTTCACTTCCCATCTTTTCTTCTCGAGCTACAATCCTAGCTTCTTCTTGTGAACATTCCTCCCATAGTCTAATGAAGGAGATCAACTTCTTTATTGCATAGATACCTTGGATGAAGGAGTCCCATGACCTAGGTAGGCCATTCAATGTGGTCATGACAATTTCTCCATTCTACACTACTTCATCCACTGCTTCGAGTTGTTCCTTGATTTGAGAGACTTTAGTAAAGTAGGATTGGATGGTCTCTCCAGTCTGGAACTTTACCCTTTTCAATTGATTCTGCAGAGTCATCTTCTGATTTATATTCTTACCTTCAAACAACTTGGTCAAGGAGTCAAACATCTCCTTAGGTGTCTTTAGAAAATACACATGGTGTATGAGATGGTCTTTTATAGAATCAGCAATTATTCTCTTGGCTTTGACCAAGTTCTTGTTGTGTAAGTCCTTAGCCTCATCTCCCTCTGGAACTAGAACCTATTCTTTTATGTAGGTGTCCAAATCATTCTCTTCTAGGATTAACCCAATCCTATACTTCCATTCTCAGAAGTTGTAAGCTCCTTCAAGCTTATCCTCAAGCTTGGTGTGGTGAGACATCTTAATGAGAAACCCAAATGGAAATAAAAGATTTAGGTCTTACCAATTAATTTGATGAAAAATGGATCTGGAGCTGGATTAGGGTTTGTCAAAGAAACCCTACAAATTCAAACTTTGAATTCCAAACTTCTGAAATGATGGAACGATGCACCTTGTTGACCTGATCAAGCTAGTATACTTCAATTTTGAAATCTGCAAAATTTGACCCCTCAAAATTGCCTTTGAAACTTTTGGATCTTCTAGACAAAATCCCAAACTAGGGTTTGATAATTCCCGGGGTTCTACCCAGACAAAAGATTCGATCTTGTGCTCTAAACTTTGATTTTTATGAGGAGAATCCAGCCGTGGTCGCAGATTCCAAAAAATTCAACTTTTGCAGAAACCCTAATTTTCCACCTTTCCGATCAAAATCTCGAACTAAGGTTTGATGATGCCCGAGCTTCTGCCCAACCAAAAAATTCTATCTTGGTCTCTAAACTTCGATTTTCTTGAGGAGCATCCAGCACTGGCCTTGGATTCCAAAAATTCCAACTTTCTTCGAAACCCTAATTTCCCGCAGCACTGACGTGCCAAAAACTGAAAGTGCTCAGAATTGAATTCTGTCTCGACAGAAAGATGTGCCCTTCCAAGGAGAGTCAACCTAGCCTCTTGAATTTGATGATTTGAGGGGAGAAACCCAAATATTAAGAATCCCTAGCTTCCGCAGCTGCATAGTGTCTTCTTCTTAGCATGGCTCTGATACCATGTTAATTTTTTTATAATTGCATTCAAACATTATCAAGCATCATACTAAGAGAATAACAATCATAAACAAAAGAGGCACAGAGTTTCCTCGGGGAAAACCAAGAAGATGAAAAACCCCGCAACTTCCTCAGAGATAGAATAAGCTCCAATACAAAGATCACAATGATCAATCCCCAAAATATAGATGATTCCAGCAGCTACTCCTCGTCCACTTGTGCACACTCCTCTCTCAACTTATGCGAGTTGGATGAGTGAGTGAATGAATAGAATGAGACACACTCACTCTCTATTTATACACTACTTGACCTGCCTTTAATTCTAGCTGGGTCAACTTCCTAAGGAAGTCCAATAACCCACTCACATGACACAAGCAGGGCCGACCCCACACTAGTGGTCTAATAACCCATCAAATATAAGTTGCAACACTTGCAACACTTGCGACACTTACAAATACAAATGACGACACTTTTGATTGGAGGAATAATACATCTCCATCATGAATATAATAAAGTACAAGTGTAATACATAGAAGAATATCTTCTGAAGTTACAAATACATCAACACGAATATATTTAGATGTTACCTCTTTCGATATGCATGGCGTGCGAACAATGACATCGCACAGCTGCTCATAGTATGTGTAGAAAACTTCATTCGACGCGCGCTGTCGTTCCGGCATCACATTCGCCCAGAGGTTCGCATACCTGGGTCCTCGATAGTCATTGCTGGGAGAGTTGAGGCCAACATAGTGCCTTGGGTCCTTACATCCTACAAACACAATCAATACCATCAACCAGCTGTAATTAAAAATAGTGCCATGGACCTGAGTTTCGTGGACATCCTCCAGAAACTCGTTCGGTAAATATTGGCACTAGTTGAATCTTCCGCCCTTCGCTCCAAGGAGCACTGCGTTGGCTGGGACTTCTGTTGGCCTTGCCTTCCGCAAATTTTTTCCCGCTAGCAGTTGTGTTACGAACCGCATAGCATCATCAGCTATATTGTCTGTGACGAACCCTCTTTTACCTTTCGGTATGCTGTGAGTTTCTTTCATCTGCACGGTAATATCCTTGTCTCTTGTCTTTCCTACAAAGAACTTCTTAGGCTCTTCGCCCCGCTTTCTTAGACCAGTGATCCGATGGATCAAGTCTATGTTTAGGTCGATGTTCCTATCCAACCAAAGGTAGACTTAGTGTGTGTGCAATATGAGTGTGGGAACCACCATGTTAAGTTCTGGGCTTCGGTCAAAGTGAGAAAGCCGCAATAGGTTCAATAACCCTGATTCGACGACTTCAGACAGCCAGTTCTGCGCAACCAACAATGGGTTGTTCTGGCATCCGTCTTCCAGCACATATATCTATTCTGCTGAAATTGTGGGTACTTCAGCTCGTTTGGATCCTTCTGCTGTTGCAGTAATTCATAATCTTCGAACTTACAGTCCGCGAGCTTACCTAGCAGATTTGCTTCTGGTTTCACATGTTTAGATATGGGCAAAAGTGGGATTTCGTACTTACCATTCCTGGTGAGCTTAAGGGCCAATGCATCCTTTGCATGTAGAAAGATGTACTCCGGGGTCAAAGTTAACGAGATTTCTTTATCGCCAAGAGGACCTTCTAGCAGCTTGGAGCTCATTATCTTCGGTTTTGTCTTCTCCACTGTGGGTTCCTTACCCTTGCCTTACATTTGTGTAGAGTGTCGTGGCGAATGACGTGAACCTTGACCTTGTTCTGTAACAACCTTCTTATCAGGGGTTCTCATCAACCCTTCAAGGACCATTTTCTTAAACACCCTCACGACCTGCTCGACTGTGAACTCTTGCTCAATTGTAGATTTGTCAGACATACACTAGACTTTCTTCTGCATACTCACGGGATAACTTAGCGTTCTCGGTAAACAGATTCAATCTATGGCTTGCAGAAAAATTTCAGAGTTTCGGTAACGCCCGCGAGCCCAAATATAGCAGTAATTATAGGAGCATCTAGGCTTATCCATGCCCATCAATGGCTAGATAAGCATTAAATGGCATGTACATTGGCCAAATCCACTGAGGATTCAGGTCCTTTCCTTCCTTAACTCCTTCAAAACGAATATTTTTGCGTTAAATGCAGAAGCGGTCGTCGACAAAATCATTGTATAACGGCTAGTTAAGCGACCGACATTGTAACGGCTAGTTTCTTGGAACATTGCATCAAACTACGTGGCGAGTTGTCAAGATCCCGTCGTGGTTACTTCGCAGTGTCTTGCTTCTTTGTTCTGAACTCTGTCTCTTTCTTGGTCTCTTTGATCTATGAAACTACATTTTGAGATTCGTAGTGTGCGGTTCTTCTTTTCTTTTCATTTTTTTTTATTTTTCTTTCATGAGAAGCTTCACTTCTCAACTAGTGCTGCGCGGTCGATGCATTCTTTCCCTCAAAACTCGCGTATCGGACCAAAACTGTGTACAGACTCTTTTGAATTTCTAGTGCCCAATTTCAACTGTACTTGACACTTAGAAATTTTCTTCTCTTCTAATCATTGAGGGTTTTGCGAAGTAGGACTATACCGATAGGGTTTTAGTCTACCTCCATTCACCAAACCTGGTAAGTTATCTCCGGCTAATGTGGCTAACTAGACTATGCCACCATTAGTAACATGTATAACAGTATATGGGCCAAGCCAATGCATTTTAAATTTGCCAGGAAATTTCATAAACTTGTTATCATACAGGAGGACAAGGTCACCTACCTAAAAGGACTTGTTCTTGATGTGGCGATCATGCCATGATTTTTCTTTGTCTTTCTACACTTGCTGGTGAAAGCCTACGATGAAGTGATCTTCCTCCAATCCCACCAAGTGTAGAAGCCTTTCTTCTATTGTCTCTTGATCTTCCATCCCTATGAATGCAGCTATCCTTAAGATGGGTACAATATACTCCATAGGCATCACATCTTCCTGTCCATAGGCCAATCTGAAAGGTGTATGGCCTGTCAACTTCTTCCAAGTGGTCCTGTATGCCCATAACACATCTGGAATGTGCAGATCCCAATCATCCCTGTTTACATTGCATGCCTTTGTCAATGCATTCTCCAATACCTTCTTGAAAGCTTCAACAGTTCCATTGGCTTGAGGATGATACGGTGTACTCCTCTGATGATAAATATGGAACTCTTCAGTAAGGGCTTCAATAGTTCTATTCAAAAAGTGAGTCCCTTGATTACTCATTAAAATCTTTGGGAATCCAAATATGGTAAGGATGTTCTCAAAGATGAACTGCGTGGCAGTGGCTACGCTACAGTCCTTTACTAGTTTAGCCTCTGCCCATCTGGTGAGATAATCAGTCGCGGTGATAATGTATCTCACACCAGTCCTCTTTCCCGGTGGGTTAATAGGTCCAACGAAATCAATAGACCATTTTTCAAATTCTTGTAGTGTCAACTGTGGTTTTAACGACATTTCATCTCTTCACAACGGCTTTCCTATTATCTGACAGACATCGCAACTCTGGCAATGTTCCTTTGAATCTTTATGATTTGTAGTCCACCATAACGCTGCTCTCAATATCTTCTATGTAGTGACCTCCCGATACACATGAATGTGCATCAGCCAATATAAATGGCTTCTCGTGCTCCAGCACACATCTGCGTAGCACTTCATCTGGTCCCAACTTGTATAATTGTCCTGCAATTATAGTGAAGTATGTTGCTCTGACTACCAGTTGCTTCTTCTACTACGTAGTGAAATCTGTAGGTGCCAACCCCATAGTCAAAAATCTACAATATCCTTGTAATAATCATCAGCGACTTGTATGGAAAATAACTGCGCGTCAAGCAAATTGCCTTCAAGATTGGTGGGTTCTTCGCCTAACTTGATCCTTGAGAGATGGTCAGGTCCTAGGTTCAATCTACCTAGCTTAACCACAATTTCAAAATCATACTCTTGGAAGAGTAGTAGCCATCTGCATACTCTCCCCCCTAGCACTGGTTTATTGACCAGATACTTCAAAGCAGAATGGTCAGTAAACATTGAGAAGTGCGCATCGAGCAAATAGTGTCTGAATTTTTGCAGTGCATACACCATAGCTAGACCTTCTCTTTCTATGGTTGTATAGTTCTTTTCAACTGATGAGAGATTCCTACTCGAGAATGAAATAGGATGGTCAATGCCTCCCTCTCCTATTTTTGCTAGCACCACACCAAGTGCAATGGACGAAGCATCAGCATGTACGTGAAATTGCTTGTCCCAATTCGGAAAAACAAGGATAGGTGCAGTTACCATTTTCTCCTTTAGTGTGTCTAGGCCTTGCTCACATTCAACATTCCATAACTTCTTCAACAGCTTCTCCATCGGTGTGGTTATCTGCGCATAACCCTTGATGAATTTTCTATAGTATCCCGTATGTCCCAATGTGGTGCGAAGTTGTTTCACTGAATTTGGTGCAGGTAAATTCACAATCACTACGATCTTCGTAGGATCAACCATCAAGGCTTGTCTACAGACAATATGTCCCAACAGAATTCCATAGGGCACACAAAATATACATTTCTTCAAATTCAAAGAAATCTGATGTTGTCTACATTTTGCTAACATCATTCTCATATTCTCATAATGGTTTTTCAGCAAACCAAAGATAGTCCAATCGAAATAAACTTCTAAAAACTTATGGATAAAGTATTTGAATGCAGCCACAACAACTCTGGAAAATATAGCTGGTGCATTCTTCAATCCAAAAGGCATAACTGTATACTGATATGATCCCCATTCAATAGCAAATGTTTTCTTGTGCCAATCTGCTTCATCAATCCTGATCTGATGGTATCCAAAAAATCCATCAGTGAAAGAATAGGCCTCATTTCCTCCAACATTATCTAATACTTCATCTATAAAGGGAGTAGGAAATGGGTCATGCATCGAAGCATCATTCAGCTTCCTCAGATCTACACAGATTCTGATCTCACCTTTAGTCTTTTTATCTTGGATAACCATCAGGCTTATCCACTCTAACTCTTCGATGGGCTCAATGATCCCTGCATCAAGCATCTTATCAATATCTTCCTTTACTCTTTCTTTGTATATGGGGTTCAGTCTATAAGTCCTCTGCTTCACGGGCTTCGTGCCTGACTTGAGCGGTATTTTCCTGACCCCCAAGTTTCCCAAAATGCCTTTCATTTTAGCAAACTTAGTTGGAAATAAGTCTTGATACTCATGCAGAAGTTCTGCGATCTGCGCGACCGTCTCATCATCCCAGTAGTCTCCAATGGATGTGAACTTCGGCTCTTCGCTTGTGCCAATGTTCACTTTTCTTGTCTTAACAGGTCCACTCATGTCTGGGATTTCTAATGGAGGTCCCTCTACATCGCGCGCTCCCTCTGAATCAGGTATATTGATGTTGCACGGATCCTCCTCATCGCTCTCTTCTTGTTCTTCTTCATTTTCAGCGAGATTATAACACTCAAGGGCGTGTTCTATCATTCTTTCCCATTCGGGTTGTAGTTTCACAGGTACTTTTACATCTTCAAATATCCTTTCTTTGATTTCCTCTAATGCCTCATTTATACTTGGGCATTCTTCTCTGAATATCCTTTCTTTGATAATCTGCAGACCTTCATTTATGCTTGGACTTTCATCTTCAAAGCTAAAAGTTCTCTGGAAGTTCGCTATCAAGATAGACCAATCTATGGTTCCTCTGCAAATTTCGGCATCTGTGTACCAATCTTCTGGAATCTGCTCTAATGTGTGCACAAATAGATGAACCCATTCTATCTGTGGTATGTTTTCCCATGCTTGAGAACAAGTCTCTATGTGATCCCTCGGATCCATTTGTCCATTATACTTTTCAAATGCTAATGCAACTTTTTCTGTGAATATGATTTGCATCATGTGTCTGCACTAATCCCATGTGGTCAAAGTCTGCTTATGCATGGCCCACCATCTTGCAAGTGTAGCGCGCAGTGCTATATCTAATGCTGGTATGCGATGTTCAGTTACAACTGATACAGTATATTCTTGAATAAATGAATAAACATTAGTTGAACCATCATAAGTGGGGATTGGAATTACCTCGATTCCAATCCAATGCAGTGATTTGGTGATCTGTGCGCATCTTCTTGTAGATACCTCATGCATACGGCTTTGTCAATTTTCCAGTCCTATGTCAAAGCCTAATACGCAAGAACTGTCACATCACCAACTAAGTGCTCCATCTATTGTAGGATTAATGTAGTCATCCTGATTCTCAAACATCTTATAGATGTGATCAAGATCTTGAGCTCTGGATTCTTCATGTATCGGCTCAGTGTATCTTTATCCTTGTGAAGGTTCCAAGGGTGCAATGACCCTATTATACTTCCCTTCGAAGATCATTTTCTTGGTCTTCAGGTTTATCATTGCGAGGTTATCCATCACCCAATATATCCCCAATAATGTTGGATATGGGTTACTGTCGTCATTCATCTCAATAACTTTGAAGTCCCTGGAACTTCTGACTCCATCGATGTCCACAAGTACATTGGCTAATCTCCCAAAAGGTATGACTTTCTGTTGATTTGCTAACCTCAACTGTACGGGTGACCATGCTAACCTTGGTTTCCCCATCTGTTGCCATGTCTGCTTGTTCAAGATATTTACCTCTTATCCTAGATGAAGGATTATCTCATCCATCTCATAATCTGCGCACTAAGCCTCATTTCTCGGCATGTTCTCTTATAGCTCTTTATCCGATGAACTGCGCTCTGGGTAGTATCCGTGGAACTGCATGGTTCATATTAGTTTAACAACTTCTGTAATTCCACTACAACATCTATGCTCTTCAATAATTTCATGCAGCTCCGTAGGAACCGCGCAACAGAAGTGCATGTTTCTGCTGCAGTATTGGTTTGATCATACGCTGCTGGTATATCTTCCATATGCGTTGTTTCACTTTGCAAAGGGATTCTTGGACTGACAAGTGCTGGTTCTTTGAATATGTCCCGTTCTTCTTCAAATATTTCTTTGTTCTTCTCCAAGTTGAAAATAGGTGTTTTCCCAGTAGCTTTTCGGATCCAGACCACTTCAACAGGGGTCTGTTTAGTTTGAAAGTCTCCAGAATTCGAAGCTTCTGGTTGTTTATCTTTTCCTGTGGCAATGCCACTTCACGTCACAACATTAATACTTGGATCTACAATCCTTTTCTCTGTTGGGATCATCTAAATATTCGGGTTAGGTACTTCTTGCTTTCTCTTTTGCATTTCCACTGCTAACACTGGGCATGCCTCAATCACGTGATCAAAAGATTTACAATAATTTTAGGTAGTACACGTATTGTTGCAATCTCTAGATAAGTGACCTAGCTGGCCACAGTTATAACAGATCATCTGGCCTCTTCCTCTTCCTTGTCCTGGGCCAGTGTTTCTTCCTCTTCCGCGGAATCCACCATGGCCTCTGTATGCGCCTTGATCATGCTACGCGTTATCCTTGTTCTGCAGTGTTTCTTCTTGAACCCTGTAAACTCCACCATGCATATGCTCTACATATTTCTTTCTCTCCATCATGAGCTCATATGCCTTATAGCTGGAATCATCATGTCCAACAAATTTACAGAATGTGCAATATAAATTCTTAGGTGTTCGCACATACTTCTGGATTAAGTAACAATATTCTGGCCGGTGTTCTCTAGTTCTACTGATCTCACACCATGGTCCTTGGTTCTGATTCAGTGGATTTTGTGCTCCATTATGTAGGTAATCTTGAAATAAAGGACTGCATTCCTTCGGGTGTCCTTCTCCCTTACATCTGGTACACCAGATTTCTTCTCTTTGTTCTTTTCCCATCTTCATGTCCTGTAACTGTAATGTCAAGGTGGCTAGCTGATTCTGAATCTAGACCATTCCAGTTCTAGTCTCTCATATAGTTGAAGCTTCTAATTTCATTGCGATCTCCAAGGCTTCTTCCTGCAAAGCAACTTTCTGTTGCATCAGCAGTAGTCTAATATGGAGCAGCATCGCGGCTATGAACCATTCTTGGTGTTGTTGCGGTGCTATGTCAAAACTAACCTGTTCTAACAATGTTTTAAACTTCTGGTAAAATTCCCAGACTGTTTCATTAGGTTTTTGCTTAAACTCCTTTAATTCTGTTATACATTGGGATTCTGACTTTGGTTTCTTGAACTCTCTTAATAGGGCAGCCTTAATATCCACTAAGGTTCTATTATGTCCTCCAGAATACTTCATGAACCAGTTCAAGACTCTATCTATGAATGTAGTGATGAGTTGCGCTTGCTTCACAGCATCATCCTGAACTTGCTTGACACTCCACATGGCTTCGGCATAGAAACCAGTGCTACTCATTGTCTTATAGACCCGTTCCTTTAAATATCGGAAGCTTAATATCGTCAGTCATTCTCCTTCTTGGTGGTATAATATTCTGCGCAGTGGTCTGAGTGGTGTTAGGGATGTTACTGCGCGGAATGTTCTAAATTGGAATATTTTGAGTTGGAATGTTCTGAGTTAGGATGGTCTGAGTACTCACTCCCGTGGTGTTACTGGTATTGATGCTCTGAGGATTAGGAATATTAACAACTAGAGGGTTCTGAACTGGCAGACTCTGTGAAATAGGAGGCGCGGTATTGTCAACTGGGGGGTTCTGTGGAGTTGGAGGTTGATAGGTAGCTGATGGAGGTGTTGTCTGACTATCAGGCTCAACTTCTAACTCAGTGTCTACCCGGAGTTGACTCTTCTCGGTATTAAACTTATATCTTTTCCGACTTCTCAAATTGTGTATATCTTCGTCAGAGTCACTATATATGCTATTGACCATTACAGATTCAAAAACTTCTAGGAATCTTACTGCATTCTTAAAACTCCTTTCTCAGCTAAAAGCATTTTAATATAAAACTCAGATTGTTCAAATACATACCTTTGAATCCTTTGAAGAACTCTGCCTCAGTTGCGTTGTAGGACTTTAGGGTGTCCACAGCGAACTCTGTCACGAAGCCTTCTAGTATACTGTCAACCCAAAAGTTGATTGCTCGCGAGAGTGTACCAGCTACTTCTTTAAGCCTCCGAATAAGCTCTGGGGTCCACTCGGTAGGTGCTCCTTCTTGGAAACAATTCTTTCGCTCTGCGAGTCTTGATAACCACTCGTGCAACTCATTTCCAAAGCTTGCCAAAAATATTTCATGAATATCCTTCCACAGTTATTTATTTAACCAATCTATGTCAGAGAGACGTGGATGTCTATTCTCCTTTCGTGCAAAATATCTTTTTGTCTTGTCCAACCAGCTCCAAATCTCTTTCTTGTCTGGATGTCAATTTTCAGTACTGGTACACATCACCAGTTCAAGCGCGGAAATGAAACCATTTTTTGGCTGCCGGTTTCTTCACGTTTTCTAGAAAGACCCAAGTTCTGCACGTTTCAAGGAACCAACAAAACCCCTTTTCACCGGCCCTTTCGGAAACAACCTGCAAACAGACTGAGGTCTCACCCGAGGCGAAGTGATGGGGGGGCTGCAGAATCGGGTTTCCACAACCAGGTGATGAGCACTTCAATAAAACTGGAAAGCAGCACGCTACAGGACTCGCACTGCAAACTGGGGACTGCGCGAAGTTCACCTTCCTCGCAGTTAACACTTAGACTATCGCGCATCCAAGGACTTCACGATGTGGAATGGTTCTCTGACAATAGGATAGCGCCACAGAGGTATGCACTTCCTTCCAACACTTATGCAACTTCAATAGATCTTACTTAGTGTAAAAAGATGCGTTCGACAGCATAATAGCCTACAACCCTTGCAAAATTCCACACTATAACAAACAACAATGTAATTGCGCACTTCCGGTGCTACGCTCAGGGAATCGCACTATACCGACTTCATGGGTTTAGTGTTTATCCAATTGACTTATGCATTCAACTGGATTAGAAATACTTATGCAATTAACATTCATTCACATATGTGGATACTTAACATATTATCCCCATCATTATCCTTATGGTGAATACATATAAAAGCAAGAACACATGAGCTCATAAACAAGATCTTAACCATTCAACATAAGAAAATGCACAGATTCAAGCACATAAGAAATCACATAACACATATTTAACGTGGTTCACCCCCAGGATGGGAGCTACTTCCACAGGAACTGTTGTTATATTATCTTTGGGAAGGGTACAACAGTTCCAGTCTGCAAACTCAGCTGCAGACTCTCTTCGCTCTTCAGTAGGTCTCTGCGCACGCAGCTGCAGAGCCTTTTACAATAGCATTCAGCAAAGCAAAACAAGTATTAATCAAGATTTAGAAATTCACAATTAACCCTTCCCTTACAAAATGTTCCCTTTTTATAGATCGTGCCCGTAGGTCATGTCTTTACAATCAAGTGGGCCAAAATAACCCTAAGTTTACAAAATGGTGCGGTTACCTGCCAACTCAGCCTGCCGCAGTCAAAAGCTACTCCACACGCTTATGGTCGTTCTGTTGGACCACTCGTAGCCCACACGCCCTTCTGAAAACCGCATCCTTCCTGAAACGATTACAATGCATCATGGCGTGTCGCTTTCCATCCCTCTAGCCTGCCTGTCGTTGTTGGCTTCGTGAGTTAGCTTCTAACTATTTTCCGCCACTCTCATTGACAAGTCTCTTTCACCTGATTTCACGCTACTCCATACCCAAAACAAGTCGCTTTCCTCCACTCGACCTTTTCCCAAAATAGGTGCTCTGTTGGAACTGTGTGTTGCTACCACTTCGCAGAGCTGGCACTCAGTCGCGCGGTTCTTACCTTCCGATGCTACGCTGCGCTCAACTTCGCAGCTCCCCAAAAATGTCTTCATCTGAGCTGCGTTGTGACTTCGCAGCTCTAAAATTGTCTTGCACAAAAATTCCTTACTTGGGCTAGGCCCAACAGGAAGCATGTTATGCTATCTCACATGAGGACAAGTATGAACAGCTCAAATCCTTCCTCATTCATTGAAGAGGGTCATCCAAATACACTTACTGAAGGGTATCATTATGAGGTACTTACTATTGAGTTCCCAAGCTTTGGAGGAACATCTACTGATGGATTCTATCAAGAGGTGCCTACTGAGGGTTCCTAAGTTTTGAGGAGTCATCTACTGATGGATTTCCACTTCTCTATGTTGGTGACATAGAGATACCACTTCAGAAAGATACTAAAAGTATAAATCCCATTGATCCTGAAGAATATGAGTTCCTTGTAGTTAAGAAAAAGATCCCAAGATCGATCTTACAATCACCACAAGAGTTTCATAAGATTGATCCACTAATTGATGATGAGGAGGTTTGGTCTCAACCTTCTCCTTTTTAAAGGCCACTCAATATGATTGAAAGAAATATCAAGGAGGACTTGCACATTCTCCAGGACACACATGTTTCAGTTTCATAGTCTTGTTCGAGAGCTTCTTCATTGGAAAATTCATCTTACCTTGAAGCCATGAAGAAGATCCAGAAAACAATGACTACAATCCAAGGTAATTTTCGACATATGATTTTTTAGAGATATTATTTGTATGAGATTGTTTATATGTTGCAGGGATCATCCTTGAAGGATGATGAGGATATTTGCAAGCTCAATGATGAGTTGATGGCCACCCAATATTCTTTTAAAAGCACTTAAAGTTCCCTCCAAGAATCCAATATGGAGTTAGAGAAACTTCACCAAAAGTTGAGAAGATCACTCATTCCAGTCACCCAATCTCTTAAGGTAATCACATCGCATATCGTACCTTGTTAAAAGCACGTTCGAAATCCAACACCTCGCCCATATAAAAATGCATAACCTGTGGGGGCGGAGCCAATTCCATTTTTATACCCATAGCCTTCTACTTCTCTTCGTCTGGTCCCAAATTCATAGCCTCACTTTTATAATGACGAAATCCATAAGAAACTAGCAGAAATATTGGCTCGAAGATGTCCTATAATGCAGAAGTAATGGATCGGTGAAGAACTCTGTCTAAGGTTGGTTGTACTCAAAATTCTATGGAGGAAACTCATGAGATGGTGGTTCATAAGGTGCATAGTGACATGCAAGTTCTTGAGGATTTTTTGGATTCAGATGATGAGTTCCAATCACATACCATCTTCCAGAGAGAAAATAAGCTTCTTCCTATAGTGATTCATTTCTCCATTGAGGAGTCAGACGAGCTCCTATGTGATGGACCAGCCTTTGATGGATATTATGCATCTATTAGGTTAATGGATTAGGTTTGCAGTGATGAGATTCTGGTCAATGATCCTACGTCATTTCTTTCTACTTATTCCATATCAATTGAGGGGGGATTTTGGGTCAATAATGTATTCTTGATGGTGTCTGAAGAGGAGCAGAAGGCTCCCACATTCGCTCCAGTTGCTTAAAGGATAGCACCACCTCCCTCTCCGCAATTGCAAAGGAATCCCTTGCCTACCTTTGATTCCTTCACACAAAAAGGTGCATATGGTTCCAACTTGACTTCATTGAACAGGGAACATTCTAATTGCATGCACCTTTTGACCAGTGGCGGAGAGTTGATCCATTGGGAATATTCACATAAGGAATCACCTTGCTTTCCAATTGGATCATTGGGTTGGAGTGTCTATTCTTTTCCTACTTGGGAGAAAAGACACATGAGTGATATTCTTTCTTGCATCTATGAAGACTTCTTGGATACATTTTACACTTCTTGTGAGCAGCATGGGCATCCATGGAATTTTAATGATGCATACTTTCTTTGTGATTAGGCACGGGAATTTCACCCTTATCATTGGAACAACAATGTTTTGATATTTGGTACTTGTGTGCATTTGGCACATGAAGTATAATCTTATTTGCATGTGCTTGGGGAGTTTGAGGTCAAGAAAAATGAATACCAAGAACCTGTTCATTTCCATAGATATTATGAGTGGTCTCTAGGTGGTAGTTGCACAGTTTTAGAGGATGCACATGATCTCATTTTGGTTTAGCCAACCATGATGGATGACTGTTACAGAGAGTTGGTTCACCATTTTCCACCCCACACACATATGGTAGCCAGCACACATAGGGATGAAGATTGGGTAAAGGGATTTTTTATTTTGGTGTCACATGAGGAGAAGGATGATCCCACACACTCTATTGATGGTTCGATGGTTAGACCTTGGGGTTTTACAAGCGCACCTGTCCCTTACCAGTTTGATGAGAAGCAGAAGAGGCATCTATCTGATGTCTCCATCATGCATAGCAGTGAAGGGGAGTTCCACTTGATCCAATTAGGTGGAACAAGTAGCAATGTAATGATTTATTGCACCAGAGTGAAGAGGGTGCATGGGGAAGCTTCAAGCTTTCCATCCAGATCACTAATATGGAGTATGCATTCATCCATTGATTGGGTGGATAGATACATGAGGAATTTGAGTACCACAAGAGGTAATTTTGTTGCTTGCATCAATGGAAATTTTATGGAAATATCATTCTTATTTTGTGAGTAGTTGTATAGGTATTTGTGGTTTCTATGTGATGTTTTCAGAATATCTGGATGGACATGGAATTGTCACCTATGTGTTATGGATGGAAATTGCAGTGCTAGTTTTCACATGGCACATAAGAAGTTTCCTACTTGTTTGGAGGGACTCATAGAGGTTCGTATTTGCATTGTAAATGATGAACTTCTAGTATGGTGGAGTGATTTATACATCCTCCATGATGATATATTCTTTAGGTTGATCTTGATGTTTGGAAGGATGCAACTAAGACAATGGAACCCTGGAGTTCTTTGGGATGACAGTTTTCCACAAGCAACAGTGCCATCGGGAGACATGCAACACAAAACAGTGGGATCCTGGCACTCAGTTGTTGCAGAATAAATTAAATCAGAGTGGTGCAGCAGAACATGGTGGGCATTTGGTATTTTTCTTGGAATTGAGGATTCGAATTATAGACAACCAACAACATATTTTGAGGAGTGAAGTCATTGGTTGGCTTCATAGATGGTTGTTGTTGGTTTCTTGCTTGAGGACAAGCAAACTTGGGAGGGGACGACTGCCATGTTCCCATTTTTTCGGCACCGTGAAGCAACCAATGTCACTTCAAACCCCATGGATCCTAGTGACAATTTAGAATTAATTAATTAATGAGGGCTTAAGTTTTAATAGATTAATTATTTAGGAGGTGTTAAATTTATTCCTTAAGTTTGATATGCACTTAGTAGAATTTATTTTTCATTAATAAATATTTATTCTAATGAAATAAAGAGGATAATAAATCTCAAGGGTGCAATAGAGGATAAGATTTGACCAAGAGATAGCTTGAAAAAGAAGAAAAGATGAAAGCATTCAAAGTTGGAAACCAGGAAAAAGAAATGAAAATATGGCACAAGGCATAAAAGCAGTAAAGCTCAGGAAAATCATAATAAAGAAGGAAAGCAAATAAAATCATAAAGAAGGATAAGACAGAAAAGCAGGAAAAAGTAGGATAAGGAAGAAAATAAGGAATAGGAAGAAAACCAGGATAAGGAAGAAAAACAAGATAAGGCAGAAAAGCAAAGCAAAAGCAGGATAAAGGAAACGTAGAAAGCAAAGCAAAAACAAAAGCTTGAAAGCAAGCTATCCTTATCCACTCCATGAGGGTGCATTAGCCTAGTTAACTTGCTCCACAAGTCACCTCAAGTCTATGAGATAAGGAGTGTGCACCACTTTCCCATATTTTGACAATTTGATGTTTGAATTGAGAGCAATTTTGCCTCATTGACTTGGGAAATGTGCCCCTAGTCCAAGCCGGGAGATGTGATCATGCTTATACTAAGAGGATGATTACATCTAGTCTTCATCACTAAGTCTATTGCATATATTGAAGCCTATATACATGCAGTATCAACTATCTTTGAATAATTCAAGCCATTCAGAAGTGGTTCCTAGTATCATTTCAATCATAGAGAGATCCTGAGCAGGTTTAATCAAAGAAGGAGAACCAATTGTTTGAGTGCACCCCAACAGAATCCATTGAGTTTAGTGAACCTTTAAGGAGAATCATGCTGCTCTATATTCATCATCATAGAAGATCCAGTGGAGGATCCTTCTCTTCTTTTTTGTTTATAAAAAAATCATATCCAGTACTGTAAGATTTCTTGTATTTGGAAGTTCATTGAGAAAACTGAGGTTGTAATGATATCTATTGATGTATCAAATTATTGAACCTAGTTCATTACTATTTCTATATACTATCTTAAGTCATTATGTGCTTCAAATTATAAATTCGAAAGCATTAGCGTTTGTTTGTATGTCCTTTCACCAAGTCTAGCTCATTATCACATGCAATTTGACTAGTTTTGCAATAATCAACAATTGAATCTCATTAAGCAATAATTTATTGTTCTTCCAAGCATATGAAGTTCTTGAATTCCTAATTAAGACCATCCAAGTCCTATCCTGAGAATTATTAACCTTGTTAGGTTGTTTGGGAGAGTCTAAAAACTATCTAGCTGAGTAGTCCAACCTAGCGCACTCTCTATTTTGCCTCCAAAATCAGCTAAATACTTCCAAAATCTTAGTAACTATTTTCCAGCCATTATTTAAGTGTTTGATGTATATTATCCTTACTTTGTTTAATTTCAAGTGTGCTGAAATATTTTAGTAGGCATATACTGGTGTGCTTATTGGCGTATCCAATATGGATCCTTGTGGTGGAGGGATGGTATTAAAACTAACAAATGATCGTTATATTTTTCTTAAAATGGGAGCATAATAGGTACAAAATACCATGCTGAGTTATTATCCCTTGAGGGGGCTTTTAAAGTTTGCAGTCATAAAGAACTTTTTGTCTCTATAGGTGTTTGGTGACTCAAGAGTCATTGTGGGTTGGGTTGTTGGTACTTTTTCTCTACAGGTTATTTTATTGGATAAATGGTGCTACATAACAAGGAATCTCATGGATCATTTCAAATGGATTTCTATAAAGCATATGTACAGATAATTCAACTCCTTGACTAACAACTTGTCCAAAGAAGTTGTTTGGTTGCCTGAAGGATTGTTAGTTTTTTAGGAGTATAAGGACTTTTCCTTATATAGTTCAAGCTCATTTCATTTATATTAGGATCATTTTTTGGTTTCTTTTGTCTTTGAATTGTTGTTCAGAACTTAAGATACTCTATGTAACTTTACAAGAAGAACGGTTGTGTATTTTTTGATAGGATTCAGCATTGATAGAAAATATCTTTCTATGAAAGATATGTACTATTGTAAGAACAATTATAACTTTGATTATGGTTTGAATATGAAGTTATAGGTTGTTTTCTCTATTGCAAAAAAAAAACAACCTGTTATACCATGATATTGTAGAAGGGCATGTAAAGTACAATATAGGTATTCGATAAATGTATTTAATGTGTTGTGCTCCATAAATCTAGACAAATTATAGGTGTGGGGGCTTATGTTTACAACATCACATGAATAATGTGTGATGTGATATTTTGTATGTTGCAATAGTGAAAATACTTTATATGTTTAAAATCAAAACATCGCATATGTTCTTTTATATTTTGAAAATAGTTTGTTGTTGAGTATTCAAAGGGAGGATTTTTTACCAAGTTGTAATGTTGTGATTTCAGTACTTTCCTACTACAACTATCTACCATAAATTAGTTTTTAATGAACTTCTCTCATCGGGGAAAATTTTAAGGATCCATACTTATTTAAAAGTGTATAAACCTTGGCGAATCTTACCAATTCTTAAAATGTCAACTATAAATCATTTGGCTATATTTTTCTAAAAATATTTCAATTTCTAAGGTTTTTATATAGTTTATATAATAATTTGGTGATTTTTAGAGTGAAAAAAATTGACCCCATCAAAATTGGGCGAAATAGGGCTTCAAAAAATGCAAACTAGCGAATCGTTTTTTGGAAAAGACTATGGAAAAATAGCCCATGGGTGAAATTTCACCCCTAAAATTATCCCTGTCTCTCATTTGATTTATTCCACACATGTCTTCTAGAAATAAAGGAGGCATGAGTTTTCTTAAGGATTCGTGTCCTATAGATAAAAGGTCTGTGAACTTTGGGTATTGCAATGAAATATAGCATGATCCCATGGTATCTAATTATCATGATTGTATGGTGCTTTAGGAAAGTAGTAATGATGGATCCTTTTATAACATGTTTTTTATAAAGCGTGAGAGGCTTATAAGTTGTTGATCAATAAAATATCGAGGCTATGTGTAAGGCCTTAGCCTTGAATGGATTTGGACACCTTCATTGCATGATCATTTTTGGTGGTCATTGGTCAGAGTGGATGGATGCAAAAATAGGTTAGTTGGAAAAATGAGTTGGATTGGGTGCCCTTACACAATGGAAAGGCATGCCGAAAACTTACTATGCACCATATACAATGGCAAGGCATGCCACAGACTTATCAAGTGCCATGCACAATGGAAAGGTGCACCACAAACTTACTAGGTGCCCTGCACAATGGAAATTGGGAAACCTCGCACAAGAGTTGGATGTGTTAGTCCTAAAGTTTGCACTTGATTGCAATAATGCAAAGTTTAGGCACCTCAATATTTCATGGTTTGGTTAAGACTAGGTCGAGGAGTTTTGGGCAGGCAAACAAGAAACCTTTAGTTAACTGATTACACCAGACTCTATATTACTCAGTAATCAAAAGCCATAACATGAAAAATAACTATACAAACAAATATAATTTAGCCAAGAAATTAAAGCAGTAAATGAAGATATAGGTTTCCCAAACTAATCATCCCTATACATTCATCAATAAAATACTTCATCATAATAGCATTCTAAAAGAAAGGATAAGTTATTTGAATACTAACAATAAATCATAAACATTCACAATAAACATTTTATTGTAAAAGGTTCCATAATTTGAAGACCATTTAAGCTAGGTTGAAATTGGATTCATATTCAAGTAAGCAGCAAAAGACTTTTGGCTTACAAAAGTTTCATAGTCCATTCATCAAGCTATAAGAGCTTCTGATGATCATATAAAATAAAGTAACTAGCTTTTCCCCTTTACAAAATCCCAAATCTCTCTCTGGACCCTCTGTACTCTTCAACCCTCTTTACAATATTTTTCTCTATATTTATAAATAAATCTTTGTTCTAGAATAAATCTCTAATCCGAGAAAAAATGGATCGAGAATAAATATAAATCTTTGTTCTAGAATAAATCTCTAATCCTAGAAAAAATGGATCGCTAATAAATCTTTAATCCTTTGGAGAAGGGCTACCTGAATTATACTACTCTCGGACCTTAATTCTCAAATTAAGTGTTGAGATAAGCTTTTGGAAAGAATATCCATCCATGGAATTTATGTTAAAATTCGGGAATTGAATGTTCCAAATAAAACTCATTTAAAATCAGTTTTAATCTCTATCCTTGTGTAAATATTCTGCCATCAAATGCTCGGTCTCCTTGTAAAATTACCACCATAAATTTAGAATATTCTGGAGTCCATCGTGTAATCTTGATCTTTCAATCTTCTTTGAAATTTCAAAAAATATGATAAATGCAATATCCCACTATAAATAAATTCCTCAAAATATAAACCATTTCTTCTTTATATCCATGAAACCATTTCTTATTTTTACCCATGGTTTTGAAAAACATTCCCATGTATATGTAAATATCTATAAAACTATATCTAGTTTTTACCCATGGTTTTCAAATTCCATGTCTCCATAAACTGTGAAAGGTTTTAATAATCACAATTATGGATAAATAAAATTATCCACAATCTTATTTTGTGCATTTGATTTACAATAATTTCCTTTTCCTTCTCGTGTTTATTCATTAAACTCATTACATAAATCCTCCATAATTTCTGAATTTGACAGGGAATATCCATAGTTTGCTCTAGCACTCCTACCAACACTTACCCAAATCTCTTAGGTGACTTAACTTTCGTTCTTGGTTCATATAAGATAGTTGCTCCACATGTTTTTGCTACTCAATGAAATAATAAATCCTACATATTTATTCCCAAGAATACTAATAAACAGGAACTCTACAAATTCGATACTGCTGCTCCTAGGAAATTTGGTGAAAATGTTGTCGGAACTTGAAACTTTCGGTTGTGCCTTAAATTAAATTTTGACATGTTTCTCTATCGGAACCTGGATCCTTCCATGACCACTTAACCTTTACTGATAACTCCAATTTTGTGATCTGCAAAATATTCCTATGCAAGGGTTTTTCTAGATAGGACTGTGTAACCATGTAAAATTCATCTAATAACTACTAAATTCTAAATGAATCCTTTCAAACAAAACCAAAAAGAATTTGAAGCGAACTAACTAATTAACAATAATTAGAAAATAAGTTTAAGGGTAAGGTTGCCCAAACATACACAAAAATATAAAATAAAATAAAAAAAACTTTGAGTGGCAAGTTTAGGACTAACATATGGCTCCAATTAGGGATGGTACTCTCCTTGTGAAATACCAAGTGCATCAAACCATGTGCCTTCATCATTAAATCATCTCTAAAACCTATAATGATGCTCTTACAAACCAACTACACTGAAAACAAACCACTCTGCAAGATTCAAACATGCCATAGCAGTGTCTCTTCTCCATTAGGTTATGGAGTCTTATTCCAAAAACTAAAAACAAACTGTAAACAAATGCTCGTATACCAAGCTTATTTATATACAAATCCTACTCTAACTAAATCAACTAATTTTCTCAAGTGTAAGAAAATTTCCATTGTAACAAAATAAACACCTTCATAACAGAAAGAACCTCATTTCTCCAGTTGATTATAATTATAAACTTCTCATGAAAGTTTTGTTGCGGAAATGAGGTTAGATTTCAATATAAGCTAATAGCATACTGGAATCTAGAACAATTGGGAACTTTGAAATAATAGACCACATCCAGATTGCTACTGGATCATAAAAAGGCTTTTGTTGATCCGACTACTTTAATATGAACTATGCTTCTCTAGGAAAACAACAATCTTCTAGTTCCCTTTGAAACAACTCTTGAACACTATTAAGTCCATGACAAATAGAAGCAACAAAACTTCTTGAAACTATTGTAGGTGTTTTGAATCTATTGACATTGATCCTAAGCAAAAGAATCTTCATCAAAGGCCAGCAACATCCTTCCTGGAATTTTTGTAAATACCTCTGCATAAACTTCTTCACACTCATCATACATGCATTCTCTATTGTGCATTTCAATGCAGGATGAAGTACAAATCTTCGGCTGATCCAAAAGGAAAATTTTCCTATGTTTTAAATCTACAACCTTAACCACCATGCTATCCTTTTTCCCTGGTAAAAACAGTTCATAAATACTAAATACAACATAACAATTAGAGGAAGCAAGATCTCCTGGAAACTGTTGACACTCCTCAACAATTTCATTATCATATAGATCATCATAAACATTTTCTTGTTGAATAGAAGAGCTGGAAAAATATTCATGTGAAAATGATTCTTCTCCTACATCTTTATCAGCTTCAAGAAAAATAAAATTAAAACGGTCAATACATCCTTGATTTCGAGAAAACCCATGTCAAGAACTTGATAGCATAAAATATTCAGTATCATTATAAGGAAACTATTAGGATATTCCTATACTCCATCCTAGTCCTACCAGCATTTTCATTATTTTGCATTTCAGTCATGCATGCATTTTTTCATGCAAGCAGGCATGCAATTGCATGCATCCCAGTCATCAGTCCCAGCACCTAGTCCCCATTTTGCTAGCCCCGGGAGCTTCTTTTAGATCATTTCTAGCCCTCCCAGTGCTTAGTGAGCCCTCCTTTCACCTACCACATGTGAAAGGTTCCCTTCTTCACCTACCACTCAGTTACACTTCAATTAGTTGAGTTATTTGTGGATCTATCCTTGATTTGAGGATTGATTGACTTGTTAACTAACTGAAGCACTCCGTTGGACCCCCAGTGAGACTAGATTGCCTATTTTGACTCTAGTCAGCTCCCCATGCGCCCTCCATTGAGCCTCCTTCACTACATTAGTGCTTCCATGTGCCGGTTACACCTACCACACTCAGTTAGACTTAGTTTGACACCTGGTTGACCGTTACTTGTGCATTGATAACTCCACTGATGATGATTAGGACTCCTAGTGGTGTATTGTTGACACTCCACTGATAATGATGATGACTCCTATTGCAGATAAGCCATGCCCATGCAGGCTAATTCGAATTTCCACCTTGGCATTCGAATACTCTCCACCATTGTATTATTTATTGTTCATATTATGATTAATGAATTAGTGTGTGATGTTATTATGCTTCTATCTGAGTTCTATTGTATCATAATCCAGTTGCTCCTTTACACTGCATGACCACTCTTCATCTATTTTCTTGCTTAATATTAATCTTTCTTGTGAGGTATACATCAGCTCTTAGATCTGCTGTGAGGATTTTCACATGGTATTAGAGCATGTTGATAGTATTGTCTATCTCCATTCCTGAGAGTTTTTTGCAGGTTATTATCAAGATTTCGAGTGCAGCAGTTGCAGCAGTTTCTGCACTTTTGCAGCAATAGCAGTGGCAGATATTTTCTATTGTTTTTTGCAGGTCTTCTTAAATAGCTTCCATGAATATGGAAGGAATTCCTCATCTTTCTCCAGTCAACTATGATGAGTGGAAACCAAAGATGATAGCACATTTGAAGAGACATGGTCTCTTTGATTATTGTTTTGAAAAAGATTTCAAATTCTCTGAAGAAGATAATGATTGGTTAAATGAAGGTGATAGAGCCTATGCAGCAATGATGTATGCTATGTCTCGTTGCATGGTAACCCACTTCCTTTCTGCTGAATCTCCAAAAGAGGTATGGGCCCATCTGGATGAAAGATTTGGCAAACATAATGAAGGGATGGGTCCAAACCATTTCGAGAGCAAGCCAAGTGATGCATTCTCCCTCCTTGATTGTATCTCTAATCATGAATCAGTATCAAACATATCTCATAATGAATTTGTCCACAAAGAAGAAGAACTTGTAGATTCTACACTCACGCTCTCAATATCGTCTATTTCGAATTATGTGCCAACTCATACTCTAGAAACTGCAGAGGTTATTAAATCCTCTCTTGCACAAGAGTCTGTTGGTTTGCATAATGATGATCTCATGAATGTTTCAGAGGTTAAATCAGCAATTGGAGGTAATTCATTCGCTCCCCTTGATCACTCACCTCTTATGTACTATTGTAAGATCATTTGTACATGCTCTCAGAAGTTTATTGAAGATGTAGGGCATTGCCATTCGCTTGGGATAATTTCTCATGCATTTCATGGTTTTGATCTCACCTCTAATGGTTCAAAGGAGATCTCAAGAAACCATTTTTCAAGTCTTAGATCTGATTTGGATTCCAAGCAATCACTATCATGTGATGGTTCTTTTGGGCATAATCTCACCTATGATGGTTCAAAGGAGAAAACAAAAGACTATCTACACATTCATGGATTTGATCCTACCTCATCTGATTCGAATCACAGGTTCTAGGATCATCCTCATACCTCTGGATTTGTTCTCATCACATTCGATTTGAAGATCAAGTACAAGCACATGCCTTTTGAGCATGATCCACTTCTTCCCAAGAAGAAGATACCTCTAGACATATGACCAAGAATCACACCTGGTTGATCATATTATATATATTCTATTCTCCCTACAGTCTATTTTGAGGGGGGGTATTTTTCCCATAAGGTTTTCCCCATTTCCTTGGTTTATGGATTGTTATTTTTTATTCATTGTATTGGGTGACCTTTGGTCTCAGTTACCAGGGCCCAGGATGGATTAAGGTGGGGTGTTAGGATATTCCTATACTCCATCCTATTCCTACCAGCATTTTCATTATTTTTCATTTCAGTCATGCATGCATTTTTGCATGCAGCCCAGTCATCAGTCCCAGCACCTGGTCCCCATTTTGCTAGCCCCGGGAGATTCTTTCTTATCATTTCTAGCCCTCCTAGTGCTTAGTGCACCCTTCTTTCACCTACCACATGTGAAAGGCGCCCTTCTTCACCTACCACTCAATTACACTTCAGATAGTTGAGTTATTTGTGGTCTATCCTTGATTTGAGGATTGATTGACTTGTTAACTAACTGAAACACTCTGTTGGACCCCCAGTGAGACTAGATTGCCTATTTTGACTCCAGTCAGCTCCCCATGTGCCCTCCACTGAGCCTCCTTCACTACATTAGTACTTCCTTGTGCCAGCTACACCTACCACACTCAGTTTGACTCAGTTTGACACCTGGTTGACCGTTACTTGTGCATTGATGACTCCACTGATGATGATTAGGACTCCCAGTGGTGTATTGTTGACACTCCACTGATAATGATGATGACTCCTAGTGCAGATAAGCCATGCCCATGCAGGCTAATTCGAATTGCCACCTTGGAATTCGAATCCTCTCCACCATTGTATTATTTATTGTTCATATTATGATTAATGAATTAGTGTGTGATGTTACTCTGCTTCTATCTGAGTTCTACTGTATCATAATTATGTTGATCCTTTACAATACTTGACCACTCTTCTTCTATTTTCCTGCTTAATATTAATCTTTCTTGTGAGGTATACATCGTCTCTTAGATCTGCTATGAGGATTTTCACAGAAACAAAGAGTTATGATCAATTATGTCAGCGGGAAGGTATCTCGAAGTGATCACTACCCTCTACAAAATCATCCTCATGAAAATCATCAGCATATTCAGCTTAATGAAAATCAGTAATAAAATTCATAGTAAGATCATCTTTATGTTCATAACTGGAAAAAAATTCTATTGCATAAATAAATTCATCTTTCTTATGTAAATCAAGAGCATATTCATTTTCTGCATCCATGACAATAGAAAAATCTAAAGGTGCAGAATCATCATACTGACACAAATGAAAACTCGGATCTGATATATGCTGCTCATATCCTTTCTCCCACTATTCTGTATATAAATATTCATCCCAAACCTGATCTTGAAGCTTTCCACGGGACCAAAGGTGGTTTTCAATTTCTTCAGCGTCAAAGAAAATCTGCCACAAGGTCAAAGGTCTCCTCTGTCTAAGAAAAAAAACCAATTTTGGACGATGAGCTGATGTATAGCACAACATGGAAACAACTTCATGGGGTTGAATTTCCTTAGGCGTACTGAGATGAAATCCATGGAATCACGTATTAAACCGAGAAACAGTTTCATCCTTCTTCCTCTTCATCGTATAGAATTCATTAAGGTATTTCTCAATAGGATTTGTTCACACCCCAATACCTCGAGAATACATCATGAAAGGTCATCCAAGAATCTATTGGATCAGCCACAAGGATTCTAAACCAAATTCCAGCATCTCCACGCAGAGATTGAGAAAATGTTCTCATAAATACATCTTCATTCATAATTTCAAACAGATCTAAAAACCTTTCAAAAGCATCCATGTGTTTCTCAATTGTTACATGGTCTTCCCCATTAAACCTAGGAAGATACTTGAAAAACATCGGAGGATACTAATGGACGGATGGTAATTTCAGGGGTCTATAATGTTCCCTGATCCTGGACTAAAATTATGTGATTTGTTTACAAGGTGGAACAATGATATCAAGGGGTGGTAAATTAGCTCTATTATTCACAAGCTTACTTGACTAGTCATGATTTGGAAAGATTGGAATATGAACATCATTTTTCATAGTAGTTTGAGGTGAAGGGATCAAATCAAGGTCAACTATGCAAGAAGAAGGCAATTTATCTTTTTCCAATGAGAAATATATAGTTGTAGGTTGATGATCTTCTGAGTATATGAAGCATAGGATAATTCTTTTGACAAGTAAGGGAAAATATAGGAAAGAATTGATGAAAAAGAATATAAGTTCTTGGAAAAACCTCATGACTTGATACATGGTCTTTCCCTTCCTCCTTTTCATTTTTCTGTCAGTAGGGCTCATCCTCTAGTGAAATATTTTGATCTTGGATTCACTAGATGAATTATATGCAGTCATTGATCTATGTCTAGCCCTTGTTCACCATCAATAATTACAGGTAACTGTTGTCATATAACCCACGGAAAGATGGCTTCGTTCTTCTGCTCCCCGGAAACGGCACCAAAATATGTTAGTCCTAAAGTTTGCACTTGAGTACAATAATGAAAAGTTTAGGAACCTCAATATTTCATGGTTTGGTCAAGACAAGGTCAAGGATTTTTGGGAAGGAAAACAGGAAACCCTTAGTTAACTTATTACACCAGACTCTGTATTACTTAGTAATCAAAAGCCATAACTTGAAAAACAGCTATAAAAACAAATATAATTTAGCCAAGAAATTAAAGCAATAAATGAAAATATAGGTTTCACAAATGGATCATCCCTATACATTAATCAATAAATCACTTCATTCAGAATAACATTCTAAAAGAAAGGATAAGTCATTTGAATACTAACAACAAACCATAGGAATGCACAATAAACATTTTACTGTAAAAGGTTCCATAATTTGAAGACAATTTAAGCAGCAAAATACTTGGCTTACAAAGGTTTCATAGTCCATTCATCAAGCCATAAGAGTTTCTTATGATCATATAAAATAGAGTAACTAGCTTCCCCCTTTACAAAATCTCAGATGTTTCCCTTGACCATCTGTACTCTTCAACCCCCTTTACAAACTCTTTCACTATATTTATAGATACATCTTTGTTTTAGAATAAGTCATAAAATCCCATCTCGATCATGGATCGTTTCGATCATGGATCGATATTTAGGGAGTTTATTTTGACCTGATTTTATCTTTAATTTCGATCCAAATGATGTGTCCATGAAGCTTTAAATACATGGGTAATTCAAAATTTTACAAAAACTACATTTCCATATTTTTCGACAGCGTTTTTGTGATTTTCTTTTGGAGAAGCGTTACTGGAATTATACTACTCTCAGGCCAATTTCTCAAATTAGGTGTTGAGATAATCTATCCATGGAATTATGTATTATCTCTAAAATTCCGGAATTGAATGTTATAAATAAAATTGATTTAAATGGCTTCGACACATGCCTCATTATGAGCTATTAGTTTTAATCTCTATCCTTGTGTAAATATTTTGTCATCAAATACTCTATCTCCTTGTAAAATTTCCACCATAAATTTAGAATATTATGGAGTCCAACATAATCTTGATGAGAAGCTTCCTCACATTTACCATTTTATCTTCATGCTTTCAATCTTATTTGAAATTTCAAAAAATATGATAAATACAATATCCACCTATAAATAAATTCCTCAAAATATAAACCATTTATTCTTATATCCATAAAACCATTTATTGTTTTTACCCATGGTTTTTGTCACATCCCCACACCTCCAAGTTGGCCTTCAGAGGCCATGGGAGACCGTCTGTTCCATTTTTTCTTGGTTCCAAAATGTTTCCAAATCCACACACGGTCGCAATGGGCTCGGGTCCGCAATCCCTGTTGTGATCCGCAATCCTCCTTTCTGCAGTTCGCAATCTGCATGGGAAACTCCGAAATCAAGTTGCCAAAACCAATTAAAAATCAAATTCGCACTTCCGAATTCTGCAATCCACATTTCAGGAGTCGGAAGTCATTCTCAGCCCCGTAAATCCAACCTTCCGACTTCCACAGTTCCGCAATTCGCATGCAGAACTTGGAAATCGGATTTCCAAAACCTAATAGCAATTGCTTCCCACAATCTACATTCCACATTGCGGGTGCGGAAATGCGGAATACCACATTCCAACTCCCGGAATATTTTAACTTCTGCAATCCGCATGCCGCATTGCAGATGCGAAAATGCGGAGTTCCATATTCCATCTCTGGCGAATTTTACTTCCCGCAATCCGCATTCTGC
Source organism: Larix kaempferi (assembly GCA_027924585.1). Classification (NCBI taxonomy): domain Eukaryota; kingdom Viridiplantae; phylum Streptophyta; class Pinopsida; order Pinales; family Pinaceae; genus Larix; species Larix kaempferi. The sequence goes on from BSBM01000910.1 coordinate 27,511,567, forward strand.
ATTCTGCATTGTGGATGCGGAAATGCGGAGTTCCATGTTCCAGTTTCGGGAGATTTTAACTCCCATAATCCACATTCTGCATTCCACATTGCGGGTCGGAAATGCGGAATTCCCCATTCCAACTCCTGGGATATTTTACCTCCCGCAATCCGCATTCTGGATTCCGGATGCAGAAATGCAGAATTCCCCATTCCAACTCCTGGGATATTTTACCTCCCGCAATCCGCATTCTGCATTGCAGATGCGGAAATGCGGATTTCCATATGCCCCAATGAATGATTCCCAACCTCTACAATCCGCATTGTGGATGCGGAAAGGACCTTGCAGATCCGGAAAGGTCAGGGCCAAATACCCCTGCTCCAGCAAGCTTTCCAAGACAACTTCTGAGGGGCATAACTTCCTCATCCTAGGTCCAAATGAGACAAGGTTGGTACCGTTAGAAAACTCTTGGGGAGATATATACAATGGTGAAATACCCACCCCATCTAAACACTCCAACTATGTCAAATTTCCAATTGAATTTTTGTGCATAACTCCACTTAAGTGCCTTTATCCATCTACCAGGGGTTCCGCCTCCTTCCTGCCATGAATTCTCCCTTCACCTAACCATAGAGGGGCTCAAAAACACATCATGGGTTGTCCCCTTTCTTCCCCAAGTCCAGGTGAGGTCAGACTATCCCTTGAAGGGTGAATGCAATGCATAATAAACACATATGATGGACTAAGTTAGCTAATCATAGTAAAAACTTGCAGGGGTTATTCATGCCTATCATTCATGTAAAAAATGAAGTCTTCCAACATGCATTCACTCTTATATTCAAGCTTATACATGGCTACCTAATGAACAAGTTCATAGAGTCATCCATTCGTTGGTCTAAAGCATGACAACCATAACTTAACAAATAGTTATAACACATGAATTTGCATCATTTAACAAATAGAAAACACTTATCTTTGGAACTGAATCTGCCCCAAGCAACTGGCTAAGTGAGGACAACATTCCACCCAACCTTATTTCTCTTTCCATCTTGTACTCTTTCAGCTGAGAGACCACCCCCAAGCTGGGTTGTGTATCCACTAAGGAGGGCTACGTAACTCTCTCACAGTCAAGGTCTCATCCTAATGTTAAGCCAACCTATAGCTAGGTTTATCAAGCAATCCAGGGAACAAGGAGGGTTCTGCTAAGCTAGTGAGCTCTACCACAAATTTGCAGGCATCTCAGACCACTCAGCAAGCATGACACCCACATTACCTACCTCACCCAACACAAGGAAGGCCCTCTTCTATGCTGCACAGTCCCTCAAGGCCCCTTCCCTCCAATGTTATTCAGGGTGGGCATAGAAAGGTTCAGCTGTTGTTTTTCATGATATTACAGGCTTCACTAGGTTTATCAAGTAAACCCAACCCTAATCTGCCCGAGGGCCATGCCCTAAACTATGCCCTTCAATTCAGACTTCTGCAAAATGGGTCTAAGTGATTCTCATGGGTTTTATAGGCCGTTCCAGCTCCTCAATTCATCCCACAGACCGAACTATGGATGTACCAACCGATTACATTCTTGCACAGGGTTCACTTGGTCATTCTCGGCTCTGCACATTCATATTACACAGGAAATCATGATTTTCCCTTGTTTTCCTCATGGCTAGGTTCTGCAAGTGCGTGAATGACTTGGGTTTTGGTCAACAATGGGTTAGAAAGCAGGATGGCCAAATTCCCAGGCGTCCAGTCGCTTAAGGGACAAGAAACGCACAGGGCTATACCCTGCCATATGGATCCATAGGTTTCCCATACTCCATCGAATTCATGGGTCTGTTTTCCTTAACCACCCTCTTACAATTGCATTAATGTCAGGATGGTGAGTCAAATGGGTTCATAATTGGACATGTCGCAGCATGGGTACCAATCACATAACCCCCTTACCTCTCCCTAATGGATACACATGGCCCCTTCTCATTGGTTTCCTCCTTAGCCAACTTCTTGGGTATTTCATTGCATTAATTAATAATTACATCATTTACAAGTATTCATGGCTTAACAACTCATGGATAATCAAACTATCAAATACTTGTCTGTGCAATTAAACTTGAACATCCACTAGTGGGGCCTTGGCCTTGAGCTCCACACTAGAGAAAATACACATTGTGTTTACACAATATTTAAATTGAAACCAATAAACCATAAGGGTCAAAATAGGGGTATTACAGTTTTGAAAAACAATCTCATGTTTTGAGAAATCATATCTTGTAAATATCTATAAAACCATGTCTAGTTTTTAACCATGGTTTTCAAATTCCATGTCTCCATAAATTGTGAAAGGTTTTAACAAACACAATTATAAAATTATCCACAATCATATCTTTGTGGATTTAATTTACTAGAATTTCCTTATTGTATTTATCCATTAAACCCATTGCATAAATCCTCCATAATTTTTGAATTCAAACATGACATGAAATATCCATAGTTTTCTCTAGCACTTATCCAGATCTCTTGGTGACTTAACTTTCGTACTTTGTTCATATAACATAGTTGCTCCACATGTTTTGGTTTCTCATTGGTATTTGTATTTTTATTTGGAGATTAGGCTCGTTGATCAACCCAATACTTTTCCATAAATAACAAAGCCTACATATTTATTCCCAAGAATACTAATGAGCAGGAACTCTACACATTCGGTAGCACTACTCCTTGGAAATTTGGTGAAAACACTGCTGGAACTTGAAACTTCTGGTTGTGCCTTAAATGAAATTTTGACATGTTTCTCTACCGGAACATGGATCCTTCCATGACCACTTAACCTTTATTGATAACTCCAATTTTATGATTTGCAAAATATTACTATGCAAGGGTTTTTCTAGATAGGACTATGTAACCATGTAAACTTCATCTAATAACTACTAATTCTAAATGAATCCATTCAAACAAAACCAAAAAGACTCTGAAGTGAACTGTCCAGTTAACAGTAATTCGAAAATAATTTTAAGGGTAAGGCTGCCCAAACATACACAAAAATGGAAAAAACTTGGAGTGGCAAGTTTAGGACTAATAGGATGCACCAAGGGAAGCTTGGCAAAAATATTGGCTAAGAAGCCATAGTTTGGGTTTCATACAAGTGACCCCACCTAGACTAGAAAAGAGACTCGGTTGGATTTATAGACTTGGGGACCTAGGCTTCAATAGCATGTGGACCCGAGAAGATGGACGCCCCATTACTTGGGGATGCAACCTTTGGAAAAAACTATTGTATGCAATTAGTAGATGAAACTATCGGACACATGATCATTGGATGCATGGGAACACTGGCACAAGTCATCAAAGGGCGTGGAGGCATTGTCAGGTGAAAGCAATTCGTGAGCACAATCACACCTTCAAGCACATGTAGCCAGAGTTAGTGGATAAATGGCACGTTGGGTCCCCTTTGGCATGGAGTGGGTTGCAAGGAACCTCACCTTGAGGAAACAGCTAAGGCATCAACTCCTATATAAAGAGGATGTCTCAAAGTGCTAAGTCATCCATTCAAGCTTGGCCATTCACACAAAAGTGCACAATGAGTTATGTGATTGTGACAAGTATGGGGTTGGCACAATAGGATGAATTGGACATCAACTGAGTGAATTGTAGAAGAGTCAATACTTATACGAGGTAGGCCTATAGATACTTTAGAGGTTGTATTGTGCAATTTTTTTGGGTAGTAGATAATATTTCCTTATATTGATTAAAAATATATAATAGAGTTGCGGGGTAAAATACACACTCTGCTATTGTATATCTATAACATTCTTCATATAAATAAAGTTAAGGAATCTTCCTTGGATACTGGCCATACGTGTGTGTTTTGGTTTCTTTGCTTGGATGAATTTTGTTCGACTAACATGGGATATTTCTGAGATACCAAACACCTTGAGCAGTCGCTCACACAAACAGATCAAAGATCAACACATCAAGTTTTTATGTGGTTTAAACCCTCGAAGAGGGAAACACTCCATGACCCCAACCAAATAGATACTTGAGGCAATATTATTATGTAAAAGTAAAATAATACGGTTACAAATGAGCTTCTCATAAATTATAATCTATCAACTATCAAATGACCCTCCATGCTCTTTAAATAGAAATCATGGAACAATTGGGTGTTAAGCCATGGAACAGTGATTGTTAAGATTGAGAAGAAGACGAACCATTGGATAAATATATGTCAAGGACATATCGTAATCGTCGATTACATATGTAAAAATGCATACTAATGCATCCTAAAAAAACACACTTTTCCTAAAGATACATTGTAACAAGTTGATCTTAACTAACTCCTAGGTGTCTAAATATCCTAACAGATTTTATGTTCCTTGACATACATTGTTTTGGCTAAGTTGTTGAAATATTGGCTACATATAAAAATATTTCCAAGATGATTTAATTCCATGGTTAGACATGTTCCTATTGTTGGATGAACTTCAGAGTGTTGGACTTAGTTTCCTTTAACATATTGTAGCTTAAGGTGAATTTATGACAAAACCTTAAGGGAGGAGTAGTCTAGTTGTAGTAAGCAAAAGTTGACCAAGCCCCTATGATCGAGGCAAGGAAGCATCTCATGATATCAAGCAGAAAAGAAAAGTTGGGAAACCCCCAAGTTTGCAAGGATAAATTCAAGAAACTTGTAGGTATGTTATAGGTGGTATCATATCACACTCTTCACCGCTCTCTAAAGAAAATCTAGTATCGGAGATGACTTGGGTGCTCTTCACACATTTTAGAAGGAAACAATTGAGTAGAGTGGAATGAGTTGTTTCCAAAATTGTATGGACACTCTTCAACACATCTTGATAGGCTTGGGTAGAACAAAAAAAATTTGGATGAGTCCGACAGATGATCGCAGAGCAAATTGAAGACTAGATGGAGTAGATGCATGCCTTGTGGCAGCAAACAACTTGGACGAAACATTCCCAACATAGATGGTGAGTCTTCTTTGTGTTTTCAAGATTGTACATACTAAGTGAAGCTTGTGGAAGGCTTTCCATTGGAGCACTTTGAAATACAATTGCACCAAAGTGCAGTAGTGGAAAAGTCGTAGTAGAAATTTGGGTTGAAAAAGAATTCTTAGAATAGGTGCTTGGTGTCATAGACTTGGAAGCATAAAAGGTAGAATTGAGTCTTGAATACTTGAGTAGATTCTTTGGCCATGCCTATGTACAAAATGAATGGTGCAGAAGAATAATTCATGAAGACAAGATGGAAGTCGACGATAAGGTTGGTACAGATGATTCAAGAGTACATATAGGTTTCCTAGAAATCCATTGCATGAGTTGAATCCTTGGCATAGAGGTTGCAAGGTATGAAAAAGTTGAAATTTAAGAAGGGATCATTCAGGAGGAAGGATTCCCAAGACAATGGAAACATCACAACAAGGAAGCAACTAGAATTTCCTAAGTCTGGAGGTAAGAATGTCGATTATTTATGTTGTTACATGAACCATTTTTCCATGGATTGTCCTTTGAAGACAAATTTGAAAGAATTGGAAGAATTCCAAGTGAAATCAACTTTGATGGTGAAGCTAGCCACCTTGGGAGTAGATCAAGTGTAGCAGAACTCAAAGGCATAGGTGGAGGTTTCAGTTCCTTAACAATAGGTTTATTTGTGTTCATGGTAGAAGGTCAGGAACAATAGTCCATGGGAAAGATGAAGGTAGCACCCATGCCTCACTTAGAAAATTTGATCATATTTTCAGGCCAAGATCCATGCATCATTCCTATAGTAAGGAGTTAGCAAGAAGTTATCAGTAAGATGATTTCTGAGCATGGTTCAAGGTGTTGTGTGACCTTGCAATGGAGTACATGGAAATTTTGGATTTGATGGAGGATTGGTACATGGATCCTCAAGAGGGATTTGTATGCATCCTTTATGAATAGTAGTGAACAATGAAGGAATTCGAACTGGAGTTTGCTAGGCCAAACCCCATGGTAAATTATGGATAGTTTATTGATGTAGTTTTTGGCAGTGGCCTTGGTAGCCACATGAAATATTTCCTTCACTATTACATTCCATAGGTGGCTTACTAACTAAGAATAGGTTGGGATGAGAGTGTTGGTAAAGGTTCCCATTTTAGTGAAAGGTTAGCCAGAGGAGAAATCTTGATTTATAAGGAGGATGAAACTTGCAATGGCAACAATCCATGCCAGTCATCCTCTTTTTCATTGAGTTTATTTTCGGTATCTTATTGTCCAAGAAGTAGGATAGTGGAAAGGAAGGCACCAATTCACTGATGCATTGGAAAACTTGTTGGGTCATGAGAGGCAACTTGAAATCTTTAAGAAAGGGGTGGAGACCTTTCCTTGTTTAGTAGTGATGACGCTGCCCAAAGAAGTGCACGCTTTCTTGGAGGAGTAGGTCAATTTAATTCTAAGTGAATAGGCTAATATAGTGAAGGATATGACCAAGGAAACATGTGCATTCAACCTTAATGATTGGGATTGGAAAGTAGAACAAGTTGAGAAGGAATATGTTGACCCACCTTCATGTATGGAACTTGGGATGAGGCAAAGTGATCCTTGGTAATATTTGAGGATGATTGTCAAGATGATCTAAAGATCATGAGATTGATTGTTGAAGGTGATGGAAGGATTGGTGTAGACATGCCTCTCTTAATTAAGTACTTCAACAAGAGATATGGAACTCTTTTGGATTTCATTGGACTGATGGAACTTTGGATAGATTGTTGGAATGTTTGAGGGAAATGATTTTGATGGAAATTTGCCATCCCCTTCTCATAAAGAGTGTGCCTTAGGGTGTATTTCTACCTAGGAATTGATAATAGGGCCTATGTGCACCAAAAAAGGTGTCAAGTTCAATGAATAATTTAGAAGGATTGGGTTGTAGGAGGTGAGTTGATAGTTTGAAGGGTGGAAACATTTTTTCTTTGTTCAACAAATTTGTACAAGCACTTTTAAGTGTCGAAGGAAGTGATTTTTTTAGCATGACTAAGTGCATCCTCATGTCTTGGGAATGATAGTTGGATTTCCCAACTAACTAGTTCAATGCATGGCAGAGCTCAATGTACAAAAGAATGGTAGAATGGGTAAAAATCACTGAAGCAAAAATAAGTCTAATAAGTGCAACACTTGGACAATTATACAACCTTCTAAGTGGATAGTGGGTTGCAACAAAAACAAGAGGTAGTTGCAATAGCATTGGAAATTTGGGTTGCAAAAATAGTAGTAGGAAGTCACAGTAACTATTGGGTTGTAGCAGTAGTTGAAAGTAGTCACAATAGCATTGGACAATTATAGTGTAGTAGTATTTACTAGTGGAATGAAATTGTTGTAGTGTTGGAGAGTCGTATGACCCTCTTAGTGAAGGTTGAATTATAGTAGCAGGAAAGGGTATTAGTAACAACATGGACGTCTAGGAAGTGACGTTTTCATAGTCCAAGCAAAGGCACTTTTGTTCAAAAGAATTTTGAGAAGAGGGAAATTACACAGTGATTTTGATATTGACATTGCAAATTTGTTGAAGGAGTTGACCTCAGATGGATTTATGAGTCTGAGCAACAAGTTTTGGAGCATAGTAGGTTCTTAGAGATGTTTTGAGGGATGAAAAAAACTTTAAATGGGGGAGGTTTCAAGGTCATATCCTTGAATGGATTCAAGCACCTTTGTCACATGATCACTTGCGTATTGGCCAACATGGAAAATGCATCAATAGATTGGTCGATAAAACAAGTTGGCTTGGCACCCTTACATGACACAAAGAACATTACAAACTTATCAAGTGCCCTTGCATGATGAAAGGGAACACTATAGTTAATTAGGAAACCTCACATAGCAGTTAGATGAACCAATGAAAGCTTTGCAAAGAGATTGACTAAGGTAAGCAAAATTAGGGTTTCATACAAGTGACCCCACCTAGATTGGTAAAGAGACTTGGTTGGATTTATAATTTGGGTGCTTTGTGTAACATGTGAACCCAAGGAGATGGGAAATCCATCTCTTGGGGTTGAAATTGTTGCACACAACCATAGGATGGAACCAATGGATGCAGTCATATGATGCAACCATTGGAGGAATGATAATTTGATGCATGGGGACACCAACACAAGTCTCTAAAGGGTACAGAGACACCATTAGGTGCAAGCAATTAATGAGAACAAGTCACTAAAGGGGGTAGAGGCATCATTGGATGCAAGCAATTGACGAGCACAAGTCACCTTCATGTGCATGCAGCCAAATTCAATGGATAGATTGCACATTGGGTCCACTTTGGCATGGAGTGGGTTGCAAGGAACCTCGCCTTGAGGAATTAGCTAAGGCATTGATTCATATATAAATAGGATGGATCAAAGTGATAATTCATTCAATATTGGTTATTCACACAAAAATGCAAAAGGAGTTGTGTAGTCATGTTAAGTATAAGGTTGGCATAGTAGGCTAAATTGGACAATGGTTGAGTGAACTATGGAAGAGTTAGGACCTACAAGAGGAAAGCCTACAAATGCTTCAAGGGTTGAATTATGCAAGTCTATTGGGTAGTAGATAATGTTTCCTTAGATTGATTGTACATCTGTAACAAAGTTGCAAACAGAAGGCCACACTCCCTTAGCATATTTGTAACATTCTTCATATAAATAAAGTTAAGGCATTTGCCTTAAATGTTGCATATACATGTGTGTTGTGGTTTCTTTACTTAGATGAATGGTGTGTTCCTTATAATGCATTTTGTTGGCTAAGTATTTTTTAAATGTTGGCTAATATAAAGGTATTGTTGCAATGTTTTAAGGCCATAGATGAACGAGTTCATATCGTTTAATGAACTTAGTTGTGTTGGACATAGTTGCATTTAACACATTGTAGTTTAAGGTGAAGTTATGGGCAAACCTTACGTGAAGAGGCGTAGTCTAGTTGTAGCAGGTGCAAGTTGACCAAGCCCCTAGGGTCAAGGAAAGGAAGTACAACACAACCTTAGGTGCCAAAACATAATTGGGAAACACTTGGGAACCCAAGTTTGCAAGGAAAAAATTGGGCATATTATAGATCCTGACACTATGCCTATAAAAAATTTGTCAAAACATATCATAATGGAAATATGATTATGCTACCATAATTTGCCATATTAATCCCTAAGTCAAAACTCATTAATCCCTATGCCAAAACTCATTAACTCCATTTTTGTTTAATATTAAGTTCAAAAATAAAAGAAACATACCAAATAAATTATTTAACTTGATAGAAAGTAAATAACATTTCTATTTTACCTTAAAACCTTAATTAAGGAAAAAAAATATAACAAAAATACTTTGTTTTCATAATTACATACGAAGAATTACACATCCTTAGAGCCAAATGCTTACATTGCAAAGGTTTCCTTGCATTGAGAACACGGTGGTGAAGAATTGTTCTGTTTTAAAGCTTTTCAAGATTTGCCTTTAAAAAGCTTGTTCTTCTATTTTTCTCTTCTTTTTTATGAAGTTATTTTGAGATAATCAGAGGTATATCAACTTATTAAGTAATTTGGTTGTTATTATTATTTAAGGTTCACTTTAACAACTTTGATTAAACGAAATCACTTGATTAATTGAATCAGTGATTTGGTTATTATTATTATTTAAGGATTATTTTAATAAATTTAACTAAATCAAATTATTAAGTGTTTTGTTTATTAAATCTATTAAAGATGATATTAAGTGGTTATTTTAATCACTTGTAAATTTTATATTTAATGTCCTTAATTCATTTTTATAAGCATAAATAATTTATCTAAGATAAAGTTGATTTTACTAGAATTAGACATATCACATAATAATTTGTCTAAGATAAAGTTGATTTTATTCGAATGAGACATATCACATGGACATATTACATGGATTCTTGGCCATGGAAAGTTCCAACAAACTTGGTTCATTTATTTGGCCCATCAATACTTAGCCAATTTTGTTTTTATCTCTTCATGAATAAAGCACTTGAATTTTTTTATTCATTTTGGATCCCTCATAAGCTTAATCATGAATAAGGTAGAAGCTTAGGGTATCTGCTCACATGCACACATTTCCACATGGGAGGGTGGGAAGGTGAAGGTGAGTGTGTGGCTTTGTGCACTCACAATGGGGGTTGAAGACGTGAATGCTTGTGCGTGCATATGTGTGTGCACCATGGAGGGGTGAAGTTCTATGTCCGGGTGTACATATTTTTGTTTGTGCATACAACTTCCAATCGTTTCTCCAAGTCCTCTATTGCGTTATGTTTGAAGGCGATCTTCACCTAGTTGTTGATTAGTTTCTTTCCAAACCTTCTTGATCCTTTCCCTTGTGGCCCTTAATGAAATAAGTCCCTCTTCCTTTGACCAAGCAATATGTGTTTTTCTTATGTAAAAGTGTGCATCCTATCTCATAGATAAAGGCTTCCAAACATCACACACATGTATTATGTGTTTTTACTTCACATTCCACCTCATCGACAAAATTAACATTTGTGAAAAATTTATGTTGCAATACCTTATAAGCCTTAAAACATAATTATTTTCCAACTAACCCAATGAACATGGATATGGATGTCCATATGTTTTCAATACAGAGTGCAATCCTCTTTTCACTTCCCTCATTTTGCAATATAAAAAGGTTTGTGTTCATGTCATTTTCTTTCTTAGACTTGTACTATTTCTAACATAATTATGGTTGAAACTTTTGAGCACTTTCCATCTATGTCCATCTACATCACAATGTTACAGTATTTATTATTATATTTTCCACGTGTGTCTATTTACATTACAGAGTGCAATCCTTTTTTCACTTCCCTCATTTTGCAATATAAAAAGGTTTGTGTTCATGTCATTTTCTTTCTTAGACTTGTACTATTTCTAACATAATTATGGTTGAAACTTTTGAGCACTTTCCATCTATGTCCATCTACATCACAATGTTACAGTATTTATTATAATCTTTTCCACGTGTGTCTATTTACATTACAATGTTTATAGTGCTTCATATGATTTTTCCCTTTTTGAACTATGATTATAACTTTATCACCTATATGGATGCATTTTCTTAATAAATTTGTTGCACTATTTATATTTTCAATTTGAAAATGAGAGTTTTCTTTTTTTTTAAATAATTTTTTTTAACTTTTTCCATTTCCAATTTAAAAATGAGAGTTTTCTTATTTTTTAAGTGCATTTTCTTAATAAATTTGTTGCATGGTTTCCATTTCCAATTTAAAAATGAGGGTTTTCTTATTTTTAAGAAATGTATTATATTTTTTCCATTTTCAACTTAAAAATGAGAGTTTTCTTATTTTTAATTTTTTTTACTATAAAAATTTGATAATTCCTCAATATGATAACTCCCCAAAAATACCTATCCACAACCTAAATTCAAATCCAACTGAATTTTCTTAATTCATTTATACTTCAAATCCTTTTAGGTGCACCATCCTATATCTTCAAATAGGCATAGCCTATTAACCCAAACTCTTTGACATGCAGATAACGAACTTTGGCTTCTTAAACCCATCTAGATTTGAAAGCAAGATAAATCTCTAGAATGAAGTATTGACCTCCTTTGAATTTTTTTTAAACACTTTAATATAAACTCTGTATCTCTGTGTGTTCTCCTCTCTAGACTTTTGCTTTCATTCCCAAGTTAGTCTGTTAATACAATTGATTATGTAAATTTCATTCCCAAGTCAATCTGTTAATACAATGTAATATGTAAGTATGTGTAGAGTGAATGACAGCTTAGTGTTATATCTTATGTGTTAGAAGAGTCAGCAAGTATAGTTTTTCTTCATAATGAAATATTATGAAGATAGTTTAGATTAGTTAAGAATTTTATTTTAAAATATAGAGAAATAGTTTTTGATAATTATTATTACAGAGCGTAATTTTAATTATGTCTAAATAATTATTTGATATGGATATTATAGAATTTGTTTATTTTTACATCTTTGTAATTTACACAGTTTTTTTTTAATCATGATAGCATATGACCATTCATGTGCTATGATTTTATTTAATATATTTTTATCGCTGACATAAATCCATCTTAATTAGGGATTTAACTAAGGATTTATCATGAACTGATAGAGATCAAATTCTTCCAATGTAAACTTTTCATCGAGCTTTTGCACTCTAAAAAGGGTTTGATTTATCATGGACTGATAGAAATCAAATTCTTCCAATGTAAACTTTTCATCGAGCTTTTGCACTCTAAAAAGAGTTTGCACCTTCCTTTAAATTCATAATAACTCATAATAGATACAAAGTTAAAGGAAAAATCTAAACTAGTTTTTAAAAAAACTTTTGAACTACTTCATTACTTTGTTTATAAAACTATTCTCTTTCAATCAAATCTACCAGTAAATAACCTCTTCATAAGTCATCTACTAAAACTCTTCATATTATTCACGGAGCTCCTGAGTAAGCAAGGAAACCAATTCGTAAATTCCTAATTTATTGCTACTGCCTTCCTGGGTAATGGAATTCCTAACTTTCCTGCAAATGCAATTCCAAATTCCTTGTTTGAAAATATTGTAAACCCAGAAGAAGCATATGGGCAACAGAAACTTACCATGCTATTATTAAATGAAACAAGAATTTAACAGTATAGCTGTAGATTTTTTTGAATTGTTATAATTTTGAAAGACTTTTTTAAACTCCAACAAAATGTAATTCAGAAATTTCCAAAGAAGTTTTTAGATTCCAACACAACGTAATCTAAAAATCAATATCTGATTCTGAAATCTCTAACAATACTGTGAATCTTACTCGGTAAAATTTCTAACAATATTGTGAAATCTCTAACAATAAGATTGCCTACTGGAATTTATCTAAATTTAGTTCAATTTCTATTGAAAAGAAAAATCCCAATAGAATTAAGATTTCCTACTGGAACTTATCTAGACTTGCTTCAGCTTCTGTTGCAAAGAAAAATCCTAATAGAATGTAATCTGAAGCAATTCTAAAACTGCTTCATTCTAAAACAGAAGTTTTGAATTTCCCAATCAAATTACATTAAAACAATAATATGATCATTCCAACATACTCAGCATAAAAACTAAAACTGAAAATTATAATATATATGAAATTATTGGATTTCTCTCCTCAGAATGAATGAGATAACCGATAATTGATTTGTCTACCATGAATGTAATTGTTACTAGATCTTTGGATATATACATTCATTCCAACATACTAAACATAAAATCTAAAGCTCAAAATTATATTTATATGAAATTATTGGATTTTCTATTGAGAATTAGATAACCAATAATTGATTTGTAAATCATGATTGTAATTGTTGCTAGTTCTTTGAATATATATATGAAATTTTTGGTATTTTATAAAAGAATGATAGCTTGAAGAAGTTTTAAGGTGTGAAATATCTTTGCAGTGATATATTTTAATAATATTTTTCAACACTTTTTTTTTTCTTTTTAAATTTGGGAAATTAGCCATCTTTTTTTAAATTAGGGGAATTAGCTGAAGTATCGCTATACTCCTAGAGGTACAAACACTACCTAACTAGCTGCACACAGGTGATATACAGAACTTTTCTAAGTTCTAGACAACTCAGGCTGCACACAGGTGATATACAGAACTTTTCTAAGTTCTGGACAATTCGCTGCACACAGAAGACACACAAAACTTATCGAAGTTCTGGATCTGTCAGCTATCACTATATCCCTAAATTTACCTTCACACACTACCCAAGAACCGCACACGGGCTATACACAGAACTTATCCGAGTTTTGAACCCTCAACATTTTCTTCAAATCTGTACTATTGCTATGTTATTTCTGAAATATAAAAATAAAAAAATGGATCAATTGTCATCAAATTTTGTGTTTGCGTTTATAACGTAAAGAAAAAACGGTTTATACAGTAATAGAAAAAGAGATAATTGCACTTAGAAAAAAACAAAGTGCTTTACATTTCAGTATAGGAGAGATGTTATAACGTTCTACATCTAATATTGAAAAAGATATTGCAAAGTTTGTTCTTAACAAAATAATTAAAAAAATACATTACATAACATAGGTGACATCGGTAAAAACATCAAATTCTAGCAAAATTAATCCATTTTTATTATCACATACAATAATGATTAGTTCATTCCATAAAAATGAAATGGAGAAATGAATATTGGCCTGTAATATGTATATATCTATTTGTAAGATCTGAGCAAGGTGCCACAGCAAGAGCAGATGATAGCTTTCCAAGTGCGAGAATAGAGGGGAAGTAGCAAACACAGCCTGCCTGAACAGGTAACGTCCACCACTTGAGCTGCTCCGCCACAGTTGGAGCAGAACCCCGCAGCCGGCTTGGCGTTCTTGTGGGTGATCTTCTCTTTGTACAGAAAACCCAAAAAGCAGTACATGATCGATCGATATTGGACGATGGATTTATTGGAATAGCTGGCTGGCTGTATGATCCGAATTGCGATTTATATCAAGAAACGCAACTGGGTGGGTTTTCTTCCTGTGATCTCCTGTTCCTCATACAAATACTGATTTGATTTTCATGACGACTCTCAGAATTAAATTCAAACCGCTTCCATGAAGTGTCTGTTCGTACTCGACAATTTCACAACCAGCAAGACGTGCGAAGCGGCCGAGACGAACAGCTGTCATCTCATCCAAAATTATTTGAGAGATGCCCTACCAGAAATTGGCACTTCACTGACATCAGATGGGTGTGGAAGGATGCGTCATTCGTTGTTGGCGACGCATGGTGATGGGATTGTGCACAGGGAGACGTTTCTCCCTGCAGCAATAATTCTTTCTGTGAGGAGGTGGCTTCACAAAGAAACCCCAATCAATCAGTTGAATACATGTCACATGGAGGTCTAGTGGTCTCATTCATTCTATCGTAGTTACCAAGTTCGATTGAGTTCGAATTCAAAGTCGATACCGAAAAATTCGTGTCAAAATTCGGGTAAATCTAAAATTTGTCAAAATCAGCTCAGTTCCCCACTCGCTGCTACCACTGTTTAATAATGATTCCTATTGTTCACTTGTATCCATCGTCGAAGATCAAACAAACTAACGAATTTATTTGGACAGATTTTGATAACTATGCATTCTAGTAGACGTGCATGCCCTCACCTTCACTACGATGATGGGACAATGGGTGACCATCTATGTACCCATCAATGAAATTAGCATTTGTTCTCATCATCCTCTCATTTTAACTATTGCATTCACTAATATATATATATATATATATATATATACTTCCTTGAAAACCAATGTTTATTAACACACATATATCAATTACAAAGGAAAGAGGTGATGAGAGGAGGGAGTAAAGATGAGGGTAGAAGGATTGTGGTGGTTGTCTCGGTAAGTCCTTCGTGGTGATCTAAACATTGTTTTTAGGTTAGGGATGGAGGCAAGACACTTTAACTTCCCTTTCATTGAATTTTGGAGGGCACTAAGTTGTTGCGGTATAGGGGTTTATATGTCTATTTTTTTCGTAGAAAGCCACCTCTCCCCAAGATGAGACTCTAGCTAGTTGATCCCTGGAGTTTCCTATTTTGTAGAGTGAAGATTTTCCTTTGAATCAAGTGTTATTCTCCTTCATTTTTGAAAGTTCAGTGGATAGAGATCTAGTCATTCAGAAGGGGTTGTGGGTGGTTGTGGGTTTTCGAGGATGTGGGTCTGGTTTTCATTCCTTGGATAGAGCATTTTGATTCTTTGGTGGCTTTCAAAGATTTACAGCGCTTATGGGTCCGTCTGGCAGGTCTTCCTCCTCAACTTATTTGTGAGAACGTTCATTGGGGACTCCATTGGGGTTTTTTAGAGGGCATCTCTAGAAACCCTCAATAGAGACGGAGTTCCCTGGATTCTTATGCTCATAAGGACAAATGAGGGTCTTCCTAACTGTATCTCCTTGAGGTGTGGGGCTTATTTGTGGACTATCGATTTAAACTATGAGAAAATTATTTTTTGTTGTCGTTTTTGCCATTCTACAAGGCATATTTGCAGGATTTCCCTAGAAGGGCAGCCACCTGCAAGAAGATGGGGATTGTTCTGCTTTCAAAACCCCTAGATCCTTTGGCTATATCTAAGAAGATGGTGGGTGTGATCTCAGCCACAGAGGAGGTTACACGTGGGGTTTCTTCTGCTATGGTTGTCATGTGTTCTAGTGAGGTTCCTCTGGAGCTTGTGGGGTTGCCCACTACTGAGAAGGATGTAGCCTTGGAAATGTTGATTTAACTACTGTCAATTCTCCAATGTTCGATGGATTAAGCTACTTCTAGCCAATTATTTACCACATTCTTCCCTTGTCTATGGTGGTAGTTCCTAACTAATCCATGGTGGATCTATTTGATGACAAGGTGGGTTCTACTAGAGCGATTACTTATGATCCTTCTCCATTACATGAGGGGGGTTCCTCGTTAGGTGATTTAGGGATTTTGTTAGGTTAAAATTGACTCAATAAAAGATTCAAAGATGGGTTTACCATTGGTGGTATTTGAGCCCATGGTTTTGAATGTCCCATGGTATTTGTCCATGGTATTGCATGTGATGAAGCCTACTTAAGGGCTTGAGTAACTCCATTGTAAAATGCCTAGAGTGGTCGGTGTTTTCCTGTGAGTGGTCTGTGATGGTTGGATTGGTTGTGCCTTGGACAAAGTGGTCAAGGGTAATAGATCTATTGTTGGTGTTTTTCCCTGTTTTGGGTTTCCACGATAAAAATCTTCTTCTTCAATGTGTGTGCATGTTTATCATATGTATTTTTGCATTTTATTTCCTAACAGCTTAGCATTGAGGTCGAGGAAGTGGGGGGTATGGAAACCATCAATGGTGACTTGTAGCTCTAGTTGATGCTCACGAGTCATACTTATGGCGATAAGTGTAAGTTTTTAGTTCCTTTGGTAAATTCTTTGTTGAGAAACCATAAGTCTTTATTTTGACGGCTCACTTCGGTGAAGGTTTTTGTAGGTCTTCGGGCCTTCTCTTTGATTTTCATAGGCCTTTGGGAAAGTCACATTGTATGAGCATTTTGGCTCTTGTCTCATTTTTTGCACCTTTATCATATATGTTGTATATACTTTCCATGGGATGATAGTAGTTGTTTCTTGTGTTTGGGATAAATATAAGCCCTTGAACCCAAGAAGTAGCGAAAGTCTCCTTACTAGTCTGATATGTACTCGCTGCTTATGCAGTCTTTATTCTCTTTAATAGATCAAACATGACTTTTTTTCCTAGAAAAAATATATCCTCGACAAAAGAGTTCAATAAAGCACACACACGCTTTTCATGTACAAAAACATTCATTAACACATATATGTACTCCCTAACATATGCATACAACACTCACAGCCACAACACCCTCATCTTGCACCCTCATCACATTCCCTTACTCAATGTATGCATGTGTTAAAAGTATATATATGTGTTAATGGAGGTTTTCATTGGGGCAGTGTGACTAATGGGGGTCGAGGGCGATGTTTGCATGTGTTAGGGAGTATTTATATGTGTGTGCATGTTAATGGAGGTTTTTGTTGAATGGACGGGGTAGGGAGTGATGAGAAAGACATATTTGGAGTGCATGGTTTTCTTTTTCATGAGCTAGCTTCATCTTCAGTTGGTAACTTTCATTTGGGAAAGTACAACATGCAAAATTGTATTTTCAATGTGCAAGAATCATGGTGATGAGGTGTTGGTGGATACTTGCTATGGGAATTAAGGGCACTGCTTTTTGGTGGCCACGTTCTCCAACACCTTCTCTATAGTGGTTTCGAGACTTCACAATTTTATTTCAATGTGTTGGGTTCAGTATGATGGACACATTTTAGAGTATTTGTTTGAAGAATTTTTTAAGAGTTTAATTAAAAGTTGCCTTATTTTGGAATTCTACTCTTTGAACAACTCATTCAAGGGACCCTAGGCATATTCTTATTAGGCTCTAGGTTGGAGTCTTTGATTGGCTCTTTGGCCTACATTTCTTTGGTTTGTTGTGCATCTACCTTTATGTAATAATGGGCCTCTACAACCATTATGTTGGAGTCTTTGATTGGCTCTTTGGCCTATCTTTCTTTGGTTTGTTGCGCATCTACCTTTATGTAATGATGGGCCTCTACAACCACTATGTTGTATAACTATTGTGGACAACTTGGTGGCTACAATTTTATCCAATGTTAATTATTTTTCTTCGTGTGAAGATAGAAATAACGACCACCTATACAATGAAGATATAAAAAACATTGGCGATCTATAAAAAAATATCATAGTCTAAACCCCACCTTCGAGATCAAGTATGGCCACGAGCCATGCCTATAACCATAGAGTTTAGTTGTATTTTTGGAAACTAACTCCTTATTTTCAATAGTGGAAGAGAATGAAGATATAAAAAACATTGGCGATCTATAAAAAAAATATCATAGTCTAAACCCCACCTTCGAGATCAAGTATGGCCACGAGCCATGCCTATAACCATAGAGTTTAGTTGTATTATTGGAAACTAACTCCTTATTTTCAATAGTGGAAGAGAATCAAGAAAAAAATGGAAATTCCTATTGACAATAACTAAGTCAAAAAAACGGAAAGAAATAAAAAAAGCAGTAAAGCTTTCCTCCTTACATTCATGGAAGTTTCCGTGCATTAATAATAGGAAACTTTTTTTATTTTTTGTTTCAATTTTTTTATTCTTAATTTTCATGGTATAGCACCAATCACATTTGAAAAAAATCTAATAGACATTAAAATAAATAATAAAAATAAAATAAAATAATCCAAACTTTAGCTGCACTTTATAAATGTTGAAAATATTAAATGTGTTTTTATGAAATTTAAAAATAACAATAATAGGAAACTACTATTAACATATTAGGAAAAGAATGGAAAGTAAACAAGGAAATTTGATTTTCCATATTTAAAATAGAAAACTACTACTGCAAACTACAATTGAAAATAGAAGTTTACAAGCACTACTGTTTGGAATTTTATTTTTTTGAATTTTTTTAATCTTGAATTTTATGGTATAGCACCAATCAGATTTCAAAGAAAGTCATATATGAACTAAAATAAATAGAAAAAATAAAGAAAATAAAGCAAAATTATAGTTGTACACATTAGGTAAGTTCAAAAATTAAATATCATACCATCAAAATAATTGAAACAAATGAAAACAATAGTCTCTGCCTACGGCAGAGACTAACAAAGCAAAGAAAAGCAAGAAGCAGACATAATATATCACACCCTATAATTATATTCCATCGTTGCAATCGCCTTTGATTTCTCTTACATATTATTCTTTATCTAGTTACTAATACAACTCAAGGTTGAACTATTGGGGTCAATCAACCACTATTTTTCTTGTTATCATATTTTAGATATGAAATTGGATTTAGTAGTAGCAATAATACAGGATTTGAATCCCCTCTATAACAACATGGACATGATGAAATTTATCAAGACTTTATTAATGCTATCATTCCAAGTAAATAAAAGAAAATAAAAATCTTGAAATAACAGAAAATAAAAACCTTGAAATAATTTGGATGTTTTTATCATTGTATAGGATTTATGTTCAAATCTTAACAAATCAACACTAAATTTTAAATGATACGGCGCATCTAACACTGTCCCCTTCCACCATTTAGGGACAAACAAATAGTTGCAACAACAACACCAAAGTGAGGGGAGAACGTAATGTTGTATAAATGAATGATTTCACAAGAACAAAGATCATAAAAAGAAATCCAATTGAGAAAGAGTCTCTCCAAAGCTAAATGCCTGTCTAAATATGTAAGTGTTGTAAAGTCATAATTGATTGTATTGGTATCTTTTGAGACTATGGTCAATATAGATATGGTAAAGAAATCGGAGCTAACACAATAAAAGTACCCTTAATCCACTATGTTATTTGTGTTCTAGAAGGGTTATGAAATGATGATAACAAATTAGTGTATAATGACTTTTCATATAAGTGAATATAGAGATGATATATTTTGTGGTGTCATTCCCATGGATGATTTTTTGCTTGTTGGTGGTGAGATTGTGCTTGTTTGATAGACACATGTTGCATGATAGAAGGAAGAATATGCATACCATCACAAAGGATGAAAAACAAATAGTGATTTCCTTAGAAGGACGAGGATTGGAGTTAGGTGTTGTTTGGTGAATGTGGTGAAGGAATGTTATGACGTGGTGTAAAGGAAAGATGTCAAAGGTGTGATGCATGACAAGGAAGATAAAATCTCTTGGAAGAATAAAGTCCCCTAGTAGAAGGGATATTTGCTAATTGAGAATGTAGACATTGTGCCCAAAGATGAATTAGGAGGTTTTCCACCTAAAAGGAAGGTTGCACACAAGAATGACTTAATTTCTAGCACAATATTGTGGAATCATGCTACACGTGATTTTGGTGAATCAAGTTGTGCAATATATGATTCAACAAGAGAGTGTAAAGTTGAAAATATGAGTAGTTGAGTTGATATCAAAGGTATCGATAAAAGAGAGCATCAACCCATTTGCAATTATATCCCTTTTTTTTCAAATGAAAAAAAAACAACTTTTATTAAGGGAAAAAGTTGTGTCAAAAGTTACATATTAGGCGAGGTGCCTATTTAAAACATACAAAACTGTAAATGTCTGATACTAATATTGCATGCTCTCGTACATGGTGTATACCAAAAAGGAACTATGAAAGACTCCTTCATATAACAAAATACATGCATGCCTAATCTGCAATTTCAAACAAATTGCACACGCTCAGTCTTATACAGAGTTTCCTCTCTATATTCTTCAACAAGGATGAACCCATCCAATTCACCCACAGCCAGTTTGGAGAGATGGTCAGCCTCCATATTGTGCTCCCTATAGATATGGACAAAGGTGATGGCCGAGAAAAGTGGCATAAGAGCCCTCGTGCACTTGATCCATCCACTCCGCTCCAAAGAATGAAAACTTTTTTCACCCTTAGCCCATAATATAACAACTCTGTAATCTCCAAAAATAGTAAGAGAGTGCAAGCTGATATAGTTAGAGAAGAATAGAAGACCCCATAAGGAAAGTAGTTCGGATCGGGTGTTCGTCCCTTGACCAGCACGCATCTGCAGCTTCTAATAAAGATTCAAGGAAACTTTGAGGATCATACCAACCCCACAGAGGTCATGCTAGGCATCACCATCGAAAAAACCAAGATGCAAGCCATAATTTGTCTTCGAAAAGGGAAATATCAGACGTTGCTTATTCAAAGAGTTAATGTTGGGCGAGGAGAAGGAACCTGCAATCTTAGCACAAATCACAGAGATCCAACCCTTCACATCCTGTAAAATCCACCGATTGCGACATTTCCATACTTCCCATATCGTTATAAACGGTAGAGCATAATAAAAAGTGTGGCCCTCAAACCATAATTGGAAATTTTCCACTACAGTATCACATCTCCAGATGAAGTGGAATTGAAGTAAGGATTCAAGGCATGCCCACAAATTTATGAAGAAAATACAATGAAAAAATAGATGATCGACATTCTCACCAGCAACAGAACAAAGGATATAGCGGCTCGGGCCAGCAAAATCACGCTTGTTTAGGTTACTCCATGTCAAAACCTTGTTATGGATAACCAACCACATGAAACATCGAATTTCAAGGGTACAATTTACCTTCCAAATCATCCTTCAGTGCCGCCAAATACCAGCATCCGACTCCAAATGCATAATACAGTTGTAGGATTTTTGTGCCGTGACCATACCAGAGGACTGGTCAATACACCATCGAAGAGATTATTCCTCCAAAGACAAAGAGATCCCCGCATGAACCAGCTTTGAAACATACCCATCCCAATAAACATGAAGACTAGGATCCCAACCGATACCCGACGCCGATCTCCAATAAGAGCCCTCCCTCTCCTGGGAGCATGTAGCTTGCTTCAAAACAAAAATATTACTACTATGCAAGGCATGGATGACAGCAGCTGGAAGTCTGAAATCGTCTCCCAACCCAGCAATTGGATCAATACCAACATAAACCTGTGTGCCCCTACCAACCTCCCAACCAATACCAAGGTTGATAATGGGGAAATCTTTCATCAAACTTCTCCGAAGGAATGAACCTGAAGGGCTCCTCTTACCATAGGGCGACCGCAATTATATCCCTAATTACATCAAAGAAATATGGGATGTGGTGTATGTGGATACTGGATATACAATAAAGCTTTTAATAAGATCACAATATGCTATAGATTTACATTACCAAGAATGGATGACTTTATTGATATATTGTATGGTGCAAGATATTTTTCAAATACATACCTAAAAAGTGAATGCCACCATAATGGTCAGTTATGCATTTGTGATTATCAATGCATTGAGTACTTTCATGTTGGTGACATGAGTGGCATGATTGTACATTGTACATTGGTAAGTTTGTGGTTCTTTATCTAGATGACATACTTATTCTCATAAAAATAAAAATAAAAGAAAAGAAAAAGTAAGGAATAACACATAGAGAAGATGAGGTTGGTGTTTGGAGCCTTCAACAGGGAGTAGGTGTGAAAAAAAGGAATGTAAACATGAATTTATAAAAGATTAGTTTGTCTATCTTGGATTTTATATAAGCCAAGTGGTTTGTGCAAAGATTCAAACAAGGGTAACTAATTTTGGATTTCCTTGTTCTAAGCAGTGTCACTGAAGTTAAGATATTTCATGGCATTGAATATTTTTACAATAAACTCAAACAGTATTTACACATTGATGATGGCTTCTGAAGGCATGTGGATTTTGATGGAGAAAACAAGTGCCATAGAGCTTTGAGTCACTAGAGAATAAAGTTATCAAGGTGCTAATGTTGTTCTTTATTGATTTTAACAAAGTATTTTTAGTTGATTGCAATGTAAGTAAAAGAGATATCTGCATAGACTATTGAATCAGGAAGGTAGTCCAATGACATGTTTTTAGTGATCATTAAATAATGTGTGAAGTATGTACTCGACATATGACTTGGATTTTAGGAGATAGAAAATTGTTGAAGCAATGTAGACATTGCTAGTTTCCAGGTGCATTTATTTTGTACATATAATTAGGCAAAGTTTGTTGTAATATCCCAATTTTGGCCCCGTAATGTAAACTTGTAAATATTGATGTAAAATGCTAGAAGCCAAAAATAAATGAACAGGATGACCAGACTATGTAAACATGTACATTTTGATATTAATATAAAATATCTAATGGCTGCATAGGAAGAAGGACGAAAAAGAGATGTGGGGCTATAAATCCACAAGTGGGGAAGTGATCATGGGCTAAGGGAAATGATGTTGGATTTTGTGCAACTTCAGAAGATATTATTTATTTTAATTCTATTGTATTTGATTGTACCTGCTAAGGGAGATGAACTTGATGTAAATGACAATGTAAAACCTTGAAAGAAACAATGTAAACCTTGGGGAGAAAAGAAGCAAAGTAAAAGATTAAAATTAAATTATTATTTCCCCCCCAAGTGAAGTCGGCCCAGTCAAGTAGAGAAGTTGGCTCAGCGGAAGAAGGACGAAAAAGAGATGTGAAGCTATAAATCCACAAGTGGGGAAGTGATAATGGGCTAAGGGAAATGATGTTGGATTTTTTGCAACTTCGGAAGATATTATTTATTGTAATTATATTGTATTTGATTGTACCTCCTAAGGGAGATGAACTTGATGTAAATGACCGTGTAAACCCTTGAAAGAAACAATGTAAGCCTTGGGGAGAAAAGAAGCAAAGTAAAAGATTAAAATTAAATTATTATTCCCCCCCCTAAGTGAAGTCGGCCCAATCAAGTAGAGAAGTCGGCTCACCTAGGGTAAAAGTCAATTTTACACTTGTATAAACAAGAGGTTATTCACCTCATTATTACACTCACTCATTCACTCAAGTTCACATCACTTGGAAGAGAGAGAAGTTCGCACAAGCTGGAGAAGAAGACTGTTTTGGGTTTTCTACTTTTGGAAGACTTTTTCCATCTTTTCTCCTTTATGATTGTACTCTGATCTCGGGATTATCATCTATGTACGAAGGTTGTTGGGTTTTCTCCCGTTTGGGTTTCCTAGGATAAACTCTGTGTTATTTTTTTGTGATTTTCCTTTCTTCTAGTGATCATGTTTATGCAATTGAATTATTATGCTATGAATGTATGAAATCTAACATGGTATCAGAGCAGTTCTAGAAGAAGCCATTGCCGAAACAAGGGTTTCATCTTCCGAAGTCTTCACATGACATTTTGGAGAAAAAGAACCTTGGAAATTTCGATTTTAGCAAGGCGCATCTTTTGGTGAAGGCGGAAATCAATTCCAAGAATTTTCAATTTTTTACCCAACTCTACAGCTGCAACAGAATTAGGGTTTCAGTTTTGACCCACTTCTCTCCACAAATTTGGATCAGCCCTACCTCAATTCAACTCGCCTTGGTAAGGAACATCTACCCGTGGAATCAGTTTTTCCAAATTCTAGCTTTCATTTTTTACCTAGCTCCTGCTAGGGTTTCTGAACCAGATTTGCAGTCAAGATGATTGGCATGAAGGTTGAAGATCGTTTGGAAGGAGCTTCCAACTTTATCTCTTGGAAATCTAGGGTTCTTCTACTTCTAGAAGAAAATGACCTACTACAATATGTAAATGAGAAGGTCCCTGAGCCAGAGGCTAAAGAAGAAAAGTCTTGATGGAGGAAGAATGATGCCAGAGCAAGAAGGATTCTGGTGGACTCAATAAGAGATCATTTGGTACCACAAATATCATGTAAGAAGTATACTAGGGAAATTTCAATATCATAAATAAGTTGTTTGAACACACTAGCATCAATGTATCTATTATATTGAGGCACCAACTTTCAAACATGAAGATATCCAAGTCAGAATCCATTGCCTCATAATTTATGAGGATCACAAAACTAAGGGACAAGCTTAGTACCAGTGGAGATCCCATTGATTATAAGGATCTTGTCATCACCACCTTGAATGGTATTCCACCATATTAGGAGTCCTTTATCCAAAGCATAAGTGGTATATCCAAACTACCAAAGTTTGATAAGCTATGGGAAGATTACACTCAGGAGGAGACAATGATTGCAGCATGACAAAGACTCCATGGCACTCAACCTGAGGAGAACCAAGCATTTGTATACCATGCCAAGAAAGGTAAGGGAAAAGGAAATAAGTTTCACAAACACAAGCACCAAGATAGGAGATCAATTCCTTGCCAAGTTCAAAAGAAGAAGAGGGACATATCTCAAGTTCAATGCTATAGGTGCAGAAAATATGGACATTACGCCAGTAGCTGCCGAAGTTCAAGCAAAAGGAACCATGAAGCATCCACTGCTGATGTAGAAGAATATCATCATCACAAGAAGCAAAAGAATGAAGATCACACGGAATTTATATTCATATCAGCTTTATCAGGTACTATTCCCACCATTAGTGACACTTGGCTCATAGATAGTGGTGCATCTAGACACATGATAGGTTATAGAGAGAATCTTTCAGAATTAGTTGAGAAAGATTCACATCTCCGTGTTGTACTTGGAGATGATGCAAACTACACTGTGAAGGGATCTGGAGCCACCTCCCTTCAACTAGAATCAAATGATACATTGCGCCTGAGTGATGTGCTCTATGTACCTACAATGAAAAGGAACCATGTCTCCATCTCAGCCTTGGAGGACAAGGGATATAAAGTATCTTTCTCAAAGGGGAAAGTCCTTGCTTGGCACAAGAACTCAAGCATGAACACAACCAAAGTTATTGGTATAAGAGAAGAGAGCTTGTATCGACTGAACACTCCACCATTCCAATCCCTAGTACACGATGCTGGAAGTATGGGAGAATTATGGCACATAAGATTATATCGTCTGAACTATCGAGCTCTCCCAACACTGAAGAATATAGTGACAGGTTTACCAGGACTCGAGGTAGACCATGATGGGACATGTAGAGGATGTGCACTTGGAAAGAATGCCAAGAGATATTTTCCAGATAGTGATAGTAGATCCAAAGGGATTTTGGATCTAGTACACTCTAACTTGTGTGGACCCATGACAGTTGCATCATAGGGTGGATATCATTACTATATAACATTCATTGATGATTATTCACGGAAGAATTGGATATGCTTTCTCAAGTCTAAGGAATATTAAGAAGTACTCAGCAAGTTCAAAGAATTCAAACCACAAGTCAAAAATCTGTCTGGGAAGAGGATCAAGATCTTGAGATCCAATAATGGTGGAGAATATACCTCTATAGAATTTAATGATTTCTGCAAGGAAGCGGGAATTAAGAGGGAGCTCACGATTCCCTAAAACCCTCAACAAAATGGGGTTGCGGAAAGAAAGAATAGAACAATTGTGGAGGAAGACAAAGCTATGATACATGACCAGAGTCTTCAAATGTTCTTGTGGGAAGAAGCATCCAGAACCACTATATATGTACAGAATAGATGTCCACATAAGATATTGAAGAATGTGTCTCTGAAAGAAGCATTCACGAGAACGAAACTAGAAGTGGGCCATCTTCAGATATTCGATTTTCCAGTATATATACATGTGCCCAAGGAGAAAAGATCCAAGCTAGAACCTTCAGGAAAGAAGGGAACCTTTGTGGGATACAATGAGTCTTCAAAGGCTTATAGAATCTACATTCCAGGATCCAGACAGATTGAAGTCAGTAAGGATGTGACCTTTGAAGAAGAGATGGATGTCAGGAAAGGCAGACGATCGAACATGGAGATCGATGATTAAGAAATGCTAGAACCAAAGGAGATCAAATCATCTCCCCCTCCAGTTCAGAGGGAGTTAGCAGAAAAGGATGAACCTATCGATCCCATTGATCCAGTTGATATCCTTAGAGGTTCTCTAGTTATGTGGCATTGATGAGCAACATTATTGATTCACAACCAACCACTTACGAAGAAGCATCCAAACATCAAATTTGGAAGGATGCCATGATGGAAGAATATCAATCCATCATGAAGAATGATGGGTGGGAGGTTGTGTCGAGACCTGAGGAGAAGTCAGTAGTTAATTCTAAATGGCTATACAAAATCAAGCATGGAGCAGATGGAAGTGTTGAAAAATACAAGGCCAGATTTGTTGCCAGAGGATTCTCTCAGAAAGAGGGAGTCGATTATGATGAGACTTTTTCTCTTGTGGATCGATATACTTCCATCAAATCGATCATTGCTATTTCTTTATCTATGGTATGGAAGTTGCATCAGATGGATGTTAAGACATCCTTCCTCAATGGTGTTATTGACGAAGAAGTTTATATCGAGCAGCCAGATGGGTTTGTTGTCCACGAAAAGGAGTCTCATGTATGCAGATTGAAAAAGGAATTGTATGGACTCAAGCAAGCACCCCGTGCTTGGTATGGAAGGATAGACGGATTCCTGGTGAGCTTGGTATTTACCAAGAGTGATGCAGACCCCAACCTTTACTACAAGGTTGTAGATGATGAGGCACTAATTTTGGTTCTATATGTTGATGACTTGCTTCTCACAGGAAATGAGAAACTTATTGTATGGTGTAAGAAGAATCTCGCCTCTGAGTTTGAAATGAAGGATCTTGGATTGATGCACTACTTCTTGGGATTAGAAGTATGGTAGAGGCAGAAAGAGATTTTCCTAGGACAAGGAAATTACACCATAGACATACTTAAAAGATTCAGAATGTTGGACTACAAGTCCATGTCCACTCCGATGGATGCAAATTGGAAGAAGTTGAGAGATTATACTTCTGACTCAGATTTGATTGATCCCACCATGTATCGCCAACTGATTGGGTCCTTGATGTATCTGAAAAATACCAGACCATATATATGTTTTGCTGTGAATTATCTCAGCCAGTTCATGTGCGAGCTGAGGAAGATTCACTGGATTGTTGCAAAACATGTGCTCAGATACTTACGTGGCACTGTGGGATATGGATTGAAGTATGCTTCAGATAGTGACCTGAGATTATAGGGATTTACAGACTCAGATTGGGCCAGATGTGTTGCATATCGGAAGAGTACTTCTGGATGTTGCTTCAGTTTGGGTTCTGCAGTTATTTCCTGGTGCAACAGGAAGCAGAACTTGGTAGCACTCAGTACTGCAGAGGCTGATTGCATGGATTATAGTACATCAGCTCGAGAAGCAGTTTGGCTTCATAAACTCCTGGAAAGATTGTTTGGTCAGATTCCAGAGCCAACCGTGATTCATTGTGATAACCAGATCTGTATGCAGATGTTAGTGACTATTGTATTTCACAACAGGTCGAATCATATAGAGATTCGATATCACTTCATACATGATATGTTCATAAAGGTGTAGTCGAGTTACAGTATGTGTCAATAGATGACCAAACTGCAGATTTTCTCACCAAGGCTCTTCCCAGGGTGAAGTTCGAATACTTTCACGGAAGACTTGGAGTAGAAGAGAACGAGTCCCTCCATGAGAGGGAAAGATGACATCAAGATGCTTACCCTGTTTTTTCCCAGGTACCTCTACAGTCCCGGTACTCATCCAGATATGGGATAAATCCCATAGGCAGATGATTCGTACAGTCAGTAGATGGTCGGGTTCACACAGGTGCCTCTACAGACCAGGTACTCGGCCAGGTATGGGATAAATCCCATCAGAAGATGAGTCGGACAGTCAGTAGTTGGCTGTTTGATTGCACAGGTACCTCTACAGTCCTGGTACTCAGCCAGATATGGGAGAAATCCCATAAGCAGATGAGTCGGACAGTCAGTAGATGGTCGTTCCCATTTGCTCGTCTAGGATCTTAGCTAGGTATGGGAGAAATCCCATTGGCAGATGAGACAGACAGGTAGCAAATGGTATAGAAGAGATGGTATAGCTGATAATCTCATATATCCAGGATTGAGTGATTCTCCTGGACACACCGAAGGACTGGTGTAGATGATGCCACTTCTCGAAGGACTGAGACTGTGCTGGAAAAATTCAGTATGTATAGAGATGATGGAAACAGTGCATATGTACAAAGATGAAACCCAGATGATCATGATGTTGATGAAGACCGAATAATACCTTCCTCGTTGAGAGGGAGTGTTGGACTTTGTGCAACTTCAGAAGATATTATTTATTGTATTTCTTTTGTAGTTGATTGCACCTCCAAAGGGAGATGAACTTGATGTAAATGACCATGTAAACCCTTGAAAGAAACAATGTAAACCTTGGGGAGAAAAGAAGCAAAGTAAAATATTAAAATTAAATTATCATTTGCCCCCCAAGTGAAGTTGGCCTAGTCAAGTAGAGAAGTCGGCTCACCTAGGGTAAAATTCAGTTTTACACTTGTATAAATAAGAGGTTATATCACCTCATTATTACACTCACTCATTCACTCAAGTTCACATCACTTGGGAGAGAGAGAAGTTCGCACAAGCTGGAGAAGAATATTGTTTTGGGGTTTCTACTTTTGGAAGAAATTTTCCATCTTTTCTCTTTTATGATTGTACTCTGATCTCGGGATTATCATCTCTATATGAAGGTTACTGGGTTTTCTCCCATTTGGGTTTCCCAGGATAAACTCTATGTTATTGTTTTGTGCTTTATCTTTCTTCTAGTGATCTTGTTTATGCAATTGAATTATTTTTCTATGAATGTATGAAATCTAACAAATGACCCTAGTGGGCTTTAGCTTATACCCTTAGCCTTAGCCATTTAACCCAAAGTTCCTAAACTATGATTAGAAATCATGCTTTAATTAAAAGCATTATTTAATTATCTTAAGAAGAGATTAAGAGGGGAAAAGTGGTTCCATGTGTATTGGCCACATGGAAATCTAAAGTTTGCTTATAAAAGTGAGATTTCAAGATTGAGAGGGGTTCCTTCCTCATTGAATCCAACCATTCAAAATTGATTCATCTTCCTTTCCATCACCTTGGACAACAATATATTGGTACCTATGAATAATGACCAATATGCCATTATTGAATATGAATTATGCATGCCATTAACCCAAGTAGACTGGTGTGTGAGAGGAACCTAGCATGCAGCTTGTGCTCTGGAGTCCAAATTTAGAGACTTCATGTCCAACCTATGCTAGAGTGATAGAAGGGAACTTAAGGTTTCCCAAGGGATTGTTAACTCAGAGAAGGGGGCTTGTTCCTGGCATTGTGCATGTTGATGGGGAAGAATAATTGAGGATTGGGATCGTTGTAGAGGGGGTTTAGGCACCAGTGGGTTGCATGAGAGATTCGGTTGTATAGATTGGGATTGAGGAAGATCTCTTCCCTTTTGGATTGATAGCCCCAACTCAGGGGTGGCTTGTCAAAGTAAGATATGGCTTCATAGAGCTTATGGATGGGTGGAGAGTCCTTCACCTACAACCAGTTGGATAATAATTGATTAAAAATATAAGTCTCAAACTATGTATGAATGCCACGGTTAATTGTGTGTTTCATATTTCTTATTTATTGCTTAATGAATTTCTAAACATGTATGGAATTGCATGGATTAATATGTGTTTCATGCCTATATTTCCTGTCGTATTTAGCAATTGAATATATGTGTGTTTGGAAACCATAATGTTTTTATTTTGTTGTTGAATTCATTGAATTAATTAAAAAAATGAAATCGGATATAAGTGGTGAATTTGGATCCATAATTTGAGTACCTCGTGTCCCCAATGGTAGAAAGAGACGATTGAGTACATTACAAAGTGGTAGCAAAGCCAAGGTTTTCAACACTAGGACTCCATGGGCCAAAATTTGATTCTATAGGAACAAGCAGAGGTTGCATGTGAAGTGTTTGAAGAAATGTGTGTGAGGAAAATTTGGGAAAATCAATGTGGAATCCTCCAATAGATCAATTCGAGCCCTCATTGAATCATGGAACAATTATTCAAATGGAGTGGACTGGATTGGAGAGCGTATGGATAAAATTTCATAGTTTCAGAGAGATTTTTGTGCAATTTGGGGGAAAACTACAGTTGGATTGCTTATTGTTCGAGGAAAGGACCCTATGGAATTGTGGTTTCAAGCACTAGGTTTATTCTAATAAATTGCAAAGGAGCCTACATAAATTTGATGGTAAGAATTCATATCAGGAGAATTTAGGCATAAGAAAATTTTGGTGAAATTCAAACCTATACCAAGGTTGCAATTGTTGTTGTTAGATAGAAAATCTACTTTCATGATTATTGACGCAAAGATTTCCATCCGGAAGAAATTCCAAGTGTAATTCTATATTGGCCAAGTGTGAGATTCATGTGGACACTTGTTTCCAGAAATATGCCAATTGTAACCCGCTCAAACCATTTATATAAATATATGAATAAATTTAAAAATTTAAGTGCTTATATAAATTTTGAGAATTTATGTAGGACCCGCGATAACCACATGGACAGGTATGATGTGGACCAAACACGTGTAACATGGTGATGTGGACTAGCCACGTGGAAATCAGTGTACATGTGGCATACTGGAAAGGATCGCATGCATGGGTGTCATCCATGTAGAATAGATATAGGTATGGTTTATTCCGTGGATGACCACAAAGAATTCTAGGGAATAAGGGATGAGACGATCCGATCGTTGATCATCACCAGAGATCAGCTGCTCTGGACGATTTCGGGGGCATGAAATAACCACGAGATAAAAATAAGGGGAGCCCCAAAACCAAAACTATCGAAGGTGAGTGGTTTTCCCCATAGTGTTTTCGAAGGTTCAAACGTGATTTCCAAAACCACCAGCGGTGCCTACGAAACCACTAAGTCACCCCTTTGAAACCACGTTCTTTAGGCTCAAACCTGCCAATGGCTCAAATCAGATCTTGTAAGTTGAAACTTTTAATCTGAGTCTCAATGCGTCCAAGATTTAATCTAAGGGTTATGCCACCAATGGCCTACATCAATCGTGCAAGTTGAATAGGGAAAGATCTGACAGTTCGCGCAAGACAAGATGCACATAAAGTGATAAAGGTACCTTTGCCGCCAAAGGCTACGATTAAATTGCACATGTTTCAACTTTTAATCCTAACCATCCGCGTAAAGAGAGATGATTGTGGCTTATCCCGAGGGTGGTGCACCAACACCCAATATTTAATATAGGCCCATGATGAAAATAGATCGTGTCAATTTGTGTAGGGCATGTTTCGCATATGTGAAGGCGTCCATGATCGATGGTTGCAACTCATAACACATTGAAAACTTGCACACATGTTAACGGCGAGACAGCAATTCATTGGGTGGATATCGCTTATCCACGTGCCGAATTTTCTTTGGAAACGGATCCAAGGAAATATTTTTTTAAACTGCTTTCTCGACGAGTCGTTGCCACTTTTTGTAATGGGGAAATAAGTAGTGGTTTATGTCCTTGAATTACAAGTGCCAGAAATTAAAAAAAACAGTGGAACTTATGCACCATATTTCCTGAAATCAAAGGATTAATAAATAATAATAAAAATGAGGATGCTTCCCTCAACCCACCCTGCAGTGGTGAGGCCACAAGGGGGCAAGCCCCCTTGACCCCCATTATTTTTTTTAAAATATACAAGGTTAAATTATGAGTTTAAAGGTGGCTTCAAGAACAATATAAAATTTGGCAGAATTGTGGATTATAAATAACTGTGATTTTTAGCTCCAATATCAGAATTGAGCATGGCCATATTCATTGGAAAGCTTATCAAAAGGATAATAAATATGAACAAGTTTATCACCAGAGGAAATTATAGAACTTTCCAGGAATTAGACAGAAAGAGGCATGTAAGCCTTATTTGACAAAAATTTCAAATGGTGTTTCCCATAATATATATTTATACATTGGATCAACTAAGTGTTTAGTTCATTTTGTTGTTCATGGGCCCTCAACATCCTCCCATTGTATTCCTTATAAATCTGTACTTCCATCCTCAGACTTCTCATGGTTTCCACAAATTCCAATGGATTTACATCTTCTCTATGTGAATCCATTGGAATTTGTGAAAACCATGAGAAGTTTGAGGATGGAAGTACAGATTTATAAGGAATACAATGGGAGGATGTTGAGGTCCCATGAACAACAAAATGAACTAAACACTTAGTTGATCCAGAGTCTAAATATGTTACATAGACAAGTGAAAATAGGCTCATACCAAATTGAGGAGAAAGAAGGAAGATGAGGCTCAAGGAATAGATCACATGAGAGATCTGAGCATTCTAAACCTACTACCGGGATTCATAAGAAGGATTACTCACCACACTATGTAGTTAGGATGTCATATATATCTGAGGGTTCTAGAAGCAATCCATAAATGTCTCTAGTTAAACATCATAAAAGAAGGCATATGAAATATGAGTTGCAAGGGAAGAAAAATTAAACCTCCCACATTTGATGGTGATAACAAAAAGGGAGAAGATGCTAAGGCTTAACTGTTGGGGATGAGAAAATATCTCCAGCTACATAATTATTCATCTAACATGGAATCTAGGATTGGCATTTACAAATTACAGGGCAAGGCTTCCATTTGGTGGGACCAATTGGTTCAAGTGAAACATATCAGTGAAAAGAGAATTTCATGGAGGAAATTCAAGAAGTAATTCCAAAAAAAGTACTTATTATAACATTATTATGATAAGAAGCTGGAAGAGTTCTTTGAACTCAAGTTGGGAAACGTGAGCATGGATGAATATGAACATAATTTTTTAGAACTGCTAATATATGGTGGGTTTATAAAGGAGTATAAGGTAAAGATACAAAGGTTTTTAAGTGTTTTGTATTCATTTTACAGGGATAAAATTCAGTATGATGAACCCAAGACTCTTGAAGAAACAATTCAGAGGGCCAAGCACATCTATGATCAGAACAAAGGAAGGGAAAATTTTCAGAAGCCTTGGAGAGATAAGAGGAAGGATATGTAGGATGAAGTGAAGAAATCATTCAAAACCATCTTTATTCACAAACCAATAGAACTCATATCAACAAAATAATCCAACTCAAAATGGGCCCAAGATGATAAAATCTCCTGGAAAAGGAACTAGGAAGAAACTAAAATGTTGGGGATGTGAAGGAATCCATTTATATAAAGATTTTCCACAAAGGGGAGACAGAATGAGAAATGTGTACAATTTACAGGAAGCAGGTATTGTGAAGGATGTAAGCAGAAACATTTCCATAATATATGCAACCTTGGACAACAGAAAGGAAAATCATCAGTCCAACATGATTAAGGTTGAAGGTAAAATTGTCAACCAACCTATTGCTATTCTCATTTATTTAGGAGCAAGTCATAGTTATATTGGTCCTAATTTAGTTGAAATATTTCAGCGAAATAAAAGTAAGTCTGCTAGATCATGGATCGTTCAATTGGCTACTAGATCAAAAAGGAAGATTAATGAATTATTAAAGGGTTTTCTATTGGATATGATTGGATTGAACACTTTTGCATATTTGAACATAATACCACTTGGTTCATATGATGTACTTATTAGGATGGACTGGTCAGATGCACACCATGTGATATTGGCTTGTCATAACAAGTCATTTACTTGTCTTGTTGAAGAAGGGAAGCACACCATAGTGAAAGGCATTCCAAGGCCTATTTCCATAAGAAAAATTTCATCGTTGCAATTAAAGAGGTGATTCAAAAAAGGATGTCAATTGTATGCAACTCATGTGCAAGAACCAAAGAAGCGTAAAATCCCAAGCTTAGAAGACTCCAATATTGCAATATTTTGCATATGTATTTGAAGAAATATCAAGATTGACGCTAAGAAGAGATATTGATTTCTCTATTGATGCGATGCCTAAAGCTGCCCCAGTTTCCAAAGTTCCATACATAATGAGTACGCCTGAGTTAAAAAAGTTACAGATGTAGTTGGAAGAATTGTTGAAGAAATGGTATATACACCCAACTATGTCTCCTTGGAGAGCACCAGCATTATTTGTAAATAAGATGGCCTCTAAGGTTGTGTATTAAATTTAGGAAGTTGAAAAATGTCACTATGAGGAATAAATATCCACTTCCTAGAATTGATGACTTGTTTGATCATCTCATAGGAGCAAATATTCTCTCAAAGGTATATTTGAGATCTAGTTGCCATCATGTGAGGATAAAATATGAAGACATTAGCAAGGCCGCCTTCAAGACCAGATATAGTCATTATGAGTTTGTTGTGGTGCCATTTGGGTTAACAAATACACCAGCTACATTTATGTGATCAATGAATGGGATATTCAAGAAGTATTTAGATAATTTTGCCATTGTATTTCTGGATGGAATTCTTATTTATTCAAAGTTAGAAGAGGAGCATGAAGAACACATGAGATTGGTACTACAAGTGTTAAGAGAAAATCAGCTTTACGCCAAGCTAAGTAAATGTTCTTTCTATCAAAGGAAAATTCATTACTTGGGACATATCATCTCTGAAGAAGGAATAGAAGTGGATCCGTAAACGATAGAATCTATTATGGGATGGCATGCAACCAAGAATGTATCAAAATTAAGGCCATTCATGGGATTAGTTGAATACTAAAGGATATTTATAGAAGGCTTCTCCAAATTCGCACACACAATTACATCATTGCATAAGAAAGGAGTTAAGTTTTACTAGACATAACGGTGTGAACAAATTTTCCGGCACTTAAAGAGATTTCTCACTAGTACACCAATTCTCAAGATTGTTGATCAAAATTAATATTTTGTACTATGTATAGATCCTTTCTAAGAAGGAATTGGTGGAGTCCTTATGCAAAATGGACATGTGATTTGTTATGAATCAAGAAAAATCAAGGAGCCTGAGAAAAAGTATTTCATACATGACTTGGAGCTTGTTGTTATTATGCATACATTAAATATGTGGAGGCATTATCTCATGGGCAGAAAAATTGAGTTGAGGACAAATCATAGTGGGCCAAAATACTTATTTGAGAAGCAAAATTTGAATGCAAGACAAACAAGATGGCTAGAATTTTTGTGTGAGTTATTTTGATATCAAACATATTAAAGGAAAGGAGAACAAGGTTGTCGATGCACAGAGTAGAAGAGTTCATGTTATGCATGCTTCAACCATTATATGTGCAAATCAAATTTAAAAACCATAATTCTTGGGGTAGTCATCTCGGATGAACATTACCTTTAGGTAAAACAAGAATTACAACAGGAAAATGTATAGCAAAAATATGAAGGTTACATGTTGGAAGACAATGGAATTCTTATATAGAAAAATAAATTTTATGTTCCTAATTCATGGGAATTAAGGATATTGGTAATGAATGAGATGCATAATGTTCCATGTGCAGGGAATCCTGGATACCAAAAGACAATTACAGTAGTAAGAAGTCAATATTTTTTGCCAAGAATGAAGAAAGATATTGTTGAACACATAGCAAGGTGCATTGAATGTCAAAGAGTAAAGGTTGAGCACAGATATCCAACAAGATTGCTTCAACTATTGTCAATACCCGAGTGTAAATGGAATGTAGTGACCATTAACTTCATCACTAAGTTTCTCGGGACAAGAAAGCAGCATGATTCCATCATGATGGTGGTGGATAAGTTCACCAAAGCTACTCACTTTATAGTAAACAATTCAACTCATTAGGAAGCTAATATAGGAGATATTTATATGAAAGAGATTACCAAGTTACATGGGATACCTAAGGAAATAGTTTCAGACAAAGACCCAAAGTTTACTTCAAACTTTTGGTAGGGCCTATTCAAGGGATTTGGAACAAATTTGAATTTAAGCACGGCATATCATCCATAGACAAATGGGAAGACTGAGAGATTCAATCAAGTTAGTAAGGATATGCTAAGAATGTGTGTGATGGATCAACCATCAAAATAGGAAGACTACCTATATTTGGTAGATTTTGCATATAATAATGCATATCATGCTTCTCTAAAGATGAATCTATTTGGGGCCTTGTATGGTAGAAAGTGCAATACTCAAATCGGTTGGGATAATCCAATTGACAGAGAAATAATTGGGCCAAAATTACTCAAAGAAATGGAAGAGCAGATGGTAACAATCAAGCAGAATTTGAAAGTAGCAAAAGGATAGACAAAATAGTTATGCAAATAAAGGAAGAGCAGTAAAAGAATTTAAAGTGGGGGAACATGTGTATTTGAAAGTTAGGACAAAAAAGAGTTCCCTGAAATTGGGAATCTGTCCAAAGCTTGCAACTCAATTTTGTGGGCCATTTGAAATTTTGGATAGGATAGGGCATGTAGCTTATGCATTAGCATTGCTTGCTTGTCTGTGTGTGCATAATGTATTTCATGTGTCTTTCTTAAAGAAGTATTGACCTGATCCCAACCACATAATTGATTGGGATATGATCCAGGTTGAACCGGAAGGTGATATTCTGGTATATCCAATGAGCATCCTAGACAAGAAAGTTATGTTGTTGAGGAATAGGGCCACCACACAGGTAAAGTTCCAATGGACCCATTACAGTCCTGAAGAATCAATGTGGGAGCTAGAGGACATGATGCAGGAGGAATACCCGCAACTATTTTTAAGTTTTGATCAAAGTTTTGTATATGTACATAGTGTTGATGATGCACCGAGGACAGTGCATAAATTAAGGGGGGGGGTATATAATATCCCAATTTTGACCCCATAATGTAAATTTGTAAATATTGATGTAAAAGGATAGAAGCCAAAAACAAATGGTCAGGATGAACAAGACTATATAAACATGTACATTTTGATATTAATATAAAATAGCTAATGGCTACAGGGGAAGAAGGATGAAGAAGAGATGGGGGGATATGAATCGACAAGTGGGATTTAGATTATATCCTTAGCCTTATCCATTTAACCCAAATTTCCTAAACTATGATTATAAGTCATGCTTTAATTAAAAGCATTACTTAATTATCTTAAGAATAGATTAAGAGGGGAAAAGTGGTTCATGTGGATTGGCCACATGGCAATCTAAAGTTTGCTTATAAAAGTGAGATATCAATATTGGGAGGGGTTCGTTCCTCTTTGATTCCAACCATTCAAAATTGATTCCTCTTCCTTTCCATCACCTTTGATAGCCATAGCTTGGTACCTGTGACAAAAGACCAAAATGCCATTGTTGAATATGAATTATGCATGCCATTAACTCGAGTAGATTGGTGTGTGAGAGAAACCTGGCCTGCAATATGTGCCCTGGTGTCCCAATTTGGAGACTTCCTATCTAGCCTATGTTGGAGCGCTAGAAGGGAACTAGAGTCTTCTCGAGGGTATTTTAACTTAGAGAAGGGGGCTTGATCCTGGCATTGTGCAGATTGATGGGGAAGGAGAATTGAGGATTGGGACAATTGTGCAGGTGGTTTAGGCACCAGTGGGTTGCATGAGAGATTCAGTTGTATAGAGTGGGTTTGAAAAATATTTTTTCCCTTGTGGAACGATATCCCCAACTCGGGGGTGGCCTGTCAAAGTAATATATGGATTGTTAGATCCTATGGCTGGAAGGAACATCCTTCACGTGCATCCAATTGGAGAATAATTGATTAAAAATATAAGTATCTAACTATGTATGAATGTCATGGTTAATTATGTGTTGCATATCTCTTATTTATTATTTAATGAATGTCTAAATGTATACAATCACATGGCTTAATGCGTGTTTCATGCTTATATTTCCTGTAATATTTAGCAATTGAATATATGTGTATTTGGGAAGCCATGATGTTCGTATTCCTCTTTTGAATTGAATGAATTAATTAAAAAATGAAATTGGATATAAGTGGTGAATTTGGATGCATAATTTGAGTACCCAATGGCCCCAATGGTAGAAAGAGGCGAATACTGGGTATGTTACATTCACTAACATCGACACAATATTGAACTAGACAAAAATGAGGTGGATTAAACTTTTGTAGAGTTACACACTTGTGTTGAATAATACATTAAGGGAAGAGAATAGGATCATTGATGCATTGAGTAGGAGAGTGCTTACGTTGACCATAATTTAGAATGACCCTATTGTATTTGACCAAATGAAGGACATGCATACATAGGACTAAGTTTTTAATAAATTTAGGAAAGATACAAGAACCCCATATTACATAATAAAATAGTAGAGATGATTTAGTTTTTGTAAGATGGATACTCATTTAAACGAAAATAATTGTGTCACTCTTGAAGGTTCAGTGCACAGGAATTTTATAAGAGTAATGCATATTGGATATTTATATTTTCAATTGAGATTCTTCCTTAGTACCTTAGTGTTGAGTATCCATCACCTATCAAGAAGTGGGGCATTGATTATATTGTATCACCACTCCTTACATGTAGTGTGTCGACCACTTGTGAGGAATCAAACCCCTGGTGGAGACTAAAGCAATGCCCCACTTTCTCTTACTTAGCTCACCTCTTCTAGATATAGCAAACATTTAGTAGGACAACTTGGGAAATATAAAACAATCAATTTCCTAAAAGAATGATATAATTAGTTGAGTTTGTACAACGAAAACAAAATTATCATGGAATGATGTAGAGTTTGTCATATGTTAGCAGGCATAAGTTAGAATACATGACTATACATACCATTGTCGATATCAAAGATACTTTGTTTGTCATGGTTAACAAAAATAGTGTAATTCATACCTTGTAAGAAGACCAACGATGGGACTTATTACAGATAGTTATTCTCCAAGGAGATAGCACCTTTGCATGGATTGTCAAAGAACATTACATTATACTATGATATGAACTTCCTTAGACATTTTGATGGAATTTTATGGAATAAGCTATGAATGTTGATGCAATGGAGTTCAACATATCACCTAAGATAAAATGGCAAAACTAAAGTGCTAGACTAAAGTTTGGAGAATTTATTAAGGTGTTTCATTGGGGATAAGCCAAAAGTAATGGGATTTAGTTTTGGTGCATGTAGAATTTGCATACAAATATTTTGTAAAAAAAAATCTACAATTATTTTGTCATTTCAAAGTGTGTATGGGTATAGTCTAATAGAAGTTTCCAATTTGTTTGGTTTTTCGATAGATTTGCAAATAAGCAATGATGTTGAGACATTTGTGGCAGGCTTGTTATATACCTTATTAATTTAAACAGGGCACCAAGCTTGCAAGTACATTTAACTATCAACCCACAGCTAGTATGCTTGTGAGGTATCGTGCAAAATATATGTAGAGATTTAGTAGTAATTACAATTTGAATTCTAACATGCTCTTATAATCTACCCAGAAACCCAATTCTACTTTTAATGAAATAAAACTAAATTAAATTGCAGGAAAGCAGTAAACTCAATCATCAAAGTAACGAAGATACAATCACACATTTATCTTTGACTACAGGAGTAGTAGCATATAGACTCATTGATGTATTCACGGTTCTGCAGCAAATAGTTAATTAATAGTTTTGTGGGAATAGTTTATTAAAAATTCTATAGCAAACATAGTTTTGTAACAAGAAAGTAACATAATTAAAATAACACACTTGTTATAAATCCAGAATTGAAAAAAAAAAAAAACTAACAAAAGAAACAGTAAACAATGCATGTTTTTCCAGAGGCCCTTCCTCTATAAAGTAGGGCTATAAGGACTTCAGCAATTATACAGTAAGCTTATAACAGTAATAAATCTTAGAAGCCCATTAACACAATCACTAAATTGGATTGCTTTATTGTTTTAGAAAGAACAAAGTATCACAACAACAAATTGGACTTCGAATATCGTCATTTCTTTCTCTCCTCATCCATTCCATACCATAAGGAAGTCCCTTCTTTTATAGATATGATCCCCTAACAAACTAATTAATACATTTAAGAGCAATGTTCTCGAGAATAAGAAATTCTCAACCCGTTCCCATAACAAAGAACACAGTTATGAAAACATAGTATATAAATATAAACCAACCCAGCCAAAGTGGTTTTCCCTTATAAATTTATTCAACAATTTTGGAATAGAAATATCTCTTGCACAACCATCTATTAACTATAGGAATAACCACCTCGTTGTTGAGGTGAACATCTTCAGTTTTGTTTTCTATGTCAAAATCAATTGGTGGCAGGATGCAAGCAAGATGCGCGCCAATGACAAGATGCGCGCCAATGACAAGATGTGCAACAATGAAGGGATACATAGTGATGACGAGATGCGTAGTAACCATGACAAGTAGACATAACATATACCATTTGAAACAAAATGTGTAGCAATGATGACATGGATGGAGTTTCAGCAATCACGATTCTACAGCAGAGGAGGATCGTGTTCTTAAATCACTGAGGACTCATAGCACTAGATCCATAGAAAGGTGGGAGCTCTGCAACATAACTTGGTAACCTGTTCTGAAGCAAAACCCTTGGTGACATGTTTTGTAGCAGCAAGACCTTTGATGACATGTTCTATAGCATATTTTATCCTACATGTCAGATACAAGGTATACAAGAATCCCTCTAAAATGGTTAATAGTTAACCAATTAATTCCATTTGATGGATAAAAGGTTACCTTTGAAATGAAAGTCAAAATAGGATGGCAGATGTTGATAGTGAATATAGACTGTAGCAAAAAGGATGCAAAAATGAAGGGAAAAGTAAATGAAATTTTGACAAAAAATTGGCTCATCAATTTGTAGAACATATGACAGAGGTGTATATGCAATTACATGACTAATTGAACCAAAAGAATGCAGAAGATAAGTAGCACAAGGATGCACATTGAAGGTGAAAATTATTTGAAGTTCGTGGGAAAGTTATGGTATACCTATGTAAGGAAAATTATCTTAAGGGAACATATAGTAAAGTTCATGTGAATAAAATTGGACGATGTCAAGTTAAGAGAAAGTTTGGCTAGAATGCACATAGGTGGTATTACCCTAATATTTCAACACATCAAATGTGCCTGCTTTGTACAAGTTCAAATCAACAAAAGAGGATGATGGTACACATGAAGATGTAGAGGTTTACTAGTGGATTTGTATGCTATCAAGGAATAAGTATGAAGAAATTGAAGAAGTATTGGATGAAATTGTTTTCATGGTGCACAATGCAACATATAAGTTGTATTGAATGAAGTGTAAGAACAAATCCATAAAACAAAATATGTAACTTTATAAATATGTGTATCAAATATTTCACAAGGGGCAGGTGAAGGTAGATGAAGATCAATGCACAAGAGTTTCATGAGGATGCATAATTTTTTTTTGTCACGTGGAAATTTGATGCATGCAAACTTTTAATTAAGAAATTAGTGTACTTAGGTGCAAATAATGTTGAGGAAATCATCATTGCAAGAGAAAAGATGAACAGAGGTAAGCTAATATGTGGGTGCAGGGTAGTGCTTGCAAATAGCATGCATGGTAGAAGGGGCCAAGTAAGAAAGTGGTTTTAATGCAAAAGGAGATATGTCATGAATGTGTTAAGTTAGTTGTGAGATAGGTCAAATTGAAGGTTATTTATATGTTGGTCGCGTCGTAATCCTAACACCTAATTAATGTGAAGACCCCAAATGAGATCGATTTGATTGGCATAGATTTATTAGGTGTGTGTAAGATGGAAGAGGAAAAGATCAAGGAGATGTGCCAAGGATGAGTTTGAAGGGTGGAGAAGACTAGTTTGAGGACAAATTTGTACTTAGAGAGAGTTGCATAGGTTGGAAAATAGATTGGTGTTGAGACGCATAATCATTATAATGTAAATAAGTTGTTATGCTAATTAGAATGAGTGTCTACCTTTTGATTCATCTTGACCTTGAATGCTTTGAACATTATTGTTCCTTCCATTTTGTTGTATTTTACAATATTTGTTGAAGAAATTTTCTCCATGGTAATTTGGGTTAATAAAGCACTTAAAACATTAACCTTGCATCCCTACACCAAATGGTGTAGGGCCATTTATACTTTTGACGAAGGAATTGGCACAGTGATTTGCAAAATAATCCAAGGCATGACCAAGTGCAAGATAAAACATCATGAGTGCATGTGAAAGTGATGTGTGGGAATAAGAGAATGCATGTAGCACACAATAGGCATACATGAACCAAGGTGTAACTTAAGTGAGTGTGCAAGAACAGTGCTCTAACACAAAAGGACATAAGTGCATAGGGAAGTTAGGTGTATGACATAATGTTGGCACATCATAAAAAGATGCATGAGTGAAGGAGTGGTGTATAAAGGGACATACGGAATATAAAATGAAGTGCATAGAAACGTAGTTGACAAATAAAAAAATTATTACAATAAACTTATATATATATATTATGTGTATGTCTATGCAAAAGCCTATAAAAATAGGTTTTTTATATGTCGTCTCTAAAAGAAAAATCCCTTGATATCATTAAAAACAACATGATTTCCATAATAGCAAGTATTCCTAAGTACTCTTATAATTGAGATAAGTTATAACATAATGACCCAAAACAAAAAGATACACCTTCAAATTTCCATAAATGGTTATACCTATGACTAA
The DNA here is from genome assembly GCA_027924585.1 of Larix kaempferi. Taxonomy (NCBI): domain Eukaryota; kingdom Viridiplantae; phylum Streptophyta; class Pinopsida; order Pinales; family Pinaceae; genus Larix; species Larix kaempferi. The sequence continues at coordinate 27,554,862 of BSBM01000910.1, forward strand.
CCAATTATGAAGACAATTGAGATCACTCATGTGAATTTTCCCCTTCTTATAATATCCAACCATATATGAACAAAAAAATGTTCGTGAAAAAAAGAAAACGTGGTGGTGCATGGGGCAAACGAGACCCTATTATTGATGGTTAGAGCATTACTACTAACCAAACTTGTTACTTGTGTCACATAACATATCTCCAATGTGATATACATCTCATGTTATAAATATGTAAACCGTTTTATTGAGTATACTTTTGAAAGTTGATAAGTTCTTCGTATACTCAAGTTATGTATAAAACCCACAAACTATATTATTAGCACTTTGTATAACAACCAATTTATTAATGGTGGTATCACTAAAGTACTTTGTGTAACAACTAATTCATGATCGTGGTATAAATAATGACCAACCATTTGGAGATATTTGAGCAATATCATTGACAAGCACATGTCATAATTGTCATAATTTTTATTGGTCAAGAAGATATATTAAATTCATATGACAAGCATGACAAGAATATAATTTAGCCATTTGGAGATCTTTGAGAAATATCATTGACAAGCACAAGCCATAATTCTCATTGGTCAAGAAGATTATGTTATATCCATCTTGCCAGCATGACAAGACTAAAGAAAGTATAGATTATATGCTTCAATATAATTTAGCCATTTGGAATTCTTTGAGAAATATCATTGACAAGCATAGGGCATAATTCTCTTTGGTGAAGAATATATGTTATATTCATCTTGCAAGCATGACAAGACTAAAGAAAGGATATATTATATGCTTCATAGAAATTACTTTGGGTTGTTTGTGTTGGTGCAGTTGTTTGTTTTGGTGGCAAACAAAAGATGGGTGTTCTAGAAGAATAAATAATTTGGAGATCTTTCAGCAATATCATTGACAATCACAAGACATAATTCCCATTGCTCAAGAATATATATTAAGTCTACCATTCAAGCATGACAAGAATAAAGAAAGGATAGATTATATGCTTCATAGGAATTACTTTGGATCGTTTGTGTTGGTGGCAAACAAAAGATTGGGTGCTCTAATAAAATAAATAGTTAAAGAATGCACTCGTCTCAATTATCTCTCAATTAATATAACTTTTTAATGGTGGCAAACAAAAGATTGGATACTTGATAGAATAAATAGTTAAATTATGCACTCATTTAAATTATCTCCAAGTAATTTTATTTTATTTTATGGTGGCAAACAAAAGAATGGATACTTTGATAGAATACATAGTTAAAGTATGTACTCATTACACCGAGTGAAACAAGGTGCTCTACAGCCCAGTATGAGGGAGATGTTATAACATGTGTGAGTTTGTCGAGTTTGTCGAGTATAGTATGAGGGAGATGTTGTAACATGTGTGTTTGTCAAGTTTGTCGAGTAACATAACAAAATAATAGATGTTCGTTTAGAAAATAGATGTTCGTTTATAAAATAAAAACTTAAAACTTAAACCCAGATCTATCAATCAAGAGAGATCAAATTTCTTGAGTTTAAATTTTTTTTTAAAAATACACCTCAAGAAATTGGATCCCTCTCGGTGCTTGATAGATACAGGTTTAAGATGGATCTATGCTGGTCTAAATCATTCCCCAACTAATATCATTTGAATACACAACCAAAACTATAATCGAATTGAGTTTAAATGAAATATTTTTAAAGTTACATTATCAAGATATCTATCAATCATTAGAGTCCATCACATCACTTCTCTTGGAGATAGTTTGTCAAATATATGGCATGCAAAATCAAAGTCCATCACATCACTTCTCTTGGAGATAGTTTGTCAAATATATGGCATGCAAAATCAAAGTAGTATCCCACATGTGCGAGAAATGCACAAAGAGCCATGATCTTGTTGTGATGATCTGTCTCCTCCACCATGGCCTCCACTTGGGTTATGGTCATATGACCAATGTTGATGGCTCAAGCATCCTCCTCCAGACGTTGGTTCCAATGTGTACTCTCTTTCTCAAGGATTTGAAGAATCATGAATCACCATCCCTTCTGAGTGTTCCTCATCTCTCTATGGAATCTAATCATGATATCTATGGGTAGAATTTCGAATTAGATCTCCTTTTGGCAAGCTAACAACTTGGTTAGCCAACTTGTCTTCTTCTTGATTATGCTATCTAAGCAACTGGAAAACTTGTTAAGATCTAAGGCTTACTGGCATTTGTTTTTTCATTTCTAATATCTGAGATAGCTTGACCTTTATCCTTAAAGAGTTGGATATCAACGTTTAGATTACAATCAATGAGTCCCCTAAAATTGTGATCTCCCTAACTCCTTGTTGAAAAGAATATTCACTCCTTGGTATAGGGCAAGCGCTTCCACTATATTATTGGATGTTGTTGCAAGGCCCCACACAAATTGTTCCCTGAATTTTTCCTCTAGGTCAATAATCTCCCCTCCCTCTCCTATCTCTACGGATAATTTTACAAATTTTACGAACAAAAACTAGTATTAATTATTTTTTCTAAATTTATAGATCACATTTTTTATATTTCTTTTTCCAATGCAAAAGTTTTACTAGTATTAATTTTCTCTTATTATTTTCGGAGAACTTCTTTTGATTACTATGAATCTTTGTATTATGGTTCCAATTGATGGGGGGATTAGAGAGAATTCAATATATTTCTTTTCTAATGATGTTATCTACTTCTATCAAATGTATCTCATCATTCACAATACAAGAAAGCAAACAGTATCAACCATGAGACATATCAATCACAACAGGGACACCTCACTTCAAGATAAATTCCACTCAGGATTCATGTGAATCCTTAGTACAAATTACAAAGTTAAACATTTATGCTCGGATCATCTCTCTACCTTGATGCCTTAACTATGCCTTCCTCCTAAAGTGCATTGACACATCTATTAAAACCTTCCACTGCTAAGAGGAAGAGTAATGGAGATAGTAGGCACCCTTATCGTAGGCCTCTTATGGGTTTGAAAAAGGCTGAGGCTGCTCCACTCAACAATATTGTGAATGAAACTAAGAAGAAACACTATTATATCCACCTATTGAAATTTAATCCAAACCAAACATTTAGCATCTCCATCTTTAGATACAATCAATTAACTATGTTGTGTGCCTTAATATATATATATATATATATATATATATATATATATATATATATATATATATATATATATATATATATATTAACTACGAAGGTTGGTAGTCTCTTAATTTTGATTGAGTGTAAGGTTTCATATGCTAATCCAACCACGTCCATTATGGTTCTATACTCAAGGAATCCAAACTACTTTGAAGATATGCCCTTGGAAAGAATAGGTTTTAACATTGTTGATATAGTCTTGGATATTGTATTGTAAATACAATTGCATAATGATATGGGTAATTTATAATTGTTGAAGGATGAATGTGGTTCCTTCATTGGAATGTTTTCTATGAATGTTGAATTGAAATCCCCCATTGGTTTTCCATACCGTTTAGACTCTTCTACAACTCTTACAAGATCCAAGCCTATTAGATCATAAAAACCCAAAAATAATTCCACCATCCATCCATCATGTCCAAACATTTTGTTCTTTTGGAATGAACTAAGAACCTCCAGTTTCTACGAGCTCTCCATTGGTGCCATCAAATTTGAGTTCTAGTCACTTGTGACCATTATGTCATAATAAAAAGTTAAGGCAATAATATCTCTTATGTTTTCCCTTAGGGGATCCCTATATACTTCCTTATAATGTGCCAATGTTTCCATGTAATCTCTTTGATGGACCATATTATATTACACCCTTTCCTAGCCTATGCAAATTTGTGAAAAAACATCATATGCTCATCCCCCTTGTTCAACCATGTGGCCCTACTATTTTGGAACATCTTTATTTCTTCCCAATTATTTAGATTGTCCCTTTAATCCTTTGTCTTATGATAAGTCGTCCTCTATTAATTCCATGCCTCTATTGCTATCTTAGTGATCAGTTACACTTTAACGTCCCTTAATCTTGCCTAGGAATCTATAGATGTTTGAATGACTTCCTTTATTTTCAATTTTACATTTTGTAGAATTTAATGGAATCGTTTTATCACATTTTATTCTCTATATGGGTCATAAATATTTTAGGCCAATGAACCATAATGCAAAACCTCTCATATTCTATATAGATGGGATTGAATTTGAAAAGGGTTGACAATTTTTCTCTTTCTTTTTATTACACCAAAAGTAGCAAGGCACTCTACAACCCAATATGGGGAGATGTTGAGACGTAACGTAACGTAAAGTCATGTTAAATTACCCCAAAAAAAAGTAATTAAAAAACCCATTCATGTTGGCTAATAAATAAAAAAATAAAACCAAATGAAAAGTAATTAAAAAATCCATGTCGGCTCATAAAATAAAATAAAAAGTAAAACCAACATAGGTCCATTTTAAACCTAGATCTACCAAGCACCCAGAGGAATCAAACTTCTTAGAGGTGTAAATTTTTAGGGGTGTGTAAAAAATTGAAGATAAAATAAATTACACCTCAAGAAATTGGATCCCTCTCGGTGGTTGGTAGATCCGAGTTAAAGATGGATTTATGTTGATTATTTTATCATGATCAAGAACCCCCACCCTTTTCCTACCTATATCCTATATTTTCCAACTAATAGAAAAACATCAAAACCTAAGAAACAATTGACTATCTTTCTTATAACTCTCGACCTATCTTATTATTCCCATGTAGACACCACTACAAGTGGCTCAATATCAACCAATCTATTATCTTCAAAACAACCTCTAAACGTGCTCTAAACTAGTCTACTAATGGATACCATATATAGGTAAACCCCCATATCTTGCCTAGATTTAATGTCGGAATTGTGTTTCCTCCACAAACTATATCTCTCTCGAAAAATACATGGTTTCAAAAAGTTCTTCCCACAAATATTTCCTACTAGTGCTTGGTTTGTAGATTTTCAAAATGGATGTGTCCCTATATAATTATAATGGCATGATCTAGGTGGAATTAAAAACCAAAGAGTGGTTCAAAATGAAATGTGGATTCTAACTAGTTAGAAGACCACCCGATATTCCTATGACATCAATAACATTGAAATTCCATCCTGAAAAAAGATTATATATGGAACTTATTACAAAATTTCCCCTGAGCATAGTCTTGAAAAAGTAAATTGGTTTATGTAAAAACAAACTAACCTCTTAATGGATCTCTTCCTACAAGAGGATCCCAACCCTCACAAACTCAAGGATAGAATGATAATTTCTTACTCTGTCTCATAGCTTCACCCTGTATAATGGATCTCTTTATCGTTTGTTGTTTATCAACCTAAACTTCCATGTTTCCATCTTTCTTTCCCAACTATGGTGATGGCTTCCTTTCTAGAATTGACTTGTATGATTGGGACGTGGATATGGCCAATCATCTTATAAGGATAAATATTCATTTTCTATAAGAAGGATGAAGACTACATTAGATAGATTGAATTCTCGACATTTTGAGCCTCAAAGCAGAGTTGATCCTCAGGAGAAAAGCATTCTAAGATCTAAGTTTTTAAAAAATAGCTATAAATTAATAAGAGAGTTAGGTATTCTAGAGATTGAATTCTCCAACTGACAACTAATTAGAATTTAGGCCAACCGAAGATAACAATCTTAAAAATTAGTTAAAAAATCTTTTCAAATTTATTAAATTTAGGTTTTCATACTTTGACCATTAATATTAAATTTACTAACCCTGCAAAATTTATTAAAATAATACTAACCTAAAAATAAATTAAACTAACAATCAATTGAAGCTAACTCTAATATTAATATATTAACTTAAAAGTAAATTTATTAAATACTCTTCCTAAAATTATTTAGTATAAAGAATTAAAATCCTAAAATTATTTAGTATACAGCATTAAAATTAAGCCTAGACTAACTATTCTTACATTAATTTAAAAAAATATTAAAATTAAATTATTAATATAATTAATCTAAAATAATAATTTTATTCTTAAATAAATTAGAATAACTATTCATACATTAATCTAAAAATTATTAATAATATAATTAATCTAAAATAATAACTTTATTCTTAAATAAACTAACCTACTAAATAATTGATTAAAATTTAGGAACTAATTCTAAGCTAATTAATCTAAAAAAATCATTTTAATTAATATTAAAGAAACTAATCCTAACAAGAAATAAAAATTAACTATCAATAATTCTACAAGCCTTACCTCTAGACTACTAACCCTAAAGGGGTTGGTATTAACATTTGATTTTCTATTATTTTTATTGAAATATTAAAACTAACTTAATATAATGAAAAACTAAACAAATAAAGAGTATACTAGAATATTTAACTTAAACCCATTTTTATTGAAACTTAACCTTATGTTAAGACTGAAAACCAAATCCTACCAATTCCTTTTCTATTTTACTACTTGAATGAGAAAACGATTCCTATTAGGGTTGGGGTATATCTCCCCTTGAAATAAGAGGAATTGTCCCTACTACCACTCTCCCCAAGTTATCGTATGGCCATATAGTTTCCCTTTCTTCCCTTATTGCAATTTTTAGTGAATGGCTCGATTCAATATCCTCCTCCTATACCACCCTTTCCTCGATTCAAAAGGTTTCCATATGAAGTTCCTTATTCTTGGAGAATAATAATGATGGAGCATAGCCCACCCTCTCAAAATGTCTCATGTTCATTCCAATCCTTCTTCACCTTGAGTTACTTTCCTTTATGGCTTGTCAAAATGGTCCTTACCAAATATTGCTTCCATCTAATGGGCCATGCTTCCAATATGCTTTATGACAAGGTGACAAATGTCTTATTTTCCATGTTTGAACTTGTATATGACTCTTGTTACTGTCTCCTTTGAGGTCTCACAAGAAAAATTAAACATCCTTTCTCTCTCTCTTCCCATAACATTATTGTTCCCCAACTCCTTTCCTTGATGTGACTTCTTATCATATTTAACAAGATTTGACTAAACTCTTCCTCATTACTTTCCAACCTCCCTTTTTCTCACTATCGATGTTTATTTGTCTTCCTTTACCTTCTCAAAGGTCTCTCTCTTGTAGCTTGTTGGACTCAATATAAATTGCATGTATCACAATTCTTTATCATCTTCCTTCTCTAGGCACACATTCTTGACATGTCCGGAACTTTACATTTGGAAAAAAACATTTGTATGCTCCAAAGCTTATTGATATCAACTCGATCCCCAATTGAATATCCAAATTGTTATGTCTCCGTAGGCGACTATATATTTTCCGATCAATCTTATTAACATACTAGTACATGGCAGATTTTTTTCTTTGCCTTAAGTTTATGCTAAAGTTATATTTTTCCATATTAAATAATTTTTTTTAAAATACATTTATTTCAATCTTCATTTTTTTTCACAAGTTAAAATACTATACTTTATATTAGAAGTATAATTAAGTTATAGAAACTCCATAAAAACCAAGAACAATTATATGCCATCCCAACAATTCTCAAATGTACCTAGTACATATAACCCATTCAACCCAACAAAACGCTCTAGTGATAAATAAAACAACCTGTAGGGTATACCAATCCCAAGTGGAACCATACAATACCAGCAGATCAGGGTACCAATCAGTGATATGAAGAACCAAAAAAGACAGGAAAAAATAGAAAATATAGCCGCCGAGGCATACCGAAATGCCAAAATAGATATAGTATCAGCAAAAACTCAAAAGTTTGGAACTAGGTGGAATATAAGTTCCAGAACCCAATCGAAGGATGATCAGAGCCCTCACAAATATCGTAATAAATATGACCATCTGATGCCGTCATACCCCTACGCAAGAGCGTATCCACAATTGTATTGTGTTCCCTAAAGATGTGTATGATAGAAGTCTGTGGGCATTTTTCTAGGAGGAGCTTGGTCTGATCCATCCAAGAGGTTAATGCTAGTGCATTGATGGATCCAATTGCATTTGCCCAGTTTACAATGGTTAATGCATCCCTCGCAACCTGTTCCAAGTTGATGTTGGCATTAGTCGCAAAGAATAGAACCATCCAAAGCGCCAACAATTCCCCTTTAGTATTGGCACCCGGGCCACAGGACATCCAAAGTTTGATTTGATCACCATTTTCCAATTCAAAATATGCACCCGCACCACACCTTCCCAAAGAGAAATGCACAGTACCAAATCGGGCTCTATTTCCAGACCTAAGAAGTTGTGGCGGCCAGCATTTCCAATCAATGGACAAATTCCCCACTATCTGTGACCCCACGTATTCCTAGAAAAGTGTTAGAACAATACTAGCAATTCAACTGGGCTCTGAAGAAATATCCTCAAATATCTGTCGATTCTGAGACTTCCAGATATCCCAAGCTACAAAACAAACTAGCTCCCCTGAATTGTTGTTAATTGCGAACCAGTTTTTAAAACAATCGTGTATAGTATCCCTCGACCAAACCTGCAAATTTGAAAAATGGGTCCCAAAATATGACCATACTTTTACAGTGAAAGGGCATGTAACAAAAAGATGAACAAAGGATTTTGCATCTTGACAACATAGTGAACATATATTTGGGCATGTTATGCCCCTCTTTTGCAGGTTTTCCCAAATCAATATCTTCCCTTCCAACAGGAACCACACAAATATCTTAACTTTGAGTGGTATTCTCCATTTCCAGCAACATCGGTGCCACCACTTCTTCTCCCATTTTGAATTGGACATGATCGCCTCATATGCCAGACAAGCTGTAATAGTGCCATCCTAATTATTCCAAGACCAGAGAATTCTATCCTTGCTATCTGAAATTCTGATATTTGCTCGAAGTAGGTCCAGCGTGAAACTCTTCCATTCTGCAGCCATCACTCCACCAAGTCCCAACTGAGAGGCACTTAGCCATTTGTGGAAAGTATGTGCCAGATTGTTTTCATTGAGTATGTGATTTAAATAATAGTATCCCTGGTTTCTCAGGTGTGATACAAATTCTGTAGAAAGTCTGTATGGTAGACGGCCACCCACTATAGGATCTTCGTCGATCAAAATGTTACGACCATTCCCAGGATACCAAGCCAACCATTCTTCCATGACAGAGAAAGATGAGAGTAATCCTGCCCAAATATTAGAGATGCCTTTAGTTTCTTTTTCCTTTGAGTGTATCCACTGTATAGTTGAAAAATTACCAAAATATTTGTCTTTTAGGATTTTACCCCAGACACAATCCACTGATAACGCTCTCCATAGACTTTTAGCCAATAATGCATATGAGAAAGAGTATATGTTCTTGATCGACCAACCACCCTGTGCGTAAGGCCGAGCCATCTTGGCCCAATAAACTAAATGGATTTTTTGACTTCCATTCCCCGACCAAATGAAATGTTGAATCTTCTTACGTATACTGGTCAGTATGGTTTTGGGGATTCTGCACAGTGAAAACCAATATACCCCCAGGTTTTGTAGAACAGACTTTACTAACGTAAGACGACCGCCACTGGATAACCATCGCCATTGCCAATGATATATCCTCTGATCGATCTTTTGTAGGAGCCATTTCCAATCCGCATTCCGATAGCCATTTGGTTTTAAATAAAAACCAAGGTATTTGGTGCCATCCATTAGTTCACCTACCTTTTAGGAGAGAAGATTGACAAATTCTAATAGCTAAATGCCCTCCAGATTGTGCTTTAAGAGTTTCAATTTCCTTTCATTAATATTCATGCCTGAGGAGTGACAGAATAGTTGTAGCAGACCACTGATATGGTGCCATTCATGTATATCTGCAATCCCAAATAACATCACATCGTCAACAAAAAATTGATGAGTGATTGATATATTAGGAGATACCTAGATCCCCGATAACAAAGAGTCTTCCTTAGCTGTATGTATCATCCTGCTAAGGCCTTCTATCACAATCAAAAATAGTAATGGTGAAAGGGGGAAGCCCTGCCGAAGTCCCCTCGTACAGGTGATAAAATCAATAGGACATCCATTTATAAGTATAGAATAATTTACTGACGTAATGCAGGCCATGATCCATTTGATGGCACACCAAGGTATACCAATATGGACAAGCCAATCTGAGAAAAGACCAATCCACTTTGTCATATGATTTGGTAAGATCCAATTGAAGAATTAATGCATGTATTTTCTTTGATTTTATACTATGAAATGCCTCTTGTGCCACCCCCACCGCGTCTAGAATTTGTCAATTGTCCAAAAAACCAAATTGTTCCAGGGAGAGACCCCTAGAAAGTACCAGCTTGATCCTAATGGAGGTGATCTTAGATATAACATTGTAGATGAGGTTTGGCATAGGGAAATAGGTCTAAAATATGCAAAGGATTCTGGATTTGAAACCTTTGGGATTAATGCAAGGAAGGTGGCATTTAGTGCACCTGACACTTCCCCTTTCATCCTAGTTTCTTCCACCATGTCCATAATGTCTTGTCCCATCATATCGAAGAATTCCATAAAAATTTCTGCGGTCCAGCCATCTGGACCTGGAATTTTTTCTTTTGCAAAACCACAAAGAACGGAATGCATCTCCATCAAGATAACCAGGAGAAATATATCATTACCTTCCCTCTCTGAGAAAAGATGTGGGTAATCCTTTATAACCTTGATTTGTTCCTGAACAGAATTAGTTCCAGGATCACAATAATATTCTTTAAAATAATCCGTCGCCTCCCACTGAAGATCCTTCAGATCTGAAATCGAATCATCAGACCGACTCTTCAAAGACCAAATAGTGTTATTTATCCTTCTGTTATCAGCGAAACGGTGGAAAAATTTTGTATTATTGTCCCCCAATGTAATCCATAAGGCCCTGCTCTTCAGGCACTAGGATTCTTCCGCTCTATTTAATATATGAAGTCTCTTGCCTTCCACGTCCATAAGTAATGATCGAGCCACTTCCGGAAGTGGTCCCCCCTGATGTGCACTATGTATAGTACCAATCCGTTTATCAATACTAGTAAGGTCCTTCTTCTATGTTCTCTTACGAGCCTTTTCCAAATGTTTAACAACTAGTTTAAGCAAGTGCAATTTTTGTACCAGTTTTTGAGTCGGATAAGTAACCCCAGCCACCTGAAAACTGCTCCATTCAGAACGAACAAATAACTGGAAATCCTCAATCTTGAGCAAGGAGTGATTAAATTTAAATGGGAAAGGGGGCCTAGTCCCACCAAATTCCAACTCCAGTAGTATTGGAAGGTGTTCCGATATCGACGATAAGAGCGACCAGGTTCTGTATTTATGCAGTTTTTGAACCAATTTATCCTCAATCATACACTTATCCAATATTTTCGATATCTTCCAATCTCCCTTCCTGCCATTACACCATGTAGGACCTAGAGGAATCGACACAATATCATTCATTCCCAAATCTGCAAAAAAATCAAGAAAATGTGGACACAGATTATCCCCTCTGGCATTTTTACCCCAATTTTTAGAAAAGGAAAGTGTAAGATTGAAGTCACCCGCAAATAAGAGATTTCACAGGCTCAATAGTCCCACAGATTTAGCCGAGTCCCAAAATATCCTCCTATCCGAGTATGCACCATATATATTCAGTAGGTTGACCACAACAGCAAATCCCGGAATATGCCCTTCCAATAAGATCACAAGATGGGTACAATAGGTTGATAATTGGAAAATTTTGGGATCCCAAGCTGGAAGAAGACCTCCAGATTGACCAACCGCATCTGTAGAGAATATAACCCAGTATTTCCTAATGTTTTGAAAAAACACCCTATCCCTTTCCACTGAAACCATGGTTTCTTGTACGAAAATTGTATCTGTCTTCCACAAATCCAATAAACCTTTGAGGGCCAATTTTTTCTGAGGGCCCCTGATACCTCTAATATTTAGTGAGAAAAAAATCATCTTTTAACCCTAGCGAGGGCTTTCAAGTCTCTAAGATCCCGTTTGGTATCAAGTGAACAGTTTGTAGATTCAGTTTCCGGGGAATTTCCCAAAGGAGGACCATCTATATTTAACATTTTACCCTTCCTGTCACTACGAGTTTTGATCAGAGATAATTGGGAAATTCCCCCTTTTCTAACACCTTTAGTCATCATACTATTTGGAGGACCATCTCCAGGAAGTTCCTGGGCATATTCCTATAAACCACCCACAGTTGATATATTTGTGATGTATGATGTGAGTGGGGTTTTCATTTTAACGATATCCACATATGTAGGTGCCACCAACCCCGACATAGAGTCCCCCAGTACATTCTCAGCCCGAGATGAAGACTCGAGAGCTGGTTGATAACACCCAACTCCAAGGTATACCAGGACAAACCCATAAGGAGAAATATGATGTTGTTTCTGTTGAGGAGGAGAAGTGTGGATACTCGCAGCCGAATCACCAATAACCTGAGTAGGATTACCAATTGTAGAGATAGCAGCACATTCTACCCCAAATAACCCAGCATCCTTCCCCCGAATACAAGGATATGTACCCATAGAGGGAGAAACTGACGGATTTTGTGTATCTTGTAGAGTAGGGTTTGACTGGATACGCAGGTAGAATTAGGAGGGCCACCAATAAGTCCCTCCCCAATCTGGTCCTCTTTACCCTCCAATCCCAACAAAAAATCTAAGTCTGCTTTTGATAATGATGAAGTAAAAGTTGGATCAAGACAAGTAAGCTTACCAATAAGTGTAGAAGGATCCAAATGGTATGCAACTATCCCTTGAAGCGAGATGTTCTCAAGAACATCCCCAACAGCTTCACCCTCCAACGCTGAGTTGCTATCCTAGGTCCAATCCTGGATATCATCTGTCGAGTCCCACTCTGAACCCGAGTTGTTATCTGAACATTCACGCCAGAGATGCCCCACGGCCTTGCATATAGAACATCTAAAGGGGATCCCCCAATAGTCCAAAGTCTATCTATATTTCCTTTCACACCAGTTAATATCCAGGGTCTCGAAAAGTCCCAGAGACATGTCAATTTCCACTAGAACCTTACCAACCCTACGGTCCATCCCATTGAGGGTTTCTTTGTTTATGTGCAATAATTTTCCTAAATGGTTTGCCTCTACCTCAAAAGCCGCCCAATGCCACATATCTAAGGGGAACCCCAGTAAAAGTACCCAAAGGTGCCTGAATCTCAGCTTCTCCGAAGATGGGTCAAAACCCAGATGCCAGTGTATTAACATAATACTACCGTTTCCTTTTATCCATGTCTTCTCCAGTATTTTTAATGTATGTTCCTCCATTCGGAAATAGAATACATACCATCCCTTACTCAAGATATATATCTCAGGTTTGTAACCTATAATCTTAGCCCAATTTGTCGATACCCACTGGTCAATATCCTTTGGGTTCATTGCGCCATAACTGAATTTACCAACCAAGGATTTAATGGATAATGCATCTATACCCTCCAGTCCAGACAACCTATCCATCATCAGTTCTGCACCCTGACCCCTCATTTGCCACTTTTTGTTTTTCCTGTTTGACACGACCCTGCTATGAGTATGATGTCTATGAGAAGGTATTTGTTATAGGCTCCACATTTTGTGGATGGCGAGGGATAGTGGAACCCTCTTTGGAAACACTAGTCTCTTTTGGGTCTCGAATCTGATGAGATATTGTTTTTTGTCCATTTTTCTACCTAGGAAAGGTAGTTGTCCCATTCCCAGAGTTCTGACCCGCATGTGAGGCACGCACCCTCCACATGCACCAATATTCCTTGTCCGGCTTAAGAACACCGGACTTCACCCACCACTCATCAGATATTTGTTTTTTCCACATCATAGAACACGCCACCTGCTGGTCAGTGTAGGATTCCATTCCAACGTGCTTGTTGATAGCTCCAATTAATAGGTTAAAAATTTTCACATCTTAAAAAAATATTTTGTATCCCCAGGGTTTGTGTCATCCTTCAGTCATGCCTGAGAAACCTAAAAGCTATGTATGTCCACCACCTTTACATCCAACCAAACACTGAAAATAGCCAGTCTCTTTCATCCCGCTGGGGTTATTCTTCAATATATTTACGACCACCTCGTCACCAGCGAACCCCCCAAAAATGACCATCACCAAAGAAAAATTACAAACAACATCTCACCATCCAGAACCCAAATTACCCACCAGATATCACCATCTACCATTCACCAATTATCCCGCCATATCCCATACCAGTGCACGATACCACACAACCAGTCTCACCACCATCTCACATCCACCAAATATCCTGTCATATCCCATACCAGTGCACGGTACTTCCACTACCTATAACATTACTTGAATGGGATGTCAATCCATCCAAAAGTTGGTGCCATTATGGAAGAAGAAAACCCTCATTTTTTTCATTGACTCTTGATTGTTGATGTTCGCCTCATTTTTTGTGCACAGGGCTCAACGACGGGCGAACATCAGCAGGGTCAGTGGGGTCTACAGGGTGTATGGGCAGTCAACCGAGTCTTTTCTCATGCATAATGGAATTAATTGAATGCTCATTTTTTGATCCACTTATTTCAAGGACTATTTTAAATGAGATGGGACATGCCCATGATAGGGTCATCCAACATATGTTGTATGGTTGTTAATAGGCCTCGAGTAGGATAAAAGACAACTAAAACGCCCCACTTTTTCGACAAATTTTTGAAAAAAACTGGTCAAATTTGTTCCTGGAAATTGTTATTTCTGCAATTTTGCAATTTCAGCAATAGTAATTGCTTGTCTTAGACTAAATGCCCTATTTTAAAACTATCCAGATCACCCAAATTGCGATTTGAGCACTCCAAATTGTGATTTCAACGATTCTTGCTTTGCCGGATTCCAGCGAATCTAGGGCTTTTTGGTTAACACTTATACTGCGCGCATCATACTACAATACATTGTGGTGCTGGGGATTCCTTCAGTTGGATTATAATTTTTTTAGATATGATGGTATTGTCGAATCCATATATGAAATTTAAGATCGAATCCAGATTTGAAATAAAACTCCTATTATTATTTTTCTCAAGGCACGCATAGTTTCATATACGGAAACCAATCTGATAGTATTTTTATGGAATAGTGGTATCTGCTCGGATTTTCATAACAAAGTAGACTAGTCTGGTTCAATATCTGTTTGCGTATACGATCTTATCAATCTCCACAAAACATAATTCCATTTTATTTTACGGTGTCATGAATGTTGGATCAAAATATTTGGACGGTAACAGTGTTTTGCAAAGACTGTAACCTTGTTTTGTTTGCAACTAGTTTTACCCTCTATTGACGTCGTAGTAAGTCTATTAACAAGCTATTGGAATGAAAACTTAATGGTCGTGGGTACCTCTTGTTGGAGATCCTCCTTTGGTCTTTTTGGTTGAGGATCCATATATATGTGTAAAAGGCTTTGAGTTTAAGGATAGGATGGAAAAGTATGATGAGTTTCTCAAAGTGATGAAGGATTTCAAGGCAGAAAGGTTGACAATTGATATTTTGTATTGATATTAGTAATGAGTAGATTTAATTATTCGTTATTTTTATATTCATATTAGTAATGAGTAGATTGAGTTATTCATTATTTGAAAGGTACCTCCATTTTTTACCTGATTTCATCGCCTTGCAAAATCGATACAACTGGTGTTATTGTCAAGGTGAAGGAATTGTTTAAAGGACACTACAATCTTATTTTAGGCTTTAACACCTCTCTTCCTAAACCCTATGAAATTACACTTCCACTTGAGGAGGAACCTGCACCAAAAAAGCAGTCAGCTGAATTAGTAGGTTAGTTTAGGGAATTGTATTTTAAAAATAGTTTGGAAATTAATTTTGTAAAAAAATTAATTAATTATTTGTGTTTCATATTTATTATAATAAAGATAATTATTTATAATTAATATTTTAAAAAATAATTTAGATTTTTTTAATTAAAAAAATATTTGATCATTGATAGTGACATACTATTTACTATTCACATTATATTTAGAATCATCCCATGATGGTTATGAATTTATATTTACAAATATTTGGTCTTAAGTTTGGGCTAGATTCCTATTTTATAACAATAGCATATATATTTTGTTAAATGTCCTAAAGTGTCATTTGTAAATTTCAATCAAAATTAATTAAGATTCTTACTTATATAAGGTTAATTTGTAAATACACATTTAGCCATACAAATATTGTTTCCATTTCTGCTTGACATATATATTGTCAAGTAAATGTTCTTTATGGAGTGATAAATCACTATAAATAAGATCATATATCTCTATTAGATAACAAAAAGATGCATAATTAAAATCAAATGATCAATATACACATTCTACTTACTCCATTCTTACATATTGTAACCCCAAACTACATAGGAACCTCACAAAGTCTAAGCTAACAATCATAGAAAATGCATTAATCTAAGTGACATCTTTCAAATTTCTATGCTTTTACTCATTTAAGGGCTTACACATATTCCGCTCTGCTAAACTATATTATAGGTGAATAATTCAATGTTAGTAAATATTTTAATTATTAAGTTTATTTTTATAAATTTGTGTGGAGTTTGATGATGATTCTTTAAATCACAAAAAAACCATACACCAATTCACACTTTAGTTATGATCATTCAATGGTTAGTAAGATCATAGTTTAAAAATTACATTATCATTATAAATATCACATCAACTATACAAAAAATTAAAACACTAACACAATATAAAATTGATTTGATTCGAGTTCAATCCAATATAACATGGTATAAATATCCCCAAAATAAAGTGTTTTGGGGATAGGTTAAGTGCAAATTGTATGTTTTAACAAAAATATGTTTAACAAATTGATTTAAAAGAAGCAAAATTTACATAATATATCAAATTATGATAAAATTTTAAGTTTCATCATCTTATTCATTGCGGGAAACTTGAGGTTCGATGGCTAAGTAGTTTTGTGGCAAAATAATTTTTCCTCCTATTATGATTTTGTGGCGAGAGTATCATATTTATATAGATTGTCTTATAACAATAGTTGTTATTCCTATTAGCAACTGTGGGGACATTGCCACCTCGTGGCTCTTGTTTGGTAGTTTTTCCCCTATATCTAATTTCATTTAGATTTTGGCCACAATCGTGCAATTCTTACTCTTAGTTTTTTCATCAATGTCCATGTGTGTCCTAATACTATTCCTAATGGATTTCAATATATCCTCTTCCTAGAGATTCATCGGTAATGATGATAGATTTACCGATATTGATATTTGGTTAATATGTTCCCTCAATGGGTCAAAGCTAGGAACCCAATCATACAAATCCAATGGGTAGTTGTAATAATGGAAAACCTTCTGAGCAATATTTATCCTATCTTCAAATTTGAACATAAAAATAATGAAGCCACAAGATACCTAGTGAAAGGCTGCTATATAGCCTAGAGGTTATTTCAAGTAATTTGTTATCCATGGCTTTATTATTTATTCTATCATATGCTTCCCACTAAACTACCCAATGAGAGCTCGTTCCAAGCATATCTCTCCATTTCCATTTACCATTAATCCTTCAATGACCAACTTCGTTTCCTAGATTGCTTCTTTTTTATGCAAGTCTTCTTCCTTTTTCTTTTTCTTTATTCATGCTTGAACAATTCCCTACCTACAGCTTCTTTATGGTGTCCTTATCCACTTTTGTTATCCCTTATTACCCTCTTGTTGGATTTTATTCCTAAAAACAAGCAACCCAAAATATCATGCAAAAATTATTCCTCTAACACTGAGTCATTTTTAAGTAGGACTTGATTTAATTCTTCTAAGTCACCATGTAAACTCTTCATTATGCCTTGAATTTCCTTCTCCTTACCTAGAAGCACCTCCTTCAAATGAATACTCAACATGTCTCCCCCAACACCTACCTTTTCACCTGCATTCCCTCTAAAAGTTTGCATGCAATATTATGATTGTCGTCACCCTATCCTTGTAATGATAGATTTGACATCATGTCAAATCTCCTTTTGCATGTGGTTGGATTTGCATCAATCTTCTACACATTTGATGTTTGATTCTTCCCCCTTTGAGCATCGACACATAGTATACTCCTTGATGAGGTGTGGCTTGGGGAACCCTAGTAAAATATGCATGTTTTTCTTCCTCGTGCTAGTTAGAGGGCCTTGTCCTAACTAGATCTCCTCTAGACGCCTCTTAATCTTCCATACTAAACTTTATCCTCCTACAATTTTGACATGGTCATAATTATGTTATCCTTTGATCCACTAGATCGAGATCTAAAAAAAGAGGGGGGGTTGTGATGATTCATTCACCTACAACAACCTTTAAGAAATTTTATTCATCACAAACATACTAAATAAAAATTGTTTATCACTCAATATAGGTTTGTTGATTTTTAACTCATAATCAAATAATACTCCATCTTTCATCGGGAAAAAATTCTATTCAAATTAACTTGAAATATGTATTGTATTTCTTATCCTCCCACCTTCAATCTTTCAACCTGCAACTCCCCTTCTATGAAGTTCCCCCTTTCACTCATTGTGTTCCCCTTCACGTTACTCTCCCCTCTCTCACACACAAAATCAATTAAAGCCACTTAAGAAATAATAAAAATACCCATATTCACCTCTTTATTAACATAATCATGTTAAATATGATTTTGAGGAATTTTAATAAAATGAATATTTTAAAGCCACTTAAGAAATAATAAAAATCCCCATATTCACCTCTTTATTAACATAATCATGTTAATTATGATTTTGAGGAATTTTAATAAAATGAATATTTTGAAGTGATAGCACTTTCCAAGTCTATTATTGGACAATATATTTGCAATGATGAAATTGTTTTTACATAATTAATAATAAATTATAAACATGGTAAAGATCATAATGTAGCACCAAATCTATTCCACTTTCGATTGCCAAGTTTTTTTTAAGAGTAGTGGAATTCTTATATTCCTTTGTGCTAACTTGAGATAACACTTTAATCTGTGAGGCCCTTTAAACGGAGATCCGTTAAAATAAAATAACAAGACAAATAGAAGCAGAGCTTCTAGTCCCTGCCTGTATCTTAGCTTTATAAATTATTTGTGCTTCATGTGCTTTGCCAAGTTTAGTAGTCGCAACATTGAAGGTTCAGCAAAGGACCTAAGAGATGGGCGACCAACATGTCTGATTTGAGCCTTGCTGCTATTAGCTATGGATCTAATGAGGTCTCTTGCGTGTGAAAATATTACAACAAGACGTTCAAATTTTTTCAGATATAAGCTTGAATCTCAACAGCAAGGTGATTCCATGTACCTCTTTTTTGCAGACTATGTACGCTACAAAGAAATTGCCTGCTCTTGGGGAATGGAAGGCTACAGAGTTATTTTCTCAAAAAAAAACAGTGTTGTTGATGAGCAAGAAATGGAATATGCTTGTGAACTATTTTTTCACATGCTGCCCAAATGAGATAAAACACCTCTTGCAAAAGCTACAGTTTATATAGAATCCAGGCAAGGATAGTGATTAAATATTGTATCATATGCAGTATATATATATATATGAGGTTGTAGCTCATGGATAGGTGCACTTCTGTTATGAGTTGGGGATGGCTTATAGGAGAAAGCCCAATTTCAATTTCTGTCTATTATTAGACTATATGAATATAAATACTGTGCATTGTTTTAAATGACGGGTTGAGTGTATATTTAATTCTATATGAGAGCGATCTCTCTCATGGTCAAGTCCAGCTCAGGATCTTGATACGTGACGGTTTGTGGCTATCAAGATTTTATGAGAATGGTCTCGAATAATTGGCATTTTACTGCTGTATATTTTAACCAGCATGTATTGAATTTAATTTTAATTACTTAACAAACAGAGCGATCCATGTATCTTGCATCAATTCATCATCATCTGAACTCGGTATAATCGATGTTGATCTGAGCGTGAAAGCTGGACACATAATATACTTTTTTTAATACTCGATCTCAGCATTAACGCTCTTGATCTCAGCGTGAAAGCTCAAGACAATATATTTGTTTTTAATACTCGATATCAGCATTAAGGATGTTGATCTCAATGCGAAAGCTGAACATCTAATATATTTGTTTTTAATACTCGATCTCAGAATTAACGCTGACGATCTTTAACTTTGTTGATCTCATCATTAACGATGTTGATCTCAGCGTGAAAGCTGGACATATAATATGTTTGTTTTTAATAGTCGATCTCAACATTAATGTTGTTAATCTCAGCTTGAAATATGGACATATAATATATTTGTTTGCATCAACGCTGTGGATCTCAGCGTAAAATCTGTGCACATATGATACCTTGTTTTTGGTAGTCGATCTCCGCGTCATCGTTGTACACTTATTTGTTGTGGAAGCAAAGAAAGGGCAATTTTCCCCATAACATGTTTGTATTGAGTGTTCATTTGGACTGAGAGATGAAGATATTTTATTTGTATTTGTATTGAGCAAAGACTCACTATATATATCCTATATGCGGATTTGCTATGTTCTAGATAAGCATTTTGACTCTAAGAGATGAGAGCTCGTTGTACTCTCTATACTTGTGTTTTGGGTACCAAAGATACAAAAGAACTTTACATAGCGTTTTCCTTATGTGATTCTGTTCATGTATAGTCAATAGTGTAAGCCTTATCACTTAACAATAGTTCTAGGTGTTAAGAGCATTTGAGGGCCAAACTTATTGTTCAGAATCCAAACATTATTGATTAATATTCAAGCCTAATTGTATCTTTTGAGAATTTGATGCCTGAGTAGAGCGACCAGTGCATAATCTGAGCCCCATGAATTCTTAATGATCCATAATGGATTCTCCTTGAACCTGCCAGGGCATACCCCATTGTACCATATCCCACAAGTAGTACTCCATGATCCAAATTTTGTTTGTTGCAAATGTAAGGTCAAGGCACTCCGGCCACATATGTTTGCATGAAAGCAACATTGATACCCACAATATCAAACACCATACCAGAGAAATATCAATCTTACCAGGTAAAGGCCCATTCTTCACAAGATTCACTGCAACTGGTCTTCATCGATGGAAACCATGGCTGCAACTCACTTACCAAGGCAAGTCACTTACCAACGCAAGTTGAAACTGCATGCCTTACATCCGGCATACAAATCATAGCTCTCATAAATGCAAAGCATTTATTGTTGGTGCAATAAACGGTGTAATAATGACATTGTTCCAGAGGGAAATGCATGAATTGCAAAACAATGTTCTTTTGAGTTGGAAAGAGAGATAAGTGATGCAAGGGGACATTGGTGAAGCTCCTACACAGACACCTACTTGAAACCTACTTGCCTGAAGTTACTGAGACATCTATGGGAACCATGCCTACTGAATGTAACCCCACCGACCATGATCCTACCAAGGATATCATGCACATGCACTTCCAGATATACAAATGTTGTCGCATCGTGACAGATAAAGGTGGTACCAGTACTGGTGCATGTTACAATTGGCCTCTGAGAAATATGAAGTATAACATTGTCCAGATGGACCAAAGATGGTTTTTATCAGTGATTAATGGTATTAACAAATGGTCGCAGAGATTGTACCTCTCCTCCATGAATATGCAGAGATGAAAGGTGTGGACATCCTTAAGCATATAAACCCCCCTACCTAGGAGGCGAGACACCGCTCTAATAAAATTATTTTGTTGTTTGTATACCTTAGGAAAGCCTTTGATTCAGAGAGATGAAAGGTGTGGACATCCTTAAGCATATAAACCCCCCTACCTAGGAGGCGAGACACCGCTCTAATAAAATTATTTTGTTGTTTGTATACCTTAGGAAAGCCTTTGATTCAGAGACATTGGTATGCCAGAGATTCTTATAGCTGCTATTATGCAACTTATAAGGAAGTTATGGGTTGCCTTCGCATAAAGGGTGAATTTAGAAAGGGTGACAACCAGTCTGGTTTGGGTTGAGTTACCAGGTCCGAGGATGAGTTTCAATCATTTGGGAAGTTGTAAAAATTATTAGGGATGCGCTTGTGACCTTTTAATAGAAACGTGTTATGCTCACATGGTCGGCCCAGGTTTGATGCCTATGTAATCTGCGCATACTCAACATTATGAGTCCCGGTCTGCAGCATTTTAAGCATGCCCAAAATCGCAAAAACGTGATACAGCCTACAGAGCTTACCAAACGTTCTCATTCAACTTCAGAGATACAGAGATCCCAAAAGAAATTGTATGCAGCAACTTCATGATGATTTTCAGGTTTAGAGACGTTTTATCTGAACCAAAACGTAAATATCCAGCTCCAGGCATTTTTGGATGAACCACAACAGAGCATAAAATGAAAAGATGCAACTCAAGGCACACGCACAGCATTAAAACGTTTTTCAGCCATAAACAAAAATGGGAAGCCGAGCTTGCTTTCCCACCAAAACGAAATACCAAGCCACATAAAGATTAATACAAAGCAGCTATGCCCTTCCACGCTCCACGCAGGAAACCACATGGGCATTAAAACGAATCGAAGTCAAATAATGGAAACATACATATCATAATAGGTGTTCTCCACCCTCAATCGACCAACGCAGAACAAAGGCCTCCAGGAAAAACGAAAGGACCTTCCCCAAAACTCTGCGTGAGAGTCCTTTTCTCCCTCTCTGCCCACGCTAGGTCAAAAAAAAACAAGAATATATATATTTAAATATATATATATTCCGTCAAAAAGGAAGACGGATCCCGTTCTCCAAAGCTCCCTCCGCGTGGAGGAGCAACGCCATCCCGAAACCTCTCATCTCCATGAACAAGAAAAACTCTCATCTCCCAAAAAATGATGACAGCTCCCAAGCTTCGAGCCGGGTTGATACCAGTTCACATGGTCGGCCCAAGTTTGATGCCTATTGTAGATGATGGCAGCTCCCAAGATTTGAAAAATCGCACCATTTGCCAAAAGGATGTAAACTGCTCTGTCAGTCCACGATGCTATCTGGAAACCATAATGCGATTTCACTCCCAACTGCATCTTTACCGTGATGTTATTTTCAAACTCTTCTGCAAAGTCACCTCCGTTGCTCGACACTTCTGAATACTTACATTGCCATCCGGCTGCATTGATCTTTTGCATATGCGAGATATCCACATGCATAAAGAATAGTTTTTTAAAGTATTCATATACAGAAATGTGAATGCATACAGATTTCCCTGGGCTTCTATCGCATATAGTAGTTGTCATGTACTAGACAGATGTATCAAATGCAAAGTGCATGCCGTACATGTAGAGACTATGGCAGATGTTCATGAAGACTTGACTTGTCATGTGTTGCAGGATGACATGGGCCAGCGTAACCAAATTGATATACTTCTATATTTATATCATATACTATATTGTATTGGAAGTCTATCGCCATGTTCTAGTTAACTGAATAAAAAAATGGCCTGCCTAGTTTTGAGGCCAAATAAGGTTCGGAATAAAAAAATGGCCTGCCTAGTTTTGAGGCCAAATAAGGTTCGAAATCAGTTGATTGGTCAGAACAGGTTTATGTCTAAAATACTTTGGTTAAAATGGTTTGTAATTCATGCCAAGTTAATAGAATTTGCCAAAATCGATTTCAATAGTCCCTTCTTGTAGGCAGGGACTAATAAGTTCCACTTTGATTCCTCTTTGTCATTTACCAATAAAGTCTAAAATTTTATATTTCAAGTCACCACTCCCTATACATAGCACACCTAATACATGTATACATAAATACAGTAATAATAATGATTCATATAGGAATCCTTTATTATAAAATTTACCATGGAAACTGAAGAGAACAAAAGTCTTCCTTTCTTGATGTTCTAATTACAAGAAAGGAGGATGGATCCATAGCACACTAAATATACAGAAAGAAGGCCCACATCGAGAGATACCTTCACGCTAATTCTCACCACTATCTCCCACAGAAAACTGGTGTTATCAATACACTGGTTACCAGAGCCCTTAGAATTTCCGATAAGGAGCACATAAACCAAGAAATAGAACATCTAGGAACCGTCTTCAACAGTAATGGATATGGCATCAATCGGTTCAAGAAATCTATGATGGTAGCTAAGAAACTTCGTACAAAAAGATCAAAAAAGAAGATAACAAAGAATACAATAGGATCTTCCTCCCTTACATAAAAGGAACCACTGATAAACTAGCAAAAATACTCAGAAAGCACAATTTCAAAGTATTCTTCACCCCCTCCAACACAATAAGAAACCTCATGGACTCCTTGAAAGACCTTATAGCTCCCATGTCATGCAAGGGCGTTTATTCCATTGCCTGCTCTTGCAGTATGTCTTACATAGGGGAAACCAGTAGGTCAATAGAAGCTAGATTAAAAGAACATAGTGTTGACCTTCGGTATGATAGGCATAAAAATTCAGTCCTAGGAGAACATTCACACCTAACCCAATATCAAATTTGTTTAGAAAAAGCAACTGTCATAGCAAAAGTAGACAACCTCACAAAACGAAAGATTAGAGAGAAAATTGAAATCTAGATATGTAAAGATTGCCTTAAAACGATGATACAGCCAAACTAAGTTCTACATGGAAACCCCTTATACACTCGCTAAAAAACAAGCAAACTATGTAACAATCCAATAACTTAATTAAACCACGAGTTCTCCATTATCACTTTATTCTAGGTTTCTATCGAACTTAAGTTGCTCAAATTAAACTAATTAACCTTGGCATTCACACCACATATTAATAAATTAAAAAAAAAAAAAAAAAATCATGTGAAAACATGGTAAGGATAATAAATCTTTAAATTAATTTAAATAAAATTAAAAATTGTAATTTATAAATCATATTCTAAAATAAATTAAAATAAGTAAATACACAATTTTTTTATTCAATAATGTAAAATTAAAATACTTTGATCTATTAAAACCATAACAAAATCACAACCTATACTAAATTAATTAATTGTAATGTTACTAAACCTTTAAATTAAATTAAATTAAATTGAAATCAATATTTTATTATAAATTAGGTTAACATATAAAAATTTATTATATCAAAACAATTTAAAATAAAAAATCTTTTATCAATTAAAACTCTAACAAAGTCACAACCTATAATAAAGTAAATTAAAATATATTACAATATACAAGTAACTATATAAATAATTAATTAATATAGTAATTAAGTAGTATATTTATTACTCAAGCATGATAAAAAAATAAAATTAAAATATTTTAACTAAAATAGATTAATACTTAAATTAAAAACCTTAATCTAAACTAAATTAAACTAATCTAAAAAAATAAAATTATAAAATTAAAATATTCTAACTAAAATAGATTAATACTCAAATTAAAAACCTTAATCTAAACTAAATTAAACTAATCTAAAATACTAGCAATTATTATTTAAACATTATCATAACATGATAATTTTTTTTAAATAAAATTAATTTGAATAATTGAATTCATTAATGTATTAGAATAACTAATTAATCTAGTCGAACCTTAAAAAACTAAGTCGACATCTTCAACCTATTTCCGTCTACCAAATCACCATTACATATAGAAAACATTTGTTGGGTAATCAAGACATTTTCTTCTCAGACTTTACTATCTCTTGATGATGATCCTATATTAAGGACTGAAACGTCGAGAACCTATCATCGAAGAAACGCAGATCCTCTCTTCTCTTAATTTTTTTTTGGTAAAATTCAAATTTGGAAGTGTTTAAATTGTGTTTTTGAATCCATAAATAAATTTAGCACCCTCGAATACCACCATAACACTCAAATTATGCAATTCTAATCGGACTTCCAACAAAATAAGACAAAAAACATACTCAAAAAAAATTGAAAACTAGAATAATTAAGCTACACCAAATTAATATAACCCAATCTTATTACTATAAATAAAAAATAAAAAAATATTTCACATTAATCGAAATGAACCACATCTAGTCAAATGATACTCCATTATTGCTAGTTAATATCACGTGGAAAGTTTATAGAATAGAATATTGGTTCAATGTACTCTTCTTCCAAAAAAAAATCCCATTGAGTTCATTGAATGATCTATTTGTCTCTATTATGACTCCCACCTTTAACCATACCTCGGTACCAAAACTCTCTTTTGCCTATTATGACTCCCACCTTTAACCATACCTCGGTACCAAAACTCTCTTTTGCCTTTTCTTTGTTAGGTTGTACCTTTTGTTTTTCTTCAATAAACATATTTCATCGTTATCCAACAAGGGACAAACTAGCTTATTGCATTGTCAATGTCATTAATGACAACACTAAAAATTGGCATTTCTTAAATATTTAATATGTACCCATTTCTAAATCTTAATATGTACCCAATAGATTCTCATATTGCAAGTTGACAAAGTGCGTGGAATTTGAATTTGAGGTTTGTAAGGTTAGGAGGCATGAATTGGTATCTTAGTTTTAGAACACAAAAATCATCACTAATAATGAAACAAAGAATGTGGCGTTTAAGAAAGGGTTTCAGAAAGTTCAATGGGCTTAAGCACTCAATAATTCCTCCATCAAGTCACTAATTTATTGTGTTTATTTTGATTTATTTATGTTTTACTAAAAGGGTGAAAAACAAGGTCATAAATGTTATTAGTTAATCAAAATATTCTTTAACAATGTTTTAAAAATAGATGATTTCAAAGTATAAAATCAAATTTTGTATATATATTTTTCAACTTGGGTTATCTCATTAATTAAACAAAATAAAACAATCATTTATAGTGATTTATCAATATCACCAATACATTAATTATTAAAAATGACACATCATGAGATAAAAAATAACATAGTTTGTATTTTAATGTTCAAGTATATATTTTACATAGAGTAATATTCTAGTAGTATTCTTTTTATTGGCTTGTTGGATACAAAATGATATGATGGTTTGTTTTTCCTACGTATCCCATTTTTAAAATTATTATATCTTACTATTATTATTTTCCACTCACTACATTATGTTATTTATTATCCTCCACTTCTTGGTGTCTCAATTTTGGTACCATTATGAAATGTTTAAGAGAGAGATGTTACAGTAATTGTTGATATGAAAGCACTCACAAAGACACTTTCTGGATTTATTTATTTAATTTTATCTCATGTATCAGGGTAGGAATGCCATAAAAACATATGAAAAGGAATATTTGGAGCATACTTCTCAAAACAACAATGGTCCCAACAACTCAAAGCTTTGTTGAAGACCATTCTAGGCATATGGCAAAAATAAGGATAACATATGAAAGAAGATTTGGAGTAGGTTTCCCAAAATAACAATGGTCTCAACAACTCAAATCTTTGTTGAACACCATTATAGGCCCATGGAAAAAAAAGGAAGACAACACGAAACTGGGCAATAGTCTCCATATTTTCCATTATTTGGGCTTTTTTTCAAAAAATAAATTGGCTATTTGGTCATTTTTAGTCTCTAATATCGCCTATATTTACATAAAATGTGTTTTTTATCATAATATTCGCCAAAATTAACACGTTTTACTAGTAAATTGTAGGTTTCATATTTAATATTCGCCTACCTATCTATATCTATGTTTTTTCCAATCCAAAATAATCACGTAGAATACTATACTTAAGTGTAATATTAGAGTCCTTAAAAAATACCCTGATGCTCGCTAGCAAATCTGTTCCATAATTTATGTGATCCATTAGATGTTCTTTTGCAAACATTCTGTTCATTTCAATGCAATCTCATCTAAATATCTCCTCAAGCTTGGATTGCTTTTCCAGCACAAGCTCCATTATTGTACTAGCCTTTAACTCCTACATTCTTTGAATCATGACGTTCACTTGGTCAATATTTTCATAAGAAAGCTCTCTTGGCCCGTTGACTTCATCAACCAAAATTGAGATAGAAGATGTTACATGTTCAAATAATTTCTTTTTTGTATGAAGCTCTTGAAGCTAAAAATGGAACTCCTTGAGCCTCTTTATTGATAGGTCATTCTTATCAAAAATAGGGTTTATGTTAGGGCCTACATGTCTTACATTTTTAGATATGTCCCCACATATTTGAATAGTTGGCTTTGGAATGACCAAGAATTAAACAAATATTGGCACCATTATCTACGAAAATAACAATGGAACTAATACATTATGAGTTCCAACCAATTTTGCATCATCGATATCATGTGTAGTACAACCTACCGAACTAGGATTTATTTATTTATTTTCATTCAAGGATTCACCAACAACTTCTGTGTATTCCTCATACAGAGATTCCCTGCTAATATTCTTGCCATCTAGCACTTGTTGCTCCCCTTGCTCTTACTCTACAACTAACAATACTTTAGAATGAACCAACGCATCAACAAGAGATGGAGAGGATGATCATAATGGAGAAGTCATTATTACGGAGGCAGGTGGAGGGGATTGATGCTGGAAAACTTTATATTTTTTTTCTCATGGGAACACTTGCAAAAATATCATCAAATAGCCAAATGCGAATTGTAACTTCAAATTTTCCAAACTCATAGATCAAAAAAGTTTCTTTCTGTGGATCTCGTAAAAAATTTCTACCACTTTCTTAAATGTAGATTTCATACAAAGTTGATTTTTAGAAAGATCGGTTTTCACCACTACCTCACTGGTTAGGTTATTGGCAGCTCATTTTACTCCCTTCTTTTAACCATAATTAGTTTTATTTCGTCTAAAGTTTAGCTTTACGCCAATTAGCTTTGAATACTCCTCTTATGTTGAGCTTATAATAATGATAGATTTGTGTTGGGAACAACAATGGGGGGGTACATATTTTGTTTGTTCAATGGGAAATATAGAGACTATGCCTAAAGAAGTGATTGCCATGGATGTTGGCGGTGGGGAGGAAGCAA
The DNA here is from genome assembly GCA_027924585.1 of Larix kaempferi. Lineage (NCBI taxonomy): Eukaryota > Viridiplantae > Streptophyta > Pinopsida > Pinales > Pinaceae > Larix > Larix kaempferi. Next base: position 27,583,632 of record BSBM01000910.1, read on the forward strand.
TCATATGTGTGATTTTGCTTGCCTCACATTGTAGGAAGGGGTGCACTGGTGCTTGATCATGTATGGCAAAGTGTATGAGGCATAATATAACGATGTAAATACCATAATATTTATGGAAAACCTTGGACTAGGAATTGATAGTCAATAAGTGATAACATGTTGCATCCCATAGTTGTTATGGGAAACGGAGTCGTAATGGTCGTAGAAATTCAAAACATAAATGTTCAATTAGCTAAATGGTTGTGTCCATGAGTTTTTGATATATGTCAAAGAGTCGTTGGTGAATATGCTTAGTGGTTGAAATAGCCATAGTGCTAGGAAAGGGAGAGCCACCATTGTAAAGATTGTAAGGGACCTTGTCCTTGTTATCTTGGCTATGGATGTCGAATAAAGAGGAGATTGAGTCCTTTGCTTGCCTTGATTGTGGAAGCTAGGAACAATAGTAAAAAAATAGCTACAAATTGAGGCAGCAAATCTTTTATGATTAGCAAATTAGGTGAAGGAACCGATCCTTGTTACTGTTGAAACTTGAAGAAGGGAGCGAATCCTTGTGATGACTATGAAAGCCAGGTGTGAATCACTATAATACCATTTGATATAGAATGAAATATAAATTAATATTTTTTCTTATACTTCAGCATATATATATATATTATATAAAATGACGTCTTTTTATTATTCTTTTTATGAACTTACCAGATAAAAATGACGTGATAGTTCATTTTGACGATATCTCCTTCTTTATTTTAATATTATACTCTATTATCATTCATCAACTAAACTATACTATTTAATATAGTACACTTTTTGATGTCTCAATCTCTCACCTAAAAAGGCCAAACAATTCTATGATAAATTTCCACGTGGAAAAAGCACTGGGAAGCAGTTTTAAACTAGGGAATATTAAACAGTGTATTTCATTACTCTACAAAAGACTTTATATTATTGGAGAATGCACGATGTTTCCATCTCTTTATCTTTTTCCAATACTAAAAGCTTTATAATTGTTTTTATTTTTTTTTAAAGGAGAACAATAACAAGGAATCAATTGAAATACTTAACAACATTTCTATCATTATTAAAATTCTTTACCTTTAATTTAATTAATTGAATATATATTTTAAATATTATATTCTTCTATTTGATTATTCATCACTATTTATACTATCCTATTCTCTTTTTCCAATATTAGCAACTTTGTAATTAATTTTATTTTTTCATTAATAACCAGGAGAAACAAACAATATTGATAAATAAATGAAAAGTATGATACTTAAGAGCATCTTTATTACAAAAGGTTTTTAGATAGTATCTATAAAGTTTTGAATCGGTAACTTTTTTTTTCAAGGCGAAAAACACATCTTTATTGAAAATGTAAAAAGATGTATCAGGGAATAAACCCATAGTACATTCAAAACGGTTACATAAAGATGACCTGACATACAGATAGCTTCCATTTCATTCAAAATTGAATATCCCAATTATTAAGAGACCAAAGACATACTAATGCAAAGATTAAGTGTACTTAAAAGAGCAACGCGTCCTCTAACAAATTCGATGATTCAGACCACAGCCAAAAAAAGAACATGACATAAATATTGAATGCATGTCTTGGGACCAGAAGGGCAGCGCTTAATTAATCAAAAGACAACAAGCTTTCATTAAACAAAATGCCATCACGAAATTCTGTGAAGGAAATCATGCCATCCATCAAGCCCAACACTTGCTTGGAGAGACTGTCAGCCTTCGCATTGTAGCTACGCCGAATATGTGAGAATACCAGATCCTTAGACCTGTGAATCAACTTTCGGACCTTCGCCGACTAGTGTTTGAGAGAGAGCGGGTGCAAATTAGACTTACCTGTGGCCCAATCAATGATACAAAGAGAGTCACCAAATATGTTGGATAGAGCAATGTTCCAAACCTCCACAAACCAAAGGAGCCCCCATAAAGCTAACAGCTCCGCTTTGGTGTTGGAGCCAAGACCGGCTTTCATGCGCAAATGGAATTAATGACCATTGGACAACTTGATGCTCATACCAGTCCGGGGATGATACAATCCCTCTCATCCACTAGGGACCACTTCTCAGAGACATATGTCTACGGATCAATTCAGGGACCGACGTCCGGGGATGATACAATCCCTCTCGTCCACTAGGGACCACTTCCCGACCTTATTGTTGATATCATCGACCTCATCGTCGGGACAAGTAACCTCATCGTCGGAACAGGTAACCTCATCATCGATACATGTATCCTCATCATCGAAACAAGTATCCACATCATCAATACATGTATCCTCATCATCGATACAGGTATCCTCATCATCGAACTTACCGTCGATGAAGGAAATCTCATCATCAGCGACCATATCACTCCCCCTTTCGAGGAGGGTCCTTCTAAACTACACCAAGCTTGTCTCGAAAATACTCAAACTTTACTCGAAACAGAGGTTTGGTCAATACATCAGCAACTTGTTTGTCAATGCTCACAAACTCGAGCTTGATAGCTCCTTTCTACACCATATCCCGTATATAAAAATATCGGAACTCTATGTGCTTTGACTTATCATGGAACACTGGATTCTCTGTCATCTTGATACAAGATCACAGTGGGGTCCATCTCTAAGTCAAACAATCTTAATAACAACTTTCGAAGCCATATCGCTTCACAACTAGCAGAGCAAGCAGCTATATATTCCGCTTCAGTTGTATTAAGAGGCACACTAGACTGCTTCCTGCTAAACCACGAGATCATGGCATATCCCAGACAATAACATCTGCCCGATGTGCTCTTCAGGTCTGATACTTCCTACCCAATCAACATCTTGTAGCCATACAATCTGAAGTCATGATCTCCAAGATAACATAGACCAAATTCTATCGTACCCTTTAGGTACCTCATCACATGCTTTGCAGCCATCAAGTGAACACGCCTAGGTTCTACTAGATACTGACTCAAGGTGTTCACAACAAAGCATATATCTGGCCTGGTATTCGTCAGATACATCAATGACCCAATAATCTATTTGTACAGAGTCACATCCACTAACTCTAATGAGTCATCAGCTAACAGCTTCAAGTTGGAATCCATGGGAGTGGCCATGGCTTTGCATTCCAACATATCAAATACTTTCCCTTGTTGAGAAAGATTCCTTCTGGGCCTTGCTATACTTCCAGACCTAGGAAGTAATGCATCAATCCGAGATCTTTCATCTCAAATTCTGTAGCTAGCTTCTTCTTTCTTTCCATGATCTGTTTCTCATTCCCTGTCAGAAAGAGATCATCCACATACAGTAATAGTATGACAAGTTCATCATCCATAACCTTAAGATAAAGGTTAGGATAAGCTTTACTTTTAGTAAAGACCAAGCTTGTCGAGAAGCTATCAATTCTCCTTATGTGACTGGACATCATTCACACTCTGCATTGAGTGATCTTCTGCATATCTTATCCGTGCCATCTCTCGTCAAATGGGTCTATTGATATGAGCCTCAAGATCATTTGAACTCTGTGTTGAGTTCCTTCTTGCATCCATCTAAGAGAAGAATGTCATATGTATATAGAAACCATCTTCAACCTTGTAGCAAAGGTTGAAATCCGCATCACCCATGGTAATCATTAAGCTCATCAAATGACTATCGATCCTTGGTACTCGTACAGAGCTTTCTTCAATTGAATCCTGGGATTTTTCTCAATTCGTACTTCTTCTTCAATTACACCCTTAAGAGAATGGTCTTATCTAGCCACTTGGAGCAAACATCTCGTCATGATCCTCTTCTTCTTTCTAAGAGAATATTCTAGCCACGAGCCTTCTATAGTATGTTTGATTTGTAAGTCTTCTTGTTGAACATCCATCACTCGTTCTTTGGAACAGGTGTTCACCATCCTTCTTTTGTAGATCATAGCACATGATCTTTTCTACAAATCAAAGTTAATCATATGATTAGTAATACTTCATAATCACCAAATTATGTTGACATGATAACCTATTATGCATACTGATATGATTCACATAGTCATGCAACTATTTTGACCAATATTTTGGCACAACACTTGTCCAGATCCTGTATGCATACAATGGTTATCTAGATGCCTTCCATCTCTACCAGAACATACTATCAAGAGCGTGCACAACTCTCAGCATGTTAGCAAAGAGGTTTCATTCTAGATAAACAGCAATGGAATGTTTGTCCAACTTACCCATCATATGCATATTAGTAGTATATTGTTCAATGCTACATGAATGCTTACACTTTGCATGATATATTCGAGCAATATCATTGACTATTCAGTAATTCAAATAACAACTCAAATACTTATCTTTTATGTTTGTGTGGTTTCCTCCCGCTTGATCTCTATATGTCTTTGAACTTCTATTCATTCTGTACCACTATGCATGCTTAAGTGTGCACTAGTGCCATCCTCATGATCTCATACATAATCATACATTCATTAGTATAATCTCAATAGTATCAGAACATTATGATTCTAAATAATCTTAAGTATGTATGGTCATGATCATTTCATACACAGGTATACTTACCTAAGATCCTAACACAAAGTAGGATTCTAACTTGATATAGGAAAACATACCTGGATTATTATACCCAAACAATATCTTCTTTGTTCTCTTGAATGATTTAGAGACCTTTTGCTAGAACCTGCATATCTCATAAGTTAAGCATAGTAGAACAAAGTCATACATACCTCGTAAGTAGAGCTTCTATGTGATCAAAGACTATGGATGAGTATTTGTCTTCATGTCATCATGGTCATAGACCTCGATTTGTCTTTCTTGATGTATCTTTCATGTTAGCAGACAACATCATCCTCATACAACACCACAGGTGCATTAGTACAATCATAAGTGTCATAACCCTAATCAATGAATGTCTTCTATCATTCACATGCATTCATACTTTTACTAAGGCGATCAGACAATCTAAAACTAATCATGATTGTAATAACCTCAATAATATGAAGACAAACATATTATAAACTTAATCATGAAACAGATTTCAAAACATACATGTATCTTCTCAAGTCATACCTGTCAAGTAGTCTTCTCTATAAGGGTAAAATCCTAACCATCCAAGGTAGATCACTTGTAAACATCTTATATATGTTCATGGTGCTAGGATGTTAGAATATCAGTGCCATTTAAACCTTCTTCATCGCTGCCCTATGAGTCTCCCAACTTTGCTAGGGTTTCTTCTTACTTGGAAACCCTAATCTTCAATCTCCTTCTTCCCACAACATTTTGATGGAGGATCAATATCTATGATGAATGGATTCCAAATCCATTATCAAAGCTTCCAATGTTGTATCAGGTGTCTCCAACATTGTATCAGGTCCTTCCAAACCTAAAAACTGAAAACCCTAAGTGAGAGCTTCTTCCTCCTCTTCTTAGATTTCCTCCGTTGAGCCATTTCAGATGTGTCGTATTGTTTCTGGTGCATCTCTAAAATTTCGGATCTACAGGGTCTGAAACTTCAGCCTGTGGTAGCCTAACCTGTCATCTTTTCAACCCCACAGATCTGAGCTTTAATGGATTCTGTGAGAGAGAGTTATGCCAAGCGTCGCAACATGGCCTGTTTATGGGATGAAACAACATAACGAACTTGTACGGAGTGCCACGTGTCACTATCTCAACTTAGGACTCTGAAAAGTGGACTTGTCAAACTAAAGTCCGTGCCCTAACTACCACTTTTTACAGAATTTCATTTGGAGCTTCCTAACTCGAGATATGACCTTTTTCCCTAGGTCACATGTTTAGGACTGCATTTTGGAAGAGGCAGAAACCCTAACTTGTACGGATCATAAATCACAAAGTACAATGAATCTGAGGCTGAGATTCAGACACAAGGTACAGGGGGATGTTATATTCGACCTGTAAAAGTTTCAGATCCTGAACCTTCGCCAAAACTGAGTTCTAGTGAAAGTGCCACGATGACTGGTTTTTGCTATATAAAATCCTAGCTTTCAAATTGTTGCAAGTGAAGCAAGTGTCGTAAGTGCCATACATTGCCATCCTTCAGGATAGCTCTGATACCATGTTAAGATTCAATATTCTAATATAGATAACATCAGTATTACATTCCATTTCACAACAATAGCATATACAGGATCACTGAAAGAACAACAAGCACAACATAAACACAAGAGACACAGATTTATCCTGGGAAACCCTCATGGGGTAGAAAACCTAGCAAAGCTTCCTCAATATAGATGACCAGCAAATAAAAAGATATAATCCCCAAACATGAGCTCCTTTTCCTCCATAGCATATCTCTCTCTCTCCTATGCGCCAATCACAAGTGAGTGAATGAGTGTGTTAAATGAGGAACACACCTCCTCTATTTATACACTACTTCACTTGTCTTTTAACCTTAACTAGGTCGGCCCAAACTTAACCACTCAACATAATGCTGACTAGGTTGACCCCACTAGGGGACTTAAACACCCCATACAACTGATTCTGGGCCGACCCCATTAGGGAAGTCTAATAACCCAAGTTACCACATTCCGTCGGAGGAATAAACATCTTCAGATATACAATAAGATCTCTACAGAGGAATGAAACATCTCCGGAATAATAAAGTACAAATATAATATTCTTAGAAGTTACAATATCTCAACACCTAATAGATACGGGAAAATATATTATTGGTGGTTGGTGGCAAGGATTGAGGAAAAAATAAATTATTGGTGTAATAGGTGGCTGCCAAGAGGGGGGAGGTTGCTTCTGGTAAAGAGTGTTCTAGAAGCTATCCCGGTTTATTGGCAAATGTTGGCATCAATTCTTGTCTCGGTGCTTAACTCTACCAGGAAATTGCATTCCAATTTTTTGTGGAGGCAAAGTGAAGAATATCATGGGTTTCATCTTATGAAGTGGAATACTTTGGAAGCTCTGAAAGCCCGAGGAGGTTGGGAATATAACCATCTTCAAGAAAGCTCTAGCATCCAAGACTCTTTGGTTATTCTTGAAAAAGGAAAGCCTTTGGAAAAACATTCTGCTAGTGAAATACATTTATCCTCTATCTTTGATTGAATGGATTAGAAGAAGATATAAACACTGCAGGTTGGCATCCAACCATTTGAGAACTCTTATTAACTCCTTTCAAGTCCAAGAGCCTTATCTAGCCTGGAGGGTAGGGAATGGGAGATCGATTTGTGTAGTTTGAGATATTATTCTTGGCCTATTATGTGGAGGTCGTTTCAGGACAGGTTTGGCAGGTCATTTGCAGGAGCGGGGGGTTGTATCCCTAGACCAAGTAGCTAACCCAAGGGGATCGACAGTGTCGAAACAAGAATGGTTATCAGGTGAATATATTGGATTGGAGAGGGATTTGCTGGAGGAATGGAATGTTTTTTGTGGGCTTCTATTGAAGGTGCATATTCATCTTCAGGCTGTTGAAGACTCTCTGGGTTGGGCATATAATCCTACAGGGGGGGATTATATGGTGAAGCTTGGTTATTTGTATCTCTGCTTGGATCCTCCAGGGATGATCAGATGGTGGTGGAAGACTATCTGGAGAATTAAAGCCCCTCCTAAGGCTATTCTTCATTTCCAGGTTACTTTGAAGAATCAAATTTTAACTCGGGATAGACTTCATCATTTTAGTTTTCAAGGTTCGGGACTCTGTTTTCTTTGTAGATCCGATGTTGAATCAATCACTCATATGTATGTGGACTGTGCACATTCTAAATGTTGAAATATTGTAACTTCTAAGAATATTATATTTGTACTTTATTATTCCAGAGATGTTTATTCCTCCCTCAGATTGTGGTAACTTGGGTTATTAGACTTCCCTAGTGGGGGTCGGCCCTGTATGTGTTATGTGGGTCAAAGGGTTATTAGACCACCCTCGAGGGGTCGGCCCAGTCATTTGTAATGGGGTATTTAACCCAATGGTTAAATACGAGCCTACATGATTTGTGTAAAAGACAAGTCGGAGTAGTGTATAAATAGAAGAGGTATATTCCTCATTCAACACACACTCACTCACTTGAGAGTGGCGCACTTATGAGAGAGAGGTCTGCTATGGAGAAGGAGGAGCTTATGCTCAGGGTTACATCTTTTGTATTTGCTGGTCATCTATATTGAGGAAGCTTTGCTGGGTTTTCTACCCCATGAGGGTTTCCCAGGATAAATCTGTGTCTCTTGTGTTTATGCTGTGCTTGTTGTTTCTTCAGTGATCCTGTATATGCTATTATTGTGAAATGGAATGTAATGCTGCTATTTTTTGTCTTAGCATATTAAATCTTAACATGGTATCAGAGCTAACCTGAAGGAAGGCAAGGTATGGCATTTACGACACTTGCTTCACTTGCGACAATTTGAAGGTTTGGGTTTTACATAGAAAAAACCAGTCATCGTGGAACTTTCACTATAAATACATTTTGGCGAAGGTTTAGGATCTGAAACCTTAACATGTCGTAGATAACATCCCCAGGTACCTTGTTTCCAAAGGGCACCCTCAGATTCGTTGTACTTTGTGATTTATGATCAGTACAAGTTAGGGTTTCTACCTCTTCCAGATCTCAATCAAAATCAGGTGACCTAGACAAAAAGGTCATAACTTGGGCTACGAAGCTCCAAATGAAATTTCATAAAAAGTGACAAGTATTACACAGACTGTTCTATCTCAAGAAAAAATTTCAAATGCCGAAGCTGAACCAGTGACACGTGGCACGCCGTACAAGTTCGCTCTCCTATTTTATCCCATAAACAGGTCACGTTGCGACACTTGGCATAAATCTCTCTTAGAAAATCCGTCAGACCTATCGGGATGGAAAGATGACAGGCCAGGCTACAACAGAAAAAGTTTTCAGACCCTGTGGAGCGAAAAGTTCGGAGTTACAGCAGAAACAATCAGGTACATATTTCTGTCAAAACATAATTATTTTTGGAGCACCTTCATTCATGGCTTCCGGAATTTAGGGTTTCGGAGAAAGTTAGAATTTTTGGAATCGGAATCCATGGCTGAATGCTACTCAGGAAAATTGAAATTTAGAGTCCAAGATTGAATTTTTTGGTTGGGTAGAAGACTGGGCTTTATCAAACCCCAGTTCGGGATTTTGATCGGAAAGATGGAAAATTAGGGCTTCAGCAAAAGTTGGAATTTTTGAAGTCTGTAACCACGGCTGGAAGCTCCTCAGAAAAATAAGAGTTTAGAGCCTTGGATCAAACCTTTTGATTGGGTAGAAGGGTGGGCTTCATCAAACCCTATTTCGGGATCCTGTCTAGAAGATCCAGAAGTTTCGAAGGCAATTTTGAGGGGTCAAATTTTGGAGATTTCAAAATTGAAGTACGCTAGTTTGATCAGCTCAACAAGACACATCCTTCCATCCATTCAGAAGTGTGAAAGTCAAAGATTGAATTTTTAGGTTTTCTCTAACAAACCCTAATCAAGCTCCATATCAAGTTTCAGGGGGAGTTGAGGCTAAGGCCTTACATAAGAAGACTACAAGAAGTCTCGACAGGTATGACTTAAGGAGATACAGGTATGTCTTGAAATCTGATTCTTGGTTAAGTTCATAATATGTTTGTCCTCATATTATTCAGGTCAGTACAATCTCAATTAATGTTAGAATTGTCTTATCACCCTAGTAACAGTATGAATGCATGTGAATGATAGAAGACATTCATTGTTTAGGGCTATATGATTGTACTAATGCACTGTGGTATTGTATGAGGTTGATGTTGTCTGCTAACAAGATACAGGTACATCACGAAAGACAAATCAAGTTCCATGACCATGATAACATGAAGACAAAGACTCATCCACAATCTTTGATCACATAGAAGTTCTACTTACAAGGTATGTATGACTTTGTTCTATTATGCTTAACCTATGAGATATGCAGGTTCCAGCATAGGATATCTAAATCATTGAAGAAAACAAAGAAGATATTGATTAGGTATGTTAGACATAACTAAGCAGGTATACTAATCCAGGTATGTTTTTCTATGTCATGTTAGAATCTTACCTTGTGTTAGGATCCCTTATATAAGTATACCTGGTATGATTGGTTATGCTTATTCATAAAGTTAGTAATCAAGGGTTTATGCATATTATGTCTCTTATCTTGGTTGATGATTTACTAACTAGATCAAACAAGAATATGTATGGGTAAAAGAAGACTTCCCTGAAACCTTGAATATTATCTATAATCATGACTATACATATTCAAGATTATTTAGAACTATAATGTTTTGATAACATTGAAATATACTAATGAATGTATATTTGTGTATGAGATCATGAGGATGACACTTGAGCATGCACAGTGGTACAGAATGAATAGAAGTTCAAAAGACATATAGAAGATCAAGCGGGAGGCAACCACACAAACATAAAAGATAAGTATTTAAGTTGTTATTTGAAATAGTAAATGATATTGTCTGTAATAGGTTGTATGCATATTTGTATTCCTATAATATATCATGCTGAGTGTAAACATTCATAGAGCATTGAAACAGTATACTACTAATATGCATATGATTGGTAAGTTGGACAAACATTCCAATGTTGCTTGTCTAGAATGAAACCTCTTTGCTGACATGCTGAGAGCTGTGCACACTCTCGATAGTATGTTCTGGTAGAGATGGAAGGCATCTAGATAGCCACTGTATGCATACAGGATATGGAAAAGTGTTGTGCCAAAGTATTGGTCAAGATAGTTGCATAACTATGTAAATGATATATGTATGCATAATAGGTTATCATGATTTCATGATTATGAAATATTACTAATCATGTACTTAATTTTGATTTGTAGGAAAGATCATGAAGAATGATGAACACTGAACAAGTGATGGATATTCAACAAGAAGATTTACAAATCAAACAAAATATAGAAGGCTCATGGCTAGAAGATTCTCTTAGAAAGAGGAAGAGAATCATAACAAGATGTTTGCTCCAAGTGGATAGATAAGACCATTCTCTTAATGGTGTAATTAAAGAAGAAGAGTGGATCAGGTTCTGTATGGGTACCCAGGATTGATAGTAAATTGATGATCTTAATGATCACCATGGGTGATGTGGATATCAACCTTTGCTACAAGGTTGAATATGGTTTCTATACACAGATGACATGGATACAAGAAGGAAATCACCACAGAGTTCGAATGATATTGAGGCTCATATCAGTAGACCCATCTGACGAGAGATGGCACAGATAGATATGCAGAAGATCATTCAATGCAGAGTGTGAATGATGTTCAGTCACAAAGGGAGAATTGACAGTTTCTTGATAAGCTTGGGCTTTACCAAAAGTAAAGTTGTTCCTAACCTTTACCTTAAGGTTATGGATCATACTATTATTGTATGTAGATGATATCTTTCTGACAGGGAATGAGAAACAGATCATGAAAAGAAAGAAGAAGATGGTTGCAGAAATGAAAATGAAAGATATCAAATTGATGCATTACTTCCTAGGTCTACAAGTATGGCAAGGCTCGTAAGGAATCTTTCTCAACCAGGGAAAGTATGCTGAGAAATCTTGAGAAGACTTGATGTGTTGGAATGGCCACTCTCATGGATTCCAACTTGAAGCTGTTAGCGGATGACTCATCAGAGTTAGTGGATATAACTCTGTACAGAAAAATTATTGGGTCATTGATGTATCTAACGAATACTAGGTCAGATATATGCTTTGCTGTGAAACACCTTGAGACAGTATCTAGTGGAACCTAGACGAGTTCACCTGATAGCTGCAAAGCATGTGATGAGGTACCTAAAGGATACGATAGACTTTGATTTATGTTATCTTGGAGATCATGACTTCATATGGCTACATAGATGTTGATTGAGCAGAAAGTGTATCAGACAGGAAGAGCACATCGAGAAGATGTTATTGTCTGGGATCAGCCATGATCTTGTGGTTTAGCAGGAAGAAGTCTAGTATGGCTCTTAGCACAAGCGGAATATATGGCTGCTTGCTCTGCTAAGTTGTGAAGAAGTATGGCTTCAGGATTGTTTGACTTAGAGATAGACCCAACTGTGATCCTATGTGACAAACAGAGTTGTACCAAAATGGTAGAGAATCCAGTGTTCCATGATAAGTCAAAGCACATAGAGATCTGACATTTCTATATACAAGATATGGTGCAGAAAGGAATTAAAGTTCGAATTTGTAACAAGTTGTCGATGTACTAACCAAACCTCTACCTCAAGTAAAGTTTTTCGAGACAAACTTAATATAGTTTAGAAGGACCCTCCTCGAAAGGGGGAGTGATGTGATCACTTATGATGAGATTGCCCACATCGACAGTGAGGTCGATGATGTGAATACCTATATTGGTGATGCCGATAGATAGGTTGGTGAACGGTCCTTAGACAGGGTCTAAGTTGACGAGGGGATTGCATCATCCTTGAACACATGTTCTAAAAGGATCCATAGACGTATGGTCTCCGAGAATGAAGTCCCTAGTGGACAGGTGGGGATTGTATCATCCCTGGGCTTCAGTCCTAAATAGATCCGTAGACAGATGTCTCCGAGAATGTGTTCCCTAATGGACGAGGGGATTGTATCATCCCTGGAATTCAGTTCTAAACAGATCCGTAGACAGATGTCTCCGAGAATGTGGTCTCTAGTGGACGAGGGGATTGTATCATCCCTGGACTTCAGTCCTAAACAGATTCGTAGACAGATGTCTCCGAGAATGTGGTCCCTAATGGACGAGGGGATTGTATCATCCCTGGACTTCAATTCTAAACAGATCCGTAGACAGATGTCTCCGAGAATGTGGTCTCTAGTGGACGAGGGGATTGTATCATCCCTGGACTTCAGTCCTAAACAGAACCGTAGACAGATGTCTCCGAGAATGTGGTTCCTATTGGACAAGGGGATTGTATCATCCCTGGACACATGTCCTAAAAGAGACCCGTAGACATATGTCTCCGAGAAAGTGGTCCCTAGTGGACGTGATAGGACTGCATCGTCCCTGAGCGTTTGGTTCAAAATGTACGTGACAGGATTGCATCATCCTTGGACTTATGTCCTAAAGTGATAAGGACTAATCATCCTGTAAGTAGATTGGGATTGCATCGTCCCTAGACATGGTGAGGTGTCTTAAAGTGATAAGGAATAATCATCCTGTAATTAGATTGGGATTGCATCGTCCCTAGACATGGTGAGGTGTCTTAAAGTGATAAGGACTAATCATCCTGTAAGTAGATTGGGATTGCATCGTCCCTAGACATGGTGAGGTGTCTTAAAGTGATAAGGACTAATCATCCTGTAAGTAGATTGGGATTGCATCGTCCCTAGACATGGTGAGGTGTCTTAAAGTGATAAGGACTAATCATCCTGTAAGTAGATTGGGATTGCATCGTCCCTAGACATGGTGAGGTGTCTTAAAGTGATAAGGACTAATCATCCTGTAAGTTGATTCGGGATTGCATCATCCCTAGACATGGTGAGGTGTCTTAAAAGGATAAGGATTGATCATCCTGTAAGTTGATCTGGATTGCATCGTCCATAGACATGAGAGATGTCTTAAATTGAGAGGGATTGATCATCCCGTAAGTGGATCAGGATTGTATCATCCTTGGACCTATGTCCTAAAGTGAGAGGGATTGACCATCCCGTAATTGGATCATGTGTGTTGCAGGGTATGCTGCTGTTGTGTATACTTGTATCGGTGTGGATACTTGTATTGATGATGTACACTTGTATCGGTGTGGATACTTGTATTGATCATGTATACTTGTATCGGTGTGGATACTTGTATTGATCATGTATACTTGTATCGGTGTGGATACTTGTATTGATGATGTATACTTGTATCGGTGTGGATACTTGTATTGATGTGAATACTTGTATTGATGAGGATACTTGTATGTATACTTGTATTGATGAGGATACTTGTATGTATACTTGTATTGATGATATGTATACTTGTATTGATGAGGATACTTGTATTAATGATATGTATACTTATATTGATGAGGATACTTGTATTGATGGTGTTTATACTCGTGATGATCTAGATGATGATGATGCTGATCGTGATGGTCTAGATGACGATGCCATTGATCGTGATGACGATGTTGTTGATCGTGATGGTCTAGATGACGATGCTGCTGATCGTGATGGTCTAGATGACAATGCCATTGATCTAGATGACGATGTTGATGATCATGATGATCTAGATGACGATGTTGATGATCTATATGACGATGTTGATGATCTAGATGACGATGCTGATGATCGTGATGGTCTAGATGACGATGTCGTTGATCTAGATGACGATGCTGATGATCGTGATGATGATGATGATGATCGATAGATCCAGACGATGAGGTTGTTGATCGAGTGATCCTGATGATGTTGTTGTAACTGTTCGAGTGCTGCAGAAGATGAAGACTCGATACTGTAGATATTGATGTTCCAGTATTGAAGATCTTAAAGATGTTCCAGTAACTGCTTGAGTTACTGATGATGATGTAAAGAAAGCTTCCAATGATTTATAGATGTATCATGTATGATGTTGATGACTCCTTGCTCGTGCAGATGTTGTTATAATATCCTTCTCGTTAAGGGGGAGTGTTGAAATATTGTAACTTCTAAGAATATTATATTTGTACTTTATTATTCCAGAGATGTTTATTCCTCCGTCAGATTGTGGTAACTTGGGTTATTAGACTTCCCTAGTGGGGGTCGGCCCTGTATGTGTTATGTGGGTCAAAGGGTTATTAGACCACCCTAGAGGGGTCGGCCCAGTCAGTTGTAATGGGGTATTTAACCCAATGGTTAAATACGAGCCTACATGATTTGTGTAAAAGACAAGTCGGAGTAGTGTATAAATAGAAGAGGTGTATTCCTCATTCAACACACACTCACTCACTTGAGAGTGGCGCACTTATGAGAGAGAGGTCTGCTATGGAGAAGGAGGAGCTTATGCTCAGGGTTACATCTTTTGTATTTGCTGGTCATCTATATTGAGGAAGCTTTGCTGGGTTTTCTACCCCATGAGGGTTTCCCAGGATAAATATGTGTCTCTTGTGTTTATGTTGTGCTTCTTGTTTCTTCAGTGATCCTGTATATGCTATTATTGTGAAATGGAATGTAATGCTGCTATTTTCTGTCTTAGCATATTAAATCTTAACACTAAAGAGGTTTTGGGAGAGATTTCCAAGCTAGTCAATTGTTCCAATATTTGGTTGGGTGACTCGGTGGAAACTTGCTTCAAACGCTTTTTCAGTACACCAAAATTGAAAAAGTTGAGGCCCCTCTTGATTATTATTTCTTGGGGGATTTGGTTGGCAAGAAATTATGCCATATTCATTAATGATCGATACAAACCTGTGTTCCAGAGAGTCTCTCAAGCCTTTTCACTTCTGCAACACTTTTTATAGGATCAGATTCCTAAGACGGTTTTTCCTAGAGAGCCTCCTTTTATTGATGAATCTTGGGCTTGGGGATTCTTTGATGGGGCAAGTCAGAATATCAGAGGAGCTTTCAGTTTCAGTCTATTTTTGAAAAGGGATCATTACTTTTTGGGCAAAGGATGCATTGGAGCTGGTTCCAATAACTTAGCAGAGCTCAGTGGTCTTTTTATCTGTTCAGGAAAGCAACAATTTGTGGTCTATCTAGACTTCAGATATATGGTGATTCGCTTTTAGCTATTAAGAATATGCAAGGTTTGGTTGAGATAAGGAACATTGATCTGCTTCCTTTGGTAACTCGGATGCACATGATAAGGGATTCCTTTTAGGAGGTCACTTTTAGTCATGTATATCGGGAATTTAATGAACAAGCTGATGGCCTTTCCAACCAGGGCATGCTTCTGCACGAAGGAGTGATAATTCTGGAGGTGTTTTAAGGGGGTACAATAGTGCCCCCAGTGTGTGCATCACTATCAGATTTCTATCAAATATAATTTGGGACTTATCTTCTAGTATCTTTGTATCACTTATGCACTGTTAAACATTCTTATGATGATCTACTCAAGACAACTTTAACTGAAAGTATTTTGAACACTGCTTTTTAGCATCGAGGATTGTATTTTTTGCTAGCAATAAATAAAAATATGTTTTTTTCTTGGAAAAAAAAAGTAACATGTTTGACTTAAAATAAAGTCTAAGTAGTAAGAAGTATTTATTAATCAAATGTTTATTTTAAGGATTATGGAGAATTGTTTGAAATGATTTCTATATTTTTATATGTCCATTCTTTACTTTTTTTTTTTCTTTATGAAATTGTTTTTGCCTATGTCATTTGAGTTTATATCTATTTAGATGAAAGAGCATATGGGATGAAGATTTATGAATGCAATCGATGTCTCAATATCGATAATATAAGTTATCATCGACTATGTTGCTATTCTAGTTCCGTTCTTATATTAATACTTAATGAATAATTAAATTGTCAAAAGTTAACTTACAACATAAACATTAGCTATTCAAATTTAAATTCTACTCTTATATTAATAAAAAAAATTAATAAATAATCTTTAACCATTAAAATTTAAGTTATAGCATCTAGTGGTTTTTTATGTTTAAACATCTAAATGTATTTCAACATACATAATAAACTTTTCTTTTAAATTGTAGATAAACATTTTGTTAAATTTACTAGGTTAAATGTATGTCAAATTTGATATTTTTTTACAAATTTTTATATAAAAAACTAACATTACATAGTCTAATTTTATTACTATAAAAAATTTAAAAAAATATATTTTATTTGGAATTTGTTTATAAATTTGTATGTACCAAAATTAATAGAGTAGTCTATCTATTCTACATTTTGGATTTTATGGTGAATTTTTGTCGAAATCCGATAATTTGTTTTTGGTAAAATTTAAATTTGGAAGTGTTTAAATTGTGTTTTTGAATCCATAAATAGATTCAACACCCTTGAATACCACCATGGCACCCAAATTATGCAATTCCAACCAAACTTCTAACAAAATAAGACGAAAAACATACTAAAAAAAATTAAAAACTAAAATAGTTAAAATGCTCCAAATTAATATAGCCAATCTTATTACTATAAATAAATAATAATAAATATTTCACATTAATCGAAATTAACCACATCCACCCAAATGATACTCCATTATTGCTAGTTAATATCACGTGGAAAGTTTATAGAATATAATATTGGTTCAATGTACTCTTCTACCAAAAAAAATCCCATTGAGTTCATTGAATGATCTATTTGTCTCTATTATGACTCCCACCTTTAACCATACCTCATACCAAAACTCTCTTTTGCCTTTTGTTTTTCTTCAATAAACATATTTCATCGTTATTGCAACAAGAGACAAACTAGGTTATTGCATTGTCAATGTCATTAATGACAACACTAAAAATTGGCATTTCTTAAATATTTAATATGTACCCATTTCTAAATCTTAATATGTACCCAATAGATTCTCATATTGCAAGTTGACAAAGTGCATGGAATTTGAATTTGAGGTTTGTGAGGTTAGGAGGCATGAATAGGTATAAGCATTCAATAATTCTTCCATCAAGTCACTAATTTATTGTGTTTATTTTGATTTACTTATTTCTTAAAAAGGGTGAAGAACAAGGTTGTAAATGTTATTAGTTAATAAAAATATTTTCTTTAACAATGTTTTTAAAATAGATGATTTCAAAGTATAAAATCAAATTTTGTATATATATATTTTTAACCTTGGTTATCTCATTAATTAAACAAGATAAAACAATTATTTATAGTGATTTATCAATATCACCAATACACTAATTATTAAAAATGACACATAATGAGATAAAAAATTAATAAAACATAACATAGTTTGTATTTTAATGTTCAATCATATATTTTACATAGAGTAGTATTCTTTTTATAGGCTTGTTGGATACAAAATGATGTGATGGTTTGTTTCCACTTTGTTTCCCATTTTTTAAAAATATTATATCTTACTATTATTATTATCCACTAACTACATTATTCTATTTATTATCCTCCACTTCTTCTTGGTGTCTCAATTTTTGTATCATTTCCTCTTGGTTTAAGAGAGAGGTGTTACACTAATTGTTGATATGAAAGCATTCATAAAGACATTTTCTGGATTTATTTATTTAATTTTATCTCATGTATCAAGGTAGGAATGCCATAGAAACATATGAAAAGGAAGATTTGGAGCAGACTTCTCAAAACAATAATGGTCCCAACAACTCAAAGCTTTGTTGAAGACCATTATGGGCATATGGAAAAAATAAGGATAACATATGAAAGAAGATTTGAGTAGGTTTCCCAAAATAGCAATGGTCCCAACAACTCAAAGCTTTGTTGAACACCATTATAGGCCCATGGCAAAAAAAAGGAAGACAACACGAAACTGGGCAATAGTCTCCATATTTTCCATTAATTATTTATTTACTGAGTGCCTCTTCTCTTGCATTGACAACTTGTTCATCCATGCTCGCTAGCAAATCCGTTCCATAATTTATGTGATCCATTAGATGTTCTTTTGCAAATATTTTGTTCATTTCAACGCAATCTCATCTAAAGATCTCCTCAAGCTTGGATTGCGTTTCCAGCACAAGCTCCATTATTGTACTAGCCTTTAACTCCTACATTCTTTGAATCATGGCATCCACTTGGTCAATATTTTCATAAGCAAGCTCTCTTGGCCCGTTGACTTCATCAACCAAAATTGAGATAGAAGATGTTACATGTTCAAATAATTTATTTTTTGTATGAAGCTCTTGAAGCTAAAAATGGAACTCCTTGAGCCTCTTTATTGATAGGTCATTCTTATAAATAATAGGGTTTATGTTAGGGCCTACATGTCTTACATTTTTAGATATGTCCCCACATATTTGAATAGTTGGCTTTGGAATGGCCAAGAATTAAACAAACATTAGCACCATTATCTACGAAAAAAATAATGGAACTAATACATTATGAGTTCCAACCAATTTTGCATCATCGATATCCTGTGTAGTACAACCTACCGAACTAGGATTTATTTATTTCTTTTCATTCAAGGATTGAGCAACAACTTTTGTGTATTCCTCATACAGAGATTCCTTGCTAATATCCTTGTCATCTAGCACTTATTGATCCCCTTGCTCTTACTCTACAACTAACAATACTTTAGAATGAACCAAAGCATCAACAAGCGATGGAGAGGATGATCATAATGGAGAAGTCATTATTGCGGATGCAGGTGGAGTGGATTGATGTTGGAAAACTTTATATTTTGTTTTCTCATGGGAACACTTGCAAAAATATCGTCAAATAGCCAAATGAGAATTGTAACTTCAAATTTTCCAAACTCATAGATAAAAAAATATTATTTCTGTGGATCTCGTAAATTTTTTCTACCACTTTCTTAAATGTAGATTGCATACAAAGTTGATTTTTAGAAAGATCGATTTTCACCACTACCTCATTGGTTAGGTTATTGGAAGCACATTTTACTCCCTTCTTTTGACCATAAATACTTTTATTTCGTCTGAAGTTTAGCTTTACGCCAATTAGCTTTGAATACCCCTCTTATGTTGAGCTTATAATAGTGATAGATTTGTGTTGGGAACAAAAATGGGGGGGGTACATATTTTGTTTGTTCAATGTGAAATATAGAGACTATGCCTAAAGAATTGATTACCATGGATGCTGGCGGTGGGGAGAAAGCAATCATAGGTGTGATTTTGCTTGCCTCGCATTGTAGGAAGGGGTGCATTGGTGCTTGATCATGTATGGCAAAGTGTATGAGGCACAATATAATGATGTAAAGACCATAATATTTATGGAAAACCTTGGACTAGGAGTTGATAGTCAATAAGTGATAACATGTTGCATCCCATAGTTGTTATGGGAAAGGAGTTGTAATGGTCGTAGAAATTCAAAACATAAATGTTCAATTAGTTGAATGGTTGTGTCCATGAGATTTTGATATATGTCAAAAAGTCGTTGGTGAATATGCTTAATGGTTAGAGTAGCCATAGTGCTAGGAAAGGGAGAACCACCATTGTAAAGATGTAAAGATGGTAAGAGACCTTGTCCTTGTTATCTTGGCTATGAAAGCCAAGTGTGAATCACTGTAATACCATTTGATATAGAATGAAATATAAATTAATATTTATTTTTATATTTAAGCATATATAATATTATATAAAATGACATTCTTTTTATTCTTTTTATGAACTTACTAGATAAAAAATGACATGATAGTTCATTTTGATGATATCTCCTTCTTTATTTTAATATTATACTCTATTATCATTCATCAACTAAACTATACTATTTAATATAGTACACTTTTTGATGTCTCAATCTCTACACCTAAAAAGGCCAAACAATTCTTTTTTCAAACAGAAAAATAGCTATATTTTTATGTTAAAAATATATGATAAGGTATCCATACAAAACTCCACATGGAGGAAGTCACATCCCGACCGAAAAAGTCCAAGGCAGAGTATAGATCCAAACAGTAGATGTCCACAATAACCAAATGATCCACACAAACGAATGAGATGACAAACCACAAGAGGCACACTACGCCACTCTTATGGAAGAAAGGCTCCCAAAAAATATAGTGCCGAAAAAAGAAAAGAGGTGTAAACAACAAGAAATAATAGCCGCAAAAATACCCCCACGGCCCAAAAAGGTACTCCCCTACCAACAAGAGGATGCATAAAGTGAAATGCTCACACTAGAAGAGAGGAGAGACTGGGACCAATACTCATAATGGATACAACCGCCAACCACAGTCAAAGCCCACTTAGATAATAAATCAGCCTATGTGTTGTGCTCCCGAAATATATGGTTGATCGACAATTGATGAAAATCATTTAAAAGAGAAGTCACCATATCCATCCATGAGGAAAGCGCCAATGAAAGTAGAGAGTCGTGGCCACACACCCAGTCAATAATAGTCATGGAGTCACCAACAATTTGTTTAAGAGGTATAGATTTGCGCTTGGAGAAAAATAGGGTCATCCAAAGAGCAAGAAGTTCACCTCTTGTGTTGGATCCCATTCCGTCGTTCATCTAGATATTGTAGACATGATGTTGATTACTGATGATAACAGCACCAGACCCACATATGGCACCTCCCTGCTGAGACGCCCCATAAAAAAAGGCTAAAATATCATACCACAGGGTGATAGAATCACGCACTCTTACCCGTTTTTCATGGCAAGGCAGAGAAGTATCAGAAGTAGCCGAGTAGAGTGCAACCACCTTACGCGCCAACCAAGTAGAAGAGGTCATCTTACCTTAAAAAATAAGCAGATTTCGAGCCAGCCATATCTCCCAGAGGATATATACAGCCAAAGAAGTATACTGGTGGTTGAACTTTATCCAATTCTGTAGACAAAGGTGGATGGAGTCCCCATTCCACACACCCATGTCGGAGAGAATGGTTTGAACATCACTCCACAGGCTGACTACAAATGAACAATGACAGAAAATGTGGCTGATAGTTTCAGCCTCGGATCCACATAACACACAGTAATTTGATCCAATAAACCCCCGCTTGAGAAGGTTGTCCCATGTGAGCAACTTATTTTCCAGTGATAACCAAATAAAAAATTTCAGTTTTGGTGGTAAGTGCCAATTCCAACAGGCAGAGTACCACCAACGAGATGTCCCCTATGTAGATGCCATAATGGAGACATATGCTAGTTTGGTCGTCACCCGACCATCATGGGTATTCCATGACCACAGCAAAAAAACGTCTTGATCCAATAGCCGCAAGAAACAATAGCTTAGACCTTGCAAATAAGTAGTCCATTCCTTTGCCAACCCACCAACGAGCCCCAGCTGTTCCGCGCTCATCCAAACAGTAGGCCCTAAGACCAGAGGTGTATGTATTGCAACATGTGACAGCAAGTAATAACCCTTGGCCCGAAGAAAGGAAAGTATAAATGGAGATAATCTAAAGTTTAAAGGCCCAACTATGATCGGGTCCTCACCAAGTTTTATGGAACGACCGTTACCAGGTTTCCATGCTAACCACCAGGTGATGATAGGGCGGTCCGAGACCAATCCCGACCAAATTGTAGAGGCACCATTGCATCTCCCAAGAGGCGATCTCAACCACTGTACCGTCGACTTACCTTTGAAATATTTATCTCTACAGACATATCGCCAGGTACAATCCACTGTGAGTACTCTCCACAGTGATTTTGCTCGGAGGGCATCAGCAAAAACATATAAATTCTTCAGTGACCAACCGCCACATGCTTTTGGAGTTGTGATACGGTGCAAATTACACAGATGTATCTTTGACTTATCCATTCCAGCCCATATGAAATTCATAATTTTCCTTCTAATACCAAAAATAATAGATTTTGGGATCCTACATAAAGATATCCAGTAAACCACCATGTTTTGTAGGACAGACTTTGCCAGGGTCACTCTTCCCCCAATCGAGAGCCATTTCCAGCTCCAAAGGTGTGTTCTCTTGTCATAACGCTGAAGAAGCCAATACCAATCATGTGTTATGTAGTTATTTGGTTTTAAGTGATAGCCTAAGTAAGTGGTTCCTTCCACCAAATCTTTCACCTACACAGGAAAATAATTGACAATATCTACAAGTATCTTTCTTTCAATATTATGATGCAGAATGACAGATTTTGTAATGTTTATAACCATCCCAGTAGCCCTGCAGAACAGGTCAAGGAGTATTTTGATAGCCTCCCATTCCTTCAATGAGTCATTCCCATAGAGCATGACACCATCAGCAAAGAGTTGATGCGTAACCCTAGTATTTTTTGATAACCTGATACCGCTAATCACCTTATGCTCCCAACACCTTATTAAGCAACCTGCTAAGTCCATCCATAACAATCGGAAATAGAAGTGGAGATAAGGGGCATCCTTGCCGAAGACCTAGAGAGCTTTCAATGAATTTCGTCAATGAACCATTGATGAGCACACCGTAACGAATAGAACATATGCACCCCATTATCCACTTCATAGTATTCCATGGCAAACCAATCTGAATGAGTGCAAGCCGGAGAAATCCCCGGAGAAAACAATTCTATGATAAATTACCACATGGAAAAATAACTTAGAAGCAATTTTAAACTAGGGAATATTAGGGGAGGGATGCCAGTCATTGGACACCCCATGTGGCTCCCTCCCCCACGCCACGCTGGCACCTCGGCACATGGCGTGACCGGGCCCAGCTAGCAGCGCCACGCGGTGTGGTTGTTGGGCGCCATAAAGCGGCCTTTCTGGCACGCTTTTTGCCCTTTCCCTGGTGCTTTTCCCGCACTTGGTTTTTGGTCCTATGTAATGTTGCTCGGGCCTTGTCCGTGGTCGCTCCGCCACCCCAGTCCCTATTTGCTCTTGCTCCGATTCTTGGCCACTCTGGCTCTGGTTCTGCTACTGTGTTGTTGTGCTTCTGTGATGTGGCAGATGGGTGGTGTGTTTCTCCCTGACCGATGGCGTTCGTTGTTGTGGTTTGAACTGTCCGCTGGTTCTCCCGACATTGACGAGGTTATGATGCCTGCGACACACAATATGCCCATGGACTCGTCTGCAGCAGACCCCGTTGGAGGGTTTCGTCGGTTCGGTGGTGGTGTTGTTGGGTTCCTGCTCGGTTGGTTTCGTTGGTCCCTTCCTCTTCACAGCGGTGGCTGGTCCCTTCCTGCTCGCGGCATTGGCGAAGGTTGTTCCTGCTCGCAATTCTTCGATGGCGCTGGTAGGTTTCGTCGGTTCGGTGGTGGTGTTGTTGGGTTCCTGCTCGGGTGGTTTCGCTGGTCCCTTGCTCTTCACGTCGGTGGTTGGTCCCTTCCTACTCGCGGCGTTGGCGAAGGCTGTTCCTGCTCGCACTTCTTCGGTGGCGCTGGCGCTGGTAGGTTTCCTACCAGCCACTCCTGCATCAGTGTTTTTCAACACTCTCAACCTTCTGGTTATTTCGTGGAGCATTTGGGTTTTTATGTGGCATTAGGGGTTTAATTTGTTTATGCTACATCAGGGTTTAAGAATGGTTTATGATGCAGTAGGGTTTATGAATGGTTTATTGTGCTCCTGTTAATTTGTTTATGAATGGTTTACGATGCAGTAGGGTTTATGAATGTTCTAGTGTTTCGGCTGAATTATTGAAGGTTCTATGGTTTACGTTGCAATCATAATTTCGGGTGAATTATTGAAGGTTCTGTGGTTAATGTTGAAGCTGCCTTTAAATTTTTTTTAGGGTGTATGAATTAAGGTTGTGTTGCAGCAGCGTTTAAATTTTTTTTAGGGTTTATGTTGCAATCATAGTTTGGGCAGAATTATTGCAGGTTCTATGGTTTGTGTTGCAACAGGTTCTATGGTCTGTGTTGCAGCAGGGTTTGTAAATTTTTTAGGGTTGATGTATTTAGTTTGTGGTTTTTTTATGTTGCAATCAACGTTTGGGCTGAATTATTGAAGGTTCTATGGTTTAGGTTGCAGCAGGGTTTATAAATTTGTTGGGGTTTATGAATTTGGTCTATTGAATGGTTTATGTTGCAATAATCGTTTGGGCTGAATTGTTGAAGGTTCTATGGTTTATGTTGCAGCAGGGTTTGTAAATTGTTTAGGGTTTATGAATTTAGTTTGTTGTTTGTTATGTTGCAATCATAGTTTGGGTTGAATTATTGAGGGTTCTATGGTTTATGTTATAGTCGGGTTTGTAATTTTTTTAGGGTTTATGAAATTAGTTTGTTGTCGGTTAATGTTGCAATCATAGTTTCGACCAAATTATTGAAGGCTCTATGGTTAATGTTGCAGCAATGTTTATAATTTTATTGGGGTTTATGAATTTCGTTTGTTGTTGGTTTATGTTGCAATCATCGTTTGGGATGAATTATTGAAGGTTCTATGGTTTATGCTGCCTTATGTTGCAGTAGGGTTTGTAAATTTTTTGGGGTTTATGATTTTAGTTTGTTGCTGGTTTATGTTGCAATCATAGTTTGGGCTGAATTATTGAAGGTTCTATGGTTTATGTTGCAGCAGTGTCCCTAAATTTTATCTGGTTTATGAATTTCGTTTGTTGTTGGTTTTTGTCGCAGTAGGATGGTAATAGTTAAAAGGAAAAACCGCATCATACAGGGGATGGATGCCAGTTGACAACAGTGACTTTTCCATTGTCTCATCTTATTGGAAGAATACCCATAATTCAGTTGTTGATATCAGCAAGTTTTCCAAATTGGTTATTGTTGATGCAGTTTACAAGTGATATGCTCCATCTTATGATCTGCTATTGTTGATGCAGTTTACAAGTTGTCAGCTATTGTTAAATTACAAGTGTATGATGCAGTTTTTACTTTTAACTATTAACATGAAGTGATCTGCTGCATCTTATTAGTCCATTGCTTGCATTATGGGCCAATAACTTGCATTATGGGGAAAATAGAAGAAGTTAAATTAGTTGTTGCATTATGGGCAAAATAGAAGAAGTTAAATTAATTGTTGCATTATGGGCATTTATATACACATGGTTTTATTAAACAGTTTGTTGGCTTGATTACTGTTGTCTGTTGTTCTAGCCTTCAAAAGGATATTCAATTTGTTTATAGGAATGTACATACACTGGATCTAATGTAGGCCTGTTATGTTGATTAGTATGATACTATATTAAGGTGTAATAAGTCATGCATGAGAGCCCTCCATGGAACATTCCTTATAAAAGCATTATTAATAATAGGAGAGAAATATGGGCATGTTCCCAATCAGTTAGCATCGCATGGATGGGTATCACACCCATGTAATGGTTCAACCCCATTCCTAACTGCTAGTTTAATGAATATAGGGATCAAGAGTTGTAAACCATAGAACCAACTGCAACATAAAGCATAGAACCTTCAATAATTCAGCCCAAACTATGAAACTTCAATAAACCATAGACCCTGCTACAACATAAACCATAGCCCACGATATCATCAAGGATGAAGCTATCATAGTGGTCTTGGGATTCTTCTATCTCCCTTTGAATTTTGAGCATATGGTTGTAATCCCATATGGTTGTGATTCAGCCCAAACGACTGCAACATAAACCAGAGACCCTACTGCAGCATAAACCATAGAACCTTCAATAATTCAGCCCAAACTCCTGCAACATAAACCATAGACCCTACTCCAGTATAAACCATAGAACCTTCAATAATTCAGCCCATACTACTGCAACATAAGCCATAGACCCTACTGCAGCATAAACCCTAGTACCTTCAATAATTCAACCCAAACTATGATTGCAACATAAACCAACAACAAACTAAATTCATAATCCCTAAAAAAATTTAATGAAATGTTTAATCGGAGAACATTACAACTTGCTGTTGAAATGATGAAATTGTATATTAAACCTTATGATAAACCCCTGATTACAATGCCGCAAACATCAGGGAACGATATGACCTAGGATTGTACCCAAAATGGTCTAGGATTGTATACAAAATGGCCATGTTGCAGTAGTTAGACCCAGTGATTACAAAATCCACAATGCAATGTGGTCACAACAAAAACTTTGGCACCCCTATATGACACTCCTATGCTTGATGTCGTCCAAGATCTTCACTGCCCAATATTGTTGAGTTTCCTGCTTGAGCCAGGTTGGTTGGCATACCTAACAATGGCTGATTAAAATTGTGGCTGGTTGTCTCCATATGATATCCAATTTGCTTCTTGTAGCCATGGAGGAATTGAGTAGCCACAGTGCACACTTGTGCTACTAACCCCTGCATTAGGTGTAGCCCCCCAATAATCATACATATGTCTGACACTTGCACTGGTAGGAGGGAATAAAGTGGGCATGCGCACTTGTTGATAGCGGGGGACTTAGATGTTTAGGAGGTCTTGGAAACATGTAGTATTATCTGCAAGATGTTCCAATGTGTTTGGCATCATCCTACTCCCCTCCACTATGTTTGCATCAATGGCAGAACTTTCTGCCACCCCTTGTTCTTTTTGAAGCAATTATTGAGCCTTTCTCAATTCCTTTTCCTACGTTGCCATTTGTTTTTTATGAGCCTTTTCTTGTCTTTATTTCTCTCTTTCAAGCCTTTCCTGTGCTCAAAGTTCTGCTGCAGCAATCCTTGCAGGCTTCTTTTCTTTAGCTAAGTCCCTCTTTTTTTGCTTTAAATCCTGGATTTCAAGTTTCCTATGCTCAGACTCAACCAATAGTTTTATATAGTCCTCTGAGGTGAGTAACTGTGAACTTCGGCATAGACGAAGATTGTCTGTTGTTGCTTGCCTTCTTTTTACTGACACTCTCTCTACTGGTAGCTTTAGGAACCAACCAAGCAACTGGCCCTTCTTTGACACTTGCTGCTCCTTGCTTGACACTTACCTTTCAAGATTTGGGTCAATGTTCTCCTGCTCTATCTGAACCATATTGTCCTCTTTAGCTGGAACCTCGTTGTGGACACTATCTTCTTCCAGGTTTCCATTGTCCACAAAATAATGAACAATTTCATCTTCCAATTCTCTTGGTTGTGAAGGAATGTTCATGCTTTCTTCATTTGTCCTTGAGACAATATTTTTGTCCAAATTCATCATGGCTTCTGCCAACCATGATGGTGGGGTAACCTGGATTGGAAAAGTCAATTCTCCATTGCTGCTTCCTGGTGCATGGTCAACGTTTTCATTGACATGAACAGAAGCAGAAGTTGCAACTGTTTCTTGCATAGAGACATTAAGAAGATTAGAAGCAGAAGTTGCAGTTGTCTCAGTTGGTGTAACAACCTCTATGTTACTGTCAATTGGTTCATTGTTATATTGTGTTTCACTTACCTGTTCTTCTTCATCACCACAGTATGGTCCTCCTTGAGAGAGGGATATCATATTATTAGCAGCAACAACGTCTTCCTCTACCTCCACATCTTCTTGGCCATCAACATGTGCTTGGACATCCCCTTCTTCCTGACCATTCAGATCAAATGCCTGGCTACAACTAGTATCATGCATGAGAGCCTCGGAATTCAATGGCCATATTCCACTCCTCTTAAACCCAGCCTTGATATTTGAAGGTGTGAGCACCCTTTTAAAGGCTTTACTTGCAAGCTCGGCTAGCTCAAACCTTTTTACCTCCACCCCTAGATTCTTTGCCATCCACGAAGCTCGCTCACCCCTGAAATAGTTCTTGAAAGGCCCGAACACACTGACATCTAGGGGTTGCAATCTGTGAGTGGTATGAGCAGGTAGTGTCAACAGGTTGATGCCCAAATTGTTAGCCTCCTCAATTGTTTGCATAGCAATATGGCTTCCATGACCATCTAAAACCAACAGGTGTCTATTTACAGGTGAGACACTGCCTGGTATAGATGCAGCAAAGTGAGTAAGCCAATTCAAAAAGAGTTCTTTGGTCATCCAAGCATGGGGATGTGCAGCCATGCATGCACCTGGTTCACAATTCTGTATATAGTTTTTGAGTTGAGTTTTACCTTTAAATAGATAAAATCCAGGGATTGAAGCACCAATTGCATTGACACAACATAGAATAGTGATCCACTCCCTGCTCCTAGGCAAAATCTTTGGCACATTACGACTCCCTCTCTTGGAAATTACATGCATGCCACAGTTCCTTCCTGCCTGTAAACCCGTTTCATCACAGTTCCATATATGGTCTGGAGCATACCCATGGTTCTCATATGCACTAGAAAGGGTGGCATAGAACTTAGTCAGAATTGCAGGCCGTATATTTAGAGCCCTGTCTCTATCTAGGCCCTCAGCTATATGCAACACAAGGTCTGGATGCCTTTTTTTAAATCCAAACCACCATGACTTACCAGGAAACCCATCTTTGAAGGGGTTTGGCCTCCCTTGACAGATTTGAGCTACTGTGGATTTTAGCTGTATCAGCTCTAGCCCATGTCCAATTTCAGCCATCTCCTTACACCACTGAACCACCTAGGCCTCCTCCTCTTCACTCATAATTGTAACAGGCCCTCTGCGCGTTGTATGTGTGATCCCATTTATCCATTAATGTACTGAAGAGGTAGCAACTCCATATTTTTTAGTAGTAGCACGAATGGAATATCAATTGAACTCTATATCATCAATAGCAGCTAGCATGTCTTCTTTTGTCCAGCCTCTTATTGCACTGATTTTGGTGACTGAACTTGTTCCTTGAATTGTGGTTGGAAGTGACTGTGTGGTTGGTGGTGGGACAACAATGTCCTCTTCCACCACATTGTCATTCTCAACAACATTGTTGGGAGCATTGTTGGCATTTGAATGATCTACCCTCTCCTCGTCCGATGAGGTGCAGCGTAGTTGGGCACCCCTGCTCAGTCGACGACTTGTTCTCCTTGCATTGCTGACTCTTGCCATGCCTGCAACAACCTGCACATTTAGAAGGGAGGCCGATTATGTAGAAGAAACTGGAAGTTGATTATAACATAAATGGAAATAACATTGCAAGGGAAGCTGGTTATATAAAAGGAAACTGGAAGCTGATTATAACAGAAATATGAATAACATAACTGGAAATAACATAAACAGAAATATAAATAACATAAACAGTAACCTGAATCTACTGTGCACACACTTCTGTTGGTATGCCTCCACTGTGCACACACTTCTGATGGTATGCCTCCATTGTGCACACACTCTGATGTTCGAATTTCTGAAATGCAACTGTGCACACACTCTGTAGGTCGAATTTATGAAATGCATCTTCATAAGGGTTGTGGTTCATTTATAGTTGTTTGCTATTGAATTGGGTTGGTAAGAAGGTTGCACATGGATTGCAATCTCTCAAATTTCAATGTGTGTTGTGGATTGATTTAAAAGTGATCCAATGGCTGGGAGCTTGTCATTGTGGATCCCTGTGCCTTCATCTGTTTCATGATCCTTGTGCTTCCATCTGTTTAATGGGTGCATTTAATGGGTAGGTGTCATTTATTGAATACAGTGGGTTGGAATGTTGAACAATCTCGCAGTTATGGCTGACACTATCCTTTTTGTTGCTTGAACAGGTTTCAGTGAATGTTTGAACAGGTTTTAATGAATGCTGGAATATTTAGGCTCCAATAGATATTCATGGGTCCTCCTTTGATAGGTACCTTGCAGTAGGTGGCAAAAACGAGTTGGGTTATTTAGCTGTTCATGTACTTTTGGATCCTTGAGCAGATCTGTACTTAGTTGGGACAAGATGTTTTGTACTGTTTTTCATATAAAGACTATTTAAGTACACCTATTGGCCCAGTTAGTTAATGGGCAATTTTTGGACATAATTTAAATATTTTCTGCACTTAATATGGAATATGTATGTTTAATTTATGGGTTTCTTTGTGTCAATATATGGTGGTTGTGTGGGACCAGTACTATGACAACTACTGGTCTCTGTTCAAGAATAGACAACTCTCCCCTAAACAAGGTATTTCATTACTCTACAAAAGACTTTATATTATTGGAGAATGCACGATGTTTCCATCTCTTTATCTTTTTCCAATACTAAGAGCCTTATAATTGTTTTTTTTATTTTTAAAAGAGAATAATAACAAAGAATCAATTGAAATACTTAACACCATTTCTATCATTATTAGTCCCTGCCATGGCAGGGATTATAGAAATCGGTTGGTGGCTATAATAGTTTAACTTTTGTATTAATAACAAAAAAAACTATACTGTTTTCAAATGTTTTGAAATAATTTTATATTAAATTTAATATTCTGAAATTAAAAGTTGTTTTTTTTAATATTTGAAATTAAAATTCTTATTTTATCATTGGCTTAAACCGATGAATTGACAATATATCCTTGGTGGGATGTGAAATTGTCCGAAAACAAAAATAATTAAAAATTTAAAGTATTTAAAAAATTGTTAAAATGCCACTTGGTCTTTTGTACTATTGTTTCATTAATTAATCAAAGTACAAATGAGAAAATTAGATATCTAGTTGCAGAGGGATACGGATTTCTCAGACGTGCTCAAGATTTGTTGTTATATGACCCATAATTAATAACTAAGAAAATGCGCCCACTGTTATTTTTCGTTCACATTTATTTTACGCAGTATATAAAACCTCACAATATCCAGAGAATTCATTGATCATTGTTTTAATGAAAGGCTTCGAACGGTTCACATAATAATTAATAAAGATACGATGTGTGTTATAGCCAACGCTTCCATAGGTAGTGAATCTTCTTCGGCTTTTAGAAAATTGATTCATGTGACATCACCTTGGCCAATCCAACATGGCTATCATTTGTGTTTTTGATCCGTGTTAATGCTTCTAATAATGGAGAAAACTGTTGTTTAGTTGTGAAAGCGTGCTATGTAGTATTTAATTAATTTAATACTGGGGGATGAGGAGTTTTGGGGAGGACTGGCCAGGCGGGATCCCCTGGGTCCTTATTTCTCTAATCTATTCATGAAACATTCCTTGGTTGATGTGGCCCCGCGGCCGATGGCACCTACTTGGTCTAATGGTAGGAATGGGGAAAACCTGATACAGAAACGCATTGACCGATTCCTAATATCGGAATCGCTTCTGTCTTGCTTTCAGAATTATAGGTCCTGGATTCATCAAATTAAAATCAGCGATCATCTTCCTATTATTCTTCAATTTGATGAGGATCCCTACCATAAATCCTTCCCTTTCAATTTCAACTCCACATGGCTCTCGGATGTTGAGTACACTTCGGGGGTGAGATCTAAGTGGCTATAGGTGGATGTTTCGGGGGAGAGATCTGCTATGGACAAGCTGGCAGTGAAACTCAAGGAGATCAAAGACTATACCATTTTGTGGGAAAAGAACAAAAAAGCCTTGATGGGTAGGGAACTTGCTGAGATTGAAAAAGAAGTGGAATCTCTGATGCAACGAGGTGTTGATACTGGACTAAGCACTATGGAAATTTCGAAACTCTCTTCAATGGAGTGTCAAAAAATGAAAATACTCCTGATGCAGGAGGAATCATGGAGGCTGAAGAGTAGAGCTACTTGGCTAAAAGCGGGGGATCTGAATACAAAATTTTTTCATCAATTTGCAGACTCCCGTAGGATGCAAAACTCCATTTGGGATCTGAACGATCACATGGGCCGGAGGATCATAGGGGAGGAGGATTTGATGAATGAAGCGGTTCGACACTTCCAGGAATACTATTGCGACCCTAAAAATACTACTATGGCTGAACAGTTTAAGCTTATTATGGAATACCCACGGATGTTTAATGAAGAGGAGGGGGATAGTATATTTCTGGATGTTTCTCTGAGAGATGTGGAAAATACACTGCGAGGTTTTGCTAAAGATAAATCTCCTGGACCGGATGGGTGGATGGTTGATCTATTCATCCATTTATTTGATATTATGGGGGAAGATCTCCGGGTGGCTGTGGATGAATCTCGGAAATTGGGCACTGTATCTGGGGCATTAAACTCTACATATCTGGCACTCATTCCGAAGACATCCCATCCGAATAACTATGATGAATTCAGACCAATTGCTTTATGCAACCTGGTCTACAAGATTATTGCTAAGATCATTATTGATAGGATCAAACCTTTTCTCTCTAGACACATATCCATGGAACAGTATGGGTTTCTTTGTGGGCGACAGATTCATGATGCTGTGGGAGTGTCACAGGAAATCTTTCATACTATAAAACAGAGGAGAATTGAAGCACTCATCCTACAATTGGATCTGGTGAAAGCATATGACAAGGTAGACTGAAATTTCCTGAGACTAATTCTTATCCAGATCGGTCTGCCATGGAAGGTGATGAAATGGATTATGGCTTGCATATCCTCGGTCAATTATGCTATTCTGATTAATGCACATCCTACTGATTTTTTTAAGGCATCTCGGGGCCTTAGACAGGGTTTCCCCCTTTCACCTCTTATGTTTCTGCTGGTCATTGAAGGTCTGAGTCTATCCATACATAAGGCTAGGAGGGAGGGACGGATTGACGGCATTAAAATTACTAGGGAGATTTCTGTTACACATTCACTGTTTGTGGATGATGTTATGCTTTTTGGCAAGGGT
Source organism: Larix kaempferi (assembly GCA_027924585.1). NCBI lineage: Eukaryota > Viridiplantae > Streptophyta > Pinopsida > Pinales > Pinaceae > Larix > Larix kaempferi. The sequence goes on from BSBM01000910.1 coordinate 27,616,527, forward strand.
ATACTTCATGAATGGATTCAATACAAGAAAATACTTGACCTTTTCTGCCTGGTTACTGGTATGATTATCAGTTATATTAAATATTTTTTCTTGAAACATTTGTTGATGGCTGATGTGGAACAATCGATAAGTAATATTCTGCCATTAAAATTCAAGGAACTCGAGGCTGGAACGAAATATCTTGGCTTCTTCATTAAGCCAACTAAATATCTGATAAGTGATTGGTCATGGCTTGTTAGACGATTTGAAATGCACATTAAACACTGGAGCTTTCGTCATTTATCCATGGGTGGCAGGCTTACTCTGGTGAAAGCCGTATTACAGAATTTAGGTGTTTATTGGTTCTCTCTATGTAAGATCCCTCGTACCATCCTATGTTTAATAAGGCGGAAGTGTTTCAACTTTTTGTGGTCGGGTGGTGGTGTTCAGGAGAAATTTCATCTCATGAAATGGAGAGTTTTGGCTCGACCCTGGTATTTGGGGGGTTGGAATATTAAGGATCTTGAATTTTTTGTTATGGCTCTGCACGCAAAAAGCCTCTGGCACGCCCTTTTTGATAACTCGGTTTGGGGAAGGATTATCAGAGCAAAATATCTGAAGAATATTTCTGTGACAAACTGGCTGCGCTTGAACAGGCCTACAACACTGGGTGTTTCAAATATTTGGAATGGATTGATGGGAGCCTTCAGGGTTATTGCACATTGGATTGCTTGGTTGCCGGGCAATGGACGTGACATTAAACTGGGACTAGATCCGATTTTTGGAGGGTCAACGAGGCATTCTCTTTCGGTGGAACTAAGGACACATCTCAGAGCTAATGGTTTTTATACTTTGGCTCATGCGGCTGGTCGGTTTGAGGGTGGGTGGTCTCTTTGGATTTCGGCTGCTCAGCTGGGCTTATCGGGTACCTTGGGGAATGAATGGGATGAGTATATCAGGCCGATTTATCAATCTAATATTAGGTTGTCCGACAATGCGGACAAATTAGTCTGGACGTGGGATGTGGATGGCGGGAATGTATCAGCAAAATTGGCATACGATGCAATGTTTGCTGAGACACTGACTTTGGTTCATTGGTGGGATAAAACTATTTGGAAACTTGTCATACCCCTCAAGATAAAATGTTTTGTCTGGCTTGCGTTGTGTAACAAGATACTAACTTGGGACAATCTTTGTCGTCGTGGGTTCTGTGGCCCGGGATGGTGCTCCCTTTGTTGCTCACAGGAGGAAACGGTAGACCATCTATTCTCTACCTGTCAATTCATACGAGACCTCTGGAATCTAATTTCATACAAAGCTGGAGTGCAATTTTGATGGAACCACAGTTCACTATGTGAATGTCTCGAAGCTTGGTCCCGTGTTTCTGATGGTTGTACAGAACTTCCATATTATATGATCTGGGAGGTATGGAAAGCATGAAACCTGCATATTTTTGAAAACAGGATTCCGTTTAGGGATGGGATATGCTTTAAAACACTTGCTGCGCACAAAGAATTTATCTCTATTCATGGAGCTGTAGGTGGCAGAGATAATCTGATTATGAAACACAGATATGCCCCTCCTGTGCTGACGTTTCCATGTGGATTCTTTGATGGGGCTACTGCAGGTCGGAATGGGGGGGGTGGAGCGGGTGCTACAATACACATCTCCAACAATGTCTCCATACATATATGGCTAAATCTGGGAAATGGTACCAATACTAGGAGCGAGTTATGTGCCCTTTGGCTCTTACTGTTCTGGGCTCGGATGAAAAAGATCTCCTCTCTTGTTGTTTTTGGTGATTCATTATCTATTATCTCTTGGGCTAGAGGCAAGACATCTCTCAATGTTCTGCTTCTTACACACTGGATGGATGCGGCTCAGAGGCTTATCCGGGATTTTGAACATATACATTTTGAACATGTATTCTGGGAGGCTAATATGGAGGCGGATAAGCTTTCAAAGCGGGCACTTATCTCACAGGTTGGGGTCATCATGTGGCAGGAATGGCGGGAGGATATTCTTTTTACCCATGGCTCTTATCATTTACATTGGACTTGATGTTTCTTGTCTTTATATTATACACATTTTGTTTTTGATATCCATTTTTATGCGGGATGATATACTTATATGTCTGTTAGTTCTATGTGCAGATCCTTGATAGGTACTGGTTCCAACTTCTTGTTGGACGCTTTTGTATACTTACTCTACTTTTGCGGCATTTATGGCAGCCTCTTATGGATGCTATCCGGTATTTATAGCTTAGTATGGATACTTTATATGATGTATTTGGTACTGGCAGTTGTGGATGACTGTATATGACACCTTTTATTTATTTTGGTATGGTTACATTGTGCTGGTGACTTTTGGAACTGTTTCTTCTACAGGATGGATTCCTGTTATGTCTTGTGGACATTTGGCACTTTTATATTGGACTATTATGATGTAGTTGATGACACATATGTCTCTTTCCCTGGTCCTCTATATGACAGGATTGAGAGTTCTTGTATGATCTGACAGCTGGTTTTATTTACTATTTCGTATATTAATAGTAAGTTGAATTTTTCTATGAAAGAAAAAAATTATTGGAGTTATTTGTAACATTTTTTTTTATACAAAACTATGATATATAAGGACAATGCTTTTCTATTTTATAGTAAGTTTTTACATTGTTGAAAAAAAAACTTTAATCCATTTAAAATTAAAAAAAAAAATTACAACTTAAATTCAAAATGTTAAAAGAATTTTATTATCTTCATGTATATTATTAAATATTTTGGGTTTCTATATAAATTATTATTAATTTTTAATATTTTTAACAAATACAATATATTAGTCTTAATATTTTACTAGAATCATTTTAAATTCTATGCTCTTATAAAGATGGATAAATTGTGGAGAAGTGTAGAAAATATTGGTAAAACTATGAGAATACATATAAAACAAACTACAAAGCTCTATCTAGTAACATAGATATACCATGTGCCTACCCTACACAACTAAAATTTGATACTTTTATTAACTTGGCATCTTGAATAAGAAGTCTTAAAGATGCATATCATTTAGAGTCTTATTTAATAACTTATTTTGAATTTTATCTAAGATTAAATATTACTAATAAATAAATTAAAAATATATCTATAAATATAAAAAATTGTCTTTGTTTAAATAAAAATTATTTACAAGTATTTGACAAGTGCAATATTACACTTTCAATTAAGGCCATATTTATTTTCATAAACTATTGTTTCCCATTTTTATATTACTTTGTTTTGTATGGAAAAAAAATACAAATTTGTAAGTTTATTTAATATGATTATATATTTTTTTTAATAGATCATAACCTTATTTTGATAGGAAAAATATATAACTAATGTTGCTTTGGTGATTAATTTTGTTAAAACAAATATATAAACTAATTTTTATGTTTTTTCAATAATAAATAACAAAATTAATATCATAAATATTTTTATTTTTTATAAACATAGACCATATCTCAATTATAAACATAATTTTAAGGCAGGGACTAGCTACCTTTACTGGTTTTAATAATGAGCTTGGGAGGGAATGCAATTCCCCTTACCACCCACGATGGCAGTGAATTGAATGTTAATAAATGTGGTTGGTAAGCCTTTGTCATTGTGCCCTCCCATTGTTTCACACTTAGCAATTGGTACAACGAGTTTAAGGAGCTCGTACTCACTCCATGACTTCGAAATAACTTGGGCTTGTGTCCTTTTGGTAAGTTCATTTTGTTTCCCAATGCTAAGTAAGCTTTATTACAAAGATTTGTTGAATCCACTTGTTAGACTAATGCCAAATGCTACGTAAGTTTGTGGAGTTGATGTGTAAATGTAGTTTTAGTTGACTTACAGGTGATGATGGTGTAGCAACTGCATAAAACATTTAATTTTAATATTTAAAATTTAAAAAATAAGATCATCATTATATGTGTGCGCCAACAAACCAAGCTATTTTTTATTACTTATTTTCTTGGTTTAAACGTTTTTCCGTATGAGAAGGGTTAATTTTCTTGAACACTTATTTGTCTACAAAGTCAATTTTTCCTACTTTTATGAGAAAGAGTGTTAATAGGTGGGCCATGCCAATCGAAACTTCAACCCTTATTGTGGTGGCAAGCATGATCCTAATTTAACAAGAATTATAAAAATTAAGCGGCAATAACATATAATTATTAACGCAATCATAATCAAATGTTAACAATGATTAATTGTTTTTATTCATGGGTCAATAAAACAAAAAAAACATAGTCCTGGCAGGGACTAGCTGCTTTGCAGCTATGGTACTTGTTAAAATTCTTTACCTTTAATTTAATTAATTGAATATATATTTTAAATATTATATTCTTCTATTTGATTATTCATCACTATTTATACTATCCTATTCTCTTTTTCCAATATTAGCAATTTTGTAATTAATTTTATTTTTTTCATTAATTACTAGGAGAAACAAACAATATTGATAAATAAATGAAAAGTATGATACTTAAGAGCCCTGGCTACGGGTGTCAACATGACCCATGGGGCCATCCGCCCAACATGTGGAGAGCACGAGGGGAGGGATCCTCACACCCCGTGCCCTTAATGCTGCACGCGTTCTCCTGCCCGGTCTCAGACATGCCCACGATGTTGCTCGCCTCCACACCTGTCTGCCCGCCCATCCACCTGCCCTACCATCTGTCCACCTCCACAACCGGCCACCCCCACACTTATGGCTTAAGGGCACCGTCCCGCACTCTCGCTCACAAGTCCCCTCGCATTTCCTCTGGTCGCCACCCTGGTACTACTCGACCGCACCTTGGCCCTCTGTGCATTCAAGACTGCCCTCCTTTTAGCCCTCGGCTCTTTCAATCCTACTCTCTGCTCTTAACTATGGCTCGTGTGAACACCATCCATGGCTTCCAGTCTCCTCGCTATTTAAACGAGTCCATGCACACCATAGACGACACTCAGTCTACTTCCTCAAACCTTTGGTTCGGCTCTGTTCACCCTTGTATTCAGCTTAATTTATGGTTATGGCCCCTCACGGCTTCTTCCGCCATGACCAAGTCCCGTGGTCTTTCTCGTCGAGGTGGTGGGAATCGTTGCTCTAGGATCCAGAGCGCCCCAAGCTTTGGGGAGGGTTTTGATACTGACATCTCCTTTGCCAATCGCAACCTGATTGAAGACTAGGAGGGGAAGCTGGTGGCGGATCACTTGGCCTCCGGCTCCAATGGTGGTTCCATCAATCACTACTGGCTCATGAAAAATATGTTGGGGAAGATTCTGGACGATATGCTGGGAAATTGGGGTTCTGCAAGGAACCAAATACTGGCCACCAGGGCCAAGCTCGTTGCGTTGGACAAGAGTCTGGCTGATCTCGACGCTACCTTCTCCTGGATCCAGCACGCGATTGTGAGCCGAAGCCCGGGCCAGGCCGAGTCTGCTGGCAAAGGCGATGGCGGCCCCACCTGTGTCTCTACCGTCCCTACTGAAGGGCTAGTCGTAGCTGTTGCCACTGATACCTCAGATCCTTTTCTGGTTGCCCTTGCCTCTCCTGCGGATCCTCCCGTACATTTTCTGATTCCATCCACGATGGGCTCCTCGCCCTACAAGCGCCTGTGCAGCCACGCTGAGCCCGACCTCCTTGCTGCCAGGAAGACTGAGCCGCTTCTCGTCAAACTGCCGGAGGATGACTTCCCGGGGTGCTGCCCCATCCTGGAAGATTTCCCGCCTGATTAATTTGTTTCATGAATTCTTTGGAGCTCGACGAGAGGACAACGTCTCTCTGCTCTGGTTTTGGTGGTTGCTTCACTCCGGTTTTATGTAAGTTTTGTGTCCATGCTCAAATAATCCTTTGTTCTCTGGCCGTGCCACTGATGGCAACACTCTGTTTTGGGGCAAGATGGTGTGTAACACTCTAAATTGTAATACTCTTGCAGCTTCAGTTATTTTTGCTATGCCGGGATTGACCCTTCATTCGTGGCTGCTCTGTAATCTTATCTTTTTACTTAATTAAATAATGTGCAATTATACAAAAAAAATGATACTTAAGAGCATCTTTATTATTATTATTATAAAAGGTTTTTTTAGATAATATTTATAAAGTTTTGAATCATTAATTTAATATAAGAAATGCCTTAACAATACACTCATTAATTGTCTATTCTACACCCCATAAACACTTTTTTTTTTCTCACAAGTTAAAATGCTATACTTTATATTAGAAGTATAAGTAAGTTACAAAAATACCATAAATGCCCAGAGACTTCTATAATACACATTTTCACGGAACACAATGCAGTTGCGGATGCGTTCTCGTGTAGGGATCTGTTGGCATTAGATGATCATATTTATTTTGAGATTTGTGAGGGCTCTGATCATCCTTCGATTGGGTTCTGGAACATATTTTCCACCTAGCTCCATACTTTTGTTATTTTGCTGATATTAGATCTATTTTGGCATCTCGGTATTCTTCGACGACTATATTTTCTATTTTCCTGTTATTTTTGGTTCTACATATCACTGATTGGTTCCCTGTTCTACTGGTATTGTATGGTTCCACTTGGGATTGGTATATCTTGCCGGTTGTATTATTTATCTAGTGGAGTGTTTGCTAGGTGGTTGGGTTTCATGTACTAGGTACATCAGATAATAGCTAGGATGGCAGGAAATGGTTTTGGTTTTATGGTATTTCTACACCCCCATAGATACTATTATAAAGGTTTTTCGTATTAATTTATTTAATATTTATTTTTAATAAATGGTTAAATAAACTATCATTAATTAATTTTTTAATTATTTTTAATATTATTTATTATTTGTTATTTATTGTTTTTGTTAAAAAATCCAATATATAAAATCCACTACTTAAAAAATTTATAAACATAAAATATCAAGCAATAAATACATAACTTTTGATTATTGAAAAATGCATGGTTTTTAAGAAACATTCATAATTTCATTAGTAAAAACAAAATTACATGTTGCAGATATATGCCTAACATATATATGATAGTAAAAAAATATCAAACAATAAATTTCATCACTACACATGAATTTTGATTATTAAAAAATGCATATTTAAAAAAAAAAAAATCATAATTTTATTAATGAAAACAAAATTACATATTATAAATATAATATATCCCTAGCATACATTATAATAAAAAGCAAACAAACAATAACATGCTGTTTTAAAAGAAAGCCTATACACAGATCCAATAAGTCCTTCTTATACATGGGTGTTGGGTGTTGAAAACATAGTGCATGTAATTGCATGAGAATAAAAAAAATAGAAAAGTATTTGGATCAGTTTTATTGCCCCGGTTTAAACCAGACCCTTCAATAAAAGGCATAAGATACTATGCTAAGTGATCTTCGTTTTGCTGTTATGAAATTAACCATCGCCCTACAACCTTCTGCACATCTTTTTTATATAGGGCATTAAAAATAAACATGTTGGTATGCAAAAGAGTCAATTTCTGTTGATTAACATAATTTCATTTAACAAAGCAAACAAATGAAAGTTGTGACATCACTGGACATCTTTCACTTAATTTATTACCAGCATTGAGTTCCCAAAACCTTAAAATATTTCTGGAACCTTTTTCCAAAGCAAACAAAAAGAGAAGTTTTAAAGACAAAAGTTTAACAAAATTGTTAAGATAGAAAAATACATGTTATCATTTTTTTTTTTTTTCGTTATTCATAACTTTGTAATTTTTTTTATTAACTATTAGAAAGATAAATTTCTCTTTTTCCACTATTAATAACTTTGTAAGTTTTTACATTAACTATGATGAATAACAATAAGAAATTAAATAAAAAATATGATTTTTAAGAGCATTTCTAATACTATTAAATTAAATGAAAAATATGATATTCAAGAGCATTTCTAATACTATTAAATTAAATGAAAAATATGATATTCAAGAGGATTTCTAATACTATTAAATTAAGGTGCTAAGGTGTTTGACCATTCTTTTCTCTTATTATTGATGGTTAAATATTATTTTTCTGAATTTTTTTATTATTAATTTAGTTAAAATTTATCTTTAAATAAACCATTTTTTTCTATATTGATTTTTTAAATTTTTTATTAAAATAATATAATTACATTTTTTTAGTGCTTTAAAAGCATATTCAACTAGTTTTAGACTGTTTTTCATCTATAATTAGAGTGTTTGTCAACTTCATAAAAAAATTATGCAAAAATAAATCTTATATATCTAACATGAACATATACATAAAATATCAAGAGATCCTTTTAGAATGAAAAACAATATTCAAAAAAGAAAAAAACCTAAAAACTTTTTTTTTAACAGAAATGGTTGAAGAGCTTTTGATTATATAAAAAACAGAGAGTATAAAAAAATTAGATAGGATTGTTCCCAAAGTAGAACAACATTCATCACACCTTGTTCGTCCTTCTCTAACTTGTAACTATTATGGAATTTACCTAGTCTGTGGAGGCTATAGCTCCTTACATACTGTCCTAGTAGAAAAATGCAGAAACAAAACATAGCAGAGAACTTTTTGTCTGTCCAAAATGAAGCTACTAAAAAGAGATTTAAAACTGGTAAAACCCTATTCTAGACTTACGGGAGGCTAAAGCCTTTGTCCATAATACCATATTATACAAATAACCAAGAGACCAAAAAAAGAAATCATATCTTTTCAAAAACAGAGTGCAACCAGAAACTAGGATTCTAGTTTCGGAGGCAAGTGTCTAGGTAGGCATCTTCAACATTCGCTGCGCTCCTATCCTTCGCTGAGTTTGCTCCAACTTGCAGTCCAGTGTTGGCCAGTTCGTTCTTTAGCATATCCAACTTCCTACCAACTTCTAGAATTTTATTGTTCGTAGCCTCCAAATATGCTTCCTTTCTGCCCTCCTTAGGATGAATTGTGCCCATGACTTCTTCGAGTTTACTAACCCTCTCAGCAATCTTGCTGTTGTGATGTTTGACCTCTGTAAGAGTTGCTTGAGCAAGGGAAAAAAGAAGGGTTAGGGCTCGCTTCATCTCTAAATTCTCATTTCTAGCCAACCTAATTTGGTTTTCCAGTTCATTTATATGATTCATAACTTCCCCAAAGTCGTAATTTCTGCCATTTCCCTGTCCAGAACCAAGATTATCGAAATTTTCCTTTTCCAGGGTGGTATCCAGACGCTCCTCCTTCCCTATTAAGCCAAAATGACAGAGACCATGGACAGGGGAGCTAACCTACACATCTCCGTGCGCAACGCCATGAACACCTTCATAAATCGTATGTACCTAGCTTTGAGCACCATAAGCACTTCTAATAGGATTTTTGCATCGGAGAGAATTCACAAGAACCTCTGAACCACTCAGGTTTGAAGAACCAGAAATGATGTGCTCCATGTCAATGCAATGCCTCCAGCACCAAGCAGATTGAGCGTAATTGAGGTCGAAAACAAAGCTCCCTGAACCAGCTTGCAGACACCAAACAGAGACACGAATAAAGGCAGATACATTTCCTCCTGTGATTAAAGACAAGCCTCGATTCTGACAATTCTCTGCTGTACCACGCATGTGAGCCATCTAGCTGGGGCGTGGAGCAGTCTTGCAGCATTTAAGAGGGGAGTGTGTGAGGGTCCAAAGGAGATTCAGAGAGCGGGATTGAAGAGAATGAATGTCTTTCAAAAGATCCATGATTTTGAGGATAAGAGGAAGGGTGCTAGATTCAACCTTTATGTTTCCTTTAACTGCGATCCAAGGAGATTCCAAGGCCAAGGAATGACCAACAATTCTAGGGGGTGGAAAACCCAGTTTAAGGAATCCAAATGTTTTCAAGTGTAACATTATCACTCTCTAGAACACCACAACTCAAACCAGCTCCTTTGTTAGCCATAATATCCGCCTGCCGATTGTGGCCTCTCAGAACATGAAGAAAATTAATTGTTTTAAATTCTTTGGCAATACAATTTAGAAGATAGTGCATCTTAGAGGAGGGGCTTTTCCGGTTCCTTGTAATGTTTCTTGCTTCTCTTGTGACAATTAATGAATCACCTATTACAACCATTTCCTTAATTCCCATATCTCTAGCAAGTTCCAAACCTTTAATTAAGGCGAGCCATTCCGCACCATTATTCGTCTTTCTCCCAATGCCCCAGGCGTATTCTCTTTGGTTGTTCCCCTTGGAGTCGAAGATAACTCCACCCACGCCTGCGAGCCCTGGCTAATAACTTGGAACAAACTCTATTATATAATAAACATAAACAATCCACAAAATACAAAAAAAAAACCTAAAGTCAGCAAATTTCACCAAAACTATAATTAATTTACTCAAAAAGATTACTCGAATAACAAATTATCATTAAGTACATATTATTTGTAGAACTTCTAAAATATTTTTAATAATTAATATGAAAATCACTTTCTCATAAAATGAGTATATCCAAATTTGATTTCACTTAGAAAAATTTGTTACAATACTATTTTTCCTAACCTTTTAACCCATCACAACTATAATGATTTAAGATTGCTTTTCTTAAAAAATTTTAAGCATACAAATATTAAAAAAAAACAACCAAATAACTTTTTTTTTAAAATTAGATAAATCAAAATAGATCTTAATAGAGGTTAATAATTATCATGCAGGAAGAGGAGTGAGGTGCTTGACAATCTAGTATGGGAGAGATGTTGTCAAGTAAGGTAATATAACCTAAAATAAAAAAAATTAAAAAAATACATGTAAGTTCTAAAACAATTTTTTTTTTGAAAAGTGATTTAAAAATTCCATGTTGATTTATAAAATAAAAATTAAAACTTAAATTGGAATCTATCAAATAAGAAAGAATTCTTGAGTTTAAGATTAAAAAAATTACAGTTTAAGAAATTAGATCTCTCTCAATACTTAATAAATCTGAGTTTAAATAAATTTATATTAATTAATTATAATTAAAATTTTACATTTAATATCATTATCTCTTACATTATAAAAATGTTGACGAGCTAAGTGCCTACATTATTTAGAAAAGTTTAGAGAGTTTATTCATGGTACAGGTTTCATCATGTATTCAAAACTATTATAAGGTTAATGGGAGTGTGTGTAATGGCACACTTTTTTATTATAGTAATTTTAAAATTAAATTTTAATCCTTATAACTTTTTTACTATAATACCTTTAAAATTAAATTCAAAATATTATTTATTTTAAAATTTAATTTTTTCGATTGATTTGATAGCATGTTTCGTAACTTTCACCATGCGCCCATAGTTTTGAATATCAATGAGATATCCTGACATTTAGATTCCATATTGGTGGGGTGGCAGAACTTGCGTGGAAAGACATGTCATGATCATAATCATGGATGACAAAAGACAAAAGCACATACACATTTCACATTTCATTTCAATGATCTAACACGAGCTTTAATTTCAATGATCACTCCAAAGCCCAGAGGCCAATTCAAAGGATTCATATATTCCAATGGTTTCCCGATATGGAACTACCTCTATCCTGCCAAATTGGGTGGGGCTCCTACTGTTATGATAAGCTATGCCCAAAGGCCAATTCAGTGGATTTATATATTCCAGTGGTATTTCCAGACATTGAGCTATTTCTATCCTCTCAAATTGGATGGGGTGGATTCATATATTCCAGTGGTTTTTCAATGGATTTATATATTCCAGTGGTGGTATTTCCAGACATTGAGCTATTTCTATTCTCCTAAATTGGATGTGGGCTCCTATAATAAGATATTTAGACCATATACGAAGTCTAAGATTCGGAACAGCAGACCGTACCCAACTTGTCATTTTCTTGATTCAAAACCACCCACAAGTTGAGCCTTTCTGTATCATAGATCAAACAATAGAGGCCCTTTTTCAGTCCGTGACTGTCTGCCCGCCCTGTTTTCTTGTTCACGTGCTGACAAATCTTCATTCACATTCACATGCATTGTGGAGGTCTTTTCTGCCAGCTTTCTGTTCCATTCTCGGTAAATCTTTTTAGGTTCTCGGTGCAATGCATGTTTCTTATCAATACAGATGCACGCACACAGATGTCTTTGTTTTTTCACAAACAACAAATCATATATAACATGGAGGGGAAAAAGACACCACCCATGTATGCAGAACCATCGGATGTCACCCACCTCGTCTCTGTCATTTTTGGTACAAAAAAAATAGAGGGTTTAGTTACCAAGGTAAAAGGAAGAAGAAGAAGGTTGAATCCACACAGTGGAAACAATTGAAAACATATAAAAGGGTGTAGTACAGTGAAGTTTCCAAATTGCGAATGTCTATGAATGAAAACGATGAACATGGCATTATGTAAATAGAAGGTGCATGGGTGTTTCATATATGCACAGTTTGGACCCTGGGTAGTTTGAAGGAACAGAGGAATATTGTTACTGGCATGAGGAGTTACTAGTTTGTATTTTTAACTTCCAGTTTTGTGGGCTTGAGGTTCGCTTCCTATTAATTGCTCTGCACGTTACAATGACATGCTCTCTATGCGGTTCAATACCCATCTAATCTGCACATGAATGTCCTGTATCAGAGAGCCGTTTAGGTATGATCTTGACTTCTGAAAGGAACCCACTTCATTATCTTATTTTTATAGACCTGCTTTTCAGGGAGTTGAAGTCAATTGACAAATTATTGAAATCCATGAAATCACAGCCTTTGTTTTCTTATGGTTGCGTAGAAAGCAAGATATATGCATTTGACAATGGTGAGGAAGATGGGGCAGTTATTTGTTTGAAATTGAGGTGTTGTTATGTTGTTTAGCAATTGAATAATGCTGTAGTTAATGCATGCTGAAGCAGTGACTGGGGATTGATTTATCAGTTGGGAGCTGGGATATCTGTGTTAGGGTTCTCGTTCATGGTGTACCTTATTGTTGCTTCGAGGAGTGAGTGGAGGAATCTGTTTTTCTGAAGGCGAAGAGTAAAGTTGAAGCCCTGAAGAACCAGCCATGGTAGTCTGCAGATGCCACAAGGTCAATGGATGCATAACTTGAAACGCAAGTTTTCTTTTCAATTCATTTCGGTCTTTTCTCACCCATGCAAATGATGCAACTGGATCAATTTATTGAACTGTTTAGCTGTAAATCTAGGGATGTAATGTAGAATGTAGGAAGCCAATTTAAAATTTGTGATGGCAGGAAAATTCTTTGCCTTCAGTTGGTGACATTTCATGACTTTCACCAACCACACTTTAAATTCTGTTTGCAGGCAACAGAACTATACTGCTGTATGCACAAGGCTCCAGTTTGCGGGGATTGCATTTGTCTTCCTGAACACAGCACTTGTGAGGTACACTAGCTTTTATTTGAGCCATATTGTTTTCTCCGAGAGGTGGGTAGTTAGTGCACTTAGTATTTAAGAGCCCATGAATTCAGACTTTAATAACTTATTGTGAAAGACATGCCTGTTATATCAAAAATCAATAGAAAGAGGAGATAGATGTTCCTTGGTTCTTCCTTATTTCCACTGTTACATCAACTTAAACCACTGTTACATTAACTTAAACCGGAAGAAGTTTTCTTTGGAATGTCCAGTAATTTTTGTCGTTCAGTTCTGACTTTATTTCCAAAAAGGCTCTTCAGGTTTCTTCCAGGGAACACTCTAGAGTGTGATAGGTGACATTTTCTTTTGATATGATGTTGGGTTACAGGTAAGGACTTATGCAGAGTGGGTAGCTGATACAAGTTGCACATTTCTGCCAAAATGTAGTTCATGCTTGCAAATATTGGGTGGCACAAGTGATTCTGTAATTCGGCTTGGCTGCTTACGTATGTTTTGCCTTAAACTTTACTGCCATCGATTCTACAAAGTTATCATAATTTATTAGCAAAGCAGAATGCTAATCATGAAGGGATGTTGTTCAGATGTTGTGCATACCTCATGCCTGCTTCTACTTTTAAAGGGATGCCCGTCTCCGACAGGTTACAAATGTCCTTCATGCAACTCAGAGGTAAGCCTCTTTTTGGTTTGCTTTACGGCTAGCCTGTTAGCTGAAGTTCCCCTGTTCTGTCTGAGATAGGCATCTATAGTGCAATGCTTGTTGTTCTATTTTCATTCTTGCAAGGATATAGTACTATTACTTATTGACTTAACGTATATTGGTTTCCTGGAAGCATGGTTATTGTGTTCCGTCTACATCATCAATGCAGTAGAGATTTAGTAAGTTACTGATTTTAAACACTGGATACCAAAGCATTCCTGTGGAAATTTAGGTTAACAGAACAACCATGTAAATATCACAGGCCGAACTTTTCAGATGTTACATATTTCTACGTCATATGATTTTTTGGAACTTAAATTGTTAACTGGACTTTGCGGTTTAGATCAATTACTCTATTATGCTAAAGTGTGATTCAATGATAGAAATAAATAATCTTGCAAATAGTTTTCTTTTCAGATGTGGCCTACAAAGCGGCAGTTTGTTAGTTCTGGTTCTATCCTTTCCAAACACTTAGAGGAGTTGTTTGCAAAGGTACAGATTATGTATACCATCCAACAAATATCTTGTACATGATGTTTTTGTTATTGTTGAATTACAAGATGCTCTCCCTTTTGGTATACATGCAGTGCGATGGTAATTGAGATAGTTGTATATCCTACCTAATCGTATTTCTCTTCCTCTAGCAGAGCTATATTGCAATGTTGGACAAGAATGCTCTATTACCATTAGCTTCTGAACTATTACCAAATCTATCCAATTTATCGGGCCAAGGAATATCAAGGTCACTCTCTGAAAATCGAACAACAGTTTTTAGCTTATCATCACCTCTTGCAGAATTACACAAGGATCAGGATATCCAGAAGATGCCATTGAACAGCATTCTAAGTGATCTCAATCCATTAAAGAATGGTGAACTAACTTCTAAACCAAGTACAACAATAGACATTGAAGCTGCAAAATCTAGCTTCCCTGCCATTGTAACTGCAGAGCCTGTTGGGAGCCCAAAGCGCGCTGTAGGTGCTTTCTTGCCAATAGATTTGAGTTTATTCTGTGATTTGATAGTTTGTCATTGCCTGGGAAGTTTTGATATAGTTTTGATTGAGGGATTTTGATCATTATTGCAGATGGTGTTTTCTCGGAAGTGTTCTTTTCGTGGTGATAAGAAAACTGCTGATGGCCCTGCAGAGGACTCTGGAAAAGGTTCCAAGCATACACCAAATGGTGAGTAACCGTTTGAATACCTTTTCAGCAAGCATGATAAAGATAATTACATCTTGTGGTGACACTATTTTTGACATTTTAATTGAACCATACATTATCGTAATAACTGGGGAAATGAAACACAAATACATACAAAAGATTGGCTATGGCTATCCGGCCATAACTTTCAGGTTACAAATGATACAATGAATACTATCTTGTTCCCAGTAAATCATACCGGCATAGAAGATGCTTAAACAGTGAGTATGAATTTTGAAATAAACACTTTATATCTTCAAAATCTAGCAATGTTATTCATAAAGTGGGCATTCTATTTTCTGTGTATGTTGTACTTGTTATAGATGAAATGCATGCCAAGCAAAGTTGAGAGATTTCTACTACCAACTAATAATCATGATGTAAATTCCCATGTAACCATTACAGTTGTTCACAACATGTATCCTTCTATCAAAAGGTGAATTGGCCTCATGATGGAGGTCTTACGACTTTATGGTTTTGTGTCTCACCAAACGTTTTGAGCTGAACCTAGTTCTCTGACTGATGTTGGCCAAGGTGATTTTTTATTATGGTCTTAAAGTTTCCAGGGATGTGCAAAGGGATCATTTAATTCTTGTCGAGATATGAGTTTTAGAGGAAGTTTTATAGACAATTTTTTATACAATTAATCTTGGTCAAATCTATTTTTAATTCCGGTCTTAAAATGTTTAGGGATGTGCAAATGGAGCATTTAAATTATGCCTGTCAAGTAACGAGTTCTAGATTTTTTTATAGAACTCAACGGATCATTGACACACTCTATGCTACTGATCCTAATAGTAATATTTATTAAATGAAGCAAACAATTTAACTGGTAGACCTCTTATTATTATCTTAGGACACCTCTAGCCACATGAGGCCAAGCATAAAGTTTAAGAAATAATGTCCATAGTGAAAGGCGAATTGGAACTGGTGTAGGTTTTTGTCGGTATCATAGGGTCATGTTTAGGTGATTTCACACAAAATCTAATAAAGTAGAGCAAAATGCTACTGGACTGTCAACTATGACTGCAAAGTTGTAATTGAGATCATCATCCATCATAGACCCGATTCTTCTTCATGAATAAAGCTTTCAAAAAGTCGTCTATTTGAAATATCACAAATAACTCTATTAAATGTTCCTCAAACACTACAAGTCTTAGCTCACCTCTATGACTCATCTAAGGTTTTGTTAACTGCCTTAACCTTCCCAATCTACCTTATGTTTCAGCTAATGAACTTAATTTTCTATTGTCATTCCCTCAATATGATGGAAGAATAGAGTCTCCAGTTATTTGAGTTGCAGTCTATTTAGAAAAACATAAAATACAAGAGACAAAGAAACAGAAAACAGTGAATGGAGATTAAATCTAGGTCAGAAGAAAGTCTTGTATTATATAAGGGTGAGGCCAAAGTTAAGTGTATCAAAAGACAAATATGAGAATTAAGAGTCACACTGTAAAAGAGAAAATCACAAGGGTATCAAGTTCTTAGCAGTGAAATCAAACCCCAAGTAAGAATATAGAGTTCAATTCTAAGTTACTGAAAGGCATGGCATGTGGGATGCAGGTGATCAGACATGTTTCCAAAACAATAATGCTCTAGAAGTACTGTAAAGTGTGTTAAGTTTGAACACTTTCTTATTTTGGAACATTTATTCCAAAATAAATGATGGTGTTCAGAAACGCCCTTAAACAATGAAGTGCTTCTTTGTAAGAAGATCCCAAAGAGCTGATTGCATCACCGATAAATAGTCTTAATGTTTACCCCTAAGACTCCTGTTGCCAGAAAAACTAGCACTCTAAATGCAAGGACTCAAAAGGTTCTAGCCAAGTGCAACTATGGAAGTAATGCTACTATTTGTCTACAATTACTTCCCTTCTCTTTAGTTCCTAAATGAATATCAAGTACAAAGGAAGAATCCCTATAGCAACTAAGTGTCAAGAGGTTTGGTAAATGACTTAAGATTCTTGGGTAAATTCTAGCTTTCGTGAATTTGATAGGGTTTGGCACTCAAACCTTAGCTATTCTTGATGTTAGTTTGCTTCCCATTACTAGCCTTGATTGACTCCATAGCCCAACTTCAAACTTTAGGCACTAGTCTATTTGTTTCTATCCACCTAAAATCAAAATATTCATTCTCTTTTTCCTTTTGTTTTGTATTCTAGGGTAAATTCATCTTAGGCATCAATATTATCCCGCTAAACCCCAAAAAATTTTGCATTTAAATTCCCCTTAGGGCTTCATTTAATCCTTTAGCTAGGCCATACCCTCTAGGGCTTCTCTTGCATGCTTTAATCTGGTTTTAGAGCCATTTTTGGGACTGTTTTGTTTGCTGGTTTTACACAAAAATAAGGTGAATTATTTCCTAGAATCGCTTCTGAAATTTAGCCCTAGTTGCATCTACTTTTCATCTTTATTGCTGGGTTAAATTTCTGGATTGTTTAATAGTGTTTGCTGGGCCGAAATTCATCATTTAATTGCTGTTAGGACATACATTTAATTAAGTTCAGATCTGGTTTTTATTTCTAGGTTAATTACAAGTGGTTTGAGGCATTGAGAAGTAAAACACATTGTTCACTTGTTTAATTGGCTAATCTTCATAGATTTGGAATTTAACTTTACTGTCAACCTAACAACATTGCTAAATTATTCATGTTGATGGTTTAGCAAGTAACTAATGGATCCTAAAAGCATCTAATCTAATTCTCACGGTTTCTTACCTTTTCTAGCCTATTTGCATGCACTGTTCTACTACTTTCATGGCTGGAATATACTGCTGTTAATTACATCTTATTGCTGGTTTATTTCTGCATTTATTATAATAGTATCTTTTGAATCTTGATAATAAATCTGGAAAGTTTGGGTGGAAATTGGTAACCAAAGAGTCAAGACTAAACATTGAATCTCTAACTCAATTTAATCATAATCTTAATCCAGATATAAAATCCCTTGTACTTAGTTTCATAATTAATCAACCTCATAAACCAATCAATGAAACTTAGTTGCCTTAGGGAATTCCCCCTAGTGCTAGGTCCTCTTTTCTCCTATGCACTGAAGTGAAGAGAAGCTGTTGTCGAGGTGATAGTGGCAACATTTCTGTTAGTTTCCCTCAACTATACCTTTGTGAAGGCCTTTCACTTTAGGGGTGCTAGTTTGTGCGGTAACAGTGCCTAGAGGACGTTGAAGAGTCAAAGGTGGAAGCGGGAGTGACATGGAGGTAGATGAAGAGTTTGTGGGGAGATGAACAATTGACTTGAGAAGATTAAATAGGGTGGTAGTCATGAGAGTAGGTTAGCTAGTTGATTTGTAGTAAGGAGATTATGTTAGGAGTCACTTGCAAACCAAGATAGTAGAGCATCGAGGCACTTAGTTGTATTTCTATTCTATGTATTTTGAGTAAGGAGAATGGGTATACCATTTTTCCTTGTTACATGATCTTTGGTTTTGCTGTGTTATCATCCGTTGGTGACTATGTTTAATATGTTTATGTTCAAACTGTGTTGTTGTTGATTGCATTTGTGACTGTTTAATACGTTTATGTTCAAACTGTGTTGTTGCTGATTGTTGCACAAGAGGATAGGTTGGTGAATTAAGCACACCATGCCCCCAATTGTGCCATTCCCTCACCGGTGTTTTTACTTTTGCAACATCTCTACACGCCTCTTCTGCAACCTTAGATTGTGGTCTGAATCATTGCCACAACTTCTTATTGGGGAATTTCAACTGTTCCTGCAACATTCTCTTGTCCACAACCATGCAACCTTGGGTTTGAGATCTTGTAGCCTTTTCGCAACATCATGCCTTGCAAACTTTTTGGTACCTTGCAACTTTTGGGTTATGGCCTTGATCCACACCTCAACTTCGTGTGTCTCGACTCTCGCCCTTGTTATTTTGATTTTGTCTAATTGCTCTCTCTTTACCTTATATTATCTTCCACTGTCTACCATCAACCAACTGTATTGGTGTCATCTGTTCCCCGCAATTGCAAATGTTTCACTTATTTTCTGATTTCTCAATGGGGAAGGTGAGGGGTTGTAGCTTGCGGGGCCTTTTCGACCTTGAAACTTTTTAATAATCTCCTAGAGGGGTGTTGGAATATTAAAAACCCACTTTAGACTTAGGATAAAATACATTAATCATTTTTGATTAATTTCCTAGGTTTAGACTAGGTAAGTTAGCCTAATTTTGACTTCTAGTGCCACCACATGCCATCCTGAGTCACTAGGGCGCACTTGGGGTAGATTCTGGATGAGATCTTGCCTGATTCTGTTTGATTTCATGCTATTCCTGGCTTTGAAGTGTGCCTCCTTGCTTTAGACAACTTTATCCCGCTTTTTCTGCTTTCTAGTGGATAAGGTAAAGCTAGTTTGACTTGGAAACTGTCTCTATTTGGCCAACTCGCCCTCCTTGCTTTTCTTCTCTCCAAAAGTCATCATCACATTCCATTTTCATCACTCACTAGCTGCCATACCTTATTTAGCTAATTCGTGAGCCTCTTGACAGATTTGGAAGGTGCTTTTGCTACCGTGGGGTTTTTATGCTTTTAGTAAGCTTGCCTTTTTGAGCTTTTCAACTTGCCTTCAAGGCATTCTATTTTTCTCTCTTGAGATGTATTATATATTGTATTCATATTGTTGAATAATACATAGATGAAGTTTACATCAATTGAGTCCTCTCTCTGATGTTTCTGTTTCAATATTATTCTTGCAAATCTTTGAATAATTCTTGTGAGAACTTCTTTGCTTCAAGATCCTTGGCTATTAGAATTCTTTCATGGTATTAAACCTATTTAGAATTCTCACATGTTATCAGAGCTTGGGAGCTCTTGATTAAATTAGTCTTCCAGTATAATATTTCAGAGAGTTTGTTTTGCAGGTACCTGAAGATCAAATGGCAGAAATCTATTGTTGAAGAAGAACTCAGATCTTTCCATCTCTCATCATTGTTCTCCTCTTACACTTAAGATATTGAGGATCCTTTGCCAGTCAATGGTATCCAAGAAGGTGATCTAATAGTTGTTTTGAAGTCCAGTATATAGTGTGAGGTTGTTGGTTGCGCCTTCACTTCCTTTGTCCATTCTCTTGTCAGTTTCTACATGATTGCCAGCACGTTTTTCAAGAAGTTGGAGACACCTCTCAATTCTCCCATGTCTTTTGATTCGAATCATCAACCAGTTGTTGCAGCTCATACACGCTCATAACCTCTCCTTGGGTTTCTTTTTGGTGTGTTATTGGATGCTATAGAGACAGAATTACAGTTTGGAGTGGCTGGTTTCGCTCTTACTGTCATGCTTCTGGTCCACTACATGATTCTTGTGAGGACTTCTTTGCTTCAAGATCCTTGGCTATTAGAATTCTTTCATGGTATTAAACCTATTTAGAATTCTCACATGTTATCAGAGCTTGGGAGCTCTTGATTAAACTAGTCTTCCAGTATAATATTTCAGAGAGTTTGTTTTGCAGGTACTTGAAGATCAAATGGCAGAAATCTATTGTTGAAGAAGAACTCAGATTTTTCCATCTCTCATCATTGTTCTCCTCTTACACTTCAGATATTAAGGATCCTTTGCCAGTCAATGGTATCCAAGAAGGTGATCTAATAGTTGTTTGGAAGTCCAGTATATGGTGTGAGGTTGTTGGTTGCGCCTTCACTTCCTTTGTCCATGCTCTTGTCAGTTTCTACACGATTGCCAACACGTTTTTCAAGAAGTTGGAGACACCTCTCAATTCTCCCATATGTCTTCTGATTCGAATCATCAACCATTTGTTGCAGCTCATACATGCTCATAACCTCTCCTTGGGTTGCTTTTTGGTGTGTTATTGGATGCTATAGAGACAAAATTACAGTTTGGAGTGGTTGGTTTTGCTCTTACTGTCATGCTTCTGGTCCACTACATGATTATGGTTGGAACCTACTCTCAGAGTTGCACAGAAGATGGAGGACATCATCGAGACTCATTTGGACCTGATCTCAGGAAGCTCAAGTTTGGTGAGCACATTCCACTTCTTCCCAAGAAGAAGATTCCTCCATACATTTGAACAAGTTCTCACCTGCTTGGAGTTTGGAGAGCCTTATTATGGTGTATTCCATGTTGCTTTTGAGGGGAGGTTTTCTTCCCAAGTGGTTTTCCTTCTTTCCTCACCTACATGGACTAATAAATTTTTTTAAAGGGTGACCATATGCCATAGTTGCCTGGGCTCTCATCATATTTTACTCAGATACAATTAGGCTTAAGGGGGGGTGTTGGAATATTAAAAACTCACTTTAGACTTAGGATAAAATACATTAATCATTTTTGATTAATTTCCTAGGTTTAGACTAGGTAAGTTGGCCTAATTTTGACTTCTAGTGCCACCACATGCCATCCTGAGTCACTAGGGCGCACTTGGGTAGATTCTGGCTAAGATCTTGCTTGATTCTATTTGATTTCATGTTATTCCTGGCTTAGAAGTGCGCCTCCTTGCTTTAGACAGCTTAATCCTGCTTTTTCTGCTTTCTAGTGGATAATGTAAAAGCTAGTTTGACTTGGAAACTGTCTCGATTTGGCCAACTCGCCCTCCTTGCTTTTCTTCTCTCCAAAAGTCATCATCACATTCCATTTTCATCACTCACTAGCTGCCATACCTTATTTAGCTAATTTGTGAGCCTCTTGACAGATTTGAAAGGTGCTTTTGCTACCTTGGGGTTTTTATGCTTTTAGTAAGCTTGTCTTTTTGAGCTTTACAACTTGCGTTCAAGGCATTCTATTTTTCTCTCTTGAGATGTATTATATATTGTAGTCACATTGTTGAATAATACAAAGATGAAGTTTACATCAGTTGAGTCCTCTCTCTTATGTTTCTGTTTCAATATTATTCTTGCAAATCTCTGAATAATTCTTGTGAGGACTTCTTTGCTTTAAGATCCTTGGCTATTAGAACTCTTTCATGGTATTAAACTTATTTAGAATTCTCACAAGGGGACTTACAGGTCCTTTCAACCTTGTAACTTT
The DNA here is from genome assembly GCA_027924585.1 of Larix kaempferi. Taxonomy (NCBI): domain Eukaryota; kingdom Viridiplantae; phylum Streptophyta; class Pinopsida; order Pinales; family Pinaceae; genus Larix; species Larix kaempferi. Next base: position 27,638,672 of record BSBM01000910.1, read on the forward strand.
CTTTTCTTTCTACAATGGGGTGTTGCATGTCCTCTTAACTTCACAACTTTCACTTAGAGGGTTCTTCCACTTTTTTAGGTCTCTGCAACCTTAGATTTCTTATTTGAAAGATCAGTTAGTCCAAATGGATGTCAATATAGTAACATGGATGTTGCCCTTCTCCCTGAAAATCCTAATAATGTTGCATTAACTGGTTGTGCGATAAGATCTGATGAGACAAATAATGGAATTAGGTAAATGAGAGTATTTATAGAACGACCATTGCTTTTAGACAACATCCTATCTCACATGCAATTGACTTAGTTTGACACCCTAATCCTCCAAGGAACCCTTTCTTACTAATGTTGGTCTAATTATCATATATGTCTAAGTGAGTGGTGCCTTATAAGCTCTATGTGGCTTCTTTTTTAAATCCAAGCTTCATTAATTAAATATAGCACCGAAAAGGTTACTTATGTCTTTGTAATTGGCATTTGTGGAAAATTATGAGGGTTGTAACAAGTGTGCAATTCATAGCTGCCTTTTCACTAGGTAGCTTGCTTTGTAGCTATTTTTATGCATTTTGCTTCTCATTTAGCCTCGGAGAGGATGTTCTTAGTGTTAAGTTTATACTAATTTGACTAACAAGATCACTGAAAGAAACACAATCACAAAATAGACAGGTATTTACCTTGGGAAACCCTCATGGGGTAGAAAACCCAACAAAGCTTTCCTCAATATAGATGATCAACTAAATACAAGATGTAGAAACCAAAACAAGAGCTCCTCCTCCTCCTATGCAGACCTCTCTCTCACTTGTGCGCTACTTCCAAGTGGATGAATGAATGAGATAAGTGAGGAACATCCTCCTCTACTTATACTTGTTTTCCGACTGACTTTTTACCCTATGGGGCCGACCTCTCCTAGGAGAGTCTAATAACCCTCAAATAACTAGCTCAGGGCCGACCTCTCCTAGGAGATCTAATAACCCTAGTTACCACAATCTTTCGGAGGAATAAACATCTCCGGATACATAGCAAAGTCCCATCGGAGGAATGAAACATCTCCGGAATAATAAAGTACAAATATAATATTCTTTGAAGTTACAATATTTCAACACTCCCCCTTAACGAGAAGGATATTATGACAACATTTGGAGGAGCAAGGAGTCATCAACTACATGATACATGATACATCTATAAATCATTGGAAGCTTTCTTCAGTAACTCAACCAGTTATTGGAACATCTTCAAGATCTTCAATATTGGAACATCAAGTACTGAGTCTTCATCTTCTGCAGCACTCTAACAACTACAGTAGCATCATTGTCTGGATCCTCTTGATCAACAGCATTGTCATCACACGATCATCAACATCGTCATCACACGATCATCGGCAGCATGCCCTACAAAACACATGATCCATTTAAGACACCATAACATGTCTAGGGACGATGCAGTCCACTTGTCAACTTAGACAAAGTCTAAGGACCATTTTTCGAAGACATATGTCTACGGATCAATTCTGGGACTGAAGTCCGAGGACGATACAATCCCCTCTCATCCACTAGGGACCACTTCTCGGAGACATCTCTCTATAGATCAATTCAGGGACCGAAGTTCGAGGATGATACAATCCCCTCTCGTCCACTAGGGACCACGGAGACATAAGTCTGCGGATCAATTCAGGGACCGAAGTCCGGGGATGATACAATCCCCTCTCACGTACATTTTGAACTAGTGGTTCCGGGATGATGCAATCCCCATCACGTACATTTTGAACTAGTGGTTCCGGGATGATACAATCCCCATCACGTACATTTTGAACTAGTGGTTCCGGGATGATACAATCCCCATCATGTACATTTTGAACTAGTGGTTCTGGGATGATGCAATCCCCATCACGTACATTTTGAACTAGGCGTTCAGGGACGATACAGTCCTATCGTATCAACTAGGTACCATATACTGACCTCATCGTCAGAACAAGTAGCCTCATCATCGATACAAGTATCCATATCATCGATACAGTATCCTCATCAATACAGTATTCACATCATCGATACAGTATCCTCATCAATACAGTATCCACATCAACGATACAGTATCCTCATCAATACAATATCCACATCAATACAGTATCCACATGTATCCTCATCATTGACCTTACTGTCAATATGGGCAATCTCATCATCGATACAGGTATCCTCATCGATACCAGTATTCAAAGATATCTTTATCGACCATATCACCCCCCCTTTCGAGGAGGGTCCTTTTGAACTACACCAAGCTTGTCTTGGAAATACTCAAACTTTACTCGAGACAGAGGTTTGGTCAACACATCAGCAACTTGTTCATCAGTGCCTACATACTCGAGCTTGATAGCTCCTTTCTGCACCATATCCCGTATATAGAAATATCGGATCTCTATGTGCTTTGACTTATCATGGAATACTGGATTCTCTGTCATTTTGATACAACTCTGGTTGTCACACAGGATCACAGTGGGGTCCATCTCTAAGTCAAACAATCCTGATATCAACTTCTGAAGCCATACCGCTTTGCAACTAGCAGAGTAGGAAACTATATATTCCGCTTTAGCTGTGCTGAGAGCCACACTTGACTGCTTCCTACTAAACCACGAGATCATGGCAGATCCCAGACAATAACATCCACCTGATGTACTCTTCCTGCCCAATCAGCATCTGTGTAGCCATACAATCTGAAGTCATGATCTCCTCGATAATATAGACCAAAATCTATCGTACCTTTTAGGTAGCTCATCACATGCTTTGCAGCAATCAGGTGAACTCGTCTAGGTTCCACTAGATACTGACTCAGGGTGTTCACCGCAAAGCATATGTCTGGCCTGGTATTTGTTAGATACATTAATGACCCAATAATCTGTTTGTACAGAGTCACATCCACTAACTCTGAAGAGTCATCAACTAACAGTTTCAAGTTGGAATCCATGGGAGTGGCCATGGCTTTGCATTCCAACATATCGAATCTTTTCAAGATTCCCACCTCATACTTTCCTTGGTTGAGAAAGATTCCATCTGGTCCTTGCCACACTTCCAAACCTAGGAAGTAGTGCGTCAATCCGAGATCTTTCATCTCAAACTTTGATGAGAGCTTCTTCTCGCACTCGATAATCTGTTTCTCATTTCCAGTTAGAAATAGATCATCCACATATAGCAACAATATGATAGGTTCATCATCCATAACCTTGAGATAAAATTAGGATCAACTTTACTTTTGGTAAAGCCCAAGCTTGTCAAGAAACTGTCAATTCTTCCATACCAAGCTCTGGGAGCTTGCTTCAACCCATACAAAGCCTTCTTTAGTTTGCATACATGGGTTCTTCCATCTTCCACCTCAAATCCTTGAGGTTGTTCTATGTACACTTCCTCCTCAATCACACCATTCAGGAAGGCTGTCTTCACATCCATCTGGTGTAAATCCCACTTCATCATGGATGCAAGTGCCATGATGGTTCTAATGGAAGTGTACTGTTATCACACAACTTGTAGTTGCCCCTAGAGGTATCCCATCCGGGACGGTAGAGGAGACAGGCAACTAAAGAGGTGACCCAAGAGATGCCACGGTTCCCAAGGCAAGGTGGGAGTCACGTCAACCGAGGCACTCTTCGCTTTAGGTCAAGGTGTAGCAAGACCTAGGGGGAGACCCTATAACCAATCACAGTTGATTGGATCCAAACAAAGGTTTCTAAGGGTAGGTAAATGATGAGTTACGGAAACCAATGCAAGGCTAAGTGGACCTAAGAGTTAAGGTATGGTTGAAGGTGGTGTAAGAGATTGTTAGTGTTTCAACCTATGTATGGTTTAGGCCGCATGATGGGGTATGATGACTAGGTATAGTACCATATGTTTACACAAGTGGGTCTTGTTTTCTTGGGAAGTGTGAAATGGTTCTAGGTAGGCCCACAAGGTGAAGTTAGGTGTGAAGTTGGTACTATAGGTTGGATAAAGGCTAGATCTATGAATCTAAGTTGATTCTAGGAGTACCCATGTACTAGATCTAGGGTTTGACACAATTCCCAAGGAGCGTGACTTGCTTTAGAGAAGGACTAGTGCCTTGTTAGATGGGCTAATGGGGTCAAAAAGTATGCCAAAGTGTAGATCAGGACACCTAGAAGCCAAGTCAAGTGGGTTAAATGAGATCCAATGGTTGGATTTTGCTAGATCTAGGTTTTCAAGTAATAGCTCTAAGTGGACCACAATCCCTTGAAACAAGGAATGCTACCCCCAAGGCGGATCGTGACAAAAAGACAGTCTAGACCTAGGTTTCAAGGTATGGGCATTCCAAAACCATGAAAATCTCACACACCCACCTCCTCAAAGTGGGCAAACTCACTTACCCAAGGGAGTGCGACTTTGCTCAAGGAGGGCTAAAACAAGGGTTAAGTGGACCAAATCAAGCCCAATGGCCACCAAATTGTAGATCCAAGTAGCTAGTACCCCGATCTATGCATGCTCAAAAAATCAAGTCAATCCAAGGGCTAGATCTTAGTAGATCTGAGTTTTGAGGTGCCAATAGATTCAAAAGGGGGTTTTAGCCCCTTAAAACATGGAGAGATGTCCACAAGGTAGATTTCACCAAAGTAAGAATCTGGGGGTAGGTTATCAAGTGTCTAGATTGCAAATCAAGTGGGATCTCACCTACCCATGTGCTAGATCTAACCAAACAAGCCTCTCACTAGGAAGTGCGATTTGGGTCAAGGAGGGCTTTTTGCCTTGAAAAGTGGGTCAATTTTTAGCCAATCACCACCAAACTGTAGATCCAACTAGGGGTGGATGCTATAGAGGTGGGTTTCCAATATCTCTTCAAGAGCAAGGCTAGATCTAAGTAGATCTAAGAAATACCAAAACAAGGGTTTTAATTGATTAGGGTTTTTATGATCTAGAAATCATGGAAGATTCAAGGAAGTAGAAGATCATACCTCTTGGAACATACCTGGATGAAGAGATGAATGCTAGTTGAGACGAGGATTACTTTGCCAAAGATCAAATGGAGAATTGTTGAAGCCCTCTTGCCAAATCGATTTTCCCAAGCCACATGTGATTCCTTCTAACCTGTCAAAACCAAGGAGCAAAGCATCAATTAGTTTAACAAATTGAAGGTAGATACAAGCAAGAGAGAAGGAGAAACATAGAATAGTTGACACAAAGGCAAAACTACTCCCTGTCAAACCAAAACGACTTCTTCCAAGCTTGAAGGGCAAGCCTCCCCACCAATTCGCACTTGTCAAAATCGCCCTCTTAACCTGTAAATAAAATATGGCAAATATGCAAGATAGCTACAATAGATCCTCCAGTGCAATGGACAAAAGCATTTACAATCGAAACAACCAACATCCACTCCAATCCAAGCATGTACTCCAAAAGATAGAAATTTTATTCCAAGAGCCAAGAGCCAAAAATCTCTAGATGAATTTTACAATGAGAGGCTCCCTCCTTAAATAGGATGGGGAGAGAGTACAATCCTAACCACTTTTTACATGAGTGGCTAAGATTAAAAGATCTCAAGATCTAATCAATGGCTAACAATAAATCATAACAATACATCACATGGATCACCCAATATCATGATAGCGCCCCCACTAAGTGGTACAATAAGAGGGTGACGTCATCCACTAGAGAAACATAAGCACCAAAATCCACCTCATGGTGACTAGGACATGACAATATAAGCTCATGGTGGGGCTAGGAGGTATAGATCCTTACTAGCTCATCCCCAAGGCACAATAAAATAATAAAATATGTCCAATATAATATAAATGACCAAAACTGTCCTCAGAATCCATGACAGTCAAGCAGTAAATGTCCTCCTGTGATCAATTTGGGCATACCCACATGGTGAAAACTGACTGGAAGGTAGTGATGCTACCCTGGAAGACCTCTGTGAAGACCAAATGCCAAAACCTTGCCTCAATTGCCCAAATCGATTTCCTCAGTGACCACTTTATCCCATTTTTTAACTGCCTCGGTAACTGTGAAAGTGCCAAAACTGCCTCCTAGGGTGCTAGCGCTGTCCATCTGAGCCCACCAGGATCTCCAGAAGGGGGGGGTAAATGGTAAAAACAAGTGGTTGGACCACCCCCTCCATCATTAGCGCCCTAGGTGAACTGGCCTCTCGGGGCCCCTGCTGCTCAGGCTGGGAAATCAACCCCAAATCTGGTCAACAAGTGTAAAACTGCATCAATCACTGTCAGAAGTGCCCGGAACTGAAAGATAAGTGTCTCAATGGATCCAGAAGACCCAAATCCACTAGGAATGTGTACTCATACACCCTGGGTTGCCCTAATGGGCCAGCTGTAGGGTCCACCATATATGGACAATGTATAATCTGCTGATCTGAAGTAGTAATAAACCTGCTGAACTGGATCAAACATCATCTGCATCATATGTCCATCATATGATATCATCATCAAACATGTGGACCCATCAATCATCATCAATAATCATCCATACATGGTCCACATCATCACGGATCCCAAGAATATACAACCAAGGATAAATCACATCAGTAGACTAAGACACTGCTTCTCTAATCATTCTCACAGCTAAGCTCAAAGTATAACATCCATTCAGTGGCATTAATTAAGTTAGCATATTCCGTTGTTATATAAAATTACTTGCACAATAGTTCAAATGACAAACTCACCCAATGGACATGGTCAAACTGCTAGTGAAGGATGAAGACTAGGAGCAAGGTTGGGCCAAGGGGATGACTTGTCTAACTTAACTCAAAAATACTTTGGACTGGGAGAAAGGGGGAAGCTACAAACTCTGTGCTGGACAAAAGAACACGGGGGATGGCTGTGCCTCACAAATGGATAAGTTGTTTAGAGAGTGCTTATTCAACTTAGGCATCATGTCTACATCAAGTTGATCCAGGTTCATTAGGATCATTCAATTTTATTCCATGGCCTTTTTGGCCTACATAACCCTTCGGATTTCAGATGTGCTGAGAAGCACAACTAGTTGCAGCTTGCATCCAGGGCATGTTTTTTCCAAATATTTATAAGGTCAGCAATTGTTTAGATATAGCTTTTAAGAACCATTGCTTTTTGGACCTTTTTTTATACTCTTCGCGGAGTATTTTCAGCTGTTCATCGCTCTTGCCCTTTTTTTTGTTTCCATGGGCGAATTTTTTTAGTTTCCATAAGTAGAACATGAGCTTTCAGTTTTAGCCAACAACATCTCAAGTGACTAGGGGAGTTCGAGCCAATGCCAAACATCGGGACGATCGACCAGAATGATTTAGGCCTACAATCCAACTCACCAAAGGCAAGTTTTGTCACCAACTTAGAGCCGAGACACTGAATACACAGGGATGCGGTCCGAACACAGAGGTAGAAAAATGGGGAAGTCCTCGGTATCAGAAAGTCAAATGAGACAAGTCAAGGTTTAAAGTCAAACAGGAAGGTCATGTATGGATGGAGTCAAGTGAATATGGAGCCTACACTAGCAGACAACTGGTGTCAGGAAAGACCATATCTATGTAAGGTGAAAAACCAGTGGTTTTGTTAAATGACCTAAATGTGCAAGCAATTGTCCATTTTATGATTCAAAGTTCATTTTAAACAGTTTGCCACATCAGGAATAATATACCAAGCACATGCTGTAATCATGACTAAATCAACAAGATAATAATCCACAGTCAGTGATAACATATCCATAGATCATACAACATCATCAAAATAATAATCATCATGCACCATCTGAAACACTGCTGCAATACATCTCTAGGCACTGAACTGAAACTGTATGGGATAAGTGGTCACATCAGTGATCAAATCTGAACTCTCAAGGCTCAGCCTTGACACAAGGTCATACATAAATCTGAATAATATACTGCTCTGATCATGAGTGATCCAAAATATATAGCCATGCTCTGGAATAATGGAAGCTCTGGAATGTGCAGATATCTGCTGTACAAGAATAGTAGCCCTGCTACTATGGTGTGATAACATGTACCTTGCAACTGGTGCAAATGTCTCTTCATAGTCAATTCCCTCTTTCTGAGAGAACCCTTTGGCCACAAATCTTGCTTTATATTTTTCAATGCTACCATCCGCAGCATGCTTTATTTTGTATATCCATTTGGAGGATATCATACTTTTGTCTTTAGGCTTATGAACTATATCCCAAACATCATTCTTCATTATTGACTGGTATTTCTCTGTCATTGCCTCTACCCACTCTTTCTTATGAACTGCCTCTTCATAACTAGTAGGTTCTTGATCTACAAGATCACACATCAAAGCCATATAGATGGAGAAGGGCTTTGGTTTCTTGCTCACTCTAGTGGAGCCTTCAGGAGCTCCATACTTTTCTGCTCCTAATATAATATCTCTTGCCCATGCTGGCTTTCTTTTCCTTGAAATGTTTGAAATGGGGGGTTCTTGTGGTTCTATCATATCATGGTCTTCAGGGGTTACATCTTCAGGGATGGGAACAGTCTCTGCAATTCTGGGAGGTGCATCTTCTTCATATACTTCTTCATACTGGCACTTCCTAGATTTCTTGAGAGCTGTCTCTTCATCAAATGTCACATCCCTACTAATCTCCATATGGTGGAATCCTGGGATGTATATTTTGAATGCCTTGGATGTTTCACAATATCCAACAAATATTCCCTTCTTTCCGGAAGGGTCTAATTTAGTTCTCTTTTCTTTTGGAATGTGAATATATACAAGACACCCAAATATCTTGAGGTGGCTTACTTCAGGCTTCTTCTCTGTAAACACTTCTTCTGGGGTCTTGAACTCAAGAGCACAATGAGATAGTCTATTCTGCACATAGACTGCTGTCCTGGCTGCTTTAGCTCATAGATACATAGGTAGGTCTTGATCATTTATCATTGTCTTCACTGCTTCCATAATGGTTCTATTCTTTCTTTCCGCAACACCATTTTGTTGAGGATTGTAGGGAGTGGTTAACTCCCTCTTGATTCCAGCTTCCTTACAAAAGACTTCAAAATCTTTTGAAGTGTATTCTCCACCGTTATCTGTCCTGAGTATTTTGATCTTCTTTTCTGAAAGATTTTCTATCAATGCTTTGAACTCCTTGAACTTTCCAAAGACTTCATTCTTCCCTTTTATAAAGTATATCCAAGTCTTTCTGGAGTAGTCATCAATAAATGTAAGGTAGTATTCATATCCACTCAAAGATGTGGAGGGCATTGGTCCACATACATCTGAATGAATCAATTCCAAAATACTCTTAGTCTTTGTTTCACTCTTTGGAAATGGGTTCTTGATATTCTTCCCTTTTGCACATCCTTTGCATGTGCCATCATGATCAATCTTCAAATCTGGTAGTCCTATGACTACTTTAATCACATGAGGTAGTGCTTTGTAGTTAATATGAGCAAGCCTCCTATGCCATAGTTCACTAGGGCTAGTGGCTTCATGAACAAGGGCAGCTTCTAGATGTACCTTGAGTTTGTATAGACCTCCTTCCTCTTCACCAATAACAATTGCATCCTCAATTGATTTTCCTTTGGACCACATGAGTACTTGTCCATCTATGAATGCAACCCTATAACCTTTCTTATCTAGAGCTGAGATAGAAAGTAAGTTCTTCTTCAATCCTGGGACATATAATATCTCCTTCATCTTCAATGGTGTTCCAGAATCAAGCTTGTAGCTTGCTTCACCAATTCCCTTGATGGGATATTGATAGTCATCTCCTAATGACACCTTTTGTGGGGAGGTCTTCTCTTCCAGTTTTGAAAGAGTTTTCTTTTGTCTAGTCATGTGCTTTGAAGCACCACTATCAATAAGCCATGTATCTTCTCCGGGTGTTATAGATCCAGAGAGTGCAGAGAATAGAACATACTCTTCTGCATCTTCTTCTTCATTCCTTCTAGATCTTCTCTTGAAGAAGGGCCTTTCTTCTTCTTCTTCTTCTCTTCTAGATCTTTTCTTGTGAGGCCTTTCTTCCTCTTCTTCTTCTTCTTCACTTTCATCTTCTGCTAGGTGTGCTTGATGTCTTTTATGGTGGAATGCCTTCTTCTTTTTCTTTGAGGGACAATTCTTAGCAATGTGTCCTATTTTATGACAATTGAAACATTGGAATGTGGAAAACTTTCTTCCTTGAGTAGTTCCTCTTCTCTTCTGAAATCTTTGTGGAGGTTGAGACTCCTTGTGACTATCCTTCTTGAAGTAGGGTTTATTCCTTCTTCTCTCGGTGTGAGTGGCCAAGGCTTGGTCACCTTCTTTGAGCAAGGCTTCTCTGTTAGCAAACCTAGGTTCTTCTTGGATGCAATCTTCCCATACCACATCAAACTTCATGCTTTCTTTTTTGGCACACATGGTTTGGATAAATGACTCCCATGGTCTAGTGAGACCATTTAGAGCAGTGATGACTAGTTCATCTTCATCAAGGGTATCTCCAATGGCATCTAGTTGTTCCTTGAATTGGGAAACCCTTGAGAAATAATCTTGAATGGATTCTCCTTGATTCATCTTGGTGCTCTTTAATTGAGCTCTTAGGTTCATCTTCCTATTGATGTTCTTTCCTTCATACATTTTGGAAAGGGCATCATACATTTCCTTTGGGGTCTTCTTGGATGCCACTTGGGGAATCAAGTGGTCTTTTATAGAATCAACAATGATTCTATTTGCCCTAATCAAGTCCTTCCTATACTTCTCTTTGGCTTCATCTTCTTCAGGTTCTGCAATTTCATCCTTGATATATTGGGCAAGATCATTCTCTTCAAGAATGAGACCAATCCTATATTTCCATGCCCGGAAATTCTCTATACCCTCTAGCTTGTCTTCAAGCTTAGTGCTAGGAGCCATCTTATTCAGGGGTCAAAGAGATTGAAGTTTCTCAGGAGATAGAATAACACTTACCAGGAGATGTGCTTGATTGATTTGAAGGTTCTGGTGTGTTCTGCTTCTGGAAACTTCAACTTTTCACCTTCCGAATCTGCAACAAAATTTCTGGTTTTCTGGTGCACAGGTTTGCAGCTTTTCTGGTTCATTGGTGCATAGGTGCACACTTTTTCTGGTTTTCTGGTCCAGAAGTCAAACTAGGGTTTGACAAAGCCCGGGGTTTTACCCACTCAAAAAATTCGATCCAGGGCTCAAAACTTCGATTTTGAGGAGGGCTATCTAGCCATGCAATCAGAAACCAAAAATTTCAACTTTTGCAGAAACCCTAATTTTCACCGGAGGAGGAGAGAGAGGTATTTTCACCTTGTGAAAGATGTCCTATTCAAGCTAGCTCTGATACCATGTTAAGTTTATACTAATTTGACTAGCAAGATCACCGAAAGAAACACAATCACAAGATAGACAAGGATTTACCCTGGGAAACCCTCATGGGGTAGAAAACCCAGCAAAGCTTTCCTCAATATAGATGATCAACCAAATACAAGATGTAGAAACCAAAACAAGAGCTCCTCCTCCTCCTATGCAGACCTCTCTCTCACTTGTGCGCTACTTCCAAGTGGATGAATGAATGAGATAAGTGAGGAACATCCTCCTCTACTTATACTTGTTTTTCGACTGACTTTTTACCCTATGGGGCCGACCTCTCCTAGGAGAGTCTAATAACCCTCAAATAACTAACTCAGGGCCGACCTCTCCTAGGAGATCTAATAACCCTAGTTACCACAATCTCTCGGAGGAATAAACATCTCCGGATACATAAGAAAGTCCCATTGGAGGAATGAAACATCTCTGGAATAATAAAGTACAAATATAATATTCTTTGAAGTTACAATATTTCAACACTTAGCTCGCCTTTAAAGACTCCATCAAGATGAATAATTTCTTGATACCATTGAGAAATTCATAGTGCTTAATAGGTCTAGGTCTGATATATGGGAGCTATGCCTTGACCATATAGAGTGGTCATACTATAAGCCTGTAAGCAGTCATGCTTCGATGAATTATAGTTGTAGGTAAGCATCCCTATAGTTTCATGTAGGTAGACAGATAGTTTCATAGATCATTTTGGCTTAGTATTTGCAAGTTGGTGTGACACAATGTCATAATGAAATTTATTTGGGAACCCACAGTTTTAACTTTTATCTAGAGTGAAACAAAGATCAAGTCTTTATGTTCGGAGGACTTATCATGGTCTTATCCTTGAAACTTCATAACTTCTTTGTTTTACAATAAGGGATTGTAATTTCTATATATATGGTATACTTGTAATAGTGAGTGATAACTTCACCAATATTGTTGAGCTTTTATATTCTAGTAATACCATAAAAGCAGTGTTTCATCCTATAAATGGTTCTCCTTATTTTTCCATTTGTACCTTCTAAGATGTACCTCTTTTAATAGTAAATTAGTGACTTTTAGAGCCAATGGTTTCTTTTGTTTTGTCATTTTTCTTTATTCTGTTGAGTTCCACCTCTACAAGTAGATACCTTAGGAAGAAGGTAGCCCCTACTTTCCTCTGAATAATATACCCACTTTATTTCTTGCTAGCAAATGTTCAGGAAAGGGTTTTTATGGAATGAGTAAATATTTTGAGAAGTAATTGGAAAAGTTGCTTGGGTTATTGGTTTCTAAGAATGTTTCCAAATGGTTTCTTGATTTGTGAGACTTTCTTGGTACAAGTCTTTTTTGTCTAGTGTGTGGGCCCACCATAGAACCCATACAATTGAAAAGCACAAAATAAGACAAAAACATCATTAAATAGATTTAAATTTTAAGGTTTCAAATATCTTTTTTGAAGTTTTTTTTTTCCATTTTTCTAATTGTTATTTAAAGTATTGAAGGTTCATTGTTTCCATCATTGTTGTCCATTGGCAAGTTTTTGTTATTGTATTATACTCGATGTAATCAGCACTTTGGGTTCAATCCATTTTAAGGTTTCAAATATCTTTTGAAGTTTTTTTTTTCCATTTTTTTAGTAGTTATTTAAAGTATTGAAGTTTTGTTGTTTCCATCATTGTTGTCCATTGACAAGTTTTTGTTATTGTATTATACTTGATGTAATCAACTATTATTAAAAGCTTAATCTATGAAGGTTTTTTAGCATTTTTTTTGTTATTGGGTTATGTTTGTCTATGTTGCGATATTTATGCACATGCACACACACTAGCTTTATCTTTGTTTTCTAACTGGCCATTTCCAAAACCATTCTTGCTTCACAAATTTCAGGCATTTCCACATTTTAGATCACTTAGTCTAAAAGCTATGAACTTGAAATGTCTGATATGCCATCACAGGAATAGTGTAGAACTTGCCTGGGTAACATTTCCTAGCAGATTCTAGTATGGAAATGCTGTCTCTGTACTGTGAAAACAATTCCTTTTTGTTTTTTTAAATGAAGCTGGGTGAGGGGCGAGCCAAACACTTGAAACTGAAAAAACAATTGATTCTGGAAAAATATAAAAAAACAATAAAGAAATAACAGTTAAAAGAATAAAATATTAAAGGTTCTGTCCACTCATCCATATGATGTTATGAACCCTGTATATATATGAATATATCCAGCACAGGAATGGTATAGAACTTGCCTGGGTAACATTTCCTAGCAGATTCTAGTATGGAAATGCTGTCCAGAAAACAATTCCTTTTTGATTTTTTAAATGAAACTGGGTGAGCCAAAGACTTGAAACTGAAAAAAAATTGATTCTGGAAAAAGATAAAAAATCAATAAAGAAAAACAGTTATAAAAAATAAAATATTAAAGGTCCTGCCTGTTCATCCATATGGCACTGTATATATAAGAAAAAGTCTTCCTGTTCATACATCTATTTTATATATGTCATTTCCTATTTCCTATAGTTTTGTAAGTGTTGTTTCTGAAATCCATACCATTTCTGAAACCTATATGCGTTTTTCCCATTCTGTGTGACATAGTCTAGAAGGTTTAGTAACTAGTTCCTTGCACAATGTTTATTAGCATTGATTACAATGGACACGATTTTTCTGACGATGAAACTTGTCCTGTATGTGTTATTGATGATGTATGTCTTCAAGGGATTGATGTTTTCCAATAAAGATGAGGATGTTTTCAATCTGGCCATTATGGAAGTGCCTTGACAAGTTTTCCTTTTGGACTGGTAGAGTCCATTAAATTATCTAGCAATCAGGCTATTACAACTTATGATACTCCTGATGATTTCATTTGAGTATTAGTTTATGGCCAGTCCAAATGAATCTGAGTTAAAAGGACCAAAATAGAGTGTCTGATTGACCCAACTTTGAAGCTTACTCTTATCATCTTTAATGCCAGATTTTCTCTTTGTTTAGATTAAAGTGACATGGTAGATGAATATCCAATAATTTCTTTTGAGACTAAACTGATAGTCAAGTAAAGAAGCTTTATGTCCACAAGAGGAGAGTGTGAACCAAAAGAGTTCAATATCATATTCTGAATGGGAGGATCGGAACTTGCCTTATGAGATGGAATGGCTGAACAATAAAAGCATTGCATTGAGGTGTACAGATTACATTGGACTTTCATAAAGAGAGAATTGCATGGAAAATTCGTTATTGAATAGCATAGTTTATACAATGGTGCTTAGCTGCAAGTTGGACTTTTGGAAATATTGACTTTGGCATGCACTTTTTACTTTTAAATAAATTGCTCCTTTGTACCGGCAACTAAATTCTTTGTGATGTCCCAATTTCAACCTGACAACTGGAATACTATCTTTATCTAGTTTTGGTCTTTAATTGGGATTCTACAAAGTCATACTGTCTGACCATGTGGTTGAGTTGCCAGAAATGATATATTTAAAGCTTGATACTTATCTTATTGCAGGTTCAGAGACAGAATATATTGGGTCGTTGATTCCATGTAGCACACCTACTAAACTTGTGCTTCCAATAACATCACCAACGTATAAGACTACAAGCAAATCTCATGACATACAAGTTTCAGCTGATGGGTTATGGCAAAGATACAGGCGTACTACATTAATTAATCCGAGGAAAATTCTTTTATTATTTGCAACACTGTAATAACCTATCCCATTTCTTTTTCTACTGCTATTCTAGTTGATGTTGAAATAGTTATGAGAAAAATAATTAATTGATGACTCACCTTTGCTTTTTCTGACACTAACCTAATAATGTAAAACCAGATAGTCAAATAAGGAAAGAATCACATGTCATTTTACATTTATAATCAGGTCACTAACAAAATAAACTTCGAAAGTAAACTAAAAAATCATCCAGACCAGGTGATCAAAGTTCAAAAGGTGTTTTTGGCATGAAAAATGATGTTATCCTCGTTGAAATTTTCAATTCATGATATGCAGATATGAACTCAAAGATCTAAGTTTCTAACCTAGAACTGAAAAAAAAAATCTTATGAGACACCAATCAAAATTTCCTTTTCAAAAACAAATACTCTAGAAGTGTAAATCAGTTGCAGAACTAGAGACTTTAGAGGTACACCATATCTGAATTTTGTGTTAATCTGCCATGTAATGGGTGGTAGATCTGAGAAATAACCCTGCTGAAAATCAAAACCAGCAAGCTCAAAATCTGTAACAGATATCACATAACTTCTCATTATGATAGAATACAAGAGGGAGATACCCTAGGAAGGTAGGCGCTCCATTTGCTTGGGTTCTCTGAAGTCGATTCGCCCTTAAACCCATCATGTGCTCATCTCAAGCATCCAGGTGGTGGAGGGAGGTGACCAGCAGATAAAAAAGAAGTCAAAAGTCACACCTAACTCTTCTAAACTGACAAAATAACTAGTCTAAGAGAGGCACCCTACTTGAGAAAATAGTTGAGAGATCAACAAATTCACTGACACACATCAATTGTTCTTGAGTATATCTGAGATCCTCTTTCAGATAAGGTGCATTGTGCATGAGGAGAGGGGTGCACTAGGAGAGAGTATTATTTCTAATTAAAGCGCTCAACCCATTATTAAATGCAAACAGCTTAGTAATGGCTAATTACTAGTCAAACAGTAAACTACAGTCTAAAAATAGAACTGCTAAAAAAAGAAAACCCTAAAAATTAGGAAATGAAAGAAACAATGGCTAATCACTATTCTATCAACAGTCTAAAAATAGAAGCTGTAATAGGAAACCGTAGTTTTTAGGAGACGAAGGAAATCATTTGCAGAAGGGGATCGAAGCAACATAACTAACAATCATGACTCCCTGAGCATGAATTGAACTATCATGTGATGAAAGACCAATGTAGGTCCTGTTACGCCCCAAATTCTCTGCAGCGCACCCTACCATATGTGCCAAAGAGGGGGGTCTTTTTGCCATTGTAAAAGGCCAAGTTGGGGCTTGTTTATGTAAAAGTGTTGGTCTAGCGGGGCTCAAGACCCTTGGTTTGGTCATGGCAGGTTCTCTTGGTCCTCATTTCAAGGAGTGTTGGCCTAGTGGCTCTGCTGACTACCCCTTGATGGGCAGAAGTCCCTCATCATGTTGGGCATTTTGCCTTGGGTGGGTGTTTGGTGTACCTTGGAATGATTCCATTAATATACATGGCCTATGGCTCCCAGCCACACTTATGGTTTATGCTTTGTAGAAGGTGATTGTGTTTGTAAGGGTTGTCATACCCGCCTAGCACACCTCATTGTACCCCCTTGGACCTTATATTGTTGTATCATTCCTCCCTCTTAGTCATCTTGGTCTTGAAGAGCAAATCGTCCACCATCCAAGCAAGCTTAAAGAGGCCATACCAACCTAAGAAAGGTGTTGAGGGTAAAAGACACTTGTTGGGGTTAGATGGGGCTTGACGTCCTCCTTCCAAGCTCAACTTTTCATCAAGTTGAAGTGTTTCATCATTTTTTATCATTATTTTATGTTTCATGAGGTTTAGTCCCTGGATTGTGGGTGACATCTCCAAGTCTTGCTGGCTGACCCTGGGGGTTTTGAAGGGCCAAATCAAGCCCTTCAGCCATTATTGCAGGTTATTACGGATCTAAAGGTTAAATCAGTCCCAAATCTCCTCATCCATCCATCAAAGCAAGTGCGCCCTAGGAGGGATAGGTTCCTCTTTGGTTGCCGAGTCCCGAGAGGTACTTTTTCAGAGATTTTCACGGTCTATTTCGAGTTTTCTTGTAAGTTTATGTTGCTGGTTTTTACTGCAGAATATTGATTCATCTTATCGTCCAACCAGTACGAAACTAATTTGCTCCTAAACCTTCCTAGTCATTGAGAATTTATTAAATATCTTGTTCACTCCATTAAGGCACTGATCTACTAACCTAGTGGGAAGGTCTTGTAGAGATAGCATTTTTCTTGTTACATATTTTATTATTTTACAAAGCTATTTCTCTTCATATTTGGGAAGCCTCCCGTGGCCCAAGGAGCAGGCCTAAAGAGATAGGAGAGTGCATTTTGGTGACAGTGGGTGCATCTCCTAAAGAGTTGCCGATCTTTGTACCGGTTGTCGTAACCTAATTGGAAGGGTACTAATTTGCAGTGTTCCATGGGGACGTGTCCCGCAGGGTCGGGGACGCGTTTCTGTGTTTCCCCGCGTCCCGGGGATGACAAAACTCCATGCCAAACGTTTCGGGACGTTTCTCTTTGGGCGAAACTCGGCGAAACTCCATGCGAAACGTTTCGGTATGTGGCAAAACTCGTTTCTCCATGATGAAACTTGGGGGGGACTTCCTGGCGTCCCACACGAAAATCCAAAACTCCGACGAACCTTCTGGGCGTCCTGCATGAAACTCCGAACCTCCAACAAACCTTCTAGGTGTCTGGATAATCATTTATAATCATGATGAATCATGTAATGTGTTTGCATTATTAATTTATCAGATTCTAAATTACATTGCATGATTGCACAATGATGAATGTAGTGTTTAGTAATTTGCTAATTTGCATGGGATGAATTGTTATTGTTGGGATTTATATTTTTCATATTTTTAGAATTTTTATGACCCGGCGTCCCCCCGTCCCCCCCAAATTTTCCTAAAATTTGGGGGTGGTCTCCACGCGTCCCGAATGTGTGTCTCCCCGCTCTCGCGTCCCGCCGTCCTGGAACCTTGAGGGAACATTGCTAATTTGTGAGGTAATAGGTCCTAACTTTTAAAGACATTGAGAAGATTGGACCATCTGAAATACACTTGTCCTTGGAGCATGGAAACTGCTATAAGAAATCGATTGACATTTATCATGGATACTGACTCATTGACTAAGTGTCTCTCCTAATTTCAATTTGGATGTGTTATCTTGATTTCTGCATTCAAGTCATAAATGCCACTCCCTCTTATACCAACTTGTTGTCCCCATCTTTCTGTGGAGTATTTTCTTACTATTTTTTCAATTCTATAACAGATATAATGTTTAGACTTTATGTTACACCATATTCTGTTATGAAAGAGGTGAGTTTTTATCAAATTTCACTAGTAATTTTTTCTCTTTATCACTATTGGGAAATAGATATGCTGATATCGTAGAAAAGTAAATTTTTGATGTTGGCCCTTGTAACAACAGAGTTTTGTACCCAATTCCAGCTAATTCATGCAAAGTTGGAAATTCATTGGCATGAAGAGTTTTTTTGAGGAGACTCGAGTTCTAACAATATTTTGCTAATTCTTGCGCATTGGTATTCTTGTCACCTTAGCCATAACTTTAGAAGATAGATGGTTCACATGCAATGCAACCTACTCAAACTCAAGGGGAAATTGATGTCCATATTTATGTTGTGAACCTAGACTAAGAGCAAAGTGTTGATGCCCTCAATGCACCCTAGACCTTTTTTTTTAAAGATTTCACTGATTGTATCTTACTATCCTTTATGACTTAATTTGTTGACGCAATTAGTGATTATGGATGATTCCAATTTCTTCGATTGGTTTGCCTCACTAACTCTATTACCTGAATTGCGTTTGAATGCTTATAACCAAATGATTGCTTGATCTCTCCTTTGAGTTTAGTTGGATGACTAGCTTGTGTTTGATGATCTTTGAGTCTAATTGTGATGATTTCAAAATCATCTTTCTCACAAGGACTTTACTGAAGTGCCTTTGTTTACTGTGATAGCTTGATTCTGGTATTTTACTTTGATCGTTAAAGATGACCCATGAAGGGTTTCACATAGTAAGAGTATCTGTTTTTAAGAGTCAAATTCATAGTAATCAAAGCATATATAAACACTCGTTGCAATCAAGGGCTTTCATTGGACCAAAGATGATTAGTACTTGTGTAATGATAACAGTTAATTCATAGCTTCCATCCATGCACACTTGTACCTGTTGTTAAGAGATATGCTTATTTAATGTGATAGCAATTGATAGCAAAGGGAATAGCAAGAAAGGAACTAGTCAGAAATAAGGAGATTCGAGCACGAAACATGCGTGAGGTCAGATTTGTTTCGACTATTGACTAGGGTACCTTACTAAATGTGGTATTGGTTCTTGGAAAAAAAACAAAAACATCCATTTATGCAAAGTAGGCAGAAAAGTAAAGGGGCTCTTTTTCCCTTATTAAAGCAAGCAAGGCAATTGGTCTAGGTAGGGAAAGAGATTTCTAGAGGTTAAACAATGGATTTTATTTGTTGAATAACTTCTTTTATGATTATAAACTAGTCCTAATGCCAATTACACATCTAGGCAGTTGCATTTTGTCCAGGAAGCTCTCAAGCAAATGTATGAATCAATGGATTACCCTAGGGCAGTCATGCACTCTTGGTGAAGTCACTAAACTTGCAAAGGGATTCCGTGCAGTACAATAGAGCATCTTTAAATGAGCAGAGATGGGGTGGATTTCTAAGGTCTAAATAATAGAGGCATCTACGACTCATGAGGAGGATCCAACTCATACCTTGATATCTTGTGGGTTTGGGGATCAATTATAATGTCTTGCAAAAGCTTAGACTAAGGCATTTTCAATCTAGGAAGCCTCTAGTGGAGCAAGGAAGCTTTAGGTATTTTGAGATGAATCTAGTTGATGATGAGGACTTCTTGGGCAACGAATTACTTCTTAGATTCTCTAGGCATAATGCTCTACTTCAATGGACATCTGGATGCAACGCTATCTTTCCTAGTGATGTGTTTGGCCTCTAGACACTCCATAGCCGTTGAAAACGCACTTAGCAAAGGGTACAACAACAAACCAAAGCGAGTAGTGATGCGTGTTTCCTCCCAATGCTAAAACTCACTGGTGAGACTTGCAGTGGTGAAGCAAGATATTGTGTGATGCATTTTTCCTTTGAAGCTTTGTTAAACCTCATCGAAAGTTAAAAATGCACTAAGAGGCAAAACTCATGGGTGAGGCAATTGCAGTGATGGCCCAAAGCATTAGTGCTAGTGCGTTTTTCTCATGGAGGCTCCGCCAGACCTCCTTGAAAGTTTTAAAATGCATTAAGCAGAAAAGCACATGAGCAAGGGATTTGAAGTGATTGTCTAGAGCATCAAGTGATGTGTTTTGGCCTAGAAACTCCACCGGACCCCTTCAAAGGTTGAACAATGCACGAGGAGGTAAAACACACTAGTTGGGAAGTTGCAACAATAGAATAAATTATAGGAAACAATTCTTGTTTATTATAGATAGATGAAAATATTTTTGCAAATATATTGAATAATGTTCAATTGATATGGATTGATAACATGATGTTACAATTAGTCTCATGATGGTACATTTATATCCATCAACAGGTCATGAGGTGAAGGGGTGTATGTCCTTTGACCTTTTGTTAACCTAATGATATTGTTGTTGTTATTATTATTATTATGTTTATAATGTTTCCACCTCCGTAAGGAATGCTTTGCTCTCAAATTATAGTAAATAGGATTCTCTCCAGCTGAGCATGATTCTGTGGTGGCATCATCTTTTTGTTTGTCTTGTTTTAGGGGTTTGGCTTTGTTCTTGCATTGAGTGTTGGCAAGGTTCCTTTGTATTGTTTTCATCATATCTTGAAATCTTTTACCTGCCTATTTAACGTAAAATCTTCATGCTTCTTGGTAACATTTTTTTCTTGCTTCCATTGTTGTGTGTTCGTTTTTGCTTCTTGTGCTTTTTTATTAGTTGTAATTCGCATTTCTTGTGAGCGGAATCTTCAACACCATATCATTTATAATTTTGGCCTTGCCAATTAAACCCCATGAATTGTTCTTCAAGGTTGATGGTACAAGTGCCCAACTACATCAAACCATTCTGCACCTAGCACCATATCCATCTCATCAAATGGTAGAGTGTAGAATCTTGTTTGTGGTTCCAATTCTTGGATTTGAACTAAGACTTTATGACAACTCCCTACTCCTTTGAACTTTTGTCCATCAAAAACCGTAATTGTGAGGTCTTTGGTGGGGTACACAAAAAAGGTTTAGTTGTTTAGTGACATTGATGTCTATTTAATTATGTTTTCTACTGGAATCTATGAGTTTCATTACATTTCTATATTTTATGACTCCTTTAAGCTTCAAGGTCTTAGGTAGTGATTTCTTTGTCATGGTTGCCAATGGAATTGTAGGCTTGCTTTCTTCTTTTCTTGGGACTTGGATCTTATTAAGATTCCTTCGATGAGCTCGAATATGCTTTGTAGTCGGTTGTTGTATTCCTTGTTTCCAAGTAATAGTTTCTTCTGGGGACACCTTATCTTCATTCTTATTATGTTGGGTGCATGAGATTAAAGCTAGTGATACTGTTTGTTGCCACCTAATATGCACCTAGGTGAGAAAAATCTCAACTCACTGAGAGCAACTTTGGGGGCAAACTCAGGTTAGGTGCAACTGTCGCCGCAACACTCAACCCCTTTGTTTAGGCCAACTGCTAAACAAAGCCAAGGGAGGTAGACCCTAATAAAATAAACTAAGGATGGATAAATTATAGGAGTTAATGTAAGTACAACAAGCCACTTAGGAAATAAAAGTTTAAAACATGTAAAGCAGATCTAATATTTGATATAGCAGTGGCACAAGAACTTAGATCTACAACTTCATAAGCATATAAGATTCCTTGTAAGATATTAAAAAAGAATAGTACCCAAAATAGAACAGATCTATGCTACAAAGATGATTGATGAAAATAAAACTTAGATCTGAAATATCAAGGAAATTGCATATATGAAACTTTGTAATACGAGGACTGCTTGCATTCTTTTACTTGAAATATGCTAATGAAATAAATGCTTTGTAGTTCCTTTTAACTGATTATATTGTAGATGATTTAAAAGCATAGCCTAGATTGTTGGTATCCACATAAAGGATGGACAAAAAATAGAAAAAATTTAACTAAGGAAAGTAAAGCGGTTAGTTTCTAATCTAGGAACGTAAAATCGATTAGTAACTAGTCTTAAGCTAGATTGTTAATTTAGTGATATGACGTTCAATTGTTGAGTGATGGACGGATTGATAAATTTTAATCTACCTAATCTATGTTATTGAAAGTAAATGCAAAAGAGAAATAAGCAAAAAAAAGACAAGGATAGTGGTAAGAACCTCTTTGCATGCGGGTTACAATGCCCTTTTTAGGACTTTCTTAGAGGAATGCTTGCTGGTCCGTGACTAGGACAGCAGACAAGCTTATAATAGTTAGAAAAGAGACCAAACAAAGATAGAAGAATGCCTTGTAAAGTGTGCCAGTTGCCTGCAAACTTTCAGAGGACGAGGCTGCTCCTTTGGGGATGCCCTTGGACTGTTAGAATTCTGCTGAAAAGATGCACGAACAGAAGCCAACACGTTGCTTGTAGGCTGCCACTTAGCTTCCACCTAAGCTTGCAAGAGGGTTGCTTGTTTGTCCCACAAATGAACAACAATACAGTGCAAAAATTTGATAGAAAAGAACGAACAATATGACTTTTAGGGGCTATTTTATGGCCTTTACGGCAGTTAGGACAGTGAGCAAAAATTGTTCTATTTGTTCATACTAGGCTGCCTCTTCACATCTGCCACGTGTAAGCTCAATAAGGCAAATTATAAGGCAGATTTATGATGTAGATCAACTAGATCTAAGCATGTATGATGAGATAATTGACATGCATGCACTTAGATCTTTATCAAAATGATCTACTTTAAGCTTTTCCAATGAATGACTTAGTGAATCAAAGCATGCAACAAATCTTCTTATGATTTTACAAGAAATGTAGATTCGGTTCTTTGCATGAATTAAAGTAACCAAAATGAAGTTTGATTTTCAAATGAAGATGGAGGGTTGAAAGAAAAAGAGAGAGAAGTACCAAAGAATGGCCTTGAACCTATTCTCAAACTTTAAATAGGTAAGACGGTGCGGCTGCTCCATTGAGCCGTGCCATGTAATTGAGAGCTCCAAGCGGGCCATTTTTGGTAAGTAGAACTGGCGATGTGGGATGAACTAAAAGTCGAGTTACGGTGCCAAATTGCGCGCTAACCCAGATCCCACAAAGGGTGTTGGTTGATTAAGACAACATGACGGTGGTCATGGAAGTTGAAATCCGCTAAGGAGTGTGTAACAACTCACTTGCAGAAGCTCCATGTTGTTACCTTGGATGGGGTAGCAACTTGGTTAACTTCGTAACGACAGGCAAGATAGAGTCGGAAGCTCAGCCAGAAGGACGCCTGTGGATGGCAAGTAGCTAGCTTAGCAGGGTGCCGCATAACTGACGATCTCGACAGAAGTCAAGTGAAATTTGGTTTGGTGGGAAGCTCTTCGAGGGGCATAGGATGGTGCCTAGGAAGAAGAGGCGTTTAGGCTTCCAGCTTGGGAAATGAAGTAGCAGCAAAGTTGTTCCAAAGGGTCAAGTACGCTCGGATCTTAACGTTGGTTGGAGCAGGCAGTCCAGAGTGTCGTGCATGCAGACGCTGTGACAAGTTGATTGGGCACGTTGATGTCGAAAGGAAGACTTGTGTGAAAACTTGATGAGTTGGCAAGAGGATGTTACACAAACCCACAGATGAGCATACTTTGATGGGAGTGTGTAGGATTGGTGATAGAGTGGACAGTTGCTTAGGCGCTTGGTATTGGATTCCTTGTGCAAGACAAAGGCCGTCAGCATGGTGCGAAGTGCACAAGAAGAGTTGATCTTTGTTGTGGGAGTTTGCGGATGCGCAGTTAAGATGGAAGGTGGGAAGCACCCATAGCAAGGTGGGATACCCCCATACCTAACACATGTAAGGTGGGATGGAACCCATGTTCAACGCAGGTGTAGAACAGAGGAGTGCGGACTGGTGCAAGGAGTGCCCAGCTCGACCTTAGAAAAGCGAAGATCGCAGATTGCCGAAAGTTGCTAAGTGATTGGAAGCTTAGTTGGAGTGTGCTCAAGGGAGTGTGTTGCAGTTTTGAAAAGAGGGTACCGAGTAGGAAGGGATCACCCGCAGCTTGGCATACTTGGCTAAAGTGTGGTTGGGTAAAGTGTTGCCGGGAGGTTGTGCGACTTGCGGCTGCTGCGCCACCTGTGCGCGCTATTTGACTGCTGTGTCGCCTGCGCGCGCTCTTTGGCCGTCGATTTTTTGCGGGGCCTTCGTCCACTGCGCCGCCTACGTGTGGCCTTTGGCCGCTGCAACGCCTTCTTCCGCTTGCGTGCGCTCTTCGGCTGCTGCGTCCTCTGTGCGTGGCCTTTGGGCGTTGTGCCTCCTATGTGCGGCCTTTGGCCGTTGCGCCGCCTTCGATCACTTCGACGCTTGCACGCGCTCTTCGACTGCCTGTGCCCGTTCTTCGGCTGCTTCGTCGCCTGCGCATGTTCTACAACCGCCACGCCACCTGCGCGCGCTCTTTGACCCCCGCACCACCGGTGTGCAGCCTTCAACCTTTGCGTCGCTTGCGTGCCCTCTTTGTTCGCCGCGCGCGCTCTTCGGTCACCTCACCCCTGTGTGTGACCTTCGGCCGTGTGCACTCTTCGGTCGTGCATGCTCTTCGACCGTGTGAGCTCTTTGGCCGCTGCGCGACCTTTGGTCACTGTGCGCCCTTTGGCCGTTGCATAGCCTTAGCGACATACGGCCGTTGCACGACATTTAATTGTAGACCGCAAATTTCCTCACGACTTCGTTATTTTTACCTCACGGCTTGCCAGGAAATCTCCGCTTTTCCCGCGGCTTAGCCATTTTTCTCCTGGCGGTGTTCCAAGAAACCCCAACTTTTTTCCCAGAGCATTGGGAAACCCCAACTTTCGCCACGACTTGGCCAATTTTTCTACAGAGTGTGCATTGGGAAATCCCAATTTTCACCTCGACTTGGCCAATTTTTCCTCGTTGCGTGCACCGGGAAACCCCAACTTTCCTCGTGACTTAGCCAATTTTTTTTCCTCGTGGCGTGTGCCGAGAAACCCCAACTTTCCCCGTGACTTCGCCGATTTTTTTTCCACGCGGCATGCACCGGGAAACCCCAACTTTCCCTGCGACTTTGCCATTTTTTTTCCCTATAGTGTGCGCTGGGAAACCCCAAATTTCCTCGCGACTTAGCTGATTTTTTTCCCTGTGGCGTGCAGCGGGAAGCCCCAACTTTCCTCGTGACTTTGCCATTTTTTTTCCCCACGGTGTGCACCGGGAAACCCCAACTTTCCCTGCGGCTTAGCTGAATTTTTTTCCCTGCGGCGTGTGCAGGGAAACCCCAACTTTCCCCGCGGCGTGCGCCGGGAAACTCCAACTTTCCCTGCGACTTGGCCAATTTTTTTTCCCCACGGCGTGCGCTAGGAAGCCCCAAATTTCCTCGCAACTCTGCCATTTTTTTTCCCCGCAGCGTGCGCCTGGAAACCCCAACTTTCCCTGCGACTTAGCCGATCTTTTTTTCCCTACGGCATGTGCTTGGAAACCCCAACTTTCCTCGCGACTTTGCCATTTTTTTTCCCCACGGTGTGTGCCGGGAAACCCCAACTTTCCTTGTGACTTTGCCATTTTTTTCCTCGTGCCGTGCATCGGGAAACCCCAACTTTCCCCACAATTTAGCCGATTTTTTTTCCCCGCGACGTGCGTCGGGAAACCCCAACTTTCCTCGCGACATGTGCCGGGAAACCCCAACTTTCCCCGTGACTTTGCCATTTTTTTCCCCACAGCGTGCGTCGGGAAACCCCAACTTTCCCCGCGACTTTGCCATTTTTTTCCTCGCGGCATGCACCTGGAAACCCCAACTTTCTCCACGACTTTGCCATTTTTTTCCCCACGGCGTGCATCGGGAAACACCAAAGAGAAACTAGGAGGGACTTCCTCTAAAGAGAATCACTGAAGAAAGGAGGTTGCGCTAGGCTAGCCTCAATCCTCTCGATGAAGAAAGCACCTGCAATCAATTATATAATAGTAAAAGAGACCAAGTCTCTTCTTTAATCTTCCTCAGATTGCAACCTACACAAAAGGGGCTAATATAACACAATCTGACTAGAGTAAAGATACTAAAATCAACCTCCTTTTGAACAAATTTCAATAAGATTTATTAACGCAATTTACTTAAATTAAACTTTATCCTACCGGGTAATAATACCCTTTCCAAGGCCTAGCAAAAGAAGACAAAATTAACAATTATACATTGATACAAGTTACCTCATAAGAACTAGACAATCAAGCATCCACACATTGAGAAGCTACTCCACATATGACCTCCAAAGTCTTTCTTTATTCAACAAATATTGCTCTCAAAGAGAAGTTACAATAGCCTCAAAGCCATAGGCATAAACACACAAAGAAAAAAGAGGGGGGTGTACTTTCTTCAGTAGCCAAAGGATGAAAGGCGGAGCCCCTCCATGTGTCAATTTACATGCATGAGCCCATGCACCACCTCTTGGAGCTAACTAGATTCCAAGGCGCCACCTCTAGAGCTAACTAGGAGCTCATGTGCCACTTCTAGCGACAAGTAGGGTACAAACCAACCCAAACTAGAGCAAATTGGAGCTCAAGGCGTTACCTCTACAGTTAATTAGGAGACTAGGAATTGTGCCCACCTAAAAGGGAATATTCCCTTCACCTACCAACATAAATCATGGATGTTTGCCTCTAGAGTAAAATAATCAGGGGATTTTGTCTAGAGAAGGTGCGCTAGGCTCATGAAGGGAGATAAAGGGGTCTATTAGGTTTTTGACACCCCCTTTAATAATTTTAATACAATTTTACAACATTTACCCCCCAAGGGACCTAAACTAACATCTAAAATACAAAAAACATGGTGACACAAGTAATGCATGACAAAGAAACTAAGGAATCAAAACACCAACCTATGGCAGATGTAGTAAGGATGCTCATGGATTTGGAGGCATGATTGAGTGGAAAAACTTCGACAATATAGATCACAAGGACTAATATCTATCTAATAAAAAAAACACTCCAGAGCACCTTTTACTATAATTGTCATAGTTGGTCTAGACCTTTTACACATGTAATATAGGTGTCGTGTTACTTTACAATCATCATCTTTTGACCGGAAAAAAGAGATGCAGAAGATGATGAAGAAGAAGAAGAGTGCTTAAGATAAGCCTTGAACTGCAGGTCCCCTGGTTCTCTATCATCTTCTATCTTTGCAATCATCTTTGTGCAAACTGGGTGGTAACACTGTTCACATTGCTTTGTCATCAATGTTAGGTGTTTTTGATTTTAATCTTATTGTGCTGACCCATTTTACCTTGACTTCTTTCGTGAACTGTGGTCGATGAGTTCAGTCTTGCAGTGGGTTTTTCGTAGGTTTCAAGTTTTATTGTTGACTCATCTCGTCTTTTAGTTCTTGATCAATCCCTTCTCTATGCTCATTGATAATCTTTGATGCTTTGCCCTTGTTAGACTTTGAATTGTACCCAATAGTGATTTCGTTTGCTAGTTTTGACTTGGTCCACTATTTTTGAAAGTGAATTGTCTTCACATAGATGTCTTGGAATCCATATCCTATCACATATGCGACAAATATTTCCCTTCTTTATTAATTCTAGCCATAGTCTTTGGGAATCTTTGAATAACTTGTCAAATCTACCCTATTTCCTATTAATTTGTCAAATTTTTTCCTAATTATTTTTGTGACTTCACAATTTTATCCATAATTTGTGTGGTACTATTGGCTTCATCTTCATGATGATGAACATCTATGTGTGCTTTGTCATTATTACCCATTTTAGTTGTGGCTCCTTGGCGAGGCCCACTTTAATTTTACTTTATTGTTACGAGATCAAAATTTTGAAAAGGTAATGTTATTATAGCCTTTCAAAGTAAAAATATTAAAAAAAATTATGACTTTTAAAAGGTGCAACCTTAGTTTTATAAATGTCAAAGTTTAAAAAATTAGTTATGAAAAATTTGAGGGGATGCGACTTTACCATGCGGAAGGCTAAGAGCCATGAACTAAAATTATAAATAGGACAATTTCCTTCAAACAAAAGTCTCTTTTTGGCATGGCAAACTATCTTTCTATGTTAATAAAGAAATTGCTATTAGCTAGTGTGTGCTTATACTCTTGTAGATTTGTTTGGTCTTGGGACTCTTCTCTCCTTTTCAATTCTGTTAGTGCTTGTGGGTGTTAACATTCTAACTTGTGGACTATTCTAGTGTTATGACGTTTACTATCACTTATCTTACGTGTAGTCTAAAAGTTCGACTATTTGAAAAAATCCGTCCATAACTTTGGAAAATCCAAGTTATAGCTGTCAAATTCTAGAATTTTCGGTGCTCCAGGGGTTTTTGAGGGTGCTGGCTAATTTTCGATTTTGCAAAATAAAAATAAAAACGTCAGATTTCAGTTGAAAATGTCCGTCCCATCCAAATCGTCGAATTTTTAGACTTCTCCCTTATCTTATGCTTGATAACATTTGGTATGACACAAGGAGCTTCTCAGTAACTACGGACTATTCTCGGTTCATTGGAATCTATGATTATGCATGTACTTTACTTGGTGGACACTTCTTCCTATTGATATATGCCTAATCATGTTTCTTTTCAACTTGGTTAGTATCTGATTTTGTGATAGGGAAGTGTTTTTACATTTTAGCAATTGGATCATTTTACTTTGTTAAGGTCTTGGGAAGGTCCAATTTAGGTTCATTTCTTACAAAAGCGGGGATTGTTCTCCTTGTTATTGGTTGCATTTCGAGATCTTGTTCTTTTTCTCCTTCGATTAGGATTTATGTAGTTCCATTATGCATATTGCATTTGTTGCATTTCATTCTCCACATTCACCCATCTTCATTTACAATCCTTCATTTTACATTCATTAGTTTAGATTAGATTAGATACAGAGCATAATAGTGGTAGTTGGGCTATAATTGGAGGGTTTGCAATAATTAAATGTTAACTTTGCAACAAAAAGGGGGAAGGAATCTTGCATATGTGACTTTCCCATCCTAAGGTCACAAGAAAAGAAAAGATTGGGAATCATAATGAAATCATTGGGCCTAGTAAAGAAGTGAAAAATATTGCAATGATTAGTTGGATAGTAGATGTATAAGGAAAGATAGGAGGTTGATAAACGAGATTAATTGAATTTATGAAAAAAAACTGATTAGTAAGGAAGATGAACAATTGACATATATATTGACAATAACTATTGAGAACAATGTAATCTTTACTTTTGACCACACTTGACCTTTTTCTTTTTGTAAGCAGCATAAGGAAAATATATTATAGTACAAAAAAAGTTACATTCACATGATTATCTGTAGATTCATGAGCTTTCAGAAGCTTCTCATGGAGCAAAAAAAGCAAGTAGGAGCGTCCATAGTCCTGCCCATAAGTGGGTTGAGCAGTATTGACATAATTACAGCCGACTATTAAAAACATAGACTGAAGTTGAACTAGACTGGAAGTAAAAGCTAGAGTCTGACAGTAGACCATAGAGCTAAAACAGGGGAAGATAGATACCGCTAACCGCAAAAAAATAGGAGCTAGGCTCACACAGAGTAGTTCTATGTGCTAGCTTCTGCATTCTGAGAACCAGGATTGTCTTCAATTATTGGACAACTACCAAAGAAGTCCTCTTCCCAATTCTAGAGTGGGAGTTTGATGGGCCATGGCTCAATTTTGCGCTGTATGGCTGCATCGTCCCCAGCCTTCCTGACCCGTTTGTAGTGTAAGGTGTCAATCGTCGAGGGC
Source organism: Larix kaempferi (assembly GCA_027924585.1). Lineage (NCBI taxonomy): Eukaryota > Viridiplantae > Streptophyta > Pinopsida > Pinales > Pinaceae > Larix > Larix kaempferi. Next base: position 27,668,547 of record BSBM01000910.1, read on the forward strand.
GTCGGGAAGGAAGTCCCAGGGGGAGAGCCCCCCTGAACCACCACCGCAACAGGAGAAATCGGGTCCGAGGAGGGGCCTAGAACTGGAGTAGCACCTTCCGCAGCAGCAACACCGAGGGAGTCGGGCAAGGAGCTGTCTGTAGCATGGATTTCAGTGGCAGTAGCAGCACCCTCAGCATGGACAATAGGTTTGCTAGCCAAACCTTCAGAATGAGCAGCAGGACCAAAATCACGGGGAGGAGTAGAATGGTGAAACAGAGAGTACCTTCGACCTGCCAAATTGGCTTCCAGGGCAGCCAACATTCGATCCAAATGGGCCATGTGTGCCCTGGTGTCCATAATCGCCACCTTGGCCAAGTTCCAGTTTGTTAGCATTTCCTCCACCAAAGTTCCCAACATATTTTTCTTTAACCAGTAATAGTTTACTTGGTTGCCCTGGTTGCCAAATGCCAGAATTTCGGCAACACTACGAGATTCCCAATCGTCCACCAGCCTGCGGACAGGGACAGATACATTGTCTTAATAGCTGCTGTTGGCCATCTTTTCCTTCTCAACAGAAGTGGCAGCTTTGCCAACACTGTGACCAGAACCTCGCTTTGAGGTGCCATGCGTTCGGGTCATGGCACTGTCAACAAGTTCACCGGAGAACGGAGAAGGGGCGGAGCTCTCAATAGAGGCAGCAGGCAGAGGATAATAGAGGCGAGTAATGATAGTCGGGGCATGTAGAGGGAGCCTCATAACAAGAGTTACAGGGTGAGAGCTTCCAGATCTCACACGGGACAGATTAATGGCGCATCTGAACCAATTAAGGGGATGTGAAAGGAGAGCCGAGCCGAAATGAATGCAAGCAGCTGAGAAGTGGCAGCTTTGCCAACACTGTGACCAGAACCTCGCTTGGAGGTGCCGCGCGTTCGGGTCATGGCACTGTCAACAAGTTCACCGGAGAACGGAGAAGGGGCGGAGCTCTCAATTGAGGCAACAGGCAGAGGATGACAGAGGCGAGTAATGACAGCCGGGGCGTGTAGAGGGAGCCTCATAACAAGAGTTACACGGCGAGAGCTACCAGATCTCACACGGGACAGATTAATGGCGCATTTGAACCAGTTAAGGGGATGTGACAAGGAGAGCCAAGCCGAAATGAATGCAAGTAGCTGAGCCATGTGGGTAGTGAAGTTCAACGCACGCGAGGAGGCCAGATGGGCTGGGGCAGGACGCGGCTTTAATGAGGGGGGCTAGGGAATAGCGTCGACCGAGGGAGGTTGCCAAGTGTGGGAGCCATGCTGCCAGGAGGGCAGGTGGCACTCCTATCCTCGGTAGTGTCATTTCGAGCACCGACATCCGGGGGACCACACTTGACCTTATATTGCTATCATTATTATATTTCTAGGTTTGGCTAAGGCCAACCTTGTACATGTACGCTCATAATCCCTCTTGGTGAAAGTGCCCTATTGCTTGAGTTGTGTACATATACCCAACTTCCATTTGTAATTCCACACATCAAGTATCTTTTCTATTCTTAGTAAAGTGATTTTCCGAAGGGCACATATCAAGTGTTGCACTCTCTTATACTGGAGTTTAATTTCTCTCTCTCTTGTGCACTTGTCTTTTGGTTCACTCTCTCTCTAGGGTTTTGGTCCTCTTGGCTGATTTCTTCAAGTGTTGCACTGCCCTAGCATTGGTTTGTTCTTCTCTTTATTGAAGAATTTGGATTTGTGTTGGTTCCATTTGATTCTCTTGCTATTGCTTGCAAATCTCAACATGGCATAATAGTAGGTGCAAATTGCTTAAGGCTTCTTTGGCATATCCGAACTAGGGTGTTTGCACATATCTTTTTCTTGGGTTTCCTAGGGTTAAACTCTCCTTCAAGGCCAACTCTCTCTTCCTTCCATTGTTATGTAACAAAAGTTAACACATTGGAATTTTTTTCCGATAAAAATCATACCATCTCTCTCTCGTGGGCCTACCAAAGTGAACTTTTGAAGAATTTATGAAGGTTTCTTCTTTGTGTTGTTATTGACCTTGATGAACTCATCTTATAGTGCACATTTGGATGTGCACTTTGCATATTGGTCCTCCACTTCATAGGAATGGATTGTTGACTCCCAAACTATCAAGCATATGAACAAGCATTGACATGTCCGCTCCAATTATCAACAAGAACACATTGGAGAGATAGTGATCATTGGTGATAACTTAGCCTTACTAGATTGAGGATGTAGTAGTTCCATCATTGACACCACCATGTTTGGAGAAGTCCTTCATGTTCTAGGAGTTTGATCGAATCTTCTTTCTATTTACCACATCACTTGCACCATCATAAAGGTGGAATTTTGGTTGGATTGGTGGGTCCCTCTTCACATTGTTTTGGTATCTAGATGAGAGGTGTTTAGCTCTTTTTATGAGGGAGGTTCTCAGTTTTAGAGCTTAGTCTTGGTGTGTTCCCCTTCCCCCAAATCCATCCAAGAGGACCACCTCTTTCTTCCTTTTTGTCTAGTTATCTCGATGCAACAAAGAACAAATAGAGATTAGACTTCGTTTGATATCAAATTGGGTGTGGCCTTGGATCTCTTCCTGCCCTCTTGGTGGGTTGTTCTTCTCTTGATAGATGTTTGAGGAGCTTTCGTTCTAGAGATCCTAAGATAGGATTAACATGACCGACATGCAAGGGAGTTTAAGGAGGCCCTAGTGCAAGAGATAAAGTCCCTTGGTCTAGAGTCTCCATGCTCTATTGAGTGGTGATTCATCTGTTCAAAGTTTACCCCCCCCACTAGCCTTGAGTGGTAGGAGTGATGAGGCTGCTTGATCTAAGGATCACCCAAGGTCCCTCCTTGGATTGTGCAACTAGGCAATCTCAGCCCTAGGTACTCTCTGGACAACCTTCTTAGTGGGTGCATTGGCCCCTTATGCAGTGTGATTACTTCTTCTTTCTCTCTCCCTTCTTTGGTGGCCTTGCTCAGATCCATCCAAGAGGATCATCTATTTCTTCCTTTTTGTCCAATTAGCTCGGTGCAACAAACGACAACTAGAGATTATACTTTGTTAGATATCAAATTGGTGTGGCCTTGAATCTATTCCAACCCTCTTGGCGGGATGTTCTTTGTTTGATAGATCTTTGAGGACCTTCCGTCATAGATCCTAAGATAGGCTTAACATGATCGACATGCAGGGTAGTTTAAGGAGGGCCCAGTGCAAGAGACAGAGTCCCTTGGCCCTCTATTGAGTAGCGATTCATCTATTCAAAGTTTATCTTCTCCCCTCGACCGACCTGGAGTGGTAGGAGTGATGGGGCTACTTGCTATAGGGATCAACCCATGCTATAGGGATCAACCCAAGATCCCTCCTAGGATTGCGCAACTAGGCCTCCTTAGCCCCAGGTACTCTCTGGATGACCTTCTTAGAGTGCATTGGCCCCTTTGTGGTGTTTAAGGATACCTATGAGGAGATTGCTTCTTCTTTCTCTCTCCCTTCTTTGGTAGCCTTGACTTCTAATTCTAGCACCAGTTGACATGCTCATATTGGAATTTCTTCTCATGCCTCTATCCTTCTTTGGTGGCCTTGAGTTTTAGTTCCAACACCACTTGACACGCTCATATTGGGATTTTTTCTCATGTCTCTAGGCTTCTCTTTCTCGGACTAGTTTCTTAGATTTTTTATGGCCCATTTCTTTGATCTTAGATCCCTTTCTTATAGATGTTCACTTAGTTGTCAACATTGCTCTTGTGTTTCCACTTTGTATTACATAGATTGTACTCTTTTAGTCTCGTTGACCTACCTTTTTGGTCATTTGTTGGGAATAAATCAAATTATCTTGTCTTATTTGAATTGATCATAGACAAACACAATAACCTTCAATATTTCCTAAGGGAGTATTTTAACGAGATATCATAATTTTGCCAACATTCCACAATGGTGTTGTACATGGTTCATGTGAATTGATCATAGACAAACACAATATTCTTCAATATTTCTTGAGTTGCATGATTCAACGCATCATAGAAGAAACAAAGAAGAGTAGAATACATGCACTAACTACTTGCATACACAAGTGACAATCATACATAGCAACATTAAGAATGACGTATGCCACTTGTTACTATAACAAATATGTAGAAAGGATCATATCATGTGTACTCTACAGGGGATTGCAAGTTTCACAGAGAGTGACCAACTTCTACCTGACTTAACACAGAAGGATGCATTTCATTGGTCTATTGAGGCACAATAAACTTTTGAGAGCTTAAAAGGAATGCATTGCTTCAACATTGGTGGTTACTACCCTGAGTTTCACTCAACTCTTCACCATCAAGTGCAATTCCTTTGGCCTTGGACTTGGCGTCGTACGCTTACAAGATGATAGACTCATTGCCTTTGAAATCTGAATGTTGAATGATAGAGAAAGGTGCATATGCACATACAACAAAGAAATGATGGACATCCTTCATCTAGTGGCCATGCTACGTCAATTTCCCATAAGTAATAAGTTCTTTATCAAAATTGATTACCTTAGTCTAAAGCACTTATTGATGTAGGGTACTCTATTAGAGGAGCAAAAAAGGTGGGTTGCCGACCCTCCAAGCTTATGACTTCAGGATCATCTATAGAAAGGGTTGGGGTAATATTATTGCAGCCTTGACTTGGTGGGATGAGGCCCCACATTCAACTCCATCTTAGTGTCCAACTTGCTTGGGTACATGAGTTCCTCATAGACTACACAATGGATCCTTGTATAGTTCAACTTCAACAAGACATTTTTTATGGCAAGAAGGGCCAACCATGGACTAGTATGAATACTATATAATGTCATCCTCTTTAAAAATCACATCTATTTTCGACCAAGCTCTCCTCTTATTAAATAGGATCTTTAGCATGTGCATGCATCTCCCTTTACAGGCCATGAGGGTTTCCATGAAACTTATAGTAATATCTCCTCCAACTTTTATCCATTGAATGATATTGAGTGGTTTGTTGCAGAATGTGACACTTGCTAGCACGATAACGTGGGAATTATTCCTTATATTGGTCTTCTTTAACCTAATGCCATCCCTAGCTAGAAGCGGAAACAAGTATTTATGGATTTCATTAATGTTCTGTTGCTATCTAAATGTAAGGATGCTATCTTTGTGGTAGTAGATTGTTTAACTAGTAGATCATGTCTTTCCCTTGACCACCAAGGTTACAACTTTTGGGGTTGTTGATTTATTCTTTACATAGGCCTATAAGGTCCATGGACTACCCTTATTGGATCATTAATGACAAAGATCCCAAATTTGTTAGTCACTTCTTGCAAGAGCTTTTCAAATTAGTAGAGTCACTCTTAATATGAGTATCGCATATCACCCTCAAATAGATGGAAAAAAGATGTGGTTAACACATGTTTGGAGGGATATTTTTGCATGTATACAGGGGATAAGCAAGGTAAATGGATAAGGTGGTTGTATCTTGTAGAATATTCATATAATACTACCTAGCACTCTTCCACCAAATGATCCCCTTTAAGGTATTATATGGCTATGAATCCCCATTACCCAAGAATTGGGTGATTTACATTGTTAGAGTCGTTGTAGTAGACACCCTTTAAGAAATGCAAAACATCTTTATAGGAATAGACTAACTAGTGCTGCTCTGAAAGACAATTTGCAATTGGAGATATGGTCTTTGTTTGCTTGTATCCATACAAGCAGAAACCTCTTTGAAAACAACATAAGAATAATCTTCAACCCATGTTTTTTGGTCCATACATAGTGCAAACAAAAGTTGGGGAGGTTCCCTATTGACTAGACATTCCCAACAAGGGGAGACTATGATTTCTTCCATTTCTCCTATTTAAAAAAGAAGTTGGGTAGCAAGGTAGTCACCCAAACATATATTCCCTACATGGATGAGGAAGGTAAAATCATACTAGAGCTTGAGAGCATTTTGTTGGTGCAGGTGAGAAATCTTCATTGAAGGAAAATTACAAAGTACAAGATCGAGTGGAGGGGTGTCTTAGAAGAGGAAGGTACATGGGATTTCAAAGCATTTTTGGCAGTGTTAGTTTTTCGGGTTACTTCGAAAGTATTTATGCCATGTTTGGTGGTGCTTCATGAAATTTGGGGTGTGTGGTGTATGTTCAACCCCTAGATGGTCCGAGATGGATTGTAGTATGACAGATGGTACGTGATGGATATGCAGGCTTGGGATAGCTTGCTAGTGTATTCTTGACCTTAGTTGATCACTTGCTCATTGTTATTCCCTTAGATGTTGGAGATCTCTTGCTTGGATGGTGGATGCACTTTGTGATGGCCACATGGAGGATTCACTTGGTGGGAGAACGCCCTACAGGGGTTGTGGAGTATTATCCATCATGGAGAAGGGATTCAATCCCTAGATGGCATGTGGCAACTTGGATTCTTGTTCAGAGGATCGTAGATGGCTCTGGGACACCTGGGGCTTCGATAATGTTCTTGCAGAGGGGGTAGTTTCCCAATGGAGTACTTTGCTTTGGATGATAGATTGAGTCCATGGAGGCTTATGATGGAATGTTTTGGATTTTCCTTGTGTAGCTACATCACATTGATGATCTTATTGTGCACAACATTATCATTGGAGCATGACATTTGTACTCTAGAGTGGATGACTGACTTGTGTGGCCTGCAAGGGCTCATGTAGTTTGCTTGTAAGGGCTTGTTCCCACATAGTATTGTTGGCTTCCTTTACCTCTCATATAAATAGAAGGAGAGAGTCTTTGACTTATATGACTTGTGTGTTCACTATTCATTCTTTCTCACTCCCGAGTAGAGATGTGACCTAGAAGAGGAGCACACTTGTCCCCTCTCTTTCTCTAGGTCTTCACTTGTACTTGTTTCTCTCTCTCTCTTGGGTGCTAGGGTTTCTTGGTCTCTTTGGAGTTTCTTGGAGTTCTGGGTTAGGGTTTTACCCTCAGAGAGTGGAGACTAGGGTTTTGAGAGAAAACTCAAGGGTGGACTTGTGAAAAAGAAGAGAAGAGTAGAGTGTCTTGCCTTGGAAATAGTGTTGGAGGGATTTGCACTTGTTCTTCTTGGTGGAGCTAGGGTTTGATGATTTACCCTAGCTAGGGCATTTTGCATGGTTGGATTTTGCAGCTTTGAGAGAAGGCTATGGTATTGTACTTCATCATTGAGCTTATATATGAATTTTCTAGCCTTACATATCTTGTGTCAATTTCAGATTTGATTTTCAGCTACATGTGTTCTTCATATTTTGCTATTTACATTTATTTATGATCTTGCTGATTGGACATAAGTAAAAGGGCAAATTGTTAAGTGATTTGATATCTAAGGAAGAAGATAAAGGGGTTGATTTTACTGCTGTAATACTGTTGTTATTTCACTGTCAAAGTAGATTTTCAGATGTGAACGTTGATTGATAAGTTGCCCTAGAAGGGATGAAAACTTTCTCGTTGGTTGGTGTCTTTTCTCCTTAATTGCTGGAAAGTTTAGGGTTGTTTGAAAGTGAAATATTGTACTACTGCTGCTTTTTTGTACTTTAATTTACGGCAGACCTAGGGCAGAATATTTAAATTATGGGGTTAAGATCCGAGGAACCTTCTAGAAAGATGGTGAAATTTCTGAATTGCATTGAAGTGTCATTCCGGTGAAATTTCCAACGCGAAGCACCCAAGTTTCCACATGTTATAACACACCACTTTTCTTGGGTAGCAATCGACGACCAAAAAACCCCTTTCTCTTTTCACGTATTGGATATAATGATATTTTAGTGCACTTGGTTGAAGTAATACTTTTTGAAATAAGTGTTTTGGATTTCAAATCTTGCTCTTTTTTTCTCCAATGACTTGAGTCATAAAGCACACCCCTCTTTTCTTTGTACGCTCTCTTTGAAAATACTTTGGAGGCAATCTGATGTGTTTAGCCACCAAAATTTGGGCAACCTGATGCTGCACATACATCCAGAGACATGTTTCTGCTTTTTTTGAGCTATGATACCACCTACTCTGGACTATCACTGGGGCAAAAGTATATATTTTTCATTTTTGCTAAATTTTTTTCGACATTGGGCGCTATTGCTTGATTTTTCAGCTTTGACAGAAAATCTTTTTAAGGGGGAGGGCATTTTCTGTACCTAACCACAACATCCTTAGTAGGTGTTAGATTCTCTTCTCTCTATATATACATAAATTATTTTGCATCTATTCTCATAATGTTATATTTGTAAAAAGACTACTTTTATATAATAAGGGCTTAATGTCTCTTATTAGTGAATTAAGCTTTAAGTTGAGAGTTTTGTCTCTCTATTTGTATACATAGGGGTCCCTGCCCCCCTTCATATGTATCTCTCATAATTTTATCAATACAACCAATCAATTTCTTGTGTTTATTGGAGATGTCTTCCTACATTACTCAGATTTGTAGGTGCAATCCACCCTTGGGTGTGCAAATGCCCCCAATTTTCCCTTGCTTTTGGCTCTTAGTTTCCCATAGTTGCAATATTGAAACACTACACTTATAAAGATGTGAGAAGGGTGCTTTGCTTTGGTAAATAAATTTGGATAAAATAAATTAGACAAATTTTAAAGGTTAATTTAACTTCTACCAATCTTTGTAATGTACATCATGAACTACTTCAAGATAAAGCTGAGTAGTCTACTTTCTTTCGGTTCTTTCTTTTATTTTTTAAACATCCACTTAGACTAGGAAGGTTGATCGGACTGTAGTAGTTTTGAATTTATTTTAGTCCGGGATCCTCACAACTACAAGAGTAGTCTAGTTTGTTTGTTATCATAAGTTCTATGGATCTGTCTTATCAATTTTAGCAGTTTATTTAGTATCTCAGTAGTTAGAATTGTGTGAAGAGAGATGTTTTAAGTTTTAAATTATCTTACATTCAGTGTGTATTGTTGTATATAGGACAATGCATAAGTAGGTTTTGTATGCCGTCAAATTCATTTTATTGTATTAGTTGTATGGTTTTTCTTCCCATGGTGGTGATCCTCCCAGAGGTGGTCTATAGTCCATATTGCAACGGAGGTTGTGTGTATGCTGTGATGCTTTCTGAGATAATTTGGAGTCATCAAACTTTAATAACTTTGCTTAATAGATAGCAATGAGTTTAAGAAAAATTTGCAAGTCCAAGTTGGCTTAATTTGGGCCATTTTGCTAGGCAGTTTTAATACACTTTCAATGGATTTTGACCCATTCCACACATATTACATTGGGAAATTCTGTCAAGTATAAAGTCAACTATTATGAGTAAGTTCTGCACAAATTGTGTGCAGTTAAAGTACGTGTTGACCTACTTTGAGATTTTCTAATTGTAACAGCTGAAGTATTTTATTTTTGGAACCATCTTTTTTTAGTCTTTTCAAACATATCAACGACTGCAAAATAAAATTAAATCTATTAGTACAAAGTGGTCCTTCCACTTCAACAATTCTTTCCTTATTATCAATTAAAGTGTGCAAATTAATTCCCATATTTAGATATCTGCATTCGTTGATATTGATTAATTTTACTTTCATTTTACTAGTACAAGTGAAACACTGCATTCTTACATTTGGTTTGTAATTATTGCAGGTCCAGCATGGGTACAATGATACTGATATATTTTACTCTACAATCGGAAAAAATTGTTTTCTTATTCACATAGATGTTGCATGAAAGTCCGGTGTAATGTACAGATTTTGTGTGGTATTATCATGCATCCTCCATTCTTTAATTCAAGTTTTTGACTATACTCTATTCCTAGAGCACAATATCATGATTTTTGTAAATGCTCAAAATAGGGGAGTAAACCAGCTTTTGATAATTTTGTACCATATCACTGAACTGTAGACCGATGTCATGTTTTCACTGTCAACTGTTTTCATCTCTTTCATCACTCCCCCGATTAGTTTAAGACATGTTTAAACTTATCATTTTGGTTATTCTTTAACTTCTTATTTTCAGAAGGTTAAGAATTTCCTTTTATTGTGAGTCGGTATTATATTTGAATAACACGGAAATATATGCAGGCCACTTAATAAATATGTATGTGACCATATTCATCTTATGTTTGAGGTTAGGGGTTAGGTGGTTAAATTACAATGGTCAATTTAGAGTGCTATATAATGATGTAGAGAGGGATGGGTAACTGTAGAGAGTGGTAATGTATTGTGGGTAGCCTACTTCAGACCCTGTAGATGTACTTGCTGCAACAGTTTAATATATTTGACATTTATTACTCTTTCAAGTTTCAAATTATATTTCTCTATTATTGTGTTATCTGTAAAAATAGCCCGGTAGGTTAGCTTGAATGGTTGAGAGGCATGAATTGCAAGTAGGAGGTCATGGGGTCAAGTCCTCAGTCTGGCTGCCTCTATAAATATTGTGGACCTTGCTTGATGCCTGGAAACATAAAATTGTATGCACAAATATTGTAGATGCCAAAGTGTTATCAAATAATTTACCTGCCTTGGAATCTGTGAAGATGGAAGAGGTTTAGAGTCTCCATCGGTGACCAAAATTAGGAAGGAGACTGAATCCTATCGGAGACTAAAGAAACCAAGGGCCACAGAGGAGAGCCAAAATATGCAGAGCTTGAATTAAAACATAATGTGGCAAAGTGAAATGTGCAAGTGAGTTTATTATTTTGAAAAAATAAATAAATGTAGAGTCTCTATCTGTGACCAAAATTAGGAAGGAGACTGAATCCTGTTGGAGACCAAGGAAAACTAAGGACCGTGGAGGAGAGCAAATATATGCAGAGATTGAATTAAAACGTAAGGAGGCAAAGTGCAAGGGAGTTTTTAATTTTGAAAAAATAAATAAAGATTTTAAACTTTTTAATTTATTGCTTATAGTTCAACCTATGAAAACTGTGAGAGAAGAGAATAAAAAAACAGAGAAGGAAAATTTAGAGGTAAGGAGGAGGATGAAGCCACTGGCAGCGGTTGAATCACTGGTAGACCCAGATGGAGAACAACAATCAACATAGACCTGTAAGAAGTGCAACAGATCGAAATTGCAACAATCAACATAGACCTGTAAGAAGTGCAACAGATCGAAATTGCAGAGTGTGAAGGAGATTGTGAGTTGAAGAAGTCAGATTTCTACTGTGAGCCACATGAAAGCAAAGACAGTACACTCCTTTTTTCTAGACACGAGGAGACAAATTGTAGGCATACTGTTGACAAACCAGTTCACGAAAACACAGAACAAAGTCATTTTTTTCAGCAAGAGACAGCAGAAAGAGAATCTGAATTTCAGCAGACCAAAAATTTGTTTTTGCTGACAGATTTGGATACCTGTCTCATGATTTGAAGAGAACAGGAAAATACTTAATACAAAAATATATTTGTAGATTCCTAATCCATCAACAGTAGCATGAGAAACCGAATAAACGTGAAAAATGCAATAGACCGGAAAAACAGAACCCAGATTTCCGAGGAATGAACACTTTGATCATTTTCCGAGAAGAGTCAAGTTTCTCAGCAGATAAATCCAGAGAGCAAACTGATTGGAATAACAGAAAGATGTTTTTATGTAGAAGTAAAACATGCCCGAGTGGTGGCTAGTACTGAGATTGATGTGGTGCAAAGTAGAGGACATGGTGCAGATCGAGAGTACATAGACATGAAGCAGTCATGGTTCTCATGATAGCTGTGAAGGAGAGCAGTCTTTGTTGTGCAAGGGTTGTTCCATATCCACCAACAAATTTAGTAAAGTATGCAAGGGAGATTAAAGCTTCTAGAATATTTTTTTCAGTGTGTTACTCATGCAAAATGCAACAGAACAACTAGTAGACCACATGCTTCATAGGGTAAACCCTAAGCTGTAGGTAGGCCCCATTAAAATGCAGATAAAGGCTGTCTACAAAAACATCTATTTTTTTTATAAATTTCTGATTTTTTTTTTTTGTGTGTGTATATATATATATAATTTTGAAGCATTCATTTGTCCAAGCCAAAGTATTCGAAATTGGAAAGAAAATCAATAAAGCAAAACAAAATGTCCCATGATTGATTTAATGTTAGACGTTGAGATAATCAAGGACAAAATGGAAAAACAAAATGTCCCATGATTGATTTAATGTTAGACGTTGAGATAATCAAGGACAAAATGGAACAAAAGAATGGGACAATTGAAGGTTTCGACGATGAATTTATTGACCTCTACAGTATAGTATATTGGAGCACATCATTGACAACCTCAATGAAAAAAAAGGATCATGTGAAATCGTGATTGAGTAGCTCGTTGGCACAACCATTTTGTCCCAAAGTCCTTCAATTGAATATGACTCCTCCCCAAGGATTCCAAAGAAACTATTTTCATCAAATTTTGGAATGGTGCCAGGGTTCACAAAAAAAATGACATTCCCAAATTTGATGGCTAAGAAAACCAAAGGGCATGATCTCAATAATAAGGTTGAATGATACTCCGAGATGTATCAAATCCATGATTATGACAATAAGGTTAGAGTGGCATGGATGTTTCTCGAGGGATCCATCTATGATTGTTTCCTATGGTGCATTGCCAAAACTCAAGGCCTACCAATAGATTAGCAATTGTTCAAGATTTTTCAAATAGATTTCAAGGAATCTAAGAAAAAGTGAAATATGTATCAAATCCATGATTATGACAATAAGGTTAGAGTGGCATGGATGTTTCTCGAGGGATCCACCTATGATTGTTTCCTATGGTGCATTGCCAAAACTCAAGGCCTACCAATAGATTAGCAATTGTTCAAGATTTTTCAAATAGATTTCAAGGAATCTAAGAAAAAGTGAAATATGCAAAAGCACCCATTTGTAACAAATGGGAAGAATGGAGGAATATACTCATGAATGGAATGGAAAGTGCTTGTAGCACGTGTCCTAGGGTTGTGAGAAGACAATTGACACAAACCTACATCTTAGGCTTTACAAAATCTAAGAAATAAAATCAAGTTAATGGACATTAAAGACTTGGAAAAAACAAGAGCAATGGCTAAACTCGTAGAAAAGATCATGGGACAGTGACAAGTTTCATTTTATCGACAATGATAAAAGGTCAAAATACACACCTCCGTCTCTTTGTAACAACACCTTAAAAGAAAGAGTAGAGGAAAAAAGTGCTCATTATGGAGAAGATTAGACCTTGGCTCACAAATATGAAGCACAACAAATATATCGCAGGACCAAGAATGATAAAGTAGAGGTTTCATCACAAACTTAAATAAAGAAGATGAGGGTTGTGGTAGCAAATTAGAGTCTGAAAATGCAACACCTTAAAATAGAGTTGTTAAGAGGAAAAAAATGCTCATTGTAGAGAATATTGGACCTTGGGCCACAAATATGGAATTTTTTTTACATCATTGTAGGATCAAGAAAGATAAGGTAGAGCTTTCCATTTCAAACTTAGATAAAGAAGACGAGGCTTATAACAACAAATTGGAGTTTAAAATCAAATAAGTCAAATTTCCAAAAATATCATTTGCAACAATCACATGCATTTCACAAAGTCAAACCTTGAAGCCAAATAGACATGAGAAAAAGACATGCCTAAAATATATATCCCTCAGGGAATGGCAATGAGTAGCTCACCATTCACAACTAAGAACACCTAAAACTAGTAAAAACAATAATGTTACATATTTTTTATCGACATTAATGGGCTCTTGTAGTACTTGTAATTTTTATTGACATTAATGGACTTTAGTAGTACTCAATTTTTATCGACATTAATGGACTTTAGTAGTACTCATAATTTTTATCAACATTAATGGACTCCAGTAGTACTCGTAATTTTTATCGACATCAATGTTGCAAAGAGGTTAAATCATTTTACATATCCTACCAAAGATCTTAGTGTTATGGTAGTGAGCAAGAAGAAAATTTCAGGGATAAGAAGATATCATAACTTATCTTTGCAAACATGAGATTTTGAACTAGAGATGAGATTTTACACATCGTTGCTTAGTGGAATGGATATTGTTTTAGTTGTTGAATGGTTATTTCATCAAGACACTTATGCTACTATTCTTTAGGAACTATCCATGAAATTTAAAAGGAAACATGAAACCTATAAATTGTACAGATTTCAAGCCCCATCTACCACTTCATAACCTGCGAGTATAGATTACAAAGGCATAACAAGCTACATAGATGAACATCATCAAAGGAAAGCAAAAAATGAGTCTAGGTCTTATCGCTTTAACCGAGAAGAAAAAATTGAATAAATGAACATTAAGGTTCCACAATGAAAGACTATAGTGAAGAACTCCATAATATTATGCATGCACTACAAGGAAACCTTGCTTGCCTTCAAAACCAGATCAAACAAATTGACCATCATCATTTGCTAGTAACATCTTTCTATGCCCATGCTTTAGGTCAAAGCATTTTAGGGGGGGGATTGTACTATACGTAGGGTATAATATACCCATTTTATCCATAAAGCATGACTTATCAAACACAACTCACCTTTTTGATATGTATTTATACATTGACTATTGTATTTGTATTTATATCCATATTGGGATTGACTCTCTCTCTCTCTCTCTCTCTCTCTCTCTCACACACACACACACACACACACACTCTCTCTCTCTCTCTCTCATACACACACACACACACACACACGTATTTGCACTTTGTGTTCAATTATTAAATTTTGTTCTGGGTGTGCATTATTATTACAAGGATTTAACAAATACTAAATATGGTGATGGCGATCATATACAAAGTTTTGAGAAACCTCTGAAGACACATCACATACCTAGGTGGTTTTTAGAGACCAGTGGCATTGCCATTGGGTACTTAGATGACTTGGTGGATGAGTGTTAACTCATATGTGATCTTCACAATTTTTGTTGTTTATCTGGTGGGGAGGTTTTAGAATACAACACAAAAATAGATACAACTCACTTAATATGTCAATGTCATGTAACCACGCTATTATGCAAATGTTGAGATCGAGATTTAGGTGGTTAAACTACTATGATCAATTTAGTTTGTTATATAATGATGTAGTAAGAGATGACTAATTTGGGAAAGTGATATATATATATATATATTTGAAATAATTGGAACCTTGTGTAAGTTAAATTCGACATTTCGGGCTAAATGGCATAGCCCATCCTCAGGAGAATATTTTTATCTTCTCCTAAGGATGGGCTACACTATTTAGCCCGAAACATCGAATTTAACTTACTTCCAATTATTTCAAATATGTCTACCCATGAGAAAATTAACGCTATTATTGTGTTATGTGTGCACCCGTATGAAATCCTACATACTGAACAATTTTAATGTTTGTTCTTTGTGTTTATGGTAGGAAGATGATCAATTAAAGTTTGTTTAATCCACAAACAAACAAAATTTTCACCCAAGCTCAAAAACCTCAATTTTCATCGACAACAAGAAGTGCAATGAATACATGTTATAGAAACCTATTAATCCTTATAGAACTAAATGTTTAATGCAAAATGAAGTGTTGCTCTTAATTACATTGATTGAATGATGAACCATTTTTGTCCATGATCTTTTGGATTTTTCATTGCGTTAAGAATTTGAAACCGATGTAGGCAGAACCAACAAGAATTTTACTAGGGTTCCATTTCCTTTGGATTTACCCCAAATGGATCAAGCTAGGTACAAGTTGTTGGAAATTTTTATAAAATAAATACTCGTTAGACCTAGTAAAGAAAATATACAGGTTAAGAGCATGTTTATCGAAGAACTTCCAACGAAAAAATAAATAAATTGGCATAAGCATATCTCCAACCTATGCTTTTGGCTTAAAGAAAAAATTCATTAATGAATTTTTAAAATTTATGTTAACACTTCTCTCTTGTTAACGAATAATTTTTTGCTTTATTTTAAATCTCCTCTCACAATCTTTCTCCACAAAAATACAATACAATAAAAAAATCTTGTGGCACAACATTTATATCTTTCAAACATGTAGTGATATTATTTAATATAAATAAACATTGGAGATGAGATAGGGAAGGGCATGTATCTTGGGATAAATTTGTTAATGCCTCCAAGTTCCATTCTATCTTATTTTAATAAATTATTCCATTCTATCTTATTTTAATAAATTATTTTTTTCTTAAGTGAGGAAAAATTCTTTATATTCAAATAAGAATATAAAGCGTCAAAGTTTCTTTGGAGTGTTCAAGAGCGGAGAATTATGCTTCTGTGTTGGATCCCCTGCCCGCAAAATATCATAATTTAGATATCTTGCGAACTACATGAAAAAAGGTTTGAGGATTGTTTTTGTGAGAAGATAAAAGATGCGTTTTAAATCCTTACTTACATTAAACTTTATTTATTGCATGTTAATATCATATTTTAAAAAAACATTAGTTAGCTTTGCCTCTCCATGAAGTTCCATAGATTTGATTTGATGTTAAATAGGAGTTTTTATTATCATTACAATTTTTATTTGGAGTAAATAAAGCCTATATGGAGGATCATTTGCACTTTTGTATATTTGAATACTCTTATTAAGAATGATTTAAAGTTAATTATTATATTAATTTTAATGAATAGGTATTCACTCCATGTTTATAGTGTAATAATATCACTTTGGAACATTTTTTACTATTTTAACTTCTCTTTCTTCATAGAAGGTTGAAAAAGGCAATAATCAAATATAAGGTTTTGTGTCTTAGTTACATGTGTGTGAATGTCCAAAGGGGTTGGATCTATTGATGAAGAGTGATGAGTTTTTCACCTATGGGCAAGGTTCAATTCAAGGGCCTAGCTTGAAGTCATGGGATCATCTTGAGGTATTGGTCGAATGTGTGGTTGCACCCAGAGAGATTATATTAAATGATCTCATAACCCATGCACACATAAGTGGATCAAATCCCACCCCTATGTCTTTCAAAATTTTAGACCCTTGGGGTGTAGACTAGTTGGCGATAGGGTGCACTATTAAGGTACTCCTTGTGATGTCGCGGGTTCAAACCTTGACCGAGCCCTATGTGCCGCGCATGAGGCAGCATTGGTATGCCTAAGGGTATGGTGGTAGTAGATCGGAATCGACTCCGTGTCACGCGAGTACAAGCCCGACTGCAGTTGTCGATTCCCCTAGTTACAAAAATACATGTGTGAATTGATTATCTTGATATGAATGCATCTACTTGGATTGTCAATTAGATAGGTCTCCATCGTGACATGAGACATCTCCCTCCTCCTTCTCAATGTTGATTTGGGTTTCCTTTGTTTTCAATATTTCTTTTTATAATTTCAACATGTGTTCAAATTATTTTTCATGCATTTTGATTCATGACGTTATTTGGAGTTAACATAAAAGTAATAACATTTATTTTCTAAAGTATATTGTTGATTTTCAATTTTTAGTAAAAAGATCTTAAAAAAATATGAAAAACTTATTTTAGGATTCCCTCCAAAAGGTTTAGAGTTGGAACTCGTGTTGAAAGCGTGTACTTAGATTTACCACACTAGTATGGTTCTGGGAGGTTATTTCGTGAAGTATTTCAAGTTTTGGATCTTGCCTAATATTTTTGCCATTGTTTCCCTCCAAAAGGTCTAGAGTTGAAACTCGTGTTGAAAGCATGTACCTAGATTTACCACACTAGTGTGATTCTAGGAGGCTATTTCGTGAAGTATTTCAAGTTTTGGATCTCGCCTAATATTTTTTCCATTATTGACAAGGATGCATGCCTCAATGCTCTTTCAAAAATTATTAAAAGTATTGATATCATTAAAAGACAAATCAAGAACAATGTATAGTGTCACCTTATCCATCACTTCTCTAGAAATAATAAATAATTATTTCCAAACACAATTCATAGAGCAAGGAAATCAATGGTGAACTGATTGCTTTCCTCACTAGGCTACCCACGGATGAAGACTTATTGAGAAAATGAAGAACAATCCCTTTAGAATTATTACCATAGTTTATAGAAAAAACACATCAAGATCCTATCACATCCTTGTTTAAATCGAGGCATGTGTGTTGGATATGACTATGTGAAGGAAGAATATAAGCTAAACTAATTCCCCTTCACATTAGATGGTTCGCCTAGGAAGTGGTTTATGGGTCTAGAAATTCGATTAAGAAATGAAGACAAAACAAAAGTTCCTCAAAAGATATAGATGCTATGGCAACACCATAGATTAAAAAATAGGAAATCTTGAGTATAAGATAACAACATTATGGAACTTTAGAGATAACCTAAAAAATATGTAATATATACTTTGGAGGTGTCCTCGACATGGGCATAATGAAGAAACAATCAAAATAGTCTTGTGGGGATGCGTAATGATCCACATTCACATTGACATGATGGTGGTTAAAGACATATCAATGAACACTTGGGATGATATTAAGATCCCACATCATTGATATTCTAGGTGTTTAGGAGATGAAGAAGTCAAATTTGTATACAAGACGGTTTAACAAAAAATGAGATAACAAATAAAAAAAAATCTAAAAAATGGAAGGTGAGATGCATTGAGTAACTCATTTAAGGATTTGAAGGAGGGCATCTTATCTTCATAGTGGAATAATTAACAAGCTTGAACCTAGAAGGAAGGGTGGAACATAACCACCAAAAATATTCCCTCCTAAAATCATATTCATTGCCACACCATACAAACTATTATCCCTATAGTAAACAAACTTCACATATTAATATGTGAAAACACCCTCAACTCAAGGATACACAACCCATGCAAGTGTTTCAAACATAGCTTAATCTATTCTTTTAAGTTGAAAAACCACTTTTGTGCCAAATATTCAACCTCTATTCTCTTGTAATTATATAACCCAAAATGATGCCCACAATCCTCAACTACTTACATATCCAACCTTTGCAAGTATCCATGAAACTTAACTTCTTGCACAACAAAGTTGTAGTATAACTGATGCAGGAGCATCAAAGCTAAGCCAACAATGTGATTGAGTGTTCACATGTTGTGGCTAGTCTAGGGACAAGCTGTCCTGAAGCTTTGTAGAGAATTAGTTTTCTAAATATGTTATTAATACCATAAATGCAAAATTAGTTTGTAGTGTTGTCATTTTTGCTAGAAGATAGGAATAAATAGCAAGTTGATGCTCCCTGCGGGGAGATCAGGCCAAGTAGTTAGATTGTTGAGTGATTATAGGATTATGTTTTCCAAATATAGTAACGCCTTCGTTTGTGGAGGGGAGAGTTAGTTTTGTTGGATGATTCTAGGTTAGAGTTCGAGGGTGGGAGAACAGAGAAGAGAAAAGGGAGAAAGAGAGCTCGGGGGCAGAGTCTCGGGTCTTTTTTTTTGTATTTTCTTGAACACCAGAGGAAAATCGATTGTCTATGTAATTTTCTTGCTAATAGTTAATGCAACTGTAAATTACTGTGTATCTATGAGTATTGTTGTGCGATTAAATCGATACAGGTCGAAACTTGGTTAGGTTGAGCTGTGTGCAAAAGGATAACTTAACTTCTATGTGAAACGAGTCTCCATCTTACGCCTGTAGATTTTCTATGCATAGAGAGTAACCTTATCGTTATTGATACACCATGTATCATACAGAGTGACTGTCGAAACTATTAGACTTCAGTGTTTATTGTTAAATGTATTTGCCCAAGTTTGTTATTTTACAGAATACACAGAGAGGAGAATCTTGACGAGGTTATTTCTTTACTAGTAGCAAGGGCATCGAAAGCACCTGCAATCTGAAGAAAACTATTGATCGCTTGTTGATCGCATTTCTTCATTGAATAGCATCATAGAGCTCTGTCGAATGTGATTCCGGTTGTTTTCTCATCCTGGTCGACAGCTAGAAAGAATAGCATAGGGTTTAACCAAATGTTGGAAGGCCACGAAAATACCAGAGGGCTATTCGAGAGGACAGATGTCTCTCCTTTGTTGACTGTGCACCGGTTGAAAGGTTTTGACAAAACCATTTTGAAGGGATGTGATGAGCAATAAAAGTTAAATTGTTTATACATTACTGCTCAATCCCAGGTTGGGATATATTTAGTGGAAAGCCGATAGTTTGGAGAGGGAAGTCAACTTTGGTTAAGACTTCCAGACTTAGCGAGTCTAGCTAAGTGTATTTTTGAAGGCTAACTTACCAACCTGCCACCAATTTTGGTATCAGAGCGGGCTTTTGCCTAGCACAACATAAGTAAAGCGCGACCATTCATGTAGGTAGGGTAAGCGATTGTGGAAGAGGGTGACCAACAACGAATGCAGAATTCATGGAGGAAATGAGAGAACTACGGGCACATATGGAAGCTATGGAGATAGGAAGATGAAGAGATCCAAAGGAAGGGGACGTGAGTGAACCTGAAGAAGAGGAACAAGGAGAAGAAGTAGCACCCATGCAAGAGACACCTGAGCTAAGATACTTTCGGTCAATTCTAGGGGCAACTTCAAGACCAAAACCTAAATTGCCTACCTACGAGGGAAGTCTTACAGCTGAACATCTCATTTATTGGATCAGTGAGTTAAACAAGTACTTTGAATATGATGAAGTTGAAGAGAATAAGAAGGTCAGATTGGTAGTGACGAGGTTGAAGGGGCATGCATCCCTATGGTGGGATAGTGTGCAATCTAAAAGGAGAAGAAAGAACAAGCCATTGATAAAGAGCTGGGATACGATGGTGGCTAAGATGAGAGCCAAATTCTTTCCCAAAGATTATCACTTGATGTTGTACAGACAAATGCATAACCTTAGGCAAAGATTATTGACTGTAAGAGAGTATACTGAAGAATTCTACAAAGTGAACCTAAGGGTAAGCTATGTAGAGGAATCGACATAGAAGGTTGCTAGATATGTCAATGGTTTGAGGATGAAGATTCAGGATGAGATTAGTATGATATCTCCTAGAATAACATAAGAGGCATACCAGTGTGCCTTAAGAGCAGAAGAAAAGTTATCGAGGAAGCAGAACTTCAACAGAGGTAGAGGTTCAACCAAAGGAAGAGGACAAGCTGTTGGAAGAGGAAAGTTTGCAGCCCAAAATGGAGAGTCTAGCAGGAACAACATGACAGAGGTAATGACTCAATGTTGATGTATTTGTAACTTCGGAAGATATTCACTTGTATATTACATTTGTACTTTATTGTATCCCCAACGGAGATGTATTATTCCTCCGATTGGAAGTGTCGTCATTTGTATTTGTAAGTGTTGCAAGTTACATTGTAAGTGTCATAACTTATATTTGATGGGTTATTAGACCACCTTGGTGGGGTCGGCCTTGTATGAGTCATGTGGATGGGTTATTAGACTTCCTTAGGAAGTCGGCCCAGTTAGGGTTAAAGGCAGGTTAAGTTGTTGTATAAATAGAGAGTGTGTCTCTCTCATTTTTTTCATTCACATACTCACTCACTTCACATTAGTGAGAGAGAGGAGGAGTGCACACAAGTGGAGGAGGAGAAGTTTCTAGGAGAATATCTCTTGTTTTGGGGTTTTGTATTGGTGCTTATTCTATCTCTGAGGAAGTTGCGGGGTTTTTCACCTTCGTGGTTTCCTCGGTGAAATGCTTTGTGTCTCTTGTCTCTTGCCCCTTATGCTTGATATGATGTACATGTTGTTCTCTCAGTTAAGATCCTAGATCATATTGAACTAAATGATGAAAATCTAACTTGGTATCAGAGCTAGCCTGAAGGAAGGCATTGTATGGAATTTATGATACTTGTTGCACTTGCGACAAATTGGAAGCTGGGGCTTGATATAGTAAAAACTAGTCATCGTGGCACTTTCGCTATAATTCAGTTTTGGAAAAGGTTCAGGATCTGCAACTTTTACAGGACGAAGATAAAATGTTCATGTACCTTGTGTCCGAAGATCAGCCTCAGATTCATTGTACTTTGTGAGATATGATCCGTACAAGTTAGGATTTATGCCTCTTCCAGAATGCAACCCTAAAGAGGTGACCTAGGCACAAAGGTCATATCTCGGGCTAGGAAGCTCCAAATGGAATTCCGTAAAAAGTGGTAGTTAGGGCACAGACTGTAGTTTCACAGGTCTAAGTTTCAGAGGCCGAAGTTGAAACAGTGACACGTGGCACGCTATACAAGTTCGCTATGCTGTTTCATCCCATAAACAGGTCATGTTGCGACACTTGGCATATCTCTCTCATGGAGAATCCATTGGAGCTCAGATTTGTGGGGTTGGAAAGATGACAGTTTAGTCTACCAGAGGCCGAAGTTTCAAAACCTAAGGATCCAAAATTTCATAGATACACCAGAAACAATATGGCATATATTTCTGTCAAACCATAATTGGATTCTGAGCATTTTCCTTTTTGGCTCGTCACTGCTGCGGGAAATTAGGGCGTTTGACAGAAGTGGAATTTTGGAGTTCTCTCAGCATAAGATTTCTCTCCTCAGCAAAATCAAAATTTAGAGACCAAGATCGAAGTTTTTGGTTGGGTAGAACCCAGAGATCTGTCAAACCCTAGTTCGGGTTTTGGACCAGAAAAACCAGAAAACCAGATTTTGAGAGAAGTTGCAGATCCGAAATTCGTAGGCCATTTTTTGGAGGGTAAATTTTTGGAGTTTTCAAAATATGAGCACACCAACTTGCTCACCTCAGTCAATTGCATCTCCCTGTCCAGACAAAAGTTTGAAATTCCAAGTTTGGATTTTTAGGGTTTCTTTGTCAAACCCTAGTCAGCTCTAGATCTAGTTTCATCAATTCAAGTGGATTGGGTTAATCCTAGAAGAGAATGAATTGGAAACCTACATAAGTGAAGAGGTTCCAGTTTCAGAGGGAGATGAGGCTAAGGCCTTACAAAAGAAAGCTACAAGCAATCTCAACAGGTATGACTTGAGGAGATACATGTATGTTTTGAAATTTGTTCATGATTAAGTTTATGATATGTTTGTCTTCATATTATCGAGGTTAGTACAATATTGATTAATTTTAGACTTGTCTTATCACCTTAGTAAAAGTATGAATGCATGTGAATGATAGAAGACATTCATTGATTAGGGTTATGACACTTATGATTGTACTAATGCACTGTGGTGTTGTATGAGGATGATGTTGTCCGCTAACATGAAAGGTTCATCAAGAAAGACAAATCAAGTTCTAGATCAAGAACATATGACCATGGTGACATGAAGACAAAGACTCATCCATAGCCATTGATCACATAGAAGCTCTACTTACGAGGTATGTATAATTTGGTTCTACAATGCTTAACTTATGAGATATGCAGGTTACTAGCACAAGGTCTCTAAATCATTGAAGAGAACAAAGAAGATATTGTTTGGGTATGTTAGACATAACTCGCAAACATGATAATCTAGGTATGTTTTTCCTATATCAAGTTAGAATCCTACCTTGTGTTAGGATATTAGATAAGCAAAATTTTGTATGATTGATAATGATTATTCATGAAGTTATAAGTTTGAGTAATCATGGGTTTTTGCATATTATGTTTCTTACTTTGATTGATGATATGACAAACCAGAAGAGTCCTATGATGAAATAAGAATATGCATGAGTAAAAGAAGTCCTCCCTGAAACCTTGAAATACTAACGCTTGTGATAAATTACCTGTGTATGAAATGATCATGACCATACATATTTAGAATCATAATGTTTTGATAGTATTGAGATTATAATAATTCATGTATGAGATCTTGTGGATGACTCTATGATGACACTAGTGCACACTTAAGCATGCATAGTGGTCCAAGATGGATATAAGTTCAAAGATAGATAATCCAGGAAGCAAAGATCAAGAGGGAGCACACTCCAGTAGTTCCTGCAAGGAATCAAAGATCAAAAGGGAGCACACTCCAGTAATTCCTGTAAGGAAGCAAAGATTGAGAGGGAGTCCACCCAACAAGCAAACAAAGATAAGTATTTGAATTGTCATTTATTATTACTTAAATGATGTTGTTCAATCATGTACATACTTATGTTCCTAGATTTAGGATGTATATTATGCATTTTAGAAAAGTTGCATTAATGAACAAGATACTTACTAATATACAAGTAATGGGTAAGTGGCCTATGGTACTGTACATTCCATTGCTCCTTATCTAGAATGAAACCTCTTTGCTGACATGTTGGGAGTTGTGCACACTCTTAACAATGTTCTGGTAGAGATTGAAGGCATTTAGAAAGTTATGGGATATGGATAAATGTTGTATTGAAGCATTGGCTAAGATAATTGCATGACTGTATGACATATGTCTTTATGTGTAAGAAATTGTTATGAAATCTATGATATGTTTCTAATCATGCAATTGAACTTGTCTTTTAGGAAAGACCGTGTACCATCACCTACAAGAGAAACTTGTTTCGAAGAACAAGCGACGAAGACTCAACAAATCCATAAAACTACTTATTGAATATATTGAAGAATCTGAAGTTCCCAGGATCCGGGATGCAATAATGGAAGGATGCCATGATCGAGGAGTACCAGTCGATCATGAAGAATGATGTCTGGGATGTGGTCCCGAGACTAGTAGGGAAGTCTGTTGTGACTTCCAAATGTATCTGCAAGATCAAGCATGCTGCAGATGGTAGCATAGAGAAATACAAGGCAAGGTTTGTGGCTCGTGGCTTCTCCCAGAAAGAAGGGATAGATTATGAAGAAACGTTTGCACCTGCAGCTAGATACACTTCCATCATAACAGTACTTGCTCTGGATGCAATGATGAAGTGGAAGATACACCAGATGGATGTCAAGACAACTTTATTGAATGGTGTAGTCGAAGAGGAAGTGTACGTGGAGAAACCACTCGGATTTGAGACACATGATAGGGAGTCACATGTGTGCAAATTGAAGAAAGCCTTGTATGGTTTGAAACAAGCACCCAGGACATGGTACGGAAGGATTGACAGCTTCCTGACTAGTTTGGGCTTTACCAAGAGTAAAGCAGATTCCAACCTTTACTACAAGGTTGAGGATCCAGTGATACTCCTACTATATGTGGATGACCTGTTTGTGACAAGTGAGGATAGGTTGATTGCCGACACGAAGAGGAAGCTTACTGCCGAGTTCGAGATGAAGGACTTGGGTATGATGCATTA
Source organism: Larix kaempferi (assembly GCA_027924585.1). NCBI lineage: Eukaryota > Viridiplantae > Streptophyta > Pinopsida > Pinales > Pinaceae > Larix > Larix kaempferi. The sequence goes on from BSBM01000910.1 coordinate 27,693,499, forward strand.
CATTCTAGGTATGGAGGTGTGGCAGAGTGCAAATGGAATCTTCCTTGGACAAGAGAAGTATGTAGTAGAGATCCTGAAGCGGTTCAGGATGATGGACTGCAAGGCCATGGCCACACCTATGGCATCGAACCTAAAGCTATTGAGTGATGCTTCATCAGAGTCGGTTGATGCCACGATGTATCGTCAGATGATTGGGTCCTTGATGTACCTGAAGAACACAAGACCATATATTTTCTTTTCTGTGAACAACTTGATCCAGTTCCTGACGGATCCTAGACATGTTCACTTGATTGCTGTAAAGCATATTCTGAGGTACCTGAAGGGTACGATTGAATATGGGCTCAAGTATGATGCGAATCAAAATTTTAACCTGGAGGGTTATGCTGATTTAGATTGGGCAGGCAGTGCTGCAGATAGGAAGAGCACTTTGGGGTGCTGCTTCAGTATGGGATCAGGTGTGATCTCTTGGTTTAGCAGGAACCAATCCTGCGTATCACTGAGTATAGCCGAAGCAGAGTATGTCACAGCTTGTTCGACCAGTTGTGAGGCAGTATGACTAAGGAAGCTACTGTCAGATTTATTTGATCTCCAGTTGGATGCTACTTGTATCTTCTGTGACAAACAAAGTTTTGTGAAGTTTCCAGAGAACCCAGTGTTCCATGACAAGTCGAAGCATATCGAGATCAAATATCACTATATCAGGGATATGGTGCAGAGAGGAGCAGTGAATCTCCTGTATGTTGCGATATATGAGTAGATTGCATATGTGTTGACCAAACCACTATCCAGAGTGAAGTTTGAGTACTTCAGAGAGAGGCTTGGTGTTCTTCAGATAGAAGATACCTCGAGGAGGAAGTGATGGGACACATTTGCAGGATCCATTCCAAGCATGGTGGTAGGAGGATCCTTCCCATGGCTGTGGATGTAAGTGATGTGTGATGAGCATCAGGACGATGCTCCAAATGATGTTATGATGATGATTAGGATGATCATGTGATGATGACATGCATCATGATGATTCACTGTATGATGATGATCAATATGATCATGAGCATCAGGATGATGCTCCATGTGACGATGATTATTGTGATCATGAGTATCAGGATGATACTCTGTGGCTGTGGATAGTTTTTGCAATCACATGTAATCAGTCCTGTAGATTTGGACAGGTTGTGCTAGTCACGTAAAAGTCCTGGGATGCTCTTTAGAGATTTTGCAGGTCGCAAGATGCTCTTTTAAGGTTTTGTGGAGATCACATGTAATCGGTCCTGGAGATCCGGACAGGATGTGCTAGTCACGTAAAAGTCCTGGGATGCTCTTTAAAGATCTTGCAGATCGCAATATGCTCTTTTAAGGTTTTGTGGAGATCACATGTAATCGGTCCTAGAGATCCGGACAGGTTGTGCTAGTCACGTAAAAGTCCTGGGATGATCTTTAGAGATCTTGCAGGTCGAAATATGCTCTTTTAAGGTTTTGTGGAGGTCACATGTAATAGCTCCCTGGGAGATCCTATAGGTTGAGCAGTAAGCTTGTAATCAGTCCTGGGATGCTCTTTTGAGGTTTTGTTAACGCACATAATCAACCCCGATAATTCCATAGGATGGTCTACTCGAAGAGATGATGAAGACTTATAGGAGGCTAGGCCTACATCCAGCATGAAAAAGGGATGGATCTGTAGAACTTCCTGTGACGAGAAGAATTGAGAGATAGCACCAGTGATCGAAATGATGAGTACATCAGCAGTGACGATGATGCTCCGTGATCCAGTGATGATGATCCAGCTCCAGAATTGAAGACTTGTGCTTTTATGTATTGATGACCTGTGTCAAGAGAATACCTTCCTAGTTAAGAGGGAGTGTTGATGTATTTGTAACTTCGGAAGATATTCACTTGTATATTACATTTGTACTTTATTGTATCCCCAACGAAGATGTATTATTCCTCCGATTGGAAGTGTCGTCATTTGTATTTGCAAGTGTCGCAATTTACATTGTAAGTGTCGTAACTTATATTTGATGGGTTATTATACCACCTTGGTGGGGTCGGCCCTATATGAGTCACGTGGATGGGTTATTAGGCTTCCTTAGGAAGTCGGCCCAGTTAGGGTTAAAGGCAGGTTAAGTTGTTTTATAAATAGAGAGTGTGTCTCTCTCATTTTATTCATTCACACACTCACTCACTTCGCATTAGTGAGAGAGAGGAGGAGTGCGCACAAGTGGAGGAGGACAAGCTGCTAGGAGACTATCTCTTGTTTTGGGGTTTTGTATTGGTGCTTATTCTATCTCTGAGGAAGTTGCGGGGTTTTTCACCTTCTTGGTTTTCCCCAGTGAAATGCTTTGTGTCTCTTGTCTCTTTTCCCTTATGCTTGATATGTTGTACATGTTGTTCTCCCAGTTAAGATCCTAGATCATATTGAATTAAATGATGAAAAACTAACACTTGGAGGGAGAAGACCCTACCAAGGAGGTAGAGGTAGAGGAAGAGGCAACGAAACTCTCTTTAGATGTTACAAATGTAACAAATTGGGTCATAGATCCTTTGAATGTCCAGAGAAGGAAGACATAGGATAGAGAGGAGCCTATGTAACTCAGAATGAGCAGATGCCAGTGGCTGAAAATTTGCCAGAGATTAGAGAGGCTTTGATGATGAACAAAGTCTTACTGAATCCTTAGAAGGAGAATGTGGAACCTACTCAAAGAAAGGCTTTATTCAGGACCATGTGTAAAGTCAAAGGGAAGTGCTGCAAGATGGTGATAGATAGTGGGAGCACTGACAATATTGTTTCCACATAGATGGTGGAGAAGCTAAGTTTGAATAAGATCAAACACCCTGTTCCATACAAAGTATCCTGGCTGCATAAAGGACATCAAATCCTGGTAAGTGAACAATGTGAAATTGATTTGCAAGTAGGCACATATAAGGATAAAATTATATGTGACATCATGCCCATGGATGTTTTCCATATCCTTCTAGGGAGATCATGGCAATTTGACAAAAAGGTAGTACATGATGGTAGAATAAATTGTTATAGTTTTGAGAAAGATGGGATGAAACATAATCTTCTTCCTTTGCAAGAAGGAAATACGGTAGGGAAGCAAGCAGCCAAGGTCCTAATGCTGACTGGTAAAGAGTATTTGTAACAAATTGATGAGAAAGAGATGAACTATGTTGTGATATGTAAGCCTAGAATGGCAATGATGAAGACTAGTAGTGCAGATCTGCCTGAGGAGATTCATGAGATGTTAGGTGAGTTTAGTGACATTGTGGTAGATGATTTTCCCAATGAGTTTCCACCGAAGAGGGACATTAGTCATCACATTGAATTCATCCCTGGAGCAAGTTTTCCAAACAAGGAAGCATATAGATTGACACCTCAAGAGAATGAAGAAGTTAGAAGGAAAGTACAAGGAATGTTAGATAAGGGGTTGATTCCAAAAAGTATGAGTCCATGTGTAGTACCGACATTACTCACCCCAAAGAAATATGGTGAATAGAGGATGTGCATTGACTCCAGGGCCATCAAAAAGATTACCATCAGGTACAGGTTTCCATTACCTAGGATGGATGACATGATGGATTGCTTGAGTGGGGAAACATGTTTTTCAAAGCTAGATCTGAAGAGTGGATACCATCCGATCAGAATTCGAGAAGGAGATGAGTGGAAGAAAACCTTTAAGACCAATGATGGGTTGTATGAGTGGCTGGTTATGCCATTTGGATTGTCCAATGCACTTGAGTACCTTTATGAGGTTAATGAATGAGGTCTTGAGAGATTTCATAGGTAAGTTTGTAATAGTTTACCTTGACGATATTCTAATTTTTCAGTCAAACAGAAAAGAGCACTTGAAACATTTGAGATGTGTTTTAGAGAAGTTGCAAAAAGAGAAACTGTTAGTTAATGTGAATAAATGCTCATTTTTGAAATCAGAATTAGTATATCTAGGATTTGTTATTTCAAGAGATGGTTTGAAAATGGACCCAGAGAAAGTGAAAGCAATCATTGATTGTCCTTAACCTCAGAGCATATTTGAGGTGAGAAGTTTCCACGGATTGACAAGTTTTTATAGGAAGTTTATAAACTATTTCAGTGGTATTTTTTCATCTATCATTGAAACAATTAGGAAGGATAAACAACCATTTCAATGGACAACAGAGGCTGAAAAGAGCTTTCAGTTTTTGAAGAAGAAGATTACTGAGCAACCAGTATTGAGGTTACCAGATTTCAAGCACCCTTTCCAAGTAAAGTGCAATGCCAGTGGAGTAGCCATTGGAGCTGTACTCAGTTAGGAAGACATACCTGTAGCATATTTCAGCGAGAAGTTGAATGAATCAAAACAAAAATACTCATCCTATGACAAGGAATTTTATGCTATTATCCAAGCATTGAAGCATTGGAGACATTAGCTGATACCTAGGGAGTTTGTCTTATTTTTTGGTAATCATGCATTTCAGTACATTATGCAGCAACCTGAATTGAATCAGAAGCATGTCAAATGGGTTGAGTTCTTGCAAAGATTTACCTTTGTGTTGAAGCACACAAGTGGGCAATCAAATCGTCTAGTTGATGCCTTAAGCAAGAGACAATTGATTGTGCAAGAGAATCAATTCCAAGTTTTAGGATTTGAATACTTAACAGATTTATATGAGACTGACATTGATTTTCAGAATGCATACAGGGCTTGTAGGAATCCTGTGGAGGTATATAGAGAGCCATGGATCGAGTATATGTTGCAGGATGGCTTTCTGTTTAAGAATGATAAAATTTGTATACCTAAGTGCTCCATGAGAGAGAATTTGATACAGGAAAAACATAATGGAGGAATGGTAGGTCACTTTGGAAGTGATAAAACGTTTCGATAGTTGAGCCATTTTTATTTTTGGCCAAAGATGAGGTCTGAAGTTGAGAAGTTTGTGAGCAGATGCAGGGTATGCCAGCATGCCAAGGGGAGAATCCAAAACACAGGCTTGTACACACCATTGCCTGTTCCAATTAGGCCTTGGGATTCTGTGAGTATGGATTTCATTTTGGGTTTTCCAAAAACTCAGAAAGGAAACGATTCTATCTTTGTAGTTTTTGATAGATTTACTAAGATGACACATTTCATTCCATACTCTAAGACAAGCGATGCCACACACATTGCTAATTTGTTCTTTAATGAAGTTGTGAAGCTGCATGGTTTACCTAGGAGCATTGTATCTGACAGAAATGTGAGATTCACAGGTCATTTTTGGAGGACCTTGTGGAAGAAGTTGGGTACTAAACTGAACTTTAGTTCATCATATCATCCACAGTCTGATGGGAATACTGAGGTGGTAAACATAAGTATGGGTAACATATTGAGAAGTCTGGTTGGCAAAAATCCAAAACAATGGGACAAGGTGCTACCTCAAGCCGAGTTTGCATATAATGATTCACCAAACAGAAGTACATGAATGAGTCCATTCCAAATTCTGTATGGTATGCACCCGAGAGGAGTATATGAGCTTCGAGACTTGGGTCAATTAGAAAAGAGAAGTGCAGATGGAGAAGAGTTTGCAGCAAGGATTAGTGAACTACAAGAGAAAGTTAAAGCAAGGTTGCATCACAGTAATACCAGTTACAAAACAAGAGCAGATTTAAGAAGAAGCGAAAAAATATGAAGTTGGAGATCTTGTGCTAGCTCACCTGAAGAATGAGATATTTCCAAAGGGAGAGTATAACAAGCTGAAGATGAAAAAGATTGGGCGTTGCCGAATACTCATAAAGTTTTCAGCAAATTCCTACAAGCTAAAAATGCCAACAGGGATTGGTATCTCACCTATTTTTAATGTTCCAGGCCTGTATACCTATGTGTAAGTCACTGGAAGATGATACAGGACAAATGACAGAAGAAAGGGATCTTGTGGAAGAGCTTCAGTGGCTGAAGCAGATGCCTATGGCACAACCATTGGAAGCTGAGTCTATCTTAGATACTAGAGTGGCAAGGAGTACCAGGCATAGAGATTACCTCGAATACTTGATCAAATGGAAAGGAAATCCTGTAGAATATTCTACACAAATGAATGCCAAGGGGTTGGAAATAAAAGGTTACTCAATAGATGATTTACTGAACAGGGGTTCAGAGCTTTTACCCTTGGGAGTATGATGCAGGAGCATCAAGTCTAAACTAACAATGTGATTGAGTGTTCAAATGTTGTGGCTAGCCTAGGGACAAGCTGTCCTGAAGCTTTGTAGAGAATTAGTTTTCTAAATATGTTATTATACTAGAAATGCAAAATTAGTTTGTAGTGTTGTCAGTTTTGCTAGAAGATAGGAATAAATGGCAAGTTGATGCTCCCTGTGAGGAGATCAGGTCAAGTAGTTAGATTGTTGAGTGATTATAGGATTATGTTTTCCAAATATAGTAACACCTTCATGTTGAAGCCTAGTATGTGTAGGTGCTGGAATGGGTTCTAAGGCTAACAACAGAGGATGAAACCCAGACTGAAAGGCTTCAAAAGGTGCTACGCAAGGACAGTTCTATCCACAGCCTGTTTGGAATAGTAATCTCCCACGGATACAAAGGCCTCCGCTGGCACTTATGGGGTTTGATCCTAGAAGGATTTGTCTTCTTGATATGGAAGAACAAAAGTGTCCTGATTCTAAAGTGGATCTAAACCTAAGACAACTCTACCTTAAAAGAAAATCTAAGCTAAGTTAGATCTAATCTAAAGGGAGTGTATTGTTTGTGTGCAGGATAACTTGGTTTGAATTCCAATAAGTTATCTCATCAACTTGACAGAAATGTGAAATTGAATCATTAACTCATTACTTCAAAATACAATCAGGCAATTAAAATTATTGATGATAATTCAAAGATTAAGCATATCCAAGATTATCATGTTGTTCTTTTTCCAATTGAAAAATTAACATGAACTTTATAATTTTTGTGAATCATTTGCATAAATAGATAAAGATTTTAATTAAAGAAATTCAATTAAAACATAAATACATGAAGATCATGACTTAAGAGAAATCTAAATTCTAGATCAATGCATTAATGATTGGCTTCAAAATCAACAGTATTAATTGATAATTAAGGTGAAGAATCAGACATCATCAAAGAAATTTGATAACTTACACAAAGAAGATGCCAAAAGAAACTAACTTTGATTCATTGGTCTACAAAAAATTACATGATCACAAGTGAAACAACATTTCTCCAGTCCTTCTCTGGCGATTATCTTCCCCCCTTCCCCATGAGGCTTCTATCCCTTTAAATAATAATTACAAAAATGGTTACAAAGGATAGCTTTCCCATGAAAACAGGGATTTACAAAATCAGACTATTCTAATCATATCATCGTAGAGAATGGTTCATAGTGAGCATTTCACAAAATTTCAAAAGATGTTCATCACATAATTGCAGGAAACATCCCGTAATAAACTGTGGAGGGTAACCAAAGTCTACTAGTTGTCTTTAACGGATAGTAAGGGAGCTGAAAAATCTTTCTTAGAAGATTTATAATGAACAACAATGTTCTCGAAAATTGAAAAGTCGACCAGCTGTTCCTCCTTCAAAAGGATTAATGGAGTGATAGGTTCTTCATTGATTATAAAATCCTGGATAATGGTATTGTCTAGATCAGCTGGCCTTTCAGTGATCTTCCTTCTCTTCTTCTGTGGGAACTGTATGCAGATTGATTGAATCTCAGGTTCTTCTTCACTACCGCTGCTTTCATTAGGAACACCTGCATCAAAAGCTGGAGACACAGGTTCTTGATATAGAAGAGGCTGAAGTTCTTTCTCTTCACAAAATTGGACTGGAGATATTTGAATTGTCTGCATCTTGCTCATAATATGGAACAATTAGAAGGAAAACTTTTGAAAATCAACTAACAATACTTTTCTATTACAGTATGGAGAAAAACCAATTGCCCATGTTGAAGCCTGTATTTAATAGAGAACAATAAAGATTCCAGGAATGACTGAGCGTGATAAATTGCCATTATTAAAACCTTACGGTCTGAAACTTGCAATTATCAGGTATGTATTGAAATAACGCACAACATGCGTCAACAGGGATTGGATTAAGAGAGGATAATATTGCAATAATTCACGTATGATTAATGTCAAATCTTAGCACTCAATCAATTACAAATTAGTTGAATCAATGATTATCAGTTCATAAGTGGCCGCAGGTGAAAATCGCAGTTTAAAAATCTGATTGCAAATAAAAAAATGGCGAAGAAAAATAGAGAACCAAAATGATTATTCAAAACAAAAACAATCCAATATCAACCACAGGATCGAGGCAAATCAACGATCAAGATTAAACATGTAGGCTACGGAGGACAAGTGTGGAAGGTTTATTTTGGACATATACACAATCCTTCCCACAATCCGCAATTTGCGGGTTGCGGGATCTCAATTCTAAACATTATCAAACAAAAAGTCCCCGCAATCCACAACTTGTGGATTGCGAGTTGCGGTATCGCAAAATGCAAAACTAAATTAAAAGGTGTTCTCGCAATCCGCATTGCAGTTTGCGGGTTGCGGAACAAGCAACCGCGATTATTAGACAAACAATTCCGCACCCACAATCCGCATTGGGGGTTGTGGGTTGCGGAACAAAAAACGTTCAAAAACCAGAAAACCAAGATCCCGAAATCCGCATTGCGGGTTGCGGAAGAACTGACTTTTAAGAAAAACTTGTGCTTTCCGCAACTCTCAAAAACACACAAAATCAAGGGAATTTTTCAAAAGGAAGAATTACTAACTTGATCAAATCAAAACAAAGAAATGAAAGCATGATGAAAAAACCCAAAATGACCAAGGATTTTAATGATTTTCTTTGCATATAAAAATTTGGGGCTCCCATGTTTTGTAGAAAACATGGGATCTGTTGTACCTACGACAAATGGCGACTGGCTGGGAAGAACCAGTTATCTCTGAAAATGAAACCTGTAATTACAAGGAAGACATGTCAGCAAGCTTGATATTTTAACCTGTAATTTACAAAATGTTCTCATAAAACACAATCAAAATAGAAAAGTTAATCATATGATTGATATATCCCCTTCCAAAACCAATTAATGATGATGTTCATAGGACAAATCAGTCTTAGAAGTAAATAGAAATCCTTTACCGTTACGTAGTCATAGGAAGGCAGTTTATGATGAGCCTTAGAACAAACCTAGAGCCATTTTGGGTTACCAAATCTTGAATCACCTTAACTTTATTAATTATTTACTTATGTAAAAACATATTACTCACAATATATATATATATATATATATATATATATTTTATTTTCTCTCTCTCTTTTTTTTTTTTTAAACAAAATGAAAATATACAAACAAGACATTTGTTGATACAAGGCCATTGCCCTGACTTAGTGATCATATATTGGCAATGCCATTCACAGACCTGATCTGGAAACTGAACAAGCTAGCTCAGTAAGGAGACTCCCTGCCTTTCAGCTTTGACACTAAAATCAATTCCCATGGCTTGGTCACCATAAGTGGTAATTTCAGTCCAAATCAGACCCATGCTCATGGTAGGGATGGCTTGTAATAAGACCCCCCCTTATCCTTATATACAACGAAGTGTCTTCCAAAGGAAGACAAAATTTATTAGTGCATAGATTACAAGACACTACCATGGCTTGGTGACCATATGACAACAATGTTACTCATCGATGTTTTGCAGATCATGAATGGACCGACCTGTGATAGGATCTTCCACCTTCCAGCAATAGCTAAAAGTCATCCCCCAAGTTTGGTGGCTTGATATGGAGATGCCATTCCACTTGAACATCTATGAACATAATGGGATGGCTTGTGATAAGACCCCCCATCTTGCAATCTATAATTATTAAGGTAAATTATTTTAAGGTGATCAGAATGAGATCCAGAATGGGTAAGGCTGACAGAGCTATGAATATATGCTACCATTCACTAATGAAACATAAGGCAAGAAAACGAATTGCTTCCTCAACTTCAATTAACCAAACAAAACATCCATAAAGATATTTGATTTAGGTGGGAAGGTATCAACCAAGGCTTTGCAAATATTGACTGTTTTGATTTCATAGAAAACATTTTCAACTACAAGCTAAGAGGAATAAAATCTGACACTGTTTACCTTAAAACTTCAGACTTAAGTTATCCTAAGACATACTGATCAACAACCTTCACCAAAAGGTGTAAGCATTATTAAAAAATGAAACCAATGTATAAAAGAAAAATAAAAATGAAAATAAAGCAGGAAAAGCAAACAAACCACACTTTATGTATAGTAACTGAATCTACTCAATCAAACAAAGTACTTCTTGATCAATTGCACATTGAATGGGTAGGTGTCTATGATACCCTCCAGTATCTGCAACCAGACAGTACTAGGACCAATCTTTTATGTAACAATGAATGGTCCTAGCCAAAGGAGTTGGAACTTAGTGTAATCATTCTTGTCCTTGTGTTGCTTATCCCATTTCAAATCTAAGTCCCCCACAATAAACTCCCTGTCAGATGAGGACTTCTCATCAAACCACCTCTTTACTAGTTGCTGATGTTGGTACAACTTGTTTTTGGACTTCTCCCTGTCTTCTTCCAGCTTGAATAACATATCAATTCTATGCTGGAGTGGGGAAGAATCATCCTCTTGTATGGAATGTGTCAACTGCAGTGAAGGAATCATGAGGTTGGATGGCAATATGGCATCCTTACTATAAACTAAACAGTAAGGGGAATTTGCTATGGTTGCCTTTGGGGTGACCCAATTTGCCCAAAGAGAATTGTATAACTGGGTATGCCAATCTTTATGATGAGTAGCAACTGTCTTCTTTAAGATATTTATCAAGTTTTTGTTGGAAGACTCTGCTAGTCCATTCCCTTGTGGATAATAATTGGCAGAAAACTTCAGCTTTATCCCTTTTTCAAGGGCACACTGTGTAAGATCAATGGAAGAAAAATAAGACGCATTGTCAAATACTAAAAATTCAGGAGCACCAAACCTAGTGACTATTTGGCTTTCAAGGAATGATATCACTTGGTTTGTATTACATTGTCTGAGGGGGACTGCCTCTACCCATCTGGTAAAGTAATCCATAGCTATTAAGATATACTTGTGCTGCAGGGAGGAAGCAGGGTTGATGGGTCCAACAAAATCCTGTCCCCATTGCTGAAATGGAAACTAAAAAGTCACTGGATGCAAAGGAAAGGCGGGTGTTTTTATTTTCCCAGCACACTTTTGGCATGCTTCACATCTTCTGACATATGAGTATGCATCTTTAAACAAAGTAGGCCAGCAGTATCCCGCCTTGAGGATCTTATGTGCAGTGGTCTCTCCTGAGAAGTGCCCTCCTGCAGGTCCTGCATGAAATTGCAAAATAATATTATCAGTTTCTTCTTTTTCCAAACATCTGAGAAAAACACCATCATAATTCTTCCTAAATAAAATGCCATCTATGAATTGATAAGGTGAAGCTTTCAACCTTAAAGCTCTGCGTTTTTTAAAGTCCAGGGTTTCAGGAGCAAACCCATGAGTAAGGAAGAACTTAATGTCATCATACCATTCAAATGCCGGTGTACAGGATCATTGGATTGAGCGGTTAGCAGACACAAGCCTTTGCCTTTGACAATCTTTGCTGGTTTGATCTCCAAATTATATTCCTGCAGAGCTGTCATCTAGTGAGCTCTCTTTTCTCCTAGTTCTTTTTGAACCAGTACATTTCTGATAGCCGCATAATGAACTATGACTTTAGTCCGAGATTTCAATAAATATGGTCTAAAATGTTTCACGGATTTATAGACTGCATAAGCTTGTTTGTCAATTTGGGAGTAATTGAGCTCTGCTCCTTTGAATGTGGAGCTCATGAAGGAAATAGGGATCTCAGCATCATTATCATGTTTCTGTGTCAAGACAGCTGCGTAGGAGAAGTCAGTAGCAAACGCGTACAGAATAAAATCTTTGCTGAAATTTGGAGACATCAGAGGCGGGGGGCTTCCGCAATGGCTCTCCGGATTTCAACAAAGGCATTTCTTTGTTCCTCAGACCATTTAAACTGGGCATCTTTTTTAACCAATTGCTGTAATGGCTTAACAATTTGAGAAAAATTCGGAACAAATCTACGAACAAAATTAATCTTACCAAGAAACGATTGCATGGCCTTACGTGAACCAGACAGGTCGATATTCACAATGGCTTCTGTGCGCTCTGGATTGATAATTATGCCTTCTTTAGAAACAATTAAACCAAACAAATTACCTTCGATGACTGCAAAGATCAATTTTTTCGGGTTCAATGAGATTCCATATCTTCTGCAGCGTTTGAAAACCTGTGTCAAAGCAGACAAATGTTCATGTCGTTTTTTGGAATAAATAGTAACATCATCTAAGTATACAACGACATAATTATGCAACAAACCCTTGAAAGCTATGCCCATAGCTCTCTGAAATGTAGCACCTGCATTAATCATCCCGAAATGCATTCGCTTGTAGGAAAAGGTTCCCCAATGGGTCCTAAAAGCTGTGTTTAGTTGATCATCAGGGGCAACCAGGACTTGGTTATACCCGAAGAAGCCATCAAGGAGAGAAAACATTTCAGACCCTGCTACCTTCTATAGAATTTGCTCCATTGGTGGAATATGGTAATTTTCCTTCTCGAAAACTCTGCTTAAGTTTCTGAAATCAACGTAGAGTCTGATTTCACCATTCTTCTTCCGAACAGGTACCAGGTTGGAAATCCACTGTGTATGCATGACATGGAATATAATTCTTGCTGCCAGTAGCTTCTCAAGCTCTTTCTTTACAGAGGGTTCTAGACTGGGATGCATCTTCCTTAACTTCTGCTGATAAGGTTTTACTTCTGGTTTCATTGGTATATTATGGTGCATGATATTGGTGTCAAAAGTATTGAGTTCATCGTATGTCCATGCAAAGACATCCTTGAACTCCTTGCAGAGTTTGATAAAAGCCCTCTTCTCCTCGGTAGAGCAATCAACCCCTAGATTGATGAAACGAGGGTTCCTAGGTTGACTGGCTCATAGTTGAGGGATGAAATCTGGGTCTTGCAGTTGGTCTTTTGCTTGAACTTATCTTGCAGATCATAAAATTTCTCCAGGTTGATAACCGATTTTGGGATAAGGTTGGAAGGATCAGATAGAGACTTCTCATGCTCAACCTCATCTATTGCAACATCTTGAAAAGTGTCCTGGGCTGTGAGAAAGTCTAATATTTGTTGATCATCATCAAATATCTTCCAATTTGTCACATTATCAGGAATAGAAGGCTTGTACATAAGTTCAATTGAAATTTTTTTAGGGGACAATCCTTCTGTTGGGATCAAACTGGATGCAGTATTAGCAAGCAAATTTGCATCAAAATTCTGTGATATTGGGACTGACTTGATATTAAATGAATAAAAAGAGTTAGTGAGATCTCTTACCAGTTTTTGATAATTAATCAAACGAAGAGACAAACAATGAATCTTGTTTCTCACCTGTTTTACTATGCTCTCAGAATCTCCATAGCATTCGATTACCTGTGCACCCATGTCAATAGCTTTCTTGAGTCCCTGAACCAAGGCCTCATACTCAACTATGTTATTGGTACATTCAAACTCAAGTCTGCAGGCAATCATAGTTTTGGTCCCTTATGGATCAATTAGGACACAACCTGCCAATTCCATCTTTAGATCTGGAGCCATAAAAAAATAGAGTCCATGCATTTAAATTTAACCTAAAATTTGTATTCACATTATATACATTATGGACAACACTACCTGAGAATAGAACAACAGTGAGATTGACAATTTGAGACTGGTTCTGTACATTCTCAGCTGGTGACAAATCCGCAGGCAGATCTCCAAAGAAAGTATCAAACGTGTAATGTTCCACATGTGAGCTATAATATGCAGCAGGCTCACTGAGATCATTTAAATCTGGGACAATATGTTTCATATAAGGCTCCCTGCTAATTTTAATTCTGTTTGGCCTTCCATTGTAGGGAAGCCATAGGTGAGACCAGTCAGTGGCAAAGTAGCCTTTAAGCTTCTCTGACCAATCTCTGCTCAGCGACATGCCATACATTTCTGGAATGTCAACCACAATAATATCCACTGTCTGGTGGATTCTGGGGTCAACAGATAATGTTAACAAGACATTTTTCAGTTCTCCCACTACCCTTACTTTGGATATGTCCAATTGGACAGTTTGAGTAGGGCATGGCTCCCAAGAGGCATTTAACTTTTTGCAGATAGACAGAGGCATCACATTTGATGAAGCCCCTGAATTAATCATACAATTATGGACATTTCTATTGAAGACTTCAAAATTAAGTAAGAAAGGAGGTGTCTTCTTGCTACTTGGCTTTTGATTTCCAGGTTTAGAGTATATTTCCAAATTGTTGTTTTGAGTTTCCATGGGCTTGTTGACAATCATACTTTTGGGCAGACTATCTCTCATTGTAGGGAATTTCAGAAGTTCGAAAAGGGAAACATTAGATTTCATTCTTTTAAGTCATCAATTAGATTGTATTCTATTTCAGGAATTAAAGTGTCCTTATGTACTGGTGCTTTACCTCTGTTTGGTGTGGGTGCTGAAGTGGAAGCTTCTTGTGTGGGCTACCCTTTACTCCTTGTATTGTATGTGTGTTGGACATTGAAGACAGGCTCGGGATCATCTTCCTCCTTAGCCATGGGAAGCTCTGAAAAGAAACTAATTGTGTTTATCTGCTGATCTTCTACTTCGTCCGGGGTTCAAGATCTTGATTCTATTGTGGGTTTTGATCTTGTTGATCAGGAGAATTTTGTGATTATGAAACCAAAGCCTTAAATATATAAATAATTTCCTCGACGTTCAATCCTTCATCAGGGTTAGGTGGAACTTGGTTTTGTGGGGGTTGGTAAGGTCTTCTGAAAGGTTGTCTGTTGAACCCCCTGTTATTATTCTGATTTTCTGTGTTTCCTTTATTCAGGTCTACCATTTCATTTGAGATCTTCTGGAGGAACTTCTTCATATCGGTCATCTCAAATGGGTCCTTGTTTTGAACTGTGGGTTTTGGAGGATTTTCTTGCTTTCTTTTAGAGGATGAAGGTTGATCCGATGGAGCATCAGGATTATCTTTTAGACATTATATGTCTTTCTCAACCTGGATAGCCTCAGGAAAGGATTCCTGAAAATTATCCATTCGTGCTCTTTTTACCCACATAGCAATGGGAACAGGTAAACCCTTAACATAATAAGCGATTAGCAATTCTTCTGCAGGGAGAAGAGTAACTGGGATTCTATTTTTCACATATGAAAACCTTTGATTATAATCTTTTACCCTCTCCTTACCTGTAATTTTCATTAAGGATAAGTCTAAAACCAAGTCTTCTGGAGTCTTATCATCTCCAAATTTATGGATAAATAGTTTTTCGAAGTCATCCCATGAAGGAATGGATTGGGCTTGTAGGGAAAAGTACCATGTGGATGCTTTTCCCTCGAAGGTGTATGGGAACAACCTGCAAACTACATCTTCGTGAACGACACTCCTGAGTCTAATAGACTGCATGAAGGTTTTGATGTGATCAAGTGCAGGTGATTTTTCATCAGGGTTAAACTTGGGGATCCATTTCTCAGGATTTTTGGCTAGTCTGTGTTGTTCACCAACAACGAACACAACATCCTGGTCCAGCCAGGGTCTGTTTCCACCTTCTGCCATGGGTAAGTCTTCTGAATCTGAACTAGATGATGAATCACTACCAGATGATTCATCATATGAGGATGATGAAGATGAAGGAGGTGTTGGTGGTGGTCCACCTGTGGCAACGTTGGGATGGTAAAGCTTTGTTTCATCGAACAATATATCAAGATAGAAATCGGGAAGCAGAGTGTGGCGAGGTGAATAATGTTGTTAAGTGTTTGGACGATCTGAATTTTGATTATTCAAATTATTAGCTTGCGGATCAGAGTTCTGGTGATGAATTGCTCCTAGTCCCTAATTACGCTCTTCAACGATCCTTCGTTGTAACCTAGCAACACTATCAGAAGAACCTTTGAGTATTTTTTCGAGTTTAAGGGGTCCCCTAGTGGGTGATACAAAAATAATGTTGCCCCTTCTAGTTTCCTGCTCTATCACATGAGTGGCAGGAATGACGGTTGGATCTTGTACCGATTGTTCCGCAGAGGTTGATTCCTGCGTATGACTACAGGTTACAATCGGTATTCTTGCTGGAAGAGGTCTACTAGTGTTTTGTTTAGGCATACTTTTCACTCATCCCTCCTTCTAGCGCCATTTGTTGAAGCATCGGATGTGTAGGTGATAGAATGGGTTCTAAGGCTAACAACAGAGGATGAAAACCCAGATTGAAAGGCTTCAAAAGGTCCTACGCAAGGACAGTTCTATCGCCAACTTGTTTGGAATAGTAATCTCCCATGGATACAAAGGCCTCCGCTAGCACTTATGGGGTTTGATTCTAGAAGGATCTGTCTTCCTGAGATGGAAGAACAAAAGTTTCCTGATTCTAAAGTGGATCTAAACCTAAGACAACTCTACCTTAAAAGAAAATCTAAGCTAAGTAAGATCTAATCTAAAGGGAGTGTATTGTTTGTGTGCAAGATAACTTGGTTTGAATTCCAATAAGTTATCTCATCAACTTGACATAAATGTGAAATTGAATCATTAACTCATTACTTCAAAATACAATCATGCAATTAAAATTACTGATCATAATTCAAAGATTAAGCATATCCAAGATTATCATGTTGTTCTTTTGCCAATTGAAAAATTAACATGAACTTAATAATTTATGTGAATCATTTGCAGAAATAGATAAAGATTTTAATTAAAGAAATTCAATTAAAACATAAATACATGAAGATCATGAATTAAGAGAAATCTAAATTCTAGATCAATGCATTAATGATTGGATGCAAAATCAACAGTATTAATTGATAATTAAGGTGAAGAAATCAGACATCATCAAAGAAATTTGATAAATTACACAAAGAAGATGCCAAAAGAAACTAACTTTGATCCATTGGTCTGTAAAAAATTACATGATCACAAGTGAAACAACGTTTCTCCAGTCCTTCTTTGGCGATTATCTTCCCCCCTCCCCATGAGGATTCTATCCCTTTAAATAATAATTACAAAAATGGTTACAAAGGATAGCTTTCCCATGAAAACAAGGATTTACAAAATCAGACTATTCTAATCATATCATTGTAGAGAATGGTTCATAGAGAGCATGCCACAAAATTTCAAAAGATGTTCATCACATAATTGCGGGAAACATCCCGTAATAAACTATGGAGGATAACCACAGTCTACTAGCTGTCTTTGACGGATAGTAAGGGAGCTGAAAAATCTTTCTTAGAAGATTTATAATGATCAACAATGTTCTCGAAAACTGAAAAGTCGGCCACTTGTTCCTCCTTCAAAAGGATTAATGGAGTGATAGGTTCTTCATTGATTATAAAATCCTAGATAATGGTATTGTCTGGATCAACTGGGCTTTCAGTGATCTTCCTTCTCTTCTTCTGTGGGAACTGTATGCAGATGGATTGAATCTAAGGTTCTTCTTCACTATCAATCCAATATCAACCGCAGGATCGAGGCAAATCAATGGTCAAGATTAAACGTGCAGGCTATGGAGGACAAGTGCAGAAGGTTTATTTTGGACATATACACAATCCTTCCTGCAATCTGCAATCCGCATGTTGCGGGTTGTGTGGGTCTCAACTCTAAACATTATCAAACAAAAAGTCCCCACAATCTGCAATTTGCAGGTTCTAGGATCACAAAGCGCAAAAATAAATTAAAAGGTGTTCCCGCAATCCACATTGCAGGTTGCGGAACAAGCAGCTGTGATTATTAGACAAAAAATTCCACATCTGCAATCCGCATTGCGGGTTGCGGAACAAAAAACGTTCCAAAACTAGAAAACCAAGATCCCGCAATCCGCATTGCGGGTTGCGGAAGAACTGACTTTTAGGAAAAACCTGTGCTTTCCGCAACTCTAAAAAACACACAAAATCAAGGGAATTTTTCAAAAGGAAAAATTACTAACTTGATCAAATCAAAACAAAAAAATGAAAGCATGATCAAAAACCCCAAAATGACCAAGGATTTTAATCATTTTCTTTGCATATAAAAATTTGGGGCTCCACTGTTTTGTAGAAAACATGGGATCTGTTGTACCTACAACACTTCATTTGTGGAGGGGAGAGTTAGTTTTGTTGGATGATTCTAGGTTAGAGTTCGAGGGTGGGAGAGTGTCTGGTCTTTTTTTTTTGTATTTTCTTGAACACCAGAGGAAACTCGACTGTCTGTGTAATTTTCTTGCTTATAGTTAATGAAACTGGAAATTACTGTGTATCTATGAGTATTGTTGTGCAATTAAATCGATACAGGTCAAAACTCGATTAGGTTGAGCTATGTGCAAAAGGATAACTTAACTTCTGTGTGAAACGAGTCTTCATCTTACGCCTGTAGATTTTCTGTGCATAGAGAGTAACCTTGTGGTTATTGATACACCATGTATCATACAGAGTGACTGTCGAAACTATTAGACTTCAATATTGATTGTGAAATGTATTTGCCCAAGTTTGTTATTCTACAAAATACACAAAGAGGAGAATCTTGACGAGGTTTTTTCTTTATTGGTAGCAAGGGCATCGAAAGCACCTGCAATCTGAAGATAACCATTGATCGCACGTTGATCGCATTTCTTCATTGAGTAGCTTCATAGAGCTCCGTTGAATGTGATTCCGGTTGTTTTCTTAGCCTGGTTGACAGCTAGAAAGAATAGCGTAGGGTTTAACCAACTATTGGAAGGCCACGAAAATACCATAGGGGTATTCGAGAGGACATATGTCACTCCATTGTTGACTGCGCACCGGTTGAATGGTTTTGACAAAACCATTTTGAAGGGATGCGATGAGCACTAAAAGTTAAATTGTTTATACATTAATGCTCAATCCTAGGTTGGGATATATTTAGTGGAAAGCCGATAGTTTGGAGAGGGAAGTCAACTCTGGTTAAGACTTCCGGACTTAGCGAGTCTAGCTAAGTGTAGTTTTGAAGGCTAACTTACCAACCTGCCACCAATAACTAAGGGTTTTTAGCTCCGATTTAGTAGCATTACAACATAAAGTCACGAGTGTCAGAAATGAATATTTTGAACATTGTAATTATGATAAGTAAACAATTTTAGCAATAGTCTAGGATTATCATCCTTGACACATGTTTATATACACACTATCTTAATTAAAAAACTTTTCACTCATAATTTTATCAATAATATAGTTTTCAATATACATCCAACGATCAAATTTGAAGGGTTGGTCTTAATTTCAGTTAGAAGGGTATATATTCATGTTTCCCTTCCGTGTCACGAAAAGATTTAAAAAAAATACATTTCTATTGACAATAATAAATTAACTACACACTTCATAAAAAACAAGTGCTAAATAAAATATTATATTTTCAATCAAATTTATGCCAAGAAATAAATCAACCACATCATAACGTTTAGAAAAGCCAAAAGAAACTTAAACAGGGGGTGGTCTCCAATAGATGCAAACCATCCAAACACTCCAAAGCTATAACAGACTCATTACAAACAACAGAAAGTCGAAAGGCATGAAGGGCATTGGAAAATTAGCAACGAGGAATGGGAATTAGGCAAGATGGGAACTTGTAGTGGGGATTGAGGGTTCAGGGTAGGTGACTCAAAGAAGCTGGAAAACTAATGGGATTTTCCTAGGATAATTTTTTCATCTACAGAATTAACACCTTGATTGCAATCTAACAGTTTAAATCTTTGGGATTTCATGTCCATTAAAACATTTTAAATCAATGTGAAATAATTCAATATGGTTGTATCAATGAGGATGTGGGATATAATTATTAAGACAGAATAAGTAGAGTAAAAACACTAATTGCACAAAGAGTAGTGAAGCATTCTATAGCCCAGTAAGAGAGAGATGTTGTAACGGTGAACATTACCAAAAAATAAAAAATAATTAAAAAAGGAATGTCGATTAATAAAATAAAAAATTAAAACAAACATAGATCCATCTTAAACTTAGACCTATCAAGCATTAAGAGGGATCAAATTTCTTTAGGTGTGAATCTTTTTCTTTATGTGCAAAAAAATTAAGATGAAAAAATTTAAACCTCAAGAAACTGGATCCCTCTTGGTGCTTGATAGATCTGGGTTTAAGATGGATCTATGATAGTGCAACTATGTTTCCTTCTAATTAAATTATGCATTGAAGGGTCAATTGATATTATGGACAAGGGAGAGACATGAGTTGAATGTAGAGACCATTGCTTTAAATATAGTTAAAGAGAGCTAGCAATGACTTTCACAACCCATATATATATATATATATATATATATATATATATATATATAAAGCATGCCATATCATCATCCACACACACACACACACACACACATATCAAGCATGCCATATCATCATCTCCACATCAACTTATACATCACATGGTATTGATCTATATGAGGTTGACGTATATAAAATGTATAAGACCTAGGCCTCACAGATGAGTTCCGTGACATAATTAATGGAAGACATTGGAGTATGTATGTAAAGCAGAGAAATTGGAGGCGACTTGGTGAGACACTCTAACACTAGCGAATTACCAGCTACCAAGATTAATCTTCGACAGGCAATCTGTAACATAACCCTTTTTATGAAATTTTAATATAACTTGTGCACTTTTCTTAAAAATCTCAAATAAAAAATAACATTTTTTATGATGGACAATTTTTTAACAACACTTTTGGAACTGTTATCACACAACTTGTAATTGCCCCTAAAGATGATCCTATTCAGGACGGTAGAGGTGATGGGTGACTAAAGAGGTGACCTAAGATGGCCTTGATCCCCAAGATGGATTGGTTGTCACACCAATCGAGGCACTCTTCACTTCTTGCTATCCAAGCCCCAGATAGCAAAGGGGGAGACCTTGATCTACTCCCGATAAGAGAGATCTAACCCAATTACCAGATCAAGCTATGAAAATAGGGTACATAAGGTAATGGGTGAAGAACCCTAGATCTAAGGGATAAAATCATTATGGAGGCTTAGGATGGATGAGATTTGACTTTAAATATATTAGATACAATGATTTATAGATTAGAGAAGGATCTAATATTTAGATTCTAGGGTAAATGGTTGAAATCAACCGCCTTGGGAAACATGTAATTGAAATAGGGTAGATGGTCCCAAAGAGTAGATATGACAATTTTGAGGATTCCTAGCAGATCTTGACAATAGATCTGACAATATCAAAGGCCACAAGCTCAAAATACAAGGTTTTGATCATCCAAAAGACAAGCAAACAAGGAGGGTGCAAGCATGGAGAGATGAGTGCCTAGGGAAATGGGTAGAAGGAATCCACAGAGAAACACTCCCTTGAGGACCCACTTGGGGCTAGGCCTAAGGATTAAAACCCATAAATTGTTCGCTAGAAAACCAAATAACAAAGCCTAGAGAATTTTTATAAATTTTATGCTTAGGGTTTGAACAATAAAATAAAGTGGCCAATGGTTTAGAATTTCAAATAAGAAAAATAAGTGTAGATCTGACCCAAAAAATATTGTAGATGCATTGAGGGGGATGATCTATCCCTTCCCAATCAATTGGAGGTGATTTGGCTGAGTATCCAAGTGAAAACGATTTTCCCAAGGAAGCAAGTGTGCCCTCCTTTCCTGCACAAGCAAACGACCAAAGTTAGATTTGATGCATCAAGAGAAAATGACTATAAAAGTATGAGACATATCAAATGGAAATCAAAGATCAAAGATACTATTGAAAACCCCTTGATATTAGCCGCTTCAAAAGAACGAGTTGAGGAAGCCCCTGCAAAAACGCCCAAGTGAAGTCGCCTTGCTGCAATTAAACACTATCTCCACAGAAATATTTTGGATCCACAACAAATTCTCAAATGCTAAGAGAAATAGACTTTCCAATCACCATCTAAGAACATCCCATAAAGAAAATCCAAGAGTCTCTGCAAATATTCTTTCGATTATGAAAATTCCAAGAGCCAATGTCCATTTACAATGAGGGGGGTCTCTCCTTTAAATAGGAGTGAGAGAGACCAAAACCCTAACCACCTTTTGAATGAGTGGTTGAGATTAAAAGATACATCAATGATAATCAATGGCTAAGATGAGCTGGAATTCAATATACATGGATCACTCAGAAATAGAGGGGGCGCACTCACTGAGACGTCCTAGGGGGACACACCACATGATAAGTGACTAAGACACATGACATAAGCACATGGTGGGGCTAAGAGGTGTAACATATCCTTCTCTAGCATGACCCCATGGCACAATAACATATAATAACTCAAGATAATATCATAATGTGACTAACTGACCAAATTGTGGCTCCTCAATGACACAAATTAAAAATGCCTAAAATAATAGCCTAGAGTGTATGTGGACCCCACTAAATGTTGAAAGTTGTGTCGGAAGGTGTGGGATTCATCACAAAAATCCTATGAACAAACCACATGCCAATTCCTTGCCTCATTTTCCCAAATCGATTTCCTCAATGACCGTTTCTTCCATTTTTTATTCTTGGAATATCACCTATAAAATAATAAAATGTCTGTATCTCTCTGCCTGGTGCCCCAGGCACAAATATGACTGCACAAAATGTCCGGGAGCATGGTAATATGGTAATAACGAGTTGTTGGACCCCATACTCCCTCTGTAGCACCCTAGGAGAACCAAAATAATCTCAAAAGTACTAAACATGCCATTTTATATGGCAAATATGCAATAAAGTGATAATTTGACCATAATATCATATGTAAGTGCTTGAAACTGAAAACTGAGTGTCCCTATGAACTCAGAAGGTCCAAATATAGTAAGGATGAGTACTCATACAACATGTGACCACTCGAATAATCATCTGTAAGCTCAACCATGCCCAGACAATAAAAATAATGGTATGTAAATAATAATAATAATAATACATCCATCAAACCATCATATGAAACCTACATCTGATGCATGGAACCATCAAATGGGCACCATAGGACCACACATAATCAATATCGAACATCATCGGTCCAACTCATCCCGGATCCTGCGGTTGACTTGGTCAAACTGGGTTGACCAGGTCAAAACTAATCAAAATAATGACCGAGGCTCAAACTGACTAATGTTGTAGGTAAAAATGGATAAGACATGATCCTCTAATTATTTCCATATCAAGACTAAAGTATAAAATGGCATTTACTAGGAATTAAGCAAATAAAGCATTAAATATAAATTTAGATAAAAGCAATCAATTACTAAGAAAAAGACCCTCAAGTGTATACTCATTTTATGGACGTGACCATTTTGCTAGAAATGGGTGAAGGTGGAAAAGACAAGGCTAGGACAAAGGGATTACTTTACAACTTCAACACTCTAACACTTTGGATAAAGGGAAAGGGGAACCACCTAAGCATATGCTGGATAAAAAACACACAAGGAATGGCAATGTCTCACAAATGGAATAAATTGTTTTAGATGAGTGCCCATTCAACTTTAACAGATGTCTACAACTCACATCCAAGCTTGAATCGAGCTCCGTGAGGATATTTTCTAGAACCACTGTGATTGGGTGCACAACTAACCGTAACTTGAGGTTCTAGGGGACACTTAGAATTAGTTGTCCCTTACTCCATCTCACATCCCAACCCGTAGGATCAATGAGGAATTATTCATTACATTTCAATTATGGCCAACAATATTTATATTTAGCATTTAAACCACTTATACTATGAAACAAGAACTCGACACAGTTCTCGTTTTTCTCTCTCCTAATTTTAATAGCTATTTTTACCTCCGTTTCAAAAAGGGTTGATACCAGTATCACAAATTTTCATTTTGAGTCATTTTTTAAGGCTAGAGTTGAAAAGTGGTGCTACCGGTATCATTCGTTCTTTTTTCAAGGCTAAATTTACAACTATTTTGAAAGCCCGTCCACTTCCCTTGTAAGCAAAACCAAAATTAACCTCTAAATCGAAAGTTGGTGCTTCTAGTAGCACTTATTTCCTTCGTCGGGTTACAAAGTGGGTTTTTAAATTTTTTTAAAAGGAAAAAAAAAACAAATGAAAAAACCATATAAATTGTGAATTATTTTAAAAAAAACTAAAAAACACAAAAAAAGACATAACAAAATGTTTTAAAAAATCTCAAAAAACAAAAGATAAAATAATTTTTTTTTTGAAAAAACTAAAAAAAAAATGAAAAAATACTTAGAAACTTAAAAAAAAAGAAAAACTATTAAAAATAGCAAAAATAACAAGCCACTTTACAAAAAATAATAATAATAAAAAAAAAAAAATCAAAATCCCCCCCCCCAAAAAAAAACACAAAAAAAACATCAAAATCCCCCCCCCCAAAACACAAAAAAACCACCAAAAACACAAAAAAAAAACCAAAAAACCAAAAAAAAAAAAAAAAAAAAAAAAATCCATTTAATGCGTTGCTGGGTGATGCTCGGCATCGAGGTCGATGCCCGACATCGACTTCGATGCCCAGCATCGCGCTAGCATTCCCGACCACCACTTCCACCACCTTATCCCTCCATCCGCGATGCCCAGCATTGCCCAACACTCTCCACCGCCGCTCCTTATCCCTCCATTCCCACCCCCTCCTTATCCCTCCGCCCCCCGCCCTACCCCTTATCCCTCCATTCCCGCCCCCTCCGCCCCCCAGCCCTGCTCCTTATCCCTTCGCCCCCTCCACCCTACTACTTATCCCTCTACCACCCGCCCCCTTATCCCTCCGCCTCCCCCCTTACTCCACCACTCCACTTCATATTTAATTCAAATGTTATATATATATATATATATATATATTTTTTTTTTTTTTTTAATTTTTTTTTATTTGATTTAGATTTTTTAAATTTTGTTTGGTTTTTAAATTTTGTTTTTTTATATAGATTTTTTTAATTTTTGTTTTTTTTTATTAGATTTGCATTTTTTAATATTTTGTTTAGTTTTTATTTTTATTTTTTTAAATTTTGTTTTTTTTATTAGATTTGTATTTTTTAATAGTTTGTTTGGTTTTTAATTTTTTAATTTTATAAATTTTGTTTTTTTAAGGTGTTTTTGGTTTTTTTTTTGTAATTGTGTTTTATTGTGTATTTCCTTGTATTATGTTTTTAATTGTTTTTTTCTTCTAAATATTCATTTTTTTTCTTCTAAATATGTTTTTTTCTAGATTTTATTAGAGGTTTATTTATTATTTATTTATTTTAGGGAAATGGTTTTGAAACGGTGTAATTACAATCGAAGAGGAAAAAGAGGTGACATTGCTAGCACCTCTTTTGGATTTGGGACTTGATTTTGGTATTTTTTTTGTAACAATGCTAGTTGTTTATGCCACAATGTGGTAAAAGTTGTAATTTTAGGGTTTCGATTGCAATGACACCGCTTGGGTTACCCAAAAGTTGTAATTTTAACCTCGAAACAAAAAAGGTTGATACCAGTATCATCACTTTTGGTTTTGGGGTTGTTTTTTTCGTGTTTTTGACGTTAAAAAGTGATTTTTTATGGCTAGAGTTCTCGTTCAGAGTATATAGTTCTCGTTTCATAGTATAAGTGGTTTTTATTTACCCACTGCTTTTAGGCCTTTGACCCTTCGGATTTTACATGTGCTTAAAAGCACAACTAGTTGAAGCTTTCATCCAGGGTGTTTTGCATTTAATTTCATAGCCCTCTTTCATTGTGCTTAAAAGCAAAGGTTTACTTTATAACCATGGGATTGCATAGAAGATATAACAATGAGTCACATATGCATGTAATGATGGTAGTACAATTTGCTTCAAGTCTAGTTGGCACAACTCTAGAAACTAGGGAGATCATCTACAATCAAGACCAAACATCGGGGGCAACCGACCAGAGAGGTCAAGGATTCAAATCCAACTCACCTAAGCTCAGGGACCAACACCAACGAGTTCTCCTGGCCCAGAAGGATCAAGGCTTCGGTAAGTTCTGTTGCACAACTCAGAGCCGAGACACAAAACAACTGGGAGTCTATCCAACATAGAGGCATAAGTGGGGAAGTCCTCCATATCACAGGTTGACGTGTAAGTCGGGATTAAAACAAATACGGAAGAGAACGGATGGATGGAGAAAGGTGACAAGTGATTCCATAACTAGCAAGCCATAAATGGTGGGAATGACCAAGTCCATACTACTTAAGAGGGTGAAACCAATGAGTATACAAAATAAATTCTAATTCCAAGCAATTAAATCACTTTTATTCTAAACAGTCAACCAATAACCACATAATATATCGCCAGATCATGACCACTAAATACCCAGTTAAGCTACCAAGATAAGTAAAAGAGCACACTAAAGACATCCAGTGCACAACCATATACCCGCTGGGTCATATACCTATATCCATCACCTAAACCATCAACTATCACTGGAACATTGTTGCTGTATAACTCTGGAAACTATCATATCACTGCTCTAGATGGAAGGCAATGGCCACCTCAGTCATCAAATCTAGGGTCATATGGCTTAGTCATGTAATAAGGCTGAAAATATCTACTCTGGGTCTGCTGAAAATATGAGTGATCAAAGAATAGCTGCTCATCAACTGCCGATCTCAAGCATCTCATAGTAAAGGACTGGCTCAGAAAAGTACTAGAATCTAGTTTGAAGACATGGTAGCTCCGGCTACTATGAATGTGATAACATGAACGTGCTGGGAACCATTTGATTTGTTGTGACGTGCTCAATTTTGATCCTTATATATCTCATTTGTTTTATACCTGGTGTGCAAATCATCTATTAAGGTTGTAAGAACGTGGTATTAGAGCTTCCTTCGATCAAGGATTGCATTGTTGTTGTTTGAATCGAGTCAACAATCAACTTACAATTAGATGAATGATTCAATGAAAAAATCATCCTAGCTCACAGTGATTAAAATAAAAATAGAAAGGCATTTTTTGACGTTGCAACTCTAAGCCATTGCGTAATGCTTAGCATCTGGTCACAAGTTTCCCACGAGTTGTAAAATGGAACAAGAACGCTTGGGATCCTACTATAGATATCGAGAGTTAAACATTCGATAAATATAACATAGCTCGAACTAAGCTTGAAATAAAGTCACCACATAGCAAATAATTCACACTAGACATGTGCGAAACCCCACCCCACCACCCTCGGTCTGCAACAAATATATGGGGGCATTAAAACATAACACACCATATAAAAATTAGGGCATGAGATGGCTTAAGCCTTTTTGTAGTCTAAATCCCTAATTGTGCATTGGATCAACAAACGTGGGAAAACCTCAAATCATAACGGAATTGTGGGCTCATAAAACCTACATCTGCGGTCTAATAATAAATATATGGAACGAAAATCAATCTATTAGACATCGAAGGCATGGAAAAATAAAGAGTCAAGGCTAAACTTGTAGAGAATAAAATCATGGGTTTGTGACAAGTTTCATTCTTTGAGAATGAGAAGAGGACAAAACTTTGCCTCTTCATAACATAATAGAATAGAAAAAAATAAAATAACAAGAGGGAAAAATAAATGATATGAATGCGAAGAAGATTGGATCCCAACGCACAAATGCAAAGCGAAAAAGTTATATGATTACCATGTCGAGAATGGTAAAGCAGTTGAGGTTAGCATCACAAACTAGGAAGATGTAGAATTGAAGCCTTGTAATAGAGAATCCAAATTTGGAAATGAAGAAATCAATCCTAAAAGGTCTTTAGTACATATTAGTCATCTCATAAAGAAAAAAACATTAAAGATGAGAGGAAATGAGAAAAAACCATGCTTTGAATAGCCTTATAAGCAATGATAGAGAAGTTACAACCAAGAACATTGAAATCAATATGACTAGTGAAAAATAGTAATGTTACCATTATAGTGGACTATGGTAGTGCTCATAGTTTCATTGCTATCATTGTCATCAAAAGATTAAACCCCTTGATATGTCCCACAAAAGATCTCTTTGTTATAGTAGTGGATGGTCATGAGATTACAAGAATAGGGAGATGCCTCATTTGCACACCTTCACCTGCCACCATCCACCCCATCCCTCACACTTTCCCTCAAGTCTCCTTACAAATGAATTTTTTTGATCTAGATACCTAATTCTATGCACTTCCACTTAGTGTAATGTACGTTGTTTTAGGTTTCGAATGACTAATCAAGTTATACATTTATACTATTAATTGTTGATACCAATTGATGAAGCTTAGATGTCAATGTGAGACTTATGAATTGTATGGACTCAATATCCCATCTACTATGGTAAGCACCCCACAATTAATAAAGAAAATAAATTACAAGTATCGATCAATCTACACAAACCAACACCATAGAGGAAATAAAAAACCAAGTCCATAATTGATAGAATTTTGTCAAGAATAAACAATGGAAAATCTTGCTAATAGAAGTTGGAAAGTTAAAGAAGGATAAAAGGTCAAAAAATGAAAGGTTTAGGTGGAAGGAATCTATAAAACAATATTTACAAACCTAATTGAATTGAAACATCAAGCTATGGCGATTGTAGAAATTTTATTGATGGACAAATCCATTACAATATCCATTGAAACTATTAGACAACAACTAATGACGTAAGTCAAATGTACAAAACCTTACTCAAATAAAAAAGAATGGAATCATTGGAATGAGCCTTATTGTTGCCATAATCATAGAATTCATTGCCCTAGTATGACACTTTATGTAAAAACACACCTTAGTGAACCAAAATTTGAGTCAAAGTCATGTTAAAATCAACAAACCATGAATTGAATGAAACAACATGTGCATTGCCATAGATCAATGTGAGAAGCAATTTTCTCTTCCATGCTTTGGGGTTAATTCATGGATGGGGTTGCTTGCAAGGAAAAGACAAAGACACCTACATGCTGGGAAGTGCTACAAGCATCTTGTCTTACATTGATGGTGGCAACGAAGATAGTTGTTGGCAAGGACACAATGATTGCAAGGTAATAGGATCCTATAGTTGTTGAAAGGGGCCCAAGGATGCAAAAATAACTAAAAGGTAGGTCATATAATAGTTCTAAGTGAATGGATTTATAGGGTAGGGTACAGGGCCACATAAAGTATGCAAGATAAACAATCTATTGCAAAAAAGGGAAAATAAAAGAGAGTGGAGAACAAGTGGATGGAGATAGCTTGGAAAATAATATATGTAGATGATCCTAGGTTATGAACAATAATAAGAGGATACAAATATTCCTATAAAACCTTTAAGAACATGGGATGCACCACTTCTATAACAAGGAATCAAATGGGGGAAACATCCACCCTTTCAAAAGTGATAGAGAGTTGTTGCCTCAATTGGATAAATCACACCCTCTTTGTTAGATTCAAGGCTAGGAAGAGCTCAAGAAACCATAGAGGAATGGTTATTCCTTTACTACACCTTCCTGAAGGGAGGTTGCAACAATTGTGAGAGGGGTCAAAGGATAACACTAAGTTGCTCCATCACTCAATAAACCCAATAAATTAAAAAAAGCAAAAAGCAAAATCCAATTCTTAGATATTTTTAGCAAATAAAACCTCATTGTAAGATCCAAGATATTCAGACAAAGGAAAATAGTCTCCCACAAATAAGAAGGGAGATGACATAAGAACAATTTCAGTATTAATGATATTGACTAAAATAGTGAGAGGACATAAGAAATATGATACTCTCATGGAGGTGGAGAGAAAGGAGACAAGGTCCTGTAAAGACAAGGAAAAAGAGGGCCACCAAGAATGTTCAACACAAAATTAAGAGATGATTCATGAGATCTTGAGGAAATATGATAGGGTTTTCCAATGGGAAAGAATTAACTAGGAGACAAGGGGGACCCATTGTTGAAAAGGAGGGTGAAGGAAGCATGAAGGGAGAAATGGGATGGCAGGTTGAGGGGAGAATTATCCCATGAAAGGAGAAGGAAAAAGGGAAATAAAGGATTTACCCCAAGGAAGAGAAAATCCAACCCATCAACAATGGGTTTAACCCACGAAGGGAAAGAAAAAGGATGAACTAGGTTGTGTCTCATCAGGAATAACATTGGGTTCAGAAAAAAAAGTAACAAATATTTTAGGGGCCAAACTACTTACCACACTTGAATGGTGGGGATGACCTAAGAGAAGACCAGTGAGCCAATTGAGGTCCAAGGTTAAGATCAAGAAAATGCAAAGTTAGGTTTAATAACTATGATTTTTTGATCTAGGCTATTGGATTTGTGCATGTTTTAGGAGTCTTGATTTCATGCCTAATGTTTTGCATATGCCATAGAAAAAGAAAACAAAATGGTTCATTTCCTCGATTCCTCTCATGTGAACCTACTTAGCTTATTTAAACTAGTGCAGGAAAGTAAATTTAGATGAGCCTACTTAGCTTATTTAAGCTAGTGCATGAAAGTAAATTTAGATTCTAGACTGGAGAATGGGTTTTCCACATTCCATGAAAAGTCACATAACAAAATCGGCTCCTTAACTCATTATGACTTGTATGGTAAATGACTATTTGTTCCCATCACTTCATTCATTTCATTTTACAAAATAAAAAATAATTAAGCCATGAAAATGAGTATGAAAAGAGGACTTTGTGTAGAAGGTCCTTTTGGGGTCTTATGGAAGGTCCACTGTGAAGTCCTATGGAAATGCATGTTTGAGAGAAACATTTATTTTTTATAACAAATTTTTATGTAAATATAAATTTTTTAACTAATTAAAAAAACACATTAAAAAATTAAATACCAATGAATGATAGACCTTGGCTTCTTCTTTATGGGTGGTCCTCGGCTAGAATGCTTTTCCCCCATAAGCTCCCTTCCTCCGTTGGGATTTTTAGTGCCCTTAATCCTAACGCTTTAAAAATAATAAGGCGGTTCAAAGCAGGTCTACTTATTTGATAGATACAAATTTAAAATAAAAAGTTTAATATAAATCTATACTAGTTAAATAACAGTGTCTAAATAATTATAGTATTTTTAAATATTTTAGTTAATTAATTAATTATTTAATATTTTAAAAGTTATTAACATACATTGTAGTGTATGAAAGGAATAATTCGAGAACTCGAGTGTAAAAAATATATGTTTATCAAATAGTATTTGTTTTATGTTTATATTAATTAGTTTAATGTTTATATATTTTAGAATTTGGGGTGGACTACCATCTATGCTTTTCCTAGATTGAAGGAGGATGAGACAAGTGTACTGTCTAGTTTGATTTCATTCAAAATTCTAAATAAACAATTATAAAAAAAAAATTAAATAAAAAAAAAAAAACGAGTAGCTAATGCATGGATAACTCATAGCTAATGCATGGATAAGAGGTAGTGACTGACAACTCATTTAATTAAAGAAGGTAACATAACTGAGGCATAGATAATAGATGATTACAACTAAGCATGGAGATTAAGTAAGAGATGACTTGTTCATGACACTTAACTTGTGATTTATGGGCATTCATGGGCCACAAGTTAAGTGGCTCTGCTAGTTTTTTTTTCGAGTAGAAAAAATCGTACTATTGCTATTCCTTCGAATCAAATAGTACAAAGATAATATGAATATGCTCTGCTAGTTATTTTCATTGTGTGATATTTTTTTATATTTTAATTAATTTATTAGTTATTTACTATTTTAAAAATTATATATATATAGAAATAAAATTTAAAAATGGTTTAGAATTTGTTGGATTGTTGGTTAATGTATGAAAGAATATGAATAATATAAAGAAATTGATTGCATTGTTTGGTAATGTGTGAAAGAAATGGCATTTTTAAAAACATTGGTTGATTTTTTTGTTTTTTATAAATAAAGAATATTCATTTTTTTTCATAAAAAGCGATTAGTTAATTTTTTATATTTAAAATAAAAAATAATAAAGAAAAACTAATTAAAAGAAAAAGGAGAAAAGGATGATTAATTTTTTTTTTATATTGTAAGATAGTGAGGTGAGTATTAAAATTATGTATCTTTACATGGTATAGATGGAGAATCGAGATAATGAGTGAGGTTATCATTTTGGAGTTCAAGATGATATGTGTCAAAGTTTGTTAGGGTATGAATACATATAGTTGTGTAATTTTATAATAATTTTTGTAATATTGATTTTTATGTAAATAGATTTTCATTTGTTTTGGGTTGTTAAATTTTATATATTTTATTTAATAATTTTCAATTATTATGTGAAAATATATATATATATATATATATATATTTTTTTTTTTTATTTATTTATTTATTTATTTTTTAATTTGGAAATCCCAACTCTATGGGTAAATTGTTTTATTTGGACAGCTACTTTGAAATGATGTTGGGTTTAGTCTTATTAACATTAGAGAGTAGAACAAATCTGCCCAGCCATAATAGTATCTAGATTTCCATCAGCTCATCCATAAAGCTCCACACCCAATACTTGGGTCTTCTTTATTTTGCTTTATTCATTCACAACCAGATAATCACAACTCAGCCATAAGGCCCCACTGCTGGTACCTGGGACTTCTTTATTTTACCATATTCATTCAAGTCGGTCACAACGAGATAATCACAGAATGGCATCATATCAAACATAAAATCTCGTACAATATTTTATATTAGAAAAAAGAAATAACATCACTTTTATCATGTCATTGTATCTTTTTCAGGCACTGCAAATAAAAAAACTGAAACTTCTTTGTTGAATATATTTGGAACGCAAGAGCATGGTCTGTGCAATTTTGCTGTAAAAGTTTGTAAGCACAGTATAAATTGCGATAAGAGTCTTTGTTAGCCTAAGTTGGCAAGGGTTCCACCTTATATTGTTATTGTGAAATGGCTGTAACTGGGATGAAAGATTTGCAAGGAAGACGCTATAATTATATATTAAAGTTGTTGGTTGTATGGCTGGGGTGTCTATCAAATATTGCTCTAGTGCAGGTAGAATTAAGTGAAAAGATAACAGGTTCTGTTAGTTTTCCTGACTTAGTAATTACCTGCATAGGCAATCTTGCTGTTTTTATTACATGTTTTTTGAAAAAAAAGCTTGATCTGGACATTAGTACCAGAGATATTGTGGCCACCATAGCAAGTCCCCAGCTGGACGACATTCATGGGTTTGGTCTGACTACTTGCAGGGACTATCAATATCAAGATGCTTCTGTTATAATACTGTCGAACCTCCGGCCCAATTCTTCCATCAGGCATTTCATGAAGTATCTCTGCGATACCCATGGTTTGTATTCCATTGTACTGCAATTCTATCGTTTAGGATCTAAACCAGTCACTGCAAAGATCTGTGAATGTAGTGAAAATGGAGGGACGAGTAGTGACGATGATGAAAAAGGATGCAACTGCATTGTATTCGAGACAGTGGACGAGATCTTAATCATACTGGCTCATGGGATGCCTGGAACAATAAAGAGACTCTCCGATTCCATGTATCTACTCCCATCTCTAAAATGCCTCAGAAATGGGTGCCATGGCTGCAACCAAGGCCTCTTGCATGTGGATAATGGGCACAGATTGACAGAGGACAACTCCATGCTGGAAGCCCCTGCTGCAGTCTGTGAAACACTTGATATTCTTCCAATTTTTTTCCCCACAAGTCCCCTTCTGTCTGATTGCATCTGCATTCCAGTGCAACCAGCCGGTGATGATGATTGGACAAAGTTGCTGATCGATCTTAAGATTTGACGATGAAGCATTCAGGACTGCTGATCGAGAGGTACTCACAGCTACAGATGCCATGCAAAATTACATGGATAGGAGAGGAGGATGCTCAGCAATAGAAAGATACAACAGTATTGTCGTAGTATATGCAAGTTTAGTAGAAGTAGTAAGCAACGTTGTACTCATTGTCTGTTTAAGACTAGATGGCTTCTCTAGCGCTCTGATAGCTAGAAGGGCCATAAGAAACTCTCTTCTTCAGAGTGAAGAAGCAAGGTTTTCTCCCAATCTGTTTCTTGTCAAGGCTCTGGTAAAATCTAATGCCAATTATACACCAATGTTTGCCAAGTGCTGACCTTTACATCATCAGTTCTAAGCTTGAGGACTTTATCGTTTATAGCAGGTGGTGTGAACTAAATTTTCTCTTTTAGCTGGTCTCTGGTTGTTGCTTTTCAAGGGGGCGCTGGCCAATGGTATGATATACATTCTGTGCCTCTCTCTAAACCTAGAGTTGTTGTTATAATGGCAGGCATTGGTATTGCTTTGCTCATGGATTTACTGGATTTGTTTTTTCTTTGCAAGAGAATTAAAAAGAGACAGAGTTTTAATGGGGGACTTACTAACAGAGAGAGGCCTATGCTTTTAGCAATGATAGTTTTGGAGATGGTGTGCATTGTCTCCGGTGGCGCAGTGGCAGGAATTTTGGGTGTGAAAGGTTTCGGCAAATGGGTATACTGTGTTATGCAAAGCTTGGTTTGGGTGAAGTGGGGAATTGGTAGTTATCTTTTGGACAAGTTTTTAAATGAATTTGATTCAACTGAGTGTGGACAGCGTGCAGATAGTAACATTCTGAGACAGTCTTCTCACAACTTGACCAGTTATTATAAATTCGAAAGTGGAATTCTGGTATACTCTTCTGCGTTTTTGCTCAATTCAATCTTGGCTGCTGTTCGAGCTGACTGGACGTACTCGCCATAGTTGTGATATATATCTATATATATTAGCATTTCATTTCCCAAAATATGGCATAAAACTTTGTGTGGAGAAGATAGACAGGTTGTTTTGGGTAAAAACCCATAGAAAACAATTGTAATAACTTGTAGATAGTTATGCAAGACGCTTTGGGTTTGGGTAAGAAAACGTAGAAGACATTTGTTGCAACTTATAGTTTATTGGGACTAGAGGTTGCCCTTTCTATAGCTTAATGTGAATGATGAGATGTGTAACATGTCATGTGTTGGTCTTAAATTTAAATTGGTTAGATTGTAAAATATATTTATATAAATATATATTGAATTTCAATTTCAATTTTCATTCATGCATCCTCACATTTTAAAATATTTTATGTGTTATTGTTTAGGATCTCAAATTGGAATAGTGGATGAATATATTGGATTATGTATTGTTAAGTTAATAATAGAACAATAAGTAAGATGTTAGTTTTGTGATAATTGCAAATTTATCAATAAATGAGTTGTGTATTTGTAGGAATTTATATGTTATAATTTACAACACAAAATAGTTGGCACTTGGATGATTAAATTTGGGTAAATAACTATTTTACTTCATAACCAATTAATCAATGCAATTTTTGCCTATTTGTATTTGTAGGATTGATGTGTTATACTTTAGATAATGTAATAGTTGGCACTTCGACCATTAAATTTGGGTAAATAACTATTTTACTTCATAATTAATTAATTAATGAAATTTTTGCTTATTTGTAGTATTTATGTGTTAGCATTTACAATATTTATAACATGATTCAAAATTGGAATAGTTGGTGGTTGGATATTAGTTTTGGGTAAATATCTATTTTACTTCATTATTAATTAATTAATGGAACTTTGGCCTATTTGTAAGATATCCAAATTGGAATAGTTGGTGCTTGAATGATTATAACATAAAATATATTAGATTAAATATATTTTTAAGTTGATAATATAACAATGAGTTAAATATTAGTTTTGTAATTATCGCATGTTAATAATCCATCTTAATGCTTTGGGATCAAATCCCTTGAGATGCAAACCCCATTTTAGAGTCCTAAACTTAGTCAAGAGATTTGATTCCTATCTTGATAGAATGTAACATCTGCTCATAGAGAATTCTCTAGCCCTTTGCATCCATTCAAGTCGTTCTTGCTATACATAATTTTTTAAATAAGCCAAAGATTGACAAAAATGTTTCATTGTAGTAAGGACATCGTTGCACAAAGGGTGACTTAGTCTCTTCATATCAGACACTTTTCGGATTATGAAGGAATTGAGTCCCATTCTCACTTTTGGAATTAATTAATGGAACTTTGGCCTATTTGTAAGATATCCAAATTGAAATAGTTGGTACTTGAATGATTATAACATAAAATATATTAGATTAAATATATTTTTAAGTTGATAATATAACAATGAGTTAAATATTAGTTTTGTAATTATGACATGTTAATAAACTGGCATTGATCCATCTTAATGCTATGGGATCAAACCCCTTGAGATGCAAACCTCATTTTAGAGTCCTAAACTTAATCAAGAGATTTGATTCCTATCGACCCTTGCTAAGATGTAACATCTACTCATAGAGAATTCTCTAACCCTTTGCATCCATTCAAGTCGTTTTTGCTATACATAATTTTTTAAATAAGCCAAAAATTGACAAAAATGTTTCATTGTAGTAAAGACATTGTTGCACAAAGGGTGACTTAGTCTCTTCATATCAGACACTTTTGGGATTATGAAAGAATTGAGTCCCATTCTCACTTTTGAGATTAATCAATTTATCTACATATCTGTCGTTGCCATCATTGCAATCTAAATTAAATTAGCTACATATTTGTCATTGCAATAATCATTGCCTTAATCATAAGGCAAATGCAATGGAAAACCCCTGAAAGACAAATGCAATGGAAAACCCCTGACATGGTTGCATGTCATCCATAATCCATGTAGTGGAATCAAATAAATTCCAAATGATGATTGGATTAATTATTAGGATGCCTGTCCTACCAATGCAATGCATGAAGATAAAACTGGTAATTGTTGACATATTATTATATTATGTTTAATAAAAAAAAATTAAAATATGTTATGCGATTTGTTTATTAATTTATTATTTTAAAAATATAATAAAAATAATTTGAAAAAGAAAAATATAATTTCTTTAATATAATAATTTTTTCTAATTTAATTGATTTAAATTTTATTAATAATATTTATTTTCACGCTAGTAATTAAAATTTTACATTAAAAAAGTTATATATAAATCATAAAACTAAAATGGAAGATAATCATAGTCTTTTTCAAAGAGATGGAGTCACATGGCTTATGTGGATGGAATTAAACAATGGAAATAGACGGAGTCACATGGCTTATGTGGATGGAATTAAACAATGGAAATAGAGGTTAAGTGAATTCTCGATTGCTCCGTGGAAGAAGCTGCCAATGCCTACCAATTATGTGTTCATAGATTTGTCACTAAATTAGTATTATATTTTTCGAAGGTGGGTAGTAAAGTTTTAAAAAATGAAAAAGATTGATGTTGATTATATGTGGATTCCTACAATATGACGTGTGTAATATTGTGATGGACAAGTGATTGTAATAATTTTATCTTACATGATATTATCTTTGGTGACCAAATCTATTCAGGGAGTGGATTAGCGGATTTGATTGGTGGTTTGCTAGTAAAGAAAAAAAATAGTAGTGTGGTGTCACTTGGATATTAGTTATTGCTAAACACCAAGTGTTGATGTAGCCAGGAATGGCTAGTCTCAAGGAGAGGCAATCCCACCCCATGGATTGGAATCCTTTGGTGCATGGGGATGATCACTTGGTTAGTAATATGAACCATCGAATGAACTATGCATTCACAGATAGTGGGAAGGGAATGGTAGAAATGGAAACCCAACAGCTAAACAATACGTAATAGTGCAGATCAGCAAGGGAAAAAACCATAGGAGGCAATCACCACTCAACTGGAAGGTGTATCTCCAAGACCGAGAGAACGTCATAGAATATAAACCAAAGAATCCAAACATGAAGGATCATGCGGTGATCAGTAAGTTTCTGGGAAATTGGCCAACAGAATGAGCCTTGAACTGGTGGATAAACAACAGGTGGAAACCCAAAAATCACTATGATCTAAGGTTTGGATCCAAAGTATTCTTCATAGTCATTTTCACTATTCTGGAAGATAAAGACCGTATATTTGACATTGGGCCCTATTTTTTTAACTCAACCGGACTATACCTTTGATTTTGGATGGAGAACTTTAGAGTTGAAAAGGAGGATTTCACTCATCCCCTTGTCTTTATTTGATTGTATTCTCTTTTGCAGGAATATTAGGACCTGGAAACCCTAGAGTGCATTGACAACACCATTTTCTCATTCGACAGGGTTTCAGAAGCCACAAGAGTGGGGCATTCCACCTCTTACACAAGCATCTATGTTTACATGAACATATCCAAGGCACTCCCAGAGGAAATCACCATGATGCATGAAAACTTAGAGTGACTTCAAACTTTGGGTTATAAGCATATCCCATTAAGATGCATAAAATGCCATGAGAATGACCACTTTTTTGGGACTGCATATTAAATGTCTTGCCTCAACAACCAAATCACACTCCAGAAGTGGATGGAGATGGATACACCAAAGTTACGAGTAGAAGGAAGCAATAAAAAAAGCCTATGATTCAAGAGCAATCAAAACAAGGAGAAACAAGTAATCAATTTGAAGCCTTCACTGACATGATTTTAGAGGAGACAAGGAAAATAGGAACTACAGAGTAGACAACACTTGCCAAATATGTTGCGTCCATAGATATAACAGATCTGCATAACAGGAAGCAACCCATTAGGGAAGGGGTTGAAAATTCTCATATCAAGAAAGGAGAAATCACTTCTGAAGTAGCCATCGGCTCAAATATGACATTCAACCCTAAAGAAGGGCATGACTAGGATAATTAGATTTGCAAAGCAAAGAAGATGCATGCAAGCACAAGGAGCACAAGTCAATCCCAACAAAGAAAATACAATTGTTTAAGTTGGAATCTCTGCTCAAAACCAAAGCTAAAGATCTGTTAGGAGTCCGAACTACCAAAAACCAAACGAAGTCTAAAGGAAGATTGAAAAAGAGGGTGCAAAAGAAACAAGCAGTGGATTGAAGAGATATGAGAACAATTGGTCGACTCAAGGTAATATTCCCAGCTCACAGAGACCTTCTCATCCATCCACCATACCTCTCAATGAAGGTCATCTCTTGGAATATAAGGGGCGTCAATGGAAAATCAAAACATTGGATACTAAGAAACAAAATCAAACAAGAACAACCTGCAATCTTAATGTTGCAAGAAACAAAATGTGACAGTGAAGTACTCTAAAAAATAGGGCCTTGATAATTTGGAAAGGATCCAATGGAAATAGATGCTAATGGATCAACAATATGGGGTCTCTCCATGCTTTGGAATCCAAAAGAAAGTATGTTGGATAGATTTATAGCCATGCGCCACTATCTCACAGCTAATTTCCAACTTTTAGGATCAAAGATAGAAGGATGCATCACCAATGTATATGGCCACACACTCTTCCTCAAAAAATTTAGTTATTGGATTCCCTAGCTTGTCTAGCTAAGTATGCAGACATCAATACATGGATTTTGGGGGGATAATTTAACATGATCACTTCTCTTCTGGAAAGGAAAGGAGGTAGACAAAGATTGGATCTTGATAGTGATCTATTCAAAGAGACTATGCATCATGCTAAGCTGGTGGATTTGGACACATCCAACAATATTTACACCTGGAATGATAAATAAGGGGGAGAACACCAGATTGACTCAAGGTTGGATCACTTTTTGGATTCATAATCCATCATGATGCTCAGGGCACATTTGGAACTCAACATCCTCTCGGATCATTGACCCATAAGTCTTCTATGGCATGTTTCAAGTATGCCCAAGAGATACCCCTTCAAATTTGAAAAGTTTTGGCTCAATCATCCAAAATTCAAGGAGAAACTTCAAGCATGGTGGATGGAGCTTGACACCCAACACAAATCCCTTATGTTTAGACTCTAGTAGAAGTTGAAAAATATCAAGCTACGACTTAAGTAGTGGGAAAATGATGAATTTGGAAATATTTTCTAGTCTCAACAAGATCTATATGCAAAAATGGATGTAATCTCACCAAATGATTCACGATGGTTGCACCGTGGCACTAGAAGAAGCAGAGGCCAACATCCAAATTTAAATCAATGAAAGAAACAATAAGGAAGAAATCCTTTGGAGACAAAACTCTCGAGTCCACTGGTTCAAAGAAGGGGGGAAAATCAATGCCTTCTTCCATTGCTCCATGATTAAGCACAAACGGGCCAACAAAATAGACTCTTTGATCAATTCGAGAGGGGAGAAAATAACAAAACATGAATATATTGAACATGAATTCATCTCCTTTTATAAAAACATGCTTTTGGATCCTATTCAAGATAGATCAATAGCAATCCACAAAATCACCAACCACATACCACGCTTGGTCTCTCAAGAACAAAATGATAGCTTAATGCAATCCATCGAAAGTGGAGAGGTCGAGGAAGAAATCATGTAAATGGCATCATGAAATTCTCCAAGACTAGATGGATTTACCACGGAGTTCTTACATTATTAGTGGTACCTTGTCAAAGAGGAAGTCTTGGAATTTGTGGAGGACTACCGCAGACCAGCCAAGGTTCTTCTAGTTCTCATCTCCACTTTTTTGGCATTAATTCTCAAAGAAGGCCAAGCCAAATATCCAAGCAAGTACCAACCAATATCCCTCTATAATTAATTTCATTTATAAAATAATTATGAAAGTGATTTCCAGTCATTTGAAACCTATCTTGCCTAGTCCAATCACTATGGAGCAAACCGGTTATGTGGAGGGTAGAAAAATCCTTGATGGTATTATTTTTGGCCCATGAAGTCATTCATTCCCTCGAACCTTATAAAAAACTTGGCATGCTCCTTAAAATTGAAATGTCAAAAGCCTTTGACAAACTAAGATTGAAATATATTGAAAAAATCCTCCTAGCCTTTGGCTTTGGTCATAAATGGACTTAATGGATTATGGCTCTCACTTCATTGACTTTCTTCTCCATCCTTATCAACAAGGTACCATATCCTACCTTCAAACCATCTTGGGGCATTCGACAGGGCGATCCTCTCCCTCCCTTTCTTTTCATTTGTATAGATAAAATCCCAAGCCATCACATTTGGGTTGCCTCCAATTCTAGGAAAATTCGAGGTCTTAGCATGCATGGACCTGATCTTAAACACACCCACCAAAAATTCATTGATGATACTCTTCTTATGGGACATCCCCCGGTCAAAGAGGTTAAGGATTTCAAACAGCTTCTTAATGACTTCATGGAATCCTTAGGGACCTCCATCAATTAGGTTGAATCTCAAGTCTTCTTTTTAACACTCCTCCTCACACTCAAAGAAGCATCACTCGAATCCTAGGTTTCTAGAGTATCTCCCTTCTATCCAAGTACCTTGGTGCCCTAACCCTCATAGATTCAACCATCAAGCACTCATAATGGAAAGATATATTGGCCATGCTAGAGAAAAAAATATCTTTTTGGACCTTTCAAACACTCAATCTTGCAGGATGTATAGTCCTAGTTAAATTGATCATGCAAGCTATGCCCCCTACCTTTTTTTGTTATGAAAACTCCTAAGTACATTCACAAATCTATAAGAAATCTACAAATAATTTTTATATGGAGTAGCTCCAACAATCATAAAAAATGGGGTCTTGTGAAATAGGACAAACTCTGTCTCCCTAAGACGGCAAGAGGACTAGGATTGGGTGACCCAGAGACAAGTAACAAAATCATGGAAGCCAAAACTTGGTGGAGATGAGTTACCCATGAAAATGAATCATGGGCTCAAGAGAAATATGCCCCTAAAATCAAGCACAAATCAAGAAACAAGATCTCATTAGAATGGATGAAAACATTCAAGGATCTTTGATATGGAACTCGACATGGTTAAAAATAGATCTAGTTCAAAGGAATTGTTTCTAGGAAGTAAAAAATGACAACTCTTCTTGTTTTTGGAAGATTATTTGCAGCAATTACCCAAGCTTGTTGAGATGCCTCCCATGCTAGGCACTCAACAAATTCTAAAATATAATAGTATGTTGTGGGTTAAGCACTTATGGCACCCACGAGCGAACCAACAATACTTTCAATCATGGATACATCCATCATGATCTGTTGCTAGGAATAGAGAAAAATGGGATGAAGTATGGGTAGAACTTCAACAGCGTCGCCTAAAAATTAAGTTGGGGTTAGGAAGAATTCGTTGGGGCTACAAACCAAGAGGAAATTT
Source organism: Larix kaempferi (assembly GCA_027924585.1). Lineage (NCBI taxonomy): Eukaryota > Viridiplantae > Streptophyta > Pinopsida > Pinales > Pinaceae > Larix > Larix kaempferi. The sequence continues at coordinate 27,735,500 of BSBM01000910.1, forward strand.
CATTTTGTAAGAAGCATATCACTTAGTTGTTGGTCATCAATGTTTTCCTAAGGAGAGAATTTGGCAACAAATATGGACCACCAATCTCCGACCAAAGGTTGATATCATCACCTGGCTGGCAGTTCGAAGGTGCATACTAACATGGGATAATCTTCTTAAGTAGGGATTTGAAGTACCATCCATATGTCAACTATGTAATCTAGTTCCGAAATTGTCGATCGCATTCTTGATGATTGTTCTTTTACTGCAGCTCTATGGGATAAGGTGGCCTCTCTATTCTAGAAAACAAATCAAGCTCTTGGCATCATCACTTCCACCATTGAAAACTGGTTGTTTGATCCTTTCACCAACCCTTTTCTCACCAAAATTTGGTAGTTGTTTCCAGGATTTCTGATTTGGGAGACGTGTAAGGAAAGAAACAACCACATTTTATAGAACATCAGTATGCACCTTAACCTCATATGGGCCAAGATCAAACATAATATTATGGAAACGGTGAATCTCCACCCTTGGACAGACTGAGACCTTCAATTTAATGACATAGAATAGGTTATTTTTCAAGCTTGGGGAATTAAAATCCACCCCTTACCCTCTTTTCCTAGTAGATAGAGACCTCAAGCTTCTAGTCTAAATTTATGGTCCCCTCACCCTCAAGGCTTCATCAAACTCAATTTTGATGGTGCCTCCAAAGGGAACCCAAGTATTGCAGGATATAGAGGGGTCTTTAATATTGAAAATGGTCACATTTTAAAGCTCTTTCATGGATACCTTGGTAAAGAGAGAAACAATTCCTCTAAAATAAAAAGGAACTCAAAAGGCTTAATAATGACCATCATTCACAAATACACCAAGTTCCTGGTGGAAGTCAACTCTCAAATCCTTATAATCCTAGTGTAATGCTTGCAAAATGGTACCCTGGTGAAACAATTGGCCAAAAACTGGAGGTTGGAGGATGACTTATATCATATGACATCCCTTCCACCGTTCATCTCAATGATCATCCCCTCTCATGTTTGACGTGAAGCCAACAAACTTGTGGGTCAAATTTCCAATGAAGGGGTCTGTATGCACCAAACTCACTTTGAGTTGAATTGGCAAGCAATGGAGGAGCCCGCCCTCAAAAAATATTGTCAAGAGCTTTCCAATGAGCATATTAATCACCTAGATGGGGTGAGGAGGGTGACATGTTTTTCCCTAATGGCCAAGCAAGTGGAGGGGGTAGGTGGCATAAGGGAATACCCCAGACTGCATGCTTAAGTGGATGATGGGCATGTGGAAGGATATGAGAGCAAGTTCACGTGTGGAGATGTTTATGAAACTCTATATGGCGCATTCAATTTGGGAGTGTGTGGGCTTAGAAATACTATTAGAATTCATGGTGAAGGACCATACTTTACCTACATGCATGGGATTATGATGATGTGCATCCCTTCATATTGTGGGTAGTTGTCTTCAAAATTTTAAACATTGGAGAGTTATGGAAATCCCCTTAGCATGTGAAGCCTCTATGTAGTCCCCTCTCGATGCTCCAGGGGAGGCTATATGATTGTACAGAGGTGTATAACAATCAAGGAAATATGTTGAGACAACGTGTTAGGTTTTGAAGGGGTAGTGAAATGTGTCAACACTGGATGGAGTGGAAATTCATTCGAGATACACCCTAGCACATTAGAAATGAAAATGATCAAGTTGAGGACAATTTGTTCACAGAACTTCAAGGCCAAGAGATGGAAAAAATGTGGTGGTGGTAGGTTAGGGTATGGAACCTTACTAGGTTGTGAAGCTCCTTCTTGGACGTCTCTTGCAGGAATGTGACTAGAACCAAGCGGACTTTTGTCTAGTTAGCTACCATATGCAACGACACAAACAATATCCACTCCAAAATCGACACCATGGTTGATGTTGTCAACATTCCGCTTCAAATTTCACAATATTTGATTCTGCTTGAAATTACATCGGCTACTCAATTTTCTCCATCCCACCTACGCAGCCTCTGCAAGGCAAAAAAGAAGGATGCACAATTATTAAACCATCAACAAATGGAAACATATTCAGCTAGGGTTTAGCTGATTTTTTATCCATGGGATGCAATTAGCTAGAGTAGGATGCTAATGAGTACATAATCCATTAGTTAAGATGTCACATGAATATTACTAATAATATCTAAGATTCTAGGGATTTAGGAGATTGACATCCATTTGAGGCAAATGTGAAGAGAAAAACACCTATCCTTGTAAAAATATTTTCTAATATATTTTATTTTAATAAAATGATTTAAATAGTTAAGTATTTAAAACTTTATGTATAATTTTTCACTATTTCTATTTCAAACTACTTTTAACTTTACTTATCTCATTTAATTAGTAGTCATAATTAATTATAACGAATTTATATTAAGACATTAAATAATTTTAATGATTCATAATATGAACACCATCAAAGAGTTAACTATGGAAGTGATACCACCTATATTCATCCATACCATCTAAATACCATAATCAACTTTGATAAACTTAGAGATCACACTAAATACAAAAACATTCCAAGTTTAAAAATTTTCACTTTAATATATATAAATTTAACATCTAAACATCATAATCAACTTTAATAAATTTAAATATCATCCACTAAATCCCAAGTAAATCCAAATTTAAAAATTCTCCTTTTAATATATATAAAATTTAACTTCAATATAAACTTAAAGGATTTTCGGTTGAAAAAATAAACTTAAAGGATTAAATCAAGTAGACCTCACTCAATTTCCTAGTCTTATTAGGAGATATTTACCATTACAATTTATATATCTTTATTACTCACCATCTTACATTTAAAAAAGCAATTAATAATCTCTTTTACATTTTAAAAACAATTAATTATCTTTTCTTTTTAAGTTTATCTTTATTATTATCGAAAATCAATTTTAATCATTCTCTATAGAAAAGTTAATTTATTTTAATATTATATTTTTATACTCTTCACTTATGATAAAAAAATCTAACCAATATCTTTAAAAATATCACGTTCATTTACACATTACGAAGCAAACATCTTTAAAAATGTCATATTCTTTCACACTTTGTCACTTTGTCGAGCAATCCAACCAACATTTTTAAAGACTTGAAGCAATTTTAAACTTTATTTATCAAGCCATCATAATAAAAAAATAATAAAAAATAAGAATAATTATTTAACTATAATAACTTTGATTTATTCATAACTTTTGGAATAGTAAATAGTTAAATTAACTAAATTATTAAAAAAATACCAAATAATAAACATAATTATTGAACATGTTCATGAATATTGAACATAATTATTACATATTACAAGTACCACCTAGAGCCCAATGCATGTTATATGCTTTATTTTTATGCACTTCAAATATAAAAGGTTGTCATAAAAACCGCTCCATTTACCATTTGAAACTTATCCTTACACATTGCTACTTAATTAGTTAGAAACCTTTTTTTTCACTGCGAATAAAAAAGGACTGCTCCTTAATTAGTTAGAAACCTTTTTTTTACACATTGCTACTAAATTAGTTAGAAACCTTTTTTTTTACACATTGCTACTAAATTAGTTAGAAACCTTTTTTTTTACACATTGCTACTAAATTAGTTTTTTTTTACACATTGCTACTAAATTAGTTAGAAACCTTTTTTTTTACACATTGCTACTAAATTAGTTAGAAACCTTTTTGAATGCAATGTCCCCTTGCTTAATGGAGAGATTAATGACTATGTTGCGTGTCTTCTCCACCATGATCATGATTAAGTGGGTTTATAACATTAGGGAATTGGGTTTTTCTTTAGGTGTTATATTATGATCAATAGGTCTTCAAAAACTAGCAAAGTCTTTATTTCAGAAGTTATTTCCATATTGGCACCTGGTAGGAGAGAATAGGCTTTCACTTAATTATTTGTCATCATTCCTAGTCCATACGTGAAGCTACATTCTTTAGTTCATCCAAGATCAAGAATGAATCCCCCTGCACCTACCACCCCTTGGTTCCTCTTAGAAGCTCTATCAAAGAAGAACTTGTATTTTCCTTAATGGACTAGCCAATCTTGAATTTCCTTTTTGTTTTCCTAGTATGCCAATTTTGAGAATTGTGATGCTTTATTTGCTTATTGATTTTAGGAGATATTTTACCTAAGAATACATCTAAAAACCAATCCCTTTCTTTAGTATTTAGGAAGTGAAGAGAATGTCCTTTTAATCCCCTGCTTCTAATGGCCTTCGATATGAGACCCTTGACTTTTGTTGTGATTAGTTGAGGATGATCTAATTCTTGCTGGAAGATGGACTTGAATTTTCTTGGTATTGAAGATTGAAGACTCCCAGCAATGTGTGTTCTCCAGGGTGCCTAGAGTGGACGACCAGTTGGGCAGAGTGGCACGCAGGGATTGTGTGGCATGGCGAGCAGAGGCCCAGTTCGCCTGCATGTCTTCCATTAGCTGCCCCATCATGTTTTTAACGAGCCAATAAGGGTCCCAAATCTACTCCGAATGCCTTGAAGCCATGGTTTCTGCGATGATTTTGGCTTCCCAATTGTCCAGCAACAAGTGAATTGGGATAGAGACCTCAGGGCCATATCCCTTTCTCATGGGACTCTCCTATGGAGTGATGTCAGTATTCTTATTTTTGGTCTTGGCTCCCTTGGTTCTGCCCATAGTGGCCGTTGCGAAGGAGAAACAAATGTTGGGGATAATATGATAGGATTTGAGAGCACTGAGAGCAGGGAGATCAGACAGCTTGGCGCCTGGAACATAAGGAACCTGGAGAGTCACTTTGAATTTGAGCTACACTGTACTTGAAGACGGGAGACATGTGCCTAGAGCCATGAGCCCAAGCTTCACATGCCTGTGTTTCAGCATCGTGGTGTCTAGGGTGCCTGAGACGACGTTGAGGGATGGCAAATTAAATGTCCGAGCTACTTGACGTCGCATGGTTAACGTCAGCAATGGAACGTGTAATGATCCTTAGGCCAGGTGTCGAATGGATTAGATCCTGTCCCATCTTCTTGGAGTTGGCACCCGCATCTGGGACATCACCTTCTTACTTGATTTGCTATGATTTTTGTTACTATTTTATATGGTGAGTTACATAAAGAGATGGAGCAAAATGTAGAAAAATAATTTAGATTTACCTCTTTTGGGATTAATGACAGAAAATATGAGTTTGGGATCCCTCCAAGTTTATGCTTCTTATGGGAATATTGCAACATGCATGTTAGATCAGTGTTGATGATGTTCCAACATGCACAATAAAATTGGATAGGGAATCCATTGGGCCTCAAAGCTTTGTCAAGAGTAAATCCCCAAATCATTGTTGGGATCTCATACTCAACAATTTCTTTATCTAGGAACTCATTGTCTTTTGGTGTGATTAGGGTAGGGATATTCTCTAACATTGTTCTAATACATTCCTCCTCTACCTCATATTCCTCTAAATATAATTACTTGAAATGAGTTATGGCTATGATTTTTATGGCTTAAAAGTATTGCATAATAGCCCAAACCTCTAGCTTGATTTCTTTGACATTATTCCTCCGAGTCCTTGTCGTTGCCTGCTAGTGGAGAAAAGTGGTGTTTTTGTCTCTAGATTATAACCTTGTGCTCTGGGACTTGGTCCTCCACATGTTTTATTGTTTATGAGTTGACTTATAAATCCTTGAAGACATGGAGATTTCCTCCATGTGTAGTCTTTAGTGATTTTTTTTCTTCCATTTACAACTAAGGTTTTTCCAATTGGATTTGGAGTTATTTTTTGATCCTTGACAAATTGCTTGTATTCATTCATTTCCCATTCTTTGAGGGTGATATTAGTCATTTTAGATTTTGTTCCCAAATGAAGTGGGGGTATATTGGGATGTATTGACACCAAACCATAGAGATTATTTTGATGACATGCAAATCTTCAAGCCAGAGGGGAGACAACGAGAATGGGACAGGCCCTTAGTTCAAAGGAGAGTTGAATTGAAGGGTGATGAGATTATGATCTAGTGAAGTTCAAAAGGAGCAGATAATTATGATTGAGGAAGCGATCCAACCTTGTTTCTATGTGTCTTGGTCCTAGTTGTTTATTTGACTAGGTATGTATTCCTTTTTCAAGCTTGACATCACACAAATTCCAATCCTATATGATATATTCCATATATTCTCTAAATGGGTCACTTACAATGGATCCTCCTATTTTTTCCTTGTTATATAGGATTAAGTTAAAATTCCCTACTACTATGCTTTGCTTTGTTGCTTCCATACCCCTTAATTCTAGGATGGATTTCCATCATTGTTTATTTTCTTTGTATGCTATTGGGATGTAAATATGAAACACATTGATATTTTTTACCTGAATGGATGTGATACAAGCTAATGCATATCCACTTATGTGATTGTTGAAGAGTTACTTGTCATAATTGGTGGACATCCCAAAGCGTGCAGATGCTCCAAGAAGTTCCTTTGGAGCTAATTGCTCGTCCATCACAATTTCTCCAAATGTTGCTTTTAATTTTGTGTAGATCATCTACCTCTAGATTGGTCTCTTGGATGAGGACTATGGCTAGATTTTCAGTCCTGATTAGATCTCTAATTGTTGCTTCCTTAGCCTTGCTACCCAATCCTTTGTAGTTCTAGGGTGCAATCTTCATTATTTAATGGATGGAGTCTTTTACCCCTCCTTGAATGGGTCCTTGAGTTCTTGTGTTTTTCTAAGCTGAGCTTCTATTCCATGTTCCTATTGTTTTATCTAGCATGGTTTGTAGCCCCAGTATTTTTTCTTTATTGGTCATTTCTTTTCTTTTCACTTTGGCCAATTTTTTCCATGCTTTTCGAGTTTGATTCTCTTCTTCTACGCCTTCCTCCTCGTAGTGCTTTTGAGCTCTATTTATGGTGAGAATTCCTTAAGGGAAGGAGGGATTATCAATGATTTGATTGATTTCCTCTTGGTAATCTGATTCCTCACCTTGGTACACAATGGGAATCGATCTAAAAATTAAGGATATCTTGGCAAAAAAGCATAGGAGGGTCCTTTAACATTATTGACAGCTATCTCAACAAAGGATAAAGGTTCATATTGATTCAAGCATTCAAATTTGTTATCTGTGGTTTATGGAATACTTGCTTTGGGACTAGATATAGGTAATGAACCTTGAGAAGGGGATATAATAGCTAAGGAAGGGTTGATATGAGGAGGTGTGGAATTGATTGCCCTGACGAAGCCAAAACAAAGGAGGAAGGATTTGAGGAGGATTTGATTTGCTTTGAACCCTCTTTTTTATTCATGACTTTCCATTGATCTCCTTTGTTCGCCTCAGATGACTCTTGATTATGTTTTTTTATGCAGGCTTTAGAAAAATGGCCATAGCATTTGAACCAGAGTTTCTTGTAATCTATATTTTTATAGTGCTTTTAGGTGTCCAATGTGAGAAGAATAGCCTCTAGTAACCCTTTATCGAAATCTACTTCTACATAAATTCTTGCGCATGAAACACATCTTCTTTGGGATTTGATTTATTTATTTATTTCCTGATCCTTTTCCCAATTCTCACGAGTGAGTCTTCATTCCAACAACAAATTGTTAGGATAATTAATACCCCATCCTTGTCCTACTTAGAATTATTTACTTTTTCCTAGTAGTTGATGATATTATTTTCCCCCTAGTGGTGTGCAGATAATATCTAGGATCCACTAGTCACTTGATGCGCCCTGCATGCATCATTTTAGGACCACCATAGTCAGCTCCCTACATTCTAGGAGCTAATTGAGTCATCTAGTTCATTCCAACTAAGTTCCACCTAAGTTCCTAACTCTAATGGGGGGTTTGAGCTCCAATCACCACTGTGTGATCTAATGCGCCCTTTTTCACCTACTTTGCATGTAGAACTCACTAATGTGCCCTCCTTGGTCAGTTAATTTATTGTGACTTCAGTTCACTGAGATTTGGTTGAGATGAGTTCAGTTTGGAACCTCTGGAGCACTACAGTGGTGATTATTCCTATGCTAGACAGACTGAGACTCGAATTGTCCTAGGAGATTCGAATTCTCTCCATTGTAACATGTTGGTTGACTATACTGCCTGATGGATCATAACAGATATTTTTGTTTCTATCTTAGTTCCAATGGCTAGTTAATTTTACTGCTCTTTTCATTGCAATTTTCAATGTAATTCATCTTTTTTGCTCATTCTTTCACTGTGAGGTATTCACAACTCTATGATCTGCTGTGATTTAGCATTTCACATGCTATCAGAGCTCAGAGAGCGTAGGTTGAGAAACTACTTTCAATAGTGCACCAGAAGCATATGGATTTCTACAGCAAATCTTGGTGCCATTGCCTTGAATTCATTGGAGAAATCATTTGAGGTCTAGCCAAGTGTGAAGGATTCAGATAAAAGTGCCTATTGTCCTAAAGTAGTTCTTAGTAGAAGTCTATCTCCAATTTGAGAGTTTTTTGCAGGATTTTGAAGGTTTTTCAGTGCAGCAGTAGCAGTAGTTTTCAGTTTGCATTCGCTCCAGCAGTTTCAATGGAGAATTCAAATGCTCCTTTGTCTCCTAGAATCCAGACACCCTTCAATTATCTTGATTGGAAGGCTGATATGTAGATGGTATTGCGCAACAAGAGTCTGTACAGGGTCACAATGGGAAAGGAGGTCAAACCTCATGCAACTGTTGAGAAGGCCAAGTACCTGAACATATTAGATGAAGCTTTTGGTTTCATGTGTATTCATATTTCTAGAGATTTTCTCTTCCATCTTGATGGATTTGTTGACGCAAGCCCAGTCGACAAGGGTTCCTCACTCTGTCGACATCCAAACCACCGCGATCTCCCTTAGCACCGTCCAAGACAGGTTTTACCCTGTCCAGTAACACCTACGGAGCATATGAAGTCTCACCCAAGATGTTCTAGGCAGAGCTGACGGAACCATGTTTCTGACGAATGAAGGAGGACCATGTGTGTCTACGTATCGACTTAGCGCAACATTATATAACAGATCTAATTATTCATCTTATTAAACAAAGTCACAACATCATTCAACAGATCTCATTGTCAACAAAACCATCAATGCGCAAACAGATCTAACAACATAACATCATTTATAGCAAGGAAACATCGCATCATTCACAGATTCATATTGCATATCATATTCATAGCAGGAAAACAAAAAGAGACATAGTGATTTTGATCAAAACCCCATCATGGCACATTAACCTTCTCAACAAACCACATATACAATAATATAGTTCTTCTGTCGCATACCGAGATTCAAACAGACTCATATCAATATCCCAAAACATACCGCAATAACAATTATCTCGATAAAAAAGATGATCTAGTACTTGCAATGCTACATCTATTTATAGGCTTGCACCTTTACATTCATGGTCCACTTAGGCAACCGCCTAACTACTTTCTAACAAGATTTACAACAAAATGACCCTTAATCTGCACAATGCGGTCCAAAATGACCAAAAATACATGAAATAACATTGTCTCCAACCTTCTGTAACGTACCCACCCATCCATCCAAGGCAAGGAAGGGTACCTGATGACAATCTTTGGGGCTTTCACATAAAACTCAGCCCACTCATTAGATTCATATCATTAAAAGAGATGTGTGCAGATGGAAAACAGAAAATGATGCACAGCAGAATTAAAACATCCACACACATTACTCATGCATACAGCATATCAACAATCATTGAATTAATATAGTGTAGAAGTAAATATACAGGCATTCAAACACTTATCTCCATTTTTGCAACTGCCCCAAGCAACTAGCTATGTCGCTGCAACGTTCCACCCAACCATAGGCTCTTCGACAGCTTATACTAAGTCCGTTCGAAGGCCACCCCCAAGCTGGGCATGATTCTCATAAGGAAAAGGGGACATTCAAGCTCACACACAGCCCATTAATCATTTCATCTCATCCAAGCCAGTCCAACTAGGTTTATCAGGCTACACTTGAACCCTGGAGGCTTACACTCAAGCTCAAGCCAAAGCCATGGATACCCATAACCCATACCCAACATACTCTTCTCTCACACAGCAAGCACAAACATGGGGCAGGGATACACATTTTAAACAATGGGATTTACAAATAATATGGCCATGGGTTTTCCCCAAAACGTGGGCACCCCAAAAACGGATTGGGAGAAGGAAATTCAACCATAGGGAAGAAAACGATTTCTCCCATAGATATAATAGCATTCAGTGGGCCAAGGAGCCTCTATACACCCCCAAATTGATTTCCTCTTTCTTCCCAACTGGTATATAACACAAAAACACCCTTCTCTCAGCTGAGAAAGAAGTAAACACAAAAAAACCATGGAGGAAAACGCTCAGGTGGCTCCCAACTCGTGAGGGAGGAAGAGTGGTTGATGGATAATGGCTTGGGGGAGAAATTCATGGCTCTTTTCTTGCCCAAGAAGCAAAACGCGATTTACCATGTAGGGTGGCTTTCCCATACCTGAATTTGGACAGCCATACCTCCCATTCCCCAAGGCATTAACTACCTGAACCAACTCTTGGGAGAAATCAATGATTGGGTACAAAAGTCAACATGGGTAGTTGAGGGTTTGATGGGTTCTCTCATTGACACTTGGCTTGACTTGGTTGGCTCAAGGGTTTGAATGTCCCCCCCCCCCACAATTCCTTGTAAAATCATGCCCCCATCTCTTTGTTGCATTGCATAGCTAGTTGTGGGTATTTTTATTAAAATGCATCTTACATGATATTGAAATTCCAATGTGCCTGGCTAGCACACAAGCCATATGCATCACTAAATCGATGGCGGGGCCTTGGCCTTGAGCTCCTCACCATGATTTCATAACAATATTACATCAATCACATTTGAATGTAATGGGGTCAATAATGGGGACGTTACACCTGCGCGGCATCTTTGACCTTTCGCAGCATCCGCGATGCTGCGTAGATGACTCATCAAACCCACCTGCCAACAAGCCCCCAACACAATCTTGTGGCTCGCCCTCGAGACACATTAGCTGGACATGGTGTACTCATTGATCTTCAGCCTGAAGTCTTCGTATTGCTGACTGATCTCCCTGACTTGCTCCGTGACAGTCTTAGCGATCTACTGGCTCTCTATCAAGTCCTACACTAGTGGGTGCTCATTTAGCTTATCAGTGACTGCCTTATTACCTTCCTGCATGGCTTGCAGCACAGAAACTGCCTTGGCAGAAAACTGCGCTCCAATCTCTTGGAACTCATCTAACTGCGTAGTACGCTTTTTTTGAAGTTCCTGTGCCTTTGCAACATGCTGCTGTAACTCCTTCAGCTCCACGGATTTGGTGACCTGAACAACCGGTGGCAGCGTTCTCATCGACGTCTTCAGTGTTTCCAGCTGCCCTTCTACCTCCTGCCATAGCTTGGTCAGTTGTTCTAATTGCACATCCTGGATGATGCTGCCCCAAAATTGCGCAGTCTCTGCAGTGATCTTGGTCGCTTCTTGCTCCAACTCCCCTAGCTGGGTCGACAACTCCTCCATGGCGCTTTTCCTTTCTGCCACTTGCTCCGGCGGTGTGCTTGGTTGTACCGAAGCCCGCAAGTCAGCATTGTCTCGCTGCAAGTCGGAAATGATGACCCCAAGTCGTTGTTCTCTTTCAACCGCATCCAACACTGTGGTGGGATCCAATACGTACTGATAGGCCTCAGAAATTTCCTCCTCCATCCGCACTTTGCTATCCTAGAGGTTTGCTTTCTCCACTGTCAAACGGTCTTGGTCCTTCTTTAGCTCCTCAATTGCTTAAGTCTTCTCAGCAATTAGCTGCTCTAGCTTGTTCTCCAATTCTTCTACCACCTCCCACGCTGCTACTGCTTTATCCTTTAATTCATATACTACTTTCCGGGCCGCTGCCTCGTTCTCCTCCTATTGCAAGAACTGACCATTGACATCCTACTCCCTGTCCGCCATTTCCTCGATAGAAACCGTCTGCATCTGCACCAACGTTTGTGAGGACAACGCGTTGATGTTGATGGGAAAACCTTGTAACTGCTGCACCAAATCCTGGAGAGCCTCATTGTCAGTTGCAATCGCAGTTGGGGGAATTTGCACATTCTGAACCTGCATCCCAGTGCTGATTGTGCCAACTGCCTGCACAGTCGCTACCTCTGGTGCCTTCTTCAAAACAATATCAAGTAAGGAATCAAGTCGAGCTTTTACCTCGTTGAAACCTTATGCCGCCTGCCTCTTCATTGCTTGAGCTGTCGCATTCATTGCATTTGTTAAAGCAGCAATCAGCCGGTTCAGCTGCACTTCCATCGCTGGGGTTGTGCCACTGGTCATACCCCACTCATGATGCATCTTCATTTTACCCTCCTCAACCTCGCGCTCTACCTCCTCATCAATAGGTGTTTGCGATAACTCTTGATTTGAATCAGGGTTATTCTGCTGTTCCATCTCTAGTGCATCCAGTGGTAGCCCCATTGATTCTTCTTCCAGACTAACCAGTTCTCGCCATTCTGCGGGCCAGTCGTCGACGATCGCATCCAGCTCCTCATCGGACAATTTGTATGGCGTAGACAACCACTACTTCCCTGGATCACGTTGCGCTTTTACATGAATGCTGTGTGGGCCAACCACAAACCGAGCAATCCCTTTATATTTTGCTATGGCTTCCTAAGACAACCGTGGAACTTGCTCAGTTGCCTCCTGTAGTGCCTCCTAGTAGAACCAGAACTACGCTTTGCAATCCTTAAGTCACTCAGGCTCTTGTACCCACCAAAGGTTCTGGTAGCGTGCTCCCTTACAAATCTTTACCGCATCTACGTCCATCCCTTGATAGTAATCGGGCTCCATCCAAGCGACGAGTGCGATTAAGATCAGCAACCAGCTGTACACAAATGACCGTATGCCCTCCCGGACTGCCACCGCATCCTCCATCAACTGGTTCAATAAAAAGAGTGACCAGTTCATTTGTATCCCTTGCGCACACAACTCGGCGCATGGAATGACCCATGAATTTCCTTGGTTGGGTCAGTTATTCTTGACTATTTTAGTATCCAAGATCCGTGCCCCAATGCGAACAGCCGGATCATTGACGTTGATGAGGTGGTATGCCCGTCCGTCGCACTGCAAATTGTAGCACGTCCTCAACCTCACCACAAGCTTCTTATCTTTGTTTTTCCCTGAAAAATATTGCGAGGGGTTTGGCCCATCCTTCGGCAACCTCGTGATCTCTGAAATTAGGTCGACCGTGACTATGACCGGTTTGTCCAACCACAAAATTCCTCCATGAAAATACTCCAAAAGCTGCTTAATGTAGGCATTTTCCTGAGTCAACCACCCAAAGTGCGGCATGTTGATCAAACCCAACAGTCCTGCTTTGTCCAAGCCGCGCGCCCAATCGTGTGGAATGCATGGTGTCGGGATGCCTCCTACTGCTGCTCTTGGCACAAAAGGTTCTATCATAACGTCCTGCAGTGCCAGCAGATTGTGATCGTCATACTTCATCTGCATCAGCACATGCACACTGTCGGCGGTGCATACCATTCCTTGTGGCATCCGGACTTGGTATCTCTGGTTCTTGGTAAGCTTCCAGGGCTATGTACCGAGTCGACAGGGAGGTACATAATCAAGGATATCCGCAGTGGATACCCCTACTCGATCCGTTGATTCCACAACTCTTGAGCTCGATGGAATCGCCTGTGCAGGTACCTCCTCTAGCAGTTGTGTAGATGATCTGGTCTACCTCTTCCCTGGCAGCGGGGAGCTAGGCCGTTTCCCCCCCTCTTCCTCCGCACCATTGATGATGACCCGACCGGCATCCTAACAACTTCCTCCTCAATTGTGATAGGGATGATGGGTGATTCTACTTCACTCGAAATCTCAACCGTATCTGGTTCGCTCTGCATGCCGCACCAGTGCCCTGTAACGCCGAATTGTTTCTCAACCTTACCCTACTTAACAACTCACTCAAGACAATGTAACTCTGCTCGGCACTTGACTCAGCCTTGCACAATTCAACTCAATACTACTTTGCTCAATTCACACCTTGCAAAATGATGGCTTCCGATAGGCCTCGGCCTGTTCTTACAGCGCCAAATCAATCCCGCCATCATCATGATTAAATCACGCCGATCATCATGAACAAATCATGCATTAACTGCCCGAATTCGCCGTCGATCCTGTCAATATAACAGTCGGATCCTCCATAACTACATATCACTTCATCGAGTGTCGTTGGTTAAATGCATTTAACTATCTGCATTTATTGCTGATTTGACTGTGTCATGACCTTGTGGCTATCGCAGCATGGCTCCCTAACCATGCTATCATCGTTCCTACTTACGCATTCTGTTCTTGTTGGTGCGCCATCCTGCCACCTAGTTTCCTGCATTTTTTTTTTTTCCGTGCGCAAATGCATTGAGGATTGCGTGGCTCCTGGACCGTCCTGTAGGGCTTCAGCTTTCTACCGTTCACTAGCTTGGGTAGCAACGCTCCATCTAACTGTTGCAATTGTACTGCACCCCCTGAAGCAATGAAACTAATACAATATGGACCTAGCCAATGCATCTGTAATTTACCTGGATGCTTCATGAACTTGCTGCCATACAACAATACCAAGTCACCTTGCTGAAACTGTTTGTTTTTTATATGACAATCATGCCAAGCTTTTTGCCGATCCTTCGCCACGTGATGGTGAAAACCAGCGATTAAGCGGTCTTCCTCAAGCTGTACCAGCTTCTCTAGTCATTCTGCTAATGCTGCTTCATCATTCATGCCTGTCACTGTTGCTATGTACAAACTCGGAACAATGTACTCCATAGGCATGACTGCCTCTTTCCCCTACACCAATTTGAAGGGTGTATGTCCCGTCAATATTTTACAAGTGGTGCGATATGCTCACAAGACTGCTGGAATCTTCAAATCCCAGTCATCGCGGTTCACGTTACATACCTTAGTAAGCACATTCTCCAACACTTTGTTGAAAGCCTCCACTGTGCCATTTGCTTGTGGATGATACGAGGTACTCTTCTTGTGTTGTATCTGAAGCTCTTCAGTTAATGCACTGACTATGCGATTGATGAAATGACTCCCCTGATCACTCATCCATATCTTCAGACATCCAAACCGAGTAACAATGTTGTCAAACAAGAACCATGCTGTTGTCGCAGCGGTACAATCTACGACAGGTGCAGCCTCCACCTACCTCGTTAAATAATCTGTCGCTGTAATGATGTGGTGGTCAAGATCGCCTTCTCCTGGTTGTGCGAGCACCACCCCTAGCACAATCAACAATGCATCCATGTGGACATGGAACTCCTTGCTCCAATTAGGAAATACCAGTTGGTGCAGAAGCCATCTTAGCCTTCAACGTCTTGAAACTTACTTAACATTTTGGACTCCATAAGAATACCACATCCTTCTTTAACAACTTTCCCATAGGAGTCGTGATCGCTGCATAGCCACGAATAAACTTGCGATAGTACCTTGTGTGCCCCAGAGTCACTTGCAACTTCTTTACATTTGTAGGCGGTGTCAGGGTCAAAATCAACGCGATATTTGCTAGGTCAACCAACAACCCCTGCTTGCAAACAATGTGACCCAACAACATCCCAAAAGGTGGGCAGAAAATACATTTTCTCAAGTTCAGCGAAATATGATGCTGTCGACATCGCTCCAGCACCGGTCGCAGGTTTTCCAGATGGTCACTGATCAATCCATAAACTGTCCAGTCATCCATATATACTTGCAAAAAATTCTGAATGAAATCTTTGAATGCAGTGACAACAACCTAAGAGAATATCTCAGGTGAGTTCTTTAACCCAAATGGCATCACGGTGTACTGGAAACAACCCCATTTAGTCACAAATGTTGTCTTGTGGCAATCCTCTTTCACGATCCTAATCTGGTGATAACCAAAAAAGCCATCCGTGAAGGAATACATCTCTTGACCGCCCACTCCCTCTAGTACCTCATCAATGAATGGCGTCAGAAAGGGATCGTGCATACACGCGTCATTCAATTTTCTCACGTCGACGCAAATTCAAACCTCTCTTGTCTTCTTATCCCGCACTACCATGGGACCAATCCATTCCGATTCTTCGACTGGCTCGATTATTCTAGCATCCAACATTCTGTCAAGTTCAATTTTGACCCTTTCCTTGTGTCACGGATTCAGACGATACGGGCGCTGCCTTATTGGTTTCGCATCTGGCTTCAACGGAATCTTCATGTCACATACCCAAAATATGAACATTTTATATTATGAGAAAAACATTATGTTATATGTTATTGTAAAGTTTTATGATTATTGACCAAGTGGGATCAAGGATGACTGTAATTAATTACTCTAACATTTTATTATTAATAAATAAAAGGGGAGACAAATATCCCAAGGAGACTGTTGAAAGAGTGTTCACTAATCCACTAGGAGAAATGAACTGGGTGGAGAGTAAATTGACACTTGGCAGCATCATCAATGCACCTCTAGCTATTGCAGGTGGCAACTTCCCTACATTTATGGTCATGTTCCCTAAGGAAGTGGAACAGAGCAGGTGGCTCAATAATTGTAAAACTGACCAAAGACCGAGGAAATCTATTACACCCATCGAATTGGAGTAGGCGGCTAATTAGTTTTTACCTTGTGATAATTTTGGACATAGAAAGAGAATGCACAAGAGATTCGATGAGGAGAAGGCTAGAGGGCTTGATTGAGATAAGTCTGTTAATCTGAGTTAGTATTGCTATATGCAGAACTCAATATTGCTGAAAGGAAGAAGTCTCATTCTAGAGTATTGTCAACATCACTGCTGAGTTGCAGAGGATAACATTTGCCTCCACACAGCATCTTCGTCCTAGTGGTTCAGTGAACAGGCTCGGGGGTCCTAAGGCAAGTGACTTGGCTGTCTTCAGGAGAAGGTTGGGTGGAACGGGCTCCCTTGGGTGTTTGTTTCCCTCTTCAGTAGCAGGTTCTTATTGTCTAATTGTTTTCACTGTTATCTATTTCTGAAGATGTTTAAATGTATCATGATTTCCAGATTTGTTTTAGTTAATATAGAGGATAATTACTAATCTGATTATGTACTGCAGGGATAATTTTAAGGACCCATAGTTATTTAAAAGTGTATAAACCTTGGCGAATCTTACCAATTCTTAAAATGTCAACTATACAATATTTGGCGATATTTTTCTAAAATTATTTCAATTTCTAAGGATTTTATATAGTTTATATAATAATTTGGCAGTTTTTAGAGTGAAAAAAGTTTACCCCATCAAAATTGGGCGAAATGGGGCTTCAAAAAATGCAAATTGGCGAATCTTTTTTTGGAAAAAAACATGGAAAATAAGCCCATGGGCTAAATTTCGCCCCTAAAATTATCCTTGATGTACTGTGAATGAATAAATAAATAAAAAATGTAGTAAGATTGAATGAAATACTTCTTTGTATTTTTCCATACACAGTTAAGTGTCGTACTCTAGTACAGAGAAGTTAATTTATAGACAGATTCGAATGATTGAATATCATAGATAGAATCTAGTTTATATTAGTAATTCTATTCTATTTTAAATACAACAAGATATTACGTATGTATAAGACAGAACCTTAGCTAGAAAACCTAGATTTTATGTACAAAACTTAACAACATAACTGTAAATGCAAACATAAATCTTTTATTTAAGATTGGAGTTTATACTTAAAATGAACCATGCTTTTATACTAAACCTTATTGCAAACTCTAACTTTCAAACATTGCAAATTTTCATGAATTATCTCTCTTACAGAATATAGCATCTCATTGTTTTATTTATAAGCAACAGTATTCAAAACGAGCTTACTCTCAGAATAAATCTAGAATACATGCATAAGTAATATCTCTTTTATAAATGAATTCTAAACAGTATTAATGCAAGTACCAGCAAACAAATACCGTATAAACAAGTACATAAAACTCTATCAAATCTAACCCTTAGTATGAACAATGTTGATCTCAAACCATAGAAGTATCCTCTTTTATAGTACAGAATAATATTTAAACCAAACCAAATCGAAAACATAATTTTGGGAAATCTTAATATACAAATAATATTTGCAGAAATTGAAATATATACAAGGTCAAGCCTGTACTCATTAACCATTCGTAAGACTGTAAGGATATTCGCACAAGTTCCAGAAGTTAAATAAGTCATTTTATAAACATGAATGGTACAGGTATCCTAACACGCAGAGGTTTAGGGCTCGAGTTTTGTCTCACCCAAACCTACGTCTTAGATTATAAATTATCAAAATAAATCTTAAATGCGTAAATAAGATTTGGGTTCAAAACCCCTAGCATTTCAATGACTGAATGATCAACATTCGTAACATTTAGGAGAGGGTTTCAACCCTATAACATGTTCACAGTTGGAAAATTTTTTACCAACAGAAAACACAACATCATCGGATATCCATATTAAAATTACGAGAATGCCGAAAACCATACTTTGAAATCCGAAAACCATTTTTTAATTAATCCATGAAATTTATTTACAGAACAGTAATCAAGGGAAGCGTTGAGAAACCAACGCGAGCCAAGGATCGAAGGTCCAGCCTTCATAGTTACAAAATTCCATACGGCTTCTAAAATTTAAAAACAAACCGCAGAGACCAAATACCGGTGAAATCTTCATCTCAGCAAAATTTACTGTCTGGCTTCGTTGCCCTATCATCACCATCCATATCAAAGTTAAGACTCTGGTTTTCTAGAGAACCGCCGAGGCTTACCAGTGCCTATTTCGAAACCACGATGAAGTAGCTATCCAGGATTTAGTAGCAAACCCAACCAAGAGGAAACCCTGTCACTCCACAGTAAACACCAACAAGAAATAGGATTTAGCAACGATTTTAAAAGATGAATAAAAACAACGAATTACACAGCGCTGTAAGTTGTTGACTTACCTATGGCAGGTGCCATTCAGACGAGCTTCCAACTTTAACAATGCAAACCACCATCGAAAACCTGGAACAACACATGAAGCATTCAAACCCTATCATCTCGGGAGGCTGTCGGCCTCCACCATCTGTTTTGCAAAAAGAATGAAATGAAAGGAGCTAGTGAGGGTTTGGTAGTCATTCAAAACAAGGTTAGGGTTTATCCCAAAACCCAAAGCCATCACGTGAAGCAATTGCCATGGGGTTTCCAATTGTGCATTCCACTACAACTTATTTTAATGCAACATTTAAGTGTTAACCTGTCAACGTGCCAATGAAGAATTCCACTAAGAGTTCATACGTTGAAACTATGCATAGTATAGACCACAAGTTCATGGTCCATGTATTGCATAGGTTTGAATAGTATGTCGTATTACGATCTAAGGCCTTTACATATTTTGTTACAAGTTTATTATTCGTGGTCATGGGCTTATGACCCTGCCACGTTAAAATATACATGCGTTAAAAATTATGGTATTGGGAATTAAATATATTCACCCACGATAATATTACAATGACCACAAAACAATAGTTCTTATGGATAGAATCGAAGCATGGAATTGCTAACTCGTTGTTAAAACATATTGATCTATATATAGTAAACATTATGACAAGTTTAAGCTAAAAGATATATAGATAAATATATACTTTTAAAATGTATATAAATGACATTAACATAAATAAAACTATTTTAAATGGCAATATAGTTAGGATAGGTCTTACCCTAGGTTTTCAAGTATGATTTCTCATGTATGTCTTTAATATCAAAGTATAGGGTAATTACTACAAGCCAAATGATGTACAGTAATTCGATCTTGAACTGAAGATAGTACTCTCACCTGAAAATATGTAAAATAGTAGTAAGAGCATTAGCTATGCAAATAGATAAGTAAGCCTCGGGGTATCCATAGGAACCCTTCATCAAAGAAAATAAAAAGGCTAGTAAGCAAAAAATTATAATTGTCAAGTTGTAAAGACTGGATTAAATGTTGATCCATAAATAAGTCGAAAGAATAATGCTGTATACAAATTAAAAAAAGATAAGAGACATTCATATATAAGATAAAACTACCTAAGAATTTAATGCATAAATTCCGACAGTAGCTTCATAGACATTTACGTCACTACGACATTTAAAATGAATTACAACAATGCATAAATAAATACAAGAACGACATCATAAATATGAGGGAATAGTTCTTATTGAGACAAGTGTCATTAAAAGTATCTTCCACATAACAAATAAATAGCATTTATACTATTCAGATTTTTTTTAATTTTTGTGAAATTTGGGGATGTTACATGTGGTATCAGAGCGCAAGTTCAAACTCTAGGCCTGAAAGTGGCTCAACTTGCGCAATTAAAATTTAAAACAGAAAATGCAATTACTAATTTGGTTTAATTTTGTTTTTTGTTCAACACTTTTTATATTTAGTTTGCAGGTATGGAAGGACCAGAAGAATCAGCCGAGGATGGGTCCCACCTTAATGATCAAAATAATAATGAGCAGGAACACATTAATGCAGAAAATATATTTGTTGAACTAAACGATAACTCATATGAATCATTGAGAACAGTAAGAGATTTAAAAATAAAAATAAAAACCATTAAGGAGGAGAACGAACGAATTCTAAAAGCTCAAGAGGAGCTGAATCAAATAATGTTGGATAAATTTCATAATAATGATAAGAATGAAGGAACATAAAATAATTCTGAGTATGGAACCATGCCCTACCAACGTAAAGGTAAAATCTAAAACTTATTGATTGTGAAACTAGTTCTTCTTTTGAAATTAATGTTAAATCGCATAGGAAGAAGCATCAATATTCCAGCGATAGCGGTGAAAGCGACTGCTACACTAAAAATAAGAAGTACAAACCATATGAAGAAATTTATGGAGAATTTAAGAAGATTAAACCACCAACTTTTAATGGAGAAACGGAAAAGAGTGAGGAAGCCGAAGCATGGTTGTCTGACATGAATAAATATTTCCAAATTTACAACTACTCAAGTTAGTTAAAAACTAAAATGGCAATTTATAACCTGACAGGAAAAGCCGACATTTGGTGGTAAGATTTGAAACGAGTAAAAGACTTAAAGGAGAAAAACATAAAATGGAGTAATTTTAAGAAGTATTTTAAAAGAAAATTTCTGTTGGAATGGTATTTTGAGGAACGAGCTAAAGAGTTTTATGAATTAAAGTTAGGTTCCATGGATATGAAGGAATTAAGCAGCAAGTTTTTAAGTTTGTTGAGGTATTTGCCTTACATTACTGAAGAAAAGCCTACGGTACAGAGATTTTTGAGTTGTTTACCCTCTCATATAAAGGACCGAATTAAGTATGACGATCCTAGAATTCTTGAAGAGGACATTAGAAAAGAAAATATCCGTTATGAACAGAACATGAAAAGGGAAAGCATACCAAGCTGGAAGGTAAAGAGGCCTAATAATTTTGAACAAAGAAAGAAACATTACTCATTTAATTGAAATTTCAGAAATAATAATTCACATAATTTCTTTAACAGAAAATTTCAAGGAGGTAATCCAAGAAGCAATGTATAGCCAAATTTTACAGCTGCAAGAAACAGAGATCCACCAAATAATTATGTTAAAAACAATGAACAAAAACAAACTATAAAATGTTGGGACTGTTAGGGACCTCACTATGCATCAAACTGTCCGAACAGAAAGAGAGCAGTCAACAACATACATACAGTACAAGGAGAAGCAATAGTTGGAGATTTAGCGAGGGAGATGCCCATGATTAATGCAGCATTGGAAAACATACAAGCTGATAATCAAACTTCCATGGTTGAAGTAGAAGGTACACTGAAAAATAAACCTATATCTATTTTGATTGATCCAGGAGCAAGCCTGAGTTATATATCTCCAAGTATAGCAGAAAAATGTAAACTGCAAGTAGAAAAGTTTGACAAATCCTGGTTGGTCCAACTAGCTATAGGTACTAAAAGAAAGGTAGTTGACTTTGTTAATGACTGTGAACTACTTATGAATTAGTTTAGAACTCAAGTAAAGTTAAATGTACTACCTTTAGGATCATATGATGTCTTGATTGGAATGGACTGGCTGGAAAAGCATAGGGTAGTGTTAAATTGATCCAGGTGGATATCGGTGGCAGCCCACCTCTTCCAACTGGCTCAAAACAGTCTTCTGGCAATTTTGGTAAATTACTATTTTTAGCAGTTTTTCGGTTCCTGAACTTCCGAAGCCATTTTGAGGCCCTAAACGACATTTTTTGGCGATTTGGGGGACCAAATGGTTGCTGATGGCATACATTGGGGCCCAGTCGAAAGTTGTAAATCTCGGACAGACCTTTCCAACGGGCTACCAAGCGCCCCAAACGGAGATCGTATGCAAAAGTTATGACCCCGGGAAGTTGACTGTTCAACTAACCACCTTGGGGCCGCAAACTTTATGACGGTTCATTTTCTAGGGTTAGGTTTTTGGATGTTTGGGATTCTTTCCCTCATGCTTATGATAAATAGGCCCTTTCGGCCTCTCTTTGGATTCATCTTGGCACGAATGAGCATAGCGGCCACATCTCTTCTCAGAGATAGCTACCACCATTCTAGCTATTGTATTTTACAGTCTGTTCTATTTCCGCTATTTAATAGAATATGTGTTTACTGTATCACTGTGTTATTTGCAATATATCTTTGTATATGATTCTGTATATGCTATCTTTTGTTTCGTTCCCACATAAATCCGGATCAGTGGTATCAGAGCGGTCTGCTCTTTGATTGTTTCTCGGTGCATGTCCCCGACGAGGTCAGGATACAGAGAGTTGGGTCTCGAACTAGTTTCACTTGGGGAAGACCACTCTCGCCGCCCCAAACAGCCTCCCATGGTGGAAGAAAAGAGAGACGACGGAGCAGTAGATCCTATCAAGTTGTTGCTCGAGGAAGCCCTCGCGCGACAGAGGAACGAGATGATGGATAATTTCACCGAGATCCTTCGACGCATGCCAACAGCGGCAAATGCACCCTCAACGAGCAGCCATTTCGGAGATACGACTCCCTTCAAGGTACAAGTTAATTTTGATATCCCTTTATTTGAAGGCCAAATCGATGCTGATGCCCTAGATAAATGGTTGAATCTACTAGAAGGGTATTTCTCTGTCCACCAATTTTCCGACAGGGAAAAGATCATCTTTGCGCTCCTTAAGGCCGTCCCCCATGTCAAAAATTGGTGGGAAACTTATTGTGAGCAAAACTCATCAGACGAGTCTGGATTGTTTGAATATTCCAATCCCACTTGGGCCTCTTTTATAGATGCCGTCAAGGAACAATATTACCCTGTTGGAAACTATGATGACCAGTACACAAAATGGACCATTCTGCATCAAGAGAGGGACCAAACGGTGTCGGAGTACACCAACAAATTTCATACCTTGCGCACAAAGCTAGGTATCAAGGACTCCGAGCGGCACCTAGTACTGAAATATCGCAGTGGCCTACACCGGTACATCCGAACTGAGATGGATTTCCTGGAAATCTCTTCACTCGGATCCGCCTATCGATATGCTGTCAAAATTGAGCAGAAATTTCAGCAAAAGAACAAGCGTGACTTCGGACCTGCGCAAAAGCAGGGCAAGGGAAACTCTGGCTCACAGAACACGGGGCAGGGAAAGGACAACCAGTCCCAACCACAAGCGAAGAAGGGTAACGAAAAGACAAAGAAGGAAACCGGGAAGTGGTGCGAGTTTCACAAAAGCCCTTGGCACAACACTGATGAATGTCGCTCAAAATAGTCATTGGTGGCGGAGATCAAAGCTTCAGAATCAGATCCCAGCTCCGATTCTGACTCAGAACCTAATTTCACAGCCGCACGAAAAGGGAAGCAAATCATTGATGCAGAACCCAGTGCCGTTGTTGCCACCACACAGATTCGGCCAGAGGAGCCTGAAGAGTCGGAGGCAGAGGAGCGCCTTTTCCACTCACAAATGTGGGTGAAGGGAATTCCCCTACACTTTGTTGTGGACAGCGGCAGCCAGAAGAACCTGATCTCAGAAGAAGTCATCAAGAGATTGGAGCTACCAATAACGCCACACCCACAACCATACACCATTGGATCGCTAAGCCAAGGACGAAGGATCCGTGTCAGTCACCAATGTCGCCTACCATATGGCATCAAGCCCTTCAAAGATGAGGTATTATGTGATGTGGCCCCACTCGAAGTATGTGATGTTCTCTTAGGACAGCCATATATGTGGAAGCGTCATGCTATATATGAATCCCGACCTCGCAGTGTCATTGTCACTTTGGGAGGACAACTCTATCGGATACCAGAGATAGTTGCACCTACCCCAAACGAGCAAGGAAGGAAGATAATCTCCCACACTGGGAAATTTTCCCTATTCGCAATTTCCACTAAAGGTGAACATCAGATCGCGGAGACATCCACAACCTCTGCAGATTATCCTTCTACTCAGCAGAAACAAGAAAAACACAAAGTTAGTGCAGCATCGCCTATTCGGGTACCTCTACAGTGCAAGGCCACACATTCAAGGGGCCCCTCCAAAAAGAAACCATCCACACCAGTGCATACCAAGGATACCACAACAACCAAAAATGTTGAACAGCTCCAGCGCATCCATCAACAACAATTACAGCCCTCTGAAGATGTCAAAGTAAGGCAACCTTTCCACTTCAGCAAATGTCGCACCAAAAGCTCAACTCGACACACAGCTCGACATATGATAAGGGATTTAACGCAATGGAGACCATTGCTTCCTAAGGAGGGAGGATTGATCCAGGTGGATATCGGTGGCACCCACCTCTTCCAACTGGCTCAAAACAGTCTTCTGGAAATGGACTAAATGGTTGCCAATGGCATCCATTTGGGCCCAGTCGAAAGTTGTAAATCTCGGACAGACCTTTCCAACGGGCTACCGAGCGCCCCAAACGGAGATCGTATGCAAAAGTTATGACCCCGGGAAGTTGACTGTTCAACTAACCACCTTGGGGCCGCAAACTTTATGACGGTTCATCTTCTAGGGTTAGGTTTTTGGATGTTTGGGATTCTTTCCCTCATGCTTATGATAAATAGGCCCTTTCGTCCTCTCTTTGGATTCATCTTGGCACGAATGAGCATAGCGGCCACATCTCTTCTCAGAGATAGCTAACACCATTCTAGCTATTGTATTTTACAGTCTGTTCTATTTCCGCTATTTAATAGAATATGTGTTTACTGTATCACTGTGTTATTTGCAATATATCTTTGTATATGATTCTGTATATGCTATCTTTTGTTTTGTTCCCACATAAATCCGGATCATAAATTGTTTTGAAAAATATTTTACTTGCTTAAATGATAAATCTGAAACAGTAACAGTAAAAGGGATTCCTAGGAAAACTTCTGTCAGACAGATTTCTGCTTTGCAAGTAAAAAGGGCTGTAAGAAAAGGATGTAAAATGTTTGTTGTAAATGTAATTAATGGCGAACATTCAACTAAGGAAGATGAATTAAAGGTAGAAGACATATCCATTCTAAAGGAATTTTTTGATGTATTCCTGGAAGAAATTCCAGGACTACCTCCGAAAAGGGAATTAGATTTCACCATTGAGCTGGTATCGGGAGCGGTACCAAAATCAAAGGCTCCTCACAGAATGAACATTCTAGAACTTACTAAACTTAAATCACAATTAAAAGAACTGATTGATAAAGATTATATAAGGTCCAGTGTGTATCCATGGGGAGCACCTTCTATTTTTGTTAAAAAGAAGGACGGTACCTTGCGTTTATGCATAGACTACCGTTAGTTAAATAAAATGACTATTAAGAACATATATCCCTTGCCCTGCATTGACGATCTGTTCGATCAATTACGCGGTGCAACGATATTCTCTAAAATAGACTTGAGGTCTAGGTAGCATCAAGTTAGAATTAAAGATGAGGACATCTTTAAGAATGCTTTAAGAATCCACTACAGGCATTATGAGTTTGTGGTTATGCCTGTTGGGCTAACCAATGCTCCAACAGTTTTCATGTGTTTAATGAATAATGTTTAACATAATTACCTGGATAAATTTGTAGTGGTATTCATTGATGACATCTTAATTTATTCTAAGACTAAAGAGGAACACGATAAACACTTAAAGATAATTTTACAAGTGTTAAGAGAACACCAAATTTACACTAAATTCAGCAAATGTGATTTCTTCAAAGATAAAATACAATATCTAGGGCACGTGATATCCAAGGATGGAATCGTAGTAGACCCGGAAAAGATAAAAGCAATTAATGAATGGCCTGCCCCTAAAGACGTAACTGGTGTACGATCTTTCATGGGAATTAAAGGTTACTACCAGAAGTTTATAGAAGGATTCTCACAAATCACGAATCCTATAACTTCTTTGCAAAAGAAGGGTAAGAAATTTGTTTGGGATCAAAAGTGTGAAGAAAGTTTTAAGAAATTAAAAGAATTGTTAACAACTGCACCTATTTTAAAAATAACAGACCCAAACAAGGACTTTGTTGTATGCATGGATGCATGCAACGATGGTCTTGGTGGAGTCTTAACACAAGAGGGTCATGTAATAGCGTATGAGTCTAGAAAGATAAAAATTCACGAAAAGAACCACGCTACTTATGACTTAGAGTTGGCTGTCATGATACATGCTTTAAAGATGTGGTGCCATCATCTAATCAAAAGGAAGTTTTCATTAATGACATATAATAAAGGTTTAAAATATTTGTTGGATCAACCAAATCTGAACGCAAGGCAAGATAGGTGGCTAGCTTTCCTTAGCGAATATGATTTCGAGATTCAACACATTAAAGGAAAATAAAATAAAGTTGTTGATGCCTTAAGTTTAGGTTTGCATTTCGGATTTAGTTTCAGTCATGATTCAAAGTCTCTTCTTTGAGGAGAAACCATCACTTAGTAGATGATGAAGCTGTAAAACCCATCGGAGTTAGTTATACCAAACAACTTGAGGATAGGGTAATCCTTGCTTAGGATTATTCAAAGCCTTCAGCTGGGCTATCTCCCTTACATTGACATTTGTGAGACTTCCATCATATCCTAGGCTTCAACATGTCCATACCACTGTACCATATCTGTGCAGTGTTAGAGATAGTGGTATCTCAAGATGTCCTCCATGATCAAATGCCTAACATAGAGGTACACTTGTTGTATAGGAAGCAGGATAGGGTGGAGGGTAAGGTGCACTCTACTATATGGCATGAATCCAATGGTGGATGCATGCGGACCTTTTAGGGTGATTTTCCTCATGCATGCAACTTTTTGCATTCACAACTTTTAATTAAAAAGCATGCAAAAGTAAGATTTTTGCATGCACTCATATTAGGGTTTCATAAACCTTAATTGATCAGTGAGTTATTATAAGGAGGCAGGAGGTCACCGGTATAGGTTACTCAACAGACTTATCAGAGAGAGAGAGAGAAGTTTGAGAGGAGGGTGACTTATGCATGTAGAGAGGGCGAGTTTCTGAGGGAGTAAGGCACATCTGCAAAGAACGAGAGTGAGGGGATCTGAGATAGATCTATCCTCACTTGATACAAGGCACCTATTTTTCATTTACGGTGGGAAGATAGAGCATCACAAAGGAGATAGCTCAGATTTCAAAGCTTGGGCGACTTTGCTGAGAGAGGGGGTGCACTTCTTGAGGAGAGGAGGACGTAGTTGATCTAGCTGGAGACTAGAGCTGATGAGACTTGCAGGATAGGTATTCTTCAGTGATTGAAGAATATTTGTGATGATATCATAGGATTTTGGCTGAGATCTGAGCTAGGGAGACTTCTCAGTGTTGGAGAGAGGGAACACTTTTCCATGCAGAGAGAGGGGCGCATTCTTCAGATCTGGGTTGTAGACTTTCATCTTTGACATAGCATATCATGGTTGTGGAGTGAGAGAGGTAGTACATCCTAAGACAAGAAAAGACATACCTTCAGAGAAATCCATATCCGAACAAACAGTAGGGGCGCATTCCCAAGAGCAACAGTTGTAGATCTAGGGTTTTATACCTGTCAGGTTCGGTTGCATTTTCTGAGTTTCTGTATGCAACTATCATCTTCTTATTTTTCTATGGGCTTGAGAAAGAAGAAAGCCCCATCAAGGTTGGTTTTCCCCATTGGGGTTTCTAGGATAAAATTTGTGAGTTCATTTATGTGATTGCTCATTATTTATTCAATTTGTTAGGAGATATGTTAGTACCTTCTGTTATAACTCAGTTTGCTTATTTGACTTATAGAGACTCAAATTCATTGAGATATCAGGGTTTCTAGAGTGAGTATCGACCTCTGGATAGATTAACATGGTATCAAATCCCAGGTAAGGGTCAAGGGGAGCATTCACACTCATATTTGCGAGCAATATACCAGATCTGTGTGGTGACTCAGTTTGGACATTAGATCAGTGTGATAGAGATCGTATCTACCAAATATGAAGATAAGAGCTCAGATCTACGGTTGTAGAGGTCAGATCTATTAGATATGTAATTTTGGTGCATAGATCTAAGATAGATCTATCATATCTAAGGATAGATACCAGATCTATCAGACCTATGAGGGAAGATGTCATATTTGTGAGGATATATACTAGATCTATTATATCTGTGAGGGCAGAGACTAGATCTATGAGAACATAGATCATATATGGGATAACCAACCCTAGATCTGAGAAAGAGAGGGTTAGCTTGTTCACTAAGGCACAGATCTATAGGTTGGTTTTGATTCAGAGTTTTTTGAATCAACAATATAATCATATTTACAAAGTCATGGCTTCGGGACTTTGTACAGTTATGCATCTAGCCATATGATGGGAATACGAGAAGTGTTCCTTAGTGTTCCAGAGACAGAATCATATTGTAATGATAGGTTAGTAGTGAGGAGATTTGGTTCGATTATGTTCCAGCCGAAGTCAGAAGGTTTTCTGAGGATGTATGGAGGGATGCATGTACTAGAGAAGACATATTTACCCTTAGTATCAACTTTGGAGGATGAGGGATATAGTAGTGTGTTCTAGGATGGATAGAGGCTTCTATGTTTAGAGGGAGTGACCTTGGATACAGCCGTGAAGCATGGCATCATACAAGGCAATTTTTACAGGTTGTTGGAAAAGCCCGTATGTGGGTCCAGGGAGATCTTGGATGTAGTTTTAGTGTCAGTGAAAGGGGGACAGTGTGGTGCTTCTCTCAATATGACACTGATAGAGGAGGAGCGTGGATCTTCATATCAGAGTGCAATAGATGCAGCCGGGAAGTCTTCCAGTTCAAAGGGAGAATATGAAGCCGCAAGGGATGTGTTTGATCCTGGTGGATGCTTATCCAGAAGTACCTTCCTCTCTAAGAGGGAGTATGTGGTCAGAGGACTGGGGCGAGTACTATTCCTACTCGAGTTTGGAGAACTCCTGGAGGTGTCAGGAGTCCTCTACATTCCAGGACTAAGAGGGAGCATAATCTTAGTAGCAGCATTGGATGTTGCAAGTTACTCTATATTATTTCAAAGGGAGCTTGTATTCACCTATCCAAAGGGAGCTAATCTAGTGTTGATGGGTCACAATATTGATGGTGTGTATATGGTTCGGGGTCATCCCACGACAGGTACATCTGGTTGGTTGATTGCGTCTTCATCAGAGTCAGAGGATGACAGGGAGCGAGATGCTCACATAAGTGATGATGCACGGAGGAGTGAGTCCTCACATCAGATGGGTGAGCGAGATGCTCACAGTGGTGATGAGGTGCAGAGGAGTGATTCTGTTTATCCAATGGATGAGAGTTTACAATGGATGAGAGAGATTCTCATGGTGTTGATAAGGAACAAAGGAGTGAGTCTTTGGACTCATATCAGATGGATGAGCGAGATTCTCATACAGGTACTAGCTGGAGATTGAGTTGGTATGAGATGACAGAGTTGGACTTAACTATGGCAAGAGCTAACATAGTTCATAGAGAGAGGGAGATCACTTATAGGTCAGTGGATCCGCTTGCTGGTAGTCTCAGGGATTGGCTACAATAGAGATTCGTAGGGAGCCTGGATTAGGGATAAGTGATAGAGCAGGAGGTCTCTTCCAGGGCCACATTAATGGAGGTTTATTAGGTTACATCGGATAAGAGTCCAGTAGTGATAGGAAGGACATATGGTTCAGTTACAACATAAGAGGATTTGTTGGATCCAAGCATTAGTGGTTGGAATTCCCTTGATAAGAGGGATTGTTAGAGATAGTGGTATCTCGGGATTTCGTCCATGATCAGATGCCTAGCATGGAGGCATGGAAGTACACTTCTTGTATAGGCATCAGGATATGGTAGAGGGCGAGATGCACTCTACCAAATGGCATGAATCAAACAGTGGATGCATGTGGACCTTTTAGGGTGATTTGCTTCATGCATGCAACTTTTTGCATGCACAACTTTTAATTAAAAAGCATGCAAAAGTGATATTTTTGCATGCACCCATATTAGGGTTTTGGAAACCCTAATTGATTAGTAAGTTATTATAAGGAGGAAGGAGGTCACCAGCAGAGGTTACTTAGCAGACTTATCAGAGAGAGAGAGAGAAGTTTGAGAGGAGGGCGACTTGTGCATGCAGAGAGGGCGACTTTCTAAGAGAGAAATGCGCATTTGTAGAGAGGGAGAGTGAGGGGATTTGAGATAGATTCGTCCTCACTTGATCCGAGGCACCTGTCTATCATTTACTATGCGCAGAGAGAGCATCACAGAGGATATAGCTCATAGTTCATAGCTTTGGATACTTTTCTAAGAGAGGGGGTGCACTTCCTGAGGAGAGGAGGACGTAGTTGATCCAGCTGGAGACTAGATTTGCTGAGACTTGCAAGTTAGGTCATCTTCAGTGATTGATGAATATTTGTGATGATATCATAGGATTTTGGTTGATATCTGAGTTAAGGCGACCTCTCAGTGTTGGAGAGAGGGCACACTTTTCCAGGAAAAGAGAGGGGCAAATTCTTCATATCTGGGTTGCAGAATTTCATCTTTGACAGAGCAGATCATGGTTGTGGTGTGAGAGAGGTATTACATCCTAAGACAAGAAGATACACACCTTCAGGGAAATCCATATCCAAACAAACTACAGGGGCACATTTCCTAAGAGCAGTAGTTGCAGCTGCTGCAGATCTAAGATTTTATACCCGTTAAGTTCGATTGCATTTTATGAGTTTCTGTATGTAACTATCCTCTTCTTATTATTCTCTGGGCTCGAGAAAGAAGAGATCCCCATCATCGTTGGTTTTCCCCATTGGGTTTTCTAGGATAAAATTTGTGAGTTAATTTGTGTGATTTCTCATTATTTCTTCAAGTTGTTAAGAGATCTGTTAGTACCTTTTGTTATAAGTCAGTTTGCTTATTTGGATTATAGAGACTCAAAGTCATTGAGGTCTCAGGGTTTCCAGAGCGAGTAGTGACCTCTAGATAGATTAACATGCAGGTTCAAATAATATATGAATTCAAGTAGGGTGATTTCGTCAATGTAGTGAGGCTTCATTGTGCAACCTCAATTTCTTAAGGCCCATACTATGCACGTCTGCATCACGTGCCTGAAAATAAGAAGGGATACGATAATATGAGTAAAACAAAAGCTCACCGTTTGGGATGCGAGTGGGGAACAGGTGGAGTATTAGAAATGGGAGAGGTTGAGTCAACACTTGCATTCCTTTGGCTTACCCTGGTAAGATTTGTATTCTCTTGGCTCTGTCCTTTCATTGGAAGAACCTCCAATTTGGTTTTGGAAGAAATTGTTTGTTTGCACTTCTTTTGGGAAATATTGTAATCAGGGGTTTACTGAAAGCTTGTATATATTCCTATATTGTGCAATTACATCCTATCACTGGTCCTTGTATGGTATTGTGAATTCACTTTTGATTTTGTTCAAGAATGTGTGATAAGATTTTTCTAGGCATTTCTCGACACTTGTACTGTGCAATTGCATCCTTTCACCCAGGCTTAGACGAGTATTGTGAACATGCTAGGCAAGTCGCTTTGTACTTGTCTAATAAAATTGTGTCCTTTGCTTGGCTTCCTAGAGTGTTCACTCGTAATATATTCCAGCTTTGTGTGAGAGACGAAGTTTTTGGGCATTTGGTTTTGGTCTTTATTAAACCCTCTTCATCCCACCCACTCCAGCCAACCCCACCTCAGGTTTTCTGGAGGCTCTTCAATGCTCAGAACAAGAAGATTGATGTAACCCATTACCAGGGATGAGAGATTTGTTAAGGGTGAGAATCGGTTAAAAGAGTACCACGAACAAAAACAAGTAAAAACATGTTATATTTTTGTTTAACTTGAATTACATACATAATCCCTAGTATTTTCAGCAGGAGATCATCCAGCGTATTCGAGCCCTTCTCCTTGGAAGTAGGGGATCCTTTCCAAGCATTCACAGATTTGGCTGCAGGGGAACCTAGACAATTTGTAAAGGAAGCCTCTTCCATAGCCAATACTCAGATTGACTGGAAGGAGACGCCAGAGGCACACGTTTTCAAGGATGATCTTCCAAGTCAGGTATGAAGAAATAACAGGTGAAAATAGAATTGGAAGAGGGCCAAAGAATTCTACAGAGAAGTGGGGAGCATAGCAAAGGGGAGCACAACAAAGAAGAAGAACAAAAAGAATGACAAATGGCGTAGAATTGAGCGATCCCATGGAGATTTTCTTCGCCATTTCCGACTGTTAGATAATTTGAAGGTGGAAGAGATAAAGGCGAGCATGGAAGAAGGGGTGTTTACCGTGACAGTGCCGACGTAGCCTAAACCCCAATCTCCTCAGTTAAAATCCATCGAGATCTTTGGGTGACCTTTCATTTGGTATGAGGATGTGAAACTAGGCCTGTTGTTGCTGTGGTTTATTAATACAAAACATATAGTATAGATGTGTGTAGTAAGTGCCCCTCTTATCTATAATCCCATTTCTCACATCTCTTATGTATTTGTATATGTGTCCTTTTTAATGATGATATAATAAAAGGAGATGTAGGTTCAGGGTTTCGTTGTTTAAAATATTTTCATTTCTTAATCTCATTAAATAATATAGCATTATAAAAAAACTGCCAACATTTGATTACATGGCATAATCTCAAAGAGCCGCTTCGTAAAGAAGATCACCAAATAAGGTTTCTCAAGCCCGACCCAAAATCAAATATAGGGATGCTATTTTTACTTATGGTGATTATAAAATTCTAGCACCGTCATTAAATATATATTCCACCGACACCTGTTGCACCTATGTCATGGGTTTCTGGAAGTTAGACGTGGCAATGTTCCGAAGCTCCAGATTACTCTCCTCCATAGTGGATGGGTGCATACATTCAAACACTTGTACGCTTATTTTATTCCTTCTATAATGTTCTTCATGTCAAAACTGGTATAAGTCACACTAAAATATGGTCTTTTTGTCAAAGTCTCACATCCTGTTTACAATAACCAGCTTTGCTCCTAATTACTTCCACTCAACCATTGAATTCATGTTACTTGTGTCAAGGCTATATTTGAAATAGTAAATATGTGCCCCTTAAATATTTTCAATCTGCAGATTATAACAAATATATTATATTTCCTCTATAACAAGAGCTAAGCAATCTCATAGAGA
Organism: Larix kaempferi; assembly: GCA_027924585.1. Taxonomy (NCBI): domain Eukaryota; kingdom Viridiplantae; phylum Streptophyta; class Pinopsida; order Pinales; family Pinaceae; genus Larix; species Larix kaempferi. The sequence continues at coordinate 27,769,016 of BSBM01000910.1, forward strand.
AGAATAACAAATATATTTTTCAAGGATCAATTTCCCTCCATGTAAGAGTTTTCATTTCGCTGGCTTTTCATTGAAAACCGCAAGAAACAACAAAAAGGGGATGGGGGAGGGAATGTTGAGTCTCCTTTAAGCTTACAACTGTTTTGAGGTTTTTTTTATTTTCTTTAAGAGTCTTTAGTACTCTTATTTGCTCAGGAGTTATGAATGCAAAATGTAATCATTTAAAATTTGCATTTGATTATGTATTTGTTTTTATTGGTTTTAATAAACCGTGTTAGATACACATTTATATTTTTTATACTTTTGAGATATATTACAATAAAAATTCATAAAATATATATATGTCTTAATACTTTTACGATGGTATGCAACAAAATAATTAAGTACATAAAAGACATATATGTATTAAGACTTCTATGATGGTATACAACAAAATAATCAAGTCCAGTCTATATGCAAGTACACTCTTCTTACAAGACTGCTGGAACAATTTTGGTGGCCATGATTGCAAGGTAGTTGTTGGTCTTTAAACTTTGTGGAAAAAATGACAAATTTAATCATTGGTTGTCCATAGCTTCACCATCATATTGGAATTACCAAAAAAAAAATCTAAGATTTGACTACGAGTTACAAGTTGATTTAATATAAAGCATGAAAGGGTTACCATCCCTAATCTTGTATACAAAGTGCATTAAATATTTCATATATATAATTTAATTGAGTTACAGGTTGATTTAATATAAAGCATGAAAGGGGTATCATCCCTAATATTGTATACATAGTGAATTAAATATTTCATATACATAATTTAATAGAGTTACAAGTTGATTTGTCTATAGGGGTGTAGCTCAACTGACGATTCGCTTGATAAGAAGGAAATGTTGTAAATGGAGGTCACGATTTCAAATCAACCTGGCTTACCTGTGCCCCATGCTTGCGAGATGTGTGGGTGAACCTAGGGGGTATAGTGGTAGCAGACGGGATTGGATCCCTGGACCCTGTGTCACGCAAGTACCAATCCCATCCCAATTTCCAATTCCCCTAGTTTAAAAAAAAATAGAGTTACAAGTTGATTTAATATAAAGCATGAAAGGGTTACCATCCCTAATCTTGTATACAAAGTGCATTAAATATTTCATATACACAATTTAATTTAATTTAATTTAATGGGCATTTTGCAAAACCATATAAACAATAAATGATACCTATATGCATTCGGTCGGTTGGCAATTATGGAGTGATTCTTAAGAGTGATCAATATAGTTGTATGGAAACTTAGGAAAATTGAATGAAACATTGTACCCACTCAAATGTTGCCGGTTTTAATTTTGTGTTACCTGGCTTGTTCTCATTTTATCTTAGTGCCAAACTTGGGAGATAATCGATATTTGATATTCGCTATGTATGTGAAAAAAACTAAAGATATACCATATTTACATTTAAATTTATCTTGAAATGCATTATGAAGTTTGGTTAAAGATATATCATATTTACATTTAAATTTATTTCGACTTCAATCAGTTTTAATTTTGTGTTACCTGGCTTGTTCTCATTTTATCTTAGTGCCAAACTTGGGAGAGAATTGATATTTGATATTCGCTATGTATGTGAAAAAAACTAAAGATATACCATATTTACATTTAAATTTATTTTGAGATGCATTATGAAGTTTGCTTAAAGATATATCATATTTACATTTAAATTTATTTCGAGATTCATTATGAACTTAGGTTAAAGATATACCACATTTACATTTAAATTTATTTCTAAATGCATTATGATCTTTGGTTAAAGATATACCATATTTACATTTAAATTTATTTGAAGATACATTATGAATTTATGGTAGAATGTCGGAGTAGTATTTTTAACAAAATTATTAACTTAACATAAAATGAATTTTTTTTTCACACAGAAAAAAACCAACTTTGTATTAAAGAAAGTTGTATGCAAAATTACATAGTCACTATTGAGAAGTGAGGCTCTTCTCAATGATATAACTGTTAATACAAAAAAAACAGACTACAAGAAACTATCTTTCCACATCCGTATCTTTCAACATATGCAAAAAAAACAAACAAGAGCTACTACAGAAGAGAGTCAATAAAGCTATGGATTCCAATGATCCAAGAGAGTCCTCAGAGCTAAACTGACAGTGTCAACAAGAATTCCCTTCAGGAATTCTTCAACCCGAAGCTTCCCATCCATAGAACCCAGAGCATGCTTGGAGAGAGAATCCATCGCTGAATTTGCTTCTCTATAATGTGATTGATATACACCTCCTCAAAAAAGGATATCAACCTCTTTAATTTATCCATCTAATGTCCCAACCGTAGCAAGTGCAAAGTGGAAATTCCAAGAGTCCAGTCCACAATACATTTGAATCCTCGAATACTTGTAAAGTGGATATACCTCTGCTGGATGCAAACCTTAATAAGAACCACAGGGCCATTAGTTCGGCTCTGGTGTTAGTCCCAATTCCATCCATAAAGTGTAATGAAATACATGTTTTGAATTAAGTTTAAGCACACAGCCAACACCACATTGCTCTTCCTTACAAGCCCCATCAAAATATCCCATGGGATAGTTGAAAGTTTCCTGAGAGAAACATATATGTCGAGGTCCCTTCATTTTCAGAACTCTTTTATGTTCCAAATAGTAAGCAGTGATTTGAGAACATATCACCTCCACTGACGATATGCGATTCTTAAAAATAAACCCATTTACAATAATAGGGTTTCATCATTAGTGTGGGTTTCCAACCATCAACGAAGGTTTAAAATGAACCGCGAAGGTACCCACTAGATATTGAACCCAAACTAGCTTTCTAGGGCAAGCCAGATACAAAGAAAGAAATAACAGTTTCCAAAAAGGTGATCAGTCGTTTCCTCAACCACATTGCAAAGACATCAAATACCTGGGCCTTAAAAACCCTTTCTATGTAATTTTTTCCAAGTAAGATATTTGTTGAATATAGTTAACCAAGTGAAACACTTGATTTTTAAGGGAGCACAACCGATCCAGAGCCTATTCAACCATCCTAATGGCTTATGTTCCATAGAGAGTTCTACCAAGAAATTATAAGCGAGTCGTGCAGTTACCACTCCTTCTAAATTGTTATAAGACCAGACCAGTGAGTCTTCAGAATCAGTAAAGTGAATGCTAGCCTGATAAAGTACACCCAAAAAAAATCCCATTCAAGATCGAGTGGATACCCCAGATTCAGATCCTTGGAAGATTTCCAAATGATACTACCATCGGGTGTATAAATGGCTGCCTATTTTAACACAAAGATGTCCCGACGGTGTAAGTGAGCCACTAAAGCATTGAATAAACAAAACTTCTCATCCAGTCCAATAATAGGATCTGTGCCAACATAAATTTGCGTCCCTCTTCCCATTGTCCAAGCAATATACTGATTAAAGATAGGCATAACACTTAGAAGACTGCGCCAAATAGGGGAACCAGTGGATCTACTCCAAACATGTGATATGAGCCATAAAGCGAGGGGAAAACGTTTGAGATACTTGGCCTTTATAAGCTTTCCCCAAAAACCTTTTATGAAGAGGCTCCTCCAGAGGCTTTTCGCACAAAGTGCCAAGTTAAAAAAACTTAAGTGTTTGATACCCCATCCTCCTAAGGAAAGCGGGACAGAAAGAGCTTCCCAGGATGCAATATGATACTTATTGCTAAGATTTAATATGCTAAGACAGAAAATAGCAGCATTACATTCCATTTCACAAAAATAGCATATACAGGATCACTGAAAAAACAACAAGCATAGCATAAACACAAGAGACAGAGATTTATCCTGGGAAACCCTCATGGGGTAGAAAACCCAGCAAAGCTTCCTCAATATAGATGACCAGCAATATACAAAGATGAAACCCTGAGACATGATCTCCTCCTCCACAATAGCAGACCTCTCCTCCACAAGTGCGCTATCCTCAAGTGAGTGTGTGTGTCAAATGAGGAACACACCTCCTCTATTTATACACTACTCTGACATATCTTTTACACAAGTACACGTAGGCTCGTATTTAACCAATGGGTTAAATACCCCACTACAACTGACTGGGCCGACCCCTCTAGGGTGGTCTAATAACCCTTTGACCCACATAACACATACAGGGCCGACCCCCACTAGGGAAGTCTAATAACCCGAGTTACCACATTCCGACGGAGGAATAAACATCTCCGGATATACAATAAGATATTTACGGAGGAATGAAACATCTCTGGAATAATAACGTACAATTATAATATTCTTTGAAGTTACAATATCTCAACACTTATTATGTCCCTGTGAGATAGACCATAAGAAATGAAATATCTTCTTTCTAATACCAGGTTTTACCGAGACCATAACTTTGAATAAAGAAAACCAGAACACCATAATACTTTGGAAGACTGATCTGATCAACGTGAGCCTCCCCCCCAGTAACAAGCATCTATACGACCATGTAATGATCTTTCTCTGAATTTTCGTTACTAACCAGTTCCAATCAAAGGATTTATAACAGTTCAGTTTTAAATAAAACCCAAGATATATGAACCCTCTTCTATATGAACCATCTTAAAGGGAAGAATAGAAGCAACCCTGCCAGGAATCTCATCATCCCCACATTGAAACAAAAATACAGACTTGTGTCCACTTATGGCCATTCCAGAAGCATCACAAAACCCATGAATAATGAGAGAGAACCACTGCCATTCAGAAATGGTTCCTTCACCAAGAAATAATACATCGTCAACAAATAAAATATGGGGAACATTAAAATCCTTTGCACCTTAATCCCTTTTATCAACTTTTTTTCACAGGTTTTTTTAATCATTAAGCTTAATCCTTCAATAGACAGTACAAAAAGGTAAGGGGGGAGTGGGAACCCCTTCCTAATCCCCCTATTTCCATTAAAATAGTAGGTTGGAGAGACGTTCACTAAAACATCTAAGCGAGCATATGTGACACACATCATAATCTAGTTAACCACTTCCACATTTAAGCCAGTCTGAATGAGGATAAACCTAAGATAGTGCCAGTTTACTCTATCATAAGCTTTCTCCAGATCCAATTTAAGGATAAAATCATTTAATTTTTTCTACTTAATGGAATGTAGACACTCTTGGGCTACTCCCACTGCATCCAAGATTTATCCATTGGGGACAAACCCAAATTGCTCTTCAGAAATGCATCTCCCCAATATGGGTTTCAACCTCTCCGATAAAACTTTGGAAATGAGCTTGTATAAGAGGATACAAAGTGATATGGGCCTGAAATCATTAAAATCGACAGGTCGATCTTTCTTTGGAATGAGAGTGATATACATTGAGTTTAAAGAGCTCAAAATCCATTCCTTCAGTTTGGTCTCATCCTCTGTAACCTCCTTACCCAGAATATCAAAAAAATGGAAATAGAATTCATTCGTTAGGGCCAGGGCTCTCGTCTTTGGAAAAAAACTTCAATACAGAGTGTACTTTTTCCTCAGTGACACTTTTTACCATCTTCCTACAATCTTCCTCATTGAAAAACCAAGGAAAATTGCGAATAACATTAAGCTGTTGTAACAGATTTGCAGAAGAATTTATAGTAAAGTGTTGACGGAAATGGTTCAGAGTAGCCTACTTCAAGGAAGAGTTTTCATAAACCACCTTGTCCTCATCAACTTTAATGTCCCATATAGAATTTGTTATTCTTCTTTGATTTTCGAATCGAAGATTTTTTTTGTATTTTCATCCCTAGCTTTAATACAGATGGCTCGACTTTTTTGTCTCCAAGTTTCCTTAATCTACCCCAGTATTTTTTCTTTAGTAGCCTCCAAAGCAAAGATATTCTCCTTTTGTTCCACTAAGAAGATACCCTCACTGAGAAAATACCCTCATCTGTCCCACCAGTTAAACCCTATAATTCTGACTCTATATCTTCTAGACCTACCAATTCTATGCCTTCTTTTTCTTTTCCCAATCCTTAACCACTTCTTTCAGTTTATTTAGCTTCTGGATCAGACCTGTGAGTGGGGAAGAACCAGATTCCATAGAGAGACATTTCCAACGCTCACGAACAAAATCACAAAAAGAGTCATCCTCCAACCAAACTGGATTAAACTTGAATGTATAAACAGTGAAGGAACTATCGATGTCTAATTGTAGAATGACAACTTTGTGATTAGATATGCCAATTGAATAGTTCCAAGTGCAATATCTCCCCAGTAGGTCACACAAATGCTCAACCATAAAGAAAAAATTGAGCCTCTTTGCAATTCCAGTGTCCCCACATATGCCATTTGACTAGGTTGGAGACAAAACATTGGGAATGATGTCAATAAGATTGCCTTCTGCGAACAGGGAAGAGAGGTAATCAGCTAATGGGTCATTTTTCTTTCTCGCCCCCCAAACCTTATCAGCGCAGAGAGTAAAATTGAAATCCTCCTCTACAATAAGGGAGTCGTCTAGAAGTAAGTTTTGCGCCTTGATAATCTCCCAAAAAGGCTTCATGTTGTGGTAGGGGCCATATATATTAAGGATATGAACATTTCTCTATAGTCCCTTTAGTTCCCCTTCTAAGAGGATACTAGCAGAAATGAGGAAGGCTTTCATATTATCTAGGTCAGGATTCCAAGCTACCAAAGACCCCCCCTGAGTGACCCAACGAGTCCACCGCATAGACTCGTCAAGAGGGTTTGATATTTAAAAAGTAATCACAGGTTGCCAAAGAAGTAGTCATAGTTTCTTGAAGGAGGATAATACAAGAGTGAACGATATCCAAGAGCCTCTTTAGGGAACTGCGCTTTGGGCCACTGCCAAGCCCCCTTATATTGAAGGTGACAATATTCATTTGTACACCTTTATAGAGGCTTGAATATCTCTAAGAGGCCTGGGAGATACAAGAAGGTCATTAGAAGGGTTCCTTTGAAGACCCTTATCAAAGAGGGATGACACAATAAGATTAGTAAAAGGTGGTGAAGCCCCCGCCCCCCACAAGAACCAGATTGATTTTTACCCTTCCGGTTCCTCTTAGGCTTCCGGATGGTGACATTACCATCAAAGATCGAAGAGATAGGAATATATTTAAAATCATCGGATGCAAAGGTTGTGTAGTGAGGGAGAGGAATCTTGGTGCCCAACGAGGTCTCCAAAACGGGGGGTGACGGGTCTGCAAAGGCGAAGAGGTTAGTTCGATTCCTAAGGGAGGTTTGGATGGAGTCGAGAGAAAAAGGAAGTCTTCCTTACTAAAACCAATACCATCGGTAACAACAAAGGTAGAATTAAATTGGGCATCAAAGTCCAACTCCAGAGTGCTTGAAGAAAGATCCGACGAAATAAATGTTCCGAAATCAGGTATACCAATAGAAACAAAATCCTCCCCGGGCATAATCTTAGGACAAGAAATGGGAGATGGAGAAACCCTTAAAGTGGGGGAGGCCTGTAATATCCTAATTTTGACCCCATTTCATTAAAATGTAAATGATGTAAATATGCTAGTGTGAATTCCTAGTACGGAGCTCAAGGCCAAGGCCCGACTAGTGAATGGATAGGCATGTGTGATGTTATATTTTAGTTGGATTGTTTGGTTGTCTTATTATGTCTAATTCGAAATGTATGTAAATATTATGCTGAAAACTAATAGAATGGTCCAACAATGGCTGTGTAAAGAGCACCAAAGGGGCTATGATTCCACCAGAGGGGAAGAGGAAGGGGGCTTATGGGAAACCAAACCATATGCTGCCATGGGTCGACCTTAGAACTCACCATAAATTATGTCATGTGATGAGAATAAGCCGATTATCTCCTTTTGACCATTTTCCAATCATTTATTGCACATGTGAGGTTGGTGGGGAAAGTCACTTCATGTAGTTATTGAGCATGGGGATTGTGACAGTTATGTCAGCTATCAGCAGTCCTATTTCTTCTTTGATCAGAAGCCATGTCAACTGTCTTTTCACCCTTACCTCATATACTTAGAGTCTCACTTTTTTAGGATTCCATTCTCATTCCCTCTCACGCAAAACTACTACACTACGTAGAGTCATTCCATTGTTGTTGATGTCCATTTACCAGATCGTGTATTAAACCCAGGAATTCGAATTAGAATACAGAGAGAAGAATGGATTGTGGGATGAGAGATAGAAGCTTGTAGGTGCTTCCTTCGCCCTAGTATATTCATAGCCCAGCTTGGGGGTGGCCTCCCAGGAGAAAGAGTATATCCTGGACGGAGTGCCTATGGTTGGGTGGAAAAGCGCTCTTACACAGCCAGTTGCTAGGATCTGCGTTGAATAAAGATAAGTACTATCATGTATTTGATTCTGAAGTGTTTTTATTTCATGCCTGTGATTGTTATGCTTGTGTATTTACATGCTAGATTTGTGTGGATAGAATTTAATTCCGTTGTGCATGTTTATTACATTTCTGCACACATTCCTTTTGTTGAAAAATCGTATTATGCATTGGGGTGAATTATTAGAGCCCCGATTTGGCCAACGTCCCCTCCTGATGATCGGATTGGGTGAGGGGGATGTTACAAGGCCCTCTCTGAGCCTTCGTCTAAAAGACCTAAAGGCTTCCCCAAAACTTTCTCAGGCGTCTGAGAAATAGATAACGACTCCAAAATATCATCAACTGACAAAAACTTAAGTAGCACAGGAATAGTATGAGCGAACTTACCAACAAAATCAGACGTAGAATGTCAGTCCAAGGGAAGAGGTCGTAAGAAGATGTCCTCATCACCTTCCATTTCCAAAGAAGAAGAGGGATTAGTTGACACCGGTACAACTGAAGCAGATACCCAAGACTGAGCTTTGGAATGGCCAATTTGATGGCAAGAATGACACCTGAAAGGAACTTTCCAGTAATCTAGAGTTTGTATGAATGACCCTCCATCCCAAATCACTTCAAGATTGCCAGGGAGGCCTTCCATAGTATCAATTTCCACCAAAATCTACGGGGATTTTCATTCGGTCCCAAACAGTAGGTCCTCCTCCATTAAAATGAACCTCCCTATAGAGTTAGCGACCGCCATAAACCTGCTAAGGGACCAACACTGCAGAGGGAAACCCGGGAGGATGACCCATAGGTTTATTTTACTCAATTTCTCATGCCGAGGATCAAAACTAGAATGCCATTGCGAGAGTACCAAAGAGCCAATACCCACAACCCAAAACCTATCTTCAATTCTCTTCCTATCCTCATCCGAGAGGAATTGGAAGACCATCCAACCATTATCTAACATCGGAACCCTATGAATGTTATCAATAAAAGGTTTCCACTTCAAACGAATCCAATGGAGGATTTCAACCCTAGAGATCCTAATGTATTCGAACCACCCAACAAGGGCCCTCTGAGACAGAGCCACCACCATATCTAGAGTTACATATCGTCCCAGAATGCAAAGTGGCCGACCTCTCTTTTCCTTTTCAAACTTTAGTTTCAGAGGATTTTTCTCATATTTTGAAGGACCAACACCGCCCTGTTTCGAACCCAGTGAAGAAGGATTGGAAAAAGGTTGAGTTTCGTTAGGGTTTCAACCAAAACACCCCCCCCCCTATTTTATTAGTCTCCTTTACCCCAGCTAGAGTTGACAAAGGTTCAAAAATAATTTTTTCCAAAGGATTTGTTTTAATAGATCCCCTCGGTGTACCCGAACTTGTGGACAAGATATCGGCCATCTCTGGTCAGATATCACGTGATCACCCACAAAAACTAGAGAAGACAAGATAATAGATAAGTAAAAAATACTGTCAGATACACAACAATAAACCCGTAAAAATTGCATAACAGTAAAACCACGCTTCCCCGAAAAACCCGCAAAAAGGATAGCAGGAAAATGGTTAGCTAAAGGACAGAAAATGCATTCCCACTTTTTTAGCTTGGTTAGTACTAGGCTCGTCACTAGGTGATGAGGTTAAATCCAGGGTCCTAATTTAAACTATCATCCCAGTTGACAAAGAGAGAACCCACTCTTTCCTCCAAACCCTGCTCCATCTGCTCTTTACCAAAATATGGTTTTATATCAATGACCAATTAAACCGTCATCCCAATTGACCATAAAATGATCAAAACATAACAAAATTATATTATGATAAACATTATTTCAGCATCATTTACATCAAAATCATATACTCATGGAGTAGTCTACATACCTAAATTATATTTTTCTCTTCACTCTTTCCACTTCTAAGCAAAGACTTACTTCTTCGCAGCTATTTTTTCTTGTTGGTGTATTTTTCACGGTTCAAATTAGATTTCTTATATATGGATTCCATTACTATAGTTGTAATGATTACCTATTTTATTATTTTAATGAACTTTACGTTTTGATGAGAATTACAATACACTTGGAACCTTTTAGGGATTTCTTATATATGGCTACCATTACTATAGTTGTAATGATTACTTTTTATTTTTATTTTAATGAGCTTTCTGGTTTGATAAGAATTACAGTAGTACACTTGGAACCTTTTAGTCTTAGAGTGTTTAGTGGTTTCCCAAGCTCTCTTTGACACCGTCTAAGTTTTATTAGAATGCTTCATATTCACTGAATTTGGAAACCACAATTCTTTAATTTCCTTCGAATTCATTTCAAGAATTGGTTTGGGTAGATTTAAAAATCATGAAAGAGGGCATTTTTGTTGTTTGTAAATCTTGGGTATTTTATCAAATTAATGCACATTAACATTAATTAATTAATTATTTTTTCTTCTTTTAATAAAACATAGATTAATGATTTTAATATAACAAAAAAAAAACATTGAAATACCACACTTTGTAAGGGGTGGTAGGTGTGGGAGGGGTCCTCTTGGACCTCAGGGAAAATAAGTAAGGGGTGGTTGGTGTGGGAGGGGTCCTCTTTGACTTCATGGAAAAAAAAGTGGTTAGGTTATCTTGGGGTCTAGGATGTACTATTAATAACTTTTCCGAGATATATGCCTTAAACTTTGGATCAGAGCTAACCTTGTCCTTGGAAATATATTAATTGATGATCTTTGGGGATTCTCTTCTTTTCATAAAGTAGTTTCATAATAGTTTTTTCTAGTCTTATGCAATCCAAAATCATATACTCAATAGGATTGAGCGAAATCTCCAATGGCATAATAATAGTTTGGTTGATAAACTCGCCAATGAATCCAATCAATTGGACAAAGGTGTAATGGTGATAAATAATGACCCTCCACTATGAAGGTGGATCCCATAACATATTATGCTGTGCATGAGTGTATGCAATCACTCCTTAATCAACATTATTGAGGGGTGCAAAATGTTTTACTATGGATTTTAAAGAAAATGGAAAAAGTTAGTTTATGCATGAATGTGGGGTGGCATGTGGCCATGAAATCCCTCGTTCAACTTCAAGTTATACACCATTTATTTTGCACACACATTACATCTTGTCTCTATGTGCTCTTGGCTTGCACTATGTTTGTTCTAGATCGCTCGAGGGTAATTATGGAGTTTGCAGTGGAAGCCTGGGGAGTGGGTGGGATAAATACGAGATGGAGGATGATGCCTGGTTATTACCTTGGTTTGTTTAAGGTTTCTTTTCCTAGGATTGATGCAATAGCTATTTTTCTAATTCATTATGGTGTTTGCTTCAAATTCAGGTAGAGGCTTGGCCGTTGGGGAGGGAATGTATGGAATCTCCCTCGTTGTTGTATGCAAATTGATCCTAATGACTAAGCTTGGTCACAAACATACTAAATTAGATATAACATTGATATTAATACTCTTCAAACCAATCATTCAGACAAGAGGGATATGTTTGATCACTCATACAAGCAAAGCAAAAACTAACAAACAATTAGGAGGATAAGATAGAAGGAAAGTGGAACCTGTTTCTGAAGTTTGATCCTTGCAAATTTTGCTTTCCAACTCTAATCCACCTCACTCCAACAAGATTGAAACCTACAAAAAGAACCATTAATCCTTCTCGCAAGCCTTATGGCAACAATATAAACGTTAACCAAATCAAGAACATATAATAATCAACCCTATAGTTAACAATGCTCTTGAAAGACTATCACTTTTCCATCTTCCAATAAGTAAAGACGCACATCAAATGTTAAACATGTATATGGGGAGGGAAATATCCGAAATTTCTATTAAGATGCAACAAGATGTATGACATATAGGTTACCTTCCTATTGCTATGGAACTTGTCAAAGCCAAATATTCGGTTCTTATATGCTTGAATCACATGCAATCCCTCTTCCACACACTTGATCTTCCGTGGATGTAGAGGGTAGAAGACATATGAGATGAATGACTTCAACAACTTAGGGAAGGAGTGATCAAGGAAAGGGGTCACTGAGGAGGAATCAGATGGATGGATTCAAGAATGGGTAGAAGAAAATACTCTAGCATAACAATAATGTGAGGGTCCTTCCTTTGGTTCGACCCTCCTATACCTTTTTATTGAGTGTTTAGGATAGTTATAGAGGTTACTAGGTATTTTAGTGAGTTAGAATTGAGACAAATAGCCCTCCAACTTCAAACAATTCCCAAATTTTGACAAATTTCACATTGTTTGGTGATTTTCAAGGCCTGCACACCTTGCTCAAGGGAAACTAGTGTGGAACACACCTTGCATGAAGAAACTTGTGCGTGGGTTCTAAAAAATGGTCCAACTTCAGTGTTTTTAGTGGGAAGTGCACTAAGGTCTCTTCTAATGCACTTAGACCATCATGTAGGGTCAAAATAGGTATCTTACATACTTTATAGGTTCATCTCTATGGACAATCATGGACGCTTAGGTGTCATCTAGGGGTTGTCATCACATAATGAGGAAGTGTCATTTTGAGCTATAACATATGCCCCTTAATGTGTGAGGTCAGAAGGGTAGTTAATGGATAAAATACATTATAATTCTAGTGGAGGGGATTGAAATGATATCAAGGCCAAAGTTCCCAATCATTGGATCAAAAGAGTACCTATGTTAGAGAAAAAGGTGTTAGAAATTTCCCTTTTATGAGTCTAACATACCCATACTCAGATTGATAGAATATGGCCGCCAAATCAAGTACACTACGGATCCATGACATATAGAAAATGTAAAAACATGGCCACGAAAAGATTACACAATTTATCCATGTAGTATATAATGGTGGATCATGGCCACAACATTGATGCACAGTGGATCCATGGTAATCAAGATATCATAACCATGAACATATACATAGTGGATCTATATCTTAGCATATATCAAGAGAACTATGATTGTAATGAAGATAACTAGTTCTCCAAATAGTACTAATGTGAGGTAGTGTATGGTATAGCCTCGTAACTCGAGCAATATAAAAATGTGAGAATGCTACTATTGACCCAAGATATTCCATCCAAAATTCTGAAAGGTATGAACCATATCCATGTAAATAGATGATGTGTTGTTGAACATGGAGGACAACATTTTGTTACCAGTCATTGATGTATACCGTTAACAAACGTGACGTATCCCACTAATAGTGATAATGGGCACCAAGGTACCTAGTACATTCTAGCAAGTGTGAATATATGTCTTGGATTCGAAAACTTGTAGAATCCATCAAGAATGAGACATTGATGTATTCTCGTTTCCTAATAGCAAGAGAACTTGCCATTGATGACTACAAGCCTCGAGTTACTATATAAATTCTAGATCTCATTCCCAGAGCAAAATGTGTTGAAGTTGATGGGAAGAGATCTGTTGGAAGGGAGGAATTTGTTGGGAATGTTATATTCTTTGCATGTAAATCGACTAGCAAAGTTGATAGTTGATTGGTATAAGTCCACTAGAGTCAGAGGCAACAGATGGTGGAAGTCTAGTTGGTTGATCGACCTCAATAATTGTTTGGTCGAAGGAAAATGACTATTTGACGGGAAGTCAATGGAAATACCAAATATCAGTGGGAAATTGACCAAAGTTGACCCTATTTTGAGTTTTTGATTAATAGATGAGTGAAATCTCACTAGTTTGTTGGTTTCCCCCCTAGGAGATGGGTTTCTATGATAATTTCTATGTAATAAATTGATGTTGTTGTGTGTCATTGCTTATGTTTAATTGTGTCTAAATATATGAATCAATTTTCAAACCTGTTTTAATTAGTATTATAATCAACAGTTGGTATCAGATTTGTATTTGGCTGCAAGGGGTGCCTTTGTTGTTGAGGGTTTGGTTTGGTCCTAGATCAAGTGAATACCTGTTATAGAGGGAGTTTTCTGAAAACATTGATTTATAGTTAGAATGGATAACACATCGAGGATAGAAATAAAAAAGTTTAATGGGAAAAATTTGTGCTTTGGAAGCTTGAAATGGAGGATCTCCTTGTGGATTGAGAACAATGGGTTGCAGTCGTCCCAGGAATGAATCCCATTGAAGTGTCTAAGGAAGTCTGGAAGAAGATTGATAGAAAGGAAAGGAGTACAATCTGAATTTATTTAGAATATTTTATATTATTGAATGTCTCAGAAGAATATACTACAAAGAAGTTATGGGAAAAGTTGGGGAACTTGTACTAGTTGAAATCTCTGGTTAACAAGTTGTTTCTTCGGAAGAAGTTGTATCTTTTAATGATGGGTGAAGGTGACTATGTTACAGATCACATGAATGTTTTCAACACGGTGATTAGTTAGTTGTTGTCCTTGGATATTAAAAACACCGAGGAGGAAAAATGCATTAGTCTATTGTGTTCTTTTCCATATTCCTGGGATATCCTCGTTGTGGGTATTGGAAGCAATAGCACCACATTGAATATTGACGATGTTGTTGCATCTCTGTTGTTAGAAGAGTTGAGATGAAATAACATATAAGGATCGAATCATGAGGCCTTGATGGTTAGAGTTCAACTAGTAGACAGAGGAAAAGGAAAAATATTTAGTAGAAAGTTGAAGTTGAGGGGTATATCTAAGACCAAATCGCATGGTCCAATGACAAAAACATGTTGGCAATGCAGCAAAGTAAGCAACTATATACGAAACTGTAAGTCAAAGTAAGTCAATAAATGAAAAGGGTCTGAGGAAGGTCATTCGACCGATGGTAAGTCTTCGTAAGAAGAGAAAGGATACACGTATTTGGCCTCCACAAGTAAATAGTTAGCTTGAGACTCTTGGCTAATAGAATCCGAAGTGTCATATCATATCACACCTCGCAGAGAGTGGTTTTGTGAGTATGAGAAGACCGATGGTGGTGATGTCCTACTAGGTGAAGACTCACCAACCATGATGGTCGAATGAGGTAAAATTCAAATGAAATTGAAAGATAGAAGAATAGGAACACTTCCAAGAATATTGCATATCCCATGTTTGGCTCGAAACTTGATCTTATTCAATAAGATGGGGAATGCAAGTGTGTAGTCTGTATTTGAGAAAGATAAGTGCAAGATGGTGCCAGGAGTGATGATACTAATGAGGGGATTTTGGACTGGATATTGGGAATAATAGACACCGATGAAAGTGCTAATGTGGTATGTCCGAAGTCCGATATCATATCTTCTTGTCTAGTCGACTCGACCATGTTATGACATCAATAGATGGGACATATAGGTGAGAAAGATTGTTAAAATTTGAGCATTAATTCACAATACTCTTGGATCTTTACTGAGAGAATAACATATACAGTATATCAATGCATAACAATCACAATAAGCACGACAAGCATCACAAGAATCAAAAGCATGAGAGACAAGAGACACAGAGTTTCCGTGGGGAAAACCCTAAGGTGAAAAACCCCACAACTTCCTCAGAGATAGAGAGAGCAATGACTCAACCAAAGTACAACCAAAATACACTTGAGATAGTCTCCTAGAGCAGATGATCCTCCTCCTCACTAGTGCACCACTTTCTGAGTGAGAGAAGTGTGTCTTTCCGAATGATCCAAATAGAGATCTCCTGATCTCTATTTATACTTAACCTGTTTTCCCAGTGACCTTATGGGGTCGACTTATCTATCTAGATACATCCACAATATAATATATATTTTAGGGCCTACCCCACACATGGTGGTCTAATAACCCATCGGCAAGTACACACACTTGCGACACTTGTCAATCCACATGACGACACTTCCTTATAGAGGAATAACACATCTCTTATAAGGGTACAATAAATATATATGAAATACATTCCGAAGTTACATATACATCAACACTCCCTCTTAACTAGGAAGGTATTTCTCGACACAGTTCTGCTAGACAAGTCTTCTTCTCGGGATCATCGTCATCATCATCGTCACTGCTACTGCTATCTCAACCAATCTCTGACTCTACTCGTCATAGGAAGTTCTACAGAGCCAGTCCTTTTTCATAATAGATGTAGGCCCACCACCTACAGGTCTTCATCATCTGTGCGAACGGTCTGATAGAGGTGGCCTCTCAGGACTAATTTTATGTGTGGATGCAATACCGGAAAGAGTATCCCAGGAACATTTATGTGCCTAAGCATGACCGGAAAGATCTCCCAAGACTGATTACATGCATCTCCTCCCCAATACCTTTAAAGAGCATCCCAGGAACATTTATGTGCCGTATCACGACCGAAAAGATCTCTAAAGAGCATCCCAGGACTTATTATGAGCATACAGCTCAACCTCTCGGATCTCCAGGACTGATTACATATGGATAGACAAAACCTTTAAAGAGCATCCCAGGAAAATTTATGTGCCACAGCACGACCGGCAAGATCTCTAAAGAGCATCCCAGGACTAATTACGAGCACACAGCTCAACCTCTCGGATCTCCAGGACTGATTACATGTCTCCGTAGTAATACCTCATCCCAGGACTGATTACGAGCACACAGATAAACTTATCGGATATTTGAGGATTGATTACATACTACATAGCAATACCGAAAAGAGTACCCCAGGAACATTTATGTGCCGCAGCACGACCGGTAAGATCTCCCAGGACTGATTACATGCTATTTGCACAACCTGCCACATATTATCTTTGACCTCCAAGTATCAACCTGATACTCATGATCCAATGGATCATCATCGCACGAGGCATCATCATGATGCCCATGATCATACTGATCATCATCACTTGTACCATCCTGGTACATATCATCTGGAACAACATCCTGAAGCTCATCATCATGATCAACCTGATCATACAATGCATCCACCTAATGCACACCAAGTATCTACCTGATACATATCATCATACATGATCCACCTGATCATACAGTGTATCCACTTGATACAAATACAAATACATGATACATATCAACATACATGATATACCTGATCATACAATGTATCCACCTGATACAGATACATGGTCCAAGCATCCAACATGATGCATATACAAATACATACAAATGATCCAACCGATCATATACAACATCCAACATGATGCATACATACATATAAATGATCCAACTGATCATATCCAGCATCAACACGATGCGTACATACATACAAATATAAATGATCCAACTGATCATATCCAGCATCAACACGATGCATACATACATACAAATATAAATGATCCAACTGATCATATCCAGCGTCAACACGATGCGTACAAATATAAATGATCCAACTGATCATATCCAGCATCCAACATGATTCATATACAGAGCAGTAACTGGAGCATCGTCCTGATACTTATCATCCAGCGCTTACATCCACAGCCATGCGAAGGATCCTCCTTCCAACATGCTTGGGATGGCTTCAGCAAATGTGTCCATCACTTCTTCCTCGAAGTGTCGTCGATCTGAAGAACACCAAGCCTCTCCCTGAAGTACTCGAACTTCACCCTGGCTAGTGGCTTCGTTAGCACATCTGCAATCTGCTCGTCCGTCGCAACATACAGGAGCTTCATGGATGCTCTCTACACCATATCCCTGATATAGTGATATTTGATCTCTATGTGTTTCGACCTGTCATGAAACACTGGGTTCTCAGACAGCTTCACACAACTCTGGTTATCACAGAATATACCAGTAGCATCCAATGAGAGATCAAATAACTCAGACAGTAGCTTTCGTAGCCATACTGCCTCACAACTAGCTGAATAGGCTGCAACATACTCTGCCTCAGCTGTACTCAGTGCTACGCAGGTCTGCTTCCTGCTGAACCAAGAGATCACACCTGATCCCATACTGAAGCAGCAACCAGATGTGCTCTTCCTATCTGCAGCACTGCCAACCCAATTTGAATCAACATAACCCTGCAGGTTAAACTTTTGATTTGCTTCATACTTGAGCCCATAATCCACTGTACCCTTCAGGTACCTCAGAACATGCTTTACAACAACCAGGTGAACACTCCTCGGATCCGGCAGGAACTGGCTCAATGTGTTCATTGCAAAGCAAATATCTGGTCTCGTGTTCGTCAGGTACATCAAGGACCCAATCATCTGACGATACATAGAGACATCAACCGGCTCAGATGAAGCATCACATAGAATCTTTAGATTCGATGCCATGGGTGTGGCCATGGCCTTGCAATCCATTATCCCAAATCTCTTCAGAATATCTACTGTGTACTTCCCTTGACCAAGGAAGATCCCACCTAATTTCTGCCACACCTCCATACCTAGGAAATAATGCATCATTCCCAAATCTTTCATATCGAACTCAGCAGCAAGCTTCCTCTTAGTATCTGCAATCAATCTGTCATCTCCTGTTACAAATAATTCATCCACATACAGGAGTAGAATCACAGGATTCCCTTCCTCAACCTTGTAGTAGAGGTTGGAATCCACTTTACTCTTAGTAAAGCCCAAGCTAGATAGGAAACTGTCCATCCTACCATACCAAGTTCTGGGAGCTTGCTTCAAGCCATACAAGGCTTTCTTCAATCTGCACACATATGACTCCCTGTCGTGTATTTCAAAACTGAGTGGCTGCTCCATGTATACTTCCTCTTCAACTACACCATTCAAGAAAGTAGTCTTGACATCCATCTGGTGTATTTTCCATTTCATTGCTGCAACCAAGGCAAGTGCTGTTCTGATGGAAGTATACCTGGCTACAGGGGCAAAAGTTTCTTCATAATCTATTTCCTCTTTTTGAGAGAATCCACGAGCTACGAATCTTGCTTTGTATTTCTCTACACTGCCATCTGCAGCATGCTTGATTTTGTAGATCCATTTGGAAGTCACAACAGACTTCTTTTTAGGTCTTGGGACAACATCCAAAACATCATTTTTCATTATTGATTGGTATTCCTCAACCATGGCATCCTTCCATTCTTTCTTTTCTGCTGCTTCTTCATAACTGGAAGGTTCTTTGTTCATAATGTCACAGAGTAAAGCAACATAGCTGGTATGTGATCTGGTTCTCTTCTTTGCTTTGTGTTCTTCTTCTGGAATGCCAAATCTTTCTGCATATTGAATGAGCTCTCTAGCCCATGCAGGTTTCCTCTTGTGAGAGTTATCCTCACGGGGTGGATCTACAGGTTCTTGCGGATCTTCAAACTCACGAACAACTTCTGGAATTGCTTCAGTCATGGTAGTGTCTTGAAATCTAGTTTCCTTAGGTTCTTCATAAACTTCGATAGGTGCCTTCCTTGATTTGATGAATGCTGAGTTTTCATAAGATGTTACATCCCTGCTGACATCAATCTTCTTGAACCCTGGAAAGTATATTCTGTAAGCCTTCGAGCTTTCACTGTAACCCACAAATATACCCTTCTTTCCTGAAGGATCTAGTTTGGTCCTCTTTTCCTTTGGGACATGAGTGTATACTGGACAACCAAATATTCTGAGATGGCTGACTTCAGGTTTCTTACCAGAAAAGACCTCTTTTGGTGTCTTGTTGTCCAATATCTTGTGGGGTGTTTTGTCCTGTTCTGCACATATACAGCTGTTCTAGCTGCTTCTGCCCATAGATGCATAGGTAGATCTTGGTCATGCAGCATTGCCCTTGCTGCTTCCATGATTGTTCAATTCTTCCTTTCTGCAAATCCATTCTGTTGAGAATTATAAGGAGCAGTCAACTCCATCTTAATCCCTGAATCACTGCAAATCTTCTTGAAGTCACCTGAGGTGAATTCTCCACCATTGTCGGATTTGAATGTTTTCATCTTTTTGTCAGTTTGATTCTCCATCAAGGTTTTGAATTCCTTGAACTTATCAAACACCTCATCTTTGTTTTTCAAGAAGTATACCCAAGTCTTCCTGGAGAAGTCATCAATAAATGAGACATGGTAAACATACCCACTTAGAGAACTGGATGACATAGGACCACATACATCTGAGTGGATGATTTCCAGGATATCTTTTGCCTTTCTTTCACTGCTTGGGAAAGCCTTTTTAATATTCTTACGTTTTGCACATCCTTTGCAAACACCTTCATGTTTGGTCTTGATTTCAGGAATACCTTCTACTGCTTTGCTTGCAATTGGTAGTGCTCTATAGTACACATGTGCAAGCCTTTTGTGCCAAAGTTCACTTGGCTCCATGAATTCATGTACCATGGCATGTTCAACTTGTTCAATCCTCCCTCTTGCTCTCCAATCACTACTGCATCATCTATGTTCTTACCTTTTGTCCACATAAGTACTTGGCCATCAACAAATGCAACTCTCATCCCTTTTGCATCCAAAGATCATATGGAGAGAGGATTCTTCTTGAGTCCAAGTACATATAGAACATCTTTCATCTTTAAAGACTTTTCAGAGTCTAACTTGTAGGAGGCTTCACCACTTCCTTTTATAGGGTATTGATAGTCATCCACAAGTTTTACCTTATGAGGTGACTCATGTTCATATAGGTCCATAAGAGATTCTTTAAATCCCGTCATATGTTTGGAAGCCCCGCTATCCATAAGCCAATCATTACACCCATGTGTAACAGTACCTGTGAGAGCAGAGATTAGAACATACTCTTTGTCACTTGAAGAGTCTTCACTTTCTGCCTTAGTCTTTTTCTTGGGAGGTTCATCATCCTCAGTAGCATGAGCATGATATCTCTTCTTGTTGTACTTCTTCTTGTTGTTGTTGAATCCCTTTCTGTTCCTGGGACATTCTGAGGAATAGTGTCCGTTTTCATCACATGTGTAGCATCTAATGTGAGAGAGATCCTTCTTCTTTTGATGATGGTGAGAAGATTTCTTGTGATGAGGTTGCTCCCTCTTGAACTTACCTTTATCGGTGTGTGTTGTGAGAGCTTGGTCTTCACTTCCCATCTTTTCTTCTCGGGCTATAAGTCTAGCTTATTCTTGTGAACATTCCGCTCATAGTCTACTGAAAGAGATCAATTTCATCCTTGCACAAATACCTTGGATGAAGGAGTCCCATGACCTAGGTAGGCCATTCAATGTGGTCATCACAATTTCTCCATTCTCCACTACTTCATCCACAGCTTCAAGTTTTTCTTTGATTTGAGAGACCTTAGTAAAGTAGGATTGGATGGTCTCTCCATTCTGGATCTTTACCTCTTTCAATTGGTTCCGTAGTGTCATCTTCTGATTTATATTCTTTCATTCAAACAACTTGTTCAAGGAGTCAAACATCTCCTTAGGTGTCTTTAGGGAAGACACATGGGGTATGAGATGGTCTTTGATAGAGTCAACAATGATTCTCTTGGCCTTGGCCAAGTTCTTCTTGTGTAATACCTTAGCCTCTTCATCCTCTGGGACAGGGATGTCTTCTTTTATATATGAGTCCAACTCATTCTCTTCCAGGATTAGCCCAATCCTATACTTCCAAGCTCGGAAGTTATCAGCCCCTTCAAGATTATCCTCAAGCTTGGTGTGGTGAGACATATTAAAGAGTACTTCAAATGAAATAGAAAGATTTAGGTCTTACCACTTGAAATGCTGAAAACTGGATCTAGTCCCGGATTATGGTTTGTCGAAAAAACCCTAAAAATTCAAAATGTGAATTTCAACTTTCTAAAAGGATAGAAAGATGCGCCTTGATGAGCTGATCAGCCTGCTATATTCAGAATTTGAGATCAGCAAAGCTTTACCCTTCAAATTTGCCTTTTTGTCCTCCCAGGTTCACTAGGGAGAGCCCTGAATTAGGGTTTGAGTTTCCCGGAGATATACCCAGCCAAAAATCTCGATCCAAAGCTCTAAACTTCGATTTTGGCAAGGAGCGTCTAGCTATGGCTTAAGATTTCAGAAATTCCTATTTTTGTGGGAACCCTAAGTTTTAGGGCCAAATCTGAAAATGCTCAGAATTGAATTCTAATTGGATAGATAGATTCTCCTTGATGAGTAGAGTCAATATACTATACTGCTTTTCCAAAAACTGTGGAGAGAAACCCAATAAACAAGAAACTCAAGTTTCCATCACTGCAAAATGTCTTCTTCTCAGGTTAGCTTTGATACCATGTTAAAATTTGAGCATTAATTCACAATACTCTTGGATCTTTACTGAGAGAATAACATATACAGTATATCAATGCATAACAATCACAATAATCATGACAAGCATCACAAGAATCAAAAGCATGAGAGATAAGAGACACAGAGTTTCCGTGGGGAAAACCCTAAGGTGAAAAACCCCACAACTTCCTCAGAGATAGAGAGAGCAATGGCTCAACCAAAGTACAACCAAAATACACTTGAGATAGTCTCCTAGAGTAGATGATCCTCCTCCTCACTAGTGCACCACTTTCTGAGTGAGAGAAGTGTGTCTTTCCAAATGATCCAAATAGAGATCTCCCGATCTCTATTTATACTTAACCTGTTTGTCGAGTGACCTTATGGGGCCGACTTGTCTATCTAGATACATCCACAATATAATATATATTTTAGGGACGACCCCACACATGGTGGTCTAATAACCCATTGGCAAGTACACACACTTGCGACACTTGTCAATCCACATGATGACACTTTCTTATAGAGGAATAACACATCTCTTATAAGGGTACAATAAATATATATGAAATACATAGATGAAATACATTCCGAAGTTACATATACATCAACAAAGATATTCATACTATGCATAGTAAATGTATGGTTGAAGGTCTCCCTGACTATCCTGAAGAAGTTGAATTCTATGAACATTGTGTTTATGGTAAACATAATCATGTAAGGTTCTCATTTGGTGCCATGTAAGGTTCTCATTTTGTGCTACTAGGGATAAAGAAAAGTTAGAGTTGATACATAGTGATGTGTTTGGACTTATGTTGGTCCCTTCACTAGGAGGATATCAGTATTATGTTCCATTCATAGATAATTTCTCTAGAATGACATGGTTGTGTTTTTTGAGGAATAAATCTAAGGTTTTCAAGAAGTTTCAAGAGTTCAAATATCTTGTGGAGAATAAAACTGGTAAAAGGATCAAGGTGCTGAGAACTATTAATTGAGGAGAATTTTGTGGAAAGACATTCGACTAGTTCTTTAGACAACATAGTATAGCTCGACAATACACAACACCATACACGCCTCAACATAATAGAGTTGCTAAAAGAATGAACAAATTATTGATGGAGAAAGTGAGCACGCTGAGTGGTGCAGGAGTCACAAAAGAATTATGGGTAGAAGCAGTTGACATGTTACCTGGTGAATAGTTCATCATCGATAGGTTTGGTTGATAAGACTCCAAATGAGGCATCAGATAAAAAGAATCCCTCTCTTACACATCTCAGAGTGTTTGGGTGTGATTCCTTTATGCATATCCCAAAGGAGAAAAGAACCAAACTTGACAATAAGTTAGAGAAATGCATATTCATCGGGTAGAAGGATGGAGTGAAAGGGTATAAGATGTGGAACCCATTGACAAGGAAGGCAGTTTATAGTATATATGTGATCTTCAATGAAGTTGGAGGAAATTTTAGGGATGAAGAGGTTAAAAGAGAAAAGGAATTAGAAAAGCAAGAGTTTGAAATGAATGACGAAAGTCTATATTCGAGAGAGTCGATTGAATCCAACAAAGAGGTGGAACAACAAACTACAGATGTTAGGAGGTCTGGTCAAGCAAGGAAAAAACTGAAAATGTATACTAGTCTACCCGACTTTCACTTTGATTTTTCATTGACTGCCATAGAAGATGATCCCAGGTTAGTAAATGAAGCAACGACTAGACAAAGGGTAAACTCTAGAAAAAGGCCATGGAAGAAGAAATGGAGTCCTTGAAGAAGAATGAAACATCATATCTAGTTGTGTTTCCAAATGGAAGGAGACCCGTTGAGAGTAAGTGGGTGTTCAAGAAAAAGTTGAATGCAACAGTTCAAGTCAAGAAGTACAAGGCTTAGTTGGTATCGAAAGGGTATTCTCAAGTAGAGGGAGTCGAATTTGGTGAGATTTTATCTCCTAATGCTAAGCTAACATCCATAAGGGTACTAATGTCTTTAGCTACAACAATTGATATTGAGATATAATAGATGGATGTAAAGACAAAATTCCTTCATGGTGATATTGAAGAAGATATTTATATGAAACATCCTGAAGGTTTTACAATAGAAGTAGAAAATGAATTGGTATGCAATCTCAAGAAGTCTCTCTATGATCTAAATAAATCACCCAGGATGTGGTATCAAAAGTTCGATATGTATATCCAACAGTTGGGGTTTGTGAGAATTCAGGACAATCACTATGTGTATGGCAAGAAAGTAAGTGGCCATTTCATATATGTAGTTTTGTATGTCGACAACATGTTGTTAATAAAAAATAACATGGATCTGATAAAGGAGATAAAATTGTAGTTGTCCTCCATGTTCGACATGAAGGATCTCAGAGCAACAATTTTCATTATTGGAATGGAAATTTAGAGAGACCGTGCAGGTAGAAGGCTCTGGTTAAGTTAGAGAAAATATGTTGAGATAGTTCTAAAAAGTTTAAACATTTAGGAGAGCAGAACGATCAAGGTCCCTATTCTTGTGGGGGTTAAGATATCTGCTTAACAAAGTCCTAATACACAAGAAGAAATAGAGTTCATGTTATGTGTTCCCTATGCTAGTCTTGTAGGTAGTTTGATGTATGTTATGGTATATACCTGATCGGATATTGCCCATGCAGTGGGAGTATTGAGAAAGTACATGTCGACACCTAGGAAAGAGTGTTGGACCACAATTAAGAGAGTATTTAGGTATCTACATGGCACAACGGATTATGCAATCCATTTTGGAGGAAATCATGAGGACAACAAGAAAATCAATGTACATGGTTTTTTCGATTTTGACTGGGCTAGAGATATCGACCATAGACGATCGAATATCGGATATGTGTTCAAGTTAATTAGCGGAGTAGTCATTTGGATGAGTAGGAGGAAGTTAGTCATTGCATTGTCGACTATTGAGGCTGGATACATGGCATATAATCATGCATGTAAGGGATATTTTTGGTTGCAGAGATTGTGTACAGATGTTGGGTTTGGAAAACATGTTATTAGGTTGGATTGTGATAGTTAGAGTGCAATATTACTGGAAAATAATCCAACATCTCATTCAAAGACAAATCACATTGATGTTCAATACCATTTTGTGAGGGGGATGGTGGAATTCTAGTCGGCTGACCGACCTCAATAATTTGTTGGTTGAAGGAAAATGACTGGTCGACGAGAAGTCGACAGAATGACCAAATCTCAAAGGGAAATCGACCAAATTTGACCCAATCAAGTCGTCTTTAATAGAATAATTGAAAGTGGTTATGAAGTTATGGATTTTCATTAATGAGTAGTTTGTTGTATTGCAACTATAAATAATATTTAATGGATATGCATGGATCATAGAGCAGTAGTGTGTAACATGATCATGTAATTAAGTGTGACTTGTGTTCTATCAAGTCATGGGTGTAAATACATGTTTTGAGTGTTTGATTAATAGATGAGTGGAATCTCATTGGTTTGTTGGTTTTCCCCTGGGAGAGGGATTTATAGGGTAATTTCTATGTAATGTGTTGATGTTGTTATGTGCCATTGCTTATTTTTAATTGTGCTTAAATATATTAATCAATTTGAAAACATGTTGTAATTGGTATTAGAACCAGCATTAAGGAATCCTCCATCATCCAACCCAAGGAGATATTAGGGACAAATTTGACTTAGAAAAAGGAATGGGACAAATTTTTGCAGAATGAACCACCGAGTATGTCTCTCGCATGCACACAATATGAATAACATGTGAAATATACCCTTTGAGCAACAACCGATAATGAAATCTATTTTCAAAGGTGAGGAATTTGACCAATGATGAAAATGGCATTTAAGGTACATCATGAATCCCAATATATGAATAGAGGTCTTGATGTCGAACATATTGGGAAACCACTCAGTTAGTGACCAATTATGGGGTTTAATATGATGAGTACAAGGTAACCTACCGATGATGAAAATAGGCCCAGGGTGCCAACACTCTAGGTCAAAATCTCAGAGCGACGAGTCGTAATCGATGAGATATGACCCTCTAGTGAGAAGCCAATGAGGACCTTCTACACTAGCATGGGGTACAAAAAATGTCTTTGATGATACATGTTGACAACAACTTGACACTAAGGAATGGCCAACATGCAAGGTCAAGGAAACTAATAAATGATTGACACGGGCTGGGACGACCCTTGTACATTGAGCATGAAAAAATAGTGACTTGGGTAGCACTTTGGCACAGAGGGAACAATGATATAAATCTACAATGAATGAGATATTAATATATTATCCATATGATTGGAAGAGTAACCAATTAGAGGAGTAAAAAATATGGGATCATGGTTCAATTCCTAAGGCCATACTAAGACCCAATTTGTTGAGAAGACTCAAAACTAGTGCTTTTCTCGAGGGTGAGATGACTTGCTGCCAAGTAATAGGAATATAAGATCTCCCCCCCCCCCTCTCTCTTTTTAAATTTTTTTTTTTCTATCTATTTCATTTTACAAATATTGGAAAAGAATAAAATAATTCTATAATATGGTGGAAGAAACGAGTGTCGCCAAGCACATGAAACAGACCTATGCAAAAAAAAATGCAAAAAAAGTGTTGGGCAAGAGGTGGACACTCATTAGCATGTTTCTTCCATGGATATAGTCCATAATGCAAATGCATTGGATGCGAGTAATGAGAAACATTATCAATGAAATGGCAGTATGAAAGCTGCAATGAAGCATTAAGAATAACTGTGCAAGTAGAAGTGAGCAAAGGAAAATGCATAATGAACAAAAATGGGAGTCTAAGGGAATGGCTAGAAATATATGAGAAAGAGAAGCATCCATATTCTTATCAAATTCATGGTAAAACTAAAAAGGCTCCCAATCCTATGAGAAATACTCGGCATTGGCACCAAAAATGGAAAGAGGGTGTTGTCTACTGTGTCCCATGTTAGGTAGGCTCTTCTATTGGATTGGTGCAAAATACATATAGATATGGCTAATGCACCAATATCCAATAGGTTCAACCCTATGGAAAATTCAGGTGGCAAAATGTTCAAATGAATTTTAATAGAGGGGAGGCCTAAACCTATATGCAAGTTTCCAAATATATTTGACCGGATCGAGCAACGTGGAAAGAATGATCCCTTTGAAGCCATGAATCTATTTTAAAATCCTATATCCAAGAAACAACAATACCATGATCATATCTATAAAATGTGAAAAAAAATATGATATAGGTCACTTTGGTAGGGGTATTTTAAACTTCAATGTCTTCATCAATATGCCTTATAAAGGAAGAGTCTACCAGTGAATCCTTAAGAGTGCCAAGCCTTGAGGACCTATAATTGATAAGATCAAACTCAAGAGGAAGATTGAAGATGTAAGTAATAACAGAGCCTACGAGTACAAACCCATCATCACAAGAGTCAAATAATCTACTAAAATAATGAAAAATATCAAAAACACCAACTTGAAGCTTAATGGAAGAGCCCAAAGACTAACAAATGCCACTATTTGAGGATCCACAAATAGTGAGATCAGACACAGAAGGAAAATTGGGGTTGGATTTTACTGCAATCGGGTCCAATCCAGGGAGATGATTTTTGGAAAGGAAGTAAGTATTTGAATCAATTCTAGACTCGATCATAACCTATAGGAGAGATTCTTCTGAGGGAAGTATGCCATCCTAGAGAGAACATATTTCAAAACATTCACTTGGACCAATAGGGTGGAGAGTAGGCTCCAATTCTCCCATTGGATTAATTAGCTGGTCAACTATTAGAACCAAGTCCCAAGAATATGAGCATGAATGCATAGGATTATTCTCAATAACAATTGGACACGAGGGATATGAGGCCACATAATTCACCCATGGAAGGGTATTGTCTATTGAAACACTAGGAACATACAAAGGGAATGCTTTGTATAAAGTCAGAACATGAGGAGGATCAACAAATGCAAGCTAATCAATAATGACAATACTTTTGTTGTGAGAAAAATGCATCACCAAAAGAGCATAGACACCACATCATTCATAGCATATACATACTCACGCCCAAGGAGCATACTAAAATCCAATGTTCCCTTTATAACCATAAAATCGATTAATACAATTTTCCACCCAATGTAATAGGAAATTGAGGGATAAACCCCAGAGGCTCACTAGGTCTTCTATAAAAATCCAGTGGTTGATTGAAATCTAGAATAAGGTTGGGAGAACCCATACCTCTCCAACATATTCATATAAAATACTAATAGAAACTCCATCATCTACAATACATCGAAATTTTTGTGTGTGTTTAACTTGAACCCTTATTTGGAAGGGTGGAGACAAAGGAAGATAAGGACCAACTAGACTATTCTAATCAAAGGAAGTAATATGAGAGATTGGTGGGGGTTCATTTGATGTGAACGAAGTGCCCCTTGTCCAGAAATGAATGAACAGACAATGAATAATACTTGAGTTGTATCCAAATCACTCTCCAAAGGAAGAGTGGGGTTTACTGAAGATTGCCTTAGTTCAACCACTTGAATCTTTTCACTCTCCAAGGGAAGAGTGGAATCGACCAAATATTGCATCAGTTCGACCACTTGACTCTTTTCACTCTCCAAGGGAAGAGTGGGATGGACCGAAGATTGCATCGGTTCAACCACTTTGTCAACAAAAAGGTTGAACGTGATGTTGGGAAACTATAGACATCCCATGAATCAAATATCCTAGAGACTTGGACCACACTCTTTGTACCTTTGGAAGAGCAGGGCATAGATGAGTAAGGAGATATCCCTTGCAAATTTTACAAGGGAACTTAGGCTTACGTATTATTCTCCTATATTTTTCCATAGTATCAGTACTCTCAACATGATCACTAGCATTGCTTGATAGATTTCCCCTAGCATGACTTAGAGTGGTTGTTTTCTAATAAGTACAGTATTTTTGAGACAGTGACCACACTCTTTGTGCCTCTGGAAGTACAGGGAACAAATAAGTAAGGTGGCCTTCCTTGCAAATTTTACAAGGGAACTTACGCTTATGTTTTTTTATGTTTTTTAACTGTGTCAACATTTACAACATGACTTGCAATGGCTGGTTGCTTTCCCCCTAGCACGACTTTTTGCGACTGGTTGCTTGTATCCAGTATGACAAGCAATTACTAGTGACCTATCTCTAGTATGACTTGCAGTGATTGGTGACCCGTCTCTAGTATGAATTGCAATGGTTGGTGACTTTCTATTGATGTGACTTGCAGTGGTCAATGATGTGTCTTCAACCTGAATAGTAGTAGTCAATGACCTATTTCCAGTATGACTTGCAATGACTGGATGTTTCCCCCCAGCATGACTTGTAGTGGCTAGTTGTTGGCCTCTAGTGTGACTTGTAGTGACTATTGACTTGTCTCCAATATAAATGATTGGTGACTTTCCCCTAGCATGAATTGCATTGGTTGAGGAATTCCCTTAAACATAACTTGTAGTGGTTGACTGCATGCCACCTTTTTTTCGCATCTTCTTCTTATTCTTCCTCTTTTTGTTCCTTCTAGAATGTTGGTTACTAGTATCTAAAATTTCACATGGGGTAGAAGGAGGAGGGAAAGATGTAACTATAAAATAAGGAAAAGGGTTTTGATGCTCTTCACATACAGTTCCTACTTGAGAAGCATGAAAATCATTCAGGACATTTGTAGTGGAAAACAACCAAACTGATATCCCTATAGTGAATCCAGGAAGATTCAAATTCAGCATTAAGGGATGACCAACATCTCCAATGAATGGAAGAACACAAGGATACCCTTGCATAGGGGTCCCTTGGTTGGTCTCCTTAATAATATTAACCATATGCTTTGATTTCAAAAATAAGAAATCATTAAGGCATTCCATGGAGGTCGAAAAATTACAATCGACATAGTCCTATAAAAAACTCTATAAAATACAGCCAAGCAAACTCACTCTCCCAGAAATTGAACCAGGGTAGTTAATTCCTAATTTCAATCACTGAAGAGCTGAACATGGGCCTTTAAAAGGTCATCCTGGGATGATTAGGGCCCAAGTCCAACTAATGAAGGTGTGGGAGATAGTTACGCTAATCCTCATGCAATAATCCCCAAGGGTGCAAGTACTCGCCATCGGAAAATACCCTCCCAAGGAGATGAGATGAAGATTCTACGTCTATCTCAGGTACAGCAAGACTTTCCCCTTGCATTCACCTAGGTAAAATCTAAGAAGAGCAAACTTCATGCTAGGTATTTAGGAAGAATGATCATTGGAAAGGGATTCTGTGAATGGGCAGGCAACATATGACTAAATATAGACTCAAATTTGTCAGTATAGTAGTGGTGTCACCCCAAGGATGTGCCACAAATGAAGAATTATCAAAATCACATAACCCTACTAACTCAAGTGATAGGGGACAATCTGACCACTTGAACTAGATTTACCTATCGCTTGATGCATGTGTTAGAGGCGTTTTCCCAACATGTACTTTATGTTACTATTGGATTTTACACTCTTTATTACTCCTAGTATTTTTTTGCATGGTCTTGGAGAATTTAACACTCTAATATTACGACCAAGGCCCTAGAACCTAAACTACTATTGGTTTTCTATCAAAGAAAAACAAGTCTAGTTAATTTTAGTTATGTTGCTTTTAGAGGGTGTTGTTTACTCAGGGGGATGTGGAAGAAGATGAATGATGGTGTTCTTAAATGAAATGAACATAAAAGAGAGCTTATTCTTTCATATTACAATTTTCAACATTATTCAAATGCTAATGAGTTTTCAAAATATAACAAAGCAACCTTCTTTTCATGCACAATGATAGCAAGATGAAAAGACAGAAACTTGTAGTCTCCTATTGAAGGAAACCTAAGACATTCATACTAATATGGAAAATTTCATTCATGACTCCACCTAAATTGAAAAAAAGAAAAACAATTGTTGATTCATCATAATGCAAAATAAGTACTCAAAACTTGTCTTTTCACTGACCTTGTACTAGACAACTTAAGAAGGGATTCCCTAGGGGTTTCTCTTAGACTCAAGAGGTATTGTTAGGCTTACTAGGAAAGCAAGTCTTTTAAAACCTACTTCACATAAACAAAGAGGCAAAATAGAGGCACTAGAATATACTTATTCTCTCACTTATTCATGCCAAAGTGAACAACGATAAATGCAAAAGGAGAAACAAGTCACCAAAGGCTTTTGAACATTTCCTAATGCAAAGCAATCCAAGGTAATTAATCATCCAAACACCACCAATGTTTTCCAAATTTGATAGTGACACTTCCTAAGGGAATCAAAATACCTAAGAGATTCCTACATGAATTGGAAGAAGATTATGATTTCATGGAATATTAGAAATTTCTTTTCATTCAGGGCATAATGAAAAAACCACTAAATGATGATTTTCAAGGCTTAAAAATAAGAATTTTTAAAATCCAAGAAAGACCTAGATTCACAATAGATGCGATAAACCTAAATCTCCATTTTTCTTGTATTTACTTTTTTACCATTTACAAGGTCCATGCTTATGTTCCTTGAGCAAGGTGCATGGGGAAGGGTGTCCAAATGTCTGTTACTTTTTAAAAGGTGTGTGGCCACACACTTTTTCCTAAGAAAATGTGCATTTATCCCCTACCACACACTCCTACGCACATTGGAAGGAGTGTGGGACACTCAAGAATTCCTGAAACAATAAAAAATTGATTTTTTTCGCACTTTTCTGGAAATTCAGAGGAGGAAGGCTGCACTATTGAAAGAATGGAATGGAGACACCCAAAATTAGCTTGAATATAAACCTACCAAGGCCCTACAATGAAGAATTATCCCTAGTATGGTCACTAGTTATTTTGTACGAAAATGGATCCTAATGACTAGGGTTGGTCACCAACATACTAAATTTGATAGAACATTGATCTTAAGACTCTTCAAACCAATAATTCATACAAAATGGATATGTTTTATCACTTATACATTCAATGACAAACCAGAAAGCAATTAGGAGAATGAGATAGAAGGAAAGTGGAACTTGTTTTCGAAGTTTGATCCTCACAACTTTTGCTTTCCAACTCTAATCCACTTCACTCCAACAAGATTGAAACCTGCAAAAAAATCCTAGCTAGACCTCCTCACAAGCCTTATGGAAGCAATATAAAATTAACCAAAGGAAGAGCATATAATAATCAACCCTACAGTTAACAATGCTCTTGAAAGACTATCACTTTTCCATCTACCAATAAGTAAAGACACATATCAAATATTAAACATGATATGGGTGAGGGGAAGATAGAAAATTTATATTAAGATGCAATAAGATGTATGACATATAGGTTACATTCCTGCTACTATGACACATTTCAAATCCAAAGATTGGGTTCTACTATGCTTGACTCACATATAGTCTCTCTTCCACACACTTGATCTGCCTCAAATGTATAAGGTAGAAGTCATATGATATGGATGACTTCAAAAAATTAGGGAAGGAGTGCTAAGGGATAGGGGTCACTGAGGGGAATGGGATGGATGGATTCAATAAAGGGTAGAAGAAAATACTCCATCATAATAATAATGCGAGGATCTTGCCTTTGCTTGGCCCCTTCTATCCCTTTTTAACGAATGTTTAGGATAGTTAGAGAGGTTATTAGGTAGTTTAATGAGTTAGAACATAGACAAACCACCATCCAACTTCCAAAACTTCCCAATTTTTGAGAAATTTCACATTTTTTGGTCATTTTCAGGGCCCATGCACCTTTCTCAAGGAAAACTAGCATAGTATACACCTTGCATGAAGAAAAGGTGTGTGGGGTCTAAAAAATGGTCCAACTTCAGTGTTTTCAGTGGGAGGTGTGCCAAGGTCTGTTCTAATGCACTTAGACCATCATGTAGGGTCAAAATGATGGATATTCCATGCTTTATAGGTTCATCTCTACGGAAAATCATGGACACTTGGGTGTCATCTAGGGGTTGTTGTCACAGAATGAGGAATTCCCATTTTGCGCTATAACACTCGTAGTTTGGAATCCACTTCAATGTGGTGGAGTTTAAACTAGTGGGGGAAAGTGTGAAATATAATTTGTGGTCTAGAATTCACTTTGTGATGGTAAATTTCAGGTCATTTGGGAATCAAATTGCAGGTCTTTTGTGGTGGTTGTGGGTGGATTAGAGCATGGAACGGGCTAAGAAGTTTTGTGGGGTAGGTCTCAAGGATATAATATTTTTACCTAGTATAAAGGCATGGATGGAGGGCATTCAAGGTGGTGCATCAGAAATTAGCCATACAGTGGGGGAAATTATTGGCATGAGAAAGAAAATTCGTCAAGTTGGGGGGAAGTTGGAGATAATTGAGCATATGTTGGAGAGGCTTAACTATCAAGTGGAGATGGAAGAGAAGTATCATGGTCATCTGGAGAACAGGGTGGAGGTGTAGGAAGGGAAGCCGACATAGCTATTTCTAGATAGAGATCAACACGAGACCCTAATCTAGGAGATTGTGTTCGGTTGTTGCTTCCGTGTGGGGGGATTCTCCAACTCCAATGCAATGGAAATGGACATGATGCAACAAATTGATCTAGCCAATTTTTAAGACTACAACATTCCACAACTGGAGGATGAGGAGGATAATCAACCTATTTATGGTCTTTCTAGATCTGTTTTGGTTTTATAGTATATGTTTTGTCACTATGTCATTATATTAAGTTAGTTTGTACTTAGAAGTTATAATAGTTATATTTTATGGTACTTATGGACCCATCATGGTAGGAGTCGAATAATCTACTAAAATAATAAAACTCCTAAGGAACACCAACTTGTAGCTCAATGGCAGAGTCCAAAGACTAAAAAATGCCGCTATTTGAGGATCCACAAATAGTGAGATCAAAATCAAAAGGAAAATCAGGGTTGGATTTGATTGCAACTAGGTCCAATCCAAGGAGATGATCTTTTGAAATGATGTAATTATTTAAAGAAATGCTAGACTCTTTAGGAGAACTTCATCTGAGAGAAGTATGCCATCCCAAAGAGAACATATGTCAAAACATTCATTAGGACCAACGGGGTGTATGTCATATCCCAAATTTTGCATTGGGTCACAATGGCCTAATCCCATTGGCCATATTCATGAGAGTTTGTCAAATTGATGTTAAGGGCCAAATAATTGCCAAGGAGGAAAATTACTAGTATCCTAGGTTGTGGGTGGAAGCATTGGGATTTGAAATAAGAAGGATAATAAATTATGTGTGGAAATTAGAAGAGAATAACTATTTAATAAAGGAGCTAAATAAATATATACAAGGGAAAATCAAAGTGGCATTTGATCACGAAGACACATGGAGGAAGTGGGACCCACACAAGCTAGATTTTATGTGCCACATGGCATCCTCCTCTTGTCATTTCGAATCCATAAGAAGCCCAAGGTTCTTGGGATGAGTTGGAATGTCAATATACTTGGCATGAATCAATTAAGGTCGAATTGGAGTGGAAGAGTAACTCCCATGGAAGAGGAAGAAGCATTTTGGAGCTAGTGAGACACTTGGACTAGATTCCCTAGCTCTATGAAAACAATGATGAAGATGCTATGACACCTATGACACAAATCAGATATGAAGGTTGAAATATGACATATATTACATGTTGGGGATAAAAATATCCTCCAAGAGGGATCTCAAGTGAGTTAGGGCAGCCAAAGAGACACCAAGTCGAATTTGGAGAAGGAGGGAGATAGAATTGAAAGGACAAGTGGCATGCTTGGGAATCTCTTCCCAACTTGAGTTAGCATGAATATGTTGGGAGGAATTCGACCCATGGAGGACCTTAGAAGTTTATAAAATACAATAACAAAGAATAATGGTGTATTTTGATCATTTTTAGAATTTGCTATTGCATTTGTGAGACAGGATCTAGTGGATGACTAGTTTCTTGCCTTAGCCAATTTCGAGGGTGAAAGATTCCCATCCAAGTTGGTGTTTGGAAAGGACATTCAGGTATTTCATGGAGATTTAATGGAGTCTTTATTTTCAGGTGTAATCTACAGGGAATCTCATGGTTTCTTCTAGTTCAACTCACTCCTTCAACCATTTCCAGTTTTCATTGCATATTCTTGATCCTTGAGGGAGGGTGTTTTTGGTGAGCTGTTGTACTCTTTGGGTGAGATTCTAATGCCCCATTTATTTTTTAATATGAATTAAATACTCTTTTATTCATCTTCATAAAGTTTCAGGTCGAAATTCTAAGTGGAAATGTATAAATATTATTTTTAATGAAAGAATGGTGCCATTTCCCCACTACCTTGATGTGTAGCAATGATGTATTGATGTATTCGAATGAAAGATCATTCCTCTCATGTATTTATGATTCATGGAATTTAATTTATGAGCTTCACAAGTTTCATGTTCATTACTTAACCATTTGAATTCATTTTTATCAGTTTAATACCATTTGAAGAAGATTTAATGCCATTTCCCCCAAGGTTGAAACTAATCTTTTTGCATCTGATTTAAGGGAGTTATAACAGACATTAAAAGTTGAATGGTGATTCATATGAGTTCATGTTCATTTAATTGATATGTACCCTGATTCCATTCATAAATTCGAGTTGGATTGAGTGCATTTGGAAAGTCATTTTCATCATCTACCCCTAGGGGATTTGAACCACAATTTAGTAGTAAAAATATCTATCTTGAAAAGATTTGAAAGAGGAGTTGAATAAGTCATATGAACACTTCAGAGCATCCTTAAACATTATAAATATGTATTAATATCATCCAAGTACCTTCTATAGCAATTTGGGAGAATTTGGAGTCATTTGGGAACCAAGGGGCCAATACTAGTCAAAGAGAAATTGCTAGTCAAACTGCCTACTTTGGCTAGAATATTAAAGGGGTTTGAAGAAGTCTTTTGTTGGTCCTATATCATCACTGAAAATCATAATAAATTCATAATATCATTCATATACCTTCTCAGAATATTTGGGATCATTTGGAGCAAATTGGAGACCTAGACATCAAAACTAGTCAAAGGTTGAACTAGGGAAAAAAGTGAAAATTTTGCCATTTTAATAAAATTTCTTAAAAGGGACACTACAGTGGTATCAGAGCATGGTCCTTGCACCTGTGAATTAATATCATAAATCGAAGAATAAGTTGAAGCCATGTCTTACTATTATGATGAATCCTATGGGTACAATTCTTATGAGGAATATGTAGATGATTGTGAGCAATATGAAGCAAAATGTGAATGGTATGAGGAAGATGTGCCATCATGCAACACTTCTTACAATTTCAAGAGGAATGAAGATTATTATTATGACAATATGTATGATAAATATGACTATGTCACACCACCAGAGGATAATTCTATGTATGAGTTACAAATATGGAGAGCAACATATAAAACCTTGCCCCAACAATATCAAAGATATCAAGCATATCTTGCTTCAAAGGAAGATACACAAAATTCAATTTATTTTGAAGACTATGCTTATGGGTTGTTTGCAAATAGACCCACAATTGAAGATGTAGAGTTAGTGAAGAAAGTTCTATGTCCTTCTTGCAAAATACCTTGGAGAGAAAATCATATATGTGTGAGTGAAAAGAGCAATGAAAAATCTGAAGCTTTAGTGAATGCAGGTATTTCCATCTGGAAGAGACTTATTGGGTACTCTTCAAAAAGAGATTCCAAAGGTATTGATATTAAGGAAACCAAGGGGACAAGTACATCAGATTGCTTGAAGGATAAAGATGAAGCCACATCCCATGAACTTGAAAAATATCATATTGAAAATATTGAAGATCATTTCGAGACACATTCTACCTTGGACATGAATCAGGGAGCATCTACTGATGGATGCTTGAACTATGAAGGAGTAACTATTGATGGGTTCTCACATATCCATGTTGGTGACATAGAGATCACTTTTGACAGTATTGTTGCAAGCCAAAATCCCCTTAAGCATGAAAATTAATACCTTGTAGCAGTTGAAGAAGAAACAAGATCAACTTCCCCATCACCACTTGAGCTTCATGAAGTTGGTCCAAGTAAGAAGGAAGAAGATGAGGAGGTTCAATTGCAAGAGCCTCATTTTCTTGAAGGTTCCTTAAAGATGAATGAAAAGAATATCCAAGAGTCCCTTAGCATTCTCCATGACACTCAAGCATTGATGTCAAATTCTTGTTGGAGAGCTACTTCATTGGAGGAAACATCCTTCCTTGAAGACATGGAGAAGATTCAAAGAGAAATGTGCCACATCAAAGGTAATTTCATGTATTTTCTTTTTGATAGAAACCATTTTTTTGAGCTTAATGAATTGTTACATGATGCATACTTGAAGAATAATGAGGATAATCATAAGCTCACAATTCAAAATGAGCAACTTCTTGAAAAGTTGCAAGATACTTGTTTTTCCTCCTATATTTCAGATTGTCAATTGGTAGATTGTTTGGAGGATTCTCATGACATGGTGGATCATGAGAAATGTGGAAATTTGAATGTTCTTTATGTGTTTGAAGATGAAATTGATGAGATCCAAACACTTGATGTGGTGGAAGAGGAACTTGAATTTTCTCTTGATGAAGATTATGCAATTTTTAAAGAAGAGCATGATTCCTCTACATTGGAACTAATATACAATAAAGGTTTCACACTTTTGAAGGATCTGCATGATACTACCCATATGGATCCTTCCCATGATGAAACTTCTGCACTTTTGGATCATTTGGGTGAGTTAGTTCATTCTCCTACATCCTACAATTACTTGTTTTGCAGCATTAGTCTCAATCAGGTATGGGTGAAAGGGTTCTTTTTGATGGTGCCACATCAGGAGTATGGAACTCCTAGATTTAATTTTTATGATGACATGGTTGGAGCACATTCTTATTCACATTTGCAGCAACATCCTTTGTTACTTTATGATGATGCACATCTACCTGGATGCACCTATGATATGCATTTGAGTCACTTGAAGACTCATGGTTTTTCTTGCTCAACACTTGGTTCATTTGATGTTGGAGGAACTTCATACAACACTTGGGTGAATAGATTTATGATTGGAGAACATTTTTGTTGGAAGCCACATACTTTGTTATATCTTTATGATTCTCACATTCATGGATGTATGGGTGAGACTTCTTTGAGTCATTTGAAGTCTCCTTGTTGTTTTTGCCCATTATTTGGTTCAGATTTTATTGGAGATTCTTCATTCACTTCTTGGATGGAAGAATGCATGGTTGAATATTTTGATGCATATCACATCCTTTTGGAGCAGCATTATAGGACATGGGATCCTCACCTATGTCATTGGAGCAGATTTGATTGGTTAGTTGATGCTTGTATGCACTTGGAAAATGGTGGTCTGCTTTCTTGGAGGTATAAGCACTTTCATGATTCTTTGATGAAGCATATTCTTGATGTACATTTTCATTATGTTGTTATGTACTTTGATGATATATACTCTGTACTCATGATGTTCGGAAGAATGCATACAAGAAAAAGGGATCCAGGAACTATGAATTGGAGAGCACTTCTAATTGTTGGAGTGCAAAGTTTTAGTCTCATTGGTTTCAATTTTTTGGGGAAACAAGTAGTATGGGGAATGGACTCCCCACTTAATAAAGTGAGTTTAATCAGAGTAGTGCAGAATCAAGCATGGTGGTTCCTCTCTAAAATCTTCATGGAATCTCGAAGACTCAAAGTTGGGAAACTCAGTGGCAACTTCAAAGAATTATACAGAAAGCAGTTTCTTCAACACCCATGTTTGAAATTGCTTGAGGACAAGAAATATTGGGAAGGGAGGATTTTTCATATCCCAAATTTTGCATTGGGTCACAATGGCCTAATCCCATTGGCCATATTCATGAGAGTTTGTCAAATTGATGTTAAGGGTCAAATTATTGCCAAGGAGGAAAATTACTAGTTTCCTAGGTTGTGGGTGGAAGCATTGGGATTTGAAATAAGAAGGATGATAAATGATGTGTGGAAATTAGAAGAGCATAAATATTTAATAAATGAGCTAAATACATATATACAAGGGAAAATCAAAGTGGCATTTGATCATGAAGACACATGGAGGAAGTGGAACCCACACAAGCTAGATTTTCTGTGCCACATGGCATCCTCCCCTTGTCATTTCGAATCCATAAGAATCCCAAGGTTCTTGGGATGATTTGGAATGTCAATATACTTGGAATGAATCAATTAAGGTCGAATTGGAGTGGAATAGTAACTCCCATGGAAGAGGAAGAGGCATTTTGGAGCTAGTGAGACACTTGGACTAGATTCCTTAACTCTATGAAAACAATGATGAGGATGCTATGACACCTATGACACAAATCAGATCTGAAGGATGAAATATGACATATATGACATGTCAGGGCTAAAAATATCCTCGAAGAGAGTGCTCAAGTGAGTTAGGGCAGCCAAAGAGACACCAAGTCGAATTTGGAGAAGGAGGGAGCTAGAATTGAAAGGACAAGTGGCATGCTTGGGAATCTCTTCCCAACTTGAGTTGGCATGAATCTCTTGGGAGGAATTAGACCCATGGAGGACCTTAGAAGTTTATAAAATACAATAACAAATAATAATGGTGGATTTTGATCATTTTTCGAATTTGCTATTGCATTTGTGAGAGAGGAGCTAGTGGATGACTAGTTTCTTGCCTTAGCCAATTTCGAGGGTGAAAGATCCCCATCCAAGTTGGTGTTTGGAAAGAACATTAAGGTATTTAATGGATTCTTTATTTGTAGGTATAATATATAGGGAATCTCATGGTTTCTTCTAGTGCAGCTCACTCCTTCAACCATTTCCAGTTTTTATTGCATATTCTTGATCCTTGAGGGAGGGCGTTTTTTGTGAGATATTGTACTCTTTGGGGGAGCTTCTAATGCCCCATTTATTTTTTAATATGAATTAAATACTCCATTATTCATCTTTAGAAAGTTTCAGTTCAAAATTCTAAGTGGAAATGTATAAATCTGATTTTTAATGAAAGAATGGTGCCATTTCCCCACTACCTTGATGTGTAGCAATGATGTATTGATGTATTCGAATAAAATATCATTCCTCTGATGTATTTATGATTCATTTAATATAATTTATGATCTGCAAAAGTTTCATGTTCAGTAATTAACCATTTGGAGTCATTTTCATCAGTTTAATACCATTTGAAGAAGATTTAATGCCATTTCCCCCAAGGTTGAAACTAGTCTTTTTGCATCTGATTTAAGGGAGTTGTAAAAGACATTAAAAGTTGAATGGTGATTCATATGAGTTCATGTTGATTTAATTTATATGTTCCCTTCTTCCATTTATAAATTCGAGTTGGATTGAGTTCATTTGGAAATTCATTTTCAACATCTACCCCTAGGGGATTTGAACCACAATTTAGTAGTAAAAATCTCTATCTTGACCAGATTTGAAAGAGGAGTTGCAGAAGTCATGTGAACACTCCAGAGAATTCATAAAAATTATAAAGATGTCTTAATATCATCCAAGTACCTTCTGTAGCAATTTGGGAGAATTTGGAGTCATTTGGGAACCAAGGGGCCAATACTACTCAAAGAGAAATTGCTATTCAAACTCCCTACTTTGGCCAGAATCTTAAAGGGGTTTGCAGAAGTCATGTGTTGTTATTATATCATCCTTGAAAATCATAATAAAGTCCTAATATCATTCATATACCTTCTCAGAATATTTGGGATCATTTGGAGCAAATTGGAGACGTAGACATCAAAACTAGTCAAAGGTCGAACTAGGGAAAAAAGTGAAAAAATTGGCATTTTAATAAATTCATAAAAATGGACATTATAGTGGAGAGTAGGATCCAATGCCCAGATTATATTAATCACTCGATCAATTGTTGGAACCAATTCCTAATAGGGTGAACATGAATGCAGAATATTCTTCTCAATAACAATCGAACATGAGGGATATGAGGCCAAATAATTAATCAGTGGCAAGGTAGTTTCTACTAAAAGACTAGGAACATACAAAGGGAATACTTGGTCTAAATTTGATACATGAGGAGTATCAACAAATGCAAGCTGATCAATAGTGGCAATGCTTCCATTATGAGGAAAATGCATCACCATAAAGAGAATAGACACCACAACATTCATATCATATACATAACCATGCCCAAGGAGCATATTGAAATCTAACGGGACCTCTATAACCATAAAATCGACTAAGATATTTTTTCCACCAATGTAATAGGAAAATGAGGGATAAACCCCAGTGGATCACTAGGTATTCTATCAAAATCCAATTGTTGATTGACATCTGACAAAAGGTTGGGAGAGCCCACAACTCTAAAATCATATGTAGAAAAAATACTAATAGATGTTCCTTCATCTACAATACATCAAAAAATATTCATATGTTTAACTTGAACCTTTATTTGGAAAGGTGTAGATGAAGGAAGACGGGGCATAACTAGACTATTACAATCAAAGGAAGCAATCTGAGAGCTTGGTTGGGGTTGATTTGAAGTGAAGGAAGTGCCCACTTGTCTAGAAAGTTCTGAACATTCAGTGAAGAATACTTGAGCGATAGCCACATCAGTCTCTAAAGGAAGAGTGGGGTTGTCTGAAGATTGAATCAGTTCAACCACTTGAATCTTTTCATTCTCCAAGGGAAGAGTGGGATCAATTGAAGATTGCGTCAGTTCTACCACTTGAATATTTTCAATCTCCAAGGGAAGAGTGAGATTGAATGAATATTACATCAGTTTGACCTCTTTTCCAACCAAAGGATGAACAGGTTATTGGGAAACTGTATATAGCTTAGGAATCAAATATTCTAGAGACCCAGACCACATTCTTTGTACCTCTGAAAGTGCAGGGCACAAATGAATAAGGTGATCTCCCTCGTAAAGTTTACAAGGAAACTTAGGGCCGCATCCTATTTTTCTATATTTTTCCACAGTATCAGTACTCTTAGTATGACTAAAATAGGATGATATATTTCCCCCAACATGAATTGCAATGG
The DNA here is from genome assembly GCA_027924585.1 of Larix kaempferi. Classification (NCBI taxonomy): domain Eukaryota; kingdom Viridiplantae; phylum Streptophyta; class Pinopsida; order Pinales; family Pinaceae; genus Larix; species Larix kaempferi. Next base: position 27,811,210 of record BSBM01000910.1, read on the forward strand.
TTGGTTTCCCAGAAGTAGAGTATTTTTGAGATATGGACAACACTCTTTGTTCCTCTAGAAGTACATGGCATAAATGAGGAAGGTGGACTTCCTTTAAAATTGTACAAGGGAACTTAAGCTTATGTTTTTTAGGTTTTCCAACTGTGTCAACATTTACAACATGACTTGTATTGGCTAGTTGTTTTCCCCTAGAACGACTTGTTGTGACCAATTACTTGTCTCCAGTATGACAAGTGACCCGTTTCCAGTATGAAATGTAGTGACTGGTGATCTGTCTTCGGTATGACTTGTAGTGACTGATGAATTTCTATTGATGTGACTTCCAATGGTCAATGATGTGTCTTCAACATGACTAACAGTAGTCGGTGACTAATTTCTAGTATGAATTGCAATGATCAGATGTTTCCCCCTAGCATGACTTGTAGTGGTTGGTTGTAGGTATCTAGTATGACTGCAATGACTAGTGACTTGTCTCCAGTATCAGTGACTGGTGACTTTCCCCTAAAATGGATTTCATTGGTTAAGCACTTTCCTCCAACATGACTAGCAATAGCTGGCGGCATGCCCCCTCATCTTTACATCTTCTTCTTATTCTTCCTCTTTATGTTCCTTTTAGACTGTTGGTTACTAATTTCTAAACTTTCACCACATGAGGTATAAGGAGGAGGGAAAGATGCAACTACAAAATAAGGAAAATGGTTTTGATTCTCTTGACATATAGTTCCTGCTCGAGAAGCATCATGATCATTCAAGACATTTAGATTGGATAACAACCAAACCAATAGCCCTATATCGAATCAAGGAATATTAAAAGTGACCATTAAGGGCAAACCAATGTCTCCAACAATGGAACAACAAAAGGATCCCCTTGCAAAAGGGTCCCTTGGTTGGTATCCTCAAGAATATTAGCCATGTGCTTTGATTCATAAAATAAGAAATCTCTAAGGCCTTCTATGCGGGTCGAAAAAATCCAATCAACACACTCATATAAAAGACTCTCTAAGGTACAACCAAGCAAAATCACTCTCCTAGAAATCAAACTAGGGTGGCTAAGTCTTGAGTTCAATCATTGAAGAGTCGAACATGGGCCTTCCGAAGTTCATCCAGAGATGATTAGGACCCAAGTACAACCAATTAAGTTGTGGGAGACATTTATGCTAATCCTCATGCAACAATCGTCACAGGTGCAAGTACTCAGCTTCGGTGAATACCCTCCCAAGGAGCTAAGACAAAGATTCTACGTTTGCTCAGCTACACAAGACTTTCCCCTTGCAGTCACCTAGGTGAAACCTAGGAATAACAACTATGGGTACCACTTTATGCTAGGTAGTTAATGAGTGGAACAATCATTGGAAAGGGAATATGCGAATGGGAAGGGAATGTAGTACTCATTCCTAGACCAAAATTTATCATTATAACAGTGTTGTCACATCGAGGATGTATCATAGCTAAAGAATTCCCAAACTCAAGTGATAGGGGACAATCTAAGCACTTGAACTAGATTTACCTATAGATTGACGCCTGTGTTAGAGGCACTTTCCTGGAAAGCAATTTACGTTACTAATGGATTTTACATTCTTTAGTACTCCTAGTTTCATTTTACGTGGCCTTGGAAATGTTAACTCTCCAATCCTGCAACCAAGGACATAAAACCTAGACTACTGTTGGTTTTCTATAAAAGAAAAAACAAGTCTAGTTCATTTTAGTTATGTTGCTTTTAGAGGTTGTTACCTAATCAGGTGGATGTGTAATAAGATGAACAATGGTGTAAGTAAATGAAATGAACATAAAAGAGATATATTTCATTCATATTACAACTTCCAACATTATTCAAATGTCAATGAGATTTTAGAATAGATCAAAGCAACCTTCTTTTAACGCATGATGATAGGAAGATGAAAAGATAGAAACTTGTAGTCACCTATTGAAGGAAACCTAACACATTCATACTAGACGGAAAATTCCATTCATGACTCCACCTAAAATGCAAAAAGGAAAAACAATTTATGATTCATTATAATAGAAAATAAGTATGCAAACTTGTCTTTTCACCTACCTTGTACTACACAACTTGAGAAGGATTTCCCTAGGGGTATCTTAGAATCAATAGGTATGGTTAGACATACTAATAAAGAAAGTCTTTTAAAACCTATTTCACCTAAACAAAGAGGCTGTTATCGGACAATCCACTCGAGCGGACGCGAGAAGGATCTCCCTAGCTCAAAGTGAGTCTAGAACAAATAGAACAGAATATAAAACTCATTTCCTAGATCTAGTTACAGATTGAGTACTTAGATATCATACCTTTCAGATCGCGGATCCTTCTCCTTGTTGTTGCTCCAAGTCTCGCGGTCATCAGATCTCCAGCTGCAAGACCTGTCAAGACAATATGGAAACGATACAAGCAGTACAAGATATCTAAACAATAACTGATCTAAACTAACAGTTGAGGAAGAAAGTTCTAAACATAATCAACGAGACAACATTTATGGAAAGAGATTATATTAACTGTATAAAAAAGGTGGGAATACATAGAAAGGATGAAGCTACAACCAAAGCCTCAACGTTGCATCCTCCATCCAACATGTCCAAGCCAAGTCTCCAAGATGGTACAAGCTTCCCAATCACCAATATGGATTCTATCAGCATAAGGATACCATAGACCTTCCCCCCTCTCATGGAGAGAGTGGGTGTTTATATAGGGCTAAAGAGATAGGGTAGGTTGAGGATTAGGGGGAGATGGTTAAGGGAACCTCCCATTAGGTTAGGAACCGAAATGCCACCTCACCTAAAGCCTAGGGATAGACCTCCACCTCAACAAACTTCTAGAAAGACCTTGACACTCCTCAAAATAGCCTTTAACCAACCTCATCGCACCCTGGTAGAGGACACAGAGCGACAGAGAGGGGTCGTCGCACTCTGTAGGACGACAAAGTGCAATAGTGTCTCACCCTAGCTGACCAGAAACTGCGATGTCGCACCCTAGATGAAGGAGAAGTGCGACAGCCTACTTAAAGAGGTCAACTAGGTAGGGAAATCTCTCAGTTGGATGTGTTTTAGCCCAGAATGAGGTTAGGGGTCAGAGCAAAGAGTTTACACAATGGTCAAGATGATGACATTATCACAACGATCATGATGACGAAACTAGGTCATAATGATGATACTTGCAACGATCATGGTGACGACACTAGGTCATGATGACGACACTTGCAACACTTGCGACACTTGAACAAGGATGACGACATTTTGGTGTAACCGAGGCAAAATATAGGCACCAGAATATACTTATGCTCTCACTTCTTCATGCTAAAGTGGACAACAATAAATGCAAAAGGAGAAACAAGGTACCAAAGGATTTTGAACCTTTCCTAATGCAAAAAAATCCAAGGTAACCAAGAATCCAAAAACCACCAAAGGTTTCCAAATTTGATAGTGACACCTCCCAAGGGAATCAAAATACCTAAGAGATTCCTAAATGAACCAAAATAAGACTACGATTTCATGGAATATTCAAATTTTCTTTTCATTGAGGGAATAATGAAAAACCACTAAATGATGATTTTCAAGGCTTAAAAATAAGAATTTTGAATATCCAAGAAAGACCCAGATCCCCACTAGACCTGATAAACCTAAATCACATTTTTTTAAAAACTTTTTGCCCCTAACCAAGTCCACACTTTTGTTCCTTGAGTAAGGTGCGTGGGGAAGGGTCTCCATGCACTTTTTATTTGTTAAAAGGTGCGTTACCACATGATTTTTCCTTAGAAAAGGTTTGTGGTCCCCCTACCACACGCTCCTGTGTACATTAGAAGGAGCGTGGGACACTCGGGAATGCCTAAAACCGTTAAAAATTGAATCTTTTTGCACTTTTATGGAAGTTAAAAGGAGGAAGGTTGTGATATTGACCTAATGGATTGGATACACCTAAATTTAGCTTGAATATCACCCTATAAAGTCCCTATAGAGAAGAATTATCCCTAGTATGGTCACAAGTTCTGTTGTACAGAAATTGATCCTAATGACTAGGGTTGGTCACCGACATACTAAATTAGATAGAACATTGATATTAATACTCTTCAAACCAATCATTCAGACACAAGGGATATGTTTTATTACTCATACAAGCAAGCACAAATCAATAGGCATTTAGGAGAATGAGATAGAAGGAAAGTGGAGCATGTTTCCGAAGTTCAATACTCACAACTTTTGCATTTGAACTCTAACGCACTCTACTCCAACAATCTTGAAACTTGCAAAAAGAGCCTATAACCCTCCTCACAAGCCTTATGGAAGCAATAATACATTAACCAAAGAAAGAACATATAATAATCAACCCTATAGTTAACAATACTCTTGAAATACTAACACTTTTCCATCTACCAATAAGACACATATCAAATGTTAAACATGTATATGGGGAAGGGAAATATCAAAAATTTCTATTAAGATGAAAAAATATTTATGACATATAGGTTATCTTCTGGCTGCGAGGGCACCTTTCAAATACAAATACTAGGTTCCTATATACTTGAATCACATGTAATCCCTATTCCACACACTTGATATTCCATGGATATATAGGGCAAAAGTCATATGAGATGGATGGATTCAACAACTTAGGGAAGGACTCTGCAAGGGATAGGGGTCACTATGGGAGAACGGGATGGATGGATTCAAGAATGGGTAGAAGAAAACCCTCCAACATAAAAATAATGTGAGGGTATTTCCTTTTCTTGGCCCTCCTATCCCTTTTTAATGAATGTTTAGTATAGTTAGAGAGATTACCAAGTAGTTTAGTGAGTTAAAATTGAGACAAACTACCCTCCAACTTCGAAAAATTCCCAATTTTCGAGAAATTTCACATTTTTTTGGTGATTTTCAAGGCTCACACACCTTGCTCAAGGGAAACTATTCTAGCATGCACCTTACATGAAGCAAAGGTGCATGGGGTCTCAAAAATGGTACAACTCCAATGTTTTTAGTGGGAGGTGTACTAAGGTCTCTTCTAATGCATTTAGACCATCATGTAGGATCAAAATGAGGTATCTTCCATGCTTTATAGGTTCATTCATGTGGAAAATCATGGACACTTAATGTTAAAATTTAATATGCTAAGACAAAAAATAGCAGCATTACATTCCATTTCACAATAATAGCATATACAGGATCACTGAAGAAACAACAAGCATAGCATAAACACAAGAGACACAGATTTATCCTGGGAAACCCTCATGGGGTAGAAAACCAGTAAAGCTTCCTCAATATAGATGACCAGAAATATACAAAGATGCAAACCAAAGACATGATCTCCTTCTCCACCATAGCAGACCTCTCCTCCACAAGTGCGCCTCTCTCAAGTGTGTGTGTGTGTCAAATGAGGAACATACCTCCTCTATTTATACACTACACTGACATGTATTTTACACAAGTACATGTAGGCTTCTATTTAACCATTAGGTTAAATACCCTATTATAACTGACTGGGTCGACCCCCACATGGTGGGTCTAATAACCCTAGTTACCACAACCAATTCGGAGGAATAAACATCTCCAGATTCATAGTATAATCACATCGGAGGTATGGAACATCTCCGGAATAAATAATACACAAATATAATATTCTTAGAAGTTACAATATTCAACACTCCCCCTTAACAAGAAGGATATTATAACAACATCTGCATGAGCAACGAGTCATACATCATACATGATACATCTATAAATCATTGGAAGCTTTCTTAACATCATTAGTAACTCAACCAGTTACTGGAACATCAACATCTTCAGTACTGAGTCTTTATCTTCTGCAGCACTCGAACAACTATAGCAACATCAACATCTGGATCCTCACGATCATCAACATCGTCATCTAGACCATCACGATCAGCATCATCGTCATCATACGATCATCAGCATCGTCATTACACGATCATCAGCATCATCATCTCACGATCATCAGCATCGTCATCGCACGATCATCAGTATCGTCATCTCACGATCATCAACATCATCATCGCATGATCAACATCGTCATCACACGATCATCAGAATCGTCATCACACGATCATCAGCATCGTCATCTCACGATCATCAGCATCGTCATCACACGATCAGCAGCATCGTCATCTCACGATCATCAGCATCGTCATCACACGATCAGCAGCATCGTCATCACACGATCATTAGCATCGTCATCACACGATCAACAACATCGTCATCTATATACATGATCCTTCCTTTCGGAATTACTGGATCAATCTCATCACAATCATATTTAAGACTATCCTTCCTTTCGGAATTACTGGATTTACTGTCTAAGGATGATTAGTCCAACCACAATCATATTTAAGACTATCCTTCCTTTCAGAATTACTGGATTTACTGTCTAAGGATGATTAATCCAACCACAATCGCATTTAAGACTATCCTTCCTGGATTTACTGTCGAAGGATGATTAATCCAACCACAATCGCATTTAAGACTATCCTTCCTGGATTTACTGTCTAAGGATGATTAATCCAATCACAATCACATTTAAGACTATCCTTCCTGGATTTACTGTCTAAGGATGATTAATCCAACCACAATCGCATTTAAGACTATCCTTCCTGGATTTACTGTCTAAGGATGATTAATCCAATCACGATCACATTTAAGACTATCCTTCCTGGATTTACTGTCTAAGGATGATTAATCCAATCACGTGCATTTTGAACCAAGGTCCAGGGACGATGCAGTCCTATCCTCTATTCTCGGAGACACCTGTCTACGACTCACTTTAGAACTTGAGTTCAAGGATGATCCAATCCTCTTAAGTCCACCAAGGACTTCATTCTCGGAGACCTCACGTCTACGGCTCTCTTTAGGACTGAAAGTCCAGGGATGATCCAATCCTCTCAAGTCCACCAAGGACTTCATTCTCGGAGACCTCACGTCTACGGCTCTCTTTAGGACTGAAAGTCCAGGGATGATCCAATCCCCTCAAGTCCACCAAGGACTTCATTCTCGGATACCTCACGTCTACGGCTCTCTTTAGGACTGAAAGTCCAGGGATGATCCAATCCCCTCAAGTCCACCAAGGACTTCATTCTCGGAGACCTCACGTCTACGGCTCTCTTTAGGACTGAAAGTCCAGGGATGATCCAATCCCCTCAAGTCCACCAAGGAATTCATTCTTGGAGACCTCACGTCTACGGCTCTCTTTAGGACTGAAAGTCCAGGGATGATCCAATCCCCTCAAGTCTACCAAGGACTTCATTCTCGGAGACCTCACGTCTACGGCTCTCTTTAGGACTGAAAGTCCAGGGATGATCCAATCCCCTCAAGTCCACCAAGGACTTCATTCTCGGAGACCTCACGTCTACGACTCTCTTTAGGACTGAAAGTCCAGGGATGATCCAATCCCCTCAACTATCCACTAAGGAATTCATTTTTGGAGACCTCACGTCTACGACTCTCTTTAGGACTGAAAGTCCAGGGATGATCCAATCCCCTCAACTGTCCACTAAGGACTTCATTCTCAGAGACCTCACGTCTACGGCTCTCTTTAGGACTGAAAGTCCAGGGATGATCCAATCCCCTCAACTGTCCACTAAGGACTTCATTTTTGGAGACCTCACGTCTACGGCTCACTTTAGAACTTAAGTTCAAGGATGATCCAATCCTCATCTGTATTCTCATCTATACAGGTACAAATATCCAAGAGCATGTATCACATCAAAACATGTATACATCACTAATCAAAACATGTATACATCACACCAAAACATGTATACATCTAGCATGTATAATCAAAACATGTATACATCACATCAAAACATGTATACATCACATCAAAGCATGTATTCTCACTAATACATCTAACATCAAAACATGTATACATCACATCAAAACATGTATACATCTAGCATGTATCAAAACATGTAAACATAAAAAAATAAAAGATATATAGGAGTTCTAAATCTAAATAATTCTAAGTAACTAAGTGCAACAAAACAAAATTTAAGGGACAGACTTGTTATCAAGTACTCTACTACTCCCCCTTTCGAGGAGGGTCCTTCTGGACTATACCAAGCTTGTCTCGGAAGTATTCAAACTTTACTCAAGACAAAGGTTTAGTTAGGATATCGGTAATCTGATCCTCAGTGCTTATATACTCGAGCTTGATAGCTCCTCTCTGCACCATGTCTCGTATATAGAAGTATCGGATATCAATGTGTTTTGACTTATCATGGAACACAGGATATTCAGACATCTTAATGCAGCTTTGATTATCACACATAATCACAGTGGGATCCATTTCTAAGTCAAACACTCCATATAAAATCTTCTGAAGCCATACTGCTTCACAGTTGGCAGAGCAGACAGCCATATATTCTACTTCAGCAGTACTGAGAGCCACAGTAGAATGTTTCTTGCTGAACCATGAGATCATGGCAGATTCAAGACTATAACATCCACCTGATGTACTCTTTCTGTCTGAGACACTTCCTGCCCAATCAGAATCTGAGTAACCATGTAAACGGAGTTCATGACCTCCAAGATAACATAGACCAAAAATCTAATGTACCTTTTAGGTACCTCACTACATGCTTTGTAGCTATTAAGTGAACCTTTCTAGGTTATACTAGATACTGACTTAGGGTATTTACAACAAAGCATATATCTGGCCTAGTATTTGTTAAATACATCAATGACCCAATGATTTGTCTATATAGGGTTAGGTCCACTAAATACGATGAGTCATTAACTAACAACTTCAAGTTGGAGTCCATGGGAGTGGCCATGGCTTTATACTCCAACATATTAAATCTTTTTAGAAACTTCACAGCATACTTACCTTGATTTAAAAGATTCCTTTTGGATCTTGCCATACTTCTAGACCTAAGAAGTAGTGCATTAATCCGAGATCTTTCATTTTCATTTCTGCAGCCATTTTCATGACCTGTTTCTCATTCCTTGTCAGAAAGAGATCATTGTTATACAATAATGGTATGATAGGTTCATCATCCACAACCTTAAGGTAAAGATTAGGAACAGTTTTACTTCTGGTAAAGCCCAAGCTTTGTCATGAAGCTGTCAATTGTCCATTATTCACACTCAACATTGAGTGATCTTCTGCATATCTATCTGTGCCATCTCTCGTCAGATGGGTCTACTAATATGAGCCTCAAAATCATTCGAACTCTATGGTGAGTTACTTCTTGCATCCATGTCATATGTGTATAGAACCCATATTCAACCTTGTAGAAAAGGTTGAGATCCACATCACCCATGATGATCATTAAGCTCATCAATTGACTACCGATCCTGGGAACCCATACCTGATTACATTATTAATATAATGATCTTATCTAGTCCCTTGGAGCAAAACATCTCATCATGATTCTCTTCCTCTTTGTAAGAGAATCTCTTAACCACAAGCTTTCTATAGTGTGTTTGATTTGTAAATCTTTTGTTGAACATCCAGCGCTTGTTCATCATTCATCATGATTTTTCCTACAAATCAAAATTAGGTACATGATTAGTAATACTTCATAATCATCAAATCATATTGACATGATAACCTATTATGCATACAGATATCATTTACATAGTTATGCAACTATCTTGACCAATACTTTGGCACAACACTTTCCCATATCCTGTATGCATACAGTGGCTATCTAGATGCCTTCCATCTCTACTAGAACATACTATCGAGAGTGTGCACAACTCTCAGCATGTCAGCAAAGAGGTTTCATTCTAGACAAGCAACAATGGAATGTTTGTCCAACTTACCAATCATATGCATATTAGTAGTATACTGTTCAATGTTCTATGAATATTTACACTTAGCATGATATATTATAGGAATACAAATATGCATACAACCTATTACAGGCAATATCATTTACTATTTCAAATAACAACTCAAATACTTATCTTTTATGTTTGTGTGGTTGCCTCTCGCTTGATCTTCTGTATGTCTTTTGAACTTCTATTCATTATGTACCACTGTGCATGTTCAAGTGTCATCCTCATGATCTCATACACAAACATACACCCATTAGTATGTTCTAAATGTTATCAAAACATTATAGTTCTAAATAATCTTGAGAATGTATAGTCATGATTATAGTTAATAAACATTAGTATTCAAGATTTCAGGGAAGTCTTCTTTTACTCATGCATATCATCAATCAAGATAAAAGACATAATATGCATAATCCCTTGATTACTAACTTTATGCATAAGCATAACCAATCATACCAAGTATCCTTATATAAGGGATCCTAACACAAGGTAAGATTCATGGGAAACATACCTGGATTAGTATACCTACTTAGTTATGTACAACATACCTAAACGATCTCTTCAATGATTTAGAGATCCTGAGCTAGAACCTGCATGTCTCATAGGTTAAGCATAATATAACAAAGTCATACATACCTCGTAAGTAGAACAAAGATTATGGATGAGTCTTTGTCTTCATGTTTTCATGGTCATGGAACCTGATTTGTCTTTTGTGATGTACCTAAGCCTTGTTAGCAGACAACATCAACCTCACACAACATCATAATGCATTAGTACAATCATATAGCCCTAATCAATGAATGTCTTTGATCATTCACATGCATTCATACTGTTACTAGGGTGATAAGACAATTCTAACATTAATCAAGATTGTACTAATAAATAATATGAAGACAAACACATCATGAACTTAATCAAGAATTAGATTTCAAGACATACCTGAGCCTCCTTAAGTCATACTTGTCGAGACTTCTTGTAGTCTTCTTATGTAAGGCCTTAGCCTCAACTCCCCCTGAAACTTGATCTAGAGCTTAATTAGGGTTTTCTAGAGAAACCCTAAAAATTCAATCTTTGAATTTCACACTTTTAAATGGATGAAAGAATATGTCTTGCTGAGCTGATCAAACTAGCATACTTCAATTTTGGAATTTCCAAAATTTGACCCCTCAAAATTGCCTTTGAAACTTCTGGATCTTCTGGACAGGATCCCGAACTAGGGTTTGATGAAGCCCGGTCTTCCACCCAACCAAAAAATTCGATCTTGGTCTCTAAATTTCGATTTTCCTGAGTAGCATTCAACCGTGGACTCCGATTCCAAAAATTCTAACTTTCTCTGAAACCCTAAATTCCGGAAGCCATGAATAAAGGTGCACCAAAAATAATTCTGTTTTGACAGAAATATGCACCTGATTGTTTCTCCTATAACTCTGAAATTTTTGCTCCACAGGGTCTGAAACCCTTTTTTTGCAGTAGCCTGACCTGTCATCTTTCCATCCTGACAGGTCTGACCTCAATTGGGTTTTCTAAGAGAGAGTTATGCCAAGTGTCGCAACATGACCTGTTTATGGGATAAAACAGGAGAGTGAACTTGTACTGCATGCCACGTGTCACTGTTTTAACTTCAGCCCCTGAAATTTTTTTCTTGAGATAGCTAGACCTATTATATTTCCATCCTGACAGGTCTGACCTCAATTGGACGCTCTGAGAGAGAGTTATGCCAAGTGTCGCAACGTGACCTTTTTATAGGCTAAAAAAGGAGAGCGAACTTGTACGGCGTTCAACGTGTCACTGGTTCATCTTCGGCCTCTGAAAAAGTTTCCTGAGATAGTACAGTCTGTGTACTACCTGTCACTTTTTACGAAATTTCATTTGGAGCTTCCTAGCCCAAGTTATGACCTTTTTTCCAAGGTCACCTGATTTTGACTGAGATCTGGAAGAGGCAGAAACCCTAACTTGTACTGATCATAACTCACAAAGTACAACGAAGCTGAGGATGCCCTTTGGACAAAAGGTACCTGGGGATGTTATCTTCGACCTGTAAACGTTTCAGACCCTGAACCTTTGCCAAAATGGAGTTATAGCGAAAGTACCACGATGACTGTTTTTTGCTATGTAAAACCCTAACCTTCAAATTGTCGTAAGTAAAGCAAGTGTCGTAAGTGCCATACCTTGTCTTCCTTCAGGTTAGCTCTGATACCATGTTAAAATTTAATATGCTAAGACAGAAAATAGCAGCATTACATTCCATTTCACAATAATAGCATATACAGGATCACTGAAGAAACAACAAGCATAGCATAAACACAAGAGACACAGATTTATCCTGGGAAACCCTCATGGGGTAGAAAACCCAGTAAAGCTTCCTCAATATAGATGACCAGCAATATACAAATATGCAAACCAAAGACATGATCTCCTTCTCCACCATAGCAGACCTCTCCTCCACAAGTGCGCCTCTCTCAAGTGTGTGTGTGTGTCAAATGAGGAACATACCTCCTCTATTTATACACTACACTGACATGTATTTTACACAAGTACATGTAGGCTCGTATTTAACCATTAGGTTAAATACCCTATTATAACTGACTGGGTCGACCCCCACATGGTGGGTCTAATAACCCTAGTTACCACAACCAATTCAGAGGAATAAACATCTCCAGATTCATAGTATAATCACATCGGAGGTATGGAACATCTCCGGAATAAATAATACACAAATATAATATTCTTAGAAGTTACAATATTCAACACTTAAGTGTTGTCTAGGGGTAATTTTCGTCACAGAATGATGAAGTGGCATTTTTCACTATAACACTTGTGGTATGGAATTCACTTCAAGGTGGTAGAGTCTTGGCACCTAGGGGAAGACATGAAATCTCGTTTGTGGTTCGAAATTTGCTTCACAATGGTAATTATTGGGTTATCGGGGAATCAAATTGCATGCATTTTGTGGCAGTCAGGGGTGGATTGGAGCATGGCACATGCTAAGAAATATCGTGGGGATGGTCTCAAGGATATGTTGTTTTTTCCTAGTATAGAGGCAGGGATGGAGGATCTTTAGGGTGGTGCATCATAAATTAGGTGTGTAGTGGGGGGAGTTTCTGGCATGAGAAAGATGATGCATCGATTTGGGTGGAAGTTGGAGGGAATTGAGCATATGTTTGAGAGGATCAACTATCAAGTGGAGCTGAAAAAGCAGTATTGTGGTTGTTTGGAGAACAGGGTGGAGGTGCAAGAAGGGAAGCTGACACAACTAGCTCTTGACAAATATCAACACTAGACCCTAATCCAGGAGCTTGCGTTCGGTCGCCACTCTAGTGTGGGGGGATTCTCCAACTCCAATGCAATGGAAATGGATTTAATGCATAAAAATTCTCTAGCCAAGTTCAAAGACTACAATGTTCCACAACTGGAGGATGAGAAGGAGAGTCGACCTGTTTAAGGTCTTTTTGGATTTGTTTTTTTTTTATAGTATATGTTTTGTCAGTATGTCTTTCTATTAGGTTAGTTCCTTAGAATTTATAGGAGTCAAACTTTATGGTATTTATAGTTTCTTTTCTGGATGTATAAGGTTGAGGTATTTTTGAAGTCCCTAATTCTTGAATATGGAATTTTGTATTAGAATTTAATGCTGAACATTTTGGGCTACCCAAGATTTCCTCATCCTTTTCAATATAATTCTCCTAACCGTTTCCAATAAAATAAATACACCACACTTTGTAATACATCATATATTATTATCGTGAACAACTATCAAACTATAATTTTTTTTGGTAAAATTTGGTAACTATATATTACTATAAAAAGGAAAAAATGTACATGTCAAAATACAAAGGCTTGCTGCCAAGTGTGACTAGATTTATGTGACCATGTGTCTGTGAGGAGCCTAATTCCCCCTAAAACTGAACTTGCAGATAAACCAAGTAGACAGTCTAGAAGAAAATGCAGTTTGAGTTCACAGGGTTCCCCCACAGGCTAGGGGTTATGACCAATTGAAATGTAAACTAGGGGAGAAAACAGTCTTATATTGTTAATTTTTGAGCATTAATTCAAAATACTCTAGGATCTTTACTGAGAGAATAACATGTATAGTATATCAATGCATATCAATCATCACAAGATGCAATCATAAGAGACAATAGACACACAGATTTTCCGTGGGGAAAACCCTAAGGTGAAAAACCCCACAACTTCCTCAAAGATAGATAGAGCAATAGCACAACCAAAGTACAACCCAAGTACACAGAGATAGACTCCTCCTAGCAATTGATCCTCCTCCTCACATGTGCGCCACTTTTCAAGTGATGGATAAGTGAGTAATGAAGTGATCAAATAGAGAGATCCCACTCTCTATTTATACTTGTTCTGAGCAGCCTAATAAATCGATGGGGCTGACTTGTCTAACTCAGCCTAATAACCCCAGGTTAACTTAATCAGGGCCAATCCCACACATGGTGGTCTAATAACCCATCGGCAAGTTACGACACTTGAGACACTTGTCAATACAAATGACGACACTTTCGTATAGAGGAATAATACATCTCTATAGGAGTACAATGAAATACATTCCGAAGTTACATATACATCAACACTCCCTCTTAACTAGGAAGGTATTTATCGACACGGATCTGCTAACACAAGTCTTCTTCTCTAGATGATCATCAACGAATCATCGTCCTCGAATCATCGTCATCGTCATTGTTGCTGTTATCTCAATCAATCTCTGATCTACTCATCATAGGAAGTTCTACAGAGCCAATCCTTTTTCATATTGGATGTAGGCCCACCACCTGTAGGTCTTCATCATCACTGGCCATAATGTGGAATACTTAGGACTGATTACATGCCTCAACAAAACCTCGAAAGAGCATCCCAGGACTGATTACAAGCACACTACTCAACCTATTGGATCTCCCAGGATCTTTTACATGTTGACCTTCACAAAACCACTCAGAGCATCCCAGGATGTTACGAGAAAACCGCTCTACCTGTCTGGATCTCGATAAAGCATACCAGGCTGTTACGAGCACACCTCTCTACCTGTTCGGATTTTAAAGGATCTTTTCTATGTGAACTTTTGCAAAACCTACTCAGAGCATCCCAGGATGTTATGAGCAAACCGATCTACCTGTCTGTATCTTGATAGATCATCCCAAGATGTTACGAGCACACTGCTCTACCTGTCCGTATCTTGATAGATCATCCCAAGATGTTACGAGCACACTGCTCTACCTGTCCGGATTTTAAAGGATCTTTTCTATGTGAAACTATAACAAAACCTACTTAGAGCATCCCAGGATGTTACTAGCAAACAACTCTACCTTTCCGGATCTCGATAGAGCGTCCCAGGCTGTTACGAGCACACTGCTCTACCTGTCTTTTAAAGGATCTTTTCTATGCTACCTGCACAACCTGTCCATGACCACAAAGTATCAAACCAATACTCACCATACATCATCCTGATGTACATCATCATATGATCAACCTGATCATCATCATAGCATCAACTTGATGCGTATCATCTGGAGCAACATCCTGAAGCTCGTCATCTGTGATCATCTTGATAAAACAGTATATCCATCTGATGCATACAAAGTATCTACCTGATACATATCATCATACATGATCTACTTGATCATACAAATGCATCCATATGATATACATAATGCATCCACCTGATACATACATAAGTACATGATCTACCTGATCATACAAGTATCCACCTGATACATATACAAATACATGATCTATCTGATCATACAAGTATCCACTTGATACATATACAAATACATGATCTACCTGATCATACAAGTATCCACCTGATACATATACAAATACATGATCTACCTAATCATATCCCGCATCCAACATGATGCATATACATATACATGATCCAACTGATTAGAGCATCCAACATGATGCATATACAAATACATGATCAAACTTATCAGAGCATCCAACTGATGCATATACAAAGCAGTAACTGGAGCATCGTCCTGATGCTCATCATCCAGCACTTACATCCAAAGCCATGGGAAGGATCCTCCTCTCACCATGCTTGGAATGGCTCCAGCAGATGTGTCCATCACTTCTTCCTCGAAGTGTTGTCGATCTGAAGAATACCAAGCCTCTCTCTGAAGTACTCGAACTTCACTCTGGCTAGTGGTTTCGTCAGTACATTTGCAATCTGCTCATCTGTCGCAACGTACAGGATATTCACTGCTCCTCTCTTCACCATATACCTGATATAGTGATATTTGATCTCGATGTACTTAGAACTGTCGTGGAACACCAGGTTCTCAGACAGCTTCACACAACTTTGGTTGTCACAAAAGATACCAGTAGCCTCCAACGAGAGATCAAATAACTCAGACAGTAGCTTCTGGAGCCATACTGTCTCACAACTAGCCGAACATACTGCAACATACTCTGCTTCGACTGTACTCAGTGCTACGCAGGATTGCTTCTTGCTAAACCAAGAGATCACACCTGATCCCATACTGAAGCAGCACCCAGATGTGCTCTTCCTATCTGCAGCACTTCCTGCCCAATCTGAATCAACATAACCCTGCAGGTTAAACTTTTGATTCGCATCATACTTGAGCCCATAGTCAACTGTACCCTTCAGGTACCTCAGAATATGCTTTAGACCAACCAGGTGAACACCTCTAGGATCCGTCAGGAACTGGCTCAATGTGTTCATGGCAAAGCAAATATCTGGTCTCATGTTCGTCAGGTACACCAAGGATCCAATCATCTGACGATACATTGTGACATCAACCGGATCAAATGAAGAATCACACAGAAGCTTCAGGTTCGATGCCATAGGTGTGGCCATGGCCTTGCAGTCCATCATCTCGAACCTCTTCAGGATATCTACTGCATACTTCCCTTGTCCAAGGAAGATTCCATCTGCACTCTGCCACACCTCTATGCCTAGAAAATAGTGCATCATCCCCAAGTCCTTCATCTTGAACTCGGCAGTAAGATTCCTCTTGGTATCCGCAATCAAACTATCTTCTCTTGTAACAAACAGGTCATCCACATACAGAAGTAGTATCACTGGATTTCCTTCCTCAACCTTGTAGTAAAGGTTGGAATCTGATTTACTCTTGGTAAAGCCTAAAATGGATAGAAAGCCGTCCATCCTACCATACCAAGTCTTAGGAGCTTGCTTCAAGCCATACAAGGCTTTCTTCAACCTGCACACATATGACTTCCTGTCATGTGTCTCAAAACCAAGTGGCTGCTCCACATACACTTCCTCCTCAACTACACCATTCAAGAAAGCTGTCTTGACATCCATCTGGTGTATCTTCCATTCCATCACTGCAGCTAGGGAAAGTACTGATCTGATGGAAGTGTAATTGGCTACAGGAGCAAAAGTCTCTTCATAGTCTATTCCCTCTTTCTGAGAGAAGCCACGAGCTACAAATATCGCTTTGTATTTCTCTATGCTGCCATCTGCAGCATGCTTGATCTTGTAGATCCATTTGGAAGTCACAACAGACTTCCCTCAGGTCTTGGGACAACATCCCAAACATCATTCTTCATTATTTATTGGTATTCCTCGACCATGGCATCCTTCCATTCTTTCTTTTCTGCTGCCTCTTCATAACTGGAAGGTTCTTTGTTCATGATATCACAGAGTAAAGCAACATAGCTGGTATGTGATCTGGTCCTCTTCTTTGCTCTGTGTTCTTCTTCTGGAAGGCCATACCTTTCTGCATCTTGAATGAGCTCTCTAGCCCATGCAGGTTTCCTCTTGTGAGAGTCCTTCTCACGAGGTGGATCTACAAGTTCTTGCGGATCTTCAATTTCATGATCAGCATCTGGAATTGCTTCGGTCATGGTAGTGTCTTGAAATCTGGTTTCCTTTGGTTCTTCATGATCTTCAACAGGTGTCTTCCTTGATTTGATGAATGCTGAGTTTTCATCAAATGTTACATCCCTGCTAACATCAATCTTCTTGAACCCTGGAAAGTATATTCTATAAGCCTTCATGCTTTCACTGTAACCCACAAAGATACCCTTCTTTCCTGAAGGATCTAGCTTAGTCCTCTTTTCCTTTGGGACATGAGTGTATACTAGACAACCAAATATTCTGAGATGGCTGACTTCAGGTTTCTTACCAAAGAAGACCTCTTCTGGTGTCTTGTTGTCCAATATCTTGTGGGGAGTTCTGTTCTGCACATATATAGCTATCCTAGCTACTTCTGCCCATAGATGCATAGGTAGATCTTGGTCATGCAGCATTGCCCATGCTGCTTTCATGATTGTTCTATTCTTTCTTTCTGCAACTCCATTCTGTTGTGGATTGTAGGGAGCAGTCAACTCCCTCTTAATCCCTGAATCACTGCATAGCTTCTTGAAGTCACCTGAAGTGAATTCTCTGCCATTATCTGATCTGAATGTCTTTATTTTCTTATCAGTTTGATTTTCCATCAAGGCTTTGAATTCCTTGAACTTGTCAAGCACTTCATCTTTGTTCTTCAAGAAATAAACCCAAGTCTTCCTGGAGAAGTCATTAATGAAAGAGACATAGTAAACATACCCACCCAGAGAACTGGATGACATCGGACCGCATACATTAGAGTGGATAATTTTCAAGATTTCTTTTGATTTGCTTTCATTGCTTGGAAATTCCTTCTTTATGCTCTTTCCTTTTGCACAGCCTTTGCAAACACCTTCATGCTTGGTCTTGATTTCAAGAAGACCTTCTACAGCTTTGCTTGCAATTAGTAGTGCTCTATAGTGCACATGTGCAAGCCTTCGATGCCAAAGTTCATTTGGCTCCATGGATTCATGTACCATGGCATGTTCAAGTTGTCCCTTCAATTTGTACAATCCTCCCTCTTGCTCTCCAATCACCACTGCATCATCAATAGTTTTACCCTTTGGCCACAATAGGACTTGGCCATCTACAAACGCAACCTCATGCCTTTTGTATCCAATGCAGAGATGGAGAGTAGGTTCTTCTTGAGCCCAGGTACAAATAACACATCTTTCATCTTCAAGGACTTTCCAGATTCTAGGTTGTAGGAGACTTCCCCACTTCCTTTGATAGGGTATTGATAATCACCCCCAAGTTTCACTTTATGGGGTGACTCATGTTTAGACAGATTTACAAAATATTCTTTAAACCCAGTCATGTGTTTAGAAGCCCCACTGTCAATTAACCAATCATCACAACCATGAGAAATAGTACCTGTGAGAGCAGAGATTAGAACATACTCTTCTTCTCTTGATGAGTCATCATCATCACTTTCCGCTCTAGCTTTCTTCCTGGGAGGTTCATCATCCTCAACAGCATGAGCATGATATCTTCTTTTGTTATTCTTCTTCTTCTTCTTGAAGTTGTTGTCTTTCTTCTTGTTGGGACAATTTGAAGCAAAGTGTCCCATTTCATTACATTCGTAACATCGAACATGAGATAGATCTTTCTTCTTGTGATGAGGGTGAGAATGTTTCTTGTTGTGAGATTTCTCCCTCTTAAACTTGCTTCCCTTGGTGTGAGATGTGAGAGCTTGATCTTCATTCCCCATCTTTTCTTCTCATGCCGCAAGCCTTGCTTCTTCTTGAGAGCATCCTTCCCACAGTCTGCTGAAGGATACCAACTTCTTTCTTGCACAGATTCCTTGGATAAAGGAATCTCATGACCTGGGTAGGCCATTTAGAGTGGTCGTGACAACTTCACCATTCTCCACCATTTCATCCACTGCTTCTAGTTGTTCCTTGATCTGAGAGACCCTAGAAAAATAAGATTGAATGGATTCTCTATTCTGAAGCTTTACCCCTTTCAATTGGTTCCGCAGAGTCATCTTCCGATTTATGTTCTTCCCTTCAAATAGCTTGGATAGGGAATCAAACATCTCTTTGGGTGTCTTCAAAGATGACACATGGGGGATGAGATGGTCCTTGATAGAATCAACAATGATTCTCTTTGCCTTAACCAAGTTATTCTTGTGGAGGGCTTTAGACTCTTCTCCCTCTGGGACAGAGACCTCTTCCCTTATGTAAGTATCCAATTCATTTTCTTTCAGGATTAACCCAATCCTATACTTCCATGCTCGGAAGTTATTAGTCCCTTCAAGCTTATCCTCAAGCTTAGTGTGGTGAGACATCTTAAAGAGTACTTCAAATGGAAATAGAAAAGATTTAGGTCTTACCACTTGATTTGCTCAAAACTGAATCTGATCCTGGATTAGGGTTTGTCAGAGAAACCCTAAAAATTAAAAATGTGAATTTCAACTTTCTGAAAGGATAGAAAGATGCACCTTGATGAGCTAATCAGCCTGGTGTATTCAAAATTTGAGATCTGCAAAGCTTCACCCTTCAGAAATGCCTTTTAGTCTTCCTGGGTTCACTAGGGAGGACCCTGAATTAGGGTTTGAGTTTCCTGGAGATTTACCTAGCCAAAAATCTCTATCCAAAGCTCTAAACTTCGATTTTTCCAAGGAGCTTCCAGCTATGTCTTCAGATTTTAGAAATTCCTATTTTTGTGGAAACCCTAAGTTTTAGGGCCAAAATTGAAAGTGCTCAGAGCTTAATTCTGATTGGACAGAAAGATTCACCTTGTTGAGGAGAGTCAATCTATCATATTGTTTTCCAAAATCTATGGAGAGAAACCCAAAAACAAGAAGCCCTAGCTTCTGCAACTGCACAGTGTCTTCTTCTCAGGTTAGCTCTGATACCATGTTAATTTTCGAGCATTAATTCAAAATACTCTAGGATATTTACTAAGAGAATAACATGTATAATATATCAATGCATATCAATCATAGCAAGCATATCAATCATCACAAGATGCAATCATAAGAGACAATAGACACATAGAGTTTCCGTGGGGAAAACCCTAAGGTAAAAAACCCCACAACTTCCTCAGATATAGATAGAGAAATAGCACAACCAAAGCACAACCCAAGTACACAAAGATAGACTCCTCCTAGCAGCTGATCCTCCTCCTCACATGTGCGCCACTTTCCGAGTGATGGATAAGTGAGTAATGAAGTGATCAAATAGAGAGATCCCGCTCTCTATTTATACTTGTTCTTAGCATCCTAATAAACCTACGGGGCCAACTTGTCTAACTCAGCCTAATAACCCCAGGTTAACTTAATTAGGGACGACCCCACACATGGTGGTCTAATAACCCATCGGCAAGTTACGACACTTGCGACACTTGTCAATACAAATGACGACACTTCCGTATAGAGGAATAATACATCTCTATAGGAGTACAATGAAATACATTCTGAAGTTACATATACATCAACATATATTAGCCCAGAAATTTAAATCAAACAGTTTATCAAAACTAGAAAATTGATTAGACAAAATCCATCTAGGCCAATTCATCATCAAAGATAATTACAGTAGAGTGGTTTGAACTTGGGATTTCTCACTTGACCTCCAAAGGAACTAAAATCTCCATGTGTGCAAAGGGATAAGCAAAAGGACAAGCCAAAAAAATAGTGGGGGTCACAGTGGCAGCCCGAGACTTCCTTCCAGCGAGTCCCTTAGCCAATGCATCCAGCTTGATGTTGATGTTTTCATCTGAGGTTACTTGTTTCTGGGCCAAGTGCCTTATTCCAACTTCCAACCGAGCAATTTTGTCCTCCATTGTGGGTCCCTGAATTTCCTTCCTCCTTTCACTCTCCATGCATTCGTCAAATGCCATGCAGAAGAGGGCCTTCATGGACCAGAACAATTGGAGGGTTTTGGTGTGGTGGGTTTCTCTAGTTCAGGTAGATATTGAGTCTTCCACAAGGCCCTCATAGTCTTCAACCAACTTCTGTCACTCAGGATCTGGCCTTTTATTTCTGTGACACATTTCCATCCACTTGGCTTGCTCTTAATCCTGCCAGGATACCTTGCTCTCAATGAATCACTTTTCCAAATCCATGTCCCGAAGAGCCCGAGGCATATGTGTGCACCTAGGGTTGTCTGTTGTTTGGCTCAAGATCACCTTGGTTCAAACCATGGCGAGGTTGATCTTGCTCGCAGGAGTTATGTAGCTGAAGAGAAGAAGAAACAACATCTCGGTTGTCAAAGTAGCAGTTGAGGGGGAGCCACAACAACAATTACATGAATTACAAGAGCAGAAAGGATGAATTTGTCTCCATTTCCTGGGAAACCTTTCGTTGTCATGATTTCTCTACTCATCATGTGAAGAGTCGACATGGGAAAACATCATGATCGAATCACCCTCGTGTACACTGAACCAGAAGCCGAGCCAGCTAAGGTACCGAGCGTAGAGAAGAACCATCATATCGTTGTTTGGGATCAAGTTAATGAGCCGATGGGTGAGGCCAGCTGCCTTCCCATGGGAAACTTTAAGATTGCACCGCCACATCACCTCCTTGCAATATCATCATGGGATTACACCTGTCGTGGGGATAACTTTCAAACTATAATTCAAAACACTTTGAATGGTGTTTATATTTCTAATTGTTATTGCTAAAATCATCAACTTCAAAGGAATCAGTGTTATTAAGCTATTTAAATTTATTCAACAACTTTCATGCAGCTCTTGGAACTAGACTTACATTAATGGTAATTTAGACCCTCTATTGTCTACATTACATCAATTTTTTAACCATTCCCCCCTTTTATGTTCTGCTTCATTTCTTATTACAAACTCATATCCTTCTCCAATTTCATGACAAAAAGAATCCCAAACATAGTAGCCAATGTTTTCTTAAGCAAAAAAGAATAACCAATATCTAATTCACATGTTTTAATATTGACTAATTGTTGGTTATTGCCTTCTTCTTATGGGTTTTGTGCATTTTTAGGCCAATTATGTCTTCTTGAGTGCTATAAATTATTAGGCCACAAATGAAAGTGTTTTCATATCGCCTCTTGCTTGTTGATTGCTTCATTTTTAGAGTTCACTTCTAGAGCTTATCATGTAAATAAGAATTATGTCTTATGTTGTCATGTGCTTGCACATATCAATTATCTTGTCTTAGATAGGACATCTCAAAATTACTCTTGTTCACCTCAAACTTAGGCTTTTATTCAATATTTGTACATGTAGTTTCATATGATATCCTAGCACCGATCCATCTTCCATCTTTGCGGTGTACATCCTGTGAATTGGTTCCTAATACTACTATTACTAATTTCCAATCCACTACAAATAAATCTATATTGAATACCTTAATTAAAAAAGTGGGTGGTTTCTTTCTGTTATGAGTTGATTGCATTTGAAATCTAGATTTTTGCAGCATATTAGTCTAACTAAGATTTCATAAGTAGCACCCAAACAAAAATGTGGACTACTACCTCCTAGTTAATTTTTTTGGGATGTAAGACTCCCACCATAATTTTTTTATCTAAACCTTATCCATAGTGAAACATTTCGAGCATTATTTAGTTGAAAAGAACCTACTATAATAACCAATCTTCAATCTATAGTGAGCATTATTTTTGCTCAAAATGAATGTCTATTTAAAATATAAATACATTATTGACTTCTTTCTCATTCTAATATTTCTAAAAAACTAGTTTTCTATGTCCCTTTGCTCTCATGCTCCTTTGAAATTTGATGTACCAGTTGTTGTTGGTATATTTGTTAAGTTTTGTCTAAATAAAATGTTTTCTCCTAGTTTTTTCCTTGTAGATACTTATTTTTCTAGCATATATTGTAGCTATCACACTTAGACACCTTTCTTTTGTGTCATCCACTTCCTCGCCTTTATGCCACTGTTTTCTTTTTGAGCTACAACTCTATCATTCTTGGTTCATTTTTCTCAATCTCTACAATCTATGTTCTTCATATCCTTCACAACCAACATGTATACCCATTTCCTCTAGTAGAGCACAAGGCATTCTTTGCTAACTACACATACTTCTATAGTTTTCTCAGCAACTTTCATGCAACTCTTGCAACCAGACTAACGTTACTAATAATTCTAACTCTATATTGTTTACATTACAACAAGTTCTGAACGATTTTTTCTCCTTTCTCTTCTATCTCATATTTTATTACAAAGTCGTATCCTTCTTCGTTTTCATGTCAAGTAGAATCCCAAACATACCAATCACTATTTTCTTAAGGAAATAAGAATAACCCATGTCTAATTTGCATGTTTTGTTGTTGATTGGATGTTCATTGTTGCATTCTTCTTATCGATTCAATGCATTTTTAAAGTGCACTTCTAGGGTTACTCATGTAAATAAGAATTAAGGGTTTTTTGCCTTTATGGATATGTTTGCATTTTTAAAGGGCACTTCTAGGGCTACTAGGGCTACTCATGTAAATAAGAATTAAGGTTTTTTTTTCCTTACAAAGAGCACAACACATGAGTTATGTTTATGGATTGTTTGCATTTTTAAAGTGATCTTCTAGGGTTAATCACTTAAATAAAAATTAAGTCTTTTGTTACCTTAAAGAGCATATAAATTATGCCCACATGTTCGTGCAAAGTTAATGCTAGTTGCTTACACCAATAATGTTGTTGATTTTTTTTCCTATTTTTAAAATTTTACTCAAACAATCTTATCCAAAAATATTAGAATCTGCAATTTAATTCTGAGGTCCTATAATCAAAGATATTGCTAACTCATTAACCTTTTCTTGCTTCATTTGATATCAATTTATTCATATTGCTTCAATTCCAAATGCATTCCAATACCATTGTCACTTGTGTAACTTTGTCTCAAAAAATGATTTACAAAAATCCAAATTCTCCAACAAAAATAAAGCTTTTTCATGCTGATCTCGTTGACAAACATGGCCAACTTATGATAACAGCCAACAAAATAAATTCTAAGCCCATTTCAACCAAAATAGCTTACCATCTGCGTTAAGATAAGGAATTGCAACAATAAAGTGATATAATGTGGAAGACTAATAAGATAAAAAAAGTCTACATTTTTTATATTCATTATATGAATCAAGAAAATAATTACATCCATCTTTTATGGCATAAGTGAAATAAGAAGCATAAAACAGTCAAAATACTGACATGACTAACTGAAATAACACATGAAGTTACATGGTGAATCCCTTGGACGAGTACTCCCACGTGCCCCGAACTCCAGCCAGAAAAGCATTCAATAAAAACGCAGAACAGTACATCAAAATTCCATGGCGCATCCTGACAACAGTGTCCTCTGGTGAAAGTCCACACTGCACAACTCCATGAAAAGGCCGTCCTGGGATACTTCTTTCGTCCAAATATTCTCCTAGAAGATAGCTGCCAATGCCCCACTTTAGCCAAACTATGCCTTGCACAACACTGTATAGCCACATCCCAAAACCCTTTATTCCCAGAGTCCCTGCAACTATGGTGCAATACACAATGCACACTGTCTCCAAAACTATGACTACTGCCCAAGCAATGATAGGAGGTGGCTTTCTCCGCTCTCTCCGAACAGAGACAGTAGTTGGTTTTTTCAGAACATGAGAAAGTTTGCTGAAATACAAATCCATACAGGCCACAACCAAACTGTATGCTATTGCTGCCATTATCAATGCAACTCTGGTTTTAGAAGGTGGCATGGAATGTACATCATACCATTTGCCAAGGCCTCCTTCAACTGCCATAAGTACAGCCCAACCAATAGAGCAAATCAAGTTGCCACAACCCACCATGAGCGATAAGGTCCTGATGCCCAGAAGATCACTTCTAAAGGTCAGCAATTGGCAAACATTGGTGTTATTAGCATTACAATTTACCAAAGCTTTTGTTAGAAATGCATTGGCAGCAAATCCATTTCCACATCATTGACCATGGAGATATACTTCATGAATTGTTTGATGGAAGAGTTGGGCGTGCTTGTACAGAGCATTACAACAGAGGCATCTCTATAGTCCGTGCACGTTCTCAATCCAAATCCATTAATGTCCTCCAATTTGGGTCCTCTTGTAGCAGCGAGAACATCTCTGACACTCATATCCAGAGGAAACAATCCTCTCATGGTAATTGTAAAAAAGGCAGCTAGATTGCCTAAGCAGGTGATGCCTAAATCAGGAAAACTAACAGATCCCGTTACCGTTTCACTTGTCTCCAACTGTCCACAAGCAATCCGAGTTAGCCATCCCAACCAGCAAACCAACTTCATAATCATAATCAAACACTGCATACTGTATCGGTTTCCCTGACAATTCTTGAATACACCCATTTCAAAATGCTATACTAAAACTTATTTCTGCAAAAATTTACAGCAAAGTTGCACGGATCAAACTCTCATTCCTCTGGTCAATATTTGCGAACTTCCCAAATCAAACTCTTGTTCTTCTACACGATCTATATTTTTCCCTGCCTGCCTGCACACTTCTGTATCTCAATTACGCAGATCAAACTAATCTATATTATGCCTTCGTTCAAACTTTTATGATGCCTTCAAACCGTACACGTATCCAACTCTTAATCCGCCTACATGCATTTAGACCAGAGGAGTTACAGGAATCGTATGATTGCCGCGCAGTACCAACGACAATATTATTCCATTGCAATATTTTTTCGCTTCCCATGTTAATGTGGCGTGGAAAATATTAAAAACATATGAATGTATCGATCTATGAGAATATACCTGACACTCAAATCTCCGGGCGACGGAAAATTTTTGGCCGAGACACAGTTCCATCTCTCTTTTTTTGTTATTTTTTTGGAATTTTGATAATCTAGGTCATCTTAAAATGGACCAAAATCTCTAGTTTTTAAACCAGATCTAACAAACAAATCACCCAAAAAACAAGACGATTTAAGTGCTAATTATCCCACTCCATATATATATATATATTCTTTTATCTATAAAAGATAAAAAATATATATATTCTTTTATCTATAAAAGAAAAAGAAAAAACAAAAGCATTTAAATATATCAATCCATGAGAATATAACACTTTTTATTTTATGGGATGTTTCCGACCATCATGAACCGGTGAACATGTCAATATATGGTTAGTGAATATATCGCTCCATCATAATAAACCGCTTTTGCTCTTTTTTATATATATATATATATTCATCATAATATATCATTTTTTTGGTTGAGCTTTAAACTTAGTATCAATGTATTAAAATATGTGCAGCATTTGTCAATAGAAGGAACTTTCTTGTTCGCGGGGCCTTAGATTTGGGTGCCCACTTTCTTCCTTACTTTTCTTCTTGATCATCGAAGGTTTGAGGAGACTTATTTCTCAGGCGAGCATAGAGGGTTGGATTCGTGGTATCAAGGTATTACTTCACTGTTTTATCACCCATTTATTATTTGTTGATGACATTCTTTTATTTGGCATTGGGGATATTCATGAGTGGTTACATTTTAAATATATACTGGATATTTTCTGCAAGGCTTTGGGCATGTAGATTAGCCTTCCTAAATCATGCTTCTACTCTATGTTCAATGATGAGGATCTTTATGCACAATTACACTATGTTCTTCCGTTGGGGATTCAGGATCTGAATCTTGGTTTCCAGTACCTTGGTTATTTTCTGAAGCCTAATGACTACAGTGTTGCTGATTAGCAATGGCTGATTCGGAAACTTGAACAAAAGATTTCCTCGTGGGCTTTCAGGAAGCTTTCAATGGTCGGTCGACTCACTTGGTGAACTCTGTACTTGCAAATTTGCCTATTTATTGGCTTACCCTGGAAAATGTTCCTCACACCATACTCCACCGGATCCGTCAGTTTGTTTTCAATTTCTGTGGAAGAAGTCCCCGGAGCACAGTGGTTATCACTTGGTGTCATGGGATAAGCTATCCTTCCAAAAGGAGCGGGGAGGTTGGGGCATTCGTAACATTCATAGGGTTTACTTAGCACTTCACCTGAAAATTTTGTGGAGGGGTTTGATCGACTGTGGCCTTTGGGGGCCAGTGATTCGGGGGAAGTATTTAAAGACACTCACAGTGATTGAGTGGATCAGATTGGATATTAATTCGAATTCGCCGAGGGGAGTTTCTTATATATGGTGTAGTATGGTGAATACTTTCCCTACTCTTAAACAATGGTTGTCCTCGACTGTTGGCAATGGATTTCATATTCGGGTGGGTAGTGATGCTATCCTGGGAATATCTTCTATTGGTATCCTCTCGCCATCCATGATTCAGGCTCTACATGGTTGTGAAATTTACTTTCTAAATCATGTTCATAATCGTGAGGAGATATCAGAGTTCTTATTGGTTTAATGCCGCAGATCTAAATCTTTCGGGTCCTGAAGCATTGGAATGGGATGTTTATATCTCAGCCCTTTATCATGTTGGTATTCGACTTAATGATGACCTTGAGTTGCTGTGCTGAGACTTGGGTGGTCATACTTATACTACTTCCACCAGTTTGGCTTATGAGGCTATCTCACTTCTACAATCACAGGGTTGGGGGTGTTGGTGGAATATGATACTTTGGAAGCTGAAGATCCCAGTTAAGATAAAATGCTTCATTTGGATAGCAATCTGGAACAAGGTATTAACTGGAGAAAATATCAGGTCTCGGGGTGGCATTGGTCTGTCAGCCTGTCCACTATGTCTACATGCAGCGGAAACGGTGGATCACATCTTCATTCATTGTGAGTTTACTAGACTTATATGGGATGAAATCTCCTACAGGTTTAACATCACTGGCCAGTGGAATGCAGGAACGTTTGAATTATGTTATCATTCTTGGTACAGGCATGCTCGGAATACATTATCATTCCCCTCATTATTCATTTGGGGAGTATGGCGATATCGTAATTCCATAATCTTTGACGATGTGAATAGAACTGTTGTTGGGGAAATTCGTTACATCACTCTTTATGTCTTTGGGAACACTATACACATTCCTGTGACTAGATCGCCCTGCTATTTGTATCCAAACCAGACTGTGACATATCTGGTGGGATATTTCGACGGAGATTCTCAGTGCGGAAACTGCGGGGTGGGCTTCTATATTACTACAGCTCCAAGATATTATTTTGAGCTGAGTTGGGGTCTCTTATCACTTTCCCATCTGAAGGACATCCATCATATGCAGGCTCTTGGAGATTCTACGGTCATTATTGAATGGCTCAGGGGTATTAATCGTCTTCAGATTCCCATTTTGGATCAGTGGAAACAACGGATTCATGAACTGCTGTTACGTTTTGGGGAAATGCCGTTTTCCCATATTGGTTGGTCTTTCAACAGACGTGCAGACACCCTATCCAAGCAGGGCCTAATTTTAATTGAGGGCAATGCTCATCTGAGGACCTTTCGGAGCGATCTTTTGGTGGAAGAGAGCGATTTCAGACCATATTGAGAGATTATATATTCCCATCAGGATATATTATTTAAAAAACAGAGATGGAGATATAGTTTTTTTTGACATTTTGTCAACATAGTCAATATATAGTTGGTGGCCACATAGTTTTTGGTTTATGATAATCCACAGTTTGATGGATTATGATTAATTGTAATATTGAAATATCCTTAGTGAGAGCATAGATACATTAGCAGTCTACTTACTATCCATGGGATAGGAATAATTTTGTAGTTACTTTGATTCAAATATGAACTGTAAGTAACATAAAAAAGGGATTTTTTTCTTTTCTTTTAACATATTTTATAAAAATATATGAATTATGAAGTTAAAAGATAAAGATGATAGTTATTAACTTGATATCAACTTTGATCCATAGAGCTTTAAAATGTAAGAAGTCCCTTAGTTTTGTTTAAAACTTTATTTATGTGTTTTAAAAGTTTTAAGAGAAGCATTCCTAAATTACTATAGTAGTGACTAGTTAAAATGTTATGAAGGTCACTATTGTATCAAATATTTTGAAATTGCTCTAAATAATGTGGGTATGCTCATGACATTTTACGAGAAAATGGTTATCATCTTCCATCCTCTTGGTGTCACAAAAAGGACAAATCCTTTCATCCCATGACTTTTCATGAATTATCCAAATTATCCAATGCCTATTTCACTATGGAGCTTGTAAGAGTTTGTTTTATTAATAATATTTTTTTTTAATTCTTTTCTCTTTTGATGTCGAAATCACATGATTGGATTTTAAGTGTTTTCTCTAAAATTCGAATTTGGGTCTTGTTATTCAAGATATAAATGATCAATACTACTTTTAAATTTTTCACCTATTTTACTTTTATCAATTCCAAATAATAAAAAATAATATAAATAAAGAAAAAAAAAAGAATAATTCTTATCTTTATTTTCTATTTTTTAAAATATAAATTATCAATGCTATTTTTAAAAATTTCACCTAATTTCCTTTTATCAATCCTAAAGGGTAAAAAATAATATAAATAAAGATATGAAGATTTATTTGCAAAGAAATATATTTTTACTATGATTTTGCTTCAAAATACAAAAACTGTGTATGAGCATAATGAGAGAGCTTAATTTATGTTTTCATGGACTTAGCCATGAAG
Source organism: Larix kaempferi (assembly GCA_027924585.1). Classification (NCBI taxonomy): domain Eukaryota; kingdom Viridiplantae; phylum Streptophyta; class Pinopsida; order Pinales; family Pinaceae; genus Larix; species Larix kaempferi. The sequence goes on from BSBM01000910.1 coordinate 27,841,366, forward strand.
AGAACATGAGAATCTCTTTTCATAAGATTATAACTTTACAATGTCTGTCTTGAAAAAAAAAAAACATATTTATGTGTGTATGAGTATAATTATTTTGCCTTGTTTTTTTATTATTCAACAATAAAGAGAATATTTTTATGGAAAAAAAGTCGTAATATTTCATAAAGTAAAATATAACATTAGATGCTTGATAATATGTTCAACTTTCTTTATAGATATTACTGCAAAGTCGTTTACATCAAATATATCATCCTTGGAGTATCAATTGATATCATAACCTCATAGGATTTTTAAACAAAAAAATAGGTCCTTAATTTGAATAGCTCTTTCAACCTTGTCCTTACTTGTTGCAAGGAAAGCAAACCTTTCAAAATTTTAACAATCTCTCAGTTTTGATCCATGTTCTGTAAACATATGTTTCATTAAAAAGACGTTGGTTGAAAGCCCACATTTGACAATCTCAAGATTCCACTAGTTCTCATAGAAAAAGTCTAGTTGACCATCTGGTCTTACCAAAATAGCATTCCGATAGGACATTATAACTTAGTGTTTCATCTAGCAATGCTTTCTTGCTAGTTGTTTCAAAAAATTTGCATAGATTTTTATCATTAAAAATATGCCCAGGCTCGGTGTTGTTCCTGAATTTGATGACACTGAGACCGTGTTCCTAAATTTGATGACACTAAGACCGCGTCTGCTGATATTACCCAAGGATAAACTCACATGGGCCTTCAAACTTCTTCTATATCCTTTGTAGTCCATCCCAGATATGAGTTGAAAATTTTCCAGGATCCCTGGATTAAGAGCATACCTTCATTTGCTAAAGTATCCGCTTCTATATTGTTTTCCCTATATGTATGCTAAATAATCACCTTGTAAAAATATGAAGATAAACGACATGTCTTCGCCAACAAGGATTCTAAAAGAACATTATGACATTGATATTCTCCTGTCATCCAATTTCTAATTAGTTCAGAATCTCCATATACATTCAAGGTGTTAATTCCTTTATTTTTAGCAATTCTTAATAGTATCCATAAAGCTTTCAATTCCCCATAATTGCTTGTTCCTTTTCCTATCCCGGATTTGAAAGATACTCTATGGTTCTTAGAAATATATATCACTCCACCTGCTCCACATAGTCTTCCCACTCTCTAAGACGATCCATCAAAAAATCCCAAGGTTCCTGTCCATTTATCTACAAAGGTTTTACTATTCTTAACTCTTTTTCTTTTGACTATTGGGGGAAATGCCTTAATAATCCTAGGCTCTGCGCCACACAAAGGAAAGATGGATAATCTCTATCTTCAAATAAGATTTGATTTCTGGCCATCCAAATGAAGCAATTTACAATTGCCGACAGTGTTTTATGATTTTTCATCTCTCTATTGTTACACCAATTCCTCAAGCAATCTTCCACTATAGTCCCCCTCCATATATTTGTTCCTCCTATTTCCCATTCAATATTCTTCCAAACCTGCCTCGTGAAAAGAAAATCAACCGTTGTTTGATAGTTTCTTTCTTCTACTTCTTTGCATAAGTAGCATCTCCTAGGCCCAAATAAGTTCCTTCTTTGCATTATATCCCATGTTAGGGATTTGTTTGACAACAAAAATCATAGATAATTTTTTTGTTTCAAAGGGAAATGAATATTTATAAAAAAAATCCATGCTCTACTATCATCACCTAAAAATCCCGTCACTTATGCATTTTCCCACCCATGTCCTAGTGAAAAAGTTCATGCTCCAAATTTTATTTGATTTAAAGTGAAATAGCCCTCTTCACACAGAAATCTTATTATATGCTGAGGTAGAGTTTTATTATGACCTCTTCCCACCCATTGGTCTCCCCCCACTCTCACACTTTTTCTGTTACTTACCTTCCCGAACAAACTATTTTCGATCAAGGGAAAAGTTAGAGCTATTGCTTTCCAAATAATTGATACCTTTGAAATTGTTTTTACAGGCATTCTTATCCAATCAATAATCGATCTTGGCGAAATATATTTTTGTTTTATCACATCCATCCATATCTCGATTACTGTAATGAGTCTCCAAATACTCTTTGTAGCAAGAGACTTTAAAAAAGGAATTAAGCTTTCACAGGTAAATTTGAACCCAAAAACCGACGACATATATGTCTGAATTTCGACAACACTCCGTCGACAATACGCCAAACTATTCCTTTTTTAAATGTCAATGAAACTTTGACGGATATAAAACAACAAGTTCTTGTCGAATTACTGACCACACATTGTCGAATAACCTATGCATTTCTTTTAAGCTACATGTCGCATAACCGATGACAAATACGTCGAATATCCGACAACAATTACATACGCCAAAGTCGGATAACCGACCAAAATTGAGTCGAATATCCGACACCATTTACATGCGCCTAGGTCGGATAACCGACCAAGAAGCCGTCGAATATCCGACATCATTTACATACGCCACGGTCGGAAAAATGACCAAGAAGACATCGGATGTCCAACGTATGTAACCACAGACAGAAGAGAAAATCCAATGACAATTGTCATCAGAGGTATAGCATCGTCGTTGGATCAAGTTGAGTTTCCGTCGAATTAGCGACGAAATCGAATAATTAAAAAAAAACCTTGGGAGGTTAGTGCCAATACAAATATCCAAGGAATGAAAAATCACATTGAATAATTATAAGCATCACTGGTATATGGAGACTCAACCTCAACCTGTCAAATAGTTTCCAATATATTAATGATTACTATTATTACCAAAAGAAATAATCATTTATTCATTTCATGTAGTCAAGTAAATATAGTCACAACATAAAAATAAACTGACTCAAACAATTTTAACCAGTAGGAACACTAGAATCATCCATAGAATATACAACCTTTGAATTTTTTTTCTTCCAAATATTGCAAAGGTTGAGTTTGCTGGAAAATAGATACAAGGTACTCCAGCAAAGGTTGAGTTTGTTGGAAAATAGATACAAGGTAATCCAACAAATGTGTTGAATACTCCTTGTATTGTTTGTAAAGAAAACCACTTGAGATATTAGTAACCATATCCTATAGTGTTTCCATTAAAATTTCTCCACTTGAACAAAACTCAGGCATGTTTACAAACCCATATCAAACAGTTGTAATAATAATTTGTTCCAAACATAACATAATCAAAGTTTGACCTAGTCAAGTTTTTTGTGTGAGGGATATTATGTGTTTGTGGAAACTCATAAAAAAATGGAGCATAGTCAATCAACTTCCCAAACTTGGAGTTGACATATTCATTGTAAAGCTCATGCATGTCAAGATATAGCCAAACGCTTCCTAAAAGCACAATGTGAAAAAACCAAAATCTAAATTATTCCTTTTCAAACAATTATATGCAAAATTCTGCTAATCATAAAAAAATTAAACAAAGTATTATTAACAGGTTTCAAGCAAAATAATATTTGGAAACAAACATTATCCATTCTCTTACTTGATTGATTGAGATGATTAAAACATAATTATTGCACCTTAGCATTGATCATCAATCCAGTTCCCATAGAATTAAGCAACTCTACAAACAACCTTACGGGGGAAGATAAAATGAACAACATTGAACCCAGGCCTCATAAGCTCAAGGTTATGACTTGTGACTTTTGTAAAATCCCAATCAATTTGTGACAAATATTTTCCATAAAGATAAAAATTCCAACTAAACAACAATGCATGTTAGTGTTCCAGGAAGTCTGAGATCTTTTCTCATGAAGGAAATGCCCACATAGCAAGTAGTGTCCACTTGGAACTCCAAAGGCTTATTCAAGAAACTTCCAAATGTCAACATGCCAACTAAATTTAGCCTCCAAATACAAACATGACCTCCATAAGGTGGACAAAACATAAATGAAAACTCCATCAATTCAGTACATCTGTCGTAGCCCACCTACATGCCATCCATGCAAAACAACCCCAAACAATGTAATGACGATGGTGCAATTTGATATATCCTCTCATTCACACAAAAATATGTGTTTATTTGAGGAAGATCCTTGGGTATGCATTGTTTCACTATATGTTTGTGCCTCAAGGGAACCTCGATGTTGCCTATTGTCTCATTGTCATAAGAACATGACCCCCCTTCAGCGAGAAAAATTTCCATGCGTTTATGGAATTTTCTTCTGATATTTTGACATCTAGTTGATATAAATCCTAAAATCCCCTTGCTCGAGTAAGACAGATCTGAAAAATACCTGTTTGGTTCTACCTGCAGCATGGGACAAAAGTTCAAATAGGACCTTGTTGGGTATGCATAATTCATATTATAAAATTACAAAACATCAATGCATGCATTTTACATTGACAATGAGGCCTATAAAACACTAATTTCAACCCATAATGTACTCTCTTCTAAACACAAAACATCATCACAATTGCATGACCAGATCGCTAAGAATCCCCTACCCAATCCATACTCAATAGAAAAAGGAAAAAGGATAAACATCATAGGCCATTAGATCATAGCAACTGTAGTTGGAGTTTTCACACTAGCTCGTGCTAAAGAGCACCTACTAAGGATTCAGGAACCCTTAGTATCATTTCATAATAATGAGTAAAAACTAGATATTAAAAGAGTGACATGTGCAAATCATAACATAAAAATAAATCTAACTACTGTAGAAAATCAAAGAATCAAAAGGAACCCATGAATGGAATTGATATTTTTTGTATTAATGGGAAAACAAGGGTTTGCAATGGTATTTACCTCAAATGATGAGGTTGTTGGAGTCCTTGCAGCTGTACGAAGAGTAGCGCATTAGATCTCCATAGTTCCTAGCTCTTCTCCAAATGCCCAAGAGGTGGCCAAGACTCAACTGAATGGCGAACAAAAGCTCAAGGTGATAGGCTCAAGTTCAGCTGAAATTTTGGCAGCATAAGGTTATGAAGAGTGATTATGGATGTGAAATGGGGGGCCTCCATCACCTTTTATAGTGATTTTGGGTGGTGGAGTATTGACCCATGGTTTTGGGAAACCAATAGGATTTCCTAATGGTATTAGGGCTTTTCCTTCTTTTTTGAATTTATTTTTGACTTTTCCCCCTTTTTCTTTTATTTTGGGGATTTTGGACCCTTTTTTGTGGGTTTTGACATTTTGTGAAGGACTTTCATTAATTGAGGAGGGAAATAATGATTTTTTGTCCTTTTGGTTACCATTTGAGTGATTTTAGGGGTTTTGGAGGACAAAAATGTAGTAAAAGTGGCCAAATGGGTTATGTGACTAGGGAGATGAGCTAGTGAACAATTTTTGGGTGTTAACAACAACCATTATTCAAGATGTTGAAAATCCTTTAGAAACCCCAAAAAGGTATACACTAGGGAAAGAGGTCAGTAAAGGAATCAAAGAGTTCATTAAATGAATCAAAAATTGTTAAAAGAGCATTTTTGGAGATGATGGAAAGGGTTTCCACTCGTAAGGAAATTCTAATAATAAACTAAGTGAACCTTTCCTATACATCCATTCTATTGTTTTCCTAGTGTTAAAAGCTAAACATGTCACATGCAAAATATATAACCTATTTGATGATCAAGTGGATCCTAATTAATGATCACACTTATCTTGGTAGATCAATGGCACAATTCATTGGCTATCCTCACTTTGGATGGTCTTGTTTTTTACATGGAAAGAGAGGGGGGAAGAGAGGTGAGAGGCTTGGGAGCAAGTCATTTCAGGACCAACAAATGGGGTATTTTCCTCAAATTCCCGGGAATACTAATAGAGGGAAAACTTGTGAAAATAATACTAGCAAAATATGATTTTAGGATCAACAAGTTAAAAGAGAAACAATCTATTATGGCTCTTGTACACCCAAATAATGCAATAGAAATTGTTTGTAGGGTCAACTGGAGTAAATACTACCTAGTTGGGTTTAAAATATGGCTAAGGTTATCATTGAAAAGGATAAAAAAAGTTGTAGTAACCTACAACAAACTAATTTCCATTTATCTATGTGGACAATGAACCAAAATGAGCGAACAATGAGCTATTAGCACCTAATTATGCCCAAAAGATACATAAAAGGTGATAACAAAGATAATCTAGGGAAAGTAAAACTGGGATGAGTGGAAAATCTAAAGAGGACAACTCACTTTAGGCATTGAAGGGGTGCAACAACCTATTGGAAGTGTTGTTTTTGTAGTGATCAGTAAAAAAATGATCATCACCTCGAGGTCCAAGCATATAATAAAATTGGTAACTAAAACAATTTTCTAAGTTCAACACTAACATTTGTTTCAACAAGAGAATTTATCAAATTTATCGATTGTCTATACATAGCATGGGATTATTTTCCATGGATGCTATAAAGTCATATATCACAAGATAGCTAAATTGATGGAGTTTGTTGGACCATGTTGAAATTATGGAGATTGGATAAGGTTGGACTAATATATGGAAAGTATGTAGCTCTATGCAATTTATACAAACTATATATACAACTAAAAGAGACTAATAAAAATAAAGGAAGAACTATATATATTGATGGAAGGCCAAAAGCTTCAAGAAAGACACCCAATTGAATATTTTGGATTGTGCATGCAGGAAATTGGGTAGTGGTATGTGTAATAAAAGCAATAGGAGATTTAGAAAAATAGTCCTTTCATGACCTCTTTGTATTTAAGATTTGCTTTTGGAAGCTCTCTGAAGTAACAACCAAACATAATAAAAAAATTAAAAAATATATAGGAATGTCCCTCAAGTAGCTACTTATTTTCCAATATAGAAATTAAAACCAATATAAGTGGATTTATTTAAAGGATAGGATATTATTCTCCCTTAAGGTGATGTATGTTTCCTTGTGCCCTTATTTTATCCATATCACTCTCCATGGAGAACCGTTTCATAAACACTCAATTCATTAATGGTGTATCACTTCATCTCCTTTATGTATTTGTTCTTTAGATATTCCATAACAATACTTCAATGGTCCCTTTGTACTATTGATATGAATATACCCTCCTTTGTACACCCAAATAATGCAATAGAAATTGTTTGTAGGGTCAACTTGAGTTAATACTACCTAGTTGGGTTTGAAATATGGATAAGGTTGTCATTGAAAAGGATAAAAAAAGTTGTAGTAACCTACAACAAACTAATTCACTATAACTTATTTGTGTGGACAATGAACCAAAATGAGTGAACAATGAGCTATTAGCACCTAATTATGCCCAAAAGATCCATAAAAGGTGATATCAAAGATAATCTAGGGAAAGTAAAACTGGGATGAGTGGAAAATTTAAAGAGGAAAACTCACTTTAGGCATTGAAGGGGTGCCACAACCTATTGGAAATGATGTGTTTGAAGTGATCAGTAAGAAAATGACCAGTAAAAAAATTTAGTGAATTATCCATTTACTGATCATTATGTTAGTGAATTTAGTGAATTATAAAGGTTAATGCCCATTTTAAGAGAACTTTAATCTTGACTACTGGCATACTTATATTCTGGAGTAATTTGGTGGTTTGGAGAAAGTCAGTCAACTCATTATATTTTTGGGGAGATAGCTATATTCCGTGGCAGAGAAAAAAAATATTCATAATGAATACAGAGTTTGAAGTCTCAACAATTAATTTAAATGTCGAGCAGGAGTTCTACTAAAATCCTAATTGGATGTTAACACCCAGAGACTATGTAAAGAAGAATTAAATGTGCATCATCTAAACATTAATTTCTCCTTTCAAATGCAACTCAAGGCATTGAACATATGGTTGTCATGACATAAGTACATTATGCAGTTGAAATTGCCTTAGAAGAGCTATCAGATCCAAGCCTAATTTTGGAAAAATGGTTGGGGTGATGGATGTCAAGGGCATCACTATAGTTCACTTGTTTGATGCTATAACAAAAAGCATTATATCATCCGTTTACTGGTAAAACTGGTTCATTGTATAACAATCACCAAGTTAAATAGAACTTGGCAGATCCAGTCACAAAACAATTACACAACAATATGTGGTTGAATCAACTTGTTTCTTTACTTAGAGATTAACTTCCTGACATAGTATTGTCCATTTAATCTATAATGCTCAGATCTCATCACCAATCCATTTTTTACTGATTATTATTGCTTGATGATGGTGTGTGGATCATATGAAAGTGTCTAGATATTTTGATGTAGACCTTTGAATCTATTTTCTTGCGTGTGAAGCCATATTTTCCCAAACTAAGAAGTTGTGAGGGACATGATGCTTATTGTGTCATTTATTCTTTATTGAAATGTTTCATATAATTTCTTGGGGGGTTTGAGTGATAGCATAAGCCTTGCTTGGGGGGTTGGAGTGATAGGAGTACATGATGGTAGATTTAGTGTCATAAATTGCTAAGAGGGTCGGTGATGGTAAAGGTAGTGGAAATTGAAATATAACAACATAAAAAACATGCATAGGTTGTAGAGTACTGGTGTTGAGGAAAAATGGAAAAGAGTCGCATAAAGCAAGAGTCGTTGATGACATGTGATGATCCTAAAATTCATTTAGAGTGTGAGATGATGCAAAGGATTATATGAGAGATAGAAGGAGATTTGGATAGCCCCCAAAGTAAAGATAAAGAAAGTGTGTTGTTAATAAAATAAAAAGAGTTCACAGAGAGGATAATTTTGGAAGAAATGAGGTGGTGACCACATGATGTAGATAGTCGATTGCATGCACAAAGACATTGCCTAGGTCTACTAACCTAGACGTTGTTGTGAAAGTTGCAAATGAGCAGAACCAAGAAGAGGCATTCATATACGAATTTGAGTTTGTTTCATTTTGGTACTATAAGTTTGTGGATTGACATACCACTAAGGAAGCAGGTCAAAACAACATTGAATCCAGTCCATCCTACATCCTAAACCCTATGCCTTTGGAAATTTGTCTAGATCTCATGACAATTGTTGCACATAGTGCAAGTGTGTGCTTGATTAGTAGTTCCAATAATCCCATGATAGTGTAAGTGAATAATGTAAGTGTGACATCCCAAGGGAGTCAAAAGTTGTCTTTAAGTAGTTCTCTAAGTCTTTCCATAGGAGCAATGCCGATTATCCAACAACCAAGATCGCATGGATTTGTGTTGGTCCAACATTCAACATTCAATAAAATCATTCAAACCATCAAATTTGTCTGCTATATCCAACCTTCAATAAAATCATTCAAACCATCAAATTTGTCTACTAGATTGGATTTCAAATTCTAAGCCTTCTTGCATCCATTCTAAAGAAATGTCTACATTTTCTTAATATAGGTTTTATTTATAATAATAATGTCCCTCTTACAATTGATGGATTAGGTCCTATCACTGAGAGGGGGGGGTGAATCAGTGACACAAATTAAAACACAATTTCTTTTACTTTTATGATTTGCAGATGTAACAAACAAATTTGGACACAGTAATTTATCGTGGAACCCAATAGGGAAAACCACCAACTCATTTCTATTAACTGCAAAAATGATTTTACAATTTACAATAGATGGAAGATATTTTCTTCCTCTTTAGATCAGCACCAACTGACCAGGATGCACCCACACCCTTATTTAGTATATTACAACTTGACAAGGAAGCACCAACTCCCCTGCAGGAACCAACCTTGCCTAGCTCCACCCTTCCACCCTAAAGCTATTTATTTTCTTCAATTTTGAAACATTCAATTCTGTCTTGGACTGCTTAGGCCGCTACAGGAACTTATAACACCAAGACACATTTCTCTATCAATTCGAATCTTCATTAAATACTTTGTTCATGCCTCTTCAAATTTTCATACCTTTTTCAAACTCGTATCTCTTCAAACTCGAAAGACACATCTTTTCATAAACTCGCCTTTTCAAAACTGCCTCATACCCTTTATCTTCATACCTTTTCGAATCTTCTTGTTATAATTATGTTTATTATTAATTACTTAAATATCTGTCTATAATTGATTTTAATCTTTAATCTAAATGTATTTTGTTTCTTCCATCGTGTCTCTTCAAATCAGATACTTAATTTTTATTTGTAATTCTGTTTTAATTAATTAAATCTTTGTACATTTCCAGATCTTAATTAATTAATTATAACTCTGTTTACATTCTAATAAACACCATATTTAATTCATTTTGATGAATTATTTAAAGCTTCAAGATCTTCTTCATTGCTTTGATGGCTATCCTTCTTTCATGTCTATGAGCTTCCTTTTTTTCTGGTCGATGGTTTCACTTTTTCACATGCCTGCGGGCTCCTCCTTAAACCCTCTGGATTCCTTCACGCAGGCATGCTTCCTCATTCAACTCTGGGCATCTTCTTCCCCACACCACGGGCTTCCTCACTTCACTGGCCTATGGGCTTCATTTCTTTGCTAGCCTGCGGGATTCCCTTTCTACGGGCTTATCTAAAATGCGGGTATGATCTTCAACGCGGGTATGATCTTCCCACGGGAATCATTAACTCTTCTTGTCCACATTCCAAACTGCTGAGAGATTAACCCTATCTCCCTGTGTGATACCTCACACGAGCTTACCTTCTGCGGGCACCTTTAGCGAGAGCTTGATCAAGTAATCTTTCCCATGTCTCCCGCATAATTCCACTATCAACATCTTCAGCTTAATTTGAGAAGTGGAGAATCTCCAAACAAATCTCCCACAGTTCAAAAGGAATTGCATACTCGTTATACAGTTACGTAATAATTTTTAGCTCTAGAGATATCTTTATAGCCTTTTCCTTTGTAGATTGTGCAACAGCATCTTCCGCTATAATGTTCCTTGCAGGAAATGGGTCGTTCCTTACATTGAACGCTAAGCTAAATAATTACGTATATATCGGTCTTGAGATGCTTGGTCAAGAAAAGGCTGGCTTGTAGTATGTTAGACAGGAGATCCAAACTCTGTCTGAAGTCTTTAATGACTCAGTTCACCTTTTAAAGATCGAAGAGCATTCATCACAACTTCATAGCATTGTTCTCGCAGGGCAAGTGCAGACTGTCGATGATTCAGATCAATTTGTTCATTAATTGCATCCTTTGCAGGATCTAGAACCCGAGCTTTTTGGAGGGGAAGTTCCACAACTGCTTCATCTATTTGCATCAATTCCATTAACACTATTGGCATATTTCTGTCAACAACATCAGTCACCAAAATGCCAACATATCTGCGTTCATATATTGACATCAATGCCAACCTGTATTGTCATATTGCCAACAATCTCCCCCTTTGGCATTGATGGAAACACCTAAACCTTCTCCCCCTTTGACAACAATTACAAAGGATAACTTGTTATGCCCTTTTACTGTAACCATTTTGACATAGAGTTTGCAATTTTTTCTCCTCTTTTGACAACTACTCCTGCCAATATGCTTCTCCTTACTTCTTTGCCTTCTCGTAGCTTGATATTTGAATTAGAACTTGGATGATGAGTTTATGGACTCTCCCTATCACAGTTCTTCTCTTCTTTCCACACATTCTTTCTTCAAAACTGAGATCAAAATCAATTGTGGTAGCCAATACCAAATCTGCATCCAAACATATCTTCATCCTTTGCCAAAACTCTACTTCAACAAGCTCTTCAAATCTGCTCTACAAGTTTGATTTTCCTTCTTCTTTTATGATTTCAAGGGTGATATCAAAACCATTACTAACATTGTCATCAATGACAACAATCTTTTCAAACACTCTCCCCCTGATTACAAGATCCCTTCTAATGCTTTTCTCAGGGTTCTATTCTAGGTTATGTGGAATTTTTAGAAAAAGCATCCATCTTCAATTCCACCACTATCGCTAATTTCTTCTTCATCGTCTTTATTTCCACCATGGTGAAAGTCATTCTTATCTACAAAAATATTACACTCCTCATCATCTTGAGAAACTTCTTTGATGTTTGAAATCTTGGTTTCTTCTACATGTTTGGAGTCTTCCTTTCTTCTCCAACTCTTTCCATGAGGTACCTTTTGGTTTTTCAAGTTTAAAAACTTGTCCTCATCTCCTGTCATGTGTTTTGAACTACCACTGCCAACACACCAAAAATCTCCTTTATCTTGTGTTTTCGAGGTAGTAAGACATTCTTCTTTTAATGTTCTTTCTTTCCAAAGCTTCTTTTTCTCTCTAATGTTCTTTGGTCTTTCTGGGATTTCCATCAATCTGCAATTACTTGCTTTATGTCCATAGTTATGGAAATTGAAGCATTCCAAGTTCCTTTCTTATAGAGGTGCAAAGAAATTATAATTTATGCTCTTAACTTGACCAACTGTTTGGTTGTCCTTGAGGTTAAAATGTTTCCTTCCATATGCTCTACAATTCATAGCTTTGTGTCTGAATTTAGAGCATGTAAAACAATAGCCAAAAAAGATGTGAGGATATCTGTTTTGATAATCCTTCTTTGGAGTTGTCTTGACTTCCTTCTTGATGGGTGGAAATAATCTTTTGGAGTTCTAATCATTGCTTGCCTTATCTTCCTTTTCTTTGAATGTACTAAGAAGAGCAACTGCATAAGATTTTGAACTACCTTGGTTTTCTTCTTGAATATAACCTATTCCATTTTTGTTACTTGGATCCCTTTGTGTGGTTATAATTTTATCTAAGACTTTAGAGTTATTTTCATATTTTGTTTGGATAGATTTTACATCAAGCTCTTTTCTTAAGTGAGCTAATTCCGTCTCCATTCTTTCACAGATTAGTTGTTTCTCTTTAAGGGACTCTTCCAGCTTTTCTTCTATCCTATTCGCATCTAGGATTTGGTGTTTCAAGTTTCTCACAATTTTCTCCAACTCTTTTTCTTTTTGTTCATGTTCTTCCTTTTGTTCAAATACAAAACATTTCAGCTTCCTATATTTGTTTTTGTATCTTCTTAATTCATCTAAAGAATTGAGTAGTTATTCTTCCATATTAACCTTTGCTTCATCTTCCGACTCTTCTTTATGCTCAATTTCTTCTATCTCATTAGATTCTTCAATACCTAGAAAGAGGACTTCATCATCACTATTATCAGCCTCAGATGAACTGTTGTCTTCTTCTTTTGAGTAAAAATTCTTTTTGTTTTTGTAATTCTTTTTCTTATGGTGGAATTTTTCCTTTTTCTTGTATTGTTCTTTTATGTCATCTTCATCTTCAGAATCTTCCTTGGGATAAGGACACTTGGCTTGGAAGTGCCCAACTTTGCCACAATTGAAACATTTGAAAGGTAGTTTTCCCTTGTACTTCCCTAAACCTTTATGAAGTTTCTTAATAAAATTGGCTTCTTCTACATCCGATTCTTCATGATGATTGGTTTGAGGTTTTTGCTTCTGATTTTTCTTGAGTACTTTGAAGGTTGCCACTCCTTTTGAAGTATTATCAATGCCTAGTCTTAATTAATAGGCTGTAAGGATTCCATATAATTCATCTATGGTAAGTTCTTCTAGCTTATCTTGGTCTTCAAGAGTAGATACTTTGGGATTATATGCCATAGGAAGTGTTCTCAGAATATTTTCAACTAACTCACTATTTGATACCTCTGCTCCCAAACCTCTGACTGCATTAACAAGACTGTCAACTCTTTCGAAGTACTCTGAGATATTTTCTTCATCCTTCATTTTTAGACCTTCATATTGTACTTTGAGGGATTGAAGTTTTTCCTTCTTTACTTTGGAATCTCCTGCATATATAGTTTCCAATTGATCCCAGAGTTGTTTTTCACTATTACATGTTAGTACTTTTGCAAGGATCTTTTTGCTTATTCCAGCTTGTAATTTATTTAAAGCCTTTGCATGTTCCCAATATTTCTTCCTGTCTTTTGCTTCTCTGGGAGTGAATTTTGGAACATCATATCCTTCTTCAACTAATGCCCAAAATTCCAGTCCAATGGACATCAGATAACTTTTCATTCTAATTTTCCCGAAAAAAAAGTCTTCACCATCAAATATGGGGACTCTTATTGACATCTTCATCTGCTGATTCATAGTGGTTTTAATAGGATCTTCCTTCCAGTGGTTAAACTGTGGTGAATGATCCTACTCTGATACCAATTGATGGATCAGGTCCTATCACTGAGAGGGGGGATGAATCAGTGACACACATTGAAACACAATTTATTTTACTTTTATGATTTGCAAATGTAACAAACAAATTTGGACACAGTAATTTATCGTGGAACCCAATAGGGAAAACCATCAACTCGTTTCTATTAAATGCAAAAATGATTTTACAATTTATAATAGATGGAAGATATTTTCTTCCTCTTTAGATAAGCACCAACTGATCAGGATGCACCCACACCCCTATTTAGTCAATTACAACTTGACAAGGAAGCACCAACTCCCCTGCAGGCACCAACCTTCCCTAGCTCCACCCTTCCACCCTAAAGCTGTTTATTTTCTTCAATTCTGGAACATTCAATTATGTCTTGGACTACTCAGGATGCTACAACAACTTATAACACCAAGACGCATTTCTCTATCAATTCGAATCTTCATTAAATACTTTGTTCATGCCTCTTCAATTTTTCATACCTTTTTCAAACTCGAGAGACACGTCTTTTCATAAACTTACCTTTTCAAAACTCCCTCATACCCTTTATCTTCATACCTTTTTGAATCTTCTTGTTATAATTTTGTTTATTATTAATTACTTAAATCTTTGTCTATAATTGATTTTAATCTTTGTCTATAATTGATTTTAATCTTTAATCTAAATGTATTTTGTTTCTTCCATCGTGTCTCTTCAAATCTAATACTTAATTTTTATTTATAATTATGTTTTAATTAATTAAATCTTTGTACATTTCTAGATCTTAATTAATTAATTATAAATCTGTTTACATTCTAATAAACACCATGTTTAATTCATTTTGATTAATTATTTAATTAATCAATTGTTTAAAGCTTCGAGATCTTCTTCCTGGATTTGTTGGCTATCCTTCTTTCATGTTTGCGAGCTTCCTTCTTTTCTGGTCGATGGTTTCACTTCTTCACATGCCTATGGGGTCCTCCTTAAACCCTCTGGATGCCTTCACGCAGGCATGCTTCCTCATTCAACTGTGGGCATCTTCTTCCCCACACCATGGGCTTCCTCACTTCACTATCCTATGGGCTTCATTTCTTTGTGTGTCTGCGGGCTTCCCTTTCTATGGGCTTATCTAAAACGTGGGTATGATCTTCCCAAGGGAATCATTAGCTCTTCCTGGACATTCCAAAACCCTGAGGGCTTAACCCTAGCTCCCTACATGCTACCTCACACGAGCTTACCTTCTGCGGGCACCTTTAGCGAGAGCTTGATCAAGTAATCTGGCCCATGTCTCCCGCATAATGCCACTATCAGCATCTTCAGCATAATTTGAGAAGTGGATAATCTCCAAACAAATCTCCCATGGTTCAAAAGGAATTGCATACTCGTTATACAGTTGCGTAATACTTTTTAGCTCTAGAGATATCTTTGTAGCCTTTTCCTTTGCAAATTGTGCAACAGTATCTTCCGTTGTAATGTTCCTTGCAGGAAATGGGTCATTGGAAGGTTAGACATCAACTGTTTCCAAAGTTTCAACTCTTGATGCCATCTGTTCTAATTCTTCCTTAATTTTCATTTGGAAACGGAGCACAACAAGTTTTTCTTCCAGAAGCTCCAGCAATCCATTGTCACATTGATCAACCATAGATTTCATTGTAGCACCGGTGCGGCATGCACTCCTTACTTGGAGTACCACGTTATTGAGATCTTCATATCTTTGTTCTAGTGTCAACATTTCACCACCTTCTATTGCCTCCTTTCTGATAGCCTTAAGAGTACGTGTGTTGTAAGCACATGTTTCCTTTTGTATACGTAATAACAATCCAGAAGCTCCAGGTATTTGGCTTGCTCAAGATTCACAGCTTTTTGTGTATGAGTCATGGATGGAGCAGAAGGCATTGTTGATTTGAATGTTAAATTTCCAGACTTTGACTTCTCCCGACTTGCACTCTGTAAGAAAGGTACCAAATCTGGTCCTGCAAGCTCCAATAGTTCATTCTCAAGCCCAAGTTCAATCAATGTTCGGTACAAATATTCATGAAAATCTTTATCAGGCCATCGAACACTAAGCTGAATAATTTGACATATATACCGGTCTTGAGATGCTTGGTGAAGCAAAGGCCGACTTGCAGCATGTTGGAAAAGAGATCCAAACTCTGTATGAATTATTTGCATTCATCACAACTTCATAGCATTGTTCTCGCAGGGCAAGTGCAGCCTGTCGATGATTCAGATCAATTTGTTCATTAATTGCATCCTCTGTAGGATCTAGAACCCGGGCTTTTTGGAGGGGAAGTTCCACAATTGCTTCATCTATTTGCATCAATGCCATTAACACCACTAGCATATTTCTCTCAACAACATCAGTCACCAAAATGCCAACATATCTGCATTCATATATTGACATCAATGCCAACCTGTATTGTCATATTGCCAACAACAATAGTGAATAATATAAAGCGCCAATTTCTATATTTTGATATCAATAGTATATTTATTAATCAAATTTGAAATTGAAATTGATTTGTCAACCAAATTATTTAAAAAAAATCGAAGACAATAAAAATATGAAAAAAGCATTGGTAGGAAATGTGACAGTACACAAGCATGTAGCTTAAATATTTGAAATAAGTAAATTTGTATATCTTGTTTAATTAGCTTTAAGTAGATTAAGGTTTTAAAATTTTATGAGCTTAAACTGTCAAATCAAAGAACTTGTAATTTTTTTAAGTTAATTGTAAGTTTTAAGTAAATTAAGGTTTTCCAAGTTTGTGAGTGTCTTTTTCACTATTTATAGGCATTCATTTAAAACCTAATCTTCACTAAACCTAATCTATTCCACTTTTTGTATAGGGTCTATAGTATACATAACGTCATGCTTTTTAATGGTTGCTTCTTCCTTAGTTTTACAATATCAATATCAATGTTAGGATTATAAGAGAGCATCTCGGATAAGGAATTTTTTTTTCTTTTTGAAATCCAATCATTTCTATACCTCATAATGGTTTGGCAAGCCTATCAAACAACCTTATCCCAAAAATGATGACATTTATTTTCCTCTACCATGTTCTTTGGCTAATGCTTAAGCAAATGCCTCTAAAATAATTTAACCCTTTATGTTGAACCTGGATAATGGGCATTCATATTTCCCCTCTTCTGTACAATTATACATGCAAGAAGGGGAAATTTGGTCCTAGAAATCACTGCAACGAAAAACATGCAATCTCACTAACCATAAATTGCAATCTTAGTGTATAAAGGGTTCTCTGCATAGACCTATATAGTTGAAATTTCAGTTTGAACAATGAAATTTGCAATTTCATATTTACCATATTCCGGAGGAGATACCCAAAAATGGGGTGATGTGAGTGCCCCTTTTACTATTCCATCCCTTCCTTGTTATTATTATACTATCCTAATATTTGATGCTATACAAAGCCAAAGTCAATGTTTTCCATTGATACTTGAGATGTTCACTTCCTTTTTCTTATGTTACAAGCTCATATATTTTCCATTTTTTCTTTCTAGGGATAGATTTTCCTAATATCCATGTTGTTGTTCATTTGATGTAATTCTCTTTGTCCTAATATAGAAAGAAATAACCACCTTTCCATGATGTACAAAGTGGTGTGTACGCATCCTTCCATGATGTACACAATAGGAAATACCCTAGCATATATACCATTGGATGTGCATGTAGTTTGACATAATTTCACTCTTGTACCTATACGATTAAGGCTTTGTGATACATTTATGTAGTTTGACATAATTTCTTAGTTGGGTAGAGATACAGATCATTGCAAAAGCCATTGGTCAACATGGGTTGTTCCACTCCAGCAACATGCGCATAAATTTGTGCACACCTTAGATTCATTGCAAGACAATGTTTCATTCATGAGAAGTAAGTGTGTTGTGAGATATACAAGAAACACTATCAACCTAATGTAACCAGGTTAACCTCATATGAAAAATTCAAGATAAATTCATATCATACCTGTCAAGCTGTGAGTTTTTTTCTCATTTTATCAAAGCATTAAGAGGGTCTACACAGTGCATTTCCAAACCCTCAATCCTGGTCTATGTAGTGCATTTCAGACTTAACGAAGACATCTCGGCGGCCTCGTCTGCAATGGTCTCGACGACCTCCTCTACAATGGTCTCGGAGGTATCGACTCTTTTGAATCTTTTCATAGGTTGCAAAAAGGAAATTTGGATGTGCGCGCGTGGTTCGCGTGGTATGCCATGTGACTTGGCATGCCCCACCTCTAATTTATATAAACCCGCCACCACATAATTGTAACATGGTATATATATCAAACTTTGGATAAGGTTAAAGATATGGGTCATGTTTGTTATATGGAATTCCTATGGTTTGGTATATGCGAAAGTGGGGACATGCCACCAAACTCAACGAATCCCACATGGTATTTATTATAACCATATTCTATATTCGATTGGTTATTTGTGTATGTTATATTTTGGATATGTAACCAAAAACCAAGTTGTAAATGGAAATGAATGTGAAACGTATGGCATATAGTTGGAAAACAATGCCATTTAAAAGATTGGCCCTAAAAACAAACCTTGGCTTATGGTTATAACCAAGTCCAAAACAAGTATGTAGTTGTAACCAAGTGACTAGTTGAGCCCAACGAATGGATTAGAAAATCCAATGATATGTTAATGGTTGTAATATTGGCATATGGTTAAAACTAGCCAACACAAACCATGTCATTTATGAAAACGGTTGTAACTTATGGGCTAAATTGGAATCATGCACAAGGAGGAAGAACTCAATCTACATAACCCCAAGCATTTGCATTGTAAGGGAGCATGATTTTGGATCCATTTCGGTGAGAGGCTCTTGGATTGTTTTTGGAGAGTGATATTCATGACTCTTGTTGGAGTCTTTTATTGTGTGAGCTCCATCATGTTTTGAGAGACATGTTATGAGTGTGATCACTCTCTTGTCTTTGTTGTTCGAGATGGTTTGAGAGATCCTTTTGAGGCCATTGTGTTCTGAGATCATGATTGATGATAATTCTGGAGAATGTAGGCTTGCTCGAGGCTCGGATCTCATAGAAGCTGATAAGAGAGAATGGATAACTTGCATTGGGAGAACTCCATCATTATAAAGTCTCGAGTATGTTCATTGGTGTGAACAAGCTTCTTTAGGAGAAGTTACTTTTTGATGTAAACACTGGTGAGAAGGTTCCAACATCTGTTACAAGAAGGAATAAAGCGATTCACATTTCAAGTGGATCCGGAGACGTAGTCAAAGGTTGACGAACTCCGTCTTTCAATGAGAGTGCTCCAAACCATCTGAAGCAAGCGAATCTTCTAAGGAAGAGCCCAAGCCAATACCAACAATTAATGAGCCCTGCATGATGATTGAGAAGAGGTTTTCTAAGGTTTTCTAATACAATAAATAATTATGGGAAAATTGGTATGGATAATTATTTTAGGTTGAAAAAATGAGGAATGTGCCACTCTACTTTTAAAATCCACAGGATCTGTGTATCTAATTCAATCTTCTAAGCATTGAGGTAGCAAGACAAGGAACCCAAATCTAGTTGGATATGGGATATGTGTCAACTTCTTCCAATTCAATAAACCCTAAATTGAGAAATGCAACACACCCTTGATCTTCATAATGAATATAGTATTTCACAATATAAATATCTCTAAATAAACAAAAATTTCTACCATGGATCTCATAATAAAATACACAACTGAAGTGTTATGATTCAAACTTCATATAACATATAAGTTCACACATAAGTTGGCCACTAGATATGTGATGGCCAAATTCCATCCTTAGATGGTGAGAATACATCGGCATTGCCCAAGACGAGAGCTAAGGATATAAGGTTGTTAGACCCTAACATAATTTAGGGTGAAGATAGAATCTCGATAAGTGTTCATAAGCATTGGTCATAGTTCAAAATTAAAAGAAATTATAATTCTAACTGAAAATTGAAAAGAAAGCTCAAAGATATTAGCAACATAGTAAGAATCTCATCCCATCAGGTAACATTACTTAGGCACTAATGGTCCCGTCAAATTACATTGCTTATATGGATGATTTTTGTTAGTTAGGAACATTAGTTATGTGCATGACAAGTTAGGTGCATATGTTAGTTACATCACTTAAATTTATATTTTTTTCATTATGTTGTCTTTCTAACTAAAAAATATTCTTAGCACTAGCGATGTGATAGGAATGCCTACAATATGGGTCACATGGGTAAGAAGATGTATTGTTTGTATCCATGCACAAGGTTAGGTTCTGAAGGAGATATATTTATTGTTTTGATTCTTGGCACACCAAGGATGATTCTTTATGTACATGGAAACATCTAATACCAAAATAACCTATATTAATTATAAAAAAATTATTATGGGATCATTGGCCATTGTGGCCCCCCATACCATCGCACATGCCCTAAATAGGGAATATTTGTCTTAATACTTAAATATGGTGGTCATTTAAAGTTTGGTGTACTATATATGGTTTGTGGGGATAAGGACATGGTATCGGGCCAAAATCTAGGGTCTTAGGCCATAGTATTTGTGTTTGGGTATCACAAGTCATTTATGTTTTCACATTTAGTAGGGAAAACATCCACTGTGAGTCCAATATGTTCAAGGAAGGTGTAAATTACTCGATAATTAGTAGACATTGTGAGGATCCTCTGCTCACATCCAAATTTCTTTGCTCCATCTATGCTCACATGAATTAAAAGGAAGAATTTAGAATTGATACCACACTAATTGCCTTACAATTTCATGAGAATAATTAATGACATATTTAAGAGTAGATGCATGCATATCACAAAGCATACATGATCAAGGTCTTCGCGTTAGTGCTCTTGTATAAAATACAATGCAATGGAGGAAAAATTAGTGCTAGAAGCATGCATCTAGTCTAACCATGTCACATTTCAGTCCATAGAAGCACAAATTGAAAAAAAATCAATGTTGGTCCCATTCAGTACATTAATTATTCTATAGGTTTGTTTTTTGATTGTTGAATTGTTTGAGTAAGACATGTCTGAATTTGGAGACCCTCCCATACCATCAATGCATGCATATAGTCTAACCATGTCAAATTTTAGTCCATAGAAGCACAAATTGAAAAAAGTTCAATGTTGGCCCCATTCAATACATTAATTATTCTCTAGGTTTGTTGTTTAATTGTCAAATTGCTTGAATGAGCCATGTTTGAATCTAGAAACCCTCCCATAAAGTGAATGCATGTGTCTATTCTAACCAGGTCATATTTCAATCCATAACAAGCACAAATTGAAAAAAATTCAATGTTGGCCCCATTTAGTACATTAACTATTCTATATGTTCATTGTTTGATTGTTGAATTATTTATGTGAGTCATGTCTGAGTCTGGAAACCCTACCATACCATCAATGCATGTGTCTAGTATAACCATGTCAAATTTCAGTCCATACAAGCACAAATTGAAAAAAATTCAACGTTGGCCCCATTCACATGAGCAGCTGCACCTTATTTTTGGGTTATGAAATATCATATAATAATGAAGGTGAAATAAGCATAATTGTGCATTTCCTTATCGAGATTCTCTTTGTTTCGAGAATAATTTAATATTCTCTACTAAACAGGGCCAACCACGTGAAGGTGGAATCTCATCTGACCCCCCCCCCCCCTCACATCACTCTCAATTCCCCATAACCCGTAAAAATATATGTGCAAAAAAACATATGCCAACATATAAGAAAATGACTAAAAAAATTAAAAACAATTAATTTATACGTACCAACAATATTAATTCAAAATATATAGAGTAGATATATTAAGGCATACCTCATACACTTCAATGGAATTCATCATCTTCTTCATCCAAGTCATAATTTGTACCATCTGATCCAGATTCAACATTGTAAGGATTGGCCATATCATCATCGTCATCGATGTCAGTTTTGATCATCATGTCATCGTCGATATCATCTTCAGGGAAATTGTCTGCTACATCATCTGGTTCAACTAATTCTTCGACATATTCCTCTGGAACATGATCATCTAACTCATGTTGATTATATTCAACATCATCTTCTTCTTCAAGACCCTCTTCATTATCTTCCTCTACGTTATACTTTACTGGCCTTCCCCTTGGATCGTGTCTCACGACAAATGACCAACCCCCTCTACTTGGAACCTCATAGTAAAATACTTGTTCACATTGGCTTGGAAGAACATAGGGCTCCATTCCTGGCTCAAAGAACCTTGTATTAACCATGGTAAATCCACTATCATGTTCAATAATAGTTTTCTTGGGATCACGTTGATTCAATCGTAACCTGTACCATTTGACAACGAACATAACTACTTTGAAGGAGTTAAAGTCACACTGAATAATATCTTCCAAATACCCATAATATCGATTTCTGAGAGTTCTAGATGCCTGTCACTTCTAGAGGAAACATTAGTCACCTCAAAGACCGCATTTATCCCACAATATAATGTTTTCTTTGTTTCATCCAACTTTTTGATGCGAAATTTACAACCATTACACCACATGGCCTTATGGTGTTTTACCTACAACAATCCATACACATAAAGATTACATCATTAATTGATGATTAAGTGCACATTTATGCTCTGCAGGGAAAAAATCAATGTGTACATCAATATATTTGCGAAAAGTATAAATAGTATGACTAATTAATATGCTTGCATTCTTATCTTTTAAACCATATGCTAAATCGATTTCCCTTTGTATAATATTGGTATCTCCATTGTGATGAGCTGCTTTAACTAATGAAGCCACACCTTCCCATGATATTCCATGACCAGATTGTTCACATTGTTCAATCCATACCTTCATCCAATCAAGATTTTTTGCGATGTATAAATGAAGTGCATCCCACTCTCGACCAACTGCTTTATGAAATTAAAATTAAAATTCAGTACAAATGTATATTCACTTAACACAATATACACTTTTAATTTATGCATATTGAATATTAAAAGTGAAATAAGTATGATATATACATAAAAATCAATAGTCAAATGTACTATAATTAATCTCCACTAGCTATTAATTACCTTTCAACTTCCTCAATCTACCTTTCCCCTTCAGGTACTCCCCTTCGAAATTGTTATTGGATTCAAGATCACAAATACGACCTAAATTGAGCTTTGATGCTAATTTAGGAAGATATTCACTAATATATATCATGTTCTGGTATACCATATATCCCAACACCACAGAACCCTCAGGACGTGCTCATTGTCTAACCAAACCCTTCAAAAATTTCAAGTGTCTCTCAACCATCCACATGGAACTTGAGTGTATAGGTCCACAATTCAATCTCCTCAACTTGGTGTATGAGGTAGTGTTCTTATGCATTGAAAAATGTTGAAGGTAGATGCTTCTGCATTTCACACATGAGACAAGGAATTTCTCTCCTCCAATACTTTATATCTTCTTTATGGATTTCTTTAGATGACAACCATCTACAAGTAATGCAAACCAATCACGATATTTAACAAAAAATGAACATTATTTTACATAACAATTAGTAAAACAAATGCCCAATATAAGTTCTACAATGAATTAAACAAACATTGTATGCATGCAAAATATCGCTACTTACCTCGTTTATTTTCCAAGATTATATATAACTTGTTTGACATTGTTGTCGAAGTTGTCTGAGAGAGATAGAGGTAGAACATACTGTAAAAATATAAAAATTGTTTCATTTTTTTTTAAAGTAGACAAAAAAATACCAACAATATGCACTAGAATAAAAAAATATAGCAGTACACATACCATAATAATTACCTTTATGAAGATATGCCAATCATGCGTTTTCACCCCCGCAAAATTACCTTTTTGTGTTATGATATTCTTCGTGTTTGAACAAAATCCAGTGGGAAATTTCATTTTTCGCATGACTTCTCTTACAACATTACTTTGCTGCTCCGTTAACAACCATGGAAGTGAGTTTATATTAATTTGGTCTCCATTGCTATGTAATTGAATGACGTATTTCATTGCATGATTGGCTTCCTGAATGTTACTGCAAATTTTGACAATTTTTTCTTTGTCACTCCTTCCATCCAATATTCGCCATAATGTTTCAGTAACATTCTTTCCGATATGCATTGTATCAAACATATAAGAAATTTCTAGGTGCTCATAATAGGGCAACCTACTGAATTTTTTAGGATAACTTTTTATTCCTCGTGGAAGCCCCTTAATTCCTTCATGATTATGACGACCATCATGAAACATAGTTTATAAAGAAATTACAGAAATCAATGTCAAATATAGTAAACAACACACACTAAAAAAAAATCATAACATTTCATATACGATGATATATATACAAATTGATCCGTACGTACCTTGATGATTTCTAATTATATTGCAACATCCATAGGTGAGGTGTCATTCTCTACGGTTTTAATGCAGTCTCTTGCTTCCCATTGAATAATTTTTTTTTTCGGTAGTTCGATACCTATGATTTTTAGAGAGGAAATGCCTATACTCATCAAACACCTCATTTTCTAAAAATTTTGAATGACGAGATATGATCTTAGGAACACAAATTGGACATGCAAATTTACCCTTTGTTTAAAGACCTACATAAAGAGATGGATTAACTATGCCAATTATAATTATATAAAATGAATGGATTATTTAAAAAAACATGTGTTCATAAAATTAAATACAATTAAAATATAACTTATAATTACAAACCACAAAAATCGGTTAACCCTGGGGCATCGTGTACTGTCCATACAAGCATTGCATGGAATTGAAATTTCCTTTGTCGTATTGGTCTAGATACATCATACACAATGATGTCATTCCATAGCTTTAGTAGCTCGTCAATAAGAGGTTTGATACATACATTCATATCTTTAATTTGGTACTTACCCGATTGATTTGAACATATAAAATATATAATTATTACAACCATTTAGATATATAAATAATACACAAGAGAAAAATAATATATATATATATGACATTATGCAACAAAATACGACAAATGAGATCCCACTACATAAAAAAAATATTGTTGTAGACACACACCTGAAAAAATCATTGCCAACATTATGTGCTCCCTCTTTATTGACAACCATGGAGGAATGTTATTATTGATAACAAAAATAGGCCACACCGAGTAAATAGATCTCATCTCTGCAAATGGATTGACACCATCTACTACCAAATAAATCCTAACATTACTAGGTTCTTCTTTAAAGTTTGGCCAGTTTTTCTCCATATCTCTAAATGCAGAACCATCTGCAGGCATTCAAATAATGTCAACTTGACTTCTATTCCAT
Organism: Larix kaempferi; assembly: GCA_027924585.1. Lineage (NCBI taxonomy): Eukaryota > Viridiplantae > Streptophyta > Pinopsida > Pinales > Pinaceae > Larix > Larix kaempferi. The sequence goes on from BSBM01000910.1 coordinate 27,866,642, forward strand.
GCATGGTAATCCATAAATTGCGCTATGTTTTTTCACTTGAACAATTGTTGCAAATGTGGAATAATGGGAATATAACGAAGAACCTTGTGAGGCACCTTTTTTGTTACTTGATCTATTCGATATCTACTGATATGACATTCCAGACATTCTATTTCAAATTCATGTTGATTATAATATATAACATGGTCATCAGGACATGCAACAATTGCTTCATATTGCACTCAAATTTCTTTCATAATTGAAGATAACTCTCGATATGTGCAAGGTAAAATATTTAATGGTGGTAACACAAACTCAACTATCAAGCTCCAACAAATTAAAATAAAAAACTAGTGAATATAGTTGATAAATAATATTAATGAAACATATTTCATCCGTACTAATTTTACTTATGAATTAACAATAAAATTATTAGAGGAACAAAGATAATTAACCTTTATCGCGATCATAAATATGTGATGGAATATATTACATTCCTTAACATCCATGTGACGGATGTGTTTGAAAGACCATTCATAACATTCAAGTTAATTATCAACAATATAGCAGAGAGAAGATTTGTGTTGGAGCCCTCATAAAGGGGTTCATATGCCTTCTCAAGAAGAGGTAAATCATGAACATCATCAAAGTCATCGTTTTCATGATCATGATCATGATCATCATCCATTCTAACATTAAATGTATCATGGATCAATGTATTTGTACCATCATCTTCAACTATGTTATCAGTATGATCATCTTCTTCAATATGATCATTAACTTGTTCTCCATTATTCATAGCTCCATGTTCCTTCGGTACTTGTTCTGAAAGCACATCCTCCGGGCGATATGCCGTAGGATGTCTTTCCTTTATAATTACATGAAACCATCAATAGATATTAGTTAATATAAGAAATATTAAAATGATACATACATTTACAAAAATGATCAATATAAAGACATATATAATGAAAAACTTACCAATGGACGATATTCATGTCCCCCCTCAACGTGTTCGTGTTCCCTACAATGTCTTATGGCTATTGTGATATTTATTCTTATCCTTTTAAAGCCCCTGCATTGAATACATGGACAATAACATTTCCCATCACCCTTTCTTTTCAGTCCATCCCACAATTTAGCAAGCAATTGTTGATTTTGTTCGTCTGGATCAAGAATATTGTTATGCGACATTTTCTGATACAGAGCTTGATTGATGATTATTGATCTTAAAAAATCAAGATCCACACTTCAATATATTTAATCACAGTAAAAATTGAAATAATTGTGGATTTTTGTACGGAAAACAGTCCATGCAAAGATTATAATTTCCGCAAATCGACGCTTGTATAGAAAACATGTCGGAATGTTTCTATAATTTATAGTTTTCTAAAAAAAATGTTCGTTGGAGATCCGAAAAAGTAACCATAGTTACCATTATAATCTATGTCATATATTCGACGACATTCATCATATATTCAACGATAAATGTTGGATATCCGATGGTAGTCGGAAATTCGACAATCGCAAAGGTCAATTTAAAAAAAATTAAGCAAAATTCGTAATTTTAAAGGTGGAATCCGACGGCGCATTCAATTTCGTCGGAATTCGTCGGAATTCGTCGGATTTTGAGTTCAAATTTTTTTGTCTTTTAATACCCCATCCTCCGAAGGATTTTGGCTTTGAAATCTTCTTCCAGCTAGTCCATGCACAAACCTTTTTTCCAGATTTCATAGTCTAGAAAAAACGCATGTAGAGTTTTTCAATTTGAATGTGGTATTGTTTACATTTATGATGATAGATTTAGTTTGAACAATTGGTTAACTTTTATGATATGATGATTTTTTGTTATTTGGTTTATGATTAGGGATATGCATTTTTTTGTTTTCATATGATGTCCCAAATTGTGTATTGTGAATTGAAATCTAAATAAGTGTGTGTGTGTGTGTTTTGAGTTATTTATGGGTAGGATATATTTTTTGGTTATCACATGTATGTTACATTTTGGATGTTATATTTTATGATTTGATATATGTTGATGTTAGCCATAAGATAGATGTCACAAAAAATTAACATATATGATTTGTAATTTAATATGTCTGATTTATGATTGAATACATGTTATGACTAGATGTATTATTGTTATGATGTGAGTGAGAGCTCGAAAATATAGTTTGTCCATATTTTTGGAGAGCCAATTCAATGATAGATTTCATGGGAACCCATGTGTAATATCTCAACTAAACTCCCATAATATGTGTTAGGGATAAGATATAACAAAACCACTAGTTCTATACCAACTTGTTATTACTCTATCTAGAATGGAGTAGATGATCAATGTCCAAAGACATGAAGAGATCAATTTCCATGAGGATATTGAAAGATGGAGTGAGAACACCCTGATGATAAAACTTGTCAATAAGTAAAGGATCATTAGAAAGGGAAAACTAATGACTACATAAAAGAAGATGATCATGTAAGACTCCTCAGACACCTTGGGGTTGAAGATCACAATTTAAATCAAGTATTAAGAGGTGCGAATTGATCACTGTTATAAATAAAGAGGTGGGAAACTCATAACAAGGAGAGAAAATGGTAGCAAAGAAGGGAAAAATTGGTAACCTAGGAAATGGGAATTTAGCAATAGTAATAAGTAAAATGAATATGCATGACTAGTTGTTTTGGTTGCATAGTAATTATGGATATTTCATTCTATGAAATAAAAAATTAAAAAGAGAGAAAAATACAAGAGTATGCAGCATAGTAGGGGTATGTTGACTTACTTTTTTTTATCCGACATAACGAAAAACATTTAGGTTTAGGACATTGATTTATTGTTAAGCATTAATGCACATGTGGATTTTCATGTGGTGATCAAATGTGCACATTAAAAGAACTATTATATTAAAAGTGCAATGTATCTAATGATTTCATAATAACATAAATAAATTCTATACATAAGTAGTTAGTTGGATAATTGTAGGGAATTTGATTTATTTTTAGACAATTTTGTGCATATGTTATAATTAAAGCATTGTACATGATTGTGTGATAAATAGAAATAAATAAAGATAATTTTGAGGTTATGTAATCTTATCTCAGTTTTGAGGAGAGGATTGGGAGATTATGGGGACCACTGGGTGAGTTCTTGAAGAATCTTCTATTTTTGAGCTTGTGGCTTATGGAGTTGAATTGAGAGGGAAGGTTGGTATCGTATTAGTGACTACACTCTCGGTGGGTCTTCAACTAAAATTTAGAGGGAATCAAGTTTAGAGGAGAGCACTTTTATCCCCCACATTTTGTTGCTAATAGAGTTGTGACTAGCAATATTGTTCTACTAACTACACATCTTTTATAAGCATGCATTCTTCAAGGCCATTGTATTTATTCTTATTTTGAAAGCTATTATACACAGGCAAGTTGTTTCTATTGGATAAATATGTCTTTTACTATTTGTTGTATTCAGTTTCGAGACCTAAAAGAAATTATCTTTATATAATAAGGATGCTTATTGGAGATATACTATAGCAATCTACAACCATGCAATTTTTTTCACATGTGGTTGTAAAATGTATTCTAGCGTGGTATGAGCGTCTGGTTAGGGTTTCCCTCACCCTAGTCCAAGGATGGATCCCCCTCTGGACCCAAGTCCAAAGGCCTGTAGGAGCCTACTGGATGAAGCATTCTGCGCCCTCGTGGTCGCCTCCTCCTCCGTCGGCCTCTTCTGGAGATGGGTTTGTCAAACGCGTTGAAGCTCCAAAGATATAGATCAAGTCGGTTTCTTCACGTCTTAAGGCCCTTGCTCTGAGTGAACGAGGTTTAATCAGTCAGTTCATGGGGATCTATCCCTCGCCGAAGACTATGGATAATTGGGTAAAGAAGAACTAGATGCCATTGATTTATGGTGGTCTGCAACATTGCTTTTGTGGCAAGGGTTTTTTCACCTTCCTATTTGAAAATAAAGATGATCGTGACCTTATTTTCCGTAGCGGTCCCTATTTCATGGGTCCGAGGGGGATTTATCTCAATTGATGGACTCTTTCCTTCAACCCTGAAAAGGAAGTACCCTCTGCTATCCCTGTCTGGGTTCGTCTGCCTCATCTCCCCTTGCATTGTTGGAATGACAAATTCCTATAGGACCTTTATTCTCATGTGCCAGGATCTGTGTCGAGGTTGATCTGGAGAAGGGGTTACCAGAGATAGTAAGCCTGTGTATGGATGGTTGGGAACATATGCAGAAAGTTGACTACGAACAACTACCCTTCAAGTGAAAGAAGTGTCACGAGTATGGTTGTTGTTTGGGATTTCTACCCTATAGTGAGGAGATGGACACTACCAACTGGGTGGGGTTGACAGGTAAACACATAGATTATATTGCATTTAGTTGCTGCAAAAGAAATAGATTGGGATTGAAAGACATACCTCTTCTCGATGGTTGATCCTAACTTTCGCTTGGTCTTTCACTTGATCTCCCGCTTGATCTTCTACTTGATGAACTTGCAATACAAAAGATACCTTCCTCAGCGTATCTTGACCATATAAAATATGATGAAAATATAAAGCAATTTAGCATCAACTATGATCAAGAATTAAGCCAAATAAACATACAAACCAATAGATATATGATTTGGAACGGAAGGGTGTTTCGACCTTTTTATTGTCAAAGAAACATGAAATCAATACAATATACCTGACGTGTAGAGATGTTTCTGCAACCGGATCCTGGGCTCCTGCTCTTCACTTTGACTTTGTACTTTCCTCTAGCGTAATAGTACTTCAAACCTTCTCTCAAGATTTCATGAGCATTATGAGTATAATGAGTGTGTGAGTATCCCCTCTCATGGATCCTCCTTGTATTTATGGGACAAGGTAGGCAGTTGGATTCGAGAGGTAGTTGAATTGGGCACGAATTGGGGAGGTTGGGGAAGTTGTAGAACCAACTTCAACTAATCCCAATTCATCAAATTAATATATTTTTGATTGAATCTTAAGATGTATGTGGGTTTCATACAACAAGAGTAGCGTACAGGAAGCAACTTTTGGGCTTTACAACAAGCGTTTACAACTTTTTGGGAGATGTACGCTGGTTGTCCTTGAGGAGAGTAGCATATTTCTCAAGGTGTATGCTGGTCTATAGTGTAGAGAGGGGCGTACATGTGGAAAAAACAGGAGAAACTGCAATCTTTTCAGGTGAGGAGTGTATTTCTAGCAGTAAATCATCTGAGGCAATCTAGCTCTTCCATCCTTTATGTCCTTTTGTGTGATCTACAAGGCAAGGTGATCATGGGACAGAGAAGTGCAAATTTTACCTATAAAAGATGCCCCCTAATGTGTGAGTTCAGAGGGAAATGATGGCCGAAATACATTATAAGTCCAAGTCAAATGAGGAGCAAGAAACCACAGAACCAAGTCACAAGAAACACCTGAAACAACAATCAAGGTCAGCGAGCAATTACAATCTTGACATAATATAGATGTGTAACATGATCTCTGATACATAACTAGGAGATGTATATATAGAGCATGGACACTAAAGTACAAGTGTGGATCCATGTCAACAGAGAGATCATAGCCATAACAACAAGCTGGATCTATGTCTCATGAAGAACCAAAATGGGTGAGGCTCAGTCTTACGCAGCTTGGGGGATAACATAAATATGGTGATGCTATCATAGTCCCAAGGTCTTCATCCAATAAAACCCAAGGTGCAAACCCTAACCATGTGAATAAATGAGCTGAAGTCGAACATGGGGGGTGTCATTTGATTACCAGATGTATACCGTTAACAAATGCGAGGACTTCCATTGATAATGATAATGGGGTCCAAGGTACCTAGTACGATCCAAACAAGTGTGAATAAGAGGACTTGAAGTCGAACACTTGAGGAACCTATCGAATAAGAGACATTAATGTATTCCCAATATTCAACAGCGAGGGAAACTGCCACTGATGACTGCAATCCCCAAGGTACTAACCGAAACTCTAAACTATTCCTAGAGCATAATGAGCTGAGGTCGATGGGAAGAAGTCCGCTGGAAGGGATGCATTAATGCATCCTCCATCATCCAACATGAAGAACACTCACAGGTATGAGCTGATGTGGAGTAGGACGAGTAACAAGATGAAACAAACTGACACTAGGATGGTCGACACATGAAGTCAAGGTAAACTGCAGAATGGATGACACAGGCTATATCCTTGAATAGTGAGCACGACATAGAGTGACTTAGGTAGTTTTCAACATAACGGGGAATGATATAAGTATGCGATGTAGGAGACATAACAGACCCTCCATATGGTTGAAAGAATAACCAACCGGGGGAGTAAAAACTCGGAGATCAGGTTCACCCTAAGGTCAAAAACTAAAACCCAACTGATATGAAAGACTCAAGTAGGTGTTGTGTTTAAGGATATGATTGACTTAACTGCCTTTGAAACTGAAAGAGATGCGATACACCCTTCATATCCCTTATTCTTTTTGGTAAAAGAATATCCATCTTGTTATTTTAATGAGTCCAAGAAGAAAAGAAAACTCAATAGGTCCAACCATGTAAAGAGTTTAATGAGCCCATGGGAGGAAGACTCGGGACCTTCTTCATTGTTTACAGAGTTCGAAGAAGAGATAGAAGAATACTCTATAGTACTGATCTCTGGATTTTAATATCGAGTCGAGATCTATTCTTGCTCGCCGGTGTTTTCAATTTTAAGGAGTCTGAAAAAATTAAACAATAACTCCATACACCTACTCATGGATTTTAATATCGATCCCAAGTAGGTTAATGCTCGTCGGTGTTTTCCTGTTTATAGAGTATGAAAAACTTAAGTAATCCTCTATACACCTACTCATGGATTTTAATATCGAGCCCGAGTAGGTGAATGCTCGCTCGGTGTTTTCATGTTTAGAGAACCTGAAAACCCTCAAGAGAGGCTCCAAAAGGTCTTTTTCGTATAGTTAGTCTCCTCCCCCGAAAAAGTATAAAACAATGAGAGGAGAACTCTTCTATCCATGTATGACTAGAGTATTCCTTTTTCGTAAATGATCCACAAAGGTTCAGAAAATGGGTAAACTTATACCTAAGTGGAAGTCGCTTCAAATCCTTTAATGAGTCTGAAATGACAACTATACTCGGAAATCTTGTCATATTTAAAGAGTCAAACAAGAGCATGAAAGAACTCTATAATATTTTTTTTTGTAAATTTTTAATGATCCCGAAAAAGTAAACTCGTGACCTCCTTACTGTTTTTAACGAGCTCAAAGGAGATAGAAAAATGCTCATAAATTCCTTACTGTTTTTAACGAGCTCGAAGTGAAGATGGAAGAAATGCTCGTAGCCTCCTTAATGTTTTTAACGAGCTCGAAGGAAAAGTGGAAGAGTGCTCGTAGCCTCCTTACTGTTTTTAACGAGCTCGAAGTGAAGGTGGAAGAATGCTCGTTTGTGGATCAATGTCCAAATGAATGGCAGACTGCATTATAGACTCTAAGAAAACTTCATCAGAAGGAAGTATATTATCCCAAATGGAATACATATCTAAACATTCAGATGGAGTCATCACCTGGTTAATTGCCGGGATCCAATCCCGAGAAGGTAAGCATGAATTCAGAGGCTTCTTCTCGGTATCAATTGGACTCAAGGAACAATATGCCACATAATTTGATTGTGACATGGTAGTGCCTACTGACGAGGGACATACTTGGTCTATAGTTGGGTAATAAGAGGGATCAACAAATGTAATTTGATCGATAGTGACAATGATTTCGTTGTGAGGAAAATGCATCACACAAAAGAGCGTAGACACCACAGCCTGCATAGCATATACGTAATCACATCCGAGGATCATATCAAAATCCATAGGGTCCTTTAAAACCATAAAATAAACTAAGACTGTTTTTCCACTCAAAGTAACATGTACCTGAGGGAGGAATCCCAACGGTTCACTAGGTCTTCTGTCGAAGGTCAACAGCCAATTAACAACTGTAACAAGGTTAGGGAAACCTAAATCTCTCCAAGCATAAGGGGATAAAATACTAACAGAGGCTCCTTCATCTACAATACATCAGTGAACCACATGGTTGTTGATATCAACCTTTATCTGGAAAGCTGAAGAAGAAGGAAGGAGAGGCCCAGTTAGACTATTCCAATCAAAGGAAATGATCCAAGAACTTGGTAGGGGTTCACTCGGCACAGATGAAGTGCCCCCCATTTCAGAAACATCCGAGCTGGTAATGCAGAAGACTTTCGGGACAGGTGCATCAGTCTTTGATGGACTGATGGGATCGGTCGAATATTGCATCGATTCGATCACTTCACTCCTCGAAGAAAGAGTGGGGTTGACCAAATATTGCATTAGTTCAACCACTTCATCCACCAAAGGTTGATCCGGCTTTTTGGAATCTATAGACAATTCAGGAGCAGAGGATCCTTCAGACATGGACCACACTCTCCGCACCTCTGGAATGGCAGGGCATCGGTGATTAAGGTGATCTCCCTTACAAAGTTTACAAGGGAACTTTGGCTTCCATCCTATAAGCTTAGACTCCATAACAACAACAGTACTCTCAACATGACTAGCATTGGCTGACAGCTTTCCCCCAGCATGACTTCCAATGGATGGTTGCTCAGAAGCAAAATACTTTTGAACTATGGACCACACGCTTTGCGCTTCTAGAAGTACAGGGCACAAATATGTCAAGTAGTCTCCCTCACAAAACTTACAAGGGAATTTAAGCTTACGTTTATTAGGTTTGTTGACAATGTCAACGTTCTCAGCATGACTTGCAATGGTTGATTTAGTGTCTCCAATATGACTCATAGTAATTGGTGACTTGTCATTAATATGACCAGCAGTGATCAATGACGTGCCCTCAACATGAGCAACAGTGGTTGAAGACATGCTTTCAGTATCATTTGCAGTGACTGAAAGTTATCTCCTAGCATGACCTCTAGAGGCTGGGTAGGTTCCCCTAGCATGACCTTCAGAGGCTGGGTGGCAAGGTTCAGTATGATTTCCAGTGACTGAACGAGTTCTCCCAACATGACCACAGAGGTTGGGTAGGCTCCCCCAGCATGACCTTCAAAGGCTGGGTGGCAAGGTTCAGTATGATTTCCAGTGACTGAAATTTTTCCCCCAACATGACCTCCAGAGGTTGGGTGGGTGCCCCCAACATGACTTCTAGAGGCTGGGTGGTTGCCCCCTTAATTTGGCATCTTCTTCCTATTCTTCCTCCGTCTATTCCTTTTAGACTGTCGATTACTAGTATTACTACTTTCACCACATGATATAGAAGGAGGAGAAGAAGATGCTACTTGCGAAGTAGGCATAGGGTTTTGATTCTCTTGATGTGAAGTGCTTACTAGAGAAGCATCAGGAGCATGCAAGACGTTCAGAGTGGAAAACAACCAAACCGGTATCCCAATAGTGAATCCCGAAATATTCAAGGTATCCATTAAGGGAGTACCAATGTTCCCAATGAATGGAAAAGCATAAGGAGTCCCTTCAACAGGGGTCCCTTGATTGGCGCTCACTAGGACGCTTTCCATAGTTTTCGACTCAACAAACCAGAAATCTCTAAGGCCAACAAAAACAAGCAGCACAAAGAGCACACGCACTATACTTAGGTTGTTGAAATCCAACAGGTACCAGTAAAGGATTGTTGGGTCCAGTAAGAGGAGGGTTGAAAGGAGTGCTGAACTTTCTAGAAGTTAGGTCCTCAACCTCGACAGTATCAAAGTCTTGTCGATCTGGGGTTCTGGGCTATGGTTCTCCAAGAACCTCTGTTTCACTCGTAGGTTCAAAAGAACCACGGGAATCTGTCCTCTGGCGTCGTGGTGGCGGTGGAGGCTCCACAATGGGAGGAGGAAGGTTTTGCAATCTCTGAGACCGATGAAGATGTTGGTCCTCCACAACTATAAAAAAGTAAACTAAGTAAAAAACCGAGTGGCCACTACAACTAAGGAGCAAACAACATACCACTACAAAATTTCCTAAGTAATCAAACCAATCAAATAGATGGCAAATACTCTCAGAAGCAAGTCTGGGATGATCAGGGCCTAGAACAGACTAACAGAGTATCGACGATCAGTTATGTGGCGTCCTCCGGAGGTCCATTGGGTGCAGGCGTTTGAATCACCAAACCGCCTTCCAGGGATTACTTCCAGAGGGTTATCTTCCACGTCTGTCCGAGGTGAGGTGGGAATAACCGCCCACTCTACCTATGTAGAATCCTAAAGGTCTGATACTAAGGCTACCATCAATATGAAATAACCTGGGGGGACAGTCGTCAGCCTAGTCGAAACGCATGGGCAGGGTGACAAAGCCTGAAGTTTGAAAGGACCCCCGTACGCAAGTCAACACTAGTTTATGGTCAAAAGAAAAGTGAGGGGATATCCTCAAAAAATCCAGTCTCCCACGGCCTCATGCTTAGCTCTGGTTTAAGTAGAGTTTCCCAGGACTATTTGATATAGATGGATTTACCAAAATGAAAGTTGTACTACGATTGTTGAGTAATGAAGCCAGTTTCGAGCAGTTTAAGGTGATTTAAGCTCGAAACTCTAGCCTAAGCTAGTTGATGTCGTGTATTGCTAAAAAGAAAAATGTTGCTAATAAATTTTATTAATAATTTCTTTTAAGGGCTACTTGTTACTCAAGGGTTGTAGTGCGGTGTGTGGAATGGTTTGTATGAAAGTAAAGTGCATGTAAAAACAAAGCTTTCAAATTCACAAAAACTTTTCCTTTTTGTTTATGATTCTTTCAAAACTTGAAATCTAGGAAATCCTAAATCAAAATCTTTTTGTATTTTCTTTTGATATTTCGAAGCAAACTACGCTACTTCAAAACAATGCTAGACCTTACTACTAAGCTACTTAAAACAATTTTTTTCTTTTTTTGATAATTATGCAAGAAAAAGAACTTGTAAAAGTGTAAGTAAGACCTAAATGCAAAAGTGTGGGTAAGACTAACAGCTAAATGGCTCACACAAACAAATCAAATGATCTGAGGAAGACTTGACTTACCAAGTTTTTGCAAAACAAAAACTTGAAATTGGGAAACAAAGCGCAAAAGAAACAGGGAAAAGAGACACTCTTAAGTGGGAAGGCGGACCTCAAAGGCTGTTCCTAAGCATCAAAACCCTAATAAAACACTAGGCCAAGTAAAGAGTAAGCAAGCAAACCAATAAGGGAACTTACCAAGCACACAAACTCAAAAGAAAGCAAACAAGAGGGCTTTTACTCACTTGAACTCAAATTGAAAAACAAACAGGAAGTGACTAGACCAAGCAACTCTCTAAGGCAACCCTAAGGACTTCAAACTAGGTCAAACCCTAAGAAAAGGATAAGAGACTATGGAAGTGTGCTAATGTTGCCACAAACAGCATACATTAAAGAATGCAGATTTGTATGACTTGCAACAAGCAACTAGGGTCAAAATATGCATCTAGACCAACAAAAGAGGAGTGCACAAACTTTGAAAAGGCTAGAAGGCAGTGAAGACACTTCAAAAAGCACTCAAGCGAGCAAAAACAAGCTAAGAGAGATTGGAGAGGCTGACAAGACTCAAAGGAGACATCGAAGGTCTAAGGGATTAGTAAAGAAGGCAAAGAAACAAGCTGGAACAGAAACCAAAAGCTTGGAAACAAACCCTAACAAAAAACAGGACACTATAGGATTATACACCACTGTGCAGTGTAGAAACCAGCGTACATCAGGAGGTGTACACTACTGTGCAGTGAAAGGAAGGGCATACATCAGCCAGCAAACACTACTGTATATAGGGGAGACCAGCGTACATGCCTTAGCAAGGTACAAATAGGATTTGCAACAGACTACTAAGGTGAGTCAGGCAATAAGGAACGGAGAACATAGACCTACAAGGCCTCTCAGATAATAAAAAACTTAAAGAAAGGTCTAGAAGATAACCAAAATAAAGTCTCCTAGAGTAGAACAACTAAGCGGTTACTCCCCAGCGGAGTCGCCAGTCTGTTGTTCGGGATTTCTACCCTATAGTGAGGAGATGGACACTACCAACTGGGCGGGGTTGACTGGTAAACACATAGATTATATTGCATTTAGTTGCTGCAAAAGAAATATATTGGGATTGAAAGACATACCTCTTCTCGATGGTTGATCCTAGCTTTTGCTTGGTCTTTCACTTGATCTCCTGCTTGATCTTCTGCTTGACGAACTTGTAATACAAAAGATACCTTCCTCAGCGTATCTTGACCATATAACATATGATGAAAATATAAATAAATTTAACATCAACTATGATCAAGAATTAAGCCAAATAGACATACAATCCAATAGATATCTGATTTGGGACCAGAAGGGTGTTTCGACCTTTTTTATTGTCAAAGAAACATGAAATCAGTACAATATACCTAACGTGTAGAGATGTTTCTACAACTGGATCCTAGGATCCTGCTCTTCACTCTGACTTTGGACTTTCCTCCAGCGTAACATCACTTCAAACCTTCTCTCAAGATTTCATGAGCATTATGAGTATAATGAGTGTGTGAGTAACCCCTCTCATGGATCCTCCTTGTATTTATGGGACAAGGTAGGCAGTTGGATTCGAGAGGTAGTTGAATTGGGAGGTTGGGGAAGTTGTAGAACCAACTTCAACTAATCCCAATTCGTCAAATTAATATATTCTTTATTTCATCTTAAGATGTACATGGGTTTCATACAATAAGAGTAGTGTACAGGAAGCAACTTTTGGGCTTTACAACAAGCGTTTACAACTTTTTGGGAGATGTACGCTGGTTGTCCTTGAGGAAAGTAACGTATTTATCAGGGTGTACGCTGGTCTATAGTGCAGAGAGGGGTGTACATGTGGCAAAAACAGGATAAACTGCAATCTTTTCAGGTGAGGAGTGTATTTCTAGCAGCAAATCATCTGAGGCAATCTAGCTCTTCCATCCTTTATGTCCGTTTGTGTGATCTACAAGGCAAGGTGATCACGGGACGGAGAAGTGCATATTTGACCTATAGCAATGGTCATTTTGTCAAAAAATGCCCTAAAGAAGCTTAGGAGACTCCGGAGAAACCCCAAGAAGAGGACTGGCATCAGGTGAAAAAGGAAGAAAAATGAATACAGCAAACCCTGAACCAAAGGAATCCCAAAAAGAATGAGGTAAAACTCAACCACAAGTCGAGAATGAAATCAATACTAACAATCAGTTCTCAGCTCTGAATGTTGAAGAAGGAGATATTACTAAACCGGATCCTCCTCTACCTGACTCAGGTTTTGATCCTCGAATCACCTTAATTTCTAGCTCCAACCCCCCTCTCAGCGAAGGAAGCTCGGATCTAGCTTTTATGGGTTCCCCACGCCCAGAAAGCTCCTGGGTGGAAATGGTTAAACAAGTAAATCCCCCTCCCATTCCTCATCCCCTAAATCCTCTTCAAAAGAATCCCAAGAACCTCTTGGAACTGCCCCCCCCAAAACACTAGAGGAAGAAAATCCCATAGATTTCATTGTGAGCAAGAAGCAGAAAGGGAGCTGGAATTAGGAAGACATCGAAGTATTGAAGAGACCAAACTACTTCAAAATCCAAAAAATCCAGGGAAAGAAGAAGGTAGGACTAGAGAATCCCTTCAATCCAATAAGAAGTAATGAAACTGGTCTCTTGGAACTACATGGGTCTGGGAGGAGCACACAAAGTTGAAGCAATGAAAGTCATCATCAAATCTGAAAGACCGGACATCCTTCTCATCTAAGAGACAAAAATGATTGATGTGGAGGTCATGACACTCTCACATCTCTTCTGGAATACCTGCCATGGTTCTTCGATTAGCTCCAGAGGAGCCTCAAGGGGGATCACGACCTTTTTCTCAAGTAAGTATGATACTAATATTATCAAAGACTGTCAAAATGGGATATTAATTGAATTCCATGAAAAGGATGACCCGAACTTGTTCTATGTGTTTAATGTCTATGGCCCAACTCATTACAAAGATAAGCACACATTCTGGAATAGCCTTTCAGCCCTGAAAGATTGTCTAGTAGGGAAGGACTTCATCATCGTTAGAGACTTTAATGTTACAAAGGCACAAGAGGAAAAATGTGGTGGATCATTAGAGAAATTTTGAGGTCAAAAAAGGGCCTCAAAACAAAGAAAATGTACTATAAAATACAACCAATCACATTCTAGTAGATGACATCATCCCCCTTGGTGAGGTGGCATTGCATGAGTTAAGAATGCTTATTTGTCAAATTTTCTATGGTGGATGAAAACACATAGTTAACCAAGGTAGTGGTGTAAGTACTTTTAAGTCATAAAGTAAAGTACTCATAATGACAGTCTTTTCATAAAATAATATTATTTTCATTTTCAAGTAAAGTACTCATAATGAATGTCTTTTCACACTTTCACATAAAATAATATTATTGTCATTTTCAAGTGAAGTACTCTTAATTCATAAAGAAAGTCCTTTCACATTTTTTTATAAAATAATATATTATCATTTTTATGTTTTTAATTTTAAATTATATATTCACTCAATTCTATTTAATAACATAATGTTAAACTAATAAAGAATAATAATAGATTTAATAAATAATAATAATAATAATAATAATAATAATGCAATGTGGATTATAATAATATTATTGACATTTTACATGTAAATAAATTCTCAATTAAATTACATTATTAAATTCATGAGAAAAGTATTAAATATAAAAAGTCAACATAAAATTAAAAAAAAAACTCTTAAAAATGTTTTTTATTATTTAATTTCATTTGCAAGTTCAAGACAAATAAATACTAAAGGACAATACATTTTTGGGAATTTACAATGAATCTTAGTCACATCAATGTAGACTTATTTTATTAATTTTATTTCTAGTGAATTTTGAAAAGTAACTCAACCATGGTTATTTATATTGTGCATAGAAAATAGTGTGGGAGGTGACTTGTCATATATACCTACCCCATAAAACCCCCAATTCATAATATTTTAATATATCTCATATTTTTGTAGTACATCTCTTAGGAGGCCCTTTTTTTACCTCAAAATCTCTCTAATGCTTGTGTAAGGGATCCATTCGGGGAAAATCTAAATGATCTAATTTATGATTTAGATCTTCTGGATCCGACCCTAAAAATGGGAAATTTACATGGCATAATCGAAGGATGGGCGTTGGTCATATTGTTTCCAGGCTTGACCGCTTTCTGGTAATCTCTTCCTTTTTGAATAAATATCTCATCCCTTCCTCTTTTGTTGTCCCTTCTGCTATCTCTAACCACAAACCCATCTCCTTATCTCTTTCCCCTCCTCCAAATCTAGCCCCCATTCCTTTTCTCTTCAATCCCAACTGGCTCCACGATGTCAAAGTGCTAGACCTTATCAATTCCGCTTGGCGTATTCCCTGTATTATCTTGCTGAGTTACATATGGGAAAATAAACTCAGAAATGTGCGCTACACTCTTAAAGTTGGGCAAGACTGGACTATGAAAATCCCGGTCACTTGGAATGGCAATTTCAATCTGATCTTTCGAAATTGCAATCTGATATGGAGAATTCTGAGATCACCCCCTCTCTCATTTGTCAAGAACAAGATCTGAACAGGAAAATCCTTAACGCATCCTAAATGAAGAAGCAGAGTGGAGAATAAAATCAAGACAACTCTAGTTAAACGAAGGGGACAACAACTCAAATTACTTCCATAAACAAACCAAAGTGAGACTTAGTCACAATATGATTAAGGAAATAAGAGACAAGTATGGTTCGTGTATAACTGATCAGGAGGAAATCAAATCACACATTTTTCAAAATTTTCAAGAGCTTTTTCAGACACTGGTGACTCTGATCCATTAGCGCAAGCATATTTTCTACATGGTATTCCTTCCCTCATACCAGATTCTGACAATAGAGAACTTTCCAAACCAATCATGGAGTTTGAAGTTAAAAAAGACATTTGGTCCTTGTAGGCGGACAAGGCCCCTAGACCCGATGGTTTTACCATTAATTTCTACAGGGCTACCTGGGATATCATCAAAGAAGATCTGAAGAAAATGCTCAACTGGACGAGGAAAAAGGACAAGATCGGCCGGGCCACTAATTCTACCTTTCTCACTCTTATTCCTAAGGATAAAAACCCTCGAGCTATCGATCGATTCAGACCTATTTTGCTTTGTAACACTTCTTACAAAATCCTTTCTAAAATTCTGGCAAAAAGAATGAAAAAAGTTATGGGTCATCTTATCTTAGAATCTCAAGGTGGATTCATCGCAGGGCGTCAAATCATTGACAATATCATCATAGTTCAAGAGGCCATCCACTCCAGTCTGGAGTGTAAACAACAAGGTATGGCTATTAAACTTGATATGGCAAACGCTTTTGATAGGGTTAATCATTTCTTATTTTTTGAAGTTATGTCAAAATTTGTTTTTTCTAAAATATTTGTAAGGTGGATAAAGGCCTGCATTAGCAGTCCTTGGATCGCTCCCTTGGAAAATGGAAGACCTACCAATTTTTTCCAAGCCTCCAAGGGAATCCAACAGGGCTATCCTCTTTCTCCTTTCCTTTACATATTGGTTGCAGACACATTGAGCAGAAAGCTCCATCTTCTTCAAGATAACGAGGAGCTAAAAGGACTAGAAATCGCCAGAGGAGTATGTGCTGCTAATAATTCTCAATTTGTTGACGACACCATACTTTTTTTGGGGGGGGGGATCCTCTATCATTGCAGGAAGATTCAAAGGTGTTCTATCCAATTTCCAAAAATCTATGGATGGGAAGATCAATGATAATAAATCTAAAATCTATGGGTGGAACTGTTCTCCTAGAGTTATGGCCAGAATCTCAAGAATTCTTGGGTTCGAAGGGGTAACAAGATGGAACTCTTTCTCTTACCTGGGGGTTCCTATCTTCAAAGCAAAAAAAAATAAGTCCAATTGGAAAGGTATGATTGATAAAATAAAAAATAAAATCACTTCATGGGGTTTCAGGTGGATAAACCCTGCTGGCAAGTTGATTCTCATCAAATCCATCTTGGTTTCCTATCCGATCTATGCATGTTCAATATCTCTGGCTCCTGTTTATTTCATCCAAGAAATTAGCAGAGAAATCCAAAATTTTCTGTGGCAAGGGGGAAAGACAAACAACACCAGGAAATTCCATCTGATTAACTGGGAAACCATGTGCAGTCCCAAAAATAATGGCAGAGCTGGAATTAAAGACCCTTTAATCATGAACCTTGATCTTGGAGCAAATATATTATGGAGAGTATCTTCTGGAGAGAACGCCTAGTGGAAAAGAATCCTTCAAAAAAAATACATGGCTGGTTCTAGACTCCATTGTATTGAAGAAATCGACATGAATAAAAATGGGACTCCCATTTGGGAACTATGTAAGAAAGCAGTCCATGTCATCTAGGAGAAGTTCCATTGGATTGATGGGAATAGTAATCAAATTAAATTTTGGCATGAAAAAATTGGGGTGAACTCCCCGGTGAACTTCCAACAGGAGCTGCGAGAGCTAAATGATTGGTTTGACGACAAAAACATCACCACTCTGTATGGCCTTTCCTCGTGGACCTCCTTTGGTAGATGGGATGGATGGAAGAACTTCAAGCTACTGGATCACTTGCTCCCTGACTACCCATTTTTTCTCTCCCTGCTTCAAGAAAAGATCCCAGTGCATAGACATCTCAAAGATTGACGGGATTGGGGAAAGACTGGCAGTTACACAATTAAAGATGGTTACCGAAATGTCTACAACAGAAAACACAGAAAATTCAAAGATCCTACATGGAACAAGGTCTAGAACAGTGATGGATTGCCAAAGATCAATGTCTTTTTCTGGTTCCTTACACATTGGAAAATTTTAACAGCTGGGAATCTAAGGAAGCGTGGGCTGGTTGGACCCCTGTGGTGTACTCTTTGCAAAAATTCGGAGGAATCCTTGGACCACATCTTCCTCAATTACACCTTCTCTCTGGAGGTTTGGCATCTCTCCTTCCAAATCCTTAATGTTTCTATCATCATGCCCACGAATTGGAACGATTTGTTTAAAAATTGGAAATATTATTACCATGGCTCCTTTTCTCAAAAGCTGGATTTTTCCAAAGCTTGGGAAGCCCTCCCCAAATATGTTTGTTGGAAAATATGGACGAACAAGAACAGATAAATTTTTGAAGGGACCTCTTCTACCCCAGGAAGGGATTTGCCTCAGCAAAATCTCTTTGGATCGAATCCTTATCCTCTAGAGGAATGCAAAGTATACATAACGAACCCTTAACTGTCGAAGAAAGAATTTGGATGTCCGATTTCCTTATCCCTCCTCCCTTGCTCTTTTGGATGAAACCTCCAAAGAAGCTAAGACCTTCGACCTGGCAAATGAGAATGTGTAGAGATGATTTTCAGAATTGGAGAGATAACCTTGGTTGTAGCATTCTTTTCTTTGACAGTGCCTCGAAAGGAAACCCCAGGTTGGAAGGTGCGGGTTGACTAATCCTAGACTCCATGGGGAACAATCAGAGAAAATTCTCCTGGGAATTGGAAGAAAGAAAAATAAGGAAGTTGAATGGCTTCGTCTCATCAAAGGTTTAGAGCTCGCTAGAGATCTGGAAATGGAAACTCTGGTGGTTCTTGGAGACTCTCTTATCATCATCAAGGAAGCTAGATCCATTTCCAAAAGAAGAAAGAGCCCTTCCTCCAAAATGCACTCTCTTCTTCTCAGTATTGTCAAGGAATTCAAAGACATCAGTTTTTACCATATTTTGAGAGACCTCAATAGACAGGCGGATACCATGAAAAATCTCAAAGTTAAGTTAAGATATGGAACTCTTGATTGTGGTTATGCTCTATCTGAAAAATGTTTTTGTCCCCTAATGTTGGCTACCATGGGTTGATAACCCCTCACTTAATTATGGTTTATTCAAATATGTGGCAAACGCTCAATTTTCTTGGGATTAATAACAAAATCCACTCCTCGGATCTCTATTGGATCCTCGCATCATTTCACATTAATTTTGTCAGTATGGTTCATCGCCAGGTGGTTGGCATGCGTAGTGAGGGCTT
This sequence comes from Larix kaempferi, assembly GCA_027924585.1. Classification (NCBI taxonomy): domain Eukaryota; kingdom Viridiplantae; phylum Streptophyta; class Pinopsida; order Pinales; family Pinaceae; genus Larix; species Larix kaempferi. The sequence continues at coordinate 27,885,648 of BSBM01000910.1, forward strand.
GACAATAAATTTTGAAGGGAAGGCTATCATCCCCACTCATTTCAGGAATTTCTGGAAACCTCTTCCTCGGTTTGTCTTCTGCTGTGTTTTTTCCAGTGACTCTTCTGCTTGTAGAGAGGTCCTTATGGCTCATCATTTCAACGGTTCCCCTTCTTAGGAAGGTTGTATGCGCTCGCGATGCATTCGCTGCAGAAAGCCCATTGGAAATTCTCCTGTTGCGAGAAATTGGCACATTCAATTAGATGATATGGATTATGGTATGGACCTAGAGATTCATTAGGTTTCTTCCTTGGTATTCGGTTTAAGTCACAAGCGTGCAGGTGCAAAACAGGCCCAGGATCCAGGACAGAACCACAGCAGCGAGTTGGCTTCTGGGTGATTTTGGAGCATCTTCATGACTTAGAAGGTCAAGTTCGGTTAATTAGAAATTAAAACATTGACTTTAAACGGTCTATTTCTCGCCTATTCACGTTGGCCCATTCGGCTCACCTAGAGGTTAAGAATAAAAAAAGGAAATTTGATGAGTTGGTTGAATTACTAGAAGTCTTTATTGGTCCACTCCACCTTCACAAGGCAAGAAGGAATCAACACCTTGAGGAGGTTAGCAACAAGCTGGAAGCTATTGGTAAACTCTTGGCCAAGAATAAAGAATATTCAATACAAGCGGGCTTGCCCATTGACAACGATGTTGGAAAGATCGGGTTAGCAGAACTCGACGGTGATGTTCTGAACGTTTGATTCGTCTACGGTTTTGGAGGTTGTCTACACTCTGTTTTTGGTTTCTCTTTTCTTTCAACTATGTATCTTTTCACTCTGGCCTACATAAGCCTGGTTATTTCTGCACTCTTATGCAACATTTTTTCAACTAGAAATCTTCAGATTTCTGATTTTTGTGTATGCAAATCCCTTCGATATGTATTTCTCCTGCTTATCTCTTCTTGGTCAATTTGTAAGGTGCTACAACACTCATAGGTTAGGGAAATTCCATAGTAGCTACAAGCTTGTAAAGGACGAACAAGGTGTGATGGACTCCTTCCTTGTATGGGAGCAATCCTTCAACCCTTCCATGTAATTCTCGTTTTTCTTCTTAATCAAAGCTACTCAACCGTTTCTGTGAAAAAAAAGGATGCTTATTGGAGATTATATAAGTTAGTTTTTTTTGGAAAATCTTTTGAGAACTTTCCCTCATTCCGAGGATGGTACCTGTGGTCAAACTGGATTCTTTAGGGCTTAAGGCCAATAAAAAAACATATTCATTAAGATCTATGATAATGATCCTTCTTTCAACCACCTTGGCTAGGCCCAATAGGATTTTGAGACATACATATCCCAAGGAAACCCTCTATTAGACTATTGCTTCATATGCATTAACATGCAACAATATAACTCAATAATCAGATCTAACTAGTCTATTGATCTCCTATCAACACAACTTAGCATCAAAGAATCAATAACAAGTGCAAGAAAGGAAAGGAAAGAGAAAAGAGAGTACACCAATTTTACATGGTAAAACCCCAAATGAGAAAACATCCATAGGAAGGCCTAAACTTCTTATTCTTGAGGAAACTTACATTCTTACAATATGGAGCAACACCACATATGGTTATATCACATCTTTACGATATTTCACAATAAATTTTCCATGTACCTAATGGGACTCCTTCACCTCTATTATATAGCCTGAGGTATGATTGATTTACATCCCATAATATATGTGGGATAAATATTTTTCCACCTCTCTTATATAAAGAATGGTAATAAGAGAATTTGACTCCATGAGGCATATGAGATAGCTCCTTTTACATAAGATAGAGAGTTACACCAGTAAAATTTGGGCAAAAAAATGACTAGGTGACTAAAAAATTTAATCACAATAGTATTTCTAAACTAACTAATATTAAATTTGAGCATATGAATGTGTGAAAATCCTCACAGCAGATCTAAGAGCTGATGTATACCTCACAAGAAAGATTATGATTAAGCAGGAAGATAGAAGAAGAGTGGTCAATGCAGTGTAAATGAGCAACAAAATAATAATACAATAGAACTTGGATAGAAGCAAAATAACTTCACACACACTAATTCATTAATCACAAATATGAACAATAAATAGTACAATGGTGGAGAGGATTAGAATGCCAAGGTGGCAATTCGAATTAGCCTCTCATAGAGTGATCATCATATCAATAGAGTGTCATCAGAGCATAACTAGGATTCCTCCTCATCATCAGTGGAGTCATCAATGCACAAGTAACTGTCAACCAGATGTCAAATTGAGTCTAACTGAGTGTGGTAGGTGTAACTGGCACATCGAGGCACTAACTAAATGAAGGAGGCTCAGTGGAGGGCGCATGAGGAGCTAACTGGAGTCAGAATGGGCAGTCTAGTCTCACTAGAGGTCTATCAGAGTGATACAGTCAGTTGAGAGTCAATCTAGCCTTAAATCAAGGAAAGAACTGAAGATAACTGAAGTACAACTGAATGGTAGGGGAGAGAGGGTGCATGAGATGCATGTAACTACATGTAGGGCGCACTAAGCACTAGGAGGGATAAAACTGATCAGTGAGAAGCTCCCGGGGCTAGCTAACTGAGGGCTAGGTGCTGGGAATGATGACTAGGATGCATGCATGAAGAATGCATGCAAGACTAAAAATGAAAATAATGAAAATGCTAGTAGGACTAGGATGGAGTATAGGAATATCCTAACACCCCCTCTTAATCCATCCCAGGTCTTGGTAACTAAGACCAAAGGTCACCCAATACAATGAATAATAATAACAGTCAATAAACTAAGGAAATGGGGAAAACCTCATGGGAAAAATACCCCCCCCTCAAAATAGACTGTAGGGCACACACACAAAATAAATGCTCCAAACTCAAGCAGGTGTGATGCTTGGTCATATGTCTGGAGGTATCTTCTTCTTGGAAAGAAGTGGTTCGTGCTCAAAAAGCATGGGTTTGTACTTGTTCTTTAGATTGAATGTGATGAGAACAAATCCAAAAGTATGAGTATGATCCTTGAACCTGTGATTCGAATCAGCTGAGGTATGATCAAAACCATGAATGTGTAGATAGTCTTTTGTTTTCTCCTTCAAACCATCATGGGTGAGATTATGCTCAAAACAACCATCAAATGTCAGTGATTGCTTGGAATCCAAATCAGATCCAAGACTTGAAGAATTGTTTCTTAAGATCTCCTTTGAACCATTAGAGGTGAGATCTAAACCAGTAAATGCATGATAAATTATCCCAAGCGAATGGCAATGGCCATCATCTTCAATAACCTTCTGAGAGCATGACATAATGATCTTACAATAGTAAATAAGAGGTGATTGATCAAGGAGAGCGAATGCATTGCCTCCAATCACTGATTTAACCTTTGAAACATTCATGAGATCATGATGCAAACCAACAGACTTTAGTGCAAGAGAGGATTTAGGAACCTCTGCAATTTCTAGAGTGTGAGCTGGCACATAATTCGAAATAGAAGAAATTTGGAGCATGAGTGTAGAATCTACAAGTTCTTCTTCTTTGTGGACAACTTCAATATGAGATATGTTTGATACTGATTCATGATCAATGAGATCATCAAGGAGGGTGAATGCATCATTGGGCTTGCTCTCGAAAGGGTTTGGACCAATCCCTTCATTCTGTTTGCCAAATCTTTCATCCAGATGGGCCCATAGCTCTTTTGGAGATTCAGCAGAATCAATGAAGTGGGTAAACATACAACAAGACATTGCAAGCATCATTTCTCCAGAGACACTGTCACCTTTATTTAACCAGTCATTCTCTTCTTCAGAGGATTCGAACTCTCTTTCAAAACAATAGTCAAAGAGATCACGGCTCTTCAAATATGCTATCATTTTTTGTTTCCATTCATCATAGTTGAATGGAGAAAGAGGAGGGATTTCTTCTGAATACGTGGAAGCTGTAGAAGACCTCCAAAAACAATAGAAAAAGTCTGCAACTGCTACTGCTGCAAAAGTGCAGAAATTGCTGCACTCGAAATCTTGATAATAACCTGCAAAAAACTCTCAGGAATGGAGATAGACAAAACTCTCAACATGCTCTGATACCATGTGAAAATCCTCACAGCAAATCTAAGAGCTAATGTATACCTCACAAGAAATATTATGATTAAGCAGAAATATAGAAGAAGAGTGGTCAATGCAGTGTAAATGAGAAACAAAATAATAATGCAGTAGAACTCGGATAGAAGCAAAATAACTTCACACACACTAATTCATTAATCGCAAATATGAACAATAAATAGTACAATGGTGGAGAGGATTCGAATGTCAAGGTGGCAATTCGAATTAGCCTCTCATAGAGTGATCATCAGATCAATAGAGTGTCATCAGAGCACAACTAGGAGTGCTCATCATCATCATCAGTGGAGTCATCAATGCACAAGTAACTGTCAACCAGATGTCAAACTGAGTCTAACTGAGTGTGGTAGGTGTAACTGGCACATGGAGGCACTAACTGAATGAAGGAGGCTCAGTGGAGGGCGCATGAGGAGCTAACTGGAGTCAGAATGGGCAGTCTAGTCTCACTGGAGGTCTATCGGAGTGATACAGTCAGTTGAGAGTCAGTCTAGCCTTAAATCAAGGAAAGAACTAAAGATAACTGAAGTACAACTAAATGGTAGGTGAGAGAGGGTGCATGAGATGCATCTAACTGCATGCAAGGCGCACTAAGCACTAGGAGGGCTAAAACAGATCAGTGAGAAGCTCCCGGGGCTAGCTAGCTGAGGGCTAGGTGCTGGGACTGATGACTAGGAGGCATGCAATTGCATGCATGCATGCAAAAATGCATGCAAGACTGAAAATGCAAATAATGAAAATGCTAGTAGGACTACGATGGAGTATAGGATTATCCTAACAGAATGTAGTGTTAATGTGGCATGGAAAATCGAGAAGAGATATTTTTCTTTTCTTTTAACATATTTTATAAAAATATACAAATTGTAAAGTTAAAAACTAAAGATGATGGTTATTAACTTAATATCAACTTTGATCTATGGAGTCTTACAATGGTAAGGAGTCCCTTAGTTTTCTTTAAAACTTTATTTATGTGTTTTAAAATTTGTAAGAGAAGCGTGATTCCTAAATCACTATAGTTGTGACTACTTAAAATGTTATGAAGGCCACTATTATATCAAATATTTTGAAATTGTTTTAAATAATGTGGATAGACTCATGACATTCTATGAGAAAATGGTTTTCATCTTCAACCCTCTTTGTGTCATAAAGATAACAAATTCTTCAAGCCCATGACTTTTCAGAAATTATCCAAATTATCCAATGCCTATTTCATTATGGAGCTTGTGAGAGTTTGTTTTATTAATAATATTTTTTTTCTTCTAGTTCATCTCTCTCTACCTTAGGATTTGAACTTGGATCTTGCTGAAACCAACTATACTAACGAAATTTAACTATAATTGAAAAAAAAAATCAAAATCATTACTTATTTAAATTAATAACAAATTTTTGCATATCATCATATTTGTTTTCACATAGATAGGATTCATAATAAAGATACTAATTTTAGTGACTAATAGAACCAGTCAAAATTCTTATGTTAGTTTTTGTTTTTTTTTATATAAATTATGAATGTTATTTTTAAAATTTTCACCTAATTTACTTTTATGAATCTCAAATGGTAAAGAATAATATAGATAAAGAAAGTAAAGAGAATAATTCGTATTTTGTTTTTTATTAATTTAAATTATAAATGCTATTTAAAATTTTTATTAATTTATTATATATATATTAAATGATAAAAAATAAAATAAATAAAGAAAATAATTTTTTTTAATATATATTTTTAATGTTATTTTTAAAATTTCCACTAATTTACTTTTATCAATCTCAAATGGTAAATGATAATATAAATAAAGAAAGTAAAGAGAATATAAGGATTTATATCCATTTATGACTTTGCTTAGGAAAAAAACATTTTTGTGTGTATATGAGCATTATTAGAGCGCTTAATTATTATTTTTTTTATGTACTTGGCCATGATGAGAAGAGGAGAATCTCTTTTATGTACTTGAAACATCGAAAACATATTTATGTGTGTATGAGCATAATTATTTGCCTTAGTTTTTTTGGACTCACAAATGAAGAGAATATGAATTTGAGAATGAGATGTTTTCATAAAGTAAAGTAAAGATAATATAAATAAAGTAATAACGTAAAGTAAAGATAATATAAATTAATTAAAGTAAGGATAATATAAACAAGAGCCACGATGAGGTGGCAATGTCCCCGACATTGCATTAGCAATTGTTGTTTGTTAACAATGCATTATTTATTGAACATAAACTTGTTTTGGACATGAACATTATTAAATAACATGTTGTAGTGGAGATGAACATTTATAAATAACAAGTGGGCATAGAATTATAATACATGCAATGGAAGCTGTAATTATTTTGAATATATTTTGAAAATTATTAGAACATATTTTGTAATCATTAAAATATGTTTTGAAAATTATGTTGTAATTATTATAGTGGTACTCTGTGTTAGATTTCTTTAGTCTTTTGGTTTGTCTTAGAGCCATTTACATTTATTGATATCTACTTAATGATGACAATCAAGATTCTAGTCTTGTAAATGAATTTGACTAAATGTTATTGATGTTTATTTGAAAGTTTTGTTTTTAAATCACTTTCTTGTGGAGGTGTAAGAGGCTTGGCATTAAATTATAAGACATTGCAAAATTCACGTAAAAATGATGTTCATTCATGGTGATTTATATTGCTCATGTTAACTATGCATGTTATCAATTCTTATTCATAACCTTTGTTATCAATTGTGAAACTCACTAGCAAACATAACACTATTAAACATAGCTCTTTTACAATTAAAAAATATGCTAAATTCCATAACAATTAAAAATTAATAATTAATATAATAAACAAACTTTAAAATTTTTTATATATGTCAAAACCATAGGAAATATATTTTGACTTTTTAGTCCCTTGTTTTTGGATGTAAGGCAATACTCAAGGAATGATGAATATGAATCAATGGAAGTATCATTTTTTAATATTCATAATTATGTTTATATGTTGATAGAATGATTTTATAGGTATATACATAATGTTTATATATATTAATTAATTTAATAAATATGTAATGATGTTTATTTTATTTTGATTTTTAATGATATATTTTATTTATTTTTACAATAATTGTTAGATTTTGAATTTAAAAGGTTGTGATCATAGATTTATAATTGGTGTAATGACTTACAAATTGGAAAGGAAATGGAACATTATCAAATTTCAGGTTTTTTATTTTTCGGAATAGTTCTATTTAACCTTAAATTACATGGATAAATACAAATGAACCAAGCATATAAGATGGAAACAATGGAGGACTAGAATAAGTTTCAGTGGTAGTTTCTTGTCATTATCTACTATTGGGATGGTAGGCATGATATTTTCTTAATTATTATTCTACATTCCTTCTTTCGATCTTAAATTGGTGGATTTTGAATTGGTGTGATTGGTTCTTGTTGCTTGATCTTGTTCAGTATTCTGTTTGTCTAGAGAGATTGAAAAAGGGTTCCAAGATTCCCAAAATTGGTTGTTCTTCCTTTCTACCTTTCCTTGATATTCCTAGCACAGTCGAGTCTAGGCTAGTGATTTGTTAAGCCTCTATGTTTTCTAGGGGATATGATTTTGTTGTCTTCACTAAAGGGGATTGTAGCTTTCATACTTGGGGTAAGGGGAAATATTATTGTATTTCTAGCAAGTGTCTCAACTAAAGGGAGCACCTACTAGTTTGAAAGGTAGACGGCTAAGTGAGCCATAGAGGGCCCTTACTAATTAGATGATGTACTTTTCATTAATTAGATGATGTACTTCCATTATCGCATCCAACCAAGTATGTTTTCAAGGAAATTTCTATTACCATCCAACCTTGGTGGTATTGTTATAGTGGCTGGTGATATGCGCTATTTCAAAACATGTTCTACAAGGAAAAAAAGTTTGTTTATAATGCAGCTTCTAGGTCCAAGTGTATTTTTTGACTACTAGCTTAATTTCTGGTTAAAAAAAACCTTTGTTGCAGTCCACGTCTACACAAGCAAACATATGTAGTAGTGGAGCAGTGCTTTGTCTACTCACTTCTGAAATTGATTTTTCATAATGCATTGTTGATGTCATTATGTGAGTCATTACCCAAAAATGTGTTTTGGAAAACTGATCCAAATGAGTCGCATAGAGAGAATTCGATGAAGGGTCACAGATTGGACCTAGGGCTTATGTAGAGGCTACATTTACCGCAGAATCAAGTCCCTAAGTTGAATCCAATTTCTATTCACTATAATGAAAAAGGCTTTTGCATAGGGGTAAGTGTAAACTTAGTTCTGAGTTTCTGGATTCTAAGTACATAAGATCAATTGATGAAGCCTTGCAAGTTTCGTCAAATACCATTAAATTTTCATTCAAGTCCATTCTCATTGTAAAACGTCTATTGTTCTACAACATCTCATGCAATGATAGTGGATGGCGTCGAGGCTTTGTGAACCATGTGGCGTTGAGGGCACTATCTCTTACAATCACCACATGCTAGGAGAATAGACTGAGAGCCACGGAATCAGAACGACCCTATAAGGAAATGAGAGACACGAGAAGGTGAGCTCAACATTTCCCACCATTGAAGTTGTAGGGAGGGGAGACATTATTGAATTTAGAGAACTAGGCCATGGAGTTTATAAAAAGCTCATAGGAAGAACTGAAGGGGCCATTGAGGATGATAGCAAGTAGCTAAGGCTAAATCCTAACAGCCATTCTCTAGAAAATCACAAACATCATAATAAGTTAACTCTTGATGACAATATTAAGAATTTGATGTTTTTTAATAATATATACAAAGTACATTGCTATTTTGAAACATAAAAGCACAACTTACTTTGTGATTCTGTACGATAATATTAAGCCTTTGATTTCTTTTAATAATATGTATAGCATACATATATATTTTAAATCACAAAATACAACTTGCATTTAAAAAAAAATCCAAAGTGTTACAGGAAAGTTGATGAAATTTCGAATATTGATTCTTAAGTGTATATAAAATTTTGGAGAGGCCACTTTTTAAATGTGCAATTAGATTTCAGGTTAGTGATAAATGTAACATATTTGAGTAAGTGCAAAGGAGTTGTTTAAAGCACTGTCAGGGAGCCCATGTTAATACCAAGATTTTGTTCGATTGATTCAAAAATGAAAACTGAAACAGGAAGCAAAATGATTCTACTGAATTTGGAATAAATAAGCCTATGCTTATGTTATTTATAGGGAAAAAAATAGCCCAACGGATGAACCTTTTTTGTTTTCAAGCCACCAAATATTCGTATAAGGGAAGAGAGCATATTAATCTCATACTAGAGGAAAGCCATGTGGAAAAATAATTTATGAATGATTTATGAATGACACATGAAACATAATTTACATGAAACTTGATGACATGAGTAACATAAATTCCCTTACTGTCAAATTACAGGGCAGCCTTACAATTGGTAAAACAAAAGTACAGATATTTCTCAGAAAATAAAGCATAATAGCAATTTTTGCAAAGAATACAACCCAACCGTTGGTACAGAAGGAAAACATATATAATCTATAATAAAATGCCAAGAGAGTTGAACAAGCATTTTTTTATATTATTAAATTGAAAGTTATAAATTGAGGAAGAAGATTAAACTTATTTGGGATAGGCAATGCACTAGTGCTCGGAAAGTTTATCCAATGAAGCCAAGGAAAACAATAATATATTGGATCTGTACTAAAAGGCCAAGAAGCTTGGACAACCATCTTATTAGACTATTAAATTGAAATGTACAAATTCAGGAAGAAAATAAGTGTTCTTCAGGATGCCCAATGCAGTTCCTGAAAATCTTGACTAATGAAGGCAAAGAAAACAAAAAATAATAAAGACAAAATCAAGCAAAAAGATTAATTGTAGAATGAATTTAATTGTGCTGAGAGGAGTGAGGTGCTTTACAACCTAAGTGGGGGGATATTTTCAACACTTTGTTTGTGTGTACATGAATGCAATGCTAGAGAAATGGAAAAAAGAGCCCATGTCTTATTTCTCTAAAAAATTCCCGTAATACCAATATATATATATATATATATTATTAAACAATTATGAATAAACTAACTTAGATCCATCTTAACCTTGCATGAGGTCAAAATACATCAAGTTTTAACATCACGCTTTTTATCTCACTCAGCACTTAATAGATCCAGGGATAAGATGGTGAACGATGGATCTATGCTACTAATAACCAATTTGTCATAACAGACCATAATATTTTCCCTGTTATAGATGATTTACAACACTATCAAGATACATAACTTTGAGAGTGGTGCTAGACCTCAGATCACTCCTCTCTAAATTAAGTAACAATTAATTTGACATTAGTATTAGTCTTCAATCTAATTAACAAAAATGAAGGTTTTTTAAATTTAGATAGAAGCAACTTCTTTCAATTTGGTAATCAAGCTGCTTCACTGTCTTTGAAGGGTCGCATCAAATTTAGTAAGATACAGAATATCATGTGGCATATGCTATATACCATCAATGTTTGGACCTGTGGGAATAGGCAGTTACCCTAGTAGCGAGAAACTGTTATTGGAATGGAAGGAGATTTCAAACAAGACTCTCAAAAACAGAAACAACACATCGGGTTTTTCTCTATTTTGCAATAACCTGCGATAAACTGTTATTGGAATGGAACGAGATTTTAAACAAGACTCTCAAAAAAAGAAACAACACTTATGGCTTTTTTCTATTTTGCAATAATCTGGGATAGGAACTTTTAAAAAAAATGATCTGTGTACCTCATAGCAGCCTAATAATGGGCACTTTAACAACCAAGAATGAACGAACATCTCCAGTGCACGCAAGATAAAGTCAGCTGTCAATACTATAAAACATTGTTAATCAATTGAACTTGCATGCCTTCTTATAGATTGTGTGGATGAAGCCACTGCAAACAAAAGCAAAGTGGTATTGTTCAAATGCCATGCTGCAAACACAATCCAAATGACCTGGTTACTTTTAGTGGATTTGTTTGCTTAAAGTAAGTTATGAGCTTTTGTAGCAAACAACTTTCCTAGTCAGAGAACAATGAAATAAATACAAAATTGTTCGAGAGTATATAGTATGAAAAAGCAGAATTGTAATCTTAAGACAAGTATCCACAACTGGAGAAGCATTCAAATAAAGTTATGTTTCTGTATATATATTTATAGCTTTGTATCAAAATAGTGACAACAGAGGCTGTCAATATGTCAGATGCATAGACTGTTGTTGTATATGTACTGGTACAAAACCATGGCAATCGACCATGCTGCATGTATAATTACATTGACTATATCAAAAAAACAAAATTTCAGTCAAGTTTTTTTTTCTTTATATCTTAGCTATTGCAAATGCAGATAAGTATTTGTCAGAGCTGGATATGCTCTTTGTAATCTATGAGTTGAAATCACCGTGGTCAGTGTAATGACAAGGGACTAAAATTTGCTTCCTGTACATTGAAGAAAGGAAAAATATTAATATCAAAAGCAATTGATAATTGAAAGCAAAACATGTTACAAAAAATTAAAACATGAGAATGTTGACAGCAAAACATGTTACATGTGAATTTGGAGCTAAAGCTTGGTCATATTCATGAATACTTTAAATGTACCTATAATTTCTGCTATTTTTGTGACTAAATCAATAGAAATTAGTATAAATGTACATACAGACTATATTGTAATAAAAAGCTATTTCATAGACACCGAGACGAAATGAATAGTTTGAAGTTCAAAAATTGTGTCTTTGAATCAAAGCATTTGAGACAAAAGGTAAAAGCTTTGGGTCACAAATACAGATGTGTTATTAGATAAGTTGTATTCTAGAACATGATTAAATAAACTGTATGCTAATAAAGTGAATGCATATTGACATTAGTCTATCATCATTGAATGTCAAGACTATAGCTATTGATCACTGATAGTAAAAAAAAACAACTATTATTTAAAGCAATCGAAAGTGACAGATAGCAAAGGTGGGTAAATTATCAACAACAATTAAGAAATGTTGTTGTTTTAACAGTTGCTTCTGCATACCTTGTGTCTAGAGTTTTTTGCAGTTTACTATTCTGTTGTTCATTGCAAGAGTGAATAGGCCTTGTTGGTTGAATTTGCGCAGATGACGAATAGTTGCTGTGACAGCTTGGCAATATTGTTCATATGAGACAGCTGCAACAACTGGACAATATTCTTTCAGCCGTGCACCTCGAAGAGTGCATTCGAGGATGCCCTGTTCTGTTTCCAGTTTGCATTGCAACATATGCTCATAGGCTGCAGTTGTTTCTTGGTTGCAAAAAGAACAAAATGTGGTGCTTTGGATCATTGGAAGCTTGCATTCCGCACATGTACATTGGAATGGCGGTGCAAAAGCATTTTTAATTTTGAGCATTCCATATATCTATTGCAATTTTCAAGATAGGAAATATATGGAGTATGAGATGGGTACAAGAATATAGAAATAGTGCAGGAGTAAATACAAGTTGCTAAGAAGAAAGGGAGAAAAAAATTAGATCTATTGCTAAAAGTATTGGAAACAAAAGCTGGGGAAAAAAAGAAACATATTTTCTTTTTAAATATTGTAATAGTATAAATGCAAATAGGGTGTTGCAAAAGACATGGGCATACGAAAATGTTCTGGGACAGTGTTGAGATAAGCTTTTTTCTAGCTATAACATAGTTGATTTCATGAATATGGATTAGATAGATAATCTTGTTAATAAAACAGTTGATGTGGATTGTTTCTTGTTTATGATAAAATATAACGAATAGGTGATTTTTAAAACAGTTGGTGAGAGCTGACAAGACAAAACATATGTGAAAAGACAAATAGAGTATGTTGTTTTTCCTTTTTTCTTTTTTGTGCTATGAATTAGAAGAATTGTTGCAGCAATTTCATAGTTTAACAGAGAACAATGAAGTGTATCTCTGACCTGTGTCTTAGCTTCAACAATCATAAGCAAATCTTGAATTGCAAACTCGTCATTGAGTGGATCAATAAAAGTGGCCTGGGAGGCCTTCATCAGATGACTGCCTTTTGAGCCTGGTCGAACGACGTTTTTAAATAAATAGAGTGGTGGCTCGTCCTGTGCAAGCTGTTGCTGCACTTGTAGAAATTTTTTTTTATAATTGTTGTTCACTTGAAACTGTGAGAATGAAAAAGAAAAAGTCAGGAAAAAATGTATAAATAATTTGCAATTGACAAATACATATGAACCTAGAGGAAAGTGCAGTTGTATCAGCAATTAACAATGAAACGACAAAAAAATAAAATTAATATGAGATTTGGAAAGAGCAAAAGCAAGTTGACAGTACAATTGCATAGTCATTTGGAGTTTCGCCATCCCTGATGTAGAAATCCAATTGTTTGTTTTTGTATTCGCATGCAACTACTATAGCAGCAACTGAACCAACAACATATCCCTCATCAGATGAAACTAGCTCGACAATTGTAGTGTCTGGAGGAAGACAACGTGTTTTACATATTTGATCTATTGTTTCAATGTGACTGGAAGGCAATATTGCTATGGAGTTTATAGCATCTCCACGATCATATTGGCCTCTTTTCTTTAATTCAAATCCAGTAATTCGGACACTTTTACTAGGCAACAAGAAGTTGCCAAATCTGTTGACCAGGTTATCATTCATGGTAATAGTAATTGTCATGAAACCATGTTTATCTACAAGGTCTGCATGCAGAATCTTTGTCTTCACAGGCGAATTTTGTGTACGATTTTGCGCAGGGCCATAGACAATTAAAATAACTCCTTCAAAAACATTTGCATTAGACATAGTACATAAGTCTACAATAGATGAAGACTGAACAAGTGCTTGCTTTAATCTGTGGCATAAGAAGATGGAACACAGAAAGTAGCAATTAAATTTTGCAATTGTTGGTAGTTATGTATAGACAATTACATGATTTCTAGGCAAGCACATGGGAAAAAATAGGGATTATGTACAAGAAAATGGCTGAAATAAATTAACTAAGATTTAAGTAGAAGAGAAAAAAATTAAGTAACAGAAATCTAAAAAAGGAAAAAAAAGACTAGGTTCGATGCAAAGCAAGATTACCTTTTTGGACTGCTTGTTTTTGCATTTGAAATAGGCAATGAGGCAGCTGCGATTGATCCTGTCTCTGCCATGTCTTGTGAAGAAGAGACATTTGCTTCGGCAGATGGGGTGCTCAATGCAGATGTCATTGCAACAATGATCTGCTTCTGGAAAATTTGTTTGTCTTGTGTATTTTTTGTGACTCCGTTTTTTTTTTAACCAATTATGAAAAATGAGCTAGATCTGAAACCATTAGTAGTCACATGCAGAGCATAGATCTTTATAGATATAGACTAAAGCAAATTGAATTAGCAAGAATTTTCGAAAGGGATATTGCATTGAGTTTTGGCATATAAGAAAGAAGAAACAAATTTGTTCATGTCAACAACCATAATTTGAATATCTATGGATAGAAGTACATAAGATTGAGGTTTATGTGAGTAATGTTTCGGATTAATCAATAGTCAATGAATAGAATAGAAAAAATTGCAAAGATTTTAGGTAATTGCATTTGAAATGTAATGCTACAAGAGAATAAAACATTGATTCTTGTCTATAAAAACAGACAAAGAGTTGTTGTTTGATGTTTACAGTTGGAGCAACAGTGTTTTTTTTCCTCTTGTTTTGTTTTTTCCAATTTTTTTTTTTCAAATTATTGCGCATAGTAAATAGTCAATGCATACTAGCCAATGGCCATCACAAAATAATGGTTGGCATGTCAGAGTATGCATGGGGAAAAAGGAAATTGGAGGTTGAAAAAGAAAGGGAATTGGACAATATTTTGTTCATTGCAAAAGGAGAAGAAAGAAGTTAATTGCCAAATGCCAGTTTGCTTTTCTATGTAGATTTTTGCTTGTAGTTTCAAAAACTGAGAATCAATGTCTTTGAAATTTCAAAAACTCAAATAAAAGAAGGCAATGACGATATCATGGATATATTCTTTGAAATATGCAATGCAATCAGATCATATTAAATCTAAAGGAATTGATAGAAAACAGCTAAAATGATCAGACCAATATGCATCTGAGATAGTAAATGAAATTGTATCGAGGTCCAAATTTGTCCAAAAGTGATCGATCATAGAATCATAGTTAGTTGTGATATGACTTGTTTTTAGTTTGAGTTTTTTTGTTTGCATATATGACTGGATTAATTTTTTAGTCATTGTTTCCTTCAACATGTCGATGTTGAAGTCGCCGGCAAGAACAATAGGCATTTTCGTATTATTGTTTTGTGACAAAATGCAATTGAGGGCACAATTGACTTTGTCAAATTCAGTATTTGGTTTGATATAGATATTTATAATCTTCATGGTGTTGTTATTAAGTCTAAGATCAAGGACAATTGCCTCAATGAATTTTTCATTGTATGTTGCCGTTTGCAAGATTGGAATCTCTTTTTTGACAGCTATTACAAGACCATGCACCGAATAAGTTGCAATGCATGTGTATTGGTTTGCAAACATTGTGTGCGTAGGAGGCGAATGCAAATGAGTTTCTTGCAGGCATAGAATGTGTGATTCTAATAGTTCAGTGTCATGTGCAATGTCCTCAATGTGCAGGACCATACTACGTGTATTAAGTGAACATATAATAAGATGTTGATTACAAGGAATTGAGTTTAGACCATTTTGAAATTGCAATGGTGTGTCTTTTATTAATCTACTTGATTCGGCAAGGACTTTTGATGAAACAGTAAAGTTCTTTTCTTCTAATTTGTTTACAAGATAGAGACATTCAATGGTTTTTACACGAGAAAGTGCAGTGTAAACAAGGCCATGCCTTGTAACCCCTTTTGGATCAAATGCAACTTTTTCAAGTGTCAAACCTTGTGCTCTATGAATTGTTCTAGCACATGCCAATTGAATTGGGAATTGTGTCCTAACAAAATTTCTTTTATTGCCAGCGAAGATCTGTGTTGATATTCTTTTGATAGGTGTCTAGGTATGGTTTATAGAATTGTTGTATAGCCAATGCATATTAGTACGTGTAAGCGCACCTATCTTTGCACTAGGAAACTCAAGCCAGATAACGTCTGAGCATGTTTTGTCGTAGTGCCGGAAAATAGCTTCCGTTCCATTCACAAGCCCATCTTCAATGATATAGTTTCCACCAATCAATTCAACAAGCATGTTTTTTTTCAATACAATTGATTAGGGAAGTCGATTTGTTTTTTGCCGTTCGTAATTGAAGTCAGCTTCATCAATTTTGCTGTCATGTGCTATGAATGTGAATGCTTCTGTTTCTACATATGACAACATTTTTGCATTGTGGGAATCGACATCTTTGTTCCGATAATACAAGAATGGAAATGTCGGATCAACAGGTGCTGGTCTATGGCAGTGTGCATTTAAATATTGAATATCGCTAGCTGATTGTAGGCTTTTTCTGATTCTATTTAAAATTGATATGAAAATGTCACTTTCTTGTCTAACAACCTTTGTAAGTTCATAAGATTTTATATTTTCAAGCCAAAAACTATATGGGAATTTGTTTTGTCAGAAAGTTGGAAATTCAAAAATCCAAGAATCATGCACAGGTTCAGCTTGAAATAAATCACCACAGAAAATTACATCAACATTTCCAAATGGATTTGTTGGAGAATGCTTGATTTCGCACATATGTTTGTCTATGTTATAAAGCATATGCGAACCTATTAAAGATACTTCATCAAGCAACAACACTTGAAGTTGATCAAAATCTTTCGTAAGAATATCTAATGTATTTGAACTTAATGGGAGCAAGTTGCCAGAATTTAAGGGAAGTTTAAAAGCATAATGGACAGTGATGCCATCAACATTGTATGCCGCTTTTCCAGTAAGTGCTGCAATGAGGCCTTTTCTTTTCAATGGGTCACTTCCAAGTTCTTTATCATACAACAGAACAAGAGCATTGAAAAGAGCTTTTGCAGTATGTGTTTTCCCTGTACCAGCGCTCCCTGTTAGAAATAAGTGTATTGGCTTGGAAGGATTGGTTTTTTTTCTAGTAAAAATCTCTTTTACTATAGACTGTTGTTCATTGTTTAGGTTTCTTCTTGTTGCAATATATTGTTCCATGTTAGGTAGAAAAGGTTTTTCTTTGAAATTACAAAGGTTTAGGTCTTGTTCTAGACTAGTTCTTTTTTTATGAACAAGATCATTATGGATATCAATTTTTTGAAAAGCCATGGAATCATACATGGGTTTCGATGTTGCTTCAAAGGAATTAGCAACTTCCAATTGTGTTTCGACAATATCCTTTGCAATGTCAAGATCACCCCATTTGCTTGTTGCTTTAGGGAAGAATGCTTGCTCAACAATTGATACTTGTGACTTGTATTGCTCATATGCTTGTGTCCAAGTTTGGAGCGAATGTGTTAGAAAGTTGTCCAGGTGTCTAAAATGGACAAAGAGCAATAGCTTTTCCCGTGCAAAGTTTTCTGGATCTTTTTCTTGTCTATATCGTATATATCGAATAATGCATGTTGATGTATATGTAACTTCGGAATGTATTTCACATGTATATGTATATTGTATTCCTATAGAGATGGTATTATTCCTCTATAAGGAAGTGTCGTCATTTATATTGTAAGTGTCATAACTTATACTTGATGGGTTATTAGACCACCTTATTTGGGGTCGGCCCTGTATAAGTCATGTGGGTCAGAGGGTTATTAGACCACCCTATTGGGGGTCGGCCATGTGGGTCAAAGGGTTATTAGACCACCCTATTGGGGGTCGGCTCACTCAGCATTATGTTATGTGGTTAAGTTCGAGCCTACAT
The DNA here is from genome assembly GCA_027924585.1 of Larix kaempferi. NCBI lineage: Eukaryota > Viridiplantae > Streptophyta > Pinopsida > Pinales > Pinaceae > Larix > Larix kaempferi. The sequence continues at coordinate 27,903,567 of BSBM01000910.1, forward strand.
GAGTTAGGTAAAAAGGCAAGTCAAGTCAAGTATAAATAGAGTGCGGGAGGCACTCTATTTGCTCACTCACTTCTCACACATGCACTCAAGGAGGAGTGGCGCACTTATGGAGGAGGAGGATCTGCTGCTAGGTTATGGCTATCTCTTATGGTTGGTTGTATCATTGCTTTATCTATCTCTGAGGAAGTTATTGGGGTTTTTCACCTTTATGGTTTTCCCCAAGTAAATCTTTGTGTCTCTTGTGTGCTTGCATTATTGTATCCATGATTGATATGCTGTAGATATGCTGTACATGTTGTTCTCTCAGTTAAGATCCTAGATCAGATTGAAGTAAATTCTGAAAATTTAACATGGTATCAGAGCTAGCCTGAAAGAAGGCATGATATGGCATGTATGACACTTGTTGCACTTACGATGCTAGGGCTTGATATAGCAAAAACCAGTCATCGTAGCACTTTCGCTATAAATCTGTTTTGGCGAAGTTTTCGGATCTGAAATTGTTACAGGCCGAAGCTAAGATCTCCAGGTATCTTGTGTCCAAAGGAAAACCTCTAATTCGTTGTACTTTGTGATTTATGATCTGTACAATATAGGGTTTCTGCCTCTTCCATATCTGAGTCAAAATCAGGTGACCTTGGGAAAAAGGTCATATATTGGGCTAGGAAGACCCAAATGAAATTTAGTAAAAAGTGACAGGTAGTACACAGTATGTACTATCTCAGAAAACTTTTTCAGAGGCCGAAGTTGAACCAGTGACACGTGGAACACCGTACAAGTTCGCTCTCCTGTATTATCCCATAAACAGGTCACGTTGCGACATTTGACATAACTCTCTCTCAGAGAGTCCAATTGAGGTCAGACCTATCAGGATGGAAAGGTAACAGGACGAGCTATCTCAGAAAACTTTTTCAGAGGCCGAAGTTAAAACAATGACACGTGGCACACCGTACAAGTTCGCTCTCCTGTTTTATCCCAAAACAAGTCACGTTACAACATTTGGCATAACTCTCTCTCAGAGAATCCAATTGAGGTCAGACCTGTCAGGATGGAAAGATAAAAGGTCAGGCTATCTCAGGAAACTTTTTCAGACCCTGTGGATCTAAAATTTTGGAGTTACACCAGAAACAATCAGGTACATATTTCTGTCAAAACATAATTATTTTTAGTACCTTCATTCATGGCTTCCGGAATTTAGGGCTTTGGAGAAAGTTGGAATTTTTGTAATCGGAGACCACGGCTGGATGCTACTCATCAAAATAGAAATTTAGAGACCAAGATCAGAATTTTTGGTTGGGCAGAAGGCCGGGCTTGATTAGACCCTAGTTCGGGACTTTGATCAGAAAAGTGGAAAATTAGGGCTTCTGTAAAAATGGGAATTTTTGCAATCTGTGACCACGGCTGGAAGCTCCTCAGAAAAATAGAAGCTTAGAGCTTTGGATCAAACCTTTTGATGGGGAAAAAGAGTGGGCTTCATCAAACCCCAGTTCAGGGTCACGTCCAGTGAATCCGGAAGTTTCAAAGGCAAAATTGAGGAGTGAAACTTTGCAGTTTTCAAATTTTGAATATACCAGTTTGATCAGCTCATCAAGGCGCATATTTCTATCCTTTCAGAAGTTTGAAATTCAAAGTTTGAATTTTTGGGGTTTCTCTGACAAACCCATATCCAGATCCAGGTCCAGTTCTTGCAAATCAAGTGGATTGGGTTAATCCTAGAAGAAGATGGATTGATCATCTGCATGAGTGAAGAAGTTCCTGTTTCAGAGGGAGATGAGGCTAAGGCCTTACATAAGAAGATTACAAGCGATCTCGACAGGTATGACTCATCGAGGTATGTTTCGATATTTGTCCATGATTAAGTTTATGGTTTATGGTATGTTTGTCTTCATGTTATTACGGTTAGTACAATTTTGATTTTAGATTTGTTGTATCACCTTAACAAAATTATGAATGCATGATAGAAGATATTCATTGGTTAGGGTGTTGACACTTATGATTGTACTAATGCATTATGGTGTTGTATGAGGTTTATGTTGTCTACTAACATGAAAGGTACACCAAGAAAGACAAATCATGTTCTGGTCCAAGAACATATGATCATGATAACATGAGGACAAAGATTCATCCATTGTCATGGATCTCATAGAAGATCCATTTACGAGGTATGTATAACTTGGTTTTGTAATAGTTAACCTATGAGATATACAGGTTACTAGCACAAGTCATTGAAGAAGAACAAGAAGACATCATGTGAGTATGTTAGACATAAATAGCTATCATGCTAATCCAGGTATGTTTTTCCTATATCAAGATAGAATCCTACCTTGTGTTAGGATCTTATACTGTTGTTGATAATGATTATTCATGAAGTCATAGGTTTGAATAATCATGATTGTATGCATATTATGTTTCTTACCATAATTGATGATATGACTAACCAGAAGAATCATGATGGTATAGGTTTGAATAATCACAGGTTTTATGCATTTTATATCTCTTATCTTGATTGATGATTCAACTAACCTGAAGAGTCATAGGTTTAGACATGTTATGTTTCTTATGATTTGACTAACCATAAGATCCTACATAAACCTTGAATGCTAATGCTTATTATTTCTGTTTGAAATGATCATGACTATGCATGCTTGAGATTATTGTGTTTTAATAGTATACTAATGAATGTATGATTTTATATGAGATCACAAGGATAACACATTCATGATACTAATAAGCATGCATAGGGACTAAGGATGAATATGAGATTCAAGAACAGGTAATCTAGGAAGCAAAGATCAAGAGGGAGTACACTCCAGTGGTTTATGCAAGGATGCAGATATTCATAGGGAGTTGATCATCTCTCTACATCCCACAACAGAAAGGTGTAGAAGAAGCCACTTCAGATTAGGACTCCAACAGCTCCTGCAAGGAAGCAAAGACTCAGAGGGAGTCCACCCAACGAACAAACAAAGATAAGTATTTGAACTGTCATTTCTTAAATAATACTGTTCAATAATGTATATACTGATGTTCCTAGAATTAGGTTGTGTATTATGCATATTAGAATAATTGCATTAATGAACAGTATACTCCTAATATGAATGGGTAAGTGGCCTATGGCACTGTACAACATTCCATTGCTACTTATCTAGAATGAAACCTCTTTGTTGACATGTTGGGAGTTGTGCACACTCTTAACAATGTTCTGGTAGAGATTGGAAGGCATCTAGAAAGTTACAGAATATGGATAAATGTTGTATTGAAGCATTGGCTAAGATAATTGCATGACTGTATGTCATATTTCTTTATGTGTAAGAATTTGTTCTGAAAACTATGAGATGTTTTCTAATCATGCAATTTAACTTGTTGTGTAGGAAAGATCGTATGCCATCTCCTACAAAAGAAGAACTACAACATTTGTTCCAGCAACAAAGATATTTATTGAAGATATTGAAGTTCCCAGGATCTGGGATGAAGAAATGGAATGCCATGATCCGTCGATCATGAAGAATGATGTTTGGGATGTAGTCCCAAGACGTGAAGGGAAGTTTGTTATGACTTCCAAATAGAACTATCAGATCAGGCATGTTGCAGATGGCAACATTGAGAAATATAAAAATGATGAATTAGAAGATGCACCAGATGAATTTCAAGACAGCATGGTGTAGTCATATATGTGTGCAGAACTTGGTATGGTAGGATAGACAACTTTCTATCCAGTTTGGTCTTTACCAAGAGTTAAGCGGGTTCCAACCTTTTCTACAAGGTTGAGGAAGGCAATCCAGTGATACTACTTTTGTATGAGGATAACCTGTTTGTTACAGGTGAAGATAGATTGATTGTCGACACGCAGCGGAAGCTTGCTGCCAAGTTCGAGATGAAGAACTTGGGGATGATGCACTATTTGTTTTTGGCATGGAGGTGTGGCAGAGTGCAGATGGAATCTTCCTTGGACAAGGGAAGTATGTAGTAGATATCCTGAAGAGATTTGGGATGATGGATTGCAAAGCCATGGCCACACCTATGGCATCGAATCTGAAGCTTCTTTGTGATGCTTCATCTGAGCCAGTTGATGTTTCTATGTATCGTCAGATTATTGGGTCCTTGATGTACCTGACGAACACGAGACCAGATATTTGCTTTGATGTGAACACATTGAGCCAGTTCCTGACAGATCCGAGGAGTATTCACCTGGTTGCTGTAAAGCATGTTCTGAGGTACCTGAAGGGTACAGTGGATTATGGGCTCAAATATGAGGCAAATCAAAAGTTTAACCTGCAGGGTTATGTTGATTCAGATTGGGCTGGCAGTGCTGCAGATAGGAAGAGCACATCTGGGTGTTGCTTCAGTATGGGATCAGGTGTGATCTCTTGGTTTAGCAGGAAGCAGTCCTGCGTAGCACTGAGTACAGCTGAGGTAGAGTATGTTGCAGCCTGTTCAGCTAGTTGTGAGGAAGTATGGCTACGGAAGCTACTGTTTGAGTTATTTGATCTCCCGTTGGAGGCTACTGGTATCTTCTGTGATAACCAGAGTTGTGTGAATCTGTCCGAGAACCCAGTGTTTCATGACAGGTCGAAACACATAGAGATCAAATATCACTATATCAGGGATATGGTGCAGAGAGGAGCTGTGAAGCTCCTGTATGTTGCGACGGACGAGCAGATTGCAGATGTGTTGACGAAGCCACTAGCCAGGGTGAAGTTCGAGTACTTCAGAGAGAGGCTTGGCGTTCTTCAGATCGAGGACACTTCGAGGAAGAAGAGATGGACACATTTGCTGAAGCCATTCCAAGCATGTTGGAAGGAGGATCCTTCACATGGCTGTGGATGTAAGCGTTGGATGATGAGCATCAGGATGATGTTCTGGTTTCTGCTGGATATGATCAGTTGGATCATTTTTGTATGTATGTACGCATCATGTTGGATGCTGTATATGATCAGTTGGATCATTTTTGTATGTATGTATGCATCATGTAGATGCTGGATATGATCAGTTGGATCATGTGTATGTATTTTGTATATGCATCATGTTGGATGCTTGGACCATGTATCTGTATATGTATCAGGTGGGTACATTGTATGATCAGGTGGATCATGTATGGTGATATGTATCATGTATTTGTATTTGTATCAGGTGGATACATTGATGATCAGGAGGATCATGTATGATGATATGTATCAGGTAGATACTTGGTATGCATCAGGTAGATGCATTGATGATCAGGAGGATCATGTATGATGATATGTATCAGGTAGATACTTGGTATGCATCAGGTAGATGCATTGATGATCAGGAGGATCATGTATGATGATATGTATCAAGTAGATACTTGGTATGCATCAGGTAGATGCATTGATGATCAGGAGGATCATGTATGATGATATGTATCAGGTAGATACTTGGTATGCATCAGGTAGATGCATTGATGATCAGGATGATCATAGATGACGAGCTTCAGGATGTTGCTCCAGATGACATGCAACAGGATGTTGCAGTGATGATGATCAGGATGATCATGGATACATCAGGATGATGTATGGTGAGTATCAGTTTGATACTCTGTGGCCGTGGATCAGGTTGTGCAGATAAGCATGTAATTTGTGCCCTGGGAGATTTGCAGATGGTCTTTCGAGGTTTTGCCTATGGCATGTAATTTGTGACCTGGGACATCTGGCAAATGCTCTTTCGAGGTTTTGCTTGGGAGGACATATAATTTGTGCCCTGGGAGATCTGCAGATAGTCTTTCGAGGTTTTTCCTATGGCATGTAATTTGTGCCCTGGGATATCTGGCAGATGCTCTTTCGAGGTTTTGTCCTATGGCATGTAATTTGTGCCCTGGGAGATCCGATAGGTTGATCTGTGTGCTCGTAATCAGTCCTGGGATGCTCTTGCGAGGTTTTTCCATGACCACATGTAATTTGTGCCCTGGGAGATCCGATAGGTTGAGCTGTGTGCTCGTAATCAGTCCTGGGATGCTCTTTCGAGGTTTTGTGGTGACCACATGTAATTTGTGCCCTGGGAGATCCAATAGGTTGAGCCTTGTGCTCGTAATCAGTCCTGGGATTCTCTTTCGAGGTTTTGTGGTGAGGTCACATGTAATTTGTTCCCTGGGAGATCCTATAGGTAGAGCCGTGTGCTCGTAACAGCCTGGGATGCTCTTTCGAGGTTTTGTGACGCATGTAATAAGTCCTGAGGATTCCACAGTATGGCCAGTGATGATGAAGACCTGCAGGTGGTGGGCCTACATCCAGTATGAAAAAGGACTGGCCCTGTAGAACTTCCTATGACGAGTAGATTCAGAGATTGATTGAGATAGCAGCAGCAGTGACGATGATGACGACTCGATGACGATTATCCAGTGACGATGATCCAGAGAAGATGACTTGTGCTAGAAGAACTGTGCTGAGAAATACCTTCCTAGTTAAGAGGGAGTGTTGATGTATATGTAACTTCGGAATGTATTTCACATGTATATGTATATTGTATTCCTATAGAGATGGTATTATTCCTCTATAAGGAAGTGTCGTCATTTATATTGTAAGTGTCGTAACTTATACTTGATGGGTTATTAGACCACCTTATTTGGGGTCGGCCCTGTATAAGTCATGTGGGTCAGAGGGTTATTAGACCACCCTATTGGGGGTCGGCCATGTGGGTCAAAGGGTTATTAGACCACCCTATTGGGGGTCGGCCCACTCAGCATTATGTTATGTGGTTAAGTTCGAGCCTACATGAGTTAGGTAAAAAGGCAAGTCAAGTCAAGTATAAATAGAGTGCGGGAGGCACTCTATTTGCTCACTCACTTCTCACACATGCACTCAAGGAGGAGTGGCGCACTTATGGAGGAGGAGGATCTGCTGCTAGGTTATGGCTATCTCTCTTGGTTGGTTGTATCATTGCTCTATCTATCTCTGAGGAAGTTATTGGGGTTTTTCACCTTTATGGTTTTCCCCAAGTAAATCTTTGTGTCTCTTGTGTGCTTGCATTATTGTCTCCATGATTGATATGTTGTAGATATGCTGTACATGTTGTTCTCTCAGTTAAGATCCTAGATCAGATTGAAGTAAATTCTGAAAATTTAACAATGCACGGTCTATTTCTTTTGATTGTTTTTCCGTTTATGAAGCAATAGAAGGAAGCATATTCAGCAAGACTGAGAGTTTCAAGTTCACTAGGACGTTCAATGTATCTATCTTTTATTGAAGGGCAAAGTATGTCTTCAGATTCATCTGATTCTTTTTTCAATAGAGATGGTTTTTTCAAGGCAACAACTCGTTTATCATCAGGAGCAGTGTTGATGAAAATTGTTTTCCTTGATGATGAATGCAAAGGCAAAGAGAGAATAATATGGACCGCTTGTCTAATTGACATTTGATGCATGTTTAAGAGCGTGTTTCCTAATTTGCGTATTGTTTCGAGTTGTCCATATTTGTTTGCAATTGACTCTTCCTTGATCTTTTTTAATGCCTTTGTCATAGGTCTGTCTAATTTTGTTATATAGGAAGTTACATATGTTGTCGTAGCATAAGCATCTAAAATGAATTGAGCATCAGTATTTGCTTGCCACAAATTTGGAATGTTCTTTGCAAATGCATTTATCCAAATATCCGATGGATGTCTTTTTAGCAGCAGCGTAGGTTGCTTAATCAAGGAACGTAATAGCACAATGTAGTTGTCTTTGTCCAAATCCAGCTTTTGAAGAAATGATTCAAAGCATATGTTTTTTTCATATTGGTTAGATTCAAGAGCAGAAGTAAGGAGCTTTGTTTTCTCATCGAGATTGTTTGGCTCATTGTCAATGGGTTCTAAAATTGTTGTAGCATCGATCGGAAACATAGGAAATCGAAATATGCAACTAGAACGTCGATGTTTTCTACATGCACGTGTGTGTCGATGGGTTTGAATCTTTTATAATTCTTCAGTAAGCAAAGAAGAATCTGTTGAAATATATTTATCAACAAAAGTTGTTATTTCATGCTTACTATTTTTACCATATACTGGTGCATTCTCAATCCAAAGAAGACCATGATCATGTTCATTTCCTCTTTGCTGAAATTCAGTTGTGAAAAAGTAATCATTCACGGTTCCAAAGAGGGAGTTGTTTTTCAATATCAATGACTTCATCGAGTTCATTTTGTGTCTATAATAGCGACTGCAAATGAAAGGATGCTGTCTAATCAAGGCATCGATATCATTTTGTGAGGGAGATAATGTCAAATTGGAATTGCTTTTTGTTTGAAGATGTTGTAAAGCATTGCACAATGGTTTCCATATGTGTTCTGCAGAAGTGAAGCTAACAAAGAAAGTTGGTGGCCCTAGTTGCCTAACCATTGAAAAAATATCTTTCCTCATGTTTTCAAAATAGTCTGGAGATGTTCGAATAGTTTTCAAGGTACGAAATGCAATTGGAGACTTTACAATGTTCTCAAGACTGTTTTGTGACTTGACATCCTTTGCCTTTAGTTTTTTCCCTTTCAATTCACCTATGCGAATGGATATCCACGCAGCATTAGAAATTTGTTGTATCAATACTTTGACTGTCTTAAAGAACAAGTTTGTAGGATGAGCTTCAAAGGCCATACTTTCATGTTGTAGCTCCCATTGGAATATTTGCTGATGTCGATACCATTTGTAGATGTCATCTGGTCGACTGCATCCATAGAAAAGTGTTGGGAAGTTAAGCTCCTCAGAGAATTGTCCTGGAAAATGCCTAGAGGCTTTTGATTTTCAGTAGGTGCAATTTCTAGAAGCTTGGTAGACAAATCATCAATAAGCTGTGTTTCAGCATAACCATGGACCAATGTTTCAGTTGTTGCATCAAACTCTGTATCGGAAATGCTGTTGTTGGTTTTATCCGAACTTGTTGAGCTATTTTCATCGTCAATGCAATTGTCAAATGGAAAGTTAATGTCCTCCTTCATTGCTAGCTCTGTGAATTTTGTCTCCCAATCAGGAACGATACAAATTTTTTCTAATTTGTAAAGATCTTTAGCACAAAGACTTTTCAATGCGACCATGACAATATTAAGACGCACATTTCCAGCGATGTAAGCATTTTTGTATTCTAATTTTCGTTTTAACATAATTCCAATAGTCATGTCATCATCAAGGTTTCTTGGCAAAACCTTTTGTATCTTGTCCAAAGACGAGGGGACGTTTATAATAGCACCAGTCAAGCCTAATTGAGCTCGCTTGTAACCAAGTTGACGTATTTGGGAAAATGCAATTCTTGGAGAAACAAGGCGTTCTTCCAATGGCGTTAACATATCTACGGATGCCAATGAAGTGTTACATCGAATGTTTAATGGAATTGCAAACTCAGGAATCTCTCTATTGGACACTTTTTTTTTGCAAAATCTGCAAATGTACAGGCCAAGTGAAAAAGAAGCAGGCATATTCATCCAAGGCAATGAGCTCAATGAAAATAGCGTTTTCTCATTGATACAACGTACGTCTTTTCTAAAATATAGGCGTCTGCATATGCAACATGCATTTGTGGGTGTATCTTCAATTGATTTTAAATATTGAATTGTGGCTTGTTCCGCTTTTTGTTTTTCCTTTTGTTTTTTGAATGCTTCGATTGCTGCAAGACGCATTTCACTTTTTGTTGAGCGAAGGTTCTTGAATCGTTGCTTTGCATTATGCCTAAGTACATTGATATTTTCATTGCACCAGTGCACATTGATATCAGGTGTGGTTGTTTTCATGTCCGATATCTTTGTATGTGTTATCATTTGTTTTTTCATTTGACAATGTTTTTGTAAATTGTCATTTGTTTTTTTTTTCCTTGTGTTTCTGCATCTATTGAATATGTTCTATTCACATTGTGGCTGGAATCAATTTTTGATTGGTTGATATTGGCTTGTTCTGGTTTTGGTTTTTGTTTTTGTTTTTTGGAGTCTTCCATTGCTACAAAGCGCATATGACTTTTTGTTGAGCGAAGGTTCTTGAACGGTCGCTTTGCATTTTTCTCAAGAATGTTGATATTTTCACTGGCCCAGTCAGCGTTGATATCAGGCATATTTTTTTTTATCTCCAATGTCTTTGTATTCTGTATCATTTGTTTTTTCATTTGACAATGTTTCTGTAAACTGTCATATATTTTTCTTTTTTGTTGTGTTTGTGTATCTGTTGAACATGTTTTATTGATGTTTTGACTGGAGGCAATTTTCGATTGGTTGGTCTTGTTGCTATTATTTCCATCGATATACAGGTCATTTGACATTGTTGTTTCCATGTTGAAAGAACCTATGTCAAAGGCTTTTTTAACTAGTGGATGAAAATGCAAATGACCCTTGCATGTTTCATGTTGCAACAGGAAAATGTCTTTTGTAGATCTTCTTGTTGATTGATATTGTTCTTGAATGTTGCAAAAACATGTGTCCCAAATCGAAATATTTATTTCCAACATCTCACACATCCATTGAATTGCAAATTTACAGCCTTCTATATGTCCAATTCTAAAAGGCTCAGCCAAATTTAGCACAAATGTTTGCCAACTAGAAACAGCGCAAGCTTCATTTACCATAGACAATGGCAAGAATGTAGACAGACATTTCAATGCTCTACTATCATTTGATTGCATGCAATTGAAGAAGGTTTGGGCTATTGTCTTTCGAAGGCTGCTCATGTCAAAGATGTTAGACAACTTTGAAACCGATTCAAACAATGAGTCAGAACAATGACCTTGAATGGTTGGGAAGATGTCAAAATCTTGTTGTATAAGTATCTGTCTGAATGTTTCAACCTCTGTGCAAGTCTATGGACAAGTTTTGTTGAATATGTCAATTGATAATTGCTGAATTGCAATATTTTCAATGACACATGATTTGCAACTTAACAACGGTTCGAAGTGACCAGAAGAAGGTATATGATCATGAAACAAAATGTTATAGCAGTAACCAGGAAGAGTAGGATTGAAATAGAGATATCTTCTTTTTGTTGAAAAAGACCAAACAACGACAGGTGCATTCAACCAATTCGCAAACCATTTTATGCAAAATATATCACCCCATAATCCATGCACATTGTTATTATCTGAAGGGCAAGCTGACTGAGACATCCGTTGCAGATAAAGGTTCTTGTCTTTTAAACCATGTAGCTGGAACAAATAATCAGGTGAAAGTTCCAAGTCTGATGAAGATATTGCAAGAGGATCTCGTTGAGCCAATTGATGGCAGAAATGATTAACAATCGCTTCTCTTATCTCTATTGATGTGTATCGAAAATGCAAAAGAACGGCAAATGAATCGAACAAGCAATCTCCATTTTGGAAACGGAAAGCTTCCAACCGTAGCAAATGATTTTTTGACAATGCAACATCAATTGCATCATCAACTTTGTCCTTTGTAGATAAGACTTCTGAAGAACCTAGTTGCAAGTGCATTGATCTCAACATACTGACTAATGAACTAGGTTTAGTCGCTCGAGCTGTAAGTAAGAACATGCAATAGAAAGGAAAAACAAATCAATTAAAGTCTTTGAAATCGAAAATGAAAAATGTAGCAAATTATAAGAATAACAATTTAAGAGGAGACCTGAGCTAGTGCATAAAATTGTCAATCTTCACAACTTCATGAATGCATGTAGTTATTGCATGAAATATTTCTTGACATGATTGACAATGCAATCGATATACAATGCATCGGAAATGATTGTAGATTTGCAATGGATCAAAATCTGGAGATGCATTCGGAATAGGACTAGATCTGTATTTGGTTATGGATTTGGAGGCAGCTGCATGTAATTTGCCTTTTTTTTACTTGGGAAAAGAGATGGACCCCAGATGTGCTTAGCTTCACAATGGTTCAGGGAGTTTTTTCGAGTGTCAATGCTATCTGACAGCTTGCATGTTGGCGAAGTCCTTGTCAGTTCATGGCCCAGCTAAAACTGATAACCACTTTGCCATGGACAACAGCTGGTGGTTGACCTCATGTCTGGGCACTAGTCAATCAGGCAGGGGTCGTTGTCCATTTAATTGTCAGGTCGTCTCAATGAGCCAACTACTGCAGGGCTCTTGTAGTACTCCTGACAATGAGTTTTAGCACTATTCCAAAGCACTTCCCATAGTTAAGCAACTAGAGATTATTCCGGTTCCGAACATGCAATTGAAATGAACAATACAAATGCAAGGAAAAAATGGGAAAAATTTGAGCCGATTTAGCATTAGGATATTCTATCATATCAGATATAAGGAACATGTAACAATTAACTAAGTAAATGCCAAATTAATAGAACACTTAGCATTTAATTAAAGCATGTTTGCAAACTTAAAAAAAAAATCAATGTTTATGGAATGTTTTATAATTAAAGGCAGAACTCGAATCATATTTTTAGATAGGATCAATTTCAAGTTTCGTGTTCCTAGTTTTTCTCATGCTATTGAAATTCAATTGATGACAGATGAAATTGGCATCAAAAGACTCTAGCCATTTAATCCGCATTAACTCACGACCGCCACAAAGTCAATAGCTGCAAGCTACGTGCTATATGCCATTGGAATATGACTAATAAATCTGTATTAAAATATATTTTTAGATACCATATATAGTATCTAGCATATATGAGATTCATGAATATAGTTACCATAAAGTCTATAGCTAGGTTGACATGTAGTACTGCAATATTGAGTGTGCAGTTTATATGACAACAAACATAGTGATTGCAAGAACAATGCTGATGACAATCATCAGAACAATAAGCCTATGTATTATTCCTAATTACCAAGTTGTTTTCATATATGACATATTACAAATACTCTATGTGTTGCCAAAGATATGGCAATGCGATATGGGCAAGGAGAACAGTTATTTACACAATGCATTTTGACAAATAAACAGGGAATGCAATGACATATACAAGTACTAGTAGCTAAACCTTGTAATTAAGGTGACAGTGGTAAAAATCAAAATAGGATAAAGACGATAGGTTCTTTACTACGCATATGTAGTATGCATTTTATATGATGGCAAGCATAGCAATTGCAATATCAATACTAACGACAACCATTATAACAATAAGCCTATGTATTATTCCTAATTACGAAGTTGGTTTCATATACGACATGTTGCAAATACTCTATGTGTTTCTAAAGACATGGCAATGGGATGTGGGCAAGGAGAACGGTTATTTACACAAAGCATTTTGACAAATAGAGGGGGAGTGCAATGACATATACAAGTACCAGTAGCTAGACCTTGTAGTCAAGGTAGCGGAGGTAAAAATTAGAACAGGATAAAGATCATAGCTTGTTTGGCACAAATATGTTATAAAGGAGTTGCACATGTTGTACACAACATTACAAAATGTCAATAACCATGGCATGTTCAATCATTCATTTATGACATAAGTTGAATGGAAAACCTAAATCGATAGCTATGTTTTTTTCATTTTCAAGGTGGCTTTTCTGTCCTTTGTTCAAGTTGTTTAATACAAGGTATGACCTGGGTTGTCCTGCATATGCGCAGGTTTTGGCATTGTGGTTTTAGAAACTGTGGAATTTTTGTGGGTCGTCCTTTCGCTTTTGTGGGTGCCAGTGTGGAAAGAGACTGGATACAGCAATACTGCATTTCCACAATTCACTTGTCATTTTCATAGTCCAGATGCCAAATTCAGCAGCAATCCCAGGCTTCTTCTGGTCCAATCTGAAGGCGGTTTTTTTGGTGCTTAGTTCAACGTGTTTAATGCAAGGTATGAGCTGCGTTGTTATTCATATGCATAGGATTTGTGTCGTTGCAAATCATAATCAAAACAAGTGCAATGTCGATGACATCGGCACCTAGTGGCTGTTGCAAGTGTATGCTCTTCCATGAAAGCAGATCGCTTCTGCAAGTGCAAAGAATTTGGCTGTGGACGAGCAAAAATTCATGATCACAAATTTATGTTTGGCATTTTTCCCGGTATGGCCGGCTATAATTTATGGCGTGTTTCGGGTGGTTTTATCAGCGTTCTCGGTTCAGGCAGCTGTAATTTATGGCAGATGTTTGGTGCTTCTACCAGTGTTTTATGGCAGATTGTTTCTGACTTTATTGACATCACCGGTTCAGAGTTCTCTATCATTTTCAATTTTAGTGTTTGTAAATTCAAAAGATTGAGAATGGGATTTATCAATGTTGTTGTTGAATAGATTAGATTCATAATCATAGTTTGCCAATTGTAAAAAGTGCTACAAGTAGTAAAAATAACTTGTTCAAGAATCATGGAATCTAAGCAACAGCTAGGTTGATCCCTGCACACAGAAAGCGAAGAAAACAAAAAAAAAATGATGAAAAAATGCATGAAATCATAGGTGAGAAAGCTAAATCCATAGCTATGTTTTTTTTTGTTCATAAGGTGGTTTTCCTTTGTTTCATTCGAGGTGTTTAATGCAAGGTATGGGCTAGGATGATCTTCATATGCATAGGTTTCAGTGCTATGGTTGTAGCAACTGTGCGATTTTTGTGGGTTTTCCTTTCGCTTTTGTATGTGCCAGTGTGGAAAGAAGTTTCCTATGGAAATATTGCATCTCCACAGTCCACCTGCCGTTCTCGTAGCTCAAATGTCAAATTCGATGGCAATGCCAGAGTTCCTATGGTCCAATTTCAAGGTGGTTTTTTGCTGCTTAGTTCAGGGTGTTTAATGCAAGGTATGCGCTGGGGTACTCTTCATATGCACAGGTTTTGTGTTGTTGCAAATCATAGCCGAAGCAAATCCAAGGTCAATGACATTGCCACCTAGCAACACTTCAAAGTGTATCCTCTTTGATGAAAGCAGAATATGAACCTGCAAAAGGAATTGCTTATAGACTCAAATAATTGACAATGTGCTTTAGCAATGTTAGAGTTGTTTACATGGGACTAACAGCCATATGTTGCCACAGCTACAAAGCACTAAAGATAGTAACGGATGATTTGTTGAAGAACCATGGAACCCAAATAGCAACTAGCTTGATCCATGTATGGACAGAGCGAACAAAACAAATGAAATGTCAATGACATTTCCACCGAGTGGCTTTTCCAACTGTATCCTCTTCCATGAAAGCAAGATATGAAGCTGTAACAGAAATTGCTTCTAAATTCAAATAATTGACAATGTGCTTTACCAATGTTAGAGTTGAATAGATCAGACTAGCAACCATATTTCGTCACAACTAGAAATCATTAAAGATAGTAAGAGATGACCTCTTGAACAACCATGGAACGCAAGCAGCAACTAACTTGATCCATGTATCGACAAAGTGAACAAAACAAAAAACAAAAAATGATGAAAAAATGCATGTAGTCATAAGGCAGCCACATTTTAAGAAAATAGAATAAGAAATATATATATATATATATTAACAGATCAAGGTCGATTGAATCATTGAAAGGAAAATTGATTAGCAAAACTTCTAGCTATTGCAAATCACAAGTCAAAGCACACAATAGCAAATTGATTAATAAAGTACAACTAGAAGCTACTAAAGATAGTAAGGGATGATTTGTTGAAAAACCATGGAATCCAAGCACCAATTAACTTGATCCATGTATGCACTAAGTGAAGAAAAGAAAAATAAAAAATGATGAAAAAAAATGTGTGAAGTCAAAGACCGGCTCCATTTGAAGAAAATAGAATAGAAAATATACCTATACATGTTGATGGTTCTGTTTCAATTAAATTATTGGAAAAAAATAAATATCCAAAATGGAAATAAGAAGTAAAATTTCTTATTTTTTATCCATGAATTGGGTCTGCTGCAAAAAGCAGAAGTCAAGGTATTCACTGCTCTTAGGATAGCCCATAGCCGATTTTGTGCCAGGCTTTTTGTTTTAAAATAACCGATGCATATTCCTTGAGGAAGGCAGAGTTTTCATCGCTCTTTTGTCTTTTGCATGTTTAAAGCTGCCGTAAGTCTGGAAGACTCTGTTCTTGGCCTTTAGCATCCCTATTAACCGTAGGCATAGCTTGTGGCAACTTCCAGCAGCCCTATTGAAGACATGCTATAGGTACAGCAGTCTGTAACAGGTCCTCTTTTATGGACATGATTTTTTATATAGAGTCTGTCACAGAGTTTGTACACATCCAAAGGCTCCAACAAATCTGGAGAAGGGATGTACAAGTCACCAGAGCCCGGCAAAAGATCATGACACTGTCAGCTGTGTATACACCAGTCAACAGTAACATCACATGCTTGTACATGCTGACTAGTGGCAATTTGCAGCAGCAACCAACTTTGAGAGAACCAACAATTACAAATAGCCTAAGTATAAAGACATTACACAAACGAACAAATTGCCCAGTCTAAACTCTGAATTCTGTATGAGTGTAGATCAAATTATTTCAATTTTCATTACTAATGTATCACATTCATTTGATGGTGGTAGATATTTGATAATGAGGCAATCTTCAAAGAGCAATCTATTTACCTCCATCAATGTAAATGAGAAGGATGTGAGATCTTTGGGCTGCCCTATTTTTATTTATGTCTCATCAACAATAATAAACTGCTATTTATTTATATCTTCTAAATTGGTGGGGACATGCATTCTGCCATGTCGCAACTTCTGCTGCCAAATTTTAAAATTCTAACACTTACCGTCTCCCAGGTTTTGAACATGGAACCTGGTGACAGCCTAGCAATGTACCAGAAGCAATGTACGTAGATTCTCAAGAAGGGAGGGTTCCCAAGAAATGCCTTATTGCAAGGGACCATTTTGAAAATGAGTCCCAACCCAATGGCAGCACCCAAGGATTCTTCCACGTTCTTGACACCGCCAAAAAAAAATAAAAGCAGGGAAAATTTGGTTTTTTTACTTTCTTCGTTTGATCAAGCAATGAACTCTGAAATACACTTTTCAAATAGTTATCGACATTTATTATAGCTATTCACCAACAATTTCTCAATACACAAGGCCAAACTGTTGCATATCCTAGAGGTCTTGGAAGCTAACATATCAGCCATATCTTTTGCAAAAGGAACAACTACAAATCTTGAAACATTTAAATACAGTCTAAAGTCTAGCAAACAAGCACCCTGTTGCAACCACTAAAATTGATGTCACATGGCAGATAGTTTAGGAATAAAGAGTCTACACAAATGAATAAATTACCTACTATATACTCTGAACTCTATATAAGAATAGATGAGATGATTTCAATTTTCATCAGCAAGACAGCATATTCATTTCATGGTCCTAGATATTTGACAACCAGCCAATCTTCAAAGCTTCATCTATTCACTTTGATCAATGTAAATGAGAAAGGTACGACATCTGTGAATTCCCTTGTATTTGTTTATGTTTAACCAGCGAGAATAAATCACTATTTATTTATATCTTCTAAATTTGTGGGGGCATTGGTTTTCTCATGTCCCATCTTCTGTTGTTCTCTGAAAATTGGACACAGCAGGTCCCCAAAACCCATTTTCCTATTGTCTTACTTTCAAGAAACATGGGTTCGATAACTAAAGCTAGACAGAAAGCATTGTCACTGCTCCAAGCATACACAATCAGGTCTCTGTTTTCGAAAATTAAACAGAGGACATGAGTCTGTACTTCCACAAAGAATGGAAAGCACATGGTTTTTTCCTATTCTTAATAACAGGAAAGGGCAATGTTTTGTACTTCCAAGCATACACAGAGAAGCTAGATTCCAGTTGTTTGGTTAGAAAATGTTTTGTCCTTCCAGCCATATAAGCATAGCTTAGATCTCAATAATTTGATCAGGAAAATGTATTTTGCAAAACTGAACCATGTATAAAGCAAAGAAAATTCGTTCAAATTTCAACACTTGCAAAAATGCACAAACATGAGTAATCCCAGGTGTTTAGAAAACGCAGAAACATGAGTAACCTCAAATCTTTGTAAACTGCCTCAAAAAAACACAAGCACACTCAACCTGCTGACATGATATGCATAATTCTCTGAATTTGCAGGGGCATGGGTTCTCTCATGCCCCATCCCCTGCTCTTGCCCAAAAATTGAGTACAGTAGGTGCCCCAAACTCATCCCTCTACTCTCTTTCCTTGAAGGGACATGGATTTGATAACTAAAGCTAGACAACAAGAATTTTCAACGGCCCAAGCATACACAGGCATCTTTCTGTTTTAGAAAATTAAACAAAGGAAAGGAAGCTGTGCTTCCAAAAAGAATGCAGAGCACACAGTTTTCGCAAACTGTGTCAAAAAAACATAAGCACATTCAACCTGTTGACATGGTATGCATAACTCTCCCAACTTGCACGGCGATGGCTTCTCCCATGTCCCATCTTCTGTTTTCCCCCAAAAATTGAGCACAACAGGTCCCCAGAGCTCATTCCTCTACTCTCTCACCTTGAAGAAACATGGATTTGGTAACTAAACCTAGACACCAAGCATCGTCATCGACTCAAGCATACACAACTATCTTTTTGTTTTAGAAAATTGAATAAAGCAAATGAACCTGTACTCCCAAGAAGAATCAGAAGCACTCAGTTCTCTCCCGTTGTCAATGAAAGAAAAAGACAATGTTTTGTACCTCCAAACATATACAGAGAAGCTAGATTCCAGTTATTTGATCAGAGAAAGTTTTGTCCTTTCATCCATACACACAGAATTAAGATTTCAATAATTTGATCATAAAAATGTATCTTGTAAAACTGAACCATGTATGAATCAAACAGAATCCGTTCAACTTTCAACATTTGCAAAATGCAGAAACATGAGTAGTCTCAGGATTTTGCAGGCTGCTTGAAAGAAACATAAGCACACTCAACCTTTTCATATGCTATGCATAACTCTATACAAGGACCAAAATTTACATTTCACAAAGAATATCTTGCAAATATCCAAGAAATACAGAGAGTTTGAGAAATCTGATGAGTCGAACGAAATCAGAATATGAAATTGAAAATTGTATTTTCATTCCAAGGCAAACAGATCTGGATGATGCAGATATCCAAGCATTGGCAGACTAACTCACCAAAGAGTATTGGCATTGTTGATGCAATATGGAACCCAACTCACCAAAGGGGAACTTTTTGTTTTGGTTTTATTATTATTTTTTATAATGGCTTTTTTTAATGGACTTGACAATTTTTCAGTTTTGTCAATTTTGACTTTTAATCATATCCCAGGTTCGAGTGTCACATTTGCCATTTTGGAAAGCCTTAACTTGAGACCACTCAGAATGACACAGTTCCGGAGATCCGACTTTCACAACTAGAAAGAGCTTGCTCCAAATGCTACAATGACTGTAGACCTATGTCCCAGAACTATAGCGACCACGAGATCTACATGATCAGTCACCAATTCGTAGACAGGTGTAAGGCCAATCCTACCTACCGAACCGATACTATGAAGTATCAATATTGTCCAATGCCGATAAAAAATGAAGGCTAAAGCAGCAAACAAGGCTAACATAAAAACATTGTCACCATGCTCATCCGTACATAACTCAATAGATACATCAATAGAGAATGAAAAGAGGGGAGCAATAAAACAGAAAATAACTGCAAATTTGATCAATTCGATTCAAGCCCTGTTGCTCTAATTTACACAATTACAATGTCATGGTATGGTTTAAGTACATAACCGGAAGATCAATTATGTTCCGCAAAGAAGCAGATCGGATCTTCCCTTATCAAAACAAATCAGATGTAACTCCCAAACTGTTCTAATTAACTGATTTACACTATATTTGTAAAAGTTGTCTTCTACATGGCCGAGAGACACCGCAAAAAAACTGGGTCCTCCTCCAAGTGGATTACACTGGAACCCTATTAATTAAAATTTTAATGCTTAAGATAAAGAGACAATGCTGCTGCATGAAGGACTGACATCCATAATCAGCCATTGACAAACATCAAGAGACATAATAACACATACCACTAGCATCTATCAACAACACTTCAACATGAAGCAAAGTTCTAGCATCGAGAATCTGAAGACACAAACCAGGTTCACGAACCTGTAACCGCTACTGAAAGTGTGACAAAAATCAGATGCAGACATGCATGCGAAAATGGGGGAGGACAGAGTGGGGGGAGGAGCGGGGGAGGGAGAAGCTATAAAGAAAGCCTTTTACAGATTTGTGACGGATGGCAGAACAAATTCACATGCTTTGATGACCGGTAATGGAAGTAGCAGCAGCACTTTGGGCATAACACATAAATCAGCCACATAAATCTGCAATACTCACTCAAAATGCGACAGAAATCACATGCAGACACCCATGTGAAAAAGAGGCGGTGACAAAGTGTAAACGAACAAAGCTCTCTACAGGTCTGTGGCAGGTGACCAAACAAATTCACATGCTAAATTACTCTAGAACCCTATTGATTAAAATTTTAGTTCTTAAAATAAATAGACAATGCTTCTGCATGAAGAGCTGACATCCATAATCATCCATAGACAAACACCAAGAGATATAATCTAGAATATGAAACTCAAAATTGTATCTTCATTGCAAGAAAAATGAATCTAGATGATCCAGATATCCAAGCACTGGCAGACAAACTCACCACAGAGTATTCAGATTGTCGATGGAATATGAAAACCAACTCACCAAAGGGGAACTTTTTATTTTCGTTTCATTATTATTTTTTAAAATGGATTTTTTTCAATGGAATTGACAATTTTTGCATTTTGTCACTTTTGAATTTTAATCATATCCCAGAGTCGAGTGTCACATTTGCCATTTCAAAAGGCCTTAACCTGAGACCACCCAGAATGACACAGTTCCGGAGACCCGACTCTCACGACTAAAGAGAGCTTGCCCCAAATGTTACAATGACTGTAGATCTACGTGCTGGAACTATGCAGACCATCAGACCTACATGATTAGCTAACAACTTGTAGACAGGTACAAGCCCAATCCTACCCACCGAACGGATACTATAAAGTATCAATGTCGTCCAGAGCCGATAAAAAATGAGGGCTAAAACAACAAACAAGGGCAAGATAAAAACATTGTCACCATGCTCATCCATGCATAACTCAATAGATACATCAATAGAGAATAGAGAGAGGAGAACAATAAAACAGAAAATAACTACAAAATCGATCAATTCGATTCAAGCCTTACCGCTCCAAATTGCATGATTACAATGCCATGGTGTGATTTAAACATAGAACCGGAAGATCAATTATGTTGCACAAACAAGGGGATCGCATGCTGCCTTATCAAAACAAATCAGATACAATTCCTAAACTATTCTAATTGCCTGGCTTACACTATATTTGGAAAAGTTGTCTTCTACATGGCTGAGAGAGATCACAAAAAACTGCGTCCTCCCCCAACTACATTACTCTATAACCCTATCAATTAAAATTTTAATTCTTAAAATAAAGAGACAATGCCACTGCATGAAGCAGTGACATCCATAACCATCCATAGACAAATAGCAAGAGACATAGCAGCACATACTACTAGCATCCATCAACCACACCTCAACATGAAGCAAAGTTCAAGCATCAAGAAGCATCAAGAATCCCAAGGCACAAATCAGGTTCACCAACCTGTAACCGCAAATGAAAGTGCGACAAAAATCATATGCAGGCATCCATGTGAAAATGGAGGGGAGGACGGTTGCAGGCTTGTGACAGATGACAGAAAAAATATACGTGGTTTGATCGCTGGTGGTGAAAGTAGCATTAGCATTTTGGGCACAAGGCATAAATCAGCTACATTAACCTGCAATCCTCACTGAAAGCATGACAAACATCACACGCAGACACCCATCCCAAAACAAGGGGCTAACGAAGTCTAAACGAACAAAACCTTCACAACATTTTGGGCATAAGGCATAAATCAGCTACATTAACCTGCAATCCTCACTGAAAGCATGACAAACATCACATGCAGACACCCATCTCAAAACGAGGGGCCAACGAAGTCTAAACGAACAAAACCTTCTACAGGTTTGTGGCAGGTGACAAAACAGATTCACATGCTTCGAAGACTAGTAGCAAAATCAGCAGGAACAACTTGGCCATGTCAATTTTCAACATCTTTACTTAGAAACGAAATGCAAAATGCTGCTTGAACTACTAGATGCACAACAAAGCAAGGAGTTGTCGTCCCACCTGCCAAGAATAGTCGACAACTTTGTGTAGCGGACCAAGGACCCCGATTCCAATGCCCACAAGACCAGGTCAATGCAATCGCCGACAAGGTCTGCAGGATTGTCGGCTCCACTTGGGCAATTTATGTGTTCCTGAAACCCTTCTTCCATGCTCTCGGCATGTTCGGGCCCCTTCTTAAAAAATTAACTTCCTATTTCGTATGCTCATTCAAGGGGGAAAAACACGACAATTATTCGAACCCATGAACACCATCAACAACCAGAACACAACAAACGGCCTAAACCCTGCATTCTAAAATGAAACGAAATTCATCAATTCTCCCAGCAAAAACCCTAAACCCTGTCTTTTCCTTTCGCTCAAAAATTCATCTCCTGCTACCAAAAACAACCTCCTATTCGAATTTGAAAGCTTTAGTTACTATGCTCACTTCGTCTGACAACACCACGAAGGAAAAAATAAACAGACCCTAGCAAACAACACCAACAAACACCCTTGTCGCATGCTCATTCAACACGAAAAACAGAACAATTACTCGAAGCCATGAACACCATTAACAACCAGAACACAATAGAGGGTTCCACACACGTTTTTCATCAAAGCGACGGTAAAGAACAGGAAGACACATTCTAAAACGAAACCAAATCCGCTAATCCTTCCAGCAAAAGCCCATAAACACTGTCTTTTCCTTTCACTGAAAAATCGAACAAAAAAATGCAAATACATACCTATTCCACTGAACCAGCAACGAGACCTCAAGCAGGCGGAGAGCAACAACTGCAGATATCGCCGAAACCGAGTAGCCAACACCAGAACTGAAAACGATAGCGAACTCTGAATCGGCAATGCAGAAAAATCCACAAACAACCCGCCACAAAACGCCGATAAAAGGACCAAACACCCGCCATAAATCACAGCCCAAAACCCACCATAAATCACAGCCGGGCATGCTGGAGTAAATGACAAACATAAATTCTCCATCGCCATGTTTTGCCCACCCACAGCCAAATTCCTTGCACTTACACCCGCATTTACTCCCACAGGCTCACACCGGCACCTGCAAGAGCCGAAGGACAACCCACACCGGCATCCAGAGGAGCCCAAGAACAGCCCACGCACACGAACGAGAAGCCCAGAAGAACAACTGGCTGATGAAACCGGAAGAAACCCCCGCAATCGACTGATAAAACCGGACCAAACCCCCGCATTAAACACCTCTAAAAAACCGCGCCAAAACCACCTCGAACAACGAAAACCGCCTCAGTTACAGCCTCCGGAAACCACGCGCCGTGACGCCATCCAGCCGCCGCCTCCTGGGCCACAGCGCCCGAGGCTCGCGTCACCGCGGACGGCGCCAATCAACAGCGAACAAAACAGCCCGTCGATAATTAAAAAAAACAACATTTTCGCCAAGCCTAATGTCAACTATTGCCTCCACCGCGAAATAATAAAGCCAGACGTCAACTAATGCCCCCGACCAATTCATATATATCGGGGACATAATAAAGAATGTAAAGAGGATATAAGGATTTATATCCATCTATGACTTTGCTTCGAAAAAAACACTTTTATGTGTATATGAGTATAATAAATAAATAATAATGTTTTAATTATTATTTTAATAATAAATAAATAATAATAAAAAAAAAACATTTTTATGTATATATGAGAATAATAAATAAATAATAATAATGTTTTGATTATTTTAATAAAGTAAAATAAAGATAATATCAATAAAGTAAAGTAAGGAGAATATAAATAAAGAAATAAAGAGAATATAAGGATTTATATCCATTTATGACTTTGCTTCCCAAAAAACATTATTATGTGTATATGAGCATGATTAGAGGGCTTAATTATTATTTTATAGACTTGGCCATGATGAGAAGAGGAAAATCTCTTTTCATAATAATATAATTTTACAATGTCTTTGTCTCGAAAACATATTTATGTGTGTATGAGCATAATTATTGTGCCTTATATTTTTTGGACTCACAAATGAAGAGAATATGAATATGGGAATTGGATGTTTTCATGGGTGTTGTTTACATTTATGATGAATATGGGAATTGGATGTTTTCATGGGTGTTGTTTACATTTATGATGATAGATTTAGTTTGAACAATTGATTAGCTTTTATGATAAGATGCTTTTTTGTTATTTGGTTTATGCCTAGGGATATGTACCCAACTTTTCTTTTCATATGATGTGCATTTCCATATTGTGCATTGTGATTTGAAGTCTAATAATATGTGTATGTCTTGAGTTATTTATGGGTACGATATATTTTTGGTTATCACATGTATGTTACATTTTGAATGTTATATTTTATGGTTTGATATATGTGGTTGATCTTAGTTATAAGATAGTTACAAGGCTATGGAAAATTAATATATATGATTTGTAATTTGATATATGTGATTTATGAGTGAATACATGTTATGATTTGATGTATTGTTGTTATGATATGAGAGAGAGTTTGATAAGATAGTTTCTCCATAGTTTTAGTGAGACAATTCAATGATAAATTTAATGGGAACCTATGTGTAGTATCTCGATTAAAATTCCATGATATGGGTTACGGATAAGATATAACATAACCATTAGTTCTATACCAACTTGTTATTATTCTGTCTATAATGGAGTAGATGATCAATGCCCAAAGACATCAAGACATCAAGTTTCATGAGGATATTGAAAGATGGAGTGAGAACACCATAACGTTAAAATTTGTCAATAAGTAAAGGATCACTAGAAAGGGAAAACTAATGACTGCATAAAAGAAAGTGATTATGTAAAATTCCTCGGACACTTCGAGGTTGAATAGCACAATTTAAATCAAGTACTAGGAGGTGCGAAATTTATAACTGCTATAAAGTAAGAGGTGGGAACTCATAACAAGGAGGGAAAATGGTGGTAATGAAGGGAAAAAACGATCACCTGGGAAGTGGGAATGTAGTAATAGTTTATAAATGCTATAAACTAAGAGGTGGGAAGCTCATAACAAGGAGGGAAAATGGTGGCAATGAAGGGAAAAAATGGGAAGTGGGAATGTAGTAATAGTTTATAACTGCTATAAACTAAGAGGTGGGAAACTCATAACAAGGAGGGAAAATGGTGGCAATGAAGGGAAAAAATGATAACGTAGGAAGTGGGAATGTAGTAATAGTAATGAGTAAAAGAATATGCATGACTACTTGTTTTGGTTGCATAATAACTATGGATATTTCATTCTATGAACTAAAAAATTAAAAAAAGAAAAAGAAAAATACAAAATAACGTAGTATGGTAGGGGTATGTAGACTTACTTCTTCATCTTACATAACTAAAAATATTTAGTTTTAGGGCATTGATTTATTGTTAAGTATTATTTCACATGTGGATTTCCATGTGGTGATCACTTGTGTAGATTAAAAGTACTATTATATTAAAAGTGCAATTTATGTTTAATAATTTCATAATAAAATAAATAAATTATATACACATATAAGTAGTCATTTGGATAATCGTAGGGTAATTTTATTTATTTTTAGACCATTTTGTGCATATGTTATTATTAAAGTGTTATATATGATTTTGTAATAAATAAAGATAAGAAAGAGAATTTTGAGGTTATGCAATCTTATCTAGATTTTGAGGAGAGGATTGGGAGATTATGGGGACCATTGGGTGAGTTCTTGAAGAATTTTCTAGGATTCTTGAGCTTGTGGATTATGGAGTTGAATTGGGAGGGAAAGTCGATATTGTATTAGTGACTACGCTCTTGATGGGTCTTCAATAAAAAGTTGAGGGAATCAAGTTCATAAGAGAGCATTTCTATCCTCCACATTTTGTTTCTACTAGAGTTGTGGATAGAAGTATTGTTCTACTAACTAAACATCTTTTATAAGCATGCATTCATCAATACCATTGTATTTATTCATATGTTGAAATCTAGCATACATGGGCAAGTTCTAATGGATAAATATGTCTTAATTATTTGTTGTATTGGTTTTCAAAACCTAAAATAAATTATCTTTATATAAAAAGGATTCTTGTGGGAGACGATATAAGTTTTTTTTTTGGGAAAACCTTTTGGGAACTTTCCCTCATTCTAAGGATGTTACCTAAGGTAAACTGGATTCTTTAGGGCTTAAGGCCAATACAAAAATAAATTCTTAAGAGACAGGGTAATGATCCTTCTTTAAACCACCTTGGCTAGACCCAATCGGCTTTTGAGACATAACTATCCCAAGGAAACCCTATATTAGACTATTGCTTCATATGCATTAACATACAAAAATATATTACTAATGTGTAAATCAATAATCATATCTAACTAGTCTATTAATTTCCTATCAACACAAGCATCAAATATTCAATAACAAGCACAAGGGAGGAAAGGAAAGAGAAAAGAGAGTACACCAATTTTACATGGTAAAACCCAAAATTAGAAAACATCCATAAGAAGCTTTGATCTTCTTATTCTTCAAGAAATTTCCATTCTTACAATCTTGAGCACCCTCACATATGCTTATATCATAGATTTACAATATTTCACAATAGACTTTCCATGTACCCAATGGGTCTCCTTCACCTCTATTATATAGCTAGAGGTATGAAGGATTTACATCCATAATACATATGGGATAAATATTTTTCCACCTCTCTTATATAAATAATGGTAATAAGAGAATTTTACTCCATGATGCATACGGGATAGCTGCTTTTACATAAGATATAGATTTATGAAGACAAGTATGCTTTATTTGCTAGTTAAGACATCATAACATCTTACGACATCACACTAGACATCATTACACATTCCAACATCCCCCCTTAATGATGATGAAAGAGATAGAAAAAAATGGAGGAAGATGGCATTACATTAACATCCCCCCTTGATGACAACTTCCCACATTCCAAATAAGTTGCGAAAATGCACAAAATTCACCCTGTCATGGATTTGGTGAATATATCTACTGCTTGTTGTTCTATGGGACAATACTCTAGGGTCTCCGACATTTGAAAAATTATGCATCTCATTAATTACAAGTTTCCTTAATTCACCAAAACTAGGTACATAAACTCTATTGTTATTCATATGAATTGCATCAAACTTTGACTTGTAACCTTCAAATTTGTGTGGTGTGTTTCCCTATTGTAAACATTATTTGACATTTAGATCGATAATGCTCATTGGAGATAACAACTTCAAGAATTTTGTTTCCTGTATCTTATTTACACATGCTAATAGTTGTATCATGCATTGCATGTATCCTTCTAGTAAGGGCATCAACAACCTTTTTCTTTTAACCTTTAGCATGTTTGATAATAAAATGAAACTTAGAAAGAAATTATAGGCATCTTTTTTACCTGAGATCCACACTTTTTTTTCAAATAATTACTTCATCCCACTATGATTTATTCTCAGCTCAAATTTTCTACCCATAAGATAGTGTCTCCACATCTTCAATGCATGCACAATGGCAACAAGCTCTAATTCATGCATGGCATATTTTTTATCATGAATATTAAGCTTCCTAGATTAATAACAAATCAAATATCCATTTTGAGTAAGAATTCCACTTACTCCATCTTTGAAAGAATATGTACATACCACAAAATATTCATTTGGATTAAAAATCTTGAGAATCAATGCATCAGTTAGAAGATTCGTCGTTGGAAACCTTCCGAGCACATTGTATTGTCCATTCAAATTTGACTACTTTCTTTTGTAATGATGTGATTGGATGTGCAATTGTTTAGAATCATTATATGAACCTACTATAGTATTGGAAATCAACATGAATGGCCTTACTTTTGAAACATTCCTAGGCATATGACATCCCACAATAGATTCAGTCTTATATGGATCAACTATTGTTCTCTCCTCAAAAGTCATATATCCCAAATAATGAATTTCATCTTATTAAAGGAACATTTGCTTAACTTATCATAAAGTTGATGCTCTCTTAGCAATTGTACAACTAACCTCAAGTGCTCTTCATGATCCTCCTCTAATTTTGAGTAAATAAGGATTTCATCAAGAAATACAATTCCAAGCATATCCAAATACTATTTCAAGATTCCATTAATCAAACACATAAAAATAATTGGAGCATTTGTCAACCCAAATGGAACTCACCATTTGGGACAATGGACAAATTGCAACAAACATACATAATTATAGAATTTATTGTAGCATTTGAGTAATTATCAATATGCATAGAGGGTTTGTATGATTCATTTTTTAAAGAATGCTTCATCAATGCTCTCAAGGGCAAAATCAGAGCACACATCATGATGCAACACCCAACTACTTGGTTGGAAACTTGTAAGAGAGATAAATAAGTTGAGATGGTGATCAATGCTCAAACTAAAACACCTCATTCACTTCTTTCACTCGCCATCCTTTGGAAACCACCACCTCTATCTCAACCCCTGAGAAACCAAAATTTATCCTCGTAAGAGATGGTAGAATGCCAATGCCTCAAAGTTTTCTATAATTATGATGATTGGTATTTCAAAGGGAAAAAATATAAAAACATAAATGATTTCAAATGGATGTATCCCCTCAATACCACTCATAATGAATCCTAGTTGAAGGAACTCCTGAACTAGAATTTGAAGAAACAACTCCTCCTACTCAAGAAGAAACAACCTTACAACCTTCTTGTGAGGAACGACAAATTTCTCTCTATTATTTACCTATATTTTCTACTTTCCAAGCTTTTAAGTTGATTGGTTACATCAATAACCACAAGATTATTATTTTTATTGAAAGTGGAAACACCTACAATTTTATTTATATAAGAGTGGATGAAGAAACCCATTGTTATGTCCATGCCATACATAATTTTCATATTATGATAGCCAATGTTGGTATGATTAAATGTGGAGGCTAATATGAAAATGTGAAAATTCAAACAGGTGAGTATTGTCTCAAATATCACATTTTTGTTATTGAAATGGTTGGTTGTGATGTAGTTTTAGGTAAATAATGATTAAGCACTATGGGACTTGTCACCATAGATTTAAAATATTTATATATCAATTACACTATGGAAGAGAATAAACATATCCTTAAGGGGCTTAAATCTGGTTCCCTTGAATTTTATCTCTCACCATATGGAAAAATTATTCAATAAAAGCCACTCAAGTATTGTTTCCTAGTTCAATGCCATACAATTGGTGGAACCCCCCCATAATAATTTTCACCCTAATTTGTAGCTAGTCCTATCCAAACATAAACAGGTATTTGAAACACCATGTGGTTTACTGCCGTCAAATATTGGTGTGCATGAATATGGTATCCCCTTAGTTCTAGGTAGTCAACCACGCAATGTGAATCCTTATAGAAACCATTTTTCATAGAATAATGAAATATAAAAGATAATTCAATAACTATTAGAGGTTTGAGGCATACATACAAGTACCAACCCTTACTTATCACTTGTGTTCATGGTATTAAATAAATAAGGAAATTGGTGCATATTTCTTAATTATTGGGATCCTAATAAGTTCACCATTAAGGACAAATCGTACATTATAGTTATTGATTATGTATTGGATGAGCTCCATGGAGCCAATATTTTCACTTAACTACAACTTCATTCGGGATATCACCAAATAAGAATGAAGGAGAATGACATCCCTAAAAAAAATTCTACACACATGAAAGTAATTATGATTTTTTAGTCTTTCCCTTTGGAATTTATAATTCTCCATCCACCTTTTAGAGCCTCATGAACAATATTTTTGAACCTTTCCTATCTAAGTTTGAGGTATTATTCCTTTATAATATATTGATGTAGTGAAAATAAATGGGAAACCCATATAGAGCATGTCAATATATCCTTGCAACTCTTGTGGGACCACTAGTTGTTCCTTAAATGCTCCAAATGTGGATTTTGGGGCTTCATAGATTGAATACTTGGGTCACATTACCCATAAATATGAAGTGTAAGTAAATCCCAAGAAAGTTGTGGATAGGTAATATTGGTACCACCACAGGACATTGAAGAGATTTTGTGGGTTCTTAGGACTTATAGGATACTATTGGAAGTTTTTTTAAAAATTATGGAAATGTTGATACTCCCTTAACCACCATACTAAAAAAGAATTCATTTGTATGGAGGTAGGTCACTAAGAATCCCTTATCATCTTTAAAGGATTCCATGTGCACTAATCCAATATTAGCAATGCTCAATGTCACTAATAATTTTCTCTTGGAATGTGATTCCTCAGGCACAATTCATGGCATAGTATTGATTCTAAAAGGGAATCCGTTGGCATTCATTAGTAATAAATTGTGTGATTGCGATTAGGTAAAATATACCTATTAGAAATAGATGGTATCCATCCTTCATAAAATTGAGACTTTGCACCCATATCACATTGGGAAGCATTTACAAAACAAGACTAACCATCATTGTCTAAAGTGTTGTCTAGAACAATTATTATCATCGCTAGAGTAGTAAGTGGATCAATAAGATTATTGGTTATTATTATGATATAATATATACTAAAGTTAAAGAAAATGCAGTGGTTGATATTGTATTAAGGAAATATGAGCATGAAGGATCCCTCCTTGCCTTATCCTTACCTATTCTAGATTGGATCAATGAAGCCTATCAAGAATGGATAGAAAAAAACAATGTGGTTGAACTCATCCAAAGGTTTCAAGAAGACCCACATAAAGGCTATACACAGGAACATAATACTTTGAAGTATAAAGGGCACAATTTTTTGGAAAAAAAATATTCCTTAAGGCAAAGGCCCTTCAAGCAGTTGCATGCATCATCAATAGTATCTCACTATGTATTTGATAGAACCTATGAATGGGATAAGTGATCCTTCTTTTGGGAAGGCATGGAATTAGAAATCCAATATTTTGTAGTGGTATATGAAAATTTCAAAGAAATAAGGGTGGGATGGTGAAGAAACCTAGGGTGTTGCAACCACTATCAATCCTAACAACTATGTGCATTGACATCTCTTTGGATTTTATAGTGGGTCTTCTGAAAGATGGTAAAAAAATAGTCATCATGATGGTAGTAGATCTCATTCCCAAATATGCTCATTTTTGTGCCTTTCTTAGTTTCCTGAGTATTCATGGATCAAATGTTTAATTTATGTGATATGACCATTTCCATTGTGTCATATCGAGATCCCACATTCACTAGAAAATTTTGTCAAGGGTTTCTAAAATTCCTATTAACTAGGAATATCCAAGGTTCATGCAATGGATAGCATGATTCACACCACATAAATCATTCTCAACATGCTCAAGGACAATTTGATTCTAGCTCAAAATAGAATGAATCAACAATCTAACCAACATTGTTTGGAATGCTATTTTGTAGAGTGGGATCAGGTGTATCTTAAAATTTAACCCTATAAACAAACATCCCTCGAAGATAAAATCCACCATAAATTAGCACCAATGTTCTATGGACCCTATAGGACCATCAAGTACATTGGACAAGTTTCCAACAAAATGACTCTTTTAATCCACTCAAAGATTCATCCAATCTTTAATGTGTATTGTCTAATAAAGGTAGTGGGATCAAATTGTAGGGTGCAAACTAGCTTAACAGAACTTGATGAAGAAGATTCTATTTGGCTCCAACCTAATGTAGTATCGGCTACTATAAAACATTAATTGCACCAATTCATGATCGAAGAATTATTGATCTAATGGAAATATATGTAGTAAGGAGATGCCACATGGAAGACAACAATGATTCTTTAGAAATATTAAAACCTCCAATATTTAGGACCACTTATTTTGAACATGGAGGGCATGTTAGGGTCCTACCCTAAAATCCCAACTTTAGGGTGTAACTTAGAGTTGTCAATTAAAGTATGCAACCATATTCTTTAAATAAGGCCCATTAGATATGTAGTGGATAGTTATTTAATGTAAAAGGGTCATCTTCATCAAATAAGGCCCACTAGGTAGTTAGTACTCAATAATGATGGGACCACAAGTCATTAGGGTTTTTCTATTGATAATTTTTTTATAGAGCTAGGAAGCTATGTAATGTGTTTGTTACATGTAATTTTCGTTAATAGCATCAAACCTTATGACCTCATGTTGCCACAATCCCTGAAGGCACTTGTTAGCACTCGGATTTTCCTTGGGCTGTGTCAAAGAAACCCGAGGTAACCTATTTCAAACCAATCTTTAGACTGAAAGTTGGCCTCCTTCAGCCAGAGAGGGCTCTCTCGGCAAATCTGCCATCCAATGTCACCACGACAGCAGTTTGACAATAAACTCAATGGCCAATTTGTAAAATAATAATAAAAACTTGTAGGCTTCGAATAATGTGGTTAGATCAACAGGAAATAAGATATCATTGGGCAATGGAGTCAAGAAACAGAAAAATAATAGATCAGCAGCCAAACAAATGTTTGTACAAAGGCAAGATAACTGTTTTATTACAGTCAATAAGATTTTGCAGGTGACAGGAAAGAATTAATGACAATCCATCAACAATGGGCATCAATTTTCGGATGAATCCACTGTTAACTTTGGAGAAGCAGGTGGATACTTGAATGCAATAAACTGAGGCATGGAAAATATGAATCTCAATTTATTTTAGACTTTCATTCAAGCATAGAAGAAAGACATAATGGAAAGAATGACAAAGAAGATTGACATGCACATGTAAAGAAAGGGAAAGTACGGACTGTAATTTTAAAACAACACATGAATCTTTGATAAAAATATGCTCAACTCTGAAATCTTTATTAATTTCTGGAAACAACTTCAAAAACCCAGAATGGACATTTTCGTTCCTGGGAATCCCCCCCCTTTACATGTCTTTTTACATATCAATATATAGAAAGACGACCTATACCTAATCTTGAATTCAAAACCTAACTGAAACTCTAAAAATAGAAACAGTTACAACTTATTTTTTTATTTCAGGAAGTAATTTTGCTGAAAAATAGGCTCCAAAGACCTGGCTGTATATCTCAAATGGAGATACCTGTGTACATTTTGAGAGAGGTTTTTGTAACTGGGCATGTGCTGAAGAAAAACCTCTTTCAGTTTCTGAAAATTCATCTTCATTTGGAAGAACCAGCTCTTTGAAGTTGATGACTAAAACAGTAAACTGAAATTCTGGAAAATTGCCCCGCGAAGATGACTTCGATTCTCTTAAACCATGACACCTGTGTAAAAACTGAGAGAGGTTTTTGAATATTGGCCCGTGTTGAAGACAAACCTCTTTCAGTTTCTAAAAATTCTTCTCGGTTTGGCGGAAACAGCTCTTTGAAGCTAATGACTAAAACAGTCATTTCCATAAAAACGTGTTCTACTTGTCCCATTTGATTTTCTCTATGGGATATATCCCACATTGGTTGAGCGCGAAATAATCATGTTGTTTATATACCCCGACGCGCACAACACCTAATAACACAAAGCACGTGCTATTATACTTCTCTTCTCCGTGAATGGTGGTTCCGCGTGGGCGGAAGGTGGTTTATAATACCACCGTCGCATGATCCGGATGAATAATAATGCGCCACGTGCTCCCGTGGTATTTAGTCCGCGACCGCTTTATAATTTTAAACTTCGAGCTAATTGAGTGAGCGGAATGAATAGTAGCCGCTTATCCAAACTTTGTCAAGACTTTGAGATTCGTGCCAAGACTTTGGTGATTGGGTTTGAATATTAATATAAAATATTTATATTAATAACTATAAACTTTTAAATTTTTAAACAAAGACTTGGGCATTTTGGAGATCCGCTATCTTTTATCCATTCCACCATTTTAGAGCTTCACTAACTATTTTAGAGATTCACCAGTGCTTTATCCGCCTAATTTGACCATATTGGCCAAATTTAGAAGCTCTGCCAATTCATTTATATGCTCTGCTAAATATAGAATTTTTCACATTTCCATAATGGGCGGTTCCGCGCGGCGCCATAGTGGTTTCCAATACCATCCTATCACCTGCGCGGATGAATAGATATTGGACACGTGTCTTAGTGGTATTATGTCCGCTACCACCTTCCACCGTTTGCTAACGATTACTTTGGCGACGCGGGAGTGATATTAACCGTAGATCTTGATCCATAATATCTCCGCCGTCGGAAAACGGCTGAAGTTTAACCTTTCCATAAATTTGCTGGCGGACTTTATAAATATGGGTTTTTTATAATATATTTTTCCATATAAAAATCTTTATTTCAACCTTTTGTGATGATTTCTTCTTTTCTAGGTCATTTTAGCAAAAACTCTAGGTTCTTTCAGATCTGGTGTCAACAACTGGCTCCAACTGGGGATGCTATCCTCCCCGCGAGGTAGCAAAGAACATCGTAGACCAAGTGCCTAATCCATTGGGCGGCTCCCAATCCTGAAAGCCTAAAACCTGCAATCTGTATCCTGTATCCTGTATCCTGTAACCAGTCCTCCATCCAAAACTGTAACTGAAAACCACTTAACTATAGAAAACTGAAAACACTACTGTACATACTGAAGACTGCTTGCCTGGCAAACTTATTTCTCCTACCTACCCTACCTTTAGAATGTCAAAGACTTTCCATCAATTAAGTAATTCGGAAATGCCAATGAAGCCAATCCATCAAATGTTCAAATAATCTGTTTCTTTCACTGTTGAAATAAGTCACTAACAGAAAATATGACAGCACCGGCAACCAATGATATTCTTTATCCTCAAAATAAAAACCCAGCTGCAAATCGAAACTGAGAAATTTCTTCATATACTCAAGTATAGGATCAAAAAAGATACATTTTATTTGAAGTACCTTTGGATTTTTTGCAACTTGATGGGAGAGCTGGAATATTTTTTCTTTCTTAACATTCTTTTCCAGAAATGAATGATTATCCTCATAATCTAATGCATCCTCAAATAGCAAACACTCTGCAAGGTCTTCAAATATGACAGCTCTATCTTTTTGATGAAAGAAACTGGTGTCTAATAGATGATTTTCTTGCGGAGAATCATCATCACTAATGGATTCTTTCAAAAGATCCTCATTACTGTCACCATTTAATTTCAGATTTACATGCCCAAAAATGGAAGAAGATTCACTTACATATCCCGGACTATGCGAACACTGCAAACCTGTATAAGCAGGAGTCGTAGCATCACTCTGCAGGAGCTGATCTATTTCTTCTTCTGTTAAAAGAGGAGGTGGCTTGTGCATTTTCTGAATCAAACAACTATCATTTTCCTTCTCTTCTGCAGATTGATGCTGAATGCATTCATCATTTGTATACGAAGGAGCGAACGATTCAACCTTTGTTTTCAAAGAGGGATCACAGGAAACTAATATCAATTCTTTATTGATCTTATCTACAGCAAACTCCTCTCGATCCTCATGGCCATGGACTTGCGAAGAAAAATGATAAAATATTTCTGACAAGTCTTCATCATTCATACCTTCCAGATCTTCACCAATACTTTTGAGGTATTGTATGAAACCTTCAAATTGATCACAGCAATCTTCCACTAAAGACAAAGCTGGAAAATCTACTGCATAATGCTCATAAAATGCTATGTGAAAATCTTTTAAAGAAAACAAGCTACCAGGTCTTAAACTTTCATACCAATCCCTTGCTTTTCCTTCTAAAGAAGCCATGAACATCTTCATAAGACAGTCCTCATGAAACCTAATCTTCAACTTGTGTATATGTGCATGAAATTTGATTAAATGTAAAGCAGCATTATCATTGTTTACATCTCTGAATTTAGGCAAATAAGACTGCCAATCTATTTTAGGAATTTGATTCGGAAAACCAGGAATATGAGACCTGCTCATAGGAGCATACCTTCTTAATAACGAGGCCATCTCGAAATACTGGAGCTGTAGATTCTGATATGAAAACTGAGGAGACTAGCCTGTGAACCAATGCAAAACTGGATTTCTTTAATGTGGAGTCGCCATAAAATTTCTGAAAACTGGATTCTTTGAAGATGGAGTCGCCAGGTGAAAGATGCACAGCCTGCTTGATATCTGACCGTTGTTCACCATCAACAATCAAATCTGTAACTTTGTCGTTCATACCCAGGGAAAATGAAACCCTCGTTCCCCGGCAACGGCGCCAAAATGTTAGCACTCGGATTTTCCTTGGGCTGTGTCAAAGAAACCCGAGGTAACCTATTTCAAACCAATCTTTAGACTGAAAGTTGGCCTCCTTCAGCCAGAGAGGGCTCTCTCGGCAAATCTGCCATCCAATGTCACCACGACAGCAGTTTGACAATAAACTCAATGGCCAATTTGTAAAATAATAATAAAAACTTGTAGGCTTCGAATAATGTGGTTAGATCAACAGGAAATAAGATATCATTGGGCAATGGAGTCAAGAAACAGAAAAATAATAGATCAGCAGCCAAACAAATGTTTGTACAAAGGCAAGATAACTGTTTTATTACAGTCAATAAGATTTTGCAGGTGACAGGAAAGAATTAATGACAATCCATCAACAATGGGCATCAATTTTCGGATGAATCCACTGTTAACTTTGGAGAAGCAGGTGGATACTTGAATGCAATAAACTGAGGCATGGAAAATATGAATCTCAATTTATTTTAGACTTTCATTCAAGCATAGAAGAAAGACATAATGGAAAGAATGACAAAGAAGATTGACATGCACATGTAAAGAAAGGGAAAGTACGGACTGTAATTTTAAAACAACACATGAATCTTTGATAAAAATATGCTCAACTCTGAAAATCTTTATTAATTTCTGGAAACAACTTCAAAAACCCAGAATGGACATTTTCGTTCCTGGGAATCCCCCCCCTTTACATGTCTTTTTACATATCAATATATAGAAAGACGACCTATACCTAATCTTGAATTCAAAACCTAACTGAAACTCTAAAAATAGAAACAGTTACAACTTATTTTTTATTTCAGGAAGTAATTTTGCTGAAAAATAGGCTCCAAAGACCTGGCTGTATATCTCAAATGGAGATACCTGTGTACATTTTGAGAGAGGTTTTTGTAACTGGGCATGTGCTGAAGAAAAACCTCTTTCAGTTTCTGAAAATTCATCTTCATTTGGAAGAACCAGCTCTTTGAAGTTGATGACTAAAACAGTAAACTGAAATTCTGGAAAATTGCCCCGCGAAGATGACTTCGATTCTCTTAAACCATGACACCTGTGTAAAAACTGAGAGAGGTTTTTGAATATTGGCCCGTGTTGAAGACAAACCTCTTTCAGTTTCTAAAAATTCTTCTCGGTTTGGCGGAAACAGCTCTTTGAAGCTAATGACTAAAACAGTCATTTCCATAAAAACGTGTTCTACTTGTCCCATTTGATTTTCTCTATGGGATATATCCCACATTGGTTGAGCGCGAAATAATCATGTTGTTTATATACCCCGACGCGCACAACACCTAATAACACAAAGCACGTGCTATTATACTTCTCTTCTCCGTGAATGGTGGTTCCGCGTGGGCGGAAGGTGGTTTATAATACCACCGTCGCATGATCCGGATGAATAATAATGCGCCACGTGCTCCCGTGGTATTTAGTCCGCGACCGCTTTATAATTTTAAACTTCGAGCTAATTGAGTGAGCGGAATGAATAGTAGCCGCTTATCCAAACTTTGTCAAGACTTTGAGATTCGTGCCAAGACTTTGGTGATTGGGTTTGAATATTAATATAAAATATTTATATTAATAACTATAAACTTTTAAATTTTTAAACAAAGACTTGGGCATTTTGGAGATCCGCTATCTTTTATCCATTCCACCATTTTAGAGCTTCACTAACTATTTTAGAGATTCACCAGTGCTTTATCCGCCTAATTTGACCATATTGGCCAAATTTAGAAGCTCTGCCAATTCATTTATATGCTCTGCTAAATATAGAATTTTTCACATTTCCATAATGGGCGGTTCCGCGCGGCGCCATAGTGGTTTCCAATACCATCCTATCACCTGCGCGGATGAATAGATATTGGACACGTGTCTTAGTGGTATTATGTCCGCTACCACCTTCCACCGTTTGCTAACGATTACTTTGGCGACGCGGGAGTGATATTAACCGTAGATCTTGATCCATAATATCTCCGCCGTCGGAAAACGGCTGAAGTTTAACCTTTCCATAAATTTGCTGGCGGACTTTATAAATATGGGTTTTTTATAATATATTTTTCCATATAAAAATCTTTATTTCAACCTTTTGTGATGATTTCTTCTTTTCTAGGTCATTTTAGCAAAAACTCTAGGTTCTTTCAGATCTGGTGTCAACAGCACTCATACTAGATGGTCCTTGATTTCATTTTCCTGCAACTTTGCTTGTTTTGGAACTTTGACGCACCTTGCTGCACTAGCAAACCGCGCCAAAATATCATCGATGCAGGATGCCCCATTGGAAACTAGCGTCAATGGTGCAACTTGCCTTCAGAACAACCCGTGTCAACACCATTTTACGTCGATGCCTTACTCATGATGAGGTTGAACAAGTATTAAATGATTTTCATAGCGGAGCATGTGGTGGCCATTTCTCTGGAATGGCCACTACCCAAAAGGTCATCCATGTTAGATATATATGGCCCACCCTTTTCACTGATTGAATTACAACAGTCAAACATTGCCGGAATTTCCAACTTTTTTCCCCCAAGGCCAGGATCCCTCCTGCCCCTCTCCATCCCGTCATCATTGTTGGCCATTTTTGTAAGTGAGCCATTGATTTTATGGAGTGTAACCCACTCTCAGTGAATGGCCATAAATACATCATTGTGGTTGTGGACTATTTCACTAAGTGGGCCTACATTTAACTTCCACGATGAGACCATGGCACGTTTCTTCTTTAACCATGCATGTCATTGTCGAGCACCCTATATGCAGATAGATTATTCCAACATACAGAGCGGACGAGATCTATTGTCAACCCGAGAAAGTCTTTTATTTCAAAGGATAGATGCACAGTCTATGCTTAAACACCAAATCACTGTAATTGAATACTTGTATCCTCTAACAACTATGTCCATCCCAAAGATCTGTGTAATCCCAATTGCTTTCTAAATACTATAATTTCAATTCCTTTCTACCATGCATCAACCAGAAATAATATAAGATTCAAGACAATTGCAGATAAAGAGAAATCCTATTCACATCCTCGAACAAGTAACTCACTTCTTCAATCTGATCACTCTTGAAAACCATAAGCATAAACTGAATATTAATCTAGAAATTCAATTGCAAAGGATTGATTTCAGCTGCTTTAAGAGATTGAATTACAGGAATGAAAATCAACAATCATAACAAGAAAGATAAATTGCAAGGGCTCATGGGATCACAACTTAACTGCAAGATGAACAAGGCTGTGTACAACTGTCACACGAATCGCATAAAGTTTCTTACTCAGTCGACTGTCACTCTGTACTACTTGCCAATCTCAAAGAAATATAATCTTAATTATACTGGAAATCCACACCACACTTACTACTGCTGCGTACAAAGGAGATATCATCAACGAAACATCACACAACAATAAATTGAAGAGTCCTAATTTAACTTAGCAATCTCTGTGGAAGACGGGCCTAGCCTTCACACAGAGATCCTGGATGAACAACGTAAAGTTCCTTTAACTCATAGGTAACTCCTTATATTAACAGAAGAATGATTACACAATTTGTTTTTACTGCTAATACAATGAATAAATTCTGCGTTGTTCAACCCCTGGGTCGAGACAGCTCCCCATATTTATACATGTAAATCATAACATCTGATCCTATTAACGGGAAGCCATGAAGATCTTTGATCTTCAGGCGCCCTAAATAATATGAGCTGTTACAAACGTGGCATGGTAAAGACATAGAAAAACGTGAGGAATCTGTTGATTGGCCCAAGAGTGGCGATCTTTCCAGATCACAACTATACTCGAGCAGCTACATACTAAAGATCTCCAATTGTAGCACATTTTGCTACAGCTTCCCTGTCACAGCTCCATCTAGGATGTTACATTAGAACCATGTGCCTTAATTAATGATCGGAGCCCCGAGGATCCTTTCTAAGCAGTGAACATCCCTCCTTTCAAGACTTGTTCAGCCCCACCTTCCTGCAGTCCACTTATCTCAAACTACCTTCATAAATCATAACATGTTAGCACAATTTGAGAGATAAATAGCCTTAATTATCACAATCATAAGCATTAATAAGATAGAGCAATGATCAGTCATACCTTGGCAGCTTGGGGGAATAAAGTGAAGACAGCAGGTCTGATTAACATGCTAAATGGTGTAGGACAGGGGAAGAACAGGTGATCGAGGATGATTAAAAGGGGCCAATTCTGGGCTCAACATCTCCCCCCAACTATCCTGTTGCATGTCCCCATGCAACAACCTACATTATTTGAAATCCGAGTCCTGTACTGAGCTCTGTTCATGGAGGGAGGAAAAGTTGTAGGAAAGTCAGGCACCTTATCTGTCTTTGAAAAAAACTCTGTGAGTAACCCAATACTTTCCAGCATCACTGCTCTTCTGCCCAGTCAAGGAAAAATCCATATTATATGGTTTGCTAGCCACCAAATGAGGGGGAAATTGAATTTCAAACCCAACCAATTAACTCCACTTTCCCTCATACTTCCCACATAGCCCTTGACTCTGGAAAGTGCCTGCTTGAAATTCTTGAAACAGTAAGGATTAGTGCAGAGGAGGCATCCTGCCATCTGTGCTTACTTCCTTCCAATGATACCTGCTGGTGTCTGGAAATGTAGTTGGTGCAAGTGGAAACCACTCCTTCCTGCTGTCTCATTACATGCTATGCCTGGGGGACCTTGAAAGGAAATCTTAGTCTGAGTCCAAATCAATGACATTTCTAGGAGGTAGAAGCACTGGTTCTTATGGGACAGTGTCTTCCAGCACATCTAAGTTTAATATGAGAGTTGTTGGTTCTTGTGTAACAACAACATCCTTTAGACTCTCTTCAGTAGCTACATTTATTAATTTTAGAGACACTGGTTCTTGTGTAACAGTGTCTTCTTTGTCCTTCTGCTGCTAGGATTGGATATCTTTCTCATTGTGCAGCTCCTCCTCCAAGATTTCGGTGTCACCTGAGAATTGTGACTGTACCTGTTCATCCTCACTCCACTGTGTATCGGGAATGATATCCATTCCAGGATTATCTTCTAATTGAAATTCAGGAGTTCCTGCTGCAGCCTTCAAGGATGTTGGTTCTTGTGTAGCAACATCCTGGCTTGCCTCTTCATCCCCCTGTTGTTGCAATTCTTCTCCTATGAGCTCTGTGTCATGGGAACCATCTGGGGTTACAACCCAGAGTTCTTCATTAAACTCCAGAGTGTCCTCTATCCCAGGTTCTTCTCCAATCTGCTCGGCCAATTGGACAAGTTTACTCAGGTTTGTTGGTTCTTGTGTTACAGCACCATGTTCAAGTTTATCAATGTCTTGTCTTTGTGGCTCAGCTTCTAAAATCTCTGTGTCGTGGGAGCATTCTGGGGTTACAGTATAGAATTATTCATTAAACTCCATAGTGTTCTCCATTCCAGGTTCTTTTCCCATCTGCTCTATAATTTCTGTGTCATGGGAGCACTCTGGGGTTATAGTATATTCTTTATTAAGCTCCAGAGTGTCCTCCATTCCAGGTTCTTCTCCAATCTGCTCTATAATCTCTGTGTCATGGGAGCATTCTGGGGTTACAATATATTCTTTATCCCCGTCATCATACATGATTACATACCTCAGCTCTTCTGTCACAGGATTGGTGGCAGCTTCAGCAAGGATGGTTAAAGATGTTGGTTCTTGTGTGGCAGCATCTCCTTTTTCTGCAGCTTCCTCTATTGTGGGCACGGGATGTTGTGCTGATCAGGTACGAAGTATAATCTTGTGGCCTCCCTCCTTAAATATTTCTCCACAGGTGGGATAGATTACTCGTTCATCTTCCTTGCCAGGCTCGGTAGAGTTTGATTCCTCCAGTTGCTCTGCAACCTCTACCAATGTATACAGTTTCCTTTCACCTAGTTTTCTGCATGTTTCCTTCCAGGTTTCCAATTCCCTTCGGAGTACTTGGAGGTCCTCTTTTAAAAGTGTGTTCTCCGCTAGAAGTCCTTCAATTTCAGGTTCTTCCTCAACTGGCCTTTGTGGAGCATCCATTGGTCTCGGTACAAGGATCAGGGGCTCAACCTGTGCCTCTAAGGTTGACCATCTTTTTCTGGCTGCTTCTGCTACTGTAGCTGATCTAGTTCTTTTCTTTCTGATTGGTGCGGTTATGTTAAATTCATTGATTGGTCTCTTTCTCTTCCTTTGTGGTGTTTTCTTTTGTGGAGCTGGTATATAGGGATTCACAGCTGAGGTCGAAGGAATGTTTTCTTGCTCCTCATGTTGTTCTTCTTCAATTAAAGCTCCTCCTACCCACTCAGGTGAGGATTCAATAGTTACCAGCTCAATGTTTTCTTCTATTGCCCTGGCTCTGTCACCTTCAAGTTCAATTGTCGCAGCATTTAATGCTGCTCCCATTTCACCTTTTGCTGTCGGAGCTGCCTGTTATTTGGGTCTTCCACAGGATTTTTATCTACATCCTCCCCCAACGGCTCTGCTTGTGCCCTCAATTGTTCTTCTTCTAATGCAGTTTCATCCCCCCCAAATGGCTCTGCTTGTGCCCCTGGTTGCTATTCTTCGTCCATTTCATCCCCCCCCCCAACTTCAGTGGAGGGACTCCGGTCCTCCGGTTGTGGTGGAACTCGTACCTGCTGTAATGGGACAAGCTGCAAAGGAGCGGGTTGCTAAGCTTGAGCTATGAATTGCTCCCAGGTTATATGATGCTGGGAAAGGGTTCTTACAATTATTAATTTGATAAGGCCATGGTGGGTGAGGGAGGAAAGTGGGTGCTTAGCAGACTGGAAAAATGCCGCCATATGACGCAAGTCATGCAATAGATAATATGGAATGTTCAATAAAATGCCATGGCGGAGATGAGAAAGTAAAGGGAGTTCAGAGTTATAAACAGTTTGATATCTACCTTCACAAGTGATGTACTTCTTGAGAAAGACAGCAACCTGGTCCCATGGCCGCGGTAATGAGTGCAGTGCAATCCCTCTTCTGGATGATTCAACTTTCTCCCCCTCCAGTAAAAATGATTCCCATGCAGTCGTCGTGGGGACTTGTCGATTAAACCATGCCCTTCCTACCTGCGGGATGGCAGTAACCTCGGATATAATGGACTCGGAGACTTTTATGCGCAGCCCCCACACATTGGAGTGAGTTTTGGTGAGGTTTAAGGAAAATTGCAAGGTTGCTTCCCGATTGAATCCATCTAGTCGCTCAAAAAATTCGAGCCAGCCGGCGGCTTGAAAGATGGCAAGAACCTGAAGATTTTTCCTGAGTTCCTGTGTATTCAAAGGTTCATGATGAACTGGGATCCCCATGGTCCTGGCTGCAAGCTGAAGGTGCTATCCCACATATGACAGAATCTGAGAATAGAAGTTGCAGCACAGAGGATGCGCGAATCATTGAGCGGAGATGTTGAAGAGATGGACAAATTTGGAAAGTTGAGCACAGAAAAACATTCAAAATTTCCATTCCGAATTGGGGAAGGTGGCAGTTATTAATGTTTATGTTGTACGAGGGAAAGGTCTAATTAGGCATAATGGCGATACGTATAAAGGTACGACTGATATTGTTCAATTATATCAACACTTAATCACGTGATAAATGAAAGCCATACCTCTTGAGACTGTGCATCAGATATCCTGCGGAAAATGGTGGAGCATGCGATTGGTGACGTTGCGGAACCAAACTCGTGCACAGTGACAAATATGATCATAATGACCAGGATAATGCAATAATTCCTTCTGCCAGTGAAACACAAACCTTCGCGTCCTCGGGGTCGGAATGATGAATTCACCGGCACGACTAGGATGAATCAGAGTCATATTTTAGCAGGTTTGGAGCAATTTTTGTGTTAACACAGGATTTACCAATGGAAGTTGCCAAAAATGATATCACGACCGACGAAAAAGATGTTGCAGCCGCCATGAAAGATTCACGGCCACCGGGAAAAGGATTTACGGGATCGGAAAAAATTACGGCTGTCAAGGAAAAGTTTTACGGTACCGGGAGATATGTCGCAGCCGCCGAAAAATATGTTGCAGCTACCGGAAACTGGTTCACGGCGGCCGGGAAAAAGGTTTTACGGCCATCGGAAAAGTCACGGCTGCCAGGGAAAATTTTTACGGCGACGGGAGATATGTTGCAGCCGCCGGAAAATATGTTGCAGCTACCGGAAACTGGTTCACAGCGGCCGGGAAAAAGGTTTTACGGCCATCGGAATAAAAAGTCACGACTGCCAGGGAAAAGTTTTACGGCGCCGGGAGATATGTTGCAGTTGCTGGGAAATGGTTCACGGCTGCCAGGAAAAGATGTTGCAACTGCTAAAAACGTTGTTGCAGCTGCCGGGAAATGGTGCACAGCTGCTGGGAAAAAGGTTTTATGGCTGCCGGGAAACTATATTGCAGCCGCTAGGAAAGTTGTTGCAGCTGCCGGGAAATAATATTACAACTGCTGGGAAAGTTGTTGCAGCTCCCAGTAAATAGTTCATAGCTGCCGGAAAATGGTTTACGCCCACCGTAGAAGGTGTTGCAGCCGCTGGGAAATGGTTCACGACTGTCGGAAAAGGTTGTTGCAGCCTCTGGGAAGTGGTTCATGGCTGCCGAGAAAAGTTGTTGCAGCCGCTGATAAAGTTGTTCACGGCTGCTGGGAAAAAGGATTTTACATCTGCCGGGAAATATATTGTGGCCGCCGGACAAGATAATGCAGCTGCCGGAAAATATGTAGCAGCTGCCGGAAAAGATGTTACAGCTGCCGGGAAATATGTCGCAGCTGCCGAAATTTTTTTCTCTTTTTTTTTTTTTTTTTTAAGGAAAAAGGGAAATACAGCACAGGACGGCACATGGCAACTCTCGTT
Source organism: Larix kaempferi (assembly GCA_027924585.1). Lineage (NCBI taxonomy): Eukaryota > Viridiplantae > Streptophyta > Pinopsida > Pinales > Pinaceae > Larix > Larix kaempferi. Next base: position 27,948,473 of record BSBM01000910.1, read on the forward strand.
TGACAGGCCCAATCTAGTCGTTCTCCGGGCGCTTCCCTGGAAATTTTTGAAAAACAACAGCAAACAAAAAGATCAAATGCAAAGAGAAGAAAAAAAAAACAATTATACGCTACAGCAGAAAGTTATTTATGTACAGTAATTTAAAATGCGATTTTCAATTTAAGGATTGGCAAGGGCAGAGAGAAATTCCTGCTCTGGTGCCAGCTGATAATCTGGATCGGCAGCAATTTGCGAAATGAATGCATCTTTCGAAATAGGCTTACGATACAGTCGCAGTCTGTGGCCATTAGCAAGTAATGGTATACGGTTTTCATCGATGGTCACCAGACGGACAGTGCCGTTGTCAAATACCCTGTCGACCAAATATGGACCCAGCCATCTTGTATGTAATTTACCTTTAAAATCCCTCTTGAACCTGGAGTCATATAGTAGCGCCCAGTCTCCCTCACGGAAGATTTTCTTTTTAATAAATCGGTCATGCCAGTTGGATCTCTGTTGCTGAAGCAACACAGTCTGGTCTACTGCAGCTAACCGTTTCTCATCCAATTCATTTAGTTGATTCAATCTTCTCTTTTGGGCTTCTGTTACATCCAGATTCATTTCGGTGGCTGTTTTCAGGGTTTTGATCTCAAACTCAATTGGAAAGATGGCACTCTTTCCATACACTAAATCATAGGGAGAGAACCCTGTGGTGTTGCGCCAGGTTGTGCGATATGCCCATAATGCTTCCAGAAGCCTGTCAGCCCAATCCTTTCTATGGCTCTTAACTGTTTTAGTAAGGATTGCTTCAATAACTTTATTAGTACTTTCCACCTGACCATTGTCCTGGGGGTTGTAAGGTGAAGCCACCCTATGCTGCACATGATACTTCCGGATCAAGGATTCAAATTGGTGTGACATGAATTGCGACCCCCCATCAGTAACTACTTCCTTTGGTACCCCAAAGCGGGTAAATATCTCTCCATACAGAAAATCAATCACTGCCTGGTCATTAGCCTTAGCCAAAGCTATAGCCTCTACCCACTTGGTCATATAATCAGTACAAACCAGAATGTAAACTTTCTGTCTGGAAGGAGGGCTGATAGGGCCAACAAAATCCAGTGCCCATCTATCAAATGGTTCAACTACTACTTGAGGTTGTAGAGGCATCTGATCTATTTTATTAGGCTGGCCCATCCTTTGGCAGCTGTCACGGGACTGAACATACCTTTTAGCATCCCTGAATAGAGTCAGCCAATAGTAGCCCATCCGCAACGCTTTATGCCCTGTTCTTTTGTCTGCAAAGTGTCCCCCACAAGGTCCATCATGACAGGATTTTAGTATATGAAAGATCTCATCTTCCCTTACGCATCTCCTAATCTCAAGATCGGGCCCTGTGTAGAAGAGATGACCATTGAGCCAACAGTACCTGGCACTTTGCTGGATGATTTTTCTCTTTTCTCATTTAGACATGTGTGGTGGGAGCTTTCCTGCAACCAAATAATTAGCAACGTCTGCATACTAGGGGGAATGAACTGAAAATGCGAATAGATGTTCATCTGGAAAAGAGTCCTCAATAGGCGAACTGTCATCACTGTTAGTAAAACGAGATAAAAAATCAGCAACAACATTTTATTTTCTAGGTTTATCTATAATGGTAATATCAAATTCCTGCAATAATAAGAGCCACCTGGTCACTATGGCATTGGTGACAGGTTTGTTCATTAAATATTTAATGGCAGAGTGGTCAGTGTGCACAAATGTAGGATACCCAGTAATGTAATGCCGAAATTTATTAATAGAGTAAACAATAGCGAGGAATTCTTTTTCAGTAACAGTATAATTAAGTTCAGCAGGGGCTAAGTTTTTACTAACATAATAGATTGCATGAGGTACTTGACCATCCTACTGTCCTAATACTGCTCCAATGGCGGTATCAAAAGCATCTCAAGAAATGTGGAAGGGTATGGTCCAATTAGGTCCCCTTAGGATAGGAGCTGTGGACAGCTTCTCCTTAAGCTTATCAAACGCTGTCTGGCATGCTTCACTCCATACAAACTGTACATCCTTCATTAACAGAGAAAACAAAGGAGAAGCAAGTTTGGAGAAGTTTTCTATAAACCTCCGGTAATATCCAGCATGTCCCAGAAAACTTTGCACCTCTTTCTGAGTTGAAGGAGTCGGTATATTTTTTATCACCTTGATTTTTTAAGGATCCACCTGAATGCCATTGGTAGAGATGAAATGCCCTAATACCACCCCTTCACTCATCATCATATGGCACTTTTCAGTGCTTAATGAGAGCCGAGTCTGTTCGCAGCGAATTAAAACCTTCTTTAAATTTTCCAGTGCTTCCTCAAAATCCTTGCCATAGGGAGTAAAATCATCCATAAAGACTTCCATACTATCATTAACTAATTCAGAGAATATGCCAATTACAGCTCTTTGAAACGTTGCTGGTGCGTTACATAAACCAAAAGGAAGCACCCTGTAGGCAAACGTTCCCCAGGGGCAAGTGTAGGTGGTCTTATCCTGGTCCTCAGGAGCAATCTGAATTTGATTGTACCCGCTGAACCCATCTAGGAAGGAGAAGAACTTCTTCCCTGATAGGGTATCAAGTACTTGGTCAATAAAGCGCAAAGGGAAATGATCATTTTGCGTAGCTTTGTTCAGTTTCCTATAATCAACACAGACTCTCCATTTACCATTTTTCTTGGGTACAATTACGAGTGGGGAAACCCATTCACTATCTGAAATAAGATATATAAATCCTACTTCCAAAAGTTTTTGGATTTCCTCCTTCACTATATCCCTCAGATTGGGGTTCATGCGTCGTTGGGGTTGACACACAGGCCGGGAGTCATTTTTAATATAAATATGGTGGGTGCACAGATTAGAGGGAATGCCCCTCATGTCTGTATACTCCCAGGCGAATGCCCCCTTATGTTCCTTCAAGAGACTGATTAGGCACCTCTGTTCCTCTAAGGAGAGACCAGGGTTGATATTCAAAGTCCTGCCAGGCTCTACCTCAATAGGAATACTTTTTGAACTTTTCAAAACTGGGATTATGTTTGTGTCACCAACTAGTGCTTCTTCCGTAAGATTTTCTTGTTCTTCCTTACCAAGGGTAATGTTCAGGATTTGTTAGACCTCTTTATCCACTGAAGCAGGTTCACTAATAAAATTACTAATAGCATCGTCTTTTGTTTCATTTTTAAAAGTTAAGTCCTTCCCTATAGTTAATAGTGGCTGAACATCCTCCTCCTCCTCCTGTTCTATCCAAAGGGAAGTTTCAGCCTCTAGACTTGGCCGAGCTGGAGGATACAGGGTGAGGTTTTTAGTCTCCGTACCATCAGATATAGTCATGGACCCAGATCGACAGCTGATGCAAGCATCAGCTGTGGCCAACCAAGGCCTCCCCAAGATCAATGGGTGTCCCCCCAGCTGTGATTTTTGTTGTAATATCAAAAAGTCAGCAGGGTATTCCCATGAATCTACTGAGATGACAAGGTCGTCCAGAATCCCTTCGGGTCTAATGGTGGATCTGTCTGCCAATTCTAAAATGGTAGGGGTCGGTCTAAAATTAGTGAGTCCAAGATTCTTTACAGTCTCAATCGTTATGACATTGATCGATGCTCCTAAGTCGACTAGCATGTTGGGTATCTGCGTTTTTCCTATATGTACAGTGACAATAGGATTTCCAGGGTCGTCATACTTGGTCACAGGGGTTTTTCCTGTTATCAAAGCAGATAAATTCCCTATGATGTGAACAGTGGGAGGATCTCCGGGTTTCCTCCCTGGTTTCTTAGTGCACAGGTCCCGAACAGTTCTAGCATAAATAGGCACGTCTTGAAGAGCTTGAAGAAGGGGGATTTTGACGTAAAGATTCATTAACTCTCCTAGGAGGTTAAACTGAGGTTTCCCCCCTACTTTTGGTAGCATTAGTCTCTCGGGGTATGGTGGTTGCCTTATCAGCTGGGTAGGCTGTGTATTGTCTGATTTCTCATTTGATGTTTCAGCCGTCCCACCTAAGGGATGCTCAGCATCTTCAGTGATAGGAACTGTATCGAGTAGATGCTGTGAACTCCCTCCTTCTTTATGCACAGAAGGTGGAGCATCTTCTGTAATTACAGGTTCTACTATTTTCCCAGATCGTAGACGAATATCATTACAAAGTACAAGGGAAAGGGAGTAGGTTGGCATATTGACAGTTTCCAATTGATGGACTGTTTTATTATTCGGGTTAGGATTAGGTTGGGCAGGCAGCTAAGGCCGTATTGGTATATTAGGGACAGAATTATTCTGTAGCTGCAGCTGCGACTGCTGAGGTGGGTATTGAGGATATTGAGGAAATTGAGGGTATGGAGGAGAATATGGTGACTGTTGAGGTGGAGGTAGTTGAGAAAACTGGTTCCCAAGATGAAAGTTCCTCCATCTAGGAGACCACGACGTAGGTTGATGTGGTGGCTGTGTCCAGGGACTCCATGAATTATAATTTTGCATTGCAGGTTGGGAAGGATTCCACTGAGCATAATTTGAAGGGAATTGTGTATTCACATTTTGCATGTTATTATTCCAATTGCTCATATTATTCAAAAATGGAAACGATTCTAGAGGCATACCTTGATTTCGAGGTTGCCAAGGTTTCTTCTATGCAATGAAATAGGCTGATTCCACTTCTGGAGTTGATGCCTGCAGAACAGCCTTCACTTGGGGAAGTGTGGGACATTCTTTCATGTCATGGTTCAGCTCACATAGCTGACATACTTCTACTTTGTCAAGCGGGCATTCTTTCAACGGATGATTCTTTCTACATCGGGGACAGAACACACCTAGTGTAAGATCGTCCACTGCCTGTTTTTGTTTTGCCTTCAGGACATCAATCTCCGAAGAGATGGAGCTCATCATTTATGTTTTAAAATTTTTAAGGAGATTGCCTATCTCTGCACGGGTAGCTCCTCCGTTGGACGATTTCTGAGTTCTGTCGAAGACATCACTCAGAAGGTTATCCTGTTTGTCCCGCTTATTGTTCCTGGAAGACCCCCTGGAGTATCTCTTACATAATTCCACAATCTTCCCAAAAGGTTCTTTGGAGATGTCTCCCTTTCCTAGCAGGTTTAACATGTCTAAACAATCATCCCTGATCCCTCGAAGCAAGATTATCTTGAGTACACCCAGCCCCATGTTCGTCTGCCCGGCTCTTTGCACATTGTACAGCAACCTTTCTACAAAATCTTCTAGACTTTCGTCCTCCTGCACCATTTTAAATAATTCCTCTCTTTTGTCCTTGGTGTTGCAATATTCCTGATATTTCTCCAGGAACACTTGTTTCATCCTAACCCAATTAGTAACAGTTCCTCCCCCAAGGCTCATGAACCAGCGTAATGCATTGTCCTTCAGGGTGGCGGGAAAAAGTTTTAGCTTTTGGGCATCGGTGACATAATCATAGCTACGACAGAGGATATCGAATTCAAAAAGGAATTCGTCTGGATCTTCTACTGCCCTCCCATGGAAGCGAGGAAACACTGATGGCGAGATTTTTTTCATAGGGGCTATCCATTCTGGCTGCCGAATCGGAAATTGCAATGTAGCCGTCGTTCCCTCAGGCAGGGAGTGATTTTCATGATGATAGTTTTCCACCATCGCTTCTTCCTCATAGGACTCGTGTCTGTTACTCATCTCCTCTTGTGTTTTCTCCTCTTCGTTCGTTCCTGCGTTCTTTTCCTCGTTTTTTCCTTCGTTTTTGTTTTGTTCCTGATCAGCAGACTTCTAGTGGAACTGCGTCCACTCTTCTTCAGTTACAGCCTTCCCATAAATGTGTCAGATCAGATCTCTACCCGCAAATCCAATTGTAACAGCTATGTCTTCCTCAATTGTAATAGCAGGTTCAGTTGTAACAGCTGCGTCAACTATGCCTTCCTCAGCAGGGATATATGAGGGAGTCACGGTTGCTCGTGTATTCTCCATCGTGGATCCTGACGCTGGCGCCCCAGGATCAACAGGGCTTCTTCTGATAAAAGTTTCTTGATGCCCATGGGGGGTTCACTCAATGAACTTGTTACATAGCACAATCGTTCGCATGATATTAAAGAATATCCCTAATTTCACTAAATATTGGAAAATTCCTCCTAAAATTTAATTGTTGAACCCCCCTCCCAATATGCCTTTCCAATTAAGAAAACCCCTAGTTTCACCAGATATTGGATGTATCCATTTTTAGCAACCCATTTTTAATACCTCCTTTATATCATATTTTCAAGTTGTAACAAACAAGATCCCTAACTCCCACCAGGATTGTAAGGGTGACTAATCAATTTGTAGCATTGGATAGTGGAAGACCTAAAGAAATAGTATTGGGAAGGAAAATGCCTAAAAGGAAACCCAGTCAGGAGATCAACATAACAAAGAATGTAAAAGGATGATAGTCCAATAGTTAGTACAATGCTTAGAAAATATGAGAATTGCAGATGTTTCACACCATAATCTGTCAATCTACCAATTTTATATCATTTAAGTATAAGTATAGTCATAGAGAGATCATGTTATTAATAAATTAAACTCCGTAAAAAATAAAAAGTGAAACCTTTTCGTGGATGGACTCCCCTAACCTTCCTATAAAAAAAACATCATTGATGTTTGAACCCAAATGAACATAGCAAAATTTCTCTTACTTTCCAATAACACCATATGATCATGTGCATAGCTTGGATTTGGGCCACTCACAAGATGCAATGAATTTCCTCCACTTCCTCTACATTTATTCTTGCAATCAAGGGAATTGACAACATTTAGTTACCTTTTCTTGGGTTATATCTAGTTTTTTTTTAATCTTTATTGGAGAGGGAAAAATCTCCATTGTTAGGTTTCAAACATGGAATAGTTATAAAGATACATAGATGGTGAAACTTATATGATACCATTTCATGGTAATGATAATGCATAGGGTATGTAAATAAGGATTAATATTTTCAGCTATGTTCACGTCAGTTTCAATACAATATTAAGATGGATGCCTTCCATATAAGAATTGAAATTACAATTATGAATGTGCCAAATACAACTCAATCTAACAATTATTCCTAACAGGCAATGCGAAAATGTTAAAGAAGAATACAAAAATTTGAAAGAAATAATTGGTCAAGAAAGATTGGTCTAACTTTTCTTGGTTCTAATGAGCCAAGAAAGATTCATGGAGCAAGGTTTGATTGAATCTCAATACCCACCTAAACCCCAACCTAAAAAATTAAGAGTTAGATCTTTTACTCGAATGCTTATAAAAAATACAATACAATTGTTCAACTCTAGAACTCTCAATTAGCTACATCTCTTAACTTAAAGATGAAAAACAATATAACATCAATTCAAACCAAGCCTAAATAAGCTATTAAATGAGTATGGATCAAGGCCAGTAATTTGAAGAGACTTCCATCGATATTATCATTGGTACACTATTATCATATTTATGCAAAACTTAGGATCATAAGCTATATCAAATAAAAATGGAGGGTCCTTAAGTTTTAGATAGGTATGAATTGAGCCCATGATTTGGAGGTATGAATCCATCCCACAATTTGGAGGTTATTCCTCATCCCACCCAAATAAAATAACCCCCAATAATTATATTACTATGTCAAATTAAAAATCCCCATTGACCCCTTAATACGAGGCAATATATTTTTGAGGTTTTTAAGAGTATTCAAACCCCCAATATGAATGAACGTGATATGATATTGCCTCTCTAGTGAACCCCCCGTGTTGATGCCGAGCCCTGGTGGATGAATCAGTTATGTCAACAAGATCATCAATGAATGTTTTTCTGCCCAATGGTGGTCCTCGACCGCGGCCCGAGCCACCTGCACTGTTAGTATTTTGTGGGGTTTTGGGAGTTGGGAGGTGATCGCATTTTACCCTCCTCGTATTCATGCGAACTGAATCATTTCAGCAAAGAAAAGACTGACTAGAAACAATTACCAGATGCAACTAATGATTAGTGTTTAATTTTTATCCTTCCCCGGCAACGGCACCAAAATTTCGAGCACCCTATATGCAGATAGATTATTCCAACATACAGAGCGGACGAGATTTATTGTTAACCCGAGAAAGTCTTTTATTTCAAAGGATAGATGCACAGTCTATGCTTAAACACCAAATCACTGTAATTGAATACTTTTATCCTCTAACAACTATGTCCATCCCAAAGATCTGTGTAATCCCAATTGCTTTCTAAATACTATAATTTCAATTCCTTTCTACCATGCATCAACCAGAAATAATATAAGATTCAAGACAATTGCAGATAAAGAGAAATCCTATTCACATCCTAGAAAAAGTAACTCACTTCTTCAATCTGATCACTCTTGAAAACCATAAGCATAAACTGAATATTAATCTAGAAATTCAATTGCAAAGGATTGAGTTCAACTGCTCTAAGAGATTGAATTACAGGAATGAAAATCAACAATCATAACAGGAAAGATAAATTGCAAGGGCTCATGGGATCACAACTTAACTGCAAGATGAACAAGGCTGTGTACAATTGTCACACGAATTGCATAAAGTTGCTTAATCAGTCGACTGTCACTCTGTACTACTTGCCAATCTCAAAGAAATATAATCTTAATTATACTGGAAATCCACACCACACTTACTACTGCTGCGTACAAAGGAGATATCATCAACGAAACATCACACAACAATAAATTGAAGAGTCCTAATTTAACTCAGCAATCTCTATGGAAGACGGGCCCATCCTTCACACAGAGATGCTGGCTGAACAACGTAAAGTTCCTTTAACTTAGAGGTAACTCCTTATATTAACAGAAGAATGATTACACAGTTTGTTTTTACTGCTAATACAATGAATAAATTCTGCGTTGTTCAACCCCCTGGGTCGAGACAGCTCCCCATATTTATACATGCAAATCATAACATCCGATCCTATTAACGGGCAGCCATGAAGATCTCTGATCTTTAGGTGCCCTAAATAATACGAGCTGTTACAAACGTGGCATGGTAAAGACATAGAAAAACGTGAGGAATCTGTTGATTGGCCCAGGAATGGCGATCTTTCCAGATCACAACTATACTCAAGCAGCTACATACTAAAGATCTCCAATTATAGTGCATTTTGTTACAGCTGCCCTATCACAGCTCCATCTAGGATGTTACATTAGAACCATGTGCCTTAATTGATGATCGGATCCCCGAGGATCCTTTCTAAGCAGCGAACATCCCTCCTTTCAAGACTTGTTCAGCCCCACCTTCCTGCAGTCCACTTATCTCAAACTACCTTCATAAATCATAACATGTTAGCACAATTTGAGAGATAAACAGCCTTAATTATCACAATCATAAGCATTAATAAGATAGAGCAATGATCAGTCATACCTTGGCAGCTTGGGGGAATAAAGTGAAGACAACAGGTGTGATTAACATGCTAAATGGTGTAGGACAGGGGAAGAACAGGTGATCAAGGATGATTAAAAGGGGCCAATTCTGGGCTCAACAGTCATTACGCGGTTCAGGGTCCCTAAACAACTCGTATCCGACCATGGAAAACACTTCGAAGACACTGTCTAGAGATAATTGTCCACTTTCTTGAAGTTTGACAAACAATATGCCTCATCCTATTACCCTCAAGGGAATGTCCAAGTAGAGGCTATCAACAAAATCTTGAAGAAAATCCTTCAACGAACCATAAGTTAACATAATCCCAATTGGAACCATATGCTCTTTCCACCACTTTGGGCTTACCGTACTTCCACTAAAACCGCCATGGGTTTCACCCCTTTCCATTTGGTTCATGATGTAGAGTCGATTCTCCCCATTGAGTGCTAGATTCCCGCTTTACACATTGTCGTTGACCTTATCCCGTACACATCACGTCTCGAGCAATGCTTACTCCTATTGGATTAGGCCAACGAAGACCGTCACACATCTTTGCAAATCACCGAAGTTGGAAAACATCGTTCCAAATCCAATTATGACAAGCATGTCCACCCCTATACCTTCAATGAAGGTGACCTAGAGCTTGTTTACGATCAAGCTCATGGCAAGCACGGCAAAGGAAATTTTGAATCCATGTGGCAAGGCCCCTACATTGTCCAAACCTATCTTGGCAAGGGGGCATACATCCTTACCGATTTTGAGGGACACCCCTTAGCCAACCCTCGAAACGGGTTGTATCTCAAACGATTTTACCCTTAAACACTTTTTTCAGACCCCAATAGTATGTGTTGTACAGTTTTCTTACCTTCTTTGTTTTTTTCCTTTTTCGCATTTTGAACCTTACAGTTTGCTTCCCTCCGTGACCAAAGATGGATCCTGTTCCACCATTCTACGTCGGTTTCTCCAACAGTGCAAGAAGATGGTATCCCAACCTCGCCTCCACAACTTGCATATTATATTCTCCCTCACACGAGTTGATCCACCTCGACGGAGTGTGTATTGGTGCAGCCACTAACAACCCGATTGAGTATGATGTTGTGACCGATCTTCTGACCGATGCTCTCCAATTGGGCATAAGTCACCTTCGTGTGTTTCTCGACTCCCAACTCCTTGTTTCCCAGCTCAACAACGTCTACCACGTACAGGATCCTTTCCTTTTTAGAAAGTTCCTGCGCACTAAACAAATGATTAGACAGTTTGAATCCATCACATTCACCCATGTCCCACGAGATCAGAATAGTGTAGCAGACCAAATGGTAACAATATTCTATACTGGAACATAAATCACAATATGTAGGAAGTAAACCATATAAATGCATCATCATACCATCCACATGCATATATCCATCATATAAGCATACAACATCATCAAAAACAAAAAGAGAACCATCATCATAATAAACTGAATCCACATGCATATATATACATATCATCATAGAAATGTCATAGTTCCCATAGCACAACATAAACATCAATACATCGAGGAGCCCCAACAACTTCCTCGTCATAAAAATAACTGCTGAATACAAAAATTCCCCATACTCATCGCATTGGGGGTAGTCCCATCAACTTCCTAGTCATCTTAGTCATCTATGTCACTGTCGTCCTCCTCCTCCTCGTTTTCGTCACCCTCCTCCTCTTCCTCCTCTTCCACTTCTTCCTCCTCCTCCTCTTCCTCCTCTTCCACTTCTTCCTCCTCCTCCTCTTCCTCTTCCTCCTCTTCCTCATCGAACTCCATCCTCCTCCTCATCATCGTACGGGGAATAACCCCACGCAATGTCTCTCACTACCTCAGCTACCATCGCTATCCTGTGCACCACAGGTCTCCACTCCCATGGAGCGTCGTAGCAAATGTCGATCAAGTCCTGATCTAGATGTTGCCAACCATCATCGATCACCCCATCCAGGAGACGATCAATCCCAACACATAGAGTCTCCAACATCGTCGAAGCACTACGCTGTCGACGGTGTCCACGCGTGGAAGAATAGACCCCCTCCACTCCATCCCTCCGAGCTTGATACCCGACCGAAGGCTGCAGTCCCACATCTGCAAATACACACACATCATCAGTCTCAGTGTCATAAAAATCCTCTAGCTATCATACATGCTATGAAAGATACAAAACATGATACTGTAAATTGAGTAAATACATACCATCCGGTCCCCATGCCTGACCAAGAGGCCGCGGTAGATCTGGATCCCCCCGGTAGTCCATCCTATAATAGGGATAGTCCTCAATCACCACGGGGAGCTGCATCCACTGCGTGAATAACTCCTAGGTAAAAAACCGCCCCACCAGTCCTCTGCCTCCACGAGTCATCATCTCACCCCATCACTTCATCCGCGGCTCCATGGGGCCCCCATCGCGCACTACTCGATGCGGTCGCAGCGTTGACACTCTCTCAAAGAAGAAAAAGAACAAGAACGAAGGGAAGCAAAAATACCCTCCAGTACGGCTCACCGTTGTTCAGATCACGCCGAACAACGTTCAAATACATCTGGCCCCAGCCAAAGTAGGTAACTGCTAAAGCCTTGCTCCACCAGCATCATCTGCCCTCTAAAGACCCTGCGGGGCGACTTCGACCCCAGTATACGCACTACCAGTGCCGCTATAGCCTAAGTCTCCAGACTCTCAATGTTGCATATTAGTATCTCATTGTCATGCACATATTTTTTTGCATAACAATGAACCTCTAGTAAGTCATGCCCAAACGCGGGAGCCCTGTCAATAAGTACACATATTTGAGCAATATCTCTAGCCGCTCCCCATGTATCATGAATTCCCCCACATCAGCATCCCAGAACTCCACCAATTTTTTCAGTAATAACTTTGTTGTACGCATTGGGGGAACCTTCGCGAACTTCAGCAGCCCACAACGGGCCAATGAGTCCTGAACATCATCATCATCCAGGATAGCATCGTGCAACTTCCCGAGCTCCCGCTCTCGCCAACTAACCCTCGACATCCTGTCAACAAAGAACAAAAAACCCCCATCAGGTCCATATAAATGATAAAACGGTCTCCTTCAAACCACCGCACCTAGGATGAGGCAAAAATGTGTGTTCCAAAGCCCGCATTTTTGCCCCTCAGGCGTGCTCTGGAGTGCGTTTTTCTCCTCGAAAAGCAAACACCTAAAGCGCACCTATGGGACCCACAATCACGTTTGAAGCACGCTTTTCCCAAGAAAAAATGTGCTTCAGAGCGTGGCTGTGGGACCCACAGTCGAGCCCCAACAGCGCAACTGTACGACCTAGAGTCGCACTCTAAAGCACACATTTTCTCTCGAAAAGCACGCTTTGGTGCCGTTGTGCCCCAACATTGCTTGGAACGGCTCCCTAGAGGCCCAAATTCAAACCAAAAGACATGAAAACCATAGAAAATCACTTTTAGAATTACCTGCAAGTCACGGAACTGGATTCCACTAGTCAGATTGACAGAAATCAGAATTTCCTCTTCTGGACACCTCCACACTCCTCCCAATTTGCATAGTGAAAATGACATGTGGAGGTGGGATCCTTTACTATTTATAACCATTTTCCCCTAATTTTTAATTTGACCATTCAAAGGTTATGACCTACGTTTTTCGAACTGTTTGCACCGCCGAATCCGAAATTTTGTGCTTGTGATGATGCTTTAGGTCATTTCTTGCTCTCACTTAAACTTTTCTCAGGCAATTTTTTCCATGCCCCTCGTCATATTGATTTACGTGCCACACAGGCCGTAGTCATTTGTTCACCATTGTTTCCATCACGGTGTATCCATGAGCCCTCCACTCCATCCATACTACAGTTATTGCATTATTTTTCCACCATTCATCTTCCTGCAAGGAGGTCCCATCAACATTCCGCCCTCACATTCATTCTTGGTTCTCACATTTGTCCCTTGATTGAACGCTTCCTCCTTACTTGGTTGTTATACTTGTTGGGCATACTTTTATCCCTTTTTCGGGACGAGCAACTCCTTATCGAGCAAACTTGCTTCCTTTCATGCTTGTTAAAGTACCTGAAAGGGCGTCCATCTGGTATAAGTTTAACCCTTTTCCATACCTAGTAGAATAATTACAAAAAATGAATACTTAGACACGTCGTCTATAAGAGTTCTTCATTGCATAATTTAATGCGTTTTCAGACCTTGGAGACTAACATGCGAAAAAGAACCACCTTGGAGTCTTCTTATTGCTTTCAGACTCTCTAAAATTGAAAGCAACCATGAGCATTCACCGTCTTGAGATCGTATAAATCCACATGACAGTACCGCTTCACCATTTCAGAGTCTTCTTATTGCCTTCATACTCCTTAAAATTGAAAGCAACCATGAGCATGCACTGTCCTGGGCTCGTACAAATCCACATGATAGTACCATTCTGAGCACACTTCTATCCCTTCTTCAAGCTCCTTAAACCATGAAGAAGGCCCAAACGGTGCCTATCGACACCGCGGTAGATCATATCTAGTGCCCACATTATGGAAGCACCCCCAGCATGGTCTCCTTTGTTCAGAGTATTCTGTGATGTGTCACCCATAGAGTCTCCTGATATCACTCATTAGTTTTCCCCCTGAGTCTCTCCCATTGCAGTCACAGTCCCTAGTCCTTTAAGCTATGATCCCCTTCCCTGAAGTCATTTTCATATTCTTCCAGGTCATCCTTGACATCATACTCTGAACAAAGGAAGTTTGAGTCCTCCCACTCTATGACCCCCGTATCCCCCCACAGTATGTTTGTATCACATCTAGTACTATCACCTCTTGGTTGTACACCTCGCGCTCCTATCAAGGAAACATCATTGCCTTGGTTGCAGGTATCCCTCTATCGACAACAAAACATCTATTCTAGAGGATAGACCTAGAGGTCCATGTACCTTGGACTCATCTCCATCAGTGGTGAGTGCCTATGTACCATCTGAGAGGAGTCCTTAGTGCCTCTTAGATTGGTTTTTTCTCACGTGCTCGACTTCAACTCCATCATCGCACTGTTGAGATTCGTACAGTGTATTGGTCCTTTCAGTTATTGGTCGAAGACCCCGGATTTCCCTTGACTCTAGCACATTGGTGAGTCTCTTTGGAACCCCCCAGATGTATGTTCCTATGGATATCTGGGCTGCGTGGGCAATAGTATTCGGAATCCATTTAGCTATATGATTCCTAGAGTATCCAGTTCAGATGCAGTTCAGTATACCTTTGAGATTCTGACTCTCAGTCATTGAGTCCATACAGTTGTTGGACACCTTCAGATATAGTAGAGCATCAGTCGTTATGGTACCGCATTCAGTATGGATGCCATTGTTTCCATGTATCATTTCTTCAGATCCGTCATGGTTGGACCATGAGTATGTACCAGATTTGTGTCCCCTTTGGACCAATATGATGTACACAATAGTTCTCTATGTATTTTTCAGGCCCCCTCTTGGCCTCATTATTATTTGTATATCTTGATACAAGCATGGGTATGCCCGCCTCGTCCATATATTTGAGGTTATTCCTCATCCATTATTGAGATCATGTATTTTCAATTGTAGCCTTTGCAGTTTGTATGGAGCACGTGTCCCAGTCTCCAACTAGTTTGTTGAAATATTGTAACTTCGAAGAATATTCCATTGTATTTTATTATTGTAATTTATTCGGAGATGTTTTATTCCTCCGTCGAGATGTTATTATTGTATTTGGTCATCATAGAGTCATGAGGTAAAACCTCCTTTGTAAGTCAGGTCGATAGAACCTTCCAAAAATTAATATTATATTGTTTTGAGTCTTCCTAGATAAGTCGACACAGTTAGGTTTGTTGGGGCCAACCTAGTTAGTGAAAAAGTCAAGTGGAAGATAAAGTATAAATAGGAGTGACGTGCTCCTCATTTGGACACACACACTCACTTGTGTAATTTGCATAGGAGAGAGAGAGAGAGAGAGAGAGAGAGAGAGAGAGAGATCTGCAAGGTGAAGGAGCACTTGTTTGGGGTTTTGTCTTTGTACTTTTGATCATCTATATTGAGGAAGTTTTGTCGGGTTTTCTTCCCCTAGAGGGTTTCCTAGGATAAATTTGTGCCTATCTTGTGATTGTGTTTATTTCAGTGATCTTGTATATGCTATTGTTATGAAATTAAAATAGAATACTGATGTTATATATCTTAGCGTATTGAATCTTAACATGATTTCAGAGCTAGCCTGAATAGGACAACTTTCACAAGGTGAAACTCTCTCTCTTCTCACTCTGGAAAGAAATTAGGGTTTCTATCAAAGTTGGAATTTTGGAAATCTGATTACATATAAAGTTGTGCCTCCCTAGGGCGCATCTATTGAGCCCTAGATCGAAATTTTTGATTGGATAGATCTCCGGGAAAGTCAAACCCTAGTTTTACTTTAGACCAGAAAACTACATATCAGAATTTCGCAAGTCAATTTTGAGAGGTGAAAATTTGGAATCTCCAGAAACCAAGTGTACCAGTCAATTTGTCTCATTCAAGCACATCTCTTGGTAAGGTCATTTTTCATTTTGAGAAATTTCATTTTTTGGTGACCTCCGGTGTCACATCCCCTCCCGTCATACTAGTGCGATGGAGAGAACGTGATGCTAAAACTGGGCATCTAGCCCCATGTCCATTAAGTAAAACTCATTGATAATAAAAAGACATATACATATGCATATTGTAAGAAACATAACGGAATTAAAATCATCTACATATCTAACATGCATTCAACATTTTCATGATAGATATTAAATAAAGACATTGCATAATTTATACAAGAGAGTACTTATCTTGAAACGAAGTAGTCCCGAGCAACTGGCTATGCAACTGCAACATTCCACCCAACCATAGGCCGGTTGTGCTCATCAATCTCACAACAAAACTGCCACCCCCGAGCTAGGCATGATTTCTACAAGGAAAAAGGGAACATCAGATTCACACATAGCCAAAATACACCAAAATCAGCCAATCCAATCCACAGTTGGGTTTATCAGGCTGCTAAGGCAAAGGGGAGGGAATGAATTGCTAAGCTAGTGAGCTCAAACACAGAGCCATGGATACCTCTACAAGATCTATCTAGCTTGGCACCCACAATTCCTACACACCCCACACAAGGAAGTATTCCCTTCACTAATACAGAGTCCCTCAGGCCATACCTTTCATTCTAGTGTTGTTCAAGATGTGCATAGAAGAGTAGCCATCCCTTTTGATCTTTCTGAGAGGTTACTCTCCTCACTAGGTTTATCAAGCCAATTCTGGTCCTCTTCCACTCCCAATTTCTTGCTCACAAGTTCAAACTAAAACATGGATGCACATAACAGTAAAATCACAAGTGTTTGGTATGAAGAAAAACGTGGGCAACCAAAAATGAAATGATAAATGGGGAATCACCCCTGGGAAGGCAAGTTCGTTTTCAGAAAACGTTTATGGACATTCCAGGAGAAAAACGACCTCCATTACACCTCCAAATCGTGGTTCTCCTCTCCCAGTCACTGTACCAACCAAAAATGAGTTCCCAGCCATGGAAAATGCAGGACAATGATGCAAAACATGAAGGAGAAAGCCCCAGCTAGCTCAGACTGCATGAGAGAGCAAAGTCCATGGGTGAAGAATGGCTTTGGGCACCATTTTGTGGGTGTTTTCTTTCCCAAGAAGCAAAAATACGATTTCCCAGATTGATGGCTTGCCCATACAAGAAATTGGTTGCCATACCTCGCCATTCCCAAGGCATTAACTACCTCAACCAACTCTTGGAAGAATTAAATGATTGGGTGCATAAGTCAAAATGGGTAGTTGGGATTTATGGGTTCTCTCAATGAAATTTGGCTTAACACTATTGGCTCAAGGGTTTGAATATTTTACCTCCTTATTCCTTGTAAAATCATGCCCCCATATCTTGTTGCATTGCATAGCTAGTTGTGGGTATTTCATTAAAATTTGTATTTACATGATGTCTTAATTTACATTGTGCCTGTCTAGCACAAGAACCATATGCACCGATTTTTAATTTCCGATACATAAAACGATAAATCGATGGCGGGGCCTTGGCCTTGAGCTCCTCACCATGATTTAATAACAATATTTACATCATTTACAATTTTAATGCAATAGGGTAAAAATCGGGATATTACATCTTAGATAAGATGGCCCCAAGCACTAAGCTTGAGAATAAGCTAGAAGGCATAGAGAATTTATGAGCATGGAAATATAGGATTGGCCTCATTCTTGAAGAGAGTGATCTTGCCAAATATATCAAGGAAGAAGTTACAGAACCTGAAGAGGATGAAGCTAAGGAGAGGAACAAGAAGGACCTGATTAGGGTAAAGAGAATCATTGTTGATTCTATCAAAGACCACTTGATTCCTCAAGTGTCATCCAAGAAGACCCCAAAGGAGATGTATGATTCCCTAGCCAGAATGTATGAAGGAAGGAACATCAATAGGAAGATGAATTTGAGAGCTTGGTTAAAGAGTACCAAGATGTGTCAAGGAGAATCCATCCAAGACTACTTCACAAGGGTCTCCCAATTCAAGGAGCAACTAGAATCCATTGGAGACTCCCTTGATGAAGATGATCAGTTATGACTTCTCTCAATGGTCTATATAGACCTTGGGATTCATTCATCCAGACTATGTGTGCCAGAAAGGAAACCATGAAATTCGACATTGTATGGGAAGATTGCATCCAAGAGGAGGCTAGAGTAGCCAATAGAGAAGCTCTACTTAAAGAATATGACCAATCCATAAAAACCCATACCAAGAGAAGAAGAATTCAATATAAATTCAAGAAGGAAAGCCACAAGGATTCTCAACCTCCCAAAAAGTTCCAAAGGACAAGTGGAAACAATCCAAGAAGAAACTACTCCAACTTTCAATGTTTCAATTGTGACAAGCTAGGACACATTGCCAGAAATTTTCCATTAAAGAAAGAAGAATACAAGAAGAGGAACAACAACAAAAGAAATCATGCATAGCTAGCTGAAGATGAAGATGAAAAAGAAGAGGAATAAGGACCTCGAAGAAAAAAAGAAAAAGAAGAAGATGCAGAAGAGTATGTATTATTCTCGACACTCTCTGGTTCTGTGACACCTGGAGAAGATACATGGCTTATGATAGTGGTGCTTCAAATCACACGATGGGACAAAATAAAACTCTGAAAAAACTTGAAGAGAAGAAATCTCCTCGGAAAGTATCATTAGGAGATGACTATCAATATCCTATCAAAGGAATTGGTGAAGCAAGCTACAAGCTTGATTCTGGAACCCCCATGAAGATGAAGAAAGTCTTATATGTATTAGGTTTGAAGAATAATTTACTTTCTATCTCAACATTAGATGAGAAAGGATATCGGTTTGCATTCATAGATGGACAAGTACTTATGTGGCCCAAAGGAAAATCAATTGAAGATGCAGTTGTCATTGGTGAAGAAGAAGGAGGCTTATATAAACTCAAGGGACATTCAGAAACAACCCTTGTTCATGAGACCACTAGCCCAAGTGAATTATGGCATAGTAGGCTTTCTCACATCAACTACAAAGCACTACCCCATGTGAGTAAAGTAGTGACGAGACTACTAGATTTGAAGATCGATCATGAAGGCATTTGCAAAGGATATGCAAAAGGAAAAAATATCAAGAATCCATTTCCGAAGAGTGAGACAAAGACTAAATATACGTTGTAATTAATCCATTCAGATGTATGTGGTCCAATGCCCTCCACATCTTTGAGTGGTTATGAATATTATGTTACATTTATTGATGACTATTCAAGAAAGACATGGATACATTTCTTGAAAGCAAAGGATTAAGTATTTGGAAAATTCAAGGAATTCAAAGCCTTAATAGAGAATCATTCAGAAAGAAGAATCGAGACACTCAGAACAGACAATGGTGGAGAATATACTTCAAAATATCTTGAAGCCTTTTGTAAAGAAGTTGGAATCAAGAGGGAACTAACTACTCCCTACAATCCTCAACGGAATGGTGTTGCGGAAAGAAAGAATAGGACCATTATGGAAGCAGTTGTTAACTCCCATATGGTAACGTTCTCGCCGAGGAAGAGGGGACAACCCCAAGCCTCACCGATCAACATTTTGCACCAAAGAAAGAACTAGAAAGCCCGAAAATGGCTAGTTGCCGAGTGATTTCAAGCCAAAGGATAGAACCACAATGAAAAGAATGAGAAAAACCAGACATAAAAGTGTCTTCCTCAACTAAAAAGGACTAAATGGGATTCTTCCACAGCAAAAGGAGATTCAACGGCCAATATTGAACGGCAAGATCATATTTGCGGTTGAAAATGGGTTCCACAAGCCAGTTTCCAAGTTTCGCATCCGCATTGCGGATTGCAGAAAGGCAGTTTTCCAAAGAGCGCAAAGATAGGTTTCCGCATTCCGCATTGCGGATTGCGGAAGCGACATTTTTTCAAGAGCGCAAAAGTATGTTTCTAAGTTCCGCATTCCATAATTGCGGATTTTGGATTATGGAGTGACTATTTTCCAAAGGGCGAAAAAGCAAGTTTCCGCATTTCGCATTCTTCATTCCGAATTTTCCAAAAAGCATGAAGCCCAAATTCCAATTCTCGCATTCCACATGGCAGATTGCAGAAATGCCATTGTGGAAAGGCCATTGCGGAAGGTCATTGCGGAAAGATCGTTGTGGAAGGCCGTTGTGGAAAGGTCATTGAGGAAATTCCATTGCGGAAAGGTCGTCACGGAAGGGCAATTGCGTAAAGGAAATTGTGAAGAGGCATTGCGGATCAAGAAAATTTTTGCATAGCAAATCGCGATCGTCGGAATGAATAGTTTCATAGAAAAACTACGCGTTTCAGAGCAGCAGAGGGGGCCTGTTTCTGTTTCCTGTCCTAATCAATCCAAAGAATCCTGATTTGAAGGACAAGCAGGTGGCTTCCGCGGCCCAATAGCGCACTTCCAGCACATGAAATCCCCCACCATCACTCCAATCAGGTGGCTTTCGTGGCCCAATGGTGCACTTCCAGCACAAGTGATTCCCTTCCTCCACGCATGATAGAATCAGAGGTTGTTGATTCGGGCGACCAGCTCGAGTGGCCTCATCATTACCAGTTCAAGTTTGTTTTGAATTAGTTAGGATATTTTGATTCTCTGTAAGCATATAAAGGCAGGTTCCAAAGAGGACCAAAGGGTTGGACGTTTTTGTTTCAAAGATATTACTGCATTGCGCTTGTATTGAACTCAGGCTCTTAATTCAATGAGAAGACCTGATTCTGGAGCTTGAGATTCCTGTGATGTGTGTTCTGATGTACGTTATTTCCTGTGTATGTGTTCTTGCTTTGTATTTCCATTGATTGTTTACTTTTGCAGTACCTAAATATCAAGATTACATGGTCGGGAATTCATGCCCACATGCTCCAGCTGCATATGACTAGGTATTTGACACTTTTCCTCTCGAAGTTGCAGGTTAGAATTCATTCTCAAATTCTTTAACCTTGTAACCGAACTTGTTTCCTTTATCTTCCTTCATCCACTGATTACTTTAACGTGAAAGAACCCCATCTAAATTTCCTCTTGCCTCCTTTATTGTGGTCTGAATCTATCATTGGTGACAGTAAACCCATTGAAGTTGAATCCATGCCCAATTGTCCTCCTTTTCTTAACTCCAACTAACCAAAAACCCCTTTTAATTCATTGTTTTGAAGGTCTAGCCACCACTTTTACCAATATCCCATCCCATTCAAGCTATATCCCGTTGTTGGAATCACAAAAGAGAGATCCCTCTCTATGGTTGGAAAGGCTAGTTTCCATCCACTAAATATTGGTTTGCAATAGTTACCCCATGGTATTTCCTGCCACAACCCAGGAAAATCTTGGGTGATAACAATAGTGAAGACAATGTTACATGATCAAGATCTTCCAATGCATCTATGGGTTGAAGCAGCAAGGACGACAGTTTATGTACATAATAGATTATCCCATAGTGCCCTTGGATTCAAGACTCCAGAAGAAATGTTCACAGGAAAGAAGCCTAAAGTGAGCCACCTCAAGATATTTGGTTTCCCAGTATATGTCCACATACCGAAAGAAAAGAAAACCAAGTTGGACCCTTTCGAAAAGAAGGGAATATTTGTTGGATACTGTGAAGTCTCCAAATCCTTCAGAATATATATTCCAGGATTCCATCACATGGAGATTAGTAGAGATGTAACATTTGACGAAGAATCAGCTCTCAAGAGATCCAGAAAGTGCCAGCATGAAGATGTATATGAAGAATATGTACCTCCTAGAAATGTAGAAGCTGCACCCTCCCTCGAATATGAAACACTAGAAGACCATGATATGCTAGAACCTCAAGAACCTCCCACTATGAATATGTCACGAAAGAGAAATCATGCTTGGGAAAGAGAAATTATACAAGAAGCAGAGAAGTATGGAGCTCCAAAAGGCTCCACAAGAGTAAGCAAGAAGCCAAATCCATTTCCAGTTATGTGGCTTTGATGTGTGATCTTGTAGATCAAGAACCTACTAGTTATGAAGAAACTATACAAAAGAAAGAATGGGCAGAAGCAATGACAGAAGAATACCAATCAATAATGAAGAATGATGTTTGGGATATAGTTCCCAAACCGGAAGGAAAAAGTGTGGTATCCTCCAAGTGGATCTACAAGATAAAGCATGCAGTTGATGGAAGTATTGAGAAATACAAGGCAAGGTTTGTGGCTAGAGGATTCTCTCAGAAAGAGAGAATTGATTATGAAGAGACATTTGCGCTAGTAGAAAGGTACACTTCCATTAGAACCATCATGGAACTTGCATCCATGATGAAGTGGAGTTTACACCAGATGGATGTGAAGACAACTTTCCTGAATGGTGTGATTGAAGAAGAAGTGTACATAGAACAACCACAAGGATTTGAACTTAAAGACATATGAACTCATGTATGCAAGTTGAAGAAGGCTCTGTATGGATTGAAGCAAGATCCTAGAGCTTGGTACGGAAGGATAGATAGACTTTTGATGAGCTTGGGCTTTACCAAAAGTAAAATTGACCCTAAAATTTACTTTAAGGTTATGGATGTTGAACCTGTCATATTATTGTTGTATGTCGATGACTTATTTCTGACAAGAAATGAGAAACAAATTGTAGAGTGCAAGAAGAAGATCACTGAAGCATTTGAGATGAAAGACCTTGGATTGATGCACTATTTTCTAGGTCTCGAAGTATGGAAAAACCCAGAAGGAATATTTCTCAACCAGGGAAAGTATGCTGTGGAAATCCTAAAAAGATTTGATATGTTGGAATGTAAATCCATGGCCACACCCATGGATACCAACCTGAAGTTGTTAGCTGATGAATCGTCAGAGTTAGTGGATGTGACTCAGTATAGACAGATTATTGGGCCATTGATGTATCTGACGAATACCATGCCAAATATATGCTTTGCTGTGAACACCCTGAGTCAGTATCTAGTTGAGCCTAGACGTGTTCACCTAGTAGCTGCAAAGCATGTGATGAGGTACCTTAAAGATGCGATAGACTTTGGTCTATACTATGTTGGAGATCATGGCTACAGTTTGTATGGCTATATAGATGCAAATTGGGATGGAAGTGTCTCAGACAGGAAGAGAACCTCAGGTGGATGTTATAGTCCGGGATCCACCATGATCTCATGGTTTAGCGGGAAGCGGTCCAGTGTTTCTATCAGCACAACTGAAGTAGAGTATATAACAGCTTGTTCTGCTAGTTGTGAATCCATATGGCTTCGAAAAATGATGTCAAGTCTATTTGACCTAGAGTTGGATACCATGGTGATTCTATGTGACAACCAAAGTTGTATAAAGATGACGGAGAACCCAGTGTTTCATGACAAGTCAAAGCACATAGAAATTTGGTATTTCTACATACGGGATATGGTACAGAAGGGAGTTATAAAGCTCCAGTATGTGAGCACTGATGAGCAAGTTACTGATGTGTTGACTAAGCCTTTGTCTCGAGTGAATTTTATGTACTTCCGTGAAAAGCTTGGTGTGGTTCAAAAGGACATTCCTCAAAAGGGCGGTAGTGATGATGATGTTGCAGTGGGATTGTATCATCCCTGGAATTCATGTCCTAACGTGATCCGCATACTTTTTTCTTCGTGATGTGGTTGGGATTGTATCATCCCTTGACATTAGTCCTAAAGTGATCCGCGGACTTTTGTTTCTGTGACGTGGTTGGGATTGTATCATCCCTGGACATTAGTCCTAAAGTGATATGCAAACTTTTGTTTCCGTGATGTGGTTGGTATTGTATCATCCCTGGACATTAGTCCTAAAGTGATTCGTAGACTTTTGTCTCTGTGATGTGGTTGGGATTGTATCATCCATGGACATTAGTCCTAAAGTGATCCGCAGACTCTTGTCTCCATGATGTGGTTGGGATTGTATCATCCCTGGACATTAGTCCTAAAGTGATCCTCGAAATTTTGTGTCAATGATGTGGTTAGGATTACATCATCCTTGGACTTATGTCCTAAAGTGAGAGGGATTGATCATCCCGTAATTGGATCATGTGTGTTGCAGGTTATGTTGTTGCAGATGATGTTGTTGCTAATCGAAAGATCAAGATTTGTTGTTGATCAAAAGATCAATATTTGTTGTAGATGATCGAGAGATCAAGTGTTGTTGTAGACAAACAAGTGATCGAGTGTTGCAGAAGATGAATATCAAAGATGAAGACTCAGTGCTGTAGAAGATGATTCTCCAGTACTGAAGATGTTGAATATGTTCCAGTAACTATTCCAGTTGTTGATGTTGTTGAAGAAAAATTCTGATGATTTATAGATGTATCACCTTGATGTTGTTGATGATGCTCTCTCTTCTTGCTCCTACAGTTGATGTTGTTGTTGTCAGTAGAATACCTTTCTCCTTAAGGGGGAGTGTTGAAATATTGTAACTTCGAAGAATATTCCATTGTATTTTATTATTGTAATTTATTGGGAGATGTTTTATTCCTCCGTCGAGATGTTATTATTGTATATGATCATCATAGAGTCATGAGGTAAAACCTCCTTTGTAATTCAAGTTGATAGAACCCTCCATAAAGTAATATTATGTTGTTTTGAGTCTTCATAGGTAAGTCAGTCCAGTTAAGTTTGTTGGGGCCGACCTAGTTAGTGAAAAATTCAAGTGGAAGATAAAGTACAAATAGGAGTGATGTGCTCCTCATTTGGACACACAGACTCACTTGTGTAATTCACATAGGAGAGAGAGAGATATTTGCAAGGAGAAGGAGCACTTGTTTGGGGTTTTGTCTTTGTACTTTTGATCATCTGTATTGAGGAATTTTTGTGGGTTTTCTTCCCCTGGAAGGTTTCCTAGGACAAATCTGTGTCTATCTTGTGATTGTGTTTCTTTCAGTGATCCTGTATATGCTATTGTTGTGAAATTAAAATAGAATACTTATGTTATCTATCTTATCATATTGAATCTTAACACGGTTTCTGCTCTCCTCTGTCACAATTCTCATACCCCTGGAAAACGACAGAACCTATGATGTCTATCGTCCATACGATGATCTCCTTCCCTCACACATCAGGGGGAAATCTATTAACACCCAAAAATTGTTCACTAGCTCATCTCCCTAGTCACATAACCCGTTTGTCCACTTTTCCTACATTTTTGGCCTCCAAAACCCTAAAAAACCCTCAAATGGTAACCAAAATGGAAAAATATTATTATTTCCCTCAATTAATGAATTCCTTCAAAAAATGGTCCAAAATCCCCAAAATAAAAGAAAAAGGGAAAAAAAGTCAAAATAAATTCAAAAAAGAGGGAAAACATCAAATACCACTAGCCAATACTATTGGTTGCCCAAAACCATGGGTCAATACTCCACCACCCAAAATCACTATAAAAAGGTGGTAGAGGCCTCCCATTTTACAACAACAACTCTCTTCATACCCTTATGCTGCCAAAATCCCTACAGCACTCTAGCCCACCATTTCAAGCTTTTGTACCCATATTGTTGAGTCATTGGCTACCCACTAAGCATTTGGAGAAGAGAGAGGAACTCTGGAGACCCAACACACTACTCTTTGTATTGCTGCAAGGGCCCTCATCACCTCATCATTTTGAGGTAACCATTTCTGCAAACCCTTGTTTGCTCCATAAATAAAAATACAAGTTTATCTTCTTCTAGGTTCCTGTTGATATATCATTTTAATGTAGTAGATTAGATTTATTTTATGTTATCAGTTGCACATATCACTTGTTTGTTTTTTGTTTTTATCCATTATTATGAACTTCTACTTAGGGTTCTTGAATCTTTAGTAGGTTCTCTTTAGCACGAGCTAGTGTGAAAACCACAGATACACCAATCTTACACTTGAGTTCCACCACATATTATTCTCACAGCTTTACAATGTTTCACAATATTTCATCATCATCATACCCAAAGAGTCCCCTTCACCTCTATTATATAACTAGAGGTATGAAAGAATAACATGCCATAATACATGTGGGATAAATAATTTTCCACATCCTTATATAATGAATGGTAATATGTGAATATTACTCCATGATGCATGTGGGATAACTCCTTTTACATAAGATAGAAACATTTATGCCTTCCGTTGCTAGATATGACATTATAACATCTTACGACATCACACTAGACATCATTACACTTCCAACATAAACAACCTCTATAAACATGATGATTAAAACTAAAACTAAAACCTAATGCAAAAAAGACAAGAATCATAGATGAATAAATGAAACAATGAATATAACTAAAATTTCTCACCAACAATGAAACCTTTGTAATGTCCCCCATTTTGACCCTTATAATATTTTGGGCTATAATGTAAATAATGTATGATATTATGTATGATTCCTAGCGTGGATCTCAAGGCCAAGGCCCCGCTAGTGAATGCTCGATCTAGAAGAGGCAAGTATTTGATATTATGCCACCCATGTGCTAGTGAACCATGGGAATTGTAAATATGCATTTTAATATACAAGCCCACAACTAGCTATACAATGCAACAAGAGATGGGGGCATGATGTTACAAGGAAATTGGGAGGAAAATATTCAAACCCTTGAGCCAATGAAGTCAAGCCAAGTGTCAATGAGAAAACCCATCAACCATCAACTACCCATGTTGACTTTGGTTCCCAATCATTCATTTCTCCCAAGAGTTGGGTGAAGTAGTTAATGCCTTGGGGGATTGAGGAGGTATGGCTGTCCAATCGAGTATGGGAAAGCCACCCTCATGGAAAATCGTGTTTTTCCTTCTTGGGAAATAAAACACCCACAAATTTCCTTCCCAAGCCATTATTTATGATCAGACTTCACTCTCTCACATTTTGGAAGCTTGTTGGGCATTTCTCTCATGAAGTATGATGTAAATTCATTGGTTTTCATGCTAAGAGTCTCATTTTTGTGATGGTTGGACTGTGGGGAAGGAAGAGAATCCATTGGGAAGCTCAATACATAAGTTGATAGCTTGTTGTTTCCATTATTGTTGTAAAAATGTTTTTGAATTTCCAGATTTGGTTTTCATTTATGGAAAAATCGTTTTTGTGATCCCAACAGTTATCTCCTACCTCAGAAATTGTTTTGAATGTTTCCATCAACTGTGTGACTGGGTATATGTCAATTTCGGGTGCCAACCTATCACAGTTTTGCCCAAAATTCATTTTGGTTCCCTGCTGCCAGATAATGACTGTGTGAAGGCCGTTTTTGGCCCTTGAACGCCCATAATCATTTTTTTGAGAATGACTTGCTCTCCCAAGTTTGTTCCCCATCTTCCATTTTCGTTTTGGGTTTCTCACATTTTTCTGAAACTAACGAAAACCCCATTTGGGCATCTCACTGTAAAAACATTTTTTCTTCATGCCCAGAAGTTGTGATTTTGCTGTTATGTGTATCCATGCCCAGTCTATGAGTTCTCTATGTGTATGGGATTGTTGGGGTTGAAATGGGTTTCCATTGTTTTGGCTTGAGCTTGAGTGGAAGCATCCACAAATGAAGAGGGTTCAGATTTATCCTGATAAACCCAGCTGTGGACTGGCTTGGCTTAAATGCAAATGATTATTTGGTTGTGTATGAGCTTGAAATCCCCTTTTCCTTGTAGATATCATGCCCATCTCGGGGGTGGTCTCTGAGTGCTGAAATAATACAGGCTAGGAAGAGACCTACGGTTGGGAGGAACATTGCAGCAACATAGCTAGTTGTTTGGGGCCATTTCACCATAAAGATAAGTGTCTTGTTGTCTATGCCTTTACTTCTGCAATGTTTAGATTGATGATTGTTTTTTATATATTGAATGCATATGAAATTATGTGTGTGGATGAGTTTATCTCCGTTGTGCATGTTTGTTGAATTTACATCTGCACACTTGGGTTTTTAATTGTATGAATCAAATGAATAGGCTGGGTTTTCTTAAAAAGCCCCATAGATTGGCATCATGTTTTCCCTTACCAGAATTGGATAGATGGATGGGGAAGTTACAATTGGTATCAGAGCTTATGGTTCAACACTATGGCTGTTGGGCCCTTCATAGAAATATAAATCATTGTGTGTACATGTATTTTGTATTTGGAATTAAAATGCATTAAAGAAACCTGAAGATCTCATGGCTTCTATTCGTTAGAATGGGAAATCATTCCCATGACTGTTTTGGGGATTTTTGCAAAACTGCTTGCATTGATTTCATCTTATGAAAGTGAGGAAGGAGGGAGAAAATCCCTTCTCAGGTTGAATGCTTACTTTACATTGTTTCTAATGCAGTAGCAATTTGTTTCTGTATTTTGTTGTTTGCCTCCATGGAGAAGAGAAAGGAGGCGCAACCCCTTGCTATCTGTATATTATTCTGTTATTTTATTTTGACATGAAGAGATGCAATTTATTACATCTTTTTATTGTTCTGTTATATGCGAAGTATGATCTCTAATTATGCTTCCTGTTGAGCAATGATCATCACAGAAAAAAGAAGGAAATTTTTTTAATTTTCCTAACTATTTTTGAAAATCTGAAAATTTTCTATGTGTCTGCTGCTAAGGCTGCGGCAGCGATTTTAGCGTTAAGTTTTGCGCGTGCGGCGATAGAATTAACATTAATTTTTGCGACACGGTCGGCGGGAAAGTTATTAATTTTGCACCGAAAGGAAAAGAAAATCTCAAAAATTTCTAAGTGTTTTCGAATTTTGCCTAAGACTGTAGCGACAAAATTAATGTTAATTTCTGCGACGCAGTCGGCAGGTTTAGCATTAACTTTTGCGACCAGCGGCAATTTTAACGTTAAGATCCGCGCAGGTTTAGCGTTAACTCTGTGATGCGGCAGCAAATTTATGATTAAATATCTGCGACACGGCGGCAGAAGTTACACTAATTTCTGCGACGTGCGCAGTGCGCGGCGGCGAAAACTAGGCTAACTTTCTACGTGCGCGACGGCGAAAATTATGTCAAATTTTGCGACGCCCGCGGCAAAGTTAAAGTTAATTTTGCAACGCCGTGGAAAAGTTAAGGATAATTTTGCGACACGCGGCAACAAAATTAGCGTTAAATATGTGACGCGCGGTGTTAACACCTAAAAAGTGCTCACTAGATCATTCCCTTATTCACATGACCCATTTGTCCACTTTTCCACCATTTGAGCCTCTAAAGCCACCAAAAGGTCACCAAAAGACCTTAATACACCCCTTTTTCCACTCAAAATGAGTATTTTTCCTAAAAAGGCATAAAAAACCCTCAAAAAGGTGCCAAAATTCCCAAAAATATTAAAAAGGGAATAAAAATATTCAAAATATTCAAAAAAGGAAAAAGGAGAGAAAAAGTACCTAAACCATGTTGGTCAATACCATTGGTTTCCTCAAAACCATAATGGTATTCCCCACCACCAAAAACTATAAAAAGGTGGTAGGGGCTTCTCACTTTACATCCATCCATATTCCTATCCTCATGCTGCCAAAATCTCCCTTGAGTTTTTGGCCATTGTAGCAACCTTGGAGAAAGGACCCTTTGGAGTTTGGTGCTGCTCACTCTTGGAGCTTCTCAACTATCTTCATCACTTGGAGGTATTATTATTGCAAGCACTTGCTTGCCCCCATTTTCGATACAAATTTATTTTTTATATTTCTTGTTCTTGTTTTTTAATTCAAAAATGCACATGTTAGTTTAGATTAGATTTAGATTTAGTTTATTGTTAGTATTAGTTAGTTTAATTCATAGATCCGCCACCCTAGACAGCAGATCCATTGCTATTCTAGATCTTGGCACATTTTATTGCCATTAACAGCCCGGAATTCTCAATTTTCGGGTTCATTTTTCGGCGTCCGCGTACGGCTTTCGCCTCGCGGCTTTTTGCCCAATAGTCGCGCGGCTCATCGCGACTGCGCGGCCCTTTTCCGCGCGGTTCACCGCGGCTCGCGGCCATTTAGCGCGCTGCACATCGCGGCTTCGCGGACATTTTCTGCGCTGCACATCGCGACTGTGTGACGAAATCACGCGCGGTCCATCGCAGCTTTGTGGCTGAAACCCGCGCTGCCCATCGTGACTATGCGACAGAAATCCGCGCATTCCATCACGGTTGTTCTGTCAAAACCCGCGATGCCATTTTTTCCATTCGGCCAATCCGTCTAAAAAATTAATTTTTTACTGTATTCTCTGCTCACATTGCACATTTTACAGTATTAAAATTCCTGCAGTTTTTACAACCATAGAAAAATTTTACTATTTAGAATGCACCTTTGAAAAAGTTCTTTTAAAAATTTTCAGAAATTGAAAGAAGGATTTATTTGCATTTTATCTAGATTAAAATTTTGTTGTTTACTTCTTTGATGTTTTGCCCATAGCAAATTTTAAAAGAAATCCATTTATTTCTTAAAGAAGTCATATTATTCGTTTTCCCATTTCAAAAGATCCTTTGTTTTTTGAATAGTTTTTACAAAGCATTTAATTTCCATTTATTGAAGAAGTCATATTATTTGTTTTTCTATTTCAAAAGATCCTTTGTTTTTTGAATACTTAGCATTTACTTTTTCAATTTCAGTTTAAAATATCACATGTGCACCCACTCAAACACATAATTTAAACTGATCCTTAAAACTTACCCTAACTTCAACCCACTTTTAACCCCACTTGGGGGACATTAGAAGAACTTTGTAGCTAGGTAGTATTGAGGGGATAGGTGTTCCAATAACACCCTCAGTTATTACATTTGAGACATAGCTGTTGTCCATTAGGGAACCAAAATCTCCTAGTATTTGTTGGCACGGTCATAACCAGTTTATCGGAAGGCCTCTCCCCTAGGAGGGTTGAAGTCGCGAGGATGGTTCCGGAAGTCTGAGTGGAATACCGAAATCCATTCAGTAACCAAAGGCTACCATTCGCAGTTCTCGGGATATCCCTGTATGGGGGTATTGCGGTAAAATGACCAAACGACAGATTTACCTTTTCTGGACGTGTCATGAACGGAGTATCCTAGTTGCCATTCTTTAGGATTTATTACCTAGTGTCCCTCCCAGTAGGGGGATATCTAGCCGTTGATTCAACACTCAATATTGTCTGACTTGGATTTCATCACCTTGCAGAGAATATCGTTTGTTGATTCACAATACTTTTAGTTAGGTGTTTGCATGATACAACCCACCTTTGGTCTAGTAGTACCTCTTTTTTTTCTAGAAGCTGTTTGCATGTTGGTACTCTGACCATTTTTTGCATCTCTCCACTCATTATAACACAACTGCTATAATAAGTGCTTTTTGAGGTTGATTTTTTGGCCTGAGAGCCTTTATTTTTCACTCCCCTTCTTGCACCCTTGGTTGCATTAGGGTTTTGAGTTTTTTATACATTACCATTTTACACACAAGATTTTTTCACAAAAAACTTATTTCTCACCATTGAGAATTTTAGACGCTCTCGTCGTCTTCAGGGCGAACTCCCAGAGTTCAGTCTACTTGGCTCTCCACGTCACTGACGTCGAGCCTTATCCCTTGACTTGACACGTCGTCGGTCAAACAGACAGTCATCCGATTCTGACACGCCTCACTTCACATCTGATTTTGAGGCAGAATCCGAAAACCCTACCGAGTTATTACCAACCAACCTCATGGCTGGGACACAATTCGACCCACTTTTTACCAGCACCATAGGTGATACATCCACAGACCCTTCTATTGCGGTGCCATCCATGGCAACAACCACCCCCCTGGGTATGCCTAATATAGGGGACACTCCATTTTTAGGAATGCCCAACACAGGACCACCTCCTATTACGGGTATGCCGAACATAGGGGTCACACCCCCTCTCATTTCCACAACCCATATCCCAGGAATCCCTACTACTATTCATAACCCTGGTGTAACCCATGTTGCACTTGGAAGTGCTGGCCCATACCAGACCACAGCTATTGGAGGACACATACCTTCAATACCTAGCATACCCTTAGGCGCTGGAGGACACATACCTTCAATACCTACATCATACCACCATGACTAGTCATGTCCCAGTCACTACGCCGCATCCATCTGCTAGCTTACCATACATGGCGAGTCTGAACTTACCAGACTTAGCCAGGTTAACCAATTATCCCATCAGACATGACCCTGCGTGGCCTCACATGCCCACCAAACTCCCCTCCGACATCCCTAAGTTTGAGGGCAAGGCAGGTGAGGACCCCCAGAACCATACCATGTCCTTCCATCTATGGTGTTCCTCCAACTCCATAGTGGACGACTCTGCCCACCTCCGTCTGTTATAGCGCACCTTCATTGGCTCTGCAGCTAAGTGGTATATCGAGCAGCCCCATGGGACCCATGCCACCTTTACCTCCCTTGCCTCGACCTTCCTGCAGTTCTTCCAGTTACCTGTCCGCTATGATGCGAGAGTCGAGATCTTACTGTCTTGCAGACAGAACACGGCCACCTACATCACTGACCACATTCATGAGTGGCGTCGACGTCGAAGCCTCTGCAAAATCAAGTTAGACGACCGTATCTTCTTAGATTGGTTTCTCAAATCCCTCCTCCCTCTCATTGCCAAGGATGTGGCATCCGAACGACCCCAGTCTGAAGAAGAGGCCATCCTCAAAGCCCAACAGTTTGACCTCATTTACGCCCAGTCGGGTTATCTGTATACCATTATACCAGACGCCCCTCGGGGCGAGTCATCCCAACACGATGCGTCGGGGGCATCCCATGCCGCAGATGGCATCATTGGTCGTATGGCCTCGCATCCCCAACCCTTTTCCATTGCACATCCTAGCCATGGTCCCGACCTTTCGCGGGCTACATCTCAATCTGGAGCAACCAGTTCATATGCTCCCATGGCACATCACCACCATACCCTTGGACCCTCATGTCCACCTCAGTGCTTTGTTCATGCACCACCTGCATACCCCCCCCTAGCCGCACCTCAACCAATGTATTACCCGCAACAAGATGCGACAGCTAGCCCAACACCTCCAATAGCTCAGGGTTACCAACAACCCCAGCAGGTAACTGGACCACCTCCAGCCCCACTGGCTTATTATCCACCACAACCTACTCCCGCAGCTGCGGCAAACCAAAATCCTCCCACTGCTCAAGGGCAAGTGTACACACAACACAACTAGCCCCAGCACCAAAACAACCAGCGCAACCAGGGTGGGAAACAAAACCGTGGAAGAGGACGTAACCACAGAAACAACCAACAACAACATCAAGGTCCTCCACCTCCCAATCCTCCGCAAAATAACAACGCTGCTCCTCCCAACAAGAATCCGGATCGTAATCCCAGGCGGCCCAAAAATAGTAACCTCAGAACAAACCATCCTTGTTCTATTTGCGGGGTCTATGGCCATTACACACATGCTTTCCCACATCTGGAGCGAGCTCGGCAACTCTGGACTGATGATTCCCATCGTCAAGGACAAGTGGTTCCTCAGCCACCACCCAACCCTCCACCACCTCAACATCAACCTTTGGTACTGCAAAACCCCTTTCCAACCCAAGGCGTAGTGAACACTCAGTCGTTAGATCCCCCTCAGGGAAACGCGCCACCACAACAAATCACTTATGCCGCTCCTGATCAACCCATGTTCGATTCAGATACTCACCACTTGTTGATGATGTCATCCGCAGATGCCAACCTCCAAACCTGACGGAACCAATATGGATCCACCTCTAAAGCCCCTCCCACCGACGAGAACACTAACATTCATCCCACAGATCAGACGTTACGTATACCTCCGGCTCCACTTGATAGCGCTTCTAAATCACCTCGTTTTCCACTTTGTCGCATCAACAATAATCCCAATGCTCGTGCTGCGTCGAATTACAACATCGTAGATGACTTAGCCCAGTCTCCTACAGCCATGTCTGCTTTAGAAGTCTTGAAAAACTGTCCTTCACAGCGCAAGACTTTTCTCTCTGCCGTTGGCGCCATTGACCCCAATGATTCACAACTAATGACATTCGATTCGGACCAATCCGAACCACGCTTACCTTCTACTTTAGCGTTCCGAGTTTCCGTTTTCGTTCGGAATCTTGTCATCCATCGATGCATTATCGATGAAGGCGCCTCTACATGCGTTATGTCCACATTCGTTTGGCAGAAGTTGGGATCTCCTACTCTCCAGCAGTCCACCACTGCGTTGCGAGCCTATGACGGCCATTCGGCTCAACCCCAAGGTCTCTTAGCTAATGTCCCCGTCCAGCTGGCGGGTAAAACCGTGCTCATTGACATTGAGGTCATCAATGCCCAACTCGATTATAACCTCTTACTTGGTCGCAGCTACATGTATGCCATGCGGGCGGTTTCCACATCTGTTTTCCGTACCATGATGTTCCCCCATGAGGGACGCGTGGTCAAGGTCAACCAACTTACCTATTACGATCCCAAGGCCCCCGCCGCACCTGAAAATGTTCTCCCCATGGTTGAACAACCTGTTTGTGGTGCAACTACCTCGTTCGTTTCCTCAGTGGGACCCGGACTTTACTCCGACGCGCCAATGACGTCTACATTCCAATCTATTCCACCACCGTCACCAGAGACCCACGTCGCTGACCTCTGTACTCTTTCACAAAATACACAAACACCCGGTAATCAACCCCCCTTCTTCCCTAAACCTCTATTGGTCCCTAGTCACATCGGTGTTACACCCATCCACACAATCCCCTTTCTATTTCCTCCCTCAGGTGTAGTAAGCGCTCTGGTTATGGCTACCCTTAGTCTCCCCGGGTTAACATTGGGATTACCCGTGTGGTATATTTCACCTCCCGTTCCCCCGCCGACACCAAACGTCATCCTGCAACCGGTGCAACCCATTGTTACTTCTACTCAACCACCTCCCGGTATCACTAATCCTTCATCATCTACGAATCCCCTTCCTCTCATCAAGCCCACTAGGGGTAGAGGCCCACAACCATACACTACGGTACCCCCACCCAAGGCAATTAAACCTCCCCCGTATTCCGTGCTCCTCCTAAATGCTCATTGTGTGATGAGTTAGGCCATCCAACCCATCAGTGTCCACAGTTACCTGCATTACAGGAACACATGCAAATGCTTGACGACGACCCCAACATCCCGATTGTCAAAATCGACTCAAACCCCATGCCTCGTGACAAATCACTGCGTACCAACCACCCTTGTGCGATATGCGGTATTTATGGTCACTACTCACATCACTGTCCTGATATCCCAGATTACAGAGCAACTCTCTACGAGATGAATAATTTGGACCTTGAGACAGCACCCCCCACAATTGAGGAGATCTACCCTCCGAAATCATCCACTTCAGAAGAAATCAATACTATCTATATGATTTCAACCACTTTCAAACCAGAACCCCTTGATTTATGGTCTGACTACTTCCAAACTGATGAGAAAATTTTGGAAACACTCACTGCACCCGACTACCCTTGGGACGATATGCATCATCGCTCATAATTCCTCCTGGAAGCATCTACATCCACCACATCTAATCAGCTATCGATCGAATCGAAAGATTTCATACCCACTAAGGTCGATTGGCTCAAGGACCCCATCCCAGCACCGGATGCCTTCGAAGAAGGGAACATGTCAAACATTTCCCCCATTATACAAATTGACATTTCCACCACACCTGGAAAAACCTAAGCTCATCTCGCTGGGTGCATCTTGCACTCAAGCGGAGACTCAGGCATACAAATTTTTTTTTCAAGAATTCTGTGATGTCTTTGCTTGGTCCTATACCGAAATTCTTGGTCTTGACCCCGCCATTATAGAGCACCACATTGACACATGTCCTGATGTCCCCCCCGTTCGTCAGAAACAACGACCCATTCATCCTTCCAAGCTCCCCGCTGTTAAAACCGAGGTTGAGAAACTTCGCGAAGCAGGAATCATTTATCCTATTCCTTATACCACATGGGTTTCAAACCCCGTTCTTGTCAACAAAAAACAAGGAACCCTTAGAGTATGTACTGACTTTCGTGATTTAAACCGCGCTTGTCCCAAAGACAATTTCCCCACGCCATTCATTGACCAACTCATTGATGCGTGTGCGGGACATGAAGTCCTATCTTTCATGGATGGTTTTTCTGGATACAACCAGATTCAGATCCGTAAGGAGGATCAGTACAAGACTGCCTTTACCACCCCATGGGGCACCTTTTCCTATCGTGTCATGCCTTTCGGCCTCAAAAATCCCGGTGCTACCTTCCAGCGGGCCATGACCTATTGTTTTCACGACTTGTTCCATATCTCGCTGGTCTATCTTGATGACTTTATAGCTCGTTCCCGGAAACGATCAGACCACCTTAACGACCTCCGGCAAGTTTTCTTGCGTTGTCGCAAATATAAAATCTGCTTGAACCTACACAAGTGTGTCTTTTGCGTTCCAGCAGGCCGGTTTTTGGGTTTCATTGTTTCCCAGAATGGAATTACTGTTGATCCCCTGAAAGTCAAAGCCATCTTAGACCTTCCCTCTCCGCGCACGCTTCGGCAACTCCAAAGTCTGCAGGGGCGGTCCAATTTCCTTCGTCGCTTCGTTCCTGATTACGCCAACAAAGTTCATGGATTCTTACGCCTACTTCGTACCCATATACCCTTTGTTTGGGATGAGCAAGCAGACACGGCATTCGATGCCCTCAAGAAAGCTCTCACACAAGCCCCCTTGATCTCCCCTCCGGATTTCTCTCAAGACTTCATACTTTACATCTCGGCATCTGAACATGCCGTGTCTGGAGTCTTGGTCCAAGAAGATGCCTCTCACCAAGAACATGTCATTTATTACGTCGGCCAGACCTTGTCTGGCCCACCCCTACGTTACCCATACGAGGAAAGATTAGCCCTAGCTGTAGTCTTTTCAGCCCAAAAATTGCGACACTACATTCTGCTCAGTCATACCACAGTTGTCGTCGACTCCAACCCTATGGTCTATCTCCTAAACCGCTGGCTCCTACAAGGTCATGTTGCTAAATGGGTCATTATCCTCCAGGAGTATGACCTCACTTTCAAAACTCCCAAGAGCACCAAAGCCCTCGCACTTGCCCATCTCATCACTGACCTCCCATCATCTTCGTCATCACCCGCTATTCAAATGGATCTGATTGACGATCACATCTTCGTTATTTCGACTGACGACCCATGGTACGGTGACATTCTAGATTACCTCCGCACGCAGAAATTTCGCCCCCACATCGATCGTGACGGACGCCGTCGTATACGTCACCACGCCCCCTGATGGAAAAAAAGGCATCGTGGGTTTTGACAGAACAGCCGCGATGGACCGCGCGGGTTTCTGTCGCACAGTCGCGATGGGCAGCGCGGGTTTCAGCCGCGATGGACCGCGCGGGATTTCGTCACACAGTCACGATGTGCAGCACGGAAAATTTCCGCGAAGCCGCGATGTGCAGCGCGCTAATTGGCCGCGAAGCCGCGATGTGCAGCGCGCTAATTGGCCGCGAAGCCGCGGTGAACCGCGCGGAAAAGGGGCCGCGCAGTCGCGATGAGCCGCGCGACTGTTGGGAAAAAAGCCGCGAGGCGAAAGCCGTACGTAGACGCCGAAAAATGAACCCAAAAATTGAGAATTTCGGGCTGTTAATGGCAATAAAATGGGCCAAGATCTAGAACAGCAATGGATCTGCTGTCTCGGGTGGCGGATCTATGAATTAAACTAACTAATACTATCAAAAACTAAGATCTAAAGCAAAAGTGAGATCTAAAAATTCGAAAGCAGTGGAGTCGCCAAAAACTGTTGGCTTGGTTTTGCAACCAAGCTTAGTGCTATGGGCACCTGCTAACTAGTAGCAGCAGTCTCAAATATTAAAGCAAAAACAATAAACTAAATCTAAATCTAATCTAAACTAGCATGTGCATTTTTGAATTAAAAAACAAGAACAATAAATATAAAAAATAAATTTGTATTGAAAATGGGGGCAAGCAAGTGCTTGCAATAATAATACCTCCAAGTGATGAAGATAGTTGAGAAGCTTCAAGGGTGAGCAGCTCCAAACTCCAAAGGGTCCTTTCTCCAAGGTTGCTACAATGGCCAAAAACTCAAGGGAGATTTTGGCAGCCTGAGGATAGGAATATGGATGGATGTAAAGTGAGGAGCCCCTACCACCTTTTTATAGTTTTTGGTGGTGGAGAATACCATTATGGTTTTGAGGAAACCAATGGTATTGACCAACATGGTTTAGGTACCTTTTCCCTCCTTTTTCCTTTTTTGAATATTTTTAATATTTTTATTCCCTTTTTAATATTTTTGGGAATTTTGGACCCTTTTTGAGGGGTTTTTTATGCCTTTTTAGGAAAAATACTCATTTTGAGTGGAAAAAGGGGTGTATTAAGGTCTTTTGGTGACCTTTTGGTGGCTTTAGAGGCTCAAATGGTGGAAAAGTGGACAAATGGGTCATGTGAATAAGGGAATGAGCTAGTGAGCACTTTTTAGGTGTTAACACGCGGTGGCAAAATTAGCATTCAATCTGCGACGCGCGCGGCGACAAAATTAACGATAGGAGCTATGCCACCCGCGACAATTTTAAGGATAAAATCTGCGACGTACACAGTGCGCGGCGGCGAAAATAACCTTAACATCCGCGACATTGGCAACACTTTTTAAGCTAAATTTCTGTGACAATGGCGGGCATTTTAGCCTTAATATTTGCGCCAAACGGGGAAAAGCAATGGGAGCAGTAAGGCAATGCTGATGAAAGGGAAATCTCTCACCTTAAACCATTTATGTTTATAACATAATAATTGCATGTTTGGGAAATATCGAGAATGAATGATTACACGTATGTATATGTTGAATTGCTAATTCATGAGAAGATCATAGCTAATGGTTGCTCGTATTCTTGGTAGGAAAGCTAAGAAAAGGATCAGCTATGATGTGGAGGAGGAACTCCATGTTATGATGAGGAATGGGAAAGGGAGAATTCCTTAACTCCTCCATTGTTATTATATTTATATTCCCTAAGTTTATATACTGGAAATTATGGCATAGGGATGCTGAAAATGCAAGAGAATAATGCATGTGAATTTCTTATGCATGGGCATGATGTTGCATATGGGTAAAGGTAGTGAAGTTACGCATGCAATAGTCCACTAATAGTATTGCCTATGGTTGATGACAACTAATGTTTTCGGAATCAGACCATAGAAGCATGATTGAAAATGCAAGGGATTATATAGATAAGATGAACATGCGCTAGATGGCATATTAATAAACATTGCACAGTGCATGTGAAAATGTTTTTGAATGTATATGATACTGCATATCGGTAAAATAGTGAGGTTTTGCATATGCAATGAGCCACTTAAGATAATGATTGTGGTTGCTAATAATTAGTTGTGTTCGCATTGGTTGTAGGACCAAAGGCAACTGAAGCATGGCTAAAGATGAGAATGATGTTGTTGCACATGACCAACGACCTTATGAAGAGAGGATAGTGCAACAAGTCTGTGATCATGATGTTGGCAAAAGGACTAAGTAGCCCTGGTAAGAGGCCAACTGATGAGGTAACATCAAGCGATGTTAATAATAGCCATGCAGGGGAAAGACTGCATGAAGAAGATTCCAGGTAGAAAAGTCTTACGTATGGCAATGAGGATAAGTCCATAGTCGAGGCCGGGATCTACCATGTGCAGAAGCCAAAGGTTATGAGAAGACTCTTGTGGGTGTAACTTATGCATGAAACAAATCTGAAAATTTTATGGTTTATAAATTTGTGAGAATAATCTCATGGTGGTAAATCAATTTCTGTAGGAAAACAGATTTACAAATTTCAGATTTGAGAATCGCTTATAATTGCTAATCACGGTTTGGCGTATATAAAAATTGTGTCAGGAGGACATGTTGTAGGTGGATGTTCATGTATGGTAGCAAGGGTGAAACCATAATGGACAGAGTGATACCACTTATGAGAGCCAAACAATATGAGGATAGCCTCATTGCTAAACAAATCAATTTCTGTAGGAGACAGAATTGTAAATTCATGTTGAATTAATTATTAATGCTAATGATTGGTTATGGAACAATCATACTTGAAGCTTATTGTTAAATGCTACTAACTGTTTGGCTATTTGATAAATGTGCCAGGAAGACACATTGCAGGAAGACCAGGAGTGATGGCCTGCAAAAGCCAAACTAGATGAGAAAGACCCCATGCTTTGGAAATGCATTTCAGGTGAAACGCCATTGATAATATCTCAGCCAAACCACATGTCGGTAAACCATGAGAGTGAGATGGTAAAGCTATGCCCAGAAGGCATGCGAGATACATATGCAAAATGAATGAGTATTATGTGACCCTATACAAGATCATGCATGTCTAAATTATTAGGGCTAATATGCAGAGCATGCTCTATCTTATTTTTATCATTGCAGACTACTTGAGTATGATTAGGGCCTATATGGCACACATCGGAAAGGGGGTGCACACCTTTTCTGGTGCTGGGTCATGATAGGGTTTTCAATATGGACTACACCCTAAGGGAATGGACGCATTCCTGGTGTTTCAATACTTGATAGTGAATGATATGGATTATGGTTACAAAATTGAATAACATAATTGATGAGCTTGCTTATCCTTCTTGTGTTGTCAACCTACACAGATGCAGATTGATACTGCACATTAAGAGGCAAAGTGAAGAAGGGTATGCAAAAGGACTGTATAGGAATTGGTAACATTTCTATGCTCACACGAAATATTACCAGAAGGGATGGACAGGCCCGAAGAGCTGTGTAATAAGAAGAGGTATCATCCTTGTGTGAGTGGAGTCATGCTAACCTGCAGTCAAGAAAGTCACCTATAAAGTTCCTAAAAGGAACCACCGATTTGCACCAGAGAAGGAGTGATGTCCTTGTATGAATGAAGAGTTGTGTGTGTGAAGGGTTGTGGTGCAAGAAGGTGTGGTGACATTGGTGAAGGCATAAAATCTCTATTGGGACAGTAGTAGGAGGGCGGGTGCCAAGACTGACTGAAAACCCTGAGATGCCTATGGCTACATAGTAGAGCCTTGACCTATAATGGTCAGGTGGCGCAGTTTCTTTCCATTGGTCGATGACACAGATGAATGTGTTGGCTCGGCAATGGAGAGGGCCAACCAGGTATGGGACTGGTTGGGCACCACCAAGTGCTTGGTAAATCCAGTTGGCGTGAAGGTGTATTGGTGAAGCATTAACTACATCCAAGTCCATAGGCGATCCCAAGGCTTGCAAAGCGAAGCAAGATCCCGTGGACTAGAGGGGAAACACACAATACAAATAAGTATTCAGTTTCATTTATGTCTTGTTTGGAATAATGAAGATTTCAGGTATATGTCTTCTAACAGCTAAGCTGATACACTATTGTTTCTTTGTTGGAAACCTTGGTCATTGCAGGAAAGCAAGACCCTGAAAGAACTATAAGTTACTGGTAAATCCAGAGAGTAAATGAGTGGATGATATAAATTATGGAGAAATCCAAGGAGTAACTGGTTGAACGCTATAAAGTTCTTGATAAGTCTAGAGAGTGACTAGTTGGGCGTTAACTACTTAATATTGTGAAACAGTGTGTATGTTGGTCCAATACCCCTTAAACAATTGATAAAACTAGTCAGCGTACTGGCCTGGCATTGTCTATTCGAATGATTGTGTAGTAACCTACGTGCTGGCACAACATTCATAATTGTGTCCACGGGAAATCCAAGGCTCGTAAAGCAAAGAAGGATCCCGTGGAATAAAGTGAATACATCCAATACAGATAAGTATTTGGTTATCTTGCAGCTTCTTGCTTATATATATATGTGTGTTTATATGATTTGGTTATGATTTCCTAAACTTTTGTTTAGAGATAAACCCTATGAAAATAAACTAAACATGTGAATTGATTTAATGTTTGAGTGTAGGTATTGTTGGAAGCAAGGACCAAGAAGGCATCATAAGGATGCAGATGGACATGTGACCATCCTAAAGAGCTCAGTATGAGCAGTAATGAAAGATGGTGCTAGTGGACATGAGTGGGTCATAGCAGCCAAATGTTCTATAGGAAACTATGGAGAAGGGTTCCTATTTGAAAATCCTTAGATAGACCTTAGACACTAAGTGTCATAGCGAAGAAAGGAAATTCAAAGAATTCACATTAAAGTGAAAGAGACTAAGGAGAATGAAACCACAACGATGGTGTAGCTCCATAATAGAACAAGACTAAGAGGGAGAAACTCCTACTCTTCTCTTTCCTTTCGATTGATGCATTTATAAAACAAAATATTGTTGAGTGCATGTCATGGCTGAAAATAGATTGTGTTTAATTGCTTGAAATGAATTGTGAATGCTGAAATAGTAAATTTCCTGTGAAATGATGAACATGAATGAGTTCATGTGTATGTTGGGAAAGCATGAAAAGTGTGGAAGTCCCATGAATAAAGCATGGACATTCCATGTCAATTGGGAAAATAATTGACTAATTTTAATGTTATGTTATGCTTGCCCTAACAAAGGATTTCCATGATTAATTTCACAGGTAAGAAGGTGAAATAATTGGTTGTAGCTGGCACAAGAAAATGTTGCTAGTAAGCAAAGTGTGGTCAGTTGTTTCCATTGATCATGGCAGCAGACCGAGGGCTATTAGAGTTGGTTGAAAGTCTTCTTCAAACAATTGTCAAGACCCAAGAAAATCTTGGAGAGATGCTCAAGCTACAGAGGCAATAGAATGAGATGAACCACAAGGTTTTGCAGGACTCTATTCGCCTGCAAAAAGAGGTAAAAAGCATTCTAGGAGCAATCGGTAAAGGAAAGGAAAGTGGATCCATGAAGAAGCATTCATCCAATCGACCGATTAAAAAACGTTCCAGGTGGGAAGACTCAAAGGAATTTGAGCAGGAAAGGGTAAAGCAACCAATGAAATGTTGGGGATGTGGAGGAAATTATTGCCTCCGTGACTGCCCAACAATGGAGCATCAAGAGGGTAGCCGCCATAAAGTTTCCAGACTTGTAGATCAGCGGGAAGGTAAAGAAAGGGAAGGGATTGTTTTGGAACAATGCCCTCATGCAGAGCTAGAAGGTCCCGACTAGCAGGAACAGTTTGTGAAGGCCAAAGGACTTGATCCCGAAAACCCAATAAAAGGGTTAAATGCAGGACAGACCTGCCATATTTTGTGAATTTTGGACATGTATATAGCGTGTATGTATTCCTAGGTATTGGAACACCAAGGATGATGTTATTCCAAGTGGAGGGGAATGTAATGTCCCCCATTTTGATCCTTGTAATATTTTGGGCTATAATGTAAATAATGTATGCATATTATGTATGATTCCTAGCGTAGAGCTCAAGGCCAAGGCCCCGCTAGTGAACGCTCGATCTAGAAGAGGCAAGTATTTGATATTATGCTATCCATGTGCTAGTGAACCATGGGAATTGTAAATATGCATTTTAATATAAAAGCCCACAACTAGCTATGCAATGCAACAAGAGATGGGGGCATGATGTTACAAGAAAATTGTGAGGGAAATATTCAAACCCTTGAGCCAATGAAGTCAAGCCAAGTGTCAATGAGAAAATCCATCAACCATCAACTACCCATGTTGACTTTGGTGCCCAATCATTCATTTCTCCCAAGAGTTGGGTGAAGTAGTTAATGCCTTGGGGTATTGAGGAGGTATGGCTATCCAAATTCGAGTATGGGCAAGCCACCCTCATGGAAAATTGTGTTTTTCCTTCTTGGGCAAGAAAACACCCACGGATTTCCTTCCCAAGCCATTATTCATGATCAGACTTCACTCTCTCACATTTTGGAAGCTTGTTGGGCATTTCTCTCATGAAGTATGTTGTAAATTCACTGGTTTTCATGCTGAGAGTCTCGTTTTTGTGATGGATGGACTGTGGGGAAGGAAGAGAATCCATTGGGAAGCTCAATAGATAAGTTGATAGCTTGTTGTTTCCATTATTGTTGTAAAAACGTTTTTGAATTTCTAGATTTGGTTTTCATTTATGGAAAAATCGTTTTTGTGAACCCAACAGTTATCTCCTACCTCAGAAATCGTTTTGAATGTTTCCATCAACTGTGTGACTGGGTATATGTCAATTTCGAGTGCCAACCTGTCACAGTTTTGCCCAAAATTCGTTTTGGTTCCCTGCTACCAGATAATGACTGTGTGAAGGTCGTTTTTGGCCCTTGAACACCCATAATTGTTTTTTTGAGAACGACTTGCTCTCCCAGGGTTGTTCCCCATCTTCCATTTTCGTTTTGGGTTTCTCACGTTTTTCTGAAACTAACGAAAACCCCATTTGGGCATCTCATTGTAAAAACGTTTTTTCTTCATGCCCAGAAGTTGTGATTTTGTTGTTATGTGTATCCATGCCTATTCTGTGAGTTCTCTGTGTGTAGGGGATTG
The DNA here is from genome assembly GCA_027924585.1 of Larix kaempferi. Taxonomy (NCBI): domain Eukaryota; kingdom Viridiplantae; phylum Streptophyta; class Pinopsida; order Pinales; family Pinaceae; genus Larix; species Larix kaempferi. Next base: position 27,992,658 of record BSBM01000910.1, read on the forward strand.
TTGGGGTTGAAATGGGTTTCCATTGTTTTGGCTTGAGCTTGAGTGGAAGCATCCACAAATGAAGAGGGTTCAGATTTAGCCTGATAAAACCAGCTGTGGATTGGCTTGGCTTAAATGCAAATGATTATTTGGCTGTGTATGAGCTTGAAATCCTCTTTTCCTTGTAGATATCATGCCCAGCTCGGGGGTGGTCTCCGAGTGCTGAAATAATACAGGATGGGCAGAGACCTACGGTTGGGAGGAACGTTGCAGCAACATAGCTAGTTGTTTGGGGCCATTTTACCATAAAGATAAGTGTCTTGCTGTCTATGCCTTTACTTCTGCAATGTTTAGATTGATGACTGTTTTTGATATATTGAATGCATATGAAATTATGTGTGTGGATGAGTTTATCTCCGCTATGCATGTTTGTTGAATTTACATCTGCACACTTGGGTTTTTAATTGTATGAATCAAATGAATGGGTTGGGTTTGCTTAAAAATCCCCATAGATTGTCATCATGTTTTCCCTTACCGGAATTGGATAGATGGATGGGGACGTTACAACCTTCATGTACCAAACTGACAGATCTGCAAACCCTTAGCAAGCAACAACGAAAATAATCAACTTACAATGATGTTTTCGCTTCGAAACTGGGTGTATGTGATTTTTGTGAAAACCGTTCATGGGGGTGAATGCCTTCTGTGAAGGTAGGCCACGTACGTATGCTCCTTATGTGGCTACAACCCGCATACATGTCTGTTAGGGCCCAGTAACTGCAGATCCATGAAAGTTGAAGTCGTTTAGATGAAAACCTACAAAAATATGAACCAGAAACATGCAAACAGCCCTATATGCTACTAGGGAGATAGATCCTTGCTAATAGGTTAGTATACAATATATTTCATCTTAGATCTATAGAAAAAACCAAGTAAAACTTGAAAAATTTCTGAAAAAATAAATGGTGAGGGTCAGAGTATTGAGAAAAAATCTTGAACATGTAGAAAAATGCCCAGATCTAAATAAAGACCTCAATGGTTATCTAGATCTCATGAAAAATATATTAGAGAAGGAGGACGCCCAAAAAAATTGAAGAACTTGATGCTTGAAAACAAAATTAAAAAAAAAAATTATTAAAGAAGGTAGAGTATAGTAACCAATGTCGATACCATGTTAGATTATTGATAAATATGCATAAATATACAACAATACATTCACTAACATGTAAATCAATATCATGAATCAACTAGTCTACCCTCCTATCCATACAAGCACCAAATAAGCAAATAGTAAGAGAGGGATAAGAAAAAAGAGATAATACAATGAATAAATGTGGTAAAACCCAAAATGGGGAAACATCCACGGGAAGGTTTGATCTTCTTTATTCTTCAGAAAACTTCAACCTTACACTACATGGCATCCTCACATAAGAATCATATCACTCTCCATCCTCACATCATGTCGTAATGACACAATAATATCATGTGTGTAAATGAGCCTCCTTCACCTCTATTATATTGCTATAGGTATGGATATATCACATCCAATAACACATGGGATAAATAGATTTCCACCTCCCTTTTATAAAGAATGGTAATAACATAATTACATGATGCATGTCGAATAACTCCATTTTATAATATTAGAGTTATTTATGCCTTCTTTGATAGATATGATCATTACACAACCAACAACAACACTCAGATCACCATTACATATTCCAATAGTTAATGCTACTATACTTTATTTTCCCAACTCTTCGTTCAACTAGTACCCACGAACACACTGGATAGGATGGAAAAACTCAAGTTCAAAGAATCAACCTTTAGACTTTATGTTCATGGTGAGGTACTACTTTACAAGTTCATTATCCAAACTCTTGTATTCGTAGGTGCTTCCTTAACTTCAAATTGGGCATTAATGACCCAAACATGACAACCATGCAGTGATACTTACATTGATTTTAACCAGTGGAACCTTATAGCATATTCTTAGGAACTCTGAGTGTGTCTTCAATCATGGGGAGTTGAAGAAAATATCTCAATTCTATGACATCTTCCTTGGCCAAATGTTCCACATCATCTATGGATATTGTTGGCCATACATGCAAGTCATTCATAAATTAAAAAAGGAAGTGGTAAGGCTAGGCTACGAAGTCCTCACAATCTTTCTAAGGATGTACATATAGTGTCAAAGAATAATGACAATAAAATGGAACCCATGCAATATGGGAGCCTATGATTTTTAGAGTTGTAATTAACACAAGCACATTGGTTAACACTACGAGCACATTGGTTCATCCATGCAAGAATTTGGCAATTCAAGGGCATTTCCCAAACCATTCCAATCCAACACTGGGAATCAATACATGATTTCACTCTCAAATGGAGGATATATCTTGATATATTTCATTTAAATATTAAATTATTTATTGTGCTTATAGTTTAAATTAGGAATCTTGCATCACTAACTTGATAAAGGGATTTGGAGAATAAGGGTGTTCTCCATCTCACAAAAGGAGGAAGAGGAAAAAAACAACCATTGTAAGCCAAACAATTTTGGAAGTGGAACCTTATTCAGTAACAAGGCAACAATGGTAAGCCAAACAAATTCAGAAGTGAAGCCTTATTCAGTAACAAGGAAACTTAGTGAAAAGAAAATCTCACCAGAGTTAGAAGTAAGTTAGAAGTTCAAGTGAGAGTGAGAGAGTGATCAAAGGTAAAGTGATTGTGCGAAATCTATAGCATCAATTAAGGTAATCTTCTAAGTGTAAGATGAGAGATTGTTTCATCTAACAAGTAATGAGTGCAATTTTTGTTTCCAAGATAAAGGAATCATGTATCTTAAATGAGAGTATACATTTGTAATTGTTACCGTATATAAGTTACTACTAGAATCAAATGTCATACTTATCTGTTAATATATAACTAATTTATATTTATCACAACTATGAAGTTATGTTTTTATGATATTAGTCGTGTATAGAGAATCTTTGTTAGTGTGTTTACTTATTATTGATTTTCATTTTATTATGATATGATTTTTTTTTGCATTTTACTGAATCATAGTTTAAATATAATTAATTATTTTTAAATCGTTCAAAATAATGAGAAGGGAAATAAAAAATTTTGATTTGAAATTTGACAAGAATTATTTTGGATTGATGGAATTTTATATATTAAATGTTAACATGGCATGATCAAGTTGAAAGTGTTAAATCTATTTTTACATTAAAAATAACAATTTCATCAATCTAAAATTACAATTTTTGTGATGATTTTCTAACTAGATTTCAATTTTGACAAATTGAAAAACATAAAATCTTTTTTTTACTAATAATTATTATCACAATCTAATTATTGTTATATCTTTGCAAATAGAGAAACAAGATACACTATATAACTCAAGTGCTAAAGATTTATAAATAAGAAAACACTTGGAATCAAAATAAGAAAACAAATAATGTAAAAAGTGGATCATTCGTATATATATTTATAAAAATAGATTATTCATATTTACTAAGAAGTAAGAAGTATGATTACATGTTCAAATCCAGAGAGATAAGGTATGAAAAAGTTTATCTTAATTGTTTTTTGGTAAATACTTCCATTTACATCGAACTCCAGCCAAGATAGCATTAAGCAAAAAAGCAGAAGAATATACCAGAATTCCATTCTCAAATCTATTATCATTTCCATGATAATTGTTAGAAGAAGCCACCACAATTCTACCATCCGTTTCCCATCTATGACGTCTTGAATCAAATTCTTGAGAAAACTCACCAAGAAGATAACTGCCCATTCCCCACTTCACCCAAACCAAACAATGCAGAAAGCTATATAACCATCTCCCAAAGCCTTTTTCACCCAAACTACATGCCACTGCAATGAATGAGACCATGCACACTATCTCCATGACTATCATTACCAAAAGCCTCCTTTTCTTGATTCCCATACCAAGAATATGCCTTTCACTAATTCCCTTGGAAAGAGAGAACATATCCAGGCAATCCATCACCAAACCAGTGCCCATGGCTGCCATTATGACAGCAACTCTAGGCTTAGAGGTTGGTATGGACTGCGAATCATACCATTTCCCAGCTCCTCCTCCAAGTGCAATAAGCAAAGCCCAAATAATTGAGCACATCAAGTTCACAGAACCCACCATAAGCGAAAAGGTTCGGATGCTTAGAACATTACCTCTAAATCTTAGCAGTTGGCACACATCGTTGTTAGCAACATTAGAATTGACCATAGCTTTTGTCAAAAATGCATTGGCAGCAAACCCACTTCCTGTGCTATCCACAACATAATCCCTTAATGCCCTTCTGGATATCAGAGAGCTAGAAAAGCCATCCACTCTAAACCACCCAGTCAGGAGAAGGTTGAATAACACCTCTATGATCCTTGGCACAATTAAGGAGGCATTGCTGTATTCTACTATTTCTTGGTTATGCAAATCCATGACTCTTACTCCTCTCGCTTCTTTCTCTTTAAGCGTGAAAGATCTGAGCAGCATATTTGTCCATTCATCATCTCGTTCTGCTGCAGGCACTGGAATGCAGATGCAAATATGCTCTTTTTCCATGGATGCCCGAGAAATAGAATTAAGTGCTCCACAGACTGTAGCTGGGGATTCCACCATGGGGTTACCCTCTGTCAATCTCTGCTCATTCTCAACATGCAAGAGGCCCTGGTTGCAGCCATGGCAGCCATTTCTCAGGCAGTTGAGAGATGGGAGTAGACACAGGGAATCAGACAATCGCTTCAGAGTACCAGGCATCCGACGAGCAAGCATCGTTGTTATCTCTTCAACTGTGGAGAATACAATGCATCCACATCTCACTGCATTGCATGCACATTCAGAATCACAGACAGGAACGCATTGCAGTAGGATGGATTCCACGTCATGGGCACTGGAGATGTATCTCATGAATTGCCTGATGGATGAATTGGGTGTGCTTGTGGAGAGCATTACAACAGAAGCATCTTCAAATACTCTGCATGTTCTCAATCCAAACCCATTTATATTCTCCAGTTTGGGGCCTGTTATGGTGGCCATAACATCTCTGGCACCCATCTCCAGATCGAGCCTTCCTCTGTACAAACTTGTAAAGAAAACTGCTAAATTTCCTATGCAAGTGATTCCCAAGCTAGGAAAAGTAGCAGAGCCTGTTACAGTTTCACTTACCTCTAGCTGTGCCAGAGCAATACTACATAGCCATCCCAACAACCCAATCAGCTTTATGATGAACAATTGCATCCTCGTGGATACATCCATTTCAAAATACAATTCAATCCAACTGGGAAGCTTTCACAGTCTCTGATGAGCCCAACAATAACTCCTATCCCTCAGGCCAATACAAAGTTTTATAGCACAGATCCACAAGAACAGCACTAAAGTTTTGCTGTATAAATGAATGAATGAATTACATTCAATCTGAGACGGATAAAGTAAATGACAGAAGATGAATAAGCGTTTCCAGGAAGACTTCTTTTTGACAGACTTGAAATGCATCGAGTATTGAACTTTACCTTTACCTTTACCTTTTTCTTTAAATTATTTCTTTACCTTTTTCTTTAAATTCATTGTCCATTCACCAGTCACAAAGACTTGGAATAAATTTCAAATTCTAGTCATTTGCTGGAATAGATTTCAAATTCTAGTAATTTTCTGGAACAAATTTCAAAGTTCTAATCATTTTAAATCTCAAGAGTATCGTAACTTTGTCTTTCAAAGTTCACTCTCAGTTCACAAGGGAGCATGAATTTCAAGTTTTAATCATAAAAGGAGCTAAAAGATTATCCATAAATTGAATGTATTTTTTTAAAATTAGTTTTTAATATGCATTGGTATATTGTGTACATTTGACCTCAAGATTTTATGTTAAAAACTTATAACACTCAACAACTTGAGCTAGTCCACCAAGTTATATATATATAAGTTAGCATTTAATTATTATTAAAAATCATGTATTTAATTTTTATAATTCAATTTTATTTATATTGACATTTTTCTAATAATAAATTTATAATTTTTTCAAAAATTCCAAGCAATCAAATCTTATAAAACATTAATTAATTATAAATTTTATGTGAATGATAGGTGGAGTGTCCACCCAAAACCTCGACTCTGAAATATGCACACAGTTATATCTAGAAATTAAAAAGCTACATTGATTTCATGTTATTTATAACAAGCTTCCACATATCATATTATGAGTATCGACACAAGGTTATGATTGATGTTCTTTCATTGAGAAAGTCGTCACATTTCTTATGTTTTTTTTAGCAAAACTTAGGATGGTAAGATTTGTGATTATTAAAAGTAGTAATTTACTAGCATGCCTTTATTGTGTTGTTACAATTTACTAGTAAAGCCTTATTTCTCACACATTTCTCACCTTAGAACTCAGCGACCTATGCTTATGACTCTATAGTACATGATCCCATTTTTTTCTAGAGGTTAATGGAGTTGGTGAGATCTTTTTCTAGATCAACTAAACTAGCACTCTTCTCAACAAGTTCAGAATCCCACTCTTTACCTTGTTAGACAATGGAGTGATATATGGGTAACTTGCTACAAAGATATACATTGTTGGCCTTGTGATCTTCTAGACATAAATGTCACTTAATATTCATGCACTACAAATGTGTAAAATTCTTGTATTAACACTTTAATTTTTTTAACTGCAACTCTAATAAAATATGGTCATCATTGTTCAAAACTTGAAAGGAGTTGTATCAATGGTAATATGTTATGCTTAATCTTTCTTTATCATTGAGGGGTCAACTAAGCTTCCCAAGGAAAAAATATCCATGGTGGCGCATGAGGATAAAGAAAGGGCACACAATAGATCAAAGAGTCAAGTGCACAATATGATGGAAACCCTATGATACATATAGTCATTTAGCTATAAAATTGGCACTTGATATGCCCAAAGCTATCTCATTCATTGAAATATTTACACCTTTTTCACCCAAAACTTATTATCCCAAGCGGTACTATTCAGGGTATTTTTAAAGGATTCTAATAGTATCTAATAGTATTCTAGGCAATTATTTTGGATTGAGAAAAACATATATATAGATAGGTAGGCGAATATTAAATACAAAACATACAATTTACTATTAAAAATTGTAAATTTTGGTGAATATTATGAAAAAAAACATATATTATGTAAATATAGGCGATATTAGAGACTAAAAATGACCAAATAACGAATTTATTTTTTGAAAAAAGGCCCAAAAAATAGCCAATTGGCTAAATTTCGCCCCTAAAATTTTATATGGTACTATTTGTGCTAATAATGCATCTATCAAATACATTATTTGATTGAGTCTATTATGTATGTTTATATTTTAAACATGCACAAAATCATGCATACGCCTTGGTTGTAATGTCTCGGGAGATAGGAATTCATTAGGTTGAGATGATTGTTTACCCTATTATTGCTACTAGGTCTTGTCAGAGTTGACATTACCATACTCAACTATGGTGGGGATGTCCTATTGCTGCATTTAGGAGGGGGGAATAGGCACAACAAAAACTTGGGAAAGAGGACATGATCTATCATGGACTATTTCCACTTGGTAAGAGGCAAGGTAAAATAATTGGGAGAGTATGAGGGGTGGGATTGTATGATCTTGAATGTCGCTCAAGATAGAGGGAATGGAAAGATTGAAGAAATGTAACATGGAAAGGCTCCAAGTTTTTCATGTGCATAAGGATAATGGAGTCTGTAGTAAGAGGGTTCAAAGAAGTAGGTGGACCAGTCACTTAAGAAGTTGGTGTAATCTCAAGAAGGGGAACAAAGGTGTTGGCATGTGTGGTTGAAATAGAGTCAAGGGGATGGTAATACTATTTGGAGTCAAATAGAGGGAGAGTCTCTAAAATCAATGAGAGAATCATAGAGGGATTCTTATGCAATTTTGATAGGGATGACGTGGCAAGGTCAATGTAAAGAATTTTGTATGTAGGGATAAGACTTAGAATTTCTTCTGTAGTCAAAGTGCACGAAGGGGGAGAAACCTCATCATTAGGAATTTGGATAGGGATTGACTAAAGCAAGGAGAACAATATAGTGACAATGTTTTGGTTGAGTTCAGTCAAGGAAGAGCAGAGAGGGTTTCAATGCTAGGACTAATTGGGAGGGTTTTGGGTGGTATTTCATTTTGTTCAATCTCTCTTAGTAGGAGGGAGATATGATAAATTTTGAAGGTTAGTAGTAGGTGGACAAGGGGTTTTTGGATGGGCATGAGAGTGGCACTAATAATGACTTATAGGAGAAGTAGGAGTTTGAGGGTTTCCTCTAGTCTTAAGAGTGACCTTGATCTTTCCTTTTGTGCTTGATGGATATTGTGGTGTCCATGTGGAATTGTCCTTGGTGTCTATTTAGTGCCATTGGGTGTGATTTTGCTTGGGATTCTACTATTCTTTTGCCTCATCCCATTCATAAGAAGTCCACTTTTTCAATGGAATATTGTGATACTTGGAAAACTTGGGGTATTCATTATGTTGTTTTAGGGGTTGTTGTTGTGCAATGGTCATGGCATAGAATGGAACATTTGCAATCTTTATAAACCAACCTAGAAATTTTATTTTTTGCAATGCACTATTTTCGTGCTTAACAAAATCCAAATGATGGCACAAATTCTCACCATATTGATACTCTAAAAAAAACCTAGTTCATACCATTCATTTTGTTCTAAGGTTAATGCTATTATACTCTCTTTTCTAAACTCTTAAAATCTAATATCCACTGACATGCTGGATAGGGAGAAAAACCTTGCGTTAAAAGCATGAATCTTAATAATTAACATTCATAGTGAGGCACTACTACACAAGTTCATCTCCAACCTCTTGTATTGGTAGATGCTTCATTAAATTCAAATATGGAACCAATGATCCAAACACAACAACCATGTAATGATGCTTGCATTCATATTAATCAATGCAACCTTGCAACATCTCCTGGACTTTGTCAAGAACTTTGGGTGTGCTTCAATCATGGGGAGATGAAGAACTTGCTTCACTTCTATGGTGGATTCCTTGGCCGAATCATCTACATATTCTATATGTATTGTTAGCCATGCATGTAGGTCATCCATAGACAATTAGGAGTTGTTGGAGCCAAGAGCGGTGGTGGTGTCAATAGACACTGTTAACACTTAAGCACAAGGATCAAAGATCCATAAGTATTTACTATCACATAATATGTGCAATAGACCACTCTAACATATTTTGTATATATAGGTTTGGGTATGTGATCAAACTCTCAATGTATGGGACTACGCAACCATGTTTTTCCATAAAAACTACATCTAAATTGATCAAGTGGACATAGTAGATTTCATGTGCCTATACAATGGCTAATCAGTCCAATTCCTCATCCAAATCCTTTAATGGTTGGCTCCTTCATGGTCAACTACATATTCTGACAACAAGAACTATAGATTCCAACACCCCCCTTAAACTTGTAATGGATGAAAATTCAAATTACATAACGTGCCCCCTTAATTTGATAGGATCTATAAATGTTAATCACCAAAGAAAACAAATCCAACTAGGTATAATAAGAAACACTAGCACCTCTGCAAATAACCATCATAGTAATCAATCCAAGGTATATTAACACTCTCCAAATGGAAGTCTGAACAACTATCACCTCAACAAGATTATCCACTCAATCTACTCTAAAATCAATGAAAATTTGTGCACAATGATAAAAAAACAAGCGCATGTGCAAACAAGATCAAGATAATAGTAATAAGGTTGCCAAATTATTGTCAAAACATTCCTAAATGATTAGTTGACTAGAGAACATGACAAGCCAGATCCATTTGATCATACTACTAGATACCAAGGCTATCCCAGTCGATTAGTTGACTAGACATCAATAATATCAACAAACCAATCTTTGTCCATGAAGAAAATAGTCTCTATAAAACAAGGATCTCAAAGAATCCAATAATCACCAAATAGGTGTTCATGTGGCAAATAAAAATTCTCAATCAACATATATGTCAACAGGTTATAACTAACAATTGACACTTATATATAAATGCATACTAGTATGCAACAACAAGTCAAACTAGCCATTACATACCCCAAAAATCCATCATCAAACAACTTTATCAAATTTAGTTTAGTCAATCTTAATAGCAAATCCTAGTTGATCAACAGCTAGATATCTCAAATCAATATAATTAGTGGCATTCCCTCCTTAAACGCAATGAAAGTGTTAGCACTAGTTTTGGTTTGAAAGGTTGGAGAGGGTTAGACCCATGAAATAATAAGTAAAGCTTCAGTTTTTTGGTCATATGACCCATAAGGGTGCACATCAAGTCTTTGAAGGTTTATTCCTGAGTTAGGAATGATAATGATCAATAAGCCTAAGTTTCAACATTGTAAAGGGGATTAAAAATGTGAAATTACGCTCAAAGTTATATGGGGGCGTAAATGGATGGAGCAGATCTGCGGCGATGGAGATCGACGGCCACGAGTGCTCTTCGCAAAGCAAGATGGAGGGGTTTAAGCGTGGGCGAAGTGTTGCTAGCCCATGAGCAAGTTGGAAATCAGATCAACGAGCGGAAGGACAGATCTACAGACGACAAGTACTTCACCGGTTTGACATGCGTGGGGTAACAAACTTTCCATATCTGTGAAGTTTTGGTAGGGACCGCATGTATCGACGGTGCAAATCTGGTGAGGAAAGGCATCGACAACAGATGTGTAGTTTGCTGATTTTACATGCACGAATTGTTGACACTTTCCAAGTCCATGAACCTTGGTGGGAGCCACACCTTTGGACGACTGAGATGCAGGTCAGGCCCAGATCAACGGTCACCACTAGATTCGCAGATTGAAGATGCGATGAAGGTAACAAGTGAAAGGATGGAAACTGCGGAAGGCTATGAGGCTAAGCATGGAAAGAGATCACAGATCGATCATGCACGATGGATGGCCCAAAGAATCCCTTTATCGCTAGAGGTACAAGATGGATAAGAAAAGGATAAATAATATAAAAATGGAATGCATGGGGATCTGAGTATTGTTTGATTCGATTGCATTGGAAAACGACAGACGACGACTGTGCAGAAGCAAAAAACTCAGCGAAGTGCTCAGACCAGCTGTCAGTAACTAGGTAGGCTTCTTGTCCCCCATTAGAAAACTATTTAAATGGTTGATATTAGAGAGGAAAAACCCCTAGGTTTTGAACACCAGAGGGTAGACGACGTGTTTGAGGATAAAGATGCCGAGGTTTATGATACAGTGTTGATAAACAACTCCATTGAGAAAGAAAAAGACAGACAGAAGCTAATTAGGGACCGAGGCATAGACGTTCATAAGGTGTATAGGTCATTTTTCCATCTTTTTGCAGTACACCAAACCCTAAAATGCTCTGAGTTCGTCGACTGGTGCGATGCTAATTACTCCTCCTCTAAGAGGGTGATTATGGACGCCTCCAGCTCAAAGATCCTATGCCAAGTCAATCCCCTCACTGTTAGGAAATCCCTGTCAATCCCAGATGAGTTCTGCCAAAAATACAAAGAATACAGGGAAGAAGACCTAATTCAGTATTTCAGACAGTCCACGGTCGAATTGAAGCAGATTTTTTATAGGGCCTGCCTACAGCCTAATGTCTCCTTCCAAGACCAACCTTTCCCTGGTGAAGTCAGTCTATTTAGAGAAGAGTCCAAATTTGTTATAGCCATGTTGAGCCATTTCTTAGGATTAGATACAGACATGTATATCACTGAGCCTTTAATACGTGTTTTGTTTGTCCTGAGCACATGTCCACTTGAGTCTGATGAACCCAGTCAGTCTATCCAATGCTCCTGCCTTAAATTTGATGAGGCCCTTGCTGAGAATATAAATGCTTAGCTAGTGGACTTCCATAAGACTAGAAGCTTCAGGTTTCAGTCATACCTGCTGAGGATGTTCCTATCATTCAATGAAGAAAACTTGCAAATGCCTGAGAGGCTACTCACATAGGAAATGTACACAGACTACAACAAATTCATGAACAACCTTATGTCAAAGGTGCACAATGTTTTCTTTCAGAGGAAGCTTCCTAGGGTGTTGAAAGAGATGAAGTAAATGTTACAACCTTCCCCTGAAAAAGAGGGTTGGGGATTAGTTCCTGTTAGATCAAGGCACAATGATCAAGGTCTATGGTTTTTCTAACCCACCATACATGCTGCCTGCTTTCTTAACCCCTAGAACATTTTCCATGGAACTGATCAAACAAAAGCTGAGAATGGAAATTGAACATTTCCTGGACCACAAGAAGGCTTTAGATATCACCTTCCCATGGGATGTAGGCCCATTCATTGTTAAAAAAAAGGCTACCCTTCCAACCATTGAAGGTGTGATGAGAGAAATGGGGCTTCAATCCAAGGCTACCATAAACTATGACCCCCACCATATCATCTCAAACAGAAGGAAAGAAAGCAATAGAAAGAGTTTTGAACTTTTTGAGCTTGTAGGTCTGGCTGATACTGCAAATTGGTTGGAGTATCCTGGAAAAGCTCATATGGATATAGATGTACAAGATGACCCCACCTCTCTGGTGTAGAAGGCCACATTACCACAAATTGGCAGCTCCAGCTTGGTCCCAACAATTAAAGCAATTGTTCCCCTTGCTAGTAGCTCTGGGAAATCCAACAAGTTAGAGGTCATTGATCCCATGGATATGGAGGATGAGGATACAGAAAGAGCTTCAAAAAGGCAGAAAGTAGAATAGCATGTGTAGTAGATGGTATAGGTGTCAACTATTCAAGCTAAAAAGAAGCAAATGAAGACCAAGATACCTGCTTTCGAGATTAAGGAATATGTATTTGATAGGGCAGCCACTCAACCTGCTGCACCAAGCAAAAACATAGCATAACTATTGGATGAGTATAAAAGAGAGCACAGAGGCAGCCTCAAAAGAGTCTAAGCTATATGCATAGGTGAGGCAAATTTCCAACAAAGATGTGTCTTTGGTAGCTAGCAGGAGCCATGCCCAGAACACCTTGAACTTGGCCTTGGCTACCAAAAACAAAGCCACTGAACTGAAAGTGAACTTGGAAGATATTCCTGTTCCTGATATGATCCACTTGCATAAAGAGACTGGGGAGGTTATCTATGCCAAACTGCTAAAGGCTGCACTAGAATTGTCCAATCTGCAAGTCAGTAAGAACAAGGTTGGAAATCAGCTCAGGAAAGAGAGAGTGGAGAACAAATCCCACAAGGCACAAATCAAAAAGCTGCAAAATGCATTGTTGGCTACTGAAAGCTAGGAAGACAAGAAGGCTAGTATACAAAAGTTGTTGGATGAGAAAGACAAGGATATTCAAACATTGAAGAAGATGTTAAAGATCCCTTCCACCCAGCTGATAGAGTTCGAGGAGAAAAGAGAGAAGCTAAAGAATGAACTGACATACTGTAAGGCCAAATTACTAAAATTTAAAGAGAAAGAAAAGCAGTGGCTGAGTGATATGGCTCTTATGGTGGAGAGTGAAAAGAAGTGGAAAGCTAAGTCTGAGGATTTGGAGGGGAAATTGCAGGAAAAGGGAAAATAATTGGAGAACATGGTCACCCCCTTCTCCATTGAATCCAGTGACTTCTCCATTGTGCAGGCTATGGCACAGGAAATTCTGAGGGACTTGGAGCTAGAGAAGTTGAAGAAGCAGAATGCAGATCTAGGAAGCAGAGTTACAGAAGAGGAGCAGGAGAGGAAGACATGGGAATCTAAGTACCTAAACATGCAAGTTAAACATGATGAACTAACAAGACATGCTACAAGTCAAGCTTCACTACAGGAAGCAAAGAAATTTATTTGGGATGACACCATTGCCGAGGCAGACAAATTAAGGCCCTACCTTGACTTTGTCCTAGACAAGGAAGCTGTAATATAGCTGTCTAAGAAAAGTGTAATAGAAGCAAATGAAAAATTGAACAAGAAGCCTATGGGATGTGCTGAAAATGCTATAGAGTTCTTAAATGGCTTAACTGAGGATGAAGTAAAGGCGGCAGGAATAAAGGACAGATTGTCTACCATCATTTGGGCGAAGAGGGTGATAAATAAACATCAACAGGTAAATACTATTCAGTCCAGGATTGATATCTTGGCACACCAATTGAAATATTTCAAGGATATGTTTGACCCATTGTTTAAGAAGGGACTACCTCTCTTATGGGAAGAAAATGGTACCTTGCTGACCCAGAAAGAGTATCAGGATAAGTTGGTGGGATGCAGGCTGGATTACACAGACTTTGTTGGCATGACCCAGCCACTGTCTGGAAAAACAGTGGTGGAGAAGTTGACAAAGGAATTTGAGTTGGTCATGATTTTCAAAGAAGCATGTACACACCTTCAAAACTATTCATACAGAGACCATACATAATTGCGGGTGTTGTTGAAGGAAGTGACCAAGTTAGAATTTCCAGCTGTTGATCAATGGAAGCTCATGGAGGAGTATGGGAAAACAAAACTAACACTGCATGCTTGAAGATTCTGAAGACCATGAATATTGCACCCTAAGATAGTAGTTACCAAGGATTTTTGTTTATTTACTAGAGTTTGTTACTAGCTAGTAAATGCTCGAGGGCACTTGTAAAGTTTGTTAATCCTACCTGTCAGGATTTGTTGTTTTTTGTCGTAATTGATTCTCGAAGAGGATGAAACTGCCTGTATAGGTGTCATCGAATTTTGTAACAACTTTCTGTTTGGAAGCTAGGGTAGAATATCTCGAGTTGGAGAACTGAGGTTATCACCTCCTATATATATTCATATGTAATGGAAAGTAAAGGGTTGTTGGTTGGAACCCGTGAGTCTTTGTGCTGTGTAATTTTGATACTTCTTTAATAAAATGGGCAGAGCTGAGCAAATGGTTTGAAGCAAAGATTCTTGTGTTATTTTTTTTACAGTTTGTACCTCCTTTTCTTCATGTGAATGTTTCCTTGTTATTTATGCCATATTGTTTTCTTTTCATGTTTGGATAACTGTATATTGAGGCATAATTCATATGTTTATGCTCTCTTTATTTGATTCCAAGCATCCAAAAACCTTTTTCTACTAAAGTTAATGCATAATTCATCTTATAATGCTCTGTGTTAATGGATTGTTCTTATTTTCCTCCTTATCACCACACAAACAACTTTTTTACTGTAAATGATTAGCTACCCTGCCTATGTTAAGAATTCTTATTCAAAGCATTGCCACTTTACCATCTTAAGTATTTTGACTCCATTGCCCATTGAATGTTCACCTTGCTTCAACCAAACAACAATATGATCTTAATTTTAATTCATATATCTGGCCTTGATGAACAAACATTGAGAGATCCCTCTCTGGAAAGATAGAAGCCAACTCTCTTTCCTAAAGCTTGGTTTTGTGTGCTACCTTGAAGAGGCATTTCCACAACCTTAGGGTCGATTTGAGTGTTAACATAACTGACGTCGTTGTCGGGGAACGAAAGTTATATTGTCCCTGGGAGAAATGATAAAGATTTCAAGTTTTCATAGAAAGAAAGGATTTATGTGGGCAAACAGAGATTTTTACATTGTAGAAGGTTGTACATTTTCCCTAGTGACTCCACTCATTGGGATTTCAGTTTGAAGTTAACTCCACTGGGGAGATTGGAGACTCCACATTGATTTCCAAAGAAAGTTTTAGAAGACATCCTGGCCTCTAGAAGGATACATACAAGAGGTAATCCTAATTCTGAGATTTTACTAAGTGTGGAAAACCCTAAAATTTTGCTTAGGCATCGAAGTGGAAAAGAGAAAGCTAGCATTTCTAATAGTGAAAGCTCTTTATCTCAAGAAAGGTTCTATGGTTTTCAAGATTTGGATTCAGAAGTAAGTTTTAGAAATTCTTTATTAAGGTCAAAATCAGAGTGAGACCTAGAGAAAACAGAGATAAATCCAAGTAGGTTCGAGTCATACTTGCTAGATCCCTTGGGGTATAATTTGCAGAACACTGTGAAAGTTGAAGAAAATAACCCTTACTCTCTAACCTCTTAGCCACATATTACAAACCTTGTTAGCAATCCTCCTCAGAATCTTTCTCAAAACCCTCCTATACCACAGAACCCACCTAGACCAATGGAAGCTAGGTTTGCACCCTTAGCTTTGCCAGCTATTTTGCATGATCTCCCACAAAATTACTCACAGAGAATTTCTTTATATCATGGAGATGGGAATTTTATAGCAATACAACATATGGATAGATTTGAAGATTTTATTGATTTGGAGGAGGTGGATCATGATGATGCAAAGATGAGGTTGTTTGCACAGAGTTTGTCTGGGGAAGCTAAGAGATGGTTTAAAGATTTACCAGCAGCATCTATCCCTACCTTTGAAGCTTTTCAAACACTATTTTTAGATAGGTGGGAGTCAAAAAAGAGCCCTCTGCAAATATTGTCTTAATATGACCATTTAAAGAAAGGAAACTTTGAGTTTGTCCATGAATTTTTTGGCAGATTTATGAGGGTATACAACTCCATCCCAACTGATATTAAACCTTTGGTAGGTGCTGCTAAGCTTCATTATGCAGATGCCTTTGATGGATACTTTTCATGTATATTGAGAGAGAGGAAGTCAGCCACTTTGTCAGCTATGTTGAAGGATGCTCTAGAAGTGGAAGAAAATATGATGGCTTCAAAGAAATTGAAAAGTAAAGTAAAAGTAGACAAGAGGAGGCAAGAAAACCAACCAGCCACTTCTGCTTCTTCCTTTGCAAGTGATGTTAAGTGTGAAATGATGATGAAGACTATGGAGAAATTGATGCATACGTTGGCCTTAGATAACATACCACATAATAGAGAGCAACCTGAAAACCAAATAAGGAATTCCAATTTTAGAAGGCCATTGCCTCAAAGAAACCAAAGGAACCCCAAAGATCAGTAGATAAGACCACCTTTCCCTGAAAATTTGGTTGATGAGGAAGTACAAGAAGATCCAATGGATAACCAGATTCATCACTTTGATGTTAGTGATTCTTAAATACATTTAACTAAAGAAGAGCATAATTTTTTCACTCAAGAAGATCATAGTCATATTTCAGAGCTAGATTCAGACCAATATCAAAGAGGATATCATAATGCCATTGATGATTTTCAGAGAAAATTGAAGCTGAGAAATCGTGATGTGATAACAAATAAAGGGAAGTCTAGCTCAAGCCAACTTTCCAACACTCAACAGAATTCAGAAAAGAAGAAAGAGGTTGTTATACAAGAGAACCCGGAAAATAAAGAACAACAGCTAAAGGGAAGTAAACAGTCAAGGCCAATTGATGTAGATAAGCCAATTTCATCATTCAATATGAATTCAAAGTTATCAAAGGTTAAGATTTCCATCCCCTTTAATGAGTTGTTGAGGAATAATGAATACAGGGAAGAAATTACTAAAATGGTCAAGAATCAAGGTGAGTGTCAACCAGATATTTTAGAAGTAACAAATGATGCTCCCACTATTGTCTTTGGGCCTAAAATTGAAGATATTGATGATGAAGAAATTCCCCCATTTCATCTAAGTTTGAATATCCATGATATGATTTTGCACAATGCAATGTTAGATTCTGGTGCATCTCATAATCTAATGCCAAAAGAAATAGTGGAAAGTTTGGGTTTGGAGGTTACTAGGCCTTATAAAGACTTGTTTTCTTTTGATTCTAGAAAGGTTAGGTGTCTAGGATTAATAAAGGATATGGTGGTAACTCTTGCACAACTCCCAGGTAAAATTATTGTGATGGATGTTGTAGTAGCTGATATTCCTGCAAATTTTGGTATGTTGTTATCAAGATCTTGGCAATCAAAATTAAAGGGAACTATGCAAATGGATTTGTCATATGCCACTATACCCCTATTTGGAAGCAATAGAAGGTTATACAGGAAAAAGAGATTAGCATATGTGGTCAGTAGTCAGGATAAGCCTGAAAATCATCCTATTTATGCTATTGAAACTGATTTGGGATCCTCTATATTTTTCAATGACGGGCCATACACTGATCCTGAAGTCCGTGTACAGATTGAAGTTAAGGAGGATGAGGAATTTGCAAAAAGGCAAGAATCCTTGGAGAAGAAGTAGAATGAAGAAGGGTTGTGGACTATGTACTTTGATGGGTCTCTGAGTAAAAATGGAGTTGGGGCAGGTGTTTGGATTATATCTTCAACCAGAGAATTTAAAGCCTTGTCTTATAAATTGACTTTTGAATGTACTAATAATGTGGCTGAGTATGAGGCTTTGTTGCTGGGTTTGCAAGCTTTGAAAGACATCGTGGCAAAGAGAATAGAAGTGTTTGGGGATTCAAAGCTGTGGTAAATCAGGTGAATGATAGTTACCAAACCAAGCATCCCAAAATGAGAGCATACAAGAATGAAGTATGGGATATGTTTGGAAATGATTTTACAGACCATAAAATCAGGGTGGTTCCCAGAATCGAAAATCAAGTAGCAGACTCTCTGGACACGACTGTTGGTGGTTTCAAAGCCCCTATTTATTCTCAGAAAAAAAGTATAAAGTGGAGATTGTGAACAGACCCTCAATACCATATAAATCCAAATATTGGCAAGTTTTTGATGATGATATGCAAATAAAAAGGTTTTTGGAAATGTCTGATGAATTTGTGAACACTCGGATCGATTCAAAAAATGAAAATGTAGAGTGCTTCCAAGATGGTGAATCAGCTGAAGTTGAAGAAGATGAAAACAAGGAATGGCAGAATGTATTAGGAGGAAAAGATATAATTCAATTGAAGAGTAATTTTATTCCAAGAGGCCTGATTCCCCTAGAGAAGCTGTTTGATCATAATGACGTTGCTAAGAATCCTAAAGTCAAGCCTTCTGATGATGCCGTTGAGGAGCAGAACCTAGGTACTAAAGAATCACCACGAATCGTGAAGCTGTCCAAGAAATTACCTGGAAAGGAGAAAGAAGAATATATCAATTTGATGAAGAAATACACAGATGTATTTTCCTGGAGTTATGAAGACCTGAAAGAGTATGATACCTCTATCATACAACATACCATTCCAATAAATCTTGGAGAAAATCCTTTCAGACAGAAGTTAAGAAGAGTAAACCCCAAGTTGTTTCTTGTGATAGAAAGGGAGATCAAGAAGTTGTTCAATGCTAAGATTATTGTAACCTTGAGGTTTTCAAAATGGGTGGCTAACCTAGTTCCTGTCAGAAAGAAAAATGGTGAGATTAGGTTTTGTATTGATTTCAGAAACCTCAATAGAGTTTCTTTGAAGGACAATTACCCATTACCAAAGATGGAGCACATTGTGCAAAGGGTGGTAGGGTCTGAAAGGATTTCAACCATGGATGGTTTCTCAGGCTATAACCATATCAACATATGCCTAGAGGACCAAGAGAAGACTGCTTTTACTACACCATGGGGTACATTCATGTATGCCAAAATTCCCTTTGCGATGATGAATGCAAGAGCTACATTTCAGCGTGCTATGGACATTGCTTTTGTAGAAGAAAAGGACAAATTTGTAGTTGTTTACATAGATGATATCACCGTGTATTCCAGGTCTAACAAGGAAAATATCAAGCACTTGGAGAAAGTATTTATGAAGTGCAGAAAGTATGGTATTTCACTAAACCCCAAAAAGTCTAATTTTGCACGAGATGAAGCTAAATTGCTTGGGCATATTATTTCAAAGGATGGTATTAATATTGATCCAGAAAGGGTCAGTGCAATTTTAAAGGTTGAGGAGCCTAGGAGTAAGAAGGAAGTGCAGTCCTTTATTGGACAAGTAGGTTTCCTGAGGAGATTCATTCCCAACATTGCTGAGATATTGAGGAATATTACTAAAATGCTGAAGAAAGAGAATCAAATAAAGTGGACAGAAGATGCTAGAGAATCATTCAGGGGTATTAAAAGGGTCATCACTGAAGCTCCAGTTTTAGCAAGTCCAGATTTCACTAAAGATTTCCTAGTTTTTTCTTATGCATATGAGAATACTGTAGCTGGAGTCCTATTGCAAAGAAATAACCAAAATGTTGAGCATCATGTAGCATTTTTTAGCAGGGTATTGAGAGAAGGGGAGTTGAAATATGATATCATGGAAAAGCAGGCCTATGATTTGGTGAAATGTTTGAAAGATTTCAGGGTATACATTCTTCATTCACACACTGTTACACATGTTCCCAATAATGCAGTAAAGAGCATTCTTACCCAACCATATCTAGAAGGTAAGAGGGAAAAATGGATTGTTGTATTGTTGGAGTATGATCTTGAGATCAAGCCTACCAAGCTGATTAAGGGACAAGGGATGGCCAAATTGATGACTGGAGCTAATTTTGAATCTTTACAACTCAACTTCTTGATCAGTCATTCAAACCAGCTTGACACAGGGATACAGGTAAGGCCATATTTTTCTATGTCTCCATGGTACTCTGATATTGTATATGTGTTGCAAAATTTACAAGCTCCTGCATGATTAAGTAAAACAAGAGCTCGATCTGTGAAGCTAAAAGCTGCAAAGTTCTGCATTATGGATCAATACTTGTACTGGAAAGACCCTGGTGTTATATTGTTGAATTTCTTATTGGAGGATGAAGCTCATCAGACAGTGAAAGAATTCCATAAAGGAGATTGTGGGGGACACCACTCATGGAAGGTAATAGCAAATAAAATTCTGAGAGCTGGTTTTTATTGGCCCACTATGTTTTCTGATGTTTATAAAGAGACCACCACATGTCATCAATGTAATATTTTTATGGTAAGAGGAAACTGGTTCCACTTCCCCTCCACCCATCCACCCAATTTCAGTAGAGGTGCCCTTCCAGCAGTGGGGATTGGATTTCATTGGGAAAATCAACCCAAATTCCTCGGGTCAACACAGATGGATTCTGATAGTAACAGATTATTTCACAAAATGGATTGAAGCCATACCCACCAGGAGAGCCACTGATGCTGTGATCATGGACTTTCTGGAGAATAATGTTTTGGCTAGGTTTGGATGCCCTAGAAGAATTGTAACAGGTAATGCAGCTGCTTTCAAATCTAGGAAGATGATAAGTTTTCTCTACAAATATCATATCATCCTAAACCATTCTACTGCCTATTATCCACAAGGGAATGGATTGGTTGAATCGTCCAACAAAAGCTTAGTAAGAATAAATAAGAAATTGTTGGAAGAGAACAAAAGAGCTTGGCATACAAAGCTGAAATATGCTCTTTGGGCTGACAAGATTAGCACAAAAAGGGCAATTGGAATGTCACCATTCCAGTTAGTATATGGAGCTGAAGTTGTTTTTCCCACATATTTAGGAGTGCCAGTCATGAAGTTGTTGCAGGGGCATGAGGATGAACCAAATCATATGCAGAGAAGGATAAATCAGATGATAGAGTTGAATGAGATCAGAGACAATGCCTATGACAAGGTACAAGTGCATCAGGATAAAATGAAGAATACTTTTGAGAGGAAGGTGAAAGAAGAACAATTCCAGATTGATGATTTGGTCTTAAAGTGGGATGCTCCCAGGGAGGATAAGCATGGAAATTTTGACCATATGTGGATAGGTCCATACATCATTGCAGCATACAGAGGTGTAAATTCTTTCATTTTGGAGCATCAAGATGGGTCTCAATTGACGGGAGGCCCTGTAAATGGCAGATTTCTGAAGCACTGCTTGTCCTGAGGATGACAAGTAACCTTTGTATCATAGTTTGTATATATTGCTTTACAGTTGCATTTGTGTACATGGTAAACCAAGATATTTAAAGCCCGAGGAGAAGGCCCTAAGATCTGGTTGGTAGCCATTCCCTTTGTTTTTTTATTTTTATATGCAGAAAAGCAGGAACAATGGTTCGAATTTTTGGAGAGAAACCCAATGGATCAGGCACTAGGTCTGCGGGGTTCTTTGCTACCTCACAGGGAGGATAACATCCCCAATTGGAGCCAGTTGTTAGCACCAGTTTTGGTTTGAAAGGTTGGAGAGGGTTAGACCCATGAC
Organism: Larix kaempferi; assembly: GCA_027924585.1. Lineage (NCBI taxonomy): Eukaryota > Viridiplantae > Streptophyta > Pinopsida > Pinales > Pinaceae > Larix > Larix kaempferi. The sequence goes on from BSBM01000910.1 coordinate 28,014,600, forward strand.
ATAGTAAGTAAAGCTTCAATTTTTTGGTCATATGACCTATAAGGGTGCAAATGAAGTCTTTGAAGGTTTATTCTTGAGTTTGGAATGATAATGATCAATAAGCTTAAGTTTCAACATTGTAAAGGGGATTAAAATTGTGAAAATATGCTCGAAGTTATATGGGGACGCAAATGGATGGAGCAGATCTACGGCAATGGAGATCGACGGCCACAAGTGCTCTTTGCAAAGCAAGATGGAGGGGTTTAAGTGTGGGCGGAGTGTTGCTAGCCCACAAGCAAGTTGGAAATCAGATCAACGGGCTGAAGGAAAGATCTACGGACGACAAGTACTTCGTTGATTTGACATGCACGGGGTAACGAACTTTCCATATATGCGAAGTTTTGGTATGGACCGCATGTTTCGATGGTGCATATCTGGAAGGGAAAGGCATCGACAACATATGTGTAGTTCGGAGATTTGACATGCACGAATTGTTGACACTTTCCAAATCCATGAACCTTGGTGGGAGCCGCACCTTTGGACGGTTGAGATGCAGGTTAGGCCCAGATCAACGGTCACCACTAGATTCACAGATTGAAGATGCGAGGAAGGAAATAAGTGAAAGGATGGAAACTGCGGAAGGCTGTGAGGCTAAGCATGGAAAGAGATCGACAGTACCAGATCGATCATGCACGATGGACGGCCCAAAGAATCCCTTTATTGCTATAGGTATAAGATGGATAAGAAAAGGATAAATAATATAAAAATGGAATGCACGGGGATCTGAGTACTGTTTGATTCGGTTGCATTGGAAAATGACAGACGATGACTATGAAGAAGCAAAAAACTAAGTCAGGAGCTCAGACCAGCTGTCAATAACCAAGTAGGCCTCTTGTCCCCCATTAGAAAACTATTTAAATGGTTGAGCTTAGAGAGGCAGAACCCCCAGGTTTTGAACACCAGAGAGTAGACGACATGTTTAAGGATAAAGACGCCAAGGTTTATGATATAGTGTTGATAAACAACTCCATTGAGACAACAAAAGACAGACTGAAGCTAATTAGGGACCAGTGCATAGATGTTCATAAGGTGTATAGGTCATTTTTCCATCTTTTTGCGGTAGACCAAACCCTAAACTGCCCCGAGTTCATCGACTGGTACGCTGCTAATTACTCCTCCTCTAAGAGGGTAATTATGGATGCCTCCAGCTCAAAGATTCTGTGCCAATTCAATCCCCTCACTGCTAGGAAAGCCCTGTCAATCCCAGATGAGTTCTGCCAAAAATCCAAAGAATACAAGGAAGAAGACCAAATTCAGTACTTCAGACAGTCCATAGTTGAATTGAAGCAGAGTTTTTATAGGGCCTGCCTACAGCCTAATGTCTCCTTCCAAGACCAACCTTTTCCTAGTGAAGTCAGTCTATTTAGAGAAGAGTCCAAATTTTTTATAACCATGTTGAGCCCGTTCTTAGGATTAGATACACACATGTATATCACTAAGCCTTTAATAATCATGTTGTTTGTCCTGAGCACATGTCCACTTGAGTCTGATGAACCCAGTAAGTCCATCCAATGCTCATGCCTTAAATTTTAAATTTGATGAGGCCCTTGCTGAGAATATCCATTCTCAGCTATTGGACTTCCACAAGACTAGAAGCTTAAGGTTTCAGTCATACCTGTTGAGGATTTTCCTACCATTCAATGAAGAAAACTCGCAGATGCATGAGAGGCTACTCACACAAGAAATGTACACAAACTACAACAAATTCATGAACAACCTTATGTCAGAGGTGTACAATATTTTCTTTCGAAGGAAGCTTCCCAGGGTGTTGATAGAGATGAAGGAAATGTTACATCCTCCCCCTAAAAAGAGGATTGGGGATTGGTTCCTGTTAGAGCAAGGCACAGTGATCAAGGTCTATGGTTTTGCTCACCCACCATACATGCTTCCTGCTTTCTTAACCCCCATAACATTTTCCATGGAACTGATCAGACAGAAGCTGAGAGTGGAAATTGAACATTTCCTGGACCACAAGAAGGCTTTAGATATCACCTTCCCATGGGTTGTAGGCCCATTCATTGTTAAAAACAAGGCTAACCTCCCAACCATTGAAGGTGTGATGAGAAAAATGGGGCTTCAATCCAAGGCTGCCACAAACTATGACCCCCACCATATCATCTTAGACAGAAGGAAAGAAAGCAACAGAAAGGGTTTTGAACATTTTGAGATTGTAGGTCTGGCTGAGACTACAAATTGGTTGGAGTACCCTGGAAAAGGTCAGATGGATATAGATGTACAGGATGACCCCACCTCTCTGGTGCAGAAGGCCACATTACCACAAATTGGGAGCTCCAACTTGGTCCCAACAATTGGAGAAGTTGTTCCCCTTGCCAGTAGCTCTAGGAAAGCCAGCAAGTTAAAGGTCATTGATCCCATGGATGTGGAGTATGAGGATACAGAAAGAGATTCAAAAAGGCAGAAAGTAGAAGAGCCTGGGAAGAAGATGGTACAGGTGTCAACCAGTCAATCTAAAAAGAAGCAGGTGAAGACCAAGATACCTGCTTTCGAGATTAAGGAATATGTATTTGATAGGGAAGCCACTGAACTTGCTGCACCAAGCAAAATCATAGCATAACTATTGGATGAGTATAAAGAGAGCACAAAGGTAGCCTCAGAAGAGTATAAGCTATATGCTGAAGTGAGGCAGATTTCCAACAAAGATGTGTCTTTTGTAGCTAGCAGGAGCCATGCCCAGAACACCTTGAACTTGGCCTTAGCTACCAAAAACAAAGCCATTGAACTGAAATTGAACTTGGAAGATATTCCTATTACTGATATGATCCACTTGCACAAAGAGACTGGGGAGGTTATCTATGCCAAACTGCTAAAGGTTGCACTAGAATTTTCCAAACTAAAATCTAGTAAGAACAAGGTTGGAATTTAGCTCATGCAAGAGAGAGTGGAGAACAAAGCCCACAAGGCACAAATCAAAAAGCTGCAAAATGCATTGTTGGCTACTGAAAGCCAGGAAGACAAGAAGGCTAGTATACAAATGTTGTTGGATGAGAAAGACAAGGATATTCAGACATTGAAGAAGAAGTTAAAGATCCCTTCCACCCAGCTGATAGAGCCATCTGAGCTGACAAAGCTCGAGGATTTGGAGGAGAAATTGCAGGAAAAGGGCAAAGAATTGGAGAACATGGTCACCCCCTCCTCCATTGAATCTGGTGACTTCTCCATTATGTAGGATATGGCACAGGCAAGTCAGAGGGACTTGGAGCTAGAGAAGTTGCAGAAGCAGAATGTAGATCTAGGAAGCAGAGTTACAGAAGAGGAGCGGGAGAGGAATACATGGGAAGCTAAGTACCTAGACTTACAGGTTAAACATGATGAACTAACAAGACAAGTTACAGGTCAAGATTCACTACAGGAAGCAAAGAAAGTTATTTGGAATGACATCATTATTGAGGCAGAAAAATTAAGGCCCTAACTTGACTTTGTCCTAGACAAGGAAGTTGTAATCAAGCTGGCTAAGCAAAGTGTAACAACAATAAATGAAAAACTGAAAAAGAAGCCTGCGGGATGTGTTGAAAATGCTATAGAGTTCTTAAATGGCTTAAATGAGGATGAAGTAAAGGAAACAAGCATAAAGGATAGATTGTCTACCATCATTTGGGCCAAGAGGGTTATAAATAAACATTAGCAAGTAAATACTACTCAGGCCAAGATTGATATCTTGGCACACCAACTGAAATATTTCAAGGATATGTTTGACCCATTATTTAAGAAGGGACTGCCTCTCTTCTGGGAAGAAAATGGTACCATGTTGATCCAGAAAGAGTATCGGGATAAGTTGGTGGGATGCAGGCTGGATTACACAAGCTTTGCTAGCATGACCCAACCACTGTCTGGAAAATCAGTGGTGGAGAAGTTGACAAAGGAATTTGAATTGGTCATGATTTGCAAAGAAGCATGTACACACCTTCAAAAATATTCATACAGAGACCATACAGAATTGCGGGTGTTGTTGAATGAAGTGACCACGTTAGAATTGCCAGCTGCTGATCAGTGGAAGCTCGTGGAGAAGTATGGGAAATCAAAACTAACACTGCATGCTTGAAGATTCTGAAGGCCATGAATATTGCAGCCTATGATAGTTGTTACCTATACTTGCAGGTTAAACATGATGAAATAACAAGACATGCTACAAGTCAAGCTTCACTACAGGAAGCAAAGAAAGTGATTTGGAATGACATCATTGTTGAGGCAGAAAAATTAAGGCCCTACCTTGACTTTGTCCTAGACAAGGAAGTTGTAATAAAGTTGGCTAAGCAAAGTGTAACAACAACAAATGAAAAACTGAACAAGAAGCCTGCGGGATGTGCTGAAAATCCTATAGAGTTCTTAAATGGCTTAACTGAGGATGAAGTAAAGGAAACGGGCATAAAGGATAGATTGTCTACCATCATTTGGGCCAAGAGGGTTATAAATAAACATTAGCAAGTAAATACTACTCAAGCCAAGATTGATATCTTGGCACACCAACTGAAATATTTCAAGGATATGTTTGACCCATTGTTTAAGAAGGGACTGCCTCTCTTCTGGGAAGAAAATGGTACCATGTTGATCCAGAAAGAGTATCGGTATAAGTTGGTGGGATGCAGACTGGATTACACAAGCTTTGTTGGCATGACCCAACCACTGTCTGGAAAATCAGTGGTGGATAAGTTGACAAAGGAATTTGAATTGGTCATGATTTGCAAAGAAGCATGTACACACCTTCAAAACTATTCATACAGAGACCATACAGAATTGCGGGTGTTGTTGAATGAAGTGACCACGTTAGAATTGCCAGCTGCTGATCAGTGGAAGCTCGTGGAGAAGTATGGGAAAGAAAAACTAACACTGCATGCTTGAAGATTCTGAAGGCCATGAATATTGCAGCCTATGATAGTTGTTACCTATACTTGCAGGTTAAACATGATGAACTAACAAGACATGCTACAAGTCAAGCTTCACTATAAGAAGCAAAGAAAGTGATTTGGAATGACATCATTGTTGAGGCAGAAAAATTAAGGCCCTACCTTGACTTTGTCCTAGACAAGGAAGTTGTAATCAAGTTGGCTAAGCAAAGTGTAACAACAACAAATGAAAAACTGAACAAGAAGCCTGCGGGATGTGCTGAAAATCCTATAGAGTTCTTAAATGGATTAACTAAGGATGAAGTAAAGGAAACAGGCATAAAGGATAGATTGTCTACCATCATTTGGGCCAAGAGGGTGATAAATAAACATCAGCAGGTAAATACTATTCAAGCCAAGATTGATATCTTGGCACACCAATTGAAATATCTCAAAGATATGTTTGACCCATTGTTTAAGAAGGGACTTCCTCTCTTCTAGGAAGAAAATGGTACCATGTTGATCCAAAAAGAGTATCAGGATAAGTTGGTGGGATGTAGGCTGGATTACAGAGGCTTTGCTGGCATGACCCAGCCACTGTCTAGCAAATCAATGGTGGAGAAGTTGACAAAGGAATTTGAATTGGTCATGATTTTCAAAGAAGCATGTACACACCTTCAAAACTATTCATACAGAGACCATACAGAATTGTGGGTGTTGTTGAAGGAAGTGGCCATGTTAGAATTGCTAGCTATTGATCAGTGGAAGCTCGTGGATAAGTATGGGAAAGCAAAACTAACACTGCATGCTTAAAGATTCTGAAGACTGTGAATATTGTAGCCTAAGATATTAGTTACCAAGGATTTTTGTTTATTTACTATAGTTTGTTACTATCTAGTAAATGCTCGAGGGCACTTGTAAAGGCTGTTAAGCCTACCTGTCAGCATTTGATGTTTTTTGTTGTAACTGATTCTCGAAGAGGATGAAACTGCATTTATAGGTGTCCTCAAATTTTGTAACAACTTTCTATTTGGAAGCTAGGGTAGAATATCTCGAGCTGGAGAACTGAGGTTATCACCTCCTATATATATTCATATGTAATGGAAAGTAAAGGGTTGTTGGTTGGAACCCTTGAGTCTTTGTGTTGTGTAATTTTGATATTTCTTTAATAAAATGGGCAGAGCCGAGCAAATGGTTTGAAGCAGAGATTCTTGTGTTATTTGTTTTACAGTCTGTACCTCCTTTTCTTCATGTGAATGTTTCCTTGTTATCTATGCCATATTGTTTTCTTTTCATGTTTGGATAAGTGTATATTGAGGCAAAATTCATATGTTTATGCTCTGTTTCTTTGATTCCAAGCACCCACAAACCTTTTTCTACTAAAGTTAATGCAGAATTCATCTTATAATGCTCTGTGTTAATGGATTGTTCTTATTTTCCTCCTTATCACCAGACAAATAGATTTTTGATTGTAAATGAGTAGCTACCCTGCCTCTATTAAGAATTCTTATTCAAAGCATTGCCACTTTACCATCTTAAGTATTTTGACTCCAATTCCCAATGAATGTTTAGGCTTGCTTCAACCAAACAACAATCTAATCTTAATTTTAATTCATATATCTGGCCTTGATGAACAAACATTGAGAGATCCCTCGTTGGAAGATAGAAGCCATCTCTCTTTCCTAAAGCTTGGTTTTGTGTGCTACCTTGAAGAGGCCTTTCCACAACCTTAGGGTCGATTTGAGTGCTAACAGAAGGAATAATACATCAATCCATAAAACCTTCACGTTGAAATCGAACAACAAAAATGTCATATACAAACAACAACAACATCTCCACATTCCACTAATGCCTCTACTCCAATGGATCAACAACAAGAACGAGGAGGGTTATTATTTGTACAGTCAATGCTATACTTTGTAAGAAGTCCTCAAAAATACTTGTTTAAATATTACCATAAGCTTTCATCAGTCCAACTACAATCTCCAACTAATCCTTTAATATTTCATTCTTTGTCCACAATATAGCAATAGTAGTATAAAAGGTATTAACTTCTTTATCAATTGGATCATGAAATTCTTGCAAAAGAAATAACTTTTTTCTTACTATCTCCCATGGTTTTTACAAAATCAATTCTTCATCTTTGTAAAAAATAATCGATCTTCAAATAGGCTTCAAAATATGAATTGTATTTAATTATAAACTTCTAAACTACCTTACCTACTACTCAAGCTTCAACTAGGTGGAATAAATTCTCCAAGTATATAGATCCCTAGTCTTTCATTTTAACAGTAGCAAGAAATAAACAAGACAAAAGGTTTCCTCCAAATCTTATAGCATTACTTTTGAAAGTTTATTATGTAACAAAACACAAGTCTATTCTCCTATAGCAAATTGTGTTTCCAATCTAACCTCAGTAATGCAATAACACCCAACAATTATTTCAAAAGAACCCAAATGAACATAGATACATTTTCACAGTTACAATCCCCTCAAAGAAAGGATCCTTAATTTATCTACTTCCATCCAAGTGATAATATAAAGAATGCTACATAAAATATTTCATAATCAAAATAAACAGTAAGAAAAGGTTATTTATATGCAAACCTACACCACTAATCAACTAAATCAAACCCATGTAATATTTTCTAGGTTGATGTGCTAGTCGATATGAAGGAACTTCTTGTCTAAGCATACAATCAAGGCTTCCTTGGAAACAACCAACCAACTACTTCATACTCTCATCAGTTAATGATCTAATCAACACCAACACGTAGTATAATAGTGCACCAATCGACTTCTTGTTGATCAAGACAACATTTAATACTTGAATATGAGTTGACTACACCAGTCAATCTCTTTTGATCTATTAGTCCTCCATTCATTCTTTCTAACCAACACTTAGACTGAAACAAGACTTCACTTCACACACCAACATATATGGGCAGTGATCTGGTTGACAAGCAAGGAAATTGATAATTGTTATTCAATTGGTCAAAAAAACACTTGTCACCTTCAATCAGTCCTTCCATCAACCACACTTGTCTTCAATTTATTAATTTCATAGTCCATGTTTTTCAAATAGTTGCACAAAAATACCAATGTTGGATTTGTAATCCTCCTTCAATATTCACTACAAACTAGGGAAAATCAATGACTATACACAAATCACTCCAATTCTTATCCAAGTTAGGGCCTCAATTATAACGTCCCCTCCCATGGATCCAATTCGAGGAAGGGAACATGATGCCAAATTCTGGAGCTTTTACATAAACTCAACCCATTCATTAGATTCATACAAATAAAATCTAAAGTGTGTAGATGCAAATCAAGCAAATATGTACAGCGGAATAAAACACCATCCACACACATTTCTCATGCATACAACATATCAATACAATCATCAAATTAAAACATTTCAGAATTAAATACACATAAGAATATACTCATCTTCATTGCGCAATTGTCCCAAGCAACTAGTTATGTCGCTGCAACGTTCCACCCAACCGTAGGACTCTGCCCAGCCTATATTATTTCATCACTTCGCAGCTACCCCCAAGCTAGGCATGATTTCTACAAGGAAAAGGGGACATTCAATCTCATACACAGCCAAATAATCATTCCTCTAAGCCAAGCCAGTCCACAGCTGGGTTTATCAGGCTAAATCTTAACCTTCTTCATTTCTAGATGCTTGCACTCAAGCTTAAGCCAAAGCAATGGATACCCATACCCCAACATACACTACTTACACACAACAAAACTCCATCATTGGGCATGGATACACATTTTAGCAATGTGTTTTACAAACAAGATGGCCATGAGTTTTTGTAACATCCCGAAAATTTACAAAAAATTAAAGTTTTTTAAAGTAGCAATAATTACTGAATTTGTTAATGCGAAAAATAAAATGATAGTTAAATATTTTAACTAAAATAATTAATGATAACGACACATCGTAACTCTTAAAACAAACTACAATGATAGTTGCATTTGCTAATGCGGAAATAAAATGGATACTAATCTTTTAACAAAAGACAAATTACGATCATAACACAAAATACATCTTCAGATCTGCTTGTGTTTAATTGTAACTACATGCTGTAAATAGGTTTGTATTATGATCTATTTTCTTGGTAAAGTATTGGCAGTTTGCTTTTGAATGATGATGAAGGATTCCTACGAGGTACCATGAGGTTTACTTAGCTACGTTTAGCTAAATCATTTGAACATGTTTCATTGTGCAGAAAGGCAGGTAAGAATAATACGACAATTCAAGTGTTAAGAGTAAATATGTTTTTCAATTCATCGTCGATGTATTGTGAAAAACTCTAAGTACTTCCTTGCATGAAAGTTAATGAAGGTATGGATCTTTGTCCTACTTCTCGTTTATGTGCTAGTTTACAAGCTTATTAGTGCTATTAGAATCATGTCGTCATTTCGTCATTATGCAAGGAATGGTAATAACATGCACACTCACTATGTGAATAATTCGACTTATACGCTGTTTTACATTAAGAAAACTTGATCCCAATATTATTTTAGTGCGTGGATTTTAACTCGCAACTATCAGAATAACTATGGTAGCTCCTATAATTCTCCATTATAAGTGCATATAGAACTATGCTAAAATAGAAATGTCTATTATAATATTAGCATCATATTATGATATACTAATGTGAAATTGCTACACTATGGGAATTAGACCTTTCTATTTTATTATTTAAAGATAGTATATGTTGTAGGACTTTGTAAACTAGAGATAACAATATGAACTAATGTTACGATGTGTATAATATGGAATCCTAACTATACATTAAGTATTGAATAACTTTTATGAATGCGATCTATATTGATATGAAGTCATATAGTAAACTATGCAATCATAATAACTTGGTATTCTACGATTAAACCTTTCAAATGTAATATAAAAACAAATGTCGACTTTAGACATGGAAAATGCAAAGAATTAGTATGTTACAAACCCTTACTAGTCCTACAATGTGATAAGGGACAGGCATTGAATGTTTTGCATGTTGGCAGGTTTTCGTATCAAGTCAAGCATTAAAGTCACCTGCCTACAACGTTGAGTGGATTTCCTAGTTGGTGCCATGGTGGCTGTAGTGCACAATGGTAGTGATCCCAAACGCCGTCAAAATGTCGAGTTGTGCACTAAAATGAACCTTGGTTGACAGAGTTGGGTGTTGTGATGGTTGTGATAATTAATAAGATATTAATGTAGTTGATGCCCAAACTTCAACGTGCTGGGTTGGCATAATATCCATCGTTGATCTCAGATGCCTTGGGCTTTGGAATTACAAAACCCTATATTTGGTTATGACTTGCATCGAGATGTTTTCTCATCCTTCATTTTGCCTTGGTAGTGGGAGGGTAGAGACGCTGACAGCCTGCTACAATGTAGGGTTTAAAAGTTGGTTTTCGGAGGGCTCCTTCCTCAAGCTCGATCCCTGGACATGCTGGACAAACTTAGCTAGTTTTAAAGTTTTTGGAGCTGAATCAATATGCATCATTCAATGTATTTTTAGGAGGTAGTTTTCAGTGTGTTTCTGCTGGTCTTTGAGAGTGAGGTTTTTGGCCGCAGATCGAATCTCTTGCATGAATAAATTAACAAGTTTTTCTCGGGTATGAAATTCTTCCTCGTTGCGTTTGCTAAATGGTTCTCACTTCGTTTGCTAAAGGCGTCCTAGGACTGGAAATGTAATACACAAGTAATGTTTCAGTTAATGATAAATGACCATAATATTTGTGTTGATCCGAGTTAAACTCTGTGTTTTACTTCATTTAACTTTGCTTTGGTTTTTGTGGCAGGTGCAATCTTCATTGAGATTTTACAGGGTTCGAAAGCTTGGTGGAATACTGTTGCTCTACTTACTTGGTAAGCCTCGGTGGTTCCTCCCTCGTAGGTTCTCCTGGACCAGCGAGGTCAATGCTTGATAAATGATGTTAGGTTGTAAATGGTTCTTGGAAAATTTTTGGCTGGTGAAAAGTTTTAAGAACCAGAAGACCAAGGCCTGGAGGATGAGATCCTCGGCTGGTCTTGTTATTCTGTGTTGTAGTGTTTTACTGTGATTTTTGTTGAAATGTAACTTGTTTAAAATGTAAATTTCAAGGGGATAAACCCTCGGTCGAGTCTAATGGAAGAAATAGTATTAAAACTTTAAATAGTTTCTGTGCAATGTATAAGTTTTACTTCGTCGATGTTTGGGAAATCAAGACAGTGTTTTGATGAAAGTCTAGAGTCATGAACTAAGTTGTTTCTGCGTGGGTAAGAAGGGTCTTGTTTTACGATGTTTAAAAGATAATAAAAGTCTGATTTTTGCATTGAAAATAACTTATAATGGTTTTTGTGCGACGATACTTATAATTTTGTTTTGAATGGAATAATAAAAATAGCATGCATATGTATTTTGAAATACAGTAGATGATTCCAGAATATAAACCCTAGATTTCTATGCAGAAAGGAGATACTTATTTCCTAACCCTAGATAAAGGAAATTATTTAGTTGCCTACAATATGAAATGGTAAGTTTAAATCATGAATATCGACGCAGGAAGGAAATGAACCTATGATACTTTAATGTTATTGAATAAAATGGTAGCAAAATGCAGTGTAGGTGAAATCTAGAAGAAATAAATAACTTAAGTGTAAACCTAGGTTTTTATACAGAAAGGTAATATTTATTTCTGACAGTATGTGAAAGATAACATCATTAATCTCTTCAATTATTTGGAAATCAACCTATCAAATCATCTATCTTAATTTCTCCTTCTCTATACTAGAGTACTATGTAGAAGAAAGCATGGGGAAAATATAGAGAAGATATTTAATCAATCATCCCCTTTACATAACCAACATTATACAAAGTCATGCTTAGGCCAGAAAATAAAATATTTACTTCTGCATGCTATTAACTATAATTACTAAACTTACAAGTGCAGAAAAACATATAACTGAAATTGAAGAAGACAGAACAATAGAACCTGGTGAATGTAGGGAAACAAACAACCCAAGGAGCCTGTTCCACCCAACCTATTCCTAAAGACAACCAATTTACATGCCTTAGGACCCCCAAGCTTGTTCAGTGAACCACTAGGAAGAAGAATCTGTAGAAGCTTTAGGTCATCAATTTGCAGCAACAATTTGGATCATTCAGTCTTATAGACTTAGCAGTCAAAGAGACCTGCACCAGCACCTCTGGTTCCTTCTCAAAAATATTGTAGCAGCCTCACAATGCACTTCCACTTAGCCTCCCTATTCGAATCTCTCAGTGATCACCTTATGCACTTAAGGAATTATTTCTGCAGAAAATAATGTAGAGCTGCCTGTTCAATTCGAATTTCCTTATCTAGGTTGCCTAGGCCTTTTAGTGGTTTAACGTGGTCATTAATCAACTAACAGCTCACTTCCACCCATCTGGGGGATAATGCCACAAATTTAGGGGTATTTGTCCCATAACCAATAGCTAGTGGTGGAGTGCAAATGCTAACATCTGTCCCATGCCTTCTAACAGCTTCCATTCCTCCTAGTGGGTCAGTGAACACTCATTTAACAGTTCCCTTGGGTGTTTGTCTCCTGTTTTAATTTATTAAATAATAATAATCAGTCATTACAATCATCCTTGACCAAATTTGGTCATAATTATAAAACTTTGTAATTATAATTTAATATAATGTTTTTGCAATAAAATAAATAGTCTCAAAATTTGGGTAGGTGACATACACCCCCCCTTAAGTCTCAACATCATCCTCGATGTTGTTTATTGATTCTCTTAGTGTTCCTGAAACAGATCTGGGTATGCTGCCCTCATACTACTCTCCAACTCTTAGGTTGCCTCTTCTGGGCTAAGGTGCTTCCACTGCACCTTTACCTACCCAATGGTGCAATTCTGGAGTAGAGTTTCCCTCCTTTCAAGGATACAGTCCGGTTCCACCTGAAAATAGTCGTCTTGTTCCACCTGTACATACTTCCAATTTATAACATGAGTAGCATCATGTACATATTTCTTTAAAACTGAAATATGAAAAACATTATGTATATTTAGATTTGGTGGCAAAGCTAGTTGATATGCCACGGGTCCAACCCTTGACAAAATTTTGAAAGGACTACAATACCTGGGTGCCATCTTGGCACAGCTTCCTAGTTTTAATGAACTCTTCTTTGGTCTTACCTTAATGAAAAAATACTCACCAACCTGGAACTCTTTATGGGTCCTTTTAAGATCTGATTGACTTTTTTGCCTATCTTGGGAAACTTTAAGATTTCTTTGTACCTGTTGCACAGTTAGTTCTATTTCCTTCAACAATTCAAATCCTAAAATAACTCTATTAACTGGATCATTCCAAGAAATTGGTGTATTACATTTCCTACCATAAATAATTTCAAAAGGGATAAGCCTAGCTGATGCATGATAATGGTTGTTATATGCAAATTCTGCTAAATGTAAATAGTCCTCCCACTTACCAGGCTGGTCCTTAACATACATCCTTAGCATGTCTTCCAATATCTGATTCACTCTTTCTGTCTGTCCATCCGTTTGTGGATGAAATGATGTGCTGAAGTTTAAGGTTGTATTCAACCCTTTAAACAAATATCTCCAGAAGTTTCCAGTAAACTTAGAATCACGGTTTGAAACTATCACTTTTGGTATTCCATGCAATCGAAAAATATGTTACATGAAAATTTATGCAATGTCTGGAGCCTTATGAGTAGTTTTTACTGGTATAAAATGTGTTGCCTTGCCGAGTTTATCCACTACCACCATGATGGAATCATTTTGTTTCTGATTCTTGGGTAGTCCGGTAACAAAATCTATGCTTACATGATCTCCCATTTCCAGCTAGGTATAGGTAATGGCTGTAACAGTCCATCCAAATGTTGATGTTCAAATTTTAATTTTTGACAGTCAATGCATTTAGCTATATATTCTACTACTTCATCCTTCATCCTGGGCCAATAATACTCTTTCCGTAACATACTGATGGTTTTCTGATAACCTGGATGACCAACATAATGACTTTTGTGCATCTCATCTAAAATCAGAATTTTTATCTTTGGTACATTTGGCACATATAATCTGTTCTTGTACAGCAGCAATCCATTTTCTGTTAATTTGAAATATGCCATAGAATTTTCAGAATTGTTTCATGCTATCTTTTCATATAAATTTATGTACTCTTCAACCGTTTTAATCCCTTCGAAAATTTGATTTTCAAATCTGCTGTGTATGTACTGATGGCTGAAATAAAATTTAACTTTGCATTACGACTTAAGGCATCAACAACTTTGTTCTCTTTACCCTTTATATGCTGAATTTCAAAATCATATTCACTTAGAAAGGTTAGCCATATAGCATGTCTAGCATTCAAATTCGTCTAATCTAGTAAATACTTCAACCCCATGTTATCTGTCATCAAAGTAAATTTTATGCCAATAAGATGGCGACGCCACATTTTTAGGGCATGTATTACTGCTAATAATTCTAGATCATATGTAGAGTAATTTTTCTCATGTATTTTCAGCTTTCTAGACTCATATGCAACAACATGTCCTTCTTGTGTTAGGACTCCACCCAGTCCGTCATTACATGCGTCGGTACATACTATAAAATCTTTATTAGGATCTGCAATTCTTAGAATAGGTGTTGTAGTTAGTAATTCCTTCAACTTCTTAAAACTGTCTGCACACTTTTGATCCCATACAAACTTCTTCCCCTTCTTCTGTAAGGAGGTTATGGGGTTTACAATCTTTGAAAAACCTTCTATGAATTTTCTATAATATCCTGTAATCCCCATAAATGATCAAACGTCCATCACATCTTTAGGAACCGGCCATTCATTAATGGCTTTTATCTTATCGGGATAAACCGAAATTCCTTCCTTAGAGATTATGTGACCTAAATACTGAATCTTATCCTTGTGAAAGTCACACTTACTAAACTTAGCATATAACTGATGATCTCTTGGAACTTGTAAAATAATACGCAGATGTTCGTCATGTTCTTCCTTGCTTTTAGAATATACCAGAATGTCATCTATGAACACAATGGCGAACTTATCCAAATATTTGTGCAGAATATTGTTCATCAAGCACATAAATACTGCTGGGGCATTAGTCAACCCAAATGGCATGACTACGAACTCATAATGTCCATACCGATTTCTAAAGGTTGTTTTAAAAATATCCTCATCCTTCACACGAACTTGATGATATCCTGACCTCAAATCAATCTTTGAAAATATCGTTGCTCCACGCAGCTGATCAAATAGATCGTCTATGCAGGGTAACGGATATCGATTCTTGATTTTCATCTTATTCAGTTGGCGATAATTTATACAAAGCCTTAGAGTGACATCCTTCTTCTTAACAAATATAACATGTGCTCCCCAAGGAGACACACTGGGTCTTATATAGTTTTTATCAATCAATTCCTTCAACTGTGATTTCAACTCATTTAATTCCAGTATATTCATCCTATATGGAGCTTTGGAGTTCGGTACCGCACCTGATATCAACTCAATGGTAAAATCTAGATCTCTCTTCAGGGGTAACCTTGGAATCTCTTCTGGAAAAACATCCTGGAATTCTTTTAGGACAGGTATATCTTCTAGTTTCAGTTTGTCCTATTTTGTAATTGACTCTTCATGTATTACATTCACTGCAAACATCTTACATCCTTTTCTAACTGCTCTTTGTACTTGCATAGCTGAAATTTGTCTAAGTGATGTCTTTCTAGGAATACCCTTTACTTCTACTGTTTCTCCTTCATCATTTAGACAAGTAAAAAATTTCTCATAACAATTCAAAATAACATGATGGGCTTCTAACTAGTCCATTCTAATTAATATGTCATAGGAACCTAAAGGTAAAACATTTAACTTGGTTCGTGTCTTTAACTGATTCATAGATAAAACACAACTTTCAACAAAATCATACACTTTTCTTTTTGTTCCCGTTGCTAGTCTAACTAACCAGGATTTATTAAAAAAATTTGTTTTCAAATTAAGATTTTCTACAATATCAGGAGATATATAACTCAAGCTAGCGCTTGGATCAATAAAAATAGAAACTAGGTGGTTCTGTAGCATACCTTCAATCTCTACCATAGAGACTTGATGCTTCGCTTGCTTGTTGTCTAGAGCTGCATTAATTCTGGGCATATCTCTTGCCAAAGTCTCCCATGGTAGGTTCACTTGTATGGAGTGAATATTATTGGTTGTCCGCTTCCTTTTGGGGCAATCTGAAGCATAATGAGGACCTTGACACTCAAAACACTTTATAGGTGTCCTCTGGTCATTAGTTCTGGTAGCATTGGGTGTATTTCTAGGAGCTGTAAAATTCTGCTGTTGATTATTTCTGGGACTGTTTCCTTGGAAATTCTGATTTGGAAAGTTTTTTTTGTGAAAACCAGAATTCCCATTGAACCTGAAATTCTTCTTTTTCAGCTCAAAGTTGTTGGGTTTATGATTTTTCCAGTTAGATATCCCTTCTCTTTTCCGGTTGGTATCATAGCATAAAGTTGCTTTCCTCATGGCTTCTTATAAGGTCTTTCGATTGTCATACTCTATTCTGTCCTTGATGTTGAAAGTTAGACAGCTGAGATATCTCTGAATCTTTGGTTTTTCCTCCACAAGATATGGCACATACCTTAGCAAATTCAGAAATTTGTTGTTCAACTCTTTCATGTTCATGGTTCCCAATTTTAAATCATAAAATTCCTTGGATTTTTCTTCATAATATTGTTCAGATAGGAATTTCTTTTTGAAGTATCGTTTAAAAGTGCTCCAATTCACATCTTTGTCCTTAATGCCCTTCACTCTTTTGATGTCTTGCCACCAAATGTCTGCTTTCCCTATCAGGTTGTATATGGCCATATTTGCTTTCAATGATTCTGAATAATCATAGATTTGAAAGTATTTCTTCATGTCGGACAACCATGCTTCAGCTGTCTATCCTTTCTCAGTTTCACCATTGAAGATTGGGGGTTTGATTTTCTTGAATTCTCCAGAAATCTGTTCATACAGTTTGTGGCTTTTTCTTCTTGGTTTGTAATCCCCTTCGCTGCTATCACTTGAATAATTACGTTTCTTTTTACGTATCTCATTTGCAGCTCCTGATGATGTTGAACTGTTATCATCACTTTTCACCTTCTTATCCTTGTTTCCATGAGGTAAGTCTTCAATGTTGGAGGTATTTTCAACCCTTCTATCATGTTCATCAGTTGGACACTGATCGAACAGTACTTGGTTCAGTTCTTCTTGTGCCTTCAGAATTTTCTCATTATCTTGTTTAACAGATCTTATTTCTGCTTTCAACTCCTGAAAGGCACGTAACAATTCTGATGAATGTCATTCAATTCACCATGGACTTCTTCTTCATAATGCTATCAAGTACTATGATTGTTTGGTCGAAATATGTCCTCCACGTGTTCAGTTGATCCTTCCATACCTGTACTTAGAAACATTTTTTTTGTATGCAAAATAATTTAATTAGTAAAGTTTTTTTGCTGTCATAAAATTTTTTGTTGCGTGTTCTTTGGACCTTCTCAGGCTGAGAGTTCGAACATGAGCTCTGATACCACATGTAACATCTCAAAAATTTTCAAAAAATTAAAATTTTTTAAAGTAGCAATAATTACTGAATTTGCTAATGCGGAAAATAAAATGATAGTTAAATATTTTAACTAAAATAATTAATGATAACGACACATTGTAGCTCTTAAAACAAATTACGATGATAGTTGTATTTGCTAATGCGGAAATAAAATGGATACTAATCTTGTAACAAAAGACAAATTACGATCATAACACAAAATACATCTTCAAATCTTCTTGTGTTTAATTGTAACTACATGTTGTAAATAGGTTTGTATTATGATCTATTTTCTTGGTAAAGTACTGACAGTTTGCTTTTCAATGATGACGAAGGGGTCCTACGAGGTACCCTGAGGTTTACTTAGCTACGTTTAGCTAAAGCATTTGAACATGTTTCATTGTGCAGAAACGTAGGTAAGAATAATATGACAATTCAAGTGTTAAGAGTAAATATGTTTTTCAATTCATCGTCGATGTATTGTGAAAAACTCTAAGTACTTCCTTGCATGAAAGTTAATGAAGGTATGGATCTTTGTCCTACTTCTCGTTTACGTGCTAGTTTACATGCTTATTAGTACTATTAGAATCATTTCGTCATTATGCAAGGAATGGTAATAACATGCACACTCACTATGTGAATAATTCAACTTATACGTTGTTTTACATTAAGAAAACTTGATCCCAATATTATTTCAGTGCGTGGATTTTAACTCGCAACTATCAGAATAACTATGGTAGCTCCTATAATTCTCCATTATAAGTGCATATAGAACTATGCTAAAATAGCAATGTCTATTATAATATTAGCATCATATTATGATAATACTAATGTGAAATTGCTACACTATGGGAATTAGACCTTTCTATTTTATTATTTAAAGATTGTATATGTTATAGGACCTTGTAAACTAGAGATAACAATATGAACTAATGTTACGATGTGTATAATATGGAATCCTAACTATACATTAATTATTGAATAACTTTTATGAATGCGATCTATATTGATATGAAGTCATATAGTAAATTATGCAACCATAATAACTTGGTATTCTACGATTAAACCTTTGGAAAGTATTATAAAAACAAATATCGACTTTAGACATGGAAAATGCAAAGAATTAGTATGTTACAAACCCTAACTGGTCCTGCGATGTGATAAGGGACATGCATTGAATGTTTAGCGTGTTGGCAAGTTTTCGTATCAAGTCAAGCATTAAAGTCACATGCCTACAACGTTGAGTGGATTTCCTAGTTGGTGCCATCATGGTTGTAGTGCACGATGGTAGTGATCCCAAATGCTATCAAAATGTTGAGTTGTACACTAAAATGAAACTTGGTTGACAGATTTGGGTGTCGTGATGGTTGTGATAATTAATAAGATATTGATGTAGTTGATGCCCAAACTTCAACGTGCTGGGTTGGCATAATCTCCATCGTTGATCTCAGATGCCCTGGGATTTGGAATTGCAAAACCCTAGATTTGGTTATGACTTGCATCGAGATGTTTTCTCATCCTTCATTTTTCCTTGGTAGTGGGAGGGTAGAGAGGCCAACAGCCTGCTATAATGTAGGGTTTGGAAGTTGGTTTTCGAAGGACTCCTTCCTCGAGCTCGATCCCTGGACCTGTTGGACAAACTTAGCTACTTTTAAAGTATTTGGAGCCGAATCAATATGCATCATTCAATGTATTTTTAGGAGGTAGTTTTCAGTGTGTTTCTGCTGGTCTTTGAGAGTGAGGTTTTTGGCCGCAAATCGAATCTCCTGCATGAAGAAATTAACAAGTGTTTATCGGGTCTGAAATTCTTCCTCGTTGCATTTGCTAAATGGTTCTCACTTCATTTGCTAAAGGTGTCCTAGGATTGGAAAATGTAATACATAGTTAATGTTTCAGTTAATGATAAATGACCATAATATTTGTGTTGATCTGAGTTAAAATCTGCGTTTTACTTCATCTAACTTCGCTCTGGTTTTTGTGGCAGGTGCAATCTTCATCGAGAGTTTATAGGGTTCGAAAGCTTGGTGGAATACTGTTTCTCTAATTACTTGGTAAGCCTCGGTGGTTCCTCCCTCGTAGGTTCTCCTGGACCGGCGAGTTCGATGCTTGATAAATGATGTTAGGTTGTAAATGGTTCTTAGCAAAGTTTTGGCCGGTGAAAATTTTTAAGAACCAAAAGACCAAGGCCTGGAGGATGAGATCCTCGGCTGGTCTTGTTATTCTACGTTGCAGTGTTTTACTGTGATTTTTGTTGAAATGTAACTTGTTTAAAATGTAAATGTCAAGGGGATAAACCATCGGTCGATTCTAATGGAAGAAATACTATTAAAACTTTAAATAGTTTATGTGCAATGTATAAGTTTTACTTCGTCGATGTTTGGGAAATCAAGACAGTGTTTTGATGAAAGTCTAGAGTCATGAACTAAGTTGTTTCTGTGGGGATAAGAAGGGTCTTGTTTTACGATGTTTAAAAGATAATAAAAGTCTAATTTTTGCATTGAAAATAACTTATAATGGTTTATGTGCAACGATACTTATACTTTTTTTTGAATGGAATAATAAAAATATCATGCATATGTATTTTGAAATACAGTAGATGATTCCATAATATAAACCCTAGATTTCTATGCAAAAATGAGATACTTATTTCCTAACCCTAGATAAAGGAAATTATTTAGTTGCCTACAATATGAAATGGTAAGTTTAAATCATGAATATCGATGCAGGAAGGAAATGAACCTATGATACTTTAATGTTCTTGAATAAAATGATAGCAAAATACAGTGTAGGTGAAATCTAGAAGAAATAAATAACTTAAGTGTAAACCTAGGTTTTTATACAGAAAGGTAATATTTATTTCTGACAGTATGTGAAAGATAACAACATTAGTCTCTTCAATTATTTGGCAATCATCCTATCAAATCATCTATCTTAATTTCTCCTTCTCTATACTAGAGTACTATGCAGAAGACATCATGGAGAAAAATATAGAGAAGATATTTAATCAATCATCCCCCTTACATAACCAACATTATACAAAGTCATGCCTAGGTCAGAAAATAAAATATTTACTTCTGCATGCTATTAACTGTAATTACTAAACTTACAAGTGCAGAAAAACATATAACTGAAAATGAATAGGACAGAACAGTAGAACCTGGTGAATGTAGGGAAACAAACAACCCAAGGAGCCTGCTCCACCCAACATATTCCTGAAGACAACCAATTTACTTGCCTTAGGACCCCCGAGCTTGTTCACTGAACCACTAGGAAGAAGAATATGTAGACGCTTTAGGTCATCAATTTGCAGCAACAATTTGGATCATTTAGTCCTACAGACTTAGCAGTCAAAGAGACCTACACCAGCACCTCTGGTTCCTTCTCAAAAATATTGCAACAGCCTCACAATGAACTTACACTTAGCCTCCCTATTCGAATCTCTCAGTGATCACCTAATGCACTTGAGGAATTATTTCTGCAAAAAATAATGTAGAGCTGCTTGCTCAATTCGAATTGCCTTTTCTAGACATCCTAGTCCTTTTAGTGGTTTAACCTGGTCATTAGTGAGCTAACAGCTCTCTTCCACCCACCTGAGGGATAATGCCACAAATTTAGGGGTAGTTGTCCCATAACCAACAGCTAGTGGTGGAGTGCAAATGTCGACATCTGTCCAATGCCTTCTAACAACTTCCATTCCTCCTAGTGGGTCAGTGAACACTCATTTAACAGTTCCCTTGGGTGTTTGTCTCCTGTTTTAATTTATTAAATAATAATAATCAGTCATTACAATCATCCTTGACCAAATTTGGTCATAATTACAAAACTTTGTAATTATAATTTAATATAATGTTTTTGCAATAAAATAAATAGTCTCAAAATTTGGGTAGGTGACAGTTTTCCCCAAATCATTTCCATCCAAAAACATATTCAACAGCCAAAATGGTCTCTATGGAACCCCAATTTGAATCCCCTTTTTCCCCACTGGTATACAACACCAAAAACGCCCTTCTCCCAGCTGAAAATGAAGGAAAACACAGAAAAACCGTGGAGGAAAATGACCAGGAATCTCCAAAATCATGAGAGAGGAAAACTAATGGGTGAAGAATGGATTAAGGAGCAATTTCGTGGCTCCTTTCTTTCCAAGGAATCCAAACACGATTTTCCATGCAGGGTAGCTTGCCCATACTCGAATTTGGACAGGCATACCTCCCATTCCCCAAGGCATTAACTACCTCAACCAACTCTTGGGAGAAATGAATGATTGGGTACCAAAGTCAACATGGGTAGTTGAGGGTTTTATGGGTTCTCTCATTGACACTTGGCTTGACTTGATTGGTTCAAGGGTTTGAATTCCCCCTGCCCAATTCCTTGTAAAATCATGCCCCCCATCTCTTGTTGCATTGCATAGCTAGTTGTGGGTATTTTATTAAAATGCATATTTACATGGTATTTGAAATTCCAATGTGCTTAGCTAGCACGTAAACCATATGCATCATTAAATCAATGGCAAGCCTTGGCCTTGAGCTCCTCACCATGATTTTATAACAACATTACATTATTTACATTTTAATGCAATGGGGTCAAAATATAGACATTACATTTCCCTCCCCCTTGGAATAACACCATCCTCGGTGTTCCAACACTTAGGAATAAATACCCACTTTACACATGCCTCAAAATTCACAAAAGGTGGCAGGTATGTCCTGCATTTCATCGCTTTACTTTGAACTTTCAGGACCAAGTCCCTTAGCTTCCATAGGCTACTCCTATTGGCTTTGATATTCCATCTCTGCAGGTGGGCATTGATCCACAACAATCCCTTCCTTTTATTTACCTCTCAGCTGATCTACAAGTCTGGAATTTTCATGGATGCCATCTTTCTTGTTGTCTTGACAACTATTTGAGGAATATTTTCAGCCAAAACGAATAGCTTTTTGCCTGCTTCCATGGCTAATGTGCACAAATGTTTCTCACTTTGCTCACTAGCAACACTTAGCTGGTAACAGCTGCAAACAATGGCTTTCAATTTCTCACCTGTCAGATTCATCATGGCAAGTCCTGTTAGGACAAGCATAACACAATATCAAAATTAGTCAATTATTTTTCCAATTGACATGGAAAGTCCATTCTTCACTCATGAGACTTCCACACTTTTCATGCTTTCTTAACATACACATGAACTCATTCATGTTCATCCTCTCACAGGGAAATAAGTATTTCAACATTCACAATTCATTTCAAGCAATTAAACACAATCTGTTTTCAACCATGACATGCACTCAACAATATTGTGTTTCTAATATGCATCAGTCAAAAGGAAAGAGAAGAGTAAGAGTTTCCCCCTCTTAGTCTTGTTCCAATCTGGAGCCAGACCACCACTGTGGTTCTATGCTCCCTAGCCTCTTTCACTTCAATGTGAATGCTTGACTTGCCCTTTGTTGGCTATGACACTTAGTGTCTAAGGTCTGTCTGAGGATTTTCAACTAGGGAACCCTTCCCCATTGTTGCTTCTAGAACCTTTGGCTGCTAGGACCCACACATGTACACTAGCACCATCTTTCATTACTACTCATACTGAGCTCTCTTTAGGACAGTCACGTGGCCACATGCATCCTCCAGATGCTTTCATAGTCCTTGCTTCCAGCAATACCTACACTCAAACATTGAATCAATTCACATGTTTAGTTTAGTTTCATAGGGTTTATCTTTAAACACGAGTTTAGGAAATCATAACCAAATCATATACATGTGTGTATTCATAAGCAAGAAGCTGCAAGATAACCAAATACTTATTTGTATTGGATGTCTTCACTTTATTCCACAGGATCCTTCTTTGCTTTACAAGCCTTGGATTGCCTGTGGGTACAATAATGAATGTTGGACCAGCACGCAGGATACTCCACAACCATTTGAATAGGCAATACCCAACCAGCTACTCTCTGGATTTACCAAGAATGTTATAGCGCCCAACCAGTTACTCTATGGATTTACCAAGAATTTTATAGCGCCCAACCAGTTACTCGTTGGATTTACCAAGAATGGTATAGCGCCCAACCAGTTACTCTCTGGATTTACCAATAATGTTATAGCGCCCAACCAATTAATCTATGGATTTACCAAGCATTTGTAGTTCTTCGAGGGTCCTTGCTTCCTACAATGGCCAGGGTTTCCAACAAAGAAACAATAGTGTATTAGCTTAGCTGTTAGAAGACTTATACCTGAAATATTCATTATTCCAAACAACAAATAAATGAAAATGAATACTTATCTGTATTATGCATTTCCCCTCTGGTCCACAGGGTCCTGCTTTGCTTTGCAAGCCTTGGGATCGCCTATGGACTTGGATGTTTGGCCAGCACGCGTGCTTCTCCACAACATCAAGTAGTTAATGCCCAATCAGTACACCTTCACATCGACTGGATTTACCAAGCATTTGGTGGTGCCCAACCAGTCCCATATCTATTTGGCCCTCCCCGTTTCCGAGCCAGCACATCCGTCTGGGTCATCAACCAATGGAAGGAAACTGCGCCACCAACCATTATAGGTCAAGGCTCTACTATGGAGCCATAGGAATCTCAGGGTTTTCAGTTATTATAGGCACCCCATCTTACTGCTGACCCAATAGAGATTTTATGCCTTCATCAACATCACCACACCTTCACACACCACAAGTATTCATACACACATCAACTCTTCATCCACACAAGGATGGCACTGGTTCCCTCTAGGAACTCCATAGGTGACTTTCGTTACTGCAGGCTAACATGGCCCCACAATACCCACTCACACTACACAAGGATGATACACCTTTTCTACTACATAGCTCCTCGGGACTATCCATCCCTTCGAGTGTCCTTTAGTGTGAGCGTATAAAGGTTACCACTGCCCATACAGTCCTCTTGAGTACTTTCTCTTTACATTGACCCTTAACGTGCAAAACCAAATTGCATCTGTATAAGCTGACAACACAAGAAGGATAAGTAGGCTCATTAGTATTGTTGCTCTAAAATTGTAACCATATTTCATAGCATTCACTATCAAGTATTGAAACACCAGGAATGCGTCCATTCCCTTAGGGTGTAGTCAATATTGACAACCCTAACATAACCCATCACCCAAAAGGTATGCATCTGTGAGCCATGTAGGCCTTAGTCACACTCAAGCAGTCTGGAATAATAATGAAATAATAAAACATGCTCTGCATATTAAATCTAATAACCAGACATGTATATTCTTAGTTAGGGTTACATAATACTCATCTGTTTTACAGATGTATCCTTGCTTCATTTGCGAAGAATGGGGGCTTCCTTCTCTGAGTCAACAGACCTTCGGGTTTCCACCCCAATCTTTTCACGTTCCATAACCCACACATGCCTTCTTGGCATAATTTCACCATCTCACTCACATGGCTTTCGAACATGTAATGCAACTAGGATATTATCAAAATTTACTATGGTGTTTCACCCGAAACCCATTTCCAAAGCATGGGGCCGTTCCCATGGAGTTTGGCTTCTGCAGGCCATCACACATGGTCTTCCTGCAATGTGTCTTCCTGGCACATTTATCAAATAGCGAAACAATCAACAACATTCAACAATAAACTTCAAATATGATTGTTTCATAACCGATCAATGGCATTAATAATTAAATTCAAACATGAATTTACAATTCTGTCTCCTACAGAAATTATTTTTTCAACCATGAGGCTATCCTCATATTGTTTGGCTCTTGTAAGTGGTATCAATCTGTCCATTATGGTTTTACACTTTCTACCATACATGAACACCCACCTATGACATGTCTTCCTGACACAACTTTATATAAGCCAAACAATCATTAGCCATTATTAGCAAAGTTTCAAATCTGAAATTTATAAATCTATTTTCCTACAGAAAATATATTTGCAACCATGAGATTATTCTCATACCTTAAACCAGAAAAATTTCAGATTTGTTTCATGCATAAGTTACAACCATGAGAACCTTCTCATAACCTTTGGCTTTTGCACATGGTAGATCCCGGCCTTTACTATGGACTTATCCTCATTGCCATATGCAAGACTTTTCTACCTGAAATCTAAACTTCAATCAGCCAAACACATTGTGAGTATCTATGCATATAATCCTTTCATTGCTACCACAGTCACTGAAGTGATCTCAGAATTATAACGCTCAATAATTCATACATTTTCAGCTGTTAGTATTTGAAATGCAATGAAATCTATATATCTATATATGCATCATTATCATAATAGTATTGCAAGACACCATCACATTATCCCTGTAATTTAAATAAAATTCCAATATTCCTTACGTCACTGCCACATTCCTTTTATGCAACTTTGTCCTTCTAACAGAGCACTCTGGTAGCCCATCAACATGTCTACCTTCTTCATGCAATCTTTCTCTTGCATTCACAACAGCTCATGAAATGGTCTCAGGATTAACAATAGTTCACCATTTCATCTATTATCTAATTGCATATATATATATATATATATATATATATATATATATATATATATATATCACAACCATGCATTCACACAATGCATCTTAACATGTGCACCCACACATATGCATGCACATTCACAACATTTACATAATATTTTGATGTGCATTCACTCAATGCATAATCCCTCAATACAACCTTGCATTAATCCATGAATACTATGCATTCCAACATATTATGGCCTAATCATGGCTGTCTCATATGGCCTGCACTACCACAACATGACCATAGGTCATCACTTGATTTGGTTGCTAAACTCACAACCAACATACACAAATGGCATGATATAATTTCACATGAATGCATTGAGTTTTCTAAGAAACTATAGGGTGTAAGGATCCTTGCCTTCACTTACCCACACCTCACCAACTCAGTAGAATGACATTCACATTCAAGCATTCAGTACCACATGTAAACCAAATCAACATAGTTTAAACATAGTTGAAGGGATCTTACCAAATCCTCTTTCAACATTCATGCAATTAAGCACAAATAACCATTACCTGCATGGCTATCATTAACATCGCTTGATTTTACCTGATCAGTTGGCCTCTTACCAAGGCTACACAGTCCTTTTTCCAACCTCATGATCATAGATTTGTTGCCCCAACGTTTCTTCATAAGGTTGTTGGTCATATGTAACAACATCATCCACATCTTTAGCCATGCTTCGGTTGTCTTTGGTCCTACAACCAATGCAAACACAACTAATTATTAGCAACCACAATAATTATCTTAAGTGGCCCATTGCATATGTAAAACTTCACTATTTTACCAATATGCAATATCATATATATATATGCACAAACATTTTCACATGCACTGTGCAATGTCTATTAGTAATTTCCACTAGTGCATAATTACTTCATCTATTTAATCTCTTGCATTTTCAATCATGTTTCTATGGTCTGATTCGTACAACCATTATCAACAACATTAATTGTCATCAACCATAGAAAATACCATTAATGGGCTATTGCATGTGTAACTTCACTACCTTTACCCATATGCAACATCATGCTCATGCATAAGTAATTCACATGCACTATGCAATGACTCTTTAATCATGCCCGCTAATTCATATTTAATTTTCTACTCTTTTGCATTTCCAGCAACCCCATGCCATAATTTTCAGTATATAAAACTTAGGAAATATAAATATAATAGCAATGGAGGAGTTAAGGAATTCTCCCTGTCCAATTTCCCATGACATGGAGTTCCTCCTCCACATCATAGTCGATACTTTTCTTGGCTTCCCTACCAAGCACACAAGGATTCATTAGCTATGACCTTCTCACCAAGTAAAAATTCAATACATATGTAAAACATTCCTTCTTGCTATTTTCCAAGCATACACTTCTTATGCTGTAAACATAAATAGTTGAAGGTGAGAAAATTCCCTCTTTCATCCTCCATAATGGATATTACAACCAATTATTCTTATTGAGATTCCACAACCCCTTTATGCAATCCATAGTGCATCTTCCAAGCATAGAGAATGTCTTTCACACATTCAACGACTGTCTCTGGAGGACGAAAAGGGTCAATGCGGCTTGCCCCCTTTGCACAATCTGGCACATAAGTTCAAAGCCATTTTTTTCACTTTTGGGCACCTGAAATTCACCCTGGAAAACTGCTCAATTTCCCCGTTTTGGCGGACTCGTCAATTTCTCCTCCAACCATGTCGCGACAATTAAGGTTAAAATCGCCGACCGTGTCACAGCAATTATGGCTAAAATCGTCGACCGCCAACCATGTCATAGAAAATAAGGATAAAATCATCGACCGTGTCACAACAAATAAGGCTAAAATCGTCGACCGTGTCGCATCAAATAAGGCTAAAATCGTCGTCCGTGTCGTGGCAAATAAGGCTAAAATCATCGATCGTGTCACAGCGATTTCGCTAAATCTTGTTGACCTGTCGCACAAAAAAATCACAAAATTTCGCCCAAACGCGTCGCTGGAACTGAGCTTAACTCGCCGATTGTTTCGGCGATTCTGGCTTATCTTTGCCGACACAGTCTTGGCAGAAAACTCAAAATCACTTAGAAAATTTTCAAAAACAGTTAGAATTTTTTTGAAATATTTCCTTCTTTTATAATGATTAGTGTTGGACAGGAAGCATACTTACCTCTACAACTGTGATAGGTATCCCACGAAGGTCCAAATGTTGCAACCTTTGCTCTGATACCATTCTATAACCTCCCCTCCCGTGGATCCATTTTGAGGAAGGGAACATGGGCTTTTACATAAACTCAACCCATTCATTAGCTTCATACAAATAAAATCTAAAGTGTGCAGATGCAAATCAAGCAAATATGCACAGCAGAATAAAACACCATCCACACATATTTCTCATGCATACAACATATCAATACAATCATCAAATTAAAACATTTCAGAATTAAATACACATAAGAATATACTCATCTTCATTGTGCAATTGTCCCAAGCAACTAGCTATGCCGCTGCAACGTTCCACCCAACCGTAGGTCTCTACCCAGCCTGTATTATTTCAGCACTCAGAGACCACCCCCGATTTGGGCATTATTTCTACAAGGAAAATGGGACATTCAAGCTCATACACAACCAAATAATCATTCCTCTAAGCCAAGCCAGTCCACAGCTAGGTTTATCAGGCTAAATATGAACCTTCTTCATTTCTGGATGCTTGCACTCAAGCTCAAGCCAAAGTAATGGATACCCATAACCCATACCCCAACATACAGTATTTACACACAGCAAAACTCCATCATTGGGAATGGATACACATTTTAACAATGGGTTTTACAAACAAGATGGCCATGGGTTTTCCCCAAATCGTTTCCAGCCAAAAACGGATTACGAAATGGGGAAAAACATTCATAGGGAGAAAAACTATTCCTCCCCCAACTATCTAAGCATTCAACAGCCAAAACAGTCTCTATGGAACCCCAATTCGATTCCCCTTCTTCCCCACTAGTATACAACACCAAAAACTCCCTTCTCCCAGCTAAAAATGAAGGAAAACACCGAAAAACTATGGAGGAAAACGCCCAGGAAGCTCCAAACTCATGAGAGAGAAAAACTGATGGGTGAAGAATGGCTTGGGGAGCAATTTCATAGCTCCTTTCTTTCCAAGGAATCCAAACACGATTTTCCATGCAGGGTGGCTTGCCCATACTCGAATTTGGACAGCCATACCTCCCCATTCCCCAAGGCATTAACTACCTCAACCAAATCTTGGGAGAAATGAATGATTGGGTACCAAAGTCAACATGGGTAGTTGAGGGTTTTATGGGTTCTCTCATTGACACTTGGTTTGACTTGATTGGTTCAAGGTTTTGAATGTCCCCCCCCCAAATTCCTTGTAAAATCATGCCCCCCATCTCTTGTTGGATTGCATAGTTAGTTGTGGGTATTTTATTAAAATGCATATTTACATGGTATTTGAAATTCCAATGTGCTTATCTAGCACATAAACCATATGCATCATTAAATCGATGGCAGTGCCTTGGCCTTGAGCTCCTCACCACGATTTTATAACAATATTACATCATTTACATTTTAATGCAATGGGATCAAAATAGGGACATTACATCAATGCTTCCAATGTCCAATCCAATAGGTGTCCTTCTATAGTTTATTTCTTAGTCGATGCAATCAATCTCTAAAGAGACAATGCTCAAGTCAGTTTTAATGCTAAAGAAAAGATCTCATGTTCAGTCAATAATTTGACTACTGACCACTAGGAAATACATATTAAACCATACATTTATCTTTAGTCAAGATGGACAACCAAAGATATATTCTATTCAATAAATGGAGTCAATCAAATGGATAAAAAATCCATGAAAAACTCAATCAATTTACCCAAAATTTAGTCAACTACTTTGAAAAAATACACAATACTTCGAGAAAAGTGTTGACCTAACAACTACCAAAAACAAAATTGTAGATCATGCCAAGAAAATAGGGCACATGATGGTTGAATTCGGAAAAATTCACCAAACTCAGCTTAGTACAAGAATAATACATCTCATAAACCCCACTAGCCTCAATGGATGTCGTTCACATTCTATGAAACCCTGATAAAGAACCAAGCAACTTTGATACCATGTTGGAACATGCAAAAATAGCATGAAGTGATTTTTTTTTCCAAAAGTAGTGGTGGTATTAATAGACAGTGTTAACACTTAGGCACAATAATCAAAGCTCCATGATTAGATGTTGATCATATCATATGTGTAATAGACCAATCTAAGAGAATGTATATATATAGGTTTGGATAAGTGACCAAACTTTGAATGTATGCGACCACACACCCATAAATTTCCATAAAAGTGTATCTAAACTAATCAATTGGACATAGTCGATTTCATGGGGCTAGTTGGTTCCATTCCTGGTTCAACTCTCTTAACAGTTGAGTCCATCTTCATGGTTGACTACACATTCTATCAAGTTGAGGTTACACCAAGAACTGTCAGTTCCAATAGGAGCACTAATAAGTCTATGGCAACAAATCCTCATGATATTTTTAACTAAGTTTGTGCATATAGTGTTAAAGCATAATGAGAGTAAGATGGGCCCCATGTGAAATAGGATATTGTGATGTTTAGAGTATTAGTCAACATGCTGGTTAACTAAAAACTTTGACAAGCGTATTAATTTGACTCTTCACATAAAAATATGAAATATATTTACGGATTTGACTATAAAGTAGATGTTGGCAACATGCATTCAAATCCTAGCAAGCATGGAAATGATTAACCAATATACACCTTCTTGCATCATATTGATCCAAATCACATAGAATGGCTTAATATGATTTAATTTAAACTTGTTTTCCTCTTGTAGGATTCCATGTGTTCATTGCAAGATCAAATCATCATACATCATTGCAAGGACTTCTATGTCCTTGAGCTTGAACTCCAATCCTTAATTAGGTAGGTTCAATGCTTGGTGAATGCTTGTTAATGTAATGGTGTGGCATCCCCACCTAGAAATCCTAGCCATCGTACAAGTAACCATGATATAAGGCTTTCAATTTCTGACCCTCAAAGGCTATATTCCCACAACACCAATTGAGTAAGCCTCTCGTGGAGGACTAAAATTAAATAAAATGCATGCAAGGGTGTGATAATTAAAATGTAATGAAATTAGAAAAACATGGAATAACATAATTCATGGAAACCAAATGCCAATGACTAGATTTAAGCACAATCACAAACAACATTCCAAATGCATATATTTCCATAACATAAAAGGCAATTAATTTTCATATTCATAAGTAATGATAGAACATTGATCTTCTAATAGAAGATAGGTCAAGAAACAACTACATACAAGAAATGTTCTACCCAACTATAGGCATATGATGTAGATACCACCCCCATGTTGGGATATGAGGCCACTAGGGATGATATGTAAACTAATGTGGATATTTGACTAGAACAATTCATCACAACATATCTAGATTCTACAATATTATGAAAATCCCTTATTATGTAGCATACTACTTTAGATTTACATATTTAATTATTAGTAGCTTTATGCAAGTAATTATAAATGAATTAAAATTGAAATGAAAGAGACAAGAAAA
This sequence comes from Larix kaempferi, assembly GCA_027924585.1. Taxonomy (NCBI): domain Eukaryota; kingdom Viridiplantae; phylum Streptophyta; class Pinopsida; order Pinales; family Pinaceae; genus Larix; species Larix kaempferi. The sequence goes on from BSBM01000910.1 coordinate 28,046,179, forward strand.
TATCACACCATCAACACAATGACACAAGATTTACCCTAGGAAAACCCAATATGGGAAAAACTATTGAATTTTTTTTTATCTTAATGCGGAATTATGGTAGTACTTGAAATCAACGAATAATCAAAAGCATAAGCATTCACATGAGACACATTATTTACCCTGAGGAAACCCTCTAGTACTTGAGGGAGAAAACCCCAGCAAAATCTTCCTTAGAATATTGATAGATAGCAGAGAATGTATTTACAATGAGCAAATTAAATCAAGCACCCCTGGTGCATTATCAGAGAGAAATACCAAGCACCCCCGGTGCAATCATGGAGCAAGAGAGAAGATGGAAGAATAGAACTCAGAATAATGTCCCGCACAAAACCATTTCAATGATTTTGGTCACATGCACAAAGAAAGAGAATTCTCTCTCACATTGAATTCATCAATCCTGCATAACATATATATATCATATTTCTCATGCTTCGGATTCTATTTTTTTCTTCTGACTTAAGGATGAACTTGCCCTTCATCTAGATGCTAGGTCACTTAGTTAGGAAGCTAACTCAAGTGTCGTAACTTAAGTGTTGTAACTCAAGTGTCGCAACTCAAGTGTCGTAACTCAAGTGTTGTCTTTTAGTTCAACTTAAGTGTCGTCTTTTAGCTTAACTCAAGTGTTGACATGCAAAGCACTTTAGTTAACTAGATCTTCTTTATTAACACTTAGTTAACTCTTTTAACTGAAGTCCTTCTTGATAACATCACTGAAGTGAACAATTCGGATTCTCCTTTAATTAACTAAAGTATTTCTTGTTAATATCACTAAATTTTAACCATTCGAGTTCTCTCTTATTTAACCAAAGTCTTTATCATTATTAAGAAAACCAAGTTCTCTCTTATCTTATCACAACTTATCTTTATCTCTTGTCTTATATGCATGGTCAACATGTGCCAACTTTAATTTATCTATCATATCAAATATACTAAGGATATTTGTCCAATGATGTGATCATCTTGTTCTACTATAGTTTCAACTTTTCAAGTGGCCATATGCTAAAGTAATTCACTCTAGAGGTGGTCAGTCTCTAGAGGAGACTTAACAACTCAACCATGGTTAGTAGTACATCACACACCATTCATGCTTCGACATGCAAAGCATTACCTCAACACATGAGGCACCACCTCAACACATGAGGATCTGACTTGACACACAAGACCTTAGTCTTGACAAACCAGACTATACAACACCATCACTTTGACATACAAAGCACTTACCTCAACACGTGAGGTTTATTGATTCTTTAGTCTAACTCAAGATTCTTCTCCAAGTTTCCTTAGTCCAACTTAGGCTCCTATAAGGCACTACCTCAACACACGAGGCTCAATATTGACATACAAGATTGACTTGGAGAATGAATCATGATGTTGTAACTTTAACAAAAACCTAGTTCAAAGGTCGGTCCTATCCTCTACTCTTTTCTTCTCGATCTTATGGTACAAATATAAAAAAAAAGGAGCACTCAATATGAAGTTGGCATGGACTTTATGGTCAATAAGATTGCTATAGGATCTCATACTTTCTCTATTCTGCCCAAAAACTCACTTATAGATTTTCTGCTCAACTATGGAGCAATAGACATTACAATAAGAATGGAAACCCTTATTTTCCTAATAGCCTAGTATTTAACATAGCCTGATGGATGTCTAGGTTTAGGTTTAGGTATTTTGCATGTCTCTATCCCCAATTAGTGTTATGTTTTTAGAACCTATAGAATCATTTTAAAAGTCCACATATGACTAGCTCCACATGTGTGAGTAATGTGAGTTGATGTGGCATCCACTCGAGATGATGGTGCTCGATAGGACAAGTCAACTTGTGGAAGGAATAAATTCCACATATGAACTCTAATCCATGTGATTTTTCCACCATTGAAAATATCTTGACATGTAGAAAAATAAATGTAATTTAAGGGATTGCATAGTAAATAGTTACCAAAAATAGACATAACCAACCATATTATACAACAAGTAAATACACAAGCAAGCATACATAGAGAGAGAGAGAGAGAGAGAGAGAGAGAGAGAGAGAGAGATAATAGTAGTTCAATAAACAACAAGTAGTATTTATTATATGCTCATAGGTATCATACTTGTTTACATCATAGATTCATTCCTTTATATAGGATTACAAACATAGAAGGTAGTTATAACGTCCTTAACTACCTTGGTCAGTTAGCCAAACTAGACGGTCAATCGACCCTACTGCTTAGTCGAATATAATATCTGGTCAACCAGGTTGACTAGGATCCTCCAACATCTCCCCCACCCTAAAACACTTTCTTGTCCTGAAGAAGGGTGGAGATGAAAAATAATCAAAAGCAAAAAAATTCAAAACCGTGTATTCATTTTATTATGCTCTATCCATTTGCATGCTTCTAGTTTCTCCTAGATAGGGTTTAGTAGGTTGTTGACTTGTCGATCCACTTAGAATGAAAATGGAAAACTTGTTCATGATGGTGAAGGTTTTGGAGGAGGATATGGTTCTTTGATGACATCCATGCATGTTTTGTAAATTTGGGGTGCTAACTATCATAGTCGCTTCTGAAAAATCCATCTAGTCATCAAACGCTTGCTCCACTATGATGTTCACTTTCCTCATTTCAAACAAATATATCCTTTTACCTTCTACTAATATAAAGTGTACATTGTTGAGGCCAGGTTAGTATTTTTCTTGCATTCTTATGCACATCCCATATATGATTTATTACTTTTATTGAGTCATGTTGCACATTTATTCATTCATGGAACCATTCATTCTCTAAAGCTTATATTCTATTTTCTTTTGTTATTCATCTCTAATTTGTGATCCCAAGCAATCCCAACTTCTATCATATGTTGTTGTTTTTCCTTGACTATTCAATTTTGCAATGAATGCCTCAATTATCTTCAGTTGGCTGCAAATGTTTGCAAAGTAAGTTAACCAATTACTAATTACAATGCTAACCTTTTGAGCTATGTTTCCTTCCTCTAATTTCTTTTTTCTTTCTTTAAACTTGTCATATTCATCTTTTAGTATAGCTTTGGTTTGGTCGGTTTCATATTTTTATTCTCATCTTCCATCACCTTTTGATTATTCACCAAGTTAATCGTTAAAATATTCAGTGAATCGGCTAGGTTACTTGGAGGATTATCGATTGTAAGGCCCAGTCATTATATTTCTACGTGTGATCAACAAGTTTCCCATAATTGTTCTTCCTTCTCTTTCTTCACTTAAGTTTCTTACGGGAACTACTTCATCATTGAATTGTCTCTTTGCTAACTAGTTTATAAAGTTATTGTATTTTAGAGTCAAGTCATCCCTAGGGAAAATTCACTTGTTGATCTACTTGTAGTTTAAAGCTAGCAAACATTTTCTTTTTATCCCTTTCCTCATCTTTCTTTGTGTCGTAGTTAATTTTTTACTTCTTATGCTCTATTATGTTTCATTTGGCCTATTTCTTGTAGGTTTTCTTAGTTCTTAAGTCAACTTTTCTTTTGGTATTTTCCTTTTCCCCTTGTCTATTCGTTGTATTGTTTCAATTTGCTAATGATGTTATGTTTGTGGTGTTTCAATCGATATATTTTCTTGTTTTCGTGGTGGTGTACTATGAGATGTCATCTAATTGAGGGATTAGTGTTATGTTTGTGTTGTTTGTTGGCTTGTCCATATCTAGGAAGTGTCTTTCTTGAATGCTCCTTGATCACTTTCTCTTTTGCTCTTTGTTCTTTGTTAGACTATTTTAATTTTGAATGCTCCCCTAATTGTTGTTCCTTAGTCAAGGTGGTTTTTTGTTTAGGCCTTGTTGGTGGGTTTGGGGTTTTTCTGTCTATGGGTGGTTAATTGGTTATTGGTTTGTTGGTGCATTATCTTCTCCTAATTGCTTCTCTTGGGTTTCTATTTCATGATAAATTGGTATCTTCTTTGATGGTGACAATGGTTTGGTTAAGTTGATCGGATCTTGTGTAGTGCCTTCCCATTTTCTTCTTGGCTAAGTCAACACTTTTATAGTGATATTTGGTCCCTCCAACTTCTTCATTTTACATTTATATGTTGCTTCTTATTATTCCTATGCCTTTTGTTTCCTTAATGCTTCTAGGTTTGCTTGCATCTATTTCTCAATTGTAATTGTGTTTTTTAGTGCTTCAACTATGCTGTATTTAGTTATTTCTAATGCTTCAGCATAATCAAGTCCGAATCCATATTATAATACCTACTTTCTTTTCTTGGATTATTCTCTTGTAAATTTCCCTTTTTGTTCTTCTCTTGTTGACAACACTTGTTGTGCCACTTCCTCTATTTTTTTCTTTAATATTGGATTCTCAAAGTCTATTTCTTTTCTCCCTAGACCAAATATTATAGGTCATGTTTAGTCAATGTTGTAGGTGATTCAGGGTCATCTTGTTATGTTCTAGTCTTCTATCTCCTCCCTATTTCTTTCTTCAAGCCTAGGCTATTCAATGCTTCTAAATCTGCTACAAATGGTATGGTAAAATTTGTGGCCTCTCTGCTTCTTCGACTTATCATTTGTTAAGAGGGTGATTATTTGTGTGGTCAGGTGTCATGCTAAAGGGGGATTTGAATACCGTGTGTTCCACTTCATTGATATTTCACAAAAAAATCATCAAATGTAGGGTAATATTCTAGTTATGTAGGCTCGCCTCCTTTATTTCTACCACATATCATATTTTTGTGAAATCAATCCCAAGATGGACATGAAATCGAGGGGGGGCAGGTTTCTTCCGATACATTGGGGGATTCTCCATCTGTTGCAAGCATATTTCATTAACTTGACCCATTCTTAAAACATATGTTGTGGAGTAAGTCCTTTTGTCCAACCCTTCCACTTAAGAGGGAAACATTGAAAGTTCCACATAGCCATTGTGTTGGGAAAGGTAAAAGTCATTTCTCTGACAAGACATATCTAGGACATTGTTATCCAAATCAACAAGGATGAATATCTAATGGCTTTAATTTGTTCCTGTCATTCTTTACAATTTGTTTTTAAAATTTATGCTATTAATGCTCTGACTAGCTGTAAACATTTCCTTCTTTGACTATATGTCCAATATCCTCCATCATGTTAATTGTTACATCCAATTCCCAACCATAACTTCAGAAGCACACGACAACGATCATATAGGTCCATTTGATGTTTTTTTTTAACTTGGTTGATAACCATACCCTTTGAGTTCTTTGCAGTCATTCCTCCTGTGAATTTCTTGATCCATTACAATGTGTCTATCATCTTAGGTATGCGGTTCAATGATGTGATGAATTAGACTAGTTGTGATGGCATCTGGTTCTTTTAGCCATATATTTCCTTGACGATATCCACTCACTATGCATTTTGTAGCTTCCTCTTTTCAACCTTGAAATCCTCCAACTAGGGGACACTTAGGGATGAACAAATCTTATCTTTTTATAGTTTTAAAGTTTCATCTCCCCATATCCCTTTGACCATCTCCCAACTTTTGTAATTTTGCCAATGCCTATCCCAATCAATTTCCACCATCTTCACCATTTTAATTCTATGCATTCATGCTTCCATATATGTAATTGGTTCATTATCATGCCTATTTTCGATTCTTTATTATATTGTCTTCAACTTTGGTGTAGCCCTATGTGAAATACCACCTCTCATTTTAGGTGCCATCTATTGAATCACTTACTAAATCTAGTGGAGTGCACTATGATTTCTCTAATATGCATGTCTCTCTCTCTTTGGAAATGATCAATTTGAAGGAATGCCCCTTGAATTGTTGTGTATTGATAGGCGATTTCAATTTTTTGATGCATTGTGCACTCGTGCAATGATCATTTTAAATATGCTACTTGTTAAAGTCACGTATTAAGTGTAGAATTCAACTTACGATGTGACACAACAAACTCTTCTCAACCAATTTTTTCTACTTGGTTAATTTTTCTTCGTATTCTTTTGAATTTTTTATTCCACTCGCCGTTCTTGTACTTTTCTTCCTTTATACTTTTATTGCTTATGTAATTCCAAGTATTGCATCGATCATTTCTCTTTCATTTTTCTTCAATGCTTTGGTGGATGACTAGGTTCAGTTTTTGCTTACACTTTTCCCTTTTATCCAATCATTCTTGTTATGGTTGCTTGCTTACTTGAAAAACTGTCCTCTTGATGTGGGTTAAATTTACTATATGTAGATTCATTCTCCTAGTTGATCGATATGATCTTTGTTTGATACTTCTTGTGTTGTTTTTTATTGGTAAAGGTTTTTAATATTTCCAGCGAAAAAAGTCGATAAATTTATTCATAAGAGAAAAATTACATCTAGTACATCCAAGGGCTAGTAGCTATTATAAGATTCAATAAAAAAAGGAGGATTTGTCCAACCTAACATTATTACAAAAATTAAGGGGAGGCTAGCTCACCCACAAAAATGGAAATTCAACTAATATTTCAGCATATATAAGATGGGGAGACTAGCTCAACCACAGAAACTGGATATTTGATGGAGAGTAAAACTCGACTCATTTAATATTAGCAGAAAGTTAAAAAACTTAAGGGATATTAACACAACCTTTAGTTTTTAGTTACCTGTATATAATTACCCATTGTTGACAACCTATTTTCCTAGATGAATTGATAACTCTGACTTTTGAACCTGAACCTATCCTTCCTCTAGCAAGATAGCCTCTTTCACCAAAGAATCCGCTATTGTATTGCGTTCTCTGAATATATGAACCAGTGAGCACACAGAGAACCTAGATTTTAGATCAAGGCCTCTTCTCAACATAGGTTGTAGTCTAATGTTTGAACATCGATCCTTCTTTGAAAACCAATTTACAACAAGCAATGAGTCTGAGAAAATATTGAAAGTTGAGATGTCGTGTTCCATAGCAATAGTCAGGATCATTATCAAACTCATGAGCTCAATGAAATTGTTGGAATTGTGTCCAGTTCCATGCTTGTAAGTCAGGTGAAAACCCCTGAAATTGATGTATCCACCAGTGTCTCTTCTACCTGGATTCCATTGGGATCACAAAAATCGAATGGCACTGTTCGATCGAAAACCAATTCTTGAAGTATCCTTTTAGGTTTTGACTTATGTGTGGATGGATGCTTTGGAAGAGAATATTCCAATCGATGATAAGATGAGAGAATAAAGGAGTTTCATCATTAAAAATGGTCTTATTGCGAGGTATCCAAATACTCCAGCAAAAATGTGTTGGAAGGGCTGGACAATCCATGTTTCGACACTTGATAGAGGTAGAGTTAAGATGGATCTACGCTGATTTAGATAGTGCTCTAACACTATTAAGAAGAGACCTACCCCATGGCCAATTTTCAAGCTCACATGATAGACCTCCAAAGTAAAAAACTTACTTTTTCTTAGACTTATTCATTATTCCCATTTTATTATTGTAATATATTTAGAATTATTTTGATTTTTTTTATTTCCCTTTTCACTAAAATATACTTCACTTTCCCTAATATTTACATGTATTTCTCATAATACCATAAATCCATTTCAAAATTTCAGAACATTAATATTAATTTAAATAAATATTGTATATCTTACAATACCCCCAAAGTTCAAGGTTTATGAATATATATATATATATATATATATATTGTTTTTTACAAGAACGAGTGACAAGCTTTTGTATTCAAAAAGAAGAAGCATAGTTATAAAATATAGTATGGAACACTGTTCCCAAAATTGGAGAGTTGTCATAGTAGGCTCATCCATTTCTCATCTTTGCAATTCATACACACACTTAATTCTACTACAGCTATAAATCCTTACAAACTTCCCTAACAAAAGACAACAAAAGGAATAGATATCGAGTAGATAGACAATTAACTAGCTTCTTCGAGCCATTACAAAAGGACTTTAACCAAGCAGTTCTGGAAAAACTATGGAATATCAGACAGAACATTGTTGGCCGATTTTCTCCTTGCTGCCATTCACAGTTCCGATGTTCTCCTCGTTGTCACCGTGGAAGACTAAAGGATTGTTCTAGATTCAGACCTCATGCCATCGATCTTTGCTTCGACCACTTCAAACTATTGTGCAGAGAGTTAATCTGAGTGCTGATATCCCCTGAACAAGGGCAACCATTATCCATTTTTCCAACAAGCACCTCAAAGTACTCCTTCATTTTGTTGTAGCCATTATGGATTTCAGTAATTGAGATATGGACGAAGGTGGCCAGGTGTGAAAGAGCTTTTTTTTATCGGATTTTTCACCCCTGAGCCATCAAACTTGACTTTCCAGCTCCATCAAGTGAGATAAGACTTCTGAAGACAGACTATCCTGCCCACGTGGAGACTCCAAATTGATAAACCCACTATCCAAACCTTTCGGGGAAGCCCAATTCTTGTTGTTGCCAGGCTCACTGGAGTGCCCATGAGCAGAGTGTTGCGTTACCCCTCCCAGGTTCTGGTTGTTGCCAAATTCACGATGGGTCCAACTCTTTCCATTTCTAGGCTCGTTGAAGAGTCCACGAGCAGTTGAATGTGCTACACCACCATTGCTCTATCTGGATCCTAACTCAATAGGAACCCAATTTCTACCATTGCCAGGCTCATCAACCGTGGTGAGACCACGAAGGAAATTATGTGCCGAACCACAACAAGCTTGCCCATTCCCCTACCCCTAAACCACGTCGAAAGCTGACAGGTAATGCTTCGTTCCAACTGCCCCTGCATCATCTTGAAGATTCTTCCTGCAACGACGACACTGCATCGAAGAAAGGTTCAGACCCTTATCCTCCATAACTAACTAGTGAGGACCCAAATTACGAACCCAAATAACTACGTATCGCTCTTGTAGAACCCAAATCTCAGCAATTTGAATTTGCAGAGTGTTGAGCATACCACCTTATGGCGTGATATAAGGTAGGGAGGAGGGTGGTGTTAATAAATGCATGCATGCGAGACAGGTGGGATGAGACCGGTGGGGGCACCAAGTGTTCCAGGAGAACGCGGGAGAAGAACGATGCGGGGAAGGAGATCCCAAGGCAATCTTGCCATTACTCCGAATTCAAATTTGAACAACTCTATAGTTTGAGGGGTGAGAAATATGGTTCCAATCCAAGATAGGGGTCTTATGAATCATGGGAAAATGAGAGAGGGGACCAATGGACCCAGTTAATGACAATGATGAGACCATTAATGGTCGCCAAACCACAATCCAAACCAGCACCAATGTTTTCCATGTTGTCTGCTTCCTTGTTGTTGCTTCTCAAGATGTGGAGAAAGGAAATGGAGTTAAATTCTTTGGCCACATAGTTGAAGAGGTGTTGAAGTTTGGATACTGGTTTTCTGCGATTGATAGCCAAAGATATGGCCTCCCTAATAACTAGCATGGAGTCTCCGAAGGCCACTAGGTCCCTGACATTGTCATTCATGGCAATTTCCATTCGTTTGATCAAAGCGAGCCATTCCGCCTCATTGTTAGTCCTCCTTCCAATTCCCCAGACATAGTCTTTCTTTTTGTTTCCATCAGAGTCAAGAAGGACTCCTCCCGCACCTGCCAACCCAGAAGGTTTATAAATATTAATATTTAAACAAATTAAAATAAAATAGGGCTGAAAACAAAATACTTCATATCTAAAAAAAAAATACTTCATAACCTTGTTATGATTTAAATTCTCGAAAGAAACACATTTACGATATCTCTAACCTAACCTGAACTACCCCTTGGCCACTTCTCCAAAATATTCTCGCAAATTAAATTTCAATTAGGGGAGAGTTGTCTATTCTTGAACAGGGACTAGTAGTTGTCATAGTACTGGTCCCACGCAACCACCATATATTGACACAAATAAACCCATAAATTAAACATACACATTCCATATTAAGTGCATAAAATATTTAAATTATGTCCAAAAATTGCCCATTAACTGACTGGGCCAATAGGTGTCAATAAATAGTCTTTATATGACAAACTGTACAAAACATCTTGTCCCAACCAAGTACAGATCTGCTCAGGGATCCAGAAGTACATGAACAACTAAATAACCCAACTCGTTTTTGCCACCTATTGCAAGGTACCTATCAAAGGAGGACCCACGAATATCTATTGGAGCCTAAATATCCCAGCATTCATTAAAACCTGTTCAAACATTCATTGAAACCTGTTCAAGCATCAGAAAAGATAGTGTCAGCCATAACTGCAAGATTGTTCAACATTCCAACCCACTGTATTCAATAAATGACACCTACCCATTAAATGCACCCATTAAACAGATGGAAGCACACAGATCATGAAACATATGAAGGCACAGGGATCCACAATGACAAGCTCCCAACCATTGGATCACTTTCAAATCAATCCACAACACACATTGAAATTTGAGAGATTGCAATCCATGTGCAACCTTCTTACCAACCCAATTCAATAGCAAACAACTATAAATGAACCACAACCCTTATGAAGATGCATTTCATAAATTCGACCTGCAGAGTGTGTGCACAGTTGCATTTCAGAAATTCAAACAACAAAGTGTGTGCACAGTGGAGGCATACCATCATAAGTGTGTGCACAGTGGAGGCATACCAGCAGAACTGTGTGCACAGTAGATTCAGGTTACTGTTTATGTTATTTATGTTTTTGTTTATGTTATTTCCAGTTATGTTATTCATGTTATTTATGTTTCTGTTTATGTTATTTACATTTCTGTTATAATCAACTTCCAGTTTATTCTACATAACCAGCCTCCCTTCTAAATGTGCAAGTTGTTGTAGGCATGGCAAGAGTCAGCAATGCAAGGAGAACAAGTCGTTGATTGAGTAGGGGTGCCCAGCTACGCTGCACCTCATCGTATGAGGAGAGGCTCGATCATTCAAATGCCAACAATGCTCCCAACAATGTTGTTGAGAATGACAATGTGGTGGAAGAGGACATTGTTGTCCCACCACCAACCACACAGTCACTTCCAACCACAGTTCAAGGAACAAGTTCAGTCACCAAAATCAGTGCATTAAGAGGTTGGACAAAGGAAGACATGCTAGCTGCTATTGATGATATAGAGTTCAATGGATATTCCATTCGTGCTGCTGCTAAAAAACATGGATTTGCTACCTCTTCAGTACATTATTGGATAAATGGACTCACACATACAAAGCGCAGAGGGCTTGTTACATTTATGAGTGAAGAGGAGGAGGCCGAGGTGGTTCAGTGGTGTAAGGAGATGGCTGAAATGGGACATGGGCTAGAGCTGATACAGCTAAAATCCACAGTAGCTCAAATATGTCAAGGGAGGCCAAACCCCTTCAAAGATGGGCTTCCTGGTAAGTCATGGTGGTTTGGGTTTAAAAAAAGGCATCCAGACCTTGTGTTGCGTACAACTAAGGGCCTAGATAGAGACAGGGCTCTAAATCTACGGCCTGCAATTCTGACTAAGTTCTATGCCACCCTTTCTAGTGCATATGAGAACCATGGGTATGCTCCAGACCATATATGGAACTGTGATGAAATAGGTTTACAGGCAGGAAGGAACTGTGGCATGCGTGTAATTGCCAAGAGAGGGAGTCGTAATGTGCCAAAGATTTTTCCTAGGAGCAGGGAGTGGATCACTATTCTATGTTGTGTCAATGCAATTGGTGCTTCAATCCCAGGATTTTATCTATTTAAAGGTAAAACTCAACTCAAAAACTATATACAAAATTGTGAGCCAGGTGCATGCATGGCTGCACATCCCCATGCTTCGATGACCAAAGAACTCTTTTTGAATTGGATTACTCACTTTGCTGCATCTATACCAGGCAGTGTCTCACCTGTAAATAGACACTTGCTGGTTTTAGATGGTCATGGAAGCTACATTGTTGTGCAAACAATCGAGGAGGCTAACAATTTGGGCATCGACCTATTGACACTGCCTGCTCATACCACTCACAGATTGTAACCCCTAGATGTCAGTGTGTTCGGGCCTTTCAAGAACTATTTCAGGGGTGAGAAAGCTTCGTGGATGGCACATAATCCAGGGGTGGAGGTAAAAAATTTTGAGCTAGCCGAGCTTGCAAGTAAAGCCTTTAAAAGGGCTCTCACACCTACGAATATCAAGGCTGGGTTTAGGAGGACTGGAATATGGCCACTGAATTCTGAGGCTCTCATGCATGATACTAGTTGTAGCCTAGGATTTGATCTGAATGGTCAGGAAGAAGAGGATGTCCAAGCACATGTTGCTGGCCAAGAAGATGTGGAGGTAGAGGAAGACATTGTTGCTGCTGATCATATGATATCCCTCTCTCAAGGAGGACCATACTGTGGTGATGAAGAAGAACAGGTAAGTGAAACACAATATAAAAATGAACCAATTGACAGTAACATGGAGGTACATACACCAACTGAGACAGCTGCAACTTCTGCTTCTAATCTTCTTAATGTCTCTATGCAAGAAACAGTTGCAACTTCTGCTTTTGTTCATGTCAATGAAAACGTTGACCATGCACCAGGAAGAAACAATGGAGAATTGACGTTGCCAAGCCAGGTTACCCCACCATCATGGCTGGTAGAAGCCATGATGAATTTGGACAAAAATATTGTCTCAAGGACAAATGAAGAAAGCATGAACATGCCTTCACAGCCCAGAGAATTGGAAGAATAAATTGTTCATTATTTTGTGGACAATGGAAACCTGGAAGAAGATAGTGTCCACAACAAGGTTCCAGCTGAAGAGGACAATATGGTTCAGATAGAGCAGGATAACATTGACCCAAATATTGAGAGGCAAGTGTCAAGCAAGGAGCAGCAAGTGTCAAAGAAGGGCTAGTTGCTTGGTCGGTTTCTAAAGCTACCGGTAGAGAGAGTGTCAGCAAAAAGAAGGCAATTTACAGCAGACAATCTTCTTCTATGCCGAAGTTCACAGTTACTCACCTCAGAGGACTATATAAAACTATTGGTTGAGTCTGAGCAAAGAAAACTTGAACTCCAGGATTTAAAGCAGAAAAAGAGGGACTTAGCTAAAGAAAAGAAGGTTGCAAGGATTGCTGCAACAGAAATTCGAGCGCAGGAGAGGCTTGAAAGAGAGAAAGAAAGACAAGAAAAGGCTCATAAAAAACAAATGGCAAGGCATGAAAAGGAATTAAGAAAGGCTCAACAATTGCTTCAAAAAGAACAAGGGGTGGAAAAAAGTTCTGCCATTGATGCAAACATAGTGGAGGGGAGTAGGATGATGCCAAACACATTGGAACATCTTGCAGATAATACTCCATGTTTCCAAGACCTCCTAAACATCCAAGTCCCCCGCTATCAACAAGTGCGCATGCCCACTTTATTCCCTCCTACCAGTGCAGGTGTCAGACATATGTATGATTATCGGGGGGCTCAACCCAATGCAGGGGTTAGTAGCACAAGTGTGCACTGTGGCTACTCAATTCCTCCATGGCTACAAGAAGCAAATTGCATATCATATGGAGGCAACTAGCCACAACCTAATCAACCATTGTTAGGTATGCCAAGCAACCTGGCTCAAGCAGGAAACTCAACAATATTGGGAAGTGAAGATCTTGGACGACATCAAGCATAGGAGTGTCATATAGGGATGCCAAAGTTTTTGTTGTGACCACATTGCATTGTGGATTTTGTAATCACTGGGTCTAACTACTGCAACATGGCCATTTTGTATACAATCCTATACATTTTTGGGTACAATCCTAGGTCATATCATTCCCTGATGTTTGCGGCATTGTAATCAGGGGTTTATCATAAGGTTTAATATACAATTTCATCATTTCAACAGCAAGCTGTAATGTACTCCGATTAAACATTTCATTAACATTTTTTAGGGATTATGAATTTAGTTTGTTGTTGTTTTATGTTGCAATCATAGTTTGGGCTGAATTATTGAAGGTTCTAGGGTTTATGCACCTACAACCCAAAAAAATTATTGTCATCTCTACCATTATGAAAGACCAACACATACACACCAAAATGATCAATCATCATTATTGATGGAATCAAAATATATTCTACAACCAAACAAACATTGTTGTATTTCTATATAAGGGAGGGATGCCAGTTGTTGGACACCCCACGTGGCTCCCTCCCCCATGCCACGTTGTCGAGTCGACACGTATCCAGCCCAGACCCAGATGGCACCGCCACTTGTCGTGGTGGGTGGGCGCTTTTCCTGCGACCTCTCCTTCCTCCCGTGTATTGTTGCTCGGGCCCCGTCTATGAACGCTCCGCCACCCAAATGGTATATGGCTTATGTTGCAGTAGTATGGGCTGAATTATTGAAGGTTCTAGGGTTTATGCTGCAGCAGGGTCCATGGCTTATGTTGCAGTAGTATGGGATTACAACCATATGCCCAACCATTGCAATCATAGTTTGTTGCTGGTTTATGTTGCAATCATAGTTTGGCCTGAATTATCTATCTTCTATGGTTTATGTTGCAGTCGGGTTTGTAATTTTTTTAGGGTTTATGAATTTAGTTTGTTGTTTGTTAATGTTGCAATCATAGTTTCGGTCGAATTCTTGAAGGCTCTATGGTTAATGTTGCAGCAGTGTTTATAATTTTATTGGGGTTTCTGAATTTATGAATTCTATGAATTATTGAAGGCTCTATGGTTAATGTTGTTGCAGCAGTGTTTATGAATTCTAGGGTTTATGCTGCAACAGGGTCCATGGTTTATGTTGCAGTCATTTCGGCTAAATTACAACCACATGGGATTACAACCATATGCCCAAAATTCAAAGGGAGATAGAAGAATCCCAAGACCACTATAATAGCTTCATCCTAGATGATATCGTGGGCTATGATTTATGTTGCAGCAGGGTCTAAGGTTTATTGAAGTTTCGTAGTTTGGGCTGAATTATTGAAGGTTCTATGGTTTATGGTGCAGTTGGTTCTATGGTTTACAACTCTTGACCCCTATATTCCTTAAACTAGCAGTTAGGAATGGGGTTGAACCATTGCATGGGTGTGATACCCATCCATTTGATGCTAACTGTACTGCAACATGGTCCATATTTCTCTCATATTATTAATAATGCTTCTATAAGGAATGTTCCATGGAGGGCTCTCATGCATGACTTATTACAACTTAATACAGTATCATACTAATCAACATAACAGGCCTAAATTAGATCCAGTGTATGTACATTCCTATAAACAAATTCAATATCCTTTTGAAGGCTAGAACAACAGACAACAATAATCAAGCACACAAACTGTTTAATAAAACTATGTCTATATAAATGCCCATAATGCAACAACTAATTTACCTTCTTCTATTTTTCCCATAATGAAACAACTAATTTAACTTCTTCTATTTTGCCCATAATTCAAGTTAATAGGTAAAAGTAAAAAATGCATCATACAACAGCAGATCATACAACATCAGATAAGATGCAGCAGATCACTTCATGTTAATAGGTAAAAGTAAAAACTGCATCATACACTTGTAATTTAACAATAGCATGCAAATTGTAAATTGCATCAACAACAGCAGATCATAAGGTGGAGCAGATCGCTTGTAAAATGCATCAACAATATCCAATTTGGCAAACTTGCTGATATCAACAACTGAACTATGAGTATTCTTACAATAAGATGAGACAATGGAAAAAGTCATTGTTGTCAACTGCCATCCATCCTTTGTATGATGCAGTTTTTCCTTTTAACTATTACCATTCTACTGCAACAAAAACCAACAACAAACTAAATTCATAAACCAGATAAAATTTAGGGACACTACTGCAACATAAACTAGCAATAAACTAAAATCATAAACCATAGAACCTTCAATAATTCAGCCCAAACTATGATTGCAACATAAACCAGCAACAAACAAAATTCATAAACCCCAATAAAATTATAAACACTGCTGCAACATTAACCATAGAGCCTTCAATAATTCGGCCGAAACTATGATTGCAACATTAACAAACAACAAACTAAATTCATAAACCCTAAAAAAATTACAAACCCGGCTGCAACATAAACCATAGAAGATAGATAATTCAGGCCAAACTATGATTGCAACATAAACCAGCAACAAACTAAAATCATAAACCCCAAAAAAATTACAAACCCTGCTACAACATAAGGCAACATAGACCATAGAACCTTCAATATTTCAGCCCAAACTATGATTGCAACATAAACCAACAACAAACGAAATTCAGAAACCCCAATAAAATTATAAACACTGCTGCAACATTAACCATAGAGCCTTCAATAATTCGGCCGAAACTATGATTGCAACATTAACAAACAACAAACTAAATTCATAAACCCTAAAAAAATTACAAACCCGGCTGCAACATAAACCATAGAAGATAGAAAATTCAGGCCAAACTATGATTGCAACATAAACCAGCAACAAACTAAAATCATAAACCCCAAAAAAATTACAAACCCTGCTACAACATAAGGCAACATAAACCATAGAACCTTCAATATTTCAGCCCAAACTATGATTGTAACATAAATCAGCAACAAACGAAATTCATAAACCCCAATAAAATTATAAACACTACTGCAACATTAACCATAGAGCCTTCAATAATTCAGCCAAAACAAATACATAAACCCTAAAAAATTTACAAACCCTGCTGCAACACAGACCATAGAACCTGCTGCAACACAAACCATAGAACCTACAATAATTCTGCCCAAACTATGATTGCAACATAAACCGTAAAAAAAATTTAAATGCAGCTGCAACAAAACCCTAATTCATACACCCTAAAAAAAATTTAAACGCAGCTTCAACATTAACCACAAAACCTTAATTATTATTGCAACGTAAACCATAGAACCTTCAATAATTTAGCCGAAACAAATTCACCTCCAACCTAATAAATGAATAAACACTAAAACATTCATAAACCCTACTGCATCATAAACCATTCATAAACAAATTAACAGGAGCACAATAAACCATTCATAAACCCTACTGCATTATAAACCATTCATAAACCCTGCTGCAGCATAAACAAATTAAACCCCTGATGCCACATAAAAACCCTAATGCGAAATGCGTTTCACCATTGCCAAAACGCAACGTAAACCCACCATACACAATTCAAAGTGCAAGTAGGAGGGCACCAACGCCAACAGAAATGACCAAACCAATTCACCAACAAAAATGCACAAATTCACAACCCAGAAATGCACAAATTCACAACCCAGAAAACCAGAATTTAACCTTTCAAAGCAGCAGAAATGGTCCACGAAATCCCCAGAAGGTTGAGAGTGTTGAAAAACACTGATGCAGGGAATGGCTAGTAGGAAACCTACCAGCGCCACCGAAGAAGCGTGAAGGGACGAGCCACCGCCGTAAGCAGGAACAACCATCGCCGCCGCCGTGAGCAGGAAGGGACGAGCCACCACCATGAGGAGGAAGGGACCAGCGCCACCGAAGAAGCACGAGCAGGTCGGGACCAGCGCCACCGAACGAAGGCAACGAACGCCTGATGGAAGCCACCATCGCGACCACCGAAACCAGCCGAGCAGCGACCCAACAACACCACCACCGAACCGATGAAAACCTCTAACGGGGTCCACCGTAGACGACTTCGAGGGCCTGTGGTGCGCTATGGGCATGGAGCGAGTGTCAACGTCGGGAGAGCTAGCGGACAGAACATACCGCAGCGGCGAACGCCATCCGTCGGGGGGTAAGGCAACAAGCGTCCGCCACATCACAGTAGCACAGCAGGATACCGGCAGTACCAGAGCGCCCATGGTGCAGAACCAGAGCGGGGGTGGTGCAGAACCAGAGCGGGAGTGAACAGGAAATGGTGTGGCGGAACATTCACAGACAGGGCCCGAGCAACAATACACGAGAGGAAGGATAGGTCATGGGAAAAGCGCCGAAAAAGCGGTAAAAAGCATGCCATAAAGGCCGCTTTATGGCGCCCACCCACCACGACAGGTGGCAGTGCCATCTGGGCCCGGGCTGCGTTCGTATCGACTCGACAGCGTGTCATGGGGGAGGGAGCCACGTGGGGTGTCCAACAACTGGCATCCCTCCCTTATACGGTTTTTTATTATTAATGTTAATTTTACCGATGCTCGTGGAAATGAAAAATCTAAATCATACCATTACCGATGCTCATGGAAATGAAAAATCTGAACCGTACAGAGTTCAAGGCTCCAGGGAATGAAATATCCATCACGATCCCTCTTTGCTTTTTTAACTGTATTGGACTTGGACAGAATAGGTATTCATCCAATCCACCCATTGAGAAAAGACAAAAAGTTTAGTTACAGATAGAGGGGAGGGATATGGAAAGATCGCGTCCCTATACATACATTTTATGACTCACAATATCTCTATTTTGTTTTGTGTATGGAAGCGCTTCCAATTGCTGTTTGCCTGTGTCTGTGTTTGTGTCTATTTTGTGCTTTTTTGGTATATTGTGTTTTATCTGTGAAATCGATAGAGGTTGGAGGTTGAATTGGATTTGAATCTGAGTCTGCTTGCTGGAATATGAACAAATAAATTGAGCTGAGAATCGGGAATTAATTAAAGTTACCTAGGTGGACTCGGCTTCTTCGGGTGGGTATCATAATTTCCTGTTTATTTAATTGCTCTGCTATGATCTCTGCTCTAAGTGGCCGACTCTTTTTTCGTAAATTTATGTGCATGTGTTGAAGTGAAGCGTAAATTGCTTCATAATCTTTCCGTCCATTCATCTTTATGACACGGAGAGGGAGCAGAGAGAAGAATACGATCAATCTTTCGTGCAGAGTTGGCACGTGTTCACAGTACAACCTCAAAATGACAATCCCCGCTCTGAGAAGCACGACGAAAATGGAACTCCTGCCCTTTCGCTTCCTGCGCCTCTGGGTGACATTGCTGTAAGTATACGTCCACACATCTGTTTGTGTCTTTGTGGGGTGTGTACATGCTCTGTTTCTCTGTATATGATTTGTCTTTGTGGTCTCCTTGTTTGTTTGCTTGTTTGCAGGTCGGGACGCCGTGAATGTCGTGGAGAGGAATCCCTCCAATGAAAACGAGGATTTGTCACAGATACTTTGAATCAGGTAATGTCATATCAATAAACCTTAAATCGCAATAATTTATCATGGTTTCCAGTAAAGCAAGGATTCCTCCGTTTTACAGGCAGATGCTTCGCAAGTGGTGGACAACGAGATGATAGCGGTGAACAGAGAGCGAGAATGAGCCTTTCACTCGAAGGTCAACGGGGATCGACCCTGCGACGTTTGTTCGAGGACGAGGACTATCCAAGGAGTAGTGTGCACTACTGGAGGAAGGGTTCCCAGAGGATCACTCCGACTCCGGTAAGGGTTGATCTGGTCTTTTTATTAGGATCTTAGCAGAAACAGAACAACGAGCTAGCCACGCAGTTGAATTTGAATTTCCTACCAGGGCAAGTGGAAGTCCAGAACAGAGGACCACGGCATTCATACAAGTAGGTATACATTTTGCGCTCCATTTTCTTTTTAAAGAATTAGAGAAAACAGTGAACTAGTAAAGTTAGAGCACCATAGATAAATTCTCTATAAATGTTAGAAAAATAGATAAATTCATACTAGGGCTTATCCTCCTGGACTCTACATAATTGAATCTACAGCCAAATTTGTAACTGGACATTTATCATTTTCCCAATCCAACAACAGTTTAGAATCTCAATATCTGCTTCTATAGCATATTTAAGCAAAATCCATAATCGAAATAATTCAACTCGATTGTTAGTGCCAAGACTTGCTCCATATTTGAGAGAAAAATAGTGTTGACTATTAAGGAAAAACATTGCCCCAACCCCCCACAAACCCGGAGTTCCTTGGCATGCACCATCAAAGAATCCCCGGTCTTTAGTAGTATCAATTACAAACTCTTCGAAAATCCTAATTTTCTTTTGTTTAGGTGCTTTCTAGCTTTCCTTGTAGGAGTCTGATCTTATGAGAACCTGGGCCTGTAGTCATATGTTTTTTTCGAATATCATCTTATTCCTTCGGAGCCACAGTCCCCAAATTACGTAGCAAAGAAAAACACTATTGTTCTTCAGTGATTTGTCTGTCATCCATGACTCAAAAGAGTCCAACAATGTATTTTTATTCCCCTTGTTCCTTTCATTTGACAATCTGCAACACTTCTTTTGAGACAGCTTTGGAGAATGGACATAAGGCAAAAAGATGATCAACGAATTCCCCTTCTGCCTTGCATAGGTTACATCGGTTGGGACCATTCCAACTCCTCTTCTGTCCATTGTTCCAAATGAGAATTCTATTGGATAATGCAAGACAAATACAGATATAATTTTCCTTAAAACTGTGAAATATATATATAACTTCCCAACCCAACACATTTGATTGGTAGTATATTATGTTGTAGTTGTTCGGTTGTGGTTCACCAATGAATTAGTGAGAATTTATTTCAATTAATTTAGGATTGAGATTTTCTATTATGAACCCTGAAAATCAACATGTCCTAGAAATTCAAACCTTTTAGATTTTTATGTATGTATATAGAGGCTTAACCAAAAGACCAGAACCAAATTTAACATCCCCTGAAGACCAAACCAATTAAAAGCTAGAAGGGAAGATACCATACAGATACATTGCATAAAGAAATGTTATAGTAATAAGTTGTGTTTGTCAAAATTGAAATCTCATTTGCTTAGATATTGCATGACCCATAATCTAAATGATGAATAGCATGATGCATCACATATCAAAATTCAAGTTAGTCTTTGCCTTTAATCTCAAATGAGTGTTGTAGAGCCTATGATAAATATAGCATTTCAATGTCAAATATGATTGTTTTCATCATAAGAGAGGAACACCCTAACAGAGTCTTGTGTTTCAATGAATAAATTTGAGTAATACTAATAATCCCTCATTAACATTGTTTTTGTTTTCCTACATAGATTTAATGATGCACCTTAATTGGTTTTGTACTTTGTTCATATTGATTAGTTAATTCTGAGTCTCATCATTAACTTTTCATTAAAAAGAATAAATATTAGTGAATATTTAAGTCTAAAATTCTTGTGTGAAATTTTTATATTGCAAAATCTGGGACTACGATTCATAGTCCATCCTTAGGGACCGAGTCACTTCATGTGGGTGAGGAAAGTGAATGCAAAATCCAACATATATTAGTTTAACTCAAAGAGCCAAAATGATGTTGACCTACTGATCTAATCATTAATGGAGATTATCTCATTTCATTGCTGATAGATCACAAGTTTCGAGGAATCATTGAGTTTAAGCCCGCTATCTCTATTTGGGTTATCCTTGTGTTTTTCAATCTCAAATGTTGCCGTGTTCATGTTTTTCTATAGTTTTCAACCTTGGCAATCAACTTGGCATTCTTGATGCACATATGATGATTTTATTTAGAGGAATGTTTTGCAAGAGAAAATCTACCTACTCGATTGTGTGCAATATCAACAAAATTCAAACGTTGAGCTAGGTAAGAACATGGGCATGATGGAAATCTTAGAAATGATGCCTAGTGGGGCCATCATGAGCTAAGAGAATGAAGGTGTATTGAATACCAAGCAAAGATATGGGTGAGGGCCATTATGCATTGGAAGTTTGGGCAAAAACATGCTTGAAGACTTTGAGTAGCTAACGGTAAAATTAGTGAAAATCACAATGATCGCTCAATATTAAAACATAAAAAAAAGGGAGGGAAGTAATGCTAAATTTCAAAGACAAAACCTAAAATATACTTTGTAGAGACATTTGGTAATTTTTTTACAAAGTGTTATAGTTTGTGCCTAGGTACTTGTTATCACACCATAGCAGCTGGGCTACTATTCTTGCTGAGTAGATATCTGCACATTTCAGAGCTTTGCTTTTACAGAGATCAGCTATGATGAGCTTGTTATTTGAGATCACTCATGGATCATAGCAATATATTGTATCAGACTTTTATTAGACCTTGTGCCAAGGCTGAGCCTTGAGAGCTTACATTTGATGACCGATGTGACCCTTTGGTCCATACAATTTCAGTTCAGTGCCCAGTGATTTTATTGCAGCAGTGTTTCAGATGTTTATTGATGATTATTATGATGTGATATGACCAGTGGACTTCTGATTATTGACTTTGGATTATTATCTTGTTGTTTTAGTCATCTTCGTAGCATTGACTTGGTATATGATTCAGGGTATGGCAGTGTTGTCCGCCAAACTGCACACTAGCAGCAGAAATCTTTCGAAAAGTTGTCTCCCTCACTGGAAAGTGGGGAGAGGTGTGACCTTAGGGGCAATCAATGAGCTAGGTATTGTCACCTGAATCCCAGCTCCTCCGTTTAGGCTAACTCCTAACGAATCCAAGCGGGGTAGTCCCTATAAAGAGTTTCACTAAGGCTCTTGTGTTTTTTAATGTTTTAAGTGTGAATGATGTGGATGGGTGTTGTTTAGGAGTTATTATGATGAGACCAAATTAAAAGATGAGATAATCACAAGATAACAAAGCAATCCACGTTGCTAAAATGAAATAACGAGATTAACAGTATATTTCAATACTTATGATCAAAATAGAGTATTCACAACATGAAAATTAACACAAGGACAAATGGTCCTGATTAAGATATAAATTGTAAATACCAGTGCCTTGTGGAGTCATAGAAAAGATGGTTGTGATGCTGAATGTGTGTGGAATGTGTGGGTCTTGAAAGAATACTGTTTGTGAGAACGTTATGAAGATTATCTTGGTAAATTGAATATTTTAATGGTCTTTGATTATTAAGGCTAAAACCAAGGATATCAAAAGAGTAGAACCTTAACCAGGAACAAATACTGGCAACCTCTTAGATGATAGGTCGGGAGCACCCAGATTTCAAAGAGGACAAGTGTACTTACGGTTTGACCACCCTCGAGTCTGACAGTGGATTCCCGGCACCACCTGTTTCAGGAAGCAACCTCAGTGATTTGATCCTGGTTTTGGTTTTGGGTAAAGTTTTAATTTATGTTATCACTTGTAAATTTAGCAAGTCCTTCACCTTTCTGAGTACGGGTGTTGGACGAATAACCAAAATAAATTAATTAAGGGGGAAAATGAGTTGAAGTATTTTAAATATTAAGAGCACTTGTTCAACCCTCCAACAAAGAGCGCTCTTGACTTAGTCTTAAGACCATAGTTCAAGAGACTTTTTACTCTAAGATGCCTAATGCAAGGGAAAAATGCAAATCTACAATGCTCTCCAACAGAGAGTGCTCTTAACTTGGATTTGGCCAAGTTCAAGAGGCATTGTTTATTTTATTGCAAGAAATAAAGCAGTTGTGATACTTGAAAAAGAAAGCTTAAAGTGACTGAAAGAAAAATATAACAACAACAAGATATATAAGATGCTTGAAGATAACAGAAAGCAAAATTTAGTGTTCTACCAACAGATTTAATCTAAGGTGGGGTCTTCCTCCGAACAAGGTCAACCACTAAGAACCGCTAGCACTTGAGAACTTCCCAGCTAGCTGATATTTCGACCAAGGCAACTAATGGAGAGAGAAGAGTAACCACAAAGCTATGTGGTCCTGCCCTTGAGATGAAATCTCAAGGATACTATCTCAAGTCAAAACTTGGAAGAGAGTATGAAAAATAATTATTACTCTAAAACAGAAAATAAAAGATCTAATCTAACCAATCACCACACTCTTCCCCAAATGGGGAAGAAAACCAAAAGAGTGAAGGCCCCTCCACTTGAACTTTTTATTAATCTTGTACAATTTCCTTGGGTTTTAAAACCTTGAAGGACTTTGGAATGAAAATAAAACTTGAAAAATTTAACTTAGCTCTTGATAGCTATTACAAAGGATAGTGAGTGATAGATTTGTATATTTGATCCACCTTGTATTTGGTTTGAGTTCTTGCTACTTTAGCTTGTATCTCTTCTCTTCAAATTTTTCGAATCTTTTGCACTTCCAAAGTACTTACAAGAAATCCAAAACTCAATGCACCCTTTAGTGTTAGAAAAATAAAACAAAACTTGAATCTAAGTCTATATTTGCAAAATGAGATCTAAAACATGGAAATACATTAAAAAAAAATGGTTAAAAAAAAGTTAAGATGGGAAAACGGACCAGCAAACAAAAGTAGCTTAAAAATGCTAGAAATGAGATCTAAGACTTAAAAATTTTTAAGGAAATTTTATGAAAAATATTCTATCTTTCAAAATGGAAACTATAGTTAAGCTATGCAAGCTATACTAGTGTAGAAAAGTGATCTATAATGCTTCTAAAGCTACCTTTCCAATGCATGAAACTTGTATGAGATGCAAAAAACTTTGAGATCTAAGTCTAACAAGATACTTTTGCAAAACTAAGAAAGAAATTACAACTTAACAATTCGTTTTTGTGTTTTTTGATGTTTTAGGGCCTCTTTTGGAATGAGGACGAGAGGAGGAAATGGCAACAACGAATGCAAGGATGGATGAGAGGATAAAGGGGCTAAAACAAAAGGGTGGAGATGGTAAATCTAGGGTAAAACGAAAGGGTGGAGATGGTAAATCTAGGGAAAACGAAAGGGAAAGTGAGAGAAAGGGGAGGTGAATGGATGAATAAGGCTAATCTAATGGGGATGGGCTTGAAGAGGTAAGCTAGGTAACCAAGAAAGATTTGAGAAGTTTGTTGATGGAGGAAGAGGCTAGGGCTCTTTAGAAATGTTTCTTTCCTTTGAACAATGAATCTTTTGGAAACCTGCAAGAGAAAAACCTTGATTAGGAGCTAATAGCCATTTGAATACAAAGAGCAACTTGATCTCCAAGTCATTCTCCGCCCTAATGAATCCTGCAAAACCCTTAAACCAAACAAGTTTAAACCGAATAATATACTTCTATGATTTATAGAACATACATTAAATATCGCAAAAACTTGATATGAGAGATAGGGTGAGAAGAATATCACCAAAAAATGTGAAAGCAATCCCCAAAGCACTTGTGTAGACTTCCAAAGTCAATATATTATTCAAAAGGTAAACAAGTATTACAATAGTATTTTGGCAGAGTGTTCATGCTCAAAATCTCCATGAAGAACAAGCCTAAAAGACCTCTCTTATATAGCAAAGGCTAGCAGCTAAAACCCTAGATCGAATTGGCATTCATAAGAGAGCCAATGCCAACTAACACTAATCGAATTCCAATCAAATCTACTCTCAACCAATCGAATTACAAGTTTGACAAGTTACACCTAACACAAGTCGAGTTCTAGCTTATGTGGATGGGGAGGTGGCCTCCACCTAGGCAAGGTGCCCCCCATCCTCTTCCTTGGAATAATCAACACCAAATAAGTGAATGCCATATGGTAGAAGTCGCACTTCATGAGATAATGATGTGAGTAAGCTTGGAGAGGCGTGATCTAGATTGGTAGGAGCTTGGAGTTTGACTACCAATCATGGTAGTTGAGAGTGGTAGGTGGCCTCCACCTAGGAAAGGAGCCCCCACTTCTCATTTAATGCAAATCATACCAACCAAAATTTATTTATTATGAACTCCACATCACTAATTCGCAGATTGCATGAAGGAGGGCGAATTCTCTTTGGTGAATAAGCTTGTGCTGACTGTATCTTCAACTGGATGAACTTGGAGTTGATTGGAATCATCATGAGTGTTAGGTGCCATGTCAACTAACCTTTTATTTTATTCATTTCTGATTATTTTGGAGAGATTTCGATTTCTCCAAAATATTCAAATTTATTAATTTAATTAATAATTTCTCTGTAAATGGCTTTTTAGAGAAAATATTAATTATGAGACTGAATTGACATCCGAAAGCTGGGTTTAGCTAGTCCACAGGTCATGTGTGATTTTTGGCTTATGAAATGAGCCATCAATCACTGAATTCGGACCCCGGACGACTGACATATTACAAATTAATATTTCTCTATTTAAACTATAGAGAAATTTATTAAATTTAAAAAATAATTAAAAATCCAAATTTCGACGAACCTGGTAAAAAAAATTTGAAATTTTTTCTGAGGGTCCTAGAGACTTGGGACATGACCAACACCTATTCTAATAGTGTCTAGTAGGCTTATATACATTAGTTGGACTCTAATAACCCCCCATGGCTAAAATTTTCAAAATCGGGCATTCCAGCTTTGGAGGAAGTGGGAGAAAACCTCATCGATTATAGCTCGGCTATAGGCAAAGTATAATTGATAAGGGAAAAAACTCCCTGGAATACCTTAGTTGCTTCATCAAGTCATGGGGAACCGAGACACTGAGATCCTACTGGCACACTTTATTACAAACCCCATGGGGCCATGGTCATGTCGACTCAAAAACAAAACTGGCTAGTCACAAATGTTGGATCATCTGATACACTGGAGTACAAACATTCATCATGTTTGTCAAATGGCGGCTCTTCAGATAATCCAACTATGGTACAAACAAGTTGGTAACAGGCAGTACTATTTTAAATAAAATGAAATATCTTGGATGATGTTATAAATATAAAATGGATGTATTACTTGCGCAATTAGGTTTTCTGACAATACTCACCGGTTTCATTACCCTCCTATGAGCATAGATATGGTCTTCCTTGACATTCTTGTCCGCTAGCTTAGGCACCACATTCATTTGACTCCATCCATCCATGACCTTCCTAATTTGGCTTTTACCTTTGACTTGCCTTCTTGACTTCTTGGTACTGAGGACTTCCCCATTTCTACCTCTGTGTTGGATCGCATCCATGTTTGTTTTGTTTCTCGGCTCTGAGTTGGTGACAGAACTTGCCTTTGGTGAGTTGGATTGTATACCTAAATCATTCTGGTCGGTTGTGCCGATGTTTGGCACTGCGCAGAACTCCCCCTAGTCACTTGAGATGTTGTTGGCTAAAACTAAAAGCTCATGTACTACTTATATTGGAAATGTATTATGAAATCCTGTGAACTTAAAATTCTAGAATGTGTTTCTTAACACACGTGAATAAAGGCTATAGCGATGAACTGCTAAAATACTCGAAGAGTATAGAAGAGGTCCAAAAAGCAATGGTTACTCAAAGTTATATCTATTATTGTTGACCTTGTATATGAACATGCCCCGGATGCAAGCTGCTATTAGTTGTGCTTCTTAGCACATGTGAAATCCCAGAGGGGTTATGGTGCCGAGAGGTGCTCTACAGCCCAGTATGGAGGAGATCTTGTTAGTCGAGTGTTTGTCGAGTTTGTCGAGTAACAAAATAATACAAAGTAAACAAAAAAAGAATAATACAAAGTAAAAAGTAATAAATATTATGTCGGCCATAAATAAAAAAGAATAATACAAAGTAAAAAGTAAATATGAGACTTAAACCAGAGACTTTAGAGCTTAGGATTGGATGGTAAATATTATGTTGGCCATAAACAAAAAAGAATAATACAAAGTGAAAAGTAAATATGAGACTTAAACTAGAGACTTTACTTTTTACTTTTAATACAAAGTAAAAAGTCAATATGAGACTTTAGAGTGTTTGTCCAATAACAAAATAATATAAAGTAAACAAAAAATAATAATACAAAGTAAAAAGTAATAAATATTATGTCGGCCATAAACAAAAAAGAATAATACAAAGTAAAAAATAAATATGAGCCTTAAACTAGAGACTTTAGAGCTTAGGATTAGGTGGCTCACGTATTGCACTCAAGGATCTATTCAAGGAGAGGTTTGCACCTCAGGAGATTTGATCCCTCTTGGCGCTTGATAGAGCCTAGGATTTGGATCTAGGCTGGTGTAGGCGAAAAAGGCCATGGAAATGAAATGAATGATCCTAATGAACTTGGATCAACTTGATATAAACATGATGCCTAAGTTGAATAAACAGTCTCTAAACAACTTATCCATTTGTGAGGCACAACCCTTCCTTTTGTTATTTTGTCCAGCACATAGTGTAGCTCCCCTCACCCCGTCCAAAGTGTCACCTAGTTGAGTTTGGTCAAGTCATCCCCTTTTCCCAACCTTGTTTTAACCTTCACCATTAGCTAGCAGTTAGACCATGTCCAATGGGTGAGTCTGTCATTTAAGCTTTTGTGCAAGTAATTTATAAATAACATTAAATATATATCTGTATTAACTGCCATGGAATGATGTTTATACTTTAAGTTAAGCTGTGAGTGTGACTAGAGGAACATGTCTTAGTCTATTGTTGTAATCTTGTCCTTGGTTATATTTTGACCTAGTCAAACATTGTTTGACCATGGTCATTCTTGGGATCCGTGATGATGTGGACCATGTATGCTTATGGATGATGATTGATGGTCCCACATACTCTTGTTGATGACTCGATATGGTGTACATATGACTCAGATGATGATTGATGCAGTTCAATAGTTTTATTATTATTTCCAGATCATCAGATTTTACATTATCCAGGTATGGTGGACCCTACAATTGACCCCTCAGGTCAACCCATGGTGTATGAGTATGCATTTCTAATAGATTTGGGTCTTCTGGATCCATTAAGACACTTATCTTTCAGTTCCAAGCATTTCTGACAGTGATGCATGCAATTTTCCACCTGTTGTCTGTCGAGATGCACACCAACAGCAGAAATCTTCCGAAAGGTATTCCCTCACTACAAGTGGGGAAGGTGTGGCCTTGGGGGCAAGCAACGAGCCAGGTACTGTCACCTGAATCCCAGCTCCTCCGTTTAGGCTAACTCCTAACAAAGCCAAGGGGGGTAGTCCCTACAAAGAGTTTAACTATGGCTCAATGTGTTTTTAAATGTTTTAATGTGTGGTGATGCAGATGGGTGTTGTTTAGGATTTTTTCGAAAAATGAAAGACACAATGATACTTTAAATAAGACACAAGATAAATGAGCAATCCACGTTGCAATTCAAGATAAGAGATACACTGATTCACAACCACTTTAAGAAATCTTTGGGTACAAGTCACTCATATATGGAAATTAACAGAAGTACTCCAGATAGATAATAAGCAAATAAAATATGTGATTAAGGACCAGTGCCTTATGGAGTCAAAAAATGCTTGAGTGCTTGGGTTGCTTGATACAAGTGTTCGAGAGATATGTTTGTGAGAACGTTTTGCAGATTATCTTGGTAAATTAAAAGTTTTAGTGGTCTTGATTATTAAGATAAGATCACAAGGTAAGCAAAGAGACCGAAAATACTTTTAGTGGCTATTCACGGTGATCTGACGGACCATCCAGTTATCAAGAGAATAAGTTTCCACTGTTTAAACCACCTTTGAAGTCTGAACAACGGCAACCCGGCTCCACCTCTCAGAATAGCACTTTAAGTATTTATCGAAAGGCAACGCCGGTTCGTTGGTTGTGGGGTCAAAATTTTATTATGTTGTAGAAGTTTATCAGATCTAACACCTTTCTTAGTACTAGCCCAACCCTTTCAGGTTGGCAGAGCATACGGGTGTTAGATAGAAACCAAGATAAATTATTATGGGAGTGTGAGTTGAAATATTTTATTATTGTTTAAGCACACAGTTCAGCTCTCTGATAGAGAGTGCTCTTTACTTTGTCTTATGACAAGGTTCAAGAGACTTATTTAATCTAATATGCCTAATGCAAGGGGGAAAGATGCAAACTAAAAATGCTCTCTGACAGAGAGTGCTCTTGACTTGGATTATTGCAAGTTCAAGAGACTTTGTTTATTTATTAGAATAGAGACAGCTTGCATAAAAGAAAAGTGTACTTTCTGAAGTAAAACAATTGATAAATATAATAACAAAAGTACGCTTTCTAAGGCCAAGATTAACCAACTAATCTAAGAAATAAACAAAAAGTGGGGTCAACCTTCGAACAAGGTGACCACTAGAACCACCAGTCCTTGAGAACTTCCAGCTAGCTGAATTTCGACAAGGAGTCTAAGCCACCACAAAATAATGTGGCCCTCGGGATGAAATCCCAAGGTTGCTAACTCAAGTCAAAGCTTGGAAGAGAATTTAATCTAAGTACAGAAATTGAACTTTAATCTAGATGACTTGAAGTAAAAATAATCTAAGCATGCATGAAGCAAACTTCCCCAAATGGGGAAGTAGAAAATATGTATGGGAGGCCTTATCCCACCTAGCCCTTTTATTAACAGAAATACAATTGCCTTGGGAATCTAACCCTTGCAAGGTCTTTTATGAAAGGTAAGATAACTATGGAAAAACAATACAAGATAGAGCTCTTAGGAGCTTTTACAAAAGGAGAATGTGATCTTCTTGTTCTGGATCATCCTTATGGTTTGCTTGATATTTTCTTAGGGTAAAGACCTTCTTGTTTATCAAAGCCACTTGACTCTCTTCTTCTTTGAAACACCTACACAAATTCAAATCATCTAACAAGGCACCCTTTAACATTAAAGAAAACAATAATAAAATTTGAAACTAGCTAAGTCCTAGATCTAAATCTATATGCAAGATCCTAAATGCAAACTTCAAAACACCTTCAAGTGAGATCTAAACTAAAGATGCCTAAATGTTTAACTTTTTCAAATGCAAGCTTTTAAGACTTTTCAATGAGATCTAAGCTAGAAATTTAAACAAACAAATGTAATATCTAGAGCCTAATTATTTAAAACATAAATCTAAGTATGAACTAACTTCAATGCTAACCAAAATTATGTTTTGCCTTTTCTTTGTGTTTGTGCTTTTGCAAATGGACGAGAGGAAGTGGTTTCCCAAGAAGTGGAAGATGGGACAGCCAATGACAAGAGGACGGGACAACCAATGACAATAGGATAGCAGTAGTGAAAGAGAAAGGAAAAGGGGGCAGCTAGGGCACACTTTTCAAGACTGTTTTTGGGGACTTTTGGGAGGCTAAAACAGTGAGCAGAGATGAGATAAAGGCAGCCAATGAAGTGGGAGATGGGACAGTCCAAGAAAAGTCACTTAATGGGCAGCGGACAGTCACTTATTTGGCAGCCAAAGGGAAAATGTAAAACGATAAGGGAATGAAGAGGAAGGATGAATGGAAGAGAGGAGCTAAGGGCTAGCGAATCAAGGTAAAGAAGTCAAGGAGAAAAGGTGATAGCTTGAATAGGTAAGCTTAGGGTAACCAAGATGATTGTTTTGAAACTTTGTTGTTGATGGATGAGGCAAGCGAGTTTTGCTTCTTTGAACTTCTTAAAGTAAAAGTCTTCTTTGGGAACTTGCAAGATGAATGTAATAACCAACCAAGAGCTCTTTGCACTTGAGAATACTTGAAAGCACAAATCTTAAGAGAAAAATATAGATCAAATGTGTTGTGCTAGATTGTTAGCCTTCTAAACATGTGATCAAATATTTAAAAATCAAAAGAAATGAACTAAAACGATATCACCTCAAGCAAGATGAAAGACGACATACAAATAACTCCCACATGGACCTCCAAAGTCTTCTGCTTTATTCACATTCAAAATATTACAAATTCCTCCAGAGTGTACTTGCACAAATCTCCATGAAGAATAGAGCTAAGAGAGCCTCTATTTATACAATTTACAAGAGCTTTAGAGCCCAAAATCGAATTGGCATAAGAGAAGCCAATAGCACTTGAGATCAATTCGAATTCCAATCAAATCCTCCATAACTCAAGGCTTGGAGTAAATCATGAATAACAAAGTCGAGCTCTTGGTAGGTGAATGGGGAGGTGGCCTCCACCTTGGCAAGGGTCCCCCATCCCTCTCTTTGGAAACTCCACCATCAAATCGTGAGCCTCCACCTTTGCATTGACGTGAGCATGAGAGGATATGCGTGAGCCTCAAGGAGATGATGCGTGAGCTAATGTAGGGATGACTTGAGATCGCATGAGTTAAAGCCATGTGAGGTGGCCACCAATTTAGGGAGGCGCCCACCTTATATTAAATACAAACTCAACCATCCATTTATCAATCGCCACTTCACCAATTTGTAAGAGCTAGCCGTACGACCAACCCATGCTCACGTCACTCTCCCTTAGTGATTCGTATATCCTAACTTTAACATGTGATTCCAACCTTTTATGTAGTTGTACACCTTGTAAAAATATAAACCATGCCTTTTCAAACTATTTTTTAATGTATTTTGACTTTATTTAATTTTGTCTTTATGTGTTTTTGTCATTTTATGGCCACTAAATGCCAAAATAATGAAAAACTGCTCCTAGAGGCGATGTAGTCGCCCGAAACTTTAGAAAAGTTGACTCTAGGGGAGAGACGACGCTCTGAGCGTCAAAACGAACCTCCCCACGCTCAATTCCGCCTCCGGATGAGGTTTTTATCACTTTTTGAGATTTTTTAATTAAACCATTAAAAAATGGTCTAATTTATGAAAAAAATTACTTTTCTCGGAATTAGACAAAACTCCTAGGGGACCTAGTGCATGTTCATACGACTCAATCGAGATGGCTAACACGTAAAAAATACTAGACACAAGACTCTAATAACCACCTTAGGTTTTGACCACCATGGGAAATACTCCAGCTTTGGAGGGTTGAGTGAAAAACTCAGGGATTATACGCCACTGATGAGAAGCGCATAATTTCGAAGGAAAAAACACTCTAGAGTATCCCCCAAATGGCTAAACCTATGGATAATCGAGTCTTTTATAAAAGGACCCCGTTAGACCAACTTTTTACATTTTTCCCATGGGGATATGAACATGCAGTTATTACAAATGGGGCAAAATTTGCCCTGAAAAATTACTTCTGAACTTCTGAGCACTAATGATGAACATGAATCATGTTCAATAAATTGGTGGCTCATCGGAAGTTCAACTATTGTACAAAATAGTTGATAACACCACCTATTGACCTGTTTTGGGCATGTTGACCCGGCCTGTCCAGCAGAGGCTTGGAGGCCAGTCGTTTCCTAGGGCCCTGTGTGTGAAGGGGGTGGTCCAACCACTTGATTTTACGATTATACCACCCTTCCAGACACCCTGGTGCCCTCAGTTTGACAGCGCAAGCACCCTGGGTGGCAGTTTGAACAGTTTCAGGGTTTTCCAGGAGGATTAAAAATGGAATAAAAGGGTCATTGAGGAATTTGATTTGGGCAATTGAGGCAAGGTTTTGGAACTTGGTATTCTTAGAGGTCTTCTAGGGTGAACCCCTCATCTTCCAGATCAGTTGGCATCAGTCAGTGGGGTCCACAGTGGCCATAGGAGGCCTTTTACTGCATGTCTCTCTCAGTTTTGGGGACAAGATTTGATCATTTGTATTATTTGGACATGTCATAGTCCAATTATTTTGTATTATTGTGCCATGGGGATGAGCTAGTAAGGATTGATGCCTCCTAGCCCCACTATGAGCTTCTTAAGTCATGTCCTTGTCATATTTGGTGGGCCCATGTATATTTAGCCTCCTTTGAGGGATGACGTCACCCTCCTTAGTCTTTTTGAGGGATGATGTCACCCTCCTTTTGAGTGATCCATGTGATATTATGTTAGACTCATCTTAGCCATTGATTATTATGTTTGATCTTTTGATCTCAACCACTCATTTCAAAAAGTGGTTTTGTGGTTTAAGGTTTTGGTCTTTATTATCCTATATAAGGAGGAGACCCCCTATTGTAAAAGCACCTTTGGAGCTCTTGAAGATTGGAATAGAATACTTCTTTGTGGATCTACTTCTCTTGTCTTGATGGATTCTATTGCACTTTGAATATACAGTATCTTCTCTATGTATCATTGTGGATCTTGGGCTACACGTTTTTTGACAGGGAGGCCGAATTGGTGAAGAGGAGGACGATTTGAAGGAGGCCATTGTTGAGGGGACTCACATATCTTCTCTTGGGTTGATCTTGGTGAAATGGAGTATCATTATTGTATCTTTGTTACATAGTTGATGCTTTCTCTTACATCTCTTCATCATTTTCATAATTTTCTTACTTGGCTTGTTTCTCTTGATCTTGTCTTGTAGGAGGAGGATGATTTGGCCATCTTTGGAGGAGGACGTTTTGGCTTGGAGCACTAGATCTCACTCTTGAGTATACACATAGGGGAATGCTATCAATTTACAAAGTGGCCACAAGCAATTGAGGTATGTTCTACAAGGTATGTACCTAGATCCATTCTTCTTCTTCATTGGTCATCAAACCCTTAAAATCAAAACCCTTGTTTTTCATATTTTTCTAGATCTACTTGGATCTAGCTTGGATTTGGGGATAATAAAAAGAACCCACCTCTATAGCATCCACGACAATTCAGATCTATAGTTTGGTGGCAATTGACCTTCATTTGACACACTTTCCAAGGCACCTAGCCCTCCTTGAGGCAATTTGCACTCCTTGGGGAAGGCTAGTTGGGCTAGATCCTTGACATGGGTAGGTGAGATCCCACTTGATTTTCATTGGTATACCTTGATAACCTACCCCTAGTGCTTCACCTTGTGGGCCCTGTTCCTCAATTTGAGGGATTGAGCCCCACTTGGGTCACTTGGTGAGGTAGTTTAAATCTTAGATCTATGAAGATTGTTGTCCGTCGAGATGCACACCAGTAGCAGAAATCCTTTGAAAGTTGTTCCCTCACTACACGTGGGGAAGGTGTGGCCTTGGGGGAAAGCAATGATCCCAGTACTATTACCTAAATCCCAACTCCTCCGTTTAGGCTAACTCCTAACGAAGCCAATGGGGGGTTGTCCCTACACAGAGTTGTCTATGGCTCTTATGTTTTAAGTGTTTTTTTGGTGTTGAGTGATGCAGATGGGTGTTGTTTAGGAGTTTTTAATGAGATCACAAATTATAAGATGAAATAAAATAATCACAAGATAAATGTAAGATCACAAGATTGAGGAAACAACCACTTGATAAATTAAAGCAAGACAACCATGATAATGTAAATGCTCCAGATAGATAAAAAGCACATGAAATTGATGACAAGGACCAGTGCCTTACGGAGTCAAAGATAATCTTAACTGCTTGGGTTGCTTGATACAAGAGTTCAAAGTGGTAACGTTTGTGAGATCGTTTTGCAAATGTTATTGGTTTATTTTAGAAAGTTTTAGAGATCATGATTATTAGGGCTAAAAAGGCAACGTATGAGACCAACCGGAAAAGTATACCTTCAGTGGCTTCCCCTTGGTGACCTGATGGACCGTCCAGTATTCTTCGGCTAGGTGTCTAGTGAATTTAACCAGCACTAGAACTCTATGACAATGGTATGTTTCCGGCACCACCAGTTAGGAACTTTGCCCACTACCTGAGTATTTCTCGAAATAACAATGTCGGTTTGTTGGTTGTGGGGTGAAAATTTTATTATGTTATCACTTGCAAAATTAACAAATCCAATCAACATTCTGAGTACGAGTCCAACTTTTTAAGGTCGGCAGAGCATACTAGGTGATGGAAAGCAACAAAGTAAATTTTAGAGGGAAATGTGAGTTTGAAAAGTGTTTTATTAAGAGCACACAGCTAAAACTCTTCAACAGAGAGTGCTCTTGACTTCGTCTTAAGACAGAAGTTCAAGAGACTTTAACTAATCTATATGATTTGATGCAAGGAAAATGCAGTGGGAATGCTCTCCGACAGAGAGTGCTCTTGACTTGGGTTATGGCAAGTTCAAGAGTCTTTGGTTCTTTTTAAGAAGACAAGCAACTTGTAAGCAAAGAACGCATATGATAGCTCAAATGATAAAAATGAAACAATGATCTAACAATTAACAAACTACTTGCAAAGTAAGCTAATCTAGCAATTAGTGTTCTACAACAAAACTGAAGCTAAGCTACTTGCAAAATGAACTAAGCTAAGAAGACAAGGAAGCACAAGACACTCTTCCCCAAATGGAGAAGAAACACAAAATATGGGAGGCTTTATCCCACTTAGCCTTATTTTATTAATCAGTTACAAGTGAGGGATTCAAACCCTTGAAATGAGAAGTGACTAAGAAATGAAACTAAAACCCTTTTGGGGGTTTGTACAAAGGAGAATGACTATGGTTTTGTCTTCTTGGTTCAAATCCTCTTTTTCTTTGGGTAATCTCCAAGTGGTTTTTTGGTTCAAAACTTTTCTTGCTTCACCTTTCAGTGGTTTGTTCTTTTCTCAACACTTGCAACAAACAAAGATCCAAAAACTCATGCACCCATTAGCATTAGTATAAAAATCAAATGAAATTTAGATCTAGAAACAAAATGGGGACTAGCTAACTTTGAAAAGCCAAACTCTAGAATGTAAATGCAAAAATTAGATCTAGATGCAAAACATGAAACTATGAGATCTAGAATAAAAAGTAAACTAAAATATGTACTAAATGCAAGATCTAAAGCAAAATGCAAATGCAAGTCTTAAGATCTAACTACTACTAACAAATGAAACAACTAACTCTTAACCAAAACTCTTTGCACCGAGTGAAACGAGGTTCTCTACAGCCCAGTATGGGAGAGATCCTCTAACTTGATATAACATTATAACATTAGTAACAAAATAATTAAAAAAATTCATGTCGGCTCATAAAATAAAAAATTATGGAAAATATTTTTAAAAAAAATCCATGTTGGTTCATAAAATAAAATATTATGAAAAGTAATTAAAAAATAGATGTTCGTTTATAAAATAAAAACTTAAAACTTAAACCCGGGTATATCAATCAAGAAATATCAAATTTCTTGAGTTTAAATTTAAAAAAAAGAAATACACCTCAAGAAATTGGATCCTTCTCAGTGCTTGATAAATACAAGTTTAAGATGGATCTATGCTGGTTTATTACTTTTCGTGATTTTTTTTGCAGTGCTTCAAAGGGGAATGAAAGGAGGCTTGAAGAGGGAGGAGGACAAGAGTGAAAAGAGGGAAGAACTAAGAGAAAAGTTGAAAAACGAGAGGAGAAAGAAGGTAGAGGAAGGTAAGACGAGAGGAGAAGAAGGAGATGTAAAATGAGAGCAAGAGGAAAGTTAGGAGAGGGGAGACGAGAGCTAGGTGAGAAGAGGAGAAAGGAGAGGGACGAATGGAAGGATAGAAAAGGAGGAGACTAGGAGTAGGACGAGAGCAAGAAATTCAAGGCAAAATCAAAGGAAAGAAAACGAATGGAAGAGGAGAAGCAAGGCCAAAGCAAGTCAAGGAAACAAACAAGAATCAAACAATGAGGTGGGATCTAACTTGGAATAAGGTGACCACTAGAAGAACTAGTCCCAAAAACCTTCCAGCTAGCTGGATGCACGCAAGGATGCTAGTGGGGATAGAGAAGTAGCCACAAAATTATGTGGCACTTGCGATCAAATCCCAAGCTACTTTCTCAAGACAAAACTTGGATATAGAAACATAAAGAAGAGAAAAGTAACCAGATAGATAAAGTGTTTGTAGATTGATGGATGAGGCAGACAGGCCCTTTGTTTCTCGATTTCTTAAAGCAAAGCTCCTTTGGTAACCTGTGTAATGAAAGTGTAAACCGAGCAAGAGCTCTTGCACTTGGGAGAATACCTGAAAGCCACACACTTAAGAGAAAAGCATAGGTTGTATAATATTGTGCTAGATTGTTAGACTTCTAATCACAAAATCAAATGCTTAAGAATCAAAAGCAAGTAACAAAAAATGGTGTCACCTTATACAAGATGAAGCATGCCACACAAAGAGCTTCCACATTGACCTCCAAAGTCTTCAACTTTATTCAAATACTAAACAAGATTACAAAATTCTCTAGAGTTTCTATGCACAAATCTCCATATGAAAGAAGGAGGCAATGCCATCCTTATATAACAAAAACTAAGAGCTACCCTACCCTAATTCGAATTGGCATCCAAAGGAGCCAATGGCACAATCATCAAATCGAAATTCCAATCAAGATCTCCATAATTCGTAGCTTGGAGTGATAACTCCACCCAACAACTCGAACTGTAGTTAAGGAGATGGGGAGGTGGCCTCCACCTTAGCAAGGCGCCCCCCATCCCAACCTTGGAAGCTTCACCACCAAATAAATCAATGCCATGTGTAATATTCGAACTCCAATCGAGATTGACGTGAGCCTTCAATAGGATATGCGTGAGCCAAAGGAGGAGGCACGTGAGTGAAGATAGGGATTTGAGGTTGAGTTAAGTGGGATCCAAGCTTTAGTGGTTGCACAAACATAGGAGGTCTCCCACCATTTAATAAATACAACTCAAATCTTCTCTTTATTACCCTTCCACCTCACTAAATCGTGATTTGCATGTAGGAGGGCGAATTCCTTTGGAGGAGATCTCATCCGGTGACTGGATAGTTGACTGAATGATGACTGAGATGATTGGAATGATAATCAATGCCTTGTGCCATGTCATTTAGCCACTGAAATAATCCAATTTGGATTATTTTGGAGAGAATTGGATTATCTCCAATTATTAATTTTTTTTATTTAATTAATTAAAAATCCTCCTTTATTGATTTTTTGAGGATTTATTAATTAATTGGCCAAATGACGATCTTAAACTTAGGATAAAGGTGTCTAGGGTCCAAGTGTGATTTTTGGCTTAGTAATTAAGCCTCCAATCACTGAAAAACACCCCCGAACAACTGACATATTACAATTTGAATTTTCCATTTAAACTATGGAAAAATTAATTATTAAAAAATAAAATAATTAACTGTCCAACGCGTCTCGTAAAATGTTTTCAGACAATGTTTAAAAACGACCACAGACCTAGGAAATGACCACTGACTCGACTCATCAGTTGGACTCTAATAACCCCCCATGGCCAGAATTTCAAAATCGGGCATTCCATCTTTGGAGGAAGCAGGAGAAAACCTTGTCAATTATATCTCGGCTGAAGGCAAAGTATAATTGGTCAGGGTAAAAATCTCCCTGGAATACCTTAGTTGATAAACCAGTCATGGGTGACCAAGTCACGCAAACCCCACTAGCACACTTTTATTACAAAAACACCGTGGGGCATGGTCATTTCAAGACAAAGAACAAACTGACTAGCCAAAACTGGCTAGGCACAAAGGATGGATCATCTGATACACTGGAACACAAACACTTATCATGTTTGTCATATGGCGGATCTTCAGATAATCCAACTATGGTACAAAATAGGTGATAACATCTGGCTCCAACTGCGGGATGTGTGCTCGATCTGGAATTCATGCAAGGAGAGGATACGAGAACACCAGAATCTCTGGTTTATATATATAACCTACAAAAACATCTCAACTTGACAGAAAACCTTCAGTAGCACATGTTATGAAAAAAACAAAATGAAGTACCAACTATATTTTATTGTTTGAAAATAAATTCTAGGAAATCTAAATACAGAAAGTAAATGCTCTTTTTTGAAAAATTCATTCTTTCCTATTCTAACATAATACAAAAAGAACATGTTAAGTATAATAAAAAATCCAATGTAACCATTTAAGCATGTAATCAATGTAAAAACAATTTTTTACCTTGTCTCTGGTTATCAGCCAGAGCAAGGGCATGCTTATCAGAAATTGCAAACCTGCTTGGATTTTCTGAATGGGAGGGTTGGATGGGAAATCATAAGTTTGTAATAAATATCTGAAGTGCTTCCCAATATAGTAGGTCCTCCTGCAGGCACCCTCTATCCAGAACAGGATAGGGTGAAGAAATTTAGGATGACAAGGCAGTTCTGGTACCTTATCACACTGATCTGAAATATTCTTCTTCTGAAAATAATTTTCCATGGAAGTGTATGCCTCAAACTGTTCTAATATACAAGCGGCATCCGATGGCTAAGATATGTATTCAACTGACTTTACCCAAACCGGACCTTCACTGTACTGCTTCTCTAGATCATTCTTGTTGATGCTTATGTGTGGTTCTGACTGCTTATATGAAAAGATAATATGCTCTTCCTCCATGTTCAAATGCTCAAAATTCACACTCCCTTCTCTTGATACATCAAAAATAGGTTTTCCAATGTATGTCCAATAATTATCATCCATATCTTTGTCAAATATGGGGGAGTCTTCATGCATCATGTCACATTCCTGGCTGTAAGTATTTTCATGCTCATAAGTGGGATTATCAACAAAATTTCCCAAGGGATTTTGTTCATTGTTAACTTCTTTAGACATGGCATAGATTGGGTTCTCTAACAAGGTCCATTCATCATTTTCAATGTCTATGTCATCCATGATGGATTCATCATCACTTACGCCATCATTTAAGCTATGCTTATCCTCCTCAACTTCATCCTCACTTTGAATAGGTGCTAGAAAAACAGAGTAAATTGCACAGATCCCCGGATCCTCAGTATTATAAGTATATTGATTATAAGGTTTTTTGGGATTTTCAACATGATATTTCTTTTCTTTCTCATTATGCAATTTAACCATAGAATCCTCAGATGCTGGCACAGTAGCATAAGTCCAATCCATTTGGATCCACCCTCCTAAAGTGGCAGCCCACTTCCTAGAAAGCAGCATTCCCCATTTATCCGGAACATCTATAACAAGTATGTCCATGGTTACATGGATGTTCGAATACTTAGCCAACCTGACTGACTGATTTTCAATGATTCCTATAACTTCAACTTGTCTAGAATCCATGGCACAAACATTTCAATATGGCCTTGATGTTTTCAAGTTGAGTTGGTCCATGATTGCATTGGTCATGATGTTGGCAGAAGACCCTGAATCTAACATACAGTTGTGTAGAAGAAGATCACCTATCATCAATGATATGTAGAACGGGGGATGATCTTTTGTTCTTGGATCCTTGGTATGTAGAATTATAATGGGTTCTTTAAAGGCACTATAATTGCTCGTGGAAGGTTGTTCTATAGTTTTAGCAATAGTGACCTTTTTAGGGGGAGTAGGATTTGGAGGTGTAGGAGGACTTAAGATTTTCAACAATTTCTCCTTTTGCTCGGGTATTTTGCATAACTCTAGCATAGGCACAGGTACCTTAGAATTTAGCAACCAATTGCCTAAATCAAAACTTAGATTACTTTCTTCTTTGGAATTATCAGAAACTGCTTCTTTAGGTGCCCTTTGAGTTGGAAGTCCATTATTTGATTTCCTATGGTAGGTGAAATCCTTGTATCTTTGCATATTGTTGACCTGATCAATTGAAGGACTTTCTCCAAAATAATTAGTCATATTATTGAGTTTTTGACTATGCTGTTTAGCTTGTTTCCAACTCTCTCTAGGAATATCAAACATGTCACCTACATGGTTTATGAATTCAGGCCCGCTTGATGATGCACTAGGACCACAATCTTCTGGATGACCATGCTCTTGAACATAACATGCATAATAGAAACCAGATTCCTCATGGAAATCTTTGCATGCTCTACAAAATGGCTTATATTGCTCAACCATGTTAGCAGCCTCTATTTGATGAGGATGCCTCTGTTCATGGTTGGGATTCTTTCTCTGCCAATTTGGTTTTGCAGCAAAGGTCCTAGGAGTAGGTTGTGTCTGTGTTCTTTCCATAGTTACCACCCAGTTCTGTATTTCCTTTAGTTGTGCAAGGTGTTTTTCTTTAGCTTCTTCCATTTTTCTCTTCATTTCCTTTTTCATTTCATTCCTCATTTCCAACATCTGTTTTTCATGAGTCTCCTTCACAATTGATAAAGGATCATTATCTTTGGGTTCATTAATCTTTAAAGGTATTGAAGATCTTGAGTAACGATGGATGTTTGATTCTCCCGAAGACTGCATGTTTTTGTCAATTTTGATGGCCAATAATTAAGCTTCAAGCAATGTAGTGGGTTCCTTGTCCCTTATCTGATATTGTATCTTACCACTTAATGCTTCTATGTAATAATCCAATGTAGAAGCTGCAGGAGATGCATAAGTAGCAGTGATGGAATTAGATAACTCCTTGAACTTAGCGTTGAATTCATCCCTGGTTTCAGTATCTGACTTCTTCATACTGGTTAAGGATGCCACTAGATGTCTAGGTTCCTTTTTATTTCCAAATTTATTGAGGAAGGCAGTCTTGAAGGCTTCTATGGTAGCGAAAGAGTTATTCGGCAAGTTGTCATACCAGTTTCCAGCTTTACCATCCAAATACAAAGCAAAGAAAGTCATGTATACATCTTCATGTTTGTCAGTACCCCTGACATAGGAACCACGGTGTCTGGAGAAGTTTTCGAGATGTTGTTCAGCAGAGGTAGAGGCATCAGTGCCAGTGAAAGTCATGATTTTATCAATTTCCTTCTCAGGAACCTCATGGGGTTGACCTGCTATCTGAGTAAAGTTGAGTTGAGTAAAATATTCACCCATCGTGGTAAGAAAACAGTTATTATTTTCAAAGTTTTCAAAGTTTTCTTGAAATAAAGTATGGATGTCTGAAACAGACTCAGATCTAAGTTCTTCAAGGATCCGACGAGAAGCAAGTTTATTCAATCTCCTCCTGTAAACCTTTT
Organism: Larix kaempferi; assembly: GCA_027924585.1. Taxonomy (NCBI): domain Eukaryota; kingdom Viridiplantae; phylum Streptophyta; class Pinopsida; order Pinales; family Pinaceae; genus Larix; species Larix kaempferi. The sequence continues at coordinate 28,088,291 of BSBM01000910.1, forward strand.
CAGGTTCGGGGATGAAACTGAGTAAACCTTCAAAATTTCTTCTAGTTGAATACCTTGAGGTGTTTACTGACAGTGGAGTCACCAGGTGGATTCAAGTCTAATTTCAGAGAGTGATTTGACTAAAAATATACCAAAAAAGGAAACTAAAAGGCAGTGGAGTCACTAGATAGATATCAAATCTATCAAAAAGGTAAAAAACTAGAAAAAACTAAGGTCGTCAAGGAACAAAAAGATTTGTCCCCGGAAACGGCACCAAAGATGTTGTCCGCCGAGATGCACACTAGCAGCAGAAATCCTTCTAAAGTTGTTTCCTCACTACAAGTAGGGAAGGTGTGGCCTTGGGGGCAAGCAATGAGCCAGGTACTTTCACCTGAATCCCAGCTCCTCCGTTTAGGCTAACTCCTAACAAAGCCAAGGGGGGTTGTCCCTACACAAAGAGTTGTCTATGGCTCTTATGTTTTAAGTGTTTTTTGGTGTTGAGTGATGCATATGGGTGTTGTTTAGGAGTTTTTAATGAGATAAAAACTTATAAGATGAAATAAAATAATCACAAGATAAATGCAAGATCACAAGATTGAGGAAACAACCACTTGATAAATTAAAGCAAGACAACCATGATAATTTAAATGCTCCAGATAGAAAAAAAACAAATGAAATTGATGACAAGGACCAATGCCTTACGGAGTCAAAGATAAACTTAAGTGCTTGGGTTGCTTGATACAAGAGTTCAAAGTGGTAATGTTTGTGAGATCGTTTTGCAAATGTTCTTGGTTTATTTTAGAAAGTTTTAGTGATCTTGATTATTAGGGCTAAAAAGGCAAGGTATGAGACTAACCGGAAAAGTATACCTTCAATGGCTTCCCCTTGGTGACCTGAAGGACCGTCCAAGATTCTTCGGCTAGGTGTCTAGTGGATTTAACTAGCACTAGAACATGATGACAACGATATGTTTTCGGCGCCACCAGTTAGGAACTTTGCCCACTACCTGAGTATTTCTCGAAATAACGACGCTAGTTCGTTGGTTGTGGGATGAAAATTTTATTATGTTATCACTTGCAAAATTAACAAATCCAATCACCGTTCTGAGTACGAGTCCAACTTTTCAAGGTTGGCAGAGCATACTAGGTGATGGAAAGCAACGAAGTAAATATTAGAGGGAAATGTGAGTTTGAAAAGTGTTTTATTAAGAGCACACAGTTAAAACTCTCCAACAGAGAGTGCTCTTGACTTCGTCTTAAGACGGAAGTTCAAGAGACATTAACTAATCTATATGTTTTGATGCAAGGAAAATACAGTGGGAATGCTCTCCGACAGAGAGTGCTCTTGACTTGGGTTATGGCAAGTTCAAGAGTCTTTGGTTTTTTTTAAGAAGACAAGCAACTTGTAAGCAAAGAACACATATGATAGCTCAAATGATAAAAATGAAACAATGATCTAGCAATTAACAAACTACCTGCAAAGTAAGCTAATCTAGCAGTTAGTGTTCTACAACAAAAATGAAGCTAAGCTACTTGCAAAATGAACTAAGCTAAGAAGACAATGAAGCACAAGATACTCTTCCCCAAATGGGGAATAAACACAAAATATGGGAGGCTTTATCCCACTTAGCCTTATTTTATTAATCAGTTACAAGTGAGGGATTGAAACCCTTGAAATGAGAAGTGACTAAGAAATGAAACTAAAACCCTTTTGGGGGTTTTTACAAAGGAGAATGACTATGGTTTTGTCTTCTTGGTTCAAATCCTCTTCTTCTTTGGGTAATCTCCAAGTGTTTTTTTGGTTCAAAACTTTTCTTGCTTCACCTTTCAATGGCTTGTTCTTTTCTCAACACTTGCAACAAACAAAGATACAAAAACTCATGCACCCATTAGCATTAGTATAAAAATCAAAAGAAATCTAGATCTAGAAACAAAATGGGGACTAGCTAACTTTGAAAAGCCAAACTCTAGAATGTAAATGCAAAAATTAGATCTAGATGAAAAACTTGAAACTATGAGATCTAGAATAAAAAGTAAACTAAAATATGTACTAAATGCAAGATCTAAATCAAAATGCAAATGCAAGTCTTAAGATCTAACTACTACTAACAAATGAAACAACTAACTCTTAACCAAAACTCTTTTATTACTTTTTGTGATTGTTTTTTTCAATGCTTCAAAGGGGAACAAAAGGAGGCTTGAAGAGGGAGGAGGACGAGAGTGAAAGGAGGGAAGGTAAGACGAGAGGAGAAGGAGGAGATGTAAAACGAGAGCAAGAGGAAAGTTAGGAGAGGGGAGACGAGAGCTAGGTGAGAAGAGGAGAAAGGAGAGGGACGAATGGAAGGCTAGAAAAGGAGGAGACTAGGAGTAGGACGAGAGCAAGAAATTCAAGGCAAAATCAAAGGAAAGAAAATGAATGGAAGAGGAGAAGCAAGGCCAAAGCAAGTCAAGGAAACAAACAAGAATCAAACAATGAGGTGGGATCTACCTTGGAACAAGGTGACCACTAGAAGCACTAGTCCCGAAAACCTTCCAGCTAGCTGGATGCACGCAAGGATGCTAGTGGGGATAGAGAAGTAGCCACAAAATTATGTGGCACTTGGGATCAAATCCCAAGCTACTTTCTCAAGACAAAACTTGGATATAGAAACATAAAGAAGAGAAAAGTAACTAGATAGATAAAGTGTTTGTAGATTTATGGATGAGGTAGACAAGTCCTTTGTTTCTCGATTTGTTAAAGCAAAGCTCCTTTGGTAACCTGTGGAATGAAGTGTAAATCGAGCAATAGCTCTTGCACTTGGGAGAATACCTGAAAGCCACACACTTAAGAGAAAAGCATAGGTTGTATAATATTGTGCTAGATTGTTATCCTTCTAATCACAAAATCAAATGCTTAAGAATCAAAAGCAAGTAACAAAAAATGTTATCACCTTATACAAGATGAAGCATGGCACACAAAGAGATTCCACATTGACCTCCAAAGTCTTCAACTTTATTCAAATACTAAACAAGATTACAAAATTCTCTAGAGTTTCTATGCACAAATCTCCATATGAAAGAAGGAGGCAATGCCATCCTTATATAACAAAACCTAAGAGCTACCCTACCCTAATTCGAATTGGCATCCAAAGGAGCCAATGGCACAGTCATCAAATCGAAATTCCAATCAAGATCTCCATAGTTCGTAGCTTGGAGTGATAACTCCATCCAACAACTCGAATTGTAGTTAAGGAGATGGGGAGGTGGCCTCCACCTTGGCAAGGCGCCCCCCATGCCAACCTTGGAAGCTTCACCACCAAATAAATCAATTCCATGTGTAATATTCGAACTCCAATAGATATTGACATGAGCCTTCAATAGGATATGCGTGAGCCAAAGGAGGAGACATGTGAGTGAAGATAGGGATTTGAGGTTGAGTTAAGTGGGATCGAAGCTTTAGTGGTTGCACAAACATAGGAGGTCACCCACCATTTAATAAATACAACTCAAATCTTCTCTTTATTACCCTTCCACCTCACTAAATCGTGATTTGCATGTAGGAGGGAAAATTCCTTTGGAGGAGATCTCATCTGGTGACTGGATAGTTGGATGAATGATGATTGAGATGATTGGAATGATAATCAATGCCTTGTGCCATGTCATTTAGCCACTAAAATAATCCAATTTGGATTATTTTGGAGAGAATTGGATTATCTCCAGTTATTAATTTTTATTTATTTAATTAATTAAAAATCCTACTTTATTGATTTTTTGAGGATTTATTAATTAATTGGCCAAATGACGATCCGAAACTTAGGATTAAGGTGTCCGGGGTCTAAGTATGATTTTTGGCTTAGGAATTAAGCCTCCAATCACTGAAAAACACCCCCGGACGACTGACATATTACAATTTGAATTTTTCCATTTAAACTATGGAAAAATTAATTATTAAAAAATAAAATAATTAATTGTCCAACGCGTCCGGTAAATTTTTTTCAGACAACGTTTAAAAACCACTACAGACCTAGGAAATGACCACTGACTCGATTCATAGTGTCTAGTAGGTTCTTATTCATCAGTTGGACTCTAATAACCCCCCATGGCCAGAATTTCAAAATCGGGCATTCCAGCTTTGGAGGAAGCGGGAGAAAACCTTGTCAATTATATCTCGGCTGAAGGCAAAGTATAATTGGTCAGGGTAAAAAACTCCCTGTAATACCTTAGTTGATAAACCAGTCATGGGGACCAAGTCACTCAAACCCCACTAGCACACTTTTATTACAAAAACCCCGTGGGGCATGGTCATTTCAAGACAAAGAACAAACTGGCTAGGCACAAAGGATGGATCATCTGATACACTGGAACACAAACACTTATCATGTTTGTCATATGGCGGCTCTTTAGATAATCCAACTATGGTACAAAATAGGTGATAACAAAGATCTAGCTTATATTGGGGCATGCCATCCTAAACCCACCTTGATAATCGCCTAAACTACCCCGATCTACATTTTGGCATATTTTGGACTGCATTTGCCGCCTCATCTCAAGGCAGTAGTCGTCCTTCGGCAATTCGCACTCCTTGGGTTAGTGGCCTTTTCCTATATCCCATGTGTGTGTGTTGTCTATCTCATCTTAGATCCATAGATCTACCTCACCTCATCCACTTAGTGCCATCTCACCCCTAATCCAACCAAGTGGACCCTAGTTGGACCATTTTCCACTTTTTAAGAAGTGGGCCCCACTTGTGTATTTTCATTAGTGGCATTAGTCATTCATTGGTTGAAACACTTGTCACTTCTTAGTCCTTTTCAACCACATCTCAAACTCTTTGGTCCACGTAATCCTCATTCATTGGTTTCTATAACTCAAATTTACACGTTTCCCTAGGAACCTTTGGGTTAGCTAATCTTCATTGATTGGTTAGGGTCTCCCCATTAGTCTTGATTCATCTTGATCTAAAGTGAAGAGTGCTTCGGTTATCGTGACTCCCAGCTTGCATTGGGAACCGTTGCATCTCTTAGGTCACCTCTTTAGTTGTCTGTCTCCTCTACCATCCCAGATGGGATACCTTTAGGGACAACTGCAATTTGTGTGATAACAGTACTTTGTTCTAAATATTATTTTAGTATATACCTATCTAATTTTGTACAATGCAAATTTTTTTTAAGAGTTGATTCCACCTCGTGTAGTTGTCCCTTCTTACTTTATTGTCTCTTTTACCCTTGTTCCTCAGCCCAATTTAGTTATTTGAGATCATCCCTGTGCAACAATCCCTATCCAACCAATCATTCTCACATTAACCTAGTATCACGAGTATCACTATCACTCAAGACTTGCTTGACCTTGCTACATTGGACCAACTGAGAACATTGCCATTTATTACATTGGTTAATGTGCAAGTTACACCCATTTAATTAAGTTAATTTAGTAGGGGATCAATTACCTTGTTTTTTCCTTGGTCTTTATAAATGGGGCCATGGGCCCACTCCTTGGTGGGATTCATGTTTTTTTTTTATGAGTCAAACTGCTATCCTTTCCCCTTTGACCCAACTTTTCCCTTTAGGATGTTCTTTCTATTTGTTTCCTTCGAAATTTTTGAATATGAAGAGACCACTCCATGCCATTTTTCTCTTTTCTGAGTCTCTATTCCATTGTTTCATGAAACTTTGCTAGATTCTTATGGAATAAAGAGTTAATTTTCACGTTTCTCAGAAAATGGAGAATACCTTTTGCTAAAATCTCATGGAATTTTGAATTTTCCCATTGGTGCATTTTCCATACCCCTTTTCTCTAAAGCAGGTGTAGTTTTCTCAGTTTAGAATTATGTTTCCTAGCCTTGAACTTGCAGTTCCTCTTGGAACCCCGTGCTTCCCTTTGGGAGAACTTTTCCTTGCTTTCCCTTAGATTTCCATGCTTGTTCATGGATCTCTTTTTCCCTTATTGAAGGTTTTGCTCCCCTATTTTGTTTTGTTAGATTTTTGCAATTTCCTTGGAGATGCATGGCACCTTTCCTTTGTGTCCTTGATTTATGTTTTAGATCTAGGAATGAATGGTTGTCTTGGTGACTACCATTGTATGTGTTGAAAATAGCAACATCAGAAGGCATTCTCCAATGAGAGGTCTTAAGTGACCACCCTGAGGCTAGCTAGGGAGATTTGGAGACTAAACAGTCTTGTGAGTCATGGCAAGAGTCAAGGCAAATGAACAAGCCTTGTGAGCTAGGACGAAAGAGATGCTGACAGAAATGAGTCTTGTGAAGTCATGGCAATAGTCAAGGCACATGTACAAGCCTTGTTAGCCAGGACAAAAGTCAGGACAAAAACCTTGTGAGCCATGTGCAACAGTCAAGGTTAGCCTTGAGAGCTTAGTGCAAAAGTCAAGGAAAATCTAAGCAATTGACAGGATGAATGTACAAGTCTTGTGAGCTAGATTGATGTGTAATGATCTTCTGAATATCAAGTCAAATAATATTTCTTATTATGCAAATGATTAATTTGAGAAGAGCTAGTACAATGGCACTTGTGAATGCTTGGAGAGAGAAGAAGAGTCAAACTAAAGCAAAGTTAAATTACTCATGTAAAATCGAGTTATTGAGTCATCTTGCTAAAAGTCTAGTTATGTAAATTCAAGATATCTTGTTAAGTTGAGTTGTATAAAGTCGAGTTACTAAGATAAGTTCAAAGGCAAGTGTGAGTTGTCATTAAAGCTGATTTGAGTTACAAGTTGAGTTGTCATCAAAGCCAGTTATGGAGTCAAGTTGAAGACAAGTCTCCTTAGCGCCATTATTTTATATAGATCGTTTTTACTCATTTTAAATGTTGATTGAAGGACTCTTCTCTAGTTGTTGTTCGGTCTCTCTATTGCTGCTGGTGTATTTGCTATTGCAAATAATTTTGTGATCAGACTTCAGCTCAAGGCACTTCCTCAGAAAGTATGCTAGCATTCTGCTAGACTTGACCAACATCTTCTCTCTTGAATGTAAGACTATGTGGCTGAGTTTATATTGTACTTCCAACTCTATCATCTTTGCAAATAAGAAAGATTGTTTGCTAGGGTTTTCTCCTGCTTTGGGTTTCCCCAGGGTAATTTCCCGTGTCTTTGTGTGACTCTCTATCTTGTGCACTATGTTGATTTTTAGTGCAGCTGCGAGACCCATTCTTAGAGAGAATGGTACCCTAGTCAGTTGACTAGGGTTCCTGGTCAAGTTAACCAGGCAGAGTATGAGTAAGACCCTAGAAGGTACTCTAGGCCCCCCAGCTGTCTCCTGGGGTTCTTGGTTGAGGACCAAGCAGGTTGATGCCATGGAAAAGTCCCTAGCATGTGGCTAGGGCCCCAATTTGTCTCTAGGGTATTCTGGTCTAGAACCAGACAGTTTCTTGGTCATGAGGAACAAGAAGATCCTGCAGGTTGAGACAGAGATATCCTAGGTCCTGCAGATGGTTGATCAACATTCATTCTAGGACTGAATGCTCAGCTCGAGGCTGAGGACCATTCTCTAGGAGAATGGAGAACCTGTTCATGGACTAGATGGTTGATCAACATGTCCCAGTCTAGGACTGAGGCTCAGCCTTGGGCGGAGAAGCCATTCCTTGAGAATGGAGGCACTTGGTCAGTTACCAAGATTATGATGTGTGATGTCCTCTTCTCCTAGGTCTTCGAGATGGATGAGTTAGTTGGTCTTCTCAAGGGACTGGCCACCCCTTGTGGAAGCTACTAACATTTGACCTAAGGAGCAATTGAGAGGACCACATGATCACATCATCTGTGTGATCCCTTCCTTACACAGTGATGATGAACTTTCAGGTTATATGGAACGTTTGTACATTTGAGAGAGAGATGACTGGTTGTACCTTCCCCACCTTGGTTGAGTTATTATTGGTCTTGTGGTACCTTGTCTTTGACTTATGGTTAATGGGGTTATTTACCCACCTTGAGTTATTTTTATTTTATCTATTTATACACCTTTGTGATGTTTTGGTCATATAGGGTATTATGGTTGTTTGTCCACATTTGATGCATACCCTTGGTTCTAAGGGTCATGGGTCATGTACCCACACCTATGCTATTTATTTTGGGACATTATACCCAACTCTTGATTTATGACCTTTGTTTATATTTCCGTATTTTTATTTTTATTTTATTTTATTTTTATTTTTATTTTTTAAGATGGTCTTCCCCTATTTAATGAAATCCTAATTTTTATTATTTTAACTTCTAAGTTTTAATTAATAACTTCCTAATTCTATGGAACCCAATTTCAAAGGATTAAATTTGATAATTCTTTTCTAAGATTATAATCATATTTATTGGAGTCCTTTATCCTCTCATTAATCATCCATACGAATTCTTCTTACCTCTGCTGCTGGCCGTACAACTGTTGGAGTTTATCTTTCAGATCTGTCCTTCACTGCTGCCCTAGCCGTGATCTTGTAAGGAGAGGTATGATCTGTTGCTGAGAGGACAGATCTGCTGTTGTGATGCCCATTTTGCCTAAGGAGAAGTCTGATCTGTTTTTTTTTCTTTTCTGTGTTTTACTAAGACCAGATCTGCTCCTAGTTTATCTACTGTGGGAAGTCTATTTGGGTTTCATCCTGGTTGATGAGAGATCCATTTTTTTTTATGTTTGAAGAGTCTGATATGTTTATGGTGATTTGATTAGCATTTGCTAACTTAGTCGTGAGCCTTAGAGCTCTGTCCATCTCAGTTGTAGGGTCTGGATAAATCTGCTGTGCGGTTGTTCTACTGAGATCCGGTCTGCTGTTTAGATCTACTTGTTGGTGGAGGTTGTGAGTCTCCTTGGTATTGATCTGATTATTGATTGATCATTTTTGAGGGCTTCAACTTGTATGGATAGCTTGGATTGAGTGTTGATGTTGAGTCTTACTTTGCCCAGATCTAATTATTAAGACTTACCTATGGTTTAGATTGTTTAATGTTGAGTTTTATTAATTGACCCTGATCACATGTGCTCAGATCTGATGTGTTTTAAAAGTTACTTGCGGTCACTTCTTTTGTATTGAGACTTTGTTAAAGTTCATAATTTATTGTGACTTTATTTTGTGCTGGGTTTTTTGCACTGTGCTTGACTGTCATTGACCTTCTCAACCTCAGTCATCTCTCTCTCTCTGGTTTGTACTACCCTCTTGTAGGGTCAGCTAGTTCCCAGAATTTTGACTGGCCTCTTTGAGGCACAGTCTTTTACTGAAAGTAACTCTTCTGAGTATTCTTATAGGAAGGGTTTCACACTCAGGTAAGTATCTTCAGCTAAATCTCTTTAATTATAATGTGATCAATTTATTTATTTACATTACATGTTACTGAAGATTAATTCAACACAATGATCTAACTGGTAGTGTTAAAATTACCTTAACACAGTGACCGACCTGAGAGTGCCAAAAGTGTGAAGTTGAAAGAGATGAAAATTATGTTATGTTAGAGTTTACTACTGCACTATTTTATAATTCAATGTTTGTAAATGTTTATTAAATGTATCTTTTGCATTAAAGTATATTGAATAGTTATTTTTCTGCCTATAACCCTAACCTGATGAAAAATTAACATGGTATTAGAGCATAGGTCTTGTAGCTAACTCTTTTTTGCAGGCTAACAGAATCTACATAGATCCTAAGGTAAGGGTTTGTTCCCTATTCAACTTGACTACAAGTTTATAGGTGTACTTGGCAAGTTGACTGTAAGGGTTTGAGATGGCTTCTAACTCAGTAAAGGCAGAAGATAGGCTTGAAGGAGCCTCAAACTTTAATGCATGGAAGGCTAGGGTCTTAAATATTTTGGAGGAAAGTGACTTGGATGAATTAGTCACTAATGTTGTGGAAGAACCCACAACAACTCAAGGAAGAGCAACATTTAAGAAGAAGCAAGCTAAAGCAAAGAGGGTGATCTTTGACTCAGTCAAAGATAATTTGATGCCTATAATAGCTCCTCTAAGGACAGCTAAGGAATGCTTTGATGCCCTAGCTAATCTCTATGAGAAGAAGGCACCTACTCATAAGAGGGTCTTGAAGAAGCAACTTCATTCATTAAAGATGGAGGATAAAGAATCGGTTTCTTCCTTCTTCTCTAAGATTGCTCAATTAAAGGATCAACTCATGGCAATTGGAGTTGAAGTAGATGATGATGATCTTGTGCAAACAGCAGTAGATGGTCTTCCTACATCTTGGGAGACATTTCTTTCAACAGTGAATGGAAGAGAATCACAACCAAACTTTGATAGGTTATGGCATGATTGCCTAGAAGAGGAAGGCAGACTAGAGTAGATCTGGACCCCCAGCTGAAAAGAACCTTGCTCTTACTTCCAAGACAAAGAAAGAAAGAAATCTCCCTCAACAGCAAAACAAAGGTAGGAGACCTCAAGGTAAGCACTCCTTCAAGTCAAAAGTAAGATGTTTTAAATGTAACAAGATTGGTCATTATGAAAATGTTTGTAGAAATCCTCCTAACAAGAATTGGCATAAAGGGAAGCATCATGCTTCAACTGCTGTAGAAGAAGAAGAGCCTCAACAAAAAAAAATTGAAGAGACCAAAGAAAAAGATCAAAGAGAGTACTACTTGATTTCAGCACTCTCAAGCTCCATCTCCCACTCATCAGACTCATGATGGATTGACAGTGGGGCCACCAAGCATATGATTGGATACAAACAGGCACTTGTAGGTTACAAGGCCAAGAAGTTTAGTGCAAAAGTGGAGATGGGAAATAGATGTACCTTTGAAATAAAAGGAGTTGGTTCAACTACCTTAAAGCTTGATTCAAGTACGTTACTTCATGTTGAGGAAATTTTATTTTTTCCTGGTTTAAAGAGGAACGTTCTTTCAGTGGCAATGTTAGAAGACAAGGGGTTCTCGGTAGCCTTTTCTGAAGGAAAGGTATTAGTATGGGCTAAAGGTGAAAATTTAAGCTCATCTTTTGAGATTGGTATCCGTGAGGGGGACCTTTATAGAGTCCTAGGATATGTTGTTAAATCTCTATTTAATCACCCTTGTCAAGTTTTAGAGATCAAGAGGGAGTCCTTCAATGGCTCAAATTTAGAAGCTCATAAGACTTGTCATTTTGTACTGGGTTTTTTGCACTGTGCTTGATTGTCATTGACCTTCTCAACCTCAGTCATCCCTCTCTCTTTGGTTTGTACTACCCTCTTGTAGGGTCAACTAGTTCCTAGAATTTTGACTGGCCTCTTTGAGGCACAGTCTTTTACTGAAAGTGACTCTTCTGAGTATTCTTATAGGAAGGGTTTCACACTCAGGTAAGTATCTTCAGCTATATCTCTTTAATTATTATGTGATCAATTTATTTATTTACATTACATGTTACTGAAGATTAATTCAACACAGTGATCTAACTGGTAGTGTTAAAATTACCTTAACATGGTGACTGACCTAAGAGTGCTAAAAGTGTGAAGTTGAAAGAGATGAAAATTATGTTATGCTAGAGTTTACTACTGCACTATTTTATAATTCAATGTTAGTAAATGTTTATTAAATGTATCTTTTGCATTAAAGTATATGGAATAGTTATTTTTATGCCTATAACCCTAACCTGATGAAAAATTAACACACTATCTACTACTTCTCTACAGTTTTCAGTTTCTACATTATTGCTGATAAAAGTTCTCAGTTTTGCACATTTATATAAAAGAAAATATAAAGTTTATTGCATCCTGAATTAAGCTACAAAATTTACATGGTATCAGAGCTTAGGCTGTGATTAGAGCTAAGATCTATAGTTCTTAATCTCACACAGGTCTGAGGATCAAGTTTGATTCAGCTGCAAAGATGTCTTCCATTTCAATCAGTCCCGAAGACAGGCTCGAGGGAGCCTCAAACTTCAATGTTTGGAAGCTTAGGGTCATGAACATTCTCCAAGAGCTTGAATTCGAGCATTTCGTAACTACTGTTGTGGAGGAACCAACTACCACTCTTAGTAGAGCTGCATTCAGAAGAAATCAGGCTAAATCAAAGCAAGTGATCTTTGATTCTGTAAAAGACAGCATCATGCCTGTACTGACTTCACTAATGACAGCAAAGGAGTGTTATGACACTCTAGTAAATCTTTATGAAAAGACAACACCCAACCATAAGAGAAATCTGAAGAACAAGCTCAAGTATTTAAAGATGGAGAAGGGCGAGTCTGTCTCTTCATTCTTCTCAAAGTTTGTGCAAATTCGTGATCAATTGTTGGTCACAGGAGTTACTGTGGAAGATGATGATCTCGTCCAAGCCATCTTCGATGGCCTTCCATCTTCTTGGGGTACATTTCTTGCAAGTGTTAATGGAAGGGAGACTCAGCCAAACTTTGAGCGCTTATGGCATGATTTCCTTCAGGAGGAAGGTCACATGACCACTAGGAGTGGTCCGTTAAATGAAGAGAATGTTGTTTTGGCTGCAAAGACCAGAAGAGAAAAGAAATCTTCCTCTTAGAAGAACTTTCAGAAGAAAGGAACCTGTTATCACATATATAGTAGCCGGGCTACCATACATTATTTTTCAGATTCCAGAGCACTTTTCAGCCAGTTCCTTTACATTGAGATGATGAGATGAGCATCTATCTATGGATCACTATCAGATTTTGGACAGCGTATGTATTCCCCATGCCATGAATGAGTCTCAGGACACTTAGAGAGATGACCGATGTAGCCATTATACCATTTATACAGAGCAGTCAGTAGTGCCCAGAGTTGTAGTAGTAGTTTCAGAGGACAGATGATGGTTCAGAAGATGTGCATTCAGGTATATGACTCAGCAGGTATATCATGGTGTTGTGGTTATATTGCTTTTATATTCATTCTTATGGCATGTCTTAGCATTTAGTGTCATGATCTGGAGATCATATAGATATGTGGACCTTGTTGATCTTATTATATATATCCTACTGTCCTTACTCAGACTTAGAAGTTCACTATTCATACTCATTGGTTTTACCCTCCCTAGGGAGAATAGAGGTGATCATTCCACCATACCTTGGCTTGCTAGTGCTGGCTCCACTATTCATTGTCTTCATCCATCCATTACCTACCTTTTAGTGTATCAACCTGACTTACTACTTGATTAGTGGCATGGAGGATCTTTCCCCACTGTAGCCTCTGTATTGGATGAGCTTCCCTGTTTATTGTGTCTCGGCTCTAAGTTGGTGACAAAACTTACCTCTGGTGAGTTGGATTGTAGGCTTAAATCATTCTGGTCAGTTGTCCTGATGTTTGGCATTGGCTCGAACTCCCCCCTATTCACTTGAGATGTTGTTGGCTAAAACTGAAAGCTCATGTACTACTTATGGAAACTTATAAATTCGCCCATGGAAATTAAAAAAGGGCAAGAGCGATGAACTGCTAAAAATACTCCTCGAAGAGTATGAGAAAGGTCCAAAAGCAATGGTTCTTGAAAGCTATATCTAAACAATTGCTGACCTTATATATGTATGAAAACATGCCCTAGATGCAAGCTACAACTAGTTGTGCTTATCAACACACCTGAGATCCGAAGGGTTATGTAGGAAAAAAAGGCCATGAAATGAAATTGAATGATCCTAATGAACCTAGATCAACTTGATGTAGACATGATGCCTAAGTTGAATAAGCACTCTCTAAAAAACTTATCCATTTGTGAGACACCACCATTCCCTGTGTTGTTGCTCATTTAGTATATACTATGGTGTGTATTCCCTTTCCCATATCCAAAGTGTCACAATGTTAAGTCAGGCAATCACCCTTTGGCCTAGCCAGTTTATTTTTAGCCTTCACCCTTCACTAGCAAATTGATCACAACTATGAAGTGAGTATGGTCTTGAAAGTCTAGTTTGAGTCATAATAATAATTAATAACACTATATATTTGTTGGTAGATCGCCAGTAATGATTACTTTCTATTATAATTGCTATTTGAATGAGTTGTAGAGTATGCATTAACCTTCAACACTTTGTAGTAGCTTCTAATGATAGCCTGAGTTATATTTGGTCAATATTGACCTGGTCAAACTTAGTTTGACCAAGGTCAATCACAGGACATCAGATTATTGGACCTTGTGATGATACAGATAGATGATATATGGTCTATGTACATGTACATGATGGTTATATGCATCAGATATAGGTTTATGATGATGATTTATGGTTTTCAGCATTATTTGATCATTTAGAGATTATTATTATTTCACATGTTCTGGTATATTGGATATATTATATGATCATGCAGAGATCCATATGGTGTATGAGTACAAATCTTGGATATTTTTGGACCTTCTAAGTCCAATGAGACAGTATGTTTTCAGTTCCGGGCAGTTACAGTGATGATTGAGCCTCAGTAGGCTGTCCTAGTGCAGTTTTGGTCTGTTGGAGACCCTGTCAGAGCAGAGTTGGATTTTATTTGGTTCACCTAGGGAGCTGATGATGGAGGGGGTGGTCCAACCACTTGTTTTTACCATATTACCCCCCTCCCGGACACACTAGTGCCCTCACCTTGACAGCGCAGGCACTCCAGGAGGCAGTTTGGGGCAGGTACACGCTTCCCGAGGTAGTTTTGGATTGGTAGAAATGGCTACAAAGGAATTCGATTTGGGATACTGAGGCAATTTTTTGGCATGGGATGATCAGTGATGATGAATGGGATGTCTTCCGCACCTTCTCCAGCAGTTTCTGCTTCATCGGGGCCCACATCCATCACTTATGGCATTTTTGATGATTTCTGAGGCCTCTTAAGGCCCACGATTTGTCCATAGAAGCATGATTTGGTACTTTGATGACTATTTTATTATTATTGTGCTATGGGAATTGACCAAGGGTGGCTAAAATTACCCCTTGGACCCACCATAAGCTTATTGTTATTTTGTCATCATGATTTGGTGGGATCCCCTCTCCTAGGGCGATTTTGTCCACTTATGGTTATATTTTATGGTTGATCCATGTATTTTATTTGTTGAGCTCATCTCAACCATTGATTAGATTTTTTGATCTTTTAATCTTAGCCACTCATGTAAAAAGTGGTTAGGATTATGGTCTCTCTCCATCCTATTTAAGGAGAGAGCCTCTCATTGTAAAATCATCTAGAGATTTTTGGCTCTTGGCTCTTGGAATAAAATTTCTATCTTTTGGAGTACATGCTTGGGTTGGAATGGATGTTGGTTGTTTTGATTGTAAATGCTTTTGTCCATTGCACTGGAGGATCTATTGTATCTATCTTGCATATTTGCCATATCTTTTTACAGGTGGAGAAGACTTCTTCAACAAGTACGAATTGGTGGGGAGGCTTTCCCTTCAATCTTGGAGGAGGACGTTTTGGGTTAAACAGGGAGTGGTTTTGTCTTTGCACCAACTATTCTTTGCTTATCTCTTTCTTGCTTCTATCTACCTTCAACATGTTAAACTGATTGATGCTTTGCTCCTTGGTTTTGACAGGTTAAAGGGATACACATGTGGCTTGGAAAAATCGATTTGGCAAGAGGGCTTAAAAAATTCTCCATTTGATCTTTGGAAAAAGTAATCCTCATCTCAACTAGCATTCATCTATTCATCCAGGTATGCTCCAAAGGTATGATCTTCTTCTTCTTTGAATCATCCATAATTTCTAGATCATAAAAACCCTAATTAATCAAAACCCTCATTTTGGTTTTTCTTAGATCTACTTAGATCTAGCCTTGCTTTTGAAGAGATATTAAAAACCCACCTTTGTATCATCCACCCCTAGTTGGATCTATAGTTTGGTGGTGATTGGGTTAAAATTGACACACTTTTCAAGGCAATATATCCCTCTTGAGACAAATCGCACTTCCTTGGGAGAGGCTTGTTTGGTTAGATCTAGCATATGGGTAGGTGAGATCCCACTTGATTTGCAATCTACATACTTGATAACCTACCCCTAGACTCTTACTTGGGTGATTTCTACCTTGTGGGCATCATTCCACATTTCAAGGGATTAAAACCCCATGTTGGACTACTTAACACCTTGAAACTCAGATCTAGTAAGATCTAACCCTTGGATTGTCTTGATTTTCTAGATCCACATAGATCATTGCCTAAACTACTTGGATCTACAATTTGGTGGCCATTGGACTTGTTTTGACACACCTTTCCCATCTTTTAGACCTCCTTGAGCAAGTTCGCACTTCCTTGGGTGATTGAGTTTGCCCACTTTGAGGACGTGGGTAGTTGAGATTTTTGTGGATTTGGAATGGGCATACCTTGAAACCTAGGTCTAGAGTATCATTTTGTGACGATCTGCCTTGGGGGTAGCATTCCTTGTTTTAAGGAATTGTGGTCCACTTAGGGTCATATCATGAAATCCTAAATCTAGCAAAATCCAACCACCACATCCCAATTAGCCCACTTGATTTGACTTCTAGGTGTCCCGATCTACACTTTGACATATCTTTTGACTCCATTAACCCATCCAACAAGGCACTAGTCCTCCTTAGGCAAGTCGCACTCCTTGGGAATTATGTCAAACCTTAGATCCCATATGTGGGTATTCCTAGTTTCAACTTAGATCCATAGATCTACTCATTACATATCCTCTAGTACCAATTGCATCCCTTAATTTCACCTTGTGGGTCCCAATTGAACCATTCACATATCCCAAGAAAGTAGGTCCCACTTGTGTAATACATGGTACTAGATCTTGTCTTTTTAGCTCATCATGTGGCCTAAATCATACATTGGTTGAAACACTAATCATCTCTCAAACCATCATCAACCATACTTTAACTTCTAGATCCACTTAACCTTGCATTGGTTTCCGTAACTCATCATTTACTTATCCCTAGGAACCTTTGTTTGGGTCCAATCATCTTTGATTGGTAATAGGGTCTCCCCCTAGGTCTTGATTCATCTAGATCTAAAGTGAAGAGTGCCTCGGTTGACGTGACTCCCACCTTGCATTGGGAACCGTGGCATCTCTTGGGTCACCTCTTTAGTTATCCATCTCTTCTATCGTCCCGGATGGGAGACCACTAGGGACAACTACAAGTTGTGTGATAACAGAACCTTTAAGGGAAAGGGTTTTGATATGTCCAAAGTAAAAAATTTTAACTGCAATAAGATGGGACACTTTGCTAAAGATTGCAGATCTAAGAAGAAACACTACCATAAAGAGAAGCATCATGATTATACTACAAAAGAAGAAGCATCAGGAAAGAAGACAAGTGGATCCTAAGAAACACAAGAACATAAAGGAATACTCCTTGGTGTCTGCTCTCTCTGGTCACTTGACTATTGACTAGAACTCTTGGCTAGTTGATAGTGGGGCTTCAAAGCATATGACTGGATACATGAACATCCTCTCATATTTCAGGAAAAAGACTTGTTCAGTTCAAGTACAGCTTGGAGATAACTCATGCCATGAGATTAAAGGAATCGGTTCCACCTTTCTTCAGCTAGAGACTGGATCCATCATTCACATTGATGAGATCTTGTATGTTCCTGGATTAATGAAGATCTTATTGTCAGTAGCAACACTTAAGATAAAGGCTATAAGGTGGCATTCATGGATAGAAAAGTTCTCCTCTAGCCAAAGGATAGATAGTTAAGTTCAACAAAAGTCATTGGAATTCAAGAAGGAGGTCTCTACAAAGTCAAGATTCATTCTGCTCATGCACTTGCTCATAACACAGTTAGCTCCAACGTGCTGTGGCATAGAATATTCGGCCATATACTCCCTATCACAAAGATCAACCCAATAGAAGATATGTGGGTTTCCCCAACAATAGCTTCCTCCAAATCGTCCTCCTCCTCACCAATTCGGCCTCCTTGCAGAAAAACAACTTGTAGTCCAAAATCCACAATGATACATAGAGAAGATACTGTATATTCAAAGTGAAAAAGATTCCATCAAGATAAGAGAAGTAGATCCACAAAGAAATATTCTATTCCAATCTTCAAGAGCTCCAAAGGTCCTTTTACAATAGGGGGGTCTCCTTATATAGGATAATAAAGACCGAAACCCTAAACCACAAAACCACTTTTTGAAACAAGTGGTTGAGATTAAAAGATCTCACAATCTAATCAACTGTTAATATGAGACAATACATAATATCACATGGATCACTCAAAAGAGAGATGACGTCATAGCTAAAAGTGACTAAGTGAGGGTGACGTCGTCATCCAAAAGGGGCTAATATACATGGGCCCACCAAATATGACATGGACATGACTCAAGACACACATGGTGGGGCTAGGAGGTACCAATAATTCACTAGCTCATCCCCATGGCACAATAATATAAAATAATAGGACTATGACATGTCCAAATAACACAAATGATCAAAATCCTTTCTCCAAAACTGAGAGAGACATGCAGTAAAAGGCCTCTTGTGGCCACTGTGGAACCCATTAACTGATGCCAACTGATATGGAAGATGGGGGGTTCACCCTGGAAGACCTCTGAGAATACCAAGTGCCAAAACCTTTCCCCAATTGCCCAAATTGAATTCCTCAGTGACCCTTTTATTCCATTTTTAATCCTCCTAAAAAACCCTGAAACTGCCCAAACTGCCACCCAGGGTGCTTGCGCTATCAAACTGAGTGCGCCAGGCTGTCTGGAAGGGGGGCATAATGGTAAAAACAAGTGGCTGGACCACCCCCTCCCTACACAACGCCCTAGGCAATGACTGACCTCCAAGAATCTGCTGGACAGGCTGGATCAACATGCCCAAAACTGGTCAACATGTGGGTAACTACATCTATCACTGTTAGAAGTGCCCGGAACTAAAAGATAAGTGTCTCAATGGATCTAGAAGACCCAAATTTACTAGAAATGTGTACTCATACACCATGGGTTGACCTGAGGGGTCAACTGTAGGGTCCACCATACCTAAACAGTGTAAAATCTGATGATCTAGAAATAATAATAAAACTTCTCAACTGCATCAATCATCATTTGAATCATATGTCCATCATATGGAATCATCAATAAGGGTATGTGGGACTATCAATCATCATCCATAAGCACAAATGGTCCATCTCTTCACGGATCCCAAGAATGACCATGGTCAAACTATGTTTGACTAGGTCAATATATAAGCAAGGACACGATTACAACAATAGACTAAGACATGTTCCTTTAATTACACTCACAACTTAACTTAAAGCATAAACATCATTCCATGGCAGTTAATACATACATACATACATACATACATATATATATTTAATGTTATTTATATTTTACTTGCACAAAAGCTTCAATGGCAGACTCACCCATTGGATATGGCCTAACTGCTAGCTAAGGACAAGGTTGGGAAAAGGGGATGACTTGACCAAACTAAACTAAATGACACTTTGGACGAGGAAAAGGGGGAGCTACACTCTGTGCTAGACAAAATAACTAAGGGAAGGGCTGTGCCTCACAAATGGATAAGTTGTTTAGAGAGTGCTTATTCAACTTAGGCATCATGTCTACATCAAGTTGATCCAGGTTCATTATGATCATTCATTTCATTTCCATGGCCTTTTGGCCTATATGACCCCTCTGGGATTTCACATGTGCTAAGAAGCACAATTAATCACAGCTTGCATCCGGGGCATATTCACATTTAACAAGGTCAGCAATAATAGACATAACTTTTGAGTAACCACTGCTTTTTGGACCTTTTCTATACCCTTCGAGGGGTATTTTAGCAGTTCACTGCTATAGCCTTTATTCACGTGTGTTAAGAAACACATTCTAGAATTTTAAGTTCACAGGCTTTCATAATACATTTCCAATACAAGTAGTACATGAGCTTTTAGTTTTAGCCAACAACATCTCAAGTGAATAGGGGGAGTTCTGCACAGTGCCAAACATTCGGACAACCGACCATAATGATTTAGGCATACAATCCAACTTACCAAAGGTAAGTTCTGTCACCAACTTAGAGACAAGACACAAAACAAACATGGATGTGGTACAACACAGAGGTAGAAATGGCGAAGTCCTCAATATCAAGAAGTCAAGAAGGCAAGTCAAGGGTGAAAGCCAAATCAGGAAGGTCATGGATGGATAGAATCAAATGAATGTGGTGCCTAAGCTAGCAGACAAAATTTCAGTAAATACCATATCTATGCTCATAGGAGGGTTATGAAACCAATGAGTATTGTCAGAAAACCTTATGTGCAAGTAATATATCCAATTTTATATGTATAACATCATCCATGATATTTCATTTCATTTTAAATAGTACTGCCACATCATGAATCATATACCAAGTCAATGCTATGAAGATGACTAAAACAACAAGATAATAATCCAAAGTTAATAATCACAAGTCCATAGGTCACATCATATCATAATAATCATCCATAAACAACTGAAACACTACTGCAATAATAACACTGGGCACTGAACTGAAACTATATGGAACAAAGGGTCACATCGGTCATCAAATCTAAGCTCTCAAGGGTCACCCTTGGCACAAGGTTTAATCAATGTCTGATACATATACTGCTATGATCCATAAGTGATCTCAAATAAACAAGCTCATCATAGCGGATCTCTATAAAAGCAAAGCTCTGAAAAGTGCAGATATCTGCTCAGCAAGAATAGTATCCCAGCTACTATGGTGTGATAACAGTACTATTTCTTATGGTCTCAGATATACATCCAATGGTGGTGTGATGCTGCATGGTTATGCAGATTCAAACTGAGCTAGGAGCCAAGTAGACAGAAAGAGTACCTTTGGATACTGCTTCAGTTTAGGATCAACCATGATCTCCTAGTCCAGACAGAAACATGGATCTATTGCTCAAAGTATAGCAAAGGATGAATATATTGCGACTAGCAATGCCAGCAGAGAAGCAGTGGCTCATAAAACTTGATTCTGGGTTATTTGGTGAAAATCTTGAAACTACATTTATACACTATGATAATCAGAGCTGTATAAAGCTTACAAAAAATTCAGTATTTCATGACAGATCAAAGCATATAGATCTGAAGTACCATTATATCAGGTATATGGTACAAAGAAAACTGATCAGGCTTTAAGTACATTGCAACAGATGAATAGGTTGCAGATGTCCTGACCAAGCCATTGCCATTGACAAAGTTTGCGCACTTTAGAGGCAAGCTTGGAGTTGCAGAGAATGCCTCCCTCGCTAAGAGGGAGTGTTGAAAATAGTAGGCATCAGAAAGCATTCTCCAATGAGAGGTATTAAGTGACCACCCTAAGGCTAGCAAGGGAGATTTGGAGACTAAACAGTCTTGTGAGTCATGGCAAGAGTCAAGGAAAATGAACAAGCCTTGTGAGCCAGGACAAAAGTTAGGACGAAAGAGATGCTGACAGAAATGAGTCTTGTGAAGTCATGGCAATAGTCAAGGCACATGTACAAGCCTTGTGAGCCAGGACAAAAGTCAAGACAAAAACCTTGTGAGCCATGTGCAACAGTCAAGGTTAGCGTTGAGAGCTTAGTGGAAAAGTCAACACAAATCTAAGCAATAGATAGGATGCAAGTATAAGTCCCGTGAGCTTGATTGATGTGTAATGATCTTCTGAAGATCAAGTCAAACAATCTTTCTTATTATGCAAATGATGAATTTGAGTAGAGCTAGTACAATGGCACTTGTGAATGTTAGAAGAGAGAAGAAGACTCAAACTAAAGCAAAGTTAAATTACTAATGTAAAATCGAGTTATTAATGCAAAGAGAATTATTAATTCAAGCTTCTAAAATCAAGTCAAGCCATCTTGCTAAAATTCAAGTTATGTAAAGTCAAGATACCTTGTTAAGTTGAGTTGTATAAAGTCAAGTTACTAAGATAAGTTCAAAGGCAAGTGTGAGTTTGTTAGTTTTTCATATTTTAATTCAATATGATCTAGGATCTTAACTAAGAGAACAACATGTACAACATATCAAACACAAGAGACAAGAGACACAAAGCATTTCACCGGGGAAAACCAAGAAGGTGAAAAACCCCGCAACTTCCTCAGAGATAGAATAAGCACCAATATAAAGATCACAAAGATCAAACCCCAAAACAAGAGATAGTCTCCTAGCAGCTTCTCCTCCTCCGCTTGTGCGCGCTCCTCTCTCTCGCTAATGCGAAGTGAGTGAGTGAATGAATGGATAAATAAAGAGGTGCTCCTCTCTATTTATACTTTACCTTTACTTGCCTTTAACTCTAACTAGGCCGACCTTCCTTAGGAGAGTCTAATAACCCATTACCACTTGTCATTGGGCTGACCCCACTAGGGTGGTCTAATAACCCTTTAACTCATACAGGGCTGACCCCACCAAGGTGTTCTAATAACCCATCAAGTATACGTTACGACACTTACAATATAACTTGCGACACTTGCAAATACAAATGATGACACTTCCAATCGGAGGAATAATACATCTCCGTTGGGGATACAATAAAGTACAAATGTAATGCATACAATATACAAGTGAATATCTTCCGAAGTTACAAATACATCAACACTCCCTCTTAACTAGGAAAGTATTCTCTTGACACAGGCATCAATATAGGCACAAGTCTTCAATATTGGAACTGGATCATCACACTGGATCACTGAAGCATCATCGTCACTGCTGCTGTACTCGTCATCTCGATCACTAGTGCTATCTCTCAATTCTACTCGTCATAGGAAGTTCTACAGAGCCATCCCTTTTTCATGTTGGATGTAGGCCTAGCCTCTATGTAGATCTTCATCATCTCTGCGCGTGGCAACTGGTGGAATCTCAGGACTGATTATGTGCATCTTTGCAAAACCTCACAAGAGCATCCCAGGATCCTTTATGTGCCCAGCACGACCGGTAAGATCTCCCAGGATTGATTATATGCAAACAAACAAAAACTTAAAAGAGCATCTCAGGATCCTTTACGTGCCCAGCACGACCGACAAGATCTCTAAAGAGCATCCCAGGACTCATTACATGCCCAACACAACCTATAGGATCTCCAGGACTGATTACATGTGAACATGAAAAACCTTAAAAGAGCATCTTGCGACCGACAAGATCTCTAAAGAGCATCCCAGGACTCATTACATGCCCAGCACAACCTATGGGATCTCCAAGACTTATCATATGCCTACAAACAAGACCTCGCAAGAGCATCCCAGAACTCATTACGTGCCTAGCATAACCTATGGGATCTCCCATGATCTATTACATGTCTAACTAGCACAACCTACAATATATCCACGGCCACGAAGCATCATTTGGATGCTCATGATCATGCGGATCACCGCTATTCATGATCATATGGATCATCATCATCTGGAACATCGTACGGATGTTCATCATACAACACTTATATCCTCAGCCATGGGAAGACCCGCCTGCCACCATGCTAGGAATGGCTCCAGTATTTGTGTCCCATCACTTCCTCATAGAAGTATCCTAAATATGCAGAACACCAAGCCTCTCTCTGAAGTACTCAAACTTCACTCTAGCTAGTGGCTTGGTCAACACATCTGCTATCTTCTCCTCTGTCGCAACATACAAGAGCTTCACTGCTCCTCTCTACACCATATCCCTAATATAGTGATACTTGATCTTGATGTGCTTCGACTTGTCATGGAACACCGGGTTCTCGGAGAACTTCACACAACTCTGGTTGTCATAGAAGATACAAGTAGCATCCAACTAGAGATCAAATAAATCAGACAGTAGCTTCCTAAGCCATACTACCTCACAACTGGCCGAACAAGCTACGACATACTCTACTTCGGCTGTACTCAGTGCTACACAGGATCACTTTCTGCTAAACCAAGATATCACACCTGATCCCATACTTAAGCAACACCCCGAAGTGCTCTTCCTATCTGCAACACTGCCTGCCCAATATGAATCAACATAACCCTCCAGGTTAAACTTTTGATTCACATCATACTTGAGCCCATAATCAACCGTACCCTTCAGGTCCCTCAAAATATGCTTTACAACAATCAAGTGAACATGTCTAGGATCCGTCAGGAACTGGCTCAATGTGTTCACAACAAAGCAAATATCTGGTCTCGTGTTCGGCAGGTACATCAAGGACCCAATCATCTGACGATACATCGTGGCATCAACCGACTCTGATGAAGCATCACTCAATAGATTCAGGTTCGATGCCATAGGTGTGGCCATGGCCTTGCAGTCCATCATCCTAAACCGCTTCAGGATCTCTACTACATACTTCCCTTGTCCAAGGAAGATTCCATCTGCACTCTGCCATACCTCCATGCCTAGAAAGTAATGCATCATACCCAAGTCTTGGGTGCTTGTTTCAAACCGTACAAGGCTTTCTTCAATCGACATACATATGACTCCCTGTCATGTGTCTCAAAACCGAGTGGCTACTCCACATACGCTTCCTCTACGACTACACCATTCAAGAAATTTGTCTTGGCATCCATCTAGTGTATCTTCCACTCCATTACTACATCTAGAGCAAGTATTGTTCTGATGGAAGTGTATTTGGCTACGGGTGAAAAAGTCTCTTCATAATCTATCCCTTCTTTCTGGGAGAAGCCACGAGCCACAAACCTTGCCTTGTATTTCTCTATGCTACCATCTGCAGCATGCTTGATCTTGTAGATCCACTTGGAAGTCACAACAGACTTCCCTTCTGGTCTTGGGACCACATCCCAAACATCATTCTTTATGATCGATCGGTATTCTTCGATCATGGCATCCTTCCATTACTGTATCCCTGATCCTGGGAACTTCAGATTCTTCAATATCTTCAATAGGTAGTTTTCTTGAACTTCATCGCTGGAACAAATGTTGTTCTTCTTTTGTAGGTGATTGTACACGATTTTTTCTACAAGTCAAACTCAATTGCATGATTAGAAACTTCTCATAGTTTTCAGAACAAAATCTTACACATAAGGACATATGTCATACAGTCATGCAATTATCTTAGCCAATGCTTCAATACAACATTCATCCATATCCCATATTCATACGATATCTTTCTAGATTCCTTCCATCTCTACCAGAACATTGTTAAGAGTGTGCACTATTCCCAACATGTCAGCAAAGAGGTTTCATTCTAGATAAATGGCAATGGAATGTTGTACAGTACCATAGGCCACTTACCCATTACTTGCATATTAGTAGTATCTTGTTCATTAACGCAACTTTTCTAAAATACATAATATACATCCTAAATCTAGGAACATAAGTATGTACATGACTTAACAACATCATTTAAGTAATCATATATACAAGAAATGATGATTCAAATACTTATCTTTGTTTAGTTGTTGGGTGGACTCCCTCTCAATCTTTGCTTCCTTGCAGGAACTACTGGAGTGTGCTCCCTCTTGATCTTTGCTTCCTTTATGATATCATTTATGTCTTTGAACTTCTATCCATCCTGGACCACTATGCATGCTTAAGTGTGCACTAGTGTCATCATTGTGTCATCCTCAAGATGTCATACATAATCATAAATTTATTAGTATAATCTCAATACTATCAAAATATTATGATTCTAAATAGTCTTAAACATGTATGGTCATGGTCATTTCATACACAATTAATTTATCACAAGCGTCAATATTCAAGGTTTCAGGGAGGACTTCTTTTACTCATGCATATTCTTATTTGACCATAGGACTCTTCTGGTTTGTCATATCATTATTCAAAGTAAGAAGCATAATATGCATAAGCCCATGATTACTCAAACTTATAACTTCATGAATAATCATTATCAATCATACAAAAGTATACTTATATGAGATCCTAACACAAGGTAGGATTCTAACTTGATATAGGAAAAGCATACCTGGATTATCATGTTTGCGAGTTATGTCTAACATACCCAAACAATGTCTTCTTTGTTCTCTTCAATGATTTAGAGACCTTGTGCTAGTAACTTGCATATCTCATAAGTTAAGCATTGTAGAACCAAATTATACATACCTAGTAAGTAGAGCTTCTATGTGATCAATGGCTATGGATGAGTCTTTGTCTTCATGTCACTATGGTCATATGTTCTTGATCTAGAACATGATTTGTCTTTCTTGATGTACCTTTCATGTTAGCGGACAATATCATCATCATACAACACCACAGTGCATTAGTACAATCATGACTGTCACAACCTAATCAATGAATGTCTTATACCATTCACATCCATTCATACTTTTACTAAGGTGATAAGACAAGTCTAAAATTAATCAAGATTGTACTAACCTTAATAATATGAAGACAAACTTAATCATGAACAGATTTCAAAACATACTTGTATCTCCTCAAGTCATACCTGTTGGGATTGCTTGTAGTCTTCTTATGTAAGGCCTTAGCCTCATCTCCCTCTGGAACTGGAATCTCTTCACTTATGTAGGTGTCCAATTCATCCTCTTCTAGGATTAACCCAATCCACTTTGATATGCCAAAATTGGATCTGGAGCTGGCTAGGGTTTGGCAGAGAAACCCTAAAAATCCAAACTTGGAATTTCAACCTTCTGTCTGGATAGGGGGATGCAATTGACTGAAGTGAGCAAGTTGGTGTGCTCAGATTTTGAAAACTCCAAAAATTGACCCCTCAAAAGTGACTTGCGAATTTTGGATCTGCAACTTATGTCAAATTCTGGTTTTCTGGTCCAAAACCTGAACTAGGGTTTGATAGATCCCGGGGTTCTACCCAATCAAAAACTTTGATCTTGGTCTCTAAATTTTGATTTTGCTGAGGAGAGCAATCTTATGCTGAGAGAACTCCAAAATTCCACTTCTGTCAAAAGCCCTAATTTCCCGCAGCAGTGACAAGCCAAAAATGAAAATGCTCAGAATCCAATTATGTTTTGACAGAAATATATACCATATTGATTTTGGTACATCTCTGAAATTTCGGATCCTCAGGGTCTGAAACTTCGGCTTGTGGTAGACTGACCTGTCATCTTTCCAACCCCACAAATCTGAGCTCCAATGGATTCTCCATGAGAGAGATATGCTAAGTGTCGCAACATGACTTGTTTATGGAATGAAACAACATAGAGAACTTGTACGGAGTGCCATGTGTCACTGTTTCAACTTCAGCCTCTGAAAATCCTGTGAAACCAAAGTCCGTGCCCTAACGACCTCTTTTTACGGAATTCCATTTGGAGCTTTCTATCCCGAGATATGACCTTTGTGCCTAGGTCACTTGTTTAGGGATGCATTCTGGAAGAGGCAGAAACCCTAACTTGTACAGATCATATCTCACAAAGTACAATGAATCTGAGGCTGAAATATTTACACAGCATACATCTGTGTCTGATATTCGGCTTGTAAAAAATTCAGACCCTGAACCTTCGCCAAAACTTATTTATAGCGAAAGTGTCATGATGACTAGTTTTTACTATATCAAACCCTATCTTCCAATTTGTCGCAAGTGCAACAAGTGTTGTAAATGCCATAAAATGCCTTCCTTAAGGCTAGCTTTGATACCATGTT
The DNA here is from genome assembly GCA_027924585.1 of Larix kaempferi. Taxonomy (NCBI): domain Eukaryota; kingdom Viridiplantae; phylum Streptophyta; class Pinopsida; order Pinales; family Pinaceae; genus Larix; species Larix kaempferi. Next base: position 28,115,589 of record BSBM01000910.1, read on the forward strand.
AGTTTTTCATGTTCTAATTCAATATGATCTGGGATCTTAACTGAGAGAAAAACATGTACAATATATCAAACACAAGAGACAAGAGACACAAAGTATTTCACCAGAGAAAACCAAGAAGGTGAAAAACCCCGCAACTTCCTCAGAGATAGAATGAGCATCAATACAAAGATCACAAAGATCAAACCCCAAAACAAGAGATAGTCTCCTAACATCTTATCCTCCTCCACTTGTGTGCACTCCTCCTCTCTCTCACTAATGCGAAGTGAGTGAGTGAATGAATGGATAAATATAGAGGTGCTCCTCTCTATTTATACTTTACCTTTACTTGACTTTTACTCTAACTAGGTCGACTTCCCTTAGGAGAGTCTAATAACCCATTACCACTTGTCACTGGGCCGACCCCACTAGGGTGGTCTAATAACCCTTTAACTCATACAGGGCTAACCCCACCAAGGTGGTCTAATAACCCATCAAGTATAAGTTACGACACTTACAATATAACTTGCGACACTTGCAAATAAAAATGACGACACTTCCAATCGGAGGAATAATACATCTCTGTTGGGGATACAATAAAGTACAAATGTAATGCATACAATATACAAGTGAATATCTTCCGAAGTTACAAATACATCAACAGAGTTGTCATTAAATCTAATTCGAGTGGCAAGTGTGAGTTGTCATTAAAGCTAATTTGAGTTGCAAGTGTGAGTTGTCATTAAAGCTAATTCGAGTTACAAGTTGAGTTGTCATCAAAGCGAGTTATGAAGTCAAGTTGAAGACAAGTGATGGCGAGTTAACCAAGTCATGCAAGGATAACTACAAAGCGAAGTCTCCTTAGCACCATTCTTTTATACATGTCGTTTTTACTCATTTTAAATGTTGATCGAAGGACTGTTCTCTAGTTGTTGTTTGCTCTCTCTATTGTTGTTGGTGTATTTGCTGCTGCAAATAATTTTGTGATCAGATTTCAGCTCAAGGCACTTCCTCAGAAAGTATGCTAGCATTATGCTAGACTTGACTAGCATATTTTCTCTTGAATGTAGTCCTATGTGGCTGAGTTTATATTGTACTTCTATCTCTATCATCTTTGCAAATAAGAAAGATTGTTTGCTGGGGTTTTCTCCCGCTTTGGGTTTCCCCAGGGTAATTTCCTGTGTCTTTGTGTGACTCTTTATCTTGTGCACTATCTACTACTGCTCCACAGTTTTCAGTTTCTGCATTATTGTTGATAAAATTTCTCAGATTTGCACATTTATATAAAAGAAAATATAAAGTTTATTGCGTCCTGAATTAAGCTTGAAAATTTACAGTATCTCCCTCTAGCTAGGGCTATTTCACACGAGAATTCACATTCTCCACCTTTTTCTTAGAGTCATACCCATAGTTTATTGCCATAGTAGTGAGCGGTCTCCATCCATGGTTGTTGAATTAGGGTAGTCATACGCATCACTTTGTTCATGGTTTGAAACATAGAATGCTTACACAACAACAATGCTCTCCTCACATCTCCTTTACTTTGGTTCCCATCGCCTCATACTTGCACCTTCTCTTTCCTCACCTTCTCTCATTTCCTCCTTTTGGTCACATTCTCCTTGGCTTGTACCTTGGAGAACCATGGATGGAGAAGACTACACTCCCACCCCACAACATAGAAAGGAAGACTAGTGCATTATAGGTTTGGACTTCCATATGTTCGAATCAGAGGGCATGTTGGGGATTCCCTATCTTTGTTTTGATTTCTCTTAGATCTATGCTTTTATAATGTATTGTTATTTGTTTTATTCCTCATAGCATAGAAATTCATTTTCTTTTCAATAATTATGGATTTCAGAGACACTAACCCTTGTTTTGTAGCTCTTTGTCACAAGAACATATGCACACAAGGTCCCCACCCCTTTATTATTTTATATGTGTCCCCTTATCCCCTTTTCCAGGTTTTCATCGATATTGGCCATGATTTCCTGAACAGTTCTAAAACTTCTTTGCTCAGGGGGAGGGATTCTATTTTCTACAGGACAACCTTGCATTCGTTGGGTGCCATTGACCTCTCTTCTCGATCTCACGATTTGCTCAAGGTTTTCTAACAATAGGTTTGCAAAATGATCAGGAGGGTCAGAGTGATGGTTGTATTCACCCGAGGTTCTCTCACTAGTGTGACCGCGGGATATTTCTCTGATCTTTGTTTGAAACTCGTGCATCAAATACTCATGGTTAATTTGTCGCCTAAACTCTTCATCAACTTCCTCGTCATACGACAAATTTAAACCCGAATTTCTAAACCAGAACCTAGCTTCCTACTAAGCATCCTCTTGCTCATCATGGGACTTTCCAAAACTATCACCTCCCATTACCATATAGATCCCTTCTTGGCTTAGCTCTCCTTCATTGTACATCCTTCTCACTCCATCCTCTAACTTTTCCAAATGCCCCTCATAGAATGACTCACGGTATATCCTTACTAAGACACCATCAGAATTGCGAATGGAAGCATATGATAGATCCTTCTTAAGATGCCCCCCCAATCTTGTGGCCCACTTTTGAGACAATAACATTCCATATACTAGAGGCAGGTCAATCACCACCACATCCATGAGGGTTGAGATGTCTAGGCAAGCGAACATATCAGTGTTCAGGTTCTTGATCAAGCCATAGGCTTGTAACTTCCTAGAATCTATCCCACACACATTTCCACAAGGCCTAGTCACTTCAAGTCCCTTCGCCTTCATGACTTGCAGGGGAATGATATTCATGGAGGCCCCATAGTCAAGCATACAGTTGTGTAAGAGTAGGTCTTGGATGTGTAGCATTAAATAAAACAATTGATGTCCTCCATTCTTCCTTTCGTAAATAGTTGTTTGCAAATTGATAGGAGGATCCTCCACATCCTTATCCCCTTCATTGATATTTCGAATTCGGCTAGGGATGGGTTGGGGTTCTACACTAACTCTGCCACCCACATGAATGCTCTCAAAGAATTCAACCACTTGGTCCTTTATTGAGGGGACCTTCATTAGCTCCATTATGGGGATTTTTTGCACAATTTTACTTAACTCCTTTATATCAATATTCAGATTGGAGTCTAAAGGAGGTGCGAGCTACTCATTCCTGTCATCATATTGAATGTTCTTATATTTATCCATGAACGGAGTCTGCTTGTGCTCACCTTTATTCTGCTGGTATATCTTTATTTGAGCTTGGCCATTAGGTGAGGGTTGATCTGAAGTATAGCAAGAGTTGGCTTCTTCAAGGGTTTCTTCCTCTTCTTCCTCCAAAAGGATTCTCCCAATGTCTTCATCATAGGATAACTCATCAACAAAATTGATCTTCTTGGGAAGATCTTCCGCATTCGAGTAGGGACAACTGGTTTCACAATGATCTTCATCACATTTGTCACATTAGGTGATGCCCTTGGCATTGAGTATCCTAGCTACTATGGATTTGATAACAAGATCTTGCACAAATAGGATTAGATCTAGTACTCTCAACATTTTGAGGATAGAAAAGCGTGAAATATAAAAAAAATAAAGCATGCCACTCCTAAATCTCTAAGTGCAAAAAAGTAAACAAATATAACTATACTAAGAATATTTGCTCTATGTGTTGATAACAACCTTCAAGTGTTAGTTTTTCAGAATTTACTTCAATCTGATCTAAGATCTTAACTGAGAGAACAACATGTACAGCATATCTACAGCATATCAATCATGGACACAATAATGCAAGCACACAAGAGACACAGAGTTTACTTGGGGAAAACCATAAAGGTGAAAAACCCCAATAACTTCCTAAGAGATAGATAGAGCAATGATACAACCCAAGCATAAGAGATAGACATCTCCTAGCAACTTCTCCTCCTCCACAAGTGCGCCACTCTCCAAAGAGTGTGTGTGAGAATAGAATGATGAAATAGAGTGCCTCCCGCACTTTATTTATACTTGACTTGACTTGCTTAATAACCTTTACTAGGTCGGCCTCAACTTAACCACATAACACAATGCTGACTGGGCCGACACCCAATAGGTTGGTCTAATAACCCTTTGACCCACATGGGAAACCCCCAATAGGGTGGTCTAATAACCCTTAGACCCACATGACTTATACAGGGCCGACCCCAATAAGGTGGTCTAATAACCCATCAAGTATAATTTACGACACTTACAATATAAATGACGACATTTCCGTATAGAGGAATAATACCATCTCTATAGGAGTACAATATACATATATGAAATACATTCCGAAGTTACATATACATCAACACTCCCTCTTAACTAGGAAGGTATTTATCGACACAGGTCTTCTAGCACAAGTCTTCTTTTCTGGATAATCATCATCGAGTCATCGTCATCATCACTGCTACTGCTATCTCAATCAATCTCTGAATCTACTCGTCATAGGAAGTTCTACAGAGCCAGTCCTTTTTCATACTGGATGCAGGCCCACCACCTGTAGGTCTTCATCATCACTGGCCATACTGTGGAATCCTCAGGGTTTATTACGTGCGTCACAAAACCTAGCTGAAGCATCCCAGGCTGTTACGAGCACACAGCTCTACCTGTTGGATCTACCAGGAGCACATTACATGTGACCCCATCACAAAACCTGGCTGTAGCATCCCAAGCTGTTACGAGCACACAACTCTACCTGTCAGATCTCCCAGGAGCACATTACATGTGATCTCACCACAAAACATGGTTGTAGCATCCCAGGCTGTTATGAGCACACAGCTCTACCCGTCGGATCTCCTAGGAGCACATTACATGTGATCTCACCACAAAACCTGGTTGTAGCATCCCAGGCTATTATGGGCACACAGCTCTACCTATCGGATCTCCCAGGAGCATATTACATGTGGTCATGGAAAAACCTGGCTGTAGCATCCCAGGCTGTTACGAGCACACAGCTCTACCTGTCGGATCTCCCAGGAGCATATTACATGCCATAGGACAAAACCTTGAAAGAGCATCTTTAGATATCCTAGGACCAGATTACATGCCATAGGAAAGACCTCGAAAGACTATCTGCAAATCTCCCAGGGCCGGATTATATGTCCTCCCAAAGAAAAACCTCGAAAGAGCGTTTGCCAGATATCCCAGGGCCACATTACATGCCATAGGAAAAACCTCGAAAGACTATCTGCACACCTCCCAGGGATGGATTATATGCTTATCTGCACAACCTGTTCCACGGCCACAGAGTATCAACCTGATACTCACTATACATCATCCTAATGTACACATGATCATCTTGATCATCATCATTGCATCGTCCTGATGCATGCCATCTGGAGCAACATCTTGAAGCTCATCATCCATGATCATCCTGATCATATAATGCATCCACATGATGCACACCAAGTATCTACCTGATACATATCATCATACATGATCCACATGATCATACAATGTATCTACCTAATACATACATAGATACATGATCCACCTGATCATACAATGTATCCACCTGATATATATCAACATACATGATCTACCTGATCATACAATCGTATCCACTTGATACATATACAGATACATGGTCCAAGCATCCAACATGATGCATATACAAATATATCAAGCATCCAACATGATTCATATATAGAGTAGTGACTGGAGCATCGTCCTGATGCTCATTATCCAGCACTTACATTCACAGCCATGGAAGGATCCTCCTCTCACCATGCTCGGAATGGCTCCTGCAAATGTGTCCATCACTTCTTCCTCGAAGTGTCATCAAACTAAAGAACACCAAGCCTCTCTCTGAAGTACTCGAACTTCACTTTGGCTAGTGGCTTCGTCAACACATCTGCATCCTTCTCATCCATCGCAACATACAGGAGCTTCACTGCTCCTCTCTGCACCATATCTCTGATATAGTGATATTTGATCTCAATGTGCTTCGACCCGTCGTGGAACACCGGGTTCTCAGACAGCTTCACACAACTTTGGTTGTCACAAAAGATACCAGTAGCCTCCAGCGGGAGATCAAATAACTCAGACAGTAGCTTCCGGAGCCATACTGCCTCACAACTAGCCGAACATGCTGCAACATACTCTGCCTCGACCGTACTTAGTGCTATGCAGGACTGCTTCCTGCTAAACCAAGAGATCACACCCAATCCCATACTGAAGCAGCACCCAAAAGTGCTCTTCCTGTCTGCAGCACTACCTGCCTAGTCTGAATCAACATAACCCTATAGGTTAAACTTTTGATTCGCATCATACTTGAGCCCATAGTCAATTGTACCCTTCAGGTACCTCAAAATATGCTTTACAGCAATCAGGTGAACACCTCTGGGATCCATTAGGAATTGGCTCAATGTGTTCATCACAAAGCAAATATCTGGTCTAGTGTTCGTCAGGTACATCAAGGACCCAATCATCTGACGATACTCAGTGACATCAACCGGATCATATGAAGCATCACACAAAAGCTTCAGGTTTGATGCCATAGGTGTGGCCATGGCCTTGCAGTCCATCATCCTGAACCTCTAAAGGATCTCTACCGCATACTTCCCTTGTCCAAGGAAGATTTCATCTGCACTCTGCCGCACCTCCATGCCTAGAAAATAGTGCATCATCCCCAAGTCCTTCATCTCGAACTCGGTAGCAAGCTTCCTCTTCGTGTCGGCAATCAATCTATCATCACCTGTAACAAACAGGTCATCTACATACAAAAGTAGTATCACTGGATTACCTTCCTCAACCTTGTAGTAAAGGTTGGAATCCGTTTTACTCTTGGTAAAGCCCAAACTGGATAAAAAGCTATCTATCCTACTATACCAAGTTCTGCACATATATGATTCCCTGTCGTGTCTTAGAACCAAGTGGCTGCTCCACATACACTTCCTCCTCGACTATACCATTCGAGAAAGTTGTCTTGAAATCCATCTGGTGTATCTTCCATTTCATCACTACAGCCATAGCAAGTACTGATCTGATGGAAGTGTGCCTGGCTATAGGTGTAAAAGTCTCTTCATACTCAATCCCTCTTTCTGGGAGAAGCCACGAGCTACAAACCTCACTTTGTATTTCTCCATGCTACCATCTGCAGCATGGTTGATCTTATAGATCCATTTGGAAGTCACATCAGACTTCCCTTCAGGTCTTGGGACTGCATCCCAAACATTATTCTTCATGATCGACTAATCATGGCATTCTTCCATTACTTCATCCTAGATCTTGGGAACTTTAATATCTTCAATAGATATCTTTGTTGTTGAACAAATGTTGTAGTCCTTCTTTTGTAGGTGATGGTATACGATCTTTCCTACAAAACAAGTTAAATTGCATGATTAGAAAACATCTCATAGTTTTCAGAACAAATTCTTACACATAAATAAATATGTCATACAGTCATGCAATTATCTTAGCCAATGCTTCAATACAACATTTTATCCATATCTCGTAACTTTCTAGATGCCTTCCAATCTCTACCAGAACATTGTTAAGAGTGTGCACAACTCCCAACATGTCAGCAAAGAGGTTTCATTCTAGATAACTAGCAATGGAATGTTGTACAGTGTCATAGGCCACTTACCCATGTATATTAGTAGTATACTGTTCATCAATGCAACTATTCTAATATGCACAACCTAATTCTAGGAACATCAATATGAACAGTATTATTTAAACAATCAAATATGCAAGAAATGATAATTCAAATACTTATCTTTGTTTGTTTGTTGGGTTGACCCCCTCTCAGTCTCTGCTTCCTTTCTGTAACTCCATTTTGATGTGGATTGTGAGAAGTGGTCAATTCCCTCTGAATATCTGCATCCTTGCAGAAACTACTGAAGTGTGCTCCCTCTTGATCTTTGCTTCTTGGATTACCTGTCCTTGAACTTATATCCATCCTTAATCACTATGCATGCTTATTAGTATTATCATTGTGTTATCCTCGAGGTCTCATACATAATCACACATTCATTAGTATAATCTTAAACATGTATAGTCATGATCATTTCAAACACAGATAATAAACATTAGTATTCAAGGTTTCAGGGAAGACTTCTTTTACTCATGCATATTTTTATTTGATCATAGGACTTTTCTGGTTAGTCAAATCATCAATCAAGATAAGCGACATAATATGCATAAACCTCCTTAATCACTATGCATGCTTATTAGTATTATCATTGTGTTATCCTCGAGGTCTCATACATAATCACACATTCATTAGTATAATCTTAAAAATGTATAGTCATGATCATTTCAAACACAGATAATAAACATTAGTATTCAAGGTTTCAGGGAAGACTTCTTTTACTCATGCATATTTTTATTTGATCATAGGACTTTTCTGGTTAGTCAAATCATCAATCAAGATAAGAGACATAATATGCATAAACCCTTGATTAATTACATTTCTAACTTTATGAATAAACATAACCAATCATACCAAGTATACTTATATAAGGGATCCTAACACAAGGTAAGATTCTAACTTGATATAGGAAAAACATACCTGGATTACTATGTTAGCTAGTTATGTCTAACATACCCGCATGATGTCTTCTAGTTCTCTTCAATGACTTGTGCTAGTAACCTGCATGTCTCATAAGTTAACCATTGTAGAACCAAGTTATACATACCTTGTAAGTAGATCTTCTAAAGTTAGTGTACCTTTCATGTTAGCGAACAACATAAACCTCATACAACATCACAATGCATTAGTACAATCATAAGTGTCAAAACCTTAATCAATTAATATCTTCTATCATGTATTCATAATTTTATTAAGGTGATACGACAAGTCTAGTAATTAATCAAGATTGTACTAACCGTAATGATATGAAGACAAACATATCATAAACTTAATCATGAACAAATCTCAAGACATACCTGGATAAGTCATACCTGTCGAGATTGCTTGTAATCTTCTTATGTAAGGCCTTATCCTCATCTTCCTCTGAAACAGGAACTTCTTCACTTATGCATTTGACCAATCCATTCTCTTCTAGGATTAACCCAATCCACTTGATTTGCAGGAACTGGATCTGGAGCTGGATTAGGGTTTGTTAGAGAAACCCCAAAAATTCAAACTTTGAATTTCAAACTTCTGAAAGGATAGAAAGATGCGCCTTGATGAGCTGATCAAGCCGGTATACTCAGAATTTGAAAACTGCAAAGTTTCAACCCTCAAAATTGCCTTTGAGACTTCCGAATATTCTGGACAGGATCCCGTACTAGGGTTTGATAAAGCCCACCCTTCTTCCCAACCAAAAGGTTCGATCCAAAGCTCTAAAATTTGATTTTTCTGAGGAGCTTCCAGCCGTGGTCACAGACTTCGAAATTCCAACTTTTGTAGAAGCCCTAATTTTCCACTTTTCCGATCAAAGTCCCAAACTAGGGTTTGATCAAGCCCGACCTTCTACCCAACCAAAAAGTTTGATATTGGTCTCTAAATTTCGATTTTGATGAGTATCATTCAGCCGTGGTATCCGATTACAAAAATACCAACTTTCTCTGAAACCCTAATTCCCGGAGCCATGAATGAAGGTGCTAAAAAATAATTATGTTTTGACAGAAATATGCACCTGATTGTTTCTGGTGTAACTCCCAACTTTCTGATCCACGGGGTCTGAAAATGTTTCCTATGGTAGCCTGACCTGTCATCTTTCCAACCCCATAATTCTGACCTCAAATGGATTATCTGGGAGAGAGTTATGCCAAGTGTCGCAACGTGACCTGTTTATAAGATAAAACAGGAGAGCGAAATTGTATGGCATTCCACGTGTCACTGGTTCAGTTTCGGCATCTGAAAATGTTACCTAAGAAAGTACAGTCCATGAACTACCTATCACTTTTTACGAAATTTCATTTGGAGCTTCCTAGCCCAAGTTATGACCATTTTTCCTAGGTCACCTGTTTATGACTCAGATATGGAAGAGGCAAAAACCCTAGATTATATAGATCATAAAACACAAAGTAAAACGAATTAGAAGTTGTCCTTTGGACACAAGGTACATGGGGATCTGATATTCGACCTGTAAAAGTTTCAGATCCGAAAACTTCGCCAAAATGGATTTATAGCGAAAGTGCTACGATGACTGGTTTTTTTCTATTTCAAGCCCTAGCATCGCAAGTGCAACAAGTGTCATACATGCCATACCATGCCTTCTTTCAGGATAGCTCTGATACCATGTTAGTTTTTCAGAATTTACTTCAATCTGATCTAAGATCTTAACTGAGAGAACAACATGTACAACATATCTACAGCATATCAATCATGGACACAATAATGCAAGCACACAAGAGACACAGAGTTTATTTGGGGGAAAACCATAAAGGTGAAAAACCCCAATAACTTTCTCGGAGATAGATAGAGCAATGATACAACCCAAGCATAAGATATAGACATCTCCTAGCAGCAGCTTCTCCTCCTCCACAAGTGCGCCACTCTCCAAAGAGTGTGTATGAGAATAGAATGATGAAATAGAGTGCCTCCCGCACTTTATTTATACTTGACTTGACTTGCTTAATAACCTTTACTAGGTCAGCCTCAACTTAACCACATAACACAATGCTAACTGGGCTGACACCCAATAGGGTGGTCTAATAACCCTTTGACCCACATGTACGACCCCCAATAGGGTGGTTTAATAACCCTTCGACCCACATGACTTATATAGGGCCGACCCCAACAAGGTGGTCTAATAACCCATCAAGTATAAGTTACGACACTTACAATATAAATGACGACACTTCCGTATAGAGGAATAATACCATCTCTATAGAAGTACAATATACATATATGAAATACATTCAGAAGTTACATATACATCAACATCAAGAAGAAGCCAGATTAATCACTATTTAGCATACTAGAAAGAACTAGTTGATACAAAATTACCTCATATCAAAAAAATGCATTTACACACCAATTGTTGCACACCATAGACCTCCAAAGCCTTCTTTATTCATTCAAAAAATCTAACAACGATTACATAAAGCAAGAGCAGAGGTTCCACCTTCCCCTCCTCAAATGATGGAGAAGATCCTTGCTTTTATAGCCAAAAATAGGCCCAAGGGGCGCATTAGCTAACTGACAACTCACTAGGGCAAATTGGAGTGAGCTTGGAGTTGTGAACTAGGGCTGCTCGGAGTTGATTGCTAGTCCTTTTGGTGATGTGTCTCTTTATATGGAGACACATCACCAAAAGAGATGCACCCCTCTTCAAGGAGTCTTCAACCACGAAATTCCATCCTCAGTTAACTCTCTCAGGACTAGCAATCAACTTGCCACCACTGAAATTTTGTCTCTGACATGTTTCCATGACTAGTGGGATTTGGTTTTTGCCTTTATTTTGTCTTTTTGGCCGTTTTCGAGAGAAAAACAAAATAAGTGATAAATAATCACTCATTTTACTCTCAAAGTTGGTTTAGGGGTAAATTCGGTGCTCTAAGTTAGAAAACGAGCACCCCCATGGCAAATTTGACCCCCTAGTACCACTTTTATGACATTTTTATTTTTTACAATTAAAATATCCCTGTTTTTAACAGGAAATTTTATTTTTTGCGGAAAATTAAAAACACCTAGGGGGGACTTAGCACATGTTCATATGACTAAAAAATAGTGCCTAGCATAGAAATATACATTGAAACAGACTTTAATAACCTCCTAAGGCTTAACCACCAAGACAACTACTCCAACTTTGGAGGATTAAGTGAAAAACTCAAAAATGATAAGCCTCTAAAGAGCAACCTATAATTAGTTGGATTGATGTCCAAGTCCTAGGAGATCCAAGTCTATTACATAAGTTCATCATGCTATGACACTTTATTACAATTCCCCAAGGCGGTATGAACATGCGAAAAAAAAGGGCCACAAAGGCCTTTTTATCACACCATAGTAGCAAGGCTACTATGCTTGCTGAGCAAATATCTGCACATTTCAGAGCTTTGCTTTTACAGAGTTTGGCTACGATGAGCCTATATTTTGAGCTCACTCATGATCAGAGTAGTGTATTTTATCAGACTTATGTTAGACCTTGTGCCAGGGCTGAGCCTTGAGAATTTAGATTTGCTGACCGATGTGACCCTTTATTCCATACAGTTTCAGTTCAGTGCCTAGAGATGTTATTGCAACAGTGTTTCAGATGGTTTATGATGATTATTATTATGATGTGATATAACTTATAGACTCCTGATCATTGATTATGGATTATTATCTTGTTTCTTTAGTCATCTTCACAGCATTAGCTTGGTATATGATTCATGATGTGGCAAACTTTGTAAAATGAAAATGAATTATCTTGATGATGTTATAATTTATAAAATAGACATACTACTTGCACATTTAGGTTTCTTGACAAAACCCACCGGTTTATTACCCTCCTATGAGCATATATATGGTCTTTCTTGACATTATTGTCTGCTAGCTTAGGCACCACATTAATTTGACTCCATCCATCCGTGACCATCCCGATTTGGCTTTCACCTTTTGAATTGCCTCTCCTGACCTTTTGATACTGAGGACTTCCCTATTTCTACCTATGTGTTGGATCGCATCCATGTTTGTTAGTGTCTCGGCTCTGAGGTGGTGATAGAACTTGCCTTTGGTGAGTTGGATTGTAGGCCTAAATCATTCTGGTCGGTTGTCCCGATGTTTGGCACTGGCAGAAGTACCCTAGTCACTTGAGATGTTGTTGGCTAAAACTGAAACCTCATGTACTACTTGGAAATCTTTATAAATTCGCCCATGGAAACTGTAAACTCTAGAATGTGTTTCTTAACACATGTGGGTAAAGGGCAAGAGCAATGAAATGCTAAAAATACTCCTCGAAGAGTATAGAAAAGGTCCAAAAAAAAATGTTACTTAAAAGTTATATTTATTATTGCTGACTTTGTATATGTATAAACATGCCCTAGATGCAAGTTGGAACTAGTTGTGCTTCTTAGCACATCTGAAATCGGAAGGGTTATGTAGGCCACAAAGGCCCTGAAATGAAATGAATGATCCTAATGAACCTAGTTTAGCTTTATCTAGACATGATGCCTAAGTTGAATAAACACTCTCTAAACAACTTATTCATTTGTGAGGCACAACCATTCCCTTTGTTATTTTTCCGGCACAGAGTGTAGCTCCCCCTCTCCCCGTCCAAAGTGTCTTCTGGTTGAGTTTGGTCAAGTCATCCCCTTTTCCCCAGCCTTGTTCCTAGCCTTCATCCTTAGCTAGCAGTTAGGCCATGTCCAATGGGTGAGTCTGTCATTTAAGCTATTATGCAAGTAAATATAAATAACAATGGAATATGCGAACATGATAAATGCCACTTAATGATATTTATAGTTTAAGTTAAGCTGTGAGTATGATTAGAGGAACATGTCTTAGTCTATTGATATGATTTGTCCTTGGTTGTATCTTGACCTAGTCAAACTTGGTTTAACTATGGTCATTCTTGGGATCCGTGATGATGTGGGCCATATATGATTATGGATGATGATTGATGGTTCCACATACTCTTATTGATGATACCATATGGTGGACATATGTTTCAGATGGTGATTGATGCATTTCAGTAGGTTTTATTATTATTCCAGATCATCAGATTATGCACTACCCAGATATGGTGGGCCCTATTATTGACCCTTCAAGTCAACCCGTGGTGTATGAGTACACATTCTTAGTATATTTGGGTCTTTTGGATGCAATGAGACACTTATCATTCAGTTCCGGGCACTTTTGATAGTGATAGATGCAGTTATCCACTTGATGACCAGTTTTGGGGCTGTTTTCCCAGCATGTCTAGCAGTGTCCATGAGAGGCCAGTTCACCTAGGGCGTTGTATGAGGAGGGAGTGGTCCATCCACTTGTTTTTACCATTCTACCCCCCTCATAGAGAGCCTGATGGGTTCAGTTTGACAGCGCAAGTACTCCAGGAGGCAGTTTGGGCAGTTTCACAATTACCGAGGCAAATAAAAAATGGAATAAAAGGGTCACTGAGGAATTCGATTTGGGAAATTGAGGCAATGTTTTGGCACTTGGTCTTCATAGAGGTCTTCCAGGGTGAACCCCCCATCTTCTAGCCAGAGATCATCAGTTAGTGCGGTCCACAGAGGCCACAGGAGGCCTTTTACTACATGTTTCTCATAGATTTTGAGGACAAGATTTGATCGTTTGTATTATTTGGACATATTATTTGATATTATTGTGCCATGGGGATGAGCTAGTAAGGATTGATGCCTCCTATCCCCACCATGAGCTTCTTTAGTCATGTCCTAGTCATATGAGGTGGGCCCATGTGCCTTAGCCCACTCTTAGTGATGACATCACCCTCCATGAGTCACTTTAGGCTCTGACGTCATCCTTCTTTTGAGTGATCCATGTGATATTATGTATTGGCTCATCTTAGCCATTGATTAGATTATGAGATATTTTAATCTCAACCACTCATCTTTTTGTATTGTAAAGTGCTTTTGAGATCTAGGGTTTTGGTCTTTATTATCCTATTGTAAAGCTCACCTTTGGGCTCTGGAAAACTTGGAATGAAAATAATATTTTGGAGATCTATTTATTGGCTTTGATTGGGTTACTCTTGTATATGTTCTTGCATCTTGTTTCTAGACATTTTTTGCTTTACAGGTGAAATCGACATCAATAGAAGGGAGGCCGAATTGCTTGAAGCTAGCTTCGATTTGCTTGATGGGAAGATTGTAGGGGTTGATCACATCCCCCATGGGCAAGACGTTTTCATCTTGAGGGAGTTTTTCAATTGTGCTTTGTCCATTGATTTCTTCTTTTATATGACATGCTTAGATCTTATGGATTTGTGGATCAAATCTAACTTGATGTAGTTTGATTTACAAGTTTTCATGAGACATCTCTCTTCCTAGGGCTTGGACGATTTTGGTTGAAGACACTTGGATCAAGCTTGGAATTGTAACTAGGGAAAGATTTCTCCATATGCTAAGAGACCGCAAGCTTTGAGGTAAGATCTGCAAGGTACGTATTGATTTTGCTTGCTAACCATCCTATTGGTCAAAAACTCCATTAAAATCAAAACCCTCTTTTTCTATTTTTCTAGATCTACTTGGATCTAGTTTGGCTTTGGGTAAGATATTGAAAACCCACCTCTATAGAATCCATGGAAATTCGGATCTATAGTTTGCTATGGATTGGGATTCATTTGACACACTTTCCAAGGCACTTAGGTTACACTCCTTGGGAGGGTGAGTTTTGCTACTTCCAAGACATGGGTAGGTGAGATCCCACTTGATTTGCACTCCTCTGACTTGATAACCTACCCCTAGTGCTTCACTTTGATTTTTGCCTTATGGGCCCCATTCCTCATTTTGAGGGTTGTGCCCCACTTGGGTCATTGGGTGATGCACTTTCAACCTTAGATATATGGATATCTAGCCTACCTTGGGGCATGCCACTTAAAACCCACCTTGATAATTGCCTTGACCATCCCAATCTACAATTTGGCATACTTTGGACTCCATTTACCCCTTCATTTCAAGGCACTAGTCTCCTTGGGTCAATTCGCACTCCTTGGGGATTGTCATGTGCTAGATCCCATATGTGGGTGTTTCCTAATCTACCTTGGATCCATAGATCCACTTCATCAAACACCCCTTAGTGCCATATCACTCCTAACTTCACCTTGTGGGTCCCATTTGGGTCATTTCCATACTTTAAGGAGGTGGGTCCCACTTGCGTATTTCATGGTACTAGATCTATCTTTTTGATCTCCCTAGGTGGCCCAACT
Source organism: Larix kaempferi (assembly GCA_027924585.1). NCBI lineage: Eukaryota > Viridiplantae > Streptophyta > Pinopsida > Pinales > Pinaceae > Larix > Larix kaempferi. Next base: position 28,131,301 of record BSBM01000910.1, read on the forward strand.
CATCCATTGGTTGAAACACTTCTCATATCTTAAGTCTCTTCAACCACACTTAAACTCTTGGTTTCACCTAAGCTTGCATTGGTTTCCGTAACTCAACTTTCACAACCCCCTAGGAACGATTGCTTTGTCTAATCATCTTTGATTGGATATAGGGTCTCCCCCTTGGTCTTAACTTGTCTAGATCTAAAGCGAAGAGTGCCTCGGTTGTCGTGACTCCCAGCTTGCATTGGGAACCGTGGCATCTCTTGGGTCACCTCTTTAGTTTCCCATCTCCTCTACCATCCCGGATGGGATACCATTAGGGACAACTACAAGTTGTGTGATAACATTTTTGGCGCCATTGCTGGGGAAGGTAGAGGCCTACCCTGGTTTGACATATATTTTCAAGCTCTAATCCCGTTCTCTTTAATAACATTTTTGGCGCCGCAGCCGAGGAGGTAGAGGCTTACCTTAGGTGTCTGCGATTATCCATGCATAACTCGTATCTTAACGCATCCGTATTAATATAGATGGTTATCATTTCAATCCATAATTAAAAGCATATCCATCTATTTGTCACTCTCTCTCTCCCTGCACTTTAACAACATACATCTTGGTAGAAGAGTTTTAAAGTCTACCTAGCGACTCCTAATCGTGACTCCGCTAAGGAGCGAGCTCATAGTCACCCTTAGAACACTAGAAGTAAATCAAATCCAAATCAATTGGAAGGAACCCCACTCACTTATCATAGAAGAGATCCTAAGGCCCAATCATCTAGCTTCTTTTGGAAAATTGTTAATTCAGATTCTCCAAACCGTATCTTGGGATCTCCTTTGTTCAATTCGGTTCCTTCTTCATCTCCTAACCTAATCTTAATGTAGCTCTAGTTAATCCAATGGCTGGACTTAATCAATCTTCCTCTAGAAACAATAATCAAACCAATCCTCCCGTTGCTTGTGCTTTTGGAAACAAGGCTAGAGCCTCCCCCTTAGACTTTTCCCAAGTCCTTGGTGCCCCCCATTATATGCCCGACAAGTACTTTGAAAAGATCCCTAAGTTCAATGGGAACTGTGCGACCTCCATTGAGGACCACATAGACAATGTCTGGGCTCACATGGAAGCTTATGGGGTTGAAGAAGAAGATGTGTTTATGAGGGGTCTCTTTGCATCCATGAAGGGTGATGCTTGCAAGTGGTTTGACCGTTTTCCTGCATCATCAATCAATGGATACGATGTATTCGCTAATAAATTCAAGCAAGACTGGCCAGTCAAGTTGGATGGACGTTTCCTTTTGAACCAACTATTCCAAATCAAAAAGAAAGAGAATGAGTCTATCCAAGAATTTAACCTTCGCTTTGATAGGATAGTGGCCAACATTCCTAGGAACATTAGGCCTCCTATTGATGTATTTGTAACTTCGGAATGTATTTCACATATGTATATTGTATTCCTATAGAGATGTTATTATTCCTCTATACGGAAGTGTCGTCATTTATATTGTAAGTGTCATAACTTATACTTGATGGGTTATTAGGCCACCTTGATGGGGTCGGCCCTATATAAGTCATGTGGGTTAAAGGGTTATTAGACCACCCTATTGGGGGTCGGCCCTGTCAGCATTATGTTATGTGATTAAGTTGAGGTCGACCTAGTAAGGTTAGTAGGCAAGTCAAGTCATGTATAAATAGAGTGCGGGAGGCACTCTATTTGATCGTTCACTTTCTCACTCATACACTCATTGGAGAGTGGCGCACTAGTGGAGGAGGAGACGTTGCTGCTAGGAGACTATCTCTTATGCTTGGGTTCTGTATCATTGCTCTATCTATCTCTGAGGAATTTATTGGGGTTTTTCACCTTTATGGTTTTCCCCAAGGAAACTCTGTGTGTCTATTGTCTCTTGTGATTGCTTGTGATTGATATGCTATACATGTTAGTCTCTCAGTTAAGATCTTAGATCATATTGAATTGATGCTCAAAATTTACACTGAGCACGCTATCCTAATTCATTACCTCAATGCTTATGAGGGTTACCTTGGTTACCATTTGAAGGATAAAGACCCTAGTGATTTAAAAGTGGCACAAGACAACGTTAGAAAGGCTGAAGCAAATGCTGCCTCCATGGGGAAGCAAAATTTCTTAGACCTAATCAGTGCCTCTTCTTCTAGATCTGATCCTAAGCCAAAAAAAGGGAAGGAACCTAGTAGGGATCCCAATGAAATGATGGAGAGTATGCATGAAATGATGAAAAACGTAACTCTCTTGACTAGGGATCTAGCTAAGAGCAAGGAGCGGGAAAGGTATAGGAAACCCTATGGTCCTAAGCCCTATTGGAACCAACAAAAGAAACCTAATGAAGGTGATAGAAGAAACCCTATGAGCCAAACCTCACCTGAACCTTCTGTTATAAACTCGTCTGAAGAGCAAAGGTTGGAAGATCCTAAGTATCCCACCCACTGTGAGGATACTCCTGATTCTCCAAAGAACATTAACTAGGTTGACAACTTAAAAAATTTTCACAAGGACTTTGGAATAATTTTAATTGATCATGAGGAAGAGTCCATAGAAGAACCCAGTCCTAATTTTCCCATCTATGCCACTGCACAATCCAGTAGTAGTGGTCAAGCTCCTCTTAGAACCTATCAACGAAGAAGGGATGGCCAAAATCCTACACCTTTCTGTGAGAAGAAAAGTAATGAGCTGCCTAGTCCAGTGAGTGAACCAATTCCCCTTCCTGAGTATGACTTGGATATCAACATTGAAAGAGAATTGGACAAGGTTATGCAAAACATCCCACTCACTGAGTTAATGAAAATCCCATCAATAAAAGAGCAAGTGGTAGAGATTTTCGAGAGTATCCCCGAGACTACCACAAGAAATGGTGAAGGTTCATCTTTTCAAAACTCAGCACCTAGTGCTATGGTTGATGAAGAGGAGGACACTCCCATTAACATCCAAACTACCTTATACGAGAGAAAGAATGGTGGTCACCAACATTTTTATCTTACACTTCGCATTGGTGATACCCTTCTTCATAAAAGAATATTTTGAGCATTTAAAATAATATAAATATTTATTTTAGGAGCAAAGTAGAATCCTAAGCATGGACACCTAGTCAACTCCACCTACACCTCAAAACTAGGAGTTAAGTAAAATATCTAGGGGACAAACATGAGCAAACTTAGGAATGTTGGTGCAACTCCTAGAAAAACTTACACATGGATGGGTGAGTATTATTAAATTGGAAATTTAATAAAATATGTATTTATGCATGAAGCGACATGTGTCACATGAAATGTTCCTTTAAAAGGAAGGATTTGGGAATGGGTAAAGGACCCAGATCTTGGATGATTATCGTAATTTTGAATTGCCTCATGACTTGCTGCTATTGAGGGTTTGGCTGGAAATTTTGGTGGGGGGAAACCCAAGCTGAGTTTCTCGAATTTTTGTGTGTGATCTCTACAACCCAAGGCTCGGGGGTGGCCATGCGACTAAAAGCATGAGCCTATGGTTGGGTGGCGAAGCTAACGGTTGCTTCGCCTATGGTTCAAATGAGCTTTGATGGAGGGATCCTACGAAAGACGTGGACAACAGTGGAAAAGATGAATCGATTGACAGGTTATGTTTTGTTTTAATTTGCTAAGTTATTCATTTATTTATTTTATCTTTCCTGTAAATTATGATAGCTAATATGTTTGTATCAAGTTGTTAAGTTTCAGGTTCAGTTCGTGAGGACCCAACGAGAGGGGCCCTACAATTTATCATATGCTACTATCCCCAACTCTGATGGGTCATTGGTTAGGGTGTATCAGGAGCCATTTTACGATGGTCATCTTGAAAGTTATGAGGATGGTGTAAGGAACACATATGGTGAGGGTGAGTTATTACCTAAGGGTATCTTCATGGTCATGGGTGGCCATAATGAGGATCCTAGTACAGAGAGAGAAGATACTTGGAGATCATTTGGAAATGATAGTTCTTCTGAGGAAGAAAGGGAGAGAGCTAGTGTTGTTAGAGAAATGAAACTTGAGTCACTTCGGGGTGAAGTGTCGGAAGAGCTTAGGGCTTTGAACCAACCTAGTGATGTGGAGCCACACACTGAACAACCTAAGCTCATCACTCAACTAAACACTTCTGAGATTAACTTTGATCAAACAAGAAGGGGTGAGTATATACCTAGAACGGTCCATGAATGGCTATTCCTGGTCGACCTCAACATGGAAAGGGGAAGACAAGGCTTACCTCACATCACTCCTTGGGAAAATAACAATGAAGGAACATATCCTTCCCCTGATGAGGGGAATGATGAAGAACCGACTGATTATCATTTTTCTTATGTTCCTGATCACTTATCCCATTTGTCCTTGGAAGATGGAGTTTCGAGGCAAGTAAATGACAACTCCATGAGTTGGCAAGAGCATACCTTAATCCATGATGCCCCTGGAGAGGACTTTTCCTTGAATAATCTAGCTATTTTTCAGGAAGATCCCAGTGGTTTGAGTTTGTCTTCATCTTATCCTAGCATCCCTAGTTTCCTCATTCCCCGTGATTACCTATTGGTGAAGAGGGTATGAACTCCACATATTCATTTCACACTCCTACCTCTCCACCAACATCTCTAGACACGGGAGCTCATAGTGTTTCCAACGTGGTCCCTGGTCATTCATCTTTTCCCACTGATCATCTGACAGCCTTAGAGAGTATGATTATTCCTGTCCTATCTAGAGAAGGTAGTAGCAGAAGTGTTGAAAACCAAAATCTACCATCTCCAGTTCATGCAAAAGAAGAAGAGGATGTTGATAGAGACTTTTGGATTGTGGGAGAAACCCCAAAGTACATCATTCACCCACCAGTTGAAGAACCAAGAGTAGAGGGTCCTCCTAGGAGAGTAGTTCGAGAAGTTCTGATTGGTGGGGTAGCCATACCTTTAGATGGTGGATCTCCCAGGTTTGATGCAATTCCTCCTGATAGGAATTCGAGGATAGTTACACCTCAACCCCGATGCAATTCTGATATCCAACCTATTCCCGCTCATGTTATTGAATCCATCCCTCAATCTGTAAATCACCAAAGTTTTGAAATTGGTCATAGGGTCGTTATTCCTAATGATTTATTTTACATGCGATTCAGGGGATCTGGTGACTTTTGGGTTGGAACGCTCACTGTTGAGCGGTGCATTGATATTTGGTGTTTCCTCACTACTGGGACTGGCCAACGTATCTTACTCCCTATCAACCAGAGGGAGTTAAGGGATTATCATCCCTGACCCCATCTGCCTTGATTTGCCTTGCTTTCCTGTTTAGAGTAGGTAGTTTACTGAATAAGCTCGTTCAAGCAATAGGCTTTGTGTGCTTTTTCTTTTTTCTGTGTGTTGAGTATCGCCATTTCTTTTTCTCCTTGAAGTTGCTTGCTTGATTTTATCTTTTACTGAGTTGTTGATTGAGTTGAGCCTCGCTCCTTCCTAAGCTTGTCTCACCTCCTGCATGCATTGAAGAGTGTGTTGGTAGCCTTTGAGTTCTTGTTGTTTTGCTGTGTCGAGTAAGTTGAGTGTGCATTTTTGAAAAAGTTTTTCCTTCCTCCTGCACAGTAAAAATGAACAAAACTTATATGCTATGTTAGATTAATATTTCTTTTATGCATTTCAGTTTCTGTTTTAGAGTAGATTTCATTTTCAGCTTTATTTTATATTAATCTCCCATACATGCTTCATGTGGTATTCTAGTGTTTGTGAGCGTAGATACAGGTGCAAAATAAAAGCTGAAAGCAAGGATGATGAGTTGCTGGATTGAAGATTGACGCAGAGCAGTTCAAGACCAGAGATTCTGAGGTTCTCAAGCACTCTCTCCCTTAGAGCACTTGTCCCAGCTGGTGCCAGATGTTATCACACCATAGTAGAAGGGATACTATGCTTGCTGAGTAGATATCTGCACATTTCAGAGCTTTGCTTTTATAGATTTTGGCTATGATGAGCCTATATTTTGAGATCACTCATGATCAGAGCAGTGTATTTTATCAAACTTATGTTAGACCTTGTGCCAGGGCTGAGCCTTGAGAGTTAAGATTTGATGACCGATGTGACCATTTATTCCATACAGTTTCAGTTCAGTGCCTAGAGATGTTATTGCAACAGTGTTTCAGATGGTTTATGATGATTATTATTATAATGTGATATAACTTATGGACTCTTGATCATTGATTATGGATTATTATCTTGTTGCTTTAGTCATGTTCACAGCATTAGCTTGGTATATGATTCATGATGTGGCAAACTTTGTAAAATGAAAATGAATTATCTTGATGATGTTATAATTTATAAAATGGACATACTAATTGCACATTTAGGTTTCTTGACAAAACCCACCGGTTTATTACCCTCCTATGAGCATAGATATGGTCTTTCTTGACATTATTGTCTGTTAGCTTAGGCACCACATTCATTTGACTCCGTCCATCTGTGACCTTCCCGATTTGGCTTTCACCTTTTGACTTGCCTCTCTTGACCTATTGATACTGAGGACTTCCCTATTTCTACCTCTGTGTTGGATCGCATCCATGTTTGTTAGTGTCTCGGCTCGGAGTTGGTGACAGAACTTGCCTTTGGTGAGTTGGATTGTAGGCCTAAATCATTCTGGTCTGTTGTCCCGATGTTTGGCACTGGCAGAAGTCCCCCTAGTCACTTGAGATGTTGTTGGCTAAAATTGAAAGCTAATGTACTACTTGGAAATCTTTATAAATTCGCCCATGGAAACTGTAAACTCTAGAATGTGTTTCTTAACACACGTGAGTAAAGGGCAAGAGCAATGAAATGCTAAAAATACTCCTCAAAGAGTATAGAAAAGGTCCAAAAAAGAAAAAGTTACTTAAAAGTTATATCTATTATTGCTGACCTTGTATACGTATAAACATGCTCTGGATGCAAGCTGCAACTAGTTGTGATTCTTAGCACATCTGAAATACGAAGGGTTATGTAGGCCAAAAAGGCCCTGAAATGAAATGAATGATCCTAATGAACCTGGATCAGCTTTATCTAGACATGATGCCTAAGTTGAATAAACACTCTCTAAACAACTTATCCATTTGTGAGGCACAACCATTCCCTTTTTTATTTGTCCAGCACAAAGTGTAGCTCCCCCTCTCCCCGTCCAAAGTGTCTTCTGGTTGAGTTTGGTCAAGTCATCCCCTTTTCCCCATCCTTGTTCCTAGCCTTCATCCTTAGCTAGCAGTTAGGCCATGTCCAATGGGTGAGTGTCATTTAAGCTATTGTGCAAGTAAATATAAATAACAATGGGATATGCAAACATGATAAATGCCACTGGATGATGTTTATACTTTAAGTTAAGCTATGAGTATGATTAAAGGAACATGTCTTAGTCTATTGATATGATTTGTCCTTGGTTGTATCTTGACCTAGTCAAACTTGGTTTGACTATGGTCATTATTGGGATCCATGATGATGTGGGCCATATATGCTTATGGATGATGATTGATGGTCCCACATACTCTTATTGATGATACCATATGGTGGACATATGATTCAGATGGTGATTGATGCATTTTAGCAGGTTTTATTATTATTCCAGATCGTCAGATTATGCACTGCCTGGATATGGTGGGCCCTATTGTTAACCCTTCAGGTCAACCCATGGTGCATGATTACTCATTCTTAGTACATTTGGGTCTTCTGGATCCAATAAGACACTTATCATTCAGTTCCGAGCACTTCTGACAGTGATAGATGCAGTTATCCACTTGATGACCAGTTTTGGGGTTGTTTTCCCAGCCTGTCCAGCAGGGGCCATGAGAGGCTAGTTCACCTAGGGAAGTGTATGAGGAGGGGGTGGTCCAGCCATTTTTTTTTACCATTCTACCCCCCTCCCATAGAGCCCAGTGTGCTTAGTTTGACAACGCAGGTACTCCAGGAGACAGTTTGGGCAGCTTCACAATTACCGAGGCGGATAAAAAATGGAATAAAAGGGTCACTGAGGAATTCGATTTGGGAAATTGAGGAAAGGTTTTGGCACTTGGTCTTCACAGAGGTCTTCCAGGGTGAACCCCCCATCTTCCAGCCAGAGATTATCAGTTAGTGGTGTCCACAAAGGCCACAAGAGGCCTTTTATTGCATGTCTCTCACAGATTTTGAGGACATGATTTGATCATTTGTATTATTTGGACATATTATTTGATATTATTGTGCCATGGGGATGAGCTAGTAAGGATTGATGCCTCCTAGCCCCACCATGAGCTTCTTTAGTCATGTCCTAGTCATATGAGGTGGGCCCATGTGTCTTAGCCCCCTCCTAGCGATGATGTCACCCTCCATGATTCACTTTAGGCTATGACGTCATTCCTCTTTTGAGTGATCCATGTGATATTATGTATTGGCTCATCTTAGCCATAGATTAGATTATGAGATATTTTAATTTCGACCACTCGTCTTGTTGTATTGTAAAGTGGTTTTGAGATCTAGGGTTTTGGTCTTTATTATCCTATTGTAAAGCTCACCTTTGGGCTCTGGAAAACTTGGAATGAAAATAATATTTTGGAGATCTACTTCTTGGCTTTGATTAGGTTACTCTTGTATATGTTCTTGCATCTTGTTTCTAGACATTCTTTGCTTTACAGGTGAAATCAACATCAATAGAAGGGAGGCCGAATTGCTTGAACCTAGCTACGATTTGCTTGATGGGAAGATCGTAGGGGTTGCTCACATCCCCCATGGGCAAGACGTTTTCATCTCAAGCGAGTTTTTCAATTGTGCTTTGTCCATTGATTGCTTCTTTGATATGACATGCTTAGATCTTATGGAATTGTGGATCAAAACTAACTAGATGTAGTTTGATTTACAGGTTTTCATGAGACATCTCTCCTCCTAGGGCTTGGACGATTTTGGTTGAAGACACTTGGATCAAGCTTGGAATTGTAACTAGGGAAATATTTCTCCATATGCTAAGAGGCCGCAAGCTTTGAGATAAGATCTACAAGGTACGTATTGATTTCGCTTGCTATCCATCCTATTGGTCAAAATGTCCATTAAAATCAAAACCCTCTTTTTCTATTTTCCTAGATCTACTTGGATCTAGCTTGGCTTTTGGTAAGATATTGAAAACCAACCTCTATAACATCCACAACAATTCGGATCTATAGTTTGGTGTGGAGTGGGCTTCATTTGACACACTTTCCAAGGCACTTAGCCTTCCTTGGGTGAGGTCGCACTCCTTGCGAGGGTGAGTTTTGCTACTTCCAAGACATGGGTAGGTGAGATCCCACTTGATTTCACTCCGCTCACTTGATAACCTACCCCTAGTGCTTCACTTCTTTGATTTTTTCCTTGTGGGCCCTGTTATCACACAACTTGTAGTTGTCCCTAGTGGTATCCCATTCGGGATGGTAGAGGAGATGGACAACGAAAGAGGTGACCCAATAGATGCCACGGTTTGCAATGCAAGCTAGGAGTCACGTCAACTGAGGCACTCTTCACTTTAGATCAAGATGAATCAAGACCTAGGGGGAGACCCTATAACCAATCAAAGATGATTGGATAAAAGCAAAGGTTTCTAGGGAAGTGTGAAAGATGAGTTACGGAAACCAATGCAAAGTTAGGTGGACCTAGAAGTTAGAGTATGGTTGAAAGAGGCTTGAGGGGTGACTTATGTTTCAACCAATGAATGATTTAGGCCACATATTGAAATAAAGGACAAGATCTAGTACCATGAAATACACAAGTGGGACCCACTTCCTTGGGATATGGAAATGGCTCAAATGGGACCCACAAGGTGAAGTTAAGAGTGCAAATGGTACCAAGGGGTATGCAAAGAGTAGATCTATGGATCTAAGGTGAAATTAGAGATACCCACATATGGGATCTAGCACTTGACACTAATCCCAAGGAGGGCGAATTGCCTTAGGTGGACTAGTGCCTTGTGATGGATGGGAAAATGGAGTCAAAAGGATATCTTATTGTAGATCGGGACACCTAGGATGCAAATCAAGTGGGCTACCCAAGATGTGATGGTTAGATCCTACTAGATCTAATGTTTCACTAAATGACCCAAGTGGACAACAATCCCCAAAATGAGGAATGATACCCCCAAGGCAAAACTTCACAAAGTGAGACACTAGATGTAGGTTTCAAGGTATGCTCGTTTCAAATCCAATGGGATCTCAACCACCCATGTCCTAGAAGTGGGAAAACTCAAACCCCCAAGAAGTGTGATTTTGCCCAAAGAGGGCTAAATGCATGGGATGGTGTGTCAAATCAAGTCCAATGGCCACCAAACTTTAGATCTGGGTAGTTTAGGCAATTATCAATGTGGATCTAGAAAATCAAAGTGATCCAATGGCTAGAACTCCATAGATCAGAGTTTGAAAGTGCATCACCAAATTGACCCAAGTGGGGCACAACCCTCAAAATGAGGAATGGAGCCCACAAGGTGAAAATCAATGAAGTGAGACACTAGGGGTAGGTTATCAAGTGAGGAGAGTATGAATCAAGTGGGATCTCACCTACCCATGTGTTGGACCTAACCCAATTAGCTTCTCCCAAGGGGTGCGATTTGCCTCAAGAGGGCTATTTTGCCTTGGAAAGTGTGTCAAATGGAACCAAATCACCACCAAACTATAGATCCAAATTGTCATGGATACTATCGAGGTGGGTTTTCCATATCTTTCCAAAAGCTAGGCTAGATCCAAGTAGATCTAAGAAAAACAAAAAATGAGGGTTTTAATCAATTAGGGTTTTTATGATCTAGAAGTTATGGATAAGCCAAGGAAGAAGAAAACCATACCTTTGGAACATACCTGGATGAAGAGATGAATGCTAGTTGAGATGAGGATTACTTTTTCCAAAGATCAAATGAAGAATTTTTGAAGCCCTCTTGCCAAATCGATTTTCTCCAAGCCACACATGTGTCCCTCTAACCTGTCAAAACCAAGGAGCAAAGCATCAATCAGTTTAACATGTTGAAGGTAGATACAAGCAAGAAAGAGATAAGCAAAGAATAGTTGGTACAAAGACAAAACCACTCACTGTTTAACCCAAAACGTTCTCCTCCAAGGTTGAAGGGTAGTCCTCCCCACCAATTCGCACTTGTCCAAAAACGCCTCCTCAACCTGTAAAAAGCATGACAAAATATGCAAGATAGCTACAAGAGATTTTCCAGTGCAATGGACAAAAGCATTTATAATCAAAGCAACCAACATCCACTCCAAGATCCAAGCATGTACTCCAAAAGATAGAAATTTTATTCCAAGAGCCAAGAACCAAAATCTCTAGATGATTTTACAATGAAGGGGTCTTCTCCTTATATAGGATAATAAAGACCAAAACCCTAGATCTCAAAACCACTTTTTGAAATGAGTGGTTGAGATTAAAAGATCTCAATACATAATCAGTGGCTAAGATGAATCATAACAACATAACACATGGATCACTCAAATAATGATGATGTCATAGCTAAAACATACTCATGGAGGGTGATGTCATCCACTAGAGGGGGCAAAAGTACATGGGCCCACCTCATATGACTAGGACATGACAAGTGAAGCTCGTGGTGGGGCTAGGAGGAATCAATCGTTTCTAGCTCATCCCCATGGCACAATAAAATATATAATATGTCCAAAAAAATACAAATGATCAAATCTGTCCTCAAAATTTGTGACAGACATGTAGTAAATGGCCTCCTGTGGCCACTATGGACCCCCCCAAATGAAGAAAACTGGTTGGAAGATAGGGGGTTCACCCTGGAAGACCTCTGTGAAAACCAAGTGCCAAAAACTTGCCTCAATTGCCCAAATAGAATTCCTCAGTGACCCTTTTATCCCATTTATAGACTGCCTCGGTAACCTTGAAAGTGCTGAAACTGCCCCCTAGGGCACCTGCGCTGTCAATCTGAGCCTACCAGGCTCTCCAGAAGGGGGGTTAAATGGTAATATCAAGTGGTTGGACCACCCTCTCATCATACAGCACCCTAGGTGAACTGGCCTCTCATGGCCCCTGCTTCTCAGGCTGGGAAATCAGCCCCAAAACTGGTCAACAAGTGGAAGACTGCATCTATCACTGTCAGAAGTGCCCGGAACTTAATGATAAGTGTCTCATCAGATCCATAAGACCCAAATATACTAAGAATGTGTACTCATACACCATGGGTTTCCCTGATGGGCTAGCTGTAGGGTCCATCATATATGGACAGTGCATAATCTAATGATCTGAAGTAATAATAAAACCTGCTAAACTGCATCAATCATCATTTGAACCATATGTCCATCATAAAGCATCATCATCAAGAGTATGTGGGTCCATCTATCATCATCAATAAGCATGCATGGCCCACATCATCACGGATCCCATTAAATAACCATAGTCAAGCTGGGTTTGACTAGGTTCATATACAACCAAGGATAAATCATATCAATAGACTAAGACATGTTCCTCTAATCATACTCATAGCTTATCTTAAAGTATAACATCATATAATGGCATTAATCATATTTGCACATTCCGTTGTTATATATATTTACTTGCATAATAGCTTAAATGACATACCTGCTAAATTCTAGCGAGCTAAAAGTGTTAGAAATTGATGGGTAAGAAGAAACAAAAAATAAAAAAATTGAAAAAATTTGTACTTTGAAAAATTGGAAAAATTACTAAGTGTAAGTACAAAGGTTTGAGACTAGATCTACTTATGAATAAACTTTTTTAAGATAATGAAGATCTAGATTTACTAACAATGCTTAAGAAAGTTCAGATTTGAAAATGATAAGCAATGGAAGCCCTAGATCTAAAACTTCTAAGCATGAAACAAAAAGGGAAAGAAGAGAGTTTGTTTGAAGAATGGTGGATGAAACCCTTCAAGCCAAAGCTTGCTTGTTTGATGTTGCTCTTGGAGGATCCTGTAACAATATGTTAGTTTAGAAAGTACTACTCAAAGAAAGAGAAGCTACAACTGAGTTCAAATCCCCATGAGCCTTGTGATCTGTAGCTTATGAGACAAATCTTGCCACAAAATTGTTAGATCTAGTGTGTTAGAAATAAAAGAAGCCTAAATACAACTGAATATCTTTGGCTACTTCTAGATCTCTAAGACTCAAGAATAAATAAACAAGTTGACATTTGCAAATGTTTATTTCTTATCAACTAAGCTATCAATAATGAAATGACAAGACAAGCATAAATCCACAATATCACCTCAAAAAACGCTTATTCCACACACATGCACAGGATAGACCTCTAAAGTCTTCAACATATATTCATAGTATCAACAAGTATACAATCGAGCAAAGGTTCTATGCATCCATCCATGTGAATAATGGAGCAAAGACCTCTCTTTTATAGCCATGAGAGAGAGGTGAGGGCCATTTCATGAGAGGATGCGAATTGGTTGAGAAAGGAGTGATCAATGCGTTGATTGAAAAGCTTGGAGTAGGGTTGGCGCATTGAACCAAAGTTTGGTTGGTGTGATTCGTGGAGCTGGCAGCCAACTCACAAGAGGGGCTCCCCTCTCCCTTGATATCAACGCCCACACATCTTGGAACCTTCACCCAAGTCACAACATGAACCTTCGCTCACCAAAAAAAAAAAGCATTCGCATGGAGTGATGCCCACTCACGTGAAGGAGTCCATACTCCAACTAAATATTCAAACATTTTGACTTTAATTCACTTCAAAATGATGCTTTAATGTTCTAAGAGTATTCGCCTCCCTCTTACTTAACTAATGCCACCTTTTCATATGAATTTTTTATTCATTTCTTGTCTTTCTTCATTTTTGTCCATGGTGCATTTTTGGATTTCTTAGCATTAAAATGCCAATTTGATGCATCTTTAATGAAAACTACTCCCAGAGGCGACGTAATCGCCTGAAACACGGAGAAAGTGGGCTCTGGGGTAAAGAGGACGCTCTAAGCGTCAAAACAAGTATCCCCACGCCAAAATCCACCTCTAGACCACTCTTTTATTACAATTTGAATTTTTCCATTTAAACCATTAAAAAATGGTCTAATTTACGGAAAAAAAAAAATATTTTTGCCGGAATTGACTCAATCGCCTAGGGGACCTAGTGTTAAAATTGTAGGTTATGTACATTTTATCACATATAACAACCTTGATGCAAGAACATGTAAACAATTGTACTGCAGAAATTAAATTTAAACTGATTTAAAACATAAATAACATAATTTTCATCTCTTTCAACTTAATGCTCCATTTAGTCACTGCATTAATGTTGGTCCTCGAGAATCATCAAATACTAAGTTCAGAAAAATAAAATAAATGAACTATAGTAAAATAAACATGAACTGTATTAAAGAATTAAAACAACCATTTGGATTCAACTTATACTCAGATAGTTTTGATCTTGTCACTGAAAGGACAAGTCAAACTAGATAAACCAAATACGTACCTTAAGAGAGAGAAAGTTCAGGTAGAATAAAACAGACCTCAAGTTCTTCAATTAAAATCACAGTAGTAAGAAAGACACACAGGTGCTGCAGACTACAAAGGTCAGACACTTACTCATATGAATTTACATAGAGTTCAAATACAGTGATGAGAAATCAACTAGTGAAGTAGCTGGTTGTGAGACTGCTGAATGCTACAACCAGAATAGAGAAACTGTGAGTCAATCAAATGCTACAGCCAAAATAGAGATAAACAAATGCTACAGCAAAGAGAAGCCGTGAGACAGTCAAGTGTTTAAATGCTACAGCCAAATAGAGATAAACAAATGCTACAGCAAAGAGAAGCTGTGAGACAGTCAAGTGTTGTAAACAATTAAATGCTACAACCAAATAGAGATAAACAAATGCTACAGCAAAGAGAAGCCGTGAGACAGTCAAGTGTTGTAAACAATTAAATGCTACAGCCGTGAAGAGACCACCGGGAGTGAAACCGTGAAGGTAAAACAGTGGAGAGACAGCCGTGAAGGGTCACACCCGTGGAGTGACAGTCATGAAGGAAAAACCCGTGGAGAGAGACAGCCGAGAAGAGACCACCGGGAGTGAAACCGTGAAGGTAAAACAGTGAAGAGACAGCCGTGAAGGGTCACACTCGTGGAGTGACAATCGTGAAGGAAAACCCATGACAGAGATACCGTGAAGAGATTACAGCCGTGAAGGAATCAATTGCTATAGCAGGAAAAACCGGAATCAATTGCTACAGATCCGTGAAGAGACAGTCGTGAATTTCAAATAAGAGAAGCCGTGAGAGAATGGCAGCCGAGGAAAGGAAACACCCGTGGAGAGACAACCGAGAAGAAGAGATAGTAAGTGACAATCAAATGCAAAGCTAAACTGGAAAGCAGACCCGACAATATTACCCGAGAGAAACAAAACGAATAGTGAAGTGTGAGCTCACGTACAATTCTAGAGTCATAAGATTTGTAAAGTTTATATAGATTGGGAGTTAACAACCTTAGGAATAAAATAATAATAAAAAAAAACTTAGGATTAAATAATAAATAAAATAAAAGGTAGGGTACCAATGGTCCAAGGGTTTTAAATAAATAAATATAAGACTTTAAAATAATAAAAATAAAATAAAAAAAACTTTATTAATAAACTCATAAAGTCTTTATTAATAAAATCATAAAGATTTTATTAATAAGACTAAAATAAACATTTAATGAATTTATCATAAAGTGAAAAACCAAAGGTCCAACATAAAGTAAAAAGACCAAAAACATAAGTGGGACAAGGCCCTATAACAAAACATAATAAAACAAGGTCCAATGGTCTTTAATAAACTCTTAGGTAAAAATACTCCATAAAGTAGGAATCCTCAGGGTCAAGTGTGCACATGAGTGAGAGTGCTAGGACCAAGTAAGAAAATGACCATGAGTCAACAACCACAAGACCAAGGTGGGCATGCAATCAAATAGGACCATCAAGACCAAAAACTTTTCTCTCTCTTAAGATACATAGTTTATATATTTTTGTCATCACTATATAAGGGAGAAGATCCAAACGAATGGTGCAATCCTTTTGTCCTTAACGCTGCTCCTAAGGGTTAGGTACTAGAGACATCGCCAAGGGGTGGCCAGTCCCTTGAGAAGCAACCTAGCAATAACCGATTAGGAGAGGGGACAACAATATCTTCCATTCTCAATGAATGGCTTTCAGCTCAAGGCTGAACCTTAGTCCTAGACTGGGACATGTTGATCAACCATCTGGTCCATGACTAGGATCTCCATTCTCCCAGAGAATGGTCCTCAGCCTCAAGCTGAGCATTCAGTCCTAGGCTGAATGTTGATCAACCATCTGCAGGACCTAGGAAGTCTCTGTCTCAACCTGCAGGATCTGCTTGGTCATCATGACCAAGAAACCGTCTGGTTCTAGACCAGAATACCCTAGAGACAAATAGGGGCCCTAGCCACATGCTAGGGACTTTTCCATGGCATCAATCTGCTTGGTCATAGACCAAGAACCCCAGGAGATAGCTAGGGGGCCTAGGGTACCTTCTAGGGTCTTACTCATACTCTGCCTGGTTAACTTGACCAGGAACCCTAGTCAAATGACTAGGGTACCATTCTCTCTGAGAATGGGTCTCGCAGCTGCACTAAAAATCAACACCTAGTGCATGTCCAAACGACTTACTACTGATGGCTAGCATGTAAAAAAAAATAAACATATAGACTCTAATAACCTCCCTAGGTTCAACCATCATGAGAATACTCCAACTTTGGAGGTATGAGTGAAAAACTCATGAATTATATGCCACTGAAGACTAACGCATAATTCCTACGGAAAAAACACTCTAGAGTATCCCCTTGACGACAAACCCTAGGCCAAGTCTTTTACAAAATAATCATGCTTAGACCAACTTATTACAATTCCCCCGCAGGGGTCTGGACATGCAAAAATTACAAAGGGCTAAAATTTTTGGCTTGATGGATCTCGGAACACTGATGATGAACATTGAACATGTTCACAACTTCAATGGTTCACTCAAAATCCACTAAGTGCAATTTAGTGGATAACATCTAGCTCCAACTGCGGGACGTGTGCTCGATCAACCTTCAGGCAAGGAGAGGATGCGAGAACACCAGAATCTCTGGTTTATACAACCTGTAAAAACATCTCAACTTGACAAGAAAAACCTTTAGTGGCACAAGTTTTATGAAGAAACCAATAAATCATAAATTGCATTTATTCATAAAAACTAAAAAATAGCTAAGGAAACAAGTTATTATTCCTAAGTACTAGAAATAAATGCGTAAAGTAAATGCTCTCTTTGAGGAGCTTATTTTCCTACTCTAAGCATGACATAAAGTAAAATGCTAAGTGTAATCAGAACTCCTAAAAACATAAACACCTTAATCATTTCATGGAAGCTCTAACAACCTTAGAAACATTCCTTAGGGACTACCTCCCTTGGCTTCGTTGGGAGTTTTTCCTAAACGGAGGAGTCAAGATCAGGTGATAGCCTTTCCTCAAAACTTGCCCCCAAGGGCACACTGAGCAGTGGCAAAGATTTTCTGCTGCATTAACCAGGTGTGTTGATCCGGCGGCAACAAGATGGACCACTTATATTGTATGACGTGATCTATGGTCCTTTATATACCTTTTGATGACTCCATATGATGAGCATAGATTTCAGATGATGATTGATGCATTTTTTATTGATTATTAATATTTCCAGATCATCATAATTTTATTTGTCCGGGTATGGTGGATGCTACAGATGATCTTACAGGTTACCATGAGGTGTATGAGTACTCATCTCTAGTGGATTCGGGTCTTATGGATCCATTGAGACACTTATCTTTCAGTTTCAAGTACTCCCAAACATGATTTGAGCAGTTTTTCACCTGTTGACCAGTTTGGCCATGTTGATGTGGCCTGCCCAGCTAGTGCATTGGAGGCAAGTCGTTTCCTAGGGCACTACAGAGGAAGGGGGTGGTCCAACCACTTGTTATTACCATATTACCCCCCTTTCAGATATGATGGTACAGTCAGATTTTTTTCCCGAGCACCAGACAGTGGGCTATGGGAAGTTTGGTGGGTTTTTCAGGTGGAATAAAAATGGAATAAAAAAATCATTTAGGAATTCGATTTGGGCAATTGAGGCAAGGTTTTGGCATGAGGTCTTCTCTGAGGTCATCTATGGTGTATCCCACTCCTTCCAGATCAGTTTGCAGCATTTAGTGGGGTCCACACAGTCATCAGGATGTGTTTTGATGCATTCTTCTCTCAGTTGAGGGGGCTAGGATTTGATCATTTGTACACTTGCACATGTCATTGAGTCATATGTTATATTGTTGTGCCATGGGGTGATGCTAGTGAAGGAAGGTAATACCTCCTAGCCCCACCATGTGCTCCTAGTGTCTTGTCCTAGTCATCTTTTATGGCACATTTGTATTATTGTCCCTTTTATGTGGTGCGCAACCCCTAGGGTATCATTAGACTAGTGCGCACCCCCCTCATGTGAGTGATACATGTTATATTGTACCAACTCATCTTAGCAGTTGATTGTATTATTTTATCTTTTGACCTCAAGCACTCATTTCAAAAGTGGTTTAGGGTGTTGGTCTCCCTCATCCTATTTAAGGAAGAGACATCCCACTTGTAAAGGCATTTAGAGATTTTTGTCTCTTGGCTACTAGAATAGAAGAAATATCTTTTGAGCACATACTTGGATCTTGATTTGGGTGTCTAATTGTGATGATTGTAAATGCTTCTTCCATTGCACTGAAGGATATTTTGTAGCTATCTTGTATGTTTTTCCACAATTTTGATTTACAGGTGAAGGGGACGATTTGGAGGAGTGCACATTGGTGGGGAGGCTTGCCTTGCAATCTTCTCTCAAATTTTGGGTTCAAACAGGGAGTGATTTTGTCTTTGTACCAATCATTTTCTATCTTTTACCTCTAGCTTGTATCTACCCTCGTTTTGTTGGCTAATTGAGCTTTGTCTCTGTTTTGCAGGAAGAGAGGGGCACACACGTGGACTTGGGAAAATCGCACTAGCAAGAGAAACTACAAATTCTTCATTTGATCCATGGAGAAGTAATCCTTGTCATAATTGGAATCCATCTCATTATCCAGGTACGCTTGAAAGGTACGTATTTTACTTCTTTTGCTTATCCATTATTTCTAGATCTCAAAACCCTAAATGTCAAAACCCTTGTATTTTTTATTTTTCAAATCTATGGAAATCTAGCAAAAATTTGAGCTTAATAATTAAAACCCACCTTAATAATCATCTTAACATTCCCGATCTAAAATTTGGTGGACATCCAACTCCATTTTCCCCCGATCTAAGGCACTGGGCCTCTCCAAGGGAGGTCACACTTGTTGGGTAGGTGGCCATGGGCCTCTCCTTTCTTCTCAAATCCATAGATCCATATCATAGCATACCCCCTAGTGCCAATCTTCTTTGATTTTCACCTTGTGGGACCCATTTGGACCATTTTCCTTATTTCAAGGGTGGGCCCCACTTGGATTTATTATTTTGGCATTAGATCCATTTAGGCCTATTATTCCTAACCTGTAAGTGGCCTTATCTTTTATTGGTTGAAAAATTTGTCATCTCATCAGCCTCTTCAACCAAACCCTAACTCCTTGGGTCCACTTATTCATTCTAGATCTAGATCTACCCCTCTTGGTCTCTTCATGTTTTGTCTTTCACATTTCGCTGAGAGGTCTTGAGTGGCTTCGCTAGCCTTCATAGGTTAGCTAGGGTCTCCCCTTTGGCCTCGCTTAGGCTAGATCTAAAGTGAAGAGTACCTTGGTTAGTGTGACACCAACTTACATTGGGAACCGTGGCATATCTTGGGTCACCTCTTTAGTTGTCTACATCTCTACCGTCCTGGATAGGATAACCTTTAGAGACACCTACAAGTTGTGTGATAACATTTTTGGCACCGTTGTTGGGGAGGTAGAGGCTTACCTCAGGTGTTTCTGAGTATCCATGCGTAACTTATATCTTATCGTATCCGGTCTTGTAAACTAGGTGGTTATCATTTATTTTCCTAAATCATTCATAACCATCCATTTTCACTCATATCTCCCTGCTTATTTACAACATATATTTTGGTAGAAAAGAACCTAAGTCTACTTGGTGACTCCTAATCCTGACTCCGCTGAGGAACGACCTCATAGACAACCTTGCGATCTCAGAAGTAGGGATAATTTAAATCAATCAGAAGGAACCCCGCTTGTTTATCACAGAAGAGATCCCAAAGTCCAATCATCTAATTTCTTTTGGGAAAATCGTTAATTCCGATTCTCCAAATCTTTTCTTGGGATCCCCTTCAACCAATTCAGTTCCTCCATCTCCAACTCATATTTTAAGTCCAGCAAATCAAATGGTTGGAACAACTCAAACTCCTCTAGGAAACAATCCTCAAACCAATCCACCTGTCATTTGTAGATTTGGGAACAAGGCCAAAGCTTCACCATTAGAATTTTCCCAAATCCCTGGTTCACCCCATGATATGCCTGAAAAATACTTTGAAAAGATCCCTAAGTTCAATGGGAACTGTGCGACCTCCATTGAGGACCACATCGAAAATGTTTGGGCACACATGGAGGCTTATGGGGCAGAATAAGAATATTTTTACACGAGGGGTCTATTTGCATCCTTGAAAGGTGATGCTCGTAAATGGTTTGACCGTTTTCCTGCATCATCGGTCATAGGATATGATGACTTCATAGAAAAACTTAAGCATGAGTGGTCAGTCAAGTTGGATGGGCGTTTTCTTTTGAACCAACTCTTTGAAGTTAAGAAGAAATAAAATGAATTTGTCCATGAATTCAACATCCGTTTTGACAAGATATTGACCAATATCCCTGATGATATTAGGCCTAAAGAACAAGCTGTGTTGATCCATTACCTCAATTCATTTGAAGGTTACTTAGGCTACCATCTCAAAGAAAAAGACCCTAAAAACTTAAAAGCTGCTCAAGAGAATGCTAGAAGGATTGAAGCAAATGCTGCCTCTATGAGGAAGCAAAACTTCTTTGATTCAATTAGTGCTTCATCCTCTATATATGAGCCTAAAGTTAAGAAGGGAAAATAGCCAGTGAAAGATCCCAATGATATGATGGAGAGCATGCAAGAAATCATGAAAAACTTGACTCTCCTGACTAGGGATCTAGCTAAAAGTAAAGAGTCGTAAAGGTATAGGAAACCTTATGGCCCAAAACCTTATTTGAACTCTCAAAAGATGCCTAATAATGAGAATGATAGAAAATACCCTATGAGCCAAGCTTCTCCTGAAACTCCTGAAATAAACTGGTTAGAAGAACAGAAAGAGGAAGATCCTGAATATCCCACTCACAGTGAGGATACCCAAGATTCTCCAAGAACATTAATTGGGTCGATAACTTGGATTTTGATAAATACTGTTATCACACTACTTGTAGTTTCCCCGAATGATAGATCCTATACAGGATGGTAGAGGGGACAGGAAACCAAAGAGGTGAACCACGAGAGCCTCGATTCCCAAAAGGATTGGTTGTCACACCAATCGAGGCACCCTTCACTTTATGCTATCAAAGCCACAGATAGTAAAGGGGGAGACCCTGATCTACTCTCGATAGGAGAGATCTAACCAGATCACCGGATCAAGCTGTATCAATTAGGTACATAAAGTGATAGGTGTAGAACCCTAGATTTAAGGAAATAGGGTCACTGTGGAGGCTTAAGAAAGATAGGATAGTGTTTAGGCACAATGACTCGATGATTAGAAACGATTCCAGGATTCAAGTGCTAGTACAAATGATCAAAATCAACTGCCTTGGGAAACGTGACCCTTAAAACATGGAAAGTGCTCCAAAGAGTAAATCTGAAGGTTTAGGCTTTCTAGCACAACTTGGATTAAAAGATCTAACAATGTCAAGGTATGCAAGCTCACAAACAGGGATCAAACGACAAGAAAGACCAGTTACACAGGGAATGCGCAAGGGTTAGAAGACTAGTGCCTTGGGAAATGGCCACTGGAGTCCTCAAATGATGATGACTAGGAGAACCCACCTAGGGAAATGCATAAGCCAAAATACCTAGAAATGGTTTGCTAGTAAACCAAGTCGTTTGAGCCAGAGAATTTTCTGATTAATTTAAATGAGGGTTTTAACTCTAAATGAAGATGGCCAATGGATTGGAACCCAAAAATGACTGAAGTAAAAGTAGATCTGTTGTGACTGTATATGGTTGCTGAGTTAAGAAGTGAACCCTACTTCCATATTTGAGATAAAATGATAATATATATTGATAGATGATAATGATTACAAATGAAGCTCGCCTTTATAGGTTTGAGCGTGTAAAATGAAAGGTTACACCCTTTCGTATAATAATTAACTAATTTAATTAATATTTTATTTAATATTTGTTACATTGCCACCCCCTTTAAAGGGAGCTTTGTCATCAAAGTTGTATTTGCGAACATCGTCTTTTATTCTTGATTTGTGTTGATGCTTGATTTGAGTTAAGTGATCTGGACTGGTCTCTCTATCTTGATGATGGCCTGGGTCCTTCTTATGCTACGACTCTTTCTGCTTGGGTGGCGAATTCCTTAGACCATACAATCGATACTTACTTCCATTCCATGTAAAACTCATGTATTGTTTTTGTAGATTGATAGAGTACGTCCCTAGTGATGCTAACCAGTCGACGCCTAATACCATGTCTACTTCCTTGAGTGGTAAAGCAATACAATTGAGTTGTAGATGTAAGTTTTGTATGTGTAATGACGTTGTTATCACACCATAGTAGCAGGGCTACTATTCTTGCTTAGCAGATATCTGCACTTTTCAGAGCTTGGATTATTCAGAGCTTGGCTATGATGAGTTTATATTTTGAGATCACTCATGATCAGAGAAGTGTATTTTATCATACTTATGTTAGACCTTGTGCCAAGGTTGAGCCTTGAGAGTTCAGATTCGGTGACCGATGTGACCCTTTATTCCATACAATTTCAGTTCAGTGCCTAGAGATGTTATTGCAGTAGTGTTTCAAATGGTTTATGATGATATGATATGACATATGGATTTCTGATCATTGATTATGGATTATTATCTTGTTGCTTTAGTCATGTTCACAGCATTAGCTTGGTATAAGATTCATGATGTGGAAAACTTTGTAAAATGAAAATGAATTATCTTGATAATGTTGTAAAATGGACATATTACTTGCACATTTAGGTTCCTTGACAAGACTCACTGGTTTACTACCTTGCACAGATATGGTCTTTCTTGACATCATTTGTTTGCTAGCTTAGGCACCACTTTCACTTGACTCCATCCATCCATGACCTTCCTTATTTGGCTTTTACCCTTGACTTGTCTTGCTTGACTTTCTGATATTGAGGACTTCCCTTTTTGCTACCTTTGTGTTGGATCGCATCCATGTTTGTTTAGTGTCTTGGCTCTAAGTTGGTGACAGAACTTGCTTTTAGCAAGTCGAATTGTAGTCCTAAATCATTCTGGTCAGTTGTCTCGATGTTTGGCACTATCATGAAGTCCCCCTAGTCACTTGAGATGTTGTTGGCTAAATCTGAAACCTCATGTACTACTTATGGAAACTTGTGTAAATTCGCCCATGGAAACTATAAACTCTAGAATGTGTTTCTTAACACACGTGAGTAAAGGGCAAGAGCGATGAACTGCTAAAAATACTCCTCGAAGAGTATAAGAAAGGTCCAAAAAGCAATGGTTCTTAAACTCTATATCTAAAGGATTGTTGACCGTATATATATATAAACATGCCCTGGATGCAAGCTGGGATTAGTTGTGCTTCTTAGCACCCCTAAGATTCGAAGGGTTATGTAGGCCAAAAAGGCCAAGAAATGAAATTGAATGATCCTAATGAACTTGGATCAGCTTGATGTAGACATGATGCCTAAGTTGAATAAGCACTCTCTAAACAACTTATCCATTTGTGAGGCACAGCCCTTCCCCGTGTTATTTGTCCAGCATAGAGTGTAGCTTCCCCCTCTCCCACTCCAAAGTGTCCTTTAGTTGAGTTTAGACAAGTCATCCCTTTTTGTCCATCCTTGTTCCTGGCCTTCATCCTTAGCTAGCAGTTAGACCATGTCCAATGGGAGAGTTTGTCATTTAAGCTATTGTGCAAGTAAATACAAATAACAATGGAATATGCAAACATGATTAATGCCACTAAATGATGTTATACTTTAATTTAAGTTGTGAGTAGGATTAGAGGAACATGTCTTAGTCTATTGATATGATTTATCCTTGGTTGTATATTGACTTAGTCAAACCCAATTTGACTATGGTCATTTCTTGGGATCTGTGAGGATGTGGGCCATGTATGCTTATTGATGATGATTGATGGTCCCACATACTCTTGATGATGATGCTATATGATGGACATATGATTCAGACGGTGATTGATGCAGTTCAACAGGCTTTATTATTATTACAGATCATCAAATTATGCACTGTCCATATATGGTGGACCCTACAATTGGCCCATCGGGGCAACCCATGATGTATGAGTATACATTCTTAGTAGTTTTGGGTCTTCTGGATCCAGTGAGACACTTATCATTCAATTTCGGTCACTTTTGACAGTGATAGATGCAGTTTTCCACTTCTTGACTAGATTTGGGGTTGTTTTCCCAGCCTGACCAGCAGGGACCATGAGAGGCCAGTTCACCTAGGGCGCTGTATGAGGAGGGGGTGGTCCAGCCACTTGATGTTACCATTTACCCCCCCTTCTGGAGAGCCTGGTGGGATCAGTTTGATAGTGCAGGTGCCCTAAGAGGCAGTTTCAGTAGCTTCACAATTACCGAGGTAGGTTAAAAATGGAATAAAAGGGTCACTGAGGAATTCGATTTGGGAAATTGAGGAAAGGTTTTGGAACTTGATCTTCACATAGGTCTTCTAGGGTGAACCCCCTATCTTCCAGCCAGTTTTCATCAGTCAATGGGGTCCACAGAGGCCATAGGAGGCCTTTTACTGCATGTCTCTCATAGATTTTGAGGAGAGATTTTGATCATTTGTATTATTTGGACATATTATTTTATATTATTGTGCCATTGGGATGAGCTAAGAAGGATTGATGCCTCCTAGCCGCACCATGATCTTTATGTATCATGTCCATGTCATATGAGGTGGGCCCATGTACTTTTGCCCCCTCTAGAAGATGATGTCACCCTCACCTAGCCTCTCCTAGCTATGACGTCACCTCTATTTTGATTGATCCATGTGTTATATTGTTATGGTTCATAAAGCGATTTTGAGATCTAGGGTTTTGGTCTTTATTATCCTATATAAGGAGGAGACCCCTTATTGTATAGCAGACCTTTGGAGCTCTTGAATATTGGAATAGAATACTTCTTTGTGGAGCATATTTCTCTTGTCTTGTGGATTCTCTTGCATTTTGAATATACAGCATCTCTTCTATATATCGTTGTGGATCTTGGAGCTACACGTTGTTTTCTTGCAGGGAGGCCAAATTGGTGGAGAGGAGGACGATTTCAAGAGGGTTATTATTGGAGGGATCCACATATTCTCTCTTGCGTTGATCTTGGTGACAGGGAGTATCATTATTGTATCTTTGTGACATAGTTGATGCTTTCTATTACATCTTTCCATCATTTTCATAATTTTCTTACTTGCCTTGTTTTACTTGATCTTGTCTTGTAAGAGGAGGACGATTTGGCTTCATTGGAGGAGGACGTTTTGGCTTGGAGCACTTGGATCTCACTCTTGAATATACATATAGGAGAATGCTATCAATTTGCAAGGTGGCCATAAGCAATTGAGGTAAGTTCTACAAGGTATGTACCTAGATCCATCCATTCTTCTTCATTGGTCATCAAACCCTTAAATTTCAAAACCCTCATTTTACTTTTTTCTTAGATCTACTTAGATCTAGCTTGGCTTTGGGTATAATAAAGATAACCCACCTCTATAGTATCCACGGCAATTTGGATCTATAGTTTGGTGGCATTTGGACTTCATTTGACCCTTCCCCCAAAGCACCTAATCTTCCTTGAGTGAGGTTGACCTCCTTGGGTAGGTGAGTTAAGCTAGTTCCAACACATGGGTAGGTGAGATCCCACTTGATTTCCATTTCTCTCACTTGATAACCTACCCCTAGTGCTTCACTTCTTTGATTTTTTCCTTGTGGGCTCCATTCCTCATTTTGGGGGTTGTGCCCCACTTGGGTCATTGAGTGATGCATTTTGAATCTCAGATCTACTGAGATCTAGCCATTGGATGCCTTTGATCTTCAAAACCCACCTTGCTTTGCACCTTGAATGACCCGATCTACATTTTGGTGGACATCCGACTTCATTTGGCCCTTGATCTAAGGCACTAGTCCTTCTTGGGTGAATTCGCACTCCTTGGGGTTAGTGGATTTTCATAGATCCCGCATCTGGGTGCTCTCAATTTTTGGTCAATCCATAGATCCATGTCATAGAGCCCCTATAGTACCATCTCTCATTAATTTTGACCAAGTGGACCCATCTTGGACCACTTTCCCTATTTTAAGGAAGTGGGTCCCACTTGTGTATTTCATGGTACTAGATCTATCTTTTGAATCTCCCTAGGTGACCCAACTCATACATTGGTTGAATCAATTGTCACTTCTTAAGCCTCTTCAACCATATACTTAAACCATTGGGTCCACCTAAGCTTACATTGGTTTCCGTAACTTAACTTTCACACTTCCCTAGGAACCATTGCTTGGGCTAGTCTTTTGTCGATTAGCTATAGGGTCTCCCCCTTGATCTTATCCTGTCTAGATCTAAAATGAAGAGTGCCTCAGTTGTCGTGACTTCCAACTTGCATTGGGAACCGTGGCATCTCTTAGGTCACCTCTTTAGTTGTCCATCTCCTCTACCATTCTGGATGGGATGCTATTAGGGACAACTACAAGTTGTGTGATAACATTTTTTGCGCCGTTGTCGGGGAAGGTAGAGGCCTACCCTGGTTCGACATATTTTTTTTCAAGCTCTACTCCCATTCTCTGTGCCAACATTTTTGGCGCTGTTGTCGGGGAGGTAAAGGCTTACCTTAGGTGTCTGCAATTATCCATGCATAATTTATATCTTATCGCATCCGGATTAATCTAGATGGTTATCACTTGTTTTCCTAAATCTTTCATATCCATCTATTTGTCACTCACTCTCTCCCTGCATATTAACGACACACATCTTGGTAGAAGAGTTTTAAAGTCTACCTGGCAACTCCACATAAGCGACTCCATTGGTGATCGATCCTATCATTATCTAGAACCCATGGGGTGCATCATTTTGTATTTAGGTTCTTGATTTAAAAATATATATATATAAAAATAAAAAATAAAAAATTTGCCATCCATGGCTGCTTCCGAGCGGCCTAGGACTTTTGGTCATTTGAAAGTTTTTGACTTCTAAAAAATTATTGGGTATCCTCATCACATTCCTCATCAAGCTCGTGAAAGGTTTCCTAAATTCAATGGAAATTATGAAATCTCTGCTAAAAGGCACCTTGAAATCTTTAGGGAAATTTGTAACGAATTGTCTATAACCCATGAGGATGTGTGTATGAAACTATTGGCTTCATCTTTCAAAGAAAGAGCTGAGCTTTGGTTTTTGAATTTGAAGACTAATAGCATTTTTGGATATGAAATGTTTGAAAATAAATTCTTAGAAGAATGGGGAAGTGACTTCAATGATATTTATTCTTCAAATCAAATCCAAGATCAAAACATTCCTCATCAAGCCCGTGAAAGGTCTAAATTCGATGGAAATTATGAAATCCCTTCTAAAAGGCACCTTGAAATCTTTAGGGAAATTTGTAACGAATTGTCTATAACCCATGAGGATGTGTGTATGAAACTATTGGATTCATCTTTCAAAGAAAGAGTTGAGCTTTGGTTTTTGATTTTGAAGACCAATAGCGTTTCTGGATATGAAATGTTTGAAAATAAATTCTTAGAAGAATGGGGAAGTGAATTCAATGATATTTATTCTTCAAATCAAATCCAAGATCAAAACCTTCCCCTTTCTAATCCTATCGTTGAATCAATCAATAATCAAATATCAAGTGAATTGTCAACATCCAGAGATGACCCCTCCTACCCAGTTTCTTTTGAGGCTAAGCCTTCCACTTTTGAGTTAATCGAAAGTCAAATCTCTAATCATTGTATAAATCATAAGTTTTCAAATTTCTTTTTAGATATCCCTAGTATTGCTCCTGAGAAAATTTCCAAAGTTGATCTTTTAATCAGTAAGTCTATTGAAGTTCCTCTCGCAGAGAAACTCATTAGTCATTCAAGCTTTATTGATCATTCAATTCCTTATCACCTTATTGAAGAAGAAGAAAGTGGGGACATTGATCAAGATCCTTTAGTGGTGATTTCACATGATCATTGTGCAAATAATCAAGATGTTTTAAATGAACTTGTTAATTTTCTCCCTAACAATTTATCCTCATATGAATTTAATGATGAATCAATAGAAAGTCAATCTCAAGATGAGGATGAATTAATGAATCACACTAGGTGCTCTAATATTTGTTCTACTTCTTATAACGAGTCTTTAAATTTTTCCATCCTTAGTCAAAATAGCTTCATCCATTTATTAGAATTAGAATTTTGTCCTCAGTTTGTAAATATTAGACTTGATCAAAAGTTTATCATTCCCATAATGAATAATATTGCCTTAAAAGGCCTTTCCTTTTCTCAAATTCCAAGGCCAAATTTTTCAATCCATCTGGGAGAAAATGCATCCACCCTCCCTGCCCATCTTTTTCAATCTTTTTGGGGTTGGTGGTATAGTCAATCTTTTGCTTTTGAAATTTTCAATAGGAAGTATAGGCATGATTACATGTTTGGAGAAAAAGTACTTCATTTCCCTTTTCAGTCACTTTGGAACCATAATGCTTGTTGTCAAGTTATCAATCATTCTTGGTGGCTAGAAAAGGTGTTTAAAAATCAATTCCATCTTTTCTCCATTTTTGAGCATCAAGTGAGTTTGACTTTGATTTTCCGTCTTTTAAGCTTTAATTTATCCCCACTTGGTTTTTATTTGATCATTAGTCCCAGGGAGAACCAAATTGAATATGTGAGAGAGGTGAATAAAGAAAGTAGTATGAGTCAAAAGAAGTTAAATTTTTCATCACATATTTTTCCTCCATCCATCTCAAAGTTTAGCTTGCATAATTTTTATGATAATATCGATTCTTTGATGGAGGATATTTGCAGCAGTCAGTCTTCACCTTGGCATGATTTCATTTTGCTCCATTCAAACCCTTTTGAAAATTTTGAACAAATCAGGAAGATTGTCCTGTCAAATTATTTGATCTTTAACCAAATCCTGACTTGTTTTATTAACGAAAATCAAAGAAGAATAATTAACCTCTTTGATGAATGGTTGCACTGGATTTATGATTTTACCTAACATTTGTGCTGACTGGTTAGAGTATAGTAGGTAGGTCTTCGAATAAGATCACTTGAGCAGTAGGATTTGTGTGCTTTTTGTTTTTCTGTGTGCTGAGTATTTCCATTTTTCTTTTCTGTTTGATTGTTTTCCTGTTGAGTTGTTGATTGAGTTGAGCCTTGCTCCTTCCTAAGCCTGTCTCACCTCCTGCATGCCTTGAAGAGTGATTAGTTTTCTGAAGTTTTTCTTTTTTTTGGTTTCTTGTGCAAGTTGAGTTGAGTGTGCCTTCCTGAAAAAATATTCTTTTCCTCATGTACAGTAAAATGAATAAAATTTATATGCCATGTTAAATTAGAATTTCTTTTATGCATTTCAGTTTCTATTTTCGAGTAGATTTCATTTTCAACTTTATTTTATATATCTCCCATACATGCTCCATGAGGTATTCTAGTATTTGTGAGTGCATATACAGGTGCAAAATAAAAGCTGAAAGCAAGGATGATGCATTGCTAGATTGAAGATTGATGCAGAGCAGTTCGAGACCAGAGATTATGAGGTTCTCAAGCGCTCTCTCCCTTAGAGCACTTGTCCCAGCTGAAGCCAAATGTTATCACATCATAGTAGCAGGGCTACTATTCTTGCTTAGCAGATATCTGCACTTTTCAGAGCTTGGATTATTCAGAGCTTGGCTATGATGAGCTTATATTTTGAGATCACTCATGATCAGAATAGTGTATTTTATCAGACTTATGTTAGACCTTGTGCCAAAGCTGAGACTTGAGAGTTCAGATTTGATGACCGATGTGACCCTTTATTCCATACAGTTTCAGTTCAGTGCCTAGAGATGCTATTGCAGCAGTGTTTTAGATGGTTTATGATGATTATTATGATGATATGATATGACATATGGATTTCTGATAATTGATTATGGATTATTATCTTGTTGCTTTAGTCATGTTCACAGCATTAGCTTGGTATAAGATTCATGATGTGGCAAACTTTGTAAAATGAAAATGAATTATCTTAATAATGTTGTAAAATGAACATATTACTTGCACATTTAGGTTCCTTGACAAGACTCACTGGTTTACTACCTTGCATAGATATGGTCTTTCTTGACATCATTTGTCTGCTAGCTTATGCACCACTTTCACTTGAATCCATCCATCCATGATCTTCCTTATTTGGATTTTACCCTTGACTTGTCTTGCTTGACTTTCTGATATTGAGGAATTCCCTTTTTGCTACCTTTGTGTTAGATCGCATCCATGTTTATTTAGTGTCTCGGCTCTGAGTTGGTGACAGAACTTGCTTTTAGCAAGTTGGATTGTAGTCCAAAATCATTCTGGTCGATTGTCCCGATGTTTGGCACTATCATGAAGTCCCCCTAGTCACTTGAGATGTTGTTGGCTAAAACTGAAAGCTCATGTACTACTTATGGAAACTTGTGTAAATTTGCCCATGAAAATTATAAACTCTAGAATGTGTTTCTTAACACACGTGAGTAAAGAGCAAGAGCAATGAACTGCTAAAAATACTCCTCGAAGAGTATAAGAAAGGTTCAAAAAGCAATGGTTCTTAAACTCTATATCTAAATGATTGCTGACCTTATATATATATAAACATGCCCTGGATGCAAGCTGCGATTAGTTGTGCTTCTTAGCACACCTGAGATCCGAAGGGTTATGTAGGCCAAAAAGGCCAGGAAATGAAATTGAATGATCCTAATGAACTTGGATCAGCTTGATGTAGACATGATGCCTAAGTTGAATAAGCACTCTCTAAACAACTTATCCATTTGTGAGGCACAACCCTTCCCCGTGTTATTTGTCCAGCACAGAGTGTAGCTTCCCCCTCTCCCAGTCCAAAGTGTCTTTTAGTTGAGTTTAGACAAGTCATCCCTTTTTGCCCAGCCTTGTTCCTAGCCTTCATCCTTAGCTAGCAGTTAGACCCAATGTTATAAAAACCGGCCTGGAACCAGCAAAATCGGCCAGTCCAACCGGCTCCAAGGGTTTTCCAGTCCGATCGTTTGATTCAACCCATTTTTTACCGGTTATGTACGGAACTGGCCAGTTTCCACCAAGAACCACCCGGTTTTGTAAGGAATCGGTCATTTTTCTCAAACCGGTCGGGTTCAATATGGAACCGACCGGTTCCATATCGGGTCTTTCTAGGGAAAAAAACCTACGTTTGAATTTTTTTTAATTAAAAAACCAAAAATTTTGGGCACAACGACCACATCCGCTAACCTACTTACCATACAATCACTATATATTGACGTAGGGACCCTCAATTGCAATCACGATTCACAATCATCTTTGGATTTTTCTAGGCTGAGCATACAAATTACGGAGTTAGGGCAGCAGGGTGTTCGGGAGTTTGGAATCAAATCTCAATTGTGGGCCATGGAACAACCAAATTTTGGTTTTATGCACTCTTACTTGCTATATACATGAGAAACTTTGCATATTTCTGTATAATGGTTTGAATTCACATGAATATATATTTATTTTTTGAAAATATGAATATTTTATGTATTTTTGCTCAACTGTTTTTTTGATCCGATTTTTGTCCGGTTTCGGTCCGGGTCCGGGTCCTGGGGCCGACCGGTTTGACCACCGGTCCGGTTCTGATAACATTGGTTAGACCATGTCCAATGGGTGAGTTTGTCATTTAAGTTATTGTGCAAGTAAATACAAATAACAATGGAATATGCAAACATGATTAATGCCACTAAATGATGTTATACTTTAAGTTAAGCTGTGAGTATGATTAGAGGAACATGTCTTAGTCTATTGATATGATTTATCCTTGGTTGTATATTGACCTAGTCAAACCCAGTTTGACTTGGTCATTTCTTGGGATCCGTGATGATGTGGGCCATGTATGTTTATTGATGATGATTGATGGTCCCACATGCTCTTGATGATGATGCTATATGATGGCCATATGATTCAGATGGTGATTGATGCAGTTCAGCAGGCTTTATTATTATTACAGGTCATCAGATTATACACTGTCCATATATGGTGGACCCTACAGTTGGCCCATCAGGGCAACCCATGATGTATGAGTATACATTCTTAGTATTTTTGGGTCTTCTGGATCCAATGAGACACTTATCATTCAATTCCGGGCACTTCTGACAGTGATAGATGCAGTTTTCCACATGTTGACCAAATTTGGGGCTGTTTTCCCAGCCTGACCAGCAGGGGCCATGAGAGGCTAGTTCACCTAGGGTGTTGTATGAGGAGGGGGTGGTCCAGCCACTTGATGTTACCATTTACCCCCCTTCTGGAGAACCTCGTGGGCTCAGTTTGACAGTGCAGGTGCCCTAGGAGGCAATTTCAATAGCTTCACAATTACTGAGGTAGGTTAAAAATGGAATAAAAGGGTCACTGAGGAATTCGATTTGGGCAATTGAAGCAAGGTTTTGGAACTTGGTCTTCACAGAGGTCTTCTAGGGTGAACCCCCTATCTTCCATCCAGTTTTCATCAGTTAATGGGGTCCACAAAGGCCACAGGAGGCCTTTTACTGCATGTCTCTCACAGATTTTGAGGATAGATTTTGATCATTTGTATTATTTGGACATATTATTTTATATTATTGTGCCATGGGGATGAGCTAGCAAGGATTGATACCTCCTAGCCCCACCATGAGCTTTATGTGTCATGTCCATGTTATATAAGGTGGGCCCATGTACTTTTGCCCCCTCTAGGGAATGACATCACCCTCACTTAGCACCTCCTAGCTATGACGTCACCTCTATTTTGAGTGATCCATGTGTTATATTGCTATGGTTCATATTAGCCATTGATTATGTATTGAGATCTTTTA
The DNA here is from genome assembly GCA_027924585.1 of Larix kaempferi. Lineage (NCBI taxonomy): Eukaryota > Viridiplantae > Streptophyta > Pinopsida > Pinales > Pinaceae > Larix > Larix kaempferi. Next base: position 28,164,443 of record BSBM01000910.1, read on the forward strand.
ATCTCAACCACTCATTTCATATAGTGGTTTTGAGATCTAGGGTTTTGGTCTTTATTATCCTATATAAGGAGGATACCCCCTATTGTATAATAGACCTTTGGAGCTCTTGAATATTGGTATAGAATATTTCTTTGTGGAGCATATTTCTCTTGTCTTGTGGATTCTCTTGCATTTTGAATATACAACATCTCTTCTATGTATCATTGTGTATTTTGGAGCTACACGTTGTTTTCTTGCAGGGAGCCCGAATTGGTGGAGAGGAGGACGATTTGAAGAGGGTTATTGTTGGAGGGATCCACATATACTCTCTTGGTTTGATCTTGGTGATAGGGAGTATCATTGTTGTATCTTTGTGACATAGTTGATGCTTTCTATTACATATTTCCATCATTTTCATAATTTTCTTACTTGGCTTGTTTCACTTGATCTTGTCTTGTAGGAGGAGGACGATTTGGCTTCATTGGAGGAGGACGTTTTGGCTTGGAGCACTTGGATCTCACTCTTGAATATACATATAGGAGAATGCTATCAATTTCAAAGGTAGCCATAAGCAATTGAGGTAAGTTCTACAAGGTATGTACCTAGATCCATCCATTCTTCTTCATTGGTCATTAAACCCTTAAATTTCAAAACCCTCATTTTACTTTTTTCTTAGATCTACTTAGATCTAGCTTGGCTTTGGGTATAATAAAGAGAACCCACCTGTATAGTATCCACGGCAATTTGGATCTATAGTTTGGTGGCATTTGGACTTCATTTGACCCTTCCCCCAAAGCACCTAATCTTCCTTGAGTGAGGTCGCCCTCCTTGGGTAGGTGAGTTAAGCTAGTTCCAACACATGGGTATGTGAGATCCCACTTGATTTTCATTTCTCTCACTTGATAACCTACCCCTAGTGCTTCACTTCTTTGATTTTTCCCTTGTGGGCCCCATTCCTCATTTTGGGGGTTGTGCCCCACTTGGGTCATTGAGTAATGCATTTTGAATCTCAGATCTACTGAGATCTAGCCATTGGATGCCTTTGATATTCAAAACCCACCTTGCTTTGCACCTTGAATGACCCGATCTACATTTTGGTGGACATTTGACTCCATTTGGCCCTTGATCTAAGGCACTAGTCCTCCTTGGGTGAATTCGCACTCCTTGGGGTTAGTGGCTTTTCATAGATCCCGCATCTGGGTGCTCTCAATTCTTGGTCATGTTATCACACAAATTCTAGCTGTTGACGATGAATGTCCCAACAGGGATGGTAAAGGGTGAGCAGCTAGGAAGGTGTAACCAGCAATGGCCAATTCCTCCGCTCAAGGAATGGAAGTCACACAGGACAAGGCTATTGTCACTTTAGACAAGACAAGTAGCCAAGTCAGGGGGGAGACCCCGCTCAACCGGTGATCGTTGAAACACAAAAATACACCCAAAACCCAAAAGAATAAGAGATGAAAACAAGGAGTGAGTGTAGATGAGCTCCTACGTCTAGTTTCAGCCAACTGATGTACACAAGTAGTGAAATAATAGTGATGTAGAAAGTGACCAACAATCAGAAGTGATTAGATGACAAGATTAAATTAGTGATTGTATGGTTGAAATAGTCTAAGGCGACACAATAAAATGGAAGTGAAATGTTGAAGTAAAACTGCCCAAGACAAAGGTTAAACAGTGAGTTAAATGGATCTAGGGCGGCAAGAAATTAGTGTTTATAATCACTTCCAGCAAAAGATACTTGATATCTTAAGGTAAAATGATGTTCTAAACCCAAATCAAGAGTACCCACAACCCAAAAAATTACCCAACAGTGTGATTGGCTAAAATGCCCAAGGAGGGCGAAATCAGTGAAAGATTAGTGCCTAGTTCTATGGGTAAACGGGGTCCAAATTAAATGAAACTTAAGATATAGAGGTTTAAGACCATTTCATTTGTGGGTTTTAAAGGAAAACTAATTCTAACGGTGAAATTTTAGTATTTTAATTTTTAGGGTTTTAATGTGAATTTTCCCTCTAAGACTATTCAGAAATTGAAATGTAAGAGGAATAAATGGAACACCTACTTGGAACCAGCTGATATCTTGGACTTTGTTGAAATTAGAATGTCTCGAAGATCAAATAGAATGGATTGTAGAAGTCCCCAAGTGAGTTCGATTTGCCCAGTCCCACCAACTCGTCATCCCTACCTGCCAAAACCAATGGACAATAGATCAAATCAGTATGACAAGTAAGTGAAATCTATAGCAATACAAATAAAAATGAGAGAAATGCTTGGTTGAAATGGCAAAAACACTTCCCTTTTGTTACCAATCCCCGAGAGTGGAGCAACAGTGGCGGCCAAATGGTGTGCCCTTCTCCAAGAGTTGTATTATTATTTGCAAACAATGGTGAGAAACAATGCTGGAAACAACCACGATCTACACTAGTGCATCAAGATAGCTAGGAAATCAACAACCTCAAAGAACATCACACAAGAACACAAGTAGAGAGAGCTCCAAGTCGTTTTTCTCTTCTATTCCAAGTCTCAAAGATGCCAAGAGAGACAGATACAATGGGTGAGTGTCTTCTCTTATAGAGAAAGACCACTCTCAAAACCCTATTCCCTCCAAAATGAAGGGCTGGGATCAACTCCCAAACAATCAAATCGAATGGAGGAGATTCCTCCTTCAGGGGGTGCGAATTGCCCTCTAGAGCGCACATGTGGAGTGAGGATCCCCTTATGGGGTCCATACAATACATAAAACATGAGTTAGGGGGTGTCTATAAGATGTTTTATCCTCCTAACCAATACATCAAGGTCCCACATATCATAAAACATCAAAATCGATTTTTCCAAGGTGGAGAAAAACGCCCCCATGGGAAAATTCGACCTCCATAGTGAGTTGTCCAACATGAGGGTCCCACCTCACAAATATTATGTCTAAACATTACCAAATTACCTTATAAGTCACCCTTGTATTAGCCAGCCTTTGATTTTTGCCATTTGCCATAGTTGCCTTTGCCAATTTTTTATTTTTTTAATTAACTGCTGGTTTTTATTGCTGAAGGTGTAAATTGGGATTTTGACGCATGTATAGTGCCCAGATTACCGAACCGTCTATTGCAATGCAATCGTGGACCCCAAAAATAGTAGACATGGTAACTTGAACGACCACAATCCATCACTTAGGCACTGTTTGCCCAAAATCCATGATTTTTAATTAAAACAGGTCATTAATGACCAATAATAATTAAAAATCTCATCGCTGCCTCAACATTATCAAATTTTGATTCTTGGAGGTTCATATGGGACCCCGAAAGATAATAATTGACCAAAATCAAAATCTTGGTCGCAACATTTTTTCGAGCCCATTTTTGGCCTGATCAACCTAGTTTGAAAGTCAAATCTGGTCAACATGGTGCTAGCTAAATACCTATATGCAATATGAAGCGATAGGCTTCCTTATACATGTTAGTACATTACTAAACAATATGATGCCAATATAGTGATCAACAATACATAAAATCTCAAAAATACGAGGCCCCTGGTGAGGTGGGCCCACCACATCCAAAAGACTCAAACTGCTATGTACAACCTATAGACTTGACCACCTAGCTGACTTTGGGTGAGGTGGAAAACGAGGTGAAGGAAAAGGGATGACAAGGACAAAGATCATGTGACCCCTTGGATGAATCAGGAAAGCGGGGTCCACTAAGATGAGCATACCATGACAAAACACAGAGAAGGGCGGTGCCTCACAAATGGGTATAGTGCAGGGAAACCGCCACTGTCCATCTAACAAATACCTCACAACTCACATCCGTGCCTTAAGAAGACTCCGTGAGGATCTTTTCTAGAGCCGCCAAATTGGGTGTCTGGCAAACCATAACTTGAGACTCTAGGAGACAATCTTGAGCTTGTCCCTTGCTCCCTCTCACCTCCTTGCCCCGCAGGACTAGGTGAGGAAATAACCACTACAAAGCTTATATGTATGGCTGACCTGTGTCCATGTGTGTTTACAAACACATTACATGGATTTTACATTACATTTCATACTTAGCCTTTTTGGCTTGCTTTACATTTCTTCATTTCTTCATTTCTTTTTACATCAAGGCCCTTTTGGGATACATACATATCTCAATAGATATAATCAAGGTGCTCATACTGCAGAGTAATGGGGGTGAGCATACATGCTTCGATGACCAATGGGGAACACCCTATGAGGCTACACAATCCTATACTGCATTGCAACATCGGGGGCAACCGACAGGAGCAAATCCCAGGTTTGAGAGTGCATCTCACACACTAAAGAGCCAAGGCACAAAAGACAGGGAGTCATGGCATACTCAGAGATCAGTGGGGGAGGGGATCCTCAAGGTCACAAACATAATCCAAGTCGGGGAAAAGACCAATCATTAATGAGTCGAATGGGTGGAGAAGGTGAAAGTGGATCCAAAGTCAGCTACCTAAGGGGGACTAAATGACCAAGTCTATACCAATAGTGGGGATGTGATCCAGTGTGCATAGACAGGAGCCTACTGAAGGGGGTGGAATAACATCACCAAGGGCCCAACAATACATCATAATGACAACTAGATCACCATATCAAACATCACATGCAAAGTTAGTGTACTATCAAGTATAAACAAGTCTAATCAACAACATAAGCAATAGAACATCAAATGCTATACCTGTTGCTGAAGCTGACTCTGAAGCTAGATCTCAACTAAATCCGGGCAATAAGTGGTAAACCAGCAATACTCTGTAGCACTCTATCAAAATATGGCTAGGAAACTGTCTCAATGGGCTTATGCAAAGCCTGGCAAGGAAGGGTACCTATGTAGGCAATAATGTATACATGTATGGACAATACAATAAACCATCTGTCCCCACTGATATGTTTGCTCGGGGCAATCTGAACAAAACTATGTGCCTCCTCTGAAGGCATCCAATCTCTTATCTAGAAAAAAAAAGTATAGTATGGTCCCCGACCACACAATCTGCAGCATGGTAGCTCCAGCTAACATGGATGTGATAACAGGTCAATCCATAGATCCATGTCATAGAGCCCCTATAGTACCATCTCTCATTAATTTTGACCAAGTGGACCCATCTTGGACCATTTTCCCTATTTTAAGGAAGTGGGTCCCACTTGTGTATTTCATGGTACTAGATCTATCTTTTGAATCTCCCTAGGTGACCCAACTCATACATTAGTTGAAGCAATTGTCACTTCTTAAGCCTCTTCAACCATATACTTAAACCCTTGGGTCCACCTAAGCTTGCATTGGTTTCTATAACTTAACATTCACACTTCCCTAGGAACCATTGCTTGGGCTAGTCTTCTGTCGATTAACTATAGGGTCTCTCCCTTGATCTTATCCTGTCTAGATCTAAAGTGAAGAGTGCCTCAGTTGTCGTGACTCCCAGCTTGCATTGAGAACCGTGGCATCTCTTGGGTCACCTCTTTAGTTGCCCATCTACTCTACCATCCCGGATGGGATACCATTAGGGACAACTACAAGTTGTGTGATAACATTTTTGGTGCCATTGCCGGGGAAGTTGTGTGATTTCATTTCTTGGCCTTTTTGGCCTACATAACCCTTCGGATCTCAGGTGCGCTAAGAAAGCACAACTAATCGCAGCTTGCATCCAGGGCATGTTTATGCATATATAAGGTCAACATCCGTTTAAATATAGAGTTTAAGAACCATTTCCTTTTTGGACCTTTCCTATACTCTTCGAGGAGTATTTATAGCGTTTCATTGCTCTTGCCCTTTACTCACGTGTGTTAAGAAACACATTCTAGAGTTTATAATTTCCATGGGCAAATTTACACAAGTTTCCATAAGTAGTACATGAGCTTTCAATTTTAGCCAACAACATCTCAAGTGACTAGGGGGAGTTCGTGCCAGTGCCAAACATCGAGACAACTAACCAGAATGATTTAGGCCTACAATCCAACTCAGAGCCGAGACACTAAACAAACATGGATGCGATCCAACACAAAGGTAGTAATAGGGAAATCCTCAGTATCAAAGAGTCAAGAAAGACAAGTCAAGGGTAAAGCAAATATAGGAAGGTCATGAATGGATGGAGTCAAGTGAAAATGGTGCCTAAGCTAGCAGACACATAATGTCAAGAAAGACCATGTCTATGCAAGGTAGTAAACCAGTGAGTTTTGTCAAGAAACCTAAATGCGCAAGTAATATGTCCATTTTATAATTTATAACATCATCGAGATAGTTCATTTTCATTTTACAAAGTTTTCCACATCATGAATCATATACCAAGCTAATGTTGTGAAGATGACAAAAGCAACATGATAATATTCCATAATCAATGATCAGAAATCCATAGGTCATATCATATCATAACAATAATCATCATAAACCGTCTGAAACATTGCTGCAATAACATCTCTAGGCACTGAACTGAAATTGTATGGAAGAAAGGGTCAAATCGGTCATCAAATCGGAACTCTCAAGGCTCAGCCTTGGCACAAGGTCTAACATAAGTCTAATAAAATACACTACTCTGATCATGAGTGATCTCAAAATATAAACTCATCATAGCCAAGCTCTGAATAATCCAAGCTCTGAAATGTGCAGATATTTGCTAAGCAAGAATGGTAGCCTTGCTACTATGGTGTGATAACAAGACTAAAGCAGAGGAATTGGTTAACTTGCTAGTAACATTTGTTCTTGGATGTTCTTGAAGACTAGGCTTCAATGTCATGGGAGGCTTTGTCTTCATAGGCTGAGGTTGTTTTCTCCAAAGAGTTGCTTTGAGCATGTTGGCTTTATGAGGAGGATCAACTTTAGCTTCTTGATTCCGCTTTTGTTTTGCAGGAGGGGTTTGACTAGTACTAGGAAAAGTTCCACCCTTTGTGATTACTTCAAATGAAGGTCTTGGAGTCTTGGACATAATTCTTCGCACAGGTTGATTGTTAGGATGCACTTCCTTGCTAGGTTGCGAATCAATTGGCTTATGTTGTTGAGGCCTAGGGAAACTAGTCTTAGGAGGGACCAAATTGTTACAAATAGATTTTAACATTTCTTTGGTTTGTTGGTCTCATCTTTTGAGATCCTCATCTTGGTTTTTAAGGTACATAGCAATGTTGGTGACCATTTCACACATATTTGACATGAATTCCATGGTCATTTCAAGAGTGATATTGTTTTGAGAATTTATTTATTTATGGGTTCCTTTCTCAATTGAAAATGAAATCTATTCTAAAACAGAAACTGAGATGCATAAAAGAAAATTTTAGGCTAATCATGGCATATAAGTTTTATTCATTTTACTGTGCAGGAGGAAAATAAAACTTTTTCAGGAAGGCACACTCAACTCAACTTGCACAAAAAGCCAAAAGAAAACTCAAGGAAACCAACCATTCTTCAATGCATGTAGGAAATGAGACAAGCTTAGGAAGGAGCAAGGCTCAACTCAGTCTCAACTCAATAAAAGATAAAATCAAGCAGACAACTTCAAGAAGAAAATGAAAAGATGGCAATACTCAACACACAGAGAAAGAAAAAGGCACACAAATCCTACTGCTCAAATGAGCTTATTCAGAAGACCTACCTACCCTACTCTAACCAGTCAAACAAATGTTAAGTAAAATCATAAATCCAGTGAAACCATTCATCAAATAAATTAATGATTCTTCTTTGATTTTTGTTCATAAAACAAGTCAAGATTGGATTAAAGATTAATGAAATTGAGAGCACAATCTTCTTAACTTGTTCAGAAATTGAAGAAAGATTTGAATGGTGCAAGATGAAATCATGCCAAGGAGACGACTGACTAATGCAAACATCCTCCATCCAAAAACTAATAGGATCATAAAATTTATGCAAGTGATTGTTTAAAATGGATGGAGGAAAAATATAAGGCATATGATTCAAATTCCTTTTACACAAACTGACTTCCTTATTCACTTCTATCAAATATTCAATTGGACTCTCCTTGGGACTGATGATCAAATAAAAATCAAGTGGGGACAAATTAAAGCTTAGAAGACGAAAAATCAAAATCAAACCCACTTGATTCTCAAAAATGGAGAAAAGATGAAATTGATCTTTAAACACTTTTTCTAGCCACCAAGAATGATTGATAACTTGACAACAAGCATTATGGTTCCAAAGTGATTGAAAAGGGAAATGAAGTGTTTTTTCTCCAAACATGTAATCATTCTTATACTTCCTATTGAAAATTTCCAAGGCAAAAGATTGACTATAGCACCAGCCCAAAGATGATTGAAAAATTTGGGAAGGGAGGGTGGATTGCAAATATGAAAATTCTCCCAAATGGATAAACAAGTTTGACCTTGGATTTTGACAAAAGAAAACAATCTTTATTCTAGGAATAATTTCAAGCTTTTGATCAAGCTTAATATTTACAATCTGAGGACAAGATTGACTATAACTATCTAACTCTAAGTTATCTTAATTAAAGCTGAAAAAATGAAAATTTAAAGATTCATTATAAGAAGTGGAACAAAGATTAGAACACCTAGTGTAAATTATTAACTCTTCATCATCCTGAGATTGATATTTTATTAATTCATCATTAAAATTACAAGAGGATGAGTGATCATTTTCATTTAATTGACCAGGAGGGGAATTAACAATTTCATTTATAATATCCTGATTATTTTCACAATGATCACGTGAAATCACTACTAAAGGATATTGATCTATGTCCCTACTTTCTTCTTCTTCAATAAGGTGATAAGGAATTGAATGATCCCTAAAGATAAAATGACTAATGAGTTTCTCCGAGGGAGGAACTTCAATAGACCGACTGACTAAAGGCTCACCCTCAGAATTTCCTCAGGATCAGAACTAAAGCTATTTGAAAACTTATAATGTATACAATGATTATGGATTTGACTTTCGATTTACTCAAAAGTGGAAGACTTATCCTCAAAAGAAATTGGGCAGGAGGAGTCATCTCCGGATGTTGATATTTGATTATTAACAGATTCAACAATAGGATCGGAAAGGGGAAGGTTTTGATCTTGGATTTGATTTGAAAAATATATATCATCGAATTCACTTCCCCATTCTTCTAGGAATTTATTTTCGAGCATGTCATATCCAGAAATGCTATTGGCCTTCAAATTCAAAAACCAGAGCTCAACTCTTTCTTTGAAAGATGAAGCCAATAGTTTCATACACACATCCTCATGGGTTATGGATAACTCTTTAATAATTTCCCTAAAAAGTTCAAGGTGTCTTTTAGCAGATACTGTTATCACACCATAGTAGCTGGGCTACTATTCTTCTTTAGAAGATATCTACACATTCCAGAGCTTCCATTATTCAGAGCATGGCTATGATGATTGTATATTTTGTGATCACTCATGATCAGAGCAGTGTATTATTCAGACTTATGTTAGACCTTGTGTCAAGGCTAAGCCTTGAGAGTTCAGATTTGATGACCGATGTGACCCTTTATCCCATACAGTTTCAGTTCAGTGCTTAGAGATGTATTGCAGCAGTGTTTCAGATGGTATATGATGTTTATTACTATGATGATGTTGTATGATCTATGGATATTTTATCATTGACTGTGGATTATTATCTTGTTGATCTAGTCATGTTCACAGCATCTGCTTGGTATATTATTCCTGATGTGGCAAATTGTTTAAAATGAACTATAAATCATAAAATGGACAAGTGCTTGCACATTTAGGTCAGTTAACAAAATCCACTGGTTTTCCACCTTACATAGACATGGTCTTTCCTGACACCAGTTGTCTGCTAGTGCAGGCTCCATATTCACTTGACTCCATCCATACATGACTTTCCTATTTGACTTTAAACCTTGACCTGTCTCATTTGACTTTCTGATACTGAGGACTTCCCCATTTTTCTACCTCTGTGTTTGGACCACATCCCTATATGTTCAGTGTCTCGGCTCTAAGTTGGTGACAAAACTTGCCTTTGGTGAGTTGGATTATAGGCCTAAATCATTCTGGTCGGTTGTCCCGATGTTTGGCATTGGCTCGAACTCCCCCTAGTCACTTGAGATGTTGTTGGCTAAAACTGAAATCTCATGTTGTACTTATGGAAACTTATAAATCCGCCCATGGAAACTAAAAAGGGCAAGAGTGATGAACAGCTAAAAATACTCCTCGAAGAGTATAAGAAAGGTCCAAAAAGCAATGGTTCTTAAAAGCTATATCTAAACAATTGCTGACCTTATATGTATTTGAAAACATGCCCTGGATGCAAGCTGCAACTAGTTGTGCTTATCAGCACACTTGAGATCCGAAGGGTTATGTAGGCCAAAAAGGCCATGAAATGAAATTGAATGATCCTAATGAACTTGGATCAACTTGATGTAGACATGATGCCTAAGTTGAATAAGCACTCTCTGAACAACTTATCCATTTGTGAGGCACAACCATCCCCCGTGTTATTTTGTCCAGCACGGAGTTTGTAGCTTTCCCCCTTCTCCCAGTCCAAGGTATTTTTGAGTTAAGTTAGATAAGTCAACCCCTTGGCTCAACCTTGTTCCTAGCCTTCATCCTTCACTAGCATTTTGACCATGTCCAATGGGTGAGTTTGTCATTTGAACTATTGTGCAAGTAATTTTATATAACAAAGGAATATGCTAACTTGATTAATGCCACTGAATGGATGTTATACTTTGAGCTTAGCTGTGAGAATGATTAGAGAAGCATGTCTTAGTCTACTGATGTGATTTATCCTTGGTTGTATATTATTGGGATCCGTGATGATGTGGGCCATATATATATACCTATTGATGATGATTGATGGTCCCGCATACTTGATGATGATACCATATGATGGACATATGGTTCAGATGATGATTGATGCAGTTCAGTAGTTTTATTTATTACTTCAGATCATCAGATTATGCACTGTTTATATACGGTGGACTCTACAGCTGGCCCATTAGGGAAACCCATGGTGTATGAGTACACATTCCTAGTGGATTTGGGTCTTCTGTATCCAATAAGACACTTATCTTTCAGTTCCGGGCACTTCTGACAGTGATTGATGCAGTTTTACACTTGTTGACCAGATTTGGGGCTGATTTCCCAGCCTGAGCAGCAGGGGCCATGAGAGGCCAGTTCACCTAGGGCGCTGTATGAGGAGGGGGTGGTCCAACCACTTGTTTTTACCATTTACCCCCCCTTCTGGAGATCCTGGTGGGCTCAGATGGACAGCGCAGATGCCTAGGAGGCAGTTTTGGCACTTTCACAGTTACCGAGGCAGTTAAAAAATGGGATAAAGTGGTCACTGAGGAATTCGATTTGGGAAATTGAGGCAAGGTTTTGGCATTTGATTTTCACAGAGGTCTTCCAGGGTGATCCCACTATCTTCCAGCCAGTTTTCACCATGTGGGTAGGCCCACATCGATCACAGGAGGTCTTTTACTGCTTGTCTGTCACAGATTTTGAGGACAGATTTAATCATTTATATTATCTTGGACATATTTTATTATTTTATTGTGCCTTGGGGATGAGCTAGTAAGGATTGATTCCTCCTAGCCCCACCATGTGCTTATTTTGTTATGTCCTAGTCATCATGAGGTGGATTTTTGGTACTTTTACCCCCCCTAGTGGATGACGTCACCCTCCATGATTATTTTATACCATGACGTCATCATTATATTGGGTGATCCATGTGATATATTGTTATGGTTCATCTTAGCCATTGATTGTACTTTGAGATCTTTTAATCTCAACCACTCATTTGATGTAGTATTGTAGAGTGGTATAGGGTTTTGGTCTTTATTATCCTATATAAGGAGGAGACCCCCTATTGTATAGCTCACCTTCGGAGCTCTGGAATATTGGAATAGAACATTTCTTTGTGGAGCACATCTCTCTTATATTGTGGATTCTCTTGCATATTGAATATACAGTATCTCTTCTATGTATCATTGTGGATTTTGGTGCTTCTACTAGTCTTCTTACAGGAAAGTCGAATTGGTGGAGAGGAGGGCGATTTCTTGAGGGTTATTGTTGGAGGGATCCACATATTCTCTCTTGGGTTGATCTTGTGACAGGGAGTATCATTATTGTATCTTTGTGACATAGTTGATGCTTTCTATTACATCTTTCTATCATTTTCATAATCATCTTGCTTGACTTGTTTCTTTGATCTTGTCTTGTAGGAGGAGGACGATTTGGCTATCTTGGAGGAGGACGTTTTGGTTGGAGCTCTTGGATCTCACTCTTGAATATACACATAGGAGAATGCTATCAATTTGCAAGGTGTCCATAAGCAATTGAGGTAAGATCTACAAGGTATGTGCCTCTTTCATCCATTCTATCTTCATTGGTCACAAACCCTAATTAATTAAAAACCCCAATTTTGGTATTTCTTAGATCTACTTAGATCTAGCCTTTCTTTTGAGAAGATATTGAAAACCCACCTCTATAGCATCCTCCCCTAGTTGGATCTATAGTTTGGTGGTGATTGGGTTAAAATTGACACACTTTTCAAGGCAAAAATCCCTCTTGAACCAAATCGCACTTCCCTAAGAGAGGCTTGTTTGGTTAGATCTAGCACATGGGTAGGTGAGATCCCACTTGATTTGCAACCTAGACACTTGATAACCTACCCCCTGATTGTTACTTTGGTGATTTCTACCTTGTGGGCATCATTCCACGTTTTAAGGGATTAAAACCCCTTTTGAACTTCTTGGCACCTTAAAACTCAGATCTAGTAAGATCTAACCCTTGGATTGACATAATTTTCTAGATCCACATAGATCGGGGCATAAGCTACTTGGATCTATATTTTGGTAGCCATTGGACTTGATTTGGTCCACTTAACCCACCTTTTTACCCTCCTTGAGGAAAGTCGCACTCCCTTGGATAAGTGAGTTTTCCCACTTTGAGGAAGTGGGTGGTTGAGATTTTTGTGGATTTGGAATGACCATACCTTGAAACCTAGGTCTACACTATCATTTTGTGACGATCTGCCTTTGGGGTAGCATTCTTTGTTTCAAGGGATTGTGGTCCACTTAGGGTCATTTAATGAAAACCTAGATCTAGCAAGATCCAACCATTAAATCTCAATTAGCCCACTTGACTTGGTTCCTAGGTGTCCCGATCTACATTTTGACATACCTTTTGACCCCATTAGCCCATCCAACAAGGCACTAATCCTCCTCTAAGCAAGTCGCACTCCTTGGGAATTTTGTCAAACTCTAGATCCGGTACATGGGTATTCTTAAAAACAACTTAGATCCATAGATCTACTCATCACATATCCACTAGTACCAATTGCATCCCTCAACTTCACCTTGTGGGTCCACTTTAAGCCATCTCACATATCCCAAGGAAGTAGGTCCCACTTGTGTAAATCATGGTGCTATATCTTGTCTTTCTAGCTCATCAAGTGGCCTAAGTCAATCATTGGTTGAAACACTAACAATATCCCAAACCACCTTCAACCATTACTTAAATTTCTAGGTCCACTTACCTTGCATTGGTTTCCGTAACTTACCATTTACATGTCCCTAGGAACCTTTGTTTGGGTCCAATCATCTTTGATTGGTTATAGGGTCTCCCCCTAGGTCTTGTTCCACCTTGACCTAAAGCAAAGATTGACTCGGTTGACGTGACTCCCACCTTGCATTGGGAATTGTGGCATCTCTTGGGTCACCTCTTTAGTTGCCCATCTCCTCTACCGTCCCGGATGGGATACCACTAGGGGCAACTACAAGTTGTGTGATAACAGATACTTCATGACTTCCATCAAATTTAGATAAGCTTGCACGGGATTGATGAGGGATTTGATGAGGATACCCAACAATTTTTGAGAAGTCAAAAACTTTCAAACGACCAAAAGTCCTAGGCCGCTCAAAAGCAGCCATGGATGGCAAAACTTTTTATTTTTTATTTTTTATTTTTTTTATTATTTTTTATTTTTTATTATTTTATTTTTTATTTTAAAATCAAGAACCTAAATACAGAATGATGCACCCCATGGGTTCTAGATATTGATAAGATCGATCACCAGTGGAGTCGCTTATGTGGAGTCGCCAGGTAGACTTTTAAACTCTTCTACCAAGATGTATGTCGTTTAAGTGCAGGGAGAGAGTGAGACAAATATATGGATATGCTTTTAATTAAGGATTGAAATGATAACCATCTAGATTAATCCGGATGCGATAAGATATGAGTTATGCATGGATAATTGCAGACACCTAAGGTAAGCCTCTACCTCCCCGGCAACGGCGCCAAAAATGTTGGCAAAGAGAACGGGAGTAGGGCTTGGAAAAAATATGTCGAACCAGGGTAGGCCTCTACCTCCCCGGAAACGGCGCCAAAAATGTTATCACACAACTTGTAGTTTTCCCTAATGGTATCCCATCCGGGATGGTAGAGGAGATGGACAACTAAAGAGGTGACCCAATAGATGCCACAGTTCCCAATGCAAGCTGGGAGTCACGTCAACCGAGGCCCTCTTCACTTTAGATCAAGATGAATCAAGACCTAGGGGGAAACTCTATATCCAATCAAAGGTGATTGGACCAAGACAAAGGTTTCTAGGGAAGTGTGAAAGATGAGTTACGGAAACCAATGCAAGGTTAGGTGGACCCAGAAGTTTAAGTATGGTTGAAAGAGGCTTAAGGAGTGACTAGTGTTTCAACCAATGAATGATTTAGGCCACATAATGAGATTAGATAACAAGATCTAGTACCATAAAAGACACGTGTGGGACCCACTTCCTTGGTATATGGGAATGGTTCAAATGGGACCCACAAGGTGAAGTTAGAGGTGCAAATGGTACCAAGGGGTATGCAAAGAGTAGATCTATAGATCTAAGATGAAAATGAAGATACCCATATATGGGATCTAGCACATAACACCTATCCCAAGAAGTGCAATTTGCTTTAGGTGGACTAGTGCCTTAAGATGGATGGGTTAATGGAGTCAAAAAGATGCCAAAATGTAGATCGGGACACTTAAGATGCAAATCAAGGGTGCTACTCAAGATCAAGTGAATGTGATGGTTAGATCTTACTAGATCTAATGTTTCATTTAGGTGACCCAAGTGGACAACAATCCCCAAAATGAGGAATGACACCCCCAAGGCAGAATTTCACAAAGTGAGACACTAGATGTAGGTTTCAAGGTATGCTCTTTTCAAAACAAGCGGGATCTCAACCACCCAGTTTCTCTAAGTGGGACAACTCCAACCCCCAAGAAGTGCGACTTTGCCCAAGGAGGGCTAAACGCATGGGAAAGTGTGTCAAATCAAGTCCAAAAGTCACGAAAATTTAGATCCAGGTAGTTAAGTCAATTATCAAGGTGGATCTTGAAAATCAAAGGGATCCAATGGCTAGATCTCCATAGATTTGAGATTGAAGATGCATCACCAAATTGACCCAAGTGGGGCACAACCCTCAAAATGAGGAATGGGACCCACAAGGTGAAAATCAATGAAATGAAGCACTAGGGGTAGGTTATCAAGTATGAGGATTATGAATCAAGTGGGATCTCACCTACCCATCTCTTGGAAATAGCCCCAATAGCTTCCCTCAAGCAGTGCAACCTCCCTCAAGGAGGCTAAAGTGCCTTGGAAAGTGTGTCAAATGAAGGCCAATCCACACCAAACTATAGATCCGAATTGCTGTGGATGCTATAGAGGTGGGTTTTCAGTATCTTACCCAAAGCCAAGCTAGATCCAAGTAGATCTAAGAAAAAGTGAAAAATGAGGGTTTTAATCAATTAGGGTTTTTTTGATCTATAATTCATGGATAAGCCAAGGAAGGAAAAGACCATACCTTTGAAGCATACCTGGATGAAGAGATGAATGCTAGTTGAGATGAGGATTACTTTTGCCAAAGATCAAATGAAGAATTTTGAAGCCCTCTTGCCAAATCGTCCTCCTCCAAGCCACACATGTGTCCCTCTAACCTGTTAAAACCAAAGAGCAAAGCATCAATCAGTTTAACATGTTGAGGGTAGATACAAGCAAGAAAGAGATAAGCAAAGAATAGTTGGTACAAAGACAAAACCACTCCCTGATAACCCAAAATGTCCTCTTGAAGCTTGAAAGGTAGGCCTCTCCACCAATTCGCACTCCTCCAAAATGTCTTCTTAACCTAGAAAAAAAGTATGGAAAAATATGCAAGATAGCTACAAGAGATCCTCCAGTGCAATGGACAAAAGCATTTACAATCAAAGCAACCAACATCCACTCCAAGATCCAAGCATGTACTCCAAAAGATAGAATTTTATTCCAAGAGCCAAGAGCCAAATTCTTTAAATGATTTTACAATGAGGTGGTCTCCTCCTTATATAGGATAATAAAGACCAAAACCCTAGATCTCAAAACCACTTTTTGAAATGAGTGGTTGAGATTAAAAGATCTCAATACATAATCAATGGCTAAGATGAATCATAACAACATAACACATGGATCACTCAAATAATGATGACGTCATAGCTAAAACATACTCATGGAGGGTGACATCATCCACTAGAGGGGACAAAAGCACATGGGCCCACCTCATATGACTAGGACATGACAAGTAAAGCTCATGGTGGGGCTAGGAGGCATCAATCCTTGCTAGCTCATCCCCATGGCACAATAAAATAATATAATATGTCCAAAATAATACAAATGATCAAATCTGTCCTCAAAATCTATGACAGACATGCAGTAAATGGCCTCCTGTGTCCTCTGTGGACCCCCCCAAATAATGAAAACTGCCTGGAAGATAGGGGGTTCACCCTGGAAGACCTCTGTGAAAACCAAGTGCCAAAACCTTGCCTCAATTTCCCAAATCGAATTCCTTAGTGACCCTTTTATCCCATTTTTGGATTGCCTCGGTAATTGTGAAAGTGTTGAAACTGTCCCCTAGGGCACCTGTGATGTCAATCTGAGTCCATCAGGCTCTCCAAAAGGGGGGGTAAATGGTAATATCAAGTGGTTGGACCACCCCCTCCTCATGCAGCGCCCTAGGTGAACTAGCCTCTCATGGCCCCTGTTGCTCAGGCTGGGAAATTAGCCCCAAA
Organism: Larix kaempferi; assembly: GCA_027924585.1. NCBI lineage: Eukaryota > Viridiplantae > Streptophyta > Pinopsida > Pinales > Pinaceae > Larix > Larix kaempferi. The sequence continues at coordinate 28,181,427 of BSBM01000910.1, forward strand.
ACTAGTCAACAAGTGGAAAACTGCATCTATCACTGTCAGAAGTTCCCGAAACTGAATGATAAGTGTCTCATTGGATCCAAAAGACCAAAATCTACTAGGAATGTGTACTCATACACCATGGGTTTCCCTGATGGGCTAGCTATAGGGTCCACCATATATGGATAGTGCATAATCTGATGATCTGAAGTAATAATAAAACTTGTTGAACTGCATCAATCATCATTTGAACCTTATGTCCATCATACAGCATCATCATCAAGAGTATGTGGGCCCATACATCATCATCAATAAGCCTACATGGCCCACATCATCACGGATCCCAAGAAATGACTGTAGTCAAACTGAGTTTGACTAGATCAACATATAACCAAGGATAAATCATATCGATAGACTAAGATAATGTTCCTCTAATCATACTCACAGCTTAAAGTATAACATCATTTAGTGGCATTAATTATGTTAGCATGTTCCATTGTTATTTATATTCACTTGCATAATAGTTTAAATGACAAACTCACCCATTGGACATGGTCTAACTGCTAGCTAAGGATGAAGGCTAGGATCAAGGCTGGGCAAAAGGGAATGACTTTTCTAAGCTCAACTAAAAGACACTTTGGACTGGGAGAGAAAGGGAAGCTACAAACTCGGTGTTGGACAAATAAAACACGAGGAATGGCTGTGCCTCACAAATGGGTAAGTTGTTTAGAGAGTGCTGTTAAATTTTTCAGAATTTACTTCAATTTGATCTAGGATCTTAACTGAGAGAACAACATGTATAGAAAATCTATAGCATATCATTCATGGACACAATAATGCAAGCACAGAAGAGACACAGAGTTTACTTCGGGAAAACCATAAAGGTGAAAAACCCCAATAACTTCCTCAGAGATAGATAGAGCAATGATACAACCAGAATACAAGAGATGGTCTTCTCCTAGCAGCAGAGCCTCCTCCTCCACAAGTGTGCCACTCTCCATAGTGTGAGTGAGAGAATATAATGTGTAAAATGAGAGAGACGCACTCTCTATTTATACACTAACTTGACTTGACCTTTACTCAACTAGGTCGGCCTCAACTTAACCACTTAACATAATGATGACTAGGCCGACCCCCACTAGGGTGGTCTAATAACCCTTTGACCCACATGGACGACCCCCAATAGGGTGATCTAATAAACCTTTGACCCACATGACTTATACAGGGCCGACCCCAACAAGGTGGTCTAATAACCCATCAAGTATAAGTTACGACACTTACAATATAAATGACGACACTTCCGTATAGAGGAATAATAACATCTCTATAGGAATACAACCACTTCCGTATAGAGGAATAATAACATCTCTATAGGAATACAATATACATATATGTGAAATACATTCTGAAGTTACATATACATCAACAAGTGCTTATTCAACTTAGGCATCATGTCTACTTTTTATAAATGATGATCCAGTTTCATTAGGATCCATTGATTTCATTTCATGGCCTTTTTGGCCTACATAACCCTTCAGATCTCAGGTGTGCTGATAAGCATAACTAATTGTAGCTTGCATCCAGGGCATGTTTGTATACATATATAAGGTCAGCAATTTTTTAGATATAGAATTTAAGTACCATTTCTTTTTTGGACCTTTTTCATACTCTTCGAGGAGTATTTTTAGTAGTTCATCGCTCTTGCCCTTTTTATTTTCCATGGGTGAATTTATATAAGTTTCCATAAGTAGTACATGAGCTTTCAGTTTTAGCCAACAACATCTCAAGTGACTAGGGGGAGTTCGTGCCAGTGCCAAACATCGGGACAACCGGCCAAAATGATTTAGGCCTACAATCCAACTTACCAAAGGCAAGTTTTGTCACCAATTCAGAGCCGAGACACTAAACATACAGGGATGCGGTCCAAACACGGAGGTAGAAAAAGGGGAAGTCCTCAATATCAGAAAGTCAAGTAAGACAAGTCATGGGTTAAAGCCAAATAAGGAAAGTCATGGATGGATGGAGTCAAATGAAAGTGGAGCCTAAGCTAGCAGATAAATGGTGTCAAGAAAGACCATATCTATGCAAGGTAGTAAACCAATGAGTTTTGTCAAAGAACCTAAATGTGCAAGTAAAATGTCCATTTTATAATTTATCAGTTTATAATGTTTGCCACATCATGAATCATATACCAAGCCAATGCTGTGAACATGACTAAAGCAACAAGATAATAATCCACAGTCAATGATCAGAAATCCACAGGTCATACAACATCATCATAAGAATAATCATCATATATCATCTGAAACACTGCTGCAATGTATCTCTAGGCACTGAACTGAAACTGTATGGAATAAAGGGTCACATCGGTCATCAAATCTGAACTCTCAAGGCTCAGCCTTGACACAAGGTCTAACATAAGTCCAAAATAATATACTGCTCTGATCGTGAGTGATCTCAAAATATAAAGTCATCATAACCAAGCTCTAAATAAAATAAGCTCTGGAATGTGCAGATATATGCTAAGCAAGAATAGTAGCCCTGCTACTATGGTGTGATAACAGGGCCCACAAGGTGAAAATCAATGGGTTAAAGCACTAGGGGTAGGTTTTAGGGGATGATTTATCCAATGAAGCAACAATATCAACTACCCGTATCTTGGAACTAGCAAACTAGCCTCCCTCAAGGAATGCAACTTCTTGTTGATGTATATGTAACTTCAGAATGCATTTCATCTATGTATTTTATATATATTTTTTGTACCCTTATAAGAGACGTGTTATTCCTCTATAAAGAAGTGTCATCATGTGGATTGACAAGTGTCGCAAGTGTGTGTACTTGCCGATGGGTTATTAGACCACCATGTGGGGTCGGCCCTGAATTATATATAATATAATGTGGATGTATCTAGATAGACAAGTCGGCCCCATAAGGTCACTGGGAAAAAAGGTTAGTATAAATAGAGATTGGAGATCTTTATTTTACTCACTCGGAAAAGTAACTCACTCTCACTTGAAAAGTGCGCACTAGTGAGGAGGAGGATCATCTGCTATCAGGAGACTATCTCAGTGTTATTTGGTTGTACTTTGGTTGAGCCATTGCTCTCTCTATCTCTGAGGAAGTTGTGGGGTTTTTCACCTTAGGGTTTTCCCCATGGAAACTCTGTGTCTCTTGTCTTTATGCTTTTGATTCTTGTGATGCTTGTCATATTGTGATTGTCATGCATTGATATACAATAGATGTTATTCTCTCAGCAAAGATCCTAGAGTATTGTGAATTAATGCTCAAAATTTAACATGGTATCAGAGCTAACCTGAGAAGAAGACATTTTGCAGTGACGAAAGGTTGAGTTCCTTGTTTATTGGGTTTCTCTCCACATATTTTTGAAAATCAGTATAGTAGATTGACTCTACTCATCAAGGCGCATATATCTGTCCAATCAGAATTCAATTCCGAGCATTTTCAGATTTGGCCCTAAACATTAGGGTTTCCACAAAAATAGGAATTTCTGGAATCCGAAGACACAGCTGGAAGCTCCTTGCAAAAATCAAAGTTTAGAGCTTTGGATCGAGATTTTTGGCTGGGTAGATCTCTGGGAAACTCAAACCCTAATTTAGGGCTCTCCCTAGTGAACCCGGGAGGACAAAAGGGCAATTCTAAAGGGCAAGACTTTGCTGATCTCAAATTCTGAATGTACCAGGATGATCAGCTCATCAAGGCGCATCTTTCTATCCTTTCAGAAATTTGAAATTCACATTTTTAATTTTTAGGGTTTCTCTAACAAACCCTAATTCGGGACCAGATCCAGTTTTCAGCACTTCAAGTGGTAAGATCTAAATCTTTTCTATTTTCATTTGAAGTACTCTTTAAGATGTCTCTCCACACCAAGCTTGAGGATAAGCTTGAAGGGGCTGATAACTTCCGAGCCTGGAAGTATAGAATTGGGTTAATCCGAGAAGAGAATGAGTTGGACTCATATGTGAAAGAAGACATCCCTATCTCAGAGAATGAAGAGGCCAAGGTATTGCATAAGAAGAACTTGGTCAAGGAAAAGAGAATCATTGCTGATTCTATCAAAGACCATGTCATACCCCATGTAAGACACCCAAGGAGATTTTTGACTCTTTGACCAAGCTGTTTGAAGGGAAGAACATAAATCGGAAGATGACCCTGTGGAACCAATTGAAAGGAGTAAAATTTCAGAATGGAGAAACCATTCAATCTTATTTTTCAAGGGTCTCCCAGATCAAGGAACAGCTAGAAGCAGTGGATGAAATGGTGGAGAATGGTGAAGTGGTGATGACCACTCTAAATGGCCTACCCAGGTCATGGGATTCCTTTATCCAAGGAATTTGTGCAAGGAAGAAGTTGATCTTCTTCAGTAGACTACGGGAAGAATGCTCACAAGAAGAAGCAAGGCTTGTGGCACGAGAAAAAAAGATGGGAAATGAAGATCATGCTCTCACAACTCACACCAAGAAAGGGAAGTCCAAAAGAGAGCCATCTCACCCCAAGAAATCTTCACGTCACTTCAAAGAAAGAAGAATATGCTTCACCTGTAATGAGAAAGGACATATTGCCATAAATTGTCCCAAGAAGAAGAAGGACAACAACAACTCCAACAAGAAGAAGCAGGGCAGCAAAAGAAGGTTTCATGCTCATGCTGTTGAGGATGATGAACCCCCAAAGAAGAAGGCTAGGGCAGAAAGTGATAGTGATGATGACTCATCAAGTGAAGAAGAGTATGTTCTGATCTCTGCTCTCACAAGTACCATCTCCCATGGTTGTAATGATTGGTTGATTGATAGTGGGGCTTCCAAACACATGACTGGGTTTAAGAAATCTTTTGTGAATCTATTTGAACATGAATCACCCCATAAGGTGAAACTTATGGATGATTATCAATACCCAATAAAAGGAAGTGGTGAAGCCTCCTACAACCTATATTCTGGAAAATCCTTGAAGATGAAAGAAGTACTTTATGTACCTAGGCTCAAGAAGAACTGACTCTCCATCTCTGAATTGGATGCAAAAGGCATGAGGGTTGCATTTGTGGATGGACAAGTCCTAATGTGGCCAAAGGGAAAGAACATAGATGATGCAGTAGTGATTGGAGAGCAAGAGGGAGGTTTGTATAAATTGATGGGCCAACCTGAACATGCCATGGTGCATGAATCCATGGAGCCAAGTGAACTTTGGCATAGAAGACTTGCTCATATGCACTATAGAGCACTTCCAATTGCAAGCAAGGCAGTAGAGGGTCTTCCTGAAATCAAGACCAAACATGAAGGTGTTTGCAAAGGATGTGCAAAAGGTAAGAACATAAAGAAGGCTTTCCCAAGCAGTGAAAGCAAGGCAAAAGACATCCTGGAAATCATCCACTCATATGTATGTGGTCCTATGTCATCCAGTTCCCTGAGTGGGTATGTTTACTATGTCTCATTCATTGATGACTTCTCTAGGAAGACTTGGGTATACTTCTTAAAGAGAAAAGATGAGGTGTTTGATAAATTAAAGGAATTCAAAACCTTGATGGAGAATCAAACTGACAAGAAGATCAAAATATTCAAATCCGACAATGGTGGAGAATTCACCTCAAGTGACTTCAAGAAGCTTTGTAGTGATTCAGGGATTAAGAGGGAGTTGACTGCTCCATATAATCCTCAACAGAATGGAGTTGCAGAAAGGAAGAACAGAACTATCATGGAAGCAGCAAGGGCAATGTTGCATGACCAGGATCTACCTATGCACCTATGGGCAGAAGCAGCTAGAACAGCTGTATATGTGCAAAACAAAACACCCCACAAGATATTGGACAACAAGACACCAGAAGAGGTCTTTTCTGGTAAGAAACCTGAAGTCAGCCATCTCAGAATATTTGGTTGTCCAGTATTCACTCATGTCCCAAAGGAAAAGAGGACTAAACTAGATCCTTCAGGAAAAAAGGGTATCTTTGTGGGTTACAGTGAAAGATCGAAGGCTTACAGAATATACTTTCCAGGGTTCAAGAAGATTGATGTCAGCAGGGATGTAACATTTGATGAAAACTCAACATTCATCAAATCAAGGAAGGCACCTATCGAAGTTTATGAAGAACCTAAGGAAACAAGATTTCAAGACACAACCATGACTGAAGCAGTTCCAGAAGTTGTTCGTGAGTTTGAAGATCCACAAGAGCCTGTAGATCCATCCCGTGAGGATAACTCTCACAAGAGGAAACCTGCATGGGCTAGAGAGCTCATTCAAGATGCAGAAAGATTTGGCATTCCAGAAGAAGAACACAGAGCAAAGAAGAGAACCAGATCACAGACCAGCTATGTTTCTTTGCTCTGTGACATTGTGAACAAAGAGTCTTCCAGTTATGAAGAAGCAGCGGAAAAGAAAGAATGGAAGGATGCCATGGTTGAGGAATATCAATCAATAATGAAGAATGATGTTTGGGATGTTGTCCCAAGACCTAAAGAGAAGTCTGTTGTAACTTCTAAATGGATCTTCAAAATCAAGCATGTTGTAGATGGCAGTGTGGAGAAATACAAGGCAAGATTCGTAGCTCATGGCTTCTCTCAGAAAGAGGGAATAGATTATGAAGAAATTTTGCACCTGTAGCCAGGTATACTTCCATCAGAACAGTACTTTCCCTGGCTGCAGCTATGAAATGGAAAATACACCAAATGGATGTCAAGACAGCTTTCTTGAATGGTGTAGTTGAAGAGGAAGTATATGTGGAACAGCCACTCGGTTTTGAAATACATGACAGGGAGTCATATGTGTGCAGATTGAAGAAAGCGTTGTATGGCTTGAAGCAAGCTCCCAGAACTTGGTATGGTAGGATGGACAGTTTCCTATCTAGTTTGGGCTTTACCAAGAGTAAAGCGGACTCCAACCTTTACTACAAGGTTGAGGAAGGGAATCCTGTGATTCTACTCTTATATGTGGATGACTTATTTGTAACAGGAGATGACAGACTGATTGTAGATACTAAGAGGAAGCTTGCTGTTGAATTCAATATGAAAGATTTGGGAATGATGCACTATTTCCTAGGCATGGAGGTGTGGCAGAGTGCAGGTGGGATCTTCCTTGGTGAAGAGAAGTACACAGTAGACATCCTGAAGAGATTTGGGATGATGGATTGCAAGGCCATGGCCACACCTATGGCATCGAATCTGAAGCTTCTATGTGATGCTTCATCTGAGCCGGTTGATGTCTCCATGTATCGTCAGATGATTGGGTCCTTCATGTACCTGAAAAACATGAGACCGGACATTTGCTTTGCTGTGAACACATTGAGGCAGTTCCTGATGGATCCGAAGAGTGTTCACTTGATTGCTGTAAAGCATGTTTTGAGGTACCTGAAGGGTACAGTGGATTTTGGGCTCAAGTATGAAGCGAATCAAAAGTTTAACTTGCAGGGTTATGTTGATTCAGATTGGGCTGGCAGTGCTGCAGATAGGAAGAGCACATCTGGGTGCTGCTTCAGTATGGGATCAGGTGTGATCTCATGGTTTAGCAGGAAGCAATCCTGCGTGGCACTTAGTACAGCTGAGGCAGAGTATGTTGCAGCCTGTTCAGCTAGTTGTGAGGCAGTGTGGCTACGGAAGCTACTATCTGAGTTATTTGATCTCCCGTTGGATGCTACTGGTATCTTCTGTGATAACTAGAGTTGTGTGAAGCTGTTCGAGAACCCAGTGTTTCATGACAGGTCGAAACACATAGAGATCAAATATCACTATATCAGGGATATGGTGCCGAGAGGAGCTGTGAAGCTCCTGTATGTTGCGATGGACGAGCAGATTGCAGATGTGCTGACGAAGCCACTAGCCAGGGTGAAGTTCGAGTACTTCAGAGAGAGGCTTGGCGTTCTTCAGATCAAGGACACTTCAAGGAAGAAGTGATGGACACATTTGCTGAAGCCATTCCAAGCATGTTGGAAGGAGGATCCTTCACATGGCTGTGGATGTAAGCGCTGGATGTTGATGAGCATCAGGATGATGTTCTAGTTTCTTCTTTGTATGATCAGTTGGATCATTTATATGTATATGTATGTACGCATCATGTTGGATGCTGGATATGATCAGTTGGATCATTTATATGTATATGTATGTACGCATCATGTTGGATGCTATATATGATCAATTGGATCATTTATATGTATGTATGCATCATGTTGGATGCTGGATATGATCGATTGGATCATTTGTATGTATTTTGTATATGCATCATGTTGGATGCTTGGACCATGTATCTGTATATGTATCAGGTGGATACATTGTATGATCAGGTAGATCAGGTATATTGATATGTATCAGGTATGATCAGGTAGATCATGTATGTTAATGGATACATTGTGTGGATCATGTATCTATGTATCAGGTGGATACACTATGTGTGATGATATATATCAGGTAGATACTTGGTGTGCATCAGATGGATGCATTGTATGATCAGGATGATCGTGGATGATGAGCTTCTCCAGATGACATGCAGCAGGATGTTGCAGTGATGATGATCAGGATGATCGTGTGTACATCAGGATGATGTATGGTGAGTATCAGATGATGCTTGGTGGCCGTGGATCAGGTTGTGCAGGTAAGCATGTAATTTGTGCCCTGTGAGATTTGAAGATGGTCTTTCGAGGTTTTGCCTATGGCATGTAATTCGGTGCCCTGGGACATCTGGCAAATGCTCTTTCGAGGTTTTGCTTGGGAGGACATATAATTTGTGCCCTGGGAGATCTGCAGATAGTCTTTCGAGGTTTTGCCTATGGCATGTAATTCGGTGCCCTGGGATATCTGGCAGATGCTCTTGCGAGGTTTTGTCCTATGGCATGTAATTTTCTCCTGGGAGATCTGGACAGGATGAAAAAGGCCTCAGATGCTTCAGCCAGGTTTTGCCATGACCACATGTAATTTTCTCCTGGGAGATCTGGACAAGATGAAAAAGGCCTCAGATGCTTCAGCCAGGTTTTGTGGTGGACCACATGTAATGTGCTCCTGGGAGATCCGACAGGTAGAGCCGTGTGCTCGTAACAGCCTGGGATGCTTCAGCCAGGTTTTGTGATGGGTCACATGTAATGTTCTTCTGGGAGATCCTACAGGTAGAGCTGAGTGCTCGTAATAGCCTGGGATGCTGCAGCCAGGTTTTGTGATGCACGTAATGAGTCCTGAGAATTCCATAGTATGGCCAGTGATGATGAAGACCTGCAGATGGTGGGCCTACATCCAATATGAAAAAGGACTGGCTCTGTAGAACTTCCTATGACGAGTAGAGTCAGAGATTGGTTGAGATAGCAGCAGCAGTGACGATGATGATGACAATGCATCGATGACGATGATCCCGAGAAGAAGACTTGTCTAGCAGATCTGTGTCGAGAAATACCTTCCTAGTTAAGAGGGAGTGTTGATGTATATGTAACTTCGGAATGTATTTCATCTGTGTATTTTATATATATTTATTGTACCCTTATAAGAGATGTGTTATTCCTCTATAAGGAAGTGTCGTCATGTGGATTGACAAGTGTCGCAAGTGTGTGTACTTGCCGATGGGTTATTAGACCATAATGTGGGGTCGGCCCTGAATTATATATAATATAATGTGGATGTATCTAGATAGACAAGTCGGCCCCATAAGGTCACTGGGCAAAAAGGTTAGTATAAATAGAGATCGAAGATCTCTATTTTACTCACTCGGAAAAGTAACTCACTCTCACTTGAAAAGTGGCGCACTAGTGAGGAGGAGGATCATCTGCTATCAGGAGACTATCTCAGTGTTATTTGGTTGTACTTTGGTTGAGCCATTTCTCTCTCTATCTCTGAAGAAGTTGTGGGGTTTTTCACCTTAGGGTTTTCCCCACGGAAACTCTGTGTCTCTTGTCTTTATGCTTTTGATTATTGTGATGCTTGTCATATTGTGATTGTCATGCATTGATATACTGTAGATGTTATTCTCTCAGCAAAGATCCTAGAGTATTGTGAATTAATGCTCAAAATTTAACACTTCCCCTGGAGAGACCAATGTGCCTTGGGAAATGGGCCAAATAGAGTCTAAACACCACCAAACTATAAATTGGGATTGTTGTGAAGATTACTAAGGTGGGTTTTAAATTTTATCCCCAAAAATATGCTAGATCCAAGTAGATCTTAAAAAAAAAAGTAAAAATGAGGGTTTTAACAGTGAGGGTTTGTAGATCTAAGAGAATAAATGGCCAAGGTAGAAGAATAACATACCTCCTTGAGTGTACCTGGAAAATGAAGAAGAATGTAGCTTGTGACGGGGATTACTTCCCACAAATATCAAATTCCAAACTTGATGAAGCCCTCTTGCTATGTGTTTTTCCTCCAACCAATTCGCCCTCCTTTTCCTGTCAACCTAGGACACAAAGATCAATCAGTTAAAAGAAATGGAGGTAGATGCAAACAAAAGATGAATAAACATGAAATTGTTGGTGCAAAGACAAAACAACTCCTTGTAGATCCAAAACGTCTTGATGAATATAGTAGGGTAGGCCTCCCCACTAATATGCACTCCTCCAAGATGCCCTCTTTGCCTGCAAATCGTGTTAGTGAAGATAAAATCCAAGATGGCCACCAATGTCTGTCAGTGCAGAGGAAGAAGTATTTACAATCACCACAAACAAGCATTCAAATCCATGATCCGAGATTCCCAAGAAAAATATTTTATTCCAATAGCAAAGATATAAAAATTATAGGTGCCTTTACAATGAGGGGGTCTCCTCCTTTTATAGGAGAGAAAGACCAAAACCCCAAACCACTTTTGAAAACTAGTGGTTGAGATCAAAAGATATAACAATATAATCAACAGTTAAGATGAGCCAACATAACGTAAGACATGGATCACTCAAATAAGTGATGATGTCATGGCTAGAAGAGCCCTATGGGGGATGACATCATACATGGGGCTGGCTAATAACATAGGAGCCACAACATAAAGACAAGGACAAGTGACTAGGAGCACATGGTGGGGCTAGGAGGTATTATTCCCCTTCACTAGCATGACCCCATGGCATAATAATATAAAATATGACTCAATGACATGTCCAAGTATACAAATGATCAAATCATGTCCCCATCATCAGAGAGAGATATGTAATAAAAGACCTCCTGTACCCCATGTGGACCCCACTGGCTGGTGTAAACTGATCCGAAAGAAGGGGGATACACCATGGATGACCTCTGAGCAAACCAAGTGCCAAAACCTTGCCTCAATTTCCCAAATTGAATTCCTCAATGACCTTTTTATTCCCATTTTTTATCCTCCTGAAAAACCCTGAAAGTGCCCAAAACTGTCTCTGGGTTGCTTGCGCTCTCAAACTAAGTGTACCATCATGTCGGGAAGGGGGCTAATATGGTAAAAAAAATTGGTTGGACCACTGCCTTCCTCTGTATTCCCCTAGGCAATGACTTGCCTCCAATGCTCCTGCTGGACATGCCACATCAGCATGCCCAAACTGGTCAACAGGTGGAAAACTGCTAATATCATGCCCATGAGTGCCTAAAACTGAAAAATAATTGTCTCATTGGATCCAAAAAACCCAATTCCACTAGAGATGAGTACTCATACACCTCATGATAACCTGTAGGATCATCTGTAGGGTCTACCATACCCGGACAAGTAAAAATATGATGATCTGGGAATAATAATAAACCTGGAAAACTGCATCAATCATCATCTGAAGCATGTGCCCAACATATGCAATCATCAATAGGTATATGTAGGACCATAGATCAACATCATATAGCATAAGTGGTCCATCTCATCATAGATCCCAAGAATGACCATGGTCAAACTATGTTTGACTAGGTCAAAATACAACCAAAGACTAGATTATAACAAATGACTAAGACATGTTCCTTTAACCATATTCACAGCTTAACTCAAAGTATAAACATCAATCAAGTGGCAATTAATACATAGATATTCAATGTTCTTTATAACTTATTTGCACCAAAGCTTTAAAGACATACTTCATCCAATGGACATGGCCTAACTGCTAGCAAAGGGTGAAGGCTAAGGAAAAGGTTAGGTTGGAGGGATGACTTGACCAACTTAACTAAGTGATACTTTGGATAGGGGAAATGGTGTTACACACTCAATCATGTGCTGGATAAGATAAACAAAGGGAATGGCAGTGACTCACAAATGGGTAAGTTGTTTAGAGAGTGCTTATTCAACCTTGGCATCATGCCTACATCAAGTTGATCCAAGTTCATTAGGATCATTCATTTCATTTCCATGGCCAACAGTCTTTAGATTTGGCATACATTTAACCACTGCTTTTTTTATTTGGCCTTTCATTTATAAGATTTTTCAGGTCAACAATCTTTAGATTTTTCATACATTTAGCCATTGCTTTTTAGACCTTTTTGGACCCTTCACTAGGGTGCTTTAGCATTTCATTGCTTTAGCCCTTTTTCATTGTGATGAAAATCACAGTTTTACATTTCATTTATTTCCATGGGCTTTCATTTCATTTCAAAAGAGATTTCCAATCATTTTCATACAAGTAGTACATGTGCTTCAGTTTAGCCAACAACATCTCATGTGACTAGGGGGAATTCCGCAATCTAAACCACACATCTGGGCAACTGACTAGAGTGATAAAGGCATAAAATCCAACTCACCAAAGGCAAGTTCTGTCACCAACTCAGAGCCGAGACACAAAACCAACATGTATGCTATCCAACATAGAGGCAGGAGAGAGGAAGTTCTCCATATCAGAAGTTAAGAAGGCAAGTCAAGGTGAAAGCCAAAACAGGGAAGGTCATGGATGGATGGAGTCAAGTGAATGTGGTGCCTAAGCTAGCAAACATAAATGTCAGGAAAAACCATGTCCATGCTCATAGGAGGGTAAGTGAAACCAATGAGTATAGTTAGTAAACCTTAAAGTGCAAGTAATACATCCAATTTTATATTTAAATCTAACCAAGATAGTTCATTTCATTTATTTAAATAATACTGCCACAGCATGAGTTATATACCAAGTTAATGCTATCAAGATGGCTAAAAAAACAAGATAATAGGTCAAATGCTAACAATCACAAGTCTAATAGTCATATCACTGCATATCTCAACAAACATTATCTAGAACCAATGAAACACTGCTGCTATAATAAAATCTAGAACTCTGGGCACTGAACTCAATCTGTATGGAACAAAAGGTCATATCGGTCATCAAATCTAAGCTCTCAAGGCTCAGCCTTGGCACAAGGTCTACACACTATTTGATATAAGCTGATTTGATGTGTAAGTGATCATAAATAATGTTGCTCATCATAACTGATCTCACGAAAACTGTGTAAAGGAAAAGCTCTAACAAAAGTGCAGATATCTGCTCAGCAAATATAGTAGGCCAGCTATTATGATGTGACAACAACTAGCTCCAGCTAGGACAAGTGCTCTAAGGGAGAGAGCGCTTGAGAACCTCAGAATATCTGGTCTTAAACTGCTCTGCATCAATCTTCAATCCAGCACTCAGCACCTTTTGCTTTCAGCTTTATTTGCACCTGTTTCCGCACTCATGGCCACTAAAATACCACGTGATGCATGTATGGGATAAAAATATAAAATAAATGTGGAAAATGAAATCTATTCTATAGCAGAAATTGAAATGCATAAAGGAAATACTAATGTAACATAACATGTAAATTTTATTAGTTCTTATTGTGCAGGAGAGTAACCCATTCAATGTCTACATGCCTAGATATTGATCTCATACTATGTGAAGACACCACTTGTTTCGAATAGGTGTTGATGCCTTCAAGACTATTTGCTTCCCATCAGGATCTTTGAAGCTTGTTTGAGGCACCTTATAATTCATGGAATGCTCCCCAATGGAGTACAACCATTGCATGGATACTCGTAGACACCCAATGGTTGTACAATTTGTGGAAACTAAGAGAAATTTCGAATCTAGAACATCTCAACTAGGCAATTTCCTAACAATTTCAAATGGCACTGGGAGGTCACGATTTCCTGATCTAGTGCTTGGAATGGGTTGAGTTCAGGTTGTGATTTGGAGCTACGGGTTATTGTATCAAAATTTAAAACTAGTCAGATTTTACAATGTATTGAGCATAGGAGAGATGGAATGCTGGAAATAGAGAAAGAATTTGCAGAGAAAGGAACAAACTTTGATTGTATTATTATGCAGGTATGCAGTTACATCTTTAGGCTATATAGAACATCATCCATGGCTCATAGATCTCAAACCCACAACTACAACACTGCTACAATACCACACTGCTAATAACACTTGCAAACAACACACTGAGACTACTAGAAAATTCAACTGGAATGAAACACATACTAGAAATGCTATATGCTGCTGCAATAAGCTCAATGAATGGATTGGGTGTCCACTAATCACTCACCAGTTGAAATGGCTAAGTCACTCCAACTAGTTACATTAGATAGAGGGGCACATCTCCCTACTAATTTGCAAGGGGCACATCTCCCAAGCACTTAGAAGCATAAGCAACTCAATAAGAATACGAATAATCAACAAACTTGCTTCCATTGGTGTGCCATGCCTCCCTTTTTAACTTGGAACCTTTACTTGTTTCCAATACTAGATCCCAATGCCATGGATTGATAAAAACCACAAAACTAGTTTGTCCACTTAGTCAATACTAGTGGCAAATACCATGGAACATCCAAAACCATACATTAGGTAGTCGAGTGACCCTTATCCTCATTCAATGTGCCTACCAACCTCTTTGACCAACTCTTCCTCCATTTTAAGGCGCCTTTGATAGCCAAATTGGAGCTTCTCCACTTTTCTTAAATGTTGTCCACTAGCTTTCCTTGTTTTATGGAAGTGCCTTTTTTCATGGAGAGACATCTCCACTTCCCTCCTTGGCACCTCTTTGGCTTTTCAACCATTGGATAAAACTCCCCGGGCGTCATCAACCCCCTGTTTACACCTTGGACAAACATTTTACTTGTTTGTGGACAAATTTTGCCTTACGAATTTTTATCAATTTTATGCAAGGCAACCTTGATTAGTTTTTATGATTCCCAGATTAACTGAGCTTTCACTCGAACCCATGGGAACCTAATGGGTTAGTGGATGGATCCATATGTCACTATGGTGGGGACATTACACATGATGACACTTGTCATCCATGCACTAACCCCCCCCTTAGCTTAATGTAACACCAAAATTAATACTAAACTAAGCATGCACCTAATATAATTTCTTATATTATTAATATTTGTACTTATAGTTATACTTTAATTATTAGATGTGGCATTACATATCACCTCCCTTTATGAAACTTCGTCTCAAAGTTGCATCACCCCCGTTTCCTATCCCCATGCAAGACATGCACAACATCACACAGTATGCACATCCGTAATTCAATATCCACCTAGATAACTAGTACTCATGTATGGGGGTGAGAGTTACTCATGTGGCCATCACGAGTAATTCTTGTATCTATACTATCACACATATAGTGTCTTATTTAACTACATTAATTATTTCTATTACTAAATTCCTATTATGTAATCAAATCACACGGTTATACATTAGTCAAGTCACACCACTTTGCATTATTTCAATTCAATCAATTCTCATGGTTTACTTCCTCCCTCACACACCTTCACCCAAAATCATACCATATGATCAATCTCTAAACATCCCCATGGATGGTCTTGTTCACCATGGCACGATCCCTCTCCTACAACTAGTATAAGGGTCGTCATCATGGTGTGACCGCAGTGGGCATCAAAAGTCTCATCATAGCTCTGAGGAGGTGCGAGTATACCTCTCGCTATATCCTCGACTTCTGGCATCAGGCTAAGGCTTAAGGCATTTCAGCCTTAGCTGGGCTCTATGGCCCTAAGGCCTCATCTGAAGGGTACCAGGCATTTGGTCTAGTGCGCTAAACCACACACCCAATATCTCGTAAGGTTCGCCCAAAACTCCCTCCACAACTCCAACTGGGAAATAAACCCTAGGTGTCGAAAGTCCTCCATATACCTCCCCCACGGCGAAATACCTCAAACCGTGAACTTTTAGTAATTGTATAAAGTGTTAGATTGTGGTAACTTCGGGATGTCCTCCATGATTCAGATGCCTTGTATGGAGGTACATTAGCTGCATAGGCATAAGTATGGAGTAGAGGGTGAGATACACTCTATTCAGTGGCATGAGTCCAGTGGTGGCTGCATGCGGACCTTCCGAAGTGTTTTGACCTTTGCATGCATGAGTTTTGCATGACCTGTCAGCAATCATTCGATGCATGCAAAAGTGACTTTTGCATGCACCGAGAATTAGGGTTTTGGTAAACCTAATTTATCAATGAGATTATTTATAGAGGCAGGGGTCATCGGATGAGGTTGCTTAGTTGTATTGTCAGAGAGTGATAGTGCTGGAGTGAGGAGGGCACACTTGTGCATGCAGGGCGACTTTCTGAGGGAGAGATGAGCTGCTGCAAGAGCTAGGAAGGTCATATTTGAGTTGGATCAGTGACCTTCATCTCCAGAGTCACTAAGCACTCAGGTCTGTGGACTGAGACAGTCCATTAGAGAGAATTCTACTCAATTTAGAGGAGGGTGCATTTCCCAAGGAGGGAGAAGCTTATTCGGTGCCAGATCTACCAATTCAGAGTCTGAAACTTCCAGGATAGCCTTGCCTCAGCATTCGAGGAAGGTTAGGGACGATCAGAGCTCAGATCTGGTCCGGTACGAGCATCAGACATCCAGAGGGGAGGGCGCATTTCTGCATGCAGTGGAGGTCGCATTCTTCAGAGGGCAGTCTTCAGAGAGAGCAGATCAGAGCAGTGTGATACAGAGGAGGCAGATCAGTTAGAGGCACCTATAGAGACACTCAGATCTAGTTTACCAGTTAAGGGTTGTTATCAACTATTTTGTACAATAGTTGAACTTCCGACGAGCCGCCAATTTATTGAACATGATTCATGTTCATCATCAGTGTTCACAAGTTCAGAAGTCATTTTTCAGGGCATTTTTGCCCCATTTGTAATAACTGCATGTTCATACCCCCATGGGGAAAATGTAAAAAGTTGGTCTAAACGGGGTCATTTTATAAAAGACTCGGCTATCCGTAGGTTTAGCCATTTGGGGGATACTCTAGAGTGTTTTTCCTTAGGAATTATGCGCTACTCATCAGTGGCGTATAATCCCTAAGTTTTTCACTCAAACCTCCAAAGCTGGAGTATTTCCCATGGTGGTCAAAACCTAAGGTGGTTATTAGAGTCTTGCGTCTGGGATTTTTTACATGTTAGCCATCTCGATTGAGTCGTATGAACATGAACTAGGTCCCCTAGGAGTTTCATTGGATTCCGGGAAGAATAAATTTTTCCGTAATTTAGACCATTTTTTAATGGTTTAAATGAATTTTTTTTAAGTATGATAAAAACCTCATCCGGAGGAGGAAATGGGCATGGGGAGGCTCATTTTGACTCTTGTAGCATCCTCTTCACCTTGGCACCTTCATTCTTCAGTTTCCAGGCAATTACGTCACCCCAGGAGCAGTTTTGGCTAAAAATGCTACATTCTGGCATTTAATTGCAAGAAAATGACAAATTGCACTAAAGGACAGAATCAAAAGAGGACAAAAATGATTATAAAATTGATTTTTAAAAGTTGAAGATGGTTTGCATGGGGTGTACGACTACATCAAAGGTCAAAACACATGTTATAAAGTTCAACTTTGGGAAATACGAATTGTTTTAAGTGAGGATGACGTGAGCATGGGTGAGCGTGGGCTCCTCCATGCGCATGGCTCATTCAAATGTTGGGCAAGTGCTCCATGGTGTGGTAAGCTACCATATATAAGATTAAAATCATATGCTAATTAAAGTTTGGAAACGTATTTGAATGGTTTAAGGAAGAGTGACGTGAGCCTTCACGTGGATGGACTCGTGCTTTGATGGTTCCAATCATTTAGTTGGTGGGCGAGCTTTCAATTGGGTGGGCGTTGGTTTCAAAAGAAAAGGCTGCCACCTCCCCAATCACGCCTACCTCCATGCTCCAAGCTTGCAATCACGCCAACCTCTCCAAACTTCACGTATTCCTCTCCACCGATTGCTCATTCGCATGGCTTGGCTCTCTCATGCATGCCAAAGTTCGATCTAGGTTTTTGGCTTCTAGTTTTTGTATATAATGAAGCTCTTGGAGCTCATTCCTTGTGTATTTTTAGCAAAGAAACTCTGGAGGAATTATAACTTGTTTATCATTTAATAAAGTTGTGACTTTGGAGGTCAAATTGTGGAGGTTCTTGGTGGCCATACATCATCTTAAATCAAGGTGATATTGTGTATTACTTATATGCTTAGTATTTTCAAGTTTTAGATCTATATTTCAAGAAGGCTAACAATCTAGCACATCCAATTATAAGTTTATACTTTCGCTTAAGCATATTTGTCTTGCAGGTCTCTTCCGAGGTTTAAGATCTTTTGTAGGTTCATCTTCACTCTGCTTGTGGCCAAAGGAATTTCAACCTTATAAGCTTAAGAAACAAGGAGATCTTGCTTCATCCATCAAATTTTTCAAACAAATTTCTAAGTTCGTTACTTGATCTACCCATCCAAACTGTGGATTTCCAAGCTATTCTTCCTCCAAGTTTGAGATCATTGCCTAGTTTGCCATTATTTTTCGGCTTGCTTGGATTTTTTCCTTCTCGTTTGCCTCTTCAATTTTATCTTTCTCTTCCATCCTCCATCTTTTTCCTCTCTTCATCTAGCTTTCGTCCTCTTCTTCCTTCTCCCATTTGCTCCTCTTCTTCCTTCTTCCATTTTGCTCCTCCTCTCCTCTCATCCTCTTCCTATTTCTCCTCTTTTCTCCCCTTGTCTTCTCCCCTCATTGCTTTCGTTCCTCCTATCCATCCCTTCTCATCCTTGTCTTTCCCTTCTTCCCTTCCATCCACCTACAAAAGCATAAACAAACAACAAAGAGTAAGATTGTTTAGTGTAGGATTATTTCATGATTTAGATCTTATATTTTTTCTATAGTTTAAATCTCATTTCAATATCTAAGTTTTGCAATTGTTTATTAAAGTTTGTAGATTGGATCTTTAAGGTAGTTTTTAGCTTCATGCATTGAAAAGTTAAACACTTAGGCATTTTCTTTGGATCTCATTTTTTGGTTTTTGTTTTAGTAGGATCTAGCTTATCTCTAAGTATTAGCTTGCATATAGGGTGCTAGTTACATTTACATAGCAGCTCTCATTTAAAAGATAAAAAGTGCATACAAAATATTTCCATTTTTTATAGTTTGGATCTCTTTCCTAATATTTTTGGCTATTGTTTGCTTGCTGGTCCGTTTTATCATCTTAATATTTTGAAGTCAAATCTCATGCCATTTTGCACTTTAGAGTTTATCTTGCAAGCCTAAATTCAAGAGTTTTCAATTGTTATCAAAATCTTTGATTTGGACTAATGCTAATGGGTATTTGAGTGTTCCATTGTGATAGATCTCTCTTTGAGAAAGATAAACTTGAGATACTTTGAAGCAAATAGAAGAGAGAAAGATCATAAATCAAGAAGTCATCAAGGAAACCAAAAGGCAATCCAAACCATGAAGGTATTTCTTATCCTTTTGTAAATAGCTCTTAAGAGCTTTTGTTTCAAGTATTTTTCCAAGTTAACTTTCTCAAAAGACATTTCAAGGGTTTAATTCCCAAAGTCAATTGTAATCCAATTAATAAAAAGGCTAGGTGGGATAAGGCCCCCCACACATCTTTTCTCCTTCCCCATTTGGGGAAGTTTGTTTCATGCATGCTTAGATTAGTTTTACTTCAAATTATCTAGGTTAAAGTTAAATTTTTGTACTTAGATTAGCTCTCTTCCAAGTCTTGACTTGAGATAGAAACCTTGGATTTCATCCCAAGGGCCTCATTATTTTGTGGTAGCTTCTCTATCCCCATTAGACTCCTTGTCAAAATTGAGCTAGCTGGAAGTTCTCAAGGACTGGTGGTTCTAGTGGTCACCTTGTTCGGAGGTTGATCCCACTTTGTTGTTCATTTCTTAGTTAGTTGATTAATTTTGGCCTTAGAAAGCGTACTTCTATTATCATCTTTTATCACTTATTTTACTTCAAAAAGTGCACTTTTCTTTTACTCAAGTTGCTTCTGTTCTAACAATGAACAAAGCCTCTTGAACTTGAAATAATTCAAGTCAAGAGCACTCTCTGTCGGAGAGCATTTTAAGTTCGTATTTCCCCTTGCATTAGGCATATAGATTAAATAAGTCTCTTGAACCTTGTCATAAGACAAAGTCAAGGGCACTCTCTGTCGGAGAGCTAAACTGTGTGCTTAAATAATCCTAAAACATTTCAATTCACACCCCCATAATAATTTATCTTGGTTGCTATCTAACACCCGTATGCTCTATCAACCTGAAAGGGTTGGGCTAGTACTCAAAAAGGTGTTACATCTGATAAACTTCTATAACATAATAAAATTTTCACCCCACAACCAATGAACCGGCGTTGCCTTTCGATAAATACTTAAAGTTCTATTCTGGGAGGTGGAACCAGAGTGCCGTTGTTCAGACTTTGAGGGTGGTTTAAACAGTGGACACTTATCCTCTTGATAACTGGATGGTCCGTTAGATCACCGTGAATAGCCACTGAAAGTATTACTTTCCGGTCTCTTTGCTTACCTTGTTGATCTTATCCTAATAATCAAGACCATTAAAACTTTCAATAAACCAAGATAATTTGCAAAACGATCTCACGAACATATCTCTCGAACACTTGTATCAAGCAACCCAAGCACTCAAGCAATTTTTTGACTCCATAAGGCACTGGTCCTTGATCTCATATTTTATTTTGCTTATTATCTATCTGGAGTACTTGTGTTAATTTCCATATGTGAGTGACTTGTACTTAAAGACTCTTAAAGTGGTTGTGAATCAGTGTATCTCATATCTTAAATTGCAACGTGGATTGCTCATTTATCTTGTGTCTTATTCAAAGTATCATTGTGTCTTTCATTATTCCAAAAACTCCTAAACAACATCCATCCGCATCACCACACATTAAAAACATTTAAAAACACATTGAGCTATAGTTAAACTCTTTATAGAGACTACCCCCCTTGGCTTCGTTAGGAGTTAGCCTAAACGGAGGAGCTGGGATTCAGGTGACAGTACCTGGCTCATTGCTTGCCTCCAAGGCCACACCGTCCCCACTTGTAGTGAGGGAACAACTTTCGGAAGATTTCTGCTGCTGGTGTGCATCTCGACGGACAACATTTTTGGCGCCGTTGTTGGGGACAAATCTTTTTGTTCCTGGACGACCTTAGTTTTTTCTAGTTTGTTTTACCTTTTTGATAGATCCTGATATCTATCTGGCGACTCCACTGCCCTTTTTTAGTTTTCTTTTTTTAGTAGATTTTTAGTCATATCACTCTCTGAAATTAGACTTGAATCCACCTGGCGACTCCACTGTCAGTTAACACCTCAAGGTATTCAACTAGAAGAAATTCTGAAGGCTTGTTTAGTTTCATCACTGAGCCTGAGAAGGTGTATAGGAGAAGACTAAACAAGCTTGCTTCTCGTAGGATCCTTGAAGAACTTGGATCTAAGTCTATTTCAGACATCCATTCTTTGTTCCAAGAAAACTTAGAAAATTTTGAAAATATTGAAATTAATAATTGTTTTCCTTCCACAATGGATGAGTATTTTACTCAACTTGACTTTTCTCAGACAGCAGGTCAACGCCATGAGGTTCCTGAGAAGGCCATTGACAAACTCATGACTTTCACTGGCACTAATGCCTCTTCCTCTGCAGAGCAACACTTAAGAAAATTTTCCAGACATTGTGGTTCCTATGTCAGGGACACTGACAAACATGAATATGTATACATGACCTTTTTTGCTCTATCTTTGGACGGTAAAGCTGGAAAATGGTATGACAATTTGCCCAACAATTCTTTTGCCACCATAGCAGCCTTCAAGACTGCTTTCCTCAACAAATTTGGCAGCAAAAAGGAACCTAGACATCTAATGGCATCTTTGACCAGCATGAAGAAGTTAGATACTAAAACCATGGATGAATTCAATGATAAGTTCACAAAATTGTTAAATTCCATCCCTGTTACTTATGCATCTCCTACAGCTTCTTTATTGAATTTTTACATTGAAGCATTGAGTGGCAAAATACAGTATCAGATAAGAGACAAGGAACCCACCACATTGCTTCAAGCTCAGAATTTGGCTGTAAAAATTGAAAGAAACATGCAGTCTTCAGGAGAATCAAACATCCAAGGTTATTCTAGATCTTCAATCCTTTCAAAAGTTCATGAATCCAAAGGCAAAGAGCCTACAACCTCAAATGAAAAAATTGCTTATGAAAAGAAACTTGTTGATATGGCTGAGAGAATGGAAAAGATGGAACAAAAGCACCTTTCCCAAATGAAAAAGATGCAGAATCAGGTCATTAATGTTGAAAGAACTCAACTCCAACCACCTCCTAGAACATTTCCTGCAAAACCAACATGGCAGAGAAAAATTCCCAATCATGAACAGAGGCCTCCTAATCAGTTAGAGGCTACTAACATTGTTGAATCATATAGACCATTTTGTAGGCCATGCAAAGACTTCCATGAGGAATCTGGTTGCTATTATGCATGCTATATCCAAAAGCATGGTTTTCCTGAAGGTTGTTGTCCTAGTACATCAACAAGTGAGCCTGAATTCATTAATAATGTGGAGGACATCCATGGCATTCTCAGGGTTGAACCGTACACACCATTCTGTAGGGCATGCCAAGAATTCCATAAAGAAGACACTTGTCATCTTGCATGTTATATTCAAAAGTATGGTTTTCCTGAAGGGTTTGTTAATCAGTCTTCATCAAGCGAGCCTGAATGCATAAATTATGTAGGTGATATTTATGATATTCCTGAAGAAAGTTGGAATCAGTCGGATCAGCCTATTTCAGAAAATATAACATTTTCCCATCAGATCCCTGATGATCCTATCGAAGAAATTTATCAAAGACTGAATTTTATTGAACACCCTCCTCATGCCACCGAAACAAAAGACATTTATGAGTGGGAAACTTTTCAAGATTACTTCAGTGATGATGAACATTTATGTACTCCTGACCTATCTCTAGAAGAAGCCATTACAAATATGGATACTTATGAAAAAACCTATGAAGTTTGTAATATGCGTAATGACACTCCCATTTGTTCTCCACATGGCGGTGAATATTCGGAAAGTTGGGTCCCTTGTGATATTTTTGAAACACATCTATTTGAGGAAGATTGTTATGAAGTCAAGGAGGATATGCATAGTTTAAAGGATGACATAAGTGATGAGGAGTGCGTCATGGATGACATAGATATTGGTAATGATGAATGGACATTTTTAGAGAACCCTATCTATGCCATGTCTGAAGAAGTTAATGATGAACAAAATCCCTTTGGAAATTTTGTTAATAATCCCACTTATGAGCCTGCAGACACATATAACCAAGAATATGACAGAGTGCATGAAGACTCCCCCACTTTCGACAGGAGTGTAAATTTTGAGCATTTGAACATGGAGGAAGAGCATGTGATTTTCTCATATGAGCAGTTAGAGCCACACATAAGCATCAACAAAGATGATTTAGAGAAGCAGTACAATAAAGTTTCGGTTTGGGTAAAGTCAGTTGAATGCATATCTCAGCCATCGGATGACCCTTATATATTAAGAGCAGTTCGAGGCTTGCACTTTCATAGAAAATTATTTTCGGAAGAGCCTTTCGGATTAGTATGATGAGGTACCAGAACTACCTTGTCATCCTGAATTTCTTCATCCCATCCTGTTCTGGATGGAGGATGCCTGCAGGAGGACTTACTATATTGCAAAGCACTTCAACTATTTATTGCATACTTACGATTCCCCATCCAACCCTCCCATTCAGAAGATCCAAGCACGTTTGCACTTTCTGATAAGCATGCCCTTGCTCTGGTTGGTAACCAGAGACAAGGTAAAAAATTGTTTTTACATTGATTACATGCTTAAATGGTTACACTGGATTTTTTATTATACTTAACATTTTCCCTTTTGTATCATATTAGAATAGGAAAAGATAAAATTTTGTCAAAGAAACAAGCATTTACTTCCTGTATTTAGATTTCCTAGAATTTATTTTCAAACAATAAAATATAGTTGGTATATCATTTTGGTTTTTTCATAAACACATGTGCTACTGAAGGTTTTTCTGTCAAGTTGAGAGGTTTTTACAGGTTATATATATAAACCAGAGATTTTGGTGTTCTCGTATCCTCTCCTTGCATGAATTCCAGATCGAGTACATGTCCCGCAGTTGGAGCCAGATGTTATCAACTATTTTGTACAATAATTGAACTTCCGACGAGCCGCCAATTTATTGAACATTATTCATGTTCATCATCAATGTTCAGAAGTTCAGGAGTCATTTTTTAGGGCATTTTTGCCCCATTTGCAATAACTACATGTTCATACTCCCATGGGGAAAATGTAAAAAGTTGGTCTAAACGGAGTCCTTTTATAAAAGACTCGGCTATCTGTAGGTTTATCCATTTGGGGGATACTCTAGAGTGTTTTTTCCTTAAGAATTATGCTCTACTCATCAGTGGCGTATAATTCCTGAGTTTTTCATTCAAACCTCCAAAGCTGGAGTATTTCCTATGGTGGTCAAAACCTAAGGTGGTTATTAGAGTCTTGTGTCTGGGATTTTTTACGTGTTAGCCATCTCGATTGAGTCGTATGAACATGCACTAGGTCCCCTAGGAGTTTCGTTGGATTCCGGGAAGAATAAATTTTTCCGTAATTTAGACCATTTTTTAATGGTTTAAATGAATTTTTTTAAAGTATGATAAAAACCTCATCCGAAGGCAGAATTGGGCATGGGGAGACTCATTTTGATGCTCGTAGCATCCTCTTCACCTTGGCACCTTCATTCTTTAGTTTCCAGGCAGTTACGTCACCCAAGAGCAATTTTGGCTAAAAATGCTACATTCTGAAATTTAATTGCAAGAAAATGACAAATTGCACTAAAGGACAAAAACAAAAGAGGACAAAATTGATTATAAAATTGATTTTTAAAAGTTGAAGATGGTTTGCATGGGGTGTACGACTACATCAAAGGTCAAAACACATGTTATAAAGTTCAACTTTGGGAAATACGAATTGTTTTTAAGTGAGGATGACGTGAGCATGGGTGAGCGTGGGCTCCTCCATGCGCATGGCTCATTCAAATGTTGGGCAAGTGCTCCATGGTGTGGTAAGCTACCATATATAAGATTAAAATCATATGCTAATTAAAGTTTGGAAACGCATTTGAATGGTTTAAGGAAGAGTGACGTGAGCCTTCACGTGGATGGACTTCTGCTTGAATCATTTAGTTGGTGGGTGAGATTTCAATTGGGTGGGCGTTGGTTTCAAAAGAAAAGGCTGCCACCTCCCCAATCACGCCTACCTCTATCCTCCAAGCTTGCAATCATGCCAACCTCTCCAAACTTCATGTGATCCTCTCCACCGATTGCTCATTCGCATGGCTTGGCTCTCTCATGCATGCCAAAGTTTGATCTAGGTTTTTGGCTTCTAGTTTTTGTATATAATGAGGATCTTGGAGCTCATTCTTCATGGATTTTTAGCAAAGAAACTCTAGAGGAATTGTAACTTGTTTATCATTTAATAAAGTTGTGACTTTGGAGGTCAAATTGTGGAGGTTTTTGGTAGCCATACATCATCTTAAATCAAGGTGATATTGTGTATTACTTATATGCTTAGGATTTTCAAGTTTTAGATCTATATTTCAAGAAGGCTAACAATCTAGCACATGCAATTATAAGTCTATACTTTTCGCTTGAGCATATTTGTCTTGCAGGTATCTTCCAATGTTTAAGATCTTTTGTAGGTTCATCTTCACTGTGCTTGTGGCCAAAGGAATTTCAACCTTATAAGCTTAAGAAACAAGGAGATCTTGCTTCATCCATCAAATTTTTCAAACAAATTTCTAAGTTGGTTACTTGATCTACCTATCCAAACTGTGGATTTCCAAGCTATTCTTCCTCCAAGTTTGAGATCATTGCCTAGTTTGCCATTGTTTTTCGGCTTGCTTGGCCTTTTTTCCTTCTCGTTTGCCTCTTCAAATTTATCTTTCTCTTCCATCCTCCATCTTTTTCCTCTCTTCATCTAGCTTTCGTCCTCTTCTTCCTTTTCCCATTCGCTCCTCTTCTTCCTTCTTCCATTTTGCTCCTCCTCTCCTCTCGTCCTCTTCCTCTTTCTCCTCTTTTCTCCCTTGGTCTTCTCCCCTCATTGCTTTCGTTCCTCCTCTCCATCCCTTCTCATCCTTGTCTTTCCCTTCTTCCCTTCCATCCACCTACAAAAGCATAAACAAACAACAAAGAGTAAGATTGTTTAGTGTAGGATTATTTCATGATTTAGATCTTATATTTTTGCTATAGTTTAAATCTCATTTCAAGATCTAAGTTTTGCAATTGTTTGTTAAAGTTTGTAGATTGGATCTTTAAGGTAGTTTTTAGCTTCATGCATTAAAAAGTTAAACACTTAGGCATTTTCTTTGGATCTCATTTTTTGTTTTTTGTTTTGGTAGGATCTAGCTTATCTCTAAGTATTGGCTTGCATATAAGGTGCTAGTTACATTTACATAGCAGCTCTCATTTAAAAGATAAAAAGTGCATACAAAATATTTCCATTTTTTATAGTTTGGATCTCTTTCCTAATAATTTTGGCTATCGTTTACTTGTTGGTTCGTTTTATCATCTTAATATTTTGAAGTCAAATCTCATGCTATTTTGCACTTTAGAGTTTATCTTGCAAGCCTAAATTCAAGAGTTTTCAATTGTTATCAAAATCTTTGATTTGGACTAATGCTAATGGGTATTTGAGTGTTCCATGGTGATAGATCTCTCTTTGAGAAAGATAAACTTGAGATACTTTGAAGCAAATAGAAGAGAGAAAGATCATAAATCAAGAACACATCAAGGAAACCAAAAGGCAATCTAAACCATGAAGGCATTTCTTATCTTTTTGTAAATAGCTCTTAAGAGCTTTTGTTTCAAGTATTTTTCCAAGTTAACTTTCTCAAAAGACCTTTCAAGGATTTAATTCCCAAAGGCAATTGTAATCCGATTAATAAAAAGGCTAGGTGGGATAAGGCCTCCCACACATCTTTTCTCTTTCCCCATTTGGGGAAGTTTGTTTCATGCATGCTTAGATTAGTTTTACTTCAAGTTATCTAGGTTAAAGTTAAATTTTTGTACTTAGATTAGCTCTCTTCCAAGTCTTGACTTGAGATAGCAACCTTAGGGCCTCATTATTCTGTGATAGCTTCTCTATCCCCATTAGACTCTTTGTCGAAATTCAGCTAGCTGGAAGTTCTCAAGGACTGGTGGTTATAGTGGTCACCTTGTTTGGAGGTTGATCCCACTTTGTTGTTCATTTCTTAGTTAGTTGATTAATTTTGGCCTTAGAAAGCGCACTTCTGTTATCATCTTTTATCACTTATTTTACTTTAGAAAGTGCACTTTTCTTTTACGCAAGCTGCTTCTATTCTAACAATGAACAAAGCCTCTTGAACTTGAAATAACCCAAGTCAAGAGCACTCTCTGTCGGAGAGCATTTTAAGTTTGCATTTCCCCGTGCATTAGGCATATAGATTAAATAAGTCTCTTGAACCTTGTCATAAGACAAAGTCAAGAGCACTCTCTGTCGGAGAGCTAAACTGTGTGCTTAAATAATCCTAAAACATTTCAATTCACACCCCCATTATAATTTATCTTGGTTGCTATATAACACCCGTATGCTCTGCCAACCTGAAAGGGTTGGGCTAGTACTCAGAAAGGTGTTAGATCTGATAAACTTCTATAACATAATAAAATTTTCACCCCACAACCAATGAACCAATGTTGCCTTTCGATAAATACTTAAAGTGCTATTCTGGGAGGTGGAGCCGGAGTGCCGTTGTTCAAACTTCGAGGGTGGTTTAAATAGTGGACACTTATCCTCTTGATAACTGGACGGTCTGTCAGATCACCGTGAATAGCCACTGAAAGTATTACTTTCCAGTCTCTTTGCTTACCTTGTTGATCTTATCCTAATAATCAAGACCATTAAAACTTTCAATAAACCAAGATAATTTGCAAAATGATCTCACGAACATATCTCTCGAACACTTGTATCAAGCAACCCAAGCACTCAAGCAATTTTTTGACTGCATAAGGCACTGGTCCTTGATCTCATATTTTATTTTGCTTATTATCTATCTGGAGTACTTGTGTTAATTTCCATATGTGAGTGACTTGTACTTAAAGACTCTTAAAGTGGTTGTGAATCAGTGTATCTCGTATCTTAATTGCAACGTGGAATGCTCATTTATCTTGTGTCTTATTCAAAGTATCATTGTGTCTTTCATTATTCAAAAAACTTCTAAACAACACCCATCCGCATCACCACGCATTAAAAACATTTAAAAACACATTGAGCCATAGTTAAACTCTTTATAGGGACTACCCCCCTTGGCTTCGTTAGGAGTTAGCCTAAATGGAGGAGCTGAGATTCAAGTGACAGTACCTGGCTCATTGCATGCCCCCAAGGCCACACCTTCCCCACTTGTAGTGAGGGAACAACTTTCGGAAGATTTCTGCTGCTGGTGTGCATCTCGGCGGACAACAGGGCTTACTTTTCTAGTGCATGCATCAGGTGATGCATGCAGATATAGAGTCTGTCCGTTTCAGGGATTGAGTTACCTTTGCGGTAATCTTGTATTGTACTTGTCCATTTTATATATATGCTTTGGGCTCGAGAGAGAAGATAGCCCCACAGATTGTTGGTTTTCCTCGGTTGGGGTTTCCAGGGTATATTTGGTGTTTATGTGTGATTGCATGTGTTTCAGTTTGGTAATGAAATCTACCTGTTGGGTTTATATTTATATGAAGCATGTATTGATATCGAGACTCAAACTGCTTGAGATCTCAGGGTGATTTAGAGGGAGTAGTGATCTCTGAATCAAATTTTTACATGGTATCAGAGCCCTGGTAAGGGTCAAGAAGGGAAATCACACAGAGATCAGTGACGATAGAGACCAGATCTACCAGATCTGAGGAGCAGAGCTTAGATCTGAGGTTGTAGAGGTCAGATGTATCAAGTCTGTGGTATTGGAGACTATATCTGAGACAGATCTAGTACATCAGTGGAGATAGAGACCAGATCTACCAGATCTGAAAAGCACAACTCAGATCTGAGGTTGTAGAGGTCAAATCTATCAGATCTATGAGTTTGGAGGTGAGATCTGAGATAGATCTTTCAGATCTGACATGAGCAGAGTCCTGATCTGAAGAGCAGAGTTCATATCTGTGAATGCAAACATCAGATCTGTTAGGATAGATACCAGATCTATTAGATATGTGAGTTCAGAGGTTAGACCCGAGATAGACCTGTCAGATCTGTGATTGGGAGAGATTCTTGTTTCACTACGGGTTACAATATTTCAGTTTTGCAGAGTTATGGCCACTAACTCGAGAGTAGAGTACAGTTTGATGGGGCAAGCCTGTATGTCGGTCCAAAGAGACCTTGGATGCAGTTTCAGTATCAGTGATAAAGGGAGAGCATGATGCTTCTCTCAAGATGACATTGATAAAGGAGAAGTGCAAATCTGCATATCAAAGTGCAGCAGATGCAGCCAGAAAGTCTTCCAGTTCAAAGGGAGTAGCTGTAGCAGCATATGATGTGTTTGATCCTGGTGGATGCTTCTCCAGCAGTACCTTCCTTGCTGAGAGGGAGTGTCAGTACAAAGATATGCATGAGATATGCATGTGCATGAGGTCTTGCATGATGCATGTGCATGAGTTATGTATGTTGCATATGCATGAGATATGCATGCACATGAAGACTGAGAGATGGTTGATTATGGATGAGCAAGTGGCAGCAACGGAGGAGGTTGATGAGTTTACGTCTCAGTTTGAGGAGTTCTCATTAGCCTCAGTTCAATCAGGACATGATAGTAGCCTACCTGAGGCTCAGTTGATCAGAGTTGGAGGGTTGACTGCATGCTTAGTAGTCACATGACAGGAGTGCGAGATGCATTTCTTATCCTAGAGCACACACCCTTGTAGTTGGCTTGGGATGTGCAGGGGTTGACCACTTGGTCACTGGAGTGGGCAGAGTGAGATTTTTGCTTGACCTTGGGGAGCTTCTAGAGGTATCAGGAGTTCTATTTGTTACAGGACTGAGAGGGAGTATCCTCTCAATTGCAGCTTTGGCAGCTGCTGGCTACTCAATAGTGTTCAAGCGGGATCAGATCTTCACCTATACTAGAGGAGTAGACCCAGTCTTGTTGGGTCACATGATCGATGGTGAATACTTGGTTCTTGGACAACCTACTTTGGGCACATCAGGATGGCTGAGTACATCCTCCTCATAGTCACAGGGGGATGATGAGCGAGATGCTCATAGCAGAGATGAGGCCTGGAGGAGTGAGCCTAGTCAGCAGATGGGTGGGAGTGATGCTCACCATGATGAGGATCAGGGGAGTGATTTTGGAGTTCAGATGGATGAGCGAGATGCTCTTGATAGTGATGAGTCTCAGGATATTGAGCCCTTGGGCACATATCAGATGGATGAGCATGCTACTCATGGAGGCACCAATCAGAGATTGAGCTGGTATGATATGGTTGAGATGGACTTAGCTCAAGAGAGAGCTGAGTCAGCTCAGAGACAGAGGGAGTTGACTTACAGGGCTGAGTAAACTCAGAGACATAGACAGATCACCTACAGGACAGGGGATCCAATTGACAGCGCTCTTCAGGACTGATTACAACAACAAAGATTCAGAGGGAGTCTAAGTCAGAGTGCAGTGACAGAGTCAACAGTGGTTGATCAGGGGGCTTCTTCTGAAGCCACACTTATGGAGATTCATCAGGGTTCTTCAGGTCAGAGGGCAGCAGTGATAGGCAGATCAACTAGATCAATGTCAACAATAGGGGACTTGTTGAATCCAGGCATCAATGGTAGGACTTCCCTCGTTAAGAGGGAGTGTTAGATTTTGGTAACTTCGGGATGTCCTCCATGATTCAGATGCCTTGCATGGAGGTACATTAGTTGCATAGGCATTAGTATGGAGTAGAGGGTGAGATACACTCTACTCAGTGGCATGAGTCCAGTGGTGACTGCATGCGGACCTTCTGGAGTGTTTTGACCTTTGCATGCATGAGTTTCGCATGACCTGTCAGCGATCATTGGATGCATGCAAAAGTGACTTTTGCATTCACCGAGAATTAGGGTTTTGGTAAACCTAATTCATCGGTAAGATTATTTATAGAGGCAGGGGGTCACCGGATGAGGTTGCTCAATTGTATTGTCAGAGAGTGATAGTGCTGGAGTGAAGAGGGGGCACTTGTGCATGCAAGGCAACTTTCTAAGAGAGAGAGGAGCTACTATAAAGTTAGGAAGGTCAGATATGAGCTGGATCAGTGACCTTCAGCTCCAGAGTCACTAGGCACTCAGGTCTTTGGACTGAGACAGTCCATCAAAGAGCATTCTGCTCAGTTTAGAGGAGGACGTGTTCACTTGGAGGAGGGTGCATTTCCCAAGGAGGGAGAAGCTCGTTTGGTGCCAGATCGACCGATTCAGAGTCTGAGAATTCCAGGATAGCCTTGCCTCAGCATTCGAGGAAGGTTAGGAATGATCAGAGATCCAGTCTGGTACGAGCATCAGACATCCAGAGGGAGGGCGCACTTATGCATGCAGTGGGGGTCACATTCTTCAGAGGGAAGTCTTCAGAGAGAGCAGATCAGAGCAGTGTGATACATAGGAGAAAAATCAGTCAAAGGCACCTGCAGAGACACTGAGATCCAGTTTACCAGTTAGGGCTTACTCTTCCAGGGCATGCATCAGCTAATGCATGCAGATCTAGAGTCTGTCTGGTTCAGGGATTAAGTTACCTTTGAGGTAATCCTGTATTGTGCTTGTCCATTTTATATATATGCTCTGGGGTCGAGAGAGAAGATAGCCCCACAGATTGTTGGTTTTCCCCGATTGGGGTTTCCAGGGTATATTTGGTGTTTATGTGTGATTGCATGTATTTTAGTTTGGTAATGAGATCTAGTTGTTGGGTTTATATTTATATGAGCATGTATTGATATCGAGACTCAAACTGCTTGAGATCTCAGGGTGATTCAGAGGGAGTAGTGATCTCTGAAGCAAAGTTTTACATAAAGGGGATGAATTGTTGGCATAGGTTCACTGATTGAGTTAGTCTCCAACCCAAAAGGTATTACATGTATCAATTCTCCTTCATGATTATGGTCTCCCACAAGATCAACGAATGAACAGGCCTTTCAAGCCCAAGAGTGGATTTCCTGTCAAGCTCCACCTCACATCATGCCACCAACACATTAGTTGTAATCATACATTAGAGAACATATATCATCAACATGAATATTAAGGAACTGCATGTTATTGTGAGAGTATAACATCATCATCAAAAATATCAAGAAATCGCATGCTACTACTACATGCCATCATGAGAGTATAACATCACCATCATGATTATCAAGAAACCGCATGCTACCACATGCCATCATGAAAACATAACATCATCATGAGTATCAAGGAATGTGACATTATCATACACCATCATAAAATCATGAATAATAAACACTCGCAAGCTATTATAAGATTTTAACATCATTATAAACATAAAACTATATAATCGTCATGAAATATCAAGGTCTATACCGAGCTTAGGGCCATTTACCTTCTTCCGCTTGGCGGTTTTTTAGCAAACCATGCTGTACCCTCCAATACCGTAAAATCAAGCCGAAGGCCAGGGGTCGTTCTTATCTCGTATCTGGTTGATTATATCCGTGCTCGTCGCATTAAGGTTTGGGAGGTGGGGACTGCCACCTGCTTGCCCACCTTTCCAATCACACACGTCATCCATCCAAGTGCCCCTTTTCTCTGTTCGTGTTAACATTATGATGACACCCATCGTGGGGATTTTCAAAAAATATTAAATGAATAAAACACAATTAAAAAATTAGAAACATGAAAATATATTACTTATTTTAAGTTATAAGATTTGAAATTTTGGAGTTATATCACATTTTGTAATCAAATTGTATTTTTTATTATTGAAAATGTATTTAAAATAGAAAAAATAAATACAAACAATATTTTGATACTTTTATTGCACTTAAATTTTGCAATTTTAAAAGTCATTATGTAATCGTAGCAATTTTTCTAAAATTTTAGCCTGATTTTAAATAAAAATATTAGAAAAATATGGAAAAAAAAATCCAAATCTTAGACTGCTGTAATTTTTGAATAAATTTTAGTGGTTTAAGTGTTTTAGTTATCTCCTTGTTTTCCTTTATTTACTGATTTACGTTATGAAATTATCGTCAATTTTGTTTTCCATATGATCCATGATTCCATTCAATAAAAGTTCTTCCTTGCTTTAATTTACTGGTTTACATTAAACATTAATCTTTATTGTCAGAAAGAAGTTCCATTAATGGCAGTCTATTCAATAATAGTAATCACCGATCATCTAAGTTTTCCTATCCATTAAAAATGTTAAATATCATTGAATAAAGCAAAACATCACGGATCATTTAACAGGGATGCTTCATTGAGAATACAGCAGGGATGATCCAATGCTCCACTTTGGCGTGTCGAATAACATATCACAACGATGGCGAGTACGTCCAGTCGGCTCGAACAGCAGCCAAGATAGAATTGAGCAAAAATGCAGAAGAGTATACCAGAATTCCACTTTCGAATTTATAATAACTGATCAACTTGTGAGAAGAGTGTCTCAGAAAGTTACTATTTGTACGCCGTCCACACTCGGCTGAATCAAATTTGTCCATAAGATAACTACCAATAGCCCACTTCACCCAAACCAAGCTTTGCATAGCACTGTATACCCATTTGCCGAAACCTTTCACACCCAGAATTCCTGCAACTGCGCTGCCGGAGACAATGCATACCATCTCCAAAACCATCATTACCAAAAGCATAAGCCTCTCTCTTTCAGTAAGTCCCCCATTAAAATTCTGTCTCTGTCTCTTATTAATTCTCTTGGAAAGAAAAAAACAAATCCAGGAAATCCATGAGCAAAGCAATACCAATGCCTGCCATTATAACAACAACCCTAGGTTTAGATAGTGGCACAGAATGTATATCATACCATTGACCAGCGCCCCCTTGAAATGCAACAAGGAGAGACCAGCTAAAAGAGAAAATTAAGTTCACACTACCCGCTATAAATGATAACGTCCTCAAGCCTAGAACTGATGATGTAAAGGTCAGCACTTGGCAAACATGGGTGTAATTGGCATTAGATTTTACCAGTGCTTTGACAAGAAACATATTGGGAGAAAACTCAGTTTTTTCATTCTCAAGAAGATAGCTTCTTATTGCCCTTCTGGCTATCAGAGCACTAGTGAAGCCATCTACTCTTAAACAGACAATGAGTACAACGTTGATTACTACTTCTGTTAAACTTGGATATATTACGACAATACTGTTGTATCTTTCTATTGCTGAGCATTCTCCTCTCTGATCCATGTAATTTTGCAGGGCATCTGAAGCCGTGATTACCTCTCGATCAGCAGACTTGAATGCTTCCTCGTGAAACCTTAAAGATCTGATCAGCAACTTTGTCCAATCATCATCACCTGCTGGATGCACTGGAATGCAGATGCAATCAGACAAACGGGGACTTCTGCCGAAAAAATCTGGAGCAATATCAAGTGTTTCACAGACTGCAGCAGGGGCTTCCAGCATGGAGTTGCCCTCTGTCAATCTTTGCCCATTCTCCACATGCAAGAGGCCTTGGTTGCAGCCGTGGCACCCATTTCTGAGGCAGTTTAGAGATGGGAGTAGATACATAAAATCAGAGAGTCTTTTTATTGTTCCAGGCATCCGATGAACTAGTATGATTAAGATCTCTTCTACTGCCTGGAATACAATGCAGTTGCAATATATTATTTCAGAGTCACTACTCGTCACTCCTATTTCACTGCAGTCACAGATCTGTGTAGTGACTGCTGCAGATTCTAAACGATCGAATTGCAGTACGATGGAATACAGACCATGGGCATCGCTGATATACTTCATGAAATGCCTGATGGAAGAATTGGGCTGGCGATTTGACAGCATTATAACAGAAGCATCTTGATATTGATATTCCCTGCAAGTAGTCACTCCAAACCCATTAATGTCATCCCGCTGGGGACCTGCTACGGCGGCCACAATATCTCTGGTACTAATGTCCTGATCAAGCTTTTTTTTCAAAAAACATGTAATAAAAACACCAAGATTGCCTATGCAGGTAATTACTAAGTCAGGAAGACTAACAGAACCTGATAACTTTTCACTTAACTCTACCTGCGCTAGAGCAATATGAGATAGACACCCCAACCATACAACCAACAACTGCAATACATAGCGTCTTCCTTGCAAATCTTTCAGCGCAGTTACAGCCATGCTAACTTAGGTTAACAAAGACTCTTTTATCTACAGCTAATTGTTGCGCTCCAAATACATTCAACAAAACTGTTCCAGTTTAAGAGTTATTTGCAGTGTCTGAAAAAGCTACAATGGCATGATAAACCGTGATATGATTTTCTCCATTTTTTCTGGCACCAGGATTTTCTCATTGATATGATGCCGTTCTTTACTATTCCTCTCTCAACTTTTTTTCTGTGACTATTGTGACTGATTTGAATGAATAAAGCAAAATCTTTTTTTAAGGGCTAAAGTGACCGACTTGAATGAATAAAGCTAAATAAGGTAAATGGTTATAATAATAATGTGTCTTTTATATAATAAATAATTTAAAAAATATTGAAAGAATAATTTCAAAATATTAAATAATTAAAGGAAGAAAAAACTAGCTATACAAATGTATTTTATTTTAATGAATTAAGTTGACTTAAATTTATTTTAGTAAACATAATTAATCATAACCCATTTATATTGAGACGTCATAAAACAAAGTAAATGCTTTATAATATAATGTTTACTATTATACAAGGATACCATTTATATTCGTCCATACTATCTAATCACAACTTTGACAATTTACATATCAACCACAATATATATATATATATATATATATATTTTGCCATCTAATTAGGGCATATATATCATAGAAAAAAATATTTTTATTACTCACCAACTTATATTAAAAATAAAATTAGTCATCATTTTCTTTTAGATTTATTTTTTATTCTCCGTCTTAAATAAAGAAAATCAATTAAACAAAAAATATCAATTTATCATATATTATAAAAAGTTATTCTTTCAAAATACTCTTCACTCGTAATAAAAATATCTAACATGTCCATTGGTTGTAGCCTGGGTGGTTGGGAGGAATGTTTGTTATCATTATTTTTCATTATTTTTAAAAGTAGCATGTTTTTTCATATATTGTTAAGCAATTCATCAACATAGTTAAAGATTCCAAAGAAATTTGAAACTTTATTACACCGAGTGTAAACAAGGTGCTTACAACTTAGTATGGGGGAGATCCTGTAACGGAATGTAAAAAGTAATAGTATGGGGGAGATCCTGTAACGGATGTCACATGTCACATGTCAAATTTGTCATGTTTGTCATGTTACGTTACAACCCAGTATGGGGGAGATGTTGTAACGTTTGTCACATTTGTCACGTTACGTTTCCATGTCGGCTCATAACTTATAAAAAATCAAAAGTAATTAAAAATTTCATGTTTGTTCATAACTTATCAAAAATAAAAAATAAAAATAATTAAAAAATTAAAAGGGAGGGATCCAATTTCTTGAGGGGTAATTTTTTTCTTAATGTGTAGAAAATTTAAGATAAAACAAAAAAAATTACACCTCAAGAAATTGGATCCCTCTCGGTGCTTGATAGATCCGGGTTTGAGATGGATCTACGATGGTTTATCTAATAATTATGATGATGGTGATAGTGATTAACATCTTGGTCTATTGCACTGTAAGAGAAAAAGCTTAAAAAGCCTACAGAGAAGTGTTCCTAGCTCCCATAGTTTTGAGGATTTAGACGGTTAGAGAGGTTAGTGTTGGAGCAAAGATTATGGAATTGAGACCTAATGTGGGTGTAGGCGAGGCACTCTAAGAGAAAGTGATTTTCTGCCTAGGATGTTTTATGGGTCGTTCTAATCTTGACAATATTAATTTTTTTCTTTGAGGTGCAAGTAGTTTTGGGCCTTGGTTGGAGTTATGAGCAATTTTAGGAAGCTAGTGGGCTCCTATATTGTTTAATTTGTGCAATGGATACCTAATCATAAACATGATTTCAATGGGGAATAGCCCCTCTTCTAAGAGGAGAATAGGGTAGGGTGCATTGGTCTTAATTTTAAGATTATAGGTAATAAAGTGCTTCTCAATTTGTTCAATTCTTCTCCATGATTCTCTAGAAATGTTGCAATCTCAGTCTTCGCAATTGTATAAGATAATGAGTGACAAGTGTTTTAAAGAGGAATTTATTCATGTCCCACATCACAAGGTTTGTCGATTTATAGTTGTTTTCAAGACTAAAGTAGGCTTTTCACCCTCCATCAATCCTCTTTTTGTTGCTATAGTTCCACTTGAGCTTGTGATGGAAATCAGTTCCGATATATTTATAAAAACTCACTTCTCTAAATTTCTATTGCCATATGTAAAATTATCATAATTGTTTTTATTAGATTTAAATCATAACTTTTATTTAATTAAAATTATTGATCAAATACCCATATTAAAATAGAAGTCTTTACAAATTCTTAATTATTTAACTACAATAACAAAATAAAACTAATTATTTAACTATAATATTTTTTCTTTAATATTTAAAATATTAAATAACTAATTAAAAAATTATCAAACAATAAACTTAATTAAACAAACATATCCTTATTACATGTCACAAGTACCACCCTACCCCAAATTCATGTTATATGTTATATTTTTATGCACTTCAAATATAAAAGGTTGTGGTAAAAACTACTCCAATTACCATTTTAAACTTATCATTAGGCATTGCTACTCAAATAGGCATAAATAAAGGGGAATGCTATGAGAAAAATGAGTGTAATGGAAACTTTATTAATCATTTAAAATGATAGTTTAACATTTTTAAACTTATCTTCACATATGGCTACTCAATTAGACATAACTCTTATATCTATAAAGAAAAATGTTATGAGAAAAATGAGTTTAATACATTTTTTTTTATCATTTAAAATAATAGTATAACATAAATTTTTAGTCATCAAAAAATGATATATAAGAGCTCGAGCATGAAGTTGTTGGCTTCCAAAACAATAATTGCAATTTTATAAAACTAATAATTTTGTTTTAAAATCATATGTAAACTAAGGAAGATAAACTATGTAAATTTTGGGCTACTAATGTCTTTTATTCATATGTGTAACCATGTAACCATGCAAAAAATTATACATAAGAGTTAGAGCATGAAGTTGTTAGCTTCAAAAGCAATAATTGCAATTTTAAGAAACTAATATATGTTCTAAAATCATATATAAACTAAGACAAATTATGTGAATTTTGTGCTACTAAAATATGCATGAAATTTATTTAGAATAAAAGCACGTTCTTCATAACTCATGTGTGCACACATATTCTTATACTTAAGAATTAATATGTGAAGAGAATGTATTAATTTTTTGTGATTTAAAATATATATGAGTTGTGTATTTAATTTTTTTTTTATGATAATGTTTTTTTCCTTGAACCACATATTGGGCCATAAGACACATTCTTAAGATGCATCTAATGGACGAAATTAAGTTGATATCCCTCTCATGGGTCAATCATTGTTTTTGTAAGACTAGTTTAATGATCTAGGTCCATTGTAGTAGATTGGGTCATGTGTAGTGGTGATAGCCCTCCAAGTGGGGATATGTGTGTCATTATGAAGTTCAGAGAACCATGGATGTGTTGCAAATCCTTAGACATGATTGGGGAATGAAACCCAAGCCTTAGGCCCTAAAGAAATCCCATAGGGATCAAAGGATATGAATGATGCCTTAAACCACCACATAGTTCCTCTAGGGGGACTTTGGCCTTCAAATGGGGTTATGAGTGTCATTAGGAGGTTTTGAGCACCATATGTAGGTCTTGGGGCCTTGGTCATGACCATGGAAGGGAAACCTATGCCTTAGAACATAAAGGGTGCTTCTAAGGTTCCACAACTTTGAATGATGTCTCAAACCGCCACTTATACCATCTCTAGGAGACTTTACAATTTGAGTGAGGATATAGTTATTGTTATGAGGTTTATTGCAATAGGGATGGGTCTCAAGGCCCTAAACATGGTTGGGGGATGGAACTCAAGCCTTAGCCCCAGAGGAATATTCTAGAGCCTCAAGGCCATGAACAAATCTTCAAATCACCACATATAACCTTTAAGGATATTTCAACTCTAAGTAAAGAAATGGTTTCCATTAGAATGTTTTGAGCACAATGGATAGGTTTCAGGGCCTTAAACATGGTTGGGGGAGGAAACTTGATCCTTAACCCCTAAAGGAAGATTATAGAGTTCCAACCCCTAAACGATGCCTTAAACCACCACATATGATCTTTAGAGGGTATCTATGTCCTCTTACTAGATATATGGGTTCAAGTAAGAGGTTTTGATCAC
Source organism: Larix kaempferi (assembly GCA_027924585.1). NCBI lineage: Eukaryota > Viridiplantae > Streptophyta > Pinopsida > Pinales > Pinaceae > Larix > Larix kaempferi. Next base: position 28,221,050 of record BSBM01000910.1, read on the forward strand.
AATGGATAGGTATTAATTGGGCCCTGGACATGGTTGAGGGAGGAAAGCCATGCCTTAATACCCAATGGAATCGTTGAGGGATCAAGAGCCATGAACCACCTCACAAGGCCTCTCTTGGGGATCTTTGCTATTTAAGTAGGGCTATGGGTTCCATTAGAAGGTTTTGAGAAGCACTAATTAATATTGGGTTCTTGACCATGGTTAGGGGAGGAAAACTAGGCTTCAGGCCCTAGAGGGAGCTTCTAGGATTATATGGTTATGAATGATGCCTTGAACCACTACATATTATGATTATATGGTATCTTTGGCATTAAACATGCCTTAAAAATTAAAGGAATATTTTAGGGCTAGGGCCATGAATGATGCCACAAGCCATGTCATATGACCTACCAAGGGATAGTTTTCCTTTAAGTTGGAATATAAACAACATTAGGAGTGTTTCAATACCATGGATGGTTCTAGGGGCCCTCAACATGTTTAGGCGATGAAGCATGGGCCTTAGTCTATAAAGGAAGATTCTATGGATCTAAGTCCATGTATGAAACCTCAAACCAGTGCATATGACCTTCAGAGGAGATATTTTCCCTCCAAATGGGGACATGGTTGCCATAAGGAGTTTTTGAGCATGGCATATGGGTATTGGGTCACAATACATGATTGGGGGAGGAAATATAAGCCTTATGCCCTTAAGAATATTCTAGGTGTCTAGGAATATGAATGATTCTATAACCACCACATATGGCTTGTTAAGGGGATGTTTTATCTCTGAGTTGGGATATGGGTGCCAATAAGGCGTTTTGAACACCATGGATGGGTCTTAGGTACCTTTGCATGGTTAGTGGAGGAAATATAGACCTTAGGTATTAAAGAAAGATTGAGGGATCCAAGGCCATGAATGATGCCTCAAACCGACATATGACATCAATATTAGGTCTTTGGGCTTTACTGTTATATGACCTCCATTTCAAGTTAGTATGGATCAATTATGCTTCTCAAATCCATTAGCATGGTGCAAGGAGCAACACCAACATCTTAGAGATGAAAAGAGAATTTTATGGATCATGGACCATGCACATGGAAAAAACTACCACACAAGCATTGTAAAGGGAATATTTGGTCCATAGGGCCTATATGTAACGATCTTAACACTTAAATTGAATCACAAACAAGGTAAATTCAAAGAATATAAACATAGACAAACATATACAAGAGACAAATAAGATTAAATATGTGAAGTGCACCCTTGTATTAATGATTTTTAGATAAAGACAACAACATTCACTTGCCTCTTAAGGTATGGAAACTCAGAGAGAAGAGCTACAATTATAGAAATACTCGATAAAAACATTACATAGCCTCTTAGGCCTATAAATATATTCTCAATAGAAAAACCCTAACTGCTTGTGGTCCCATCATTAATGAGTACCAACTACCTAGTGGGCCTTATTTGATAAATAACTATCCACTAAATATTTAATGGGCCTTAGTCAAGCAATATGGATGTATACATTAATTGACTAACTCCCAAGTACCCTAAAGTAGGGAGTTTAGGGTAGTACCCTAACATGCCCTCCCATTCAAAAGTAGTGTTGTCGTTAAGATTGGAGGCTAGAAATTGTTATAGAATTGTTGTTGGTTCCCATGTGGCATCTTCTCAATGTATGTATCTTTCCACTAGATCAGTACTTCCCAAACCATGCACTGACACAATTGAGGTTTTATGGTACCCAATATTACTTCAAGCTAGAGCCAAATGGAGCCTTATTCATGTCAAGTTTTGAAAATATAGTTTTCAACCTACAATTCAATCCCGCTACCTTTTTTAGATGCCTTATCTCATATTGCTAGTTTTTAAAATTAGAAGGCTTGAACCTTATCTTTCTCTAGTCAAACTTCTTCTTCTTTTGATTCGACATGTTATGGAGTTCTAGATTTTTTTTGTTTTGTTCAAAGTAGTACTTAGATTTTTTTATGCTTCATCTAAAGTCTAAGGTTCATCAAAATTAATTGTTTCTCTATAGGATTGAGGTAACCCACTTAAGGGAGACTAGATCTTTACCTTCTCATATCTAATGTATTTAACATGCCTCAACAATTCCAATAATTTTATATATATATTCATCCATGGTTATTAGCCCAACTTTAACTCATGGAAATGTTTTATTTTACCATCATAGCATCTATCAAATATATACTTTTTTTTAAGTACTTCTTGAACTAATTACAACCAATCTCTCTCTAACTAATTTCCTTATATTGTAAAAGATGTTCCCAACAAATTGAAGAGTTTCTTGAAATAATCACTGACAATATTTATCTCACTATTTTTCTTAATTTGTATGAGACGCTCTTACCATATTGATGCTCTTCCATTTAAATTGAATATGCATAATGAATCATTAACAAAAATATTTTGATAGAGATGGTTTCTATATCCCGTCACTTGAAGAGGTTCTTTTTGTACTATGGGACCTCTTATGAGAAAAACTTCTAGAGTTATTCTTATTTCTTCCAACATTGTTTGAATTCTATTGACAATACATTTTCCTCTGTATGCCTACCAAAATTTTAAGCATGGTTGTATTTATTTGTTTATTTTCTTCTTTATCTTTGATTGATCTTTCATTATCTTCTCTATAGATTTGAAGCTCTACCCTCAAGATGCTCATAGTCTTTGCAATATTTGGAGATGTCTCTTGATTTATTCTATTTTTTCTTAATTGGGATGTCAGAGTCATAATTTATAGGCTTGAAAATATCATTTCCTATCATGTATTCTTCACTGAACTGTTGTATCTATTAATACCTAGATTGAACTACAAGTGTTATGCACAATAGCAATTCTATTAGACAATCAACAACAAAAGTATCAACATACCAATTCTTCCGTGTCTTTATACCCTTGCCTTTGATAATCAAATGCAATATAATGTAATGGCTTCCCCATTTTTCATTGTTAAATTAGGGAAATTTTCACACGGGGTCATGAAATATCAAGGGACAGTGCAATTATGCATGCAAACCCACTATTTTTCATGTTTTTATGTTAACTTAGAGCTCCATGGATGAAACTTATTTTCTTTTGATTTCATGGGTCATGGCTATCACACATCATATTTTCATTGGTTGTGTGAAGTCCCTTTTGTACTTGTACATTTTTATTGACCCCATTCACTTGGATAGACTCGCCCCTTTATTAAATGAAAGAAAAAATGTGTGGTACTATCAATGATAAAATGTGAATATCTATAGCCCAAATTAATTTTGGAGAGTTAATTTGTACAACTTTAATGCACCATGCACCTTTAAAGTGGTATATTGCCTGGATGTGTGGCAAGTATCCATTGGATTTAGACATTGGAAGTTGGTTTCCAATACTATGCTTAGGATATCTAATATGGTGCATCCAATATCACCCTAAATTTACCCACTTCAAAGGTCTCATTAGAGTCTTCATAACAAGACTTCCATTATATTGGCAATGGCATGTGGGTGGAAAATATTGGCAAGGAACTTCGATTATATTGAATTTATGTGGGAGAATGTTAGGAGTTGAAACCAATATCCATATCTCCAATATTGTTGCTATCGAGGTCTCAACTAGGGCCATGCACTAATCATATGTGTTGGGTGCGTGGGGGGGTTAGAGGGGGGGGGGATTCCAAGCCCCCCCTTTGGGGATTCGGTGGAGGATCTGCGAAGGAAAAACTTCCTAGATATTTTTGATGTATTTTAGTTCCTTTTGGAACCCTCATATGTATTGTGTAAAAGGGGAGTGACCCCTTTGCATTGAAATGCAAGAGAGATAGAAGAAAACATTGTAAGTTTTTTATTGAGTAATACAAAAGATAGAAGTTTCCATTTACCCGTGGTTTTACCTATGAACAACAAGGTTTCCACGTAAATCTCATGTTCTATTTTTAGTGTTGTTTGGTTCTATTTTTTTTTTCTCACAAACATAAATAACATAAATTTTTCATATTGAGAAGCAATGACACAACGCTTATCCTTAATATACATTGGTCCATGAAATTGGCTATGATGAGTAATTTCCCACCTAACCATAAGTATCTAGTACAAATATCAATCCCAATCCAGGCTATGAGACCACTAATGTGAATGAACCAAGCGATGGGATTTTATCTTTCTCAACCCAATCTATTTGCTCTCATGCTCAACCAATCTGCTCATTACACAATACTCTGGAAGCATCTCATCCAACCATAAAATAGCCATGACACTCTCTTTCATTACCCTTGAAACAAAACACAAAATATATTCCCATATTTCTCCTACTCAATATTCCCTTATATTATAATTATTCCATCCAATGCTCTTCAGTGTGGGCAGAAAGAGCCCAATCTATTGTATGCTTTCTAGAATTTTCCTACAAGAATAATACTTGGCTACCAAGCATCCAAAGAATAGAAAATACATAGTTGATGATGTTTTCCTAATTTAAACCGAGTATTTGATTTAAATTGTGCTCTCCAAACCAAACAATATAAGGAGTTTTATATGATCATCATCTTATATGTAGTCATTACTTTTCCTTTTCTAGTGATCTTTTGCGTATTAACTAGTTTTATCATCTTGGTGTTCTCACTCCATCTTTTAGGATCCTCATAACAATCAATTTATTCATGTCTTTGGACATCGATCATCCACTTGATTTTGGACAAAATAATAATAAGTTAGTATAGAACTAGTGATGCGTTATATCCTACCCCTAACGCATAGCATGTGAGTTTTATTGAGATACTTCATATGGGTTCCCATGAAATCTATCATTGAATTAGTTCTCCAAAACTATTTTTGAACGACTATATTGTCAAACTCCCACTCACATCATAACAACAATACATCAAATCATAATATGCATTCGATCATAAATCACATATATCAAATCATCGATCATATATCAAATCTTTGTTACCTCATGCCTATCTTATAACTACATCAACAACATATATCAAATCATAAAAATACCATCTAAAATGTGAATATCACTAAATACATAACTTATCATAAATAACTTAGGTGATACATAATGTATTTCACTTCAAAATGCACTGTAGAAATAGGTTTTCATACATATCATAAAAGTTGATCAATTATGCAAGCTAAGTGTATAAGCATAAATGTAAACAAAATCAATGAAATCATCTAAATATTATACCCAGATAAAAGCAATGTATCTATCATCTAAATTCATCATTGCTAAGTCCACCGAAAAGAAAAAGTTATGCTCATACAAATGCAAAGATGTATGTGAGGCAAAGACATTCTAGAAATATATTCTCATGGAAAGAGAATCTCATCATTTCTCTTCAGTGCTGAGACAGAGGTAAAGTGGCACTATATTTTATGCTCATACGGTGTAAAACAAAAATTCTTCTGGAAAGAGATTCTCGTATTCTCTTCACTTTCATTATCTATATCATTCTTCAACATGTGGCATTTATAAAGAGTAAATTAGGTGACAAATTCAAAAGTTATGGTGGTGATGATTTATATTTTAAAACATAAAACTTATATCATTCTTCAACATTTGGCATTTATAAAAAGTAAATTAAGTGACAAATTCAAAAGTTATGATGAATTTTATATTTAAAAAAAACTTAAGATATAAATAAGGATCTTTATCATGAGTTTTAGTTATGTGAAGATTATTCTAAGTTTTATTTATGTGAAGATAACTTTGTTATTATCTTAGAAAAAATAAATTAATATTATAAATTAAAAAATTAAAGTTTTATTTTTATTTTTTAATATATTGATTATAAAAAAATTGTATTTGATAATTATTTTGATTGCTTATTTTTTATTTAATATTATGATTTAAAAAGAAGAAGAATATTTAATATAGGTTAAATAATAATTTAGTTACTTTATTATTAGTAATATAGGAGAAAATATGTTTGATCAATTTGCTTTATATTCTATTCAAAAAAAATTACGATTTAAGTAGGGTTGATATAAAAAGAAGTTGTATTTTAATAAAAAGTTAGATGATAAGAGAAAATTAAGATTTTATAAGTAGGTAATCAACTCTAATTTACAAGATTAAAAGTATCTCTCTATTTTGGTTACACTTACATTATAGTTCAATTTCAAAATATTTGTACAATAAATCAAGTTAAATGTCTTAATAAACATTAATAATCATTATCATCCTTCAACTTTACAATTCATATATTTTTATAAATTAGGTTGAAAGAAAAAGAAAAATATCCCTTAATTTAACCCATACAAATATTTTATCACATTACCAAATTAAAAATCTTACATATAAAAAAAAGTGTTATATACTCATTATATACTTTTTCTTTTATATCTTCCCATGTTTTCATTATATATATTTTTCTTTTCTTTTCTTTTTCAAGCAGAAAAAACCAGTAATTTTTTTTATTTCTATAAAAATCAAAAAGTACAAATCTCATCTAGAAAATAATGGGATCATTATGTTTGACTCTTAGTGATAGACCATCCCAACATGCATAAGCATTGATACATAGAATCCTAAACTCTAAATTGACATCTCAATTGTCCAAAAACATAACAAAACATCCAAAATTAGTTAACATTATAAAAAAACCAGTGTCTGAATCAACAACATGGTTGAATTCCCTGTAAATGTGATCTATGGTAAGATGAGTTTTGACTCTATCACTCCAATGTTTGAGTTGGATGAATTTCATTCCATATAAGTCTTTTTCTCAATTTACAATAAATAGTGAATCTCCATAGATCTTAATTATAAAAAAATTGTATTTGATAATTATTTTGATTGCTTATTTTTTTATTTAATATTACGATTTAAAAAGAAGAATATTATTTAACATAGGTTAAATAATAATTTTAGTTACTCTATTATTAGTAATATAGGAGAAAAGATGTTTTATCAATTTGCTTCATATTCTAGTCAAAAAATTTTATGGTTTAAGTAGGGTTGACATAAAGAGAAGTTGTATTTTAATAAAGTGTTAGAGGATATCGCTGGAAAAAAGTGTTAGAGGATAAGAGAAAATTAAAATTTTATAAGGAGGTAACCAACTCTAATTTACAAAATTAAAAGTATCTCTCTACTTTGGTTACACCAACATTATAGTTCAATTTCAAAATATTTGTACAATAAATCAAGTTAAATGTCTTAATAAACATTAATAATAATCATCATCATCTTTCAACTTTACAATTCATATATTTTTAAAAATTAAGTAAAAAGAAAAAAAATCCCTTAATTTAAGCCATACAAATATTTTACCAAGTTACTGTACCAAATTTAAAATCTTACATATAAAAAAAGTATTATATACTCATATATGCTTTTTCTTTTATATTTCACCTGATAAACAAAAAGTTATTACAATTATTATTATTAGAATATGAAAATTTTGCACTTAACAGTGTTAAGCTAATTCACAAATTCATATAACATACCATTTTCTAGAAAATTACATTTATTCTTCCAAAAGAATAAATGATAATGCTGACGAAAAGAAAAGCGCGTAGTTAAGTGGTCCCAAGCTTTCCACTCTAAAGACACAGGAATCCATCGCACAGCATCAGCGAATTTTGAGGAAATTTTAAAATTTAATATATTAATGTTTAAACAAGGGAAATAGCTGTGGTGCAGTTAAGTCCCTGCTAAATGGTATTTTACGTAATGTTGATGAACTGAAGATGGTAGTGGATGACACAATGAAATTGTTTCAAGACGACTTTATTCAATTGTAATTGAACTATTAACCTTAGTCTACAGAAGATTGAAAACTACAGGAAAAAATATTGAAGAAATTATTGATAGCCAAGTTGTTCAGGATATTGGTTGTTACATATGTAAACCAATTAACTAGAAACTTTATATTTGTGGTGCATATGGACACGTAGGTGTTTCTATCAATATGCAAACTCTATTCGTTATGAAAAGTCGCGTTTGAACTAGGCATGTCGTGTTTATGGTCTATAAATTTGTTGCAAGAGGAATGTCTTGACATGCAATGCTACTTCATGTAGATAGGATTTGTCAAGTGTTGTGCAAGGATGAGCATAGGTATAGAAGATCTGTGACAGATGATCATCACCATTGACTGGTGCTATGAGCATATAGACTTAACCCTAAATATAAAGACCCTCCAGTGGTGCCCTAAATACATGTTAAGCCAACTTGACCTTGAGGACTACATAGATTAACTTTGTTATTCCTGGAGTGTGGGTATATTTTATTATGATAAAAAAATTTGAAGTTTGAGGTTATGGTTGCAAGGAATGAATTGTAAGCAGTATTATCTTTGCTCAATGTTCAACAAAAGAATTGCCTGGACCTTAAGCTTAATGTTAAATCTTTGAAACAAAATAATAAATTTTTTTTTTACCTAGATGTTACCTTTAATATTAAATCTTTGAAACAAAATAAACAAAAGAATTGCCTAGACCTTAACTTTAATATGAAATTATTATTTGTAAAGAATTTAACAATTGCTCTATAAAGCTGGGTGCTTGGTGTTTCAATGTTCTGACGCTGGAACTTATAGTAGAAAGAGTATCAATAAAAAAATCTCATTTCTAACAAATTTCCTTTACGTATTTTGATGAAGTTTTTTATATCTATGTAATGTCTAGAAGATGTTTATGGATTCCTGAGTATGGACAGTGCTGGTCAATTGGTGCTTTTGGAAAGAATGATTGTCCAAATTTTCGAGGCATATTTATGTTTCAAAAGCTATCTCCATATTGATTCTTTGTTGTTAAGCCATGTCCATGAATCCTACAAGAGATTTAGGTTGGCTTACTTTGTCCTGAGCAATGAATGCCCATTTGCATTTGGAATTAGAAATACCTTATTGAAAGGTTCTCTAGAGATTGTAGATTGACATAGATTGTAGGACTAGTTTGATGAGGGTCAAGCAATTAGCTAAGTCAAGATTTCAGAAGGTGCAACTTGACAAAAAAAATTTCAAGTTTGGGCAAAAGTTATTTCCATGAGATATTGTGGGAAGATTTGGTTATCAAAGGTGGTCCCCTATGTTTGGTTGGGACTGTTATATACCTAGGGGGAATAATATGGGATACGTAGGGAGGTGCCTAAGCGAAATAAATGGTGTAATGAGTACCCAAAATGGAATCAACTATGCAATGTGTACCCAATGGGGATAATTATTGCAATGTGGCTTTTAATAATGGAATATGGTCTAGTTGGTGGTTGGGGGTTAGTTAGAAGAAATAATATAATAAGAAGGCATGAAGCCTAGGTATACTAATGAAATTTGATAAGGGTCAAGCAATTAGCTAAGTTAAGAGCTCAGAAGGTGCCGCATTAAATCAACAAATGCATTTTCAGTTGAATGTAAGTGATATCAAAGGTAATTCTGATTTTAGAAACAGTATTTGATTACTCATAAGATACAAGAGATTTGCAAAGGACATGAAATCATTCACGACATCAAAATAATTCACATACATCAGGAAAGATCTCACTGCATGCAGATGAAAATTGTTGAAATAGTTTGACAAACATTCATCACAACGCCAATATCGTTCACAGGCCAAAATTGTTTGTTCATCACTGTAGCTGAAGTAGTTCTCATACATCAAAAGAAATTCTTCCACTTGTCAAAAGTTCATTCTTTCTAGTTCTAGTTAGCTATATATAGCTTTACAAAATGTTGCAAGAGCTGCTACCCATATCCTAACTGTTCAGATTCTTTTAATTTGTCTTGTAGGGCTAATTTTATAAAAAGGGTAAATATCCAAATTAAGTTTACAAAAAAGGAACGGGAGTTAAAATCCAAATGCCTTTTTAATGTCTTAATGGTATACATAAAACAAAATCAAGGACACATGTTCACTTTAATGAACGTATGTGAACAAATGTGAGTTATCCTGTGGCTGCCGCATGTGTTAATTCAGGTGTTTCTGAAGCTGTGTGTGTTTCCATTGAGACTTGAGTCACTACATCTGCTGGAGCATTTTCTGAGGCTGGAATTTGGTTCGATGCTGATTCCCTGCTTGCTTTCTCTATGTGGTTTTCCCAAGCCATAGTTTCCTTAATGGCATTGTTGGCGGAAAGAGGAAGCATTGTCTTTAGTGAGACTTGATGCTTCGCGAGATCTTCTTCCATATTCAAAAGTTCTATCGGAGTGACCCGGAGACTTTCTTCTAAGATGTATTTGTGGATAGTGGCCTAACCAATCCAGTGGTTGAGATCTTCAGTCGTCAATGTATCCACTTTCTTGATGTATTCTATTTATGCATCTAACTCGTCCTTTAGCTCAACTAAACGTAGTGAGCTGTCTGGGAAGTCCTCTATAGTCTGTGGCATCTTCATTAAGCATTTTTCTTGGGTCGTCTGCATCCAAAGGTACAAGTTGTTGCATTGTTCAATGGTAGCGGCAGACATGTCGCTCAACTTTATTCTGTATTCTTTGCAAAAACCTAAAAGGCGTATATCTGAATTGAAGCCAGATATGGATTTAAATGAAAGATTTGCACTTCCCTCCTCTCCATTGTATCTGTTTCCGGATATCATCAATAATTCGCACGTACTTTCTCTTGCGTCTAGTGGCTTCTATGGCAATCTCTACAATTTTAGCCCTGATTTTCTTAAGCTTGCAAATCTCTTTTGTTATAAGTTGTTGTATACTGTAGATTGCTCTTGTTAACTCACAAGCTTGGTCATGAAAGGGATGCATATGTGCTACCTTACTGGTAGCTTGTTGCAATTGTAGTTCCAGCGATTCTCTTTCTTCTTCTAGCTTTCAGTTTTTATTCTCAAGTTCTCCTTTCACTATTTCTAGTGCTCTTACTTGCATTTCTAGGGCTCTCCTATCAGCCTCTACTTGTTGAAGTTCTATATTTAAGCTCTCTTTCTAAGTCATGAGAGCATTATTTTTCTCAATCATCAAATTTGTGTAATTCTTTTCTTTAACCAAAACCTCTTGTAATTGCTGAGTTTTCTCTTTCTCCTATTTCAATTCGTCTCCCAAAATATTTACATTATCTGCTATTGCCATAACAGATGCTACAGAGATTGATGTCATGAGCTCAGGATCGTTCTGAGTCCCCTGCATGATGGTGGTTTCATGCCTAGTGACTATATCAGGTTTAAAAGGCCTTTTGACACTAGTAATTGTTTCTTTGATGATAGATTTCCTTTTCTTGTTAAAGGCAAATCTATCCCATGTAGATACCCTACTGCCCCTGGATGGTGTAAAGGCCACCAGTGGAAACTCCTCAATGGAGACATTGATATCAAGGTCTTGAATATTTGGGCTTTGAGGACTAGTATGATTTTCTTGCTTTTTGTCTTCTTCTGTTTTTCTTAGTGCTTCTTCCTCCTGCTCTCTTCTTAGTTTCTCCTCTTCTTCCTGCTTGGCGATTCTTGCCAATCTGGTTTTCTCTAATTCTTGAATCCTGATAGCTTCAGCTTCATGTTCTTGGTATTTTAAGGTCTTTTCTTCCAAAAGTTTATCTTCTTTTGCTTTGATGTTCTTTTCAGCTTCCTCTTGAATTTTCTTAGCTTTCTCTTTGGACCTTTGTTCTTCTTTAGAGAGAGACTCAGCAGTTTTCAAGGTACTCTTTTCTTGCTGTTGATCTAGTTTTGCAATAACATTAGAGCTAGAGGTAGCTCCTCCTTTACCAAGTTGACAAGTTTGGAGCCTAGACAAATTGCTAATTCCTCTATATGGTTCCTCGTCTCTATCATAAAAGTGAGCGTATTCAAAGGGGGTACCAATTTGCTTGCAATGCTTTGCAGCTTTACCTTGCCGATCATTTCTGTGGAAAATTCTTTCCCCAAAATGGAAGCTTTTCAGTTCAGCAACAAATTCTTCTGCTGTTGTTAGTTTTCAAAATCTATGAGCACCAACATAAAATGGTAAAGGCGGGAAGGAGGCCTTCTTTGCCTTGTACAAAGCATTACCAATTCCATCAATGAATACTTGTCTCACCATTTCTTTATGGACTATATAATCTGTAGCATACCTAGGTAGGATATACGGGGTTTTGGAACCTCCGTACATTCTTATATAGGTACCTTCTGGCGAAAAATAAAAATCACCATAGTTCTCTAAAACTTGCATAGCATTCTCAGATAGGCAGTTGGGTTCTTTGTTGAACATTAACTCATATAAAGGCATGATGAATTCTTCACAAATGAGTTTGTAATGCCTTTTGTAATGCTGAGCCCAAAAAATTTTGTAGGCGATGAACATTGAGTTCTCAAGTGAGTTCCATATGCATCCTAGCCTAGGAAAGGGGCATTTTGCCACAATGCAATCTATCAAGTAAGATCCCATATAATACTCTACCTTTCTTTCTACTAATCCTTCTTGTGCAGTGATTATTGCTGATGCCAGGCTGTCTGAGAGGATATCAGCCCAGTTGATGATTGTCCCATAGTGTATGACAGGTGTCCATTGGAGCATAAACATTGTGACAGCAGGCCTTCCAAAGATTTTGCTTAGCATGAGAGCGATTAGTTTGAAAGGGGGTCTCAAGTTCTGAACCTCATACTCTTCACTATCCTTTTTCCTGACCTATTTTCCTGTGATCAGCAGCCTCTTAGCCATCTCTAAGTTGTCCATCTTGGCCGCTTCTAGCCATGCATCATCAAGCCGTTGCTGAGGCTTTGGAAACTTGTAAGCCGTTGAGATATAAGATGGGTTAAATGAAGCAAATGCTATTCCTTTGCTATTTGTTAGAACTCTAGTTTAAACATTTGCATGCTGCAAAATCCATCCAATTACTTCTGAACATGGGAAGAGCTCTGGACGTGTAGATGCTTTGGATATACAGGAATTCCTAATGTTCTGGTATAGGCATTCTTCTTCAATAAGGGCATCAGGGAAATCCTGATCTCTCACCATTCGGTAAATGTCTCCCCATTTTACTTCTGGAGGTACGCCTGTGGTGCATGTTGTATCTTGGAATCTAGTTTCCATTCTTGCATTGTTATTAGCTGTCTTTGCCTTTCTTTTAACACCCTTAGGCATTTTGAATCTTCTGTTCAGTAATCGGTACACAGTAGTTAGTGCATGGATAAGAACATATGACACAATATCAGTAATCAAAACTAGAATGTTATTCATGGTGGTAATATTCAAATGCTAATGGAAAACTTTTATGAATTTCAAATGGTTATGGTTTTTTCAATGAACAATCTTTCAGACGTTCATTTCATACGTCTTTTAATAATCCTGTGCTTTTCAGAATAAGCAATGGATTCCTGAAACTATCTTAAAACTTAACCTACTGAGTAAGAAACGATTATAAAAGGTCCATTATGGGATATAGTTTTAAAGTCACAGATGTTATTTTTACTTATGGCAACAATAAATTTTATGTAGTCGATCAAGGTAAAGATAAATTTGAAGCCATCAATGGATTTCTAAGCATCATTTCTGAAACATAATCATAGACTTAAAATTTAAAAAACAATGATTTAATTCACTTATCCAACACTCCAAGCATTTCAGCATTATTAAATGTGTTGATTATCAAGGTTTTAGTGCTGCAACTCCCAGCTACAATGTTTTTTTTGCAATACACAACATTTCCTGTCAATATAAATCTGTCATAGACACCTATTTACATCAATCTTCATGTATGCTCACATGCTCACCATAAAGTTTCATGCAACTATATTATAAAGTCCCACACATTCAGATGGAGGAAAAGTTATAATTGTTGATCGTTGATGACTAATAGATCCTAAAGCAAGAGAATGGCAATATATCTTAGCAAGCAGATGATGCAATGCCAGCTTAGACAAAATATACCTAAAGTGGCTAAATACACACACCATTGTTGCCGAACTAGTTGAGAATATTACAGCCCCAAATTTATATTCATACTTAGCTCCCCGATTCTCACTGCAGCTAGCTAGAAAAGGAATTGGAAGCTCGAAATTGCTACTCTAGGGTCGCATACCTTCTTCTACAACTCAATCTAGACAGAGTAGCATCCCTTTGCAATTTTCTATTGTTGCTCATAATTTCACAAGGAGGGACATTGACAGTACATATGTTCACACTCTGTATTTGCATCCTGTACAAAGCGTTGGATTAATGGAAGAATGAAAGCGATGGGCTTCACAAGCTTTGACCAAACTAATGTCAATATTTCATGGAAGGAAACTACGGAGATGGGTTTCAAATTTGATACTGGAATGGATGATGTACATCCATGAACTTTGGATGAATGACAGAAGCATCCCTTGTAGTTTCAGAAGTTAATGTCAATGAAGATGGATCTGGATTCTCACTGCATTCCATGAGTCCATGCACATAAATCTTCTTATCTCTCCAATTCATGTCATTTACATATAGGTAGACCTAGAAGGACTACTAGAGACATGGGAATAGGATTATTCATGACGGGGATAGCCAAATTCCTAGCTATGAATGCAGAATTGCTAAACCTTAACAAGAAAGCTTAACAGATAATAGGTGAGTATCAAAAACCTTTAGCATACGCATTGCTAGAGTAATTCAGGACCCTGTCTCTGATGCTTTGTCCTACATGTAAATACTTTTTGGGTGATTTCAATCACTTGTAGAAACAACAAAAACAAATGCTTGAACAAAGTGTTAATTATACTCCAACTAAACCCTAGTGAAACAAAGTGTTAATTATTGACCACAATGGAAAATCTAAAAATTTAAATGACATAAACTATGACATAAGTATCCATTGCAGTTTCAGACGATCTTACTGGGCGACGGTAATTACATATCTATGCATTGCTGCGTAACTTTTCGTATTAAATGTGACAGTCGAAAAGGGGAAAACAAGGTGAAGTGCTCCACCGTTTTGGAAGATATTACTGAGATGGATCGCTAATTTGGAGAAGTTATCTGACTTTATCCGTTTGAAAAGCGTGGAAACGCGTATCAGAAGGATTTAGACAAGTCCGTTCGGAGGTGCGGAGGGAATTTGGTAAGTTCTTCCCGTGTATGGTGAGTTCCAATATTTAAAAAAGAAGTGGGCCATCAAGAAAGAATTTAGATTCTATCCGCGGTTGTGGAATCGTTGCCCACATTCTTCCACTATTGCGGAAAACTTTGGCGAGTTTGTAAAACCAAAATGACCAAATTTTTTAAAACTTTGTCTTCACAGTTTTAAAATCAATGGAACTCACTGCCCGATAACTTTTTCTGAGAAATGTGTGACACAATTTTTTTTTATATTAAAGTCGTTAGGGCATTGAAAGATTTGATAGTTTGGTTTCAATGAAAACGTAGAGGCTCCAAAATCAAATTTACAACAATTCTTCTGAGAAGCTCCCTGCATTCAAAATTGAATATGATGGTTCCGTTGAGATGATGGATTCGGCTGGTAAGAACAAAAAGTTTAAAATAAACACGGAATTAAAATATACCTCCTTTCATGGGGAGTTAGAGGACTGTCCCCTCTAGCAAAGCACACAACAAATTGATTCAAATACCTCTGCCCATAAGAATTTTATGAAAATATTTAGATTTATGTAGTATTATTGCCTTTTTTGCCTTTATTAGAGGACTCACTCCCCAAAATAAATTCGCGATGCCTTTTGTACAAGAGGACAAGCACGTAGAACCCACTAGTGGGTGCATATATTTCACAAAATACAGCTAATTGTTAATTTCCCAACTAATGTAAGCGTTGATTTTGTCCTATGTTCAGAAGCGCTGGTCTGAGGGGAGGAGGGACCAGGTACCCTGCTCTGGCCTGGCCTGATTTTTGGTGGAAGCAGTATCATTCCAAAGCGGGCCTTTCAGAGACATGGAGGGGCACAACATGGACAGAGAATTTGGAAGATATCTTAAGATGGCACATCTAGTTGGTGTCTTGGCGTGATGAGCTTGCCCATTAATTTTTGGAATCATTTTGATTTTGTTTTATCAACACTAAATAAGTTTCTCCTGCGTATAAGTTGAGGTCCTGAACAACAAAGGGCTCCAGGTAGTATCCGTTTGTCTCAACTACAGCCATGTTGCACAACATTGGCTCGGACATTTAGTAGTGCAGAACATCGTTGGGAACCATTGGTAAAAGCATTGAGACAAATTAGAAAATTGAATACTATGTCTTATGTTGACAAAATAGTTGATGATGACATTGCGTGCTTGGTTTCCTAAGATATTTTTTCCTTTTATAAATAGTATCAGAGTTTTTATATTCAAGATTATATATGTAGCTATAAAAATGCATATAAACCTATTAAGATGCAAACCTCTGAAACTTGTAAGCCACGCACATCAAAGGCTTGAGATATACAACTTGTAAAGATTGAGCGTATGAGGCTCTGTGATGTACTAACCTGTTAGAACAGAACTAGCGATTGCTGCAATGGAGCTGGTAATGCTGGAGCAAGTGCATCGAAACTCGTTGGAAACAGAGCAAGCCTTCCAGTGAATAGAAATTGTCAAAACTCTAACGGGCTCCATACCCCATATAAAGGATTTCGCATGCGCGAACCATTAATAGGGTAGGCGCGAAATTAAAATGGCACTAATGAAGGCATACAGACAAAGTCAAATCAAAACTTTTTGTATTAAATGCGACCGTAAAAAATGGGAGAACAAGGTCAAGTGCTCTGCGGTTGCGGAAGAGATCACTAAGATGGGCCTGTAATTCAGAGAAGTTATCTGAGTTTATCCGTTTGAAAAGCGTGGAAATGCGTATCGGAAGGATTTAAGTAGGTCCATTCGCATTTGCAGATGAAATTTCGTAAGTTTCTCCTCTATGTGGTGAGTTAAGTCCATCCGCCATTGTGGAACCATTAGCGAAATTCTTCCGCTATTGCGGAAAAATTTGGCCAGTTTCTCCGATTGTTCAGGGAAAAATTCATAACTCTTTGGGCACGAGAGAGTTTGCACAATTTGCGGCAGACCTGCGGATGTTTCCCCGCTGTTGCGGAGAGTTTTGCGGCGACGGATTTGATCATTTCTTCCGCTATTTTGAAAAAATTACTTCAGAAGTTCCGCGGTGCGGCTTAGTAAAATGAGTAAGGCAAAAAGTAAATTGTGTAGAAGAGTTTGCACAATTTGCGGCAGAGCTGCAGATGTTTCTCCGCTGTTGGGGAGAAATTTAGTGAAAATTTTCCGCATTCTCAGAACCACTTATCTTACTTCCTCCGCGATTGTGGACAAAAAGTCTCAAGATTTCCGCCGTTAGTTCACTACAAGGTTTTGCTTTTTCGGAAGTTTAAGGTGAGTTTTGCGGCGACGGATTTGATCATTTCTTCCGCTGTTTCGGTAAGATTGTTTTAGAACTTCCACGGTGTGGCTTAGAAAAAAGAGTAAGGCAAACAATAAACCGAAGAAAAGCTTACGTTGCACAAAGTAGTCTTTGCGGCAGAGGTGCAGATGTTTTCCCGTTGTTGCGGAAAATTTCATTCAAAACGTTCGATAGTCTCGGCAACAAGTATTTAACTTTCTGCGCAACTGCGAGCAAAAAGTCTCAAGATTTCGCCGCTAGTTCAATGAAAGGTCTTGCTTTTTCCGAAGTTTAACATTGATTTCAATTATTTGCTTTAAAGTATGTGAAAAACAGTGAAGTTATTGCGAAGTTTGTTGACTGATTGTCAAGTATATGCTCCTTATCTTTTTTTGGAGTTTATGTTTCCAGATTTTATGAAAACTGAGTTATTGCTATGCATTGGTTTGAAATTTTAGTTGATAATTTTAACATTTAGTTGGTGTACAATGAATAATTTTTTTAAAAATAACGCTAAATTTGACCAATTTTCTTGTAAGCTATTTATTTATTATTATTATTATTTATTTCGTGTCACGTGAACACCCAATAATTTTGATAACTAAAGTCGATTACTCTGACTCATGTCACGTTAAGGCCCACTAAAATTTCGGTAGCTAAAGTTGATTAATTGGATTTTTATTAAGAAAATTAGGTCTAATTATAGTGGTGTTTCATGCAGATTTGAACACTTTTGGCAATTGTATAGTTGCTAATTTAATGGCCGATGCTCCGAAGTTGAAGAACCTTGGGCAATTTTAGCTGCTAATTTAATGGCCGAAGCTACGGAGATAGAGGAGAATGGAATTATGGAAATGAAGACGAAGTTTCGCTATTTATGGTGAAACGATAGTGTTATTAGCGCATTAAAAGTATGGTTTCGCAAAGCATAATGGATAGTCTTAGTAGGAATGAAGTGAGAATATGCGAAAATCCCAAGAAAAGAATAATTCTTAATCGGAGCCACCGGAGGCAGATTTTAGGGTTACATGGAAAGGTGATGTAATTCCGGAACGTGGATTTATATCGATTTATATGGAGGGAAAGAGACTTAAAAATTGACAGTTGTTTGCAGCTTTCTTGTAGTTTATGACCTCAAGATCGTAGATATTATATAGATCGTGAGAAAAAAATTATTGGTATTATCATGGATATTGGTGTAAAAAATGTGTAGTAAGTGAGGCAGTGAAGGCTGAAAACAATACATGATTAACTTTTGCCATCAACTGAATTGGCTGGTGGGTTTTTCCAATGAATGAAATGGGCTGGTGGGTTTTTCCCATGAATTAAATTGGGTGGTGGGTTTTCCTTGCATTTCAACAGTAGTCACACAGCGAGCCTTCCTTGTCAATTGAAAAGTAGAGATGGGTTCCAGTGAATATGGTTGGAACAATGTCTAAAGAATAGTACAATCATTAAAGCTGCATGCCACCTTTTCCTTTGAGTTGCCTATCATTCATTCCTTTGAGCTACCTCACCTGCCCTAGTAATCAGTTTCTTCTCATACATGTCTTGCTCTTCTCCATATTCCTTGTTTTTTCTTACATCACTATGTCTCTTTTCCACTGATTTGCAATGTGTGCCTTGGGGTTATAAGTTGATAAATGCATTATGTATTTTGGGAATCACGAGGTCCTTCTTTCAGGTCTAAAAAAAAAGTTTTGTTATGATAGAGGATCTGAAAGTGTTCGGGTACACAGGGTACTACCAAAGGACCGAACACCAAGAGCAACCACTTCACACAAACAGATCACAGATCAACACACCGATGTTTTGACGTGGTTTAAACCCTCTTGAGGGAAACACTCCACAGCCCCGGCCAAATAGCTTCTACGGGACAATTTATTATGCAAAGAAAGAAAGTTACAAATGAGCTTCTCATAATCGATCAACTAAACAATGACCCTCCATGCTCTTTAAATAGAGATCATGGACCAATCGGGTGTTAAGCCACGGATCAAGGTTAGGTTTGATCTAAGAGAAGTTGAGCTGTCGGATCACTCTATGTCGGAAACATATCGTGACCGTCGGATTAAGTATTTACAAATGCATACTAATGCATACTAAAGAAACACACTATCCCTAACGGATATATTACACAAGTTGATCTTAACTAACTCCTAAGTGTCTAAATATCCTAACATCCCCCCTTAAGAACAACTTGGGATAGGATTGAAGGATTTACAAAGTGACACTATTAGGAGAAGGAAGGAGGCATTAGAGCCTATCCCCCCTTAATGACAAGTTTCTAAACTCCTAACATAGATCGAAGTTTAGAAAAATTCGCTTCTGTAAGAGACTTGGTGAAGATGTCTGCAACTTGATCATCTGTAGGGCAAAAGAGCACTTCAAGAACCCGATCATGAACAAGATTTCTGATGAAGTGCATATGTAGCTCAATGTGTTTGCTGCGTTGATGTAGAATTGGATCTTTGGCAAGCTTGATGGCACTTTGATTGTCGCACCAAAGTGGAGTAGGCTGCTGCTGCTCGAATCCAAACTCTGAAAGGATCTGTCGAAGCCATAAAGCTTCCTGACTGGCATTAACTGCTGCTCGATATTCTGCCTCTACTGAAGAAAGAGTAAGAGCTTGTTGTTTCTTACAAGCCCAAGTAATAGGTCCAGATCCCAGACTGAAAACATAACCTGCAGTAGACTTTCGATCATCAGGATCGTCGGCCCAATCTGAATCAGTGAAACCAACCAACAAAGGTTTCCCCCCTGTACTGTAATGAATCCCAAACTGAACTGTACCTCGAATATATCGAAGTATTCTTTTAGCTGCTTTCCAGTGACTTTCATGAGGTGTCTGCATATAACGGGCAACTCGACCAACGGCAAAGGAAAGGTCAGGATGGGAATGAGTCAAGTATAAAAGACTACCAACAAGCTGACGATACAAGGTGGCATCTACTTCAGGTGAAGTACAAGTGGTAGAAAGTTTGACTCCAGACTGGAAGGGAGAAGGGGCTGGTGTACAATCTTCCATGTGAAAGCGACGAAGAAGGTCACAAGCATACTTAGACTGAGAAAGAAAGATTCATTCTTTGGTTTGCAGAACTTGGAGGCCAAGAAAATAATGCAAATGTCCTAAGTCTGACATTTCAAAAGTTTGTTTAAGACTGGATTTCACATGGGTTATAAAATTAGGGTCACTACCAGTAAGAATAAGGTCATCAACATATAGAACAAGTATGATGAGATGGTTTCCTACTTTCTTGGTATAGACATTGGGGTCAGAATGGCATCTAGAAAAACCAGTGTCAAGGAGAAAGTTATCCATTTTGGCATACCAAACTCTAGGAGCTTGCTTAAGGCCATATAAGGATTTCTTAAGGCGACAGACAAGGCTAGAGTTATTCTGAACATAGCCAGGAGGTTGTTCCATGTAAATTTCCTCCTGTAAATCACCATGTAAGAAGGCAAACTTGACATCCATTTGATGGACTTCCCAATTGTGTAAGGCTGCAAGGGAAAGAACAAGGCGGATGGAGTTCATTTTGGCGACGGGAGCAAAGGTTTCATTGTAGTCAATCCCTTCAACTTGGGAAAAACCTTTGGCAACTAACCTTGCCTTAAGTCTTTCAACACTTCCATCTGATGCATACTTAGTTCTGTAGACCCATTTACATCTGACAAGTTTTCTTCCTTTTGGAAGAGGTACAAGATCCCAAGTATCGTTCGCCATTAAGGAACGATATTCTTCATCCATGGCTGCATCCCAATCTGGATTCCCTGAAGCTTCTGCAAAAGTTTCTGGATCATGATTCTCGGAAACTTGAGCCAAAAGAGAAGAGGCTCGCTGAAACTGAAAACGTGTTCGACGTTGATCTCTAGGATCACCGGCAATATCACCAGTTGCTTCACATGTTGAACAGACCCATCGAGGAAGCACTTGTGCTGGTGCAACTGGAGGAACATGAGTAGGCGGAGGTGGATTTTCATCCTCACTGTCATCATTAGAAACTGGAGTTGGAAACCTGTCAAGGAAGTTGGAAGAAGAAGAAGAAGGCACAAATGCCGAATCAGGCTCGCAGGCCAAAGATGGCACACTCGCCGAGTTAGGCTCGCAGGCCAAGATATTTTCATCAAATTTAACATCTCTTCTAATGATTATAGCATGAGAATGTGGTTGAAGAAGTCTATAAGCTTTTACATCTTCAGAATATCCAACAAATATGCACTTTTCACTTTTAGGCTGCAATGCTTTCCGTTTTTCATCCGGAATGTGAGCCCATGCTTCACTACCAAACACACGAAAGTGACTTACATCAGGTTTAATTTTACTCCATGCTTCTTCCGGTGTTATACCTTGTAATGCTTTTGTGGGGGTGCGATTAACTATGTAATTTGCACAATTTATGGCTTCAACCCAAAATTGAAGACTTAGTCCCTTAGATTGGATCATACAATTAGCCATTTCTTTTAAAGTGCGGTTCTTCCGCTCAGCTACACCATTTTGTTGTGGTGTATATGGAACAATGTGCTGTTGTTGGATGCCTTGTTCAATGCAGAAAATAGTGAACTGTTTGTTAACATATTCTCCTCCATTGTTAGATCTTAACTTAATAATTTGAAGATACCATCTCTGCAAGATACCATCGGAAGACCTGTCACCATATTTTCTTTACATAGTTGTTGCAATGAGCGATAATTTAAGTGACCAAATCGCTCATGCCAAAGTTTGGTCAAGTTATCATTATGAGCAACAAAAACTGAAGGGAAAGGTGATGACCCAAAGTTGTTAAACTTGTACAACCTGGTAATATCATTAACAATTCCGGTAGCTAGAACCTGTTGAGGATCTTTAAAATCCTTGATTACAACTTGGTGAGGTGTAAAGGTCACAGTTTTATCTTCACCAGAATGAGTGATCTGATAGACTGATAACAAATTGCAGGAAATTCTTGGAACACATAGTACATCACTAAAATGACCATTATCTACTGGAACTGTTCCAGCTCCTACAACACTTAGAGATCTATCATCACCAACAAATATTTGTTTGGTGTTACATTCATGCATAGTAGAAAATATGGCTTGATCCTTAGCCATATGATAAGATGCTCCAGAATCAATGAGCCATTCATTTGAAGTAGAAGAAGAAGATGCATTATAAGAATAACCAGATGCACAAAGTGCATGTCCATGAGAGGCAGATTCTGAAGGCAAATCTAGGCTGATGTGGTGCTTCTTCATTGCTGCTTCCAAGGCTGCCATCTTCTTGAAACACTTTGATTCATCATGATTATCTTTTCCGCAATAGTTGCAATGACGCTCAGTCTTCTTGCCTTTTGGCTTGGATCCTTTGTCATTTTTTAAAGAAGGAGTTGACTGAGAGAGTTTTGAACCCTTGTTTGACTTATTATTGCGAAAATTTTGTTTCTTGGGAGGCTTGGACTTTTCTTTCTGTTGGGACAATAAGGCTTTCCCAGATGTATCTGCATTGTTGATTATTCCAAGATGAATGAGTTTATCTTGTTCCCTAATCAAGGAATCACAAAAGGATTCAAGACTAGGCTCTTGATAGCTAGTTGCATTCAAGGATGCTTTCATGGAGTAAAATGTAGATACAAAAATAGAATATGCAGGTCCAAGTTTGGAAAGAATATGATAAATGCATTGTTTGTCTTCCCTCTCAATCTTACATTCTGCACATAAGAGATTGAGAGTTTTGTACTTAGATAAATAATCTTGAATGCATGAAAAGTCACTTGGATTTAAAGAAATCAACTCATTTTCGAGTTGGTGACCTCGAATTTCATTGTGTTTACCAAACACAGTTTCCAACTTGTCCCAAGCAGTATTAGGTTCATCAATTCCAGATATGTGGAATCGCAAATCAGTAGAGATTGACATCCCAATCAATCCACGAGCTTCATCACATCTATTTGCCCATTTTATTTTCTTATCATCGTCAGTGGGTTCTTTTTATTTCCCTGTGGTAATTCTGAAAAGTCCCCTACTTTGTAGAACATCCTCCATACGAGATTTCCATGAAAAATAGTTGAAACTGTTAAGTAGAATATCACAATGGGCGGCCATATTTGTAAATTAATGGCTGTAAAAGTAGAACCAATAGTCTGGATGTGAAGAGCTCGAAAAAATAGGCGGTTTAAAAAAAAATGGCACTGAAAACTGACTCTGTATGATGAAGTGATGCTTGAACAAAGAAACTGTTGAAGATGTCTCCAATAGTGATGTGGCAGCTAGAGAATGTCCAGCAAAAAAAAGAACCCCCCTCTTCCCAAGATGAACCTTTTGACAATCACTTTACAAGAAAGTTGCTTTAAGTGAACCACTTTTGTAAAATAAGTGATTTCACTTTTACAATGATATTACTTTTAAATACTGCAACAATAAAAAAAACTTAAGTGACTCACTTGTATTTTTATTTTTTATTATTTAAGTGAGATGCACTTTTACAATAAAGTAACTTGAAAATAGAAATTGCATGCAATTTTCCTTTTAAAAGCAACTTCCTAAGACTTGAACTCAAGACCTATTAAGGAATAAAGCAACTTTGAACCAAGTGAGCTAGATTAAAAGGTATGTAAAATATGGGAATGAGGAAGGGGTTTTTTTTTTTTTTTTTTACTCTTCTTGCTCGGTTTGCGTGCTTGCCCTTTTTCCTGCAAAACGGACCACAAAACGAAACAAAAAAAACTTTTCCACACTTGTGGAGTTAGATCTTGTTAGCTTGCCCGGAAAGTCTACGTTTTCTCTCTGTTTCTGATTTGCCGAGATCGCGCAAGGTGCACGGCAAAGAGCATACGCAGTCGAGAAAAACTCTTTCCCTTTCTGTTTCTGATTTGCCGAGATCGCTCAAGGTGTACGGAAAAGAGCATACGCAGACGGGAAAGCAACAATCCGAACCCAAAAAAAATCTAACAGTAAAAAAAAGAAATATGAGATTTTTTTTCTTATTAAAAACGAAATAAAAAAAATGCGTCACTGTAACATTATACCTTCAGATCTGATGAAATACGCGTTTCTGGAGCAACCGGGAACCGTTTTCGATCAAACGGAAACTATTTCCCAATGGAAACGACGCTCCGGACGCAATGAAACACCTCCCACAGCCCAGAAATGCACAGAAATACCAGAACTAGAAACCCTTTCGAGTTTTGGCAAGAACAGTTCAAGATCTAGATCATAACCGTAAGCGGCACTTCATAAAAGCTCTGATACCATGTTCGGGTACACAGGGTACTACCAAAGGACCGAACACTAAGAGCAACCACTTCACACAAACAGATCACAGATCAAAACACCGATGTTTTGACGTGGTTTAAACCCTCTTGAGGGAAACACTCCACGGCCCTGGCCAAATAGCTTCTACGGGACAATTTATTATGCAAAGAAAGAAAGTTACAAATGAGCTTCTCATAATCGATCAACCAAACAATGACCCTCCATGCTCTTTAAATAGAGATCATGGACCAATCGGGTGTCAAGCCACGGATCAAGGTTAGGTTTGATCTAAGAGAAGTTGAGCCGTCGGATCACTCTATGTCGGAAACATATCGTGACCGTCGGATTAAGTATTTACAAATGCATACTAATGCATACTAAAGAAACACACTATCCCTAACGGATATATTACACAAGTTGATCTTAACTAACTCCTAAGTGTCTAAATATCCTAACATCCCCCCTTAAGAACAACTTGGGATAGGATTGAAGGATTTACAAAGTGACACTATTAGGAGAAGGAAGGAGGCATTAGAGCCTATCCCCCCTTAATGAAAAGTTCCTGAACTCCTAACATAGATCGAAGTTTAGAAAACTTCGCTTCTGTAAGAGACTTGGTGAAGATGTCTGCAACTTGATCATCTGTAGGGCAAAAGAGCACTTCAAGCACCTGATCATGAACAAGATTTCTGATGAAGTGCATATGTAGCTCAATGTGTTTGCTGCGTTGATGTAGAACTGGATCTTTGGCAAGCTTGATGGCACTTTGATTGTCGCACCAAAGTGGAGTAGGCTACTGCTGCTCGAATCCAAACTCTGAAAGGATCTGTCGAAGCCATAAAGCTTCATGACTGGCATTAACTGCTGCTCGATATTCTGCCTCTGCTGAAGAAAGAGCAAGAGCTTGTTGTTTCTTACAAGCCCAAGTAATAGGTCCAGATCCCAGACTGAAAACATAACCTGCAGTAGACTTTCGATCATCAGGATCCCCGGCCCAATCTGAATCAGTGAAACCAACCAACAAAGGTTTCCCCCTTGTACTGTAATGAATACCAAACTGAACTGTACCTCGAATATATCGAAGTATTCTTTTAGCTGCTTTCCAGTGACTTTCATGAGGTGTCTGCATATAACGGGCAACTCGACCAACGGTAAAGGAAAGGTCAGGACGGGAATGAGTCAAGTATAAAAGACTACCAACAAGCTGACGATACAAGGTGGCATCTACTTCAGGTGAAGTACAAGTGGCAGAAAGTTTGACTCCAGACTGGAAGGGAGAAGGGGCTGGTGTACAATCTTCCATGTGAAAGCGACGAAGAAGGTCACAAGCATACTTAGACTGAGAAAGAAAGATTCCTTCTTTGGTTTGCAGAACTTGGAGGCCAAGAAAATAATGCAAATGTCCTAAGTCTGACATTTCAAAAGTTTGTTTAAGACTGGATTTCACATGGGTTATAAGATTAGGGTCACTACCAGTAAGAATAAGGTCATCAACATATAGAACAAGTATGATGAGATGGTTTCCTACTTTCTTGGTATAGACATTGGGGTCAGAATGGCATCTAGAAAAACCAGTGTCAAGGAGAAAGTTATCCATTTTGGCATACCAAGCTCTAGGAGCTTGCTTAAGGCCATATAAGGATTTCTTAAGGCGACAGACAAGGCTAGAGTTATTTTGAACATAGCCAGGAGGTTGTTCCATGTAAATTTCTCCTGTAAATCACCATGTAAGAAGGCAAACTTGACATCCATTTGATGCACTTCCCAATTGTGTAAGGCTGCAAGGGAAAGAACAAGGCGGATGGAGTTCATTTTGGCGACGGGAGCAAAGGTTTCATTGTAGTCAATCCCTTCAACTTGGGAAAAACCTTTGGCAACTAACCTTGCCTTAAGTCTTTCAACACTTCCATCTGATGCATACTTAGTTCTGTAGACCCATTTACATCTGACAAGTTTTCTTCCTTTTGGAAGAGGTACAAGATCCCAAGTATCGTTCGCCATTAAGGAACGATATTCTTCATCCATGGCTGTATCCCAATCTGGATTCCTTGAAGCTTCTGCAAAAGTTTCTGGATCATGATTATCGGAAACTTGAGCCAAAAGAGAAGAGGCTCGCTGAAACTGAAAACGTGTTCGACGTTGATCTCTAGGATCACCGGCAAGATCACCAGTTGCTTTACATGTTGAACGGACCCATCGAGGAAGCACTTGTGCTGGTGCAACTGGAGGAACATGAGTAGGCGGAGGTGGATTTTCATCCTCACTGTCATCATCAGAAACTGGAGTTGGAAACCTGTCAAGGAAGTTGGAAGAAGAAGAAGAAGGCACAAACGTCGAATCAGACTCGCAGGCCAAAGATGGCACACTCGCCGAGTTAGGCTCGCAGGCCAAGATATTTTCATCAAATTTAACATCTCTTCTAATGATTATAGCATGAGAATGTGGTTGAAGAAGTCTATAAGCTTTTACATCTTCAGAATATCCAACAAATATGCACTTTTCACTTTTAGGCTGCAATGCTTTCCGTTTTTCATCCGAAATGTGAGCCCATGCTTCACTACCAAACACACGAAAGTGACTTACATCAGGTTTAATTTTACTCCATGCTTCTTCCGGTGTTATACCTTGTAATGCTTTTATTGGGGTGCGATTAACTATGTAATTTGCACAATTTATGGCTTCAACCCAAAATTGAAGACTTAGTCCCTTAGATTGGATCATACAATTAGCCATTTCTTTTAAAGTGCGGTTCTTCCGCTCAGCTACAACATTTTGTTGTGGTGTATATGGAACAGTGTGCTGTTGTTGGATGCCTTGTTCAATGCAGAAAGTAGTGAACTGTTTGTTAACATATTCTCCTCCATTGTTAGATCTTAACTTAATAATTTGAAAATACCATCTCTGCAAGATACCATCGGAAGACCTGTCACCATATTTTCTTTACATAGTTGTTGCAATGAGCGATAATTTAAGTGACCAAATCGCTCATGCCAAAGTTTGGTCAAGTTATCACTATGAGCAACAAAAACTGAAGGGAAAGGTGATGACCCAAAGTTGTTAAACTTGTACAACCTGGTAATATCATCAACAATTTCGGTAGCTAGAACCTGTTGAGGATCTTTAAAATCCTTGATTACAACTTGGTGAGGTGTAAAGGTCACAGTTTTACCTTCACCAGAATGAGTGATATGATAGACTGATAACAAATTGCAGGAAATTCTTGGAACACATAGTACATCACTAAAATAACCATTATCTACTGGAACTGTTCTAGCTCCTACAACACTTAGAGATCTATCATCACCAACAAATATTTGTTTGGTGTTACATTCATGCATAGTAGAAAATATGGCTTGATCCTTAGCCATATGATAAGATGCTACAGAATCAATGAGCCATTCATTTGAAGTAGAAGAAGAAGATGCATTATAAGAATAACCAGATGCACAAAGTGCATGTCCATGAGAGGCAGATTCTGAAGGAAAATCTAGGCTGATGTGGTGCTTCTTCATTGCTGCTTCCAAGGCTGCCATCTTCTTGAAACACTTTGATTCATCATGATTATCTTTCCCACAATAGTTGCAATGACGCTCAGTCTTCTTGCCTTTTGGCTTGGATCCTTTGTCATTTTTTAAAGAAGGAGCTGACTGAGAGAGTTTTGGACCCTTGTTTGACTTATTATTGCGAAAATTTTGTTTCTTGGGAGGCTTGGACTTTTCTTTCTGTTGGGACAATAAGGCTTTCCCAGATGTATCTGCATTGTTGATTATTCCAAGATGAATGAGTTTATCTTGTTCCCTAATCAAGGAATCACAAAAGGATTCAAGACTAGGCTCTTGATAGCTAGCTGCATTCAAGGATGCTTTCATGGAGTAAAATGTAGATACAAAAACAGAATATGCAGGTCCAAGTTTGGAAAGAATATGATAAATGCATTGTTTGTCTTCCCTCTCAATCTCACATTCTGCACATAAGAGCTTGAGAGTTTTGTACTTAGATAAATAATCTTGAATGCATGAAAAGTCACTTGGATTTAAAGAAATCAACTCATTTTCGAGTTGGTGACCTCGAATTTCATTGTGTTTACCAAACATAGTTTCCAACTTGTCCCAAGCAGTATTAGGTTCATCAATTCCAGATATGTGGAATTGCAAATCAGTAGAGATTGACATCCCAATCAATCCACGAGCTTCATCACATCTATTTGCCCATTTTATTTTCTTATCATCGTCAGTGGGTTCTTTTTCTTTCCTTGTGGTAATTCTGAAAAGTCCCCTACTTCGTAGAACATCCTCCATACGAGATTTCCATGAGAAATAGTTGGAACTGTTAAGTAGAATATCACAATGGGCAGCCATATTTGTAAAGTAATGGCTGTAAAAGCAGAAACCAATAGTCTGGATGTGAAGAGCTTGAAAAAATAGGCGGTTTAAAAAAAAACGGCACTGAAAACTGACTCTGTATGATGAAGTGATGCTTGAACAAAGAAACTGTTGAAGATGTCCCCAATAGTGACGTGGCAGCTAGAGAATGTCCAGCAAAAAAAAGAACCCCCCTCTTCCCAAGATGAACCTTTTGACAATCACTTTACAAGAAAGTTGCTTTAAGTGAACCAATTTTGTAAAATAAGTGATTTCACTTTTATAATGATATTACTTTTAAATAGTGCAACAATAAAAAAAACTTAAGTGACTCACTTGTATTTTTATTTTTTATTATTTAAGTGAGATGCACTTTTACAATAAAGTAACTTGAAAATAAAAATTGCATGCACTTTTCCTTTTAAAAGCAACTTCCTAAGACTTGAACTCAAGACCTATTAAGGAATAAAGCAACTTTGAACCAAGTGAGCTAGATTAAAATGTATGTAAAATATGGGAATGAGGAAGGGGTTTTTTTTTTTTTTTACTCTTCTTGCTCGGTTTGCGTGCTTTCCCTTTTTCCTGCAAAACGGACCACAAAACGAAACAAAAAAAACTTTTCCACACTTGTGGAGTTAGATCTTGTTAGCTTGCCCGGAAAGTCTACGTTTTCTCTCTGTTTCTGATTTGCCGAGATCGCGCAAGGAACACGGCAAAGAGCATACGCAGCTGAGAAAAACCCTTTCCCTTTCTGTTTCTGATTTGCCGAGATTGCTCAAGGTGCACGGCAAAGAGCATACGCAGACGGGAAAGCAACAATCCGAACCCAAAAAAAATCTAACAGTAAAAAAAAGAAATATGAGATTTTTTTTCTTATTAAAAACGAAATAAAAAAAATGCGTCACTGTAACATTATACATTCAGATCTGATGAAATACGCGTTTCTGGAGCAACTGGGAACCGTTTTCGATCAAACGAAAACTATTTCCCAATGGAAACGACGCTCCGGACGCAATGAAACACCTCCCACAACCTAGAAATGCACAGAAATACCAGAACTAGAAACCCTTTCGAGTTTTGGCAACAACAGTTCAAGATCTAGATCATAACCGGAAGCGGCACTTCATAAAAGCTCTGATACCATGTTCGGGTACACAGGGTACTACCAAAGGATCGAACACCAAGAGCAACCACTTCACAAAAATAGATCACAGATCAACACACCGATGTTTTCACGTGGTTTAAACCCTCTTGAGGGAAACACTCCACAGCCCCGGCCAAATAGCTTCTACGGGACAATTTATTATGCAAAGAAATAAAGTTACAAATGAGCTTCTCATAATCGATCAAGTAAACAATGACCCTCCATGCTCTTTAAATAGAGATCATGGACCAATCGGGTGTTAAGCCACGGATCAAGGTTAGGTTTGATCTAAGAGAAGTTGAGCCGTCGGATCACTCTATGTCGGAAACATATCGTGACCGTCGAATTAAGTATTTACAAATGCATACTAATGCATACTAAAGAAACACACTATCCCTAACGGATATATTACACAAGTTGATCTTAACTAACTCCTAAGTGTCTAAATATCCTAACAGAAAGGCCGCCTGTGTTCTCTAAAATGGCGGATACTAGCAATGGTCACAGAGTTATGGAGATTGAAGGTCGCATAAATAGATCCCCCCACATTGTTGGGGGTCTGAGTCCGCTCAGCCAAACGTTGTGGAAGGAAACGACAGACACAAATAACATTGGAAATGTGTCAGCGTGTCTTACATGGTAAGAGATTTGTGTCACTGTTTCTATTAGCAATGGTGAAACTTGGACTGTACTTCATGGTTTGACAGAATTTGCAGAGCCTGGAACCCTAATGGCTCTGATGGGTCCTTCGAGATCTGGGAAATCTACACTTCTAGATGCACTTGCAGGTATATTGTATTAACTCAGAGGAAATTTGCGGAGGAAATTTTTTAAGTTTGTCCGCTATGTGGTGAGGTAAGTTCATCCGCCGTTTTGGAACCATTAGTGAAATTCTTCCGCTATTGTGGAAAACTTTGGCCAGTTTCTCCGATGCTTCGGCGAAAAATTCTTAACTCTTTGAGCATGGGAGAGTTTGCACAATTTGCGGCAAACCTACGGATGTTTCCCTGCTGTTGCGAAGAAATTTAGTGAAAATGTTTCGCATTCTCAGAAGCACTTATCTTACTACCTCCGCAATTGCGGACAAAAAGACTCAAGATTTCCGTCGTTAGTTCACTGTAATGTCCCCATCTTGACCCTATTGCATTAATATTGTAAATGATGTAAATATTTTTTTTTAGTCATGGTGAGGAGCTCAAGGCCAAGGCCCTACCATTGATTTATCGTTCTATGTATCGGCAATTAGAATAGATGCATATGGTTCTTGTGCTAGCCGTGCACAATGTAAATTCGGACATCATGTAAATATTGAATTTTAATGAAAAACCCACAACCAGCTATGCAATGCAACAAAGAGATGGGGCATGATCTTACAAGGAATAGGGAGGAAAAACAACCAAACCCTTCAGCCAATGGAGTCAATCCATGTGCCAATGAGGAAACCCATGAGATCCCAACTACCCATTTTGGCTTATGCCCCAATCATTAAATTCTTCCAAGAGTTGGTTGAGGCAGTTAATGCCTTGGGAATGATGAGGTATGGCAGCCAATTTCGGGTATGGGCAAGCCATCAATCTGGGAATTCGATTTTTTTTGCTTGCAAGACAAGAAATCACCCACATTTTTCCTTCCCAAGCCATTCTGAACCACGGTCTTTCCTCTCTCACGCAGCATGGGGCAAATTGGGGTTTTTCCTTCACGTTTTCACCATTTCTCTGCATTCTTCCATGCCTGGGAACTCGTTTTTGGTTAGCATAGTGGCTGGGAGAAGAGAACCACGATTTTCTAGGGTTATAGAGGCCTTTTCTGCCCATGAAATGCCCATGGACGTTTTTCTGAAAACGATTATGCTCCTGGGGTTGTTTTCCCTTTTTCCAATTTTCGTTTTGGGCTTTCCCAAGTTTTTCTGAACTGGTTGAAATCCCATCGTTGTGCATCCTACTGCAAAAAAAAAAAAATGCCCAGCACTTGCATTTATGGTTGTTATGTCCCTCCCTGTTTAGTTTGAACCTGTGAGCAGGAGATTCAGGGGTGGAAGAGGACAGATTTGGCTTGATGAGCCCAATGAAGTATCCATAGCTCAATGGTTGAGCCACTAGCCTAGTAATTCACCTCTATCCATCTCTTAGCATCCTGAGAAATCCCACTGCTGATGGGTTTGGCTGATTCTGGTGTATCTTTGGCTATGTGAGAGCCTGGTTTCCCCTTTTTCCTTGTGGAGATCATGCCCAGCTCGGGGGTGGCAGTGGTGCTGAGAGATTGAGGAGCACACTGGCCTACGGTTGGGTGGAACGTTGCAGAAGCGTAGCTGGTTTCTCAGGGACTACTGGGTTTGAGATAAGTATTCTCATTTGCTAATTTGATATTGCTTAATTGATGGATGACATGAAAATCTAGAATGTATGATGGATGTGTAATGGAATCAAATTCTGCTGTGTTTTCAAATGTTTATACATCTGCATATCTCCATTTACAATTAATATGAATGCTTATTTGTTTAAGTATGGGACTAGATGTCCAATATTATTGTTAGTGTCCTCTCCATAGCCTTGTAGGATAGGAGGGACACTACATTCACTACAAGGTTTTGCTTTTTCGACAGTTTAAGGCGAGTTTTGCAGCAACGGATTTGATCATTTCTTCCACTGTTTCGGAAAGATTGCTTCAGAACTTCCGCGGTGTGGCTTAGAAAAACGAGTAAGGAAAAAGGTAAACGGAAGAAAAGCTTAAGTTGCACAAAATAGTCTTTACGGAAGATGTGCGGATGTTTCCCCGTCGTTGCGGAAAATTTCAGCCAAAAAAACGCTAAATTTGACCAATTTTCTTGTAAGCTATTTATTTATTATTATTATTATTTATTTCGTGTCACGTGAACACCCAATAATTTTGATAACTAAAGTCAATTACTCTGACTCGTGTCACATTAAGGCCCACCAAAATTCCGGTAGCTAAAGTCGATTAATTGGCTTTTTATTAAGAAAATTAGGTCTAATTATAGTGGTGTTTCATGCAGATTTGAACACTTTTGGCAATTGTATAGTTGCTAATTTAATGGTCGATGCTCCGAAGTTGGAGAACCTTGGGCAATTTTAGCTGCTAATTTAATGGTCGAGGCTATGGAGATATAAGAGAATGGAATTATGGAAATGAAGACGGAGTTTCGCTATTTATGGTGAAACAATAGTATTATCAGTGAATTAAAAGTATGGTTTGGCAGAGCAGAATGGATAGTCTTAGTAGGAATGAAGTGAGAATATGCATAAATCCCAAGAAAAGAATAATTCTTAATGGGAGCCACCGGAGGCAGATTTTAGAGTTATGTGGAAAGGTGATGTAATTATGGAACGTGGACGCGCTTGGAGTAGCTAGCAATGTTTTCATAGGTCTACTATTAATTCTTCACGGATTCCTATCTGTTTCATTAATTCCTATCCGGGTTAGATGGATTTATATGGCGGGAAAGAGACTTAAAAATTGACAGTTGTTTGCAGTTTTCCTGTAGTTTATGACCTAAATATCATAGATATTTTATAGATCATAAGAAAAAATTATCGGTATTATAATCGATATTGGCGTCAAAAATGTGTAGTAGGTGAGGCAGTGAAGGCAGAAAACAATACATGACTGACTTCTGCCATCAACTGAATTGGCTGGTGGGTTTTTCCAATGAATGAAATCAACTGGTGGGTTTTTCCCATGAATTAAATTGGGTGGTGGGTTTTCCTTGCATTTCAATAGTAGTCACGCGGCGAGCCTTCCTTGTCAATTTAAAAGTAGAGAGGGGTTCCACTCAATACCGTTGGAACAATGTCTAAAGAATAGTACAGTCATAAAAGCTGCATGCCACCTTTTCCTATGAGTTTCCCATCATTCATTCCTCTAAGCCACCTCACCTGCCCTAGTAATTAGTTTCTTCTCATACACTTCTTTCTCTTCTCTATATTCCTTGTTTTTTCTTACATCACTATGTCTCTTTTCCACTGATTTGCAACGTGTGCCTTGGGGTTATAAGTTGATAACTGCATTCTGTATTTGGGGAATCACGAGGTTTTTCTTTCAGGTCTAAAACAAAAGTTTTGTTGTGATAGAGGATCTGAAAGGCCGCATGTGTTCTATAAAATGGCGGATACTGGAAATGGTCACAGAGTTATGAAGATTGAAGGTCGCATAAATAGAGCCCGCCACGTTGCTGGGGGTCTGAGTCTGCTCAACCAAACGTTGTGGAAGGAAACGACAGACACAAATAACATTCGAAATGTGTCGGCGTGGCTTACATGGCAAGAGCTCTATGTCACTATTCCTATTAGCAATGGTGAAACTCAGACAATACTTCACGGCTTGACAGAATTTGCAGAGCCTCGAACCCTAATGGCTCTGATGGGTCCTTCGCGATCTGGGAAATCTACACTTCTAGATGCACTTGCAGGTATATTGTATTAACTCAGAGGAAATTTGTGGAGGAAATTTCGTAAGTTTGTCAGTTGTGTGGTGAGTTAAGTTCATCCGTCGTTGAGGAACCATTAGCGAAATTATTCCGCTACTGCGGAAAACTTTGGCCAGTTTCTCCGATGCTTCGGGGAAAAATTATTAACTCTTTGGGCAGCACGGGAGAGTTTGCACAATTTGCAGCAGACCTATGGATGTTTCCCCGTTGTTGCGGAGAAATTTACTGAAAATGTTCCGCATTCTCAGAAGCACTTATCTTACTACCTCCGCAATTGCGGTAAAAAAGTCTCAATATTTCCGCCGTTAGTTCACTACAAGGTTTTGCTTTTTCAAAAGTTTAAGGCGAGTTTTGCAGCGACGGATTTGATCATTTCTTCCGGTGTTTCGGAAAGATTGCTTCAAAACTTCTGCGGTGTGGCTTAGAAAAACAAGTAAGGCAAAAGGTAAACGGAAGAAAAGCTTAAGTTGCACAAAATAGTCTTTGCAGCAGATGTGCGGATGTTTCCCCCCCATTGCGGAAAATTTCAGCCCAAAGGTTCGATAGTCTTGGCAACAGGTATCTAATTTTCTGCGTGAACGCGGACAAAAAGTCTCAAGATTTTCGCCGCTAGTTCACTGAAAGGTGTGAAAAACAATGAAATTGTTTACAAGTTTGTTGACTGATTGTCAAGTATATGTTCCTTTTTTTTTTGAAGTTTATGTTCTCAGATTTTATGAAAACGGAGTTATTTCCATGAAAAGTTATCAGACTTGGATTCTAATTAGAGCAGAAGCTAAGACTGGGTCAAATAGAAAAATTAAAAATTAAATTTTAATATTATATATACACACATCAATGTAAATGCAAAAATGGGGACAATTAGAGACCAAATTTTTAAGTTCCCTAATTTATATTGCATGTAAGAGTGTAAATAAGTGAAATTGCATCAAGATAGAAGTAGAAGATTTAATATACATAAAATTAAAGTTCTGAGACAAAATACATAAACAATGAGACTCTAAATGGCCATCAAAGTCGAATATCCATCAAACTTTGTGATGAATAAGGTGATGATGTTCAAGTTTGCACTTGTACTCATAGACTTCACATTGCTTTATAGCTGAATGTGAAGTGTTGAACACCAAGATTAGGTTAATGTTAACTCCCTTTTACCTATAATTTTCTAGAAACTACAAGAGTCCATCTCTCTTCTTCAATATATGAAGTGTGTTATGGCTGAGGATGCTAATCATAGTCAATAGAATTAGGTAGTAGACCTCTAGTTTAGACATTTGAAATGAAATCCAATTTTTTTTTCTTAGTGTTCTAATGTTTAATCTAGGTCTTGAGCAGGTTGATAAAGCACACATGTTGAAAAGGACTAATGGTCATAAGTTTGAGTACATTTTTCAAGGAATTAAAGATCCAGTTTGGAAAGATCCAAATTCATATTGATATTGATAGAATATTAGATTTTACACAGAAAAGGAAGTGAAGTTGAACAACTAGTCTTTCAATGAAAAATGCATTTCCATGCGAACTGGGGTCCGAATTGAAATGCATTTTGATATTTGCAGACGGATGGATGTAGGTTTTTGGAGTCTATCAACTCGACACAATTGACAATCATAATTTGAGCCTTGTGGGTACAAATATGTGTAGATAAATTTCCCATCAATGAAGCATTTTGATTGTCACTGGTTGTCAATGTTGTGAAAATAACATTAGAGATCAATGTCTAATCATTCATTTGAATTCCCTACCTATCGAAACAATTTATGACAATTAGAGGGATGAAACTCGGTGGAAAAATAGTTTATTTCCACAAACAAATTCATTTAAAAAACGTTTTGTTTTCATATGTCTTACAAGAACTACCTCATGAAATTGAAAACCACACTACATAGAAGGTTGGCACAAGAAAATCATTGGCATCATCAGCTGAACAACGACTAACAAATTTTACTGTCTAAAAC
The DNA here is from genome assembly GCA_027924585.1 of Larix kaempferi. Lineage (NCBI taxonomy): Eukaryota > Viridiplantae > Streptophyta > Pinopsida > Pinales > Pinaceae > Larix > Larix kaempferi. The sequence goes on from BSBM01000910.1 coordinate 28,257,392, forward strand.
AGATCATCCACCAAATGAAATTGAAAACTACACTACATAGAAGGTTTCCACGGAGAAATGCTTAGTATCATCAGTTGAACAAGTAGTAGGAGTAACAAATTTTTACCATAAAGAACTTATTGAAAAGATAATAATCCATTACGTTGGAAAGATTACAATTCTAACAAATGGACATATCTTAATGAAGCTGCAACGATAGTGAGATTTGTGCATATTCCCAGCATGTCTGATAAATCTATCATCCTATATAGGTATACTGATGCAATTGTTGTTGGCAACGGTACTATAAAAGAAATAAATTATGTTATTTAGATTTGGTGCAAGAGCGAGTTCTCTAGTTAAATTACTTTATCATTCATCTATAAATTCATTAGACAGTCTGCCTTACGACATTTTTCACTTTTGTTAATGGATATTAATTTGTAGTTCTGACACAAATCATAATCTAGAATCTAGGAGAAAGAGCTCAGTTTTTAGCACCATGAAGATGGCTTAAGCCTCTTTCAAAACTTAAAAACAACTAGGGTTGAATGGTCCAAAGAAACAAAAAAGAGATTATATTATAAAATGTTCAAAAGGTTCACACATGAATTATGGCTAATATACACACAAGTTATCTTTTGTCTTTTCAGCAATAGATTCTTCATAACACATTGGCTAGTACATATCTATCTACACTAGCCTGTTCTGCTTACACATTTGATTTTATATGAAATAGGAATTTGGAAAGCATTAGTTCAAGTGCCATTCCAACAGCCTACAAATTTCAGCATACTGCCTGTGCACATGATACTATGTCCATTAGTTAAAAAACATAAATCTATGATGTTGAAAAAAATAGGAAACTGATTTTAAACGTGCAAGCAATTCTTTGCCCAAAAAGAAGAAAACAATAAACACAGAAGGCAATAGCAATATTCACTTGCAAATTGCATATATATTTATATGGTAAGTTGTATCCACATACATATAGACAAGATCAACGCATTAAGTGGTTTCTTATAGCAAAATGTGATGTACATATTCACAAAAAGACTTAATACATGTTGTAAGAGTCAATAGGCTATGATGCTTAATTGCAAAAGAGATTGCTCAGTAATTGCACAAAAAAACAGATTGACAGTCATGCTATTTGCTGATTGCATATAGAGAAAAATGCAGCTGACATTTGTTAGCATTGTGTATCCAACTCTGAATAGTCAAACAACTTCTGCAGCCAGATTACCATCAGCTAACTGCAGATGCATTTCCAAATAAGATCAACTGATAGACACAAAAAAAACAAAAAACATTTCTGCAGTGATGAAATTTGGCTTTTATGTAAAGAGCAAAAAACTGGACATAATTCTTAGTGCATTCTGCCGAATTTCTATAGTGTCTGTCCTAGTCCTGCAGTCGAATTTCTGTTAGTATGTTGTCCATTGTCCTTGAGAAATATCCCTTTCTTTCAAATGTACGTAGCAACCGTAAAGTCAAGGAAACACCTGCTCTGTATTCCTGATAACTAATTCCAGAAAGTGCTGGGAAAGTCTCTTCAAGTAGTGGTTTTCTCAAAACACAATCAACCGCTATGTTGTCTTTCTCAAGTATACACTGCAAACAATGCTCATAGCTGAATGCTGTATTTGCTTGGCAATTTGCACAAAAGCACAAACCATTGTGATCAAGGCATGTTCCTGTCACCAGCTGGTGACACTTGCTACAAAAAGGTGCAAAAGGTGGTGCATATGTATTCTTTGCTCTCAGAACACCTTGAACCTGCAATATGAAATATGTTATTGTAATTTTCTATTGCAATGCGACGTTATCACTGAACTAGTGAGTGCAGGATATTGTTTTCAAGAAGTAGTTCATTGATTGTTAGACTATATGCATACATACCTAGATGTTTAAGCGCACAAGAAGCTGTAGTTGTTCTTTTGCACATTCATCGTTTAGCACCTCAACATAACTCTACATTCCAGAACATAGAGTGCGTGATCCCCTAGGTCCATGTCGAACAATGTTCTTGAACAAGAACATTGGAATGCATTGAGTAGCTAGTTTTGCTTGTGTTTCCAAAAAACAATCTTTGAAGCCTTCATTTAGCTGTAGCTGCAATAAGAAGAGTGAATAGATCTTATTGCTCTATATGCAACATGAGAAGTTTTTTAGCCAATGTAAACACTATGTATCAGGCACGGAGTTCTTTGAAAACAATGAAAGAACAAAACATGCAAGCAAAATAGACAGTGCTTACTATTGCAATGTTGTCCATTGCTTCTCCATCCTTTATGTATAAGAGGAACTAGTTTCTAATCTCTTCACATCTTGTGACAATTGCAGCAACACTGCCAATAGAATAAGCATTTTTTTATTCTACCAAGCCCTGTATATTGACACTTGGTGCTAATTTTCTTTCTTTGCAAACTGTAGGTATGGTCTTGACACTGCTATTTGGAGTGATTTGCAAATAGTATTCTGAGTCTCCTCTCTCATATGTTGTTTTTCGCTTGAGCAGAAAGTCTATTATTCGAACACTGAAGCCAACTTGAAACTGAGACCAATACACTGGTATGAGATTGTTACCAATATTCACGGTGATGGTTAGTTGACCATCTCTATCAACCAAATTAGCCTGTATCAACTGTTCCTTGCAGGGTGAATGTGGATCCTTGCTGCAGCCTAGCCCGTACACAGACAAGATGTCACCCTCAAACACGTTTGTGTAACTTTGTTGTGAGAAGTCAATTACTGAACATGGTTGTTGTGCAGTAAGCTTAAGACTGCGAAAGTCAATTGTAAAAGAAATAAGAAAACTAGAAGACATGGGCTGCCAAGAAGACATTGCATAATTGACATCTCCGAGTATTTGTTTCAAATAGTTATATTAAAAAGAACAGTACCTCTTCTCCTTATTTTGAGTGTCAGCATGCAACTTAGCATCTTCAGCAGAGACAGAAGCAGAATTTGCACTATTCATTTTATGGAAAAAACTATTTTTTAACATGCCAAATAGAAAAATCAAAATGTTTAAAAATTTCAAGAGAAAAGCTGGCTCAGGTTAGTCTTTTTGCACACAAACATAGTACTTTTGTGTGTTTAGGTGCATTCTGGATTTCTTCATGCAATGCAACATCTTCACCAAATGTTATTACAAATTTTGCACTATTGATTTGAAGTCAAAAGAGAGTCTGAATATAACATATATACTATATATAATGGATGACAAAAGCACTGTGAAATGTTCATAGAATGTTTAACTAAAGTCAATAGAACAGTTGATTCAACTCAATATTTCTAGAGAAAGCACACTACCGAATTTGTTGAGCTGTATTTTCACTATTTGCATGTAAATCAGCAGCTTCAGCACTAGCAAAAGCAGAATTTGCACTGTTGGATACAAGCAACAAGAATTTGGTTAAACAAGGCATATAGAAAATGGAAAAAACAGTCTGAAATATGATTGTATTAAAAAGATAAGTTGTGCCACTTGTCTCTATTTTGACTATCAACATGCAACTTAACATCTCCAGCATAAATAGAATGTGCACTATTCATCCCATGTCCAAAAAGTAATTTTGTTCACATAGCATATAGAAAAATCAAAATGTTCAAAAACGTTTATGAGAACAATTGGCTCAAGCTAGTCTTTTTGGGCAAAAGCATAATACTTTGTTTATTGAGGTGTATTCTGGCTTTCCTCATGCAATCCAGCATGTCCAGCAGATGTTGGAACAGATTGTGCACTATTGGTTTCAAGTCAACAAAGAATCTAATTATAACATATCTATATGCTGAATGACAAAAAGCAATCTGAAATATGCATAAAAATGTTAAAAAAAATAATGGAACAGTTTATTGAAGTTAACATTGTTGCATAAAAGCACAATACCTTATTTGTTGAGATGTATTTTCACTGTCCAGATGTAAGCTAGCAGGTTCAGCAACAGCAAAAACAGAATTTGCACTGTTGGATGTAAGCAAGAAGAATTTTGTTAATAGAGAATATATAAAAATGGCAAAAGCATTCTTAGATACGAATGACAACATTTAAAAATGTTCAACAAAAAAATTAATTAAAGCTAATCGTTTTTGGGCAGAAGCACAACACTCTGTTTGTTCAGTTTCATTGTCAGCACTAGTAGCAGCACTGAAAGAAAAAATTGCCTTTGATTCTTGCATCTCATCTAAAATCAAGTCCATCTGCAAGACATTGTAGCAATGACTACTAAACATGGGAAGAAATCTATATAAGCTACCCTTTGCAACAAAACAGTAAAAGTATGTTTTCAAGCAGATATAGCATTTGCACAATAGCATTGACAGTATAAGTCACTAGTTTAAAAGTGGGATGCCAGCAATGATAAAATATTTGCATAGCTCGATGTGAAAAATGCTAATCAGATTCTCAAATGTATTATGTATGAATTAAAAGAGGTAGTATATTGTATATTTTGTATTCCGTAGAAATTGCTTTGTATATTTTTATCAATATCATTATTTTCTATAATATTTTTAATTGCATGTCTATATATTTACTCATTTTCATATTATTCCTTGTATAGTACTATGAATACTTGAGCAATTTGTATTTAATACAACTCTATCTTTGGAAAGCTTAAAAAAACATTTTACCTTGTTTCCAATTTTGCAAAGCTTTTCCCTATGAATTTTTCATGTCTATTGTTGTCAAAAAGTTTTAATTGTTTAGAAGAATATAGATATCAAGGAATATTATGCGTTGCTAATATGAAATTAATATTTATTTCTACTTATAAACAAGCATGAAATGATTTAGTTCTTATGACATCAATTTCCTTTTGTATGCAAGATAGGACACCATGGACAAAGTATGCAAAGTTGAGATGAAAATGAGCAAATCCATTATCTGCTGGTGGAGTATTTGTTCGTGTTTCTTGAAAGCAAATCACTATATTTCTCATGAGATCTTCGTCTTGCAAGATGTCATAAACATGTGCTTGCAAGCTACGTGTGTTCAAAGTTGCAATTGACAATGTAGATGCACTTGATGGGAACCAGTCAAAATGATCTAGTTTCCATGTGGCACTACTCAATAAGCGTTCCATCTCATTTTTCACTTTCTTTGTAACACGGAAATTCTTTTGCTCTAGTTTGTTGACAAGAAACAGTGAATCAATTGTTTTGACACACGATAGTGCTGTGTATACTAGCCCATGTGTTGCTATTGCAGTTGGGTCAAATGCAAGTCTATCCAATGTAAGACCCTGAGATCTATGTATTGTTCTAGCACATGCCATTTGTATTGGAAATTGCTTTCTGACAATTAGTCTAGATTGTCTTTTGCTATTTGGCAGTGGTTTTGCAACACGCAATATTGGTGTCCAATTTGTTGAAATGTCCTCAGAATAAAGTTCATGAAATTTTCTCCTTTGCAAACCCCCAATGTTTTGATCTGCAAATTCTATCCAAACTATGTCTAGTTCATTTGATTTTTGTGTATATGCCTTTAGTATACCATCTGCACCATTTACAAGCCCATCTTCTATGTTATAGTTGCCAGCATAGAGCTCAACTAATACATTTCACTTGATCAATATTTTCATAGGAAAAGCTATAGTTTTGTCATAATGCCTAAATCCCATTTGATCATTTTCATGTTGATCAATGGCTTCAAGAGTTATGAGCTCTTCATGCACCAGTTCGAGCATTTTTTTCATTATGAAATTGAACCTATGTACTCTTGTAGAACAGATACGGAAGTAAAGGATCTGGTGGTGGATCTCGGCAACAATGAGAGTTGGTATATTCTATGTCTTCATGAGATTGTTCGTTTGTTCTCATTCTGTTCAAGATTGCAATAAAGGTTGTATCTGTTTGATGCATTGTTCTGTGTAACTCATAGCATTTGACTTTTTCTTGCCAAAAATGGTATGGCACTTTTGCCTTGTTGATGATAGGCTCCTCAAAAATCCAAGAGTCTTTGATTGGTTGTGCTTGATAAAGATCACCCACGAAAATAATGTCAATGCCTCCAAAATATGAAACAGGAGTATGCTTTATTTGTCGTAGCCTTTTGTCAAGTTGATATAAGAATGTTGCACCTATAAGAGATGCTTCATCAATGAGAAGTACATGCAATCCATGATAGTGCTTTGTGAAAGTATCAAGTTTCTCACTATTCAAAGGAATGCATTCTGATTTGTTGAATGGCATGGAAAAGGTAGAATGCAAAGTCACATCGCCTGCATTGAAAGCTACTTTGCCTGTATAAGAGCCAATTATTCCTTTAAGTTCCGTAGGGTCATATTCTTCATTGTTGGCGTACAAGCAAACAAGTGATTGGAAGATTTCCCTTGCAACAAATTTTTTCCTAGTTCCAGCACCTCCAGTTACAAAAAGATGCAATGGTTCATCTAGATTGTTCTTTTTTTTAGTCAAGATATCACGCATTATTCTTGCTTGCTCAGTGTTTAATTGTCTTCTCATGTTATTGAATTCCATGTTATTCAAAATATTTGGTTGCTTAACAATTTGATAAGGTCTATCCATTGAGCTTTGTATCCTTTTTTTATTTTGAAAATGAGAAACATCATAAGCTATGTCATATTGCTCATAACATGTGTCTTTAGAATGTGAATTTGTCTTGTCCATAATTTCTTGTTCTTCAACAACAAGCACATTAAATAGTTGTTCTTTATGATTTTCCAATTTACTTGTGGCATCATTGAGGTCCCCCCATGCTAAATTCATTTTGTATGTGAATTTTTGTCCATTTCAGTGTATTGTTGCTTCCATTGCTAAGTAGGCATCTTTCCAATTTACAAATTGTTCCATCAAAGTACTTTCATCGGTTCGATAAGGTACATATAGCATAAGTTGCTCCCTGTAAAAGTTATCGGCATCTCTACTCTCACTGTATCGCACGCTTCGTATGACACATGCTTTGGAAGACTTCCTTTGTTTCTTTCCCTTTTTTGTATAGCTGCAAGCAAATTCTTCCAAGCAGATGTCTTCAATTGACTCTGGATGTTGCAAATAGTAATCAATTATTGAAGCACAAAATATGTCTTCTGAGTCATCAGTTTCTTATTGCAATTGTTTCGGTCTTTTTAATATTAAAGCTCTATGTTGTTTTGGAGAAGTGTTAATAAAGACACACTTCCTAGATGAAGTGTTCAATGGCAAGGAAAGCACAATGTAAACAACTTGTTGTGCAGACATTTGTTGCAAATTCAACAAAGCTTTTCCAATCCTGCCAATTGTCTCACACACATTTGCATCTTTCCTATGTTGTTCATTTTGTATATGCTTAAATGTCGAAGTTATTGTTTTATCTAGCTTTGTCATGTAAGAACTACAATATGTTGTTGCAGCATATGCATCAAGAACAAATTGGCAATCTGTATTCGCCTCCCATACTATTGGAATATGTCTAGCAAAGCTATTTGTCCAAATGTCTGATGGTCTCCTTTGCAACAAAAGCATTGTTCCAGTGAGACTACACTGAATTGCATGAACGTATGAGTCTTCTGTCAATTGCAAGTTATCCAAGAAACTATCAAATGTGCATGTGTCATCATATATAGCAGATTGCAAAGTGTCAAATATGTGTTTTGCATCTTCTTTGATAGCTTCATTTTCGGCTTTCATTGGTTCAAGGATTGTTGTTCTTCTCATTGGTGGAATTGGGAAGTTGAATCGACATTGTGCATTCCTTCATTTCCTGCAAGCCATTGTGTGATGATGTTTATGAATTTTTTTAATTCTTCTGTAAGCATTGTGGAATCACAAGAAATGAACTTGTCCACAAAATTCTCTATTTCAGAATTACTATTTTTTCCATATATCGGTGCATCCTTAATCCATAGCAAGCCGTGATCATGCTGGCTTCCTCTATTCTAAAATTCTGTCACAAAAAAGTGGTATGTAATCTCACCATAGTATTTGTGATCATTGCAAATAAGATGGCGCAAAGCATTCATTCTACTTTTGTAATAGAAAACACAAGTTACTGGGTCATTTCTAACCAAGCACGCAATGTCATCATCAACTATTTTGTCAACATAAGACATAGTATTCAATTTTCTAATTTGTCTCAATGCTTTTACCAATGGTTCCCAACGATGTTCTGCACTACTAAATGTCACAAAGAAAGTTGGTGGACCCAACTGACGTATCATTGCATATAAGTTTTTTCCGTAAATGTTGATGATAGTCTGGTGATGTTCGAATTGTTTGCAAATCCATGTAGCCAATGTTGGATTTTAGTATTCAATCCAAATTGGGTTTTTTTTTCACATCTTTTGCCACCAATTTTCTTCCCTTTAATTGGCCTTTCCGTATTCTTATCCACATGCAACGAAGAACCTGGTTCAGAATAATGCGCATTGCTTTGTAGAAAAGATTTGTTGTATGATAAGCAAAGTCATGGTCCTTGTATAGAATCTCCCATTGACAAATACTTTGATAAGTGAATTTTTGGGTGATATCATCAGGTCTTTTTTGTCCATAGAAAAGCATGGGGAAGCTCATTTCTTCAGAATATTTGTCTTTGAAAATGCCCAATGGAAAGTAGCCTTCAGCTGGAGCAATGTTTATCTGATAACCATCGAGGTCATAAATACTATAGGAATCAGTGAAACCATGCAAAAGTGTTTTTGTTATAGGATCCTCTTCAATTTCATCATCATTACCAGTATTTTCAAGATCACTATCACTTGTTGATGCAAGTGTCTCTTGGTAGAACTTTTCCTCCCAAGCATCATTAATTATAGCTTTCTCCATTTTGTAAAGTGGAGTGTCACACAAACGCTTCAAGGCCTTCATCACAACATGAACACGTACTCGGCCAACATCATATGCACTCTTGTATTGTAAATGTTTCTTTATTTCCACCGTTATTGTGTCAGTTTCTTTGATGTCACGTGGGAAAGCATGTTGCACACGCGATGTGTCAGCTGGAACATTGATAACACCTCCTGTCAAGCCTAACTGTGGTTTCTTGTACTTATGCCCAAGCTCTCTAATTTGCAAAAAAGGGATTCTTAATGCTACAAGCCTTTCTTCAAGTTCTTGCAACTTTTGCACCTTGCGTATTTGTCTATTTCGCCTAATGCATTCTGGGACTGCAAATTGTGGAACCTGGCCAAGAGAAAATGCTCTCTCACAGCTCTTGCAAACCCAATCAATATGACCAGTGCTTTTGGTCCAAAATTCTTTATCAATTTCATTTGTCTCAACCACAAAATAATATATTTGAGACAAAGTCCATTGAACTACATCTTTTCTAAAGCAAGTACGGTTGCATACTGCACAATCATAAATCGGCGTGTCTTCAATTTGATGATAGTATTCTTTCTCAACAAGAGAACAAAATGCAAATTCATTTTTGTTTTTCTTACAATTTCTTCTTTGCTTTGATTGCTTCAGAGATCTTTTGTCAAAATGCACCTTCAACAATTTGTTGGATTTCTCACTTGCGCATTTTTCTTTATTCAACCCTTTTTTGCGTAAACATGTGCCAGTTTTTCTAGTCTCGATTTGCATGCAACCCTTGGCTCTAAGAAATCTCTTGATTTGATGGAGAGGGAGACGTTTGTCCACCATTCTTATGTCATTACATTGACTAGAAGCAATATTTGTTAGATTGGACTGTTGATCATAAGCTTCTTTTGCATTTTCATTTTCCATGTTTCGCAATTTCTTGTTCGACACGTCCATCTCCGATAGCAACATGCTCTTGTTATCTTTGACAAAGCAAAGATCCAATTCACGCAATCTCTTTTTGCACAGCCTTGAGTCTTTTACCAATTCATCATCGTGTACAACAATCTTAGATCTAATGGATTTTTTCAATTTGCGTAAAGACCTTGGCATGTTTTCTAAACCCATGATTTTAGAAAGAGGTGATGCACATCCATTTAATGAGTGTTCTACTTGTTGCGATGATCCAAAGTTTAAATGTGATGACTCGGAATAGCATTGAATGACATCGAACAGCTGGATTGTTCTATTATCTAGACAAAGATGTTGTTTTCATACCAAAGGTTCAAAATGGCCATTGAGTGGATTCTCATCATGGAACAATATGTCAAAAGTATCTTTGTCAAAACTTGAATTGAAATAGAGATAACTCATCTTTCGTGTCTTTGAGCACACACGTATTAGTATTGCAAGGCACTTCGAAAGCCATTTTATGCAAAATATGTCACACCATATACCTCATTCTTCTCTTGGTAAAGACAATGATACTGATCTTGACATCCAAGCTAGATAAATCATTTGGTCATTGATGTTGTGCATTTCCATCAAAGAAAATGTGTTCAAGTCATTCTTGTAAGATGATATTGCATGTGGATCCTTTGCGACCAAGCATTCCCAAAAGTACGCAATTGTCCCTTCTCGTAACTCAAGTGATGTGTACTTATAGTTTAAGAGAATATGGAAAGAGTCAAAAAGACAATCACCAACAACATAAACAAAGTTGTCAAGGCAAGACAACCCATGTGCTTGTAACATAGTATGAAGGTCAACGTGACAACTACCAGTAGCAATTGCTCCACTGTGTCCAGCGTCAATTTCTCTTATTTGCATGTTCCTCGATATGAACACCAATTCAAGTCCTACAGGATGGACAAACATAGAACATTGGCAAATGCTGCACTACATAGAGAAGACCAATAGACTTGACTAAAAATCCTTGGGTAAAAGTCATGGGGTATGGAAATAGTACCTATGAGACCATGTATTAGGGCAAAGAAGTTTTAAACATGATTTACAGGGACAGGTAAAACAAAAGTATCTTCTTCTTTGGAGAATCGATAATGAGAAATTGAAGTAAACTTCATTGGCCATTACATGTAGGGGTATTACTTAAACCGAAAAAGCCATTATACAAAAGAATTTACATAACATAAAGAGGTGCACTATTGTCAAATTACTGGGAGAATATTAATAAACTTAAATCAGGAGATGTAACATTCATATAACAGGAGAAGTGTTATCATGCTTTTAATTCAACAACCTTTTTTATGAAATTCCTTGAAGCAACCAAATCATACTTAAACAATTAGGCTTTAACAAAAGCATCCACTACCAAAGACTTCCAAAGATATAAAGCTACAAGGTTTAAAACTAGATAGAAATCCTCATTCAAGTTATGCCATGAACTATATGGAAATACAGGCAATGGAGCTCTAATACAGATTCTATAGAGATCACAGCTAGGGGTCACATGGCATCCCTTCTTGCATATGTTGGCTAAGGAGATCAACATAAGGGTTTCACTCATAGATGTACTATCAAATGTACAATGCAATGTAAGGATCTATTTAAATAAAAGGAAAAGAAATATAGCAACTGAATGAACTTGTATTTATTTTTGCACCAAGTAAGTTCCTCAAGTGCTCAATTAAGTGCTCATTCAAGCAGGAAAACGTTGATATAGAGCTACAAGGTTTAAAACTAGATAGAAATTCTCATTTAAGTTATGCCACGACCTATATGGAAAGACAAGCAATGGAGCTCTAATACAGATTCTCTAGAGATCACAGCTAAGGGTCACATGGCATCCCTTCTTGCATATGTTGGCTAAGGAGATCAACATAAGGGTTTCACTCATATATGTACTATCAAATGTATAATGCAACGTAAGGATCTATTTAAATAAAATGAAAATAAATATAGCAACTGAATGAACTTGTATTTATTTTTGCACCAAGTCAGTTCCTCAAGTGCTCAATTAAGTGCTCATTCAAGCAGAAAAAAGTTCAACAATAAACTGTTATCATGGAAAGAATATGTGTTACATTAAGTAACAATTAATAATATATATAAAGATTCCTAATATATAAACTGGCAAGTAATAAAGGTCACATGTTAAGTTTCTGATTCGATTAATGATAAGAGTTATTATTGGCAGTTAGGAATGATTAGCAGTACAGGTATAATAAATATTTTTGCAGTACAGGTATCCTATAAAGGGTGCAAAATTGTGTATGATAATTTTTTTTTAAATGAATCATTTTTGGCAAAGTTTTAAGTAAACAATTTCACAGAAATTTAGATACTCCAAGAGTTTTGAGGGTTTCTAAAGCAACCCAAAACCTAAAATAATCCTTAAAACAGCCTAGAACTATGCCACACAACACTACCACGTGTGAAAACAATTGATTCACTGTTTCTTGTCAACAAACTAGAGCAAAAGAATTTCCATGTTACAAAGAAAGTGACAAATGAGATGACACACTTATGGAGTAGTGCCACATGGAAACTAGATCTTTTTCACCGGTTCCCATTAAGTGCATCTACATTGTCAATTGCAATTTTGAACACACAAAGAAATATAGCAACTGAATGAACTTGTATTTATTTTTGCACCAAGTCAGTTCCTCAAGTGCTCAAGTAAGTGCTCATTCAAGCAGAAAAAAAAAGTTCGACAATAAACTGTTATCATGGACAATGGCATAACAGAAAAGCAGGAAAAGAATATGTGTTACATTAAGTAACAGTTAATAATATATATAAAGATTCCTAATATATAAACTGGCAAGTAATAAAGGTCACATGTTAAGTTTCCGATTCGATTAATGATAAGAGTTATTATTGGCAGTTAGGAATGATTAGCAGTACAGGTATAATAAATATTTTTGCAGTACAGGTATCCTATAAAGGGTGCAAAATTGTGTATGATAATTTTTTTTTAAATGAATCATTTTTGGCAAAGTTTTAAGTAAACAATTTCACAGAAATTTAGATACTCCAAGAGTTTTGAGGGTTTCTAAAGCAACCCAAAACCTAAAATAATCCTTAAAACAGCCTAGAACTATGCCACACAGCACTACCACGTGTGAAAACAATTGATTCACTGTTTCTTGTCAACAAACTAGAGCAAAAGAATTTCCATGTTACAAAGAAAGTGACAAATGAGATGACACACTTATGGAGTAGTGCCACATGGAAACTAGATCTTTTTCACCGGTTCCCATTAAGTGCATCTACATTGTCAATTGCAATTTTGAACACACAAAGAAATATAGCAACTGAATGAACTTGTATTTATTTTTGCACCAAGTCAGTTCCTCAAGAGCTCAAGTAAGTGCTCATTCAAGCAGAAAAAAAAAGTTCGACAATAAACTGTTATCATGGACAATGGCATAACAGAAAAGCAGGAAAAGAATATGTGTTACATTAAGTAACAGTTAATAATATATATAAAGATTCCTAATATATAAACTGGCAAGTAATAAAGGTCACATGTTAAGTTTCCGATTCGATTAATGATAAGAGTTATTATTGGCAGTTAGGAATGATTAGCTAGAGCCACAAACTTAAATCCACAAAAAAATAATGTAATCATATTGTATCAATAACCCCCTCATTAATTTAGGTTAAGAAAAGGATTTTTTTTTTGTTATTTAGGCTATAATAAATATTTTTGCAGTACAGGTATCCTATAAAGGGTGCAAAATTGTGTATGATAATTTTTTTTAAAATGAATCATTTTTTGGCAAAGTTTTAAGTAGACAATTTCACAGAAATTTAGATACTCCAAGAGTTTTGAGGGTTTCTAAAGAAACCCAAAACCTAAAATAATTCTAAAAACAGCCTAGAACTATGCCACACAGCACTACCACGTGTGAAAACAATTGATTCATAGTTTCTTGTCAACAAACTAGAGCAAAAGAATTTCCATGTTACAAAGAAAGTGACAAATGAGATGACACGCTTATTGAGTAGTGCCACATGGAAACTAGATCATTTTCACCGGTTCCCATCAAGTGCATCTACATTTTCAATTGCAACTTTGAACACACGTAGCTTGCAAGCACATGTTTATGACATCTTGCAAGATGAAGATCTCATGAGAAATATTGAGATTTGCTTTCAAGAAACATGAACAAATACTCCACCAGCAGATAATGGATTTGCTCATTTCCATCTCAACTCTGCATACTTTGTCCATGGTGTCCTATCATGAATACAAAAGGAAATCGATGTCATAAGCACTAAATCATTTTGCAATCACAAAGTGGAAGTTCTCATGTCAGATTTCCATGCTCTTCAACCAATTTGTCTAATCAATGTATATGCTGCTCCATTTGCATGTGTTTCAAAAGTCATTGAGATGATTGTATTAGCAAAGAGTCAATCTGTACATAAGGAATGTGTTATTATAATCATCGGTGATTTCAACATTGACATTAATGTGAACAACCATCGAAGCAGACAACTGTTGGAGTACATGCAGTCATAAGAGCTACACGAGACAACACATTGCTGTTAACACCCAAAAAGTGCTCACTAGTTCATTTCCTTATTCACATGACCCATTTGTCCACTTTTCCACCATTTGAGCCTCTAAAGCCATCAAAAGGTCACCAAAAGACCATGATACACCCCTTTCCCCCCCTCAAAATGAATATTTTTCCTCAAAAAACATAAAAAACTCTCAAAAAGGGTCCAGAATTCCCAAAAATATTAAAAATGGAATAAAAATATTCAAAATATTCAAAAAAGGAAAAAGGAGGGAAAAGGTACCTAAACCATGTTGGTCAATACCATTGGTTTCCTCAAAACCATAATGGTATTCCCCACCACCAAAAACTATAAAAAGGTGGTAGGGGCTCCTCACTTTCCATCCATCCATCATCCTATCCTCATGTTGTCAAAATCTCTCATGAGTTCTTGACCATTGTAGCAATCTTGGAGAAGAGACCATTGAAGCCTGGAGCATCTCACCCTTGGAGCTGCTCAACACCACAACATCCTCACCATTTGAGGTATTATAATACAAAAGTCATTTTTTATTTTGTTTCTTGTTCTTGTTCTTAAATCTTTTCAAGTTTATTGTTATATGCACATGTTAGGTTCAGATTTATAATTGTTTTTGCTTTTATATTGAAACTGCTATCACATTGTTGATAGGTGCCCATTGCACAAAGCTTGGTTGCAAAACCAAGCCAATAGTTTTTGGCGACTCCGCTGGCTTCGAATTCTTAGATCTCAGTTTTTTGCTTTAGATCTTACTTTTTCTTAGTTTTAATCATTTTTATTCATAGATCTGCCATCCTAGACAGCAGATCCATTGTTGTTCTAGATCTTGGCCCCTTCTATTGCCATTAACAGCCTGAAATTTCCATTTTTGGGTTCGTTTTTCGACGTCCATTTTTCGGCTTTCGCCTCGCAGTTTTTTGCCCGACAGTCGCGTGGCTCATCGCGACCTCACGGCTTTTTTCCGTGCGGCTTCGCGGCCATTTTACGCGCTGCACATCGTGGCTTCGCGGCCATTTGCCGCGCTGCACATCGTGACTGTGTGTCCTAAACCCGCGCTGCATGTCGTGGCTGCACAGTCGAAACCCACGCTGCACATCACGGCTGTTTTCCCAAAACCCGCGATGCAATTTTTTTTAATTCGGCCAATTTTTTGAAAATTATTTTTGCTGTATTTTCTGCCCATTTAGCATATTTTACAGTATTAATTTTTCTGCATTTTTACAGCCACATTAAATCTTTTACTATTTAGAATGCTCCATTAAAAGTCTTTTTAAAAAATTTCAGTAATTGAAAGAGAGATTTTTCTGCATTTTATTTAGATCAAGGTTTTACTGTTTATTTGCTCAATACTTTGCCCAAGCAACTTTTAAGAGATCCATTTATTTCTTGAAATATTTATGTTATTTTCTTTCCTTCAAATTATTTCAAAGATCCATTATTTTTGAATAGTTTTTTCAAGCATTTACATTTCAAAAACGCTTTTATTTTTTGCAAAACTGGAAGCGTCTTTTCTTTCATTTGTAATCAATCGCCCAAGCGAGGCAAATCAATTTCAGTTTAAATACCACACTTGCACCCACTCTGCCACATAATTTAAACTGAGCCTTAAAATTTACCTTAAACTCAACAAACTTTTAACCCCACTTGGGGAGCACTTAAAAGAATTTTGTAGTTAGGTAGAATTGAGGGGATAGGTGTTCCAATAACACCCCTCAATTATTACATTTGAGACATAGTGGTTGTCCTCTACGGTACCAAAATCCCTTATAATTTTGACACGGTTATCAACCAATTTATCGAGAAGGCCTCTCCCTTAGGAGGGTTGAAGTAGCCAGACTGGTTCCAGAAGTCTCAGTGGAATACTGCAATCCATTCAGTAACCGAAGGATGTCTTTCGAAGTTCTCGGTGTACACCCAAGAGGGTGTACAACGGCGATAGAACCAAACTGCAGATTCACCCAACCGAACGTGTCATGAACGGGGTATCCTAGTTGCCACTCTTTAGGATTGTCTACCCGGTATCCCTTCCGGTAGGGGGATATCTAGCCGTTGATTCAACACTCTATATTGTCTGACTTGGATTTCATCACCTTGCAGAGGATATCGTTTGTTGACTCACAATCCTTCTAGTTAGGTGTTTGCATGATACATTACCCACCTTTGGTCTAGTAACGGCCCTTTTTTCTAGAAACCGTTTGACTTTTGGTATTCTGAACAATTTTGTTGCATCCCTCCACTTATTATAGCACAACTACTATAATAAGTGCTTTTTGAGGTTGATTGTTGGCCTGAGAGCCTTTATTTTTTCACAACCCTTTTGCACTCATTGTTGCATTAGGGTTTTGAGTTTTTTACATCACCACCTTACACTAAAATTTTTAAATATTTCTCACCATTGAGAATTTAAGACGATCTCGTCGTCTTCAGGGTCAACCCCCTCAATTCGGTACACTTGGCTCTACACGTCATAGACGTAGAGCCTTATCCCTTGACTCGACACGTCATCGGCCAAACACACAGTCATCTGATTCTGACACGCCTCACTTCACATCTGATTCTGAGGCTGAATCCAAAAACCCTACTGAAATATCACCAACCAACCCCATGGTTGGATCAGCATACGATCCCCTTTTCACCAGTACTATTGGAGATACATCGACAAACCATACTACTACTGTGCCACCCATGGTAACAACAACCCCATTAGGCATGCCTAATATAGGGGCCATTCCCCCTTTAGGTATGCCCAACACAGGGCCACCACATGTTATATGTATGCCCAACATAGGGGTCACACCCCCTCTCATTACCACAACCCAGATCCCAGGAATTCCTGGCACTATTCCTAACCCCTCTGCAACCCATGTTGCACTTGGGAGCGTTGGCCTTTCCCACACCACATCGGTTGGAGCACACATACCTTCCATACCTAGCATACCCTTAGGGGCCACTGGACCACTACATAATGCTACCATTAACAGTTAAGTCCCAGCCACTACATCACACCCCTCGGCCAGTCTACCATTTCTGGCAAGTTTGAATTTGCAAGACTTGGCAAGACTAACTAATGATCTTATTAGACATGACCCCACTTGCCCCCCCATGCCCACAAAGCTTCCCTCGGACATCTTGAAGTTTGAAGGAAAACCTAGGGAAGATCCCCAAAACCACATAATGTCATTTCACCTATGGTGTTCATCTAACTCCATAGTGGATGACTCCATTAGACTAAGACTGTTGCAACGAACGTTCACTAGCTCTGCAGCCAAGTGGTACATTGAACAACCACATGGGACCCACCATACATTTACATCCCTCGCCTCCACTTTCCTTCAGTTTTTTCAGCTACCTGTACGCTATGATGCAGGAGTTGAAATACTGTTGTCTTGTAGACAAAACACAGCTACCCACATCACTGACCATATCCATGAGTGGCGCAAGCACTGTAGCCTCTGCAAGATAAAACTGGACGACCGTATATTTTTGGATTGGTTTCTCAAATCACTCCTACCCCTCATAGCCAAGGATGTAGCTTCTGAACGACCCCAGTCGGAAGAAGAATCCATTCTAAAATCCCAGTAGTTTGATCTGATCTACGCCCAGTGTGGCTACCTATATACCATTTTACCTGATTCTCCCCGCGGTGATTCCTCCCGGACTGACGCACCGGGGGCATCCCACGCCGCCGACGGCATCATTGGACATGTTGCATCCCACAACCAACCATTTTCCATTATGCACAATAATAACGGCCTCGATCTTTCGCGGGCCACATCTCACTCCAGAGCTACAACTTCGTATGCTCCCATGGCCCACCCCCACCACACTCATGGACCCCCATGTCCACCACAGTGTTATGGTCACACACCTTCATCCTATCCACCTCTGGTTGCACCCCCTACGTATTACCATCAGCAGGCCACACATGCTCCTGTTCACTCACAAGCCCCAACGGCTTATTTCCCACCACAGATAGTCCTTGCTGCACCACAACATTCAATCGCTCAGAGTTATCCTCCAAACAACAACAACGCTACCCCCCGCCAACCAAAACCCTGATCAACCACCGAAACAAGGTAAGAACCCCAATTTACGAACAAACCACCCATGTTCCATATGCGGGGCATACGGCCATTATACACACACTTGCCACCATTTGGGGCGAGCACGCCAACTGTGGTCTGATGATGCCCAACGCCAAGGGCACGCGGCACAACCAGCGCCACCTCCTCAACCACAACCCATGGTGTTGCAGAATCCTTTGCCCACACAAGGAGTGGTGAACACTCGTCCATTGGATCCTCCTCAAGGAACCACAACACCACAACAACAAATCACATATGCTGCACACACAAACCAATCGATGGATTCATGTAGTCATCATCTCCTTATGATGTCATCGTCCGACATGAATCTCCAAATGCGTCGAAACCAATACACCCCCACTGCACCTAAAAATCTTCTCCCTATGATTGAACAACCAGTTCAGAATGCACCTACATCGTTCGTCTCCACAGTTAGACCCAGATTATACTCGGAATCACCTATGACTTCCACATTCCTATCCATTCCACCCCCTTTGAATATAACTGAGATATCTTATTTGTGCACCCTCTCTCAGAACACAAAGGTACCAAACCAACAACCCCCTTTACTCCTGCAACCACCCTCAGTGCCAACTCATGTAGGAGCCACACCAATTCATACTATCCCATTCTTATTTCCCCCTTTAGGCGCCATCAGCACACCAGTCATGGATACACTTAATCTCCCAGGATTAACATTAGGACTACCTGTGTGGTACCTACCTGCAACAACCTCTCCTCCGACACCGAATGTCATTTTACAACCGGTGCAACCCATCAATACTTCTAACCGTCCACCCCCTGGTGTAGAAAACATCTAGAATCGACCACCTCCAATAGAGGCCACCACATCAACATCCAATTATACTCCCCCACCACTTCGAAACACTGGGGGTAGAGGTCCACAAACCTACACCACTGGACCCACAACTCGCACCCCCCCAGCGACCCCCAAGTTGGTGAAGAATCCCCCAACAAACCGCATACCCCCCAAGTGCTCTTTGTGCGACGACATAGGCCATGCCACCCATCAATGTCCACAGTTACCAACACTTCAAGAACACATGAATATGTTGGATGACAACACCAACATTCCAGTAGTCAAACTAGAACTCCCCCCTCAACCTCGTGATAAATAATTGTGCACAAACCATCCTTGTGCAATCTATGGCCATTATTCACATCACTGCCCCGATCTCCCAGATTACAGAGCAGCACTACACGAGTTGAATAACGTCGACCTAGAGATATCCCCTCTTCTCATTGAGGAAATTCATCCCCCACCATATTCCTCCTTGAAAGAAATTAACACCATTTACACGATTTCCACTGGATACCCCTCTGTCCGGTCGGCCCCTTCCATTGATCCCTTTGACACACATGTTCAACCCTTTCAAATCGACGAGGAAACCACATGTCCACAACATGGGGGCAGGCCCAAAACCTTGCCTACTCATCATCATCGTGATTCTCGTCGGAGATATTGGGGGCATCCACCCTACAAGGAGAATCCCCCATCATCATATCATCACTTCAGTATGCCACCACAGCCTCATGTACACCCCCCCTCCAGTAGTTGGTCAATGCCCTCTTGATCCCTCTCTAAGACAGCATCTGCACCGCATTGACACCTCTGAGTTCGGGAACATAATAGATTACCTCGAACCTGGGATAGGGGGCATGATCAATCATTTTGACCCTACCCCATCACCTCTATCTCAACACCTCAATGATCCCATCGTTCAAACCAACACATATGTGATCCACAATCACAAACCCCATGCACATCATATGGGGGCAGGTCATTAACCCTGCTCACTTTTTCACATTCGTGATCTCAACCATTTTTGAGGTCACGTGTCACTTGTATATTTGAGTAGATTTGATACACATAGTATTTCGCCCCCGCGGGTCATCATTTCTCCCCACCACTACATTCTTGGCTTAGTGGGGTCACCTTCATTTGTAGCCATTATTTAACCTAGTTATTTACTTTGACCATTCCGGAGTCCTTATGACCTCCATTTTTTGCACCATTTGCACCGCAGGATTCATATTTCCATGCCCGTGATGATGCTTGAGACCATTTCTTGCTCTCACACCCATAATTTTTGGGCATTTTTTCAAAATGCCACTTATCGCCTTGGTTTGCGTGCCACATCGGTCGTACTTCATTTTTTACGAGTCTCATATCGCCGGATTCAATTTTCTACGCTCGTGATGACGCTTGAGATCATTTCTCGCTCTCACCTCCAGATTTTTCGAGCATTTTTTCCATGCCCCCTCGTTGCCTTGGTTTACGTGCCACATCAGTCGTTCTTCATTTTTTACGAGTCTTATATTGCCGGATTCAGTTTTTTGCACTCGTGATGATGCTTGAGATCATTTCTCGCTCACGCCTAGATTTTTTGGGCATTTTTCCCATGCCCCCTCGTTGCCTCGGTTTGCGTGCCACATTGATCGTTCTCCATTTTTAACAAGTTTGATATCGTCGGATTCAGTTTTCCACCCTCGTGATGATGCTTGAGATCATTTCTCGCTCTCACCCCATACTTTTCGGGCATTTTTTCAAAATACCACTCATCACCTCAGTTTGCGTACCACATTGGCCATTACCCCTTTTTGACAATCTTTATGTCACCGGATTCAGTATTCCGCACTCATGACGATGCTTGAGACCTTTTCTCGCTCTCATCAATCCCTTTTTGTTTGTTATAGTTTTACCCATTTTTCGGGCCGAGCAATCCCTTTTACGAAAAAGGCAATTAGGGAGTTTATGTTAAGCTCTTTTCTGACTCCTAAAAAAAAATGAAAAGATTGTCGAGCAACCTTGCTTCCTTTCATGCTCGCTAAACGTATCTGAAAGGGCGTCTACCTGGTATAACTTTACCCCTTTTCCGGACCTTGTAGACTAATTACGAAAAAGGAATACTCTAGTCACATCGACTAGAAGAGTTCTCCATTTGCATCATTTTATGCTTTTTCAGGCCTTGGAGACTAACTTACGAAAAAGAACACCAATGGAGTCCACTTACCGCTTTCAGACTCTCTAAACATGAAAGTGACCAGGAGCAATCACCATCCTGGGCTCGTAAAAACCCACAGGATGGTACTCATAGCTAATGCAGAGTCTTCTTATCGTTTTCAGACTCATTAAAAATGAAAGCACCCATGAGCATGAACAGTCCTGGGCTCACAAAATCCACAGGACAGTACCATTTCAGAGCACACTTTTATCCCTTCTTGGAGCTCATTAAAACTACGAAGAAGGATCCAATGGTGCTTCTCGGCGCCGCAACAAATCATGTCTACTCATATGGCAGCTTCCCCATTTTGGTCTCCTTTGTTCAGAGTATTCTGCAGTATGTCACCCTGAGAATCCCTCGACAACACCCATCAGCTTGACCCCCCAGAGTCAATACATACCCTTGAGTCCCTAAAAGCTATGATCCCCACATCTACAAATCAGTCCCCTACACTGCTAGGTCAACCATGTCATCATGCTCTGAACAAGGGAAGTTTGAGTCTACCCACTCTATGACCCCCGTTACTTCCCATCCCCACAAGTATGCCAGTTTTACAATCCAGCACTACCACACTTCAGTTCTACACCTCGTGCTCCTATCAAGGAAACATCATTGCCTTGTTAGTTGTTGGTCTCCCTCTATCGATGACACCCAAATTTATTCCAGAGGATAGACCTAGAGGTCCCTGTGCCTTGGACTCATCACCATTTATGATGAGTGCCTACGAATCATTTCGAGAAGAGTCCTCAGTGCCTCTCCAAATGGTTGTTTCTCACATGCTCGACTTCAACACCTTGATCGCATCGTTGAGACTCGCACAGGGTATTGGTTCGTTCAGTTATTTGTTGAAGACCCCGGATACCACCTGACTCTTCCACATTTGAGAGTCTACCTATGGAAACAACCAGTTACATTTTTTCTATAGATATTCGGGTTGTGCATGGTGACAGTATTCCGATGTACCCCAGTTTTATACTCCCTCGAGTATACAGTTACATGTACTTCTCAGAGATGACTCACAGTCATTGAGTCCCTACAGATGTTGGACACCTTCAGTTTCAGCAGTTCATCAACCCTTCTGAGACCTTTTTCAGAACGGTTGTCGCTTTATTCTAGTGTATCAATTATTGAGATCAGTCATGTTATGATCATGAGTACATCCCAAAATAGTGTCCCCTTTGGACCATTATGATGTACCAGCAGATTTTTTATGTCTTATTTAGGTCCCCCTTCTTGGGACTAATTGTTATGTATATGTCTTGATACGAGCATGGGTATGCCCGCCTTGTCCATTATCAGAAATTATTCCTCATTCATATTGAGTCTATGTAATATTTTTTGTTTTTGCAGCTTCCAAGGGTTGTTGATCCAGTCTCCAACCGGTCTCTTCTCTTCTCCAAACCCCAGGAAAAAGACAAAAGAACTATGATGTCTATCGGCCATACGATGAGCTCTTGCCCTCACACATCAGGGAGCAATCTGTTAACACCCAAAAAGTGCTCACTAGCTAATTTCCTTATTCACATGACCCATTTGTCCACTTTTCCACCATTTGAGCCTCTAAAGCCATCAAAAGGTCACCAAAAGACCATGATACACCCCTTTTTCCCCTCAAAATGAATATTTTTCCTCAAAAAACATAAAAAAAAAACCCTCAAAAAGGGTCCAGAATTCCCAAAAACATTAAAAATGGAATAAAAATATTCAAAATATTCAAAAAAGGAAAAAGGAGGGAAAATGTACCTAAACCATGTTGGTCAATACCATTGGTTTCCTCAAAACCATAATGGTATTCCCTACCACCAAAAACTATAAAAAGGTGGTAGGGGCTCCTCACTTTCCATCCATCCATCATCCTATCCTCATGCTATCAAAATCTCTCATGAGTTCTTGACCATTGTAGCAATCTTGGAGAAGAGACCATTGGAGCCTGGAGTAGCAATCTTGGAGAAGAGACCATTGGAGCCTGGAGCATCTCACCCTTGGAGCTACTCAACGCCACAACATCCTCACCATTTGAGGTATTATAATACAAAAGCCATTTTTTATTTTGTTTCTTGTTCTTATTCTTAAATCTTTTCAAGTTTATTGTTATATGCACATGTTAGGTTCAGATTTATAATTGTGTTTGCTTCTATATTGAAACTGCTATCACATTGTTGATAAGTGCCCATCGCACAAAGATTGGTTGCAAAACCAAGCCAACAATTTCCACAGACCAAAATAATGTCGTTGCTTGTATATATGCAGTTAGATGTGATAATGCATTGCTCAAAGTAACTCAAAGCCTTAAAAAATCCTAAAACAACCTAGAACTATGCCATCCTGGAACTATGTAACTAGAGTAGATGGAGAGCTTTGAATCATCAACCCACCTCTCCCAGAATTATAATATGTTGCTACAAATACTTCATGGAGCTTTCCCTATCAGTCCTAATAGCAAAGATAGTAGGGAATAGTGGAAAAGATAATTGCATAGTGTGAAAGGAGGATACAAAGCTCTGTATCTAAAACATAATCACCCCTCCTTTTCTCGGTTATGTGATAAAACATGGAAGCAAGAAGAACTCCCAAATATTGACATGTTTAATTAGGTTCTTGCACAGGACAAAGTTCTCACCACTGGAAATTTTTTAAAACAAGGCAAATTCAAGGGCTCAAATATGGAGCGCCCTCCAAAAATATGTTCTTTGGAGGGTGTGACAAACAAGAAATGGATATATTTATGAAAATAAGATCACTTGTGCAATATGCACAACAATATGTGCAAAAATCTATTCTCACTTAAGCCATACTCTCAAGAAGTAACACCAATCCTCATAAGGAGTAGTTGATAGAGGTTGAAATGCAATGATTGCAAGAATTCCTACCATCTAGAATTCTAAATTTTGTTTATCTAGTTTAAACCTAAAACCACCCTAAATTTCATCGAGCAAAAATGATGTTCAATAAGAAATTCGAGAAAATTTGCCTAAAAAGATGGCGCTATTTGCTTTGTGTATGTGTTAACATGGTTTTGCTTAAATGTGAGCTTAATTACTTTTCGCGAATGATATATTAATGGCAAACGTTGTTGGGTGTGAATACACTAAAAATGCGGGCAAGCAATAAAAATAATGACGACATGAAAATCTATTGCCTACTTCATGATGGCGAACTCAATCTAGGAGAAAGACAGAATAAAATCATTGACCAAACCATTGCATGAACTGATTTCATTGACAGGTTGGCCTGCACTGCAGCACTAGCGTCTAAACAATTAATTATGAATGAATGGACGAGTAATGCTCCTAGAGGATTTGCGGCAATGCGCCTAGAGGATTTGGATGTAGAGAGAGTCAAGCTCTACAACACTGTAACATTAGTCAAACTGACATGAGTCGATGGCATGAATTGATAACAATCAGACGGACTAGCAGATCCCTATCACCTGTGACAAAAAAATTTAGCCACATGCGGCAGGGGAAAGGGTCTCTGCGACCGGTAGATAAGTTAAAAGAGCCGGATTTTAGCTGGAGATTGGGATTTTCAAGCCGAAAAAGGATTTAATAAACCATTCAAATAATTGAAAAACTCCATAGATAATTTAATTGAGCTTTTCTCAGCCCCTAGCAAAAAAAATTCAGCCACATGCAGCAGGCGCAAGGGTCTCTGCGACCAGTAGATAAGTTAAAAGAGCCGGATTTCAACTGGAGATTGGGATCTTAAGCACAAATTTACTGGACAAATTCTTATCTAAAGGGACTTTTACAAACGATACTCATTTGTCACAAAGTTACAAAATCTTTCAAAAACCAAAATCAAATGGTTAAAATATTAATGAGTGATACAATGTTCTTTTGAAATTTTTGTTTTCTTTTGATTTCTGCAAATACAAAAAGTAGAAGACCGGCGTTTGCACAATGTTCGGAAAGTTTAAAATTAGTTAACTAGTTTTGTGATGTTGCAGGATGAATATTATAAATCAATGAGTCAACGCCCACGAGAAATTGAAGCTAACAAGATTCCTTCATAAGGGAATAAAACATTGGAAGTTGCATCATTAGAGCATAGTTAATTATGAATGAATGGACGAAGGGTCTCTGCAACCGGTAGATAAGTTAAAAGAGCCGCATTTAAAGCTGAAAAGGATTTAATAAACCATTCAAATAATTGTCATAGACTTGGAGGCTCATGTGCATACCTGCACATTGTACGACGCTGACCAACAAATCCCTCCCTGGTGCAACAGATTACAGCTACAGGCACTCGTCTTCGTCTTCGCACACTAGATAGCGAACGAAACCAGCAAACAAGAACAATAAAATAACTATCAAGCCCCTTTAAATAACAAACTCTCCAGGACACCCAACACAAACTAGCATTAAACGTCATCCCTACTTCAATAACTGCCCAAATGCTCGAAAAATGCAATTCACCGAAAAACCCTCGTTGCAGGGAAAAATGCAACTCTATGCTACTTATCCCATCGACAGAGTTCTGAGTACTTCACGCCCGTCGGAAGCCAAGCCCTTAAGCTGCTAATACCCTCCTCCTTTTTGGTACTAGCAAGTACAGGTGCATGGATACGCGGCCATCACAACCCCATACCAGACTACGAGGAGGGTGCTCAATGCACAGACCCGCAGTGTTACGCATGAAAGACTATAAATGCTCACTCGAGCGCGCTGTTAAGCGAAGGCAAAAATTAAACAAGAACAACAGTTGCTGATATCTGCCCGGACACGTGGCCATCACGAGCAGGTTTATGCAGAATGCCCAGACTATGAGCAGCTTTCCGGCCCAAAAACCAACGCTGAAAAATTTATTAAACCAAAAAAATTAACCAAAAAAAAGTTATGTAAATAAATTTGTTTTTAAATCATATTTTATATATATATGATATTTTGAACATATAAAAAAAATTATGTAATAATAATTCGTATAAAATTATTATTAAAATTAAAATTAAAATTCTAATAGGGTAAGAGGACAGGTGTAAAATTTTTTAATTTTTTAATTTTAAATTATTTAAATTTTATTTTAAATTCTGAAAATAAAGCCATCTCCTGCAGGGATTTATGTCTTTTCAGACCTGTCCTCCACCAATGGAAAAAACAAAATTTCATTTTTCAGAAATTAAAATAAATCATTTTTATTTTATAAAAAATCAAATTAATACTTTTTTTTGAAACATTATGAAAAAAACATTATCAATTGAAAAAAAATTCCAAACTAATGCAAGTCAAAGACCTTTGACTTTCCAACGGAAAGTATATCCCTGCCTTGGCAGGGACTAATAATTTGAATTCATATATATTATTGAATAACACAAAATTAATTACACCGATGGATGTTTAGATATTATTTGAGATTTTATTTTTATCTTATAATATTATGATTTAAAAAGAAAGAATGTTATTTAACATATGTTAAATAATAATTTTAGTTACTCTATTATTAGTAATATAAGAGAAAAGATGTTTTATCAATTTGCTTCATATTCTAGTCAAAACTTTTTACGATTTAAGTAGGGTTGATATAAAGAGAAGTTGTATTTTAATAAAGAATTAGATAACAAGAGAAAATTAAGATTTTATAAGTAGGTAGCCAACTCTAATTGATAAGATTAAAAGTATCTCTCTATTTTAACTATAGCTTAAAAATATCAACATTGGTTACACCCACATTATAGCCCAATTTCAAAATATTTGTACAATAAATCAAGTTAAATGTCTTAATAAACATTAACAATTATCATCCCAGGGTTGGCAGGTGTAGGTAGAGTCTTCTACGACTTTGAAGGAAACAAGATGAAAGACTATGCTTGGGGAATCAAAAGAAGGTCTAATAATAGTGCAGAATGGTTATCTCTAATAAAAGGCTTGGAGATTGCAAGGGACAATGGACTCATAGACTTGGTTGTGTTCGTCGACTCAATGCTAGTTATTAGAGAAGCAAGGAATCTAGTAAAAAATCGTAAGAGTCCTGCTTCCCAAATCCATCGTCTTCTAAAGTGTTTAGTTAACGAGTTCAAAACCATAAATTTTCTTCATATATTGAGATTCAATAATCAAGATGCGGATGCAATGGCGAACATCGGTGTCAGACTCGACCGCGGAGTTCTTGTTAGAAATCATAAGGTGAATGACAAGGTTTGGATCCCCTGAATTTTCCCTACCCTCTTGCTTGGAAAGACCCCTCAAGCCTTCTTTTTGGGAGAAGCACTCACATTTGGGTTGGAACTATGCTAATTTTCCTCCCACACTCAATCAAATTTTCAATTTTTATATCCAGATCGATGATGAAGTTTACCTTATAGTCACGCACCCCTTTTTGCACCTCGGGAAGGGTGATGGCCGCATGCTGGAGTCACATGGCCTCCACATGGTCGGCATGCATGCAATTATCGCGACGTGATTACGAGGGAAGTGCAGTTTAAATGCTGCGAATGGTGTAGGTTGGCAACATTCCTGTCTGCGTTCAGAGTCCACAACGATGGCTAACCCTGGTTCCATTGCTAATTGCCTCCTCTGCAGAAAGACCATCCCTCGCCCAGGGGGCTCTATAATTCCGGATTTTAGAAAGAAAGCTCCCACGATGCATGGGAGTCAGGGTGGCACGGTTCAAATGCAGTACAGTGCACAGGATGATGGTTGCCAGATTTCTAATGAATACGGCTCGAATTCTTCCCCTATCTTGTTTGTTGGTGGTTGTTCTGATCCAAACAAGATTTTGATTGCATTCCCAAAGACATCAAGGATCATTTGGTTGAAATGGAATCCCAGTTTTGTTTGCTGAGAGGCGAAAACTATGAATTCAAAAGGGCACTTCAGCACCTATTTACTCTGGTGCAAGTAACAAACAAGGAGGTCCGTGACAACAACAGTAAGCTCAACGAGAATGTCGACAGCCTCGCTGAAGTCCTGGACAATGGATGTCCTTGCTCGGTTAACATGGATGCCCAAATCAAGGCGGTTCATTGCAGTGTCAGAATTGTGGAGGGAAAGATTGACAATATGCGCGCTAAGATAAGAAGTCTAAAGTAGGATCTGCTGAAAGACCATGGTGGCACGGTTGGG
Organism: Larix kaempferi; assembly: GCA_027924585.1. Classification (NCBI taxonomy): domain Eukaryota; kingdom Viridiplantae; phylum Streptophyta; class Pinopsida; order Pinales; family Pinaceae; genus Larix; species Larix kaempferi. The sequence goes on from BSBM01000910.1 coordinate 28,285,802, forward strand.
GGAAAGGAACATCAGCCAGATTTCCGTCGTCGGTATTAGCTTTGTAGTCTTGGTGGCTCTCCAGGTTTTTGGGGCTCTTTTTGGTTATGCTCATGATATTTCAAAATCTATGTATTCCAGTTTTGGGGCTTTGTATCTAGCAACAGTAGAATTGGCTTATAGCCTGTAGATGTTTTCTTAATGTATTGCTTCTATTTAAAGCTTCTAGGGTAGTTTGTTTGGTTATATAGTCATTATAGGCTAGATTTTTGTCAAGATAGCTACAGAATTGTCAAAGATGAATGTGGAGACATGTCAGTTTCTCTCTGTCGGGAAACAAACCTACTCCAACACTATGTAACTCTGTTTTCTCCCTCTTTTTATATATAAAAGCTCTTACCTATTCTTGTCAAAAAAAAAAACATTACCAATCATCATCATCCTTCAACTTTACAATTCATATATTTTTATAAATTAAATTACAGAAAAAATAAAAACATCCCTTAATTTAACTAATACAAATATTTTACCACATTACTGTACCAAATTTAAAATCTTACATATAAAAAAGTGTATATACTCATTATATGCTTTTTCTTTTATATCTTCCCATATTTTTTCTTTTAACATGGTAAACAAAAAGTCATTACAATTATTATTATTAGAATTTGAAAATTTTGCACTTAACATTGTTAAGCTAATTCACATCTTCATATAACAAACCATTTTCTAGAAAATTACATTTATTCCAGCAAAAAGAAAAGCGCTTAGTTAAGTGGTCCCAAGCTTTCCAATCCAAAATCACAGGAATCCATCCAAAAGAATAAATGATAATGCTGACAAAAAGAAAAGCGCTTAGTTAAGTGGTCCCAAGCTTTCCATTCTAAAAACAAAGGAATCCATCGCACAGCGTGAGCGAATAAAGCAATATTTTGTATTATTTATTTATTTTTAATTTATAAATGAAGCACTTTCAACTTTGGATGATTCTTTCACTATTTCGTCCTTTTTCGATAGCATTTTTAACTGTGGTTAAAATTTTGTGGAAATTTTTAAAATTTAATATATTAATATTTAAATAATTTGAATTAATATTGAATAATATAAAATTAATTATATTGATAGGTGTGTAAATATTATTTAAGATTTTGAATTTTCTTGAATGGATTAACAAGATTAACCATTTTATGGTTGTCATTTCTATTAAGTGATTGGTTACACTTATCCGTATTCACTGTCCACTTTACTTGTGGCTGTGCTAGTATAAATATAATTTCAATTAGTAGGAATATAGATTGAGTAAAGGAATCTATCACTGGCCACTTTACTTGTGGTTGTGCTAGTATAAATACAATTTCAATTAGCTGGAATATAGATTGAGTAAAGGAATAAGAGTTGTAGACGTTTGAGTTTCCATAAAGTGTGAAGTATAGATTGAGTAGAGGAATAAGAGTTGGTGTTAGTTTTCCATAAAAGTGTGAAGGAAGGCATAATATTAAGCAAGGAGATTTAATCTGAGATAAATGAGATAAAAAGTGTGCAAAAACATAGATCGTGTAGAAGAATCAGAGTTTGATCTGTGTATATTGAGCAGAGGAATGAGAGTTTGAAACTTTGATCCTTGTAACTTTGTTGTAAAATTGAGCAGGAATAAGAGTTTTTGTTTAGCGTTTTGTAATGGGCATATTCAAGAATTGTCAGGGAAACCGATACAGTATGCAATGTTTGATTATGATTATGAAGTTGGTTTGCTGGTTGGGATGGCTATCTCGTATTGCTTTTGGACAGTTGGAGGCAAGTGAAACGGTCACAGGATCTGTTAGTTTTCCTGATTTAGGCATCACCTGCTTAGGCAATCTAGCTGCCTTTTTTACAGTTTGCATGAGAGGAATGTTTCCTGTGGAGATGGGTGCCAGAGATGTTCTGGTTGCTACAAGAGGACCCAAATTGGAAGACATTAATGGATTTGGATTGAGCACGTGCAGGGAATATAAAGATGCCTCTGTTGTAATGCTCTCGACGAGTACGCCAAATTCTTCTATCAAATAATTTATGAAGTATATCTCCAATGTCCATGATGTGGAATCCATTCTATTGCAATGTGTTCCTATAAAATGTAATGTAGTGAATGCGAGTGTAGAGATCTCTGAATGTGAATGCAATGTAGGTAGATGCGGATGCATTGTATTCTCGACAGTAGAAGAGATCAGAATTATGCTTGCTCGTCGAGTCCCTGGAACACTAAAAGCACTGTCTGATTCCTTGTGTTTACTCCCATCTCTCAACTGCCTGAGAAATGGCTGCCATGGCTGCAACCAGGGCCTATTACATGGGGAAGAGACTGATGAAAGCCACGAGAGATTGAGAGAGGTGGGGAATGATTCCCCTGCTGCAGTCTGTAGGGCACTTGATTATATTTCTCAGGTATCCATCATAGAAGAACGAATTTGCATCTGTATTCCAGTGCGCCCAGCAGGTTACGATCAGTGGACAAAGCTGCTAACCAGATCTTTCACTCTTAAGGATAAGGAAGCGAGAGGAGCCATAGTCATGGCTTCGGAAGCCCTGAAAACATACTTGGAGCAGGGTGAGAGCATAGAAGAGACGGTGGAAACAGTAGAATATAGCGCTATTTCTTTTATATTGCCAAGGGTAGCAGAAGTATTAGTCAATCTTCTACTAACTGTCTGGTTCAGAGTAGATGGTTTCTCTAGTTCTCTGGTAGCTAGAAAGGCAGTAAGAGAATACATTGTGGAGAGTAAAGGAAATGGGTTTGCTGCCAATGCATTTCTAACCAAAGCTTTGGTAAATTGCAATGCAAATAACACCAATGTTTGCCAATTGCTGACCTTTAGAGGTGATCTTCTAAGCATCAAGACCTTATCGTTCATGGTGGGTTGTGGCAACTTGATTTGCTCTATTGGTTGGGCTGTGCTTATTGCAGCTGAAGGAGGCCCTGGCAAATGGTATGATACCCATTCCATGCCACCTTCTAAACCCAGAGTTGCATTGATAATGGCAGCAATTGCATACAGTTTGGTTGTGGACTGTATGGATTTGTATTTCAGCAAACTTGCTCATGTTTTGAAGAAGCCAACTACTATCTCTGTTCAGAGGAAGCGGAGACAGCCACCTCCTATCATTGCTTGGGCAGTAGTAATAGTTTTGGAGACACTGTGCATTGTGTATTGCACCGTAGTAGCAGGGACACTGGGAATAAAGGGTTTTGGGATGTGGCTATACAGTGTTGTGCAAGGCATAGTTTGGCTAAAATGGAGCATTGGCAGCTATCTTCTAGGAGAATATTTGGACGAACGAAGTAACCCACGACCGCCTTCTCGTGGAATTGTGCAGTGTGGACTTTCACCAGAGGACACTGTTGTAAGGCTGCGCCATGGAATTTTGATGTACTGTACTTCATTTTTATTGAATGCTTTTCTGGCTGGTGTTAGGGGCACGTGGGAGTACTCATCCAAGGGATTCACGGTATAACTTCATGTGTTATTATTATACCTGCCTGAGATATTGTAATCGCTTTCGAGTCAATCGATTTTTACTCTATTAATTTGAATTTGTTTGTCAAATTTTCCAAGTGTTTATGTAATTGTATAATACAGATTGCAGAGCCCAACGAAAAATATTCTTGCAATTCCTTGTCTTAACGCAGAATCTAAGCTAGAATTTTGGTTGAAATGGCCATAGAATTCAAATTCAACCTTGACATAACAAAATTGAAATTTTAAAAGAGTGGCCTGGAATACATCAAGAATCGACACAAACGTAACAAAGTTAGACTAAACAACAATAGAAAATCCAACTTTCTTTTTTCCACATAAGCAACTTTCTTGATCTTACTGGAACAAAACGAGAATAAACACAATAAACTGAACCTGCGGAAAAAAAACGCAATTTTCTCGATGTTACTGGACCTGCGAAAATATAGTAAGACAATTCGAAGACAAATTTGTACAAAAGTTGACCAAAACTTACTTATAGACACAACATCTTCTCTCTAACTTTCACCAATGGGAAACTTCATCTTGTCCAGAGAAGTGCAGCCATATGACCACCATGCTTCATCTTGCCAAAAAGCAGTAGCTCCTCTACGTGGTGGCCATCAAGCTTGGAGCAGGTTCTCCACGTAGTGGCCATCATAAAAAAATCTATTGTATCACCGCATATGCAAAAAAAACTGTAAAAGTTTTGAGAAAATAACAATATTAGATTTACCACATCACACAAAAGACTGAAATTTTAATTATATTTTTCTAACAAAATAAACTTACAATAAACTTACAATGTCCATCAAAAGATGATTGAAATTATAAATAATATATTAAACAAGAGCCACGTGGTGGCAATGTCCCCGACAGTGCCATTGGAGATGTGAAATATTATAGGAGGAGTAACAAGATCTTGTCATGTTTCATTGTTAATGAGATAATGGAAAATAGGTAGAATCTTTAAGAATCCATGATCATCATTATTTTTTAAAGGAATAAACTATTGAATATTTGTGTGATTCATTGCAAATTGTTTCTTTTTATAAAGTAGATGTTGGTACATATGTCATACATCTCATTTGCAATTCTTACCATTGACAAATTGTGCTAATGATGAATCTAGCTAAGGATTTGAAACATTGACTCAAAAAGGGAAACCATAGTTTACCAGTGTCTATATACCCCCTAGTCGTCGTGAGCTTGAGATGCTACCAAGTAAAGATTAATGGTTTAGTTTTAAAATTAGAGGTGTAGGTTTAAGTTTATGGATTAAATTTTGAAATGGAACTCTAATAGATAGGTATCCCTCCACTTAAAGTGATAATTTGAGATACTAACACAATGGATCTAGATCTAGTGTAAGAAGATGACATGTATATGCTATAGGATCCATCTTAACCAGTCTAGAAAGCTTAGAGATGGATCAAATCCCTTAGGTGCAATATTTTCCTCAAATTTGCATTAAAGTTTTACACTTAAAGTATTTGATCCCTCAAGCCAGAGTTAAGATGAATTTAAATTAGTTTAATATATATAAATCACGGTTTAATTATTATTTTTAGTTTTAGTTAATTGAAATATATATTGTTTAGATTAGAGTCAACATTGTAAAAATTTATTTACTTAATATTTGATCAAAGTGCCATGTTTAATTTTCACATTTACCTTTTATGTTAGGGCTAAGACTTCTTTCTCATACTAAACTATCAACATAGAAAAATATGTTATAAGAAAACTTATAAAATATTAATATTATATCGAAATTGAATTTCGTTTTTTGAGTTTATATTAATGATTTACTTGCTATAGAGTTATAGATGAAATTATAAATGTTTATCTTTTGAAATTATTAGGATGTTTCAAAATTAAGAATGAAAAAAAAATGACAATAATATTTTTTTAAAATTTAAAATTTTAATATTTATATAATTTTGTAATATTATATATGAGTATTTAAAATATATTTAAATATTTTTTTTTAAATGAAAAATATAATTAAATTAAAATATAAATTTTAATTTTTTTAATAATTTATACATTATGAATGAAAAATAAGAAAGATAACAAAATATAAATAAAATTTTTAAGTTTGTTATGATTTATACATGCTAAATGAGAAATAAAATAAAATGGAAATATTAATTTTCTATTTGTTATAGCTTATACGTTCCAAATCATTAGGTTTGTTATTTCAAAGCAATGTGAATTGGACACATAAGATGACATATGGCACATAGCATATGAGATGGGCATTAGTATAAAATATGAGCAATTTGTCATGAAATTCAAATTTAAGTTAGTTCTATATGTGATACTTACTATGTGATTTTCAAATTGGATTAGTTAGATGGTGTGTTCCAAATACATGTCCTTTTTATAAAGCTTAAAATCTTTACACAATTTTTTCATAATGAGTCTTGTTTACAAAATTATAATACATTTTGTAACAATACAAATTATTCATAATCCACCTGTACATGTTATAAGTTTAGCACCCTCACATATATCTATTTAGTACCCTCACATATATGCTATAATAGCACCCTCACATATATCTATACTCTATCAAGTACCTCCTTAGAACTATAAGTTTGGCACCCTCATATATGTTCATTTCATGACCAATATCCATACAAGTGATTAATGAAATTTGGCACCCTCATATATGTTCATTCCATGATTAATGGGTCATCCACCTTGATTCCACCTTGAAAATGACTTTGTGAAAGTATCCTCCGAAAACAACTGTATGAGAAATAGGCGAAGTTCATCCATTCTAAGAACCTTAAGAGGTAACAATATTAAAGAATCATATCTAAGCAACCTTAAGAGGTAACAATAGTTGAGACTCCCGTTTGCACAGCTGCCAAAAACCCGACAATACAAAAGCATATCTAAGAAACTAGATAATTGCCTCCAAAATAATAAGCATATTCTACCCAACAAGATGCACAAGATGCGAGACCTTTCGAGTCAAGCTTAAAAAAATTGTCTATCTTTGTCTTCCTTAAAGTTAGAATTTTTTTAAGTGCTTCCTTTAAAGTCCAAGAGCATTAACATCAGACCAAATCCATCAAGCACCTTAAGTGGCCCTTTTTCACAAGCGAGACATCCTTCAAAGAGCAACGTATTAATCACAAGCACTTTCGTTTAGCTAAGCATCTGTGACATGGGTTTCGCTTCTTTCAAAATTACCCAGAGCTTGCACCTTACAATAACGCAACCTTTTATTCGTCTCTCTGGAATACTTGTACCTTGGTGGGTGTCCCAAGTCCTCACACGCCACTGCCTTCATTGCTGAACTGCAACCCAGTTGGTAGACTATTATTTTGACCATAAAATCCTAATTAATAAGCCCTTAATGATATTTCTAAGCAAAAATCATTCTAGTGGCATGATTAACAAGCATGAGCGAAAATATACAATCTAGTGGCAAGTGAACACTATAGGAACTTGATCCTATAGCTTATTAGAACATAGAAAGGGATAAAATTATGTGCTGGTATATGGATACACCTTAACTCCACATATTCTCTTAAAGCACATGTTATATAGGTTGGTGCTCATGGAAATTGCATACCAAACTACCAAGTTTAGGGATATTAACATGAGGTTGAAGGATAAAAAATAGGTCTATTCCATTTTTATCCATTCATTGTTAAATCCTTCAGTTTAATTGATTTTGCACATAAATAGACATTCATTCACTTTAATTGATAACACATTCAAAGCAATAATAGAAACACAAACTTCATGCGTGCAATACACAAAGCATTCATCACATCAACCACACAAGATATTTGCTCCAAAATAGGTTCATTTCTATAGTATTATCCCCTGGAACAACTTACAAAACCTGCACTGCGCATTGGATCTGTGCCACATACCCAGAAATACCCCAACATAACATAGCATAAAGCAAAACTACTAGAGAAACAACTATTGAACGATGCTTAACCCAAATATTCCTTACATATTTATACATTTCAGAATGGTTTGAGCGTATTACAATGTGGACACAAGTGTCAAACTACCCCTAACTAACTTATGCCTTTTGCGCATGCTAGTCTTTTGTTATTGTGTGTGTGTGTGTGATACATTGTAATTTTTTTTTAGATTCTATTTGGCATTGCTTTTCTTACTCGTGTTTATCAAACTCTTTATCTCATCTCACAACTAGAACATCATGGTTGGACTTATTATTCAGTAGCATGCCCAAGAGTTGCAGTTGATTACCCTTCTATCATTTTGAAAATATTTGAATATGATATGAAGTAGAAAGGAATTAGCAAGCAAACTCACAAATGCTAGAAAGTAGATGAAAATCAAAGAATGAATGTAACCATAAAACCATTGTTGTAGACATTTTTCTCAAAGGATTAGCTACATTGCCCACCATTAGTATCACTATGACTTAGTTGTTGGGAGAATCGATTTTCAAGATGATGAGAAAAATAACCAATTGAAAGGGTGACATTCGAACTTAGAAAATCAAGGGGAGTATCATAATGCAAGGAAAGATAAATTAGGCAATTTCGCATCTTCCATGCATCTAGGGGAGGATCAAGCAATACTAATTATCCATGACTACTATTTTCATGTTCATGTGTGCACATAGTTATAAGCTTGTATGAAGTTATTTAAGCAAGTAGTTTGGTTCATGAAGGTGATGGGGTAAAGTATATGTGGGGTCATTCCATAATAAATAATGGAGACCTGGGCATGATCGAACATCCCAACAATCTAGCAAAGCTCATACTAGAAATTTTTGAACTTAACCTGAAATTCTAGAACCAACTTATTTTAAACATGCTTGCAGTCAAATAAACCAGATATTTTATAGGACATTAGATACAAACAAACACTTAAAATCAATTGGGGTTTTCCCAACTCAATTTGGCCACAGGTTCAACTCCCCAGAGATCCACCACATATCCATCCAAACCATTATCGCAATTTCAGTCTAAATGAGCATGAAATTAATCAAGAGGAAATATGTAATAATTTCAATCTACATGAGCATTATTTAGTTGCATAAACTTGTTTGATTTTCATGTGCTGTATAATTAATCTATTGATCTAATTGTATGTATAACCTTTTGAGATGCATCAATGTTCTCATTGATCAAGGACCATTCATTTAGCAATAGTATAAAACTAAAACTAGATAGAATGATCAGAAACCTTTTTGCACTTCCTTATTGCTCAAAAGTTGTAACTCAAATAACAATAATGGATAAGATGCTAACAATACAGCAGTAGTGATTCATAATGGCATTACTATGCAATCATCACCTTCATTAGGTCGCAACATTATCCTCTGCTCATAAGAGTTGAATGGTACTCTAATATGTTAACCACCCCCTAAATATCCTTTGCAATGTTTACCGCAAATGAACCACAGTTTGGTAACCAAGAGATGATTGTGTGATACAACCCCAAAATAGCATAATGCTTCTAAGAGAAGGGATAATATTATTTAACATCAAAAGAAGACATATTACAAGTCTGTAAGCATATCAAATTTTATATTTTGTACATGACTGTGGGAGGGTGGAGGGTAAGAGTTGATTTGGACTCAGAAAAAGTTCTTGAGCTTAGTTGAAATAGAAGCATAAAAGAAGTACACAAATTTTAAGGGGAAAGAAATTTGTATTTTTAATAAATATGAAAATTTATAATGTACATACAACCGAAATTTTCAATAATAATTCATTTACAAGCTAAGTTACCAGAAACAGGAAATGGGAAAAGCTAAGTGACAATGTATATACATAAAATATTCATATCTAACACTGTATATACAAAATTATTACCGAAACAGAGGAGGTTGGAAGGAAGATTTGACATTTAAATTATGTAAATCACCCATGCTGGAACTTTAAGAAATTGAGGGAAATACTCATCTAAAACATGCACTGAATCAGGCAGTTCAAGATGGGGATATTGACCACAATTTAGCAGGAAATCGAAGCACCGAGTAGCGCGTGGAGACCTAGCATAATTAAACTATGGACAATGGGTTCTGGGTGATTCTCCTCAACAAAAAGCAATTCACCTCCATATATCTCCTCAACTGACCAGTTGAATTAAACTGGAAAATGGGTTTTGGGTGATTCTCCTCAACAAAAAGAAATTTACCTCCGTCAAAATCCTCAACCAATCAGTTGGGCCACAAACTCAGTATTTTTCCTCTCGAGATCTTCAATCTCCTTCACGATTGTCTGAATACTCAAGAAATGACCACCACAAAGCTTTGATTAAAAAAATTGGAAGCTTGTGGAGGGATGTAACTATTTTTGTCAAAGCCAAATAACAAAAATAACAACTGCAGAGTGAAAATCTTCTATTCGAAAAAACAACAGTTTATGGAGGCGTGTGGTTGAAATATTGCAGAGAAAATAAGTTTTCAATTTATAAGAGAAAAAAAGGAATCCATGGCCTGAAAACACAAACTAGCAAAGGAAATCAACATGAGACTCGCAAGCGAACACAATGAAGCAGAAAACTAAAAGCCTACTCCACAACTACTAACAAGCTCCTTGGTTCAATGAACAGGTTCTTCACTTATAGAAGTCTTTGATAAATACCCTAAATATATACAAATTAGGGCTTATTCCCACTATATCTAGACATGCTTAGAAGCATTCAACCATATGCAAACAATTACCCTGCGCGAGGGCATTGAGAGAGTATTGTAAGAACTAATACCTGGCCCACATTCGAAGCTTCACTTCATGTTTTTGAAGACCTGCACGACCACTTCTGTTGTGTGGGCTTTTGCATAATCTTCTAAGACTAAGAGAAACAGGCTCTCAGGGCACATGTATTGCTTGGTTTGGATTTCATCTTACCCTATATCTATATTGGAACAGAGTTATAATTCGGAGGTAAATGTAAAAGGAATGGGAAAACAACTAGTGGTAAAGTGCTTTGTGCGAGCATAGGAATAGGCAAGGACACCGGTGAATCAAGCTAAATCAAGAAGATCACTCAGAAAAAACTCATCACCATTATTACAAAAGAATCATAATTAATTACATATTAACATGACTTTTTTCGATTTTATTGCAGTGTTCAAAGACTTGTCTGTCAGTACACTGAAGAAGAAGAAGTGAGTCCACAGGAAAGATCTGATTCCTGCTTTATGTAAAGGATTCTCACTTCCCTAATCAAAGAAAATAAAAATCTAGCTTCATCTGGCTGTGATGATCGAGGCCATCATACTAATAATTTTATTGAAATAAAAATAAAAATAAAAACCACCTGATACCTTACTAGTTCATTTAGCTATTAAAAAGTATTACACATGAAATATCCTTCATGGTACTCAGCTGCTGCTGCAACATAGTTGTTGTTTGTATTCAACACTTAGACCTTGGCTATCATCCGCAATAACTTCACCTCCAAATCTCCTCTCAGATTGGCGCACATTTCATCACAATAGAAAAGAATAGACTAATTTTTATTTACATATCCTTCATGGTACTCAACTGCTGCTTTAACATAGTTGTTGTTTGTATTCAACACTTAAGGTCTTTGGCTATCATGCGCAATAAATCCACTTCCAAATCTCCTCTCAGATTGGTGCACATTTCATCACAATATAAAAGAATAGACTAATTTTTATTTACGTGCTTGGGACAAAGACCTAAATAATCTCAACCATGGTAAGGATTTTGCTTAAGACACCTGCAAAAGTGAAATCTAGGTCTTAGTACTGGAGATAATAATCACAACTCCACATAGTTACTAAATAATAATCGTCACTACCCTCTGTATTATTCGACATTACCACCTATTCAGTAAACTAAACTCTTCCTCAAAAACTAGTAAATACCGAACTTCATAGAAATGTGATCTTTAACTTGTTTCTGGAACAGAAAGCAAATATCTCTGTTTCAATAGGAAGAATCTGCACACTGAAGCCATGCTGGGTTTTCACCTTTTTCTATTCTTTGCCCAAGTTCTTTTATTATAGCTTCGGGCTCTTTCTCCCCTACGAGAATCGGATTCTTCTTCTTAAGCTTTAGAAGGATTTCTTCTTAATATTTAGAAGGATTTCTATGAGTATTCTAATCTCATCATTTCTATTGCCGGTGGCTTCAGCACCAACCCTGAACTTTGAAGCGGCAGCCTAGCAAGCCTGGCGCAGATGGCTAACAGGGGTTGCCAAAAGCATTGCAGTGACATGTAGAGGATTCGTTTATCTGTTCCCACAGAGACAAGCTTCTGCTATGACATGATTTAAGATGCTCGCTGCCTCCGGGGTTAGAGTATGCTGCACTATGCTTAGTCCTGCTCGGAAACTTTCTTGATAAGGAAATCAATTTTCGGAAACTATCTCTAAATCTTTCTTAACCGAGCAAAATATGCAACTGACAACTGCTCATAAGAATCAGAAACTAGCCACATACAGCTCTGGTCAAGAAACGTCCTGCACACACACCAAGAGATTAGCGAGAAAACCCAAATATGCAACTGATTATAATCCACAGATAAACAGTATGCCTATTTGTTGGAGAGATATATCAGTTGTTGAACAACAACGGTGAGATCATTGCAGCCATTAATGGAAAACCACTGGTGTGATAGCTACAGAACAATGGTGGGGTCATAACAGGAAAATGACTGGCGGGGTGATCGCAGAAATTTAATATACAATACCAGAGGCAATAAATATACACAAACAAAACACCAGATTACAGTTATGGAACTTAAATATACACCAACAAAACACCAGATTACAGGTATGAAACTTATCCCGTGAGAGATGACTGTACTTTAACAGCAAGGATTAAAATATGCCTTAAATTATAAATTCAAAATAGACATCTAAATCCCCGAGACCCGCAAAGGGTAAAAAAATGGAGTTAGCAATAACCCTGAGGCATATTACACACACATTTGACTATAGATTTGCGACTGACGTAACTTCATAGAAAATTCAAGATGAATCCTTTTTGCAGGTGTATTACATTACTGTTTTGAAAGCACATAGGAGAATTTTTTTAGTTCTTACTTGTACAGGCAATGAATGGAAATTATCTTGGCTTCATACTTTGTAACCGGGTATTGTGCCTAGAAGCTTTACACCTCTAATTTCGTAGATGACTGAAAAACACCAGTAAATAAGCCATTATTTAACATAAGAGTAATAATAACAAAAATAAGTATTTTATATATATATTGGAGAGGGTTGTAAGTCTTACCCGTGAAGACAAGTTCAAATACAAAACGATGAATGAAGCTTTTACCAGATGTGAAAGCATTCGTTGGAAGCTGATGAAACGCTCCAAAGAACCTCCTCTCAAAATCAAGGGATTTGTTGACCCTTTGTGCAGGAAGTTTTCACCAAGCCAGTGAGTATAGTTTAAAGCAAAAAAATTCAGGACCTTGACCCATCCGCTGATATCCATGAAGTAATCCATGAAGCCACCAACGTATTGAACCACCTAGAATGAAGGAAACAGAGTTCTAAAAACTAAAATTTTCTCAACCCTCGTACCTCCCTTCTTCAGAAAGACATCGGATAACATCTGGAACCATCTACAGACTACAGTACATTGTAAAACAAGCCAAGCCAAAATACCTCGATCACCTCACTAGTATAATGGCCCTGTACTATGCATAGTGTAAGACGTGATGTCATTCCGCCACCCCCTCCTTGGATGGGAAAAACGAGGATGATGTCATCGTCCTGCAGCCAATTACAATTTTTAAAAAATATTTTTAATAATTTGATTTTATAAAAAAATATTTCAACCTATGCTTAAACTATAGACAAAACAAAAAATTTATAGACTCTAATCAAGAGCCACGATGTGGCAATGTCTCCGACATTGCCATCTGCTGCTGTGAAAGAAAGAAAGAGCAATTGCTTTAGCAAGACACGTTAAGTAAGATTAAGATAAAATTTCAATTTTTCCTTCTAATCAAACTTCAACATGTGCTAATTTGTGGTTTTAGGCGAGAGAGCCATAATGCTCAAATACGTGTTGGATTTAAAGTGGATAGTGATTGTTGGATTTTTGAACAACCAAGATTGCAACAACAAACATTTGCTTACACATTTTGGTTTGATGCTATAACATGCTATGAACTTAGTATAGTTGTATGTCAAAGAAATGAAACATTGATTTCAATCTTAAGTAGAATTAGAACATGCTTTCAAATACCGAATGACATAAATTACTTAAATCAACATTGCTAGGAACAACCACCAATATATGCAATGTTTCCTTCTATTTTCCATAGTAATAACGATGTTCAAGAACATAACTCAAAAATGTTATCAGCTATGCAAACAGAAACATTTACACTTCTAGGACATGATAGCAAAATTGATTCAATTGAAAAAAGTGACCATAGACACAAGACATTGCGACTTATGTCTATGATACTTGTAAAAAAGGATATGCTTATTGAACTAGTTCGAGGCAACTACTTAATTGAGGATGGGTTGGTTAATGAGCCAGAAGATGTGTTTAAACACTATACACAAAGTAACCATGATATTGTTTCGATTGAGTTTGCATGTGCAAAAGTTGGAGACAAAGCACGTGAAAATATGCAATATCTTTATACACCTGGTGTAAAGTCCAATTGGACATCAATCAAAAGAATTGTGATACAAAGAACACTGGAGAATAAAATGAATGTTATGCGAACACAATTCGCAATTCAGTTAGCATGTGCAAGGACAATCCATGGAGCAGAAGAATTGACAATGAACAAATTGGCATTTGACCCAAAAGTAATCAAGAGACATGGCCTTGTCTACATTGTGTTCCCACGTGTTAGAGATATATGTTAATCGGAGCGTTATGGTCTGCCTGGCTAGCAAACTGTAGAATCATTTTTTTTCTTGTTAAATTTGAAACATTTGGGCTAATCATGTTCTTGTTTATTACAATATTTACGAAAGTTAGTACAAGAGGGAGAAAAGAAGAAGAAGATTGTGAGAAACAAGATGACTTTGTAGTAGTAGGAGATGTAGGTTTTGAAGGTGTAGATATGAAAACAATTGAGGAGTATGACTGGTGTTGAATTCTACAATGATCTTAAAACTTATTTTCAATCAATTGTATTTGATTGTACACAATGTAAAGAATGGTGATTTTCATGTACGTCAGCTCTTGCTATAAACATTTTTGCAATCCACTTCTAAGTTTGAGAATGAGATTATCAAAGGCATTAGTGATATTGAGAAGAATGGATAGCTAATTGAATTGATGGAAGTATTGGTATGCAGAAATGTTGAATGCTTGACTTAGGTGAAGTCATTTAATATTCATATCGTATTTGGAGAAAGAAGAACTGAAAGAGAGATAAAGGGATTGCATAAGCGTGGTCAGAATGGTGATTGAGTTTTGATTAAGAGCATGCTTGGAGGGCCTTGTGAGTTTCATTTTAATGGACATAACCTTTTCAAGATCAGGGAACAGACTATAGTTGAAACAAGTGTCCATGTCAAGTATTCAACTTTGGAGCACTTGCGAATCATGGGATCTATTATAAATGATAACCTTGCATTTTTAAAATTGAGGAGATAGATTGCTGATAAAAATATTGTTAATATTCTATGCAAATAAAGCAATGATGCTGGCAACTTGCACCATTCTTTTTTATGACATGATTATTTCCATGGATCTTATAGTATCCATCATTGATACTCAGGGGATATGCTCACTAATGCAATTATTAGCAACTTGATAAAATCTATGAATCTTTATTAAATAAAAGGTCGAAAGTGTTGTAAACAAAGTTGAAGACTTAATAAAATCTTCAAATATCAAGGAATATGACGATCAACTAGTTAAAAAGTCGAGAGATTGTTATGCAATGCATAACAAGAAAAAATGATTTGTGTATAGTGTCAATGAAGCCAGAATGAAAGCCTAAAAAATGAGTGCATATAAAAAAAATCTATTCAACATTGTCTCATCAACATTTAAAATCATTATGTGTTCATGTCATAGAGTCAACTTCAATGATACAAGTAAGTTCCTTGTAGTAGCATCGCTTTTAAATTTTTGATCATATCCAAATGAAGAAGAGTGTTAGATAGCTCCAATTAAAAAAGGGAAAAAAACAATTAATGCTAGTGCTGTGGCCTAACCTTCTTAATAGATAGGTTGTTATGTATTGAGATCATCTATGTTAAATCATGTTAATAAGGTAGATTTAGTCTGAAAGCAATATTTGTAAAAATGCTTAGTAGTAGGTTGCAGCTATTGGAAAGTCTCTATAGTGTCAAAGCTATATTTGTAAAAAGATTTACTAGAAGGTCCACCTAGTAGAAATTTTCTTCACTAAGAATGCTCGTTACAAGGTTCAGTCCACGAAAATGTTCGTTCGCTAAAAACTATATACAGAAGTAGAAGCAATGAAACAAGATGTCTTGTGAAGTATTTTGTAGTTGTAGAAACAGTTACGATGAGTCATTTGGCAAAAGCAACGGGAAATAATGATCCAAACACAAAATATTTAGTAGCTTGACTAATTAATTTGAACAGAAGAGATGGAGATTAACCATGACCATCAAATCAATTTAGACTGTAAACTTGTCTCATCCTCGTGCAATCTAGACTCAATCATGATTAAGCTCCATTCAATACATTTGTCTCATTTTCTCAAAATCTAAAATCCGTGGAGACCAATTTCCATCCCGAATCAAAAGTGAAAAGAATTATACCAATAATTATCTAAAAGCTATGAATGCAAAACTGCACTACATTCAATATACAGGATACAAGTCTAAAATCCTGAGTGAAGGCCATTTTTTGCTTAGTCACTGTAAAACTCAAGGACAACGTTACTAAGGTATAGTCTGTGTTAATGATAATCACTATAAATTATTTCTATAAACTCTAGTCTAGTAAAATTGAGGCTATATCAGAGTTAGAGATCTAATTTTAAATATTTGAAAAATGTATAAACAGGTTGATGGGTACAAATGAGTTATTATTATATATCCCTGGAACGGAGCAACCATCTAGAAATGAAATTAATTTTCTAAGTAAATTTTGCTGATGGCAAAAAAAAATTCAAACTTATTTATGGAATTCCTTTATCATGCAGTAGTAAATCATCATATCGAGATTGAAAAGAAATTGGGAACTTAACGATCAAGAGTATTAAAACTGCAGACTTATCAAGATTGAAAACGAATTGGGAACATAGGCATCAATACTATTAAAATTGGCCAGTATCATGATTTATTTGTTTAAATGGAAAAACAAAAGAAGAAAGCTAGCAGTCAACAAGAAACTTGAGATACACAACGTTTCATAGTAGCTTCAATATGGTAATAAGTGACCATCGATCAGTGTCTATAATTAGTTATACAAAAAACAGTAGCAAGCAAACCAGCACAGATTTGATCATCATGAAATCTGATCATTGAGCCCTGCCATATACAAAAACAGGGGAAAGTTGTTAGTCCAATTGCAGTGCTATATTTGTTAAATCAGAGAGCAAAATAGAATCAATTGTTGTGTTGGTTGTTGAACAAATTCTAAAATTACAGCCGAAATGTTGTGTCGACTAGTTGAAAGAGATGCAAGCTGAAGTAGCATAAGCAAATAATCTTTTATATCCTGAATATTAAACACAAGAGTTAAACAAAATTGTAAGAGATGCACCAGATAAGAATTCATTAAATTTAATGAGACAAGTAGAATTGTAAAATTTAAATGCTTATTTCCATGAATGTGCCTCCAAATATACAAGTAATGGATGATCCCTATGTGCACAATCCCAATGTCTGTGCCACCTGTAAGCATGATGTATGCTTCATCTCTACGAATATGCTTTGCAGGTGCATATAAAGAGTAATTTGTTGTTTCAGATGCTGTCGAAATTGAGTAGTTTGGACCCATGAATCCTGAATCAATTGCCAACAATGCAGATCGCATGTTTGAAATGGCAAAAGGAATGAAAAAAGGTGTTATTCTCTTTCTCTAGAGCTATAGTTTGAATATAGTTTGAATATGCCACATCAAATCCAATTTTTTAAATTGCTATTTTTTTAAAATATAACTGGTTGTAAAACAATGGCGCCAGGCAAGTTTTTCCCATTGCAAGAGGGGGTGTCATGGTGGTTTCTGGGTTGTGTGCAAGGAGTTGCAGACTTTGTGGTAGAAGAAATCGTTTTGTGTCATACTGAAGAATAAACCAGAGTTTTCAACGAGAATGCGAGAGAGGAGACAGAAGACAATGTATGCATCAGGAGTAGCATGGAAAGACAGAGAGCCAATTTTGAAGCAATTGAAGCAAGTGTGCCATGTGCAAGTATAACGATCTCTGAATTAGATGCCGTTAGGCATTTGGTATAGTAGTGGCCAACGCAGCATTATAGAGATAGAGGGAGAAAGATGGATGTGTGCGGCGTTTTTCAAAATGGAAGAATCATGTCTGTTCTCTCCTTCAGATTGTCAAGATATGTGAGACATGAGCATAAAACTGTAGGCTACAGTTGAGTCAGAAAGAAGAGTAATGGATAGGTTTGCTTGAATGCTTGATGACTTAACTAGCAGCACAGGGAATTGAAGCAGAAATTTTAAGATGTAGCCAGGTAGGTAATGTAAATAGCTCTATACCCAAATCATCATATTATAAATAAGAATCAGTAATCCTCAGCAAAATCTAGTCGATAGAGAATTATGTGGCATCTCAGAGCATGATAATCAATTATGTCTTCAAAGGAATGACGCAGCTCAAAAGAATTAACAATGAATCCATTTAATTCTAGTAGTTTGCTAGCAAGGATAACAAACTTCTGAACACATACAAATAACATGAATGCAGGGATATGCATGATAAATAGCCATTATTTTTTCTTGGTTTTGGACACAGAGAGTACACTGCAACAATGAAAATTTTGCGTTGAGGATTAGATGAGATAATTTTGTTAATGCCCAACTACTAATCACAAATAGGCCAAAGGGATTGCTAATTGCAATAGTGCAGGATACAAATGGGAGTGCATAGGTCACTCTTATAAAATATATAAATCATAAAGAAAAGCTAAAGCATACCACTAAGAACGCAATGACAAAACCTCCAAAGAGGAAAGCAAGGAGGAGCTTATGTCAGCCCAATCACTCTTGAAGCCCTCTCTCCTTACATCTGAGGCGAAAGTGAAGAATCTCATGAGAGATGACCAATTAGATGATATAGACATGTTGGGGAATTTGACCTGAGATATATCTTGCTGCCCAAATGATATAGCCATGTAAGCTGATGTGTACGATCTCTCTTTTCTGTTGATGTTGTGTGAACTGTACTAGAATCTATTGCAATATCCTTGTACAGGTCTTGCTTGATGAGCTCGGAATGGCTCTCAGAATCTGTTGTTATGTCACAGGTAAATATTATAGTTGAGTACAAATCAGATCTCAAATCATGGAGCATATATCTCAGGGAATATAATAGATGAAGAAAAAACGATTGCATATCAATCCCATAAGAAGAAGAAGAAGAAGATCGCGAGAAATCCAAATAAAATATTATAAGTAAGATCCGAGTCTGATGACAAGCTTGATTGAATATGCATTGAAGAGGGTGTGGCAAATGCAAATGTTGGAAGAGATTTGTAAGGGAAAAAAGTTCCAAATGCACGAGTTGAGTTTAAAGTTGTTGATTTTAGACAAAGAAAATCTAGATTGGAAAGTCAGACTAGAAAGAACACAATATCAGTTTAGGTTTGCAAAGAAAATTATGCTGACGTTTTATTATTGACTCAAGAAGAAATGCCTGATACTAGACAAAATTCTATCTATTTGCAAGAAATATATTAAAAAGCGGAAATAAATGTAAAATATGAATGAACAATTTGATTTGCTACCTTGTAAATATTATAGAAAGTATGTAATTCCACTCTTTTGCCCGAGCACAGGATTTTTTCATAATTCCTCAACTAATAGAATGTTATGAGAAATTGCTTTAGGAAAACAAGGTCAATATTCAAAGTATAGCATATGCAAATAAAAGTCAGCTATTAAAGTTTTCGACAAAGGAAGTTAAGGATATTCTTCATAGTCAATTTTATATTCCTAAGACAGATAAATACATAAACATATTTTCTAAAATGCTATTCATCTTCTGTGCCTTGCTGTCTAAACACAGGTTGCAGATGTCGGTAATATTGAATAAGAAACTTGAACTCTTTAGAACAGAAAATAGATTTATGTACCTGGAAATCAGTTTCTTTTTAAGTTGGTGATTCTGTTATCCAGGGCCAATGTAAATAGCCCTTGCTGGGAAAACCTTTGCAAATTGAAAACTGTTGATGATATGTTTTTTGAGTATTGTTCAAATGAAATATTTGCTACTTCTGGACAATACTCTTTTAGTTGTGGGTTGCACAATGTGCAATCTATCAGCCCATCATTTGTGTCCAAATTGCATTCCAGATTATGTTCATATATAATTTCCATTTCTTTTTTGCAAAATGCACATACCACAGAGCTTTGAATCAGTGGTTGTTTACATTCAGCACAAATGCATTGATACGGAGGTGCAAATGGGTTGTTTGCTTTGAGTATTACGTGTATCTGTCAAAGTCTCAGAACAAATGAGCATAGAAAATGCATATAATATCAGCATATTTTTATATAGAATTATGCCAATATTTGTTTCTATTTGAATCATAATTAAACTTATATTCTAAGCACTATGACTAGTTACAATGCGAATGCACAATGTAGCTATTGACTAATTGTTGGTAGCGGTTGGGTAAAAGCAAAGAAACATTGCAGAAGCAATTCTTGAAAATTGATGGATAAGAGTGTTGTGAACAAAGTCCTGGGGTTGAATATAAAATTTGTTGCAATGCAGACAATGTTTTGAAGCAGTCCTAGAAAGAGAACAAATTGTATTTTCCTAGCATGCAACAAATATTGTATGTGCAAAGACGATTGCCATTTAATTGAGATGCAAGGTTGTATTCCTATACTTTTGTTTGTCATATTGACAGTATAGCTACAGATGGCAACATGTTATTGCGCCGGATTCGTGTAGGCAACGTAAACATGGGCAATTTCCCATTAGCGATTGCTTTCTTGCAAGGCCTACAAATTTGAACAAGTAGCATGGAGCATGTCACATGTTCTGTAGTTATGAGAGTTTGAAAGGCTAATTTAACCGGGTTCTTTACACTAGAAATCTCTTTTTTAAAATGCAGTAGTTTACACATGGAACATGCATGCATAGGTGTGTCTAGAATAACTTTTAAGTATGTAACAACTGTTTTTTTTTTTGTTTTTGTATATTGCTTTTGCTTTTGAACAGTGTCCATTCCTTGTCTACGCATATTGCGTTTCAACAAGCGCAAGTTTTTTTGCATATTGTCATGAATGCACGTTTGCGTGTTGGTTTTACTTTTTGAAAATTGGTCAACAATGCAAGACTTTTTTTTTCCCTATGTTTATTTTTTGGTTTTGTTTCTTTGCTTTAATTGTGTCTATGTATATTGGTTTGTTGAATGATCCGTTGTCGATGTTCTTTTTTATAATGTTTTCTTTCGCTATTGTCTGTTTGTTCTTTTCAAAATTATCCGTTGCAATTGCAATAGAAGTATTTCTGTTGCAATTGGGCGAAAAGAGCATTTTATTTCCACAATGTTGTTGCAACAACGATTGGAAATGCGACTGCGTTTTATCTATTACATGTTGCACTAGGCATAGAACTTTTGACGATTTATTTGTTGCATGGTATGTGGCAATATTTCCTTGCAAATTATTGCTCCATAAATCTATGTTTGTGTCTAGCAGCTCACATAAGTATTGAAGAGCAAATTGATTTCCTTCTATGTGACCAATGATATATGGCTCTGGCAAATGCACAATATAGGTTTCGCATCCACAAACAAAATATGTAGTTGCTAATGTGTTTTTATCAAGATATATGTCCAAGCATTGTATTGCTCTAATATCGTTTGAAGCAATAAAGTTGTAAAAGCTTTGTGCAATTGCTTTTCTAACACTTTGTCCATCGGCAAAGAGTGTGAATTCAGAGATTGATTCGAACAAGGAGTCATGACAATTGCCTTGAAGTTGAAATG
Organism: Larix kaempferi; assembly: GCA_027924585.1. Taxonomy (NCBI): domain Eukaryota; kingdom Viridiplantae; phylum Streptophyta; class Pinopsida; order Pinales; family Pinaceae; genus Larix; species Larix kaempferi. The sequence continues at coordinate 28,307,351 of BSBM01000910.1, forward strand.
ACATTTCAACTTGCTTGTATAAACATCGATTTACATTTGCATTTTGACAAAGCATATCAGTATCTTGTCTTTCAGCTTGCGTTGTTTTATATGACAACAATGGTTCAAAGTGGCCAGAAGCTGGTGTGTGGTCATGGAACAATATATTGTAACAATATTCAGATCTTCCAGAATTGAAGTGAAGGTATTTTGTTGCTTTTGCTAATGACCAAAGAGTGACTGGAACATTCAATCATTTTGAAAACCACTTAATGCAAAATATATCACTCCATAGTCCATATACATTTTGATTATCTAGTTGCGAAGCAGAGTGCGACATGCAATTGAGATATTCATTGACATTTTGTATGTCATGCAATTCTAGCAAGTAGTCAAGTGTCAATTCTGTGCGCATTGACAACAACGCACAGGGATCTTTTTGATCTAGACGAACACGAAAATGATTCACAATCTCTTCCCTTATCTCTATTGATGTGTATCGAAAATGCAATAATAGTGCAAGTGCATCAAACAAGCAATTTCCTGGCTCATAGTGTAAATTGTCTAGTCGAAACAAATTGCTTGTGGCCAAAGCCTTATCAATTTCTTGCCAATTAGAATATTTGATGCCAAGACCATTTGCCCTTAAAACATTGTCGCCTTTACTTTTGTCTTTTCCCATATTGTCTACAAAGACATTTGCGATGGCATATGTTTTTCCTGCTTTTTGTTGTTGTTTTTTCTATGTCCCTTAAAGAATATAAATGCCGAGCGGATGGTTGGGAGAGGTGTATGGGTCATTATTTCTCTGTGAAAGGGCCCTGAGGGCAATAAATCCACCCATACCTATGGGCACAATCCCAGCCTCTGTGGCATCTGCAAGCATGATGTCTGCTTCATGTCTACGAATATTGGACTTAAACTGTTTTTTATTTGCTTACCTATTGATTCATAAAAATTTCCCTGGTTTTAAAATTCTTTTGTTTAACTTATGTCTCATATGCGATGGCAGGTTTCACCGAGGTTACAAAGGCGTGGCTTCATAGAGACATCGAATTGAGACTTCAATTCTTGTTTCTGGTAGGTTTGGTTGCAGTGAATCATAAATTTAAACTGTTGTTTACCCAGTTACCTGTTGATTCATAAAAAATTAGTGGTTTAGCTTATGTCTTGTACGTGATAGCAGGCTGGATCAAGGTGTTCAAACTGGGTACAAGCGCCTGCTGCTTCTCGGGTAAGAAACAGAGTGTTTACTGTTTGTTTTGTACGTTCGTTACAAACGAACTCAAGAGTGAAAAAGACGCTTAAGTTCTGAGGATGCCACACTAGTTGCTAGCTGTGGTTCAACTTGTTCAATTGACAATAGTTTTGTGGGCTCTGAACGTGATTATTTGCCTATCATTGTAGACTATTGAACCTAGAAATTTACCCTAGAGCCATAGTTTGGATATAGTTTGAATATGCTATATTAAATCCAGTTTTTTAAAATGCCATTTTTTAAAAATATGATTGGTTGTAAAACAATGACGCCAGGCTAGTTTTTCCCACCTCAGGGGGCAGTGAGCTGGCCTCATGGTGGTTTCTGGCTACCATGCAAGGAGTTGCAGACTTCGCAACGGAGGAAATCGTTTTGTGTTATTGTTTGATAGAGAATACATTTATTGTTGATAGAGAATATTTGTTGCTTCTGTAACCACATTATAGCCCAATGCATTGAGCGTATGGGTGGCGAGTCGACGACCTTAGCCTAGCACTCGCACCATGAGTTTGGAGCTTGGTTAAAGCAATCTTGATTGCATACATAGTAACTTGGCATGTTATTATTATTATTACCATATAACTCTACCATATGCATATTAATACCTAACACACACATGTATATAATCAACGCATTACATAATCAAAGGATTAGACATGAATCGGGCCTGCCCATAATTTTCAATGTCAATTTATAAACTATTGGGTACTACAAACCATTAAATGTAGTACATATGATTTGATTTATCTATATTCAAACATTTATAATTATAAACATATTGGTTATCATAAAAGGTTACATGCCTCAACGCATTAGATGGATTATTCACAGTTTATGCATGGTATGGTCACCAGTAATAATTGGATTGTTTTCGATTCCATATATCAACGCCTTGCATTAATAATAGACAGAGTTATTGGTACAGGCTAATAGACAGAGTTATTGGTACAGGCTAGAGCCTTATTAATAAGTGCTTTAATTGTTGTTTATTGTTTATTATTATTGTTAAACAGGTGACGTAAGTCGTCTTGTGTCATTATTATATATTTAGTGTTCCTGGTAATATTATTAATAAGCACCTTAATTGTTAAATAGGTGACGTAAGTCATTTTGGGTTTTCATAGTTTGATTTTATTCTACACATTGCATCTAATAATAACTAAGGGCTCGATAATAATACAAAATTTTAATTCGTAAAATGTGGACGAAGATGTGAGTCATCAGCGTGCTGCTGGAGTTTTTATTAAATATTAATAAATAGTGTTATGATGGCACCGTCAAATCTTTCTACTGCCATGACCTTGGGCTGTCCGAAGGGGCTCTACCCTGTTAAGCTATATGCGAGGCGTTAACAGGTGGATGGTAGAAATTCTAAGCAATAGTTCTGTAGCAGACAAAGGGCGTGAAAGCGTTTATTCTACGATTTTGTTCTGGTGGGTCTGAGTTTGAGGGTCTATGAATTTTTCCTGATACAATCGAGTCTCAATCTTACCAGATAGATCTTTTAACACCAGCTAGACTCGGGTTGAAGAAGCCTATGTCATAGCTTTGGGGCTTGGCTGATTACAAAGGCGGAGTTTCATACTGACATCGAATTGAAACATGGAAGTCTCATCTTTCCTATAGACATTTTTTACATGGTAGGTGGAGTATGATATTAACGGAAGTCTTAAATATATAGTTATTTTTCAACTATTACGGGACCAATTCGTATTGCAGATTGCTCATAGCGTACTAGAGGGTTAAACTCTTAAATAGTTAAATGGACAGCTTCTCAAAACTAAAAACTTGCATCTGCAGGGTTGACAACTTAACTACACAATAAGAGATCAAATAATGCGAGATCAGGTCTCAAAATGATTAACCATAACTTATATGGGATAAAAAAAATTACCAAATTACTTGCAATGGAGATGGAATGGAGCTCAAATCATGAAGGGAGGTGTCGAATAATTGCATCTAGTTAAGAAATTAAGCGAAATCCAAAATTAGTAATATTAATCGTTTCATCGGGATATATCTATAGATATATATTTCAGGATGTAGTGTTAATAGCTGCTTTCATATATATGTTTTTTTGCCATGCGCCATTAAGAGCTGCATTTATATATATATATATATATATATATATCGATTTTCAACTATACATGGCAATCGCAGCTTTAAAAAGACCAACTGTGCTTGCCAAGCCATCTGAAAGCACCCAACTGGTGACGGTCCTCAGCATTGCAACTGTGTTTTGATAGACAAATAAGGGTAAAGAGGGGGATTTTCAACATAAAGTGTCTTCACGGATAAGCAGAGAAACCCCTAGTAGAATTTTGATAAGGATGCCAAGGGCTGGGAGACTCAATATCTTGATAAAATTTCATACTTTATTGTTTTTATTTTCGACCGAATAAAATTCCGAAGGGCTACCAGGCTCAAAACCCTGAGAAATAGTCTATAAAACATTGATGGAAGACCTTATACATTTTAACTTTAGGCTATAAAAATGTCTCTAAGTAATAAACCAGAATTACCTAGTAGCCAGCACAGTTACTCTAGCTTGAATAATATTGAGTGTAATACGAAGATGTTGTTGCAAGCCCTGTAAAGAAAAATATGGTTGAACAGAGAAGAATAACGAAGTTTGTCTAAAACTAAATTCTAGGTTTAGGAGGATGTAGTTGTAAACATTTACCTGTGCATAGGTAGGAACTCATGTATCTGGAGGAAACTCTCGTCTCGTATCGAAGCCACAATCCTCCACAAATTTCTACAGTGGCCGCAGTGGAGTGCAGTGCTCCGCTCGAGCTCTCAATATAAAACATTTTTTCAGCCTCTGCGGTCCTCGAGCTTTCTGTATAAACACAATATGTTGAAATAGGGACGTCAGCTAGATGAAGGACCTCCGGTGCCAAGATTATGTTGTGTCACAACGCTTAAAAAGAAACAGGTGTCAACAAAATAAGCAAAGACCGTGGTTTTTTTTTTCAAACCTTGATGTTGTAAACATTGTAGATTGTTCTTGTCATTGCAAATAAGCAAAGCAAAGGGAACAACATATTCGCAAAAAAAAAATTTCAAATGAAATGTATTTTGTCCTGCTACTAGAGTAGGGAAAAACAGCATGTTGGTTGCTAAGTTAAAATTATTAAATATGCAAAATTTGGTATCAATACAAAAAAAATGGCAACTATCAAAGAAGAAAATTTTATGTCTTTTTTGTGTTTTCTTTTTTGTTGAAGCTATGGTTGAGTTTGTTATGTTACAACCCCCAAGATGGTTTTTTGTACGAAACTATGTAGACACGGTTCTGGTCAAAGGGAAAAATTTCGGCGCTTAAAAGGTTAAAAGGTCAGAGTCACTTTATCAAGAAATATGGATATAATGTTTCTCATGACACATCACTACACACTTGATTTCTTATTCTAATTGGGAGGAATCATTAGATTCAATGCAATATTAGATTTATTGGTGACCTATAACAAAGCGAATCAAACTGAAGGCATTGCATTGCCTATTTAATTTCGATGAATCATCCTACATAAGCTTTTACATATATCTAAAGCGGATATGATGATAAACATAAGCCCAATCTCATGTGTTGGTATAAGGATTTGCTTCTAATATTCATTAACATCTATAGCTATAGTTAGACCTTGAAACTTTTAATCATAATAATATAATGATCTCAAGTCGCCAAGACCAAACACTAAATCCAACTTCTCTTAAAAGAATCAATATACGTTTAAAAACTCTATTCATCAATCCTATCCATGTTTACATTCACATGCATTTCATAGGCAGAAGCATGTGTGCTTTGCACTAAAAGGAATTGAAGAAAGATAGGGAATGAGGAAAATACCTATTGCTGGCAAAGTTGACGCTTGCCTTTGCGACTTATCATTGATCAAGATGCTGCAAAGTAAGTCTCCAAACAAGCACAAAATAGAAAAAGTTTTTTTGTCATCTTTCCATATGGTTGATAAAATATAAGCTACAGTACATGTGCATTGTCTTACATAAAATACTTATTTCATAAGCCTAGTCTAAAATGATTCTTGAAAGGTGAAATGAAATTATATTTTTATTTTTTGCTAAGCAAAGTACCGGAAGCAATAATTTTGCAAAGACAGAATTTAGAAGATTAAACAAATATGGCAGAGTGAGTTGGTAAATGTTTAAACATATTTATAGTTTTAAACTTTCATATATCAATAAAATATAACTATGTGTGTTAAGAAACGTTTAAATATTTAAACTCAGTATACCACCATGCTATGTGCCTATGCTATAGTTTGTAGCTTGACTGTTAACAATTCAACTACTAATTAATTGCTAATGTAAGAGTGAATTAGAATAGTGTCATAGCTAATATTGATGGCTCATACTATTCGTAACTTTATCATTGCAAGAGAACGACCATTGTGATTCACGAATGTTCAATCCATATGCTATTTCTTATAAATAAATGTAAATATAAATGGCATAAGTGACAATGATTTTGCATATCAAGACAAAGCAAGAAAAAAGCATGGAAAATTAAAGAATGAACATAAAAAATTTATTTCAAAAACAAAGCTGTGATTATTGTTTTTCTTAATCTTTGTATTGAACTTTAATTTATAAGCAGTTGCTACTACTTGGAATTTTAATTGAGATTAGCTAATAACATATAGATTGAAGTCATGAACCTATAATTTTAACACATGATTAATAATTTCTCTTTTATATCATATTGTTTCATTTATGCTTTTGTATTAAACACTCACACCTTAAACTTTCTTTTTGACACTAGTCATTTCCCTAGGCCTAGCAAGGGAATGCGAAATATCATATTTTGTGTCAAAGGGAGTGGCAAACAAACTATATCAAGATTTAGCAGAATTGGGATCTAACTAGATGGTGACTTTATTGAGTGCACTTAAGTCTTCATAACTTGTGCCTTCATCAAATACCTCAATGGGAGCATTATGGTTTCTCTGATTAGGAGACTGTCAAACCATTTTTCCTTGTTCTTGAATTTGAAACATTTGGACTAATCATGTCCTTGTTTATTACAATGTTTACGAAACTTAGTAGAAGACGGAGAAAAGAAGAAGCAGATTGTCAGAAACAAGATGACCTTGTAGCAGTAGGAAATGCAAGTTTTGAAAATGTAGATATGCAAACAATTGAGGAGGATGACCGGTGTTGAATTCTATAATAATCTAGAAACTTGTCTTTAATCAATTGTGCTTGATTGTACACAACATAAAGAATAGTGATCTCCATGTACACCAGCTCTTGCTACAATCATTGTTACAACCTACTTTTAAACTTGAGAATAGCATTATCAAATGCATTAGCGATATTGAGAAGAATGAACAATTGATTGTATTGATGAAAGTTCTCCCATGCAGGAATGTTGAATCCTTGACTTAGCTAAAGCGACTTAATATTCATATGCTATTCGCACAAGGAAGAACTGAAGGAGACATAAAGGCATTCCACAAACCCGGTCCAAATGGTAATTGAGTTTTGATTCACATCATGCCTACAAAGGCCTTTGAGTTTCAAGTTAATGGACAGAACCTTCTGAAGATCAGGAAACAGATTATAAATAAATCAAGTGTCTATGTCAAGAATCTAATTTTGGAGCACTTTCAAATCGTGGGATTCATCATAAGTGATAACTTTGGATTTTTAACATCGAGGAGATATATTGCTGATAAAAATATTATTAACATTTTATGCAATCAAAGCAATTGTGTTTGCAACTTCCACCATTCTTTTGTATAAGATCATTATTTCCATGGATCTTATAGTAGTCATCATTGATACTCAGGGGATATGGTGACCAATACAATTATTAGAAACTTGATTACTTTGAAAGTGTATTAAAAATTGCAAAACAGCTTTCAAATATCTATGAATCTCTATTAAATTAAAGGTCAAGAGTCTTGTAAACAAAGTTGAAGACTCGAGAACATCTTCAAATATCAAGGAATACCACCATCAATTACTTAAAAACTTAGGAGATTGTTAATCAATGCATAACAACAAAAAAATGATTAGTGTATAGTGTTAATGAAGCTCCAATGAACCCCTAGAAAACGAGCCGATATAAAGAAATCTATTCAACATTGTCTCATCAACATCCAAAATCACTATGTGTCTATCTTACAGAGTCAAGTTCAATGATACAAGTAAATCTCTCTTATCAGCATCTCTTCCAAATTTTCCATCTTGTCCAAATAAAGGAAAATGTTACATAACCCCAATTAGAACGGAAAAAAAACCAATTAATGCTAGCGGCTTGGCCTAACCGTCTTAATAGATAGGTTGTTATGTATTGAGATCATCTATATTAAATCATGTCAATAAAGTAGATTTAGTGTGGAAGGAATATTTGTAAAAATGTTTACTAGAAGCTTCCACCTACTAGAAAGTCTCTTTATTGTGAAAGCAATATTCGTAAAAAGATTTATTAGAAGATGCACCTACTAGAAAGTTCCTTTACCAAGGACGCTTATTAGAAGGTTCAGCCTAGTAAAAAGTTTCTTCACTAGAAACTATATATCTAGAGGTAGAAGCAATGAAACAAGATGTCTTGTGAAGTATTTTGTAATTGTAGATTGGCCTCATTTGGAGGTTGTTCCGTTGAAAAGGCAAATGAATATTGCTTCAATCAATAAATATATTTCTATTATAACATTTTGTTATCTAGAACTATCTATTGTTGTGGCAATTATGTCTTTTTCATATTGAAAGCTTGCTTTATTTTTTTTATCTATGTTATGAATTTCCAATTATGTTGTTGGGCTACATAACAAATAAACAATCATACTTGGGACTTGTTAAGCATAAAATAATTGTTAAACCATGAATTTTGAATGTGCAAAACACAAAGCACTGAGGATACCAAACAAAATCAAATATGCAGAATGCATAAAAAATAAGAATATGTAGCGTGGTTTGTGACAATCAATTGCAATAATGGAAACACCATGCCCTTAATATCAAATGAATTGCCAAGTTTCATTTTTTTAATCATGGATAGAATGACAATAAAATAAGTTATTGTTATGCGTTGAACTATATTTTAAGCATCAATAACATTACTTTAATCTTAGATGCTTGAATTTGATTATGAACTCCGATCTAAATAAAGAAGAAATTTCATCAATTGAGCCATTATATTGCAAGCAAGATGACGCTGATTTTGGTGAAGGGCCATAAGAGGCCTTTGACATTGCTCAAATATAATAGAGACGAAAATTTGATGTTTGCTTGTGTGGATGGTCATATTGCTATTGTTTACTATAGCCACAACAAGAAGTAGCTAGGGAGCTGTTGACCCCACAATAATTTTTTATGGTGCTTTAATGTCTGAAGCAATTGTACATGTTTCAGAATAAGAAACATAGATCACATTATAAAGCTACAAAATTTGGAAATAGAAATGATACACAGCTCATGGGAGAAAGGTTTGATATATAATAAAAAATAGATTTTGAGCTAATGCAATATGTATGTATGTGGCTATGAGCAGTGAACATGATCGCTATGTAGGTGGATGAATCAAAATCTATTCAAGATTTTGATGACAATAGAATTGCACACTTAAATCAATCCAAAACCAATAACCTATGCAAATTAATCATAGGATTCGTTCCTAAAAAACCTAAACTTGACATTGAATTTGAATAAAATATTACCCAAATTCAAACTAGACTGGAAACTTGCTCTAATACCAATGATGTTGGGATTCTCACTCATGAGCAGAGTTTGAAATCAAAGTCTGGAAAACAAATTTCTTTATTGATTTGTATTAAGTAAACATAACCCTGCATAGCTTTACATGAAGAGAACTAACCATGAAAACAAAAAGAGAAAATTTGAACAAGATTCTTGAAACTCGCAACCAAGTACAATAATAGAGATGGTGCTTTAATGCCTCAAGCAATTCTACATGTTTAAGAATAAGCAATGTACACCACGCTATGAAGCTGCAAAATTTGGAAATAGGAACGATGCACACCTTATGCGAGCAAGGCTTGATATCTAGTAACAACTAGATTTTGAGCTAATGCAATATGTACCTATGTGGCTATGAGGCGTGAACATGATCGCTTTGTAGGTGGATGATTAAAAATCTATTCGAGATTTTGATGAAAATAGAATTGCACACTTAAATCAATCTAACACCAATCATTTATGGAAATTAATGATAGGATACCTTCCTAAAAAACCTAAACTTGAAATTGAATTTGAATAAAATATTACCCAAACTCAAACTAGATTGGAAACTTGCTCTAATACCAATGATGTGGGGATTCTCACTCATGCGCGGAGTTCGAAATCAAAGTCTGAAAATAAATATTTTAATTGATTTTTACTAAGTAAACATAGCCCTACATAGCTTTACATCAAGAGAACTAACTATGAAAACAAAAAGAGAAAAATTTGAACAAGATTCCTAAAACTAGCAACTAAGTACAATAACAGAGATGGTTGTAGATAAGATCTCAAGTGCTGCTCAATATTAGGAAACCAAGAAGGCATTAACAATAATCTCCTATGTGTACACACAACACAAATGATATGATACTAGGCACTAAAAATCAGTTATATGTGAATCATTTAGAATACCTATCAAGCTAGTCCTCCACTTCAAATGTAGAGTCCACATGGGTGGTTAGCATCTGCTTATATTGATTCTTCTCCTTGGCTATTATTTCCATGTCCCAAAGAATTTTGACTAAAGTGTCATACTTTTGATAAAAAAATTCAAATTTATTCATAATGCATTATTGTTGCATGTGCCAATTTTCAATAACCTAAGCCATAATGAATTTAGTTTCTGAGTGGAAAGCAATTTTCATGGGTGCATTGGAAATGGAAGAAGCCAATATCAAGTTTCTAGTGTTTGAGCTCAACAAGAATACATTTTGAAGCATTGTTGGCTCATGGCCCCTAAATATTTTTCTCTATTCACCCATGCTCAACTTTGGTATTAGATGAAACCCTGTTATGGTATTTCATCATTGTGTCCTTGGTCTCCATTCCAACTTCTATGCCTTGCTGCACTCATCATGGTCCTCATGCATTATCCACTTCGGTACCTTCATAGGCAGCTCATATTATTATTTCTAGATACATTACTTCTATTCCTCCACTTGATTTGTATCATCTACCCTCAAAATTTCAAAATCTAGTATTTTGATCAAATATTGGGAAGGATTGACCTCGATTTTAAAGTAATATTGAACAAGGGTTTGTCTTTAGTTTAGTAAGATCACTTAAGCATTCTTCAACAAGTGATCTATAAATTGCCATGGATAATCCATTGGAATAGTTCATCGCAAGATATCTCACAACTTAATTCATCATGTCAACCCAATTTCACAAAATGATGAATAAACTAATATACACTCTCTTATTGTTGGTAAGCTATGAAATAATAGAATAAAATCACCATAATGGAATCACTTGTCGTCATAATGAACCACTATTTAACATAGCCTAGTAACTGTCTATGGCTACTTAAAGTGTTTATATATGCCTCAACTCTTGATTAGGATCAGGGTATTGGAGTTTCTAGAATTTTCTTCAAGTCCACTTGTGACTAGCTCCATTACATAGTCAAAATTAGGTTCCATGAAGCAAGTGTCACAAAGCAAGTTCTGAATCTGAATGGGAAGGACAAGAACATTTCTCCGAACCACTTGATCTACACTCAATTGACTATCGCTATAAATTCTTCTAAGCTGGGCGATAAATTATAATCAATTTGCTATTAAGTTGTTCACAGTTAGCAATGAATTGTTTAATTAAATGCAATGAAAAAAGGCAAACAATGCAAAAGCGAAATTCAGCAACCTCATAGGCAGGGTATTTTCTCAGGAAACATATGTTGAATTGATGACAGTATAACCAAGATTAGAGTATTCAACATTATCTTTTTCTAAATTTTGTATTAAAATTTATTTATAGCTGTCTAAAATGTTATTAAAACATATTTAAGCATATGGCATTGCAAGAAAACTAACGATCAAATAGCTTGAAAATCAAAATACAGAGCTTTAAAACTATGCCTATATAAACTCTTTCAATTCAATAATATAACCTATTCCAAAATAGTTTAAAAATATTGAACAAAGAGACTATTAAATTGCAATAGAACAAAATACAAGGGCAAAACCAGTAGTGGAAACCATCAAACATCACACATTTAAAAAAATTGCTCAATAGCATAAAAAACCGTAGCCGAATAGGAGTCATAAATTATAGACAAGAAACCATGGTCTCCACAGACTAGTAGAAATTGACACCACCCATATACATGTTATAAGCCAGCTCGAAGACAAGATTTCCCAGCACTAAACTTCTATAACAAAGGAATTTTTTTATTGTCAAAACATATATTTTTTATTTTATTTTTATCCATCTATCAAATCTAGACAATCTTTGTTTCTATCCATCTAAAATTTTATTGTCCCTATCCATCTAAAATTTTATATTAAAATGTGAATTTTTAAACTTAGACCACAATACTTAATGCCAATAAGTATGCCCGTTTTATGTATAACGTGAAAAAACTATAGCTATTTAAAAGGAAGCCACATTGGACTTGATACTTTTGTTGTATTCAAAGTTTTGCACAACAGAATATCATTTTGTTGACTTTTTAACTAAGGATATATGTCGTATTCAAATCTCTTGTTCAAACAATATAATTCCTATTTTTTAACTAAGGATCTTTGCCGTATTTAAATCTCTTGTTGAAAGGATATAATTTTGTCGATTTTAAATTGGTTGAAGTTTAGTTAAAAGAAAATAGAGTAAGTGATAAATTTATAGTTTTTGTTTTGATTTGTAAAAAAATTTTGCGATGGCTCAAGCTCGTCGCAATGCGGAGCCAAAAACGGAACTCTAGCAATTTAATACAGCTTAAAACTAATGACATCGTCATAACTTTAAATGCTGGTTTTAACAAAGACAGCTGTTAAAGTTTGTAGCATCGAAGCCACAAAAAACGTAAGCATTCATCCTAGCAACATAGAAAATGTTTAGGCATTGATCCTATGATCATTTGTCAGTGATCATTTCAAAGTCTGGGGATTACCATGAAACTTCTCATAGGGAAAATGAGCACATCGCTGTCATATTTAAATAAAATTAGTGAATCAACGTTCGTACCAGATTAAAGTATTTTTTTTTGCTAAATATATTTTTAACAATTGAATCGAACCCACCGGTATAGACAACGTAGGAAAAGGAGGATACATATTTCAACAAGCTGAATAGTTATGACTATATCTATTCAATACAATCAGATTCAACCAATATAAACATTTTTCGTGTATCCATGCCATAGTACTAATCAGGTAGCAATGCTTCCATGCATATGCTACATCTAACTGTTGTGGCCACCTTTGTTATTTAGGGTCTAAAATCCTGAGCGCATTCCACCAATGCATCTACACTACCGACAAGAGAAAAATTATAAACAACTAGCCCTGTCTTGCATGCAGACGCTAATTTGCCAGCTTATATAGCAGCTGTAAGCAGATAGTATGATCGGTATATGTTGTTGACACTTATTTCTTTTTAATCGTTGTGACACAACATAATTTTGCTAGGGGCGTTCGTCCGTCTAGCTCACGTCCCTACTTCAACATATTGGATTTATACACATAGCTGCAGGACTGCAGAGGCTGAATATAATCAGATTCAATTAATATAAACACATGTCCATCGTGTATCCATGTCATAGTACTAATCAAGTAGCAATGATTTCATGCACACGCTACATTTGGTTGTTGCAGCCACCTTTGTTATTTAGCATCTAAACTCTTGAGCGCATTCTACCAATGCATTTACACTACCCACAAGGGAGAAATTATAAACAATTAGCCTTGCCTTGCATGCAGACCCTAATTTGCCAGCTTACATAGCAGCTGTAAGCAGATAGTATGGGCGGTGTATCTTGTTGACACCTGTTTCTTTTTAAGCATTGTGAGACAACATAATCTTGGCACCGGAGGTCCTTCATCTAGCTCACGTCCCTATTTCAACATATTGTGTTTATACAAAAAGCTCGAGGACCGCAGAGGCTGAAAAAATGTTTTATATTCAGAGCTCGAGCGGAGCATTGCACTCCACTGCGGCGACTGTAGAAATTTGTGGAGGATTGTGGCTTCGATACGTGACGAGAGTTTCCTCCAGATACATGAGTTCTTACCTTTGCACAGGAAAATGTTTACAACTACATCCTCCTAAACCTAGAATTTAGTTTTAGACAAATTTCATTATTCTTCTCTGTTCAACCATATTTTTCTTTACAGGGCTTGCAACAACATCTTCGTATTACACTCAATATTATTCAAGCTAGAGTAACTGTGCTTGCTACCAGTTAATTCTGGTTTATTACTTAGAGACTTTTTTATAGCCTAAAGTTAAAATGTATAAGGTCTTCCCTCAATGTTTTGTAGACTATTTCTCAGGGTTTTGAGTCTGGTAGCCCTTCGGAATTTTATTCGGCCGAAAATAAAAAGAATAAAGTATGAAATTTTATCAAGATATTGAGTCTGCCAGCCGTTTCTCTGTTTATCCGTGAAGACAAATTATGTTGAAAATCCCGCTGGTTACCCTTATTTTCCTATCAAAACACAGCTGCAATGCTGAGTACCGTCACCACTTGGGTGCTTTTAGATGGCTTGGCACCCACAGTTGCTCATTTTAAAGCTGTGGTTGCCATATACAGTTGAAAATCGCTATATATATATATATATAAACGCAGCTCTTAATTGCACATGGCAAAAAAACATATATATGAAAGTTTTTAACAATTGAATCGAACCCACCGGTGTAGACAACGTAGAAAAAGGAGGATACATATTTCAACAAGCCGAGACCTTTCACGCCCTTTGCTTCCTCCAGAACTATCGGCTAGAATTTCTACCATCCAGCTGCTAACGCCTCCCAAATAATGCAACAGGGTAAAGCCCCTTCGCAGAGCCAAAGGTCACGGCAGTACAAAGATTAGACATTGTCATCATAACACTATTTATTAACATTTATTAAAAAATCCAGCAGCAGGGTGGTAACTCACATCAGGGTATTAATGCAAGGCATCGATACATGGAATTGACAGCGAGGTTCAGAGCCAAAACATTGGGATTAAAAACAAGGGCTATGTGTCACCCTTTCCCTAGACCATGTCTAGACGTCAAATCTTAGCCATAAGATCTAAGATCTCATTTCGAGAAGCACATCAACCCACTTTTTTGCATTTTAATATCTGATATGGAGTGATGTCCTAGACATCAATCCATTTTTACGTTGGGGTTTGTAGTCGCTCAACGGTTCATTACTTCATCAACATGAACCCCGCATCGATATATGGAATCGACAACAACAACTCAATTATTATTGTCAACAATAACATGCCAAGTTACTATGTATGCAATCGAGATGGCTTTAACTAAGTTCCAAACCCAAGGCGCGAGCGCTAGCATAAGGTCGTCGACTCACCACCCATATGCTCTCCGCTATCAACAATAAATGTATTCGTTATCAAACAATAACTCCTTGCACAGAAGCCAGAAACGACCATGACGCCAGCCCGCCGCCCCCTCTTGGGGTGGGAAAAACTAGACTGGCGTCATTGTTTTACAACCAATCATATTTTAAAAAAATGCCATTTTAAAAAAACTGGATTTAATACAGCATATTCAAACTATATCCAAACTATAGCTCTAGGGTAAATTTATAGGTTCGATAGCCTACAATAATAGGCACCCGACGGTTCATTTATGTTCCCCTTCGGGGACATAACAAGCTGAACAGTTATGAATATATCTATTCAATACAATAAGATTCAACCAATATAAACACATGTCGTGTATCCATGCCATAGTACTAATCAGGTAGCAATGCTTCCATGCATATGCTATATCTAGCTTCTGCGGCCACCTTTGTTATTTAGGGTCTAAAATCCTGAGCGCATTCCACCAATGCATCTACACTACCGACCAGAGAAAAATTATAAACAACTAGCCTTGACTTGCATGCAGACGCTAATTTGCCAGCTTATATAGCAGCTGTAAGCAGATGGTATGAGCGGTATATGTTGTTGACACTTGTTTCTTTTTAATCGTTGTGACAAAATAATTTTGCTACGGGCGTTCGTTCGTCTAGCTCACGTCCCTACTTCAACATACTGTATTCATACAGATAACTGCAGGACCGCAGAGGCTGAATATAATCAGATTCAATTAATAAAAACACATTTCGGTCGTGTATCCATGTCATAGTACTAATCAAGCAGCAATGATTTCATGCATACGCTACATTTGGCTGTTGCAGCCACCTTTGTTATTTAGCGTTTAAAATCTTGAGCGCATTCTACCAATGCATTTACACTACCCACAAGGGCGAAATTATAAACAATTAGCCTTGCCTTGCATGCAGACGCTAATTTGCCAGCTTATATAGCAGCTGTAAGCAGATAGTATGGGCGGTGTATCTTATTGACACTTGTTTCTTTTTAAGCGTTGTGGCACAACATAATCTTGGCACCGGTGGTCCTTCATCTAGCTCACGTCCCTATTTCAACATATTGTGTTTATACATAAAGCTCGAGAAACGCAGAGGCTGAAAAAATTTTTTTATATTCAGAGCTCCAGCGGAGCACTGCACTCCACTGCGGCCACTGTAGAAATTTGTGGAGGATTGTGGCTTCGATACGAGACGAGAGTTGCTTCCAGATACATGGGTTCTTACCTCTGCACAGGTAAATGTTTACAACTACATCCTCCTAAACCTAGAATTTAGTTTTAGACAAACTTCGTTATTCTTCTCTGTTCAACCATATTTTTCTTTACAGGGCTTGCAACAACATCTTCGTATTACACTCAATATTATTCAAGCTAGAGTAATTGTGCTTGCTACCAGGTAATTGTGGTTTATTACTTAGAAACTTTTTTATAGCCTCAAGTTAAAATGTATAAGGTCTTCCCTCAATGTTTTATAGACTATTTCTCAGGGTTTTGAGTCTGCTAGCCCTTCGAAATTTTATTCGGTCGAAAATAAAAAGAATAAAGTATGAAATTTTATCAAGATATTGAGTCTGCCAACCCTTAGCATCCTTATGAAAATTCTAGCAGGGGTTTCTCTGCTTATCCGTGAAGACACTTTATGTTCAAAATCCCCCTGTTTACCCTTATTTGCCTATCAAAACACAGCTACAATGCTGAGTACCATGACCACTTGGGTGCTTTCAGATCGCTTGACAACCACAGTTGGTCTTTTTAAAGCTGCGATTGCCATGTACAGTTGAAAATCGCTATATATATATATATAAATAAATGCAGCTCTTAATGGCGCATGGCAAATGAACATATATATGAAAGCAGCTATTAACACTACATCCTGAAATATATATCTATAGATATATCCCGATGAAACGATTAATATTACTAGTTTTGGATTTCGATTAATTTCTTAACTAGATGGAATTATTCGGCACCTCCCTTCATGATTTGAGCTCCATTCCATCTCCATTGCAAGTAATTTGGTATTTTTTTTATCCCATATAAGCTATGGTTAATAATTTTGAGACCTGGTCTCGCATTATTTGATCTCTTAGTGTGTAGTTAAGTTGTCAACCCTACAGATAGAAGTTTTTAGTTTTGAGAAGCTGTCCATTTAACTATTTAAGAGTTTAACCCTCTAGCACGCTATGGGGAATTTGCAATACGAATTGGTCCCGTAATAGTTGAAAAACAACTATGTATTTAAGACTTCCGTTAATACCATACCCCACCTGCCATGTAAAAAATGTCTATACGCAAGATGAGACTTCCATGTTTCAATAGATTAAACCAGCAAAATTTTTATAAATCAATAGGTAACTAAGTAAAGAACAGTTTAAGTGTATGATTCATTGTAACCAAATCTACCAGAAACAAGAATTGAAGTCTCAATTCGATGTCGGTATGAAGCTCCGCCTTTGCAATCACCCAAGCCCCAAAGCTATGACATGGGCTTCTTCAACCCGGGTCTACCTGGTGTTAAAAGCTCTATCTGGTAACACTGAGACTCGATTGTATCAGAAAAAATTCATAGACCCTCAAACTCAGACCCACCAGAACAAAATCGTAGAATAAAGGCTTTCATGCCCTTTGTCTCCTACACAACTATCGCTTAGAATTTCTACAACCCACTTGTTAACACCTCGCATATAGCACAACAGGGTAGAGGCCCTTCGCATAGGCCAACGTCATGGCAGAACAAAGATTTGACGGTGCCATCATAACACTATTTATTAATATTTAATAAAAACACCAGCAGCACGCTGATGACTCACATCTTCGTCCAGATTTTATGAGTTAAAATTTTGTATTATTATCGAGGCCTTAGTTATTATCAAATGCAATGAGCAGAATAAAATCAAACTATGAAAGCCCAAAACGACTCACGTCACCTATTTAACAATTAAGGCATGTATTAATAACTTAAGGGTCTTTTTCACTCTTGAGTTCGTTTCTAACGAACGTACAAAACAAACAATAAACACTATGTTTCTTACCCGAGGAGCAGCAGCTGCTTGTACCCAGTTTCAACACCTTGATCCAGCCTGCCGTCACGTACAAGACATAAGCTAAAGCACTAATTTTTATGAATCAATAGGTAACTGAGTAAACAACAGTTTAAATGTATGATTCAGTGCAACCAAACCTATGAGAAACAAGAATTGAAGTCTCAATTCGATGTCGCTATGAAGCCACGCCTTTGTAACCTCGATGAAACCTGCCATCGCGTACAAGACATAAGTTAAACAAAAGAATTTTAAAACGAGGGAAATTTTTATGAATCAATAGGTAAACAAATAAAGAACAGTTTAAGTCCAATATTCGTAAACGTGAGGCAGACATCATGCTTGCAGATGGCACGGACGCTGGGATTATGCCCATAGGTATGGATGGATTTATTGCCCTGAGGGCCCTTTCGCAGAGAAATCATGACCCACAGACACCTCTCCCAACCATCCGCTCGACATTTATATTCTTTAAGAATCACCTTCTTATTATTACATATATAATAAGACACCACTTATTACGAGCTTTCGTTTTCTAACTACTCTACACGACGACTTATTTGCACGACCCAAATGAGGAAGCACAAATAATCAGGTTCAAAGCCTACAGAACTATTGCCAATTGCACAAGTTGGACCACAGCTACCAACTGCTGTGGAATCCTCAAAACTTAAGGGTCTTTTTCACTCTTGAGTTCATTTCTAACAAATGTAAAAAACATACAGCAGACAGTTTGTTTCTTACCCGAGGAACAGCACGTGCCTCTACGCAGTTTGAACACCTCGATGGAACCTGCCATTACGTACAAGACATAAGTTAAACGACAAAATTTTTTATGAATCAATAGGCAAGCAAGTAAAGAGCATTTTAAGTGTATGATTCACTGTAACCAAACCTACCAGAAACAAAAATTGAAGTCTCAATTCGATGTCGGTATGAAGCCGCGCCTTTGTAACCTCGAGGCAACCTGCCATCGCGCACAAGACACAGCTTAAACCAGGGGAATTTTTATGAATCAATAGGTAAGCAAGCAAAGATCAGTTTAAGTCTACGATTCACTGTAACCAAACCTACCAGAAAGACGAATTGAAGTCTCAATTTGATGTCGATATGAAACTGCGCCTTTGTAACCTCGATGCAACCTGCCATCACATACAAGGCATAAGTTAAACCAGAAATTTTTTTATGAATCAATAGATAAGTAACCAAAGAACAGTTTAAATGTAGGATCTACTGTGACCAAACCTACCAGGAAAAACACGAATTAAAGTCTCATTTCGATGTCGGTATGAAGCTGCGCTTTTGCAATCAGCCAATCCCCGAAGCTATGACATTGGCTTCTTCAACGCGGATCTAGCTCCTGTTAGAAGCTCTATCTGGCAAGACTATAACTCCACTGTATCAAAAAAATTCATAGACCTCCAAGCCATGACCTTTCACGCCCTTTGCTTCCTTCAGAACTATCGGCTAGAATTTCCACCATCCACCTGCTAACGCCTCCCAAATAATGCAAGAGGAACGCATCCCAAATAATGCAACAGGGTAAAGCCTCTTCACAGAGCCAAAGGTCACGGCAGTACAAAGATTAGACGCTGTCATGATAACACTATTTATTAACATTTATTAAAAACTCCAGCAGCAGGGTGGTGACTCACATCAGGGTATTAATGCAAGGCATCGATACATGGAATCGACAGCGAGGTTCAAAGCCAAAACATTGGGATTAAAAACAAGGGCTATGTGTCACCCTTGCCCTAGACCATGTTTAGACGCCAGATCTTAGCGTGCCAAGTTACTATGTATGCAATCGAGATGGATTTAACTAAGTTCCAAACCCAAGGCGCGAGCGCTAGCATAAGGTCGTCGACTCGCCACCCATACGCTCTCCGCTATCAACAATAAATGTATTCGCTATCAAACAATAACTCCTTGCACGGAAGCCAGAAACCACCATGACGCCATCCCGCCGCCCCCTCTTAGGGTGGGAAAAACTAGGCTAGCGTCATTGTTTTACAACCAATCATATTTTTAAAAAATGCCATTTTAAAAAAACTGGATTTAATACAGCATATTCAAACTATATCCAAACTATAGCTCCAGGGTAAATTTATAGGTTCGATAGCCTACAATAATAGGCACCCGACGATTCATTTATGTTCCCCTTCGGGGACATAACAAGTATAAATATCAATGACAAATACATGTAAGATCAAAATGTAAACATTAAAATCAATTTAATATTGAATATCGCAGATAATATAATTGGTTGAGATAGGAGCCAAAATTGTGAAACATTGAATGTGGTGACTATAAGCAATTATGTGAACAATATGTAAAATTCATATTAAAAATTTAAACAATTAAAATGTAAAAGGAGAGTAAAGTCCCATTCCATCCCATATAGAATATCTTGGTTGTGATATAAATTGTAGAAGTTGTGATATAAATTTGAGCCATAATTTATATAGCCATATAACTTGCAAAAGTAACACTAAGAAAACTAAACATAGGATTCATTAACATAGCATATAACTTGCAAAAGTAACACTAAGAAAACCAAACACAAGATTCATTAACATGTGGTAGAATGCATCTTTTACTTTATGGCACGTGTGGAATAACAATATAAAATTGTTAAAGGTTGGCAAGAATTCAAAAATGGAATTTGAAGTAATTGCTCACATAAAGCCATCATCTCACAGTCCAACATGGTTTTTATAGAGTTAACAATCTTAAAATCCCTCAAATTTGCTAGAGAACAAGGCAAACAAACATGGGACACATTTGAAGTTCATAGTTACAATTGTTTGCTTGAAAAAAAGAGCAACAAAAGCATCAATTTAGTTGCACCTTTCCTTTGTAAGAAAGGAGAATAATATCCACCGAGAAGGTAAAGGATCATTTCAAAAAGAAATTTGAAGCTTAGTGAATGTTTCATGGATGTCATCTTGATATTGTTCATAAGAAATTTCTGTAAGTTTTGGAAAAACATGTTGTAACAATAGATTGCACAATGTACAACAGATCTTTTTGTTCTCTTTTTCAAGTGTGCATTGTAGAATGGGGTCATAGAAGTATGGTCTATTTGCTTAACAATGAACACATTGAGCTAGTTAATCAAAAAACAAGAATGACCCTAGTAGAAGGTGCTTGCAAGTATATCATAAAGGTTCAAATGGTGGCATAAATATATTTGTTTCTTTTAATATCCCATCAATTTGTACATGCATAATGTTAGTATTGGATTTGTACCTTTACTTTTGCCATCTTTTGTATTTCTTTTCTTTTCTTCATTTTTTCTCTAAGTTTATTTTCAATTTTTAGACCTTTTTATTTTTTATTATATTTCTTACTTATACTTATGTTTTTTTATAAGATTATAGGTTATAATTTGGCTTATATATTTAAATTCTTCCTAAAACGTCTTCTATGAGTGATTTCATGTATATGCTAACCCATTTTACCTAAGTTTTCCTTTGATTTTTTAGCATGTGTGAGTTAAAACATTCCGGCAGGTAATGATGAAGAAATACATAGGCCGGCGCTACGGAAATGTCAAATGATGAAAATATTTTTCCTCTGCTTTAGTCATTTTCATTGAGCATGGATTACGAGTATATGGAAGCGAATTTGAAAACCAAAAGAGGTTTTTGTACAGCACGGACTCATTCACAAAAACCTCTCTCTGTTTTGTAACAGATGTCATGGTTTGGAATATTTGAATGAACCTTTACGGCCTACTTTTCAGGTTAAACATTTAATAATTTCTTGTTTAAGTCATCATCTTTGAGAGAGTATTCCCAGGATATGGAGAGGAATCTCAAAAAACTAAAACATGGGTTTTTTCGGGAACAGGCCAATTTACAAAAACCTCTCATGATTTTCACACAACCATTATGGTTTGCGATATATAGGTGGCGCTTTGAAGTCTATTTTGCAGAATTTCGCCTCCAAAAAAGCATGAAATAGTTAAGTCTACAATTTCTTTTCAAATTTGATACTTGAGAAGTGGATCTAGAAAATTCTTTTGTAAAGCATTTGTGTAATTATAAATAGGAGAATAGTAGTAGTGCTAAGAGGAGGTTTTTTTTTTTTTTTTTTTTTGCAAAGGGCTAGCTGATACTATCTATTCCATCAAGACTTGTAAATGGTTCTCTGTAAGTATGTATGAAAGCTACTTTTGGATTAACATATATATAAGCCGGTTTTAATCTATTATCTTAGCAAAGCTTTTGATTAATTTAATTACCTTGTTCACTATTTCATTTATGATAAAGTTTTTATCTTCGAATGCTTTTGAACAAGTGCATGATTTTCTATGATTTATGCATTAGATGTTTTATGTGTATAAAAATTATAATTGATATTTGGAAGAGTGCTCTCTCAAATATTAAGTATTGAAACCTGATTGTTTTATGATTAATCCCTAGCCTTCAAAGTCTTACTGATTTAATCGTTATTGGTTATTGATCAATCTTCTTATTTTTCACTACCCTTGTCCTGGATATTTCCTTCATAGCTTGTAAAATTTCAATCATTTTCTATTTTTATTGTGGATGATCTGGCTTTGCACTTGCGTAGTCTAAGTGCAAACTCCAGTGAAAACATCTTTTGGCGCCGTTGTCGAGGAACATAAGTGAAGAAAATATTCCCTTGGAGAACGAAAAAGCATAGATCCAGTCTTTGATGGTGAACAAGGGTTGGTTACATGGTTTAGACTACAATTTTTCACCGGCTGACTCCACGGAGGAAGGATCTGTTGGCGACTCCATGTTTAAAGAATCCAGAGGCGACTTCACAAGTTCAGAATTTCAAAGCCTTTTGTTGCTATGTTGGCACATAGGCTCGCTCCTTTTAACTTTGCCGATATTCCAGGCTTTCCAAATGCAGTACCTATCATGGACGAGTGGGGAGATTTCCTTCCACAGTTTAGAGAGAAGGAAGAAGAAAATCCGACACTTCATGTGATTAATTTTCATCAATATATGGACCAAATGAATATACATCATGAGGACGCATTGATGAAAATGTTCATGTACTCCTTGGAAGGGGATGCAAAATAGTGGTACAGGTCTCTTCCTGTCTCTAGCATTTCTTCATTAAAATATTTTCACACTGCTTTGTATTCATATTGCAAAAGAATTTATCCAACTAAGTGTCTTTTCGACCGTTGCTGCGAAAGATATGCATTATATATTCAGTCTTCAGTAGCAGATTCCTCTAGTAGTGTAGATGAAGAAAATGGTTATGATATGAAAGAGGAAGAAGACTCGTTATCTGTTGTATCTTCCCCTAACTCTGTTTTAAAGCAGGAAGATTTTCAACATTCTAATATTGAAGTTGATCACATAGATACTCTAGATGCATTTTTCATTAGCCCAAATGTTTCTAGTAGTAGAGATTATGACATAAAACAACAGAAATCTGCATTTTTGTTTTCAAAAATTTATCAAGCTGCTCCAGTTTATGATGAATACATTGATAATAAGAAGGAATTTAATGTTTATGAAGCACAAGAAGACTCATTAGTTGATGAAACCTTATCTAGTTTTGATTTTCAGCAAAAATATGTTCAGGATGTATCCATTGATCTTGAAGCATGTGATAGTCCTATGCAAGAAGAATTTGATTTGGTTGAAAATATTTTTCAAGATAAAGAAGTAGAAGATCATGCTAACACCTTTTCGGAACGACTTTTGATGATGTGTGCGAAAATGTACAAGCTCCCGTCTCTGGTGAGTATAAAGAAAAAGTATATTTTCAACAGACTTTTGTTGATGAATCTCACAAAGAAATCATTGTTGAGAAGGGCCAACAACAAGTTTTTCATGACATATTTTTCAAAGCTCCTCCTTCGTTCGATGACTATGGAGATAGTGATGTTGAAAACCAAGAACAAGTTGCTTTCCTTCTCTCTAAAGTTTCTGAATGTAATAAGCCAACATATGATAGTTTTATATTACATTCTTCTGAAGATGTTGAAGCAGAAATGATGCACTATGTACATGATGAGATATTTCAGCCAGTGATTTGCGGAGATCAAAGATTCGATATTTCTTATTATGAGTTAGAAAAATATCAAGAGAAGTGGTATATTTCCAAAAAGAGTATGCCAAAATGGTTATGTCATGAAAAAAATTAAGGATATCATTGCAGATCATCACTTGGAATATGTTTTTCATGTTTTTGAAGATCATGTTGTTCATTATATGGAATTTTATTTTTCTCAATTCTTAAAGTCTGAGATTTTGGTATACCATCAAACACTTCATTTGGCACTCAAACATTTGACATCTAGGGTCAAAACAATTTCAGTTTGCAAATGTGAATTAAAGAAATTCAACCCTACAACTCATACAAAAGTCATGTGACTTCCAAAATTCAAGACGTTTAAGCACTCAATCAATTTGTGGGGTTCTTCAAACTTGCCCTAGGGAAAAATAAAATTCATGCACACAAAAATGACCCCATTTCTAATAAATTCTCCCCCAGCCACACTCAAAACAAAATTGTTTTTAAAATAAAAATGAGGTTTTGAAAGACAACGATTGGGGTTTAATCGAAGACACCCATACAAGAAATACTATAATCCCAAAAGAGAGATTCGTCCATTCTCCATACATAGAATGTGATTCACAAAATTCAAAGAAAAATTGAATTTTTTTTTTTTTTTTTTTTTGTTGACAGTGGAATGTAGAGAAAATAGATAGAAAATGGATTTGGAACTTACCTGGAATTGAGAGATGGCATGAAATGTTTCCCCTCATCCAAAATTGTCAACTTTAAAGCTTATATTCCACACTCAGTTGATGCTCAAAGATTTCCAAATGCACCCCTCCTACCAATCACAACAAAAAAACAATAAGTAAAACCAAGATTGAGATTGAATTGAAATCCACAAGAGAAGAAATGCATGCAAAAGGAACAAGGAGAAATAATAATCAAATGCTAAGCAAGATACACAAGATAACCTCCTATAAAATGAAGTCATAGAGGCAAAGAGATTCTTATCCACGGAATCGCCCTGCACACGTTCGACCTCCTGCAAGCAAGGTCAACAAAAGAATTTGTCTAGATATGCAAGATAAACATTCAGTTCCCAAAGAGACTTAGAAACTACAAGGATCATGAACTTCTCAAAGAATTCACAAGTGTTCCAAAATATCTTCTATTACTTTCAATCCAAGATCCAAAGTCCCTTTACAATGAGGGGTCTCCTCTCTAAAATAGACTTAGAAACTACAAGAATCATGAACTTCTTAGAGAATTCACAAGTGTGCCAAAAAGATCTTCTATTACTTTCAATCCAAGATCCAAAGCCCCTTTACAATGAGGGATCTCCTCTCTTAAATAGATTTGAGAGAGACCAAACCCCTAACCAA
Source organism: Larix kaempferi (assembly GCA_027924585.1). Classification (NCBI taxonomy): domain Eukaryota; kingdom Viridiplantae; phylum Streptophyta; class Pinopsida; order Pinales; family Pinaceae; genus Larix; species Larix kaempferi. The sequence continues at coordinate 28,332,543 of BSBM01000910.1, forward strand.
ATTTTTAATCGATGGTTGATATTAAAACATAATACAATGATAATCAAGGGTGGAGATCTAATCTCACACTCACTATATGTATCACTAGATAAGAGGGGGGTGTGTTTCCTCATAACACTCAAATATAAGATACAAAGTGATAATAATACATGATACAACATGAAAGTGGTCACCTACCTGGGCCAAGTTGTTCCCCCTAGTAACATAACATAACACTTTCCACAAGGTACAACATATAACAATGAGATACATCATCAAAAAGTGTGCCCCTCCTAGGAAGTGTGATTTGCCTAAGGGAGGAAAAAATGACGTGTCGAAGCCCAATTATGGAAATCCATATGGAAAAAGTGTCTAGGGACCGTTTGGAGCCATTAGAACAAAACCCAAGTCACCTCGTTGCCATTCACTTACCCATTGATTCAATTGGTAAGCCATGGTCTCTTTGATCATTTGTGATTAAACTTTTGATAATCTCTGTAAATACTCAATTTTCTCATAAGATCACCTTCCCTTGCCCTAACCACTGAAATAGCTACACAAATGAAATCAAAAGCATCAAACCCATCAATGGTAATCGCATACACCATGGAGCAACTCGAATAGCATATGTGGATAATTTCCACTATTTTAATTAAAAAAAATCCCACTGACTTTATAAAAATGGAGATAATGGGAAAATTTTCACAAATTGAAACGTGGAATGGTCTGGTTGGCCTCCAATGGCACCAAAATACATCAATCGAACCATAGTTGTTAAGATTTAATATGCTAAGATAGAAAATAGCAGCATTACATTCCATTTCACAATAATAGCATATACAGGATCACTGAAGAAACAACAAGCACAGCATAAACACAAGAGACAGAGATTTATCTTGGGAAACCCTCATGGGGTAGAAAACCCAGCAAAGCTTCCTCAATATAGATGACCAGCAATATACAAAGATGAAACCCTGAGACATGATCTCCTCCTCCACAATAGCATACCTCTCCTCCACAAGTGCGCTATCCTCAAGTGAGTGAATGTGTATAATGAGGAACACACCTCCTCTATTTATACACAACTCTGATATGTATTTTACACAAGTACATGTAGGCTCGTATTTAACCATTAGGTTAAATACCCCATTATAACTGACTGGGCCGACCCCTCTAGGGTGGTCTAATAACCCTTTGACCCACATAACACATACAGGGCCGACCCCCACTAGGGAAGTCTAATAACCCAAGTTACCACATTCCGACGGAGGAATAAACATCTCCGGATATACAATAAGATCTTCACGGAGGAATGAATCATCTCCGGAATAATAAAGTACAAATATAATATTCTTTGAAGTTACAATATCTCAACACTCCCCCTTAACGAGAAGGATATTATAACAGCATCTGCACGAGCAAGGATTCATCAACATCATACATGATACATCTATAAATCATTGGAAGCTTTCTCAACATCATCAGTAACTCAACCAGTTACTGGAATATCTTCAATACTGGAACATCAACATCTTCAGTACTGAGTCTTTATCTTCTGCAGCACTCAAACAGCTACAGCAACATCAATATCTGAATCCTCACGATTGTCAGCATTGCCATCACACGATCATCAGCATCGTCATCACATGATCAACAACATCGTCATCTCACTATCATCAACATCATCATCACACGATCATCAACATCGTCATCTCACGATTATCAGCATCGTCATCACACGATCATCAGCATCGTCATCTCACGATCATCAGCATCGTCATCATACGATCATCAGCATCGTCATCTCACGATTATCAGCATCGTCATCACACGATCATTAGCATCGTCATCTTACGATCATCCGCATCGTTATCTCACGATCATCAGCATTGTCATATCATCTCGATCTACAGCATCTGGATCATCTCGATCTACAGCATCTGGATCATCACGATCTACAACATCTGGATCATCTCGATCTACAGCATCTGGATCATCTCGATCTATAACATCTGGATCATCTCGATCTACAGCATCTGGATCATCTCATCTACAGCATCTGGATCATCTCGATCTACACCATCTGGATCATCTCGATCTACACCATCTGGATCATCTCGATCTACAGCATCTGGATCATCACGATCTACAGCATCTGGATCATCACGATCTACAGCATCTGGATCATCTCGATCTACAACATCTGGATCATCTCGATCTACAGCATCTGGATCATCTCGATCTACAGCATCTGGATCATCTCGATCTACAACATAAGTATCCTCAACCATACAAGTACATTAATCAATACATGTATCATCAAAAGTATGTATTCTCACCAATACATCTATCATCAAAACATGTATTCTTACTAATACATATATCATCAAAAGCATGTATTCTCACTAATACATCTATCATCAAAAGCATGTATTCTCACTAATACATCTATCATCAAAAGCATGTATTCTCACTAATACATCTATCATCAAAAGCATGTATTCTCACTAATACATCTATCAATACAAGTATCCACACTGATACAAGTATACACAACAGCAGCATACCCTGCAACACACATGATCCAATTACGGGATGGTCAATCCCTCTCACTTTAGGACATAGGCCCAAGGATGATACAATCCTGATCCACTTATGGGATGATCAATCCCTCTCAATTTAAGACATCTCTCATGTCTATGGATGATGCAATCTAGATCAACTTACATGATGATCAATCCTTATCCTTTTAAGACACCTCACCATGTCTAAGGATGATGCAATCCCGAATCAACTTACAGGATGATTAGTCCTTATCACTTTAAGACACCTTACCATGTCTAGGGACGATGCAATCCCAATCTACTTACAAGATGATTAGTCCTTATCACTTTAAGACACCTCACCATGTCTAGGGATGATGCAATCCCAATCTACTTACAGGATGATTAGTCCTTATCACTTTAAGACACCTCACCATGTCTAGGGTCGATGCAATCCCAATATACTTACAGGATGATTAGTCCTTATCACTTTAAGACACCTCACCATGTCTAGGGATGATGCAATCCCAATCTACTTACAGGATGATTAGTCCTTATCACTTTAAGACACCTCACCATGTCTAGGGTCGATGCAATCCCAATCTACTTACAGGATGATTAGTCCTTATCACTTTAAGACACCTCACCATGTCTAGGGACGATGCAATCCCAATCTACTTACAGGATGATTAGTCCTTATCACTTTAAGACACTTCACCATGTCTAGGGACGATGCAATCCCAATCTACTTACAGGAGGATTAGTCCTTATCACTTTAAGACACCTCACCATGTCTAGGGATGATGCAATCCCAATCTACTTACAGGATGATTAGTCCTTATCACTTTAAGACAAGTCTCATGTCTAGGGACGATGCAATCCCATCACGTACATTTTGAACCCAGTTCATGGATGATGCAGTCCTCACGTACATTTTGAACCCAGTTCATGGACGATGCAGTCCTCACGTACATTTTGAACCCAGTTCATGGACGATGCAGTCCTCACGTACATTTTGAACCCAGTTCATGGACGATGCAGTCCTCACGTACATTTTGAACCCAGTTCATGGACGATGCAGTCCTCACGTACATTTTGAACTAGTGGTTCCGGGATGATGCAATCCCCATCACTTTATTCTCGAAGACCATACGTCTACGGATCAATTCAGGGACTAAGTTCCGGGGATGATACAATCCCCACTTCTCGGAGACCTTACGTCTACGGCTCTCTTTAGGACTGAAAGTCCAGGGATGATCCAATCCCCTCAACTGTCCACTAAGGACTTCATTCTCGGAGACCTCACGTCTACGGCTCTCTTTAGGACTGAAAGTCCAGGGATGATCCAATCCCTTTTCTTTCTCGGAGACACCTGTCTACGGCTCACTTTAGAACAAGTGTTCAAGGATGATACAATCCCCACATGTATTCTCATCAATATACTATCGATCCTGGGAACCCATACAGAACCTGATTCACACTTCTTCTTTAATTGCACCATTAAGAGAATGGTCTTATCTAGCCACTTGGAGCAAACATCTCATCATGATTCTCTTCCTCTTTCTAAGAGAATCTTCTAGCCACAAGCCTTCTATATTTTGTTTGATTTGTAAATCTTCTTGTTGAACATCCATCACTTGTTCGGTGTTCATTATTCTTCATGATCTTTCCTACAAAACAAAATTAAGTACATGATTAGTAATCCTTCATAATCATGAAATCATGATAACCTATTATGCATACAGATATCATTTACATAGTTATGCAACTATCTTGACCAATACTTTGGCACAACACTTTCCCATATCCTGTATGCATACAGTGGCTATCTAGATGCCTTCCATCTCTACCAGAACATACTATCGAGAGTGTGCACAGCTCTCAGCATGTCAGCAAAGAGGTTTCATTCTAGACAAGCAACAATGGAATGTTTGTCCAACTTACCAATCATATGCATATTAGTAGTATAATGTTCAATGCTCTATGAATGTTTGCACTCAGCATGATATGTTCTAGGAATACAAATATGCATACAAGAAATATCATTTACTATTTCAAATAACAACTCAAATACTTATCTTTTATGTTTGTGTGGTTGCCTCCCGCTTGATCTTCTATATGTCCTTTGAACTTCTATTCATTCTGTACCACTGTGCATGCTCAAGTGTGCACTAGTGTCATCCTCATGATCTCATACACAAACATTCATTCATTAGTATATTCTCAAAACATTCTAATTCTAAATAATCTTGAATATGTATAGTCATGATCATTAGTATTCAGGGTTTCAAGTAAGTCTTCTTTTACTCATGCATATTCTTGTTTGATCATAGTACTCTTCTGGTTAATTAAATCATGCATAAACCCTTGATTACTAACTTTATGAATAAGCATAACCAATCATATCAAGTATACTTATATAAGGGATCCTAACACAAGGTAAGATTCATGGGAAACATACCTGGATTAGTATACCTACTTGGTTATGTACAACATACCTAAACAATCTCTTCAATGATTTAGAGATCCTGAGCTAGAACCTGCATGTCTCATAGGTTAAGCATAATATAACAAAGTCATACATACCTCGTAAGTAGAACAAAGATTATGGATGAGTCTTTGTCTTCATGTTTTCATGGTCATGGAGCCTGATTTGTCTTTTGTGATGTACCTGTATCTTGTTAGCAGACAACATCAACCTCACACAACATTATAATGCATTAGTACAATCATAAGTGTCAACACCCTAACCAATGAATATCTTCTATCATGCATTCATAATTTTGTTAAGGTGATACAACAAATCTAAAATCAAGATTGTACTAACCGTAATAACATGAAGACAAACATACCATAAACTTAATCATGAACAAATCTCAAAACATACCTCGATGAGTCATACCTGTCGAGATCGCTTGTAATCTCCTTATGTAAAGCCTTAGCCTCATCTCCCTCTGAAACAGGAACTCCTTCACTTATGCAGGTGACCAATCCATCTTCTTCTAGGATTAACCCTATCCACTTGATTTGCAAGAACTGGACCTGGAGCTGGATATGGGTTTGTCAGAGAAACCCCAAAAATTCAAACTTTGAATTTCAAACTTCCGAAAGGATAGAAATATGCGCCTTGATGAGCTGATCAAACTGATATATTCAGAATTTGAAAACTGCAAAGTTTCACTCCTCAATTTTGCCTTTGAAACTTCCGGATTCACTGGACGTGACCCTGAACTGGGGTTTGATGAATCCCACTCTTCTTCCCAATCAAAATGTTTGATCCAAAGCTCTAAGCTTCTATTTTTCTGAGGAGCTTCTAGCCATGGTCACAGATTTCAAAAATTCTCATTTTTACAGAAGCCCTAATTTTCCACTTTTCTGATCAAAGTCCCGAACTAGGGTTTGATCAAGCCCGACCTTCTGCCCAACCAAAAAATCTGATCTTGGTCTCTAAATTTCTATTTTGATGAGTAGCATTCAGCCGTGGTCTCCGTTTACAAAAATTCCAACTTTCTTCAAAGCCCTAAATTCCGGAAGCCATGAATGAAGGTACTCAAAAATAATTTTGTTTTGACAGAAATATGTACCTGATTGTTTCTGGTGTAACTCCAAACTTTTCAATCCACAGGGTCTGAAAAAGTTTTCTGAGATAGCCTGACCTGATATATTTCCATCCTGACAGGTCTGACCTCAATTGGATTCTCTGAGAGAGAGTTATGTCAAATGTCGCAACGTGACCTGTTTTGGGATAAAACAGAAGAGCGAACTTGTACGGTGTGCCACGTGTCACTGTTTGAACTTCGGCCTCTGAAAAACTTTTCTCATGTATCTCGGCCTGTTATCTTTCCATCCTGACAGGTCTGACCTCAATTGGACTCTCTGAGAGAGAGTTATGCCAAGTGTCGTAACATGACCTGTTTATGGGATAATACAGGAGGGTGAACTTGTACGGAGTACCACGTGTCACTGGTTCAACTTCGGCCTCTGAAAAAGTTTTCTGAGATAGTACAGACTGTGTACTACCTGTCACGTTTTACAAAATTTCATTTGGAGCTTCCTAGCCCAAGATATGACCTTTTTCCCAAGGTCACCTGATTTTGACTCAGATCTGGAAGAGGCAGAAACCCTATATTGTACAGATCATAAATCACAAAGTACAACGAATTAAAGGTTGTCCTTTGGACACGAGGTACCTGGAGATTTAATATTCGTCCTGTAACAATTTCAGATCCGAAAACTTCGCCAAAACGGATTTATAGCGAAAGTGCTACGATGACTGGTTTTTGCTATGTAAAACCCTAACCTTCAAATTGTCGTGAGTAAAGCAAGTGTCGTTAGTGCCATACCTTGTCTTCCTTCAGGTTAGCTCTGACACCATGTTAAGATTTAATATGCTAAGATAGAAAATAGCAGCATTACATTCCATTTCACAATAATAGCATATACAGGATCACTGAAGAAACAACAAGCACAGCATAAACACAAGAGACAGAGATTTATCTTGGGAAACCCTCATGGGGTAGAAAACCCAGCAAAGCTTCCTCAATATAGATGACCAGCAATATACAAAGATGAAACCCTGAGACATGATCTCCTCCTCCACAATAGCATACCTCTCCTCCACAAGTGCGCTATCCTCAAGTGAGTGAATGTGTATAATGAGGAACACACCTCCTCTATTTATACACAACTCTGATATGTATTTTACACAAGTACATGTAGGCTCGTATTTAACCATTAGGTTAAATACCCCATTATAACTGACTGGGCCGACCCCTCTAGGGTGGTCTAATAACCCTTTGACCCACATAACACATACAGGGCCGACCCCCACTAGGGAAGTCTAATAACCCAAGTTACCACATTCCGACGGAGGAATAAACATCTCTGGATATACAATAAGATCTTCACGGAGGAATGAATCATCTCCGGAATAATAAAGTACAAATATAATATTCTTTGAAGTTACAATATCTCAACAATAGTATCCATATGCATCTACATGCCTTACCTGTTGGCCAAGTCAACAAGGTTGACTAGGCAAAAAATGATTAAAACCATTAACTGAGCTAAAAACTGAGTGTATATGCATGCAAGAGGTCTAAGTAGTACATTCTTAATCATATTAGTATCAAACTAAAATAATTAGTAGCATGAAACAATGGTGATCGATACAAAAAATATACAAATTGGACTTATAATTAAAGCAGTTGCATGGTCAATAATGAAGTCCCTACCATATACTCACTTTCACATTCAATCCAATCTACAAAAGAGATCATTCCTCACTGAGCTGGGTGAAATGGAATGCAACAAGGCTAGGATTAGTGATTGCTTGACTTATTGGAAAGACTTCATGGACTCTTGGATATAGGGAAAAATGGATACCAACTTGACATGTGTTGGACATGAAAACATTAGGGGAGGGAGGTGTCACACAAATGGATAGTCTCTTTGATTGCTATTCATTTCAAGACTCATATGATTACTTGCTTTTCATTGCAAGCCTTGACTTTCATCTGGATTGCATTCCTTTAATTATAGCATTTATTCGTTCTAATGCATTTCATGGACTTTTCATTTAATTTCATGACCCTTATTTGATTTTATGTGCTAAGAAGCACAACCATTTGCGGCTTCCATCAAGGGATTGTGTTGAAAAACACAACCGTTTGTGGCTTTCATTTCATTTCATGGCCATATTATTGCTTATTGTTGAAAAACACAGCCAATCGTGGCTTGGCCTTTAATTTAGATGAGGAAACTTACTTCGAGGACTAAGGGAGATACCCGAGACACAAAATAAACATGGGGTCCTATCCATACATAGAGGTCACAATGGGGGGAGAAGTATTTAATCACATAAGTTTTGTCCAAGTCAAAGGGGTTAAAGCTTGGAATACGAAACAAAGAATGGATGGGAAGACAAAAGTTTGTGCCAGACAGAGTGGAGAACGGTCTAGTTTGTATAGAGGCTAACCCTACTAGTGAGCATATACTAGAATCTTGACACTACGACCACTTCACTATTCAAATCACAAGTTGACGGAAACCAATAAACTATGATCACCAATGCCAACTACATATGCCAAGTCACATCTCTACTAAGATGACTAAGAAATACAATCAACAAAAACCTCATTCCATATATTTGCTCAGTCAACTGGATCTAGAATACCTTTGACATCTAGATGTCAAATAAAGATGAATAAGTTGGATGCTCTGCTAAAGTGAACCAATGGAATAACAAATGTCCCTCTGAGATCCATGAAGAGGGCTCAGAAATGACAAGGGTACTTTGGTAATACTAGTATGAATAGTCTAGATGCATCTAAATGTACTCTTCCAATGATCATCATGATGCATGAAGGCTCATCTCATGTTGATCAAAGAAAAATTTTCGGCACCTAGTATTCTCCTGGTGTCATTTGTTGATCAGCCGCAAAAAGAGGCTTATATCTATCACAAAATTACTTAAATGGTTGAACTAGAAGTGTGCTTACACCTGAGAAAAACTGATGAGTTGATTAGAGTAGGAGTGTAAATAAATAAGCTCATCTCTTGAGCATGGTTTCAGTTTACAGTGTGAAGTTTGTTTCCAGCTTCACTTGGTTTGTAGTTTGGTTTTCAATTTGAGTTGGAAAATAAGCTAGATCAATAAATGACTCCATAGCCTAATGGAGAAGGGCACTGCTATTTTCAATTTTCAGTTGTCAGACAACATGGTTGCAGAATGTGGTTGGTTTTAGCTTGCATGATCATTTCAGAGTTTGATGAGTAGTAAAGGTTCCAGATGTCAGAGGCAGTACAAGAGAAGGCACTAGTCTATGTGTTCTTGGAGCCTCACAAGGAGGACTCCATCTCCCAACCGAAGCCAAATGTTAGTACTGGATTTGTACCTTTACTTTTCCCATCTTTTGTATTTCTTTTCTTTTATTTTCTTCATTTTTCTCTACAAGTTTATTTTCAATTTTTAGACCTTTTTATTTTTTATTATAGTTCTTACTTATATTTATGTTTTTTTATAAGATTATTGGTTATAAGTTGGCTTATATATTTAAATTCTTCCTTCAACACTTACAATTCTTATCTATATATAGGCTTCTGCCTTACAATTCTTGTCCACTTACTAACGACTTCCTAACTGACATTATGGACAAATGACCCATTCTCTAACTGACCTAGTCCAACAATGACCAAAAACCCGCATTCTGCGGTATGACTAACTCAACATTACATAATATGTGGTCCAAATGACCCAAAACCCGCAATCTGCGGTACAATTGACCCACATATGCACAAAATCATCTTCCGCCGTCGTCTTTCGCGTCGTCTTCTGCCTTGTCGCAACATCGGAGATGCTGCGATACCATCTTACCAAACCACCTGCCAACAGGCCCCCAACACAATCTTGTGGCTCGTCCTCGAGCCACGTCAACAAGATACGGTGTACTCAGTGGTATTTACTTTGAAGTCCTCATACGGTTTTTCAACTATTCGCACCACCTCCTTGGCTTCCGTAGATACCGACTGACTATCGACCATGTCTTCGGCAAATGGGTGATTTGTAAGCTTTGTCGCCACCTGTTGTCGACATTTCTGTATTGCCTGTAGAGCTTCACTAGCTTGCATCATGAATTTTTTGTCACTGTCATGGAACTCCTCTAACTGTGCCACGCACATTTTCTGTCGCTCGTCTGCCTTGGCGACACGGTGTTGCAAATATTTTAGCTCCTGAGACTTAGCAACTTGCTCCAGTGGTGGCATAGTGCGCATTGCCACCTTCAATGTGGCCAGCTGTCCCTCCGCTTCCTGCCGATGCTTAGTCAGTTGTTCGACCTGCTCATCATGAACAATGCGAACCCAGAATTGTACAGTGTCGGCCATGAGCCTGGTTGCCTACGTCTCTAGCTCCTCCATCTGAGCGGAAACATCCTCAATTGCCCTTCTTCGTTCATCAACTTCAGCCTGAGGCGTACCCGGATTCATCTAGGCCTTCAATGCCTGATTTTCCTGTCGCAACTGAATAATGGCAGTCCCCAGTCGCTGCACCCGGTGGAGCACATCCACCTCTTCGGTGGGCTCCGGCACGTGTTGATACACTTCGGTGATCGCCCGGTCAACGCATACACTGTAATCCCACATACAAGCCTTCTCTGCAATAAGGAAATTGTGGTCCTTTTTCAGGCCTTCGATTTCGCGTGCCTTCTCAACCCGTTCTCCCTTGATGTGTGTTTCGAGGTCATCCACAACCTGCTGTGCGGAAGCATCCCTGGCGGTCAATTCTTCGATAGTGTGCTTCGCCTTGGCCTCACTTTCCTGCAGTCGTACACACATACCGCTAATATGCCGCAGTCCGTCCGTCATTTCTTTGTTGGTAGTAGCCTGCATAGTGGCCAACCCTTCCATGGGCAAGGCATTCACATTAATGGTCACTATTTTCAGTTGCTGCAGCATGGCATTGGCAGCTTTTTCTTCAGGCATAATCGCAATTGGGGGAATCTCCACATTCCTCACCCATGGCTCGGTGCTGATCGTGCCAAAGGTTGGTAGCGCTGCTTACTCTGGTGCCTTCCTGGAAACCATATCGTACAACGACTCTAACCGAGCGGTGATCGCATGGAACCCTTCATGATCGCATGAATGTTTGGGTTGAATATTGCTTTAATACTATGTTCAATGCTTAAAGATCCCTGTCCCAGTTATGCATTAAGTTTAAGTATTTCGGCCGCAACTATCCTCCTTCATTTGGAGGAAACATGGTTTCGTCTGCCCTTCCTGGACGCCTCGGGTGAGACCTCATTTGCTTTGGAGGTGTTGCTGGGCGGGATAAAACCTGTCCGAACCGGTGGCCAGGGAGACTGTGGTATGCGTCGACAGTGAGTAGGAACCCATGTCGACTGGGTTTGTGCCAACAAGGTTGCCCCCTCAAAGTGGCCTGCGATCATTAAAGAGATTCTGAGTTCTGTTATTTCTGCTATCTCGTGTATTTTCATTAATTAATTGTTGCAGGTTCTTCACATGGAAAGATGCTGACCTGGACCAGTATAGCTCGTCTTCTTCTACTGACCTGGTAAGTTGGTTTTCAAGTGACCACGCTTCTTGGATGAAAAATAATAAAATATTGAGGTTAGGTTAAAACCTTTACAGTGTAAGAAATGATTCACTTTACACGTCAGATGCCAGAAGGAGAGTAAAACAGATAAGCAGGGCCCATATGACAAATGGCAGGCGTGTAGTGGATGAATGGACTAGAAGAGTGACGAGACACTTTGGAAAAACAACAGGTGGGGATTTGACTATGAAGTGATAGGTTGTCGTGTCATGTTGAGTTGTAAAGCACTAACTTTTTAAGTTTGAGTGGATACCATTTTGGTTTCCCAGAGTGGTAGCACGTCGATGTTAAGCGGGTTAGAGAAATTGCCTTCATCAAGGCACGACCAATAACTACAGGGCACATGTCCTAGGAGGTTTCAAGTAAAACCCGTGCCCGAGCTCCCTTTTTGGTGGATGTAACTTATTGGCGCATGATCAACGGGCGGAGAAACTGCACATTCGCTATCCTTGATTAACTTTCGTGCTTTTTATGAGCACACTTGATCTCTGGACCATTGATCTTGTTCTCAATTTGATGGATGAACTCTCCTCTGCTTTAGCTCTCAAATATTGTCCCATGGTTCTCAGCCCTAGGTCCCATCAGTATCTTGCGGGTCTTTTGTCAGGATCCTTTAAACCTCCAGGGCCAAAACTTCCAAAGATATTATGTGCTCGTGCATTGCATGAATGATTTTATTTTCAAGAAAATATTTGGTACTAACAGGTTCCAATTCTTTTATTTCCTTGTGTATGATTGCTTGCAAGTATTATTTTAAATCAAGATAGAAATGATAGCCATATTTTTAGTATTCAAATGTATTTTATGGTAGCTTGTAATCTCACTAATAAAAATTTATCATGTTTTTTTTGCAGGAGTCATATCCTTAGTGTGTATGCAGATATGTTTGTTACTTTCAAGGCGTGCAACGTGCACATGTAAATTCCATATCCTTGGTATTAGTTAATAGAAAATAAATTTTAAGCAACTTGACTCTAACATTTCCAAATAATCCCAAGTTTTCCAACTCTATGTTGAAGGGCTTGATTTAGGGATATAGAATTGTTTGACAATTAACATAGAGCAGGTCTAGATGATACGAACCGTTACACCAAAACCTCGAGATGTTAGTGAAGGCCGCCCACTAGGATCTTAACATCCCACCATGCTCTACAGTCCAGACTCTGGGCTGGATGTGCGCCCGTACGGTGGTGTCCCCTTTGGGTCGTACGAGCTCCGGGCGAACACTGCAATGCCGGCGTTGCCACTCGCTCTGTGACTTGAACCTGGGTGGAGGCTCTGATACCAGATGTGATGCACCTGCAACAATTAATTAATACGAATATGCGAAATAGCAGAAATGACAGAACTCAGAATCACTTTTATATTGATCACAGGCCACTTTGAGGGGGCAACCTCGTATGAGCAAGCTCAATACAAATAACTTCACGATGCCTTCATAGGTCTCAACACACACTTATATACTAAGTCTAGGCGCCAATACTATGGGTCAAAACCATGGGCCGCTACAAACTATGGATCAACAATACTACAGGCGACTTACAAAGCATATGCGCCAACAACAATAACACAAACTATTGATCAACAATTACTATGGGACGACTTACAAAGCATATGCGTCCAACAACAACATACTAACAAAGTAAAGACATGGGTTCCTAACACTAGATGTATCCAAAGCTCATTGAAGCCTAAATACATCTAAATACCACTAAAATGCTAGAAACATGATGTGGATTAACATCAAAAGTTATTTCCCGGATGTGGGTGTACAAGTGGCCAGGGGCCCCCATGCAAACGACAATGTGGAGCCAAAAGGAGAGCGGGGCATGTCAAAGGGATAGACTCTTGCCAGTCAGTGAGGAAGTGTTTAAATGCTAGGCATTGTAGGAGGGGGTGGTTTAATGGTTGAGGTAAGGGAAGGCACACATCATTTAAGCATACGAGACATCAAGGAGGAGAGCTGGTATGGTTTGTTTTGAGAGGCAGTCAAGAAATGGAGCAGAATGTAAGTATGGTATGTGAGATATCAAGGGATTTATGGAGGGATGGAATGATGGCTCGATCCTGCATGGATCCATTAAGAGATTCCCTGCCAGTTTGATTAAGCTTTCAAATGGCGGTTCTTGGGGGAGAGTATGGAGGCAAGTATTTAAGGAGGAAGATGATGTGGTTTAGAGGATGAAGGACGTCGATTTTTGTAGGCCTATCCATTTGGAAGGTGATAAAAGGTCTGCTCCTGTGAAAGTTGGTTGTCTGTCGATGGACCCTCACCAAAGAATGCAAAGTCGCTGGGGGGAGAGGAAGAGCTGAGAGAGGCGTGGTGGAAGAGGAGGTAGGGGAAGAATATATGGAGGGTATTCCTTCCCATATTGATGACTCCATTTCAAAAATGGAGGATGATGAGGTGAAATGAGGAATTGAGGACTGTGGAATGGCTACTGCTGTCGACCTGTATTGGATATTGAGGTGGATTATGCCTAAAGTGATATTAGAACGAGTAATATTTGGGGACTTGGTAGCGCATATTGTTGCAAATGTCAAGGAGGATATGTTGCATAATATGGTAGACATGGATGGGTTGATGGAGCAAGCCAAAGCTTGCTTTATGGATACTCTGGAGCGCAACTTGTCTCCTTTGGTGGACCCAGATCATTCCTCTCTGGCTTGCACGGAAGAGACTCAGGATAATTCTGCACCTCCAATGGTTGATCCATTCTAGTATTTTTCCCTCTCAATCTTGGTGTTTCGTGGTGTCTCTTCAAAATGATTTTGTGTTTGTTTTGTAATGGATTTGAGCCGAGAAATAATGTCTGTTATGTTTGTTGTGGCTATTATCTGATAGTCTATTTTGTAATGGCTTTTTTCCTAGGATGGGATGGGTTTGCAATGGCTTTACACCTGGGATGGGATCTCTGTAAGATGACAAAGTGGTTAGTAAGGGTAGTTGCAGGTGGAATGGCTATTTTGTTGGGTTTAGTGGGGATTTCCAGATGATTTGGTCTATGATAAGGACATACCTTTTTTGTAACATTATGTACATATGTTTCGTCTTTCAGTAATAGAATGTTCATATCCTATTCACACACAAAAAAACATTAAAAGTTCTTGGAAAATAGAATAAACACTGGCAATTTATTGTAGGAAGCATTCGCAAAACAAACCTCATTTACTACAAAACTAAGATTTAAGCAGACAAGTAGTGTTGTCTTACAATCCTCTTTTTAAGTACTGCACATTTTAGATGCATTACATTACATTTTAAATGCAAGTTTGAATGAGTGAATTGGTAGCTAGAATTAGAAATGATGAAATGTGGGTGTTAATATTGCTCATCTCCCCAATTCTTAAAGGGTGCTAGATCAATGGAAGAGCACCTGCCTTATAGGAAGGAGGTTGGTGGTTCGATTCCTTCATACCCTACCATAAATTAATAAATGATATTGTTGTAATACCCCAATTTTGACCCTTGTGATATATTGGCTTTTAATGTAAATATTGTATACATGTGATGTATGTTTCCCTAGTGTGGACCTCAAGGCCAAGGCCCCGCTAGTGTATGTTCAAATTTTATTTAGAATGGACAAGCATTTGATATTTGTTACCCATGTGCTATTAAGTCATGGAATATTGTAAATGATGTAAATATTTCATATTACAATAAAATACCAAAATTGGCTATGGGAGCAATGAATGAGAAGGGGTCATGTGTATTCCACTAGGGAGTGGTGAGGGGGTTGTGGGGGTGAACCATACGCTGCCAAATGTCATTGTGAGAACCCATTTGACTTTCCTTGCTAACATTTATTTCTGTTGTAAGGAAGTTGTTGAAGAATTCAATCCATGGCTTCAATAAAGCATAGGTAGCCCGGAAATTTGTATGGTAAAGTATGGGCTCTGTTTTCTTGTACCACAAGTCACTCTACCTCAGGGAAATGGATTTTTCCTCATTCTCATTCCATTGTGGAGGAGTCGAGCATCAGTTTTCATCCATTAAGAATTTCCAGCAATGACAAAAACTAGAAATCGCAACTTTGCAAGAACCCATGTTTTGAAGAGCCATAAACACCCAAAATTGGTATTTGACAATGAAATCCAATGGGGGATCCATAGATATGAACCTTGGGGCGAAATTGAGAGTGTTAGATACCCTGAAATCCATTGAAAAACTCAGTTTTTACAGCCCAGAAATGAAGTGACGAGATTGAGTTATTGGATAATAGAACTGTGAGAAATCCAAGTGTGAATGACTGAGCAAAGGTTGGGTTTGCTTGATAAAACCAGTGAAGGCTAGAATTTCAAGGAATTAGCAGCTGAACCTTTCTATGACCACCCTGAAGAGCACTGGAGAGAAGGGATTCCTGAGGGACTGTGCAACAGAGAAGGGGACCTTCCTTGTGTTGGGTGTGGTAGGTATTGTGGGTGCCTTGACTGTTGAATTATCTTGAGATGCATGTAGCTCTGTGGATGAGCTCACTGGCTTAGCATTTCCCTCCTCTATCTTTTGTATGCTTGATAAACCTAACTGTGTGTTGTCTTAGCATAGCTGTTGAGTGAAACCATGGCTGCGAGTGAGCCCATCTAGTTCCTCCTTAGTGGATGCACAACCCAACTCAGGGGTGATCTCTCAGCTGAAAGAATATAGGCTGGACAAAGATCTATGGTTGGGAGGAACATTTCTCTCTCATAGCCAATTGTTGGACATCTTCATCTTAAAGATAATTATTCTCTGTGGTTTATTTTATATCCATTATGTGTTTTGTATGTGTTAATTTTGAATGTTAATTATTCATATTAATGGAATTGATATGAAGTCTGTGCATAGCATGAGAACGAGATTGAATTCTCTGTGTGATGAACCATCATATGCATGTGGTAGATATGATGATTCATTACTATTTGTGTGCTTGCAAATATGTTTATTTCCGTTGTGTTTATATTGAGTATGAGTCTGCACACAAAAGTTTTTAATTGTTATGAAATTATGAGTAATGTATGGGGTTGAGATTGTCAAATAAGCCCGGTAAGTTTGGTCATGTTTACTTCCT
This sequence comes from Larix kaempferi, assembly GCA_027924585.1. Classification (NCBI taxonomy): domain Eukaryota; kingdom Viridiplantae; phylum Streptophyta; class Pinopsida; order Pinales; family Pinaceae; genus Larix; species Larix kaempferi. Next base: position 28,349,225 of record BSBM01000910.1, read on the forward strand.
TGCACTGGATTGAGAGAAGGGGACGTAACTGAGTGGTATCAGAGCCCATGTTGCAACACTAGGGCTGCTTGGGACAAACACAGATTTACAGGCAAGTAACATAATGTTTTAACGTGGTATTGGTAAAGTTTGGGGCGTCATTTTGATTTGGGAAAATGGAAGGATCAGAGTTCTTAGATGTGGCAGAGGATCACACCATTGCATGGATATCTCCAACAACTTTCCAATGGTACCAGACTCGCCTCAATTGGCTAAAGGACGAAGGAGTTATGAACCTCGGAAGTTGCAGGGCCGAAGGTGTTCCAGGCTTGCGGATTTCGGATTTCGGGAACGCAAAGTTTTGAAAAAGTGCGTTTTGGTTTCCGCAATCCCGAACCCGCAATTCGGGTTTCAGGTTTAGGGTTGCAGGTTGCGGGATGGTTACATTTCCATGACCGTGACCTGACTTTCCGAACCCGCAATTTCGGGTTTCGGGTTGCGGGTTGCGGGTTGCAGGATGGTTAAATTTCTGTGACCACGACCTGACTTTTCGAACCTGCAGTTTCGGGTTTTGGGTTGCGGGTTGCAGGATGGTTACATTTCCATGACTGCGACTTGACTTTCCGCACCCACAATTTCGGGTTTCGGGTTGCAAGGTGGCAAAAAAAAAAGTATAGAGCTCGAAAATTGATTTTTGGATAATAGGAGCTTGCGAGATCAGAATTGGGTGAGGTCAGTGGCATTCTAAGGCCATTAACGAAGGCCATGAATGAACTAGTGAATATCTTGAGTCCACTATGCTCCAATTTGGCATAAATTTGCGATTAATGGCTTTTACAAATCAGTGTCCCGAAGCTTGACAGAAGGTCGGATTGAGTCAAAACTGATGTGGAGTAGTCATGGAGCAGGAACGGTGTTAAGTTTGAAATTTTGGAGCCAAAATCTAAAGGAGGTGGAGTCGAAGTGAGTGTGAAGGCCAAAAAGCATTATTCCAAGCCACGTTTTTGGAATTTCGAAAAGCTTGTAGTGGATGAAAGTAACCCTGTAATTGAGATTCAAGAAATTTGTTGAACTCAACATTTCTTATTCTCATGAAAACAGACAATTCACGTTAGACAAAGATTTTCCAGAAATACACCGTTTGGGAAATAGCCATTTTTGGCCCAAAAATTGAAATTTTGGAAAAATGTGAAAAGTGGAAAGTAGCCAAACCCAAAATTTTATAAAAGATGAATGGTGCATCGGAACAGAGATCTGCGAGTTGCTGAGTGTTCTTTGTTATATGGACTAACTTCACCCGGTAGCAAATTTTTCATGATTCTTCATATATTTTCTTCCACGGCTGGCTGAAGTTGGCATTCCAGACCAAAATACAACTGTGTGAAAGTGCAGAATTTTGGTAAAAGTTGTCATTTTATAAGTAATGAAATTTCCACACCCGATGTCGGAATGGAGCACGGGGATAGGAATTGGAAAGCTTGTCCAACAGGGATTAATGGCACATAATCATAATTTGAATGGGGTTATCATACACCATAGATAATTAGAGCAAAAAAGGTGCCAGTGACTGTTTTGTCAAATTGTTGACAATATGGGCACTTTCCAAAATTGCATGAATGGGCAAAAAAAATGAATGCATAACAGCTACGTGAATTATTCCATGAGTTGATTATGTTAAATATTGATTGTTGTATTTTTCTATATGATTTCTTGTGATGTCTAACAAATATTTTCATAATGCACAGTGCTTGCAACTCATAAGATTTAATAGTGTAGCAGAAGTAGCATACAGGGAAGAGAGTCTCCAAAGAAAAATGGTGACCATAAACGATGCTCAGGATCCTTATGAACATTAAGAAGATGTTCTAGGAGAGAATGTACAAGAATGGAATGTTGAGATAGAATCCAATGGGAGAAGCAAGCAAGTAACTCCTCAGAATTTAGTTGAAACCATGGTAAGCTTCAATGAAAGGTTGATGAAGGCTCAAGAAGAACAAAACCAACTCAATGCTGCTATTTTGCAAAGCCTCATTGATATGCAGCAGAGGATAAACCTTGGTTCCAACCCAAGTAATGTAAGTGAAGAATGAAGAGATGCAGAGAGTCGATCTAGAGGTCATTCAAAGAAGAGGACTCCAAGCCCAAGGAAGATTTTTGTGAGCAAGAAGCATAGAACCCCTTCCTCTAGATCTTCTTCTAGTAATTCATGTGACTCCAGAGGTTCTCAAATAAGTCCAAGGCATGTACCTAGGAGATTTGATGGAAGAAATAAGTTCAAAGAAATCCCACACAGAGAATTCAGGAAGGCAAAGCCTCCCACATTTGATGGAGAAGACAAGACTGGCCAATAGGTAGAGGCATGGCTTCTCGGAATGATGAAATATTTCAGAATTTAGGACTACTCGGGAAATGAAAAGGTCAGAATTGTCATTTACAATCTAAATGGAAGAGCTTCAATTTGGTGGGACAACCTCTTTCAAGTGAAAGGAATAAGTGAAAGGAAGGTCAGCTGGGAGAGATTTAAGAAGTACTTCAAGGAAAAATACCTTTCTGCTAGGTATTATGATAGTAAGAGAAAAGAGTTCAATGAACTCAAGTTGGGACAAAAATATATGGAAGAACATGTCCATAAATTTTTGGAATTATTGAGGTATGTGGATTACTTTAAAGATGAGAGAGTAAAAATCCAGTGCTTCCTTGGGAGTCAACCTCAAAGTTTCAGAGATAGGATTGAGTTTGTTAATCCACCAAGTCTTGATGAAGCCATTAGAATGGCAATGCATTGCTATGATCAGAATAAAAGAAAATCAGAGGTTAACCCAGCATGGAAAGGAAAGCCAAGAGGGAGGTTTGATCAAAAGAAAAGTGGATTCAAGCCACCATTCAAAAGTCATCCTAGAACCTTTCCATAGGGGCAGCAAGCAAGGAGTGGGTTCAAGCCAGTAGTAGCAGTAGACAAAGCATCAAAAGGGACACTTTAGTGTCAGGGATGTGGAGAACACCACATGCTTAAGGATTGTCCACATCAGAGGGAGAATCCCCGAAGGTTGCACAACTTAAAGGGAGCAGCAACAGTGGAGGACATGGCAAGGGCAATGTCTCAAATCTATGCAGCATTGGATAATCATCAGGCAGATCATCAATCATCAGTGGTGGAAGTTGAAGGTAAGATTGCTAAGCAATATATTTATGTTTTGATTGACCCATAATCTACTCATAGTTATGTTTCTCCGAAAGTGGTAGGAGGTTGTTCTCTTAAAAAAGTGAAGCATAATAAATCTTAACTAGTTCAATTAGCCACAGGGACCAAGAGAAAAGTTAGTGAAGTAGTGGTGGATTTCCCCATAGAATTGAATGGACTCCACACACAGTTAGATTTAAATGTATTACCATTAGGATCTTATGATGCACTAATTGGCATGGATTGATTGGAAAATCATAGGGTGAAGTTGGACTGTTATGAGAAATCACTTGAATGTATTGATGAAGAGGGAAGACCAAGATTGGTAAGAGGAATTCCTAAGCAAGTTTCAGTAAGACAAATTTCAGCCTTACAGTTGAAAAAGTTCTATAAGAAAGGTTGTCAATTGTATGCAGTTCATATATCAGATTCGTCAGAGGACCAAGGACCAAGGATAGAAGATTTCTCATTGTTTCAAGAGTTCCAAGATGTATTTCTGGATGAAGTGTTGGGACTACCACCAAAGAGAGATATTGATTTTACCATCAATCTTGTCCCAGGGGCAACACCAAATTCCAAAGCTCCTTATAGAATGAGTACACCGGAATTGGTAGAGTTGAAGATGCAGCTACAAGAGTTAATGGACAAGAAGTATATCAGGCCTAGTGTGTCCCCTTGGGGAGCACGGGTATTATTTTTTAAGAAGAAGGATGGGACCTTAAGGCTGTGTATTGATTACAGGCAGCTCAATAAAGTGACAATCAAGAACAAGTATCTATTTCCAAGAATTGATTACTTGTTTGATCAAATGAAGGAAGCTAAAATGTTTTCCAAGATTGACTTGAGGTTTGGGTACCATCAAGTGAGGATTAAGGAAGAAGGCATTCACAAGACAGCTTTCAAAACTAGATATGGTCATTATGAGTTTACTGTGGTGCCATTTGATCTTACCAATGCACCTGCTACATTCATGTGTCTCATGAATAGTGTCTTCAGCAAATATTTGGATAAGTTTGTGATTGTGTTCTTGGCTGACATTCTTGTCTATTCAAGGAATGAAGAAGAACATGAGGAACATTTAAGGATGGCGTTGCAATTTCTTAGAGAACATCAGTTGTATGCCAAGTTAAGCAAGTATGAATTTTACCAAAAGAAGGTGCAATATTTGGGTCATATCATTTCTGAAGAAGGAATTGCAGTGGATCTAGAGAAGATTAATGCCATCATGGATTGGTCTACTCCAAAGAATGTTTCAGATGTTAGATCTTTCATGGATATTGCTAGTTACTATAGAAGGTTCATTGAAGGATTCTCCAAGATAGCTCATCCGATCACTTCATTGCAAAGAAATAATATCAAGTTTGTGTGGTCTGAAAAATGTGAGAAAAGTTTTCAGCAGTTAAAGGAGTTACTTACCAATGCTCTTGTTTTGAAGATAGCAGATCCAAAGAAGGATTTTGTAGTATGCACGGATGCTTGCATTGAAGGACTAGGTGGAGTGCCCATGCAAGAAGGAGTTGTGATTTGCTATGAGTCAAGTAAATTAAAATATCATGAAATAATTATGCCACACATGATTTAGAATTAGCAGCCATAGTACATGCTCTCAAGATGTGGAGACATTATTTGATGGGAAGAAGATTCAAGCTTAGAACAGACCACATGAGCTTGAAGTATTTGTTTGATCAACCAAACTTGAATGCTAGGCAAGCTAGGTGGATGGAATTCCTTTGTGAATTTGATTTTGAAATTAAGCATGTAAAAGGGAAAGAGAATAAGGTTGCATATGCTCTTAGCAGAAAATTTCATGTTGCAGCAGTAAGTATGTGCAAGTGAGATTTGAAGACAAGAGTTATTGAAGCCCAAAACAGTGATGAAACTTGCCTTCAAATTAAAGAAAAATTGCAGCAGGGTAACGTGGATGAAAATTGTGCGGGATATCAACTTGGTGAAGATGATATCCTCATCTACAAAAATAGACTGTACATTCCAAATAATGCAGATTTGAAGAAGCTAGTGATGGATGAAATACATCAAATGTCATACTCTGGACATCCAGGATATCAAAAGACTCTAACAGCAGCAAGAAAACAATACTTTTGGCATGGCATGAAGAAGGACATAGCTGAGTACATTGCTAGGTGTCGGAAGTACCAACAAGTAAAGGTAGAGCACCAACATCCAGCAGGATTGTTGCAGCCCTTACCCATTCCGGAATGGAAGTGGGAAGTGATCTCTATGGATTTTATAACAGGTCTACCTATGACAGTGAAGAAGCGTGATTCAATCATAGTTGTGGTGGACAAGCTATCAAAGGTAGCTCATTTTATTCCAGTCAAGTCCACCCACAAGGCTAATGACATTGCAAATATCTTCATGAGAAAAATATTCAAGTTGCATGGATTGCCTAAGGCAATAATTTCTGATCGTGATACAAAGTTCACTTCCAATTTCTGGAAAGGATTGTTTCAGGAATTGGGAACTAGATTGAATTTCAGTACAACATATCATCCTCAAACAGATGGCCAAACGGAGAGGGTGAATCAGGTTCTTGAAGACATGCTGAGAATGTATGTGATGGATAAACCATCCAAGTGGGAGGATCACCTACACTTGGTAGAATTTGCATACAATAATGGACATCATGCATCATTGGGTATGAGTCCATTCGAAGCATTGTATGGCAAAGGATGCAGGACTCCAGTGAATTGGGACGGCCCGGTGAACAGGGTAGTACTTGGACTAGAGATGATTAAGGAAATGGAACAGGAAGTTGCTAGGATCAGGCAGAATTTAAAGGCAACTCAAGATAGGAAAAAGAGTTATGCATATTTGAAAAGAGTGCATAAGGGATTTCAGATTGGGAATCATGTTTATTTGAGAGTGAAACCAAGGAAAAGTTCTCTCAAGTTGGGGAGTTGTGCGAAGTTGTCACCCAGATATTGTGGGCCATTTGAAGTCCTTGATAGGATAGGGCCAGTTGCATATAGAATTGCATTGCCTGCTAACATAAGAGCTCATAATGTTTTCCATGTATCTTTGCTCAAGAAGTATGTACATGATCCTAATCATATGATTAATTCGAATGTGATATAGGTGGAACCCAAGGGAGAGTTCCAAGTAGAGCCTATGTGTATCCTTGACAAGAAGGTCACTTTGCTCCGGAACAGAGATATCGGGCAAGTAAAGGTCCAATGGGAGCACCTTAGTCCTGATAAGGCTACATGGGAGCTGGAGGATGCCATGAGAGAGGCATTCCCATTTTTGTTCAGTTTTGAGAACACTAAGGATGGTGTTGTTCTAAGGGGAAGGGGAATGTGATACCCCAATTTTGACCCTTGTGATATATTGGCTTTTAATGTAAATATTGTATACATGCGATGTATGTTTCCCTAGCGTGGAGCTCAAGGCCAAGGCCCCGCTAGTGTATGTTCGGATTTTATTTAGAATGGACAAGCATTTGATATTTTTTTACCCATGTGCTATTAAGCCATGGAATATTGTAAATGATTTAAATATTTGATATTGCAATAAAATACCAAAACTGGCTATGGGAGCAACGAATGAGAAGGGGCCATGTGTATTCCACTAGGGAGTGGTGAAGGGGTTGTGGGGGTGAACCATACGCTGCCAAATGTCATTGTGAGAACCCATTTGACTTTCCTTGCTAACATTTATTTCTGTTGTAAGGAAGTTGTTGAAGAATTCAGTCCATGGCTTCAATGGAGCATGGGCAGCCCAGAAATTCGTATGGTAGAGTATGGGCTCTGTTTTCTTGTACCACAAGTCACGCTATATTAGGAAAATGGATTTTTTCTCATTCCCATTCCATTGTGGAGGATCCGAGCATCAGTTTTCATCCATTATGAATTCCCAGCAGTGAGAAAAAACAGAAATCGCAACTTTGCAAGAACCCACGTTTTGAAGAGCCATAAACACCCAAAATTGGTATTTGAAAGTGAAATCCAATGGGGGATCCATAGATATGAACCTTGGGGCGAAATTGAGAGTATTAGATACCTTGAAATCCATTGGAAAACCCAGTTTTTACAACCCATAAATGAAGTGACGGGATTAAGTTATTGGATAATAGAACTGTGAGAAATCCAAGTGTGAATGACTGAGCAAAAGTTGGGTTTGCTTGATAAACCCAGTGAAGGCTAGAATCTCAAGGAATTAGCAGCTGGACCTTTCTATGCCCACCTTGAAGAGCACTGGAGGGAAGGGATGCCTGAGGGACTGTGCAATAGAGAAGGGGACCTTCCTTGTGTTGGGTGTGGTAGGTATTGTGGGTGCCTTGACTGTTGAATTATCTTGAGAGGCATGTAGCTCTGTGGATGAGGTCACTGGCTTAGCATTGCCCTCCTCTATCTTTTGTATGCTTGATAAACCCAATTGTGTGTTGGATTAGCATAGTTGTTGAGTGAAACCATGGCTGTGAGTGAGCCCATCTAGTTCCTTCTTAGTGGATGCACAACCCAGCTCGGGGGTGATCTCTCAGCTAAAAGAATATAGGCTGGACAGAGATCTATGGTTGGGAGGAACGTTGCTCTCACATAGCCAGTGGTTGGACATCTTCATCTCAAAGATAAGTATTCTTTGTGGTTTAATTTATATGCATTTTGTGTTCTGTATGTGTTAATTCTGAATGTTAATTATTCATGTTAATGGAATTGATATGAATTATGTGCATAGCATGAGAACGAGATTGAATTCTCTGCGTGATGAACCATCATATGCCCGTGGTAGATATGATGATGCATTACTATTTGTGTGCTTCCAAATATGTTTATTTTCGTTGTGTTTATATTGAGTATGAGTCTGCACACATAAGTTTTTAATTGTTATGAATTTATGAGTAATGTATGGGGCTAAGATTATCAAATAAGCCTGGTAAGTTCGGTCATGTTTCCTTCGTTGCACCGGATTAAGAGAAGGGGACGGGACAATTGCAATGTATTTTCTTAACATACTACCAAATGATGGCAATTAATGATTGAAATGACTAAATATATTACCAATCAATGGAAATTAGTGAACAAAAATGACTAAATATACTACCAATTGATGACAATTAATGATTAAAATGACTAAATATACTACCAATCGATGGAAATTAGTGAACAAAAATGACTAAATATACTACCAATTGACGACAATTAATGATTAAAATGATTAAATATACTACAGGTTGATGGAAATTAATGATTAAAATGGCTAAATATATTACTTGTTGATGGCAATAAATGACTACAACTACTAAATAAACAACTAGTTAACAACAATCAATGACTAAGAAAACTACTAAATATACTACCAACTTGACCAATTAGAACAACCAATAAATGACTACATTTTTTAATCATAAATTTAGTTGCATTGTAAGTGACTAGCAATAAACTACTATTAGTTGTGTGACTAAAATTAGTCATTATACACAAATTTTAGTAGTATATTTCTCTTTTTCTACTAACGATAGTAAACTAATCATTAACTACAATAATTGAATGCAAATTCATGAATGTACAATAATCTAATTATTAACACATATTCTGAAAGTAGGTTTCTTCGTGTAAAAATATGTGTATGATCCCTTAAGCCCTAACATAATAGGTATGATTTCTTTTATTTCAAGCATAATATCATATCAGTTAAATGAAATGAAATTTAAGAGGAATACAATTAGATTACCTCAAGTAATTGTTTGAATTAGCAATCTAATCCTTAGTAGCATCCCATTCCTTAGTCCAGTCTAGTCCTTAGTAATGTTACCTAAATTAGGATTAATCCTATCAACCAACTAGCAACCAAGTTGCTAGTTGTGGGAAACTTGTGGGGTTTCATATCCCTTCGTGCCCACAGCGCCAATAACAACAATAATAACCACTTGAACTTCCAAGATCAATTATCTATCTCTCATATTCAATTTCCAGTTCTGAATTTTTCAAAAAATGATCCAACCAACCAACAAGTATCCTTCAACTCATTCACCCAGATCCCCTTATAAGCTCCTCCAACAACCACCTTCCTTTCTTCTTGAGAAGGGCCTTAGGAAGTTCCCAAGATGATATAATAATAACTTACCTACCCACCTGATGATCTAGAAAACCCTTAATGAGACATGATCTCTCATTAACTCAATTCATATATCATAAATAATATAATAATAAAACATCTATCTATAATAATTCTACCACTCACATCAATGTATGCTTGGTATCCATGAATACGCACCTAGGACAACACAACATAAATCTTCAAGCCACTTGGTGCATCCTTGGGGGGAATTCACGAGTCAAGTGTTGTCACCTGATACTTGACTCCTCCGTATAAGCCAACTCCTAGTGAATCCAAGGGGGGTGGTCCCTATGTGAGGATCCTGCAATAATTAATTGATAAAATGCACAATATATGAGATCACAGAATATTTTTATTGATCGCATGCCACTTCGAGGGGGCAACCTCCTTTGAGCAAGCTCAATACAAATACCTTGGGTCGATACCATGGAACATATAATACTATGGGACAACAAGCCCAATACTATGGGTCGATACCATGGAACATATAATACTATGGGACAAGTTACAAAGCATATGCATCCAATACTATGGGTCAATACCATGGGCTGATAAAAACTATGGATCAACAAATAATACGGGATGACTTACAAAACATATGCGTCCAACAACAATATACTAACAAAGTAAAGAGAATAGTTGACACGGGTTCCTAACATCCCCTCTCCCTTAGAAAAAGCTTTGTCCTCAAAGCTTTAGATGTGGAAATTGATGTGGAATCTGAAGGAGTGGTTCCCCTGTAGCATCCGTGGGTTGCATGCCGTGCCACTGAATTAATACCTCTGTGATAGATTGAGAGATAAGTTGACGCCTTTTGAGTGTCAGGGAGGATTGCTTGGAAGACTATAAACGAAGAAGAACAATATCACCTACTTGAAAAGTGACCTCAGAACGGTGATGATCGGCTTGTTGTTTCATTCGAATTCTTTCCATGTGAAGATTGTCCTGCAAAATGAGAAGAATCTGATCGCGGTTTCGAAGAACCGAGTCAATTGCCTGAACTGGAGAATTGCTGAGGGTGTATGGAAGAAGAATTGGTGGTTCCTATCCATAGATTGCTTCATATAGTGTCATGTTAGATGTGGTATTGTACCATCGGAGCACTTCAAGGAAATCCATAGAAATAGCTGTCCAAATCTGTGTAGGGATGGGAAGGGGTTTGAGCAGTACTGAAAGGAGTGTCATTGCACCCTTGTTGACCTGGAAAGTATCACAGTCAGCCACCATTTGTTGAATTGTCAGTTTCAATCCCTGCCAAAAGAAGTTCCACTGTTCCCAGTCATACGTTTTGAGGAACCCAGAGTGCCCTGCTAATGGAGAAGCATGGAGTTCATACAAGACATAGCTCTGTTGAACAGATTGCAACCAATTTGGAACAAGCAGAGAAATAACTGTAAAAGAAACTTGGTCATCAAATGTGTGATAAGGAGCATTCGCCACCGGATTGTCCTTACCCTTCTTGTAAGTGATCGCATAGGCATAACCCATGAGTTGGATAACCCATTTTAGGTGTGCTGGGGAGGAGATTTGTTGTTCCAGGAAATGTTCCAGACTCTGGTGAGCAGTCTTGATGCAGAAATAATTCCCTAATAGGTATGGCTGCCACTTCTGTACTGCATGCAAAATAGCCATCATTTCCTCCTCAGATGTAGATGCGGCTAAATTCTTACCAGAAAGGTCTCTTGAAGGAGGCAAGCCGACTGGTTCAGCAAAGACACCTGCATATCTATCCAAGGAAGTAGTGGAGACCGTTGATGGGTGCATCTGAATGGAATGGAGATGAGCGATGACACCATCTCAATTCTTCTTAAGGATCTTTTTCAGGCGATGTGAGTTGATGATGCGGAGAGACCCTGGTTATAAGCCCATAAATTTGTGTTGTTTCGCATTGACTGAAAACTGCATCCAAAATTCAGCAAAATCCCATAAGATGTGGCCAAGTGTGTGTAACCATTGAATTCTCAAAACCACATCACATCTTCCTAAGGACAAGGCAAACATGTCAGAGCGCAAGTTATAATCTTCCAGAGAGATACACACATTATGACACTTCCCCTTGCAAGGTAAGGTGCCCCCATGGACAATCATGACTTCAAAGTTAGAGCAAGGATGGACAAAACAATCAACCTGTTTGACAATCCGATGGTCAATGAAATTATGAGTGCTACCAAAATCAATGAGTATTGTAAGAGGGATCTTCTTGAAGTAACCTCTAACTCGCATTGTTTGTGGGGTGGTGACTCTAGCTAAAGCATGGAGAGATATCTCTGGGTGGTCATCCGGAGACAGAAGGTCAACAAGCGGTTGATGAATGTCGACCTGACCATCCAATGTATCTGGAGCTTCTGCACCAAGTTCAGAGGCAAGTAGAGAATCCACATCTAAGATATAGAGATGTTTCTCAACACATCTGTGTCCCCGAGTGAATTTCTCATCACAATTATAACAAAGCCCTTTTTCTCTACGTGCCTGCATCTCTGCTTCAGACAAATGCTTGATAGGAGTGATGGGACATCATTGGGAAACCATATGTCTGAATGGAACAAAAGTGGATTTGGAGCGTTGTTGGGTTGTTATCTTGTCCTCTGCCAACTTAGCCAACCCTAGGACTTCCATCATTGTGTTGGGACGAAACATTTTAACCTATGAGCGGATTTCATCCTTAAGACCACTGATAAAAAAAATCATGTAGAATTCATCAGATAATCCTTCTGTGTGATTGGCTAGTTTCTCAAATTTTGGCTGATACTCTCTCACAGTGCCAAATTGGCGAAGTTTAGTGAGTGCTCCTGTGAAGTCATCAAAAGCACTATGACCAAATCGTTGCAAAAAGAGTTGAAAAAAATCTGTCCATTTGGGCTCGTCATGAGCCTTGTTGTACCAACGGTACCATTGAAAGGTTTCATGTTCCAAATGAAAGGATGCAAGTGGAACTTTTTGGACATCAAAAGTATTATGCAGACAAAAATATTGTTCTTCCTGGTATATCCATCTAGTCGGATCATTACCATTGAAGCGAGGAAAATCAAGCTTCGGCCCACGAAAATTGCTAGAAGAAGAGAACCTAGTGTTCATGATTGAATGCTGAAGATGGAGGCTGAGAATTTTTTCATCCAAATCTTGGAGTTTGGTTTTGAGGGCTGCAAGTTCTTCTACCATGATTTGTGCTCCTTCGCGGGTGACAACCATAACCAAGAGTTTTTTTTTGTGAATGGATAGAAAAACACAAACAAAAGTTTATTTAGTAAAGGGAAATTTGGATTTGGGAAAAACTCTGATGGGTAATTGGGGTTTGACTAGGTTTTGGACACTTTCGAATGGACAGGGAAGCAGAAAATGAGGATTTCAGAAGCGAGGTGAAAGAATAGGAAAATTTGTCAGAGAGGGACAAGGAAGCAGAAATAGGGAATGAACACGGTCGCAAAATTTGAAGGCGATTGGGTGAAAATTAAAGAAGTTATGGAAAACCCTAAAAATAGACAAATGTAAGATTTCTGGCTTTAGGAAGTGGAATTTGGGATAGGGTCCTCAGGAATGAAAGATGTTGAGTGGGATAGGGTCCTCAGGAATGAAAGATGCAGAATTTGGGAACGGCTTTCGGAATGGATCTAAAACAGCTAGATCGATGTGGAAGTGATCGAAAACAGATGGATATGCAACGACGTAGAATCGATCAACAACAGTTCAGCTGAAAATGGACCCCAAGGATGCTCGGCTTCCTAACGGTTTATGGGTTTCACTCGACCACCAATGTTGTTTGGTGGCTTGCGTATTGGGGAAGTACCCCTCACTCCATGGCTCAGGTAGAACTGATAACCGCTTTGCCACAAATGATAGCTCTTGGTTTACCTCACGGGTGGGAACTAGTCAATCAAGTAGGGGTCGTTTCCCTTTTCGATGACAGGTCCTCTCAATGGGTCAGCTACTTCGGGGTTCCTATGGTACTCCTCACAATGAGTTTTAGGGCTTATTCCCAAGTACTTCCCACAGTTAAGCGGATAGGGATTATTCCCAGATCCGAACCTGCAATATATGCGGAAAAAAAATTGGCAGAAATTCCACCCAACGAGCCCAAGGAAGTGTTACGATACCAGATGTGAGGAACCTACAACAATTAATTGATAAAATGCACAATATATGAAATCACATAATATATTTATTGATCACAGGCCAATTTGAGGGGGCAACCTCCTTTGACCAAGCTCAATACAAATAACTTCACGGTTCCTTCATTGGCATCAACACACACTTTTTTTTCCTGGGAAAAAAAGCGTAATTTTATTTCATCAGCGGTGAACAAAATTACATTCTGGATATGCACATCTAGTGTGCATGCGATAATCAGTGCAGAGACTGTATCAGATAGAGTAACATCATAGTTCTCATCAATAGATCTGTTATAGAGCTTATACATATACTGGATAGCAGTTCAGATATGTTCAAAAAATATTACATCCGACTCCTGGAGCCTCATACATATACATAATATAGAGACAAAAATTAAAAAAAGAAACAACATTCCAGAAGTTGATAATTAGAAACAGTGTGATATCAACAAATCCTTTTATTATGTAGCTACATCTATGAAGGGACGATGGTAGTATTCCTGTGATGCCCCCTCACGATATTCCTTCACCTTCCACATGCCCAGGGCTAAGTGCCTACCCTCCTTAGAGGCCGCATCCACCTCCTTATTGATCTCCCTATAAACATGTCTACAAGAAAAGTTGATAAATGAGTCCTGTAGTTCTCTAATATCCTGAAGAATATTAGCTAATCTAAGGTATATGCATTGTTGTATGCCTTTAGACCAGTTTATGACATTCATTGAATCACCATATATATTGAGGTTTTGACAGCCTTTCTCAACTACAAATAGCAAAAGAAGTTTAAGACTCATAAGTTCAACAAAATTGTTGCCTCCCTCCCCCAACCCCCAATACAGAATCTAGTAATGAGTGGAAGTGATATGAAGTAAAACCCCACCCCCACATCCACTGTCCTGTGCAGCCCCCTAAAAAAAAACCCACAGAACAGACTAATCAATTTCCAGCTCAAGAATCTCTCATTGTTTGATAATTTTAATGTGTTGAGGAAAAGCAGTGAGGATGCCACAAATATGTGCTGTGGAAATATCCGGGGTACAATTCTTATCTGAAAAGATCAGGCTATTACGAGCCATCAAAATGCCCCAACATAGCATTAATGGTAGAGCTTTCACGGTTTTATGTAATGGTATACCATTCCATGAGGCCCAAGCTTGTACCAACGAGTTCCCGACCCTATTACACTGAATCCCGGATAACTTGGAACATTCAGACCAAACGTTGTTCGTAAATGGACACTGTAAAAACAGGTTTAAGACGGTCTCCTCCGCCGCTTTACACAAAATACACTAGCCCAAGCCAACTCTCTTCTTTTTCTGAAGGTTATCCCAGGTTGGAACTTTGTTTTCAAGGATATTCCACATAAACAATCTATGCTTAGAAGGGCATTTTAGCTTCCACAACGAATTCCACCACCACACCGGTTCACGGAGGTTTTCAAGTGTGTTGAGGCTAATATACCCTCCGTTTGGAGTCTATTTGCCCATCGGATCTCCTTCCCAAACTAGTTCATCGGCCATATCCCTAAGTATTACCTGAGTCCTATTGAATTCCATATAAAGCCGAGCCAACTCCAATTGAGTCGGTTCAGTGAGGTTCAAGGTGTTCACTGCTTGCCAAGACTTAACCCAAGGTCTATCCAGAACCAAATCAACCAATTGGTATAAAAATGTTATGCCCCTGTTCCGAAGAGACATTATCATTCTATCCGATAATAGATGTTGTCCCTCACATCCAAACCATGGATCCTCCCCTACCCGCAAACTCCGTCCATCTCCAATATCCCAAGCCAAAAGATTTCCAATAATCGGGAAGGAATCAACCACGGCTTTCCAAATAACCGATCCCCCACGATGAGTCTTTCCAGTATCCCTCACCCAATCAAGAACAGATGCTAGAGCAATATATTTCAGTATGACCACCCTGGTCCAGAGATTATCAGACTTCAAAATCCACCAACTCCCCTTAGCCGCCAGTGCTCTAGAAAAATGAAAAATGTTCTTCAGCCCCCAACCTCCCAGTGCTTTAGGAATTGCAATTTGTTGCCACTTAACCCAGGGCGAGACGTAGGTATCATCTTTTCCACACCATAGGAAGTGAAAACAAATTTTTTGAGCCTTCTCCAAGATCCCCTTAGGAATCCAGGATAAAGACATCAAGTACATAGGTATGGCCTCCAAAACAGTTTTAACCAGTACCAATATGCCCGCCCTGGAAAGCCATTTATGACTCCATACCTTTATTCTTTTGTGCAATTTCTCAATTAACCAGATCCAGTCCAGTTTCTTATATGCATTTGGTTTCAACTGGAACCCCAAATATTTAATACCTGCATATAAATCTGAGAGAGTAAAGGGAAAGACCCTTCGAAGGGCTTGTACCTTAGCATCCCTTAACAAGTTGACCAACAGAGTGGATTTACCAGCATTGATTTCCATCCCTGTGGCTTTTGAGAATAGTTGCAAAGTATCCTGAAGAGTATCAACATCACAAGATGCACCGGTGCAGAAGATAAGAATATCATCTACAAAAAGTAAATGAGTTATGAAAAGGTCAGGAGCCACCTCAATGCCCCGAAGAGTGCCCATTCTTTTAGCTTCACTGAGATCTCTACTCAATCCTTCTGCGACAAGGAGAAAAAGTAGTGGGGACAAAGGACAACCTTGTCGAATACCTCTCTCAGAGTGAAAGAAGGGGGAGGCCGCCCCATTGATAAGAATAGAAAAGGAGCTGTGGTAATGCAACTCATGATCCATCTGATAAAACATATCACAAAACCCAAATGTGTAAGAAGCATATGAATATAGAGCCAACTAACCTTATCATAAGCCTTTGATAGATCAATCTTAAGAATAGCTCCTTTTAGCTTTTTCTTCTTAATGTTGTGAAGTCCTTCCTGAGCAACTCCAATAGCCTCATGAATCTGACGACCCTCCAGAAAACCAAATTGTTCTCCAGAAATATTCCTGGACAAGATAGCTTTCAACCTTCTAGAAATTATTTTAGATACGACCTTATACACACAATTGCATAGAGAGATAGGTCTGAAACCATTAAAGGAGGTAGGATTGTCCATTTTAGGGATGAGTGCAATGAAGGTTGAGTTAAAAACAACCGGAATCCTTCCCGAAAGTCTGGTATCTTCCACCACCTGTAAAAGGTCCTCCCCAAAAAAATCATAAAGAGCCAAGAGAAATTCAATGAACCAACCATCCGGGCCCGGGCTCTTATCTTTCTGGAAGTTATGTAGAGCCCCTTTTAATTCCTCTTCAGAAATCTCTTCCATCAGGACCCGATTATCTTCATCATTGACGAAACGGGGAAATAATTTAGCCACTCTAATCACTTCAGCTACCGAAGCATGTCCGGGGGCCTTGAAAAGGTGCTGAAAATGTTCTACCCCTACCCTAGCCATACCCCCAAAGGAATTTTGTGGCTCCCCAATAGAGTCTTACAAGCTCCATATAGTGTTTGCAGCTTTCCTACCTTTAGTGTATGCATGGAAAAACTTAGTGTTCTCATCACCCGCTTCCAACCAAAGCGCTCTTCTTTTAAGTCGCCAGGTTTCCACCTTTTCCAATAGAATGGTATTTCTCCTTCCTTCCAGAGAGACAAGTAAATCCTTTGCCTCCAAAGAGCTGAATCCACCCCCCTCAGTCTCATATAGCCCCACCAGCTCCAACTCAATCTGTTTGAGCTCTCTATCCTCCCTGTTTCGTTTTTCATGAGCCCAATACTTTATTGGCCCTTTAACCTTTTTTAAATTTGCAACAAATTGGAAGGAGGCCGAGACATTTGCCCCGGGCTTGTAGGGAACCCACAAGGAGTGCACCAGTTTAAAGAAGGACTCATCTTTCAGCCAAGTCTTATTAAACTTTAAGGGCCCGAAGGGCTTAATTAGGCCAGGACAAAGTTCGATAAAAATAGGGAAGTGATCAAAGGACCCCCACGAACCCACCCATTGTCTCATAAGGAAGAACCTATCCACAAAAGATTCTCAAACCAAGAAGCGATCAATTCACTTTGCCACCAGATTGTCTCCAGCCATGTTGTTCCTCCAAGTAGGCTTGAGTTTAATGGGTTCGATGTCAATCAAGTTGTTTTCCATAAGCCTCTGAGTGAATTAGCCAACCAGAGGATCTGAGCGAGCCCTGCCCCCCCATACTTCATCCTGATGCAAGGAAAAATTAAGATCACCACCCAGCAGCAAATCCCCTCCCTGAAGTAGGGGATTGTTAAAAAGAAAGTCCCGGAAGGGGACATGATTAAGATAAGGGCCATAGATATTAACCACAATAATCATCTCACCAATGTCCAAAGCCGATCAATTCATCCCAAGAACCGATTCCACTCCCAAATAGTGTGAATTCGAATAGTCCTGTCATTCCAGCCTATCGCCAGACCACCAGAATGACCACGAGCATCCAAAGTAACAAAGGTCTGACCAATGAACCAAATTTCCAACATAGTTTTCACCATATCCCCAACACCCAAGGTTTCTTGAAGAAGAATGATATCCGAGTGTTCTAAAGATACCACTCTCCTTAGTGTTGATATTTTATGGGGACTAGCCAGACCCCGCCAATTGAAAGACATAATTTTCATTAGTGCCCCTTCTTCTGGGCACGCACTACTCTAAGCGCCCTATCAATAGTCTGTTGTTTTCCCTCCAAGAGATCCATCTTAGCTTTGGATTGTGCCTTGGATAAAAAAGACTTCCTGCCTTGACCTTTAACAGGTCCAGCCAAACCAGCTCCCAAACCCCCCGAAGCAAGCTTAGTGGAAGAACGAAGAAAATAACTTGAATCAGAAGATTCATGTGGAGAGGATGGCAAAGCTTCCTCCTCAACGGAATTTTCAGTAACCAGTGTCAAGACAGGAAAGTCCTCCTCAAGTGAGGCAGAGGGGGGTTCAATAAGTTTGTTTGAAACCAAATCAAAAATGGGAGAGATCTTTAGATTTTTTAATTCCTCCACCCAATCCAGTCCATCCAGTGAAACATGATTCAAAACAAAATTAAAGGAGTGTAGGAAGGAGGTATAATACCCGCAATAGGAGGCACCAGAGGTTGTAAAAGTTCATAATGACCATCACCAACCCCTACGGTAGGATTAGGACGCAGTTCCTCCTCCGATGATGTAGTCTACACCTTTTCCGAATCATTCCCAAAACCCTCCTGATCAGTCGGTGAAAGAATAGGTGAAAGTGGCTCTACTTGAGTTTTGTACTTATCACTAGCCGCCCTGTTATTTCTACCACCATTCCAGGTCCTGAGAGTAAGTTTGCATTCTGCCACCGGATGGCCATAAGCATGACAACGCCTGCAGCGGAATGGAACATTTTCATAATCCAACTTCTGAACATAGATAAATGGACCCCAACTAAGAGTGACATCTTTAGCTAGACCATCACGCACATTTAGACTGACCAGAATGCGAGCCACTTTTCGTTGTTTAGTTTGATGGAAGTTATAATCACCTTCCATATATGTGCCCAAGAGATCACCAATACCCTGAAAATGACATTCAAACCAATAATTTAAAGGTAGTCCAAGAAGACGAACCCAAAGGGGAACCATATCCAGTCGTTCCCTACTTGCATCAAACATCGGGTGCCAAGGCTTGAGCAAAACGGGACAATGATCCCAACTCCAATTCCTGTTGAGAACCCATTGTGCATGTTCCGCAGTCAAGAAGTTAAAGGCAAACAAATTCCTAGTTAATTCCACCACCTCAGGGACATAACCTAATTGTGCCAGCCAATGTTCCGAAGTGCACCCCACAATGGTCCGCAGAGCGAAGGACCGACCTAATGCCTTTCCAACAAAATTTTTTTCCTTCATTTGTATAATCTGCTGCCACTCAACGTCTTCACCTAGAGCATAATTAT
The DNA here is from genome assembly GCA_027924585.1 of Larix kaempferi. NCBI lineage: Eukaryota > Viridiplantae > Streptophyta > Pinopsida > Pinales > Pinaceae > Larix > Larix kaempferi. The sequence continues at coordinate 28,368,458 of BSBM01000910.1, forward strand.
ATTTGTTTCGGCTTAACTTCAACCACCGTTTCCTGCAGTGCTTCGCCGGATTTGCCGCATTATCAGATGAGCTCCCACCCCAATCCTCAAAGCATGTTCCCGAGCCAACCCTGGGGCTGGCAAACCCGCGCTTCTCCTGAGCCCCAATACATACTAGACCACAGCTTTCCACTGGGCCCCCAGTTCGGCCACCAAAAATCAAGGAATCAAATAGAGTGTGTTGTAATCCTTCCACCCACAACGTCAAACCCTTTCCAGTATCAAACCCATCAACCCCCCCATCAGTACCATGTAGAGCCTGGATGACCTGTTCAAAAGACCACAGAGGAACAATAGCCTCACGAAAGGGCGATTCAGAGGGAACTTGATTATGCAGACCCGCAAGAGGTGAAACAGAGGTCGGAGAGTTAACAAAAAAAGAGGTCAGAGAGTTAACAAAAAAAGAGGTCGGTGAAAAACCTAAACTCTGAGCGTCCCCGGAAAAGGCCCCCGAGAAACCCTTTGCTATGGTTCCAACCACCTCATCCCACACCATGCCAGATGGCAACAACCAGATCGCCTCCCCATCCGACGAGTCAAAGGAATAGTCGACATGTTCACCTAAATCCATTTCAGAGAAAATATAGAAAAAGAGACTTACCACAGTAAAAGCAGCGATAGTATGGTAACAACGGGTTCCGTTCTTTAGGTCACTAGGAATGCGGAGAGCAGACAACAGACCCTAACCGCATCAATGTAAAACCCTCCACCAATATCCCAACCTGCATGCAAAACGATGTAACCCAAGACACGACACGTTCTCCTGACATCTGACATCACAGTGAGCTCTCTCGCCTGCACCTGTGAGGATAGCTTCCAACGGCCATCGAAACCATCAGAGAACCGCCATGATTCCAAACCCTAGCTTCCACGAGCTCCCTCACCATCAACACACACTTATATACTAATTCTATGCCCAATACTATGGGTCGATACCATGGAACATATAATAATACAAGACGTCTTACAAAGCTTACAAAGCATATGCGTCCAATACTATGGGTCAATACCATGGGCTAATACAAACTATGGATCAAAAAATACTACGGGACGACTTACAAAGCATATGTGTCCAACAACAATATACTAACAAAGTAAAGAGAAGGGTTGACATGGGTTCCTAACACCCTAATAAAAGAAACTAAGGTTTTTACTCTAAGTTGCGTGAATAAAATTAATCTAGGAGTTTGAAATGAAATACTGAATCAAGAGCGACACCTATGACTTATACCAGTAGCAGAGAATAAGATTAACCATGACGCATAGTTGTTTAAACAAATGATAGTAAATTGATAGACCACTGCCAAAATAGTGTAACTGGAGTCTGTTGAAAGGAAATGTTGTGCGATTGTTTCTTAGACAGTTTTAATATTATGGATGCGTTGATTATGGGAAGGGGAGTTTCGATATACACCAAGGTACGTGGAACAAGTCTGGATTTGTTGAAAGTGGTTCCACATAAGACAAAGGACTAGATCGAAGCCATGGGGGGATGTCCAACAATGACACCAAATGAGGGTGTATCCTAACGGTTCCATGCGGTCACTTCCTAGTTCTTCCCTTTTCTTCGTGAAATTTTTTGACAATAAGCAAGGGCGAGACGCTGGATTTTCGTCCTTTAAGGGGATTATATTTTAATTAAAGATGAGTTGTTTAATTAAGTGTGGAGTGTTATCAAGTGCTACAATTTCATTTCTGAATGCTCCAAATCTTGGGAAATCCTATGATGGGCAAGAGCGTACGTGTTATCAGACAATCTACCAAAAGCAGACTTCAGGCATGATCTCTCTAGCTCAACGTAAGTCTAGAACAAATGAGACAGAATATGAAACTACTCTCCTAGATCTAGTTAGAGATCGATTAATTAAGCATCTTACCTCATATTCGTAGATCTTTCTCCTTGTGGTTGTTCCGAGTTCCGCGATCGTCATATCTATGGCTGTAAGACCTGTCAAAACACATAGGAACAAGACAAGCAGTAAAACATGCCTAAACACTAACTAGTCTAAGTAAACAGTTGAGGAGGTAAACTATAAATATCATCAACACAATAACATTTATGGAAAGTGTTTATATTACTGTATAAAAAGTGGGAAATACAATAGAAGAGAGGATTACAACTGATGCCCCAACATCACAATCTCCTTCCGACAAGCCAAACCAAAGCTCCTAGAGAGAAGTAGGTGCCTCCAAGACTAGGGTGCTGAACTACTGAGCTAATTTCACCAGCATAAGATTACCATAGACTCCCCCCCTGGGATGGAGAGGGCTCTCACATTTATAGGACCAAGTGGATAGAGTAGGTTGACGATTATGGGGATAGGGTTAAGGGATCCTCCCATTAGGTTAGGGAAACGAAGGACAACTCACCTAGGAGTTAGGGATAGATATCCACCTCATCCAACTTCCAGAATTCATTCGAAAGATACCTTTATCCCATGAAACTGACTACGACGCATGCTGCATGAGGGAAACCTGTGCCGATGCACTTTGCCCAAAGACAACCTGCGCTGTCCTAATAAGGATTGTGGATAAAGTTCATCAACTTTCTGTAAATGACTAGCTTGATCTTGGGATTCCAGATATTTAGGCACTAAGATTACATAGGTCTCATGATGGCAATATTTTGGGTGTAATAGAATGCCCCCCAAAGCATGAAGTTGGTAAAACTAATCAGGTAAAATGCTTTGATAGAAGGAATGGCAAGGACTTGTCAGAGAGAAGATATTGCTGCAGTACAACTGACTCTGAGAACACAGTCTCATATGATGCACAACATGGTTGTCGACCAATACATTGCAGATCCATGGTAGTAATGACCGACTAAACACAATCATGGCTACTAGACACAAGTGTAGATCCATGATGAGATGATAACACAGCCATGACCAATACAAAATTGGATCCGTGTAATATGACTCAAACAATATCCATCGCAACCTGGGTAAAACATGACTCCCCAGGGTCTTCAAGCTGAACCCGCACTGATACGAATCTATCCATGTGATTACAAATGTCTTGACGTCGAACATGGTAGAAATCACTTGATTACCGGTCATTGGTGTATACGTTTAACAAGCGCGAGGGAAATCACCATTAATGTTAGTGATACCCAAGGTATCATGGTATATATCATCAAGTGTGAATGAATGAGTTGAAGTCGAACGCTTAACGAAATATTTCAATCAAGAGTCAATGATGTAAACTCATGTTGAAAGCGAGGTAACCTGCCATTGAGGCATGCATGCCGAAGGTACTCAATCGGTTTCTAGATTCAGTCCTCAGATGATGTGTTGGAGTTGACAAGGATGAATCCATCGAAGGAGGGCCATGATGAATCCCCCATCATCGACACGAAACTCAACAACAAATGTTTGGAGTAGATCGGATGGTACAGTAACATGCAAGACCGACTCATAGTAGACCGACGGGATGGAAGGTGTACTGACTGCAAATGATGAGTGGTGAATACATCTCTTGAACATGGGCATGGCATGACTTGGCAGTATTGACATGATGAGAATGATGCCAACTACTAATACAACTGATGGTGGAAGCATTCTTTGGATGACCCAAAGGAGTAACAAGACTCACGAAGTTAACAGGACTCGAGGACAAGTACTGGATGAAAATGCAAAATAAGTGCCATGTTCAAGAGCGACTAAGTACTACCATAAGTAAAGGTGTAACACAAAAACTTTCATTTTTCCCCATCATGACTGATGAGTGCCACTTGCATTTTTAACGATCTTGATGAGGGTAACTAGATTCTCGGTATAACTCATCTCATAGATGAGTCCAATCCTAAACGTTTTTTGAACCTGGGAAAGGAGGGGTTCGTCCCATGGCGGGCCCTTCAATGTTCAATTTTAACGAGTACATAGAATGTAAACTCGGTGTCATTTCATGTTTAGAGAGTTTGAAAAGAACTAAAGAAGACTCCAAAGGTCCTTTTTCATAAGGTTAGCCTCTTCGCCCAGAAAAGGGTAAAACAATGCGAGAGAGGACTCTTCCAGTCATGATTGGTTGGAGTATTCCTTTTTCGTAAGTAGTGCCCCCTAGTCCAAAAAAGGGGTAAACTATCACCAGGAAGACGACCATTCAAATACTTTAACAAGCGTGAACGTGACAAGTTTGCTTGGCAATCTTTTCGTATTTCGAGAGCTTGAAAATAGCTTAAAGAAAAATTCGTGGGGGTTCCTTTTTCGTGGGAGTTTAACGAGCCCAAAAAAGTGACAAACTATAACTTGGTGACTTATTCTCATCGTTTAATGAGCACGAGAAAGAACAAAGAGTTAGCTCGGTTGTCATTTAATAATTTATACATTAATGAGCGAAATAATGACAAAAAGATGCTCGAAGAGTGTTCATACCTAATTATACTTACAAGACGACCACCACGTCGAGTAATGGCATTAATGAGGCACTTGCAACTCAAAAACTAGGTCAAAAGTGGTTAACCGAGTATTTAAATGTAGTGAATAACCCAAACTATAGTAAAAAACCCGTTAAAGCATCAAAACATAAAAGGAATATTCCATTTTTTGATATAAAATGGACGAAATAGTGAAAAGAAATTACAATTATTTTTTACCAAATTTGGAGAGTGCAAAGTGTCGTTTGGAGCCGAATTTCAACTTTTGTTTCTGGGAGCTACGATCCATCATTTCGCGTATGTGACAGGTAACCCTAAACCTTCCCATTTAACCTTTCAATGGATTAGAATTTGCTTTTTTATGTTTTTAGGTAGGTTTTGAGTGTTTTAAGTTGGTGGGTTTGCGTTTGCGGGCTGGCGCAAGCAGCCCATTCAGGTTTTGCGCTGATGCAAATCCCGAAAGGGAGTTCTGTGCTGGCAGTGCACTGTCAGAATGGGTGATCTGCGCTGACGCAAACGGCCAAATGAAACTCAAAACCTAGCAAAAATTAAAAGTTTTGGATGGAGGGGCAAAGTTCTAAACATGTTTAAATGGTTTACTTGACAGGTTTGGAGTGACACAATGGTCCTTGAGTGGTGGGAACGCAAGCATGAGCTCTAGGATTTTCAAGTGGAAAACAATCCACAAAGTGTTGCAGCATTGCGGAACTGCGGGATACTCAAGTACTTTCGAGTGCCAAGGATGAGATCCAAAGTCAACCTACTGACATACCTGGTCCAATGTTGGGACCCTATTCAGCAGCACTTTCGGATAGGAGAGCACATGCTTACCATAGATGTCGAGGAAATCTACTTTCTGACAAGATTATCCCGGCGAGGGAATCCTGTGTCTTTGATCGGGTCATGGGGTGGTGACTATTCAGTCGAGAGCATGATAGATCAGTGGTGTACTCCAGGTACCGCGATGGTTGGTGGGAAAATTCCCATCAATCATGTCGTGGACAAGGACTTGCAAGTGATACTCTTCACCGTTGCGCAAGTTGCTGGAAGCTGAGCTGCTCACTTGGCCAGCAAGTCACAAATGATGTATGCTTAGGATTGCATGACTCCTGCAGTGTTTAACTGGTGCGAGGGGCCTCTCGTTAGCCTCAAGGATCAGTTGACCAAGTGTCAGCGCGGGGCGCTGAAGCAGTTTGGATATGGCTCGATCGTGGTATCTTTCATGTTGGAGCGGGTACCTCCCTTGCGCCTGCAACTGGATTTCGAGGATCGGGAGGTACGTGATCCTCACATGCTGAGATGGGAAGATGCGATGGCTTGCCATGGTGGTGGGGGGCCCATCGTCAGTTTCGGTACTAGGTTCTTCTCATGGCTGCAGGCACAGATCCTCATGGTAGAGGATTATTCATATGCCGGTACAGACTTCCGGGGAGATCCCGACCTAGTGCTTACAGAGGGAACGCAGTGGGGTGACATAGGTAAGAATCACTGCTTGTGTTTTTATATTTTATACTTTTTATGATTTTTTTTTGTAGTAGTGTTGATGATGTTTATGTGTTACTTTTGCATACGTGGGTCCAGAGAGACCATTGGGAGTCTCATGCCAGGTGCAGAGAGGAGGAGTGCTAGAGATGGAGCCTGCGGCCTGTGATGCTCTTGAGGAGCAAGATGTGCTTGGGGAGAAACTCCAGGGGATGACTTCCGACATTCCAGAGCCTATAGTACATGACTTACCCCTTCGATATCAGGAGTTGACAGTTGGGGTATCAGCTTGTTTCGGCACGCTACTCCGAAAGATGGCGAGGGTCGTTGTTTGTTACCATGCTCAACCTGGGGCTGAGTGGCCTAGGGCCATGCGGCGTAGGGTTTAGGCACATGGCCTGTACATGTATATTCTAAAAGCTTACAGGCTTCAGAATTTTTGTAGAGATGACTCTTACTGAAAGCTAGCATGCTTCAGATTTTTGTATTAGCGCTACTATTTTGTACTTTTGTACGGATTTATATATATACAGACATTTCTGGTGGCTTACAGACATTTCTGGCGGCTTTATACATTATGTGTTTTAATGGATGATTAATGTGATCTTGTTTACATGTTTGCTTATACAATGGATTATTTACATGTTATGTCTGCTTTTATATTTCATGAATATGTTATGTGTGTGCAATGTACCAATCTAGAATTAAATTGGCCATCGAGTCGGAAACTTTGTTCCTATCTCGTGGAATGTGCAGGTATTGAATAGATTCAAAGGACCTTTCCAGAAGACAGACTCGTCTGTAGAGACGGATTAGGGTAGGGTCACAAATAGCATAAATCCGATTAAGATGAGAAACCACTAGTTTCAAATCCAAATAGATAACAACATGGTCCATACCCAAGGAAAGAGCGTCGGTTAGGGTTCCAATCACTTCCTGATATTCTGCAGCGTTGTTGGTTGCGAGACCTAGACAACTTCCTCCTGAGCTGATAAGCTTGCTGGTGGGAGAGTAAAGTACCCAGGCTGCCGAAGTAAGGTTACGGGTACGTCGGCTAGCGTCGTCTACGAATCCGTAGCAAGTTTCCATCTATGCATGCAAACAGAACATGGTATAAGAAGCGAAAAACAAGATCTAGACACACTAAACAAAAGCATTACACCACACAAAAACACACCCTCCATGTACAGTATATACAGCGTACTTATGCATGAAAAACTAAGTCATAGTACCTCTTCAGGTAAATCCCATTGCGGGGTTCACCTAAAGATATCCCTTCGTACTCTTCTAGTCCATAGGCTCCCTTCTCCAGAACATGCTTCACTATGTAGGGTCCATGCCACATGGAATTGAACTTTCCTGCCCCCAGCTTATCGTGTCTTTGGTCGTATGTGAGGACCAAATCACCCTCGCTATAGGTGCGAGGATATACCGTTTTGTCATATTGCGCTTTGATGCGTTTCTTATGTGCCTCGTTGGCAAGAGCGGCATCGCGACGAGACTCGTCGAGTTTTGCTTGGTAGAGGAAGTGTTCTTCCTCAGCAGTAGTGTTAGGGATAAGTTCAACTGCGAGTTTGAGGGACAGAATCTTGCACTCTATTGGTAGGACTACCTCCAATCCATAAACTAATTGGAAGGGGGTAAATCCAGTGGTGGTCTTGTCGGTAAGCCTATAGTGCGGAAAGAGCATGTTGTGCCAATTGGACTTGTGCGTACCCACCATGCGTTGGATCATGGTTTTCAAGACCTTGTTAATGGCCTCTGCTTGTCCATTGGACTATGGGTAGTAAGGTGTTGAGTTTTCATGGTGAAAACCCAATCTAGTGCTCAATTCGTCAACCATGTGGTTCTGAAAGTGGGAACCATGGTCAATGACTATAGCTTGAGGAACTCCGAACCGCGCTGTAACATGATTGAACATGAAGAGTGCAGCAGTTTTGTCGTCGTCCGTGTATGTGGGCATAGCCTCGACCCACTTTGTAAAGTAATCCACAGCTACTATGACGTAACCTTGCTCCCCGACCGAGGTAGGCTTACAATGCATGAAGTCAATGCCCCATTTAGCGAAGGGGCCAACAACAATAACCGGGTGTAATGGAGCTGGGTGGGTGTGCTTTTTCGTTTGAAAATGTTGGCATAGAGGACATTTTTTGATGGCCTCGATCCAATCTTTAAAGATGGATGGCCAATAATATCCCGCGCGAAGTATCTTCTGGGATATAGCCATCCCAGAGAGATGACCGCCACATGCCCTAGCGTGACAGTAATTTAAGACATGTTCGGCCTCCTCATGAGTGAGACAATGTCGAAGAATAGAATCAATACCACGATGGTACAAGGTATCACTAACGATCAGCTAATACTTTGCATGGTGGCGTATTCGACGACGGTCGTCACGAGACAGCTGGGGGATGAAACATTGGGTCTAAATATATAAAGTGATATCTCCATACCACGGATCAGACGTGCTGATGAGGAACAATGATTCATTTGGAAGAGAATAATTGGGCTCAAATTCTACATCAGCACGGGGAATATCACAGATCAGCTCGGCAAACACCAAAGACATTTTAGACTTAGCCTTTTCGAATAGGAGATCAAATTCCTGCAGTATCACGATCCAGCGTGAATACTTTCCCCCAAGTACTTGATGTGTCAAAACGTGGTACATGGGGTTTGAATCGACGATGATGGTGGTGGTGCGAAGCAATATGTAATGTTAGAACTTTTGGACGGCAATAACTGCCGCGAGAGCGAGCTTCTCAACATGTGAGTAACACGTTTCAATGTCAATAAGACCCTTACTTAAGTAATATATCACATGTTCCTGGGCGTTGTTGTCTTCTTGTACTAAGACCATGGCGATTGTGGTGGCAGAAGCGGCAAGATAAAGGATATAATCCTTGTAGTAATTGGGCGGTTGGAGCACAGGGACGTGCGTAATAGCATGTTTGAGACTATCGAATGATTGTTGTGCTTGGTCGTCCCAAATGAACGGGACGTCCTTCTTGAGTAGTCTCATGTAACCCTGCGTCTTTCATGCAAAGTTACAGACAAAACGCCTTAAGTAAGTTGATTTCCCTTGCAAACTTTGAAGTTCTGTGATATCAGTGGAAGGTGGGAGAGCGACAATGGCTTCCACCTTCAAGGGATCAATGCAGATCTCATCCTTTGAGACAATGAAATCAAGGAGGCATCCAGACTCGACGCAGAAGATACACTTGTGAGGATTCAGGCGGATGTTATACGGCCTGCATCTGAGGAAAACTGTCATCAGATGATCAATGTGGTACTCGCGTTGTCGTGAATGGGCAGGGAGATCGTCGAGATAAGGTTCCACAAAGTCCTTCACGTCATGAAAGGCATACGACATGGCCCACTGGAATGTGGCACCAGCATTTTTGAGACCAAAAGGGAGCTTGCGATAAGAAAACGTACCCCAAGGACAGATGAAAGTTGTCTTGTGTTGATCAGCCGGGTGGATCTCAATCTGGTTATAACCGGAAAAGCCATCCATGAAAGAAAAAATGACACTTCCAGCACAGTTGTCGATGATCTGGTCAATAAAGGGAGTCGGGTAATTTAGGACAAGCCTTGTTGAGATCCCGATAATCAACGCAGACACGAATGGTACCTTGCTTCTTAGCTACAGGGACGATGTTTGAGACCCATTATGTCAGTGTGACAGGGTAGATAAAGCCAGCTTTCAAGAGCTTTTCAAACTCTGCCTTGATTTTCGCAGTCTTTCGAGGGTCTACCGGTCGCAACTTTTGTCGGACTAGTTTAGCATCAGGATAGGTTTGAATCTCGTGCGAAACAATAGTGGGGTCTATCCCGGGCATCTCCTCGTAAGTCCAAGCAAACACGTCTCGAAATTGCTTGAATAAGGCGGTGAATGTTGTAATATCTTCAAGGGAACACTTCTGGCCTAAAAGAATGTGTTCCATTACACCAGGAATAACCGATATGTCGACCAAAATGGTAGGTTTGATGTTGGCCAAATTTCCTTCAGAGTCTGTTTGACACGTAAGTATCAAGGACTGAGGGCAAGGGTGGACATCCGGTGTAAATATGGTGGTGATGCTATTCTCCACAATATCCAATGGGGGAAGGAAAGACGATCGATGATGGAGGTCTTCCCACGGAGGGTCATCCGCACTCATGATTTCCATAATGGACTCATCAGAATGAAAAGTCCGGAGCAGAGGCTTGGGTAGGGATGACGTCCGCTGTAGAGAACAGGACGTGGAGGCCACGGCTAATTTGTCCTCATGTGCTAACTGGATATCCTCATAAGTGAGTTCAGCGGGTGAAAGAGGCATGGTGTCTCCAATCAAGTACGTAGTGGCTTCATTAGGTACAATCCATTGATCAGTAGAGTTGGGGATAGATGAAATCCCGGAGGACATCATGTTCGCCATGGAAACATGACTAGGGGGATCCGAGGTTGGAAAAACACCCATAAGGGATGAGTCCTTTATGAGGCTGACCCCCACGCTCTCATATAGCTGCGAAGATTGTCCAAGTAATGGAACATTATCACCTGGATGAGTAGCAGTGTCAGGTGTGCAGAAATACAGTTGGTCAACAGTGACAATTCGGCCTTAGTGGGGGAATTGTACTATGCGGAATACAGATGATGTGACTGCAGTCATGGCATAAAACCAATTACGACCAAGTAAGAGATTATAATCTAAAGGGGCTGCGACTACTTCCACGTTAATGGTTGCGGTCTTACCCCCCAACTCGACTACTAAGGCTTGTAACAACCCATGAGGTTGAAAGCCACGTCCGTCCAATTCTTTCAAGGTGGTGGGAGAACGGTTCAAATCGGGAGAGCCAATGGCTCTCCAACACGAAATCGACATGACCGAGGTAGAGGCACCTTCGTCCAAGATGGTACAATGGATTTTCTTCCCAACAATGTTTGTGGCAACGTGAAATGCCAACTGATGGGAAAGCCTCGATTTAAATTACTCCAGCTACTCCAGCTGGAACATGATGGTATTAGAAGAATCCAGATCAACCACGCCAATGGAAGTGAGGAGAGTCTTGCGTTGGTTAGGGCAGTTCTGCAAGACCTCTAGCGTCGACATAGCACAAGGAGCTTGTGCTAGGTCCTCCACATTATTGTAGTTCTGAGCGGCCCGAGCATTGGGATTGAAAATGGCTCTTCGAATCATGTTCATGGGTGGACGCAACACTGACTCTAAAGAAGGTTTCTCAATGGTGAGAGAAGCGCGTGGGATGGTGATGTCAGGAATAGAAGTGGAAGCTTTTTCAATATTACTTCCAACGGGTTCCTTCTGAGGGACGGAGTCATATGAACGGGAACGTGTGTTCAAGTTGACGGTCTCACTACGCATCATGAGAACATGCACGGTGGAGGATGCCTCTCCCTGGGAAGGAGAGGTTTGTGCGATCAGATATTGGTTCTGAGTGGGGAAGGGATTGTTGAGAACTGTGGTAGTAGAATTTCCTTTGAGAAACTTCTGCACTTCGTCTTGGTGGGGGCATTCCTTGGAGAAATGGTCACCACCGCACAGTAAACAAGGATACTTCAACTTCTTATTCTGTTTGGTGTCTTCAGGAGTGGGCTTGGTATCCTGCTGATTAGAAGGTTTATTAGGTTTCCCTAGATTACATAGGTCTCATGATGGCGAGATTTTGGGTGTAACAGTACGCGAAATATCGAGTTGAATATTAGTTCCAATTATTTGTGAAGATAAGTATCTATTTGTGAAAGTAATAAAATGTTTTACTAATTACTAAAGGATGAGAATATCTTTTATGATCATCCACCAATTAATCGAGCAAGCCCTTTCAAAGATGGCGAGGGCATACTACGGGAATACATATCTAGGTTCGTTACTTTGAAAATGATAAATAAAACTTGAAAGACAATTAAACTAATTAAAAGCAAATCTACTATATTTGTTAGCGCATAAAGTAAAAGAAGAAAGTGAAAAAATTTCATGCCATGAAAATGACACATGAACCCCAAGGGCGAAGGGGCGCGGGCGCTAAGTAGCCCACTTGCCTTTACTATTTATTTTTACAGTTTAAGAGGTGGCTACCTTTGGTCCTTTTAAATGAGGAACCAAAGGCTTACAAGCTTCACAAATGAAAAGGGATCGAGGTAAATTGCTCTAGAAGGCCTTGGATGTCCTGAATCTTTGAATTTTCGATAGCACTTCCTCTTACCTGTTCGTAACAAGTGAAAAAAAGCCACTTGTTATGCACCAAATGTGCCAAATAAGATGTTAAATGCATAAAAAAAAACCAAGTACAAAAGATTAAAAAATAAGCACAAGTACTTGACAAAACTAGATCTACTTTGAAAATATTACTTGTAGACTTCTAGATCTAGTTGCATGCTTAAAAAGAACAAACTTTATATATTATTTTAAAGAAACCAAATTACTCAAGCATGTAAAGAACCGGGACCAAAATAAAGTTTAATAAAATGTGAAGGAGAGAGGTATAGGAAGAGTGCTATAAGCTTCTGAAATTCTTGGCCATGGAGTCTGCCGGTGGAAAGCGGAGGGACTATGCTCCTTGGAAGTGCTCAAAATTTGGAGGAGTCAAACAAGATCAACCAACCATTCAAGAAAGATACCTACATGAACTTGTAAATTCTTGCACATGAATGGTTAAAACAAGCATTGGTGATTCCTACAATGGAAACATAGAAAGCATGGAAATTAAACAAGAATGCACATGCCCATCCAAGAGATCTAAAGCAGACTTATCTATATCGCAGTTGGCATTGTTGTCGAATGCTAGCATCCACTGTGACAAGTCATCGATGTCGACACAACTTCGACAAGTTCTGACTTCAAAACGACTTCTACAACCTTCACAACTCCGACAAGTTCAACGACCTCAATAGTATCCCGACGTCGATATGCAGCCTCGACTTGCGACTTGCGAGTTTCGAACTTCGACAGACTGTCTCTTTGTCTTCCAGTCGACTGTAATAGTTGAACTTCCAGAACCATTCTAACTTATCTTGTAACTAAACGTAACGAGAAGGCACCCAAGCATCTCACACATTCTATATAAGCATGTGAAACTATTGTAATATACAAGTCATGATCTTTACATCCAGTAATAGAGAAACTAGTTCACATTCTTGCATATTTGTCTGTGTGTATATATATTTCTGCGCATAGTGTATTCCTGCTTTGCTTATCATTCTTATGCTTCCACCATAACAAAGACAACTCATTCAGTCGAACTGTTGTCCCCCTCATGCTTCCTGGCCGCAAGTGGATCATTGGTATCAGAGCAGATTCAGAGCTATGCTCCTTCAGAGCTTCGTCAGAGCGCATCATCTTTGTTCGTGCTTAAGTTTTGCGTAGACACTTCCATTGAAGTTTCCTGAATTACGCCGGTTCAAACAGGTTCTCAAACTGAGAAATCCAAGCAAACTTTACCTCTAGAGATGGTAGAAGAAACAAGCGAAAGACTTGCAATCAAAGAGACACAACAGCTCATAGAGCAAGCGCTGACTTGACAATGAACTGAAATGTTCGCTCAATTCAATGAAATTCTCACACGATTTGCTTCGACATCCGGAGTATTTCCGACGAGAACTAACTCCGACAAAATCAGCCCCTTCAAAGTGCAAATGAATTTGGACATACCAAATCTAGAAGGCCAGATTGACGCGGAATCCATCGAAAATTGGGTACAACAATTAGAATCCTATTACTCTGTGAATCAACTCTCGGAAGCCAACAAGATCACCATTGCATCCTTAAAGATTTCAACATCTGTGCATTGCTGGTGGGAGAATCTTTCGACAAAGATGGAGAAAAGCGGAGACCCCATCGACACATGGGATAAATTTGTCGAATACATCCGAAAGGAGTTTTACCCACCCAAGTACCTTGAACAACAATATAAGAAGTGGAAACAACTAAGGCAATGGAAAGACTAGACCGTACAAAGTTACACCAACGAGTTTTATCGACTCATGGATAGACTTGGTGTTCACGAAGAAGAAAAATTGGTTGTTCTTAAGTACGTTAGCAGATTATCCCAGTACATTCAGCAGGAGATGGAGTTTCTTAATGTCACTACGCTCGTGGATGCATTCCACTATGCCAGCAAACTCAAAACAAAACAGAATGGAAAAGCGCGCTTCGCGACTAAACCAACATCGGGACGACCACCCGACAAGAAGGTACCAGCCAGCTTCGACAAGTCGAAATATTCTCATTTGACTCCGCCAAAGCCAGATCACAGTAAAAATCATTTTCTCAAAAGGGAACGTAGCAAGCAACGCCCTACCGGGAAATGGTGCGACTACCATCACTCATCTTGGCATGATACGTTTGAATGCAAATCTCGGAAGACCTTTTTGGCAAAAGTGTCAACTTGCGACGTGTTCGACAAGACTGTGGTAGAATTTCACCCAAAAGCAATGACTCTTTTGACATCGACAACTCCAGCAGTCTCGACTATCGTCGATGAGGAGGAACGAGAGCACCTGTTCCATACACAGATATGGGTTCAAAACAATCCATTGCATCTAATTGTGGACAACGGAAGACAGAAGAACTTTGTTTTTGAAGAAATTGTGAAGAAATTAGGTCTTGTTACCACTCTGCATCCTCAACCTTACAACATCGGTTGGATGAAGGATGGACAAGAGCTAAGGATCACTCGGTAATGCAAGCTCACCTACTTCATAAAGCATTTTGAAGATGAAGTACTTTGCGACGTGGCACCACTCTCCGTAGCCAACGCCCTGTTTTGGAAGCCTTACCTATGGGATCGCCATGGAAGTTACCAGTCACGACCGCAGAAGGTGATTGTCAGAATTCGCAATCAACGATACAACATACTAGAATGACGACCTACACCAATGGTTGCAATGATAATATCTGCTAAATAGACAAAGAAGCTCATCAATCGTGCTCAGAAGTTCACATTGATTATGATAAAGCCGCAACATTCTAGGAAGACTGCAACAACTAATAGAGTCACCGACTAGTGCAGCTCCCAACATAAGCAACAAATCGACAATATTCTTGATGAGTACCAAAACCTATTCCAAGTTCCAGATGGAGTACCTTGACATTTCCAGGTAAAACACTCTATTGAACTTGCTCCTGGTTCTTCTTTTCCTAACACATCTATTTACAGAAGATCCATTCTCGAAAATGAAGAGATTTGCAGACAAATCCAAGAATTGATTGACAAAGGTCATATCTGATCTAGCTCCTCCCCTTGTGGAAGTCCAGTGATCCTAGTTCCAAATAAATACAGGACATGGCGCATGTGCATCGACTACAGGGAACTCAACAAAATTTCGGTAAAGAATCGCTACCCTCTGCCACGAATAGACAAGCTCATCAACTGTCTGAAAGGTGCTAAATTCTTTACTAAGATTGACCTCAAGTCGGGATATCATCAATTTCCAATACAGCCCTCAGATGTATGGAAAACTGCTTTCAAGACCAAGGAAGGATTGTTTGAATGGTTATTCATACCTTTCGGCTTAACCAATGCACCTGCGACCTTCATGCGATACATGAAAAATATTCTTCGACCTTTCATCGGAAAATGGGTCATTGTCTATATCGACAACATATTGATTTACAGTCGATCATGGGAAGAACATGTCGGACAACTTCAACAAGTCCTCGACACTCTCCAGCAACATCGAATCTACTTGAACATGGACAAGTGCTCCTTTGTGATGAACAACATAAAATATTTGGGGTTTGTAATTGACTCTGCAAGCATTCATGTCGACCCAGACAAAGTACAAATTCTCAAAGATTGGCCCATTCCTCAAAGCATTCAAGAACTAAGAATTTTTCTTGGTTTGGTGAATTTATATCGACGATTCATACTCGGCTTCAGTCACATAGCTTGGCCCTTGAATCAGTTGATGAAAGGAAGCGGGAAAACTTTCTTAAAATGGACATCGACACAACAAGAAGCTTTCGACAATCTCAAACACAAGCTCTGCACTGCACCAGTACTTGTGTTACATAATTTGCATCTGCCCATTGAGATTGAGATGGACGCATCGGACTATACCTTGGGTGCAGTGATCACTCAGTCTGGTCACCCAATCGCTTTTCATTCCGAAACTTTTAACGATACGGTTAGAAGATATTCGACATATGAAAAATAACTATACGCCATTGTGCAAGCTCTTAAGCAATGGAGGCATTGCATCCTTGGCAAGGAAACGGTCATCCTCACTGACCACAAGCCTCTACAGTTTGCTCTAACCCAGTCGAAATTGCAGACAACGTGTCAACTCAAGTGGATTAATTACCTACAACAATTCCAATTGGTAATTAAGTATCAAAAAGGTAAAGCTAATGTCGCCGCCGATTGTCTAATCCGACCACACATTACTCTCTTTTTTACAGTGATGAGTATGCACGGATATGACACTACTACTTGGCCTCAATTGTATCAGGAAGACATCGAATTTTCACCAGTCTATCGACAACTACAGACTGACAAGTAATTGGCCGCCGACTATTTCCTGAAAGACACCTTGCTATACAAGCTTGAACAGCTTTGTGTACCGACCGGTTAGCATCGACAACAACTCATTTGGGATGCGCACTACAGCAAGACCGTAGGACACTTTGGAGTAACAAAGACCCTTGCTATTCTCCAGAAGTATTTCTTTTGGCCTACACTCAAAACTAACTTCAACAAGTACATTCGATCATGCGTGGTTTGTGCCATTGCTAAACCGCTTAATCGACGACAAGGATTGCACACACCTTTGCCAGTTCCTAGTCCACCATGGGAATCTATTTCTGTGGACTACTTGACGGGATATCCTACTATGAAACATTAGCATGACGTGATCTTAGTAGTAGTTGACAGATTTTCCAATATGTCCATTCCCATTCCATGCAAGAAGACGACAACAACGCAACAAACCGCTTAGCTCTTCTTCGAACATGTCTGGAAACACTTTGGTTTACCGACAACCATTATTTCCAACAAAGATGCTATATTCGTCAGCATCTTTTGGAAGACTCTTTGGTAGTAGCTAGACACGAGACTTTCATTGTCGATAGTTTTCCATCCTCAGATAGACGGATAGACAGAAGTTGTGAATCGCTTGGTCGTACAACTGCTTCGCATGTAAAACTACAAGCATCGATGATCATGGGATGATAGTCTTCCATACATCCAGCACAGTTACAATCGTCCTCAGCACAGCTCTATGGGAAAGAGTCCATTTGAGGTCTATTACGGATTTTAACCCTCAATGCCTATCGACTTGATCAACTCTTTGACACAGTCAAACGATATCGACCATAATCGACACGAAGATGTCAAAGCATTGAAGTTTTGAGATCAAATCTGCGACATCCAACGACAAGCACAAGAAATGTTGCACCGAGCAAACGTGAAAGCTAAGGCCCAACACAACAAGCATCGTATACCTCATTCATTCCAAATTGGGGATAAGGTCTGGTTACATATCAAGAAGGAACACTTCACTAGCCCATACAAGAAGTTGAAACCTTTGTGGTATGGTCCATATGGTATTCTTCAGCAGATTGGAGAAAACGCTTTCTAGCTCGACATTTCTTCATGCCTTGGACTACATCCAGTATTCAACGTGGATCTACTTCGACCATACCATGCACCATTGTTGGAACAGAACGACTGACAAATAGCAAAACCCAACGATATCCATCCATATGTTCAGGAGCCTCTTCCTTGCAACACCATTGTGGGACGATGCATATGCCATACAAGGACGAACACAATTCCCTTGTTTCAGGTTTCTAAAGATGGACAGCTCCCAGCACAAGGAAGGTGGTACTCTGCTACTAAACTGACCAACAAGTTTCCTCACCTTCACGAGCAAACAATGGGGACCATTGTTTCTTAAGAAAGGAGGTTTGATCCATATCACAATTGGAAATGTTGTCGAATGCTAACATCCACTGTGACAAGTCATCGATGTCGACACAACTTCGACAAGTTTCGACTTCGACAACCTTCTCAATTCCGACAAGTTCAACGACCTCAACAATATCGCGACGTCGACATGCAGCCTCGACTTGCGACTTGTGACTTGCGACTGTCGAACTTCGACAAACTGTCTCTCTTTCTTCCAGTCGATTGTAACGGTTGAATTTCCTGAAACGTTCTAACTTCTCTTGTAACTGAACGTAAAAGGAAAGCACCCAAGCATCTTAGCACATTCTATATAGGCATGTAAAACTATTGTAATATACCATTCATGACCTTTACATCCAGTAATAGAGAAACCAATTCACATTCTTGCATATTTTTCTGTGTGTTTATATATTTATGCGCATAGTGCATTCCTGCTTTGCTCCTCATTCTTATGCTTCCATCATAACAGAGCCGACTCATCTAGTCGAACTGTTGTCCCCCTTGTGCTTCCTGGCCGCGAGTGGATCAAAGACAAGCAAAGAGAATAGTCAAACAAGAAATTATCTTACCTACTAGGAGATACCTCCCTTTCAAAGGCCAACACTCAACCAAAGAGATACAAAAAATAAATAAATACAGATTACCTCATAATCCATGTAATATTCATCCACACACAATGATCTGTACACTGGATATTTGCCTCCAAATCCTTCTTTATTCCAAATGATAATACAATACAATACATACTAGAGCAGCCCTTTGGTCCTTTGACTATGAGAGAATGAGAGCCAAATGCCTGCTTAAATAGCAACATGAGCCAAAGGGGGGCACATTAGCTAACTGGGAAAACAAGGGTGAGGTAGTTTTGAGTGCAAGAGATGATTGAGGGATATATTGATAGTTAAATCCAATAATCCATGTACACCGGATATTTGCCTCCAAATCCTTCTTTATTCCAAATGATAATACAATACAATACATACTAGAGCATCCCTTTGGTCCTTTGACTATGAGAGAATGAGAGCCAAATGCCTGCTTAAATAGCAACATGAGCCAAAGGGGGGCACATTAGCTAATTGGGAAAACAAGGGTGAGTTAGTTTTGAGTGCAAGAGATGATTGAGGGATATATTGATAGTTAACTCCAGAGGGATGGGCGCCACCTCTCATGAGGCGCGCCTCCCTCTCTTGGAATTTCCATCCAACCATACATAAGATTCAAACCACACATATGTGCCCCCTCTTGGAGAGAATGTACCCTCCCTAACTCTAGCTAACTCATGCTAACTCGGATTTGATGCCAATCAACTGGGTTTAGCCTCCGATCTGAATTTCATTTGATTTCCAATCAAATCACCACCACTACTGTTAATTGAAACGTGTATGGGAGAAGTTTCCATAAATCAAGGGGGTTGATTTTTGCCTTTATTTTCTATTTTTTTGCATTTTTATTCACTTTTTCAAGAGAAATGACATTAAGCAATTAAAAATTACTAAGTTCACTCTCAAAGTGGGTTTAGTGGTATAGTGGGTGCTATGGGTTAGAGAACGATCACCCCCATGGAAAATTTCACCCCTAACCACTAATTTATGACTTCTTTATTTTTATAATTAAACATTAAAAAATTGACCTGTTTTACAAGAAATTTTTTTATTTGTGGAAAAATTAAAAAACCTACAGGGGACCTAGTGCATGTTCATATGACTCAATATTGATGACTAGCATGGTAATATACATAGACACTTAGACTTTAATAACCTCCCAAGGTTTATACACCAAGGCAGATACTCCAGCTTTGGAGGTGTGAGTGAAAAACTTAGAAATTATATGTTGTTGAAAAGAAATGCATAATTACCAAGGAAAAAAAACTCTAGAGTACCGCATTGATGTCTAAGTCTTAGGGAAGCCAAGTCTATTACAAAATACATCATGCTACACCAACTTATTACAATTCCCCATGGGGTATGAGCGTACAATTTTTTTGAAAAAGGGGCCAAAAGTGCCCTACTGAACTTCTGATCTTCCGAATATGAACAAGTACACTTGTTCAATCTTTGTCGGCTCACTTGAAATCCAACTAAGTGCAACTTAGGTGGATAATAGTATCCATTAAATTAACCAAAACTATAAAATGATGTGCAAATGAGAAATAATGCACACCAAATGATAATTAAGTGAAATTCCAGGAAATGTAATTAATACAATACAATGAGAGATGTAATTAATACAACATCAAATGTCATAAATGCAAACTTGCAAATGAATGTTGATTAAAATACTATATTTTAATCATTAGTACATCCATCAACCATTATTGATAATAACAATTTAATCACCTATATATATTAAATAATACTAGTGTACATGTGTAAGGTATGTATGCATGGCCAACATACACATAACTTGTGCGTGTACTATATGTAACCATCACTATCTCTAATGCATAGTACCTAAATGGCAAGACAACAATAATCACTTGCAAGACATGGCAACCTCACATCCAAGACAATAATCCAGTTCTCACAAGACGATGCAATGTTATTAACTAAGTCACAATACACCAACTCTAATCGAACATTATACTTAGGTTTATCTTAATGACTTTAGCAATGGTTTACAAGTAAAAGGAACCAAGTACAACTAAAATGGCATCTAAATCCCAAATCGTATCCTTACTAACCTAAATCATCCTTCCTTCCTAACCTACTTCCTATTCATTCCTCTATTGGAATATCTTGGAGCGTAAACTATATTGACCTAATACCACATCTAACCCGTGAGTGAAATCAACTACTAAATCGATCTAACTTCCCCAACATGAAACTGATAGTCACCATCACACAATTTGGGGAGCATGGCTTAACATGAACCTCCCACGACTCCCACTACTCTAGGTTTTAGAGGATAAACGATGAAAAATACCTCCATCCCTCCTAACAAAAATAGGGTCAACGCCCTATCAGTAATCACACTTTGTTGTTATTGTTGTTCTTAGATTTGCGCCATCGAATGACAAGTTTGGGAAACTCCTACGTAAATTGAAACTAGACCACATATCATGTTAATGTATTGAACCAATAAATAAATCCATGAATTAATGCCTCGTAGCTTACCCTTTCGCTGTTGATGTCCACGACATCAAGGTAACCTTAGTATCACAAGTAATTGGATATCACGTAGTCTTTCTAACATGTGGATTAGTCTCATTCAAAACATAGGATCATGCATATTCTTTCATTGTTTTCAAGTAATTGTTAATTTATCAACCATCAGTCAATATAAACAAGCTAATCTATCCATCATGTGCATGGCATCCATTTATTCATTTAATCATAATGCGTTGTGGTATCCACGTACTCTATCATTCTATTAAATTTTGCATACTGGAAGTAAATCACATGACTATCATCATCAATAGGATAAATGATAACTCAAAACATAATTGTTGCATGTAGGTAGATTGATAAATACACACATATAGTTTTCTCAGCTAAGTTGAGTCCAATAGATAATAAGTAAAGAAATATAAAACATGTCTTATTGTTGTTTATCTATCCAATCAAAATATGGGGTGTTACAACAATGTTAATCTCCCTCCTCACTTGTCATCCCATCGAATCAATGGTAATAACTAAGGATTGATATTTGGTGATGCAATAAGGTACATTGGTTGCAATGATGTTTAAAGGTTTCACCTCCACCACCATCCAATGTTTCCAATTATCTTGATGACTTACCAATAACACTTGGATGATTATATATTATGGAAGGTGGCAGGAGACCAAAGCCCCTCTATTTTTACTCAACTTTCCTTGGTTTATTGGTGTGTCTATATTGGATTGATTGTCTGCAAGGGCATTAAGCTTTATTAATCCATGGTGATACGATAAATTATCAAAACTTTGAGCCAAGATTTGCATTCTTAGAACAAATATTATGAGATGGATATCTTTTGGACTATACTTATGAAACACGTGACTTATAATTATTATTGTGGGATCTACTAGAACTATGATTTGTTTTAACCCCATCTCTTTTAGGATCACCAAACCGTAGTAGAGAGATAGGATTTCTACTTAGTTATTAGTTGCCTCACCTAAACCCTAAGCAAAGTTAGCCTTTTTATTTCCCTTTAAATGAAAAAATTGTCCCAGTTCAATAAAAAAATTATTGTCTTACATATATTAGAAAAATAATCCTTATATAAGTATGTTCATAAGTTCAAACATATTACAAACTTGAAATAATGAATAAAAGACGAAAATTTAATCATAGTTTTAATATATTTCAAACTTCATATAATAAATAAAGGCTTGAAAAGTTGTTTTGTTAGCCATGTTACAAACTTATTGAACAAGAGAAGGCCATGAGGTGGCAAATCCCTACCTATAGGGTTTTGTTTCAAAGTTGTTAAGGATTTTGCATGTATCTCACATAACACTTCTTATAGTTAGAAGATGCACTGGAAATTGCATGCATGCATGTTGAGTCATGGTTATCCACACTACAAAATTGGAGCAAGGGTGAGTGACAAGTAGCCAAAGGAGCACAAATCTCCTCCATGTGCCAGAGGAGTTTCTAATGGTGTTGAGATCAACGTGAGGGATTAATGAAATAGTATACTAGGTGTGCGATTAATTACATATAGTATTATGGTTTATAAGCCTCAATAAGACATACATAAAGAATACATTCTAGTAGGTCTTAAGGTAAAGCATTAAGTATAAAGAGATAGGTAAGCAAAATAAGTCGGACCAATGGAATAAATAGGTGGGGGAGGTTCATCATGATCTCTAATTTGACTTGGTTGGATCTCTCGTTGGTCTCGCATG
Source organism: Larix kaempferi (assembly GCA_027924585.1). Lineage (NCBI taxonomy): Eukaryota > Viridiplantae > Streptophyta > Pinopsida > Pinales > Pinaceae > Larix > Larix kaempferi. The sequence continues at coordinate 28,391,093 of BSBM01000910.1, forward strand.
ATAACTAGTTAGGTTGTAAAATCTAATCCATACGTTAAGGATCATAATTGAGCTAACACTAATGGTAGAGTTCATACCTAACTTCTATAATATCTATAAAAATTTGAAAAACATAAAATCCAGTACATTGCTTAGTATACTTTCTATTACTGATGAATAAGTTTTATTTTTCTATTTTGATCAAGAGAATAGAGCAAGTTGTGCATAGATAAAGACATGAAACAACACTCCCAAGAAAGGATTGAAACCACTTAATATATGACAAAGGGAGGAACATTCAATTATAGTGAGTCAAAGAAGCATTCCTTGGACCTAACATGACATAGATAACCATGATATTACAAATTTATGGAATTTGATAAATAGCTTGGAATCCATCTCAATCATGCACCACTCCAAAAGAATAACCAATGTAACGTCCCCTCCCATCATACCAGCATGATAGAGAGGACGTGATGCTAAAACCGGGCATCTAGCCCCATATCCATTAAGTAAAAACTCATTGATAAAAAGACATATACATGTGCATGTTATAGAAACACAGCGGAATTTAAAAACCATGTTTAATATCTAACATACATTCAACATTTCTGTGACAGTCATTAAATAAAGACATTTCGGAATTTATAATAGAGAATACTTATCTCAACAACTAGTCCCAAGCAATCAACTATGCATCTGCAACGTTCCACCCAACCATAGGCCAGTTGTGCTTATCAACCTCTTGATACAACTGCCACCCCCGAGCGGGGCATGATTACTACAAGGAACCAGGGAACAACAAACTCACACATAGCCAAGCATACACCAAGATGAGCTAAGCCAATCTACAATTGGGTTTATCAGGCTGCTAGGAAATGGAAAGGAAGAGTGGTTAAGCTAGTGAGCTCAAGCACAGAGCCAGGGGTAACCTTACAAGATCTATCTAGCTTGGCACCCACAATACCTACACACCCAGCACAAGGAAGTATTCTTTTCACTGCTTCACAGTCCCTCAAGCCATACCTTCCCCATCTAGTGCTCTCACGATGTGCATAGAAGAGTAGCCAAAGCCCTCTTGATCTTCTTGAGAGGTTATCTCCCCCCACTAGGTTTATCAAGCCAATTCTGTCCACTACCACCCCAAGTTTCTTGCTCACAGATTCAAACCAAAACAGGGATGCACATAATAGCAAAACCACAATGGCTGGGCATGAGGAAAACGTTTCTTCAGTGGGATGCCCAAAGAGGAGGTTTCTACCAATTTAGAAAAACGTGGGCAAGCCCAAAAACGAAATGGCAATTGGGGAACAACCCTGGAGAGCAGAGATCGTTTTCAGAAAAACGTCCATGGGCATTTTGGGGCAAAAACGACCTCCATCATAGTCCCCAAATCATGGCCCTTCTCTCCCAGCTGATGTATAATGCAAAAACGACTCCCAGGCATGGAAAATGCAGGAAAAATGGTGAAAACGTGATGGGGAAAGACCCAGTAGTTCAGACTGCGTGAGAGAGGAAAGACTGTGGGTTCAGAATGGCTTTGGGCACCATTTCGTGGGTGTTTTCTTTCCCAAGGAGACAAAATACAATTTCCCAGGTTGATGGCTTTCCCATGCACGAAATTGGCTGCCATACCTCTTCATTCCCAAGGCATTAATTGCCTCAACCAATTTCTGGAAGAATTAAATGATTGGGTCCCTAACCCAAAATGGGTAGTTGGTGGTTTATGGGTTTTCTCATTGACACGTGGATTAACACCATTGGCTCAAGGGTTTGAATAATTTCCCTCCCTATTCCTTGTAGAATCATGCCCCCATCTCTTTGTTGCATTGCATAGCTAGTTGTGGGTATTTTCATTAAAATTCGTGTTTATATGATGTCTTATTTACATTGTGCCTATCTAGCACAAGAACCATAGGCATCTATTTCTTTAATTGTCGATACATAAAACGCTAAATCAATGGTGGGGCCTTGGCCTTGAGCTCCTCACCATGATTAAATTACAATATTTACATCATTTACGATTTAATGCAATGGGGGTCAAAATGGGGACATTACATTCCCCTCGCCTTACATTAGCACTGTCCTCAGTGCTCATCAAACTTGAACAAAAATTGATATGCCACCCTCATGGTATCCTCCAGCTCCCATGTAGCCTCATCGGGACCGTAGTGCTTCCATTGCACCTTTCCCTGTCCAATGGCTCGGTTCCGGAGCAATGTTACCTTCTTGTCTAGGATGCACAACGGATCGGTTTGGAATTCTCCCTGGCGTTCCACCTGGATCACATCCCAATTAATCACATGGTTAGGATCATGTACATATTTCTTAAGCAAAGAGACATGAAAAACATTATGAGATTCAGTGCTAGCAGGCAATGCAAGTCTATATGCAACTGGCCCTATTCTTTCAAGCACTTCAAATGGCCCACAATATCTAGGTGATAGCTTGGTACAACTCCCAAGTTTCAAGGAACTCTTCCTTGATTTCACTCTAAGATACACATGATCCCCAACATTGAATTCCCTATGGATGCTATGCTTATCTACATAGCTTTTCTATCTATCCTGGGCGACTTTTAAATTTTGCCGGATCTTGGAAACTTCTTGCTCCATTTCCTTAAGCAAATCTGGCCCAAGTACAATTCTGTTCACTGGATTGTCCCAAGTCACTGGTGTCCTACACCTTCTTCCATACAAAGCCTCATAAGGATTCATTCCCAACGATGCTTGTTTCCCATTGTTATATGCAAATTATACCAAGTGTAGATAATCCTCCCACTTGGATGGTTTGTCCATTACATACATGAGGAGCATGTCTTCAAGCACCCGATTTACTCTTTCTGTTTTCCCATCTGTTTGAGGATGGTACACGGTGCTAAAGTTCAACTGTGTACCCAAATCTGCAAAAAGACCTTTCCAAAAATTGGAAGTGAACTTGGTATCCCTGCCAGAAATTATTGCCTTAGGCAACCCATGTAATCTGAAAATTTTCTTCATGAAAATGTTTGCAATGGCATCGGCTTTATGTGTGGACTTAACCGGTATGAAATGTGCTACCTTTTTTAACTTGTCTACCACAACCATGATGGAATCATGTTGTCTCACAGTCATTGGCAATCCTGTAATAAATTCCATGGATATTACTTCCCATTTCCATTCTGGAATTGGCACTAGGAGCAATAAACCTGTTGGATGTTGGTGTTCACTCTTCACCTGTTGACATTCCATGCACTTAGAAATGTATTCAGTGATGTCCTTCTTCATGCCTGGCCAGAAAAAATATTTTCTTGCTGTAGCAATTATTTTCTGATATCCTGGGTGACCAGAGTATGGAGCTTTATGGATTTCATCCATAACGATCCTCCTCAAATCTGCAACATTTGGAATACAGACTCTATTCTTATAAGTAATAAGTCTGCCTTCTTCCAAATGATAGCCTTCATACTTCTTGCCAAGGTCTTACTGCTGCAATTTGTCCTTTATCTGCACGTATACTTCATCCTCAACCATATGGTTAACAATCTACTGCCTCAAATCTGGTTGGCAAGTACTAAGTGCTGCCACATGCATTTCATCTACCTTCCTGCTGAGTGCATCAGCCACCTTGTTTTCTTTCCCTTTTATGTGTTTGATTTCAAAATCAAATTCGCACAAAAATTCTAACCATCTAGCTTGCCTAGCATTTAAAGTTGGCTGATCAAACAAGTATTTCTGACCACAATGGTCTGTCCTTAACTCAAATTTTCTTCCCATTAAGTAATGCCTCCACATCTTTAAGGCATGTACTATGGCTGCAAGTTCTATATCATGAGTAGCATATTTATTTTCATGCTCCTTCAACTTTCTTGACTCATAGCATATCACGTGGTTGTCTATCATAAGAACTCCTCCAAGTCCTTGATTGCATGCATCGGTACACACCACAAAGTCTTTTTCCGGGTCTGCAATTTTCAAAATTGGCGCACTCGTAAGAAGATTCTTCAACCGTTGAAAACTTTCCTCACATCTCGGTGACCATTCAAACCTTATCCCCTTCTTTTTCAAAGAAGTGATCGGATTTGCAACCTTGGAGAATCCTTCGATAAACCTCCTGTAGTAACCAGCAAGGCCCATAAAATATCTCACATCAGTCACATTCCTTGGAGTTGGCCAATTCATAATGGCTTCAATCTTCTTAGGGTCTACAAATATTCCTTCGTCGGAGATGATGTGACCCAAATAATGAATTCTATCTTTTTAAAAGTCACATTTGCTCAACTTTGCATACAGCTTATGCTCCCTTAGTAATTGCATTGTCATTCTCAAATGTTCTTCATGCTCTTCTTCATTCTTAGAATAGATGAGAATGTCGTCTAGGAATACAAGAACAAACTTGTCCAAAAACTTGCTAAAAACATTATTCATGAGACACATGAATGTAGCTGGTGCATTTGTGAGACCGAATGGTACCACTACAAACTCATAGTGTCCATACCTCGTTCTAAAGGTTGTATTATGAATATCTTCTTCTTTGATTCTTACCTAATGGTAACCATACCTCAAGTCAATATTTGAAAATACCTTTGCTCCTCTCATTTAGTCAAAAAGGTCATCAATTCGGGGCAATGGGTTTTTTTCCTCAAAGTGACTTTGTTCAACTTCCTGTAGTCAATACATAACCTAAGTGTTCCATCTTTCTTTTTCACAAATAGAACAGGTGCTCCCCACGGGGACACACTTGGCCTAATATATTTCTTTTCTAGCAACTCTTGTAATTGCATTTTCAATTCTAGCAATTCCGGTGTACTCATCCTATAGGGTGTCTTAGACATTGGTGCCGCTCCTGGCACAAGTTCAATTGTAAAGTCAACGTCTCTCTTTGGAGGGAGTCCTGGAATCTCATCAGGAAAAACATTCTTGAATTCTTGTAATACATGATAGTCCTCCAATTTAAGAGTTTCACTCTCTGCTGCCTCTAAAATGTGGCCCGCATACAATTGAAATCCCTTCCTACAGAACTTCTTCAGCTGCATGGCTGAAACCTGTCTAACAGAAGTCACCTTTGGAATGCCTTTTACAACCCTCGGGTATCCTTCTTCGTCCATGCATTCAAATGTCTTATTGTAGCAGTCAAGTTTAACCCTATGTGCTTCTAACTAATCCATTCCAATGAGAATATCATAGGAACCCAATGGTAAAATATTCAGATCTGCGTAGGTGAGTAGCCTATCCATCTCTAATGGACATTTCTCTACTATTTCACTAACTTTTCTCTTGGTTCCAGTGGCTAGTTGAACTAACCATGATTTACTATGCTTTAATTTCTTAAAAGCACAAATATCAACAATTCTAGGAGTGACATAACTGTGAGTAGATCCAAGATCAATCAAAATAGAAACAGATTGCTTAGCAATCTTACCTTCAACTTCAACCACAATTGATTGATGATCTGCCTGGCGGTCTTCCACTGCTGCATAGATTCTAGGGATTGTCCTTTCTACCTGACCCACAGTTTCATCTCCTTGGATGTTGTGGACCTAATTTGCATTCCCATTCCGATGTGGACAGTTCCTAAGCATGTGGTCTCCTCCACAACCCCAACATCGAAGTGGTTCTCTTGGTTCCTTTGGATCTCTTGGCTTATCTCCCATCATCCTAGTTGACTTAGTCACAACCTGTGATGGCTGCCTTTGCTGATTCCGGAATTGAGGAGGCTTGAACCCCTTCTTCCTTTGATCAAAATTTTCGTTTTACCTATCCTTCCATGCCTTATGGAATTCTGGTTTGCTTCTGTTTTGATCAAAGCAATACTTGGCCTTTCTTATGGCCTCCTCTAGAGTTCGAGGTTCATCAAACTCAATTCTATCTTTATATGACTAGGGCAGTCCACTCAGGAAACGTTGAATTTTCACCTTATCATCTCGAATGTACCTAACATATCTTAGCAGCTCCAAGAATTTGTTTGCATATTCTTCCATGGTCAATTGTCCCAATCTCAGCTCATGGAACTCCTTGATCTTATCATCATAGTACCTATCAAAGAGGTACTTCTGCTTGAAGTATTTCTTGAACTGCTTCCACACAATCTTCCTTTCATTGATCTTCTTCACTTGCCTGATGTGTTCCCACCATATAGATGCTCTTCCATTCAAGTTGAAGATGGCTACCCTTGCCTTCATATTTCCCGAGTAGTCTTGGACTTGGAAATACTTTCTCATCCCAAGAAGCCAAGCTTCAGCTTCTTGACCAAACTTTATCTCTCCATCAAATGTAGGAGGTTTCACCTTCTTAAATTCTCCATGTGAACTGTTCTTGTAGTGCTTCTTCCTCTTATTCCGGCGAGATGAAGAGCTTGAACCCTCAATGGATTCTTCAGAGTCAGATGATTCATTAGAATATATTTCTGGAGTATATGTTCTGTCTGTAGAAACTCTTCTTGAGTTACTGGCCCTCTTACGGGAATTCCTTCTAGAACTACTCCCACCCCTTTCTAGATTTGATGTTTGATGCCCAGAGTTTATTTGCCTTTGGATGTTTGTTAAACTCTGCAGCATGGCTACATTCAACTGATTTTGTTCTTCCTGAGATTTAATCATCCTTTCATTATCTTCTTTGCAACTTTGCAACTCCACCCTTAGGCTTCTCATGGTGGCTGCAATACCTGGAGGAGTCTCTTGATTTCTTCTCCCATTAGATTTTGTTTCAACATTTTCAACATGTATGTTCTCCCCCATGGCATCTGTCTCAGGCTCATAGGGATCCTCTGCATCATCCATGATGTTGATTTTCTTGGCCCAACCAAGATCCAAAACTTTCCAACTGTACTATCTAGGGTGCTGCTCTGATGTAACTGTGATTCTGCAAAATGTGTTCATCCACACAATTGTTAGCTGCATTATATTCTCAGAATTCATAACTTACTTTCATGCACGTGGGAAAATGTTATATTAAAATTTTTTCAGATCATAGAATTTTCTCACAATCACGACATATGAGGGGGAACGACGGGGGTCAAGGGGGCTTGCCCCCTTGTGGCTTCGCCACTGCAGGGTGGGTCGAGAGTAGCGCCCTCATTTTTTTTTTTTGGAAATATTTCCGCAGCTTCGGGGCGATTTGCTGAACGCTTCCGCAATTGCAGGGCGATTTGCCGAGTGCTTCCGCAATTGCGGGGCGGTTTGCCGAACGCTTCCGCAATTGCGGGGCGATTTGTCGAGTGCTTCCGCAATTGCGGGGCGGTTTGCCGAATGCTTCCGCAATTGCGGGGCGATTTGCCGAGTGCTTCCGCAATTGCGGAGCAATTTTCCGATTGCTTCCGCAATTGCGGGGCGGTTTTTCGAATGCTTCCGCAATTGCGGAACGACTCGCGGAATTCTTTCGCAATTTCAGAAGAAAAAATTGAAAGTTCCTTCCGCAATTTCGGGTCATCTTGCTGAACTCTTCTGCGTTGCGGAACGATTCGCAGAATCCTTCCGCAATTGCGGGGCGACTTCCTGAACTTTTTCGCGTTGTGGAACGATTCGCCGAATGCTTCCGTAGTTGCGGGACAATTCGCCGAACTCTTCTGCAATTGCGGAATGATTCGCCGAACTCTTCCACAATTGCGGGACGACTTGCAGAATCCTTCCGCACTTTCGGAAGAGAATTCCTTCCGAAAATTTCATTTCGACGCCGAACACTTAGAAAAATTTTCCGCTGTTTCGGAGGAGTTCGCCGAATTCTTCCACGTTGCGGAACAACTCGCGGAATCCTTCCGCAGTTTCGGAAGAGAATTCCTTCCGCAATTTCGGAAGAAAATTCCTTCCGCAGTTTCCAGCAAAACTCATAGAAACTTAGAAAAATTTTGAAAATTTGAAAATTTTTGAAATTTTCTTATCTATCGGTGCTGAGCGGGAAGCATACTTACCTCCGCAACTATGATAGGTAGCCCCATAAAGGCCCAATGCTGCAACCAGCGACTCTGATACCAAAATGTAACGTCCCCTCCCATCATACCAGCATGATAGAGAGGACGTGATGCTAAAACCGGGCATCTAGCCCCATATCCATTAAGTAAAAACTCATTGATAAAAAGACATATACATGTGCATGTTATAGAAACACAACGGAATTTAAAAACCATGTTTAATATCTAACATACATTCAACATTTTTGTGACAGCCATTAAATAAAGACATTTCAGAATTTATAACAAAGAATACTTATCTCAACAACTAGTCCCAAGCAACCAGCTATGCATCTGCAACGTTCCACCCAACCATAGGCCAGTTGTGCTTATCAACCTCTTGATACAACTGCCACCCCCGAGCTGGGCATGATTACTACAAGGAACCAAGGAACAACAGACTCACACATAACCAAGCATACACCAAGATGAGCCAAGCCAATCTCTAATTGGGTTTATCAGGCTGCTAGGAAATGGAAAGGAAGAGTGGCTAAGCTAGTGAGCTCAAGCACAGAGCCAAGGGTAACCTTACAAGATCTATCTAGCTTGGCACCCACAATACCTACACACCCAGCACAAGGAAGTATTCTTTTCACTGCTGCACAGTCCCTCAAGCCATACCTTCCCCATCTAGTGCTCTCACGATGTGCATAGAAGAGTAGCCAAAGCCCTCTTGATCTTCTTGAGAGGTTATCTCCCCCCACTAGGTTTATCAAGCCAATTCTATCCACTACCACCCGAAGTTTCTTGCTCACAGATTCAAACCAAAACAGGGATGCACATAACAACAAAACCACAATGGCTGGGCATGAGGAAAACGTTTCTTCAGTGGGATGCCCAAAGAGGAGGTTTCTACCAATTCAGAAAAACGTGGGCAAACCCAAAAACGAAATGGCAATTGGGGAACAACCCTGGAGAGCAGAGATCATTTTCAGAAGAAAAAAAATGTCCATGGGAATTTTGGGGCAAAAACGACCTCCATCATAGTCCCCAAATCGTGGCCCTTCTCTCCCAGCTGCTGTATAATGCAAAAACGACTCCCAGGCATGGAAAATGCAGGAAAAATGGTGAAAAATGTGATGGAGAAAGACCCAGTAGTTCAGACTGTGTGAGAGAGGAAAGACTGTGGGTTCAGAATGGCTTTGGGCACCATTTCGTGTTGTTTTCTTGCCCAAGGAGACAAAATACGATTTCCCAGGTTGATGGCTTGCCCATGCACGAAATTGGTTGCCATACCTCTTCATTCCCAAGGCATTAATTGCCTCAACCAATTTCTGGAAGAATTAAATGATTGGGTCCCTAACCCAAAATAGGTAGTTGGTGGTTTATGGGTTTTCTTATTGACACATGGATTAATACCATTGGCTCAAGGGTTTGAATAATTTCCCTCCCTATTCCTTGTAGAATCATGCCCCCATCTCTTTGTTGCATTGCATAGCTAGTTGTGGGTATTTTCATTAAAATTCGTGTTTACATGATGTCTTATTTACATTGTGCCTATCTAGCACAAGAACCATAGGCATCTATTTCTTTAATTGCCAATACATAAAACGCTAAATCAATGGTGGGGCCTTGGCCTTGAGCTCCTCACCATGATTAAATTACAATATTTACATCATTTACGATTTAATGCAAAGGGGGTCAAAATGGGGACATTACAACCAATGTGTCAGACAGGAGGGGCAACAAAAGAATGCATGGCCCTACTTAGTGAGCTAAGGGTAAAGGACTAAAGATGTATATACCCAAAAATGCCAAGTGAAGCAAGTGGAAGAAAGGATGGAGCTATGCTTAGTGTTGCTTCCACCACCGCTACCCGCAAACCCTCCTCTCCTCTGCTTCCGTTGCCGTAGGTGACTTCGTCCTGCTGCGTCTCAGCCTAGCTGTGATAGTGGCACTACTTATGTTGCCACAGGTGACTTTGTCCTACTGCGTCTCAGGCTAGCCGTGACAGTGGCACTACTATGGGGCGTCGGCCCCCTTGGACCGCCTTTGGAGACCCCAAACCCTCCTCCTTCACAGCCGTCACGGGGGGGTCAGTTGGTAGGCAATATCCTATCACGTCCATTCATATTGGGGAATAAAATACGATACACAAATGAGAAAATATATTGCCCTGTATTAAGGGGCCAAGGGGGTTAAATAATGTTTTATGGAAATACAAATATTTAGGGTATATTTTATTACATTTCGTGTAGAAGCGACGAAGGGGAGGTAGAGGAAAAATCATGGGACAATGGCATGATATATTGAGTTTGATGGACAAGGTAAACTCAATTGGGATGTAGGATGGTTGATGATAGTGCTCTATTCAATGGTTTTCATGTTGCTCATGTGCTTGGTTGGTTAATAGATCTTCAAATTGTTAATGGAATTGAGATAATGAAGGATTAAAATTTATATATTTTATGTGATTGTTATCAATTAGAAGTGTAGTTTAGGTGCATATTTCGTGTCTAGAAATCATCTTTTTTTTTATGCCTTTCAATGTAGCTTTCCTCCTTGAGTCCATGATTGAATTTGTTTTGCTCTAGAATTTTCCTTTTGTGTGATCTCTAAAATCATCCCATCCACTAGAGAGCATCTAGGTTTGTACATTGCGACCTTGTCCCTTTCTAATCTTCCTAAAGAAAGCCTCATGCAATCTTTGGTTGACCCCATTTTCCTATTGAATAAAACACTAGTCTCCAATTCCTTCATGACTCTTATATTTTACAAAAACCAAGACACTTTGTTTTTGTAAAGTTACACTTCATTTTCACCATGTACTCCATTGTTAAACTCTAGTAACCCTACCCTAAGGATTCCACCCTTGAGCTAGAGAAGAGATAGCCTAAAGAGACAAAAAAATATTAAGTGTGGTGGCAATGGCCTCCATAACACCTCTGACATTATTATTTTTTATTTATACTTAATATCACTTCATTTATTTTGTGCAGCTTTATCTAACTAACAAATTTGAACTTGTTTACATAAAAACAACTTATACTGTGTACATTTCATACATTAATTATGTATCAAAAGGTTATCTTAAGAACAAATTTGAACTTGTTTACATAAAAACAACTTATATGGTGTACATTTCATACATTAATTATATATCAAAAGGTTATGTTGCAACCATCTTAATTTGTAGAATATACTTATTTAAGACTCTATTTTTGTTGTATGGTCCAACTTATACTGTGTTTCATACATTAAATTTATATTAAAGGGTCATCTTGCAACCATCTTAATTTGTACGATCTACTTACTCTCTTTTTTTTCCGTATGGTCCCTCTCATTAATAAGGTAAGAATTACTTTTTTGTGTATGGTAGTAAGAATTATTTAGTATATAGACAAATAGGTAAATAAGAATATGAGAACACATTATGATGAAAAAAAGGTATTTCTCACTTTAATAATTTCTACATATTCTTATATAACATTTAAATATAGATTGGCTTAGATGCATTGTGTATGTTATATTTATAAAATAAAACATCTTTTGGTTTTTTTTTGCATAGTTAGTGGAATAAGCACTAGTCAAACTATTGTGCCATTAGTTTATCTTATTAACTTCATGTTAACTTATATGTGCACTCACAAGTCAAAATTACAAATAGAAATAAGCAAGTAAATATATTAAAAATATAAAGAAGTAAAAATATAAAAGGTAGTTCCCACTTTAATAATTTCTACATATTCTTATATAACATATAAATATAAACTGGCTATACATTGTGTATGTTATATTTATAAAATAAAACATTTTTTGGTTTTTTGGTTTTTTGGTTTCTTTTGCATAGTTAGTGGAATAAGCATTGTAACTATTGTTCCATTAGTTCATCTTATTGACTTCATGTTAACTTGTATTTGCACAACTCACAAGTCAAAAATACAAATAGAAATAAGCAAGTAAATATATTAAAAATATAAAGAAGTTCACTGAGAAGAACTGATTATTAGGGATTAAAGAAAGAGGAAACTAAGTACATTAACATTTAACATGTGGTTTGTATGCAGTGGTTTATAAAAGATAAAAAAAAAATATTATTAAGTATTAATTAAAATATTATTGAATTTATGATAACTAAATTGATATTGAAACTGAATAAGATTAAAATTTGATATTAATTGTGTCGAGAGACGTTCTACAACCGAGTATGAGGGAGATCTTGTAACGTTTGTCCATGTTTGTTGCTTGAGAGACACTCTACAGCCCAGTATGAGGGAGATCTTGTAACGTTTGTCCATATTGTCGAAAAAGAATAATACAAAGTAAAAAGTAATAAATTATGTCGGCCATCAATGTAGAAACATAAGAAATTAAAAAAATATTTTAATGGATATTACAAAGTAAAAAGTAATAAATATTATGTCGGCCATTAATGTAAAAACATAAGAAATTAAAAAAATATTATAGTGGTTAAGAAGTTAAAAAAATATTATAGTCCGCTATAGCCGACATAAAAACTAGAAATATAAGAAATAAAAATGATATACGTGAGCCAGAGCCTAGGATTTGGATCTAGACTGGTATACATACAATCTATAAGAGTAAATAGGATTAAAATTCGGTATTAATACATAAACAAATAATAAAGTAAACAATTGCATCAAAAAAATTATGTAAAATATAAATAATTGGATAGAAAAGAAAGTGAATACAAAGAATTTTACAAAGAAGAAAGTAAAAGTAAGTATATTAATATGTCGTGATTTGAAAATAAAAAGTATATAGAAAAAATCATTATTAAATATTTATTAAAATTTATCTCAATAAAATTAATGAGATGAAATAAAATTAAAATATGATATTAATATAGATAAATAAAAAAGAAAGAATTAGTAATATTAGAATTTGATATTAATACATGTGGAAAAACACTTTAAAAATATAAATAAACAAATAAATATATTAAAAATATAAATAAGTATTTATTAAAAGGAAAGTGAGTACAAAGGATTTGAGAAAAAAAAATGCATTAATATGGGATGATGTGACTTGATAAAAATAATTATGTGTTTATGTTTATAATAATAAAAAACTAGCAATAGGGTATGATATCCACTCAGTATCCAGAGAGACAAAATAACATTTATTGATTTGCACTCTCTTCAATATTTTTCACAGAAAAATATAACTTACTATTAATATACGAAATAGTAAATAACACCAGCTGTCAAAAACATACAAACTGCTCTCAAACCCTGTCCTAGAGAGCACATGAGGCATGCCAGACATAATGCCAGATGTGTCATCATCTACATCAGAAAAGTCCAATATAAAGTGCCATATGTCCACAATATAAAGCAGGAATCCCTCCAGTAGGAGAAACGGATCCATAAATCACCAGAAACATCAAAGTGTCCATAATCATATATATAATGGTCATAAGTACAGACAGCCACAGCTGCCAAACACCAAATATAACATATAAAATATCCAACAGAGCTATATATACCAAAGCGCAACCAATAACGACTGACAATAGTGCCGCAAAAAAGAGGATGTACACAAAATCGTCCAACAAGTAGTTGGAGCCAGCCCCTAAGAAAGATCTGCACATAGAGCTAACAGAGCATATAAGTATAACAACCCGCATATTAATGAGCAAGAAAAACATATAATGGAAAAAATAAAAACAAAAAGCATCATGTTCAGTGTAAATGATAAGAGCCCTGGGTAATCAGAATATCCTCCCGCCTTTCTTGCCACATGATGACCCCAACCTCAGAGTTAAGTGCCTTCTTAGATAGCATGTCCGCCCCCATATTAGCCTCCCGGTATACATGTTCAAAATGTATGTGTTGAAAGTCCCGGATAAGTATCTGAGCCGCATCCATCCAGTGTTTGAGAAGCATAACATTGAGTGATGTCTTGCCTCTCTCCCAAGACATAATAGATAATGAATCACCAAAAACTACAAGAGATGTGATCTTTCTCATCCGGGCCCAGAACAGTAAGAGCCAAAGGGCACATAACTCACTCCTAGTATTGGATCCATTGCCCAAATTTAGCCAGATATGAATGGAGACATCGTTGGAAATGTGTATAATGGCACCCGCTCCACCCCCCCCATACCGGCCCGCTGCAACCCCATCAAAGAATCCACATGGGAATATCAGCACAGGGGGGGCATAACGAAGATTCTTTTCCAGTTTATCTCTTCCCCTTTCAGCTCCGTGGATAGAGACAAATTCATTATGTGCAGCAAGGGTTTTAAAACATATCCCATCCCTAAAAGGAACTCTATTTTCAAAAATATATAGGTTTCGAGCTTTCCAAACCTCCCAGATCATAAAATATGGGAGTTCTGTACACCCAGTAACATTGTGAGACCAAGCATTGAGACAATTGCTTAGAGAGCAATAGTTCCATCGAAAATGCACACCAGCTTTGTTTGCAATTAAGATCCAGAGGTCCCTTATGTACAGACAGGAAGTGAATAGATGGTCAACCGTTTCCTCCTGTGAGCAACAAAGGGTGCACCATCCCGGGCCGCAGAAACCACGACGACAGAGATTGTCCCAAGTTAGAATCTTGTTACACAATGCAAGCCAGACAAAGAATTTTATCTTGAGGGGCAAGACAAGTTTCCAAATAGTTTTATCCCACCAACGAACCAAAATCCGTGACTCAGCAAATATTGCATCATATGCCAATTTTGTTGTAACTTTCCCGCCAGCCACATCCCACGTCCAAACTAATCTGTCAGCTTCATCGGATAAACTCATATTAGATTGATATATCGGCCTGATATACTCATCCCATTCGATCCCCAAGGAACCCGTTAGTCCCAGCTGAGCAGCCGAGATCCATTGAGGTCGCCCATTCTCATACCATCCAGCCGCATGTGCCAAAGTATAGTAGCCATTAGCTCTGAGATGTGTCCTTAAATCCAGCGATAGAGTATGTCTCGATGATCCACCTAAGATCGGATCCAGTCCCAACTTTATATCACGTACATTGCCCGGCAACCAAGCAATCCAATGTGCACTAACCCTGAAGGCACCCATCAGACCATTCCAAATATTTGAGACACCCAAAGTTGTAGGTCTGTTCAAACGCAACCAATTTGTCACCGAAATATTTCTCAGATATTTGGCTCTGATAATCCTTCCCCATATCGAGTGATCAAAGAGGATGCGCCAGAGACTTTTTGCGTGCAGGGCCATAACAAATAATTCTAGATCCTTAATATTCCAACCCCCCAAGTACCAGGGACGAGCCAATACCCTCCAATTCATGAGATGAAATTTCTCTTGAATTCCACCACCCGACCACAAAAAAATGAAAACCTTCCGCTTGATTAGACATAGGATGGTTCGAGGGATTTTGCACAGAGAGAACCAATATACACCTAAGTTCTGTAATACGGCTTTCACCAAAGTAAGCCTGCCACCCAAGGATAGATGCCGAAAACTCCAGTGACAAATTCGCATTTCAAATCGTCTGACAAGCCATGACCAATCATTTATCAAGTAATTTGTTGGCTTGATGAAGAATCCCAGATATTTAGTACCAGCCTCAAGTTCATTGAATTTTAATGGCAGAATATTGCTGATCGACTGCTGCACATCCTCCACCAATGCGTGTTTCAAGAAGAATGATTTAATATAGCTGATAATCATGCCAGTTACCAGGCAGAATAGGTCAAGTATTTTCTTGTATTGTATCCATTCAGCAAGTATACCCATACCAAAAAGCATAACATCATCCACAAACAATGAGTGTGTAATAGATATCTCCCTTGATATTTTAATGCCAGCAATCCCTCCCTCCCTACGAGCTTTGTGTATGGAAAGACTCAAACCTTCAATGACCAGCAAAAACAGGAGTGGTGAAAGGGGGCAGCCCTGTCTATGACCCCGAGATGCCTTGAAATAATCAGTAGGATGTCCATTGATCAGAATAGAATAATTGACAGAGGATATACATGCCATAATCCATTTCATTACCTTCCATGGCAGGGCAATCTGGATAAGAATTAGTCTCAGGAAATTCCAATCTACCTTATCATATGCTTTCACCAAGTCCAATTGTAGGATGAGTGCTTCAATTCTCCTCTGCTTAATAGTATGAAAGATTTCCTGTGTCACACCCACAGCATCATGGATCTGCCGCCCACAAAGAAACCCATATTGTTCCATGGATATGTGTCTAGAGAGCAGAGGTTTGATTCTATCAGCAATTATTTTGGCAATAATCTTATAGACCAGATTGCATAAAGCAATCGGTCTGAATTCATCATAATTATTCGGATGAGATGTCTTCGGAATGAGTGCCATATAAGTAGAATTTAGTGCCCCAGAGACAATGCCCAGTTTCCGAGATTCATCCACAGCCATCCGGAGCTCGTCCCCCATAATATCGAAAAAATGGATGAAAATCTCCACCGTCCACCCATCCGAACCAGGAGATTTGTCTTTTGCAAAACCTTGCAGGGTGTTTTCCACATCTCCCAGAGAGACATCCAGGAAAATATTATCCCCCTCCTCTTCATTGAACATCCGTGGATATTCCTTGATAAGCTTAAACTGTTCAACCAGAGTTGTATTTTTTGGATCACAATAGTATTCCTGGAAGTGATGAACAAACTCATTCATCAAATTTTCCTCCCCCCTAATCTGTCGGCCCATATGATCGTTCAGATCCCAGATGGATTTTTGCATCCTACGGGAATCAACAAAATGATGAAAAAATTTTGTATTCATATCCCCCACTTTGATCCAGGTAGCTCTACTCTTCAATCTCCAGGATTCTTCCTGCATCAGAGGTATTTTCATTTTTCGACACTCTAATGTAGAGAGTTTTGAAAGTTCCATAGTGTTTAGTCCTGTCACGTCCCCACCCATCATACCAGTGCAATGGAGAGGATCATGAGGCTAAAACCGGGCATCCAGCCCCATAAACTTATTTCATAAGCATTCACATACTATAATGGAGATATGAAGATGCATAAAGATTTTAAAAACACAGCAGAAGTAATTTCAATACACACCCATCATACATTCCAGATGTTCATGCCATTCATCAATTTAAGCAATATCAAATTAGCAAATGAGAATACTTATCTTAAACCAAGTAATCCCTGAGCAACCAGCTACGCTTCTGCAACGTTCCACCCAACCGTAGGCCAGTGTGCTCCTTAATCTCTCAGCACCACTGCCACCCCCGAGCTAGGCATGATCTCCACAAGGAAAAGGGGAAAAACAGGCTCATCACATAGCCAAAGATACTCCAGAAACAGCCATACCAACCAGCAGTTGGGTTTCTGAGGCTGCTAGGAGATGGATGCATATAACAGCAAAAGTGTAAGTGCTGGGCATGAGATAACACTTCTATAGTGAAGTTCCCAACAATGGGTTTCTAACAGTTCCAGAAAAACGTGGGCAACCAAAACGAAAAGGAGAAAATGGGAAATCAACCCCAGGAGAGTAGAATCGTTTTCAGAAGAATTCTCATGGGAATTTTGTGGGCAGAAACGGCCTCCCTAACCCCAAAAATCATGGCTCTCTTCTCCCCTCCAATGAGCTAACCAAAAACGAGTTTGCAGGCATGGAATAATGCCGGAAATGGTGAAAAACGTGAAGGATAAAACCCCAACAGGCTCAGACTGCGTGAGAGGAAGAATGCCATGGGTGAAGAATGGCTTTGGGCCAATTTCGTGGGGGTTTTCTTGCCCAGCCAACCAAAACTCGATTTCCTAGGTTGCTGTCTTTCCCATACACGAAAATTGACAGCCATACCTCTCCCATCCCAAGGCATTAATTGTCTCAACCAATTATTGGAAGAATTAAATGATTGGGTGCATGAGGCCAAATTGGTAGTTGAGAGTTCATGGGTTTCCTCAATGAAATGGCTTAACACCATGGCTCAAGGGTTTGGTTATTTTCCCTCCCTATTCCTTGTAAAGATCATGCCCCCATCTCTTTGTTGCATTGCGTAGCTGGTTGTGGGTTTTTCATTAAAATTGCATGTTTACATGATGTCCGATTTTACATTGTGCTCCGCTAGCACAAGGACCATATGCATCTATTCTAATTGCCGATACATAAAACGATAAATCAATGGAGGGGCCTTGGCCTTGAGCTCCTCACCATGACTAAATAACAATATTTACATCATTTACAATATTAATGCAATAGGGTCAAGATGGGGACATTACAAGTCCAGTACCAACACCTCGATTCATCAGGTATTCCACTTCCATTTCAATCTCAGCAAGTTCCTTTCCCATCAAGGCTTTTTTGTTTTTTTCCCACTTTATTGTGTAGTCTTTTATCACCTTGAGTTTCACTGCCAGCTTGTCCATGGCAAATCTCTCCCCCGAAACATCCACCTACAACCACAAATTCCTCACTCCCGAAGTGTATTCCACCTCGGAAATCCATGTGGAGTTGAATTTGAAGGGGAAGGATTTATTGTAGGGTTCATCATCAAATTGTAGAATAATAGGAAGGTGATCGCTGATTTTAATTTGATGTATCCAGGACCTATAATTCTGAAAACAAGATAGCAATGATTCCGATATTAGGAATCGATCTATACGTTTATGTATCAGATGTTCCCCCGATCTACCATTTGACCAAGTTGGTGCCATCGACCGCGGAGCCACATCAACCAAAGAAAACTTCATGAATAAATTTGAGAAATAGGGGCCCAGGGGGTCCCTCCTGGCCAAGACCCCCCAAAACTCCTCATCCCCCCAAGTAAAATTTAAGTCCCCAGCAATAATTAAGTTCTCCAGATTCAGCAGATGTTCCGAGACAGCCAAGTTCTAGAAAGTCTCCCGATCACAATAAGGACCATAACAATTTATAATGTTAATGTTCTTCTCCGAGCCCCTGATGTTTCTAGACAGCAAAATTCCCAGTGAGATATGTGTAGGAATTAGTCTCAAAACAAGCGGGTTCCAAGCCGCTAAGAGGCCACCAGAAAGACTAGCCGCATCCACAGAACAACACATCCATCCCAGCTTGACTTTATTAAAAAAGATGCGGGCTTTTTCCCGACTAACCATAGTTTCCTGTAGTAGTACCAAATCAGGTTTGACAATTTCTAACACACGTTTGAGGGCCAGTTGTTTGGGCAGGCCCCCCACCCCTCTAATATTAAGAGAGAAAAAAATCATTTCCTAACCCTCGCAAGGGATTTCATTCCTCTAAGAGCCCGGGTATCAGAAGAGTTGGGGGATTTCACCTTGCAATGGTCATCCTCTGTCCCCCCCAGAGTGACCTTCTTGTTTTTTCTGGCACTTCTAGTTTTCAAAGGAGAGAAGTCCTGAGCTAGGCCACCCCTATGTGCCCCCTTATGAATACAAATGTCTCCAGTTGTAACGGGCATGTTTGCAGCAGAAGTGTTACAAACCCCCCCAGCCAGGTCGGTATCCTTCAGGTCCAATGTTCCCCCCAAATCTCTATCCATTGGCTCGTTAGAGACCACCACCCTATTCCTGAAAAATGTAGGTATGGGAGACTTCTTCACCATATCTGAGTATGATGGAATGAGTAACGTATTCCCACCCGATTCAGAAGGTATATTGAGTCCACCATTGGGGCAATTCGTCACCGACAAATTCACCGGAATCAAACCACAGGTCCCCTTACCCCCAACATCATTGACACTAGAGTTCTTACCAGTACACTTCTCGACATCCTCACAATGCTTCACATCATCCTGGGCAAGGAAGGGTAGCTCAGAGTCTGTAGATACAATAACCGTCGGGACAACAGAAGAAGGAGGACTGGGAGATACCGAGATAATCGGTAAGGTATCCACAAGGATGAGGTTTTTCATCTTATCCATCAACTCAGTCTCAGATACCGTATCATCGTTTTCAGAAATTTCATTTGATGTATGTCCAGACCCGGAGGAATAAGAATCCATGTTATGTCAGCGTCTCATATAATTACCATTATTTCCATTGTTCAAATCTAATGTATTAATAAAAGATATATCCAACTCATTTAGTGAATGGAAAAATTTAGGGTCCTGTAATTCCAACTTACGGAATATCGTCGAGTCAGGTGCAAGTGGGTTTAGTACCCAGTTGGAGAAGCCATCAAGAGCGCCCGTCTCATCCATCTCTATATCACTGCCATTGTCACATACCCCAATTTTGCAAAATAATGTAATTATTTTATTAATATTCATGAGACATTATGTTAAATTTAATGCTAAGTAGGAATGGATGACTCAGCAGAGTCACCAAAAATGGAATGTAAATTCTGAATAATTATTATTAATAAATAAATTATGGAGACAACAGCATGGGAGAGCTGTTAAAAGAGGTTACTGGTCTAACTGGTGGATGGAACTAGGTGGAAAGACAAAAGACAAGTGGCAGCATCCTCAAACACTTCCTGAGTTGCAGGTGGCAACCTCCCTATATTTTGGGGTCATGATTCCCCAAGAAAGTGGAATCTGAGCAGGTGGCTCATTAATGACAGTTAACCCAACTAAGACCTAGGCAATCTTTTAAATAGTACTCAATGAACTGAGCTGGGGGTTCAGCATTGTTCTAGAGGGAGAATACATTCAGGTGAATGCTATTCAGGAGTCCCATTGAGGAAGTGGGAAAAATAGTAAGGAAGTGTTTTGAGTCAGGAAGTTGCAGTAACTTGGTTCCAGTGTAGCTGTTTTGGCTGAGGGAATTGTTGGTTGTACCTAGTTCCAGCCAGTTAGACCAGAGCAAGCTCGGGGGTCCTGAGAAGTGCTGTCTGGGCACTCTCCAGGAATTGGTAGGGAGGAACAGCCTCCCACTGCTGTTATTGTCTGCCATTGATACAGGTTCTGTCACTCTTCCTGCTGTTTATTTAATAAATTTTAAATGTAGAATGAACTATCTCATCTTTGTTTGAATAGTAATTATTTCAGTATAGTTAGCCTCTCTGTATCGTCCTTTGATAGAACTTGCAGAATTTATATGTCTTAGAATTTTCCTACTTATCATACAGATCGAGAAATTTTGTTTATACAGGATATATTTGTTATTATTGCAGTAATAAAATATTATGGTGACTTATTATAGATTTATTATTAATAGTTAAATAATAGATATAGAATACTACACAGTAGTCATTTGTGATTTACACTTATTAAAAACAATCATAAGAACAGACACATAGATAAATTTTAGAATTCCAGTGAAATATTTCCATAAAGAAAATTTCAGGTATAAAATTCTATTAGAACAAATATATTAGTTTATATCTGTTTCATGTTTTAGTTAAACTAGTATATAGGTTATTCTCTGTATCAAGCTAAAGGTGAGCAAAACTTATATCAGTAAATTTATCTATACTCAGATCATAACTGACTGTTATCGATTATCCAAAGGGTGTGGATTGCAATAAGTTTTCATTTTTAAACTTTTCTATACAATCCTATTCGACAAAATCTTAGTGAATACAAACCAAAAATCTGTAAACAAAGAATCGTGGTGAAAATTGTTTTATCTAAAACCTATCACTATAGTTATTATATCCAGGATGCTTCCAACAGAGTTGACAGAGTTATTCAAAAGCCAAACTTATTGACTGGTTCGAAGCCGAGTCTTACAATATAGAAAAATTCATTTTTGCCTTCATCCAAACCCATCCATTATCACCAGCATAGGTTACTGCTCATTTCGAGCTCATTTTACATGTATTACACAGCACTGTCGTGGGGTTTTCATATCAATAGTCAAACATCATAAACACGTAGAGAAGCTATCAACAAACTCAGCCATTGTTGGCTTTTACAAACCCTACCATTAATTATTAACTATTGATAGGGAGACATTCGCCACAGTATGTAAACACAAAACCAAAATTTCACAACTCGCTTCCAGCCACCACAGAACTTAAACACTTTTATATATACATTAACCTGGGGAAGAACCCCAACTCACCAAGGTTAACAACATTTTCAAATGGCTAACGCAGTAAGGGTAGCGAACCCCAACTCAATCATTAACACTCAAAATCAAAGAAAAACGCAGAGAAACAAACACATTGTTATCACCTACAGCCAAGTTATCATCCTCTGCAAGTATCCGAGAAAGCTTAAAACAAACCCATTTTTAAACATTTTGTTCATTTAATAAACACGAAGATGATACACGGCCACTTGACAGGCCAAACATTACAGTATTTATATAACTTCTATAGGGTTGGGTGAAACCCTATATATATATTTATATATATTCAAAATTTAAATAACAACCCCGAGGCTTTCATAACAGACTGAGCCGTAGATTGTTCCTCGTAAACATGCTAGGGTAACAAACTCTATCTACTGTAAGCAAAAAGGATTAATACATGTGACTGTTTTCAAGTTCACAAAAAACGACGATAACCCAGTTACAAAGGAGGTCCTTCCAGACTTAAACCTAGCAAAACAAAAACCCACAAAGGGAGAGACAGCCATGGTATAACCAGGCTTACCCGGAGGAGCCAGCGCTGAAGAGGAAGCCTCGTACACCTTCAGGAAAGGTTGAGAACCTGCACATTATAAAATAACGAACATGGTCAACATTTATTTTAAATATAAACAATATTATTCATACTGAAATCTACGAAACCTTTGTCATTTTCTTACCTGAGCCATCGGAGAAAGCAACCCCGTGGACAACCGGGTAGCCACGAGTTGAGCCAGGTAGCAAAACCTCATCACATTCGTCAGAAGGATGAGCAAGGCAAACTTCCAGATCCTCTCTATTGATGGCCGTGACAGGCAACATTTTAAACAAACCCTTAAGATGTGAATGAACCAGACGGGGAGCACACTTTAAAACCCATTACACAACCACCTCATGGATAAAAACAACAGAGAAAAACCCTGCCTCTAACTCACACCAGCAATAGTGTAAGACTGTAAGTAGCAGGTGGCTTAAACACAGTGACAACAAACGATACCATGATGCCCAATGAATTGTAGCAGACGCCAGTAGTAGAGGCACACAGACTTTTAAACCACCCGAGGGGCATTCAGACTTTTAAACCACCAGAGGATAAAACTACGTAACCATAGCTATAAGAGCATTGCAATTTACAGTGCCCTACTGACGAACTCAGACAGGAAGGGTTTCTCTCTTACAACCCGAGCCCGAAGGCAAAGAAAATGACCAGGTAAGGGTTTCAAGACAAGCTTATATATCACCAAACGCAAGGATGAGAGCCATCCACGTAGCCCTTTAAATTATCAACCTACCTTGGGTCGACTTCCTATAGTCCCGCTGCAACTCGAATCATTGATCATCGATTTCATATCATTGCATGGATAAAAGTCTTATTCATAAAATGGATAATCACTATGATTGATACACAATCATCGCATAGTGTATATCATGAAGACAAGCCATCGTTAGTTCCCAAGTTACATAATATATTCCCTACAATCATTTGAAAAGTGATGTAGTAAGCGATGTAGTCAATTTCAAAAGAGAGCTTCACATCATTTAAACATTGAAATATTACCTTGGCAATATGATTGGATACACCGTGGTTATGTAAGTTCTTATTATCATAATTTCTCCAATACCATTGTTAACAATCAACGATGAGGATAGTAATCTTTAATATTGTGAAGTATCGATATGAAATCTTCTATAATTCCATACATTGAACGTAGATTAAAGACAAGGAACAAAGATGTTGGCCCGAGTTAAACATTGTGAATTCATAAGAAAATTTACTAAGTAGACAAGGGATTATAAATTATAAATGAATATAATAGAACATCGCTAGAGTTATCACAATACCAACTCATGCTAATAATAAGTGATCACAGCTGTAACCACAGCTAATAGTTGACAGTATATCATATAATGCTAACGTCACGTTATGCATACAATGAACATAATACAAACAACTCGTTCCAGTGACAGTATACAGCATGGTCACAACGCAATGAATATGTCGGAGAGATTGTAATTCATTGAAACGCCTAATGATACTATCCAGAATAAGAGATATCATGTCAATACAGACTATCAACCATATATCAAACATAAATTTCATGAAGAGAACTCTACCGTCTTACATGACAACCAGTAATAACCTTTAAATATTCTCTGAGTTTTACAGTGCAGGGAAAAGAAATTGATGCTTACAAAAAGGTAAGATTACAGTGATCCATACTTTACCTGTGTACCTGTGAACAAAAGACGATTTATGCATTAGCTCGTAAGCTAAGTAAGCCAGTCAACTATGGCCAGTTCTCCCTTTGAAGTTAAGAACAAAAACAATCGATAACAAAAATCAAAACTCACATTAGTTTCATAACAGATCCTTTTAAAACAAAATCACGATCAGTTAATTAAAATAAACAGGACCAGGAATGTAAATTAATTAACATTTATTGTTATAATAAAAAATTTTAAATTTTTCAGAAATTTCGGGTTTTGACAGCCATCATCTGACGACCAGAACGGGCCCCCATCCTTGATGCGGCCAGAAGAAGCCGGAGCCGTGCATTGTCGCCACAGGTGACCCACCGCTTTGCAATTTGAACAACGGAATGGAATTCCCCAGTAGTCAATGACCTGTGCCAGCTGACGACCACACCAATTAATATGCAGCACATCAATAAGACCCAGTGAAACATCCACCTCAACCAACATCCACCCCATACGCTAGTCAAATCCATTAAGGTGTTCCTCCTCCACATGCAGGAATCTCCCAAGATGATTTCCAATGTCCTCGAAGGCCCCACGGTTCCACAAAGCCAGTGGAAGACCAGGCAGTAGAACCCATAAGTGTCTCAAGCGTACCGAGGCCGATTCTGGGTCAAAGTCCGTCTGCCATTTTTGGAGCATTAAGCTCTCCGTTCCATATAGCCACAAGCCATCCAAAATGCGGGTACAATGTGCCTCCTGCTGAAATTTAAACCCATACCATCCACATGCCAAAGCAAAAACATGTGGGGTGTATTTCAGAATAGGGTTCCACATCTCCTCGACCCATTTGACAACATTTCTGCGGTTCATGGCATGGCATGAGAATTTACCTACAAGCACAGTCATGTTAAACTCCACAATCTCCTCCAGACCAATATCCCGGCCGACCGTCATCCAAGCTTCCCCGGGTCTGCTAAAGTATTTTCCAACCATTCTTCTATTCGCACGAGATGACGACCCATGTCGTTCACCTACGCCCTGACCTGGTCGAGCCCTAGCACTACCGACTGATGGGTCAGAGCCCGAGGCTTCCCCATGTGTCTTCCCCATGACCAGTTGTCCCTTTGTGTCTTCCCATGTGGCGTCACCTGTCAGCAGTTGGGGTTTAAAGCCCGTTTTCCACACAGCTGATTTTTGAAGAATGAGTCCGGTTTGAACAACCTGGCTTCTTCAATCATGTAGTCCGACACATTCAAGTTATTATCCGCTGGCATAATGGCTTCCGACATGTTTTCTCCCATATCGGCAGCTAGACGACGACAGGTCCCAGAATCACGGACCAAAGCAAACCTTCAACGGCGAAAACCCCTGACAAATGTGTTGTAATAATAACCGAATCCACGGGAAGCCGGTCCAGATAAAATAATAGCATATAGATATGGTGGTCCACCCCCGATTTGCCGGCAAGAAATGTTCCAGTGGACACGGTTCCAAAACCCCCAAATCCGGTAACCCACGACACAACTTATGGAAACATCCACGGCAAATATCGGCACATAATGCAGCAGCAAATAGTCCACAAATGCCAACCCAAAATGAATAGAACCGCAACTGATATAGTTAAACTTACCCGGAAAAACGCCTAAACAAGAATCCGCCAAAACCGTGAATGTAATCCCAAATAGTATAAGAACTTTCAACGGCTACTAGCAGTTCCCACCGCGATGGAATGTTACGGCATTCATAAGCTAACATAGGTGACCACCCCGCACACCAACGTTCCAAACCGGAATATCTGGATAAGCCCTAATCTGTAGTATATCGCCATCGCCCCAGCTTCAATTGTATCAAATTCAACTCTCTTCAATATATTAATGCTATATCATGTTGCACATTATATTAACTCTCATGGAAATCTACATGTACATACGCGTGACAATATTGAAAACACAAGAGCTACTTAACCATGGCGGCCTTTTTGATATCTTGTCATGATCAAGCATTGAATTCTCGATACTGGTTAGGTGAATAAGTAGATATCTTATTAAAGGTCTTGGCTTGGGGATCAACGCATGGTATATGGTTTATCTAGCTGTAAACTACTGTACCCTATACAATTATGCACTGACTTAAACGCAATTCTCTGCAGTTTGGTTATTTGACATTCTGCTTGTCGATTTTTCATGCTCTGCTCCCAGCTTCCCACGAGACTTAATATGGAAATGATGTAAACCCTAAGGGACTGTAAGGCTATGAGAAAATTCTCAGGGATTTACTTAACCATTTTTATCTCTACAGCTTGATACTCACCTCACGCATTCCCTAACTGGCAGGTAACATTATCATATGTTAATTTTTTTTTCAATCCCATTGAAAATGTTTACAGTGAACTCTCTACGCCTTTGAATATAACATAGCCATTGAAAATGTTTACAGTGAAATCTTGTACGCCTTTGATTATAATATAGACATGTGTTTCCTTTAATACAGGATGTCGCTAGGTTGAAGCTTGTCATACTGTGTTTATGACTAGAAGATGTAACTCACGACTTTGAAAGATTGGGAGATGTAGCTCAAATCCGGTATGTTAATTACATCCATATTTACATTATGTAATGAACCATATTTACAATATATATATATATATGTTTGAGTTTTATATTATTTTCTTTATGCAAACTTTAAACCCTACCAGGGTGCACCCCGGGTGGAATCAAATACAATGGAACTGTGTTTTTTTTAGATATGCACATGTGCTTATGATACCCAAGAATACTTTAACCTTTGTATTTCAATATTGAGTTAATTAGATAAGTTCATTACTAGTTTTTCTGGTAGAACCTTGGGTATAAAACCCTATAGAAAATATATAAATCTCTTATTTTTGTTTAAGCAGCTTCAATGTCCCCCAAAATTTAAAAATACATAAATCTCTTATTTTTGTTTAAGTTGCTTCAATGTCCCCCAAAATTTATTTTGTGCACTGGGCAGTAGCCTGGAGCGTGCTGTGTGCACATTTCTCTCCAAAGATATCAATGTTTCCATACTTGGAAACACCCATCAACAAACAGCAACTGAAACTTTGTACAATGCACCGACTCTTGTATCCTCTTCATCTTCTTTAGGTACCACTAGTTTCTCAACAAGTTTCAAATTAATCACCTCTAATCCACCATTTCTCTCTTGCAATACAACCTTTTCTACGCTGAAGAATATGCCTCTGCTTGAAATTACTGCTTGGTTAAGTTGTAACTGCCCATCATCACTATCATCCTTAGCTGGACACCTAACTACTTAATACTAGCAGGCTTATCGAACAACCCCATGCCTTGAGCAACAGTCCTGCAACACTCAGGTTCATGGCTTATCGAACAACCCCACACCTTGAGCAACAATCCTGCAACAATCAGGTTCATGGCTTATCGAACAACCCCATGCCTTGAGCAACAATCCTGCAACACTCAGGTTCATGTCCTTTTTTAACATTATATTTCAATCGGTACCAGTTCTCCTTGATGTTGAGTGCAGGTAGTTCTATATACTGGTGTCCCCTCCTTTCATGCCTTTGAGTGGCTTGGGTTGTGCAAGCATGTGGAGATTACTATTTTCCTTACCCCTTGCAATCTATTTTAAACCGTGTGTAGTTCGTAATCGGCATACACCACCAAATTGTACCAGATGTTGAAGTAAAGAACCATCACAATATCATATGCCCCAGGCTTTTAAAGGAGGGTTGCTTATCGCTTTGTTGCTTCAACCGCTACTGGTTGATCTTTACTTGGAACTGGGTCAGGTATTTTGTAAACTGCTCCCACCTCTTATACGAGTAGTGCTTCTGAAATGGGATCTGTAACCACTACTCAATCTCGATTTGTGGCTGGAGAATCTATAATTGGGTTTTTGGAACGGGAACTTTGCTGGAATGGATTCTAATCGAGGTGTCGGTACTGCGTCTCGGTTCACCGGCTCTATATCCGCATTTTTACCCTGAAAATAGAAAGGCAGCATCACACAATTTTAATGACAAATAGACAAATCTAAAGTTCACCACTAAATTATGAGAAATGAAACTTCATTTTGGTCGTTTCATCTGGCAATAGAATTTATTGTTGACAACGAAGATGCTCGATGAAGAGAGTCATGACAATGAAAATTTCAGATGATTCGATCGCCAATGTTTTACAAATCTCATAGACGCGTGTTTGATTGGGTGGATCAGAGATATTGTTCTCAAATAAAGTGCTCAAATTTTTTTTCCATCACTAGGGGTGTCATTCATCGCATTTATAAGTTGTTGCATGCTGAAATAGAGGGGTCACAACCACCAAAGTGGGTGCCAAAACTAAGCACCCATTTCTATAGTCAAGCCAGATGGTATAGGAGCTTGGGGGAAATATTTCTCTACATATTTAACTGGATACAACAGAGGGGTAATATTTCTCTAAGCACCAAGTTCTATACTCAAGTTAGATGGTATAGGAGCTCTGGGGTAATATTTCTCTACGTATTTAACTGGAACTAGTGGTACCCGAGGAAAGAATAATAATGACAAGCGTGGATGAGTTCTGTAGTTTTTAGAGATTGTGAACTATTGGTATGACTAGAATGTGGTCTAAGACATTAAATTAATTTGATTATGTGTTCACCTAAATTTATCAAGGGTATCTAAAGGAAATTATGGAACTTTGAATTAACATCCAGAAAGCAACCGTCAATTTGACAATGACCATATTAAACTAAAATCAAATAATAAATTCAAATTATGTTCAATGCAAGTTATCTATCATGTAAATGGAATTAGGTGGATTAAACCCATAAAACCCACTTGTAGGAGGGGGAGGCAAGGCTAGGGCTGCAAAGGCCATAAGGCTTCCTTGGAAAATCCCTCCAATGTATATATCTATATATAATTGTAAATAACAATGGAGGGATTCCATAGTTATCACACATAGAGGAGAGAGGAGAGAGGCAGAGACCTAAGGCCAAGCCACTCTCCAAGAATCAAGCCTTGTTTTTAAACCCTAAACAAAGAGAAAAAAAAGTAATTATTCATGAACATGAAGCCAAGCAAGCTCCACTTCCACTTGAAACTTTGGTTGGCGGCCATTGTTGGCAGCTTAAACCTGAGCATAAATGAATAGGAGGACAGCCCGACAAAAAAATTAGGGAGAGAAATTCAGCTCGGGGAGGCAGGCTAGGCTTTTGTACCACATACTCTTGAGGCACATTATGTGGACTCAGTGGGAGAGAACACGTGACACATGAAGGATCAGGAGGTACGCCCACTTGGGGTGCATGTAATCAGTTTAATAAACGATAATCAAATCAAATCGATGTAAATTCTTTTAGGATGGGCTATGCCAAGTGTATCTTAAACCAAAAAAGAAAAAAGAAAAAATCTAATTATATGTTAATATATAAGGCTTAATCTCGCTATTGAAGGGTCTTAAAGGATAATCAAATCAAATTAGTGTAAATTCCCTTGATTGCAAGAATAAATGTAGAGGAAGTAGAGGCAATTCATTGAATCTTGTGAATGACCCAAATCCAAGATATGCACATGATCATATGGTGTTATTGGAAAGTAAGAGGAAGTTTTCTATGTTCATTTGGGTTCAAACATCAATGATGTTTGTTTTGATAGGAAGGTAGGGAAGTCCAGCCACGAAAGGGTTTCAATTTTGTATTTTTATGGAGTTTAATTTATTAAGCTTATAGAAAACATGAGCTCTGTATGGCTATATTTGTATTTACACAATATAAAATTGGTAGATTGGTAGGTTGTGGTTTGAGACATCTGTAATTTTCATCTTTTCTAAGCACTGCACTGACTATTGGACTATCTGTCGTTTACAATTTTTGTTGCACTAATCTCTTGACGGGTTGCCTTTTACTCATTTTACCTTCCCATTACTATTTCATTGGGTCTTCCACTATCCAATGCTACAAATTGATCACTCACCCCTGCAATCTTAGTGGGATCATTGTTAGCATCATACTACTATTTTCTTTAGCATCTTGTTTGCTTATACTAAGATGCATTAGGGATCCTGTTTGTTACACCTTGACAATATGATATAAAGGGGTATTAAAAATGGGTTGATAAAAATGGACACCTACAATATCGGGTGAAAATAGGGGTTTTCTTAATTGGAAAGGTATATTGGGAGGGGGGTTCAACAATACAATTTTAGGAGGCATTTTCCAATATTTAGTGAAATTAGGGATATTCTTTAATATCCTGTGAACGATCGTGCTATGTAACAAGTTCACTGAGTGAACCCCCCGTGACAGCCGTCACCCATCAACCTTATTCGCAAGGCGTCGCCACAACTCTGAACACCACAACCCCTCTTCCGTAGAAAAACCCCGCTACCAAACAGATTACCATTGTCGTCATTGCAAAAGAATGATCTGTTGCCGTTGTTGAAATAATCCACCACAGAGAACCCGAGAGTAGAGGAATCGAAGCATGGTGGATGAAGCGGCTAGGGTAAGAACCTTAGTCATCTATAAGTTTCTCTATCTACTCTCAAAACGGTAGCTCACCACAGAGAACCCGAAACCAGGGAAGTAAACGAGTAAAGGAATGAAAGCATGGCGGATGAAGCGGTTAGGGTAGGCTAGGGTAGGAACCCTATCCGTGATATCTCAAAATGGTAGCTGAGATACCTCGCACTTCTCTTCCAAAGAAATAATCTACTAGGGTAGGAACCCTAGCCGTGATCCCTCAAAATGATAGCTGAGATACCTTGCACTTCTCTTCAAAAGAAATAATCAAAAGAAATAATCTTCGAGTAGAGTAATTAGCTCCTTATGAACTCGTTTAATAAGTTAACCTATAGGATATTAACTTGCTTGGTAAATGTACATATGAATTTTAATTTGATCCCAACTATAATCCACCACTTGCATTATAGTAAGTTCATTCACCTTTATTGGGAATGTATATATGTAACAAGGAAAGACCTTAGAATCACTAATCTATACACGTGGCATACAAGACTACAAGGGGTTAGATTAAGCCACTAATATAATTCGTTGGCAAAAAAACAAAAGATGCCCAGCATTAGTTATAAAATACCATTGTAGACTTATACATAAAGGCCAATTGTTTAGTAAAATATATATATTATGATTAGAATATCCAATGTTAAAATATACTATAAGAATATCAATTGGAAATTTAAGTTTAATGCCAAGACACATAATCAAACCTTTAAGAGTTATTTGTTTCAAAATAAATTTATGTATTTTTATTTTAAAATGAGTGATGTTACATACATAGTACTTTATTTTCTTTAAGTCAAAAGTAAAAATAAGCTAGCTAGATGGAACTCTAAATTATAAGTGATTTTGAATTAAATGTAAACAAATATATTAAAAAAAATAAAGGTGTTACATATTCACTTATTAACGAGTCTAAAAGATGTATATTAAAACATTTTATTATAGTTTATTTGGTTTTAATGCACATTCTCTATATATTAAAAAATTACGCTCAAAATTTATGTACAGATTTCATATATTGTTGAAAAACAAATTGGTGGCACATAGTTCTAGAGGATATTTTCATCAACTTCACATACCAACCAAGTGGCAATATTTGACCCCATGAAAAAAAAGGAAATTGAGTTTGCATAGAAGGTAGGAATCACAACCAATAATAAAAGATAAAGCGATTCATTTACTTAAGGTCCTTACATCATAATATCCCTCTCCATAACTTCAAAATTTCCATACTCACCCAAAGAATTTTAATGTCAACTCAAGACTTTAAGCAAATTGAGCTTATTTCATACTTTGTGCAAAGCAAAAATAAACTCATAGACAAGCAAGCCAATAAAGGGGCTAGTTTGCAAGAGGGAATTGTATGTTAAATGGGGTGAATTATCAACCAATCCCCCCTTTACATGCAAGCATATCTTGACTACCATGCCATCCTAAAAAACATCTCAGGGTGCAACAACAAACAAGTGGTAAGTTAAGGAACTCACATCACCTTCCTTGATCCTTGTCCAATTCTCATGCACGAGCATTTAGGTCTTATATAATGGATAATTAGTGGTTCATGTGGGTTTATTGGGAATATATATTTGATATGGATCAATTCATTTTCCATGATCCCAAACCTTGGTTCTATATCCAAGCATGAGACAAAGTGCTATGAGAACTTTAGTTGAGGTTGGCTACACTAAAACTAGGAAGGAAAACCTTATCACAATTGGTTGTTAAGATTTTAGTTCTAGACATTTGGCCAAGGACATTCCTAATTTATTACAATGTTGTCCAACTCAACGTGGCCATTTCTATTAGAAATTATACTCCTTACTATGGAAAAAATTGATCCAAGGTTAAGTTGGATCTATGCTAGTTTCATAAATATATTGTAAACACCATTTACACTCACCATTGAATGTATGAACATGTTTAGGAATCATTTAGGAGTGCAACAACAAATTTGGAAAAGTTTGCAAGTATAGCCAACAACTCAAAAATTGCCATCAATAAATTTTCAATCATTTCCAAAACCATTTTACTTCACAAAAATAAACAACTTTGTTGAGTACATACAATAAGTTTTCATTAAAGTTTGAAATGATACACAAGAAGTCTATGAGAATACCCGTTGATTGCAACACAAAAGTCTCAAGAGTACATTTGTTCTCAACAAATGAAATCAATTTTATACAAGCGCACAAGTCATCTAATGTGTGCTATGGTTAGTAGCATGGACATTGGTTTTACAAAGGGAGTCATATTACAATACACACGTAATCTAGGGCCACAACATTGGATGAAAAAAAAAAAAAATTGAATTACTTGAAAGGGTCACCTTGAACATGCCTCATAAATGTTGTTTTAAGTACTTGAAAGGGTAACTTTGATGATACCATATCATAGTCATTGCTATCAAAAATAGCTTGTTCAAGTTCATAAAGTTTTGGACCTAAAACAATCAATTTCCACCTAATTACCAATCGAGCATGTTCAATCCAAACCTGCAACCCTACCAAACAAAAAACTCAAAATGAAAATAAAACTTTATAATGACGAACCCCTCTGAGCATGCTCTGAGCCCTAGATACCCACAAGCTTCCTTTATGGCCTAAGTTTTAGGATCCCCCCCCAAACCTTGTTTTGTGTTCCAAGTTCCATAGCTAGTGTTGAACAACTTCTTAATGTAATTGACATCCCACAAAGAGGTGAAGTGTAGATTTTAAATCTCATTTGTTGTGGTTTAAGGTGTTGTATCGGCCCTTTATGCATAGAAGTTTCCTTTAGGGTGTAAGGAAAATATTTTTTTCATAGACCATGTTTATAATCCCAAGACCCATACCATTTATTCAAATCCTACTAATGTAATTAATATTCCCACTAAGAGGTGAAGGATTTTGTGGATAGTCCATCTGTGGTAATTTCAACCTTTGTTATGGGTCTTGGGTATCTAAAATGTGCCTTCATGGCCTAAGGCCTAATATTCCTTTCCTGACCATGTCAAAGGCATCGATACCCATGTCTATTACACAAATCCACCTAATGGAATTGATATACCAACTCATAGGTCAAGGATACCATCAAGAGGAACTATATTCTCATTTGAAGTGTCTTTCTTGACCACAGATGCCTAGATTGTTCCTTTATAATATAAATTTCAAGATTCCTCCCTCGATGATGTCTAGGGCCCCAAGACCTATACCTAATCCTCAAAACATCCCAAATTCCACCCATATCCCTACTCTTACTCCAAGGATTCCCTCGAGAATTCATGTGTTGCGCTTTGATGAGTCTACATCTCTATTAGCCTTGGATCCCTAAAAGATTCCTTTAGTGCCTAAGTCCTGGTTTTCTCCAATAATTATGTACAGTGCTCCTAATCCCATCCCTAATAATGAAAATCACATAGTGGTATTGATATCCACACACATAGGGCTAAGAATACCCTCACAAGACCATTAGTGGTGGTTTGAGGTGTTTTTCTTGGCCATAAATGCATAGAAGACTCCTATAAGACTTGATAGAATTTTACTCCCTCGATAATGTCCAAGGATGAGGATTTATGAAATTTAACCATACATGGCTAAGGATGGGGATTTCAAAAATTTTATCAGACACCAATGAGAAGGTCCTAAATATAATAGTGTTGATTTGGCTATGATGATAATGTTTGAGAAACTAAAA
Organism: Larix kaempferi; assembly: GCA_027924585.1. Classification (NCBI taxonomy): domain Eukaryota; kingdom Viridiplantae; phylum Streptophyta; class Pinopsida; order Pinales; family Pinaceae; genus Larix; species Larix kaempferi. The sequence continues at coordinate 28,425,270 of BSBM01000910.1, forward strand.
AGACTCAATAATGCGGTTTTTCAATGGGAGAAAGTTAAGAAGGAACATCTCAAACAAGAATTGTTGGAAGTGGAAGAGAAATTGGATCATGTTTATAAGAATATCATGTTTGATTTCTATAATACAATGGACAAGGAACAAATTACAAAATTGGAAGCTAGGAAAGTAGGTATACTAAGTGTTGAGGAAGAAACATGGTGTTTAAAGAACAAATCTATTTGGATTTCACAGGGTGATGAAAACAAATCTATTTGGATTTGACCATGTCCAATGCCACAAGTCACCATGACTTGGATGCATAGTTCCATTGACACACTATGAAGCCATGTGTGGTGCTTTATGGCATTATTAATGGCTTTGGATGCCTAAATAGTTTCTTTATGCCCAAAGGAATGAACCTCTTCTATAGAATGTCATTCCCAAGACCCCAATACACGTGTGTATTACTTAAAACCACCTAATGGCACCAACATCTCCAATCATAAGCCAATTATACCCTTAAGAGACCATGTGTGGTTGGTGGAGGAAAAATTCTTAGACATTGATGGATAGCATATTCCTTTAGGGTCCCATGTTTAGATATTTTCCACTAACCATGTTGAAATCCATAAGGCCACAAGACCTATATACATAGTGCCATGGATACCCCTGAAAATTCATATGTGTGGTTCTTCGAGAAATTGTTCATGGCTATGTATGTCTCAATTATTTTTGAAGGTCCAAATTCATAATCTTCCTCCCTATAACTTCATTCCCAATGCCTTGATACATTTACATACTACTCAAAATCACCTAGTAGCACTGAAATCCTCAATCATAGGCCAATGATACCCTCAGAAGGCCATGTGTGGTTGGTGGAGACAACTTTCTTATCCCTAGATGGCTAGAAGATTCCTTTAGGTCTTGAGCTTCATGCCTCCTCCCATGACCATGTTGAAGCCCCAAAGTCCCCAAGACTTAGATATATAGTTCCATGGATACCCTTGCATAGTCACACGTGGTATATTAAGGAATTGTTCATGGTTTTGGATGCCTCGGTGGTTTCTTTAGGGCCAATGGCATGGTATTTCCCTTAGAATGTCATTCACGAGGCATCAATACACATACATATTTCTCAAACCTGCCTAATGGAATCACCCTCTTTAATTATAGGACGATGATACCCTTGGGAGTCCATGTGTGGTTGGTGAAGGAAACCCTCTTATCCTTGGATGGCTAAAATATTCCAGGGCCCAAGGTTCATGTCTCTTCTATTGACCATGTCCAAATCCTCAAGGCCACGATACCTAGATACAAAGCTCCATGGATACCTTTGCAAAATCATGTGTGGTTCTTTGAGGCATTGTTCATGGTTCTGTATGTCTCAATGGGTTTTTTAGAGCCAAAGGCATGGTCTTCTTCTCTAGAGAATCATTCATAAGGCCCTAAGACACCTACATACTTCTCAAAACCACATAATAGCATTAATATCCTCAATGATTGGCCAATGATACCCTCAAGAGGCCATGTATGGTTGATTGAGGTGATTGTCTTAGCCTTGGATGGCTATAAGATTATGTTAGGGTCAAGGTTTATGTCTCCTCCCTTCACCATGTCCAAGGCCCTAATACCCCAAGCCCCAAGACATGGATACATAGTGGCACAAATATCCATGCAAGGTCATGCATGGTGCTTCAGGTATTGTCCATTTCTCTATATGTCTCAATGGTTTATTTTGGGCAAAAGGCATGGTCATTTTCCCTGAAATGTCATTCACAATGCCTTAAGACATGTAGATACTACTCAAAAATACCTAATGGAAATGGCATAATCAATCATAGGCCAATGATATCCTGAAGAGGGCATGCGTGGTTGGTGGAGGAAATCTTCTTATCCCTATTTGGATAGAAATTTCCTTTAGAGCTCAAGATTCAAGTCTCCTCCACTAGCTATGTCCAAGTCCCCAAGGCCACAAGACCTAGATACATAGTTCCATAGATACTTCTCCAAAGTCATGCACGGTACTTTTAGGTAGTGGTCATGTCTCTATATGCCTTAATGATTGCTTGATGGCCAAAGGCATGGTCTTCTTCCATAGAAAACCATTCCAAGGACTCGAGACATGTACATACTAATCAAAACCACCTAATGGTAACAACATATTCAATAGTAACTAATTATACCATTGGGAGGTTGTGTGTAGTTGGTGGTAGCAAACTTCTTATCCCTGGATGACTAGAAGCTTCCTTTAGGGGTGAAGGTTCAAATCTACTCCACTAACCATGTCGAAGGCCCCAAGTCCATAAGACCTAGATACATAGTACAATGGATACCCATGCGAAGTCATGTATGGTGCTTTAAGACATTATTCATGGATTTAGATGCATCAATGATTTCTTTAGGGATGAAGGCATGGTACTCTTCCCTAGAACGTCACTCCTAAGGTCCCGAGACATGTACATACTACTCAAAGTCACCTAATGACACCTCATCCCCAATAACAAGATAATGATACTTTTAAGAGGCCATGTGTGGTTGGTGGAGGCAACCTTGTTATGCCTTGATGGATAGAAGATTCCTTTAGGGATTGAGAATTAGGTCTCCTCCATTTACCATGTCCAAGGCCATAAACCTAGATACATATTGCCTCAATGGATCTGGATACCTTATTGGTTTCTTTAGGGATAAATTCATGGTCTTATTCCCTATAATATCATTACCAAGGCCTTGGGACACCTAAATAAAACTCTTTATTTCCTCCTATGACTCATGTCAATGCCTTGAGATCTATCACACTATGCAAAAACTATTGATTGTGCCCATATCTAACTTTTATGCCAAATATAGACTATAAACGGTGTATGTTATGGTTCATGGCCTTGATAATTTCTCATTACAACAATAATATTATGTTAGGGTATACTTATTTCAAATTCTTCCCCAACCATTTTCTAAGACCCATCCCTAGTGCACAAAACCACATATTTCATCCTATATCCCACTTTAATATTAATGATATACTATAATGTGCATGATATTCTATGTGATAGTTTTAGTGATCGCTCTTAGCCCGAGATGCCTAAAACCTTCCTTTAGGGCCTAATTCATGTGATTCCTCCCATGGATATGTCCAAGGTTCTCATACCTAGTGTCACTTACATGAACACTCAAATGCCAAGGATAGTGTTGGGAGTTCATGGGTGTGTTTTAAATCTTCCTCTTATGACAATGTACAAAAATCTAAGACCCATATATACTAGCAAAAACCTCATAATGATGTCGATTTCCTCACTCAATGCTGAAGAATACCCCTAATAGGTCATGTGTAGTGGTTCGAGTTATTGTATTTGGCCTTGGATGCATAAAATATTTGATTTGGTACTAAGGCCTATGTTTCCTCCCTAAAAAATGTTGAGGGCCTAAACGCCCACATATAGTGCTTAAAACCTCTTAGTTACATTAATACCCCCAATATTAGGCCAACGATACCCTTAGGAGTTTTTATGTTGTGGTTCGAGGTATATTAGTTAATCTTATATGCCTAGAGGTTTCCTCTAAGGTCCAAGGCGAGGGTTTCCTCCCTTAATCATGTATATTCCTTGAAGACTTATACCTAGTTTTATTTCCTCTGATGCCCCCCATTATCCCTATTATAAGGTCATAAATATTTTCAAAATGTCGTTTTTGTTGGCTCAACAAATCATTAGTATCCCTACATCCCTAGAAGATTCATTTAGGTTAAGGTTTAGGTTTCTTCTCCTAACAAGGTTGAGGGCCAATAGACCTGCCGCTAGTGATCACAACTTATAATGGCATCAACACCCACACATAAACATTAAGAATACTCTTAGAAAGACATGTTTGATCATCTTTATTGGTCCTAGATTCTTAAAAGTTTCTTTTAGGGCCCAAGGTAGAGGTTTCCTCCCTTGAACATGTCCAAGGATTTGAGACCCATGCCTTGTGCTTGAAGCCTAATAATGATACTAATATCCATCAAGAAAATTAATAATATCAATAAAAATATACACTATCGAATAATCAAATTTCAATTCAAATCACTTTTATTAATTATTTATAATGATAATAAATTAAAAATGGTTTTCTTTAATTATTTGTCAATATTAAGAATCATAGGTATTTATTTGCTTGAATAATAGTAAAAATGAATAACTCAATTGAGTTATTTACAAAATAATTCTTTGTGAACTTGTGTTAATGATGCAAAACCTCATAAATGAATCATGTGAGTTTGTGTTTAAATAGGATAAAAAATAATAATTGAATTTGTTGTGATTGTGGTGTAAAACTTCATAAATTAATCATGATCATTTATTTGAATGAAAAAAATTGAATTTATTTATTTACAAAATAATGATTTGTTAAGATGCTTATGGTGCAAATAATCATAATTAAATATGATTTGTTAAGATGCTTATGGTGCAAATAATCATAATTAAATAAGATTATTCTCTCGACCATGTTGACAACCGTTGGACCTATCCATAGTAATTAAAGCCTTGTAATAATGTCAATGCTCATACATAGAGGGTAAGAATACTCTTACCAAGACCTATCCATAGTAATTAAAGCCTTGTAATAGTGTCAATGCTCATACATAGAGGGTAGAATACTCTTACGAAGATGTGTGGTCATGACCTTTAAGGTGTCTTTCTTGGTCCTGGATTTTAAAAAGCTTTTAAAAAGTTTCTTTTAGGATAGTAGTTTTCTTTATTGACCATGTCCATAGATCTAAGATCCATGCCTTTTGGTAAAAACCTAATAATGGGAATAATTTCCCTCAAGAAATTAATAAGATTAAATATTTTAATTGGATAATCAAATTTTAATTCAAATAATTTTTATTACTATGATCTATACCACTAATAAATTGAAAATGGTTGTTTTTATTTATTTTTCAATTGTATTTATTTGTATAAATAGTATTGCAAATGAATAATTGGATTGATATATTACAAAATAATTATTTGTGAACTTATTGTGCTTGTGGTGCAAAACTTCATAAATGAATCATTCACCAATTTATTTATTTAAGTTTTATAAAATTAAATAATTGAACTTGTTGTTATTGTGGTGCAAAAACTCTTTGATTGTTCATTTGAATTAATAAAATGAAAAACTATTGAATTTACAATAGAATTATTTATATTTATGGTGGAAATCCTCATAATTCAATCCTAGCTCTTACAATACATGTATATGTGACAAGTAATAGCTTAGCACCACTTTTTGGTATTTGCCAAGGTGGCATTTCCCTTAACATGGATGAGGAAGAACTCAATTTCCAATAAAGTTGACAAATATAACACCATATTAACACCACAAAATATAAGTGGTGCTAATACCACCACCTTAACATCAGAAAATGTATATGGTGTTAATAGCACCACCTTAACACCATAAAAATGTAAGTGGTGTTAATACCACCACCTTAACACCACAAAATATAAGTGGTGCTAACTTGTGGTGCTAAAAGATGGGTTTTATTGTTGTGACGTAGGAAAGCATTGACGTGTATAGCTGAGAAAAACAAAAAGAATGAATACTGGAAAGGACAAACATAACATTGCAAATAATAATAATAAATTTTGGAAGATTTTTTTTTCCGAAAACGAGTGATAGAGGCAATGTAAGGGAGTTAGATATGGACATGACAAATAAAGTATGCCAAACCTGTCATTGAGTATCCAAACCTGTCCAAGTGCAGTGCATGTGTCGAATTCAGAAGCCGTTTAGGTCATGTTGAATTCAGAATCTGTAGGGGTTGAGTTGTCGAAATCGCGGCGTCAAGGATATGTCGAATTCAGAACCCATAGGGGTTGAGTTGTCTAAGTCGAGTGGAAGAACCTGTCGAGTTTGTTGGATTAAATCGAGACTTGTTGAAGGTAAATCTATCGAGTTTGCAAATGGAGACAAAAATATAAAATACTTGGCAACGCAGCTTTGTTTCACATGTCGCAATCCCAATCAGCCATAGACGACCAGTTCCTCCGTATAGAGCTATGAAATACTTGGCAACGCAGGTATGTTTCACACGTCACAATCCCAATCAGCCATAGACAACCAATTCCTCCGTATAGAAGGTATCTCTAATTCTGAGCTATCCCACATCTCTGCCATTGCTCTCCTTGATCCCTATGTGGAATTCATGTTCAGAACGTTTTATGTTTGCTTGGAGTGACAACAATGCTGAAAGATATTTTATTTTTTTAATTTTATGAATTTTATTCTTTAATTTTGTCATTTTTTCTATCTTTTATCTAAATAGATTATATTTCTTTCTTTTGTTTAAATAACTTATGAAATTATAATTGTATTTTAAAATATTTATCTCACTCTTTTCATTTTAACACATTTATTTTGTTATAAACTCTCAGTCATAGATTTTCATTTTATCATTTATTTGATATAGACTCTAAATGATAGGTCATAGTCATAGGTGTTAGCTTTACAAGTTATAATTTAGATGTGATTTTTTCAAGCCATTGATAATAAATATATTTAAATTAATAAAAATAGTCAAACCCATTTAAGTATCAGCTTGGCTTGTCTCTGTTTTCTTTATACTGAGTTTAGACTTAAAGTTACTTTTCCTGCGACAGTGGCAATGACCAGCATGTGCAAGTCACTTTTTGCATTGTGCTTTAGTCCTCTTAAATGCCTCATAAATGTAAGTGGAAAAATTACATAAGTCACAGCATAATGAAAAAATATGACTTTTAGTATCATTGTATACAATTTTAACCAAGGTAATGACTGCCCTTTATATTTGCGGTCAAGGATTTAATTCGACTGAACAACTAAGTGCTCCACGATGTGAACTAACTCTAACTATTCGTCGAATGTCACGTATCAGGGAATTGATGACATCAGTTATATCATATAGATAATAGCACCGACATATTTTGCCAACCATTTTACTAAGTTTTGTGCATTGATTTTTGGCATAATAACTTAACACAACTATCTATAAATATTTTGATATCCAAATGAAAGTGAGCTTTCAGAGCTCTGCCGATTATAAATTTCTCAATCCCTTCTGATTGTTTCAGCGATAAGCCGCTCGATCTATTAACAAATTTTAATTTCACTATAGTTTAGATTATAAAATTCCAACACCCATCAACGGCTGCATGTTGGAGAGAGAAAAAAGATGTCATATTAAAGTCTGCCGGGAAAATGAAAGACAAATGCTTCCAGAAAATAATTGTGATTTCATATAGTGATTTCATATAATCACAGGCTAACATAATTGTGATTTCATATAGTGATTTCATATAATCACAGGCTAACATAATCTTAATTCGACATGCTACCAGTATTATGTAATCACAGGCTAACATAATTGTGATTTCATATAGTGATTTCATATATATGTGTGAGACAAAAAGAAGCAAACTATTAAAGAAATAAAGCAATTCAAACAATCGGACCCTTAAAATGACATAGCAAAACTTCCTCTTCTGCAAATAAATTCCCTTTTATTTTCCCTTTCTTCGATTTAATTGTTAAAATCTCAATGACCTGGTCTTTTTGGATCCGACAACTTACACACTCAACAAATTCACATTTGACAAGTCTCGATTCAGCTCGACTTCGACAACTCAACCCGGATCGGTTCTGGGACCTCTACAGCTTCTGAACATTCTGGACCCAATCAACAACTTTACAAAATTTCCTATCGTCGTGCTAACTTCCTATCACTTCCAGCCTCCGGACGATATGGATTTGCCACCGTCGATCTTCGACCAGATCTATTAGAATTTCATTCGGAGGTTCATTATGATATGAGGTAATGCCATTTGGATTGCCAGGCATTGCGCTTAAAAGTTCTTATGGAAAAGCCCCAAAGAAAGCTCAAGATACTCGTCAGCTTTTTCTATTCAAGCGTGAAAGATACGCAGATGCCTGCATATCATGCCAATCTCATTCTCCACACCATCAGCCTCATATAATTATATATTCGGCCTCATTCAATCGGAGTTACCATGGATTTGGAGACTCATGAGATGGCGGCCAGTACAGGTTGTATAATTTCGGCCAATACTATGGAGCAGCATTTAGACGAGGTTGCCAAGGCATTCGTTGATCATTATTATAACATGTTTGACAACAACAGGCCCAATTTGCCTGCTTTGTACGACTCTTCCTCTGTAATGAGCTTCGAAGGCCAGAAGATAGAAGGCGCCCATAATATTTCTCTCAAGATTGCCAACCTCGCATTCCATGAATGTAAGCATTACGTTTGCACCGTTGATTGCCAATCCTCCGGACTTCCAGGGGGAATTATCATTTTTGTGAGTGGTAGCATTCAGCTTCCTGGTGAAGAACACCACCTCCGCTTTAGTCAGGTAATCCAATACAAATTGACTGTGTAATATACATTATAGTTGGCTATTTCTTTCAGATTCATGAGAGCCGAGGTTTTATTATATGTTTTTGTTTTTTCCCGTAACTTGCAATTGATCCAATGGATTAATCTGTATCATTGCAGATGTTTCATCTAGTTCCCACAACAGAGGGCATCTTTTATGTCCACAATGATATCTTCAGACTCAACTATGGATGACTCAGGCAGTTTCTGAGATGTGTATTTCGGCTAAAACAGAACAGTTAAAGTTGCACTCCATTAGATCTTTATCGTGCAAACACAACAATTATATGTAATGCTTTCTTTAATTTATATCTATGTGCCAGAATGTCGCTCTATTGAGCATACTACCAGGTATGGATCATCGCGTTGCAATATCATGAACAGACTGGTTGAAAATACACATGGGGACTGAAATTTAAGATATATGACTTCAATGGCCGACTTCAATGGTCAACTCTTCTTGCCACTAATTTGTTTGGGTTGGGACCAAATATGATCTAATTATGCTTATGGTCGGTCGACCAGTCACAAGCTAAAATGAGGTTGATGCATTTGGTTGATACTTTGATTGGTTAATATTTTCATTATGGTCGATCTATAATTTTGATCGACAAGTTAATACGTTGGTCGGTCTATGCTTTTATATGGTCGATGCCTAGTATTTGGTAGATCGTGAAACTGATTGAGTCTGTAAAATATAGTCGGGTAATTATTTTAAAATATGGTTGATGTAACATTGTCGGGATTTTCCGATTCTCGTTTTTTAGTGTCAACAAGAGAATTTATTAACGGAAACATAAATGTCCTGAATTAATGGTACCTGCAAATAGTTTGAAAATGCTTCATTACCACGACATTTCAAACAGTCTGACGTCGACCAAAAAGCCTTCGACCAATGCATCCAATCGACTGGTACAAATGATGACCGCTATAGTCTGCGCATGGAGGGTGACCACATTTGGGTGTCCGCGGAGGGACCGCATTACAACAACTTTCTTTCTTGACGAGATCCAGAGATTCACCATCGTTGCAGATGATGTGCTTCAGTGCGTACTGCTTGCCAGATTGGGACGAATGGCGGACAAGATAAACGCAGGAAAACCCTCCCTCCGTAATGGTTCTGCGCACCTGGAGCTTTAGAGATCCAACTTCGACCGTTTTTCCTTCCAGCCCGGCCTGATCCTTGTTGGGCATCAATTGCTTCAGTCGCCACATGCTTGCTGATGTCTTCAAATGCAGGGGGATCCAGATCTGAATCTGGTTAGTCGAAGGTTGGCCGGCGGTATTAGTCGAAGCTGGGTGACCAACGACGTTGGTTGAATTGGTGTGGCACGATTGGAACCAATCGCATAGACCTTTCGATGACTATATTCTGCTAGAAGTTGTCCACCAATATCACCTGTCAACTAAGAAAGAAAGGCCATCGACCAGCCAGTCGGCTCTTATGGCCATGAACCAGACAGTCGGCTTTTATGGCTCTTACGGTCATCAAAATCTTACTATTAATTGGTCGATCCACTTTAGTTAAATGAGCTTAATTGGTCGAACGAGTCCTTTGCCAAAAATAAGGCCGATATCAATTTTGTAAAAATATTCAATGTGGTCGATGGATTTGTATTGTTTTGATTGGTCAAGAATAACAAGAATAACACTCTTGTTGGAGTTACCTACACTTATTTTTTTGGCTGCAACTATCATCTCACAGATCACTCATTCAGATAACTATACATAGCATCACACTCTTGTTGGAGTCACCTACACTTATTATTTTTTTTTGTTGTAACTGTCATCTCAAAGAATCCCCTTCTCTTCATGGTAACCATTCTACCCAACGTCACTCTTTCGCTGGAATTGCTCCAATCCCTTAGGGATTTACTTGCTCTAATACCACCTAATCCTATGACTTGAAATTCAAAGTCACATAGTGAAAACAAATACTTACACAACTATGACAATCAAAATTCAAATGGCAGAAATTTACAATAACAGTTGCACATTCTTTGTTTGTTGTAAACATAGAGGATTTTAAAACCTTTGAAACCCATTACATCTCATAACAGGGTCTGAACTTGCACTTCTCCACTCTGACAGGCATCTATAGCCATGGCCAAAGGGCTCCTTACACTTCCATACTCGCAGCAAAAGCCCGTTTCTCTTAGTTCTCAACACATTTTAAAAGAAATGGATTGGCTGTTGGTTCATTAAATGGAAACTTATTCTTTTAATTTTCCTATGGAATCTTAGTGCAAATATGAAATGGAACGTTTATTGGTATTGCAAAAAATATTTTATACAAAATAATTATAAAATTCTTATAATATGAAAAATTATTATAAACAAAATTATTAACTCATGGTATCAAATATATGCAAAATTTGAGAAAATAAATTCTAAGCATTAAAAATAGAAATAGAGTGCAAATCAGCCTGAAGTGGCTCAAGAAATGTATGCCAAATTGTACATAATCACGCCAGATAAAGTCCAGATGGATATGGCTGAAGTCAGAACACAACCTACAAAATTCACTTCTTATAATGTCCAAACTATTATTCAGTTACACGCAATCAATCAGTGCATTTCCGTGTATATGGCTGAAGTCAGAATCATAGCCTACAAAATGCATGTTTTATAATCTCCAAACTATTCTTTAGTTGCATGCAATCAATCCACAACATCATCGCTTTTGTTATTTTCACCAATTTGCCCTGTTTTACTAAAAGAGATGCTCAAGCTTCCTTACATGTTCAAATTTGGATTTTCAAGTTGTTGAGTTGTGACAATGACATAATTGACCTTCTCATATGATTAGATTTTCCATTGATTTAAAAAAAGGTTATTGTTGTATCAAAATATGAACAAATTTGTTATCTTGTAGAAGAATCATTAATTACTTTAATATGACATTTTCTAATGCAAAAAAAACATGTCAAAATGTTTTTTTTAGGAAAACCAAGGGTGCCATGCTAGAGTATAATAGGTATAATTCAATTACAAATCCTCATATGGCATCAATCTATTATCACGCAAAAGATATAAGCTCAAAAAATGACAATTTTCAATTGTTGACACTTGACAAATTTGAAGAAATACACTCCAAAGTTCAAAATAAAATTTTGCACATTGAGTGGACGTATATGGATGCTTTGTATATAATTTACTTAGGAAGATCATGAAAAATGATTTATATAAACTTATTCAATTGCAAAAATCAAGGTTTTTGCAAAATAATTGTCTCAGTTGTCTCAACCAAGGATGCTTCTGTATCATGTGCCTGATGCTGGCTTTACATCTCTGTCAAACACAATTAAAAATTAACTTTCCACTATGTGTACATGAAAAAATAGAAGCCAAAAACAGCAGAAACGTGCAATGAACCTGTGAAGAAATGTGGAGCTGCTGAGCATCTTTACATCTCTGTCAAACATAATTAAAAATTAACTTTCCACTACCTGTACATGAAAAAATAGAAGCCAAAAACAGCAGAAACATGCAATGAACCTGTGAAGAAATATGGAGCTGCTGAGCATGTCGGTGATAATGATGATACTACAAGGGTGATGACTTGACGACCAACCACTTATGACCAACTTATCAAATTATTATGCAATTCATTTTCCAAGATTACTGTTAGTAAAATAAAACTCATTTTCCAAGGATTGAGTTGATGATACCTATTTTTCTGGGATTGCTCTCCACTATGCGCACCACAATAGACGATAATCCTTTTGAAGTATTCAAGTGCCCTATGTACTTAGAAACCTATAAAAATTTAACTTATAAAAATCTAAGACTTTATTGAAGTAGATTGTTTGGTGGAAATGAGGTAAACCATTCGTATTGTTGTATTACGAATCTCCAAGTAATTGGAAGGTTAACTTATTTTTAAATAATAAAGTGACTTAATATCAAACACTTGTTTTAGATTCTCCACTTTATTCTCAAACCAATTACAATCTCATGGTCTACAAGCTGTATTAACAAGTGAATTTATATATTGATACGATCGGTTTCAGATCAACTGCACTTACATTCAACATAACAAACGTTACTTCATGTTTGTCATATCAAAATTTTAAAGAGGGTTAGTTTTCTATATTGCAATTGGTGTTTTTTCCTTTTTGAAAAGTTGATTAATATTCATCTCAGATTCCTACACCTAATCACAAAGTTGTTAAGTATTCCGAGATAATTTATGAAAAATTCCAAGAGTGTATACGTCGTTGGAAAGCATTGACGTGTATAGCTGAGAAAAACAAAAAGAATGAGTACTGGAAATGACAAACATAACATTGCAAATAATAATAATAAATTTTGGAAGATTTTTTTCCGAAAACGAGTGATAGAGGCAATGTAAGGGAGTCAGATATGGACCTGTCCAAGTGCAGTGCATGTGTCGAATTCAGAACCTGTAGGGGTTGAGTTGTCAAAGTCATGGCTTCGAGGTCATGTCGAATTCAGAACCTGTAGGGGATGAGTTGTCAAAGTCGTGGCTTCGAGGTCATGTCGAATTCAGAACCTGTAGGGGTTGAGTTGTCTAAATTGAGTCGAAGAACCTGCCGAGTTTGTTGGATTAAATTGAGACTTGTTAAAGGTGAACCTATCGAGTTTGCAAATGGAGACAAAAATATAAAATACTTGGCAACCCAGCTTTGTTTCACACGTCGCAATCCCAATCAGCCATAGACGACCAGTTCCTCTGTATAGAGCTATGAAATACTTGGCAACGTAGGTCTGTTTCACACGTCACAATCTCAATCAGCCATAGACAACCAATTCCTCCGTATAGAAGGTATCTCTAATTCTGAGCTATCCCACATCTCTGCCATTGCTCTCCTTGATCCCTGTGTGGAATTCATGTTCAGAACGTTTTCTGTTTGCTTGGAGTGACAGCAATGTTGAAAGATATTTTATTTTTTTAATTTTATGAATTTTATTCTTTAATTTTGTCATTTTTTCTATCTTTTATCTAAATAGATTATATTTCTTTCTTTTGTTTAAATAACTTATCAAATTATAATTGTATTTTAAAATATTTATCTCTCTCTTTTCATTTTAACGCATTTATTTTGTTATAAACTCTCAGTCATAGATTTTCATTTTATCATTTATTTGATATAGACTCTAAATGATAGGTCATAGTCATATGGTGTTAGCTTTACAAGTTATAATTTAGATGTGATTTTTTCAAGCCATTGATAATAAATATATTTAAATTAATAAAAATAGTCAAACCCATTTAAGTATCAGCTTGGCTTGTCTCTGTTTTCTTTATACTGAGTTTAGACTTAAAGTTACTTTTCCTGCGACAGTGGCAATGACCAGCATGTGCAAGTCACTTTTTGCCTTGTGCTTTAGTCCTCTTAAATGCCTCATAAATGTAAGTGGAAAAATTACGTAAGTCACAGCATAATGAAAAAATATAACTTTTAGTATCATTGTATACAATTTTAACCAAGGTAATGACTGCCCTTTATATTTACGGTCAAGGATTTAATTTGACTGAACGATTAAGTGCTCCACGATGTGAACTCACTCTAACTATTCGTCGAAGGTTCACGTATCAGGGAATTGATGACATCAGTTATATCATATAGATAATAGCACCGACATATTTTGCCAACCATTTTACTAAGTTTTGTGCATTGATTTTTGGCATAATAACTTAACACAACTGTCTATAAATATTTTGATATCCAAATGAAAGTGAGCTTTCAGAGCTCTGCCGATTATAAATTTCTCAATCCCTTCTGATTGTTTCAGCGATAAGCCGCTCGATCTATTAACAAATTTTAATTTCACTATAGTTTAGATTATAAAATTCCATCACCCATCAACGGCTGCATGTTGGAGAGAGAAAAAAGATGTCATATTAAAGTCTGCCGGGAAAATGAAAGACAAATGCTTCCAGAAAATAGCATCTCTCGTGAAAAGTCTTGTGTAGATTCCATGAAAGAAGACATTGAAATTAAATTTTTTATTACTGTAAAGTTTGATATAACGAAAAAGCATGCTCATTTTGAGCTTCTTATTTAGGTGTATTGGCTTTTAAAGTTAAATTTTCTAAATCTACGTGCTTTTCCTGGTGTTGAACTCCATATTCCCCCTCGTTGCTTTCAATATACTTCCAACTAATACCTTTGGATGAGAAGTTTATGTAACGAGAGTTCTCATTCCTTGAGAGATCCTAAATGATTTGGAGTTGCATGTTATAAGTTTTTCAATTTGCGGATCGTCACCATTGCCTCCAATTCCACGTGCTTGACTGGTTGAGTGCTTACTACTTGAGCCTCCACGTGTGTTTGACTAATTGAGCCTCAAATGGTGAAGTCACAAGGGCCACATCCATATGACGATGCCGGTCCATGAATGAGTTATTGTTTACAACTAGCCAATTAAGTCATTCAAAACCCAAGATATTTAATGAGTTATTATTTACAACGAGCCAATTAAGTCATTCAAAACCCAATATATTTAAAAGTATTAAAATCCTTAAAATTTTTAATACTTTAACAAAAATATCACCAAATATTTTATGGTTGGAAATTTAAAATATAGAAAGATTTGCTAAGGTTTCTATACTTTAAAAAAATTATAGATCTTTAAAATTAACAACAGCACATAGATTTAGAAAATTTAACTTTAAAAACCAATACATCGAAATAAGAAGCTCAAAATGTGTTTTTTCATTATTTCACACTTTAGAGTAATACAAATTTTAATTTCAATGTCTTCTTTCATGGAATCTACACAAGACTTTTCACGAGAGATGTTATTTTCTGGAAGCATTTGTATTCATCCATCGGGTGCCCGGAGAACTTGCTCCGCGCCTAAACTCACTTCTTTTAAGAATTCACTAATTGAAACCATATTTAACCCATGCAAAGCGATCCTCCTTTAACAATTATAATTGCCTATACTTGTCGTGGAATTGCAATTATAATTAATCGCAATACAAAATACAACTCTCTTGATAAAGATGTGTTTCAATAACCCTAGATGTCGGTAAATTTACAAACGATAACACATTGAAAAAGATTTCGAGGCAAATGAAATCCAAAGTCATAACAAGATTGAGCCACATAGAATCGCGTTTCTTTTTTCCTTTGATTTTATAAAAATCCAGTTTTATTCCACGGAAACATTGAGATAGCGTGTCAGGTTACGCAGGTGACGAGAGGGGTGATGATACAGATGTTGATAGTCATGCATAACACGCAAATGCTTTTAATGGAGGGGAGCGTGTCATTTATGTATGCCATGCCACGATCCCAGACAGTTATTTTTACGAGAAGTGACAAAGAGATGGAGGCTTGGTTCGAGAGGTGTTTTTGGCTGTTTGTTTGGAAAAATGCATGGATCAATTATATTGGTTTTTCAAGTTATGAATGAAGTTTTCTTTTCGGATTCAATGTATGTTTAAGAAGGTTTTATTATAATATTTTGGTTTTATTATAATCTTTTGGTATTTTGGTATCAATTTCATTTTTTGTGCCTGAATATCATTGGACTCTTGTTGTTTTTCTTGATAGCCATTACTTCATATTACAAGCACAATCATTCAAAGATTAAAATTAATTTAACTCAATTCAAGCACAAGTAATCAAAATTTATGTTATTTAAATACAATCAAGCACAATCATTCAAACAACTGCCACTCATATTCAAAAATTCAAGTTGTCATCATATCAACAATGGATAAATATACAAGTTATCGAGCATTAAAGAATGTTGCCTGCAAATTTAGCCCTTGAATGGACAATTCTAAATATTTGTTGTGTGGATTTAGGAAGACTTTGAACTTAAAGATTAAAATTTATGTGTTCTTATTTTTTATTTATATTTTATCTTCTTTAATAGGGAGACATCATCCCTTTTGTATTCCTTGGTTCTTCTTCCTGGATTTGAGTAATTTTTTCCCAATCCCACGTGTCATTTGAGAATAGATTAATTCAAAAGGGTATTTTCCACTATATTTTAGTCACTTTTGTATTCCTTGGTTCTTCTTCCTGGATTTGAGTAATTTTTTTCCAATCCCATGTGTCATTTGAGAATAGATTAATTCAAAAGGGTATTTCGCACTATATTTTAGTCACACTTGGATGAACAATCTTCCATATTTTAACAAGACACTATGCAAAGTCCTACTAAATAAGAAGATATTCTTCTTCTCTTCACCCACCCACCATTGTTCCTATCACTTTTGTGAAGAATTCCAAGCCCTACAGTGTTGCATCAATACTTCTTTGGATGGATTTTAGGGTAATAGTAGACTTATCAACGAAATTAGCATTGAGAAAAAGTAAATAACATTAGGAAGAATAGACACACTAATGTCTTATTGCTATCATAATCAATAATTGGTTCTTCCAGGATGATAAGCTTAAAGAGAATATCACTTGTTACAAGAACAAAAATATCCTTCAACATCGCTTTAGATGAATCCTAGGGATCAATAGACTTATTAACAAAATGAACTTTAAGAAATTGTTTATCATCATGAATGAAAAGCATAAACCCAATCCAACATATAAACACAATTGCATAGGAAATATCCACTAAACAAGAAAATGTTAAAATAAAATATTATGACCATTAACTAACAAAACAAATATTGCTATGTATAGGGAAATGAGTAATGTTATCCTACAATTTATGGGTCAAATTAGGATCAATAAATGGTGCACTTGGATTGGTCATGAAAATTGTATATACACCTGGATCAACCCCTCTTAAGCTACCAACTTATGTTTTCGTGGCATCTGATAGTTACATTGGGCCTCCATGGGACCAATCTCAACCAAAGCACATACCAATTCCACCCATAAATCAAAGTAATAAGAAACAAATCCCCCTCAAGATGGCTTGGGAATTGACTATCCATAAATCCTAAGAATTGACATTAACAAGGTCAATCATTGACATTGGTAACACAGAACGTAAGGATTGACCTTCACAGTAAATGCCACATACTACAACATTAAAATTCCAATCTGAATTACACCATCGTTCTCCTTCAAACGCTATGCAAATATGAAAGATACTTCATATGTCTCACTTCGAAAATGGAAGATGCATGCCTTCATTCTCTATCCCTTTCACACTGAAAAATCCTCAATCTTTGCAATCCCCCTACCAAATGAAAATACCAAATATATTTATTTTACTACACCTTCATTTGGGTATGACAAATTAACGTACAATTCATTTTATTTTCCATCTATTACACGGGTTTCTATTTGTTGCTTATTAATACTTGCAACGGAGTTTTCCTTTCAATTTCATCGACTACTATCCCTACCATAAATTAGTTAGACTTTCTTTCAAACACACAAATTTATATTGTCTAAATACACACAACTTTCTTTCATTTTACAACATATCAAATTTCTTCTCGGAGTTTCATTTCCCCGTTTTGGGGTATGCTAGTTAATTATAGTGACAAGACCTAGGCTTGGACGACAACATTTCATTTCATGCCTAGACAAAAAATTATCCTCCCGATATTGAAAATATCACCATACACGATTGAACTAACTCATGAGTTCATTCGACCAATTAAGCTCATTGAACTAAAGTGGATCGACCAATTAATAGTAATATTTTAATCACCGTAAGAGCCATAAAAGCTGACTGTCTGGTTGATGGCCATAAGAGCCGACTAGCTGGTCGATGGCCTTTCTTAGTTGATAGGTGATATTGGTGGACAACTTCTAGCAGAATATAGTCATCGACAGGTCTATGCGACTGGTTCCAGTCGTGCCACACCAATTCAACCTTCGACTAATACTGTCAGCCAACTTTCGACTAACCAGATTCAGATCTGGATCCCCCTGCATTTGAAGACATCAACAAGCAGTACTCACTGAAGAACACCATCTGCAACGATGGTGAATCTCTAGATCTCGTCAAGAAAGAAGTTGCTATAATGCGGTCCCTCCGCCGACACCCAAATGTGGTCACCTTCCATGCGCAGACTACAGCGGTCAACTGATTTCTAGCAGATGGTAACGAACAAAATTTTGATTGTTATAGGCATGCCCTGGTTGACCCTCTTGACGTGATCAATGATATTTTATGCAACGTGATGCTATTGTAGTCACTAAGATATTAATGCGTTCACGCAATGGAACCAGTATAAAATTTCGAACGAGTTTAATTTCCTTCTGTATGCGCTGCAAGTAATTGCTCAAAGGTCTGCATTTAAACTCGTCCGTACGACAGAGTGGGCGGAAGTGAAAATCCCTGACAGGAGACAGGAGGGGTTGCTTGTGAAGTAAGCCATGCCCAGCAGATGACGGTAGATCATTGGCGGGAGGGACGAACATGTGGCAATATTTCATTCACTCCATAAGCTAGAAATCTAACAGACGTGGATAGTCATGCTTCTCCTTGGTGAAACGCCTTCTGCGTAATTAATATACACCATTACCGATGCTGGTGGAAATGAAAAATTTGAACCATACAAAGTTGAAGGCTCAAGAAATGAAAAATCTGAACCGTACAAAGTTTAAGGGTCAACGCGACTCAAGGGAATGAGATATCCATCACTATCCCAGCCGTCAAGCTAAACAGGTAAGCAAATGATGTAAACGTTTTTTTGACAGTTAATATTTTTTATAAAACGTCATTAGTTCCATTTTAGCACATAGTTGTCAGGATTAGGGAATAATATTTACCCTCAGCCAACTTGCAATTAGAATTATGCCCTCCTTTTCCCAAGCCTAGGCACCAGAGATCCACACCAACAAGAAGTTGAAACACTATCTCTATTCCAAGCCACATTAAACACCCAAACTTACTCATTATAACTGAAATCTTTCCTATGATTTTATGCAAATCTCTCAAAAAATTTGATATTGCAAGATGTCGATGCAATATCCACTCAATAATTGTTAGCACTACTTAACACAATGACTTTAATTACATCTTCGGCTATTGTGACAACAATTTAAAGAAAATGTGAAAGTTAAGGTGGGGAATCCATTTATTGCAAGCATTAATTCCATGTGCACACCTTCTAGAAGGATAAACACAACCTAATTGATTCTTTGTGATGTGAATCCATGTTAATACATCTCTTTGTTATCGTTTGTGACACAATTATGTTTAAACAATTCTTTTCTCAATGGCATATTATAGTTCTATGAATTTAGCCTACATTTATATATCTATATCTCTTTGAGAACCTACGAATAGCCCCTATTAATTCTGATTACTATGAGTTAGAGTTATGGAGTATCCAGGTTTGAGTAGATCCCAAGAATATGTGGATGGCAAGCGTGGTTTGCGTGTTTATACATACATGGACGTTACTGTATGAGATTACCTATATCCACTAAATTCAATGTAATACAATTCCATAGACTTGGGATTCTATTAATTGCGTAGATTGAAACAATGACGACACATGGTTGGTACCTTAACGATAATTGCGAATTCACTATATCCTGCTAGTCTATGGGTATGGGTGGATTGTTGTAGGTTGAAACAATATCCAATAGATGACTCCTTGATTTGTTATATTGTATAAATCTATATGTATTACATGTTATTTCAATACAAATTATGTCAAGAACATGGACAATTAATGAGATATTGCTAAGTAATTTTCATTTCCAAGTGTCATTTTAAGAGTATATGTTTTCTATCATGAATGTATATAGGATTGGATGAGGAATGCACATCTTAGGTAGGTATGGAAGTATGGGATTGAGTACCTTTATATAAATTTTTCATTTTTAATAGAAAGTTATTAATTTCGTTAATTTTCATTGGGGATTTTTTCCATTCTCAGAACCTATATTATTTTTATATGTAAGCAATGTTTAAGGGATGTATGATGTGTTTTTGTGGTTTTTATTAAAATTTCAAATTATGTCATTCAAGAAATCAACATTGTGAAGCCTAAGATGAAAGATGGATGCTTGTAAAAGAATAGAGGTTGGATTATTTAAGTGAGTCTATCCTTTCCTTAAAGTTAATGTGGTTACTTGAAAATAAATATTTTGAAGCCTCAGATGAGAAATGGATGTTTGTAAAAGATCATAAAGGTTGGGTTGTTTAAGCGAGCCTATCCCTTCCTTAAAGTTAATGCTCATTGGTTACTTGACACCCTAGGATTTACTCTCACAAGTTGTCCCCAAAATGCAATGAGTGTAATGGATTCTCTCTTACTACACTAAACAACACTAGGAGGGAAGAACATTCCTAAGGGTTTAATGAGCAAAGACAAGAAAGATCTTCCTTGTGTTGTGTAAGCCAATGGAAAAGAGTGCCATGGTTTTTTAATAGTTAGATAGCCAATGGAAGAGAGTGCCATGGTTTTTTAATAGTTAGATGAGCTAGCTAAAGTGTTTAGTAGTGAGCAGTTTGGCTAATCCATGAAAGTTATTGGGTTGGGTTGAAAAATTTGTATATATAGCTTGCTTCCTTTGCCCCAATGGGCATGTAGCTTGACTTGAATACTACTATGAGATACCTCTAATTTAGATAATAAAATATTTTAACCATGTTTGAGTTGTAGATATGGTTGATTAATGATATATGTAAGCATGAAAAAATTGAGAATGGTGCCTACCTGGGGTATGGTTAAGGGATGGAACCTTCATGTGACATTGTTGAATTTTTTTTTATCGATTCATGTTATATAATGATTTTGGTTATTTGGTTATGAGATTATAATGCAAAAATTTGCCTAGGTTTATAGTAGTTTATAGTTTTATGTAGTGTAGCACAAGAATTTTTTGATTAAAATTTATTTTATAATCTATTTTGTTTAAAACATGAAAACTTTAGGTATTTGTTAAGTTATTGGTTGAAAGTGATATATTACATCTGTGATTTATTGATATTTTGAATTGCTTATTATTCAACATTTATTATAGTTGTAAATAACAGTTAATGAGTATTTTTTAACTTAAAACTTCATTATGGAAGGATTAATTTTTTATCAAAACTTCATGGTTGAAAGCCAAAATTTTAGAGAAAACGTTATTT
This sequence comes from Larix kaempferi, assembly GCA_027924585.1. Classification (NCBI taxonomy): domain Eukaryota; kingdom Viridiplantae; phylum Streptophyta; class Pinopsida; order Pinales; family Pinaceae; genus Larix; species Larix kaempferi. Next base: position 28,446,640 of record BSBM01000910.1, read on the forward strand.
ATTTGATGGGAAGTATAAGGACCAAAACCGTAAATTTTTTTTTATGACGCGCATAAATAATACAAATTCCAACGAAATCCCACGATGACAGAATATGAAGGAATATCCATCCAATCCGCCCGTTGAGAAAAGACAAAAGGTTTAGTTACAGAAAGACGGGAGGGATATGGAAATATTAGTTATAGAAAGATATGGATATGGAAAGTTTAGTTACATAAAGATATGAAAACATTGGAGATCGCGTATGGAGTTCACAATCCGCTCCTCCTCCTCTATCTCTGTTTTGTTTTTGTGTATGGAAGCGCTTCCATTTGTTGATTGCCTGTGTCTGTGTTTGTGTTCGTGTCTATTTTGTGCTTTTTTTTAGTCTATTGTGTTTTATCTGTGAAATCGATAGAGGTTGGAGGTTGAATTGGATATGAATTTGAATCTGAAACTACTTGCTGGAATATGAACTAAGAAATTGAGCTGAGAATCGGGAATTGATTGAAGTTATCTCTGTGGACTCGGCTTCTTATGGTAGGTATCGCAATTTCATGTTTATTTAATTTTCTTTTCATAAATTATCATTATATTTATTTGGCTTTGCTATGATCTCTGCTCTAAATGACCGACTCTGTTTTCGTAGATTTATGTGGATGTTGTGAAGTGAATCGTTAATTGCTTTATAATCTTCCTGTCTCTTCATCTTTATGAGACGGAGAGGAAGCAGAGAGAAGAAAACGATCAATCTTTCGTGTGGAGTTGTAACGTGTTCATGGAACAACCTCCAATCCCCCGCTCTGAGAGGTACGACAAAACCGGAACTCCTGGCCTTTCGATTCCTGCGCCCTGGGTGACATTGCGTGCTGTGAGTATACGTCCACACATGCGTTTGTGTCTTTGTGAGGTGTGTGTATAGGCTTTGTTTATGTGTATATGATTTGTCTTTGTGGTTTCCCTGTTTGTTTGCAGGCCGGGACGACGTGACTTGTCGCGGAAAGGAATACCTCCAATGAAATCGAGGATTTGTCAGACAGACCCGCACTTTGATTCAGGTAAGGCCATATCAGTAAACCCTAAATCGCAATAATTTATCATGATTTCCAGTAAAGAAAGAGAGGATTCGTCTGTTTTACAGGCAGGTGCCTCGCGAGTGGTGGACAAAGGGCCGATAGCGGTGAACGGAGAGCGAGAATGAGAATGAGCCTTTCACTCGGGGGTCGATGGGGATCGACCCTGCGACGTTTGTTCGAGGACTATCCAAGGAGTAGTGTGCATTACTGAAGGAAAGGTTCCCAGAGGAGCACTCTGAGTCCGGTAACATGTCCTTAAGCTCTAATTGGCAACAATTTTTTATGGTTTCATGGGTTTTAGCTTTAGGGGTTGATCTGTTCTCTTTATTAGGATCCTAGCAGAAACAGAACAACGAGCTAGCCAAGCAGTTGAACTTCAATTTTCTACTCAAGGCAGGTGGAATTCCAGAACAGAGGGGCGTAGTAATCATGCTGATATAAGTAGGTACACATTTTGCCCTGCATTTTCTTTTTCTTTTTAAAGAATTAGAGAAAACAGCGAACTAGGTACACATTTTTCCCTGCATTTTCTTTTTAAAGAATTAGAGAAAACAGTGAACTAGTTAAGTTAGGGCACCATCATTTTAATTCCAAAAGAACACAAACAAATAGCTAGCACTTACGAAAGCACATTTTCTTTTTAAAGAATTAGAGAAAACAGTGAACTAGTTAAGTTAGGGCACCGCCATTTTAATTCCAAAAGAACACAAACAAATAGCTAGCACTTACTTCACCAGTTCTGTTTTATTGAAATTTTCTGAGATCTGAATGTTAAATGCCAGCCCTCCACGCCGAGCTATCCTAAAACTGATGCACATCATCTGGCCTGAAATTTATATAGCTATTATATATGGCGGCAATTTAGCCCTTGAAATTTATATATAAATAATATTTATGGCCTTAAATTAACTTAGATATGAACCTTAAAGTCCCTTCATGTAATGAGAGGTTACTATCCTAAAACTGATGCATATCATCTGACCTGAAATTTATATAGCTATTATATATGGCGGCAATTTAGCCCTTGAAATTTACATATAAATAATATTTATGGCCTTAACTTAACTTAGATATGAACCTTAAAGTCCCTTCCTGTAATGAGGGGTTAGCAATGTGAGAAAAATAGATAAATTCATACCTGGGCTTTACCTCCTGGACTCTGCATAATTGGATCTAAAGTCAAATTTGTTACTTGACATTTATCATTTGCAAATCCAACAACAGTTTAGAGTCCCCCAACACCTGCTTCTATTGCATATTTAAGAAAAATCCATAATGCAAATAATTCAGCTCAATTGTTAGTGCCAAGACTTGCTCCATATTTGAGAGAAAAATAATGTTGGCTATTAAGAAAAAAAATTGCCCCAACCCCACACAAACCTGGAGTTCCTTGGCATGCAACATCAAAGAATCCCCAGTCTTTAGTAGTATCAATTACATACTCTTTGAGCATCCTAATTTACTTTTGTTTAGATGATTTTTAGCTTTCCTTGTAGGAGAGTCTTATCTGATGAGAAACCAGGCCTGTAGTCATATGTTTTCTTAGAATATCATCTTATTCCTTGAGAGCCACAGTCCCCAAATTACGTAGCAAGGCAAAACACTATGGTCCTTCAGTGATTTGTCTGTCATCCATGAATCAAAAGAGTCCAACAATGTATTTTTATTCCACTTGTTCTTTTCATTTGACAATCTGCAACACTTCTTTTGAGACAGCTTTGGATAATGGACATAAGGCAAAAATATGATCAACGAATTCCCCTTCTTCCTTGCATAGGTTACATCGGTTGGGACCATTCCAACTCCTCTTCTGTCCATTGTTCCAAGTGAGAATTCTATTGGATAATGCAAGCCAAGTACTCCAAGTGAGAATTCTATTGGATAATGCAAGCCAGTACAGATATAATTTTCCTTAAAACTGTGAAATATATATATAACTTCCCAACCCAACACATTAGATTGGTAGTAGATTATGTTGTAGTTGTTCGGTTGTGGTTCACCAATGAATTAGTGAGAATTTATTTCAATTAATTTAGGATTGAGATTTTCTATTATGAACCCTCAAAATCAACATGTCCCAAAAATTCAAAGCCTTTTAGATTTTTATGCATGTATATAGAAACTTAACCAAAAGAACAAAACCAAATTTAACACCACCTGAAGACCAAACCAATTAACATCTAGAAAGGACGATACCATACAAATACATTGCATAAAGAAATGTTATTGTAATAAGTTGTGTTTGTCAAAATTGAAATCTCATTTGCTTCGATATTGCATGACCCATAATGTAAATGATGAATAGCATGATGACTAATGCGTCACATACCAAAATCAAGTTAGTCTTTGCCTTTAATTTCAAATGAGTGTTGTAGATCCTATGAGTAATATAGCATTTCAAATGTCAAATATGATTGTTTTCATCATAAGAGAGGAACACACTAACAAAGTCTTGTGTTTCAATGAATAAATTTGAGTAATACTAATAATCCCTCATCAACAAAGTCTTGTGTTTCAATGAATAAATTTGAGTAATACTAATAATCCCTCATTAACATTTCTAGATAGATTTAGTGTTGCAACTTAATTGGTTTTGTAATTTGTTCATATTGATTAGTTAATTCTAAGTTTCATAAGTAACTTTTCATTAAAAAGAATAAATATTAGTGTATATTTAAGTCTAAAATTCTTGTGTGAAATTTTTATATTCCAACATTTGGGACTGCGATTCATAGTCCATCCTTAGGGACTGAGTCACTTCATGTGGGTGAGGAAGTGAATGCAAAATCCAACATATATTAGTTTAAATCAAAGAGCCAAAATGATGTCAACCAACCAATCTAATCATTAATGGAGCTTATCTCATTTCATAGCTTATAGATCACGAGTTTCCAAGATTCATTGAGTTTAAGCCCGTTGTCTCTATTTGGGTTATCCCTGTGCTTTTCAATCCAAAATGTTTCCTTGTTCATGTTTTTCCATAGTTCTCAACCTTGGCAATCAACTTGGCATTCTCGATGCACATATGATGATTTGATTTAGAGGAATGTTTTGCAAGAGAAGCTCTCCCTACTCGATTGTGTGCAATATCAACAAAATCCAAATGTTGAGCTAGTTAAGAACATGGGCATGATGAAAATATTAGAAATGATGCCTAGTGGGGCTATCATGAGCTAAGGGCATGAAGGTGTATTGACAACCAAGTAAAGATATGGGTGAGGGCAATTATGCGTTGAGAGTTTGAGCAAAAACATGCTTGAAGACTTTGAGTATCTAACAACAAAATTAGCGAAAATCAAGATGATTGCTCAATACCAAAACATAAACGACAAGGAGGGAAGTAATGCTCAATTTCAAGGACAAAACCTAAAATATACTTTGTTGAGACGTTTGGTAATTTTTTTTATAAAGTGTTATATTTTATGCCTAGTACTTTGTTCTAAATATTATTTTAATATGTACTTATGTAATTTTTTACAATACAAATTATTTTAAGAGTTGATTCCACCTCGTGTAGTTGCCTCTTCTTCCTTTATTGTCTCTTTTACCCTTGTTCCTTAGCCCAATTTAGTTCTTTGAGCTCATCCCTAGCCAACTCATCATTCTCACATTAACCTAGTATCACAAGTATCACTATCACTCAAGATTATTGTTTGACCTTGCTACATAGGACCAACTGAGAACATTGCCTCTGATTAGTAGGGGATCAATTACCTTGTTTTTGCCTTGGTCTTTATCAATGGGACCACTCCTTGGTGGGATTCATGTATTTTTTTGTTTTGTGTCAAATTCCCATCCTTTCCCCTTTAACCCAACTTTTTCCTTTTGGGTGTTCTTTCTATTTGTTTCCTTTGAAATGTTTGAATATGGAGACCACTCATGTGATTTTTCGCTTTTGTGAGCCTCAATTTCATTGTTTCATGACAATTTGCTAGATTCTTATGGAATAAAGAGGTAATTTTCACGTTTCTCAAAAGATGGAGAATACCTTTTGCTAAAAGCTCATGGAATTTTCCCATTGGTGCATTTTCCATACCCCTTTTCTCTAATGCAGGTGTAGTTTTCTGAGTTTAGGGTTGTGTTTCCTAGCCTTGAATTTGCAGTTCCTCTTGTCCCATTGGTGCATTTTCCATACCCCTTTTCTCTAATGTAGGTGTAGTTTTCTCAATTTAGGATTGTGTTTCCTAGCCTTGAACTTGCGGTTCCTCTTGGGATCCCTTGCTTCCCTTTGGAAGCACTTTTCCTCGCTTTCCCTGAGATTTTCATGCTTGTTCATGGATCTCTTTCTCCCTTATTGAAGGTCTTTCTCCCTTATTGAAGGTTTTGCTTCCCCATTTTGTTTTGTTAGATTTTTGCAATTTCCTTGGAGATGCAAGGCATCGCTACTTTGTTTCCTTGATTTATGTTTTATATCTAGGAATGAATGGGTGTCTTGGTGGCTACCATTGTATCTCCCTCTAGCCAGGGCTATTTTCACACAAGAATCTGCATTCTCCACTATTTTCTTACAGTCATACCCATAGTTTGTTGCCATAGTAGTGAGAAGCCTCCATCCATGGAGGTTCAATTAGGGTAGTCATCCTTGTTCATGGTTTGAAACCTAGACTACTTACACAATGGCAATCCTCTCCTCACATCCCCTTTCCTTTGGTTCCCATCACCTCATACTTGCACCATCTCTCTCCTTACCTTCTCTCATTCCCTCCTTTTGATCACATTCTCCTTGGCTTGTATCTTGGAGAACCATGGATGGAGAAGACTACACTCCCACCCAACAACTTAAAAAGGAAGACTAGTGCATTGTAGGTTTGAGCTTCCATACATTCAAATTGGAGGGCATGTTGGGGATTCCCCATCTTTGTTTTGATTTCTCTTAGATTTATGCTTTTATTGTTATTTGTTTTATTCCTCATAACATAGAAATTCATTTTCTTTGCAATTATTATGGATTTCAAAGACAGTAACCCTTGTTTTGTAGCTCTCTGTCACAAGAACATATGCACACCAGGTCCGCACCCCTTTGTTATTTTATATGTGCCTCCTATTTGGATTGTTTGGCACTTATTACAAGACGGATAACTTTATTTACCTAACTTATTTTCACAATTTAATTATTTATACTTCTCAAAGGGAAATCAACGACCTTGTTGGTAACAATATAGCCATTAATCTCACTAGAGACAACATGTTAAGGAACTGATTTTGTTTTAAAAAATTTCAGGGAATGTGAAGGAATCTATCTCCCTTTCCACATATATTTAGTTTCATTCACTAGTCTAGACTGTAAACATGATAAGGAGTCTCACATGAAATGAAATGAATAAATGAATCCTCAATGACATTTGCAAAACATGTGAAGCATGAAATTGAAACAATTATTAATTCCAACAACCTTGATTATCATAGGGCATGTTGGGGATTCCCCATCTTTGTTTTGATTTCTCTTAGATCTATGATTTTATTGTTATTTGTTTTATTCCTCATAACATAGAAATTCATTTTGTTTGCAATAATTATGGATTTTTGGGACACTAACCCTTGTTTTGTGGCTCTTTGTCACAAGCACATATGCACACAAGGTTTCAACCTCTTTGTTATTTTATTCTTGCCTCCTATTTTGATTGTTTGCCACTTATTAAAAGTTAAATAACTTGCAACAAGCCATCTTTCCATACTTATTTTCACAATTTAATTATTTATACTTCTCAAAGGGAAATCAATGACCTTGTGGGTAACAATATCGCCATTAATCTCACTAGAGACAATGGGTTAAGGAACCAATTTTGTTTTGAAAATTTTCAATGAATGTGAAGGGATATATTCCCCTTACCTCATCTATTTTGTTTCATTCACTAGCTTAGACTCTAAACATTCTAAGGAGTCTCACACAAAAGGAATTGGATAAATGAGTCCTTTCATGAAGCCAAATCCATTGAAACAATCATAATTCCAACATCCTTGATTATCAAACCCTCTTTTTTTTTAGTTTATCTTTTCCTTTTCCCAAACTTAGCCTTGGACCCTATGTGGCCCAAGTTTTCTCTCTTAAGTCAACTACCTCCTTCAAGTTTGACAAGTAGTTTGAAACAATTTGTTATATTTTTTGTGAATCCACCATGGTCCTGTTATCCACTAAAATTGCACTTAGTGGATTCTGAGTGAGCTGTCGAAGACTTGAACAATCTAATTGTTCATCATCAGTGTTTTGAGATCCATCAAGCCAAATTTTGGCCCCTTTTCAAAAATTTGCATGTTTATGCCCCCATGGGGAATTGTAATAAGTTGGTCTAAGCATGGTCTTTTTGTAACAGGATTGGCTTACCTTAGGTTCATCTATCAAGGGGATACTCTAGAGTGTTTTTTCCTTAGGAATTATGCGTTGCGCTTCAATGATGTATAATTCCTGAGTTTTTCACTCACACCTCCAAAGCTGGAGTATTTACCTTGGTGGTCAAACCTTGGGAGGTTATTAAATCCTAGGTGTCTATGTATTTTTACATGCTAGCCATCAATTATGAGTCATATGGACATGCACTAGGTCCCCTAGGAGTTTGAGTCAATTCTGACAGAATAATTTTTCCCGCAAAACTTAGGCTATTTTTTAATAGTTTAAATGAGAAATTTCAAATTGTAATAAAAGTATGGTTTGGAGGTGAAATTTGGCGTGGGAGTGCTCGTTTTCACACTCGGAGTGTACCCTTTCCCCTAGAACCAACTTTTCCTATGTTTCGAGTGATTAAATCATCACTTAAAGTATTTTTTCTTAAGGAGGCAAGAAAATGACAAAAAAATGCTAAAAAAGACACAAAATGACAAAATTACAAATTGAGAAAATCAAGGGAACATGGAAAAACATGTTGGGTGATGTGGCAATCTTGTCTCCCATGGAGGGCGAGTTAAACTAAAGTCAAATGTGTGTGATTTGAGAGAGATTTTGAAGGTAGCGAATCATTCCATGTTAAGAGATGCACCCCTTCATTTGTCTCACGTCTTGTATATGTGGCGAATGAAGTATGGGTTGGTAAAGCATGTAGGTGAGGGCTCATCTCCTTATGGATATGTGGCCCCTCCCTATGGAGTTTGCATCCAACATATCCCACAATTATCTCATGAAACTAAAGCTCACGCCCTCTCTATCTTGAGTTGAGGATTGCGACCTTCTTGGCCTCTCATCTCTCAACCTCTACAAAAGCGAAGCCCATTCTCATTGTTGAGGGGTGGAATGGTGGAACCTTTGCTCTCATGTACAATTTTAGTGTTGAATCTTTTGATGAATAAAAGGATTTGGAGGTCTATTACAGTGTCTTTGGCTCAAGTTTGATGATCATTGTCTTATGTGTTTTTGAGGTAATTGTAGAGTTTCTTTTGCATTTGCTTTACTTGTCAATTCTTAGCCTTGGAAGGATTAGTATTAATCAATAGGGATGAGTAAAGAAGTTTCTTTTCTCATTTAAAATACTTATGTTTAAGATAGGGAATTTGCATGCTTAATAGTTTTATGTATGCTCTTCTCATCTTCGATTTATGTTTTACTAATGGATTTGACAAGTTGTTTGGCAAGTATAAGGGTTTCTTTCACAAGTGCTTCAATTTGGATTGATGGGGGAACTAGTTTTCTTGCTTCATTCTTCGAATTCTTTGTGAGGAGGACATAGTCTCTCTCAACGCCACCAAAACAACTCCATCGCCCAAGATCGAAAGGGCTTTGGCTTTCTACTTTCTCTCTCTTCTTTAAATTAAATTTATTTCGGTTACTTGGTTACTTTTTGCTTAGTAAAAGTTAGATCCACAAAGAGTAAATCATTTATCTTATTTTATTTAGCAAACATATCAGATTTAGAAGCTTTCAAAAGTTTTGTTTTAAAACTAGATCTAGTTGGTTATTTTAAGTGCTTATTTTCATTAAAATTCCCCAAATTTATCCAAGTACTTAAGGTAGTGTAAATTTTGTATTTGATTTGACTAATCCACTAATTTGTATCTCTTTAACTTTCTGGTTTTTAGCAGGTTAAAAGGAAAAAGAGGAGGGAACTTTGGCGAATTTTCGACAGATTTGGCCATTTTAAGCTTCCAGAGACCCTCTTTCCTCTTAGTTCTCATTCCTAGCTTTGTAAGCCCTTGGATCCAAGTTTAAAAGGACCAAGTGGCGCTTCTTTAAGTCTTAAGTCTTTGTAGATAATTTTAATAAAGAGAGTAGGTGGGCTACACAGTGCCCACACCCCATTCCCCCTAGGGAGATCTCGCAGGCTCAATTTTGTGGTTTGCAATTTTTTCTAACTTTTTCTTTATTTTACTTTATCTTCACATGCACACAATCCACCCCAATAGGGCTGTATAGTTAGTTTTATTGTTACTGCTACAATCTTTCTTTCACAATTTTGTACTTTATTTCAAAGTTTAACAAATAAACCTAAGGCCATGTATTCCTAAAGTAAACTGAAAGGGTTTATCCCCGTTAGGTGAAAAGAGATTCTCAACCACATAATACAACTTTATTTTTTCTTAATAAAATCTACCAAGGCTTAAAGTTCCAAGTATGCTCTTGGCCACTGCAGTTCAGTCTGATTAGTTGGTCAATCAGAAAGGGACTTGAGTGACTAGTTTAATAGGGTAATCCAACGCAAACTTGAGCTCTAGAACTTGGGAGCTTGCGTGAAACTAACTACAGAGTCAGTGGGATGCTTTAAGTTGGTTATGCCTCGCCTAGTTGGACCCTTGGTTTAGTTGTCACTACGCTCAGTTCGAAGGCCTAAGTTGGAATTGGGCCAAACCAAGAACTAACCCATTCTTTAATTCACACATCATAGTAAAACATTTAAAACTAACCAACAAGACTTGCAACAGTTTGCACGACAAAGAAACACTCAATAATTTCATGTGACTCCATTCGGCACTGATCTAATCTACAACAATCAAACATTTTAAGTGAATCAATGTGTTAGATGGATTTTTCATTATCATGCTGTTGTTTTAATTCATAGTCGCTTTCTCTGGTTCAGTATTTACTTGTATTTCAAACTCCTAGATTAACTTCTTTCTTTAACTTAGCATAAAGCCATAGTTTTTCTTTATTAGGGATCGCCCCCCTTGGCTTCGCTAGGAGTTGGCCTAGATGGAGGAGTTGAGTGTTGAGTGACAGTATCTAAACTCTTTGCTTGCCCCCAAGAACGCACCTAGTGGCTTGAAGATTTCTACCATGCTAACGGTTAACCCCTTTTCCCCTGACGTGCGTATTCGACGACAACATGTCCCACATTGAAACCCTAGGTTTGAGCATAAACATAGAGAAATCATGTAGTGACAAGGAGGAGCTTAACATTAGGCGAAGGTTGATCTCATTTGTTGTAGGCTTCCCTCAACTAGTCATAGTTGGCTCATTCTCCAATTTTCCACAACAAGCAAATCCAATCCATCTTTGCCAAGTGTTGGGATTTTGCCATTTTGTTAGGTAGGGAGTGCTTGCCAGTCATGTCTTCATTGTTGTTTCTCTTTGACTAGGTGGCCAACTCCATGTCTTGTCCTCTCTCCTCTTTCTTCCATTTCCTAGAATGGGATGATTGATTAAGGAATACCCCAAGTTGCTTCCTACTCATATTACACGGGGATTGATCCAAAAGTCATGCAATGTTGTAGGTCATTCATCTCTAGATGAATCTTTTGTCACTTGGATAGTGATTTTCAAGGACATGCTCATACATATCAATGAGCTACCAAACTATGTGAATGTTCAAGATGACTCTTTGTTATTCAAAATAACTTCATTGCTCCCCTTCCACATAAAAGGATAATCTCAACACATAGGAGCTAGGTAAACTGACACTATACAATCCAAGGCTAGGAGTCTCTTAATGGGGATTCTTTTTGGGATATGGTTGCATGGATAAATTGGCTACATAAGGGTATGACCTAACCCTAGGCAGACTTGGCATCAGGGTGATTAAAATAATGCTTAATGGTTTCAGCAAGCCAACAATAAGGGAAAGTTGGTTCATATAAAGTCCCTAGGCATCAAGTCAAAGGATTCCTTGAAATGATGGTGATAACTTTTAGTTAGCTCTTTGCTTTTATTTTTCTCACTTTAAGCTTGACACTTTCTGCTTTATGTTTTTTGCCACTTTCCGCTTTATGTTTTTTGACACTTTCCGCAAAGAAAGGATCATTGAAAGAAAGACATTCACAACATACACAAAGATTTGTCCTAGGAAACCCACTTGGGGAAGAAAACCCAACAGAACCTCTTTAGTATAGATTCATCAACAAAGTACAATGTCAACACAATGAGGAGCTAAAGCTCTCTCATAGAAAGATACCCTAGATATAAAGATAAGATAAAACCCAAGATATTAGTCTTCCTCCAGCTTCTGCTTCTCTGTCTTGCGCACTTGTCTCACTGACTTCATGCGAACTTGCTTGATGTACAATTGAGGAGGGTGACACCGTCTATTTATAGTTATACTTATTTTTGGCTAAATTTTTCATTGCGGGCTGACTTCACTTTGGGTGACTGGGCCAACCTTCCTGGGGCAGTTTTACCTAGTTTTTGGGGCAGTTTTTCCTGTGGGGACGACTTGTGTATTTTCACTTTATAATATTCTTTTATTTATTGTTCTTCTAGAATCTTCTAGGCCAACATAAGAATATCTTCAGAAGTTATGTTATGCAACCAAGTCCCAGATATAGCATAAAAATAGCATAAATAGACCAGAAAAAAGTAATCCACGCCTTAATAATGAAGAATTGATATGAATAACAATCCTCTTCAAGCGAGGAACCTGCTTACACAATATAATAAGTATATAAGACCAGAAAAGATACAATGATGACTAAAATGAAAAGGTCTCCTTCCTATATATAGGAGAAAAATGGGTACAATAACAACTAATAGACCCAAACCGACATCAATAATATGTAATGCACCATAATAAAGGGGGTAATGTGCCACTACATAGGGGTAATGTGCCACTGCATAGGGGGTAGCATGCCCCTCCCCTTCAGACAAGTGTTGTCCTCAATGCTTGATAAGTTGTAGATGCTTATGTATGAAGGACTCATCTTCCCATGTCGAATCTTCCATTGGCATGTTCTTCCATTTGATGAGGTACTCCGTAATAGCCCGATTTCGTAGCTATTGGCTCCTTGTTTTAGTGATTTGTTTAGGTTCCAATATGACTCTTCCTTCTTCATCAAGCTTTGGGCAAGATTGTTTGAATTGGGATCTTGTCTCCTATTACCTTCTTTAAGTAAGAAAAATGAAAAACTGGATGCACTCTTGAAGATGATTGAAACTCCAATTTGTAAGCCATACTACTAATCTTCTGCAACACTTTATAAGGACCATAATACTTGGTGCTAATTTATTGTCCTTATTTAGTTGCTTGAGGGACATCTGCTTGTAAGGTTGTAGCTTCAAAAATACCCAATCCCTTTCTTCAAAAATCCTTTCACTCCGATGTTGATCAGCTAGTTGTTTAATCCTATTTTGTGACATAGCTAGGCTGTTCTTAAGTATCTGGAGAACTTCTTGCTGGTGCTCTATGTGATCTTTCATGGCTTGAACTTTAGATTTTCCCTTTAAGGGAGATGTGATAGATGGAAGTTGGTACCTGTAAAGTGCCATAAATGGAGACATATTTGATGATGCATGGAAGGAAGTATTGTACCACCATTCTGTCAAAGATAACCATTTCACCCACTGTGTTTGTTTATCAGATGCAAAGCAATGAAGATAGGCTTCCAAACATTTGTTCACTTTCGTAGTTTGCCCATCAGATTGAGGATGATAGTATGAACTGTCAGCCAGTTGGGTACCCAAACAAGAAAATAATTCAGTCCAAAATTTTCTAGTGAAAATTGGAGCTCTATCGCTTACAATAATCTTCGGATTTCCATGCAACTTCTAAACTATTTCCAAAAAACCGTGGCTACTGTACTTGCATTAAAAGGGTGAGAGAGTGCACAAAAATGTGCATACTTTGTGAGTCTATCAACAACCACCATAATAACACTCGGAAGTATTCTACCACCATTCTGCCAAAGATAACCATTTCACCCACTGTGTTTCTTTATCAGATGCAAAGCAACGAAGATAGGATTCCAAACATTTGTTCACTATCTAAGTTTGCCCATCAGATTGCGGATGATAATATGAACTGTGAGCCAGTTGGGTATCTAGACAAGAAAATAATTCAGTCCAAAATTTTCTAGTGAAAATTGGATCTCTATTGCTTACAATAATCTTTGGATTTCCATGCAACTTCTGAATTGTTTCCAAAAAATACGTGGTTACTGTACTTGCATTGAAAGGGTGAGAGAGTGCACAAAAATGTGCATACTTTGTGAGTCTATCAACAACCACCATAATAACACTCTTTCCTTCTGACTTGGGTAGACCTATGATAAAATCCATTGAGACTTCTTCCTAGCGCTGGTAAGGTATGTCTAATGGTTGTAGAAGTCCTGGGGTTTTAACTATTTCCACCTTTTTCTATTGGCAAACCAAGCATTCGACCACGAACCTTTGAACATCATATTTAAGACCGTCCGAAAAAAATTCCTTCTTAACCCTGTGCTAAGTTTTTAAGAATCTGGAGTTCCCACCTATAGGAGAGGTGTGTAATTCTAAGAGGACCTTTTGTTTGATTTGGGAGTCTTTGCATAAATATAAGCGATCCTTATACCATAGAGAATCATTTTTCCACACAAAATTATTTGATACATTGGGATCATCCTCTAGCTTTTGAATGAGTGTCCACACAGATAGGTCATTTTTCGATTCTTCCCTAGTTGTTACTACCCAATTGGGTTGTAGAATGGAAATTACACAAAGTAATGCCCCGACATCTTCATCTTTTATAGAAAGCGCATCTGCCACCACATTATGTTTCCCTTTTCGATATATGATTTCAAAGTCATATCCCAACATCTTGGTTACCACATTATGTTTCCCTTTTTGATATATGATTTCAAAGTCATATCCCAACATCTTGGTTACCCATTTTTGTTGCTCTTCCGAAGATAGTCTCTGTTCCAAGAAGTATTTAAGACTATCATGATCTGTTTTGACCTTGAAGTGTCTACCTATTAGGTAAGGACGCCATTTCTTAAGAGCATGTAGAATTGCCAACATTTCCTTCTCATAAATGGGCTTCTGTAAGTGCTTTCCCTTGTTTGGATGACTTGTGAAAGAAAGCGGGTGTCCTTCTTACCTTAGAACAATGCCAATGCCTTTTCCTGAAGCATCACATTCCACAACAAATGTTTTTGTGAAGTCTGGTGTGGCCAAAACAAGAGCTTTGCACATTGCCTCCTTAAGCTGTTCAAAATTTCAAGTGGCTTCCGGAGTCCAAGAAAATGCATCTTTCTTCAATAATGTTGTTAGAGGTGTTGCTATTCTTCCATAGTTCTGAACAAACTTGCAGTAGTACCTTGTCAGACCTAAGAATCCTCGAAGATTCTTCAGGGTTTTGGGAATTGACAAGTCTATCATGGCTTTAATTTTGTTGGGGTCCACCTTGACACCTTCCTGAGATACAATATGACCCAAATATTATACCTCCGTTACCCCAAAGAAACATTTGGAAGGTTTTGCATATAGTTAGTTCTTCTTTAGTAGTTTTAGTACCCTGTCAACATGTTGAACATGTTCTTCCCAAGACTTGCTATAGATTAGTATATCATCAAAGAATACGAGCACAATTTTTCTAAGGAAAGGCTTGAAAATGTAATTCATCAAACCTTGAAATGTGGAAGGCACTGTTATCACATATATAGTAGCTGGGCTACCACATTCCATTTTCCATATTCTAGTACACTTTTGAGCTAGTTCCCTTACATTGAGATGCCCAGATGAGCATCTATTATGGATCACTATTGTATCATGGACAACAGTTTTATTCCCCATGCCATGACTGAGTTTTAGGACACTCAGAGAGAGGACAGATGTAGCCATTTAGCCATTTACAAAGCAGTCAATATTGCCCAGAGTTGCAGCAACAGAGTTTCAGTGGACAAATGATGGTTCAGATATTGTACATTCATGTATATGACTCAACAGGTATATTATTGTGTTATGGTTATATTGCTTTTATATTCATTCTTGTGACATGTCTTAGCATTTAGTATCATGATCTAGTGATCATATAGATATGTGGACCTGGTTGTATCTTTATATATATTATATTGTCCCCACTTAGACTTAGAAGTTCTTGATCCATACTCATTGGTTTTACCCTCCCTAGGGAGAATAGAGGTGATCATTCCCACCATCTTTTGGCTTGCTAGTGTTTGTATCATTATTCATTGTCTCCACCCATCCATTACCTTCCAGTTTGTTTATTACCCTGACTTACTACTTGACTAGTGGGATGGACGACCTTCCCCCGCTATAGCCTCTGTGTTGGATAAGCTTCCCTGTTTATTGTGTCTTAGCTCTGAGTTGATGACAAAACTTGCCCTTGGTGAGTTGGATTGTAGGCCTAAATCATTCTGGTCGGTGGCACGAAGTCCCCCTAGTCACTTAAGTTTTTGTTGGCTAAAACTGAAAGCTCATGTATTACTTATGGAAATCTATGTAAATTCCCCCAAGAAATTGTAAACTCTAGAATGTGTTTCTTAACACACGTGAGTAAAGGGCAAGAGCAATGAAACGATATAAATACTCCTTGAAGAGTATAAGAAAGGTCCAAAAAAGCAATGGTTCTTAAACTTTGTATCTAAACGATTACTGACCTTATGTATATGTATAAACATGCCCTGGATGCAAGCTGCAATTAGTTGTGCTTCTTAGCGCACCTGAGATCCGAAGGGTTATGTAGGCCATAAAGTGAAATCAATGGATCCTAATGAACTTGGATCATCTTACATGTAGGCATGATGCCTAAGTTGAATAAGCACTCTTTAAACAACTTACCCATTTGTGAAACACGACCATTTCCTGTGTTATTGCTTGTCCAGCATATGCTAGAGTGTGTATCCCCTTTCCATTTCCGAAGTACCACAATGTCAAGTTAGTAGTCATCCCTTAGCCTAACCTTTATCCTTCACTAGCAAATTGGTCACAACTATGAAGTGAGTATGGTCTTGAAAGTCTGGTCTGAGTCATAATAATAATTAAAAGCCTTATATATTTGTTGGTAGATTGCTAGTGAAATGATTACTTCTTGTTATAATTGTTACTTGAATGAATTGCAGAGCATGCTTTAACCTTTGGCACTTGCAGCAGTTTGATGATAGCCCGAGTCATACTATTGGTCATGTTGACTTGGTTAAACCTAGTTTGACCAAAGTCAACGACATGACATGAGGAGTATAGACCTCGGATGATGCAGATACATGTTATATGGTCTATTACAGGTCACCATATGGTTCTATGCAGTGGTTACAGGTTTATGATGATGATTTGTGTTTTTCAGCACTTTTACAGATTATTATTATTTGTCTGTCTTGGCATATTGGATATTATATAGGATCATGCAGAGATCCATATGGTGTATGAGTACACACCTTAGATGGATTTGGGCTCTCTGAGTCCAATGAGACAGTCTGTTTTTAGTTCTGGGTAGTTACAGTGATGATTGGCCTCAGTTCACGATCCTAGTGCAGTTTTGCCTTGTCAGATGGCTTGATAGAGCAGTTGGAGGATTTGATTGGTTCACCTAGGGCGTTGTATCTGGAGAGGGTGGCCCAGCCACTTGTTTTTACTATATTACCCCCCTCCCAGAGAGTCTGGTGGGCTCACCTTGGTAGCGCAGGCACTCCAAGAGGCAGTTTGGGCATGTTCACAATTCTCGAGGCAGATTAAAAATGGTAAAAATGGCTACAGAGGAATTCGATTTGGGTTAATGAGGCAAGGAAATAGCAGGGGATGATGTTTGATGATGGGTGTGATGTCTTCCACCCCTTCTCCAGTAGTTTTAGCTTTCAGTGGGGCCCACACCCATCTCTCCGGCACTTTTTATGGTTTTCTGGAGCCTCCTAAGGCTCATGACTTTCCCAGAGAGGCACAATTTGGTGCTAGGATTGTTCATATGTTATGATTGTGCCATGGGGATTGACTAGGGAGGATAGATATTTCCCCCTAGATATTGTCATTGATATTTGGAGGGACCCCCTCTCCTAGGGCGATTTGGTCCATTGATGTGTTATATTTTATTATTGATCCATGTATTTTATGTTGAGCTCATCTCAACCATTGATTAGATCATGTTGATATTTTAATCTCAACCATCCATTCAAAAGATGGTTAGGGTTTTGGTGTCTCCACATCCTATTTAAAGGAGAGAACTTCTCATTGTAAAGGGACTTTTGGCTCTGGATTATTGGAATAGAAAATTATTATTGCATCTACTTGTCTTGTGGTGGTGAATGCTTTTGGAGTTCGACTGTTTGTTCTTCCTTTGCACTGGGTTATTGGAGATTATCTTGCTATCATTTTGTTCCACATTTTTTTCATCTACAAGTGGAGGCCGAATTGGTTCAAGGAGGACGCATTGGTAGGGGAAGACTCTCCCTGCCTCTTCTTTGGGTTTCTTTGTCGGTAATAGGGAGTATTACTATCTTAGTACCTTCTACTTCATGTTATCATTTCTATTTGCTTGTATTTCCTCCATTCTTGATCATTCTGATTGAATCAATTTCCTTGGTTTGACAGGAAGAGGAGGGCGCACATGTGGAGCTAGGGCATCTCATTGTGGTAAGAAAATTCAAATATTTCTCATTTGATCTCTGCGGGAGCATTCCTCAACAACATGGCAAGCACTTCCATCACACAGGTGTGATATCGAGGCAAGTTTCTCATTCCATTAGTTTACCAATCTGTCATTTTAATTTAAAACCCTAAGTCAAAATCTTCTGAAAATTCCCTGGGTCAACAGACTTGGTTTACTAGCAAACCATTTCTAGGTTTTTGGTATCAAGCATATTGCTAAGTGGGTTCTTGAAAACATCTTACTTGGTGTTGGTGTCCATTTTTGTCACCATTTTTTATCATTCAATTTACTCGAAGTGGCGTTATTTCTATCATTTTTGCTATAGTAAGTTGTTTTCTTAGCCATTCAGCTCATCAAACAGTCCAGGTATGCACAAATTCACTTACCATGCAAATCTTGTTATGTTTCGTATATTATGGTTTATTTATGATTAAAATGATGTTTTTGGGCATAATTAACACTTATGGTTTTAATTGATAGGCTACGATTTGTAAATGGCCCATCATTCATACCATGCGCTATGTGCTCAACCTAAAACACGTTCAACTCATCGTTCAGCCCTTCGTTTAGCCCTCAAAATCCTTGGTTGACACATCTCAGCCCGTTGAATGAAGAGGAGGACACGTGGGTTCTGTTTGACACGCAATGGGCCTGGTTAATGAGCTATTGCTCTAGAAGATCCGTCCTTATGCTCACCAAGCCTGATAGCACATCTCACGTCCACGTGAACACTTTAACCTCTGGTTCGTCTACGCATTCAGCCTAGAATCACGCTCAGTATGCCGACATAACTCTTGTGCCATGTCAACACTCCAGCGCACCAGTTCGCTTGTTCGTTTGGCTGGGGGTTACGCACACCTGTTCACGCCTACTCACGTTCATTCATGCCGTTGTTCTGGAAGGAGCCCGCCTGCCCACAATTCAGTCTGCCAGCACACTGCTCATCCACGTCTGAGTTAGATCGACGTTGTAGCTGTCGTGTGAAGGAACCAACCCCATCAAAGTCTGAAGAACGCTCCGTACGTTGGCATGTATCAATTAAATCGAAAGTTACAGTCATTTAAACACTCCTATTATTAGAGAGGTCGACTCTGTCGACCCTCTCACCCATTATAACTTATAAATAGTCGTCTTTGTGATTGAGACAAGTTAATAGATAGCTTTGGAATCTAGCTAGTTCGCAGTTGTGAAGAGTTTGCAATCGTAGATAGTAGAAGACAGAGTTCTGTAATTTTTCTCAAGTTAATGGAAGTAGCAGCTTGTTGATGTTCTGCTGGTAGTCGTTTAAGTTGATCTAGTTCACCCTCTGATTGCTGGGAAGGGCCCCTCATCAACTGGAGGTTTTATTTACATTTTCTGCATTTTTTTTCTTGCAATTAACTAGTTTATTTCCTGTCTGTAATCTAATTCGTTTTCTTGTGTGTATCATCTTCATTCCTCTATAATTAATATTCTGTTGTTAATACAACCTTCCTTCTTCTGAGTTAGGAAATGGTCGACCAATAGTTCACTAGTTTATAATTTGTTGTCAATCTTTCTTCCATCATCATAGTTAGATATTGCTTACAAATTCCTCCATAGTTAGCATTCCTTTCTTTCTCTTTCCCTCTATTAGTTCTTCTTCCTATCCATTGTAGGTTAATTCTTCCTTCTTCCATTCCAACCTTCTTCCTACTTCTCATAAAATTATTCTTCCTCCTAGGTAATGATTAACATAGATAATTTCTTATTAGTTTAGCCTCTAAATAATCTCTCTACTGCTTCCTTTGCACAGTAGGATCACTTGCGTAAGCCAGCTGGTAATTAAATAATCCAAAAACTCTTCTTTCCCTCACTTTAAAATGTTTTCCTCCATTCAGACTGTCATTCGGACTGCCATTCAGACCGGCGTTCGGATCATCATTCGGACCTGTGTGTTTTCTGTATTATTTTAGGCCTTTTTCTGAATCTAATTTCTTTTGCCTCCCAATCATCATTATTCTTGTTCCTCCTTAATAGTTTGAGATGTAATTCAATCTTGTTTTATGTCATTTGGAGTTCTTAATTCAATTTCATCATTATTTCCTCATTTCTTATTTACTCCTTATCCTCTTCTTATCCTTCTTCCAAAATTTAGTTCTTTAACCCGTTTTGTTACTTAGTTACTGTTCAGAATGTATCAATCTTGTTCCTAAATAGTTTGTTTCCAAGTTATAGTTGATAATTCTATTCTTTGAGTTGTTTTAGTTTGTTAATCTTAAGACTAGTTTCTATTTAATGAAAATGTTCATGTTGCAAGATCTGGATCAATAATAAAATATTTTTATCAAGTTTTCTACTTGCTTCCAAATCTAATATAGTTCAGTTTCACATCTTTGTTAAGTTTTCTACTTGTTTCTAACTTATATTAGTTTCATGTTGTTCACATATGGATAGACAGTAGTTCATGATGTTTAAAGTTAGTTGTAGTTGGTTGATTTTTAGTTTACATCTGTTTGTAGAAGTTAAGCTATATTTATTTCCATTTAGCTTCCTTATTACATTTGAAAGTCATTACGATACATTTACTCCAGTTCCTATTGCATTTGATGTACGTAATCAAGAATAATGGAATTAGATGGTTTAGTCTAGAATAATTTACATTTACAAGTTCTCCCTATTAAACATCTAATATCGGTAGCTCTGGTCCTGTTCATAGTTGTCATCTGGAAGTATAATTCAGTAGTTTCTCACTTTTCTAGAAGTAATTTGTGTTTCAGTACTTGTTTCCATCTTTCTTATTAATTAACCATAGAAGTAGAGTAGTATGATCTAGTACTATTCTGATCTGTGATTTAATTTCTTAGCTGTATTCTTAAAATATTTAACTCGGTTTTTCATTTTGAAAATAGGTAGAATTCAGTTGAAAATAGGTAGAATTCAGTTGAAGATAGGTAGAAATTCTCTTCCAAAACTTAGTGATAAATTCGAACCCTTTCCATTCTTAACTTAGTAATAAGCTGGTGGCGGGAGAACGGTAAGACGAGAAGTAAGAACCTGCGCATCTATTATAACAGGTATCCCCAAAACCCAGCACTTATAGGATGTAATTAAAATTTATTTTGTAGTTTCATTTTCATGAATAGGTCTAGAGATTCACAAGGTAGATTTATTAAAACTAAAATTCCAACTAAAATCCCCACTAAAATTCCTGCTAACTTATATGGGGGGCGTGCCACCCTGACTACTAACTCAGCATAAAGGTGTTGGAAGACACCTAAAGGGGACAGTCCTACTTGGAAAGCAAATGAAACCTTTTCTGGAAACATTTTAGGGGAACTCATAGGGACATCAGAAAATTCTTTTCATAAAGAAATTCCACTAGAAGAACCTCAAGTTCATATTGAGACTGAACTTAGACAAGAGGAAACTCGGAAGGATAAAACTTCGGAACCTCTTAACCCTCCGTTAGTCCAAAAACCCAAAGACACTACTTTTTCAATCGTAGGTGGTCCAAATTTGGTAGATTTTGTCAATCCTACACAAATAGATGCTCTCTTCGAGAACTCTACAAACGTAATTGTCTCACAGATTGATACAACAATGGTAGGACATTCAAAATTGGATTCCCACGTGGCTGATAATTCTCCTCTTAAAAATAAGAATACCGTTCCAGAAACAGAACGTTGGGACATTCCATCTTCACCTAGGAAAGCACCACCTAGATATACACTCTTTGGCAATAGAATCTTCATGGGGGATGAAAATGAAGATCAAGTTCGACAAGAAGGATAAGAAGAAGAAGAGGTTAGAACTGAAGGTACCTTCGGGTTTCCCATCTTAGACATTGCACAAGATGTTACAATGAAAAAATCCCTCCCTCCTCACTACCAAATTTCTATGGAAAAAGCATTGAGGATCCAGACACATTCTTATTCGAGTTTGACATTTTGTGTAGAAGTTACAATTACCTACAAGACGGCCAAAAACTAAAACTTTTTCCTGCCACATTAAAGGATTCTGCTCTCCGATGGTTTATGGGATTAGGAGAATCTAGTATTAGAACTTAGGAAGATGTGAAGAAAGCATTTTTGCGGAAATATCAGGATTATTGCAAACCAAAAGAATCTCGTAATGATATCTTTAAAATCCAACAACTTGAAGACGAGAGCCTAGAGGACTATCTCGAAAGATTTAACTATGTGTTACACAAATCTAAATACAGTGATCTCCGGGAAGATGCAGTAAGAACACTCTTCCTTAAAGGAATCTCGGAAGAATTCTTAGAAAACCTTAATCTCATGGCAACAGGAGACATCTCTCATAAGTCTTTTTCACAGATTTGTGAACTATGTAGGAATTACTCTAGGAGTAGAGGGAAAAGTGGAATAAAATTTCGAGAATCTTATGTTAGAAATCCAAAAGGAAACACATCCAGTCCTGGTGGAGTTACAAGGGTAGAGTTAGGGAACCTGTTAGAAAACTTCAAAACAGATATTTTAGGAGCTATGGGTTCTCAGCTAGATGCACTACAAGCTAAAAAGAGACAGGATGAAAAGCATGCAACAATGAGTATTTTCTGCCCTAGGTGTAGAACTAAACATCCTCAAAGAGAATGTCCATTAAACAATGTTTCAGTTTGTCACCTCTGTACAGAAGAACATCCCACTGATAGTTGTCCATCGTTGCCCGGGTTGCAAGTTGTATACAAGAGTGGAAGTTTTGGTGAAACATCTAGGAGGCCTTGGCAGCCTAGGGATCAACCTTCGGGTCAGGATCCATCATTCCAATTTCCACCTTACTACCATCCTTATCAACCTCCTCAACAATGGAACACTTCAGGTTGGCAGAATTGGCCACCGCAATACCCTTCTCAGAATGCTCAACAGCAGCAATGGCCTCATGGATGGAGAGGACAAGCTTTTTCTCAACCATCTCCTCCTATGACTAACTATCCTTACCCACCTAATGTTCAACAACTTTTTCCTGAATATGCACCTCCTTCACTACCCCCTATCCCAAATCAACCTCATCATTTCCAGAATATGAACCCTCCAAAACCCACAATATTACCCGCACAACCGATACCAAATCCTAACAATAAACCAACCCAAGCTCTTAATAACATTGGGTTATTACCTCTTCCATCATATGCTATTTCGTCCACACTAATACATGAAGTTCAATTGCGGTCTGGAAGAGTTTTGCAAGATCATCCTAAGTTATCAATTGTTATTCAAGAAGAAAATGAAGAAAAAAATGTACCTAATGAAATTTTGAATGATGCCATTCTTGAAAATGTGGTTGTTCCTAAATCTTCAACACATATCCTTCCACATAAATAAGTAATATCGGGAAATAAATCACCTCCATATCCTGAGCGTTTAACAATAGAAAAACCTGTAACTTACCCAGAATATAACATCATTAATGAATTGAAAAATATTTGTATTAAAATTCCTTTATAAGCCATTAAAGATATACCAGTCTACGGTAAAGTGATAAAAGAACTCTGCATTAAGAGACTAGGTAAGAAACAAAAAGACCCTCCAACAATAATAGGTGAAATATCATATTGTATAGCAGAACAGCCTAGAATCCCGAAGTATACAAATCCAGGAAATCCTGTAGTAACTGTTCTCATTAACAACACTGCTATAGGAAACACACTCATTGATCTAGGGGCTGCTATTAACCTAATGACTACTACAGTTTTAGAAGCTCTCCAATTAGGACCATTCCTCCGCCTTACCCCAACAATGTTAGAACTAGCAGATCGTACTATGGTACAACCTGTTGGGATTTTAGACGATTTATGGTGTCAGTAGCCTCATGGGAATATCTCGTGGACTTCATGGTTATACAATCAAAAGATCCATCTAGAGGGCATCCTATCATTTTAGGTGGCTAGCTACTACTGATGCATTCATATGATGTAGGGATGGAGAGATGGTTATCTCTGATGGGTTATCTACAAGAAGACTAGCTTTATACCCACCAGCACAGCCCGTAGATGAAAACTTATTTTGGCTAGATTGTCCTTTTGGAGAAGAAAACCTGGAATAACTTTCCCTTGTTAGTGATCTTTCCTGGGCACTTCAAGAACAAAATATTGAAAACGTGTTGAATCAATTTATTTTCTCCACCACATATACAGACTTTCCTCAGTCTTTTTCCCAACTTGACCAGATTTTTGGAGACGAATTTCAAGAAAACATGAGTCTCTCAACATTTACAAGTACACCTTGTGTCTTTGCAATTGAAGAACCTCTAGGATCTTATACCGTACCATGTGAAGTTAGTTCTGAAAAATTTCTACATATAAATGCAGGCTTAGATGAGAGTCAACAAAAACAATTGTTAAAAGTTCTCAAAACTCAAATTGGAGCATTCACTTGGGAATACACCGATATGAAAGGTATACACCCAGATACTTGTATTCACCACATTTACACAGACACAAATATGCGTTCCGTCAGACAACCCCAGAGAAGAATGAATCCAACTCTCAAAGATATAGTAAAGAAAAATTACAAAAACTCCTTAACGTTGGATTCATTTACCCAATTTCTAATAGTAAGTGGGTGTCTCCTCTGGTAGTAGTTCCAAAGAAAGTCACAGGGAAGTGGCGTATCTATGTTGATTTTTGAGAATTGAACAAGGCCATTCTTAAAGACTATTTCTCTCTACCTTTTATAGATCAGGTGTTAGATACCTGTTGGCCCGGTTTTGCAACCAGGCTTAGTGCTATGGGCACCTGCTAACTAGTAGCAGTAGTTTCAATAGAATTAAAACGAGAAACTAATCTAAACAAAACTAATCATGGATCTATGCAAAAATATAAGCAAATAATGTAAACATTTAAAAAACAAGAACAAGAAAATATTTAAAGAATGAATTTGTATTGAAAAATGGGGGGCAAGCAAGTGCTTGCGATAATACCTTCAATGGTGAAGGTTGATGTTGAGCAACTCCCAAGATGAGTAGCTCCAAGCTCCAAGAGGTCTCCTTCTCCAAGGTTGCTTACAATGGCCAAAATGCTCAAGGGAGATTTCGGCAGCATGAGGATGAGATAGTGGATGGATGTGAAATGAGGAGCCCCTACCACCTTTTTATAGGTTTTGGTGGTGGGGAATACCATTTGTGGTTTTGTGGAAACCAAATGGTATTGACCAACATGGTTTAGGTACTTTTCCCTCCTTTTTCCTTTTTTTTGAATAAAAATAATATTTTAATTCCCTTTTTAATATTTTTGGGAATTTGGACCCCTTTTGAGGGTTTTTTTATGCTTTTCAGGAAAAATAATCTTTTTTAATGGAAAAAGGGGTGTACTAAGGTCTTTTGGTGACCTTTTGTTGATTTCAGAGGCTCAGATGGTGGAAAAGTGGACAAATGGGTCATGTGAATAAGGGAATGAGCTAGTGAGCACTTTTTAGGTGTTAACAGATTGCCCCCTGATGTGTGAGGGCAGGAGCTCATC
Organism: Larix kaempferi; assembly: GCA_027924585.1. Classification (NCBI taxonomy): domain Eukaryota; kingdom Viridiplantae; phylum Streptophyta; class Pinopsida; order Pinales; family Pinaceae; genus Larix; species Larix kaempferi. The sequence goes on from BSBM01000910.1 coordinate 28,471,839, forward strand.
GTATGGCCGATAGACATCATAGTTCTTTTGTCTTTTTTCAGGGGTTTGGGAAGGAGAAGAGACCGATTGGAGACTGGAGCCACGGCCCTTGGAAGCTGCAAGAAACAAAAAATATTACATGGCCTCAATATGAATGAGGTATAATCTCTGATAATGGACGAGGCGGGCATTCCCATGCTCGTATCAAGACATATACATAACAATTAGTCCCAAGAAGGGGGATCTAATACATAAAGAATCTACTGGTACATCATAATGGTCCAGGGGGAACATTATTTTGGGATATACTCTTGATCATAACTGATCTCAATAACTGATACACTAGAATAACTGATGAACTGCTGAAACTGATGGTGTCCAACATCGGTAGGGACTCAAAGATTATGAGTCATCTCTGAGAATTAATGTAACTGTGTACTCAAGGGAGTATGAAACTGGGGTACATCTGAATACTGTCGCCATACGCAACCCGGATATCTGTAGAAAAAGTGTAACTGGTGTTATCCATAGAAAGACTCTCAAATGTGGAGGAATCAGGAGGTATCCGGGGTCTTCGACTAATAAGTGAAATGGACGAATACCCTGTGCGGGTCTCAATGATGCGATCAAGGTGTTGAAGTCGAGCATGTGAGAAACAACCATTTGGAGAGGCACTGAAGATTCCTCTCGAAATGATTCGTAGGCACTCATTATAAATGGTGATGAATCCAAGACACAGGGACCTCTAGGTCTATTCTCTGGAATCAATGTGGTTGTCGTCGACAGAGGGAGACCAGCAACTAACAAGGCAATGATGTTTCCTTGATAGGAGCGCGAGGTGTTAAACTGAAGTGTTGTAGTACTGATGGTAGGACTGACATACTTGTGGGAATGGGAAATAACTGGGTCCAAAAATGGGTAGACTCAAACTTCCTTTGTTCAGAGCATGATGACATGGTTGACCTGGCAACGTGGGGAACTGACTTGTAGGTGTGGGGATCATTGCTTTGACTGAATGGTATATATTGACTCTGGGGGGGAGGACGAGCTGATAGGTGCCGTCGAGGGATTATCAAGGTGACATACTACAGAATACTCTGAACAAAGGCGACCAAAATGGGGAAGCTGCCTAATGAGTAGATGTGATCTGTCGTGGCGCCAAGAGGCACCATTGATTCCTTCTTCGTAGTTTTAATGAGCTCCAAGAAGGGATAAAAGTGTGCTCTGAAATGGTACGGTCCTGTGGATTTTGTGAGCCCAGGACGGCTCATGCTCATGGTTGCTTTCATGTTTAGAGAGTCTGAAAACGGTAAGTGGACTCTATTGGTGTTTCTTTTTCGTAAGTTTAGTCTCCAAGGCCCGAAAAAGCATAAAATGATGCGGATGGAGAACTCTTCTAGCCGATGTGATTAGAGTATACCTTTTTCGTAATTAGTCTACAAGGTTCGGAAAAGGGGTAAACTTATACCAGGTAGACGCCCTTTCAGATACGTTTAACGAGCATGAAAGGAAGCAAGGTTGCTTGGCAATCTTTTCATTGTTTTTAGGAGTCAGAAAAGAGCTTAACAGAAACTCCCTAAGTGCCTTTTTCGTAAAAGTGGTTGCTCGGCCCGAAAAAGGGATAAAATTATACCGAACAAAAAATGGATAGATGGGAGCGAGAAAAGGTCTCAAGCATCATCATGTGTGTGGGATACTGGATCTGGTGACATAAAGATTGTCACAAAGGGTGCTGCAGCCGTTGTGGCATGCAAACCGAGGCTATGAGAGGGCATTTTGAAAAAATGGCCAAAAAATCTAGGCATGAGAGCGAGAAATGATCTCAAGCATCATCACGAGCGCGGAAAACTGAATCCGATGATATAAGGATGGTTGACCACGGAGAACGGTGGATGTGGCACACAAACCGAGGCGATGAGGGGGCATGGAAAAAATGCCCAAAAAATCTGGGCGTGAGAGCGAGAAATGATCTCAAGCGTCATCACGAGCGCGGAAATATGAATCCGGCGGTGCAAATGGTGCGAAAAACGGAGGTCATAAGGACTCCGGAATGGTCAAAGCAAATAACTAGGTTAAAAAATTGCTACAAATAAAGGTGAGCCCACCAAGCCAATGATGCAGTGGTGGGGAGAAATGATGACCCGCGGGGGGAAATACTATCTGCATAAAATCAACTCAAATATACAAGTGACACATGACCTCAAAAATGGTTGAGATCACGAATATGAAAAAGTGAGCAGGGTTAATGACCTGCCCCCATGCTATGTGCATGGGGTTTGTGATTGTGGATCACATATGTGTTGGTTTGAACGATGTGCTCATTGAGGTGTTGAGATAGAGATGATGGGGAAGGTTCAAAATGATTGATCATGCCCCCTATCCCGGGGTCGAGGTAATCTATTATGCCCCCTAACTCAGAGGTGTCAATGTGGTGCAGATGTTGTCTCAGAGAGAGATCAATAGGGCATTGAGCAACTGCTAGCAGGGTGTTATACCATGAGGCTGTGGGCTGTGGTGGCATACTGAAGTGATGATATGATGATGGGGGATTCCCTTTGTAGGGTGGATGCCCCCAGTATCTCCGACGAGAATCACGATGATGATGAGTAAGCAAGGTTTTGGGCCTGCCCCCATGTTGTGGACATGTGGTTTCCTCGTCGATTTGAAAGGGTTGAACATGTGTGTCTAAGGGATCAATTGAAGGGGCCGACCGGACAGAGGGGTATTCAGTGGAAACCGTGTAAATGGTGTTAATCTCTCCAGATGAGGATGATGCGGGAGGGTAGATCTCCTCGATAGTAGGGGGTGCCGTCTCAAGGTCCAAATTGTTCATCTCGTAGAGGGCTGCTCTGTAATCTGGGATGTTAGGACAGCTATGGGAGTAGTGGCCGTAAATACCGCATATCGCACATGGGTGGTTGGTACGCAGTGATTTATCACGAGGCATGGGGTTTGGATCTAGTTTGACCACCGGGATGTTGGGGTTGTCGTCCAACATTTGCATGTGTTCCTGCAATGCAGGTAACTGCGGACACTGATGTGTTGGATGGCCTAACTCATCACATAGCGAGCATTTTGGAGGAGCACGGAATACGGCGGGAGGTTTAACCGCCTTGGGTGGGGGTACCGCAGTGTATGGTTGTGGGCCTCTGCCCCTAGTGGGCCTGATGAGTGGAGGTGGATTCGTCGATGACGAAGGAGTAGTAATACCGGGAGGTGGTTGGGTAGAAGTGACGATGGGTTGCACCGGCTGCAGGATGACATTTGGTGTCGGCGGGGGAACGGGAGGCGAAATATACCACACGGGTAATCCCAATGTTAACCCAGGGAGGCTGAGGGTAGCCATAACCGGGGCGCTTAATACACCCGAAGGAGGAAATAGAAAGGGGATTGTGTGGATGGGTGTAACCCCTATGTGACTAGGGACCAATGGTGGTTTAGGGAACAAAGGTGGTTGATTAACGGGTGGTTGTGTATTCTGTGAAAGAGTACAGAGGTTCGCGACGTGGGTCTTCGGTGACAGTGGTGGAATGGCCTGGAAAGTAGAGGTCATCAGCGCTTCGGAGTAAAGTCCGGGTCCTACAGAAGACACAAAGGAGGTAGTTGCACTAGAAGCGGGTTGTTCAATCATGGGAAGAACATTTTCAGGTGCTGCAGGGGCATTGGGATCATAGTAGGTGAGTTGGTCAATTTTGACCACGTGTCCCTCGTGGGGGAACATCATGGTGCGAAAAACAGATGAGGCGACCGCTTTCATGGCGTACATGTAACTGCGGCCAAGTAAAAGGTTATAATCGAGCTGGGCATTAATGACCTCTATGTCAATGAGCACAGTTTTCCCACCTAATTGGACGGGGACTGTTATCACATATATAGTAGCCGGGCTACCATACATTATTTTTCTCATTCCAGTACACTATTCAGCCAGTTCCCTTGCATTGGAGATGCCGAGATGAGCATCTATATTGGATCACTATCAGATTGTGGACAGCAGTTGTATTCCCCATGCCATGACTGAGTTTCAGGACACTCAGAGAGATGACCGATGTAGCCATTATATCATTTGTAGAGAGCAGACAGTAGTGCCCAGAGTTACAGCAGCAGTTCCAGAGGACAGATGATGGTACAGGTTGATGTGCATTCAGGTATATGACTCAGCAGGTATATCATGTGTTATGGTTAGATTGCTTTTATACTTATTCTTATAGCATGTCTTAGTACTTAGTGTCATGATCTGGCGATCATATAGATATATGGACCTGGTTGATCTATTATATATATTATACTGTCCCTACTCAGACTTAGAAGTTCACTATTCATACTCATTGGTACATACCCTCCTTAGGGAGAATAGAGGTGATCATTACACCATACTCTGGCTTGTTAGTGTTGGCTCCATCATTTCATTGTCTTCATCCATCCATGGCCTACCTTTTAGATTATCACCCTGACTTACTACTTGACTAGTGGCATGGAGGACTTTTCCCCACTGTAGCCTCTGTATTGGATGAGCTTCCCTGTTTATTGTGTCTCGGCTCTGAGTTGGTGACAAAACTTACCTATGGTGAGTTGGAGTTCCTTGTGAATTCCCCCTAGTCACTAAAGTTGTGTTGGCTAAACCCGAAACTTTTAGTGCTGCCATCAATACAAAATCTGGAAAATGAAATGCTATATCTTGTATGAAAAGCCCATTCATGCAATGTGTTTCTAAACACACATGAATGAGAGGCAAGCCAAATGAACATGGCAATGAAATAAAATGTTGTATCTTTTGAAAATAAATACCTAGGTAAACAAGTTGTCCATGACACACCTAGAAGTGCTCAGGTAACAAGTGCCTTAAAAACACACCTGCAGCAGAAAGCCTAAAGAAAAAATGTAAATCTATGCAATGTGTTTGTAAACACACATAGATCAAGGCTATGGAAAATTCAGGCCCAAAAAGCAATGAAACTTAAATGCTATATCTAAACAATTGCTGGCCTTATTTGTATTATGGATTGTGCGCATCTGTGAAGGTGAATAAATCTTCTTTAAACAACTCATCCATTTGTGAGACACCGACATTCCCTATGTTATTGCTCATTCAGTATATACTATGGTGTATTCCCTTTCCCTTGCCAAAGTGTCACAAAGTCAAGACAGTTAAGTCATCCCTTAGCCTAGCCAAGTTAATTTAGCCTTCACCCTTCACTAGCAAATTGATCACAACTATGAAGTGAGTATGATCCTGAAAGTCTAGTCTGAGTAATAATAATAATTAACGACACTATATATTTGGATTTAGATCGCCAGTCATGATTACTCTGTGTTATATTTGCTATTTGAATAAATTGTAAAGCATGTGTTAACCTTGATACTTTTCAGCAGCCTTGGATGATGGACTGAGTTATATTTGGTCTTGGTTGGACCTAGTTTGACCATGGAGGACCATGGGACATGAGATGGTAGACCTTATGATGATATGGATATATGATATATTGTCTATGTACACATACAGGATGATTCTATGCATCAGCTACAGGGTTATGATGATGATTCTGAGGTTACAACAGTGTTTGTATATGTACAGCGCATTATTATTGGCCCTGTTCCGGTATATTGGATATTTATTTTGATCATGCAGAGACTCATATGGTGTATGAGTACACATCTTGGATAGATTTGGACCTTCTGAGTCCAATGGGACAGTTTGTTTTCAGTTCCGGGCACTTACAGTGATGATTGAGCTTCAGTAGGCTGTCCGAGTGCAGTTTTGGTCTGTTGGAGGCCCTGTCGGAGCAGAGATGACTTTTATCCGGTTGACCTAGGGCGCTGATGATGGAGGGGGTGGTCCAGCCACTTGTTTTTACCATATTACCCCCCTTCTGGACACATTGGTGCCCTCACCTTGACAACGCCAGCACTCCAGGAGGCTGTTTGGGGGAGTTTCACGCTTCCCGAGGCATTTCAGGATTGGTAGAAATGGCTATTGAGGAAATCGATTTGGGCTACTGAGGCAAAGTTATGGCATGGGATGATCAGTGATGATAGATCGGGACCTTCCACACCTTCTCCAGCAGTTTCAGCTTCATCGGGGCCCGCATCCATCATTTATGGCACTTTCTGTGGATTTTTGAGGTCTTTTGAGGACCACGATTTGACTATGGAGGCACGATTTGGTACATTCATGATTATTTATTGGTTATTGTGCTATGGGGATTGACCAAGGAGGGATAAAATTACCCCTTGGACCCACCATAAGCCTCTTATGATATTTCATCATCATGATTTGGTGGGATTCCCCTCTTCTAGGGCGATTTTGTCCACTTATATTATATTTTATGTGTGATCCATGTATTATATTGTTGAGCTCATCTCAACCATTGATTAGACATTTATATCTTCTAATCTTAGCCACTCATTCAAAAAGTGGTTAGGGTTTTGGTGCCTCTCCTTCCTATTTAAAGGAAAGAGCCTCTCATTGTAAAGGGACTTTTGGCTCTGGATTATTGGAATAGAAAATTATTATTGCATCTATCTCCAGCGTTGTGGTGAATGTTTTTAGTGTTCGTTCGTTGGTTCTTCCTTTGCACTGAGTTATTGAAGATATTGTTTGCCATATATTTTGTACCACGATTTTGCATCTACAGGTGGAGGCCGATTTGTTTGGAGGAGGAGGTATTGGCAGGGGAAGACTCTCCCTACTTCTTCTTTGGAGCTCTTCGTTGGTAACAGGGAGTATTACTGTCCCAGGACCTTCTATTTCATGTTACTATTTGCATTTCTCTTGTATTTCTTCCATACTTGATCTTACTGATTGAATTTTCATTCCTTGGTTTGACAGGTAGAGGAAGGCGCACTTGTGGGCTAGGGCATCATTTCGGCAAGCAAAATCAACAATCTCTCATTTGATCTCTGCGGGAATCTTCCTCAACATCAAGGCATCTCATCCACATCACTCAGGTATGATCTCAAGGTAAGTTCTATCTCCATGATCTATCCAATTGTCTAAAACATCTTAAAACCCTAAATTAATCAAAACCCCCCATTTTACATTTTCTCAGATCTACTTAGATCTAGTAGGTTGTTGGGCATAATATTGAAAACCCACCTCTATAGCATCCACGGCATCCCGGATCTATAGTTTGGTGAGGATTGGCTTCCGTTTGACCCCTCTCCCATATCAACTTGGCTTCTCCCAAGCAAGGCGCACTTCACTGATTGAGCAGGTTGACCTAGATCTAAGTGGTGGGTGTTTGAGATTCCACTTGATTTGACATCTACACATCCAATAACATACACCCAGGTTGTCCTTTTCCTGAAATTCACCTTGTGGGCCCCATTCCACATTTTAAGGGATTTAATCCCCATTTGGACCACTTGGAACACTTAAACTCAGATCTACTAAGATCTAACCGTTGGATTACCACGAAATTACAGATCCATACTCCTACCTGACCGATCTACCCGGATCTAAAGTTTGGATGCCATCCGACTTGATTTGACCCACCTAACCCCACTTTTTAGCCTCCTTGGACAAAGTCGCACCACCTTGGAGAAGTGAGTTGACTCACTTCCAGGAACTGGGTACTTGAGATTATTGCAGATCTGAAACTGGAATAATTCAAAACCTAGGTCTAGACTATCACTTTGTCAAATCTTGCCTTGGGGACAGCATTCCTTGTTTTAAGGGATTGTGGTCCACTTGGGTCAAACCTAGATCTAGACACATTCAACCATCAAGACCTATATTGCCCACTTATCTCATGTTGTAGGAGTCCTAAACCACAAGTCAACCCTACTTTGACTCCACTTCCCAATTCCCAAGGCACTGGTTTCTCTCCAAGTTAATTTGACTTTCCTAGATTGTTAGATTGACTTGTGGATTGACCTATGCATGGTGAACCAAACCCTTGAAGCTATCATGTATCATGGTCAAACTTGTCATCTGTACTAGTTAGCCCCAATACAACCCTTAACAACCCTGCATTGGACACGGTTCCCAAGGCAGTGGATCTTTTGACATTGACCTAGTACACTCATCCTAGATCTCACTTCAAACATTATAACTCACTCTCACATCAACTATGAACCAAAGCTATACCTATTGAACCCCTCACTTGGCTTGTGACTTCATCTTAAGGTCTAGGATAAACCATACACCTAACTTCACTTAGAATTACCCTGATTTGGTGTCTTGGTTTTGATCTCTCCTGTCGGGAGTAGATCGGGTCTCCCCCTTTGTTGTCTGGGCTAGATAACATAAAGAGAAGGTTGCCTCGACTGGCGTGACAACCATATATTGGAGGTCGAGGTGATCGTGGTTGCACCTTTTGAGTTGCCCTTCCCTATTGCCATCCATGACTGGATCCATCCATAGGGGTAACTACAGCTTAGGTGCCTAACATTTTGGCGCCGTTGCCGGGGAGGCAATAGCTTGCCCTAGTTCGACATACTTTTCTTCAAGCATTCCCGTTCTCTTTGCCATAACACCTGGCGCCGGAGACGTAATAGGATTACCTCGGAAAAGCTACTAATCCTTCCCGCATATACAACGACACATATCTTGGTAGAAGAGTTTAAAACTACCTGGCGACTCCCAATCGTGACTCCGCTGAGGAGCGAGCTCATTTACATCCCCATAACACTAGAATTTAGACAGATCTTATCGTTATCTAGAACCCATGGGGTGCATCATTTTGTTTTTAGGTTCTTGAATTTAAAAATAAATATTAAAATATTAAAAAATAAAAAATATAAAAAATAAAAAAAAATTATCCATGGCTGCCTCTGAGCGACCTAGAACTTTCGGTCGTTTAAAAGTTTTTGACTTTTCAAAAATTGTTGGGTATCCTCATCATATTCCTCATCAAGCATGTGCAAGGTTGCCTATTTTCGATGGAAGTTATGAAATCTCTGCTAAAGGACACCTTGAACTTTTCAGGGAAATTATTAAAGAATTATCCATAACCCATGAGGATGTGTGTATGAGACTATTGGCTTCATCTTTCAAAGAAAGAGCTGGACTCTGGCTTTCGAATTTGAAACCCAATAGCATTTCTGGTTATGACATGTTTGAAAATAAATTCCTAGAAGAATGGAGAAGTGAATTCGATGATATGTATCTTTCAAATCAAATCCAAGATCAAAACCTTCCCCTTTCCGATCCTATTGTTGAATCATTCAACAATCAAATATCAAGTGATTTGTCAACATCCGGAGATGACCTTTCCTGCCCAATTTTTTCTGATGATAAGTCTTCTACTTTTGAGTCAATCAAAAGTCAAATCTTTAATCATTGTACAAACCATAAGTTTTCAAATTGCTTTTTAGGTTGCCCTAGTCCTGATCCTGAGGAAATTTCTGAGGATGAGCTTTTAGTTAACAGGTCTACTGAAATTCCTCCCTCAGAGAGACTCATTAGTCATTCTGTATTTAGTGATCATTCAATTCCTTATCACCTTATTGAAGAAGAAGGTAGGGACATCGACCAAGGTCCTTTAGTGGTGACTTCACATGATCATTGTGTAAATAATCAGGGTGTTTTAAATGAACTTGTTAATTTCCCCCTTGACAAATTAAATAAAAATGATCATTTATCTTCATATGAATTTAATGATGAATCAATAGAAGTTCAATCTCAAGATAAAGATGAAATAATGAATCACACTAGATGCTCTAATCTTTGTTTCACCTCTTATAATGAGTCTTTAAATTTTTCCATCCTTAGCCAAGATAGGCTCATCGATTTTTTAGAATTAGAATCTTGTCTTCAGGTTGTAAATATTAAATTTGATCAAAAGTTTGAAATTATTCCTAGAATAAAGAATGTTTTTCAAAATCCAAGGTCAAACTTGTCTATCCATTTGGGAGAAATTTCATATTTGCAATCCACCCTCCTTTCCCAATTCTTTCAATCGTCTTTGGGTCGGTACTCTAGTCAATCTTTTGCCTTGGAAATTTTTAACAGGAAGTATAAGCATGATTACATGTTTGGAGAAAAATCACTTCATGTCCCTTTTCAGTCACTTTGGAACCATAATGTATGTTGTCAAGTTATCAATCATTCTTGGTGGCTAGAAAAGGTGTTTAAAGATCAATTCCATATTTTCTCCATTTTTGAGCATCAAGTGGGTCTGACTTTGATTTTCCGTATTTTAAGCTTTAGTTTGTCCCCACTTGAATTTTTGATCATCAGTCCCAAGGATAATCAAATTGAGTATGTGAGAGAAGTAAATGAAAAAGTTAATTTGTGTGAAAATTAATCGAATCACATGTCTTGTGTCCTTCCTCTATCCATCTCTGAGTTTAACTTGCATAAATTTTATGATCCTATCAGTTCTTTGATGGAGGATGTTTGCATCAGTCAGTCTTCTCCTTGGCATAATTTCATATTGCATCATTCAAACCATTCTTCAATTTATGAGCAAATCAAGAAGACTGTGCCCTTAAATTTGTTGATCTTTAGCCCAATCTTGACTTGTTCTATTATCAAAAATCAAATAAGAATCATTAACCTATTTGATGAATGGTTGCACTGGATTTATGATTTTACCTAACATTTGTGATGACTGGTTAGATTAGGGTAGGTAGGAGACCAAATAAGCCTACTTAGGCAGTAGCTAGTCTTTTCAGCGATTGAGTCTGGCACCTTCTTAGTCTTTAAGCTCCTTTGTAAGCTCCTAGTTTAGTTGAGTACCTGCCACTTTTCTTTTCCTGCACAATAAATTTCAAATTTTGCAAATTATGTTAGTAGTTTAATTTACTTTCTGCACTTATATATTTCATGCATTTTTATTTCTGACATAGAGTAGATTTTATTTCAGTTGGTTTTATATTTTTCCCACACATGCGGCATGAGGTATGTTTGATGTTTGTGAATGCAGAAAACAGGTTGCAAGAATAAAAGATGGAAATAAAATGGTAGAGTGCTGGATCGTGGATTCGAGTAGCAGAGTTCGAGGACCAGAGATTCTGAGGTTCTCAAGCACTCATTTCAGCAGAGCACTTGTCACAGCCGGAGCCAGATGTTATCACATATATAGTAGTCGGGCTACCATACATTATTTTTCTCATTCCAGTACACTATTCAGCCAGTTCCCTTGCATTGGAGATGCCGAGATGAGCATCTATATTGGATCACTATCAGATTGTGGACAGCAGTTGTATTCCCCATGCCATGACTGAGTTTCAGGACACTCAGAGAGATGACCGATGTAGCCATTATATCATTTGTAGAGAGCAGACAGTAGTGCCCAGAGTTACAGCAGCAGTTCCAGAGGACAGATGATGGTACAGGTTGATGTGCATTCAGGTATATGACTCAGCAGGTATATCATGTGTTATGGTTAGATTGCTTTTATACTTATTCTTATAGCATGTCTTAGCACTTAGTGTCATGATCTGGCGATCATATAGATATATGGACCTGGTTGATCTATTATATATATTATACTGTCCCTACTCAGACTTAGAAGTTCACTATTCATACTCATTGGTACATACCCTCCTTAGGGAGAATAGAGGTGATCATTACACCATACTCTGGCTTGCTAGTGTTGGCTCCATCATTTCATTGTCTTCATCCATCCATGGCCTACCTTTTAGATTATCACCCTGACTTACTACTTGACTAGTGGCATGGAGGACTTTTCCCCACTGTAGCCTCTGTATTGGATGAGCTTCCCTGTTTATTGTGTCTCGGCTCTGAGTTGGTGACAAAACTTACCTATGGTGAGTTGGAGTTCCTTGTGAATTCCCCCTAGTCACTAAAGTTGTGTTGGCTAAACCCGAAACTTTTAGTGCTGCCATCAATACAAAATCTGGAAAATGAAATGCTATATCTTGTATGAAAAGCCCATTCATGCAATGTGTTTCTAAACACACATGAATGAGAGGCAAGCCAAATGAACATGGCAATGAAATAAAATGTTGTATCTTTTGAAAATAAATACCTAGGTAAACAAGTTGTCCATGACACGCCTAGAAGTGCTCAGGTAAACAAGTGCCTTAAAAACACACCTGCAGCAGAAAGCCTAAAGAAAAAATGTAAATCTATGCAATGTGTTTGTAAACACACATAGATCAAGGCTATGGAAAATTCAGGCCCAAAAAGCAATGAAACTTAAATGCTATATCTAAACAATTGCTGGCCTTATTTGTATTATGGATTGTGCGCATCTGTGAAGGTGAATAAACCTTCTTTAAACAACTCATCCATTTGTGAGACACCGCCATTCCCTGTGTTATTGCTCATTCAGTATATACTATGGTGTATTCCCTTTCCCTTGCCAAAGTGTCACAAAGTCAAGACAGTTAAGTCATCCCTTAGCCTAGCCAAGTTAATTTAGCTTTCACCCTTCACTAGCAAATTGATCACAACTATGAAGTGAGTATGATCCTGAAAGTCTAGTCTGAGTAATAATAATAATTAACGACACTATATATTTGGATTTAGATCGCCAGTCATGATTACTCTGTGTTATATTTGCTATTTGAATAAATTGTAAAGCATGTGTTAACCTTGATACTTTTCAGCAGCCTTGGATGATGGACTGAGTTATATTTGGTCTTGGTTGGACCTAGTTTGACCATGGAGGACCATGGGACATGAGATGGTAGACCTTATGATGATATGGATATATGATATATGGTCTATGTACACATACAGGATGATTCTATGCATCAGCTACAGGGTTATGATGATGATTCTGAGGTTACAGCAGTGTTTGTATATGTACAGCGCATTATTATTGGCCCTGTTCCGGTATATTGGATATTTATTTTGATCATGAAGAGACTCATATGGTGTATGAGTACACATCTTGGATAGATTTGGACCTTCTGAGTCCAATGAGACAGTTTGTTTTCAGTTACGGGCACTTACAGTGATGATTGAGCTTCAGTAGGCTGTCCCAGTGCAGTTTTGGTCTGTTGGAGGCCCTGTCGGAGCAGAGATGACTTTTATGCGGTTGACCTAGGGCGCTGATGATGGAGGGGGTGGTCCAGCCACTTTTTTTTACCATATTACCCCCCTTCCGGACACATTGGTGCCCTCACCTTGAAAGCGCCAGCACTCCAGGAGGCTGTTTGGGGGAGTTTCACGCTTCCCGAGGCATTTCAAGATTGGTAGAAATGGCTATTGAGGAAATCGATTTGGGCTACTGAGGCAAAGTTATGGCATGGGATATCAGTGATGATAGATCGGGACCTTCCACACCTTCTCCAGCAGTTTCAGCTTCATCGGGGCCCGCATCCATCATTTATGGCACTTTCTGTGGATTTTTGAGGTCTTTTGAGGACCACGATTTGACTATGGAGGCACGATTTGGTACATTCATGATTATTTATTAGTTATTGTGCTATGGGGATTGACCAAGGAGGGATAAAATTACCCCTTGGACCCACCATAAGCCTCTTATGATATTTCATCATCATGATTTGGTGGGATTCCCCTCTTCTAGGGCGATTTTGTCCACTTATATTATATTTTATGTGTGATCCATGTATTATATTGTTGAGCTCATCTCAACCATTGATTAGACATTTATATCTTCTAATCTTAGCCACTCATTCAAAAAGTGGTTAGGGTTTTGGTGCCTCTCCTTCCTATTTAAAGGAGAGAGCCTCTCATTGTAAAGGGACTTTTGGCTCTGGATTATTGGAATAGAAAATTATTATTGCATCTATCTCCAGCGTTGTGGTGAATGTTTTTGGTGTTCGTTCGTTGGTTCTTCCTTTGCACTGAGTTATTGAAGATATTGTTTGCCATATATTTTGTACCACGATTTTGCATCTACAGGTGGAGGCCGATTTGTTTGGAGGAGGAGGTATTGGCAGGGGAAGACTCTCCCTACTTCTTCTTTGGAGCTCTTCGTTGGTAACAGGGAGTATTACTGTCCCAGGACCTTCTATTTCATGTTACTATTTGCATTTCTCTTGTATTTCTTCCATACTTGATCTTACTGATTGAATTTTCATTCCTTGGTTTGACAGGTAGAGGAAGGCGCACTTGTGGGCTAGGGCATCATTTCGGCAAGCAAAATCAACAATCTCTCATTTGATCTCTGCGGGAATCTTCCTCAACATCAAGGCATCTCATCCACATCACTCAGGTATGATCTCAAGGTAAGTTCTATCTCCATGATCTATCCAATTGTCTAAAACATCTTAAAACCCTAAATTAATCAAAACCCCCCATTTTACATTTTCTCAGATCTACTTAGATCTAGTAGGTTGTTGGGCATAATATTGAAAACCCACCTCTATAGCATCCACGGCATCCCGGATCTATAGTTTGGTGAGGATTGGCTTCCGTTTGACCCCTCTCCCATATCAACTTGGCTTCTCCCAAGCAAGGCGCACTTCACTGATTGAGCAGGTTGACCTAGATCTAAGTGGTGGGTGTTTGAGATTCCACTTGATTTGACATCTACACATCCAATAACATACACCCAGGTTGTCCTTTTCCTGAAATTCACCTTGTGGGCCCCATTCCACATTTTAAGGGATTTAATCCCCATTTTGGACCACTTGGAACACTTAAACTCAGATCTACTAAGATCTAACCGTTGGATTACCACGAAATTACAGATCCATACTCCTACCTGACCGATCTACCCGGATCTAAAGTTTGGATGCCATCCGACTTGGCTTGACCCACCTAACCCCACTTTTTAGCCTCCTTGGACAAAGTCGCACCACCTTGGAGAAGTGAGTTGATTCACTTCCAGGAACTGGGTACTTGAGATTATTGCAGATCTGAAACCGGAATAATTCAAAACCTAGGTCTAGACTATCACTTTGTCAAATCTTGCCTTGGGGACAGCATTCCTTGTTTTAAGGGATTGTGGTCCACTTGGGTCAAACCTAGATCTAGACACATTCAACCATCAAGACCTATATTGCCCACTTATCTCATGTTGTAGGAGTCCTAAACCACAAGTCAACCCTACTTTGACTCCACTTCCCAATTCCCAAGGCACTGGTTTCTCTCCAAGTTAATTCGACTTTCCTAGATTGTTAGATTGACTTGTGGATTGACCTATGCATGGTGAACCAAACCCTTGAAGCTATCATGTATCATGGTCAAACTTGTCATCTGTACTAGTTAGCCCCAATACAACCCTTAACAACCCTGCATTGGACACGGTTCCCAAGGCAGTGGATCTTTTGACATTGACCTAGTACACTCATCCTAGATCTCACTTCAAACATTATAACTCACTCTCACATCAACTATGAACCAAAGTTATACCTATTGAACCCCTCACTTGGCTTGTGACTTCATCTTAAGGTCTAGGATAAACCATACACCTAACTTCACTTAGAATTACCCTGATTTGGTGTCTTGGTTTTGATCTCTCCTGTCGGGAGTAGATCGGGTCTCCCCCTTTGTTGTCTGGGCTAGATAACATAAAGCGAAGGTTGCCTCGACTGGCGTGACAACCATATATTGGAGGTCGAGGTGATCGTGGTTGCACCTTTTGAGTTGCCCTTCCCTATTGCCATCCATGACTGGATCCATCCATAGGGGTAACTACAGCTTAGGTGCCTAACATTTTGGCGCCGTTGCCGGGGAGGCAATAGCTTGCCCTAGTTCGACATACTTTTCTTCAAGCATTCCCGTTCTCTTTGCCATAACACCTGGCGCCGGAGACGTAATAGGATTACCTCGGAAAAGCTACTAATCCGTCCCGCATATACAACGACACATATCTTGGTAGAAGAGTTTAAAACTACCTGGCGACTCCCAATCGTGACTCCGCTGAGGAGCGAGCTCATTTACATCCCCATAACACTAGAATTTAGACAGATCTTATCGTTATCTAGAACCCATGGGGTGCATCATTTTGTTTTTAGGTTCTTGAATTTAAAAATAAATATTAAAATATTAAAAAATAAAAAATATAAAAAATAAAAAAAAATTATCCATGGCTGCCTCTGAGCGACCTAGAACTTTCGGTCGTTTAAAAGTTTTTGACTTTTCAAAAATTGTTGGGTATCCTCATCATATTCCTCATCAAGCATGTGCAAGGTTGCCTATTTTCGATGGAAGTTATGAAATCTCTGCTAAAGGACACCTTGAACTTTTCAGGGAAATTATTAAAGAATTATCCATAACCCATGAGGATGTGTGTATGAGACTATTGGCTTCATCTTTCAAAGAAAGAGCTGGACTCTGGCTTTCGAATTTGAAACCCAATAGCATTTCTGGTTATGACATGTTTGAAAATAAATTCCTAGAAGAATGGAGAAGTGAATTCGATGATATGTATCTTTCAAATCAAATCCAAGATCAAAACCTTCCCCTTTCCGATCCTATTGTTGAATCATTCAACAATCAAATATCAAGTGATTTGTCAACATCCGGAGATGACCTTTCCTGCCCAATTTTTTCTGATGATAAGTCTTCTACTTTTGAGTCAATCAAAAGTCAAATCTTTAATCATTGTACAAACCATAAGTTTTCAAATTGCTTTTTAGGTTGCCCTAGTCCTGATCCTGAGGAAATTTCTGAGGATGAGCTTTTAGTTAACAGGTCTACTGAAATTCCTCCCTCAGAGAGACTCATTAGTCATTCTGTATTTAGTGATCATTCAATTCCTTATCACCTTATTGAAGAAGAAGGTAGGGACATCGACCAAGGTCCTTTAGTGGTGACTTCACATGATCATTGTGTAAATAATCAGGGTGTTTTAAATGAACTTGTTAATTTCCCCCTTGACAAATTAAATAAAAATGATCATTTATCTTCATATGAATTTAATGATGAATCAATAGAAGTTCAATCTCAAGATAAAGATGAAATAATGAATCACACTAGATGCTCTAATCTTTGTTTCACCTCTTATAATGAGTCTTTAAATTTTTCCATCCTTAGCCAAGATAGGCTCATCGATTTTTTAGAATTAGAATCTTGTCTTCAGGTTGTAAATATTAAATTTGATCAAAAGTTTGAAATTATTCCTAGAATAAAGAATGTTTTTCAAAATCCAAGGTCAAACTTGTCTATCCATTTGGGAGAAATTTCATATTTGCAATCCACCCTCCTTTCCCAATTCTTTCAATCGTCTTTGGGTCGGTGCTCTAGTCAATCTTTTGCCTTGGAAATTTTTAACAGGAAGTATAAGCATGATTACATGTTTGGAGAAAAAGCACTTCATGTCCCTTTTCAGTCACTTTGGAACCATAATGTATGTTGTCAAGTTATCAATCATTCTTGGTGGCTAGAAAAGGTGTTTAAAGATCAATTCCATATTTTCTCCATTTTTGAGCATCAAGTGGGTCTGACTTTGATTTTCCGTATTTTAAGCTTTAATTTGTCCCCACTTGAATTTTTGATCATCAGTCCCAAGGAGAATCAAATTGAGTATGTGAGAGAAGTAAATGAAAAAGTTAATTTGTGTGAAAATGAATCGAATCACATGTCTTGTGTCCTTCCTCTATCCATCTCTGAGTTTAACTTGCATAAATTTTATGATCCTATCAGTTCTTTGATGGAGGATGTTTGCATCAGTCAGTCTTCTCCTTGGCATAATTTCATATTGCATCATTCAAACCATTCTTCAATTTATGAGCAAATCAAGAAGACTGTGCCCTTAAATTTGTTGATCTTTAGCCCAATCTTGACTTGTTCTATTATCAAAAATCAAATAAGAATCATTAACCTATTTGATGAATGGGTGCACTGGATTTATGATTTTACCTAACATTTGTGATGACTTGTTAGATTAGGGTAGGTAGGAGACCAAATAAGCCTACTTAGGCAGTAGCTAGTCTTTTCAGCCATTGAGTCTGGCACCTTTTTAGTCTTTAAGCTCCATTGTAAGCTCCTAGTTTAGTTGAGTACCTGCCACTTTTCTTTTCCTGCACAATAAATTTCAAATTTTGCAAATTATGTTAGTAGTTTAATTTACTTTCTGCACTTATATATTTCATGCATTTTTATTTCTGACATAGAGTAGATTTTATTTCAGTTGGTTTTATATTTTTCCCACACATGCGGCATGAGGTATGTTTGATGTTTGTGAATGCAGAAAACAGGTTGCAAGAATAAAAGATGGAAATAAAATGGTAGAGTGCTGGATCGTGCATTCGAGTAGCAGAGTTCGAGGACCAGAGATTCTGAGGTTCTCAAGCGCTCATTTCAGCAGAGCACTTGTCCCAGCCGGAGCCAGATGTTATCACATATATAGTAGCCGGGCTACCATACATTATTTTTCTCATTCCAGTACACTATTCAGCCAGTTCCCTTGCATTGGAGATGCCGAGATGAGCATCTATATTGGATCACTATCAGATTGTGGACAGCAGTTGTATTCCCCATGCCATGACTGAGTTTCAGGACACTCAGAGAGATGACCGATGTAGCCATTATATCATTTGTAGAGAGCAGACAGTAGTGCCCAGAGTTACAGCAGCAGTTCCAGAGGACAGATGATGGTACAGGTTGATGTGCATTCAGGTATATGACTCAGCAGGTATATCATGTGTTATGGTTAGATTGCTTTTATACTTATTCTTATAGCATGTCTTAGCACTTAGTGTCATGATCTGGCGATCATATAGATATATGGACCTGGTTGATCTATTATATATATTATACTGTCCCTACTCAGACTTAGAAGTTCACTATTCATACTCATTGGTACATACCCTCCTTAGGGAGAATAGAGGTGATCATTACACCATACTCTGGCTTGCTAGTGTTGGCTCCATCATTTCATTGTCTTCATCCATCCATGGCCTACCTTTTAGATTATCACCCTGACTTACTACTTGACTAGTGGCATGGAGGACTTTTCCCCACTGTAGCCTCTGTATTGGATGAGCTTCCCTGTTTATTGTGTCTCGGCTCTGAGTTGGTGACAAAACTTACCTATGGTGAGTTGGAGTTCCTTGTGAATTCCCCCTAGTCACTAAAGTTGTGTTGGCTAAACCCGAAACTTTTAGTGCTGCCATCAATACAAAATCTGGAAAATGAAATGCTATATCTTGTATGAAAAGCCCATTCATGCAATGTGTTTCTAAACACACATGAATGAGAGGCAAGCCAAATGAACATGGCAATGAAATAAAATGTTGTATCTTTTGAAAATAAATACCTAGGTAAACAAGTTGTCCATGACACGCCTAGAAGTGCTCAGGTAAACAAGTGCCTTAAAAACACACCTGCAGCAGAAAGCCTAAAGAAAAAATGTAAATCTATGCAATGTGTTTGTAAACACACATAGATCAAGGCTATGGAAAATTCAGGCCCAAAAAGCAATGAAACTTAAATGCTATATCTAAACAATTGCTGGCCTTATTTGTATTATGGATTGTGCGCATCTGTGAAGGTGAATAAACCTTCTTTAAACAACTCATCCATTTGTGAGACACCGCCATTCCCTGTGTTATTGCTCATTCAGTATATACTATGGTGTATTCCCTTTCCCTTGCCAAAGTGTCACAAAGTCAAGACAGTTAAGTCATCCCTTAGCCTAGCCAAGTTAATTTAGCCTTCACCCTTCACTAGCAAATTGATCACAACTATGAAGTGAGTATGATCCTGAAAGTCTAGTCTGAGTAATAATAATAATTAACGACACTATATATTTGGATTTAGATCGCCAGTCATGATTACTCTGTGTTATATTTGCTATTTGAATAAATTGTAAAGCATGTGTTAACCTTGATACTTTTCAGCAGCCTTGGATGATGGACTGAGTTATATTTGGTCTTGGTTGGACCTAATTTGACCATGGAGGACCATGGGACATGAGATGGTAGACCTTATGATGATATGGATATATGATATATGGTCTATGTACACATACAGGATGATTCTATGCATCAGCTACAGGGTTATGATGATGATTCTGAGGTTACAGCAGTGTTTGTATATGTACAGCGCATTATTATTGGCCCTGTTCCGGTATATTGGATATTTATTTTGATCATGAAGAGACTCATATGGTGTATGAGTACACATCTTGGATAGATTTGGACCTTCTAAGTCCAATGAGACAGTTTGTTTTCAGTTACGGGCACTTACAGTGATGATTGAGCTTCAGTAGGCTGTCCCAGTGCAGTTTTGGTCTGTTGGAGGCCCTGTCGGAGCAGAGATGACTTTTATCCGGTTGACCTAGGGCGCTGATGATGGAGGGGGTGTTCCAGCCACTTGTTTTTACCATATTACCCCCCTTCCGGACACATTGGTGCCCTCACCTTGACAGCGCCAGCACTCCAGGAGGCTGTTTGGGGGAGTTTCACGCTTCCCGAGGCATTTCAGGATTGGTAGAAATGGCTATTGAGGAAATCGATTTAAGCTACTGAGGCAAAGTTATGGCATGGGATGATCAGTGATGATAGATCGGAACCTTCCACACCTTCTCCAGCAGTTTCAGCTTCATCGGGGCCCGCATCCATCATTTATGGCACTTTCTGTGGATTTTTGAGGTCTTTTGAGGACAACGATTTGACTATGGAGGCACGATTTGGTACATTCATGATTATTTATTGGTTATTGTGCTATGGGGATTGACCAAGGAGGGATAAAATTACCCCTTGGACCCACCATAAGCCTCTTATGATATTTCATCATCATGATTTGGTGGGATTCCCCTCTTCTAGGGCGATTTTGTCCACTTATATTATATTTTATGTGTGATCCATGTATTATATTGTTGAGCTCATCTCAACCATTGATTAGACATTTATATCTTCTAATCTTAGCCACTCATTCAAAAAGTGGTTAGGGTTTTGGTGCCTCTCTTTCCTATTTAAAGGAGAGAGCCTCTCATTGTAAAGGGACTTTTGGCTCTGGATTATTGGAATAGAAAATTATTATTGCATCTATCTCCAGCGTTCTGGTGAATGTTTTTGGTGTTCGTTCGTTGGTTCTTCCTTTGCACTGAGTTATTGAAGATATTGTTTGCCATATATTTTGTACCACGATTTTGCATCTACAGGTGGAGGCCGATTTGTTTGGAGGAGGAGGTATTGGCAGGGGAAGACTCTCCCTACTTCTTCTTTGGAGCTCTTCGTTCATAACAGGGAGTATTACTGTCCCAGGACCTTCTATTTCATGTTATTATTTGCATTTCTCTTGTATTTCTTCCATACTTGATCTTACTGATTGAATTTTCATTCCTTGGTTTGACAGGTAGAGGAAGGCGCACTTGTGGGCTAGGGCATCATTTCGGAAAGCAAAATCAACAATCTCTCATTTGATCTCTGCGGGAATCTTCCTCAACATCAAGGCATCTCATCCACATCACTCAGGTATGATCTCAAGGTAAGTTCTATCTCCATGATCTATCCAATTGTCTAAAACATCTTAAAACCCTAAATTAATCAAAACCCCCCATTTTACATTTTCTCAGATCTACTTAGATCTAGTAGGTTGTTGGGCATAATATTGAAAACCCACCTCTATAGCATCCACGACATCCCGGATCTATAGTTTGGTGAGGATTGGCTTCCGTTTGACCCCTCTCCCATATCAACTTGGCTTCTCCCAAGCAAGGCGCACTTCACTGATTGAGTAGGTTGACCTAGATCTAAGTGGTGGGTGTTTGAGATTCCACTTGATTTGACATCTACACATCCAATAACATACACCCAGGTTGTCCTTTTCCTGAAATTCACCTTGTGGGCCCCATTCCACATTTTAAGGGATTTAATCCCCATTTTGGACCACTTGGAACACTTAAACTCAGATCTACTAAGATCTAACCGTTGGATTACCACGAAATTACAGATCCATACTCCTACCTGACCGATCTACCCGGATCTAAAGTTTGGATGCCATCCGACTTGATTTGACCCACCTAACCCCACTTTTTAGCCTCCTTGGACAAAGTCGCACCACCTTGGAGAAGTGAGTTGACTCACTTCCAGGAACTGGGTACTTGAGATTATTGCAGATCTGAAACCGGAATAATTCAAAACCTAGGTCTAGACTATCACTTTGTCAAATCTTGCCTTGGGGACAGCATTCCTTGTTTTAAGGGATTGTGGTCCACTTGGGTCAAACCTAGATCTAGACACATTCAACCATCAAGACCTATATTGCCCACTTATCTCATGTTGTAGGAGTCCTAAACCACAAGTCAACCCTACTTTGACTCCACTTCCCAATTCCCAAGGCACTGGTTTCTCTCCAAGTTAATTCGACTTTCCTAGATTGTTAGATTGACTTGTGGATTGACCTATGCATGGTGAACCAAACCCTTGAAGCTATCATGTATCATGGTCAAACTTGTCATCTGTACTAGTTAGCCCCAATACAACCCTTAACAACCCTGCATTGGACACGGTTCCCAAGGCAGTGGATCTTTTGACATTGACCTAGTACACTCATCCTAGATCTCACTTCAAACATTATAACTCACTCTCACATCAACTATGAACCAAAGCTATACCTATTGAACCCCTCACTTGGCTTGTGACTTCATCTTAAGGTCTAGGATAAACCATACACCTAACTTCACTTAGAATTACCCTGATTTGGTGTCTTGGTTTTGATCTCTCCTGTCGGGAGTAGATCGGGTCTCCCCCTTTGTTGTCTGGGCTAGATAACATAAAGCGAAGGTTGCCTCGACTGGCATGACAACCATATATTGGAGGTCGAGGTGATCGTGGTTGCACCTTTTGAGTTGCCCTTCCCTATTGCCATCCATGACTGGATCCATCCATAGGGGTAACTACAGCTTAGGTGCCTAACAGGGACCTTGGGTAGTAAACCTTGAGGTTGAGCTGACCGGCCGTCATAGGCCTGCAATGCAGTGGTGGATTGCTGGAGAGTAGGGGATCCCAACTTCTGCCAAACAAATGTGGACATGACACATGTGGAGGCTCCCTCGTCGATGATACATCGATGGATGACAAGATTCCGAATAGAAACAGAAACTTGGACTGCTATGGTGGAAGGCAGACGTGGTTCGGACTGGTCCAAATCAAAGGTCATCAATTTCGAATCATTTGGATCAATCGCCCCAATGGCGGAAAGTAAAGTCTTGCGCTGCGTAGGACAGTTTTTCAAGACTTCTAACGCAGACATGGCTGCGGGAGATTGAGCTAGGTCATCTACGATGTTGTAATTTGACGCAGCCCGTGCATTGGGGTTGTTGTTGATACGGCGGAGTGGGAAACGAGGTGCTTTAGATGCGCCATCGAGTGGAAGAGGTGGTATCCGTAACGTCTGATCGGTGGGATGAGCGTTAGTATCCTTATCGGCGGGGGGGGCTTCGGAGGTAGGGCCATACTAGTTCCGACGGGTTTGGATATTGACGTCGGCAGTGGACATCATCAATAAGTGGTGAGTGCCTGAATCAAACATGGGTTGATCAGGAGCGGCGTAAGTGATTTGTTGTGGTTGCATGTTGCCCTGTGGGGGGGCTAACGGCTGAGTGTTCACCACTCCTTGTGTTGGAAAAGGGTTTTGTAGCACCAAAGGTTGTTGTTGAGGTGGTGGAGGGTTGGGTGGCGGCTGTGGAGCCGCCTGCCCTTGACGATGGGCGTCATCTATCCATAGTTGTCGAGCTCGCTCCAGATGTGGGCAAGCGTGGGTATAGTGGCCATAGACACCGCAAATAGAACAAGGATGGTTTGTTCGTAAATTAGCATTTTTGGCTTGCTTAGGTGGCCGATTAGGATTCTGATGAGCAGGCGCCGCATTATTGTTTTGCGGAGGATGGGTAGGTTGTGGAGCTTGGTTATGGTTTTGGTTGTTTCCACGGTTACGTCCTCTTCCGCGGTTTGGTTTCCCACCCTGGTTGCGTTGGTTATTTTGGTATTGGGGCTGATGTTGTTGTGCGTACACATGCCCTTGAGCATTGGGGGGATTCTGGGGAGCCGCAGGTGCGGGAGCAGGTTGCGGTGGGTAGTATGCAGGGGGAGCTGGAGGTGGTCCAGCTGCCTGTTGGGGTTGTTGGTACCCCTGAGCTGTTGGAGGTGTGAGATTAGCTGGTGCAGCTGGTTGTGGGTAATGCATCTGCTGTTGTGGGAACTGCATGGGGGTATGTGTGGTAGGTTGAGTATAGTATGTAGGAGGTACATATGCTGATGGCGCTTGCCCATAGCAATGTTGTGGACAAGAGGGTCCATGAATGTGATGGGTCTAGTTTGTTGGAGCATAAGAAGTTGTTGCTCCGGAACTGGATGTAGCCCTAGAGAGGTCTGGGGCGGGCGTGGTGCTCACCATGCTGAAAGGTTTAGGTTGGGGTGTGATTTGGCCAATAATGCCATCAGCGGCATGAGATGCCCCCGGCGTGTCACTGCGTGAAGAGTCGCATCGTGGGGCGTCTGGTATGATTGTGTATAGATAACCCGACTGGGCGTAAATGAGATCAAACTGTTGGGCTTTGAGGATGGCCTCTTCTTCAGACTGGGGTCTTTCAAATGCCACATCCTTCACAATAAGAGGGAGGAGGGATTTTAGAAACCAATCTAAAAAGATACGATTGTCTAACTTAATTTTGCAGAGGCTTCGGCGTCGACGCCACTCATGAATGTGGTCAGTGATATGGGTGGCCGTGTTCTGTCTGCAAGATAGTAGGATCTCGACTCCCGCATCATAGCGGACAGGTAACTGGAAAAACTGCAGGAAGGTCGAGGCAAGGGAGGTAAAGGTGGCATGCGTCCCATGGGACTGCTCAATATACCACTTGGCTGCAGAGCCAGTGAAGGTGCGCTGTAAGAGCCAGAGGCGGACAGAGTCGTCCACTATGGAGTTGGAGGAACACCATAGATGGAAGGACATGATATGGTTCTGGGGGTCTTCACCCGTCTTACCCTCAAATTTAGGGATGTCAGAGGGGAGTTTGGTGGGCATGTGAGGCCACGCAGGATCATGTCTGATGGGGTCATTAGTGAGCCTAGCTAAGTCTGGCAGGTTCAGACTCGCCATGTATGGTAAACTAGCAGACGTAGTAACTAGGACCGGGACATGTCTAGTCATTGTGGTATGATGTGGGGGTCCAGTAGCGCCTAAAGGAATGCTAGGTATGGAGGGTATGTGCCCTCCAATAGATGTAGTCTGGTATGGGCCAATGCCTCCAAGTGCAACATGGGTTACACTTGGGTTAGGAATAGCAGTGGGGATTCCTGGGATAGGGTTTGTGGAAACCAGAGGGGGTGTGACCCCTATGTTGGGCATACCCATAACAAGTGGTGGCCCTGTGTTGGGGTTTCCTATAACAGGAGGTGGCCCTGTGTTGGGCATTCCTAAATGTGGAGTGTTGCCCATGTTGGGCATACCCAGGGGGGTGGTCGTTGCCATGGATGGTATCGCCGCAGAAGGGTCTGTGGATGTCTCACCTATGGTGCTGGTAAACAGTGGATCAAATGGTGTTCCAGCCATAATGGTGGTTGGTGGTAACTCTGTGGGGTTTTCGGATTCTACCTCCAAATCAAATGTGACTTGAGGTGTGTCAGAATCGGATGACTGTCTAGTTGACTGACGATGTGTCGAATCAAGGGATAAGGCTCTGCGTCCGTGACGTGGAGAGACAAGTGGACTAAACTCTGGGAGTTCGCCCTGTAGACGACGAGAGTGTCTAGAATTCTCAATGGTGAGAATTAAGTTTTTGTGTAAAAAATTTGTTTAAGTATCAGGTGGTAATATATATATAAAAGACTCAAAACCCTAATGCAACCAAGGGTGCAAGAAGGGGAGTGAAAAAAGAAGGCTCTCAGGCCAAAAAATCAACCTAAAAAAGGGCACTTATTCTAGCAGCTGTGCTACAATAAGTGGAGGAATGCAACAAATGGTCAGAGTACCAACATGCAAACGGCTTCTAGAAAAAATAGGTGTAACTAGACCAAAGGTGGGTTGAATCATGCAAACACCTAACTAAAAGTATTGTGACTCAAACAAACGATATCCTCTGCAAGGTGATGAAATCCAAGTCAGACAGTATGAGTGTTGAGACAACGGCTAGATATCCCCCTACCGTGAGGGACACCGGGTAATCAATCCTAAAGAAAGGCTACTAGGATACTCCGTTCATGACGCGTCGAGAAAAGGTAAATCTGTCGTTTGGTCCTTTGATCGCAATATCCCAATACAGGGATATCCCGAGAACTGCGAATGGTAGCCCTTCGGTTACTGAATGGATTTCGGTATTCCACTCAGGCTTTCGGAACCATCCTCGCGACTTCAACCCTCCTAGGGGAGAGGCCTTCCCACAAAACGGTTGTGACCGCGCCAAAAAGTACTAAGAGATTTTAGCTCCCTAATTGGACAACTTCTATGTCTCAGATGTAATAACTGAGGGGTGTTATTGGAACACCTATCCCCCCAATACTACCTAGCTACAAAAGTTCTTTTAGTGTTCCCCAAGTGGGGTTAAAAGTGTGTTGAAATTAGGGTACGTTTTAAGGCTCAGTTCAATTAAGTGATCGAGTGAGTGCACGTGAGGTATTTGTAAACTGAACTTGAAAAAAGGGAAATGCTTTTCAGGAAATTTTCAAAAAACAAAGGAGCTTTTGAAAATAAAAAAGCAAATATTTATGACTTTTTCAAATAAATGGGAATTAAATGCTTTTGCAAATATCAACTCAAAAAACAATGGATCCTTTGAATTATGAAAGCAAATAATAGACTTCTTTTAAAGAAATAAATGGATTTCTTCTTTCAAGTAAATTGCTAAGGGCAAGATTTTAAAGAAGTAAACAGGAAAAATTTTAATCTAGATAAAAATGCAGAAATAAGTCCTTCTTTCACTTTCTTGAATTTTTTTTTTTTTAAAAAGATTTCTAGATATGCATTTTAAATAGTAAAAATTTTTTCAAGGCTGTAAAATATGTAGAATTTAATACTGTAAAAAATGTGCTATGTGGGCAGGAAGTACAGTAAAAATTAATTTTTAAAATCGGAATGGCTGAATGAAAAAATCAGCAGCGCGGGTTTTAACAGAAAAGCCGCGATGGACCGCGCGGGTTTCAGTCGCACAGTCGTGATGGACCGCGCGGAAAATGTTCGCGAAGCCGCGGTGTGCAGCGCACAAATAGGCCCCGATGTCGCGGTGAACCGCGCGGAAAAGGGCCGCGCAGTCGCGATGTGCAGCGCGGTAAATGACCGCGATGCCATGATGTGCAGCGCGGAAACCGGCGACAAAGCCGCGGTGAACCGAGCGGAAAAAAGGCCAAAAGCCGCGATGGACCGCGCGACTGTCAGGCTAAAAACCGCGAGGCGAAAGCCGTGCACGGAAGCCGAAAAACGAACCCGAAAATTATGAATTCCGGGCTGTTAATGGCAATAGATGTGGCCAAAACTTAGAGCAGCAATGGATCTGCTGTCTAAGATGGCAGATCTATGGATCTAAAGGTTAAAAACTAATAAAAAACTAAGATTAATAGCAAAACTAGAGATCTATTGTTCAAAACCCAGCGGAGTCGCCAAAAACTGTTGGCCCGGTTTTGCAACCAGGCTTAGTGCTATGGGCACCTGCTAACTAGTAGCAGCAGTTTCAATAGAATTAAAACGAGAAACTAATCTAAACAAAACTAATCATGGATCTATGCAAAAATATAAGCAAATAATGTAAACATTTAAAAAACAAGAACAAGAAAATATTTAAAGAATGAATTTGTATTGAAAAATGGGGGGCAAGCAAGTGCTTGCGATAATACCTTCAATGGTGAAGGTTGATGTTGAGCAACTCCCAAGATGAGTATCTCCAAGCTCCAAGAGGTCTCCTTCTCCAAGGTTGCTTACAATGGCCAAAATGCTCAAGGGAGATTTCGGCAGCATGAGGATGAGATAGTGGATGGATTTGAAATGAGGAGCCCCTACCACCTTTTTATAGGTTTTGGTGGTGGGGAATACCATTTGTGGTTTTGTGGAAACCAAATGGTATTGACCAACATAGTTTAGGTACTTTTCCCTCCTTTTTCCTTTTTTTTGAATAAAAATAATATTTTAATTCCCGTTTTAATATTTTTGGGAATTTGGACCCTTTTTGAGGGTTTTTTTTATGCTTTTCAGGAAAAATAATCTTTTTTAATGGAAAAAGGGGTGTACTAAGGTCTTTTGGTGACCTTTTGTTGGTTTCAAAGGCTCAGATGGTGGAAAAGTGGACAAATAGGTCATGTGAATAAGGGAATGAGCTAGTGAGCACTTTTTAGGTGTTAACAATACCCTATCGGGGAAACAATACTTTTCTTTCCTAGATGGGTATAGTGGATACAATCAGATATTAATAGCACCCGAGGACCAAGACAAGACTACCTTTACTTGCTCTTGGGGGACATATGCCTATCGAGTGTTACTATTTGGCCTTTGTAATGCACCTGCTACTTTCCAACGTGCAGTTCTAGGTATCTTTGCTGACCTTATACATGATTGTGTAGAAGTCTACATGGACGATTTCACAGTCTATGGTAATACCTTCCAAGAAGCCCTTGATAACCTCGAGACAGTTCTTATTCGATGTCAGGAAACAAACTTAGCCCTTAGTCATAAAAAATGCAAGATGTTATTAACCAAGGGCATAGTTCTAGGACATCATGTCTCTCTTCAAGGTATCAAGGTGGATCCTGCCAAGATGGAAATAATTGTCAATCTTCCTCCTCCAAAGTCTCCGAAGGAAGTTAGAAGCTTTCTTGGACATGCAGGTTATTATAGGCGTTTTATAGAGAATTTCACCAAGATAGCCGCACCTATGTTCAAACTACTCATGAAGGACACATAATTTCAATGGACTGAACCTTGTCAACAGGCTTTCGAAACTTTAAAAGTAAAGTTATCAGTAGCACCAGTACTTAGGGGCCCTAACTGGTCCCTTCCTTTTCATGTATCTACTGATGCATCCGACATAGCTATAGGGGCAGTCTTAGGTCAAAAAGAGGAAAAATTATCTTATGCCATTTATTTTGCTAGTAAAAACTTGACTCCTGCAGAATCAAAATACACTGTTACCGAAAAATAATTTCTCACAGTAGTCTATTCCATCAATAAGTTTCATCATTATATCACAGGATATGAAATTTTCATACATACCGATCACTCTGTTATCAGATTTTTGATGAATAAACCAGTTACCAATGGCAGAGTGACTCAGTGGCTTCTTCTGTTACAAGAGTTTAATATCACCATTGTTGACCCTCCTGGTCGAGAGAATGTAGTAGCAGACTTTCTCTCCCGAATTCAAATTGACAATGATGGTAGTCTGTTGATGATAGCTTCCCAGATGAACATTTATTTGTCGTATCTGTTCGAACCCCATGGTTCGCAGACATAGCCAATTATTTGGAAACTAGAAAGCTACCAAACCATCTCTCCCCATCCGAAAAACGTAGAATCATAGTTCAAAGCTCTAACTATTCTTGGGTGGATAATGATCTCTTTCGTACCGGTCCTGACCTTATTATTAGAAGATGTGTATGAGAGGATGAGATGGCAGAGATTCTTCATGCATGTCATGGTGGACCTTGCGGTGGACACTTTTTTGATAAAAGAACAACACATAAGGTTTTACATTCTGGATATTATTGGCCAAGCATCTTCAAGGTTGCTGCCAAATATGTCAAGGGATGCGATAGTTACCAAAGAATGGGTAGACCTATGCCATCTAATGAGATGCCTTTGCAACCTCAAGTTATGATCGAGCCTTTTGAAAAATGGGCTCTAGATTTCGTTGGACCAATTTCCTCTATGTCGTAAGAAGAAGTATATTCTAGTCTGTACAGGTTATGTCACAAAGTGGGTAGAAGCCAAAGCTTTATTCTGAGCCACAGAGAAATTAGTGGTAGAGTTTATGTATGAAGAAATATTTACCTGATTTGGTGTACCTAGAGAAATTGTAATCGATCAAGGATCTCAATTCACTTCCAAGTTAATGAAAGAACTTACTAATAAATATGGTATTAGACATTGCAAATCTTCACCATATTATCCTTAGGCAAATGGTCAGGTAGAAAGCACAAATAAAGTATTAGAAGCTATCATGACCAAGACCATTCAGTTACACCACAAGGACTGGGCAGATAGGCTCCCATAAGCCTTGTGGGCTTATAGAATAACTTGGGGAAACACCACTGGCCACACACCTTATGAACTTGTTTATGGCAAATAGGTTTTCCTACCCATTGAATTTCAGGTTAAAACATTTCGTATGGCTGCTCAGTTAGGAATGAATTTAGAAGAAGCACAGAAAGAACGAATCCTACAAATAAATGAATTAGACAAGATTAGACAGGATGCTATCCAACGAACAATCTTAATACAGAATCAACGTAAAAAATGGCATGACAGATACATTAAACAAAAACAATTTAAAACAGGAGACTAAGCATTACTTTTTGTTTCGAGATACAAAAATTTTAAAGGTAAATTGACTACTCGCTAGATGGGTCCTTATGAAATTGTTACAACTTTCTATAATGGATCCCTTAAAATTAAAACAATTGATAATTCCCAAACTTCTGTTGTTGTAAATGGCCATAGACTTAGACTTTATCACCAACCTATATCTAAACAAGACTTTGTACAGAATGCCTTACAACTGCAAGAGATGGAGTTGGTAGAAGAGGAAATCATTCCTTCTCTTCCTAGTCCCTGAAATTTCTAAAGGATTGTTTTCATTTGTACATATGTAAATATATTGTGTTTTTGTTTTAATTATAATAATAAAGAGTTATTTCTGACAAGCTGATTGTATTTATACAGGGAATTCATTTGTATGATCAACTCATGAAATTTTTGCCATTAAAAACAGGAAATTTTTTCTCCCTTTTTAGATTTCTTATGACTTTTTTGTATATATGTTTGTTTTGAATAAATCAAAATCATCCAACAACGGTTTTGCAGCTTAATGACAAGGACCTTATCTGCTCATGCAATATTATTGAAAGGGAAGCACTTAAAAGAATTTTTTTTTTCAATATATCCTAATCCCTTCTTTTTTTTCAATTATTGTTGAAATTGACATTTTTAGCAAAAGATAAAGTGCTCTTTATATTATTTCGCAACTATTTCATTTATGATTTTGAATATGGTATTTGATTCAGGCATGCACATTTCTGATTATCATTTAGAACTGTTGCTTAAAAGACCTATCTTAATTATTATGATCTCTAAAAAAAAAATACTATCTTACACCTATGGATCATTGGCTTATCCTAGACTCATTATCAAAACTTGTCTCTTAAAGTATCTTTTAAAGGTAACTTAGAAGTGAATGTTATTTTTATCCTTGTGGGGAACATTACTGAATTCTTATGAAAGAGATAGATATAGATCAAAGAACAGCTTTAGGTTATTATCTTTTGACATGATTTGTAACTTTGGCCATTGTAAATAAAGTTGCTCATAAAGGTTCGTTCTAATATTTTGGATTATGTGTTTAGCAGGCTTAGCACACTCTAGTGTGAACCGGCTTCCTTATATATATATATATATATATATATATATGTTTAGCAGGCTTAGCACACTCTAGTGCGAACCGGCTTCCTTATATATATATATATATATATATATATATATATATACAGAGCAAACCCACCGGGGTACTGAACAGGCCTTTGGCAGCGGGTCCATGCTAAGTAAAATCTTAAACAAGGAAGCTAGGTAAATGCAAGTAAACCCGCCGGGGTACTGAACAGGCTCGCTGGCAGCGGGACTATGCTTGCATGGTACCAAGATAAACCTTCCAGGGTATTGAACAGGCCT
Source organism: Larix kaempferi (assembly GCA_027924585.1). NCBI lineage: Eukaryota > Viridiplantae > Streptophyta > Pinopsida > Pinales > Pinaceae > Larix > Larix kaempferi. The sequence goes on from BSBM01000910.1 coordinate 28,503,460, forward strand.
GCTGGCAGCAGGTCAATATCGGGTAAAAGAGATCAATTAATGCATTACTATGCACATGATTCATATATAAGAAACCTGAGTATACAAACACATGTTTTGGCCAATTATTTATACTGTCATTAGAGAATAACTGTAAGTTGAACTTGGATCTTGTCATCTAATTCAAACAATACCTAGGATGTTTTTATCCTAGAAATGAGACCCATAATTATAAAAATCTCACAAGCTTTACGGTGCACCTTATCTATATCTTGGGATGACAAGAAATCTTTAAAATGAGTCATGGATGGCTAGTTTCCTGTGGCATCTTTCATATCAAATTATACTATCATTCTTCATATGGTCCTTTTAAGCACTATTCTATTCTTTTTGATAAATGTACATATCTGAATCATCTACATGTTTAGTTAATATTTCAATTTCTTGAGAAAAGTATTACAACATTTTTCAGCTATTGATAAAATAATTGAATATCTAATGCTCTTTTTGTTGGTTTGAGGACAAGCCATATCTTTGGTTTGGGGAAGAATTAGAACTGTTTTAAACTATTTTTTATTATTCATAAATTTTTTTTTTATTTATCTCTAAAAGTGATAGGTGTTTGCAGGTTAATGCAAAAGCAGAAGACAAATTGTTTTAATTAAAGACAAACAAAAAGGGGACATGACTTAAAAGTTCCAGAAAACAAAGTTTACAGCATTTTCTGTGCACTAACAGCCTTAAAAATTCCTTGCAAAAATCAGTTCTAATTGGCTTCAGCAATAAAAGTTTGTATAGACAAAAGTCTGTATGAAAGGTTGAATGACGGATTGAATGCCGATCCGAATGAAGTGACGAATGCAACAAATAAGCAACGTTTTGAATAAAAGTGCTGAAGAAATTTTAGCTTCAAATAGCATTCTAGATATTTTTGAAAATTCTGATTAACCAATGATGATAGGGATCAATCAAACGTCAAATCTCGCACTTGGTTTTATTCCCTTACTCATCTCGTCTTGTTAAACGAATAAATCTTGTGTCATTATGAATCATTGCATGACCACTATGGTCTTACCTATCGTACAAATCACCAACATATGGATCAAATCCTTGTGATCTTCCATGTGTAGAATATCCAATTACGTGAATTTCATTCAACCTATCCAAAGCTTGGCTTTGGACATGGTTGAATATACTATACCAAACACACATCTACCGAATTCACGCACTTCAATACTGGCATTTAACTCAAGATATTCAAAGTACAAGTGTGATCTTTCAAAACACGCTTACCTATGACCATCCAGCGATCCAAACATACCTCAATTTAACTGATGGCTGCGTGAACTTCTGCTTCACTCTGTTCACCCTTCATTTCTCTCTCTGCGAGCTGCGTCCTTTGCAAATTTCTTATAACCCCTACATTTATCTATTGCATCCCCCGTCCTCCATCAACAATGCCTAACCGTTGCGAGCCTGGTAGCTACCAAGATCTTCTTCATATCCCTGAGTTTAAAAGATGCCATGAGTTATTCTCTCAAGCAGGTTGGAATCCGTTTCTCCACCGCCTTGATGGTCACGACCATGAGATTTTGTTACTGTTTGCCAAAGGTTTCGATGGAAAAACGACCAAGGTTGGCCATCTTGTTTTCTTTGTGACAGAAGAGTCAATAGCGTTAGCTACGAAGCTCCCTAGAGAAGGTGCCTGATGGCACAAGCATTTGTTTCTTCCACGAGAAGCTCACCAGTTCGCTCTCAAGCCCGATTTTCAACACATTACTAGCACCATAGGTTTTCGTAGAGAATGGATCAAGCCAGAATACTTGGATCTTTTGACCATTATCATTCACTTAGTCACCTGCGAGGGTAAGTTCACTGTTTTTAAAGCTTGCCATGTTAGACTGTTAGCTCATTTTGTCGATAATCAGACCTTAAATTTGCCATTCTACTTTCTAAAGAGTTTGGAAAAGATGTCGAGTCAAGTTAGAAAGAATACCATTAACCCTTTTGGCAGCTTATATCACCATTGCCTCATTAAGCTTTTAATCATTCATTAATTAGAGGAGAGAGGTTAGACTTGGGACCATTTTGTTTTTGAGATATTAAACCCTCATTTATCTACTGTCAAATCTTCCCCTTCTCAAGAACACCTTCATGCCCAAGAAGAACCAAACGCTAAACGTATACGATTTGATGAGAGTCCCTTAGATGATATGCATTCTGTCCATTCAATACATTCTCCTGAGATTGCGTTGGAATCCCCACCTTTCTCATCAATACCTACTGAACCTAGAGAGAAATTATGACCAGTCCATTGATCAGCCCGACTTTCAGACTATCATTCAACCCTCATGCTCAAATATTCAGTTGGACGATCATACCTTTGAGTCATCCCTCCTCACACTAGCTAATGCATCCGTTTAGATGAGTGAAGCCCATGCTGCTAGAAGCTCTCCTTCATGTAACAAAGACAAAATCCATGGAGAACAGACTATTAATGTTGAGACATCTCCAAAAGAGACGAGTCCTCAAATGGACTTGGAGCATGATATAGAACAACCTATTTCGAGTCAGCAAAAATGGGATCAGTTGACCCAAGAGATAGCACAATTAAAATGGGATCAGTTGATCAGAACAAAGTCAAAGCTATGTGGAGACAATCTCTGAGCTCCTTGAAGAAAATAAGATGTTGCGTACACAATTGAAAAGCACTGAATGCTCGGTTAGCGCCAAAATAACATCCAATGCTGTCCTTAGGGTAAAGTATAATTCCTTAAGGGGTCATTTCAAGAAGCTCCAGGCCAAGCATGCATCTCCATCATCCGAGTCGAAGACCGCTGCTATCACAGCTCGGCCTTCTTCCTAATCACGTTTTGTTTTGCTCAGTGGGACCTGGCATGACTCCGGTTTGGGGGAATGTTGGTGTCCATTTTTGTCACCATTTTTTATCATTCAATTTACTTGAAGTGGCGTTATTTCTATCATTTTTGCTATAGTAAGTTGTTTTTTTAGCCATTCAGCTCATCAAACAGTCCATGTATGCACAAATTCACTTACCATGCAAATCTTGTTATGCTTCGTATATTATGGTTTATTTATGATTAAAATGATGTTTTCGGGGCATAATTAATACTTATAGTTTTAATTGATAGGCTACGATTTGTAAATGGCCCATCATTCAGACCATGAGCTACGTGCTCAGACTAAAACGTGTTTAGCTCATCGTTCAGCCCACGAAATCTTTGGTTGACACATCTCCGACCGTTGAATGAAGAGGAGGACACGTGGGCTCTGTTTGACACACAATGGGCCTGGTTAATGAGCTATTGCTCTAGAAGATCCATCCTTGTGCTCACCAAGCCTGACAACACATCTCACGTCCACGTGAACACTTTAACCTCCGGTTCATCTGTGCATTCAACCTGGAATCACGCTTGGTATGCCGACATAACTCTTGTGCCATGTCGACACTCCAACACACTAGTTCTCTTGTTCGTTTAGCCGGGAGTTACGCACACCTGTTCACGCTGTCGTTCTGGAAGGAGCCCACCTGCCCACAATTCAGTCTGCCAGCACACTGCTCGTCCACGTCTGAGTTAGATTGACGCTGTAGCTGCCCTCTGAAGGAAACAACCCCGTCAAAGTCTGAAGGACGCTCCTTGCATTGGCATGTATCAATTAGATCAATAGTTACAGTCATTTAAACACTCCTATTATTAGAGAGGTCGACTCTCCCCATTATAACTTATAAATAGTCGTCTTTGTGATTGAGACGAGTTAATAGATAGTTGTGGAATCTAGCTAGTTCGCAGTTGTGAAGAGTTTGCAGTCATAGATAGTAGAAGACAGAGTTCTGTAATTTTTCTCAAGTTAATGGAAGTAGCAGCTCGTTGATGTTCTGCTGGTAGTTGTTTAAGTTGACCTAGTTCACCCTCTGATTGCTGGGAAGGACCCCTCATCAACTGGAGGTTTTATTTACATTTTTTGCATTTCTTTTCTTGCAATTAACTAGGGTATTTTCTGTGTGTGTAATCTAATTCGTTTTCCTGTGTGTATCATCTTCATTCCTCTATAATTAATATTCTGTTGTTAATACAACCTTCCTTCTTCTGAGTTAGGAAATGGTCGACCAATAGTTCACTAGTTTATGATTTGTTTTCAATCTTTCTTCCATCATCATAGTTAGATATTGCTTCCAAATTCCTCCATAGTTAGCTGTTATCACATATATAGTAGCCGGGCTACCATACATTATTTTTCTCATTCCAGTACACTATTCAGCCAGTTCCCTTACATTTGAGATGCTGAGATGAGCACCTAGATTGGATCACTATCAGATTGTGGACAGCAGTTGTATTCCCCATGCCATGACTGAGTCTCGGGACACTCAGAGAGATGACCGATATAGCCATTATACCATTGGTACAGAGCAGTCAGTAGTGCCCAGAGTTGCAGCAGCAGTTTCAGAGGACAGATGATGGTACAGGTGGATGAGCTTTCAGGTATATGACTCAGCAGGTATATCATGGTGTTATGGTTAGATTGCTTTTATACTTATTCTTATAGCATGTCTTAGCACTCAGTGTCATGATCTGGCGATCATATAGATATTTGGACCTAGTTGATCTATTATACATATTATATTGTCCCTACTCAGACTTAGAAGTTCACTATTCATACTCATTGGTTTTACCCTTCTTCAGGAGAATAGAGGTGATCATTCAACCATACCTTGGCTTGCTAGTGTTGGCTCCATTATTCATTGTCTTCATCCATCCATGGCCTACCTTTTAGATTATCACCCTGACTTACTACTTGACTAGTGGCATGGAGGACTTTTCCCCACTGTAGCCTCTGTATTGGATGAGCTTCCCTGTTTATTGTGTCTCGGCTCTGAGTTGGTGACAAAACTTACCTATGGTGAGTTGGAGTTCCTTGTGAATTCCCCCTAGTCACTAAAGTTGTGTTGGCTAAACCTGAAACTTTTGGTGTTGCCATGAATACAAAATCTGGAAAAATGAAATGCTATATCTTGTATGAAAAGCCCATTCATGCAATGTGTTTCTAAACACACATGAATGAGAGGCATGCCAAATGAACATGGCAATGAAAATAAAATGTTATATCTTTTGGAAAATAAATACCTAGGTAAACAAGCTGTCCATGACACACCTAGAAGTGCTCAGGTAAACAAGTGCCTTAAAAACACACCTGCAGCATAAAGCCTAAAGAAAAATGTAAATCTATGCAATGTGTTTATAAACACACATAGATCAAGGCTATGGAAACTTCAGGCCCAAAAAGCAATAGAACTTAAATGCTATATCTAAACAATTGCTGGCCTTATTTGTATTATGGATTGTGCGCATCTGTGAAGGTGAATAAACCCTCTTTAAACAACTCATCCATTTGTGAGACACCGCCATTCCCTATGTTATTGCTCATTCAGTATATACTATGGTGTGTATTCCCTTTCCCTTGCCAAAGTGTCACAAAGTCAAGTCAGTCAAGTCATCCCTTAGCCTAGCCAGTTAATTCAGCCTTCACCCTTCACTAGCAAATTGATCACAACTATGAAGTGAGTATGGTCCTGAAAGTCTAGTCTGAGTAATAATAATAATAATTAACGACACTATATATTTGGACGTAGATCGCCAGTTATGATCATTATGTGTTATAATTGCTATTTGAATAAGTTGTAGAGCATGTATTAACCTTGATACTTTGCAGTAGCCTTGGATGATGGTCTGAGTTATATTTGGTCTTGGTTAAACCTAGTTTGACCATGGAGGACCATGGGACATGAGATGTTGGACCTTATGATGATATGGATAGATGATATATGGTCTATGTATACATACATGATGACTCTATGCAGCAGCTACAGGGTTATGATGATGATTCTGGGGTTACAGCAGTGTTTGTATATGTACAGCGCATTATTATTGGCCTTGATCCGGTATATTGGATATTTATTTTGATCATGCAGAGATTCATATGGTGTATGAGTACACATCTTGGATGGATTTGGACCTTCTGAGTCCAATGGGACAGTTTGTTTTCAGTTCCGGGCACTTACAGTGATGATTTAGCCTCAGTAGGCTGTCCTAGTGCAGTTTTGGTCTGTCGGAGGCCCTGTCGGAGCAGATGTGATTTTTATCCGGTTGACCTAGGGCGCTGATGATGGAGGGGGTGGTCCAGCCACTTGTTTTTACCATATTACCCCCCTTCCGGACACACTGGTGCCCTCACCTTGACAGCGCCAGCACTCCAGGAGGCTGTTTGGGGCAGTTTCACGCTTCCCGAGGCATTTCAGGATTGGTAGAAATGGCTATTGAGGAAATCGATTTGGGCTACTGAGGCAAAGTTATGGCATAGGATGATCAATGATGATAGATCGGGACCTTCCACACCTTCTCCAGCAGTTTCAGCTTCATCGGGGCCCGCATCCATCACTTATGGCACTTTCTGAGGATTTTTGAGGTCTTTTGAGGACCACGACTTCACTATGGAGGCACGATTTGGTACATTCATGATTATTTTTTGGTTATTGTGCTATGGGGATTGACCAAGGAGGGATAAAATTACCCCTTGGACCCACCATAAGCCTCTTATGATATTTTGTCATCATGATTTGGTGGGATTCCCCTCTTATAGGGCGATTTTGTCCACTTACATTATATTTTATTAGTGATCCATGTATTTTATTGTTGAGCTCATCTCAACCATTGATTAGACATTTGTATCTTTTAATCTTAGCCACTCATTCAAAAAGTGGTTAGGGTTTTGGTGCCTCTCCTTCCTATTTAAAGGAGAGAGCCTCTCATTGTAAAGGGACTTTTGGCTCTGGATTATTGGAATAGAAAATTATTATTGCATCTATCTCCAGTGTTGTGGTGAATGTTTTTGGTGTTCGTTCGTTGGTTCTTCCTTTGCACTGAGTTATTGAAGATCTTGTTTGCCATATCTTTGTACCACGATTTTTGCATCTACAGGTGGAGGCCGATTTGCTTGGAGGAGGAGGTATTGGTAGGGGAAGACTCTCCCTACTTCTTCTTTGTAGCTCTTCGTTGGTAACAGGGAGTATTACTGTCCCAGGACCTTCTATTTCATGTTACTATTTGCATTTCTCTTGTATTTCTTCCATACTTGATCTTACTGATTGAATCTTCATTCCTTGGTTTGACAGGTAGAGGAAGGCGCACTTGTGGGCTAGGGCATCAAATCGGCAAGCAAATCAACAATCTCTCATTTGATCTCTGCAGGAATCTTCCTCAACATCAAGGCATCTCATCCACATCACTCAGGTATGATCTCAAGGTAAGTTCTATCTCCATGATCTATCCAATTGTCAAAAAACACTTAAAACCCTAATTAATCAAAACCCATTTTTTTACATTTTCTCAGATCTACTTAGATCTAGTGGGTTATTGGGCATAATATTGAAAACCCACCTCTATAGCATCCACGGCATCCCGGATCTATAGTTTGGTGAGGATTGGTTTTCGTTTGACCCCTCTCCCATGCCAACTTAGCTTCTCCCAAGCAAGGCGCACTTCACTAGTTGAGCAAGTTGACCTAGATCTAGGTGATGGGTGTTTGAGATTCCACTTGATTCCTCATCTACACATCCAATCACATACACCTAGGTTGTTACTTTTCTGAAATTCACCTTGTGGTCCCCATTCCACATTTTAAGGGATTTAATCCCCATTTTGGACCACTTGGAACCCTTAAACTCAGATCTACTAAGATCTAACCGTTGGATTACCACGAAAATACAGATCCATACTCCTACCCGACCGATCTACCCGGATCTAAAGTTTGGATTCCATCCGACTTGTTTTGACCCACCTAACCCCACTTTTAGGCTTCATTGGGCAAAGTCGCACCACCTTGGAGAAGTGAGTTGACTCACTTCCAGGAACTGGGTACATGAGATTTTTGGAGATTTAGAACCGGAATAATTCAAAACCTAGGTCTAGACTATCACTTTGTCAAATCTTGCCTTGGGGATTGCATTCCTTGTTTTAAAGGATTGTGGTCCACTTGGGTCAAACCTAGATCTAGATACATTCATCCATCAAGACCTCTATTGCCCACCTGTCCCAAGTACTATGAGTCCTAAACCACAAGTCAACCCTACTTTGACTCCACTTCCCAATTCCCAAGGCACTGGTTTCTCTCCAAGTTAATTCAACTTTCCTAGATTGTTGGGTTGACTTGTGTTTTGACCTATGCATGGTGAACTAAACCTTTGAAGCTGTCATGTATCATGGTCAAGCTTGTCATTTGTACTAGTTAGCCCCAATACAACCCTTAAACTACCCTGCACTGGACACGGTTCCCAAGGCAGTGAGTCTTCTGACATTGTACTAGTACACTAGCCCTAGATCTCATTTCAAACATTATAAGTCACTCTCACATCAACCATGAACCAAAGCTATACCCATTGAACCCCTCACTTGGCTTGTGACTTCAACCTATAAGGTCTAGGATAAACCATACACCTAACTTCACTTAGAAATACCCTGATTTGGTGTTTTGGTTTTGATCTCTCCTGTCGGGAGTAGATCAGGTCTCCCCCTTTGTTGTCTGGGCTAGATAACATAAAGCGAAGGTTACCTCGACTGGCGTGACAACCATATACTGGAGGTCGAGGTGATCGTGGTTGCACCTTTTGAGTTGCCCTTCCCTATTGCCATCCATGACTGGATACATCCATAGGGGTAACTACAGCTTAGGTGATAACATTAGCATTCATTTCTTTCTCTTCCCCTCTGTTAGATCTTCTTCCTATCTGTTGTAGGTTAATTCTTCCTTCTTCCATTCCAACCTTCTTCCTACTTCTCATAAAATTATTCTACCTCCTAGGTAATGATTAGCATAGATAATTTCTTATTAGTTTAGCTTCTAAATAATCTCTCTACTGCTTCCTTTGCAGAGTAGGATCACTTGCATAAGCCAGCTGGTAATTAAATCATCCAAAACCTCTTCTTTCCCTCACTTTAAAACGTTTTCCTCCATTTAGACTGTCATTCGGACTGCCATTCAGATCGGCGTTCGGATCGTCATTCAGACCTGTGTGTTTTCTGTATTATTTTAGGCCTTTTTCCGAATCTAATTTCTTCTGCCTCCTAATCATCATTTTCCTTGTTCCCCCTTAATAGTTTGAGATGTAATTCAATATTGTTTTATGTCATTTGGAGTTCTTAATTCAATTTCATCATTATTTCCTCCTTATTCTCTTCTTATCCTTCTTCAAAAATTTAGTTCTTTAACCCGTTTTGTTACTTAGTTACTGTTCAGAATGTATCAATCTTGTTCCTAAATAGTTTGTTTCCAAGTTATAGTTGATAATTCTATTCTTTGAGTTGTTTTAGTTTGTTAATCTTAAGACTAGTTTCTATTTAATGAAGATGTTCATGTTGCAAGATCTGGATCAATAATAAAATATCTTTATCAAGTTTTTTACTTGCTTCCAAATCTAATATAGTTCAGTTTAACATCTTTGTTAAGTTTTCTACTTGCTTCTAACTTATATTAGTTTCATGTTGTTCACATATGGATAGACAGTAGTTCATGATGTTTAAAGTTAGTTGTAGTTGTTTGATTTTTAGTTTACATCTGTTTGTAGAAGTTAAGCTAGATTTACTTCCATTTAGCTTCCTTATTACATTTGAAAGTTATTACGATACATTTACTCCAGTTCCTATTACATTTGATGTACTTAATCAAGAAAAATGGAATTAGATGGTTTAGTCTAGAATAATTTACATTTACAAGTTCTCCCTATTAAACATCTAATATCGGTAGCTCTTATTATGTTCATAGTTGTTATCTGGAAGTTTAATTCAGTAGTTTCTCACTTTTCTAGAAGTAATTTGTGTTTCAGTACTTGTTTCCATCTTTCTTAATAATTAACCATAGAAGTAGAGTAGTATGATCTAGTACTATTCTGATCTGTGATTTAATTTCTTAGCTGTATTCTTAAAATATTTAACTCGGTTTTTCATTTTGAAAGATCTTTCGATCTTTTTCCTTCCTAAACATTTTTTAGGTCTGACAAGCCTGAAACTTTAGGAATCCTTTCTACCTTGGCATTTATTTTGCTTCAGCTCTAAGTTTACTGATCCTGGTTGATAATTAATATTAGGTGTTTTTATTCGAGATAGATCACACATCGAACACTTGGGTGACTCCATAGGCCCAAACCCCAAGGCACTGATCCTCTCAAACCCTCACGACTTCCTTGGACTGTCTGGTTTACCTATTTGTTGGGTCAGTTTTTTGAGCTTGTTGGTTTTAACATTGTCAGATCTATCTCACAAGTTGTGCTAGAAAGCCCTAACCTCGAATTCTCTCTCTGGGTCACTTTCCCTGTTTTAAGGGTCATGTTTCCCAAGGCAATTGAATTTGATCATTTTACACTAGCACTTAAATCCTGGAATCATACTTAATCATAGAATCACTATGTGTTATCTATCCCTATCATTTCACATCTTTCCTAAGCCTCCACAGTGGTCCTAATTCCTTAATTCTAGGGTTCCATACCTGTCACCCTACGTACCTCACTTTGTCTGATCTGATCTGGTGATTGGGTTGATCTCTCCTATCGGGAGTAGATATGGGTCTCCCCCTTGTTACTTTGGCTTTGGTAGCAAAAGCAAAGAGTGCCTTGGTTGGCATGACAACCATCCATTTGGGAACTAGGGCTCTCTTGGATTACCACTTTAGTTGCATGTCCCATCCACCTTGGATCCATCTGTAGGGGAAACTACCAGATTGGTTATAACAGGCACATTTGCGAGACCATATGGTATGACCAAAAATTCATAATGACCTCCATGAGTTCTGAATGTTGTTTTTTGAATGTCTTCCTCCATTCTAATCTGATGATATCTGGAACGAAGATCCAACTTTGTGTAGAAAACTGCTCCATGTAATTCATCTAACAATTCACCAATGATAGGAGTGAGAAATTTATCTTTAATGGTGATCTTGTTGAGCTCTCTATAATCTGGACACATATGCCATGATTCATTCGGCTTGTGTACCATTACCACTGGTGCAAAGTAGAAATTTGGCTAGGGCTTATTATGTTGGCCTCTAACATTTCCTCAACCATTCGCTCAATTTCACTCTTCTGTCCATAGGGGTATCTGTAAGGGTGATGTTAGGAGGAACAATGCCCGGAATTAAGTGAATAACATGATCAAAATCTCGAACAGGTGGAAGACCTTTTGTAATATCTTCAAATACCTTGGAATACTTATAAATCACCTTTTGGAGATCTGGGGAAATAGGAGACTTAGATGTTTGAACATCTAATGATCATGATTGTGCAATTACACCTTGATGCCCCTTTTTTAATCAATTTTGTCATACCATTAGAGCTTATCACCTTACTTGGCTTCCTTGTAATACCATTTTGTTAGTTTTCATGCATTCAGAGCATAATAATTCAAATGCATAAATAGGATCACTAGAAGAAAGACAAAGCACAAAACAATAACACAAGAGTTTATCCTGGGAAACCCAAATGGGAGAAAACCTAGCAACCTTCGTATAGAAATGATAATTCCGAGATCAGAGTACAATAATGAAAGAGAAAAGATGGAAACACTTTCCAAAGATAGAAACCCCAAAATAGTCTTCTCCTGCTGTAGTGTGAACTTCTCTCTCTGGGTGATGTGAACTTGTGTGAAGTGAGTGAGTGAATAATGAGGTGAATTTACCTCTTATTTATACAACTGCCAAACTGGCTTTTACCCTAGCTGAGCCAACTTCTCTATTTGATTGGGTCGACTTCACTTGGGGAGCAATAAATAATTTAATATTTAATTTTTCTTTTGCTTGCTTTTCATCCCAAGGTTTACATTATTCTTTCAAGGGTTTACATAATTAATTACATCAAGTTCATCTCCCTTAGGAGGTACAATCAAGTGCAATAAAATACAATAAATAATATCTTCCGAAGTTGCACAAATTCCAACACTCCCTCTCAACGAGGAATGTGTTCTTCTGTCTTCATCAGCATCATGGTCATCTGGGTTTCATCTATACATCTATATTGTCTCCATCATCTTCTATACATACTGAAGGTTGTCCACACAGTCTCAGTCCTTCGAGAAGTGTCACCATGCATCAACTTCACCAGTCCTTCGGTGAGTTCAAGAGAGTCTCTCCATCCTACCTGGATATATTTGATATAAGCTATACCATCTGCTACCTGTTCGTCTCATCTACCGATGGGATTTCTCCCATACCTGGTTGAGATCCCGGATGAGCAGAGGGGCACGACTATCTACTACCTGTTCGTCTCATCTACCAATGGGGTACCTGGTTGAGAACCTGAACAAGTAGAGGTACCTGTGCAATCACATGACCATCTACTACTTGTCCGTCTCATCTGCCGATGGGATTTCTCCCATACCTGGATGAGAACTGTTATCACACAACTTGTAGCTGCCCCTAGAGGTATCCCATCTGGGACGGTAGAGGAGACAGGAAACTAAAGAGGTGACCCAAGAGATGCCACGGTTCCCAATGCAATGTGGGAGTCACGTCAACCGAGGCACTCTTCGCTTTAGGTCAAGGTGTAATTAGACCAAGGGGGAGACCCTATACCCCAATCACTGTTGTTTGGACCCGAACAAAGGTTTCTAAGGGTAGGTAAGTAATGAGTTACGGAAACCAATGCAAGGCTAAGTGGACCTAAGGGTTAAGGTATGGTTGAGGGAAGTATAATAGATTGTTAATGTTTCAACCTATGTATGGTTTAGGCCACATAATGGGGTATGATGACTAGGTATAGTACCATGTGTTTGCACAAGTGGGTCTTGTTTCCTTGGGAAGTGTGAAATGGTTCTAGGTGGACCCACAAGGTGGAGTTAGGTGTGAGGTTGGTACTATAGGTTAGATATAAGCTAGATTTATAAGTTTGAATGGGTTCTAGGAGTACCCATGTACTAGATCTAGGGTTTGACACGAATCCCAAGGAGTGCGACTTGCTTGGTGATGGACTAGTGCCTTGTTAAGTGGGCTAATGGGGTCAAGAAGGATGTCAAAGTGTAGATCGGGACACCTAGAAGCCAAGTCAAGTGGGTTGAATGAGATCTAATGGTTGGATCTTACTAGATCTAGGTTTTTAAGTGATTACCCTAAGTGGACCACAATCCCTTAAAACAAGGAATGCAATCCCCAAGGCGGATCTTGACTAGAGGACAGTATAGACCTAGGTTTCAAGGCATGGGCATTCCAAATCCACGAAAAACTCAAACACCCACTTCCTAGAAGTGGACCAACTCAAATCTTCAAGGGGGTGCGACTTGCTCAAGGAAGGGCAAAAGATGGTTTTGGTGGACCAAATCAAGTCCGACGGCCACCAAACTGTAGATCCAAGTGGCTTGTACCCCGATCTATGTATCTTCAAAAATTTAAGTGAATGCAATGGCTAGATCTTTGTAGATCTGAGTTTTAAAGTACCAAGAAGATCAAAAGGGGGTTTCAACCCCTTAAAACATGGAAAGATGTCCACAAGGTAGTTTTCACCAAAGTAAGGATATGGGTTTAGGTTATCAAGTGTCTAGAATGCAAATCAATTGAGATCTCACCTACCCATGTGCTAGATCTAGCCCAACAAGCCTCTCTCTAGGAAGTGCGATTTGGGTCAAGGAGGGCTTTTTGCCTTGAAAAATGGGTCAATGCTTAGCCAATCTCCACCAAACTATAGATCCAACTAGGGGTGGATGCTATAGAGGTGGTTTTTCAATATCTCTTCAAGAACAAGGCTAGATCTAAGTAGATCTTAAAAATACCAAAAACAAGGGTTTTAATTTGATTAGGGTTTTTATGATCTAGAAATTTTGGAAGATTCAAGGAAGAGAAGATCATACCTCTTGGAACATACCTGGATGAAGAGATGAATGCTAGTTGAGACGAGGATTACTTTTCCAAAGATCAAATGGAGAATTGTTGAATCCCTCTTGCCAAATCGATTTTTCCAAGCCACATGTGATTCCTTCTAACCTGTCAAGCCAAGGAGCAAAGCATCAATCAGTTTAACAAATCAAAGGTAGATACAAGCAAGAGAGAGAGAGAAACATAGAATAGTTGACACAAAGGCAAAACTACTCCTTGTCAAACCAAAACGACTTCTTCCAAGATTGAAGGGCAAGCCTCCCCACCAATTCGCCCTTGTCCAAAATCGCCCTCTTGACCTGTAAATAAAATATGGCAAATATGCAAGATAGCTACAATAGATCCTCCAATGCAATGGACAATAGCATTTACAATCGAAACAACCAACATTCACTCCAATCCAAGCATGTACTCCAAAAGATAGAAATTTTATTCCAAGAGCCAAGAGCCAAAAATCTCTAGATGAATTTTACAATGAGAGGCTCCCTCCTTAAATAGGATGGGGAGAGAGTACAATCCTAACCACTTTTTACATGAGCGGCTAAGATTAAAAGATCTCATGATATAATCAATGGTTGATATGAGCTCCAACAATAAAATGCATGGACCACTAATAAAATATAATGTAAGTGGACAAAATCGCCCTATAAGGGGGGAATCCCACCAAATCATGATGACAAAATATCATAAGAGGCTTATGGTGGGTCCAAGGGGTAATTTTATCCCTCCTTGGTCAATCCCCATAGCACAATAACCAAAAAATAATCATGAATGTACCAAATCGTGCCTCCATAGTGAAGTCGTGGTCCTCAAAAGACCTCAAAAAAATCCATAGAAAGTGCCATAAGTGATGGATGCGGGCCCCGATGAAGCTGAAACTGCTGGAGAAGGTGTGGAAGGTCTCGATCTATCATCACTGATCATCCCATTCCAAAACTTTGCCTCAGAAGCCCAAATCGATTTCCTCAATAGCCATTTCTACCAATCCTGAAATGCCTCGGGAAGCGTGAAACTACCCCAAACAGCCTCCTGGAGTGCTGGCGCTGTCAAGGTGAGGGCACCAATGTGTCCGGAAGGGGGGTAATATGGTAAAAACAAGTGGCTGGACCACCCCCTCCATCATCAGCGCCCTAGGTCAACCGGATAAAGTCATCTCTGCTCCGACAGGGCCTCCAACAGACCAAAACTGCACTGGGACAGCCTATTGAGGCTCAATCATCACTGTAAGTGCCCGGAACTGAAAACAAACTGTCCCATTGGACTCAGAAGGTCCAAATCTATCCAAGATGTGTACTCATACACCATATGAGTCTCTGCATGATCAAAATAAATATCCAATATACCGAAACAAGGCCAATAATAATGCGCTGTACATATACAAATACTGCTGTAACCTCAGAATCATCATCATAACCCTGTAGCTGCTGCATAGAGTCATCATGTATGTATACATAGACCATATATCTTCTATCCATATCATCATAAGGTCCAACATTTCATGTCCCATTGTCCTCCATGGTCAAACTAGGTCTAACCAAGACCAAATATAACTCAGACCATCATCCAAGGCTGCTGCAAAGTATCAAGGTTAATACATGCTCTACAACTTCTTCAAATAGCAATTATAACACATAATGATCATAACTGGCGATCTACATCCAAATATATAGTGTCGTTAATTATTATTATTATTACTCAGTCTAGACTTTCAGGACCATACTCACTTCATAGTTGTGATCAATTTGCTAGTGAAGGGTGAAGGCTGAATTAACTGGCTAGGCTAAGGGATGACTTGACTGACTTGACTTTGTGACACTTTGGCAAGGGAAAGGGAATACACACCATAGTATATACTGAATGAGCAATAACACAGGGAATGGCGGTGTCTCACAAATGGATGAGTTGTTTAAAGAGGGTTTATTCACCTTCACAGATGCGCACAATCCATAATACAAATAAGGCCAACAATTGTTTAGATATAGCATTTAAGTTCCATTGCTTTTTGGGCCTGAAGTTTCCATAGCCTTGATCTATGTGTGTTTACAAACACATTGCATAGATTTACATTTTTTCTTTTAGGCTTTCTGCTGCAGGTGTGTTTTTAAGGCACTTGTTTACCTGAGCACTTCTAGGTGTGTCATGGACAGCTTGTTTACCTAGGTATTTATTTTCCACAAGATATAACATTTCATTTTCATTGCCATGTTCATTTGGCATGCCTCTCATTCATGTGTGTTTAGAAACACATTGCATGAATGGGCTTTTCATACAAGATATAGCATTTCATTTTTTCAGATTTTGTATTCATGGCAGCACTAAAAGTTTCAGGTTTAGCCAACACAACTTTAGTGACTAGGGGGAATTCCAAGGAACTCCAACTCACCATAGGTAAGTTTTGTCACCAACTCAGAGCCGAGACACAATAAACAGGGAAGCTCATCCAATACAGAGGCTATAGTGGGGAAAAGATCCTCCATGTCACTAGTCAAGTAGTAAGTCAGGGTGATAAACTAAAAGGTAGGTCATGGATGGATGAAGACAATGAATAATGGAGCCAACACTAGCAAGCCAAGGTATGGTGGAATGATCACCTCTATTCTCCCTAAGGAGGGTACATACCAATGAGTATGAATAGTGAACTTCTAAGTCTGAGTAGGGACAATGTAATATATATAATAGATCAACCAGGTCCAAATATCTATATGATCGCCAGATCATGACACTGAGTGCTAAGACATGCTATAAGAATAAGTATAAAAGCAATCTAACCATAACACCATGATATACCTGCTGAGTCATATACCTGAATCCTCATCAACCTGTACCATCATCTGTCCTTGGAAACTGCTGCTGTAACTCTGGGCACTACTGACTGCTCTGTACCAATGGTATAATGGCTACATCGGTCATCTCTTTGAGTGTCCTGAGACTCAGTCATGGCATGGGGAATACAACTGCTATCCACAATCTGATAGTGATCCAAAGATAGCTGCTCATCTCATCATCTCAAAGTAAAGGAACTGGCTGAAATGTGCTCTGGAATCTGAAAAATAATGTATGGTAGCCCGGCTACTATATATGTGATAACAAGAACCTGGACCGCAAGTATGGTCTTTCGAAAGTCTTCCGCGAAAGTATTCGAACTTCACCCTGGGAAGATGAGAACATCTGTAGTCTGGTCATTTGTCGGCATGTACTGTAACTCGACCACACCTTTCTGCACCTAATCACATATGAAGTGATACTGAAACTCTATATGCCTCGACCTGTCGTGAAATACAGGATTCACTGACATCTGCACACAGCTCTGGTTATCACAGTGAATCACGGTTGGCTCTGGAATCTGGCCAAACAATCTTGCCAGGAGTTTACGAAGCCATACTACTTCTCAACCTGCTGTATTAGCAGCCATATACTCGACCTCTGCAGTACTAAGTGCTACCGAGTTCTGCTTCCTACTGCAGTATGAAATCACTACAGAACCCAAATGAAGCAACATCCAAAAGTACTATTTTTATCTGCAACACATCCGGCCCAATCTGAGTCTGTAAACCCTTGCAATCTCAGGTCACATTCTGAAGCATATTTTAGGCCATATCCCATGGTGCCACGCAATTCTCTGAGCACATGTTTTGCAGCAATCTAGTGAATCTGCCTCGATTCGCACATGAACTAACTAAGAGCATTCACAACAAAACATATATCCGGTTTGGTGTTTGTCAGATACATCAAGGACCCAATCAACTGTCGATACATAGTAGGATCAATCAAATCTGAATCTGAAGCAGAATCTCTTAGATTCTTCAAATGTGCATCCATCAGAGTGGCCATGGACTTGCAGTCCAACATTCTGAATCTCTTCAAAATATCGATGGTGTATTTTCTTTGGCCTAGGAAAATCTCTTTTTGCCTCTTCCATACTTCTAATCCCAAGAAGTAATGCATCAATCCAAGATCCTTCATTTCGAACTCAGAGGCGAGCTTCTTCTTACACCATATGATAAGTTTCTCATTTCGAGTGAGAAACAAGTTATCAAAATATAGTACCAAAATCAGTGGCTCATCATCTACAACCTTGTAGTAAAGGTTGGGGTCTGCATCACTCTTGGTAAATCCCAAGCTCACTAGGAATCCATCTATCCGTCCATACCAAGCACAAGGTGCTTGCTTGAGTCCATACAGTGCCTTTTTCAATTTGCATACATGAGACTCCTTTACGTGGACGATAAACCCATTTGGTTGCTCAATGTATACTTCTTCCTCAATAACACCATTGAGAAAGGCTATCTTTACATCCATTTGATGCAACTTCCATCCCATAGCTGAAGCAATAGCAATGATCGATTCAATATGATGGAAGTATATCGAGCCACAAAAGCAAATGTTTCATCATAATCGACTCCCTCTTTCTGAGAGAATCCTCTGGAAACAAATCTGGTCTTGTATTTTTCAACACTCCCATCTGCTCCATGCCTAATTTTGTATAGCCACTTGGAAGTCACTACTGACTTCTCCTCAGGTCTCGGCACAACCTCCCACACATATTCATTATGATGGATTGATATTCTTCCATCATGGAATCCTTTCAAACTTGATGTTTGGATGCTTCTTCATAAGTGGTTGGTTCTGAATCAATGATGTTTCTCATCAGTGCTACATAACTGGAGAACCTCTGGGGTATTTTGCTTTCTTTGAAAGCACCATGTGGAGCTTCATGCCCCTCTGCATCCTGCAAAGTTTGTATCCCACAAAAGTTCCCTTCTTGCTTGAAGGTTCTAACTTCGTCCTTTTCTTCTTGGGCACATGTATGTAGGCTGGACAACCAAATATATGAAGATGGCCCACTTCTAGTGTTACTTCTGTGAAATCTTCCTATGAGGTCATATTGCTAGACTGAGAGTCGTATTCCTGTAAGCTTTCTACGAGGTCATCCTTCTAGGTTGAGAGTCGTATTCTTGGAAACTTTCTGCTGAACATCAACGGGATTCATGTGTCCATCATTTGTTCATCGGAACAAATCTCATCGTCCTTCTCTTGTAGGCCATATCACATGGTCTTTTCCCTACAAGTCAAATTTGTAAATCTTTGATTCAGAGATCACTACTCCCTCTGAATCACCCTGAGATCTCAAGCAGTTTGAGTCTCGATATCAATACATACTCATATAAGTATAAACTCAACAACTAGATCTCTTTACCAAACTGAAACACATGCAATCACACATAAACACCAAATATACCCTGGAAACCCCAACCAGGGAAAACCAGCAATCTATGGGGCTATCTTTTCTCTCGAGCCCAGAGCATATATATAAATAGACAAGTACAATACAAGATTACCTCAAAGCTAACTCAATCCCTAAACCGGGAAAACTTTGCATCTGCATGCATTAGCTGATGCATACCCTAGAAGAATGAGCCCTAACTGGTAAATTGGATCTGAGTATCTCTGCAAGTGCCTCTGACTGATCTCTCTCTCTCTATCCTCTGCTCTGATCTGTTCTGCAACAGAAGAAGTCTAACTATTGAAAACGTCCTCCTCTGCATGCACAAGTGCGCCCTCCTTCAAATCAAGAATCACTCGTACTAAATCAGATCTCAGCAGATCTGAGCTTTGATCATCACATATCTTCCTCAATCACTGAGACAAAGATACTTTGCAAGTTACAGACACTCAAACACTCAACCAAATGCGGTACAAGCTTCCTCCTCCTCAAGGAATGCGTCCTCCTTCCCAAGGAAAGTCGTCCACCTCTCAATTGATCTATCTCAGATCAGTTATCTTAGTTGGGGAAGACAGACACCTTCTGTCTCCTTATATCAACTTACTGAAACATTTAGGTTTACCAAAAACCTAAAAGTAGATGCATGCAAGACTCACTTTTGCATGCATGCATGCAAACCCTTACATGCATTTCTTCCCAAAGTTTTTCCTGGTTAACATTTTAACACTTCCTCTTAACTAGGAAGGGGTTTTGAAAAACTCCCATCTTCTCCCTGAAGTACTCGAACTTATTTGTCATCAAGGACTTTGTCAAAATGTCTGCAACCTGTTCATCTGTGGAAATGTACTGGAGCTCAACTGCTCCCTTCTAAACATGATCACGAATAAAGTGATATTTGATCTCAATGTGTTTGGATTGATCATGAAATATTGGATTCTCAGAGAGATTGATGCAACTCTGATTATCACAGTGGATCACCGTAGGCTCCAACTGCTGATCAAATAGACTTACCAACATCTTGTGAATCCAAATGGCTTCGCAACCGGCTAAACTAGCTGCCATATATTTTTCCTCAGCAAAGCTCAATGCAATAGACTTCTGATTCCTGCTAAACCACAACACAATTGCCGAGCCTAAGCTGAAGCAACACCCGGAGGTGCTTTTTCTGTCACCTATATTAACTACCTTGTCTAAATCTGTGAACCCAACAAGCTGAACTTCTCCCTGCCTCACATAATTCATCCCATACTCTGTTGTTCCGTTGATGTACCTCATAACATGCTTTGCGGCCACCTAGTGCACATCTCTAGGTTCTACCATGTACTGACTCAAGGTGTTCACCGCAAAACTCAAATCAGGTCTGGTGTTGACCAAATACATCAAGGAACCAATGAGCTGTCGGTACCTAGTGGGATCAACCAACTTACTCTCAGAGGCCACTTGCTTCTTCCAGTTGGTTGTCATAGGGGTAGTCATGGGCATGCAATCTTGCATTTGAAATCTCTTCAATATGTCCATTGCATACTTGCCCTGACTGAGGAAGATATGCCCATCCTCCTGCCAGACTTCCATTCCTAGGAAGTAATGCATCAATCCTATATCCTTCATCTCGAACTCAAATGTAAGATCCTTGTTGCAATCATTGATGAGTTTCTCTGCCCCTGTAATAAACATGTCATCTACATAAAGCACAAGGATGAGCGGATCCCCTTTCACTACGATGAAGTATAGATTTGGATCTGCTTAACTTTTTGAAACCCTACCTGTTGTAAATAGGCATCTATCCTAGAATACCAAGCTCTGGGTGCCTGTTTTAAGCCATATAGGGCTTTCATCAATCTGCATACATGAGACTCTCTCCCAAGTACCTCGAAGCCCTCTGGCTGCTCAATGTATACCTCCACCTCTATGAGTCCATTTAGGAAGGTTGTCTTGACATCCATCTAATGAATCTTCCATCCCATTTCTGTTGCAATAGAAATCAAAACCCTGATGGAAGAATACCTGGCTATAGGAGCAAATGTCTCATCATAGTCAACTCCCTCTATCTGTGAGAAACCTCTAGCCACAAATCTGGCTTTGTACTTCTCAATGCTGCCATCTGCAGCGTATTTAATTTTGTAGAGCCATCTGAAGGTGACCACAGATTTTCCCTCTGGTCTGCGTACAAATTCCTAGACATCATTCTTCATGATGGAAGCATACTCTTCCAACATGGCATCTCTCCAGGCCTGCTCACCTGCTGCTTGTTCATATGAGGATGGCTCAGACTCACTGATACTGCTTACTAGAGCTAAGTAACTGCAGAATCTCTGTGCAACCTTCCTTTCTCTTACATCTTTCTTGGGAGTTCCTACTGCCTGAGCGTCCTTCAAGGTATCTTGAATCCACTTGGGCTTCCTCTTCCCTGAAGTGACATCCCATGAGGAGAACTCCTCATCCTTGTCCCAATAACCTGTATGAGAATGAGTACCTCCAGTAGAGGTGCCTGTATTCGTCGATCCTGTAGCTCGAGAACCTGTAATCTGGGACCTTGATCCTGGTTGATCACCAACTCGAGATCCTGTGCTAGTTCCTGCTCCTGTTCCTGTGGAACCCGTAACCTGTGCATCTGTCACTCCAGAGACTTGGGACCCTGTTGGTTGCTGAGCAGTACTTTGACCTGTGTCATGTAGGGATGTACCAACCTGTTGTTTTCCCTTCTCTGACTTACATGACTTTCGAAAGGCCCTATCCTCTTCGAACTTCACATCCCGCCTCACAACAGTCTTCTTGAGAGCAGGGATGTAAATGCGATAGGATTTCGAAGTCTCATCATACCCAACAAGAATTCCCCTTTCTGCTTTGGGCTCCAGCTTTGTCCTTTTCTCTGAAGGAACATGAGAGTAGGTAAGGCATCCAAAAATCCTAAAGTGCCCCACTTCAGGTTTCTTTCTAGAGAAAGCCTCCTTAGGGGTCTTGTCCCCCAATGCCTTATGAGGGCTCTTGATCTAAATGTAAGCTATAGTGTTGCATGCTTCATCCCAAAGAAAAAATGGCAATCCCTGATCATGCAACATGGATCTAGCAGCTCCAACAATGGCCCTATTCTTCCTCTCAGCCACCCCATTCTGTTGAGGTGTAAAAAGTACAGTCAACTGCCTCTTGATGCCTTCCTGAGTGCAAAACTTATTGAACTCATTGGAGGTGTAATCTCCTCCATTATCTGATCTGAAGATCTTAATCTTCCTTTCTGTTTGTGTTTCCACAAGAGCCTTGAACTCTTGAAAATTCTGTAAAACTTCCTTTGACTCTTTGCTCTTCAAGAAGTAGATCCAGGTTTTCCTGGAATAGTCTTCAATGAAAGACACATAGTACTTGTATCCTTTCAGTGATGTAGTGGACATCGAACCATAGAGGTCAGAATGAATCAAATCAAGAGCTCTTATAGCTTTGTTATCAGTCTTTGGAAAAGTTATCTTGACGTACTTCACAAGAGCATACCCCTTGCACACATCAGTGTGCTTAGTGCTAAACTCAGGTACTCCTATCACAATCTCCCTTAGAATCTTTAGGGCAAGATGGTGTAGATGAGCCATTCTCCTGTGCCAAATCTCACAGGTGTCACACCCCCCATATCGGCTATTATTGTTGCATATTGTAACTTCTAAGAATATTATATTTGTACTTTATTATTCCGGAGATGTTTCATCCCTCCAAGGTGACCCTACTGTCTATCTGGAGATGTTTATTCCTTCGATGGATTGTGGTAACTAGGGTTATTAGATCTCCTATGTGGGGGTCGGCCCTGAGTTTATTTGTTAGGGGTTATTAGACCCTCTTAGGAGAGGTCGGCCCCATATGGTAAAAAGTTAGTTGGGAAACAAGTATAAGTAGAGGAGGATGCTCCTCACTTATTACACACTTCCATCACTCGGAAAGTAGCGCACATCTGAGAGAGAGGTTTGCATAGGAGGTAGAGAAGGAGCTCTAGTGTTGTACTACATCTTGTATTTGGTTGATCATCTTATTGAGGAAAGCTTTGCTGGGTTTTCTACCCCATGAGGGTTTCCCAGGGTAAAATCTCTGTCTATCTTGTGATTGTGTTTCTTTCAGTGATCTTGCTAGTCAAATTAGTATAAACTTAACAATTATGACTTAGGGCACGATAAAGTTGAAAGTTCAATTTTTATAGCTTCCCGCTGCTGACTCCAATCCTCTCAGCTGAGGTAACACTGGATCCCTTGGGATGAACTAGTATATTTCCATCTCTAAACATCACCCATAGTCCTCGATCTTCAATAACAGATACATAGACCAAGTTTTTCTTAAGACTTGGGACGTATAGAACATCACGAACTCTCATCTATTCTCCAGAGTCTTTTTGGAAAGACACATTCCCTCGCCCTACTGCCTTGACCGTAGAGTTGTCTCCCAAGACAATCTCAAGATCTATTCCATCCTCTGCTAGGTCAGTAAAATATCCTCGCACACCCGTCATATGACTAGAAGCTCCACTGTTTATGTACCATACACTAGAAGTGGAGGCCATCAATGATTGACAGGTGTTAAGAGCCATCTCCCTGTCAATCCCATCGGTAGCACACTCATCAATATCTATAGCATAGCAATAAGAGCAAACAATTTGATCCTCCCCCATGCTAGTGATCACAAATCCGATACTGCAGCTGCAAATCTGAGTGTGATTGCTTTCCTTGACCCTTACTAGGGCTCTGATACCATGTAAATCTTTGATTTAGAGATCACTACTCCCTCTGAATCACCCTGAGATCTCAAGCAGTTTGAGTCTCGATATCAATACATACTCATATAAGTATAAACTCAACAACTAGATCTCTTTACCAAACTGAAACACATGCAATCACACATAAACACCAAATATACCCTGGAAACCCCAGCCGGGGAAAACTGACAATCTGTGGGGCTATCTTCCCTCTCGAGCCAAGAGCATATATATAAATAGACAAGTACAATACAGGATTACCTCAAAGGTAACTCAATCCCTAAACCGGGCAAACTCTGCATCTACATGCATCAACTGATGGATGCACTAGAAGAATGAGCCCTAACTGGTAAACTGGATCTGAGTATCTCTGCAAGTGCCTCTGACTGATATTTCTCTCTCTATCCATGCAATGGAAGAATGAGCCCTAATTGGTAAACTGGATCTAAGTATCTCTGCAAGTGCCTCTGACTGATTTGTCTCTCTCTATCCTCTGCTCCACAACAGAAGAAGTCTAACTGCTGAAAACGTCCTCCTCTGCATGCACAAGTGCGCCCTCCCTCAAATCAAGAATCGCTTGTACTAAATCAAATCTCAGTATATCTGAGCTCTGATTGTCACAGATCTTCCTCGATCACTGAGATGAAGATCATTTGCAAGTTATAGGCACTCAAACGCTCAACCGGATGTAGTACAAGCTTCCTCCTCCTCAAGGAATGCACCCTCCTTCCCAAGGAAAGCCGTCCACCTCTCAACTGATCTATCTCAGATAAGTTATCTCAGTTGGGGAAGACAGACACCTTTTGTCTTCTTATATCAACTTACTGAAACATTTAGGTTTGCCAAAAACCTAAAAGTAGGTGCATGCAAACCCTTGCATGCATTTCTTCCCAAATATTTTCCTGGTTAACATTTTAACAAAATCCCGTATGATGATTAGTGACATTGCATAATCAAATTTAACCAATTTCTATTTCTATGCAATGATAATAGTTTACATGAGCATCTTGGCTAATACTTTAGCACAACAATCATAAACATGTCTTCCAAACACATCTGGGAACTATCTAGATGTCTGCTATCTCCACTAGGACATGCCATCAAGAGTGTGCACTACTCGAAGCATGCAGGAAGGAGATGCCATCTAGACTAGTTCCATCATGTGTTCATAGAATGTTGTGTAGCTCATATTCATAGCAAATACAACAAGAGTCTATAGTATACCAAAAGTAAACTATATCAATTGCTCAACACACTTCCAGATAGATTTGCATATAATGAAGATAGATAAGACAAAACAGATCTATGTAAGCAAGAAAACCAAATACTTATCTCTTATTGTTTTTGTGTGTGGGCTCCCACTGCCTTCTTGTGGGAACCAAGAGGGATCTCTGTTCTTGTAGTCTGGATCTTCATATATCCTAGAAGAAGAACTCCGAATGATCATCATTCCTTGACTTCTTGTGATGATGGTCTTCTTCTACATCAGCAGTCGAGGCTTCATGCTTCATTTTGTCTGAACTTTGACAATTACTGGCATAATGACCATATTTCTTGCACTAGTAGCATTGTATTTGAGATAAGTCCTTCTTCTTCTTTTGATCTAGGGGTGGACTTGATCTCTTAACTTGGTGCTTTTGTTTATGGAACTTCCTTCCCTTTCCCTTACCTTTCTTGGTATGGGATACAAATGCTTGATTCTCTTCTAGTTGATTGCCATGAAGCCTTTGTCGGGAAACAATTCTTGTCTCTTCCTGAGTGCAATCTGCCCATAGTTTATCAAACTTGGGTAGTTTGGATCTACCACTTATGTTTTGGATGAAAGACTCCCAACATGGTGGAATACCATTTAGAGTGTTGATAACAAGTTCCTTATCATCAATGGGATCTCCACTGGTACTAAGCTTGTCTCTTAGTTCTGTGAACCTCATGAAGTATGAGGCAATGGATTCTGACTTGGACATCTTCATATTTGATAGTTGGTTCCTCAATGTAATGGATACATTGATACTAGTGAGTTCAAACAACTTCTGTATGGTCTTGAACATTTTCCTAGCAGTCTTCTTCCCTTAGATCTGTGGAACTAAGTGATCTCTAACCGAGTCCACCAAAATCCTTCTTGCTCTGGCATCATTTTTCCTCCAGCGAGATTTGTTTTCTTCAGCTTCTGGTTCTGGGACCTTCTCATTTACATATTGTAAGAGATCATTTTCTTCACGTAGTAGAAGAACCCTAGACTTCCAAGAGATAAAATTGGAAGCTCCTTTTGGACAATCTTCAACCTTCATTCCAATCATCTTGATTGCAAATCTGGTTCAAAAACCCTAATGGAGCTAGGTAAAAAATGAAAGTTGGAATTTTGGAAAACTTATTCCACTGGTAGATGTGCCCTAGCAAGGCGAGTTGAGATGAGGTAGGGCTGATCCAAATCTGTGGAGAAAAGTAGGTACAACCTGAAACCTTAATTTCTGCTGCAGTTGTAGAATTAGGTCAAAAATTGAAAATTCTTGGAATTGAATTTTGTCTTCACCAAAAGATGCGCTCTCCTTAGAGTGAAATTCCCAATGCTCTTTTTCTTCCAAAACGTTGAGTGAAGACTTCGAAAGATGAAACCCTAGTTCCGACAGGGTTTCGACAATGTTTCAGCAATGGCTTCTTCTAGTACCACCCTTATACCATGTTAGTTTTCATACATTCATAGCATAATAATTCAAATGCATAAATAGGATCACTAGAAGAAAGACAAAGCACAAAACAATAACACAAGAGTTTATCTCGGGAAACCCAAACGGGAGAAAACCTAGCAACCTTCGTATAGAGATGATAATTCCGAGATCAGAGTACAATAATGAAAGAGAAAAGATGGAAATACTTTCCAAAGATAGAAACCCCAAAATAGTCTTCTCCTGCTGTAGTGCGAACTTCTCTCTCTAGGTGATGCGAACTTGTGTGAAGTGAGTGAGTGAATAATGAGGTGACTTTACCTCTTATTTATACAAGTGCCAAACTGGCTTTTACCCTAGCTGAGTCGACTTCTCTATTTTACCGGGCCAACTTCACTTGGGGAGCAATAAATAATTTAATATTTAATTTTTCTTTTGCTTGCTTTTCATCCCAAGGTTTACATTGATTCTTTCAAGGGTTTACATAATTAATTACATCAAGTTCATCTCCCTTAGGAGGTACAATCAAGTACAATAAAATACAATAAATAATATCTTTCGAAGTTGCACAAATTTCAACACATTTAACTCATATTATTTTCCTTCCCATACAAATTTCATGAAAAGCTTATGAAAATTAAAAGCCACCCTTCCCAATGATTGTAACCATTGAACTCGTAAGACAACATCAACACCCGCCATTGGAATATAATTCATTGGACTATTCAATACATATTCCCCCATAGTGAGATTGATATTATGGCATTTTCATGAGCAACTGATAGTTCCTCCATTTGCAATCATTACTTGAAACTCTAGTGCTAGATATACAAAGCAATTGAGAACCTTGGCTAATTTATAGTGAATGAAATTATGAGTACTACCAGAATCAATCAACACTGTTACCTTTTTCTTTTTGATATATCCTTCGATCTTGAGAGTTTGAGGAGTGCTAATTCCAACCAATGCATGTCATGATGTATGTTCCTTTTGTTTCCATTATGAATTTCATGGGAGATCTTCTCACTTCTAGGAAGCCCTTCTTGCAACAACTTTGACAAAACTTCTTTCAAAACTTCCATGCCCCCCCTCAAACCCTTCAAATCATCTATGTCATTTTTCAAACCATCCATTTTAACTTCCATTTCATTCTTGGTTTGACCTAGGATTGATGTTAGTGCATCTTTTGTCACTATCTTCTCTTGTAAATCAGATATGTCCTTGCGCATTTCTTCACCTTCATCATAAGTCCATGTAGAACTGTTTGGAGGCTTGTTGGGTGTAGAGGTTCCCCTTTGAGGAGGCATTTAGGGAAATATAGATAGGTATCACACCCTAGGGCTCACCACTATTTGATCCTTCTACTCAAGTTATTCAAATTTAAAACAATATACCTTTTTTCAACCCTGATTGGAAGACCGTTTTCAGGGCCGACTTAGAACTGAGGTAAAATTGAAATTTCGTGTCCTCAAGGTCTGAAACTTAGGCTTGTGGTAGCCTTAGGTGTCCTTGTTTCGATGTCGTAGGTATGACTTAATTCTGATATGCCAATAGAAAGTAATTGCGAATATCCCAACACCTCTTATTTTTGGTCCTTTCATAAGATCAAACCTGTACGGCTTGCCAAGTCTTCAATATTTTGGATCTTAGTTTGAAGCTTCTACCATAGATACTGTGGTCTATACTCTTTCTTATGCAATTGGTCTCACTCATTTTTGACCTCGCATTCCCTGGATATGACCTTTTTCCCAAGAACGACTGTTTTAGACTAGTTTTTGGACTAGTAAAACACCCTATATTTAGAGGCCAATATCTCCGAACTTGTGATGTCTCAGGACTTGAATTTCGGACCATAGATAACTTGGCCTGTTATAGAAGTGGGTTTTTAATCCCGCTATCTGAATCCTTGTTGAAAGAAAATTATAGCGAAAATGCCAAGATGACTCGTTTTGAAGAAGCCGGTCCCGAGGAAAGAGCTCCGATACCAAATGTTATGCAACCAAGTCCCAAATATAGCATAATAATAACAGAAATAGACCAGAAGAAAGTAATCCACACCTTAATAATGAAGAACTGAGATGAATAATAATCCTCTTTGAGCAAGGACCTCCTTACACAATGTACTAAGTACATAAGACAATACAAGATACAATGGTGACTAAAATGAAAAGGTCTCCTTCCTATATATAGGAGACAAAGGGGTACAATAACAACTAATAGACCCACTAATAGACTCAAGCCGACATCAATAATATGTAATAAACCATAATAAAGTGTTAGTGTTTGCACTTTAATTTAATTATGTTAGATCTTTAATCTGAAAGATAGACAAGCATAGTGATACACAAGAACACAAGAATTTTCTCCGAGGAAACCATAAAGGAGAAAACCCCACAACTTCTTCAGTAATAGATTCATCACTTAGTACAATATCAATCAAAGATAGGAAACCCAAAGATAAGATGACTTCTGCACCTTCCTTCTTCTTCTTCAACGAACTTGTCTTTATCTTCCTCGGAGTGAATTTGCTTGTTGGTATGTATCCAAATGAGGGAGAGCACCTCCCTATTTATACTTTATGTGTGACTGACCTAAATCCCCAATGGGGTCGACTTCCTCAACTAACTGGGCTGACCTCTCCTAGGGAGACTCAAAAATACATTTTACATTTATCCTTTTTGGGACTATTGCCCCGACTAACAATTGAGGTTTTAGCTTGATATTCTTACATGACCAAATACAATAATGACATCCCCGAACAGAGGAAAAACATCTCCGACGGAGGTACAATAATATAATAATAATATACAAAAGAATATCTTCCGAAGTTACATTTACAACAACACTCCCTCTTCACTAGGAAGGTATTCTCTTGACAAAGTCATCATTATAGCTTGACACAATCTCTAGACAACATCATCATTGCTAGATCATCATCATCGCTGGACTGTGTTGCATTGGTACCCGTACCGGGTATTTGGGTACTTCAAAGGTACATCCCTTGCCATACCCAACTGTACCCAAATCAGACCTCATGTACCCGAGACGTCATTCATGAAATTTAGGTACTTGCATGGATTTTGGTACGCCGTACCCTATGTTTCAGTACACCGGGGGTATAGTCAGATCAATTTTGTTCAACGTTTGAATCCGCCGGTGTTAGGGGGTCGATTTGCAATGTTTAAAAAGTTAAAACTTTAATGAATAGTTTAATAAGCATTATTCAAACAAATATGAAGTGGGCCCTTACCTAAACCTGGGTCCCAAACCATAAGTTTTAACATTTAAT
The DNA here is from genome assembly GCA_027924585.1 of Larix kaempferi. Taxonomy (NCBI): domain Eukaryota; kingdom Viridiplantae; phylum Streptophyta; class Pinopsida; order Pinales; family Pinaceae; genus Larix; species Larix kaempferi. The sequence continues at coordinate 28,533,261 of BSBM01000910.1, forward strand.
TGCTCAAGCGATGCCTCAACTTGAGAGTGATGCCTATCTAGAGAGCTTGCTGACAGAGGACCTTAATGATGCTAATAACATTGATCTTGAGGATGATGATGACATGGCTTGAGGAAGCCAAATCAGCTTGTTATCACATATATAGTAGTCGGGCTACCATACATTTTTTATCAGATTCCAGTACATTATTCAGCCAGTTCCCTTACATTGAGATGCTAAGATGAGCATCTACTATGGATCACTATCAGATTTTGGACAGCATATATATTCCCCATGCCATGACTGAGTCTCAGGATACTCAGAGAGATAACCGATGTAGCTATTATACCATTTGTACAGAGCAGTCAGTACCCAGAGTTACAACAGTAGTTTCAGAGGACAGATGATGGTTCAGAGTGATGAGCATTCAGGTATATGACTCAGCAGGTATATTATGGTGTTGTGGTTATATTGCTTTTATTTCCATTTTCTTAGCATGTCTTAGCATTTAGTATAATGATCTAGCGATCGTATAGATATGTGGACCTGGTTGTACTTATACATGTATATCATATTTGTCCCTACTCAGACTTAGAAGTTCTTGGCCTATACTCATTGGTTTTACCCTCCCTAGGGAGAATAGAGGTGATCATTGCTTCCATACTTTGGTTTGCTATTGTTGGTTTCATTACTCACTGTCTTCATCCATCCATGACTTACCTAGTTGTACATTACCTTGACTTACTACTTGACTAGTGGCATGGATGACCTTTCCCCGCTATAGCCTCTATATTGGATAAGCCTCCCTGTTTATTGTGTCTCGGCTCTGAGTTGGTGACAAAACTTACCTATGGTGAGTTGGCTTAGTCCCCCTAGTCACTAAAGATGTTGTTGGCTAAACCTGAAACTTTTAGTGCTGCCATTAATGCAAAGTATGGAAATGAAATGTTATATCTTGTATGAAAAGCCCATTCATGCAATGTGTTTCTAAACACACATGAATGAAAGGCAAGCCAAATGAAAGTGGCTATGAAATATCAAATGTTATATCTTTTGTGACATGCAAAATACCTAGGTAAACAAGCTATCTGTGACACACCTAGAAGTGCTCAGGTAAACAAGTGCCTTAAAAACACACCTGCAGCAAAAAACCTAAATAAATGTAAATCTATGCAATGTGTTTTTAAACACACATAGATCAAAGGCTATGGAAACTCTAGGCCCAAAAAGCAATAGAACTTAAATGTTATATCAAAATATTGCTGGCCTCATTTGTATTATAGATTGTGTGTATCTGTGTGTGGTGAATAAACACTCTTTGAACAACTTATCCATTTGTGAGACACCTCCATTCCCTGTGTTGTTGCTTGTCCACTATATGCTATAGTGTGTATTCCCTTATCCATTGCCAAAGTGTCATAGTGTTAAGTCAGTAAGTCATCCCTTGACCTAGCCATGTCATTCTTAGCCTTCACCATTCACTAGCAAATTGATCACAACTATGAAGTGAGTATGACCTTGAAAGTCTTGTCTGAGTAATTAATAATAATTAATGACATATTATATTTGGATTTAGTTCACCAGTAATGATTACTTCTTGTTATAATTACTATGTGAATGGATTGTAAAGCATGCTTTAACCTTTGGCACCTTGCAGTAGCTTGATGACAGTTTGAGTTATATTTTGGTCATGTTGACTTAGTCAAACCTCAGTTTGACCAAAAGTCAACCACAGGACATGAGGTGGCAGATCTCAGATGTTAGAGATAGATGATATATGGTCTGGTACAGGTCACCATGGTATTCTTATGCAGTGGTTTCGGATTTATGATGATGATTTGTGCTTTTCAACACTTTTTTACAAATTATTATTATTTGGTCTACCGGATATGATGAGCATTTATTTTGGACCATGCAGATGTTTATATGGTGTATGAGTACATATCTTAGATGGATTTGGACCTTCTGAGTCCAATGAGACAGTCTATTTTCAGTTCCGGGAAGTTACAGTGATGATGGAGCCTCAACAGGCTGTCCTAGTGCAGTTTTGGTCTGTCGGAAACCTTATCAGAGCAGTGATGGGATTCACTTGGTTTACCTAGGGTGTTGTGCATGGAGGGGGTGGTCCAACCACTTGTTATTACCATATTACCCCCATCCCAGACACAGTGGTGAGCTCACCTTGACATCGCAGGCACTCCACGAGTCAGTTTGGGCAATTTCACGCTTCCCGAGGCAGTCCATAAATGATAGAAATGGCTACAAAGGAATTCGATTTGGGCTACTGAGGCAAATTTTTGGCATGGGATGATCAGTGATGATGAGTGGGATGTCTTCCACACCTTCTCCACCAGTTTCAGCTTCATCAGGACCCACATCCATCACTTATGGCATTTTCTGATGACTTTTGGAGCCTCCTAAGGCTAACGATTTGTCCATAGAGGCACGATTTGGTACTTTGATGACTATTTTATTAATATTGTGCTATGGGGATTGACCAAGGGTGTCTAAAATTACCCCTTGGACCCACCATAAGCTAGATCTACTATTTTTTCATCATGATTTGGTGGGATCCCCTCTCCTAGGGCGATTTTGTCCACTTATTGTTATATTTTATTAGTGATCCATGTATTGTATTATTGAGCTCATCTCAACCATTGATTAGATATTTTGATATTTTAATCTTAGCCACTCATTCAAAAAGTGGTTAGATTGTGGACTCTCTCCCTCCTATTTAAAGGAGAGAGCTTCTCATTGTAAAGGGGTCTTTGGCTTCTCATTGTAAAGGGGTCTTTGGCTCTTGGAATCTTGATATAGAAAAACTTTCTTGTGGTCTCCTTTGCATCTGGTGTTCTTAGATGGTGATTGGAAAGTTTATTGCATCCCAGCATTTGGGTATTTGTGGTAAGATCTATCTTTTTGGAAACTTTTGTCTTGTCTACAGGAGGGCGATTTCACTTGGGCGTTTTTGCAAGGCTTCTTCAACTCGCTCCACTTGGCATTCGCTTGTATTAGGGAGTTATCATTAGTATCATTGTGATCTATGCTATTTTTCTGTTATTTCTCTTGTGGCATTAGTCTTATCTCTTGTTTGCAGTAAATCTGATATTGTTGACATTTATTGTGCAGGAGAGAGGGCGCATTGGCTTCCTTGGGCAAATATATTTCATAGAAAACTACCTCAAATCGCTCCAAATTGATCTGATTTGCATAGATCATCATCATCAAGGCATCCACAAGGTTATCGAGGTAAGATCCACAGGTTTGTTCTTCTTTTCTTGACTCCAATCCATTGACATAGCTTCTTCATTGATAAAACCCTTAATTTACAAACCCTCATTTTACAATTTTTCAGATCTAGCAAGATCTACTTGGCTTTTGGGTATAATATTTAAAACCCACCTCTATAGTATCCATGACAATTCGGATCTATAGTTTGGTGTGGATTGGCCTTCATCCGACCCATTTCCCAAGGCAAATTAGCCTCTCCAAGTGAGGTCGCACTTCTTGGACAGGTGAGTTTGGTATGATCTAGCACCTGGGTAGGTGAGATCCCACTTGATCCTTAATCTACACATTTGATAACCTACCCCTATTGTGTCTCTTTAGTGATTTTCACCTTGTGGGCCCCATTCCTCATTTTGAGGGTTGAGCCCCACTTGGGTCACTTTGTGGCATATTTCAATCTCAGATCTACTAAGATCCAGCCATTGGATGAGCCTAATTTTCAAGATCCACCTAGTTTGACACCTCAACATCCCTAATCTATAATTTGGTGGACATTTGACTCCATTTGGCCCATTTCCCAAGGCACTAATATTCTCCAAGCTAAATCGACTTTCTAAGATTGTTGGGTTAGCTAGGGTTTGATATTTGTCTTGCATGCTTGAACACCTAAACACTATCACATCTATTCATCAAGCTCATCTTTGGTACTGGTTAGCCCCCTATTTGGACCATAACTACCCTGCATTGAACACGGTTCCCAAGGCAGTGGATTTTCTCACAATTGACTGGTACCCTAATCCTTGATCTCATTATAAACTTCATAAACATGTTGGACCAAATCCACACTACTTAAACCCCTCAATCCAACTTATCATTTACCTTGTGACTTTACCCATAGATCTAGGGTTTACCATACACCTTACGTACTTCATCATCTTTTGATTTGATCTGGTGTTTTGGTTTGATCTCTCCTGTCCGAAGTAGATCTGGGTCTCCTCCTTTGTTGTCTTGGGCTAGATAACATAAAGTGAAGATTGCCTTGATTGGCGTGACAACCACCCATTGGGAATCGGGGCTATCTTGGTTGCACCTCTTTGGTTGCCCCTCCCTTCTGCCATCTATCTTGGATCTATTTCTAGGGGCACCTACGAGTTTGGTGATAACACAACTATCTTGTTCATTGTTTACTGTTTTGAACTTTCTTTTTCATGTTTGGAAATGCCATATGAAAAATTTTGAATGTAATATGACAACGAATTTGGAACTCATGGAGTCATGGACATATATTATTATTAATTATATAACTTCTAGTCTTCCACTTGATATCTACTACAAGTCTATGGTTTATCAAATTTATTATTTTATGAATCAAATTTTCAATGTGAATGTTTATGTGACTGTGACATGTTTTATTTTTATAAATTTTAATATATATATATATATAGTACCCTCGACGTACCCAATTACCCTGTTTCAAAAAGTGGCGTCCCTGTCCCCATACCAGTACTTGTCCCCATACCCACTTTCACTGGAAACTTAGTCGCTGGATCATCATCATTGCTGCTGCAACAATTCTCATCTTGTTGATCATTGACTAGTGACATCTCTCGAATCTACCCATCATGAAAAGTTCTATAGAGGCTACCCTTTTTCATGCTGGATGTAGGCCTAGCTCTCAGCTAGGATTTCATCATTTATACGAGCAAGCCATCAAGTAGGTACAACTCAGGACCAGATATTACATAGCCAGAGCAATCAACTACGTCTCCTACTATCATCTCATCGTATCCGGATCATTTCATCATCTCATGTGGAGAGCAGCCCAAGTGCATATACCATGTCCACTAGACAACCTGTGTCTTCCACTCAGTGGATACATCCCAGGAACATCTGCATTTTCCACCCAGTGGATACAACCTAGATGTATTACGTCTCTCTCTCTCAGTCAACCTGTGTCTTCCACCCAGTGGATACATCCCAGGAACATCTATGTCTTCCACTAAGTGGATACAACCCAGGAACATCTATGTCTTCCACCCAGTGGATACAGCCTAGATGTATTACGACTCTCTCGATCAACTTGCGTCTTCAAACATGTGGATACAACCCAAGAGCATCCCAAATGCATCACGTCCTTTCAAACTACCTGCATCTTCAACCATGTAAGATACAGCCCAGGCGCATCCCAGATGCTTTATGACCCTTGGACCACCAACGTCTTCTCACATGTGGATACATCCCAGATGTATTACATCCGTGGTGCACTTATGATCCGGATTTATGTGGGAACGAAACAAAAGATAGCATATACAAAATCATATACAGAGATATATTGCAAATAACACAGTGATACAGTAAACACATATTCTATTAAATAGCGGAAATAGAACAGACTGTAAAATACAATAGCTAGAATGGTAGTAGCTATCTCTGAGAAAAGATGTGGCCGCTATGCTCATTCGTGCCAAGATGAATACAAAGAGAGGCCGAAACGGCCTATTTATCATAAGCATGAGGGAAAGAATCCAAAACATCCAAAAACCTAACCCTAGAAGATGAACCGTCATAAAGCTTGCGGCCCCAAGGTGGTTAGTTGAACAGTCAACTTCCCGAGGTCATAACTTTTGCATACGATCTCCGTTTGGGGCGCTCGGTAGCCCGTTGGAAAGGTCTATCCGATATTTACAACTTTCAAATGGGTCCAAATCCATATTGTTGGCAACAATTTGGTCCCCCAAATCGCCAAAAAAATGTCGTTTAGGGCCTCAAAATGGCTGCGAAAGTTCAAGGCCCGAAAAACTGCTAAAAATAGTAATTTACCAAAATTGCCAGAAGACTGTTTTGAGCCAGTTGGAAGAGGTGGGCCGCCACCGATATCCACCTGGATCAATCCTCCCTCCATAGGAAGCAATGGTCTCCATTTCTTTAAATCCCTTATCATATGTCGAGTTGTGTGTCGATTTGAGCTCTTGGTGCAACATTTGCTGAAGTGGAAAGGTTGCCTACTTTGACATCTTCAGAGGGTTGTAATTGTTGTTGATGGATGCGCTGGAGCTGTTCAACAGTTTTGGTTGTTGTGGTATCCTTGGTATGCACTGGTGTGGATGGTTTCTTTTTGGAGGAGCACCTTGAATACATGGCCTTGCACTCTAGAGGTACCCGAATAGGCGATGCGGCACTGAATTTGTGTTCTTGTTTCTGCTGAGTAGAGGGATAATGGGTAGAGGTTGTGGATGTCTCTGCGATCTGATGTTCTCATTTAGTGGCAATTGCGAATAGGGAAAATTTCCCAGTGTGGGAGATTATCTTCCTTCCCTGCTCGTTTGGGGTATGTGCAACTATCTCTGGTATCTGATAGAGTTGTCCTCCCAAAGTGACAATGACACTGCGAGGTCGTGATTCATATACAGCATGACGTTTCCACATATATGGTTGTCCTAAAAGAACATCACATACTTCAAGTTGGGCCACATCACACAATACCTCATCTCTGGAGGGCTTGATGCCATATGGTAGGCGACATTGGTGACTGACGCGAATCCCTTGTCCTTGGCTTAGCCATCCAATAGTGTATGGTTGTGGGTGTGGTGTTATTGGTAGATCCAATCTCTTGATGATTTCTGTTGAGATTAAGTTCTTTTGGCTGTCGCTGTCCACAACAAAGTGTAGGGGAATTCCCTTCACCCACATCTGTGAGTGGAAAAGGTGATCCTCTGCCTCCGACTCTTCAGGTTCCTCTAGTTGAATCTGTGTGGTGGCGACAACGACACTGGGTTCTGCACCAATGATTTGTTTCCCTTTTCGCGTGGCTGTGAAATTAGGTTCTGAGTCAGAATCGGAATTGGAATCTGATTCTGAAGCTTTGATCTCAGCCACCAATGACTGTTTTGAGCGACATTCATGAGTGTTGTGCCAGGGGATTTTGTGGAATTTGCACCACTTCCCGGTGTCCTTCTTTGTCTTTTCTTTACCCTTCTTCGCTTGTGGTTGGGACTAGTTGTCCTTTCCCTGCCCCGTGTTCTGCGAGCCAGAGTTTCTCTTGCTCTGCTTCTGCGCAGGTCCGAAGTCACACTTGTTTTTTTGCTGAAAGTTCTGCTCGATTTTGATAGCATATCGATAGGCGGATCCGAGTGAAGAGATTTCCAGGAAATCCATCTCTGTTCATATGTACCGGTGTAGGCCACTGCGATATTTTAGTACTAGGTGCCGCTCGGAGTCCTTCATACCTAGCTTTGTGCGCAAGGTATGAATGTTGTTGGTGTACTCCGACACCGTTTGGTCCCTCTCTTGGTGCAGAATGGTCCATTTTGTGTACTGGTCATCATAGTTTCCAACAGGGTGATATTGTTCCTTGACAGCATCTATAAAAGAGGCCCAAGTGGGATTGGAATATTCAAACAATCTTGACTCGTTTGATGAGTTTTGCTCACAACAAGTTTCCCACCAATGTTTGACATGGGGGACGGCCTTAAGGAGCGCAAAGATTATCTTTTCCCTTTCGAAAAATTGGTGGACAGAGAAATACCTGTTATCACCTAAGATGTAGTTACCCCTATGGATGGATCCAGTCATAGATGGAAATAGGGAAGGGCAACTCAAAAGGTGCAACCACGATCACCTCGACCTCCAATATATATGGTTGTCACGCCAGTCAAGGTAACCTTCGCTTTATGTTATCTAGCCCAGACAACAAAGGGGGAGACCCGATCTACTCCCGACAGGAGAGATCAAAACCAAAACACCAAATCAGGGTATTTCTAAGTGAAGTTAGATGTATGGTTTATCCTAGACCTAAAGATGAAGTCACAAGCCAAGTGAGGGGTTCAATAGGTATAGCTTTGGTTCATGGTTGATGTAAGAGTGACTTATAATGCTTGAAGTGAGATCTAGGGCTATGGTACTAGTTCAATGTTGGAAAGTCCACTGCCTTGGGAACCTTGTCCAGTGCGGGGTAGTTTAAGGGTTGTATTGGGGCTAACTAGTACAGGTGACAAGCTTGACCATGATACATGACGGCTTCAAAGGTTTAGTTCACCATGCATAGGTCAAACCACAAGTCAATCCAACAATCTAGGAAAGTTGAATTAACTTGGAGAGAAACCAGTGCCTTGGGAATTGGGAAGTGGAGTCAAAGTAGGGTTGACTTGTGGTTTAGGACTCCTAGTACTTGGGACAGGTGGGCAATAGAGGTTTTGATGGATGAATGTATCTAGATCTAGGTTTGACCCAAGTGGACCACAATCCCTAAAACCAAGGAATGCAATCTCCAAGGCAAGATTTGACAAAGTGATAGTCTAGACCTAGGTTTTGAATTATTCCAGTTCTAAATCTCCAAAAATCTCAAGTACCCAGTTCCTGGAAGTGAGTCAACTCACTTCTCCAAGGTGGTGCAACTTTGCCCAAGGAAGCCTAAAAGTGGGGTTAGGTGGGGCAAAACAAGTCGGATGGCATCCAAACTTTAGATCCGTGTAGATCAGTCAGGTAGGAGTATGGATCTGTATTTTCGTGGTAATCCAACGGTTAGATCTTAGTAGATCTGAGTTTAAGGGTTCCAAGTGGTCCAAAATGGGGATTAAATCCCTTTAAATGTGGAATGGGGCCCACATGGTGAATTTCAGAAAAGTAACAACCTGGGTGTATGTTATTTGATGTGTAGATGACAAATCAAGTGGAATCTCAAACACCCACCACCTAGATCTAGGTCAACTTGCTCAACTAGTGAAGTGCGCCTTGCTTGGGAGAAGCTAAGTTGGCGTGGGAGAGGGGTCAAACGGAAGCCAATCCTCACCAAACTATAGATCCGGGATGTCGTGGATGCTATAGAGGTGGGTTTTTGATATTATGCCCAACAACCTACTAGATCTAAGTAGATCTGAGAAAATGCAAAAATGGGGTTTTGATTAATTAGGGTTTTAAATGTTTGTGACAATTGGATAGATCATGGAGATAGAACTTACCTTGAGATCATACCTGAGTGATGTGGATGAGATGCCTTGATGTTGAGGAAGATTCCCGCAGAGATCAAATGAGAGATTGTTGATTTGCTTGCCAATTTGATGCCCTAGCCCACAAGTGCGCCTTCCTCTACCTGTCAAACCAAGGAATGAAGATTCAATCAGTAAGATCAAGTATGGAAGAAATACAAGAGAAATGCAAATAGTAACATGAAATAGAAGGTCCTGGGACAGTAATACTCCCTGTTACCAACGAAGAGCTCCAAAGAAGAAGTAGGGAGAGTCTTCCCCTACCAATACCTCCTCCTCCAAGCAAATCGACCTCCACCTGTAGATGCAAAAATCGTGGTACAAAGATATGGCAAACAAGATCTTCAATAACTCAGTGCAAAGGAAGAACCAACGAACGAACACCAAAAACATTCACCACAACACTGGAGATAGATGCAATAATAATTTTCTATTCCAATAATCCAGAGCCAAAAGTCCCTTTACAATGAGAGGCTCTCTCCTTTAAATAGGAAGGAGAGGCACCAAAACCCTAACCACTTTTTGAATGAGTGGCTAAGATTAAAAGATACAAATGTCTAATCAATGGTTGAGATGAGCTCAACAATAAAATACATGGATCACTAATAAAATATAATGTAAGTGGACAAAATCGCCCTATAAGAGGGGAATCCCACCAAATCATGATGACAAAATATCATAAGAGGCTTATGGTGGGTCCAAGGGGTAATTTTATCCCTCCTTGGTCAATCCCCATATCACAATAACCAAAAAATAATCATGAATGTACCAAATCGTGCCTCCATAGTGAAGTCGTGGTCCTCAAAAGACCTCAAAAATCCTCAGAAAGTGCCATAAGTGATGGATGCGGGCCCCGATGAAGCTGAAACTGCCGAAGAAGGTGTGGAAGGTCCCGATCTATCATCACTGATCATCCCATGCCATAACTTTGCCTCAGTAGCCCAAATCGATTTCCTCAATAGCCATTTCTACCAATCCTGAAATGCCTCGGGAAGCGTGAAACTGCCCCAAACAGCCTCCTGGATTGCTGGCGCTGTCAAGGTGAGGGCACCAGTGTGTCCGGAAGGGGGGTAATATGGTAAAAACAAGTGGCTGGACCACCCCCTCCATCATCAGCGCCCTAGGTCAACCAGATAAAAATCACATCTGCTCCGACAGGGCCTCCGACAGACCAAAACTGCACTAGGACAGCCTACTGAGGCTAAATCATCACTGTAAGTGCCCGGAACTGAAAACAAACTGTCCCATTGGACTCAGAAGGTCCAAATCCATCCAAGATGTGTACTCATACACCATATGAATCTCTGCATGATCAAAATAAATATCCAATATACCGGATCAAGGCCAATAATAATGCGCTGTACATATACAAACACTGCTGTAACCCCAGAATCATCATCATAACCCTGTAGCTGCTGCATAGAGTCATCATGTATGTATACATAGACCATATATCATCTATCCATATCATCATAAGGTCCAACATCTCATGTCCCATGGTCCTCCATGGTCAAACTAGGTCTAACCAAGACCAAATATAACTCAGACCATCATCCAAGGCTGCTGCAAAGTATCAAGGTTAATACATGCTCTACAACTTATTCAAATAGCAATTATAACACATAATGATCATAACTGGCGATCTACATCCAAATATATAGTGTCGTTAATTATTATTATTATTACTCAGTCTAGACTTTCAGGACCATACTCACTTCATAGTTGTGATCAATTTGCTAGTGAAGGGTGAAGGCTGAATTAACTGGCTAGGCTAAGGGATGACTTGACTGACTTGACTTTGTGACACTTTGGCAAGGGAAAGGGAATACACACCATAGTATATACTGAATGAGAAATAACACAGGGAATGGCGGTGTCTCACAAATGGATGAGTTGTTTAAAGAGAGTTTATTCACCTTCACAGATGCGCACAATCCATAATACAAATAAGGCCAGCAATTGTTTAGATATAGCATTTAAGTTCCATTTCTTTTTGGGCCTGAAGTTTCCATAGCCTTGATCTATGTGTGTTTACAAACACATTGCATAGATTTACATTTTTTCTTTTAGGCTTTCTGCTGCAGGTGTGTTTTTAAGGCACTTGTTTACCTGAGCACTTCTAGGTGTGTCATGGACAGCTTGTTTACCTAGGTATTTATTTTCCACAAGATATAACATTTCATTTTCATTGCCATGTTCATTTGGCATGCCTCTCATTCATGTGTGTTTAGAAACACATTGCATGAATGGGCTTTTCATACAAGATATAGCATTTCATTTTTTCAGATTTTGTATTCATGGCAGCACTAAAAGTTTCAGGTTTAGCCAACACAACTTTAGTGACTAGGGGGAATTCCAAGGAAATCCAACTCACCATAGGTAAGTTTTGTCACCAACTCAGAGCCGAGACACAATAAACAGGGAAGCTCATCCAATACAGAGGCTATAGTGGGGAAAAGATCCTCCATGTCACTAGTCAAGTAGTAAGTCAGGGTGATAAACTAAAAGGTAGGTCATGGATGGATGAAGACAATGAATAATGGAGCCAACACTAGCAAGCCAAGGTATGGTGGAATGATCACCTCTATTCTCCCTAAGGAGGGTAAAACCAATGAGTATGAATAGTGAACTTCTAAGTCTGAGTAGGGACAATAATATATATAATAGATCAACCAGGTCCAAATATCTATATGATCGCCAGATCATGACCCTGAGTGCTAAGACATGCTATAAGAATAAGTATAAAAGCAATCTAACCATAACACCATGATATACCTGCTGAGTCATATACCTGAAAGCTCATCAACCTTGAGATCATACCTGAGTGATGTGGATGAGATGCCTTGATGTTGAGGAAGATTCCCACAGAGATCAAATGAGAGATTGTTGATTTGCTTGCCAATTTGATGCCCTAGCCCACAAGTGCGCCTTCCTCTACCTGTCAAACCAAGGAATGAAGATTCAATCAGTAAGATCAAGTATGGAAGAAATACAAGAGAAATGCAAATAGTAACATGAAATAGAAGGTCCTGGGACAGTAATACTCCCTGTTACCAACGAAGAGCTCCAAAGAAGAAGTAGGGAGAGTCTTCCCCTACCAATACCTCCTCCTCCAAGCAAATCGGCCTCCACCTGTAGATGCAAAAATCGTGGTACAAAGATATGGCAAACAAGATCTTCAATAACTCAGTGCAAAGGAAGAACCAACGAACGAACACCAAAAACATTCACCACAACACTGGAGATAGATGCAATAATAATTTTCTATTCCAATAATCCAGAGCCAAAAGTCCCTTTACAATGAGAGGCTCTCTCCTTTAAATAGGAAGGAAAGGCACCAAAACCCTAACCACTTTTTGAATGAGTGGCTAAGATTAAAAGATACAAATGTCTAATCAATGGTTGAGATGAGCTCAACAATAAAATACATGGATCACTAATAAAATATAATGTAAGTGGACAAAATCGCCCTATAAGAGGGGAATCCCACCAAATCATGATGACAAAATATCATAAGAGGCTTATGGTGGGTCCAAGGGGTAATTTTATCCCTCCTTGGTTAATCCCCATAGCACAATAACCAAAAAATAATCATGAATGTACCAAATCGTGCCTCCATAGTGAAGTCGTGGTCCTCAAAAGACCTCAAAAATCCTCAGAAAGTGCCATAAGTGATGGATGCGGGCCCCGATGAAGCTGAAACTGCTGGAGAAGGTGTGGAAGGTCCCGATCTATCATCACTGATCATCCCATGCCATAACTTTGCCTCAGTATCCCAAATCGATTTCCTCAATAGCCATTTCTACCAATCCTGAAATGCCTCGGGAAGCATGAAACTGCCCCAAACAGCCTCCTGGAGTGCTGGCGTTGTCAAGGTGAGGGCACCCGTGTGTCCGGAAGGGGGGTAATATGGTAAAAACAAGTGGCTTGACCACCCCCTCCATCATCAGCGCCCTAGGTCAACCGGATAAAAATCACATCTGCTCCGACAGGGCCTCCGACAGATCAAAACTGCACTAGGACAGCCTACTGAGGCTAAATCATCACTGTAAGTGCCCGGAACTGAAAACAAACTGTTCCATTGGACTCAGAAGGTCCAAATCCATCCAAGATGTGTACTCATACACCATATGAATCTCTGCATGATCAAAATAAATATCCAATATACCGGATCAAGGCCAATAATAATGCGCTGTACATATACAAACACTGCTGTAACCCCAGAATCATCATCATAACCCTGTAGCTGCTGCATAGAGTCATCATGTATGTATACATAGACCATATATCATCTATCCATATCATCATAAGGTCCAACATCTCATGTCCCATGGTCCTCCATGGTCAAACTAGGTCTAACCAAGACCAAATATAACTCAGACCATCATCCAAGGCTGCTGCAAAGTATCAAGGTTAATACATGCTCTACAACTTATTCAAATAGCAATTATAACACATAATGATCATAACTGGCGATCTACATCCAAATATATAGTGTCGTTAATTATTATTATTATTACTCAGTCTAGACTTTCAGGACCATACTCACTTCATAGTTGTGATCAATTTGCTAGTAAAGGGTGAAGGCTGAATTAACTGGCTAGGCTAAGGGATGACTTGACTGACTTGACTTTGTGACACTTTGGCAAGGGAAAGGGAATACACACCATAGTATATACTGAATGAGCAATAACACAGGGAATGGCGGTGTCTCACAAATGGATGAGTTGTTTAAAGATGGTTTATTCACCTTCACAGATGCGCACAATCCATAATACAAATAAGGCCAGCAATTGTTTAGATATAGCATTTAAGTTCCATTGCTTTTTGGGCCTGAAGTTTCCATAGCCTTGATCTATGTGTGTTTACAAACACATTGCATAGATTTACATTTTTCTTTTAGGCTTTCTGCTGCAGGTGTGTTTTTAAGGCACTTGTTTACCTGAGCACTTCTAGGTGTGTCATGGACAGCTTGTTTACCTAGGTATTTATTTTCCACAAGATATAACATTTCATTTTCATTGCCATGTTCATTTGGCATGCCTCTCATTCATGTGTGTTTAGAAACACATTGCATGAATGGGCTTTTCATACAAGATATAGCATTTCATTTTTTCAGATTTTGTATTCATGGCAGCACTAAAAGTTTCAGGTTTAGCCAACACAACTTTAGTGACTAGGGGGAATTCCAAGGAACTCCAACTCACCATAGGTAAGTTTTGTCACCAACTCAGAGCCGAGACACAATAAACAGGGAAGCTCATCCAATACAGAGGCTATAGTGGGGAAAAGATCCTCCATGTCACTAGTCAAGTAGTAAGTCAGGGTGATAAACTAAAAGGTAGGTCATGGATGGATGAAGACAATGAATAATGGAGCCAACACTAGCAAGCCAAGGTATGGTGGAATGATCACCTCTATTCTCCCTAAGGAGGGTAAAACCAATGAGTATGAATAGTGAACTTCTAAGTTTGAGTAGGGACAATAATATATATAATAGATCAACCAGGTCCAAATATTTATATGATCGCCAGATCATGACCCTGAGTGCTAAGACATGCTATAAGAATAAGTATAAAAGCAATCTAACCATAACACCATGATATACCTGCTGAGTCATATTCCTGAAAGCTCATCAACCTGTACCATCACCTGTCCTCTGGAACTGCTGCTGCAACTCTGAACACTACTGACTGCTCTGTACAAATGGTATAATGGCTATATCGTTCGTCTCTCTGAGTGTCCTGAGACTCAGTCATGGCATGGGGAATATAACTGCTGTCCACAATCTGATAGTGATCCAATCTAGACGCTCATCTCAGCATCTCAAATGTAAGGGAACTGGCTGAATAGTGTACTGGAATGAGAAAAATAATGTATGGTAGCCCGGCTACTATATATGTGATAACAATACCCTTCTAGTAGATTCAACCATTTATCTAGGGCATCGGCATCGATATGGCCTTCAAATAAAAGAATATCAAAACTAACTTGTACCTTGAAGGGAGTCGTATCTCCGAACTGGCTGCTCGTTGAGGGTGCATTTGCCGTTGTTGGCATGCGTTGAAGGATCTTGGTGAAATTATCCATCATCTAGTTCCTCTGTCGCGCGAGGGCTTCCTCGAGCAACAATTTGATAAGATCTACTGCTCCGTCATCTCTCTTTTCTTTCGCCATGGGAGGCCGTTTGGGGCGGCGAGAGTGGTCTTCCCCAACTTCCCCAAGTGAAACTAGTTCGAGACCCAACTCTCTGTATCCTGACCTCATCGGGGACATGCACAGAGAAACAATCAAAGAGCAAACCGCTCTGATACCACTGATCCGTATTTATGTGGGAACGAAACAAAAGATAGCATTATAGAATCATATACAGAGATATATTGCAAATAACACAGTGATACAGTAAACACATATTCTATTAAATAGCGGAAATAGAACAGACTGTAAAATACAATAGCTAGAATGGTGATAGTTATCTCTGAGAAGAGATGTCGCCGCTATGCTCTTTCATGCCAAGACGAATACAAAGAGAGGCCGAAATGGCCTATTTATCATAAGCATGAGGGAAAGAATCCCAAACATCCAAAAACTTAACCCTAGAAGATGAACCGTCATAAAGTTTGCGGCCCCAAGGTGGTTAGTTGAACAGTCAACTTCCCAGGGTCATAACTTTTGCATACGATCTCCGTTTGGGGCGCTCGGTAGCCCGTTGGAAAGGTCTATCCGAGATTTACAACTTTCAATTAGAAACAAATGCATGCCATTGGCAACTATTTGGTCCCCCAAATCGCAAAAAACTGTCGTTTAGGGCCTCAGAATGGCTCCGGAAGTTCAAGACCCGAAAAACTGCTAGAAATTTACCAAAATTGCCAAAAGACTGTTTTGAGCCAGTTGGAAGAGGTGGGACGCCATCGATATCTTCCTGGATCAATCCTCCCTCCTTAGGAAGCAATGGTCTCCATTACATTAAATTCCTTATCATATGTCGAGCTGTGTGTCGAGTTGATCTCTTGGTGCGACATTTGCTGAAGTGGAAAGGTTGCCTTACTTTGACATCTTTAGAGGGCTGTAATTGTTGTTGATGGATGCACTGGAGCTTTTCAATAGTTTTGATTGTTGTGGTATCCTTGGTATGCACTGGTGTGGATGGTTTCTTTTTGGAGGAGCACCTTGAATGCGTGGCCTTGCACTGTAGAGGTACCCGAATAGGCGATGCGGCACTGAATTTGTGTTCTTGTTTCTGTTGAGTAGAGGGATAATGGGCAGAGGTTGTAGATGTCTCTGCGATCTGATGTTCTCCTTTAGTGGCAATTGCGAATAAGGAAAATTTCCCAGTGTGGGAGATTATCTTCCTTCCTTGCTCGTTTGGTGTATGTGCAACTATCTCTGGTATCCGATAGAGTTGTCCTCCTAAAATGTGAATGACACTGCGAGGTCATGATTCATATACAACATGATGCTTCCACATATATGGTTGTCCTAAAAGAATATCACATACTTCAAGTGGGGCCACATCACACAATATCTCATCTTTGAAGGGCTTGATGCGATATGGTAGGCGACATTGGTGACTGACGCGGATCCCTCGTCCTTGGCTTAGCCATCCAATGGTGTATGGTTGTGGGTGTGGTGTTATTGGTAGATCCAATCTCTTGATGATTCCTGTTGAGATTAAGTTCTTCTGGCTGCCGCTGTCCACAACAAAGTGTAGGGGAATTCCCTTCACCCACATCTATGAGTGGAAAAGGCGCTCCTCTGCCTCTGACTCTTCAGGTTCCTATGGTTGAATCTGTGTGGTGGCGACAACGACACAGGGTTATGCATCAATGATTTGCTTCCCTTTTCGTGCGGCTGTGAAATTAGGTTCTGAGTTAGAATCGGAATTGGGATCTTATTCTAAAGCTTTGATCTCAGCCACCAATGACTGTTTTGAGCGATATTCATCAGTGTTGTGCCAGGGGCTTTTGTGGAACTCGCACCACTTCTCGGTGTCCTTCTTTGTCTTTTCTTTACCCTTCTTCACTTATGGTTGAGACTGGTTGTCCTTTCCCTGCCCCGTGTTCTGCGAGCCAGAGTTTCCCTTGCCCTTCTTCTGCGCAGGTCCGAAGTCACGCTTGTTCTTTTGCTGAAATTTCTGCTCGATTTTGACAGCATATCAATAGACGGATCCGAGTGAAAAGATTTCCAGGAAATCCATCTCTGTTCGCATGTACCGGTGTAGGCCACTGCGATATTTCAGTACTAGGTCCCGCTCGGAGTCCTTGATACCCAGCTTTGTGTGCGAGGTATGAAAGTTGTTGGTGTACTCCGACACCGTTTGGTCCCTCTCTTGGTGCAGAATGGTCCATTTTGTGTACTGGTCATCAGAGTTTCCAACAGGGGAATATTGTTCCTTGACGGTATCTATAAAAGAGGCCCAAGTGGGATGGGAATATTCAAACAATCCTTACTCGTCTGATGATTTTCTCTCACAATAAGTTTCCCACCAATTTTTGACATGGGGGACGGCCTTAAGGAGCGCAAAGATGATCTTTTCCCTGTCGGAAAATTGTTGGATAGAGAAATTCCCTTCTAGTATATTCAACCATTTATCTAGGGCATCACCATCGATATGGCCTTCAAATAAAGGAATATCAATACTAACTTGTACCTTGAAGGGAGTCGTATCTCCGAAATGGCTGGTCGTTAAGGGTGCATTAACCGCTGTTGGCATGCGTCGAAGGATCTCGGTGAAATTATCCATCATTTCGTTCCTCTGTCGCGCGAGGGCTTCCTCGAGCAACAACTTGATAGGATCTACTGCTCCGTCGTCTCTCTTTTCTTCCGCCATGGGAGGCCGTTTGGGGCAGCAAGAGTGGTCTTCCCCAAGTGAAACTAGTTCGAGACCCAACTCTCTGTATCCTGACCTCGTCAGGGACATGCACCGAGAAACAATCAAAGAGCAGATCGCTCTGATACCACTGATCCAGATGTATGTGGGAACGAAACAAAAGATAGCATATACATAATCATATAGAGAGATATATTTCAAGTAACACAATGATACAGTAAACACATATTTTATTAAATAGCGGAAATAGAACAGACTGTAAAATACAATAGCTAGAATGGTGGTAGCTATCTCTGAGAAGAGATGTGGCCGCTATACTCATTCGTGCCAAGATGAATACAAAGAGAGGCCGAAAGGGCCTATTTATCATAAGCATGAGGGAAAGAATCCCAAACATCCAAAAAGCTAACCCTAGAAGATGAACCGTCATTAAGTTTGCGGCCCCAAGGTGGTTAGTTGAACAGTCAACTTCCCGGGGTCATAACTTTTGCATACGATTTCCGTTTGGGGCACTCGGTAGCCCATTGGAAAGGTCTATCCGAGATTTAAAACTTTCGACAGGGCCCAAGTGCATGTCATTGACAACCACTTGGTCCCCTAAATCACCAAAAAATGTCGTTTAGGGCCGCAAAATGGCTTCGGAAGTTCAGGACCCGAAAAACTACTAAAAATAGTAATTTACCAAAATTGCCAGAAGACTGTTTTGAGGCAGTTGGAAGAGGTGGGCTGCCACCGATATCCACCTGGATCAATCCTCCCTCCTTAGGAAGCAATGGTATCCATTGCGTTAAATCCCTTATCATATGTCGAGCTGTGTGTCGAGTTGAGCTCTTGGTGCGACATTTGCTGAAGTGGAAAGGTTGCCTTACTTTGACATCGTCAGAGGGTTGTAATTGTTGTTTATGGATTCCCTGGAGCTGTTCAACAGTTTTGGTATCCTTGGAATGCACTGGTGTTGATGGTTTCTTTTTGGAGGAGCACCTTGAATGCGTGGCCTTTCACTGTAGAAGTACCCGAATAGGCGATGCGGCACTGAATTTGTGTTCTTTTTTCTGCTGAGTAGAGGGATAATGGGCAGAGGTTGTGGATGTCTCTGCGATCTGATGTTCTCCTTTAGTGGCAATTGCGAATAGGGAAAATTTCCCAGTGAGGGACATTATCTTCCTTCCCTGCTTGTTTGGGGTATGTGCAACTATCTTTGGTATCCGATAGAGTTGTCCTCCCAAAGTGACAATGACACTGCGAGGTCGTGATTCATATACAGCATGACGCTTCCACATATATGGTTGTCCAAAAAGAACATCACATACTTCAAGTGGGGCCACATCACACAATACCTCATCTTTGAAGGGATTGATGCCATATGGTAGGCGACATTGGTGACTAATGCGGATCCCTCGTCCTTGGCTTAGCCATCCAATGGTGTATGGTTGTGGGTATGGTGTTATTGGTAGATCCAATCTCTTGATGATTTCTGTTGAGATTAAGTTCTTCTGGCTGCCGCTGTCCACAATAAAGTGTAGGTGAATTCCCTTCACCCACATCTGTGAGTGGAAAAGGCGCTCCTCTGCCTCCGACTCTTCAGGTTCCTTTGGTTGAATCTATGTGGTGGCGACAACGGCACTGAGTTTTGCATCAATGATTTGCTTCCCTTTTCGCACAGCTGTGAAATTAGGTTCTGAGTCAGAATCGGAATTGGGATCTGATTCTGAAGCTTTGATCTCAGCCACCGATGACTGTTTTGAGCGACATTCATCGGTGTTGTGCCAGGGGCTTTTGTGGAACTCACACCACTTCCCGGTGTCCTTCTTTGTCTTTTCTTTAACCTTTTTCGCTTGTGGTTGGGACTCGTTGTCCTTTCCCTGCCCTGTGTTCTGCGAGCCAGAGTTTCCCTTGCCCTGCTTCTGCGCAGGTCCGAAGTCACGCTTGTTCTTTTGTTGAAATTTCTGCTCGATTTTGACAACATATCGATAGGCGGATCCGAGTGAAGAGATTTCCAGGAAATCCATCTCTGTTCGTATGTACCGATGTAGGCCACTGCGATATTTCAGTACTAGGTTCCGCTCGGAGTCCTTGATACCCAGCTTTGTGCGCGAGGTATGAAAGTTGTTGATGTACTACGACACCGTTTGGTCCCTCTCTTGGTGCACAATGGTCCATTTTGTGTACTGGTCATCATATTTTCCAACAAGGTAATATTGTTCCTTGACGGCATCTATAAAAGAAGCCCAAGTGGGATTGGAATATTCAAACAATCCTTACTCGTCTGATGAGTTTTGCTCACAACAAGTTTCCCACCAATTTTTGACATGGGGGACGGCCTTAAGGAGCGCAAAGATGATCTGTTCCCTGTCGAAAAATTCGTGGACACAGAAATACCCTTCTAGTAGATTCAACAATTTATCTAGGGCATCGGCATCGTTATGGCCTTCAAATAAAGGAATATCAAAACTAACTTGTACCTTGAAGGGAGTCGTATCTCCGAAATGGCTGGTCGTTGAGGGTGCATTTGCCTCTGGATGCATGCGTCGAAGAATCTCGATGAAATTATCCATCATCTCGTTCCTCTGTCGCGCAAGGGGTTCCTCGAGCAACAATTTGATAGGATCTACTGTTCCGTCGTCTCTCTTTTCTTCCGCCATGGGAGGCCGTTTGGGGCGGTGAGAGTGGTCTTTCCCAAGTGAAACTAGTTCGAGACCCAACTCTCTTTATCCTGACCTCGTTGGGGACATGCACCGAGAAACAATCAAAGAGAAGACCGCTCTGATACCACTGATCCAGATTTATGTGGGAACGAAACTAAAGATAGCATATACAGAATCATATACATATATATATTGCAAATAACACAGTGATACAGTAAACACATATTCTATTAAATAGCGGAAATAGAACAGACTGTAAAATACAATAGCTAGAATGGTGGTAGCTATCTCTGAGAAGAGATGTGGCCGCTATGCTCATTCGTGCGAAGATAAATACAAAGAGAGGCCGAAAGGGACTATTTATCATAAGCATGAGGAAAAGAATCCCAAACATCCAAAAAGCTAACCCTAGAAGATGAACCGTCATAAAGTTTGCGGCCCCAAGGTGGTTAGTTGAACAATCAACTTCCTGGGGTCATAAGTTTTGCATACGATCTCCATTTGGGGCGCTCGGTAGCCCATTGGAAAGGTCTATACGAGATTTACAACTTTCGAATGGGCCCAAATGCATATTGTTGGCAACCATTTCGTCGCCCAAATTGCCAAAAAATGTCGTTTAAGGCCTCAAAATGGCTCCGGAAGTTTAGGACCCGAAAAACTGCTAAAAATAGTAATTTACCAAAATTGCCAGAAGATTGTTTTGAGCCAGTTGGAAGAGGTTGGCTACCACCGATATCCACCTGGATCAATCCTCCCTCCTTAGGAAGCAATGGTCTCCATTGCATTAAATCCCTTATCATATCTCGAGCTGTGTGTCGAGTTGAGCTCTTGGTGCGACATTTGCTGAAATGGAATGGTTGCCTTACTTTGACATCTTCAGAGGGTTGTAATTGTTTTTGATGGATGCGCTGGAGTTGTTCAACAGTTTTGGTTGTTGTGGTATCCTTGGTATGCACTGGTGTGGATGGTTTCTTTTTGGAGGAGCACCTTGAATGCGTGGCCTTGCACTGTAGAGGTACCCGAATAGGCGATGCGACACTGAATTTGTGTTCTTGTTTCTGCCGAGTAGAGGTATAATGGGCAGAGGTTGTGGATGTCTCTACGATCTGATGTTCTCCTTTAGTGGCAATTGCGAATAGGGAAAATTTTCCAGTGTGGGAGATTATCTTCCTTCCCTGCTCATTTGGGGTATGTGCAACTATCTTTGGTATCCGATAGAGTTGTCCTCCCAAAGTGACAATGACACTGCGAGGTCGTGATTCATATACAGCATGACGCTTCCACATATATGGTTGTCCTAAAAGAACATCACATACTTCAAGTGGGGCCACATCACACAATACCTCATCTTTGAAGGGCTTGATGCCATATGGTAGGCGACATTGGTGACTGACGTGAATCCTCCATCTTTGGCTTAGCCAACCAATGGTGTATGGTTGTGGGTGTGGTGTTATTGGTAGATCCAATCTCTTGATGATTTCTATTGAGATTATGTTATTCTGGCTGCCGTTGTCCATAACAAAGTGTAGGGGAATTCCCTTCACCCACATCTGTGAGTGGAAAAGACGCTCCTCTGCCTCCGACTCTTCAGCTTCCTTTGGTTGAATCTGTGTGGTGGCGACAATGGCACTGGGTTCTGCATCAATGATTTGCTTCCATTTTTGTGCGGATGTGAAATTAGGTTCTGAGTCAGAATCAAAATTGGGATCTGATTCTGAAGCTTTGATCTCAGCTGCCAATGACTGTTTTGAGCGACATTCATCAGTGTTGTGCCAGGGGCTTTTGTGGAACTCGCAGCACTTCCCGGTGTCCTTCTTTGTCTTTTCTTTACCCTTCTTCACTTGTGGTTGGGACTGGTTGTCATTTCCCTGCCCCATGTTCTGCGAGCCATAGTTTCCCTTGCCCTGCTTCTGCGCAGGTCCGAAGTCACGCTTGTTCTTTTGCTGAAATTTCTGCTCGATTTTGACAGCATATCGATAGGCAGATCTAAGTGAAGACATTTCCAGGAAATCCATCTCTGTTCGTATGTACCGTTGTAGGCCACTGCGATATTTCAGTACTAGGTGCCCCTCGGAGTCCTTGATACCCATCTTTGTGCGCGAGGTATGAAAGTTGTTGGTGTACTCCGACACCGTTTGGTCCATCTCTTCGTGCAGAATGGTCTATTTTGTGTACTGGTCATCATAGTTTCCAACAGGGTAATATTGTTCCTTGACGGTATCTATAAAAGAGGACCAAATGGGATTGGAATATTCAAACAATCTTGACTCGTCTGATGAGTTTTGCTCACAAGAAGTTTCCCACCAATTTTTCACATGGGGGACGGCCTTAAGGAGCGCAAAGCTGATCTTTTCCCTCTCGAAAAATTGGTGGATAGAGAAATACCCTTCTAGTAGATTCAACCATTTATCTAGGGCATCGGCATCGATATGGCCTTCAAATAAAGGAATATCAAAACTAACTTGTACCTTGAAGGGAGTTGTATCTCCGAAATGGCTGGTCGTTGAGGGTGCATTTGTCGCTGTTGGCATGCGTCGAAGGATCTCGGTGAAATTATTCATCATCTCGTTCCTCTGTCGTGCGAGGGCTTCCTCGAGCAACAACTTGATAGGCTCTACTGCTCCGTCGTCTCTCTTTTCTTCCGCCATCGGAGGCCGTTTCGGGTGGTGAGAGTGGTCTTCCCCAAGTGAAACTAGTTCGAGACCCAACTCTCTGTATCCTGACCTCGTCGGGGACATGCACCGAGAAACAATCAAAGAGCAGACCGCTCTGATACCACTGATCCGGATTTATGTGGGAACAAAACTAAAGATAGCATATACAGAATCATATACAGAGATATATTGCAAATAACACAGTGATACAGTAAACACATATTCTATTAAATAGCGGAAATAGAACAGACTGTAAAATACAATAGCTAAAATGGTGGTAGCTATCTCTGAGAAGAGATGTGGCCGCTATGCTCATTCGTACCAAGATGAATACAAAGAGAGGCCGAAAGGGCCTATTTATCATAAGCATGAGGGAAAGAATCCCAAACATCCAAAAAGCTAACCCTAGAAGATGAGCCGTCATAAAGTTTGCGGCCCCAACTTGGTTAGTTGAATAGTCAACTTCCCGGGGTCATAACTTTTGCATACGATCTTTGTTTGGGGTGCTCGGTAGCTCGTTGGAAAGGTCTATCCAAAATTTACAACTATTGGCAAAGCCAAAAAGTGTGGCATTGAAAACCATTTGGTCCCCCAAATCGCCAAAAAATGTCGTTTAGGGCCTCAAAATGGCTCCGGAAGTTCAGGACCCGAAAAACTGTTAAAAATATTAATTTACCAAAATTGCCAGAACACTGTTTTGAGCCAGTTGGAAGAGGTGGGCCGCCACCGATCTCCACCTGGATCAATCCTCCCTCCTTAGGAAGCAATGGTCTCCATTGTGTTAAATCCCTTATCATATGTCGAGCTGTGTGTCGAGTTGAGCTCTTGGTGCGACATTTGCTGAAGTGGAAAGGTTGCCTTATTTTGACATCTTCAGAGGGTTGTAATTGTTGTTGATGGATGCGCTAGAGCTGTTCAATAGTTTTGGTTGTTGTGGTATCCTTGGTATGCACTGGTGTGGATGGTTTCTTTTTGGAGGAGCACCTTAAATGTGTGGCCTTGCACTGTAGAGGTACCCGAATAGGCGATGTGGCACTGAATTTGTGTTCTTGTGTCTACTGAGTAGAGGGATAATGGGCAGAGGTTGTGGATGTCTCTGCGATCTGATGTTCTCCTTTAGTGGCAATTGCGAATAGGGAAAATTTCCTAATGTGGGAGATTATCTTCCTTCCCAACTCGTTTGGGGTATGTGCAACTATCTCTGGTATCCGATAGTGTTGTCCTCCCAAAGTGACAATGACACTATGAGGTCGTGATTCATATACAGCATAACGCTTCCACATATATGGTTGTCCTAAAAGAACATCACATAATTCAAGTGGGGCCACATCACACAATACTTCATCTTTGAAGGGATTGATGCCATATGGTAGGCGACATTGGTGACTGACGCGGATCCCTCGTCCTTGGCTTAGCCATCCAATGGTGTATGGTTGTGGGTGTGGTGTTATTGGTAGATCCAATCTTTTGATGATTTCTGTTGAGATTAAGTTCTTCTGGCTGCCACTGCCCACAACAAAGTGTAGGGGAATTCCCTTCACCCACATCTGTGAGTGGAAAAGGCACTCCTCTGCCTCCGACTCTTCAGGTTCCTCTCGTTGAATCTGTGTGGTGGCGACAACAACACTGGGTTCTGCATCAATGATTTGCTTCCCTTTTTGCGCGGCTGTGAAATTAGGTTCTGAGTCAGAATCAGAATTGAGATCTGATTTTGAAGCTTTGATCTCAGCCACCAATGACTGTTTTGAACGACATTCATCGGTGTTGTGCCAGGGGCTTTTGTGGAACTCGCACCACTTCCTGGTGTCCTTCTTTGTCTTTTCTTTACCCTTTTTCTCTTGTGGTTGGGACTGGTTGTCCTTTCCCTGCCCCGTGTTCTGCGAGCCAGAGTTTCCCTTGCCCTGCTTCTGCACAGGTCCGAAGTCACGCTTGTTCTTTTGCTGAAATTTCTGCTCGATTTTGACAGCATATCGATAGGCGGATTCGAGTGAAGAGATTTCCAGGAAATCCATCTCTGTTCATATGTACCGATGTAGGCCACTACGATATTTCACTACTAGGTGTCGCTCGGAGTCCTTGATACCCAGCTTTGTGCGCGAGGTATGAAAGTTGTTGGTGTACTCCGACACCGTTTGGTCCCTCTCTTGGTGCAGAATGGTCCATTTTGTGTACTGGTCATCATAGTTTCCAACAGGGTAATATTGTTCCTTGACGACATCTATAAAAGAAGCCCAAGTGGGATTGGAATATTCAAACAATCCTGACTCGTGTGATGAGTTTTGCTCATAACAAGTTTCCCACCAATTTTTGACATGGGGGACGGCCTTAAGGAGCGCAAAGATGATCTTTTCCCTATCGGAAAATTGGTGGACAGAGAAATACCCTTGTAGTAGATTCAACCATTTATCTAGGGCATCGGCATCGATATGGCCTACAAATAAAGGAATATCAAAACTAACTTGTACCTTGAAGGGAGTTGTATCTCCGAAATGGTTGGTCGTTGAGGGTGCATTTGCCACTGTTGGCATGCGTCGAAGGATCTCGGTGAAATTATCCATCATCTCGTTCCTCTGTCGCGCGAGGGATTCCTCAAGCAACAACTTGATAGGATATGTTGCTCCGTCGTCTCTCTTTTCTTCCGCCATGGGAGGCCGTTTAGGGCGGCGAGAGTGGTCTTCCCCATGTGAAACTAGTTTGAGACCCAACTCTCTGTATCCTGACCTCGTCGGGGACATACACCGAGAAACAATCAAAGAGTGAACCGCTCTGATACCATTGATCTAGATTTATGTGGGAACGAAACAAAATATAGTATATACAGAATCATATACAGATATATATTGCAAATAACACAGTGATACAATAAACACATATTCTATTAAATAACGGAAATAGAACAGACTGCAAAATACAATAGCTAGAATGGTGGTAGCTATCTCTGAGAAGAGATGTGGCCGCTATGCTCATTCGTGCCAAGATAAATACAAAGACAGGCCAAAAGGGCCTATTTATCATAAGCATGAGGGAAAGAATCCCAAACATCCAAAAAGCTAACCCTAGAAGATGAACCGTCATAAAGTTTGCGGCCCTAAGATGGTTAGTTGAACAGTCAACTTCCCGGGGTCATAACTTTTGCATACGATCTCCATTTGGGGCGCTCGGTAGGCCGTTGGAAAGGTCTATCCGAGATTTACAGATTTCAAATAGGTCCTACTGCAAATTATTGGCAACCATTTGGTCCCCCAAATCGCCAAAAAATGTCGTTTAGCGCCTCAAAATGGCTCCGGAAGTTCAGGACCCGAAAAACTGCTAAAAATAGTAATTTACCAAAATTGCCATAAGACTGTTTTGAGCCAGTTGGAAGAGGTGGGCCGCCACTGATATCCACCTGGATCAATCCTCCCTCTTTAGGAAGCAATGGTCTCCATGGTGTTAAATCCCTTATCATATGTCGAGCTGTGTGTCGAGTTGAGCTCTTGGTGCGACATTTGCTGAAATGGAATGGTTGCCTTACTTTGACATCTTCAGAGGGTTGTAATTGTTTTTGATGGATGTGCTGGAGTTGTTCAACAGTTTTGGTTGTTGTGGTATCCTTGGTATGCACTGGTGTGGATGGTTTCTTTTTGGAGGAGCACCTTGAATGCGTGGCCTTGCACTGTAGAGGTACCCGAATAGGCAATGCGGCACTGAATTTGTGTTCTTGTTTCTGCTGAGTAGAGGGATAATGGGCAAGGTTGTGGATGTCTTTGCGATCTGATGTTCTCCTTTAGTGGCAATTGCGAATAGAGAAAATTTCCTAGTGTGGGAGATTATCTTCCTTCCCTGCTCGTTTGGGGTATGTGCAACTATCTCTGGTATCCGATAGAGTTGTCCTCCCAAAGTGACAATGACACTGCGAGGTCGTGATTCATATACAGCATGACGCTTCCACATATATGGTTGTCCTAAAAGAACATCACATACTTCAAGTGGGGCCACATCAAAAAATACCTCATCTTTGTAGGGCTTGATGCCATATGGTAGGTGACATTGGTGACCGACGCGGATCCCTTGTCCTTGGCTTAGCCATCCAATGGTGTATGGTTGTGGGTGTGGTGTTATTGGTAGATCCAATCTCTTGATGATTTCTGTTGAGATTAAGTTCTTCTGGCTGTCGCTGTCCACAACAAAGTGTAGGGGAATTCCCTTCACCCACATCTGTGAGTGGAAAAGACGCTCCTCTGCCTCCGACTCTTCAGGTTTCTCTGGTTGAATCTGTGTGGTGGCAACAATGGCACTGGGTTCCGCATCAATGATTTGCTTCCTTTTTCGCGCGGCTGTGAAATTAGGTTCTGAGTTAGAATCGGAATTGGGATCTGATTTTGAAGCTTTGATCTCAGCCACCAATGACTGTTTTGAGCGACATTCATCAGTGTTGTGCCAGGGGCTTTTGTGGAACTCGCACCACTTTCCGGTTTCCTTCTTTGTCTTTTCTTTGCCCTTCTTCGCTTGTGGTTGGGACTGGTTGTCCTTTCCCTGCCCCGTGTTCTGCGAGCTAGAATTTCCCTTGCCCTGCTTCTGCGCAGGTCCGAAGTCACGCTTGTTCTTTTGCTGAAATTTCTCCTCTATTTTGACAGCATATCGATAGGTGGATCTGAGTGAAGAGATCTCCAGGAAATCCATCTCTGTTCGTATGTACTGGTGTAGGCCAATGCGATATTTCAGTACTAAGTGCCACTTGGAGTCCTTGATACCCAGCTTTGTGCGCGAGGTATGAAAGTTGATGATGTACTCCGACACCGTTTGGTCCCTCTCTTGGTGCAGAATGGTCCATTTTGTGTACTGGTCATCATAGTTTCCAACAGGGTAATATTGTTCCTTGACGACATCTATAAAAGAAGCCCAAGTGGGATTGGAATATTCAAACAATCCTGACTCGTGTGATGAGTTTTGCTCATAACAAGTTTCCCACCAATTTTTGACATGGGGGACGGCCTTAAGGAGCGCAAAGATGATCTTTTCCCTATCGGAAAATTGGTGGACAGAGAAATACCCTTGTAGTAGATTCAACCATTTATCTAGGGCATCGGCATCGATATGGCCTTCAAATAAAAGAATATCAAAACTAACTTGTACCTTGAAGGGAGTCGTATCTCCGAAATGGTTGGTCGTTGAGGGTGCATTTGCCACTGTTGGCATGCGTCGAAGGATCTCGGTGAAATTATCCATCATCTCGTTCCTCTGTCGCGCGAGGGCTTCCTCGAGCAACAACTTGATAGGATCTATTGCTCCATCGTCTCTCTTTTCTTCCACCATGGGAGGCCATTTGGGGCGGCAAGAGTGGTCTTCCCCAAGTGAAACTAGTTCGAGACCCAACTCTCTGTATCCTGACCTCGTCGGGGACATGCACTGAGAAACAATCAAAGAGCAAACCGCTCTGATACCACTGATCCGGATTTATGTGGGAACGAAACAAAAGATAGCATATACAGAATCATATACAGAGATATATTGCAAATAACACAATGATACAGCAAACACATATTCTATTAAATAGCAGAAATAGAACAGACTGGAAAATACAATAGCTAGACTGGTGGTAGCTATCTCTGAGAAGAGATGTGGCCGCTATGCTCATTCGTGCCAAGATGAATACAAAGAGAGGCCGAAAGGGCCTATTTATCATAAGCATGAGGGAAAGAATCCCAAACATCCAAAAACCTAACCCTAGAAGATGAACCGTCATAAAGTTTGCGGCCCCAAGGTGGTTAGTTGAACAATCTTCTTCCCAGGGTCATAAATTTTGCATACGATCTCTGTTTGTGGCGCTCGATCGCCAAAAAATGTCGTTTAGGGCCTCAAAATGGCTCCGGAAGTTCAGGACCCGAAAAATTGCTAAAAATAGTAATTTACCAAAATTGCCAGAAGACTGTTTTGATCCAGTTGGAAGAGGTGGGCCGCCACCGATATCCACCTCTATCAACTTGCGTCTCCGGACATCTCACATCACTCCCTCTTTCGAGGAACATCGATCTGGATTACACCAAGCTTCTCTTTGAAGTACTCAAACTTCACTCTTTCTAACAGCTTGGTTAAATCCTGCGTCTTCCACCATGTAAGATACAGCCCAGGCGCATCCCAGATGCTTTATGACCCATGGACCACTAGTGTCTTCTCACATGTGGAGACATCCCAAGATCATCCCAGATGTATTACATCCGTTTGGACTACCTTCGTCTTCCACCATGTAAGATACAAACCCGGTGCACTTGCGTCTTCCAGACATGTCACTTCACTCCCTCTTTCGAGGAACATCGATCTAGATTACACCAAGCTTCTCTTTGAAGTACTCAAACTTCACTCTTGCTAACAGCTTGGTCAACACATCGGTTGTTTGCTCGTTTGTCGCCACATACTGGAGCTTCACTGCACCTCTCTGCGCCATATCTCGAATATAGTGGTACTTGATCTCAATATGCTTCAACTTGTCATGGAACATAAGGTTCTCAGACAATTTTACACAACTTTGGTAATCACAAAAGATACAAGTCGCCACTAACTCGAGATCCAATAAATCTGATAGTAGATTTCGAAGCCATACTGCCTCACAATTAGCCGAACAGGATGCAATATACTCTGCTTCGGCTGTACTCAGTGCCACACTCGACTGGTTCCTGCTAAACCAAGAGATCATACCAAATCCCAAACTGAAGCAACATCTTGAAGTGCTCTTCCTGTCTGTGGCACTACCTGCCCAATCTGAATCAACATAACCAGGTAGGTTAATCTTCTAATTCGTCGCATATTTGATCCCATACTCAATTGTACCCTTCAAGCACCTCAATATATGTTTTGTGGTAATCAGGTGAACTTGTCTCAGATCTGTCAGGAACTGGCTCAGAGTGTTCACAACAAAGCATATGTCTGGTGTTGTGTTCTTCAAGTACATTAACGAACCAATCATTTTCATGTACATCGTGGCATTAATTGTCTCTGAAGAAGCATCACTTAGTAGTTTCAAGTTCGATGCCATTGGTGAGGCCATTTCCTTGTAGCCCATCATTCCGAACCTCTTCAGAATCTCCACTGCATACTTTCCTTGACCAACGAAAATCCCATTTGAACTCTGCCACACTTCCTTACCTAAGAAGTAGTGCATCATTCCCAGGTCCTTCATCTCGATCTCTACGGCAACCCTTCTTTTTGTTTATGTAATGAGCTCATCCTCCCTTGTTAAGAACAAGTCATCTACATATAGCAGTAATATTACTAGTCTTTCACCCACAACCTTAAAGTAGAGGTTGGAATGTGCTTTACTCTTGGTAAAGCCTAGGCTCATCATAAAATTGTTGATCTTGTCGTACCATGCCCTGGGTGCCTATTTCAAACCATACAAGGCTTTCTTTAGCTTGCACACATGAGTGTGTTTGTCATGTGTCTCAAATCCCAGTGGTTGCTCCACATACACTTCCTCTTTGACTACACCATTCAAGAATTTTGTCTTGACATCCATTTGGTGTACCTTCGCTTTCATTACTACGCCTAAAGCAAGTATAAATCTGATTGAAGTGTATCTTGCTACAGGTGCAAATGTCTCCTCGTAGTCTATGCCTTCTTTCTGGGAGAAGCCACGTGCCACAAATCTTGCCTTGTGTTTTTCGATGCTGCCATCTATAGCATGCTTGATCTTGTAGATCCATTTTGAAGTCACAACAGACTTCCCTTTTGGTCTCAGTACTATCTCCCAAACATCATTCTTCATAATTGACTGGTACTCTTCGATCATGGCATCCTTCCATTCCTTCTTTTCTGCTGCTTCCTCATAGGTGGAAGGTTCTGTTATCACAAAACTTGTAGTTGTCTCTAAAGGCATCCCATTCGGGATGGTAGAGGAGATGGACAACTAAAAAGGTGACCCAAGAGATGCCACAATTCTCAATGCAAGTTGGGTGTCACGATAATCGAGGCACTCTTCGCTTTAGATCAAGACAAATCGAGATCAAGGGGGAGACCCTAACCAATCAATTAAGATTAGCAAACCCAAATACTTCTAGGGAAATGTGTAAAATGAAAGGAGTAAGTCAATGGTGAGTTAGATATAGGAAAAGTTAAGT
Organism: Larix kaempferi; assembly: GCA_027924585.1. Lineage (NCBI taxonomy): Eukaryota > Viridiplantae > Streptophyta > Pinopsida > Pinales > Pinaceae > Larix > Larix kaempferi. Next base: position 28,564,674 of record BSBM01000910.1, read on the forward strand.
GGACCCAAGGGTTAGGATATGGTTGAAAAGGCTTAAAGAGTGACAAATGGTTCAACCAATGAAATTCAAGGGCCACCTATGAGGTTTAATCAATAGATCTAAAAGATGACTTAGTACCATGAAAATTAGCCAAGTGGGACCCACTCCTTAAAAAGGGGAAAATTGGTCCAAGTTGGGTCCACAAGGTCAAAGTTGGAAATGGATGGTACTAGGGGTATGCTATGGCATGGATCTATGGATTGGCCAAGAATTAGCAATACCCAAGTGTGGGATCTAGCAAATGGCCACCTACCCAAGGAGTGCGAATTGCCCCAAGGGTGACTAGTGCCTTAGATCAAGGGCCAAATGGAGTCGGATGTCCACCAAATTACAGATTGGGGCAAGTAAAATGATAATCAAGGTGGGTTTTCAAAATCAAGTACAAGCCATGGCTAGATCTCACTAGATCTAATGCATCACTAAGTAACCCAAGTGGGGCACAACCCTCAAAATGAGGAATGGGGCCCACAAGGTGAAAATCACAAAAATGAAGCACTACGGATAGGTTTTCAAGGTAGATCTATTCAATGCAACACAAATCTCACCTACCCACGATTTGGAACTAGCCAAACTAGCCTCTTCAAGGGAATGCAAATTGCCTTGGAGAGGCTAATGTGCCTTGGGAAATGGGTCAAATGGAGGCCAATCACCACCAAACTATAGATCCGAATTGTCGTGGATGCTATAAAGGTGGGTTTTAAGTTTTATCCCCAAAAGTAAGCTAGATCCAAGTAGATCCAAAAAAATAGAAAAAAGTGAGGGTTTTAACTTTAGGGTTTGTTTGACCAATGGAGAAAAGAGATGCATCTAGGTACATACCTTGAAGAACATACCTCTCATGCTTGTGGCCACTTTGCAAATTGATAACCTTCTCCTTAGGTGTATATTCAAGAGTGAGATCTAGTGCTCCAAGCCAAATCGTCCTTCCTCAAAGATAGCCAAATCGTCCTCGTTCTATAAGACAAGATCTAGTTAGAAACAAGCACAGCAAAATAATGATGAAAATGATGAAAATATGTAAAAGAAAGCATCAACTATGTCACTAAGATACAATAATGATACTCCCTGTCACAAAGATCATTCCAAAGCAAAATATGAGGGTCCCCCCAACAATAGCCTCCTTCAAATTGTCCTCCTCCTCATCAATTTCAGCCTCCCTGTAGAAAAACGACTTGAAGCCCTAAAACCACAAGTGATACATAAAGAAAAGATTGTATATTCAACTTGCAAAAGAATCCATCAAAACAAGAGAAGTAGATCCACAAAATAGTATTCTATTCCAATCCTCAAGAGCTCCAAAGGTGCTTTTACAATAGGGGGGTCTCCTCCTTTCATAGGATAAAAAAGACCAAAACCCTAAACCACAAAACCACTTTTTAAAACCAGTGGTTGAGATCAAAAGGTATAACAATCTAATCAACGACTAAGATGAGCCAATACAATATATCACATGGATCACTTAACTAAGTGATGACGTCATAGCCTAAAGTGACTCGATGAGGGTGACATCATACATGGGGGTGGCTAAAATACATGTGCCACATCAACAAGACCTAGACAAGTCACTAAAAGCACATTGTGGGGCTAGGAGGCATTAATTTCCTTCACTGGCATGTCCCCATGGCACAATAATATAAAATATAAGTCTATGACATGTCCAAGTAACACAAATGATCAAATCATGTCCCCATAATCTGAGAGAGACATGCAGTAAAAGACGTCCTGTAGCCACTATGGACTTCATTGATTGGTGCCAATTGATTTGGAAGAAGGGGGGTTCACCATGGATGAACTCAGAGCAAACCAAGTGCAAAAACCTTGGGGTTCACCACGGATGACCTTAGAGTAGACTAAGTGCAAAAACCTTGCCTCAATTGCCCAAATCGAATTCCTCAATGGCCTTTTTATTCCATTTTTTTATCCTCCTGAAAACCATAAAAGTGCCAAAAACTGCCTCTAGGGTGCCTGCATTGTCAAACTGAAGGTGCCATCATGTCCGGAAGGGGGGTATAATGGTAATAACAAGTGGCTGTACCACCCCCTTTCTCTGTAGCACCCTAGGAAACGACTTACCTCCAATGCCTCTGCTGGACAGGCTGGATCAGCATGCCCAAACTAGTCAACATGGGGATAACTGCAACTATCATGCCCAGAAGTGCCCGGAACTGAAAGATAAGTGTCTCAATGGATCTAGAAGACCCAAATCCACTATAGATGAGAACTCATACACCTCATGATAACCTGTGAGGTCATCTGTAGAGTCCACCATACCTGGACAGTGTAAAATATGATGATCTGGAAATAATAATAAAACTAACCAATTGCATCAATCATCATTTGAAGCACATGTCCAACATATGGAATCATCAATAGGTGTATGTGGGACCATAGATCATCATCCATAAGCATAAGTGGTCCATCTCATCACGGGTCCTAAGAATGACCATGGTCAAACTATGTTTTACTAGGTCAAAATACAACCAAAGACTAGATTATAACAAAAGACTAAGAATAGTTTGCTTCCGAAAATGGTTTTGGCATCCATGGATCCCTCCATGGCCACTCTCCTCCTTCTCCCCTAAATCAGCTTCCTGTCGATGGCCAACTGAAGGGTTTTTTCCGCTTTGGAACGATTAGTGGCGCCTTGGCGCAGCGACCCATTGGGTAGCGGGCTTCTTCGGCTTCCTAGTGGCAGCGGCGGTGGCGTTTGTAAAGAGGGATGCTTCCGGGGTTGGCCGTCTTCGGTTGGGAGACGACGACGGCAGCGAGGTATGTAGAGAAAGGGCTCCAGTCTCCTCATTACTGACGGCGGATCCGCTGTGGAGGTTGCACAATGGGGATTCCTGGTCCCAGGTTCGACGAAGGATGATGGACATCTATTTGCTCGACAGACTCTTCTCGGTGGTGGTTGCTTCCATGCCAGGGAGCTGCATCCCATGTGGGCTTTCGAGGCGAGGCTTTCTTTTGGCGGTCTGGGGGTTTATCTTTGCAGATGCTAGTGGCTCTACCTTCTTTTTCGAGGTTTCTGGAAACGTTTTTACCTAGTTTCTTTTTCCTTTCTTCTACGATGTTTTTCTGCTGTTTTTTTTACTTGTAGAGCCATTCTCGGTTGCTCGGATTCAGGTTTTTAGTTGTAGTTTTTGTTCTGAGGCACCTTATTACATGTGTTTATTTATTTGTATGAAGCTGAAAGCTCGTAGTAGATTTTCTACAATTATTGGCTCTGCTTAGTAGCATATACATTCTTCAAGAGTGATGAAGATCCAATGTAATTTTGTACTCGAAAGATGAAATAAAATTACGCTTTTTTTTCAAGGAAAAAAATAAAATAACAAAAGACTAAGACATGTTCCTTTAATCATATTCACAGCTTAACTTAAAGTAGAAACATCATTCAGTGGCAGTTAATACATATATATTTCAATGTTATTTATAGTTTACTTGCACAAAAGCTTTAAAGACATACTCATCCAATGGACATGGTCTAATTGCTAGCAAAGGATGAAGGCTAAGGACAAGGATAGGCATAAGGGATGACTTGACCAACTCAACTAAGTGACACTTTGGATGGGGAGAGGGGGAGCTACACTTTGTGTTGGACAAAATAAACAAAGGGAAGGGCAGTGCTTCACAAATGGGTAAGTTGTTTAAAGAGTGCTTATTCAACTTAGGCATCATTTCTACATCAAGTTGATCCAAGTTCATTAGGATCATTCATTTCATTTCCATGGCCTTTTTGGCCTATATGACTCCTTTGGGATTTTACATGCACTAAAAAGCACAACTAATCGCAACTTGCATCCAGGGTATATTTACATTTCACGAGGTCAACAATCTTTAGATATAGCATACATTAAACCATTGCTTTTTAGACCTTTTTGGACCCTTCGAGGGGTACTTTAGCATTTCATTGCTTTAGCCTTTATTCATCGTGTGTTTAGAAACACATTCTAGAATTTTAATTTCATAGGCTTTTATAAGAGATTTCCAATATAAGTAGAACACGTGCTTTCAGTTTTAGCCAACAACAACTCATGTGACTAGAGGGAATTTCGCACAAAGCCAAACATCAAGACAACCGACCAGAATGATCTAGGCATAAAATCCAACTTACCAAAGCAAGTTCTGTCACCAACGCAAAGCCAAGACACAAAACAAATGTTAATGCGATCCAACACAAAAGTAGAAATAGGGAAGTCCTCCGTATCAAACAGTCATGAAGGCAAGTCAAGGTGAAAGCAAAATAAGGCATGGATGGATGGAGTGAAGTGAACGTGGTGCCTAGGATAACAAACAAAAATGTCAGGAAAGACCATGTCCATGCTCACAGGAGGGTAACGAAACCAATGAATGTTGTCAGTAAACCTTAGAGTGCAAGTAATACATCCAATTTTATATTTAAAACTCCATCCAAGGTATTTCATTTCATTATTTAAATAATACTACCACATCATGAGTTATATATCAAGTCAATGCTATGAAGATGACTAAAACAACAAGATAATAGTCCAACATGCTAACAATCACAAGTCTAATGGTCATATCACTGGATATCATAACTAGTCATCATGTAGAACCACTGAAATACTGCTGCAACAATACAATTGGGCACTGAACTAAAACTGTATGAAACAAAACGTCACATTGGTCATCAAATCTAAGCTCTCAAGGCTCAGCCTTGGCACAAGGTCTACTCAATGTCTGACATATACTGCTATGATTTGTAAGTGATCTCAAAAAAATGCTGCTCATCATAGCTGATCTCTGTAAAAACAAAGCTCTGGAAAGTGCAGATATCTGCTCAGCAAGAATAGTAGCCCAACTACTATGGTGTGATAACAGGTTCTTTATCAATGATGTCGCATAGTAGGGCCACATAGTTGGAGTATGGTCTGGGTCTCTTGCTTTCTTTGAGTGTCCCATCTGGAGCACCATACTTCTCTGCATCTTATATTGCTTCACGTGCCCATGTTGGTTTTCTCTTGTGGGAGTTCTTCTCATGAGATGGATCTATAGGTTCTTGTGGTTCTGTTATGTCATGGTCTTCGTTTTCTTCTTGGATTGTTTCTTCCATAACTATGTCTCTAGTTCTTGGAACTTCAGGTTCTTCAGTGCCCAATTGTCTTGACTTGTTGTAGGCTGAGTCTTCATCAAAAGTTACGTCTGTACTGATTTCGATCTTTTTGAATCCCGGGAAGTATATTCGGTAAGCTTTGGATGTGTCACTGTATCCCACGAATATGCCCTTCTTCCCTAAAGGGTTTAGTGTTGTTCTCTTTTCTTTTGGAATGTGTATGTACACAGGGCAGCCAAATATTTCGAGATGGCTGACTTCTGGTTTCTCTCCTAAGAAAGCTTCTTTTGGAGTCTTTTTGTTCAATACATGGTGAGGTGTACGGTTTTGTACATACACAACTGTTCTTATTGCTTCTTCCCATACGTGCATTGGTAGATCTTGATCATGGAGCATTGCCTTCACTGCTTCCATTATTGTTCTGTTCTTACGTTCTGCAACGCCATTTTATTGAGGATTGTAAGGAGTGCTCAACTCCCTCTTAATCCCTGATTCTTTGCATAGATCCCTCATCAAATAATACTAGCAAATTTTTTCTAAGGAAAGACTTGAAAATGGAATTCATCAAACCTTGAAATGTGGAAGGAACATTTGTGAGACCAAATGGCATGACCAAAAATTCATAATGACCTTCATGAGTTCTGAATGATGTTTTTGGTATGTCTTCCTCCTTCATTCTAATATGATGATATCAGGAACAAAGATCCAACTTTGTGAAGAAACTGCTCCATGTAATTCATCAATGACAGGAAGGGGAAATTTATCTTTAATGGTGATTTTGTTGAGCTCTCTATAATTTGGACACATATGCCATGAGTCATCCGGCTTGTGTACCATTACCACTGGTGCAGAGTAAGAACTTTGGCTAGGCCTTATTATGTTGGCCTCTAACATTTCATCAACCATTTGTTCAATTTCACTCTTCTGTCCATAGGGGTATCTGTAAGGGTGATGTTAGGAAAAACACTGCCCAAAATTAAGTGAATATCATGTTCAAAATCTTGAATAAGTGGAAGACCTTTTGGAGTATCTTCAAATACCTTGGAATGCTTATCAATCGCCTTCTAGAGATCTAGGGAAATAAGAGTCTTAGATGTTTGAACATCTAATGAGCTTAATTGTGCAATTACACATTTTTGTCCCTTTTTTATCAATTTTGTCATACCATTAGAGTTTATCACCTTACTTGACTTCCCTGTGATACCATTTAACTCATATTCTTTTCCTTCCCATACATATTTCATGAAAAGATTCTGAAAATTAAACGCCACTATTCCCAATGATTGTAACCATTGAACTCCGAAGACAACATCAACACCCCCCCTTGGAATAGCAATCATTGGACTATTCAATACATATTCCCCTATAGTGAGATTGATATTATGGAATTTTCCTGAGCAATTGATAGTTCCTCTATCTGCAATCATTACTTGAATCTCTAGTGCTGGATATACAAAGCAATTGAGAACCTTGGCTAATTTACAGTGAATGAAATTATGAGTACTACCAGAATCAATCAACACTGTTACTTTTTTCTTTTTGATATATCTTTCGATCTTGAGAGTTTGAGGAGTGTTAATTCCAGCCAATGCATGACAGGATATGGTGGAAGTAATATCTTCGAAAGTAGTATCCTCTATTTTTTCATCTTGAGACGGTTCTTGTTCTTTTGGTACTTATTGTTCATTTTCTTCCTCTGCTTCACAATCTATGTAAAATAGTTTCTTCTCAGTGCAGTTGTGGCCCTTAATGTATTTGCTATCACAATTGTAACAAAGCCCTTTTGCTCTTTTTTCCTCCAGTTATTGTGGTGTCAACCTTATAGGTTGTTGATGACTCGACACCACACTTTCTTCTTTATAGTTGTATGTGGTAGACTTCCTTGTTGCCACAATTTTGTTTTCAACTTTTCTGGCCACCTTGAATGCATGCTCAAAGTATTTAGGTTCCCACAGGCGAACCTTGTGTTGGATGTTATCTCTTAAACTTCCAATGAAGACGTTAGCCAGATGCTCCTTTGGAATATCTATGACCTTTATATTCAATCTTTGGAAGTTCTCAATGTGCTCCCCAACTGTACCCTTTTGTTTGAGATTTATCAATTGGCTAAAGAAGGTATTGCTCTTTGTGTCCTCATAATGTGCTATCAATTCCTCCGTAAAAATTGTCCAAGTGACAACTGGTTTACGAGAGCAAAGCCATATATACCAAACAAACTTATTAGGTTCTAAATATAAAGATGCAATGCGTACCTTTTGTGTGGATTGCACCTCGTGTAGCTCAAAGAATTGCTCCATCTGTAGTATCAATGTGACTAGATATGTGCCATCAAACTTCCTCATATCGATCTTCATCTTTTTTGGAGAGTGCATCTGCCACCACATTTTGTTTCCCTTTTCTATGGATGATTTCAAAGTCATACCCCAACTCCTTGGTTACCCACTTTTGTTGCTCTTTTGATGATAGTCTTTTTTCCAAGAAGTATTTAAGACTATCATGATCTGTTTTGACTTTGAAGTACCTACCTATTAGATAAGGGTACCATTTCTAAAGAGCATGTAGTATTGCCAACATTTCCTTCTCATAAATGGGCTTTTGTAAGCTCTTTCCCTTGATTGGATGACTTGTGAAAGCAAGTGGGTGTCCTTGCATTAGAACAACGCCAATGCCATTTCCTGAAGCATCACATTCCACAATAAAGGTTTTTGTGAAGTCTGGTGTGGCCAATACAAGAGTTGTGCACATTTCCTGTTTAAGTTGTTCAAAAGTTTGAGTTTCCTATGGAGTCCAAGAAAATGCATCTTTCTTTAGTAATGTTGTTAGAGGTGCTACTATTCTTCCATAATTTTGAACAAACTTGCAGTAGTACGCTGTCAGACCTAAGAATCCTCGAAGATTCTTCAAGTTCTTGGGAATCGACCAATCTATCATGGCTTTAATTTTGTTAGGGTCTACCTTTACACCTTCATGAGATACAATATGACCCAAATACTCTACCTCCTTCACCCAAAGAAACATTTGAAAGGGTTTGCATATAGTTGTTGTTCCTGCAGTAGTTGTAGGACCATGTCAACATGTTGAACATGTTCTTCCAAGAATTGCTATAGATTAGTATATCATCAAAGAATACGAGTACACGTTTTCTAAGAAAAGGCTTGAAAATGGAAATCATCAAACCCTGAAATGTGGAAGATGCATTCATGAGACCAAATGGCATTACTAGAAATTCATACTGATCTTCATGAGTTATGAATGTTGTTTTTGGGATATCTTCATCTTTCATTCTAATGTGATGATACCCAGAACGCAGGTCCAACTTTGTGAAGAAAATTGCTCCCTGTAATTTATCTAGCAATTCATCAATTACAGGAATGAGAAACTTATCTTTAATCGTGATCTTGTTGAGCTCTCTATAATCTGGACACATACGCCATGATCAAAATCTCGGATAGGTGGAAGACCTTTTGGAATATCTTCAAATACCTTGGAATGCTTATTAATGACCCTTTGAAGATCTGGGGAAATAGGAGGCTTAGATGTTTGAACATCTAATGAGCATAATTGTGCAACTACACCTTGATGTCCCTTTTTCATTAATTTTGTCATACCATTAGAGCTTATCACCTTGCTTGGTTTCCCTGTGATACCTTGTAATTCATATTTCTTTCCTTCCCATACAAATTTCATGAAAAGCTTATGAAAATTAAAAGCCATAGTTCCCAAAGATTGTAGCCATTGAACTCCTAAGACAACATCTGCACCACCCACTGGAATAGCAATCATTGGACTATTCAATACATATTCTCCCATAGTAAGATTTCTATTATGGCATTTCTATGAGCAGTTGATAGTTCCTCCATCTGCAATCATTACTTGAAACTCTGGTGTTGGATATACAAAACAAATGAGAGATTTTGCTAATTTATAGTGAATGAAATTATGAGTACTACCATAATCAATCAACACTATTACCTTTTTTATTTTTGATAAATCCTTCGATCTTGAGAGTTTGAGGAGTGCTAATTCCCGCCAATGCATGACATGATATGGTGGGAGTAATATCTTCTGAAGTAATATCTTCTATTTCTTCATCTAGAGATGGTTCTTGTTCTTCTGGTTCTTCCTCTTCACATTCTATGTAAAATAATTTCTTCTCATCACACTTATGTTCCTTACTATACTTGCTGTCACAATTAAAACATAGGCCTTTTGCTTTTCATTCCTCTATTTGTTGGGGTGTCAACCTTTGAGGTGGGTTAGCAGAAGTAACAATATTCTCTCGGTATGTGTTGGAGGTGCTCTTTCTAGTATCATCGTCATATTTTTACTTTCAACCTTCCTTGCCATCATGAAGGCCTTATCCAAGGATGGTGGTTCAAAGAGATGCACCTCATGTTGAATGTTATCCTTCAAGGTGCCAATGAAGAGGACCAACCGATTATCTTCTGGAATGTTCTTCATTCTAAGACTTAGCTTCTGAAACTATTTGATGTGCTCTGCAACTGGACCTTTTTGCTTGAGATTTATTAGCTGGCTAAAGAAGGTATTGATATTAATATCCCCATAGTGTGCAATCAATTCTTCGGTGAATATAGACCAAGATATAACAGTAGTCGGATGTACTCTTACGGTCCACAATGCTTCCTCCCCAGTCTGAGTCTGTATAACCAAGTAACATGACTCCTCCACTGGAGGCATATCTGAGTCCATATGAAATTGTACCTCGAAGGTACCTAAGCACATGCTTATTAGTTGTCCGGTGTTTGGATCAGACATAAATTGATTCAGAATTCTCACGGCGTAACATATATCAAGCCTCAAATGTATCAAGTACATTAGCGAGCCTATAAGATGTCTATACAAAGTGGGATCTACTAGAACTAATCCAAAGCCTAAATCATGAAGTTTCCTCAAATTAGAAACCATTGGTGTAGTCATATACTTGCAATCTATCATGGAAAACCTGTGCAATATATCCACAGTGTACTTCCCTTGAGATAGAAAAAAATTATATTTTCTTTGCCATATCTCAATGCCAAGAAAGTAGTGCATTAGATTGTCACGTCGCCTCCCGTCAATTTGATGCAAGGAAGGCAACATGATTAACATTTTGGGCTTATTCGGCAAACTCAGCCCCATTCATGAATAACAAATTCATAATAAATAAAATTCATGTGTGCAGATTCATACTCAAATAAGCACAACGAAATGAAAACATTATCCACCACAATTGCATCATGCATTTAGCATATCAATACCAATCATCAAATTAAAACATTGCAGAACACATAATGGACATAATTTAAACCATAGAGGATACTTATCTTTAAGATGAAGTTGTCCAATCAACTGGCTATGTGAGAAAAACGTTCCACCCAACCATAGGTCTCTTTCCACCCTATATTCTTTTCGCTAAGAGATCACCCCCGAGCTGGGCTATGTATCCACTAAGGAGGAACTAAATAGGCTCACTCACAGCCATGGTTTCACACAAACAGTCATGCTAAGCCAACACACAGTTGGGTTTATCAAGCATGCAAGAGACAAAGGAGGAGGATGATAAGCCAGTGAGCTTAACCATAGAGCTACAAGCATATCAACTAAATCCAAACAACCTTGGCACCCACAATACCTACCACACCCAACACAAGGAAGGTCCTTTTCTCTGCTGCACAGTCCTTCAGGTGCCCCTTCCCTCCCGTGCTCTTCAGGGTGGGCATAGAAAGGTCCAAGCTGCTAAATCCTTGAGATTCTAGCCTTCATTGGGTTTGTCAAGCAATTCCAACCTCTGTTCTATATTCTTCTTTGTCATTCATGCTTGGATTTTCTCAATTCTATGGCCAAATGACTCTGTCCCGTAATTGGATTTTCAGGCTATCAAATCAGGGGTTTCCTATGGATTTCAAGGCATCTTACACTCAAATTTGCGCCAAGGTTTAAGTCTGTGGATCCCCCATTGGATTTTATTGTCCACACAAATTTCCGTGCATTTTTGGCACTTCAAAACGTGGCTTAATTCATAGTTGCGATTTCTGGTTTTTCTCACTACTGGGCATGTGTAATGGATAAAAACCGATGCTCTAATCATCAGCAATGGAATGAGAATGAAGAAAAACGAATTCCCATGAGATAGAGTGACTTGTGGGTCAAGTAAATAGAGCCCATACCCTGCCATATAATTTCTGGGTTGCCCATGCTCCATTGAAGCCATGGACTGATTTCTTCAACCACTTCCTTACAACAGAATTAAATGTCAATAAGGAAGTCAAATGGGTTCTCAAGATGACATTTGGCAGCATATGGTTCAACCATACAACCCCCTCACCACTCCCCAGTGGATATACATGCCCCCCTCTTATTAGTTGCTTCCATAGCCAGGTTTTGGTATTTTTATTGCAATATTAATATTTACATCATTTTACAATGTTCCATGGCTTAATAGCACATGGATAATCTAATGTCAAATACTTGCCTTTTTAATTAAAATTTTAGCATCCACTAGAGGGCCCTTTCCCTTGAGCTCCACGCTAGGGAAACATACATCGCATGAGTACAATATTTACATTAAAAAGCCAATATATCCTAAGGGTCAAAATGGGGGTATTACATTCCCCTCCCCCTTTGAACAACACCGTCCTCGATGTTCTCAAAACTGAACGAAAATGGGAATATCTTCCTCATGCAATCCTCAAGCTCCCATGTAGCCTCATCGGGACTAAGGTGTTTCCATAACACCTTTACCTGTCTGATGGCTTGGTTCCGGAGCAATGTGACTTTCTTGTTGAGGATGCGCATAGGATTCACTTGGAACTCTCGCTCGGGTTCCACCTGTATCACATTCCAATCAATTATGTGATTATGATCATGTACATACATCTTAAGCAAATAAACATGGAAAACATTATGAACTATCATGTTAGCAGGGAATGCAATTCTATATGCAACTGGTCCTATCCTATCAAGAACTTCAAATGGCCCACAATATCTTGGTGCCAACTTGGCACAACTCCTCAACATTAGGGAACTTTTCCTTGGTTTCACTCTCAAATAAACATGATCCCCAATCTTAAATTTCTTATGCACTCTTTTCAAATCTGCATAACTCTTTTGCTTGTCCTGGGCTACCTTTAAATTCTGATTGATCCTAATCATGTTAGCAGGCAATGCAATTCTATATGCAACTGGTCCTATCCTATCAAGGACTTCAAATGGCCCACAATATCTTAGTGCCAGCTTGTCACAACTCTCCAACATTAGGGAACTTTTTCTTGGTTTCACTCTCAAATAAACATGATCCCCCATTCTTAAATTACTTATGCACTCTTTTCAAATCTGCATAACTCTTTTGCTTGTCCTGAGCTGCCTTTAAATTCGGCCTGATCCTAATCATGTTCGTAGGAAATGCAATTCTATATGCAACTGGTCCTATCCTATCAAGGACTTCAAATGACCCACAATATCTTGGTGCCAGCTTGGCACAATTCCCCAACATTGGGGAACTTTTCCTTGGTTTCACTCTCAAATAAACATGATCCCCAATCTTAAATTCCTTATGCACTCTTTTCAAATCTACATAACTCTTTTGCTTGTCTTGAGCTACCTTTAAATTCTGCCCGATCCTAACAATTTCTTGTTCCATTTCCTTGATATCTCTGCCCCAAGCACTTCCTTGTTCCCCGGGCTATCCCAATTCAATGGAGTCCTGCATCCTTTGCCATACAATGCCTCAAATGGACTCATTCCCAATGATGCTTGATGTCCATTGTTGTATGCAAATTATATCAAGTGTAGGTAATCCTCCCACTTGGATAGTTTATCCATCACATACATTCTCAGCTTGTCCTCAAGAACCTGATTCACCCTCTCAGTTTGGCCATCTGTTTGAGGATGATATGTTGTACTAAAATTCAGTTGAGTTCTCAATTCCTAAAATAATCCCTTTAAAAAATTGGATGTGAACTTTACATCTCGATATGAAATTATTGCCTTGGGAAATCCATCCAATCTGAATATCTCATTCATGAAAATGATTGTTATTTCACTTGTCTTATGAATGGACTTGAGTGGAATAAAGTGAGCTACCTTTGATAGCTTGTCCACCACTACTATAATTGAATCATGCTTCCTCACTGTCATTGGAAAAACTGTTATAAAATCCATAGAAATTACCTTCCACTTTCATTCTAGAATGGGCAAAGGCTACAATAATCTCGCTGGATGTTGATGTTCTGCCTTGACTTGTTGGCATTCTTGACACCTATAAATGTGTTCTGCTATGTCCTTCTTCATCCCATGCCAAAAGTAATTTTTTGTTGTTGTTGTTATTGTCTTTTGATATCCTAGATGTCCAGAGTATGGCATTTGATGTATTTCATCCATCACTAGCTTCTTTAAATATGCACAATCTGGAATATATAGTCTACCTTAATAAAGGAGAATATCATCTTCACCAAGCTGATACCCTGCACACTTTTCATCTATATTTCTCTGCTGCAATTTTTCTTTAACCCGAAGGTATGTTTCATCACCGTTTTGGGGTTCAAGAACTCGTCTTCAAATCTGATTTGCATATACTTAATGCTGCAACGTGAAATTTTCTGCTAAGAGCATCTACAACCTTTTTCTCTTTCTCTTTTACATGCTTAATTTCAAAATAAAAAAATTCATAGAGAAATTCCAGCCATCTAGCTTGTCTAGCATTCAAGTTTGGCTGATCAAACAAATAATTCAAGCTTATGTGGTCTATCCTAAGCTCAAATCTTCTTCCCAACAAATAATGTCTCCACATCTTGAGAGCATGTACTATGGCTGCTAATTCTAAGTCACAAATCCTTCTTGCATGAGCACTGCACCTATCTCTTCAATGCAAACATCTGTGCACACTACAAAATCCTTCATTGGATCTACAATCTTCAAAATAAGAGTGCTGGTAAGCAACTTCTTTAGTTGCTAAAAGCTTTTCTCACATTTTTCAGACCATACAAACTTGACATTCTTCCTCTACAATGATGTAATTGAATGAGCTATCTTGTAGAATCCTTCAATGAACCTTCTATAATAGCCTGCAAGACCCATAAAAAGATCTAACTAACATCTGTAAAATTCTTTGGAGTAGGCCAATCCATTATGGCTTCAATCTTTTTGGATCCACTGCAATTCCTTCATCTGAGATGGCATGACCCAAATACTATACCTTCCTTTGATAGAAATCACACTTGCTCAGCTTTGCATACAATTGGTGTTCTCTAAGAACTTGCAACACCATTCTTAGATGTTCATCATGCTCTTCTTCATTCTTTTAATAAACAAGAATGTCATCCAAGAATACTGACACAAACTTATCCAAATGCTTGTTGAAGACACTATTCACGAAACACATGAATGTAGCAGGTGCATTGGTAAGACCAAATGGCACCACTGTGAACTCATAATGGACATATCTTGTCCAGAACGCTGTCTTGTGAATGTCTTCTTCTTTTATTCTCACTTGATGATAGCCATACCTCAAGTCAATATTTGAAAACACTTTAGCTTCCTTCATTTGATCAAACAAATCGTCAATTATTGGCAATGGGTACTTATTCTTGACTGTCACTTTATTTAGCTGCATGTAATCAATACACAACCTTAAAGTCCCATCCTTTTTCTTGACAAATAACACCGGTGCTCCCCAAGGAGATACACTTGGCCTGATATATTTCTTGTCCATTAATTCTTGTAGCTGCATCTTTAACTCGATCAATTATGGCGTGCTCATTCTACAAGAATCTTTGGAAATTGACGTTGCCCCTGGAAAAAGATTGATGGTAAAATCAATATCTCTCTTTGGTGGTAGTCTTGATAGTTCATCCGAAAACACATCCTTGAACTCTTGCAACAACTGGAAGTCTTCTATCCTTGGTCCTTTGTCCTCCGATGAATCTGATATATGAGCTGCATATAATTGGAAACCCTTCTTATAAAAAAAATTCAACTGTAAGGCTGAAATCTGCCTTACTGAAACTTGCTTGGGAATTCCTCTTACTACTCTTGGTCTTCCCTCTTCATCAATGAATTCAAGCACCTTTTCATAGCAATCTATCTTGGCTCTATGCCTTTCCAACCAATCCATACCAATTAGAGCATCATAAGATCTTAATGGTAGGACATTCAAATCTACTTTTGTGAGGAATCCATTCAACTCTATGGGGCACTCCATCACTACTTCACTCACTTTTATTTTGATCCCTGTGGCTAATTGAACTAGCTAAGACTTATTATCTTCACTTTTCTAAAAGAACAACCTTCAACTACTTTTGGAGAAACATAACTATGAGTAGATCTTGAATCAATCAAAACAGAAATAGATTGTTTAGCAATCTTACCTTTAACTTCCAACGCTACATAAATTTGAGGCGTTGTCCTTGCCATATCCTCCATTGTAGCTGCTCCCTTTAAGTTGTGCAAGCTTCGGGGATTCTCCCTCCGATGTGGACAATCCTTAAGCATGTGGTTTCCTCCACATCCCCAACACTGAAGTGGCCCTCTTGATGCCTTTTCTGCTGCTACTGTTGGCTTGCTCCCACTTCGTGCTTGCTGGCCCTGTGGAAAATTTCTTGGCTGATTTTTTAATGGTGGCTTGAATCCATTTTTCATTTGCTCAAACCTCCCTCTTGGCTTTCCTTTCCATGCTGGGTGAACCTCTGATTTTGTTTTACTCTGTTCATAGCAATGCATTTCCATCCTAATGGCTACATCAAGACTTGGTGGATTAACAAACTCAATCCTATCTTTGAAACTTTGAGGTAGACTCCCAAGGAAGCATTGGATATTTACCCTCTCATTTTTTATATAGTCCACATACCTCAACAATTCCAAAAAATTATGGACATGTTCTCCCATAGATTTATGTCCCAACTTGAGTTCATTGAATTCTTTTCTCTTACTCTCATAATACCTAGTATAAATGTATTTTTCCTTGAAATACTTCTTAAATCACTCCCAGCTGATCCTCCTTTCATTGATCCCTTTTACTTGCAAGAGTGTTCCCACCAAATTGAAGCTCTTACATTTAGATTGTAAATGGAAATTATGCCCTTTTCATTCCCTGAGTAATCATGAATCCTGAAATATTTCTTCATCCCAAGAAGCCATGCCTCTGCCTTTTGGCCAGTCTTATCTTCTCCATCAAATGTGGGAGGCCTTGCCTTTCTGAATTCTGTCTGTGGAATTCCTTTGAATTTCTTTCTTCCTTCAAATTCTTCGAGAACCTCTGGAGTCACATGAACTGCTGGAAGAAGATCTTGAGGAGGGTGTTCTACGCATTTTGCTCACATAACTCTTTCTTGGGCTTGGAGTCCTCCTCCTAGAATGACCTCTAGAGTGACTCTTTGCATCTCTTCCTTCTTTACCTACATTGCTTGGGTTGGACCCAAGGTTTATCCTCTGTTGCATATCAGTGAGGCTCTGCAAAATAGCAACATTGAGCTAGTTCTGTTTCTCCTGATCTTTCATCAACCTTTCATTGTAGTTTATCATGGTTTCCACCAAATTTTGAGGAGTTATTTGCTCCCTTCTCCCATTGGATTCAGTCGCAGCATGTTCTGGCGCATTTTCTCCTAGCACATCTTCATCATGATCATGCCCATAAGGATCTTGAGCATCATTCATAGTCACCATTTTCCTTTGGAGACCCCTTTCTCTGTATGCTACCTCTGCTATAACTATTCAAATTTTATCAGCTACAACCACCGTGCATTATAAATGTATTTATTAGACATCTTAAGAATGCATATAGAAACATAAAACATCAATATTTAACATAATCAAACTCATGGAATAATTCACAGAGCTATTATGCCTTCTTTTCTTTTGCCCCATTCATGCATTTCTGGAAATTGCCTATAATGACGACAATTTTTTTTATTAAAACAATCACTGATACTTTTCTACTTTAAATATCTATGATATATGAAAACCTCATTCAAATTCTGGTTATGCAGCACTGTTCCCTGCTAGATAATCTTTTCAATGCCTATCCACATGCTTCATTCCGACTTCGGGAGTGGAGATCACATTACTTCAAAAATGACAATTTTGACCAAAATTCTACAATTTTTTACACAGCTGCATTTTATTCTGAAACGCCAACTTCAGCCGTTTGTAGTAGAAAATATAGAAAGATCCATGAAAACTTTTCTACCAGGCGAAGTTATTCCATATAACAAGGAACACTATACAACATTTGGATCCTCGTTCTGATGCACCAGTCAACTTCTATAAAATTCTGGGTTTGACTATTTTTTACTTTTAGCTTTTCCCAAAATTTCAAAATTTTGGCCAAAAATGACTATCTTCCAAACTGAGCATTTCTGGAAAATCTTTGTCTATCAAAAAATGTCTATGTTAATGAGAAGATGAAAATTTGAGTTCAGTAGATCTCTTGAATCCTACATCTAGGGTCATTTTCATCCACTGAAGCTTTTCAAAATCCTCAAAAAGTGGCCTAGAATAGTGTGCTTTTTGGCCGTCTCGCTCACCCTGACTCCACATCCTTTGGAGTTTAGCTCCAAGATTCCAAACTTAACACTGTGCCTGCTCCATGGCCGCTCCATTGCAATTTCCACTCATTTCGACCTTCTGCCAAGCTTCGGGACACCAATTTAGAAAAGTCATTATTTCTCATTTTATGCCAAATTGGAGTATAATGGATTCGGGACCCTCTCTGGTTCTTTCGTCGCCTTCATTAATGGCCTCAGAACATCACAAGAGTCATCCAATTTTGAGTCCGACTGCTCTTGCTATCCAAAAATCGAGTTTCGAGCTCTATAATCTTTTTTTTTTTTTTAACTCGACATCCTGCCGTCCGCAATCCACAATGCGGGAGTCGGAAAGTCGGAACCCCAATCGCACAACTTCGAAAAATTTACACCCCCACAGTTCACAATCCGCAATGCGGGACATGGAAATGAGTAGCACCAAATTTACAACTTTGAGAAAACTCCACTTCTGCAATTCGCAATCCGCAATGCGTAACTCAAAAATGTGGAACACCAAAATTCCCAACTCTGGAAAGTATCACTTCCGCAATCCGCAATGCGGAACTAGGAAATGCAGAATGCCAATTTTCCCAACTCCGAAAAATATCACTTCCGCAATCCGCAATGCGGAACTCGGAAATGCGGAACGCCAATTTTCCCAACTCCGTAAAATATCACTTCCGCAATCCACAATCCACAATGCGAAACTCGGAAATGCGGAACGCCAATTCACAACCCCGACGAAAGTTCCCTTCCGACTTCCGCTATCTGCATTTCGCATTGCGGGTTCGGAAAGTCAGAAGCCCAACTACATAACTTCCCAAGCCCGTAACTTTCTCATCTCAAGTCCATTTTTGGCAAACTTGGTACCGTTTGAAAGCTCTTAACGAGCTTTATGCAATGGTGTGATCCTCTAACACACTTGAGAAATCTGATTTTGTCATTCTTTCAATCAAAATGTTGCCTAAACTTCATCAATACCTCTTTTAAACATTCTGATATATGTAACTCACAGTTTGGCCCAAGCAGCCCCAGTGCTGCAAGATGGGTTCTGATACCACTCTGTCACGTCCCCTTCCGTCGATCTGATGCAAGGAAGGGAACATGACTAACATTCTGGGCTTATTTGTCAAACTCAACCCCATTCATGAATAACAAATTCATAATAAATAAAACTCATGTGTGTAGATTCATACTCAAATAAACACAACGGAATGAAAAAATTATCCACACACAATTGAATCATGCATTCAACATATCAATAAAAGTCATCAAATTAAAACATTGCAAAACACATAATGGACATAATTAAAACCACAGAGAATACTTATTTTCAAGGTGAAGTTGTCCAAGCATCTGGCTATGTGAGAGGAACGTTCCACCCTGTTACCAGCTGAATTGCACATCAACTGGACTTCAGTGAGCTGCCAGTATTGCACAATTATTTGTGGTTATCAGAGTTCATATGTTCCAACCCTGGCTTTTTTGGGCCATCTTTTTCTTTTTTGTTTTAAATGACCATGCCCCACGGGGTTTGTAATAAAGTGTGCTAGCACGGTGATCTTTGAATGACTCGGTTCTCTATGACTTGACAACCAAACAAGGTATTCCGAGGAGTTTTTTCCCTTTTCAATTATGCTTTGCCTTCAGTCGAGTATAATCGATGAGTTTTTCTTCTACACCTCCAAAGCTGGAATGCCTGAATTTGGCGGTTAGGCCTTAAGGGGTTATTAGAGTCCATTTGTAAATTATAAACATGCTAGACACTATCTTTGAGTCCTATGGTCATTTCCTAGGTCCATAGGGGGTCTAAGTTATTTTCATTAAAAATAAATTTAGTGGACGTGGACACAAATATTTTTTTATTTTTTATTAAATAATTAATTTTTTCAATTAATTAAACCATTTTTCCTATGGTTTAATTGAAAAAATTCAAATTGTAATATTTAACTGGTTTGTGGGTGGATTTTGATAAATGGAGGCTCATTTTCTAATCTAGAGCACCCATTTAACCCATAAATCCACTTTTCCTAAGTTTTGAGTAAGTATTTATCAAGAAAATTGATATTTACTCAAAAACTCAAAAAAAACATATTTATTGAATAAAGGACAAATTCCTAAAACCAAGGAGGATGTATGGAGTTGAATCGGAGTTGAATCAGAGTTGATTTAAAGTGATTGGACAATCAATAGAGATTTATCTGTGCTCTGAAATGGTAGATTCCAATCACAACAACCAAGTTTGAGTTAGCTTTCAGTCAGGAATTTTTCCCTCCTTGAGCTTGGGCGACTTTGCTTGGATGGAGTGTGAGAATTCAGTGGTGAAGATCTCAAGAAATGGGTGCCTACCTATCTGAGAGGTGGCGCCTTCACAGCTCATTGGCTTTCCAATCACAACCAAACAACTCAGACTTAACTCCGTCTTCAGAGAAATCACCCCCCTTAGGGTTTTGGCTCCTACCTTGCATGGCTTTGGCTATTTAAACAAAGCTTTGCCCCCTCTTTCACTAGTTGGTGCATAGAGGCAAAAGCTCCACTCTTTGTAATATTTTTGAGAACTATCTGAGAATAAAGAGACTTTGGAGGTTGAAATTCTGTGTTGCTCTTTGATGTGTGGATGCATGATCGATGTGTTGAACGAAGGAGAACTGTAGTAAGCTGCTTATTCACTTCCTTCCCGGATCTTGGTTTATCAGTAAGGAAAACTACTTGTTTTGGTAATCTTAATTAGTTAAGTTTGTTTACTTTCCTAATTTTGTTGTTCATATGCTAAGAGATCAAACTTTAAAATATTTCATTTGTTTATGAGTATTTTGGTATTGTTTTCTTATATATATGCCCTCCAAATCTAATTCTTTGTGTATGAGTTGATGTAAGCTGCAAGTATCTTTTTGGTTGAAGGAGAAGAGCACTTGCTTGTCCCTCTTATCTTTTCTAACTTATTTGATTTCAGATCTAGTCCCTTGGCAATCCATAAATTCACCTCCAAGCCTCGAAGTCTCGTTTGAAAATGTTCTATCCTCATCCCCTTCTCTTCCTTCTAAGCTATTTTGGTTACGATTACTTTTGGTTTAAAGCTTTTAGATACTTTCTCAAATTATTTATCCTAAGAAGTTTGTAGTCTTTTAAATCATTTAAAATCTAGATCAAACGTTTAAAGTTCATTTTCAATTTCTAAATCTAAAAGTTTTAGACTTTTTAGTGCAAGTTATCAATCTCTTAAGTATTTTAAAATTTGTACTTTCTAGTCTTAACTCTTTAGACTTCATTTTATATTTGGCAATCAAGTGCCTTTCATTTTTTTAGCTTAGCTTTTTCAAAGCAAGCAAAAGATCCTAAAGAAAGTAGCTTTCTAGCTCACTTCCTTAGTTATTTTGACTCCTTTTTCCTAGTTGTTAAAGTAGAAATTTTTCACTTTTTTGCACATAAACCAAACACATTTTTAAAGTGACTTTCTTTTTCACTGATTTTTTATATTTAAATATCAGTCCCAAAAATTAAAATCAATTTAAAGTTGGCTTAAGATCCAAAAATTTACCCCAAGACAATATTTTTACATACTAGTTGCATTAGTGGTTCATTTTGGCAATTTGTAGTATTGTCAGAACACTTTAAGAAGTGTTCTGATTGTCATTTCTCATTAAATTTTGTTCGCTGGTATGATTATTTTCTTTAGCAGGTTCAAGCCCAAAAACCAAGAAGTTTACCATTTTGAAGCTTCCTAAACCTTCTCAAGAACCAACAGTTCAAGCATTGATTCATTTTCCAATAAATTGTAAACTGACGTGTTCCCTAAGCATAAAGGGAAAGCAATAGTTCACTTCTAATTTCATTTTGTAAACGCAAGAATAAAAATATCAAAGTAGGTAATTCCAGCACCTGACCCCAATACCCTAGGGGGGATTCGCACTTTTTTTACTTTTTTTTTCATTTTTTTTACTTTTCTTTGTTTTAGATTAGTTTATTTTTGTCATTAGTAATTAGAAAACATTCATGAAGCACACAAAACGTCCCAAGGGGACTTACAATCATTGTTCAATCATTAACTATAAAGCTACAAAATAAACTACAATTGTTCTAAAAATTACAAACTAAAATTGATCCCCCTTGCTCTGTTAAGATTCAATATGATAAGATAGATAACATCAGTTTTCAATTCAATTCCACAACAATAGCATATACATGATCACTAAAAGAATAACAAGCACAACATAAACACAAGAGACACAAATTTATCCTGGGAAACCCTCTAGGGGAAGAAAACCCAGCAAAACTTCCTCAATATAGATGATCAAAAGTACAAAGACAAAACCCCAAACAAGTGATCCTTCTTCTTGTAGATATCTCTCTCTCTCTCTCCATTGCAAATTACACAAGTGAGTGTGTGTGTGAATGAATGAATAAATGAGAGAGCCTAGCTCTCTATTTATACATTCACTTCTACTTTAATTTTACAACTTGACATGTTGGCCTCAACTAACTTTACCACTCAACTAATGCTGACTGGTCCGAGTCCTCTAGGGGACTTAAAAACCCCTTTACATTTGACTCTAGGGGATCTATTGCCCCGACTTACATGGGAGGATTTACCTCATGACTCTCTGATGACCAAATACAATAATAACATCCCGACAGAGGAGTAAAACATCTCCGAATAAATTACAATAATAAAATACAATAGAATATTCGTCGAAGTTACAATATTTCAACATGCTCTACTGAAGTACTCCACCTTTGGTGTGAAAAAAATACTCTTGGCGTTTAGTGTAGATTAATCATCCATTTCAATCATAATAAAATGAACCAACACCCCAAACCCAAAGTATGCTCTTAACCTCTACAGCTGAGTCTGAACAGTAGGGTTAATCAGAAATAGGTGTAAGGTACATAACTTAATAGGGAAATCTTGTCTTGTCTTTCTTTGCGGATTCATGAGGTTTCATGGGTGTATACTGTAGAGTCAACAGGCTACTCTAAGAAGGTTTATCCTCTCCTGGTTGGACACTCGATGAAACCGCTAAAGCACTCAGTCCAAAGAGCTAGATCTGATTAGGCCAAACCAAAAATTTTACCCACACCTCTAATACTCATTTAATGATCCTAAAATAAACCAAGAAGACTCTTGGAATACTTTCACAACCCTACACAACAACAATCGCACACATTTACATTTCGGCACTGGTCTAATTATTTTTCAATCTTGCAATATGGTGTGAATGTATCTCTTTCTTTCAATATCATGTGTAGTGATTGGTAAAATATTTGCAAATATGTATTGTTGATTTACTTTTCATTTTCATCATTAATCAAACTCCTAGATTAGAATTTTATTTATGTTATAGATTAAAAACCTTAGTTTTATTTTCATAGGGACCACCCTCGTTGGCTTCGCTAGGAGTAAGCCTACATGGAGGAGTCAAGTAATCAGGTGATAGCACTTGACTCTCACTTGCCCTCAAGGACACACCGAGCGGCTTGAAGGTTTCCTGGCGTCCCCCTCAGGTGTGTATTAGGTGGCAACATTTTGGCGTCATTGCCGGGGATAACCCTTTCTGTTCCTGGGTCACAACCTTGTTTTTATTTTGTTTGATGTATCTTGTGAAAATTTGAAATTTACTCAGTCCATCTGGCGACTCCACTTTTAAATAATTCAACGAGATATTCAACAAGAATAAATTCAGAAGGGTTATTCAATCTTATTCCTAAACCTAAAAAGGTAAGTAGAAGAGGGTTAAATAAACAAAACTCTCGGAGAATATGCGAACATCTTAGATTTGAGTCAATTTCAGATATTCACCATCTTTTTGAAGAGTCTAATCCAATAGAAGACATGGGAGATTTTTTTAGCCTTTTAGACTTTACTGCAATCATAGGGTACCCTCATGTCGTAACTGAGAAGGCAATTGAGGTAACAATGCAATAAGTGCTAAGGCACATTTAAAATTGTTTTCACAATGTTATAATAAATGGTGCCTAAATGCTAAATATGAAGATATGCAGATGAAGCTGTTTGCGATATCCTTAGAAGAAGATGCCTTTGATTGGTTTTTAGACCTATATGCCGACAGTTACAAAACATTCAAAGAATTCGAAAAGGGTTTCCTGAAAAAAGTGGAGATAAAAAAGAGGTCAGGTATTTGTTAGCATCCCTGAATAACATGAAGAAAAATGAAAATGAGACAACGGAAGAATTCAATAAGAGATTTAATAACCTCATTTCCAGCCTTCATGCCAAGATCAAGCCTCCAGATGGCTCGATTCTCATTCACTATATCGAGTCTTTGAATGGAGAGATGAGATATCAGCTTAGGGACAAAGAACCTACCGATCTGAAGAAAGCCCAAGTGATAGCAGTGAAAATTGATAAAAATATGCAATCATCTGGAAAGTCAAATTTTCCAAGTTTCACTTGAGGAATTTCATCGAAACAATCTGACAACAAAGACAAGACTTCATCAACAGATAGTAAGGACCTAGCAAAAGATCCTTTAGGGGAATTGACAGATGTGATCAAGGCTATGGAAGCCAATCATGCTACACAAATCAATTCCATGCAAAACAGACTTATTGCTATGGAAAGAGAAAAGTCTCACTTTCCTTCCAATAGGTATCCTCCCAGACAGAATAATGAATGGGAGCCAAAGTATCCATCCAATAATCAAAGGATCCCTAGTCAACTTGAATCAACTAACATGGTTATGGAGGAGGTGCCTCCCTTCTGTAGGGCCTGTAATGAATTCCATGATGAGACAACTTGTCCTAAGTTCAACTATATAAATGAGCAAGGTCCTCCCAAAGTCAACAACTTTGTAGGATATTCAAATCAACCTGAGTATATCAACCATGTTGGTAAAACTCATACTGTGTCAAAAGATATTTGGAAATAAGCTAAGGAAATGGCACATGAAAAGGACAATGTTACTAAGATTTATGGAGAGAAACCTACACCTGAAGAGATCAGATAAACGAAGTTCAAAGGCTTCACCTATCAGAGAAGAAAGATTGCCATCCCTATCAAATCAGACCTACATATTCCTAAGGTAACTCATCTTCCTTCCCTAGAGTTAAATGTTGATGTGGTTAGCTGGCTAGCTGGTGCTAAAATTCTTGTTTCTGTACCCGAAGTCATTAAAATGTCAGGTCAAAATGATAGACTAATAAAATCATTAGAAGCTAGTGGAAACATTGTTGAAGAACCCACGAAAATTATATGTGAAAAACCTAAGGAAAAGGTCGCAGAGAAAACTAAAGATAGAATTCAAGAAAAACCTAAAGAGGTCATCCTTGAGAAACCTAAACCAGCTATTCCTGATGTTCCTAAGAAAGCCAATGAAGACCTTCCTATTATACTACATAGTATGGATCCTCGCAAGGAAGAACATCCTCTGTCTTATGTATCCTTTGTTGTCAACAACATGTTTCTCCACAACTGCATGCTCGATTCGGGTGCTGCATCCAACATCATGACACGAAAAGTCATGGAACAATTGAACCTGCAAGTCACAAGGCCATATCAAAATGTATGTGCAATGGATTCCAAAGAAATTGATGTCATAGGCATAATCATGAACTTACCTATTAAGCTAGCTGCCTATCCTGATGTTAATGTGACTATGGATGTAGTTGTGATTGATGTCCCAAGCACATGGGGGATGTTGTTATCTAGGATGTGGGGGGTTGCATCCAGATGGATTGGACCTATGCCATGATCCCAACTAATGAAGATGCTCATGTCAGTTTGTATAGAGAAAAGGAAAGGAAATTCCATGTTGAAGACCCTAATGTGTTAGATAATGAATATGTTCATGAGGCGGACAGTTCTGGTAATTATTCTATTTTTGTAAATACATTAGCTCCCATTAAAGAAAAGATAAAGAATGATAGAAATTAGAATATGGAAGATGAGTTTTGATGGTGCATTTTCTAGATCAGGAAAGGGTGCTGGAATTGTTATTACTTCTCCATCTCAACAGACTTTCAATTTTGCTTTCAGACTTGAGTTTGATGCTTCAAGCAATGTTGCAGAGTATGAAGCATTCTTGCAAGGCCTAGAAATAGCTAAAGACATGGGCATTAAAATTTTAATTATTAAAGGAGATTCAGATTTAGTTATTTGTCAAATCAAGAACATGTTTGCATGCAAGAGTGAAATGCTAAAGAAGTATAGGAATGCTTGTTGGGATACAATGGAACTATTTGATGCCCTAAACATCACATCGGTACCAAGGGAAGAAAATAAAGAAGCAGATCAACTAGCAGTAGCAGCCTCAACCCTTCAACCAACTGAAGAGTTAATCAAAGGCCATGGGAAATTTGAGATCAATTTCAAACCATCCATCCCGGATAATGTAGGTCATTGGCAGATACTCAAAGATGACAAGCAAATCCTTAGATTCATACACAATGTTCAAGAGTTCACTGATTGTAAGATAGGCTATAAGGAAGAAAATTATGATTATAAGGAAGAAGAGGATAACCCTAGGAACGCTATACCCAAAAGTATAGTTGAGTGGGAGCACATCTTTGACAGATAGAATAGGCATAAGCCTGAAAATGAGATATTAAAGGCCAGAAATCACATAGAGATCAACATTGAGACTAAGACTGAACCTAAGCTAATCAAAATTGGTAAAGTAATAAGTGAAAAAGAAAGAAATGACCTTATAAGCCTAGTTCGAGAGTATTGAGATGTTTTTTCCTTTTCATATGAAGAGCTCAAGACATATCAGGAAGATGTCTTTCAACATACTATCTCTTTGAAAGAGGATGCCAAACCTTTTCGACGGAAATTAAGACAGATTAACCCTAAGGTGCCCCCCATTGTTTTAAAAGAGCTTCAGAAGATGTTAGCAGTAGGAATCATAGCCCCAACTAGACACTCTACATGGTGCTCAAATCTAGTTGTTGTGAGGAAGAAAAATGGAAATCTAAGACTTTGCATTGATTTTAGAAACCTAAATTGAGCATGCTTAAAAGACAACTACCCTCTTCCCAATATGGAAACTTTACTTCAAAGGGTAACTGGTTTGGGAATGATGTCAATGTTGGATGGTTTTTCGGGTTATAACTAGGTAGTGGTCAACAAAGAAGACATGCAGAAGAGAACTTTTACTACCCCATGGGGTACTTTCAAGTATCTCATAATGCCTTTTGGATTGCTAAATGCTGGAGTAACTTTCCAAAGATCCATCGATTACGCTTTTAATGAGTTAATCGGTAAAATTATAGAAATATATCAGGATGATCTCACAGTTTTTTCCAAGGAAAGAACTGATCCCATTGGCCACCTAAGACAAATCTTTGAACGATGTCGAAAATTCGGCATATCTTTAAACCCAACTAAGTGTGTCTTAGGTGTTGACGAGGGGAAGTTACTTGGTCATATCATATCAAAGGATGGGGTCAAGATTGACCCAGAGAGGGTAGAAGCCATAAAAAACGTTCCTTTTCCAACTAACAAGAGAGCCTTACAGTCATTCAACAGAGAAATCAATTTTATCAGACGTTTTATTCCAAACTTAGCAGAGTTAATCAAGCCTATGCAAAAACTACTAAAAAATGACGCTAAGTTTGAATGGAATAAAGAAGGAAAATAAGCCTTTAGTCGAATTAATGATGCTATTTGTAGATCACCTGTCTTGATCAGTCTTGATTATTCCAAAGATTTTCAAATCTTTTCATTTGCATCACAAAACACCATAGCCGGAGTTTTGTTGCAGAAGAATAAGGATGGCCAGGAGAAACCCATAGCCTTTATGAGTAGAGCCTTACATAATTCTGAGCTTAAGTACACTATCATGAAGAAACAAGCTTATGCCCTTATCAAATCACTTAAGCATTTCATAATGTACATCAGATACTCTAAGGTTATAGGGTATGTGTCTCATGCGACGATTAAGGATATTTTATCACAACATGACTCTCTTGGGATTAGGGGTAAACGGGTCTCCAAGATCCAGGAATACGACCTAGAAATCAAACCCACCAAGTTAGTCAAAGGTCAAGGTTTAGCCCACATGATGGCTGAGGGAAATGAACAGGCCTTAGGGATGGTATGTCACAACATCGAGTCAGTACAGGTCAGATCGGATGAGCTTCAATGTCTCAAACAAGTTCCATGGTATTTTGACATCATTTACTTTTTAACCAACCTCACTTGCCCAGATCATCTTGTGGGCCATAAAAGAAGAGCTTTGAGGTTGAAAGCCACAAAATTTTGTATCACCCAAGATGGACTGGGATGGAAAAATCTAGATGGTATTATTCAAAGATGCATCAATGAGCCAGAGTCCAAAAAAATCGTGGCTAAGTTTTACTTTGGATTTTGTGGAGGGCATTATGTGGCCAAGACAATAGCCCATAAAGTCCTAAGAGTGGGGTATTATTGGCCCACTTTGTTTTCAGATGTCCACAAACATGTCAAAAGTTGCCAACAGTTTCAGCTTTTCACAGGAAAACAAAAGTTAGCAGCCTTGCCTCTTAAACCTGTGGTTGTCCAAGCCCCTTTTCAGTAATGGGGTCTTGATTTCATTGGTTAGTTTAAGGATAATTCTAGAAATGGTTATTCTTGGATCCTTACTTCCATTGATTACTTCACCAAGTGGGTGGAAGTTGTCCCCACTAAAGCAGCAACTGAGAAAGTGATCATGGATTTCTTAGAAGATAAGATAATCACTAGATTTGGTGTGCATGCTAGGATCACCACCGACAATGCTAATGCATTCAGCTCAGCAGAAATGCCATCCTTTTGTTTTAAATATGGCATCATCCTATCACACTCGTCAAGCTACTATCCCCAGGGTAATGGTTTGGCAGAATCTAGCAATAAGAACTTAATGACCATAGTTAAGAAAATTGTTGGAGATAATAAGAGAGCCTGGGATAGTAAAATCAAATTTGTACTCTGGGAAGATAGGATCACAAAGAAGAGTTCAACAGGAAAGTCTCCTTTTGAATTAGTTTATGGATTGGATGTTACTGTACCTGTTCACCTAAAGTTGCCAGTATATCAGCTGTTGGAGAAGTGCAACACAGATCAGGATGCATCCCAATATAGGATGGATCAATTAGTTGAGTTGGATGAAATCCGACGAAAGGCAGTGGATCAAAGTATAAAGAATCGGGAGAAGGTTAAAGAGAATTTTGATAAGTCAGCTAAACCAAGAATATTTCAAGTTGGTGACACAGTTCTACTATGGAATAAGAGAAGGGACAAGCTCGGGAAACATGGAAAATTTGACAATCTATGGACAGGCCCCTATCTCATCCATGAAGTACAGGCACATATGCTTTCCACCTGAGAAGTATGGACGGCGAGAAGTGTACCCTCCCAGTCAACGGAGGCCTTCTCAAACTATTTTATAGTGAAAATATCTGATGCCCATGGGGGCATCTTTGTATCAAAATTTCTAAACCCTACTCCTGCATTTCATTTCTTAGTTAGATTTAATTTTTGTATATTATTGTTGTATACTAATTTTTTGTACATTAGTTTGAGTTTTTGCTTATGTACAATAGTTTCATTCTTTATGAATAATTGTTGCAACTTAGAAGCTTTCATTTGGTTATTTTTCATATATATGGGACTGATACACTTATGTTTCCATGCAGGAAACTGAAAATATGGAGTTCTCGAATGATATCCTTTGCTAGGAAAGATCAATCACACGTCCCGGAATTGGAGCCAGATGTTACTAGCTGAATTGCACATCAGCTGGACTTCAGTGAGCTGCCAGTATTGCACAATTATTTGTGCTTATCAGAGTTCAGATGTTCCATCCTTGGCCTTTTTGGACCATCTTTTTCTTTTCTGTTTTAAATGACCATGCCTCATGAGGTTTGTAATAAAGTGTGCTAGCATGGTGGTCTTTGAGTGACTCGGTTCCCTAGGACTTGACAACCAAACAAGGTATTCCAAGGATTTTTTTCCCTTGTCAATTATGCTTTGCCTTCAGTCGAGTATAATCGATGAGTTTTTCTCCTACACCTCCAAAGCTAGAATGCCTGAATTTGGTGGTTAGGCCTTAGGGGGTTATTAGAGTCCATTTGTAAATTATAAACATGCTAGACATTATTTTTGAGTCCTATGGTCATTTCCTAGGTCCATAGTGGGTCTAAGTCATATTCATAATTTTTATTTTTTTTTGTAGACGTGGACAAAAATATTTTTTATTTTTTCTTAAATAATTAATATTTTCAATTAATTAAACCATTTTTCCTATGGTTTAATTGAAAAAATTCAAATTGTAATAATTAAGTGGTTTGTGGGTGGGTTTTGATAAATGGAGGTTCATTTTCTAAGCCAGAGCACCCATTTAATCCATAAACCCACTTTTCCTAAGTTTTGAGTAAGTATTTATCAAAAAAAATTATATTTACTCAAAAACTCCAAAAAAGACAAAATAAATATGAAAAAAGACACATTTATTGAATAAATGACAAATTCCTAAAACAAAGGAGGATGTCTGGAGTTGAATCAGAGTTGATCTAAAGTGACTGGACAGTCAATCATGGTTACAAATATTAGCGATTTATCACTGACATCGCGAGATATTGCGATGTTTACTCCACATCGATAATATCGGTAAAAATCGCCTCGATTTTTGAGGCGATGTTTAAGGCGATCAAATAGCGAGTCAATAAGAATTTATCGCCGGTTAGAAAAAAAGAAAAAAAATGGTTTTTTTGTGTGTTTTGCCCATCGTTCGAGCTGGCTCGAGGTTATTTTTTATCATTTTTTATCGCTCCAGCTAGGGTTACTGCTATTACGCCTGTGGAGGAGGAGGAGAGGAAGCAGCTACGAGTGTGAGTGTTGCGAGTGCGAGTGCTAGGGTTGCTGCGAGCGCGAAATGTGAACCAAAGGTTGCATTAGAAGTTGGACAGGGGGAGAGGAAGCAACTGCCAGCAGGAGTGTTGTCCATTGTCACGACCCACGGGTTAGGGACCAGGGTTTGAAGTTCGAATGCTGGCACCCTTGGAGGAGAGGAAACAATAGAATGTTGTTTCATGGGGGAGGAGAACCCTACTGCTGTCATGACCACGATTCATTTTTGATGTGTGATGTCTAGTGATACGTCTTATATATCTTATTATTATATATCGGTTTTCTTTCCATATTCATGTGGCAATGTGTTTAAACTTTATTTAATGTTATTGTTGCTTTAGATGTTTAGAAAATTGAAAAAAAATAATATTTTTGTATTTTTTTAAGTTTGCCAATATATTGCCGATGTTTGTCGACAGTTTCGCCAATAAATCCGATAATTTCTTTTTGGACCCTCGGCGATATATTCGCCGACACGATATTTGTAACACTACAGTCAATAGGGAGTTAACTGAGCTCCGAAATGGTAGATTCCAATCACAGCAACCAAGTTTGAGTTAGCTTTCAATCAGGAATTGCACCCTCCTTGAGCTTGGGCGACTTTGCTTGGATGGAGGGTGAGGATTCAGTAGTGAAGATCTCAAGAAATGGGTTCCTACCTATCTGAGAGGTGGCGCCTTCACAACTCATTGGATTTCCAATCACAACCAAACAACTCAGAGTTAACTCCCTCTTCAGAGAAGTTGCCCTCCTTAGGGTTTTGGCTCCTACCTTGCATGCCTTTGGCTATTTAAGAAAAGCTTTGCCTCCT
Source organism: Larix kaempferi (assembly GCA_027924585.1). Taxonomy (NCBI): domain Eukaryota; kingdom Viridiplantae; phylum Streptophyta; class Pinopsida; order Pinales; family Pinaceae; genus Larix; species Larix kaempferi. Next base: position 28,595,939 of record BSBM01000910.1, read on the forward strand.
CTTTCACTAGTTGGTGCATGGAGGCAAAAGCTCTACTCTTTGTAATATTTTTGAGAACTATCTGAAAATAAAGAGACTTTGGAGGTCGAAATTTTGTGTTGATCTTTGATGTGTGGATGCATGATCAATGTGTTGAACGAAGGAGAACTGTAGTAAGCTGCTTATTCACTTCCTTCCCGGATCTTGGTTTACTGTAAGGAAAACTACTTGTTTTGGTAATCTTAATTAGTTAAGTTTGTTTACTTTCCTAATTTTGTTGTTCATATGCTAAGAGATCAAACTTTAAAATATTTCATTTGTTTATGAGTATTTTGGTATTGTTTTCTTATATATATGCCCTCCAAATCTAATGCTTTGTGTATGAGTTGATGTAAGCTGCAGGTATCTTTTGGTTGAAGGAGAAGAGCACTTGCTTGTCCCTCTTGTCTCTTCTTTTATTTCAGATCTAGTCCCTCGGCAATCCAGAAATTCACCTCTAAGCCTCGAAGTCTCATTTGAAAGAATTCTTTCCTCATCCCCTTCTCTTCCTTCTAAGTTATCTTGGTTACAGTTACTTTTGGTTTAAAGCTTTTACATACTTTCTCAAATTATTTATCTTAAGAAGTTTGTAGTGTTTTAAATCATTTAAAATCTAGATCAAACGTTTAAAGTTCATTTTCAATTTCTAGATCTAAAAGATTTAGACTTTCTAGTGCAAGTTACCAATCTTTTAAGTATTTTAAAATTTGTACTTTCTAGTCTTATCTTTCCAAACTTCATTTTATATTTGACAAGCAAGTGCCTTTCATTTTTTTAGCTTAATTTTTTCAAAGCAAGCAAAAGATCCCAAGGAAAATAGCTTCTTAGCCCAATTTCCTTAGTTATTTTTTACTCCATTTTCCTAGTTAAAGTAGAAATTCTTCACTTTTTTGCACATAAATGAAACACACTCTTAAAGTGTGTTTCGGTAGATTTCAAGCACTTTCTTGTTCGTTGTTTTTATTTATTTAAATATCAGTCCCAAAAATTAAAATCAATTTAAAGTTAGCTTAAGATCCAAAAATTTGTGCCAAAACAATATTTTTACATACTAGTTGCATTAGTGGTTCATTTTGACAATTTGTAGTATTGAGATGTTTTTTCCTTTTCATATAAAGAGCTCAAGACATATCAGGAAGATGTTTTCCAACATACTATCCCTTTGAAAGAGGATGCCAAACCTTTTCGACAGAAATTAAGACAGATTAACCCTAAGGTGCCCCCCATTGTTTTAAAAGAGCTTCAGAAGATGTTAGCAGTAGGAATCATAGCCCCAACTAGACACTCTACATGGTGCTCAAATCTAGTTGTTGTGAGGAAGAAAAATGGAAATCTAAGACTTTGCATTGATTTTAGAAACCTAAATTGAGCATGCTTAAAAGACAACTACCCTCTTCCCAATATGGAAACTTTACTTCAAAGGGTAACTGGTTTGGGAATGATGTCAATGTTGGATGGTTTTTCGGGTTATAACTAGGTAGTGGTCAACAAAGAAGACATGCAGAAGAGAACTTTTACTACCCCATGGGGTACTTTCAAGTATCTCATAATGCCTTTTGGATTGCTAAATGCTGGAGTAACTTTCCAAAGATCCATCGATTACGCTTTTAATGAGTTAATCGGTAAAATTATAGAAATATATCAGGATGATCTCACAGTTTTTTCCAAGGAAAGAACTGATCCCATTGGCCACCTAAGACAAATCTTTGAACGATGTCGAAAATTCGGCATATCTTTAAACCCAACTAAGTGTGTCTTACGTGTTGACGAGGGGAAGTTACTTGGTCATATCATATCAAAGGATGGGGTCAAGATTGACCCAGAGAGGGTAGAAGCCATAAAAAGCGTTCCTTTTCCAACTAACAAGAGAGCCTTACAGTTATTCAACGGAGAAATCAATTTTATCAGACGTTTTATTCCAAACTTAGCAGAGTTAATCAAGCCTATGCAAAAACTACTAAAAAATGACGCTAAGTTTGAATGGAATAAAGAAGGAAAATAAGCCTTTAGTCGAATTAATGATGCTATTTGTATATCACCTGTCTTGATCAATCTTTATTATTCCAAAGATTTTCAAATCTTTTCATTTGCATCACCAAACACCATAGCCGGAGTTTTGTTGCAGAAGAATAAGGATGGCCAGGAGCAACCCATAGCCTTTATGAGTAGAGCCTTACATAATTATGAGCTTAAGTACACTATCATGAAGAAACAAGCTTATGCCCTTATCAAATCACTTAAGCATTTCATAATGTACATCAGATACTCTAAGGTTATAGGGTATGTGCCTCATGCGACGATTAAGGATATTTTATCACAACATGACTCTCTTGGGATTAGGGGTAAACGGGTCTCCAAGATCCAGGAATATGACCTAGAAATCAAACCCACCAAGTTAGTCAAAGGTCAAGGTTTAGCCCACATGATGGCTGAGGGAAATGAACAGGCCTTAGGGATGGTATGTCACAACATCGAGTCAGTACAGGTCAGATCGGATGAGATTCAATGTCTCAAACAGGTTCCATGGTATTTTGACATCATTTACTTTTTAACCAACCTCACTTGCCCAGATCATCTTGTGGGCCATAAAAGAAGAGCTTTGAGGTTGAAAGCCACAAAATTTTGTATCACCCAAAATGGACTGGGATGGAAAAATCTAGATGGTATTATTCTAAGATGCATCAATGAGCCAGAGTCCAAAAAAATCGTGGCTAAGTTTTACTTTGGATTTTGTGGAGGGCATTATGCGGCCAAGACAATAGCCCATAAAGTCCTAAGAGTGGGGTATTATTGGCCCACTTTGTTTTCAAATGTCCACAAACATGTCAAAAGTTGCCAATAGTTTCAGCTTTTCACAGGAAAACAAAAGTTAGCAGCCTTGACTCTTAAACCTGTGGTTGTCCAAGCCCCTTTTCAGTAATGGGGTCTTGATTTCATTGGTTAGTTTAAGGATAATTCTAGCAATGGTTATTCTTGGATCCTTACTTCCATTGATTACTTCACCAAGTGGGTGGAAGTTGTCCCCACTAAAACAGCAACTGAGAAAGTGATCATGGATTTCTTAGAAGATAAGATAATCACTAGATTTGGTGTGCATGCTAGGATCACCACCAACAATGCTAATGCATTCATCTCAGCAGAAATGCCATCCTTTTGTTTTAAATATGGCATCATCCTATCACACTCGTCAAGCTACTATCCCCAGGGTAATGGTTTGGCATAATCTAGCAATAAGAACTTAATGACCATAGTTAAGAAAATTGTTGGAGATAATAAGAGAGCCTGGGATAGTAAAATCAAATTTGTACTCTGGGAAGATAGGATCACAAAGAAGAGTTCAACAGGAAAGTCTCCTTTTGAATTAGTTTATGGATTGGATGTTACTGTACCTGTTCACCTAAAGTTGCCAGTATATCAACTGCTGGAGAAGTGCAACATAGATCAGGATGCATCCCAATATAGGATGGATCAGTTAGTTGAGTTGGATGAAATCCGACGAAGGGCAGTGGATCAAAGTATAAAGAATCGGGAGAAGGTTAAAGAGAATTTTGATAAGTCAGCTAAACCAAGAATATTTCAAGTTGGTGACACAGTTCTACTATGGAATAAGAGAAGGGACAAGCTCGGGAAACATGGAAAATTTGACAATCTATGGACAGGCCCCTATCTCATCCATGAAGTACAGGCACATATGCTTTCCACCTGAGAAGTATGGACGGCGAGAAGTGTACCCTCCCAGTCAACAGAGGCCTTCTCAAACTATTTTACAGTGAAAATATCTGATGCCAATGGGGGCATCTTTGTATCAAAATTTCTAAACCCTACTCCTGCATTTCATTTCTTAGTTGGATTTAATTTTTGTATATTATTGTTGTATACTAATTTTTTGTACATTAGTTTGAGTTTTTGCTTATGTACAATAGTTTCATTCTTTATGAATAAATGTTGCAACTTAGAAGCTTTCATTTGGTTATTTTCCATATATATGGGACTGATGCACTTATGTTTTCATGCAGGAAACTGAAAATATGGAGTTCTCGAATGATGTCCTTTGCTAGGAAAGATCAATCACACGTCCCGGAATTGGAGCCAGATGTTACTAGCTGAATTGCACATCAGCTGGACTTCAGTGAGCTGCCAGTATTGCACAATTATTTGTGCTTATCAGAGTTCAGATGTTCCATCCTTGGCCTTTTTGGACCATCTTTTTCTTTTCTGTTTTAAATGACCATGCCTCATGAGGTTTGTAATAAAGTGTGTTAGCATGGTGGTCTTTGAGTGACTCGGTTCCCTAGGACTTGACAACCAAACAAGGTATTCCAAGGATTTCTTTCCCTTGTCAATTATGCTTTGCCTTCAGTCGAGTATAATCGATGAGTTTTTCTCCTACACCTCCAAAGCTAGAATGCCTGAATTTGGTGGTTAGGCCTTAGGGGGTTATTAGAGTCCATTTGTAAATTATAAACATGCTAGACATTATTTTTGAGTCCTATGGTCATTTCCTAGGTCCATAGTGGGTCTAAGTCATATTCATAATTTTTTATTTTTTTTGTAGACGTGGACAAAAATATTTTTTATTTTTTCTTAAATAATTAATATTTTCAATTAATTAAACCATTTTTCCTATGGTTTAATTGAAAAAATTCAAATTGTAATAATTAAGTGGTTTGTGGGTGGGTTTTGATAAATGGAGGTTCATTTTCTAAGCCAGAGCACCCATTTAATCCATAAACCCACTTTTCCTAAGTTTTGAGTAAGTATTTATCAAAAAAAATTATATTTACGCAAAAACTCCAAAAAAGACAAAATAAATATGAAAAAAGACACATTTATTGAATAAATGACAAATTCCTAAAACAAAGGAGGATGTCTGGAGTTGAATCAGATTTGATCTAAAGTGACTGGACAGTCAATCATGGTTACAAATATTAGCGATTTATCACTGACATCGCGAGATATTGCGATGTTTACTCCACGTCGATAATATCGGTAAAAATCGCCTCGATTTTTGAGGCGATGTTTAAGGCGATCAAATAGCGAGTCAATAAGAATTTATCGCCGGTTAGAAAAAAAGAAAAAAAAATGGTTTTTTTGTGTGTTTTTCCCATCGTTCGAGCTCGCTCGAGGTTATTTTTTATTGTTTTTTATCGCTCCAGCTAGGGTTACTGCTATTACGCCTGTGGAGGAGGAGGAGAGGAAGCAGCTACGAGTGTGAATGTTGCGAGTGCGAGTGCTAGGGTTGCTGCGAGCGCGAAATGTGAACCAAAGGTTGCATTAGAAGTTGGATAGGGGGAGAGGAAGCAACTGCCAGCAGGAGTGTTGTCCATTGTCACGACCCACGGGTTAGGGACCAGGGTTTGAAGTTCGAATGCTGGCACCCTTGGAGGAGAGGAAACAATAGAATGTTGTTTCGTGGGGGAGGAGAACCCTACTGCTTTCATGACCACGATTCATTTTTGATGTGTGATGTCTAGTGATATGTCTTATATATCTTATTATTATATATCGGTTTTCTTTCCATATTCATGTGGCAATGTGTTTAAACTTTATTTAATGTTATTGTTGCTTTAGATGTTTAGAAAATTGAAAAAAAATAATATTTTTGTATTTTTTTAAGTTTGCCAATATATTGCCGATGTTTGTCGACAGTTTCGCCAATAAATCCGATAATTTCTTTTTGGACCCTCGGCGATATATTCGCCGACACGATATTTGTAACACTACAGTCAATAGGGAGTTAACTGAGCTCCGAAATTGTAGATTCCAATCACAGCAACCAAGTTTGAGTTAGCTTTCAATCAGGAATTGCACCCTCCTTGAGCTTGGGCGACTTTGCTTGGATGGAGGGTGAGGATTCAGTAGTGAAGATCTCAAGAAATGGGTTCCTACCTATCTGAGAGGTGGCGCCTTCACAACTCATTGGATTTCCAATCACAACCAAACAACTCAGAGTTAACTCCCTCTTCAGAGAAGTTGCCCTCCTTAGGGTTTTGGCTCCTACCTTGCATGCCTTTGGCTATTTAAGAAAAGCTTTGCCTCCTCTTTCACTAGTTGGTGCATGGAGGCAAAAGCTCTACTCTTTGTAATATTTTTGAGAACTATCTGAAAATAAAGAGACTTTGGAGGTCGAAATTTTGTGTTGATATTTGATGTGTGGATGCATGATCGATGTGTTGAACGAAGGAGAACTGTAGTAAGCTGCTTATTCACTTCCTTCCTGGATCTTGGTTTACTGTAAGGAAAACTACTTGTTTTGGTAATCTTAATTAGTTAAGTTTGTTTACTTTCATAATTTTGTTGTTCATATGCTAAGAGATCAAACTTTAAAATATTTCATTTGTTTATGAGTATTTTGGTATTGTTTTCTTATATATATGCCCTCCAAATCTAATGCTTTGTGTATGAGTTGATGTAAGCTGCAGGTATCTTTTTGGTTGAAGGAGAAGAGCACTTGCTTGTCCCTCTTGTCTCTTCTTTTTATTTCAGATCTAGTCCCTCGGCAATCCAAAAATTCACCTCTAAGCCTCGAAGTCTCGTTTGAAAGAATTCTTTCCTCATCCCCTTCTCTTCCTTCTAAGTTATCTTGGTTACAGTTACTTTTGGTTTAAAGCTTTTACATACTTTCTCAAATTATTTATCTTAAGAAGTTTGTAGTGTTTTAAATCATTTATAATCTAGATCAAACGTTTAAAGTTCATTTTCAATTTCTAGATCTAAAAGTTTTAGACTTTCTAGTGCAAGTTACCAATCTTTTAAGTATTTTAAAATTTGTACTTTCTAGTCCTATCTTTCCAAACTTCATTTTATATTTGACAAGCAAGTGCCTTTCATTTTTTTAGCTTAATTTTTTCAAAGCAAGCAAAAGATCCCAAGGAAAATAGCTTCTTAGCCCAATTTCCTTAGTTATTTTTTACTCCATTTTCCTAGTTAAAGTAGAAATTTTTCACTTTTTTGCACATAAATGAAACACACTCTTAAAGTGTGTTTCAGTAGATTTCAAGCACTTTCTTGTTCGTTGTTTTTATTTATTTAAATATCAGTCCCAAAAATTAAAATCAATTCAAAGTTAGCTTAAGATCCAAAAATTTGTGCCAAAACAATATTTTTACATACTAGTTGCATTAGTGGTTCATTTTGACAATTTGTAGTATTGTCAAAACACTCTTAAAGTGTTCTGATTGTCATTTCTCATTAACTTTTATTCGCTGGTCTGATTTTTTTTTTAGCAGGTTGAAGCCCCAAAACCAAGAAATTTACCGCTTTGAAGCTTCCTAAACCATCTCAAGAATCAGCAGTTCAAGCATTGATTCATTCTTCCAATCAACTGTAAACTGACTTGTTCCCTAAGCATAAAGGGAAAGCAGTAGTTCACTTCTAATTTCATTTTGTAAACGCAAGAATAAAAAGAGCAAAGTAGACAATTCCAGTGTCTGACCCCAATCCTCCCCGGGGGGATTCACACTTTTTTATTTTTTTCCTTTTTTCACTTTTCTTTGTTTTAGATTAGTTTATTTTTGTCATTAGTAGTTAGAAAACATTCATCAAGCACACAAAGCATCCCAGGGGGACTTACAATCCTTGTTCAATCATTCATTTTAAAGCTACAAAATAAACTACAATTGTTCTAAAAATTACAAACTAAAATTAACTCCCCTTGCTCTACCGAAGTACTCCACCTTTGGTGTGAAGAAAATATACTCTTGGGGTTTAGTGTAGATTAATCATCTATTTCAATTGTAATAAAATGAACCAACACCCCAAACCCAAAGTATGCTCTTAACCTCTGCAACTGAGTTTGAACAATTGGGTTAATCAGAAACATGTGTAAGGTACATAGCTTAATAGCGAAATCTAGTCTTGTCTTTCTTTGTGGATTCATGAGGTTGCATGGGTGTATACTGGAGAGTCAACAAGCTACTTTAAGAAGGTTTATCCTCACTTGGTTGGACACTCAGTGAAACGCCTAAAACACTCAGTCCAAAGAGCTAGATCTGATTAGGCCAAACCAAAAATTTTACCCACCTCTAATACTCATTTAATAATCCTAAAATAAGCCAACAAGATTTTTGCAATACTTTCACAACCCTACACAGCAACAATCGCACACATTTACATTTCAACACTGGTCTAATTATTTTTCAATCTTGCAATATGGCGTGAATGTATCTCTTTCTTTCAATATCATGTGTAGTGATTGGTAAAATATTTGCAAATATGTATTGTTGATTTGCTTTTCATTTTCATCATTAATCAAACTCCTAGATTAGACTTTTATTTTTGTTATAGATTAAAAACCTTAATTTTATTTTCATAGGGACCACCTCCCTTGGCTTCACTAGGAGTAAGCCTAGATGAAGGAGTCGAGTAATCAGGTGACAACCCTTGAATCTCACTTTCCTTCAAGGACACACTGAGCGGTTTGAAGGTTTCCTGCCGTGTCCCCCCCAGGTGTGTATTAGGCGACAACACACCCAACCATAGGTCTCTGTCCAGCCTATATTCTTTCAGCTAAGAGACCACCCCCGAGATGGGCTGTGTATCCACTAAGGAGGAACTAAACATGCTCACTCACAACCATGGTTTCACACAAACAGTCATGCTAAACCAACACACAGTTGGGTTTATCAAGCATGTAAGAGACAAAGGAGGAGGATGCTAAGCCAGTGAGCTCAACCACATAGCTACATGCATCTCAACTAAATTCAAACAACCTTGGCACCCACAATACCTACCACACCCAAAACAAGGAAGGTCCCCTTCTCTGCTAAACGGTCCTTCAGGTGCCCCTTTCCTCCCGTGCTCTTCAGGGTGGGCATAGAAAGGTCCAAGCGCTAAATCCTTGAGATTCTAGCCTTCACCGGATTTGTCAAGCAATTCCAACCTCTCTTCTATCTTCTTCTTTGTCATTCACGCTTGGATTTTCTCAATTCTATGGCCAAATGACTCTGTCCCGTAATTGGATTTTCGTGCTATCAAATTGGGGTTTTCCTATGGATTTCTGGGCATTTAACACTCTCAAATTCTCCCCAAGGTTCAGGTCTATGGATCCTCCATTGGATTTTACTGTTCACACAAATTTATGGGCGTTTTTAGCACTTCAAAACGTGGCTTAATTCAGAGTTGCGATTTCTGGTTTTTCTAACTGCTGGGCATGTGTAATGGATGAAAACGGATGCTCTAATCATCAACAATGGAATGATAATGAGGAAAAATGAATTCCCATGAGGTAGAGTGACTTGTGGGTCATTTAAATAGAGCCCATACCCTACCATACAAATTTTTGGGCTGCCCATGCTCCATTGAAGCCGTGGACTGATTTCTTCAACCACTTCCTTACAACAGAATTAAATGTCAGCAAAGAAAGTCAAATGGGTTCTCAAGATGACATTTGGCAGCATATGGTTCAACCCCACAACCCCCTCACCAATCCCTAGTGGATACACATGGCCCCCTCTTATTGGTTATTTCCATAGCCAATTTTTGGTATTTTTATTGCAATGTTAATATTTACATCATTTTACAATGTTCCATGGCTTAATAGCACATGAATAACGTAATATCAAATACTTGCCTTTTTAATTAAAATCCAATCATCCACTAGCGGGGCCTTGGCCTTCAGCTCCACGCTAGGAAACATACATCTTATGAGTACAATATTTACATTAAAATCCAATATATACTAAGGGTCAAAATGAGGGTATTACATAGACCTAAGTCTTTCATCTCGAATTCTGAGGTGAGATCCTTCTTGCACCAAGCAATCAGATGTTCCTTTCTAGTGAGAAACAAATCATCAACATACATAACCAATATCAATGGTTAGTTCTTCACTACTTTGAAGTACAAATTTGGATACGCTTCACTCTTACTGAAACCCAATTCTTGAAGGTAGTTATCAATTATGGAGTACCAAGACCTAGGGGCTTGCTTAAGCCCATATAGAGCTTTCTTTAGCTTGCAAACATGAGACTCCTTCCCATGCACCACAAATCCTTCAAGCTGCTGAATATAAACCTTTTCCTCAACCTTACCATTGAGAAAGGTTGTCTTCACATCCATCTGGTGAAGTTTCCATCCTAGAACAAATGCAATTGCAGTCATTGCTCGGATTGTGGTGTACCTTGCCACAGGGGAAAATGTGTCATCATAATCGATGCCCTCTTTCTTAGAAAACTCTGGCAACGATTTTGGCTTTATACTTCTCAATGCTACCATATGTAGCATGCTTTATCTTGTAAATCCATCTGGAAGTTACAATGGACTTCCCATCAGGTTTGGGAACAACCTCCCAAACATCATTCTTCATTATAGAGTTGTACTCTTCTATCGTTGCATCTTTCCAAACTTGCTGCTTTGCAGCTTCTTCATATGATGATGGCTTTGAATCACTGATGTGACTCATAAGTGCCACATACCCTAAATATATGCCAGGTTGCTTGCGCTCTCTAGATGAGCCTGATGGTGCTCCATGTTTCTCTGCATTTTGTAAGATGTCTCAGCACCAAGCAGATCTTCTTTTAGTGGGAGGTTCATCACTTAAGCTCTCAATCAGTTCTACCGGTTCTTCAGGAGCTAGTGAATCTGAGGCATCTTCTGGTTTCTCCCTCTCAAACTCTAAAGGGGGAGAATTAGACTCGGGATCTTCCATCTCTGAATCACATTGAATCTCTTTCGATCTTTTGAAAGCATCTTCCTCATGGAACGTAATATCTCGGTTTTCTTCAATGTGTCTCTCACCAGGTACATATATTCGATATGCTTTGGATGACTCCCTCTAACCCACAAATGTGTCTTTATTTCCAGAAGACTCCATATTTGTTCTCTTTTGTTTCGATACATGAATATATACTAGGCTCTCGAAGATCCTCAAGTGTGTTATGTTTGGATTCTCACAAGTAAACAGTTCTTCTAGTGTCTTCTCATCTAGAATGACACGTGGGATTCTATTGTAGATGTACATAGTTGTATGGGTGGATTCTTCCCATAATGAGGTAGACATATCTTGATCATGCATCATGGCTTTTGTAGCCTCACGTATGATTCTATTCTTCCTTTCGACAATCCCATTTTGATGAGGGTTGTATCGTAATGTTAACTATCTACATATTCCCGCATCACTACATAGCTCATTAAATGCATGTGAATCAAATTCACCTCCATTATCAAACCTTAATGCATGGATGTGATTTTCTTTCTGATTTTCAACTAGGGCTTTGAAATCTTTAAATTTGCTAAGAGTTTCACTTTTAGGCTTCATGAAATAAATCCATGAGTTCGTAGAAAAATCATCTATGAACAACACATAATATAAGAAGCCACTCAGGGAGGGGGGTGACATGGGACCACATACATCATAATGTATTAAACTTAAAATCCCTTTAGATCTAGTAGTACCGCTAGAAAAACTTTCTTAACATTCTTCCCAAGTGCACAACTCGGACATACACTATCATGCTCAAAATCAAATACGGGAATACCTTTTATCATCTTTTGAAGTCCTATTAGCGCTTTGTAGTGTATGTGTCCAAGCATTCGGTGCCATAACTCGCATTATAGTGTGGTGAATCATAGCTTGAATGTACTTCCTGAGTACCTTGTAGAGCCCTCCTTCTTGAACTCCAATCATAGCAACAGTTTCTAGGATTTTGTTTTTTGGCCATAAAAGTGCTTTGTTATCCATGAAGATAACTCAGAAGCCTTTGTCTTCAAGAACTGAAAGTGAAAGGAGGTTCTTCTTCAATCCTGGAACATATAGAATGTCCTCCACGTGTAAAATATCACTAGTGCTTAGCTAGAATGAGGTGGATCCAACTCCTCGGATCGAATATGTTGAGTTGTCCCCCAACTCTACCATGCATGTGAACTTTTTCTTCTTTAGGTCATTGATGGCAGTCTTGTAACTGTTGCCGTCGGAAACACACATGGGGTTAGCGTGGCATAAATCTTCAAGCCACTAAGTGTGTACTTGGGGGAAAGCCTCGAGTCAAGTACTGTTAGTTGATTCTTGACTCCTCCATTTAGGCAAACTCTTAACGAAGCCATGGGGGATGGACCCTAAAAGTTGCTAAGGTTGATTAAGCTAAGCTAGTTATGGTGGATGAGTTAGTTTTTATAGGAGCTTTTTATAATGACAAAATTGACACAAGAGATTTGCAACATAACCTGAAAGCATAACAACATAAAGAATTAAACAACATAGAAATTAAACATGATTACCAATTCATTCAACACATGATAGCAATTAAATATAATTGCAATGATAAATAAGAAAGACCAATGCTAAAAAATGGAGTCAAATTGAAATGCTGCTTGTAATTCTGGAAATAAAATATTGTGCAAATGTTCTTGGTCAATTTTAATTTAATGTGGTAATGAGTTTTTATTATGGATGAGGGGATTTCCAATATACCATAAGTTACTAGAAATATGTCTGGAATATGGCAAGGTGGCTTCTCACTCAGAAATGTGGGTTGGATCGGAGTCTATGGGAGGTGTTCAACACTATACCAAACGAGGGTATAGTCTAACGGTATCTCGAGGTCGCTACCTAGTAGTTCCTGCTTCCTTTGAGAAATTTGCTCACACTATGCCAAAAAAATCGATACGCCATATTTTCGTATAAAGGTGGTTTATTGGGGAATGTTAATCCTATTACTAGTCACAATGTCCCTTTTTGGTGTGATCAACCTTGTTAATTTTTAAAACGTTTTTGAACAATTGTTTTACTTTTTATGCCCCAAGAGTCTCTTTTCAGGCCAGTACTCGGTCAAGCCCTTATCCTGAAACCGTACTTCGAGAAAAGCAAGAGGGTGTTTTGTAAAGTAAATAATTGAAAAATGAAATGTTTTCTAATTAATACACTACCGAGGTAGTGGGTTAGTATGTGATTTACTTTCTTGCAAAAGATAAACAATATTGTAGCGAAAAAAGTATATGATCTGCAAAATTGAAAACAAAAATGTTCCTACGTCCTCAGAGTGTCAATGGCCCAATATTTGGATTGGACCACAACGTTAGATTTTATTTTACTTGGTTGATTTTAAATTAGTTTAATCTAATGTGAAAATTTGTTAAAGTTTGAGAAAAATAACAACAATCACAAAAAAATCGAACCGACACCAACCCCCCCCGGATGGATGAGAAGCAAGCTCTATGAGCTTACTTCCAAAATACTTTTTATTAAAAATTACAATGCCCAATTCTGAAGATGAATATCTCCTCTTTCTCCTTACAGATCTAAAGAAAAGAGGTTGTTAGACACAATGGCACACTGAGAGGGGGGCGTGAATCAGTGGGCCAACCCTTAAGACCAATTTCAACTCACACATATATCATTTTACAATTTCACTTCAATGCATTCAATATTCACATTAACGTATACATCAGTAATCATCAATATTAAACATTTCATTCATATCATCAATTCACACCATCATTAGAGACATATCAAGATATAAGCTTTGTAAATTTTTTATTTTAATTCAATCGGCCACAATCGTTAGGTTACATCAGCTACAACTGATTGAGAAGCACCAACTTCTATTTCAAGGCCTAGCCTGGTTTTCTTAGCACCAACTAAGAAGATGTTGAGGTGTCCAAACCTCAGTTTGCAAGACTAGCTTGCAATCACATACTTATTATTGTCATCACCCTATCAATCTGTTGTACTTATCTTTGACTTATGTTATGTCAAGTCAACTCAATCAACTACCATCACTAAGTATTATCATTGTATAAACTGAGCATGCATATCATTGTGTATTCTTCACTGAGCATACAATTCATCACTGTCATGCACATGTGTTCACGGTGACACTGTCATAATCACAACTCATTCAACTGTCTCATCAATATGTATGTTGCTCAAGGATCGTGCCAAGTCACCCAAAGGGACTACCCAAACATCATTTCAATACTGCCAGTGTCATCAACTTACATACATCACTATCAAGTTACTTATGCTATCACTGCCACCACAAATCAATTTACTATAAATCCAAGTCACACTGTCATGTCATATCATATGACTGCATTGTCATGTCATTATCAAATCAAATGCTCTTCTACCCACTGATCATGCCAAGTTGCCTTGTTTTCAATACTCACTTTTGACTCCCTTGTCTCTGTTGCTATCCTTTACTGTATTTCTTAGCTAAGATCAATGTTTTACACCTACCACCGCATGATATTCAAAAGAATAACCCTGACTTCCTTGCAAGGCACTTCTTCTTACCCGAGATCAGAACTATATTCAACAAATCAATAATCCACTATGACTACTTTTGCCCTACAAAAAACAAGCTTGAGATGGATGTTTGTAGGAGAGCCTGAAATCTGAGTTTAGATCCTTCTATTGTCTTCTGGACGTCTTTTATTGAGTTGGAATAGAGCTATATTCTTCACTACTGTGGCTCACGCATGCTGCTCCTATCCGAGATCAGAGTAGGGTAAAACACAGCTCACGCATGTTGCTCCTATCCGAGATCAGAGTAGGGTAAAATATTGACTTCAAAGAATTGCATCTGAACTCAGAGAAGATTTTGATCAGAGCTACTTTATACAACTTCAAAAGCACACAGTTGTTGTGATCTGACTTGAGGATCTGCTGCTCGGATCCTTCACTTTTTTGTAGCCACCGAAATCAAACTCAAAAACAAATCCTATGTTGTCTCCTCAATAAGCCGAAAATCAGAGCTCGTCACAACTTAAAAAATTAGCCGCTGCCAAATTTCTGAGTTGTCCACTAACTAATCCAAAAATTCAGAGCTATCTAATCTTCACCGAATTTTTATATTTAATGAATGAGGTTTGGTTAGTGATATATAATCGTGTCATCATAGAGGAGAAAGGATTTAACCTTGGTCGACCTTGCTTGAACACATATATTAATTTTTATGATTTATTTCCCTTTTTGATTGGGTCGACCTTACACTTGGGTTGACTGCGCTGACTTTGCACTTGGGTCTGTATTGATTGAAATGCTTGTTTAATTTTTTTAATTCTTCCTCAAGAATCTATCACAACGTAAGGGTTGTTTTTTTTTTCTTTTATGTTTGGGCTTCTTTCACTCATTTGTGGGCACATAAAATCCTTTTAGGAGCTGCCTTACTTAAGGGGTTCTTCCATACTTGGCAAGGTCTTGGTCTATTCAAACATTCAACTCATGAAATGCTACATTACATTATAGGTTCCAATTTGGTGTGCCATCATATCACTTCAAACATCAACGTTTGACATATGGGCATCAACAAGAACATATGCGTCATATCATCAAAAATACCTCCGTGGGAAGAGACCAACAAAGCAATGGCTCCATTCATGGATTTCAAGCATATCATCATGGACCATCAAGCTATAATGTGTGTGGGCTTCATGACTTCATCAAGTCAGAACAAATGACCACAGAGTGGGTCATTTGGACCACCTAGTGTCCCAATGCCCAAACCACCCATGTCATCAAACTTTGTCTTACCTTTGTCATTAATGGTTTGTTATCAATGACAACCTTGCTCAACAGAGGTTACAATTTTGTAGAAGCAAAGTAATGGAGGAAAGGTAAGGTTCAGTGAAGGTTCTGGATCATACAAGTTGGTCGGAAAGCGTGCATAAAAACCTTCTTTCTGCTGTCACAGTACAAAAACTAACAAACTTTATTAGTCCAAAAAGTGCCCAAAATCACTTTAAAAGTGTTTTGGACAACACCAAAAAACACTAAAAAAAATTCTAAGTTAAAAAGACTAGTTAACTGCAAAAATAAACTAAGGTGGAATGGCAAAAAAGCCACCCTCTTAGGGTCTTGGACAGCCTTAAAAAGGCAGCCAATGAAGCACTTAGATGCTTGATATAAACTTTTAAAACTTTAAGAAAAGAAGACCTTAAACAATTCTAAAAATTTAACTTGAAAAAATGTTTAATGATTCTTTTCTAAGCAAGACCCAAATAACGAAATAAAGATTTGAAGTATCTTGGATGTATGCATAAAAATTCCAGATCTGATTTTTAATAAGCATGTAAAGAAGATTAGATCTGAAAGTGTATCCAAACCAAAGTAACCAAGAAGAAGTTACTTTTTATAGGAGAAAGAGAAAGTATGAGAGAACTTGTGCCGGAGAATAACAAACTAAGAATGCTTCACTGTGGAGTGTTGAGGGACAATGTTTATGAAGTTTGTTGAAGATGGAATGGACTCAAACTTGATCCAATCCTCCTCCAAGCTTGGCCAACTGAAATCTAACTCACAAACAGTTGCATACCCATGAGATCTTATAAAACATATATAAATCAGAAATTAAAATAGCATGCAAATAAATTGATTTAACATGCAAAATTTTTGTTTCCAATCATGCATGAAAAATAGGAAATGAAAGCAAACTTGCTAATGATTTCTTATTCCTATTAATTCAACTGAGTTATCAAGGCAAGATCTACAATAAGCATAAGAAATGCATTTGCAAGTAAGAAACAGTTACCACATGAAGAACATCACAATATTGATCCACACATATGTGCATTACACCATTTAGCCTCCAAAGTTTTTTTATTCTCAATGCCAAAATGATATCAAAATTACAAGAGCAAGCTCTCTCTCATCGAACTCTAACTAGTTTGGAATGAGAGAGGAGCTCAATGTTTATAGAAGAAGAAGAGAGGGAAGGGTGCACTAGTGGAGAGACACAAGCCTTGATTTAGGGAGAGGATGGGGTTGCCTACATTTTATTTGGTTGCCAAAAATCAGCGCCAAATCAGCCCATACGTCAACCCAAAGAGAGCCTAAAAATCAACTGCAACAATCCCCAAATCGTGGGCACTCTATTTGGGAAATGCGCCCAAGTCATGGGGAAGTGATCCCTTAAAGTTAGTTGCCCAAAAAGTTTCATAAAATCTCTCTTACATGCCCCCAAACATAGCTGATCCAAAATCTCTTATACATCCCCAAAATTTAGGATTTTGATTTTTTTATGATTTTTCACCTTTTTGCATTTTTTTTCTCTCATTTTTTGACTTTTTTGATTTTTTGCAAAATATATGAAAAAAAAAAGTGTCTAAACACTTAGGAAAGTGGGTTTAGGTGTAAAGTGGGTGCTCTGAGTTAGAAAATGAGCACCCCCATGGCCAAAAAGACTCTTAGACCACAATTTTATAACTTTTCAATTGTTTTTAACCAAACCATTAAAAAATGGCTTGATTTTACAGAAGAAAAAAGAAAAAAGAAAATATATATATATATATATATATATATTTCTCGGAACATAAAAAAGCTAGGGGGACCTAATACATGTTCATACCACTCAAAAACTATGCCTAACATGGTTTAATACATTGACACTTAGGCTCTAATAACCTCTTAAGGCTTAAAAATTACGTCGACCACCCCAACTTTGGAGGATTGAATGAAAAACTCGAAAATTATTAGTCTTTTGTTCAACAAAAAATAATTTCCAAGGAAAAAAACACTTTGGGCTGGTCGAACTAACGTTTAAGTCCTAGAAGCTAAGTCTTTTACAAAAAGATACCATGCTAGCACATTATTAGAAATTCCCCGAGGGGGTACGAACATGTCGTACAAAAATAAAAAAGGGCCTAGAAGGCTTGATGGACTTCTAAACTCTGATAATGAACACTTTGGCATGTTCAAGTCTTCGATGGTTCACTCAGAATCCACTAAGTGCAATTTAGTGGATAACAGTAACCAGTCATATGTTTGGATGCGGCACTGTCAATCAACCATGTGTCTGAACTTGTGATGACGGATCCCGAAATGGATGAGACAAGGTAACACTCCCTTCTTGTCTCCTTTTCTTTGGATGCATTCTTTTGAGTGGTTTCATCTTCTATGGTGGTAGAAGCATGAAACTTTCCTTTCCGCTTTGCTTCGCACTCTCTTGAGAAATGGCCTTTCCTGTTACAAATGTAGCATCTAGCTTTTGACTTGTCAAAGCCTTTGTTGAACTCCTTCTTTGGATGAGAGAAGTTCTTTTGGAAGAAGGGAACTTCTTTCTTTTCTCCATTCTTGCCGTGAGGGCAAGATTTTCTTCTTTGATGCACATTGACTTGCTCTGGATTCACCCCTCCTCTTGGAGGCAGTCATGCCACAACCTTTCAAATTTAGGTTTTACCTCTCGGCCATTTACCGCAGCCAAGAATGTCTCTCATGAGAATGGGATACCATCAATAGTGGTTTGGAGAATATCATCTTCATCCACCACTACTCCAATACTAGCAAACTGATCTCTTACCTAAGAGATCTTGGTGAAGAAGGAGGCCACTGTCTCGTCCTTCTCCATCTGAAGGTTTCGTAACTTGTTCTTCAATGCCCTCTTCTGACTCGGGGCCTTCTTCTCATATAGATTGGTCAATGTATCATAACATTCTTTCGCGTTATTTAGCAGTGTGATCACGAGCATCAAGTTATCTTTTACCAAATCATAGATGATCCGTTTGGCCTTAGCTTGATTCTTATTGAAGTTGATGCACACTTCATTAGATGTAGGCTCCTCCACCACGGTGGATACGTAGCCATCCAAGTCATGTTCCTCTAGGATGTTGAGAATCCTAGCCTTCCAAGTGTTGAAGTTTGAGGTGCACTCAAGACAATATTCCAGTCGCACAGAGACTGATGCCATAGTCTTCAAATATTGTTCTCAACTTCTAAGGATCAACGCATGTTCTAGATGGCATGAAAAACTGAGCTCCTTCACGCCATGAACTATGATACCATGTTAATATTTGGTTGAGATTTGATCTTTAATTCTTTTAGATGTCGAAACTTGAAACAATGAGAAAATTCAATCACATGAAATTCATACATCCATAACACACTATATACCTTGGGGAAACTCCTCAAAACTATGAGAACGAAAACCCCAACAATTATTCTCAGTATAATATAATGGATAGCAGAGAATGATTTCTTTTACAACATAGCAGATTGCTTTCGGAAGATAAGAGATCACCAAAACACTATTGGTGAAGATAAATAAGCAATAGAGAAGAGAAATCAATCGGAGAAACACCTTGCCTTCAATAATAATATCCTGCACACAAAGAGAACCGACTTGCCTTCAAAGGAGAAGAGAATTCGCTTCACATTGAATTCATCAATCTCGTATAACATATTTATACATTCTTCTTTTCTATTTTTATCTTCTAACTTAAGGATGAACTCGCCCTCAAACTGGATGTATCAATCTTGCATGCAGAAGTGCGCTCCACTTCTCATGCAGTGCTTTATCTCTGACTAAGCTAGCACTTAGGATGAACCTGCCTCTTAACCAGAATCTTTCCCACTTAGTTAGGTGGCTAACTTAAGTGTCGTCACTTAGTTAACTAGATCTTCTTTGTTGTCACTTAGTTAACTCTCTTTAACTGATTCTTGATAACATCACTGTAGTGATCAATTCGAGTTCTCCTTGATTTACTGAAGTGTCGTCTTTTAGTTTAACTAAATTGAAAACACTTTAGTTAACTAGTCCTTCTTATTTAAGACTTAGTTAACTGAAATCATGATGATTGATTTACTTGAAGTGACCACTGTGAGTTCTTTAGTTAACTGAGGCATATCTTCAATGGATGCTTTAACTGAAGCATTGATTGATGCATACATTGATATTTAATTGAAGCTTTAACAATTCGAGTTCTCTTTAATTAGTTGAAGTGTCTGCATGGGCAATTTCTAATTCTCTTGATCTCTATGCTTTATCTTTTTATTTCTTTATCTTTTATTGCATGGTCAATATGTGCTAACTTTAATTATCCATCACATTACATTATACTAAGAAGAATTATTAGATGCTGTGATCATATTATATTATTCTAGACCAAATGATCATATGCTAAAGTAATTCACTTTAGAGGTGATCAATCTATAAAGGAGACTTAATAGCAACTGGTGATCATGGTTTAATAATACATCACGCAACATTAAATGCTTTTAGCAAGTAAAGCATGACCTTTATACAAAAGGTTCACCTCTATACGGGAGGTGCATCCCATGGATACCTTTATACGGAAGGTTCACATAAGAATCAAGACTTGAGACACACAATTCCGGAGCCTTGACCAACAAGACTTTACAACATCGTTAATTTGATCAATTATCTCTATACGGGAGGAATAACCATTACACGGAAGGCAATCAAAGTGCTCACCTTTATACGGGATGATCAATTTTGGCTAAACAAGTTTGGTTTGGAGAATATCTCCTAATGTTGTATATTTAACATAAGTAAGGAGGCCAAAGAATAGCCTTGGCTAATGGATCGATAATGTGAAAACTCTGATAATTGTCCATTACCACATACTTCATACTTAGTAGAGGCATTGGAGAAAAGACTTCTCATTGCGCTAGTAAAAAAAATCATCCAAATGTTAGCGAAGAAAGCATATCAAGAATGGAATCACACTTGGTTCTATCATAGGCCTTATGAATATCGACCTTAAGAAAAAAAAAACTTCTGGCTACTCTCCCTTGCACATTAAATACATTCCCAAGTGGTAATAGCATTACTAGGGTGAACACGCCTATCGTAAACCGTGTTTTCTAACGTCAAAAACCTCAGGCAACCGTTTTTTTCATGTGATTATCAAGAGATTTAGTTAACAATGAATAAAAAAACATTAATCAAAGTGATAAGTTGTCAACCACTCATTGTGTGTTTTTTCATTTCTTTACGTGTCAACCGAGATGCTTCTCGTTGTGGATAATGTGTAAAGTTTTCTAAGCACATCTAAAAAATATCATCTATGATCGCATTCCAAAGTGCCAAATGAAACTCATAAGGTAACCCTTCCAAGGTTAGTGACTTGCCCTTGTGAATGCCTCGTAAAGCCTAAAGCAACACATGTTTGTAAAGGATAAGACAAAAGACTACTTGTACATATAAAGTTTAGTAGGAAAAATCCTACTAATGAACTTTTTAGACTTGGCACGATTATTAGCATCATGTCTATGGGAAGAAAAAGGTGCAAAAACTATGTCTTTTATTTTGTCTTAATCATAAGTTACACCTTCTAAGTCAACACCCTGTCTTAATCATAAGTTAACACCCTTTCAGGTCAACGTATGAGAATTTTTTAGAGGTCTCTTTTTGCTCTTAGTTGGTAAAATAAATGCTCATAGTGTCATATCCCTCCTTAGTTCGATTGGCTCCCATTATGTTCTTAACTCTCCATGGATCTATATTCCTCAAAACAATAAAGTTGATGTTCAATATCCCAACAAGCATAATTTCACGTAGTTAGATTGAAGGGATCTTCTTCCAATTCCTTTGGAGCATGACTTAGTCATTACCTAAAAACTTCAAGCCTTCTTGGCAAGAAGGCTTGAAAATGTAGGTTTATCAGACAATGGTACCATAATGGTATAATAGTGACTAATTATCCAAATCTTAAATTTACTAAACACTTTTCACATCAATTTGCAGATCCTTGAGGAGATATAGAGAGGTTAAATATGAGCATAGAGGCTAGGCAAGTTCGGAAGCCTTCACCTATTGATCATTGCTACTTGAGAGTCAAATTTTCTTCTATCACTTTGTTAAGATCCTAGTGGGCGGCCTTCACTAACATCTCGAGGATTTGGTGTAACGGTTCGTATCATTTGGTATCAGAGCCTCCACCCAGGTTCAAGTCATAGAGCGGGTGGCAACGCCGGCATTGCAGTGTTCGCCCGGGGCTCGTACGGTGCAAAGGGGACACCACCGTACGGGCGCACATCCAGCCCAGAGTCTGGACTGCGGAGCGTGGTGGGATGTTAAGATCCTAGTGGGCGGCCTTCACTAACATCTTGAGGTTTTGGTGTAATGGTTCGTATCACACTTTTATTACTAAAAGACAATCAACCAATTGGGCTCTTTCTACCTCTTTCTACCTACATTGAAGAAAACTAAAACATAAGAAGACCCCTATGGGAACACTGAGCAAAGAAAAAGAAGATCTTCCTTGTGTTGTGTGGTGTAGTGGAAGAGAATTCCATGGCTGATTTTAGGCTATATGAGATGCCTAGAGTGCTCTATAGTGAGTAGATTGGCTAAGCCATGGGAAGAAATGGATTGGGTTGAATAAGCTAGAATCATGTAGCTTGTTTCCTTTGTCCTAGTAGCCTCATAACCCAACTTGGGGATGACATCTACACTGAATGTCTATGGTTAGGTGGAAAATTGCTTGTATTCAATCAGTTTCTTGGACCATTCTTAAATAAAAGAGAAATGTTCAAACTATGTATAAATATGTAATTAAATTCTATTTCTATTATGGAAATGTGTGTATTGTGCCTGTGTGTGTGATTGTGCTTTACATTGAAAGTGGACATTCATTTCCATAAATTTTATGCCATGCTTATTAGAGTCCACTGCATTTTTCATATTGCACCTATGCATGCGCATTTTTTTGCGTCTATTTAGGAAGTCATTTTTGTTATGTAATGGTTCAATGGTCACTTGGGCACAATTTGAATGGGTTGTTAGTGGCTACCCATCCGAGTGGACGAGAGGGAAAGTGGCAAAATTGACTTGATTAAGCACAAACAATAGGTTAAAAATGCATAGCAATGATACTGACAGTACTATAACATGGTTGTTGACATGAACAATTAATTCCTCCATATGTATACTTATCAAATCAAGTTATTATTTGACAGTTGAGTAGCTGATAATTTAATAAACCAGCCTGTATCTCTTAAGGATAGATTAGACCAATTAGACATAGTAGAAGCCTCTAGAGAAGGCTCGACTTCTCTAGCTGATAAGTGTCTAGAAACTACATGGTATTAATTAAAAATCTGAAAATGTAAATAGTTAACGGGTGAAGGAGGTTAATCGTTGAAGAGCATTCGCTGCTAGTTATGGTGAGCTGTAGCTATTGGCAGAATTATGTTTCTGTTTGTATAATGTATGCTCCCCTTTCCAACAAAGTGGTATCAGAGCAGGTAAAAGAGAGGCCACCGGAGCTGAAACTTTGTGTCTGAGAGTACTGACCCAAACAAAAAAGGAGAAGGTTGCACCAAGAAAGAATCTGTGTGTATGAAAGTGTTGAGCCTGCGCTGAGAGGAGACATAGTTGTTGTTGATTGCAGGAGCAGTGTTTGTGTGTAATTAAAGAAGGGGAAATGTGCAAGAACGAGAGTCGTAGCTCTGTATTCCCTTAAAAGTTTATCCTGGAGATCATTGAAGATCAACATTGAATGTGGAAATGCAACCACGCTATATAGATGGCCACCATATGAAGTTAGAGTGAGCCAGCACTTGGACAGCGTTACACCAACTCATTCATAAGCTTGGATAGCTCATAGACGCTGTAAAGTAGAGGCTTCGAAATTAATATAGGCTCTCCATTTTGTGATTGCATTTGCATCCCGTGGAATGTAAGTGGCCAATGTCATTTTGTAAAAGATTTTAAGTTCAAATAGTGAAGGATAATATATATATTTGATTCCTCATGTCTTGAAGAGAGAGGAGCCCGTGATTTTTGGTTTTGTGTTTAATTTTTAAAAAATGAAGATTGGGGGAAGCACCTTTAAAAGGAGAAATGTCATGTTTTAAAAATATAACAACATTGAGCTCGTGGCTTAGGGCATTTATAAAGGTTATACTGTAAGTGTTTTTTTTTTTCTTTTAAAAAAAGGAGAGTTGATTTTATTTTAAAAATGTAACAACCCCAAATATACTAAAATTTGGAATAATTAAAAAAAATTGATGAAAACTACTTGACTTAGCACTTATCTTAATTTCCTTTATAATAGAAGTACCGAGTAATAATTTTTCTATCATACAATTTATAAAATACAAAAATTCTAAGTACTTATAACACTGCTTTGTATAGCAAAAACTAGTCATCTTGGAGTTTTCACTATAAATCATTTTTGGAAAAAGTTCAGGATCTGAAACTTGGACAGGCCGAAGATGAAATGTTCATGTACCTTTTGTCCGAGTGTCAGCCTCATATTCGTTGTACTTTGTGAGGTGTGATCCGTACAAGTTAGGGTTTCTGCCTCTTCCAGAATGCATCCCTAAACAGGTGACCTATGGAAAAATGTCATATCTCGGGCTAGGAAGCTCCAAATGGAATTCCGTAAAAAGTGAGAGCTAGGGCACGGACTGTAGTTTCACAAGTTTGAGTGTCAGAGGCCAAAGTTGAAACAGTGACACGTGGCATGTTGTACAAGTTCTCTATGTTGTTTCATCCCATAAACAGGTCATGTTGGGAAACTTAGCATATCTCTCTCATGAAGAATCCAATGAAGATGAAATATGTGGGGTTGGAAAGATGACAGGTCGGGATACCACAGGACGAAGTTTCAGGCCCCGAGGATCCGAAATTTCATAGATACACCAGAAACAATAAGGCACATCTGAAATAGCTCAACGGAGGAAATCAAAGAAGAGGAGGAAGAAGCTCTCACTTAGGGTGTTCAGTTTTTTAGGTATGGAAGGACCTGATACAATGTTGGAGACACCTGATGCAACATTGGAAACTTTGAACATGGATTTGGAATCCCTTCATCATATATATTAATCTTCCATCAAATGTTGTGGGAGGAAGGAGTTTGTATAGCGTCCCACTACGGACTCCAATCCTCTCAGTTGAGGTAACACTGGATCCCTTGGGATGAACTAGCACATTTCCATCTCTAAACATCACCCATAGTCCTCGATCTTCAATAGTAGATATGGAGATCAAGTTTTTCTTAAGACTTGGGACGTATAGAACATCACGAACTCTCATCTGTTCTCCAGAGTCTTTCTAGAAAGACATAGTTCCTCATCCTATTGCCTTGACTGTAGAGTTGTCTCCAAGGACAATCCCAAGATCTATTCCATCCTCTGCTAGGTTAGAAAAGTATCCTCGAACACACGTCATATGACTAGAAGCTCCACTGTCTATGTACCATACACTAGAAGTGGAGGCCATCAATGATTGTTAGGTGTTAAGAACCATCTCCGTGTCAATCCCATTGGTAGCACACTCATCAATATCTATAGCGGAGCAAGAAGTGCAGACAATTTGATCCTCCTCCATGCTAGATAGCATAGATCTGATACTGCAACTGCAGATCTAAGTGTGATTGCATTCCCTGACCCTTACCAAGGCTCTGATACCATGTAAATCTTAGATTCAGAGATCACTACTCCCTCTGAATCACCCTAGGATCTCAAGCAGTTTGAGTCTCGATATCAATACATGCTCATAAAGATATAAACTCAACAACTAGATCTCTTTACCAAAACTGAAAATACATGCAATCACACATAAACACTAGATATACCCTGGAAACCCCAAACAGGGAAAACCAACAATCTGTGGGGCTATCTTCTCTCTCGAGCCCGGATCATATGTAAATTTAGACAAGTACAATACAGGATTACCTCAGAAGTAACTCAATCCCTGAATATGCAAACTCTAGATCTGCATGCATCAACTGATGCGTGTATTGGAAGAATGAGCCCTAACAGGTAAACTGGATCTGAGTATCTATGCAAGTGCCTCTGATGGATCTGTCTCTCTCTATCCTATGCTCTGCAACTGAAGAAGTCTAACTGTTGAAATGACCCT
This sequence comes from Larix kaempferi, assembly GCA_027924585.1. Classification (NCBI taxonomy): domain Eukaryota; kingdom Viridiplantae; phylum Streptophyta; class Pinopsida; order Pinales; family Pinaceae; genus Larix; species Larix kaempferi. The sequence goes on from BSBM01000910.1 coordinate 28,621,504, forward strand.
CTTTGCATCCACAAGTGCACCCTCCCTCAAACTAAGAATAGCTCGTACTAAATCAAATCTCAGTAGATCTGAGCTCTTATCGTCACTGATCTTCCTCAATCACTGAGACGAAGATACTCTGCAAGTTATAGACACTCAAACGCTCAACTAGATGTGGTACAAGCTCCCTCCTCCTTAAGGAATGCACCCTCCTTCCTAAGGAAAGCCTCCCACCTCTCAATTGATCTATCTCGGATCAGTTATCTCAATGGTATGAGACAAACACTCTATGTCTCCTTATATCAACTCACAGAAAATTTAGGTTTACCAAAAACCTAAAAGTAGGTGCATGCAAACCCTTGCATGCATTTCTCCCAAAGATTTTCCTGGTTAACTTTTTAACACTCCCTCTTAACCAAAAAAGGGTTTTGCACAACTCACATCTTCTCCCTGAAGTACTTGAACTTATTCTTCATCAAGTACTTTGTCAAAAATTTTGCAACCTGCTCATCTGTGGAGATGTACTGGAGCTTAACTGCTCCCTTCTGAACATGATCACGAATGAAGTGATATCTGATCTCAATGTGTTTGGATCGATCATGAAACATTGGATTCTCAGAGAGTTTAATGCAACTCTGATTGTCACAGTGAATCATCGTAGGCTCCAACTGCTGATCAAATAGACTTACCAACATCTTGCGAAGCCAGATGGCTTCACAACTAGTAAACTAGTCGCCATATATTCTGCCTCAGTAGAACTCAATGCAACAGACTTCTTCTTCCTGCTGAAACACGACACAACTGTCGAACCTAAGCTGAAGCAACACCCAGAGGTGCTTTTACTGTCACCTGCATTACCTGCCTAGTCTGAATCTGCGAACCCAACAAGATGAACTTCTCCCTGCCTCACATAGTTCAGCCCATACTCTGTTGTTCCATTGATGTATCTCAGAACATGTTTTGCAGCTACCCAGTGCACATCTCTGGGTTCTACCATGTACTGACTCAAGGTGTTGACCGCAAAGCTCAAGTCTGGTCTGGTGTTGACCAAATACATCAAGGAACCAATGAGCTGTTGGTACCTGGTGGAATCAACCAACTTACTCTTAGAATCCTCTTGCTTCTTCCAGTTGGTTGTCATAGGGGTAGTCATGGGCTTGCAATCTTGCATCTGAAATCTCTTCAGTATGTCCATTGCATACTTGCCCTGACTGAGAAAGATATGCCCATCCTCCTTCCAGACTTCCATCCCTAGGAAGTAATGCATCAATCCTATATCCTTCATCTCAAACTCAGATGCAAGCTCTGTCTTGCAATCACTGATGAGTTTTTATGCCCTTGTAATAAACAGGTCATCTACATAAAGCACAAGGATGAGTGAATCCCCTTTCACTACGATGAAGTATAGATTTGGATCTACTTCACTTTTTTGAAACCCTAACTGTTGTAAATAGGTATCTATCCTAGAATACCAAGCTCTAGGTGCCTGTTTTAAGCCGTATAGAGCTTTCTTCAATCTGCATACATGAGACTCTCTCTCAAGTACACCTCGAAGCCCTTTGGCTGCTCAATGTATACTATACCTCATATTTAATTTGCAATTGGGATCCTTCCTAGGTTCATGCAAAAACCTTGTGAAATAAATTGTTATGCTGCAAAGAGAGCTCTAAGATACTTGACATGAATCCAAGGATTTTGACTCATATACTCTAAAGTGGAGGACTTCATGTTGATTGGATATTCAGATTCATACTTTGATGGGATAAATAGAATGAAGTGTCTACTACAAGATACATCATGAGTCTTGGATCGATAGTTATCTCTTGGAGGTCACACAAACAACCTGTTCCAATAGATTCCATTATGGAGGTAGAATATGTGGCTTCTACAGAGGAAACAAAGGTGATTGTGTGGCTAAGGAAGATGCTAAATTATTTGTAGGCGAAACAAGTGAATGTTACTCCACTTTTGATTGACAACATTTATGTAATCAAGTTAGCAAAGAATCCTAGATTGACAATTGTATTTCTTAGAGACTTCTGGATGTTTCTTTTTTTGTCAACAAACTACCAAGATCGATCCACTTCAATCTATACTTCAGAGCAGTTTGTAAATCACCATGGTAAATAATTTAATAGCATTTAACTAAACGGATCAAAATTTCTCGAACTTGAATCACTCTATGCTAGAACTGATCCTCTAACTGTTTTGTGGAGAAAATTTCATGTAGCCTTGGTATATCCATCGCTTTAAAGAATAAATACAAGGAAAATTGAGATTATTTTGGTTTTCAATTAAACTTGTAGAGAGAAATACAGATGTAAGGTGACTAAGATTGTCAAAACCACTAGTTGCAACTTAACACCCAATCTAACAATATCCTAGAAAGTTGTCGCCACCACCACTTCTACCACCGTCATTGCCACAAATGCTTTCATCTTCATATTTATTCCAAATTTCAATTTTTTTGATGTTGTAGTCCATGTCTCAAAGCTTATTTAAGCATGAAAATTGTCTATACATGTTCCCTAAACTTGTCACTTTTTTTTTTCCAAAATTCTACTGTAAATGCGAAAAACCTCCCAATTTAGAAGAAACTCCAAAAGTTCAAAAAATTTCTCCCAAAATTTTGATTTCTCACAAATGAATATCTTTTAGGTTGTGATTAAGGCCACATAAATTCTTTGTTGAATTCTAGATGTTTAAAACTAGAGTCTTTATAGAATTTTATTTGCTTTGATACATGTCATAAGTAGAGCACTAAAATAATATCATAGTGAAGCATTATACTTGTCATAAGTAGAGCACTTAGGTAGCTCTAAAGTGAAGAAAATCAAGGGTGAAAATGAACAAGGATCATACAATCTAACATTCATGACATGGAATCCCTTCACCATGGGCAAACAAATAACAAGTGGGTAAACCAGTCTAGCCTACATATTAAATTTATGTTCATTATAGAGTTATCAACATATTTTGTGTATTTGAATAGATTAAATACAACATTTTTAATAAATCTTATGCCTAATGTCTAAACTTTGTGAAGACTCATTTAATCATATGAAACTATGCAATGATATTGCATGTTAAAATTTTCATAATTACCTATTGAAGGATAAGATTTTGTTTAGAGTACGCAATATTTATATTCCTTAGGAATATCACATGGTTTATTTGTTGTGCAAAGTGCACCATTCGAAGAAATCAAGACATTTTACAATAGAGAAGACAACTAAATTATAAAGGTATTTTTATTGGAGATGAATGGAATATACAGCTACATGCTCTATGTGCAATTGCCTCTTTTGTAGCATAACAAAGTTGACAAACCAAAAGTGGGGAAATTATATTCCACTTCTCATCCTAAGGAGACCATTGGAATCAATTTTATTAGAATTTCCCAAAGGCGTACAAACATCTAGTAGGGGAAATAACTACTTCATTGTAGTGGTGGATTGCTTAAGCAAAATGATCATCATGACACCTTGAAAGAACACTATACATACAACACAATTGTTTTGAAATGATTTTGGGTGTATTTTTATCTATCATCATTAATCATCCTTGACCACAACAATAGAGTTCTAAGTTACTTCAAGGAATTATTGTGGGGATTGATGGAATGAAGTTAAAGAGGAATATTCCCTTTCATTTATTGGAATTATTCAAATAATATATTAAATCAAACCATCATATAGTTGTTTTGTATCTTTAACTATCAACTTTCAAATATTTAGGATACTAATATTGCTTATATGTGAAACAATTACAACCATAGAATGCACAATATGATTAAAAAATCACCTTTTAAAGTGTCTCAAACTAATAATCCAAGGATCAATCAAGTATTTTGGATCTCATTACCAAGGAAATGACAATGAATGAATTTGCTAAAGATGGCCAGTAATCATGTTCATTAAACCACATTTGGAAGATTCATGATTAAATTTGAGAAGTTGTTGGCAACAAATTTAGACCCTAGGGTTCAATACACAAGCCAACTATAGAGTTCATTAGTATCAAATTTTTCAATACATTAGGAAGGTTAAGGTCTCCCATGAAACACTAAGGAGGATTACAATTATAGATTTAAATAATTAAGAAAAATAGTAGTGTTTGTAGCATATTCGACATAGAAACCATACAACCATGCAATGCAGGAAACAAATATTTAGGGGAATCAACAAACGGTCCTTTTCATTTCATTCCATAAGGTAACTTCAAACAAAATTCCTTGTTTCTTCACACAATACATCAAGGGATTCAAACCCTAATCTATTCTTCCTCCGTACATTCATACAAAAAACTCATGTGTGTCTCATACAAAGAACCAAAATCCAACCAACCCTATCCCTTCCATATGCATTCATATTTATACTACTCCAAAGCATTTTACAAGTAGATACAAACTAGTTAAAACTTCCTATAGCCATGTCTTTCAATGCACATACAAGTTGTCATGTTGGTCTTATTACATTCTAAATAGTTGGTGTAGAGATTAAAATAGGGTGTGCATAATACAAGGAACATAGAGTAAAATATGGCGCCCACTAAAAAACCAGTCATGTTGAGTCTAATTGTCCGCACAAGCTCAAAATATGCAAACTAGGGATCCAACATGCCCCCAAAACTATGATTGTCTCATCCCTGATATAATGAAGATCATTCATGCCGAATAGGGATCAAGGAGCGAAGGTCATGTTTCATCTTTTCAGTGAATTCTATAAAATTTTGAAATATCTAGTTATAGAAGGTTTGAATTTTCTTGACATGGGCTTAATACTTAGAATTACTTTCCATAGTATCATGTTATTTCAATGGTTGAGTGTGATTTTGAATACAATTTGACTACTTCCGTAAGTAAATTTATTGTGCAACGATCGCATGTGCATGTCTTCTAGTCAAGACCTGGTAGGAAGCACCAATTGTTTTGTCGTTATCTCACTGATATATGTTGTGAGATTTGTTGAAGGTATCGTGGAAATCTTAATCTCATCCCAAGGGATTTCTTGATAATTTCCCCCTAGAGATGCAACATCATGAGTCCGTGGGCAAGTGGACATTTCTTTGAAACCCTTTGTTTGACCTCTAAACCCTAATGTACCCCTCTTCATGGAGTAGGAGAAAAAATAATTTTTCGATTAGTTGATAGCGTATTGAGAGATTCATGAGGCAATGATTCATAGTCATATCATAATTATTTCCTACCAACTTGATAAGAACTGTGACCTCAAAACGAGAACTCTAGCCCTCAAAACCCATATTTTTGCATTAAAAACACAAAAATCAACCCTCGAATAAAAAAGTGGTGAGCTACCAGTAGCACTTTTTTTCAAGGTTAAAATTACAACACTTTCAACCATAGCATTAAAATTTCATATTGTTGTTAACAAAAACCTTAAAACCAACCTTGAATGGAATTGTGGTGCTACTAGTAGCATGTTCATGCTTAAAATTGCAATATTTTGAAAACTATGGCCTTAAAAACTTATACCATTACAAGAAAAATCTTAAAATCAACCCTTGAATAACAAAAAATGTTATGATTAGCACCCCTTTTTGTGTGGGGCTTAGAATTGCAACATTTTTTAGACCATGTTGCGAAATAAAATCATTGTTGCAAACAAAACCATAAATAAACCTAAATATGTCCACTTCTTTAGGGATAATTTATTACTGGAAGTACTAAAAAATAATATTACCCTATAATTGAGATTTTTAAAATTACTTCCAAATATTTTATTTACTTCTAATAAAAAGCTAATACAATTTGCATTGGATTAAGCATAAATTATTTCATAATAATATTGTTGCATTTTCCATATTCAAACTACATAAGCTAAGATTTTTTTTAATGATTAATAATTAAATCATATAATCCAACAAACATAGAAAATATTCATAACTTCAAGGAAGTTTAAAGATCCCTTCAGAATGATCATGCAAACATTATATTAATAAAAAATATAGAAAATGTTTTATATAATTATTTAAATTGTATGATGGATTATGAGGCACCATGATTACGACACACTATGAGAATCTACATTATATTCACATGAATAATTGCATTCTATGAATCATATTCGTCTCTAAGTCATCTACATTTGCTTCTTCTACTTTTTTATAATTTATGTTTCTCTTAACAAAAAGTGTCTATCATAAACATGTGTAAACATCCTCTAAACATGTTAGGATGAAACAAAAATAAAAATAAAAAAAACATATCAAAATATTAATAAAAAAAATGAAGATAAATAAAATATTAACATAAAAAAAAATACATAACAATAAATTCAAAACTAAATTAAAAAACAAAACAAAATATAGATTTTAAAATAAAAAAACAAATAAAAGAAGTGAAAATAAAAAAACTAAGAAAAAATTATTTTTTTTAGATTTAAAACAAAAACAAGTTAAAAAATTGGAAAATTTTCATTTTTTAAGGTTTTTACAAAATCAAAACTAAGTTAAAACCCCAAAAATTACTAAGAATGCCTATTTACGATTCCTTTGATTTTTTTAACACAAACTACTAAGTAAAAAACAGAAAATAACAATAATTTGAAAACAAAACAAAACTATACATTTAAAATTAAAATACAAACAAATAAGACACATGAAAATATAAAAATAAATAAATAAATAAAACTCAATTGGGAATTGCCTTTCGAATTAAAATACAAACCAGAAAAACAAATGAAAATATAAAAATAAAATAAAAATATCCATTCCTTTCCTTTGTATTGTTAAAAAAATTCATTTAAAAAACAAAAAAAAATGAGTTGTGAATTGCCTTCCCTCATTCTTTTGGTCTCTCACTTATTATGTTTCTTTACATCATAAAACTAAGTAATTCTTATTTGTTAAATCAAAATTATAATTAAATAATAATAATAAAATGATAAATAGCAATATTTTCAAAACAAAATTATAAAGAAAAACAAATTATTGATTTAAAAATAAATAAACAAAATAAATAAAAAATGAAAAAAACCACTCATTCTCTTAAAAAGAGAGAGAGGAAATTGTCTTCTCATTCTTTTGATTTTTTATACAAAATTACTAAGTAAAAAGCAAAAGGAATGGATAAAGGGTGAGAGCCTCATTCCAAAGATTTTGTAGATAAAAAAATATTTTATATCAAAATGTTATTGTATTTGTTATGAGTTTGGCTAGTAAAAAGTATTATTATCAATATTATATATTATGCTAATTAGTTATTATATATTATTGTATGGTATTATGATTTTTTGCATTTTGCTTTACATGAAACTTTTTTCAATTTAATATGATCACCCTTTAATAATTTGTAAGGTTCTATGTTGGGTTGTTTACTTTTTCGACTATGAAACTAAATCTTCATCTAGCTTTTCATTAGCCTCAATAATAAGCTCTCTCCAAAAATTTATAGACTAGTCTTCCTCATCACTATCTAGCATGAATATATCATGGAACTTTAGCTCATCCATGATGAATTCACGTGCAAGTTAGAAAACTTATTTGAAAGTCCTTTAATGTAAACTAAATGAATTCAAATGCAACTTAGAAAATTTTGGAAAAGTCATCTTTAATTTTGTGAATGATAATGTTAAAGTCAAATTTATGAAATTTGACTTATTTATTTTTTCTTTAAACTGGTTTAATAATATTTATTTATAAAAAGTGATATTCATCTTTACCTTCATTTCCATCCATCCATCCATTCCCGTAACAAAAGTAAATTACAAATTTATTGCCATCATTTCCATCAATCCCCATAACAAATTCCAAAAATAGCTTAGAAACTTCTTTCCATGATTAGACATTCTAACCATGATAAATTATGGTATACCAAAATGCATTCTAACTATTTGGTTGGACTAACAACTATTTTGAATAAACTCACCTCACATTTTTTTAAGGATTTTAACAATAAATTCATTTCTATAAACAATTGGATGGATTATAATGTGTAAGAATGTTCTATTTAGAAATAATTATTTCTTGTTAATGCAATGAAATTTGCAATGTAAATAATTATTCATAGAGTATTAAGATAAGTTTTTTGACATTGTGTGTTTTATGATTGTTATTGTTTTTTATATAAGGGATATTGGTATCCGAAGTATTTGAAAAGTCAATAAGTGAAGATACATAATAGTTGTATGATAATATAGTTTACTAAACTAGTTTGATAACGTGTTTATATGGAAGCTAATATTTATTTTTAGTTTCATTCTATTAATTTGCAAGCAATTATAGAATTAACTTAAAAAAAAAAATTCGTGTGATAATTTAATTAACTACATTGTTTGCATATTGTTCTTCAAGGTGTCATGCTAATCATGGAAAAATAGATTGGATTTTTCTTTAATAAATATATATTTTTTGTAAAAACTAATTTCTTAAACAAAACATCATCACGTGATGACAAAGACACTTTGTTCAATGAATTTAATGATTCTAAGGTAGCCAATTATCTAGTAGGAAGATTCAATAATTGAATGTAGGTGGAGAAAGAGATTCTGCTTTTAATTTTGAAAAGTATTTTTTTACAGCAAAACATCATCGATAAATATATGAATGATTGTGGAAAAAGAGATTGTCTTTGTCGTTATAAAAAGCATTTTTTTGTACTACAAAACATCATTGCTAATGATTCCAAGGTAGCCCATTATCTAGTAGGAAGATTCAATAATTGAATATAGGTGGAGAAAGAGATTGTGCTTTTAATTTTGAAAATTATATTTTTACAACAAAACATCATCGATAAATATATGAATGGATGTGGAAAAAGAGATTGTCTTTGTCTTTATAAAAAGCATTTTTTGTACACAAAACATCATTGCATGATAACAAGACCACCAATTTCTTAACACAAAACATCATCAAATTATGACAAAGACACTCAATGTTCAATGAATTTAATGATTCCAAGGTAGCCAATTATCTAGTAGGAAGATTCAATAATTGAATGTATGTGGAGAAAGAGATTATGTTTTTCATTTTGAAAAGTATTTTTTTACAACAAAACATCGTCGATAAATAAATGAATGAATGTGGAAAAGGATATTGTCTGTCTTTATAAAAGTATTTTGTGTACTGCCAAACATCATTGCATGATAACAAGACCACCAATTTCTTAACACAAAACATCATCACATGATGACAAAGACACTCAATGTTCAATGAATTTAGTGATACCAAGGTAGCCAATTATCTAGTAGGAAGATTCAATAACTAAATGTATGCGGAGAAAGAGATTGTGTTTTTTCGTTTTCAAAAGTAGTTTTAGTTTTTGTACTGCAAAACATCATCACGTGATAACAAGACCATCAGTGATAATTTTAAACCAATTACATAACAAAATTATTTCAAAGATACTACAGAGATAACTATTTCACCTAGTGTGTCGCCATTTGTTGGGCCTCCAACAAGTCACCCTAAATTTTGCAAAAAATTAAGGGGCCCCCATTTTTTTGTAAATATTTGGTTTTCAAATTAATTTTGGTTTTGACTTACTAGATTTCACTCAAAAGATGGATGGTCTCCTTTTTCGAATATTCGTTTTCATGCGCTTTTCATTTCTTTTGTTTATTCTTAACGAAACATGGTGTGGTGGTCGTTTCCCTTCTCAAGTATTTAAATTTGATTGCTTCATGATCATTTCTTTTTCTTTATTTCTCATATAATGATGAATTTGTCACATGGCCTTATTGTAGTGAAACAATTAGTGAAATTTCATGCATACATGTAATTCAATGATCATAATTTCGATTATTGATTTATTGCTTTGCTGCATAAGTTATCATTGTGTTGTTGGCATATTTTGGTGTCTTAGTTGCTCAATAACATTTGCATGCTCTTATTTGATATTTTCCGAGTTGATTATATCTTTTAATTTGCAAAAATTTGATTGACATGATGTTTCGACAGTCTTGCAAAGTTTTGATCTTCATTGCTTTAATGGTTAAGTGAGTATTTTGGCGGATCCAGATAAATTATGTAAATTCTTAATTTTATAATGGATGACCTATGCCTTCAAAGAATTTATGCTAAGGAATGAGATTGAACTATTGGTTTTGAATTTGAATAATTCATCCATTTTTTCAAGTCTTTAAACTTTTCCTTCTTTCCAATATTATCATTTTTGGGCATATATAAAATAACTTAGTTAAGGCTTGCTCACATACAACTCAATCATGTCTTAAAGAAAATATATAAAATTATGAAAAGCTTGACTCATAAAAATTGATGTGAATTTGTTCAAAACATTTGCTATAAGTGAGGAAATCAAATTACGTCGAAGACCCATATGATGTATTGAAGTAATCTTTCCTTGAGTCTTCTCGAATTATTTTGCATTGTTTCCGGGGCTATCTCTTTAGCACCTGTATTAATGATATCTATTATTGTGAGTGTTATTCCAAGGTTAGGAGATCATTATTGGTCTTCCATGTGAATCCAATATGCATTAGATGGTATAGTGATCTAGGTGGATACTAATAGCCACCCAATTGTTCAATTGATTCAAAATGGTTCCACATTTTGGTAGTTTTACTTCAATTTTCAAGTCTCGAAATTCTGACACAATTTCAGGCATTTTGCTTGCATTGTTGCAGTGGGTGTATCTTTGATTGTGTGGCCTACCAAAATCATATAACATGCTTTAATAGTTGTAACAATCCAAGAAACTCCATAAATAGATTTTACATGCAAAAGTCTCACTCTCGGGAAGTTGACATATCAACTAGCCTCTTGGGACACACTTTACTTTTTCCACACCATTTCCTAGGGTTAGGGTTTTAGATATGTAGGGTTTCTACAGCCTAAGGAATCATATGTTATGTCAAAAAGAAATTTTGGCATTTTTATTGTCTTCTTGTGAATGAGCATAGTTGATACATCTCTTTGTAGAGATAAGTTACTACCATTCTAGCTAATTTGTATTGCTTTGTAGTTTACAATAACTTTTTCCATTTTATATACTAATAGAAATTGGATTTCAATATACTACTATGATCTCTACAATATCCGTGTGTGTTTCCATTTATATTATTTCATGCATATTTTTCTTTATATAATCTGTATCATGGGGCGGTACCTTGAGATAAGGGGAAATTTATCCCATGGGCTAATTTCCATGTTTTTTTTTCCAAAAACAAATGCCAATTTTCATTTTTTTTTCTAATATGATTCACCCAATTTTCACAGAATAAAAATATTTTATTCTAAACACCACCAAAGTTGTCTAGAAACTATATAAAATCCTTATAAATTTGAATGTTTTTACAAAAATATTGCCAAACATTTTATGGTTGTGAATTTAAGAATTAGTAATATTTGTTAAGGTTTCTACACTTCAAGAAAATTATGGATCCTTAAAATTTTCTTTGTAGTTGAGATATGGACCATCTCAAAGCAATTACAACATCTTATAAATCCGATCCTTCCTCCACCACAAACTCCTTGAAAATCTCCTTCTCCTTACGTAGAACCACCATTTATATTATCATTGGTTTGTCATTCTGATGTGTGCCAATAGTTAAGCATTACATTATGCATCCCATGATTAATTTTTTATGTAGCTCCACAACTCTACTGCAATAACCAAATATACATTTCCATACTTAAATAAATTCTAAGAAAACTTATCCTTAGTGCAACTCTAAATATCATGGATCTAGTTGATATTTCGATTCCTTTAGGGTCAAACCTCCTTGCTTAATAATTTTTGGTCCCTAAAGCCTATCCTACCAATTAACCAAACTTCTTTTGGATTTTCCCTCAAGTGTATCTCTTTCCAACTTGGGATGACCACCCTTTTAGCATGATCTAATAAAGTGTAGGGTTCTATGTTGGGTTGCTCTCTCTTTTAACTATAGAAATGAATCTTCCTCTAACTCCTCAATAGCTTGAATGAAAAAATCTCTAGGAATTAATATAATAGACTATTTTTCCTCATCACTATCTAGCATGGACAAATAATAGATTTTTAGGTGATCCATATTAAAAACTAAATGAATTCACATCCAAGCTAGAAAATCTAACTTGAAATTTTCTCTGCAATCTTCTCAATGATAGTGCAAAGGTCAAATTTATGTAGTTTGACTTATTTATCTTATTTATCGTTCTCCTTAAAATGATAATTTTTGAAGATACATATAGGATTTGTCTCTATGTAAAAATATTGGTGTACATGGTGTTGGTTGTGCTTGGCCTTATGCTTTTGTTGTCTCTTCTACAAAGTTTCTCAAATTTTATCATGAATCTTCCAAATGTGGTTAATATAAATAATGACAATAGGTGAAAAGATGTTCATATTGGATCATTGGTTCTAAATATATGATAATATGGAGAGGACTAGATTGTTTGTTTGAAGCATGAACAAAATAGGATAGAGGCGCCCTAGAAAAAGACAAGTTACTCGCATTTGATATGATGGTTATAGGTGGATTTAGAGCTAGATAGTGGTAATAATTCCTAAAAGAAAAAGATGGGGAGAGGGGAAAAAGTAGAAAGAGAGAGTTTTACTTGCCAATGTTCAACAAACTCCTTCATTGACATTTCATTGGTAGTGAGATCCAAAATACATAATGGACTCATAAGGTATTAAGAGACACTTTAAAATGTTTGTGACATTGTGTGTTGTGTGATTGCAATTGTTTTACATATAAGGGATATTGGTATCATAAGTATTTGAAAGTCAATAAGTGAAGATATCTAATAGTTGTATGATAATGTAGTTTACTAAACTAGTTTGATAATGTGCTTGTATGGAAGGTAATATTTTTTTTTAGCTTCATTTCCTTCAATTTGCACAAAAAATTCTAGAAGTAGCTTAGAAATTGTTTTTCGTGGTTGAACATGAATAATCATGGTAGACCAAAATTCACCCAAATTCTTTTAACCAACAACAATGTTGTTTGTATATTGTTCTTCAAGGTATCATGCTAATCATTTTGTTGAAGTAATCCACCACTGCTATGAAGAAATTATTGCCCCCACTAGTTGTTGGTAAACCTTTGAGAAAGTCCAATAAAAATGACTTGAATTGTCTCCATATGATGGGAAGTGGAATATGCTTGCCTCACTTTTTGTTTGTTGGTTTTAGTATACTATAAAGGATTTCAACAAGAAACCCTTTGTCTAAACAAATGGATTTTGGGAGGGAATATAATTTTTGAGTATAGTCTATTTTAGAAAGAATTTTTATTATATCCAATGACATTCTTGGATATAGTTCTCGGTACGATACAAAGGGTTTCAATAACTCTATATTTGAGATTAACAAATTGAATATAATTCTTGAATATTTGTTTATACATTTCAATAAGGAATATGAATCTTGGCTTAATAAATAAATGGAATTTGGGATTAATTGAAGATCTTGTTTTGGTTCTTATTTTTTCCCTAAGAAATCCTTTTATGGTGAAAAGGAATTGTACTTATTTATTCTAGATTTAGGAGGTCTTCAAAAGAATCAATTCTTAGTATAGCTATTGGTTTTGGATATCGGAAATCTACACTTCTTGATAACTTACATCACTACAAAGGAGGAGAGAAGCTAGTGGGCATAGGGAAAGCACTCGTTTTGTGTGAAAAATATCCCAAAAGCTAAATGTCCAATTGGGTGATGCACAAATACCATACATACAATACTAACATACATAGAAGGAAGCAACCAATACATAAATCTCCAATATTAATATCCCCGAACAAAAGAAATCAGTACATATCTTATTTATTTATCCTTTCAAAACTACCTTATCCCTCAACTCCCATCAATACATTATGGTAGTTCAGATCCATTTGAATTGTCGTCCACTATCCTTTTGTGCATATTTTCCCCTCCCTCTACAATGTCAAGAACAAATTCATACAAATGATTTAATAAGTATGAATTACCAATACGTTGTTCTCCCGTGATGAGACTACCTTGATTTTAGCATCCCATTAACACAAGATAGAATCATGCCATTAATAGTGAAACAAAGCTACTAGTGATATGGTATCTACATAAGTGAGTTATGGAAGTATCTAAAACCCATCAACCAAGGGTTCAGTTATTTTTAGTGTGGTTTTTTAGATGAGTACAATACATATAAGTTAATAACATATACACTTTCCCATAAGTAATTTTCGGTTGAGAGGGAGCAAGGCATATATATTACTTGAGTTGAGTTGCAACTTCCATACATTTGAACTTGGAATTGAATATTGATTTAGAAAATATTTTCATTTTTCTTTCTCTAATTGCTTAGTAAGAATATTCAAGTATTCTTCATGTTTTCTTTAATCACTGTGTTCTCCAATAGTATCTATTAACTTTAGCTAAACATTGAAGTTATAATTGATCACCATAGTTGTCATTGATGACAACACATTAATGACAAATGGTGAATTGATTGTTAAATTTTCAGAATTGACTTCAATCTGATCTAGGATCTTAACTGAGAAAACAACATGTACAACAAATCTACATCATATCAATCATGGACACAATAATGCAAGCACACAAGAGACACAGAGTTTACTTGGGGAAAACCATAAAGGTGAAAAACCCCAATAACTTCCTCAGAGATAGATAGAGCAATGATACAACTAGAATACAAGAGATAGTCTTCTCCTAGCAGCAGAGCCTCCTCCTCCACAAGTGTGCCACTCTCCAAAGTGTGAGTGAGAGAATAGAATGTGTAAAATGAGAGAGACACACTCTCTATTTATACACTAACTTGACTTGACCTTTACTCAACTAGGTCGGCCTCAACTTAACCACTTAACATAATGCTGACTGGGCAGACCCCCACTAGGGTGGTCTAATAACCCTTTGACCCACATGGCCGACCCCCAATAGGGTGGTCTAATAACCCTTTGACCCACATGACTTATACAAGGCCGACCCCAACAAGGTGGTCTAATAACCCATCAAGTATAAGTTACGACACTTACAATATAAATGACAACACTTCTGTATAGAGGAATAATAACATCTCTATAGGAATACAATATACATATATGTGAAATACATTCCGAAGTTACATATACATCAACACTCCCTCTTAACTAGGAAGGTATTTCTCGACACAGGTCTTCTAGCACAAGTCATCTTCTCTGGATCATCGTCACTGGATAATCGTCATCGAGTCATCATCATCGTCACTGCTGCTGCTATCTCAATCAATCTTTGAATCTACTCGTCATAGGAAGTTCTTTAGAGCCAGTCCTTTTTCATACTGGATGTAGGCCCACCACCTGCAGGTCTTCGTCATCACTGGCCATACTGTGGAATCCTCGGGACTTATTACGTGCGTCACAAAACCTGGCTGCAGCATCCCAGGCTATTACGAGCACACAACTCTACCTATCGGATCTCCCAGGAGCACATTACATTTGACCCATCACAAGACCTGGCTGAAGCATCCCAGGCTGTTATGAGCATAAAGCTCTACCTGTTGGATCTCCCAGGAGCACATTACATGTGATCTCGCCACAAAACCTGGCTTAAGCATCCCAAGCTGTTACGAGCACACAACTCTACCTATTGGATCTCCCAGGAGCACATTACATGTGGTCCACCACAAAACCTAGCTAAAGCATCTGAGGCCTTTTTCATCCTGTCCAGATCTCCCAGGAGCAAATTACATGTGGTCATGGAAAAACCTGGCTGAAGCATCTGAGGCCTTTTTCATCCTATCTAAATCTTTTAGGAGCAAATTACATGCCATAGGACAAAACCTCGCAAGAGCATCTCAGGATGTTACGGGTACACAACTCCGACCTGAAGATCTCCCAGGGCATAAATTACATGTCCTCCCAGAGCAATGTCTCGAAAGAGCATCCCAGGCTGTTACAGGTACACAACTCCAACCTATAGGATCTCCCAGACATGCTCATTTGCACAACTTAATCCACGGCCACAAAGTGTCATCCTGATACTCACCATACATCATCCCGATGTACACATGATCATCCTGATCATCATCACTGCATCATCCTGATGCATATCATCTGGAGAAGCTCGTCATCCACGATCATCCATATCATACAATGCATCCACCTGATGCATACCAAGTATCTACCTGATACATATCATCATATACAATGTATCTACCTGATACATACATAGATACATGATCCACACAATGTATCCATCAACATACATGATCTACCTGATCATACCTGATACATATACAATTACATGGTCCAAGCATCCAACATGATGCATATATACATAAATGATCCAACTGATCATATCTAGCATCCAACATGATGCGTACATACATAAATGATCCAACTGATCATATCCAGCATCCAACATGATGTGTACATACATAAATGATCCAACTGATCATATCCAACATCCAACATGATGTGTACATACATAAATGTAAATGATCCAACTGATCATATAGAGCAGAAACTAGAACAACATCCTAATGCTCATCATCCAACGTTTACATCCACAACCATGTGAAGGATCCCCCTTCCACCATGATAGGAATGGCTACTGCAAATGTGTCCATCACTTCTTCCTCGAAGTGTCATCAATCTGAAGAACACCAAGCCTCTCCTTGAAGTACTCAAACTTCACCCTGTCTAGTGGCTTCGTCAGCACATCTGCAATCTGCTCGTCCGTCGCAATATACAGGAGCTTCACATCTCCTCTCTACACCATATCCCTGATATAGTGATATTTGATCTCTATGTGTTTCGACCTATCATGAAACACTGGGTTCTTGGACAGCTTCACACAACTCTGGTTATCACAAAAGATACCAGTAGCATCCAACGGGATATCAAATAACTTAGACAGTAGCTTCCGTAGCCATACTGCCTCACAACTAAATGAACAGGCTGCAACATACTCTGCCTCAGCTGTACTCAGTGCTACGCAGGACCGCTTCTTGCTAAACCAAGAGATCACACCTGATCCCATACTGAAGCAGCATCCAGATGTGCTCTTCCTATCTGCAGCACTGCCAGCCCAATTTGAATCAACATAACCCTGCAGGTTAAACTTTTGATTCGCTTCATACTTGAGCCCATAATCCACTGTACCCTTCAGGTACCTCAGAACATGCTTTACAGCAACCAGGTGAACACTCCTCAGATCCTTCAGGAACTGGCTCAATGTGTTCACCGCAAAGCAAATATCTGGTCTCGTGTTCGTCAGGTACATCAAGGACCCAATCATCTGACGATACATAGTGATATCAACTAGCTCAGATGAAGCATCACACAAAAGCTTCAGGTTCGATTCCATAGGTGTAGCCGTAGCCTTGCAGTCCATCATCCCAAACCTCTTCAGGATCTCTACTGCATACTTCCCTTGTCCAAGGAAGATTCCATCACTCTGCCACACCTCTATGCCAAAAACAAATAGTGCATCATCCCCAAGTTCTTCAACTCGAACTCGGCAGCAAGCTTCCGCTATGTGTCGGCAATCAATCTGTCAAGTTTTTCAGAATTTACATCAATCTACTCTAGGATCTTAACTGAGAGAACAACATGTACAACAAATCTACAGCATATCAATCATGGACACAATAATGCAAGCACACAAGAGACACAGAGTTTACTTGGGGAAAACAATAAAGGTGAAAAACCCCAATAACTTCCTCAGAGATAGATAGAGCAATGATACAACCATAATACAAGAGATAGTCTTCTCCTAGCAGTAGAGCCTCCTCCTCCACAAGTGCGCCACTCTCCAAAGTGTGAGTGAGAGAATAGAATGTGTAAAATGAGAGAGACACACTCTCTATTTATACATTAACTTGACTTGACCTTTACTCAACTAGGTCGGCCTCAACTTAACCACTTAACATAATGATGACTAGGCCGACCCCCACTAGGGTGGTCTAATAACCCTTTGACCCACATGGCTGACCCCCAATAGGGTGGTCTAATAACCCTTTGACCCACATGACTTATACAGGGCCGACCCTAACAAGGTGGTCTAATAACCCATCAAGTATAAGTTACGAAACTTACAATATAAATGACGACACTTCCATATAAAGGAATAATAACATCTCTATAGGAATACAATATACATATATGTGAAATACATTCCGAAGTTACATATACATCAACATTGATGACATGGAAAAGGTCAATGACATGGCAAGGAAAATGAAGAACAAGACAATGACATGGAGAACATGCATGATGACAAGGCACACATGGTGACAAGGCATGATTGAGGGCATTTGAAAGACACATTGCGAGCATTTTAAGGTATAGTGTGGGCATTTGAAGTAAGCCCTTGCAGACATTTCAAAGTGCCCATGCAGGCATCTTTATGAGCCCTTGCAGGCATATGATGAGGCATACTGTGGGCATAATTCAAGTAGCCCTTGCGGGCATTTTATAGAGCTATGAGGAGCCCTTGCGGGCATCTTTTGAAGCCCCTTACGGGAATTTCAAAAGCCCCTTTCGAGCATTTCCAAGGTTATATGCGGGCATCTTAGGGAGTGTTGTGGGCATCATAGTGGCATGTCAAAGCAGACCTTGCGAGCATAATTAAAAGCACACTGCGGGCATTTTATTGAGCTCTACGAGCATCACAGAAAGCACACCTACGGTCATTTTTTATGAGCAGTGTGGGCATCATCCTTAGAAGTCCCTGCGGGCATCTTCAAAGACCTCATGCAGGAATTTTCATGGGCCCTTGTGGGCATACTTAAAGGCCCCTTGCAGGCATTTTATGGGAGCATGTGTAGGCAAGTGAAAAGGGTATTGCGTGCATCACACCAATGAAATTTGCGGACATATTATAAAGCCCATGCAGGGATCACAGTGATACCTTGCGGGCATCACTTAAGAGCCCTTGCAGGAATCCTACAAGACCTCCTTGCGAGCATTTGCTGGAAATTAATGTGGGCATATCAAGAAGCCTACAGGCATATGAAAAGGACCATCATGTAGACATATTGAGTAGGGGTTTTGGAACCCATTCATGATGATCATACACCCACCGTGATGATGTGGCAAAGAAGACTAAAAATAAACATATATGTATATACTTGAAACATGGAGATAATGTGATGATAAAATAAAAAAATAAACTGACATGTCGGCCTAGCAAAACTAAAGGAGAAGTATAGTATAAATAAAGGCCATCCGCCTCAGTCTTAAGTGGCTTCTTGAAGTGTGGTGTGTGGAGGTGTGAGGAGAAGGAAGCTCATGTGGAGTAACTAAGGAAGTCTGAGACTCGAAAATTTAACAACATATCTTTTGGGGTTTTGACATTGGCAGCCTGAAATTTGAAGAATCAGTCAGCCTAAATTGTAGAAGAGATAGTCAGAAATTTTTACAGGGACAACCAAAATGTTTAGCAATCACATTTGACAGGTCCACAGGCTCAGTTCATAAATTCAAGATCATTTTTATTCTTTAGGGTGGCAGGGTGGTGCTAGGGATCACATATTTGTTAGTTGAGCTGTTGTAGTAGCTTGTCAGTTGCAGCTGACGAAGCCTATGGGGTTGTATCCCCTTCTAGTTGTAGCTGGAAAAGTTGTATCAAATTTGTAACTTCAGTTGTTGCTAGATCAAATTTATTATAAAAGGCTTCAGTGGTTTTTCCCCGGGACTTGGGTTTCCACATAAAAATTTTGTGTACTGTGCATCCTTTTGTTATGAATGTTGATGATATACTGCTATGATTGGTGATTAGAAAAGTGCTCTTGATCAAATTTTATAAATTGTGCAAATACTGATTCACCCCCCTCCCAGTATTTCAACAATTGGTATCAGAGCGGGTTCCTTCAAGAACAATCTCACCACTAGAAGGAAATCATGAGCAATTTCGAAAAGCACAACAAAAGTGGAACACCTTTATTCGATGGATCAGACTATGCATTTTGGAGCATAAAGATGAGATCCTTTTTGGAAGCCCAAGGAATTGAGCATTGGAAAATAGTTGACGTTGGATACAAGGTACCAAAAACACCTCCAACATATGTAGATGAGTTGACTATGTACAATATTAATTCAAAGGCCAGGAATTACATCCTAAATGCCTTAGACAAATCTATTTTCGTCCAAGTTATGCATTGTACTTCACAAAGCAAATATGGGATAAGCTCCAAACTACCTATGAAGGGAATAAGAAAGTCAAAGCAGTCAAACTCCAAACCTACAAAGGACAATTCAAACACCTAAGGATGAAGGATGAAGAAGACATTGTAACATTGTGTTGATGAACTTGTAAATATTATTATAGGTCTTGGAGAAGAAGTTGAAGAATCAATTGTTGTTTAGAAGATATTGAGGACGCTTAAAAAAATATTCAATCCTAAAATCTCTGCCTTGGAAGAAAGAACAGATTTGGATGATATGACAGTAGATCAGCTGCATGGGACACTGGTAGCTTATGAAATGAGGATAGAAGATGAAGAATTAACCAGAAAGGAAGCAACATTCAAAGCTTTATCTAAGCAAGCAAAGAGGATCATATCAACAAGGAAGGACAAATCCATGACAAAATTAAGCTCTACTGACAACGACGATTCTGATGATGAAGAGATAGCCAACTTTGTAAGGAAGATGAAAAGAGGCACAGGGAAGTATAAAGGTAAGTTACCTCTCAAGTGCTTTGCATGTGGTAGGATAGGTGATTTTTCTTCTAAATTCCCCTATGTAAATAATTCAGACAATGAGGAAGACGATAGCTCCAAAAGGTACAAAAATTACAAGAACTACAAGGAAAACAAAAGAAGAATGTTCAGTAAGAAGAAGAGTCTCTACTCAAAGAAAATAAGTAGCTCATCTGATGAAGACTCCGACAGTGACAGAAATAGTGACAATAATGACATTGAACTTGAAAGAGTGTTATTCATGGCAATTGACTCAAAGGATGAAGAATCTGATGAGGAAGGAGAAGTAGATCTGGAATCAGAACTTATAAGTGCCCTGAAAGATCTAAGAAAAGCTCGAAAGGAGAACAAACTTCTTAAGGAAGAAATAAAAGAACTGAGAGATAAAACCCACATGTCTGAAGAAGAAAACCAACCCTTTGTCGACCTAAAATTCAAAGGCCTTTTCATGACAAATTATCAGCGGTCAAAGGCCTTTTCATGACAAGTCCAGCTTGGGATACAAAAGGCATGACAATGAAGCTTCAAGTTCTATGACTGCCAAAAACGAAGCACCGACAAAAATTGAAAATGAAGAAAGATTCAAATCTCAACTAGAACAGTCAAAAGTCTCAGATGATGGACAGATCTTATGGAAGACTAATCCTCCAAGAAGACCTTTCACTCCAAGGTATGGATATTTCTTTTATGGCTATTATTTTTCATGTGGAAAATTTGGACACAAAGTTGTGAATTGTGTAAGAAGAATAAAATTAGAAAACAGAAGAAACTATGGAATCTCCAAATGGAAGTACAACAACAACAAATTCATTCCCTTGAGAACTGAAATTGAATGCTACAAGTGCAACAAATCTGGACATATGGCCAAAGATTGTAGATTGAAGATCTCCACAGGTACTCAGCAGGTTTCAGAAAAGGAACAAAAAAAGGTATGGGTAAAATGTAAAGACAGCCTGAACATACATGAATATGGGATTTCTCTTCAAGCTCAAAACAACAAAAGTCAGTGGTTTATCGACAGTGGATGCTCTAAACATATGACAGGTGACCATAACTTTAAAAGGGGATAAAGGCTCGTTCTCTTTTGGAAACAATGATCAGCCAAAGTTATTGGAAAAGGTACAATAAATCTTGGATATAGGGACACTACAGCTGAAAATGTTCTACTAGTGGATAATATGAAACATAATTTGTTAAGTGTCAGCCAGATGTGTGATCAGTGACGTCAATTGTTATTTACCTCAAAAGACTACGAAATAAGAAAAGAATGATCATGGAAGTTAGTGGCAACAACTACCAGGACTCAAAGAATGGAAGCTATAAGAATGATTTTGGCCTATGGTTGTGGTAAAAATATCAAAGTGTATCAAATGGATGTCAAATCAACCTTTTAAAATGGAAAACTAGAAGAAGAAGTTTACATAGAACAATAAGAAGGATTCCAGCTGTCAGCAAACAAGGACTATGTGTGCAGAGTAAAAAGGGATCTATATGGTTTAAAGAAAGCTCCTAGAGCTTGGTACACTCTAGATTGGACAGTTACTTGCAAAAACAAAGCTTCAAAAGGGGAACTGCAGACAACAATATATACATCAAAATTGACAATGACATCATACTCATTATTGAAGTATATGTTGATGACATTATCTTTGGTAGTGATGATGATACTTTGAACCAACAGTTTTCCAAGGATATGCAGAATGAATTTGAGATGTCACTACTCGGTGAATTGATCTTCTTCTTGGGACTTCAGATATCACAATGTGAAGAAGGCATTTTCATCTCACAGACCAAGTACCATTAGAGGAAATTTCAATTTAAAATGGGCCTTCCAAAAATAATACAAATTCCATGTCATCATTTATTAGCCAATCAAAATGCTTTAAAATTCAAAAAGGGAGCACCTAAAAAAATTGGAGGGAAAAAATAAAAACTACTTTTTTTTATCATATTTTCAACTTATCTCCTTGTAGGTTTACTCAAATTTCATGTGGGATGACTTGTTGGATGCATAATTAAATTATGCATCCAACGAGTACCCATGTTGCATACTTTTAACAACATCCACACCATGAAAAATCGAAAATACATTAAAAACATGTTTTCTCTCACTAGAAACACGTATTAGTGCTGAATGATCGGTGAACATTTTAAAATCCCCCCCTAGAAGATAGTATCAAAATTTTTGTAAGGCGTAGACCATCTCCAAACCTTCCCTTTCTGTGGTCGTATAATTCTTCTCCGCAGTAGACAACTTCCTAATTGCAAAGGCTATTGGGTGGTTAAGGTCGCCTTCTCCTGGATGGGCCAAGATGACTCCTAATGTGATTGGTGACAAATCGACATGAACATGGAACTCCTTCGTCCAATTTGGGAATGCGAGTATGGATGCTACAACCATCTTTTCTTTTAATATATCCAGACTCTTCTAACACTTTTCATTCCATTCAAACTCGGCGTCTTTCTTCAACAACTTCTCCATTGGTGCTGTGATCGATGCATGCCCTCTGATCAACTTCCTGTAGTAGCCCGTGTGTCCCAACGTCACTCTCAATTGCTTGACTGTTGTGGGCGGTGGGAGGTCAACAATGATTGCGATCTTTGCAAGGTCGACCAACATTCCTTCCCTGCAAACAATGTGTCCCAACAAAATCCCAAATGGAGCACGAAAAATGCACTTCTTCAGCTTGAGCGAAATCTGGTGTTGTCGACATCTTTCCAGCATCAATCTCAGATTCGCGACATGATCCTTAACTAGTCCATACACTGTCCAACCATCCATATAGACTGTAAGAAATTTATGAATGTAATCTTTGAACACCGAAACTACTAATATTGAAAAATTGTTGGAGCATTCTTTAGTCCAAATGGCATCACTGTATACTGAAAGCATCCCCATTTTGTGACGAATGTAGTCTTATGTTGATCTTCCTTCACGATTTTGATCTGGTGATAGCCCGAAAACCCATTCGTAAAGGAGTATATTTCCTGACCTCCCACTCCTTCGAGTACTTCATCCGTGAATGGTGTCGGGAACGGATCATGTAGACATGCATCATTCAATTTCCATAGATCGACACAGATTCAGACTTCCCCCGTTTTCTTATCCTGGACCACCATTGGGCTGATCCACTCTGATTCCTCTACTGGTTCTATAATGCTTGCGTCCATCATTCTCTCAAAATCAGCTTGCACCCTTTCCTTGTACCTTGGATTTAACCTGTAGGGCCGCTGTTTGATTGGCTTGGCATTGGGTTTCAGGGGGATCTTGATTTCACTTAAGTCCCCAGAAATTCCTTTCATCTCCGAGAATTTCGTTGGGAACAAATCCTGAAACTCATGCAACAGATCAATCATCTTTGCAATAGTAGAGTCATCCTAATAATCACCAATACTTGTGAATTGTGGATTCTCCTCTGACCCAATGTTCACTTTCTTGATTTTGAACGATTGTTGAAACTTGTCAGAAGGTATTCTTGGTGCCTTGACATTACGACTTCCTTCTGATTCTGGTACATATATAGCCCTTGGGTCATCCTCATCATCCGGTTGTCGTGTGATATTGTAATTCTCTATCAACATTTTCGGTATCGTAGTCTAGTGAAGTTTCCATGGTTGCTCTGTCGAGACTGCTACAAATATCTTCTCTTGGATTGCCTGTAATGCACTATGGATGAAGGGGTTCTCATCTAAGAAACTGAACATTTGGCTAAAGCCAATTGTTAGCTGTTCCCAAGAAGTAATTCCATGTCACATTTCTGCTGCGACATACCAACTCCGCGGTACTTCATCCAGCGTGTGAACAAATGCATGGACCAATTCCTATTTCGCCCTTGAGCCCCATTGGCTTTGACATGCATTCACATGTTCCTTCAGATCTCCCCTGCCATCATACTTATTTCCGGCGTATCCTATTGTGTCTCCAAATCGAACCTCCATGAGGTGTCGACATAGTGTCCATTTTGTGATAATAGACTTGGCGCTTCCTTCCATCTCGCAGGAGTAGCCTTAAAGGATTCCTCCAAGGCCAATAGACATTGTGGTTCCGCCACTTTTTCCTCAAATTCAGTGAGAAATGTTGTCAGGTTGGGAAACCCTTCATATGTTGGCAGTGCGCACTCTTCAGTGGCTACCTATCGTAGCGATTGTGCGATTCGTGCACACCTCCTGAATGATACTTCGTGTGGTCGATTCTGCCAATTCTCGAGCGCCTCGTCTGAATCTAACGATGGCAAACTGACATTCTGCCATCCCAATTCTCCATCTACGGTAGGATTAATGTAATTCTTGGATATGTTGTATACATTGTCCCATCCTTCCGTAAATTCATCTCTTGTTGGTTCGACATAACACTGCCCTTCGGCAGGGTTGAGAGGTGCGACTACCCTCATCTCGCGATTCTCGCATGACATAGTCCGTCTCTTGAAGTTGATGATGGTCTGGTTTTCCATCGCCCAGTCTATCCCTACCATCATTGGATAGGGGCTTGTGTTATCAACAATTTCTATTACATCAAAGTCTGCGTATGTCTTCAGTCCCTCAATTTCCACTGGAAGTTGGCACACCCGGCCAAGTGGAGTTACCTTACTCTGGTTCGCTAAGCGCAGCTGTATCGGTGACCAGGCAAACTGTGGTTTTCCCATTGTTTCCTAGGTTTGCTTGGTCAGAATGTTGACGTCTGACCCCGGGTCTAAGATGATTGAGTCGACATCAAATGCTTCGATTTGTGTCGACATTCGCATCTCTCGTTCCGTTTTCCTCTTGTGTATGTGATTGAATGTGGGATCCTGGTGTGCAACCTCCCGTCGATGCAAGAAGCTAGATATTTCTTCCAGCACATCTTAATCCTTTTCCAACTCCAGGCAACTTTCCAAGAAGGCCCTTAAGGTGTTATCCTTTCTCTGCGACTTCATCGTATCGAACATCAATGGCATATCATAGGTAACTTCTTCTTGAAGATGTAATTGCTCCTTTGTCTCATTGCTTCCTGCGCTTTCAAGAAGACATCCCTTTCGACTTCCACATCAAATGCGACGTGCTTCTGTGTTGTTGGTCGGACAGTCGCCTATGACCTGTCGACTCCTATCACCGCTCCTCCTCGAGTCACTAATCCAATCGTCGCAGTGTGACTTCTGACCTCCGTTGATATTTTTTTCACTATCGGTGGTGGATTATGATTCTGATTCTGGGGAGGTAGGGGCATGTTCTTGGTTTTCCATTTTGTGATGAGCTGCGGATAGTTTTTGAATCCATGGTCCACAACACTGCAGTAAGTGCACTGTGGTGCTGGATTCGGGCAATCCCTCTGATAATGCCCTTGTTTCCCACAATTGTAACATATAATTGGTCCTCATCCTCGTCCTGTAGCTCCTCCCCATCCTGCGTCAACACCTCAACCTCCGCGGAATCCTCCTCTAAAACCTCCACACGGTGGCCCATATGGTGGGTACTGCGGTTGCCCATACCGTGGTTGCTAATATGGTGGTTTCCCATACTGCGGTGGCGGATACTGTGGCTGACCATACTGTGGTTTCCCATACTGCTGTGGTTGGTTAAAATGAGGTTGTTGTTGGGTATACTGCGGTTGCTGCTATACCATCGGTAGCTCTTCCCCTTTCATAAAATATGTGTCAGCAGTTCGGTCCTGGAGTAGGGCATATGCATTGTAGTCTTTTTCATCGTGGCCAACTGATCGACAAAATTTGCAATATAAATTTACTAGCTTTGACACCATTTTTTGTAGGTACAGACACTCTTCTGGTCGATGTCCTCTGGTGTGACAGATGCAACACCAAGGCATCCCTCCCCGACTGAGGGGATTCGGTGCACCTGATTGAAAATATTCACGAAACTCTGGGCAATTATCCTTATGGTGTCCTTCTGTTTACATCTGTTGCACCATATGTCTTCGCGGATTTCTTTCTTTTTCTTCATATCCTGCAATTGAAGTGTCAGATTGGCCAACTGCTCTTGTATCCTATCCATTCCTATGCCAGCTTCGTCGATTGGTAAAGCCTCCAGCTTCATCGCATTCTCTAGCACTTTGTCTTGGGTTGCAACTTTCTGTTGCATTAGTGGTCCGGGTATGTGTGGTACCCATCCTGCGATAAACCACTTCTTGTGTTGCATATCATTTATCCCAAAACTCACCTTCTGTTGGGTGTATTTACTGTCTTAGAATCACCAAATATTTAATTATCGATTAGGGTTGGTAATCTTAGAGTTGTGGCATAATATATGCTGAGGTAGAATGGTACCTAAGGTTTCAGCTCGGCAGACCTTGGAAATGTTTAATAATGAAAAGATCGAAATATCTTTCAAAATGAAAAACCGAGTCAAAGTTCAAAAATACAACTACTGAACTGATTAAACCTAACTAAACCAATAGATCAGAATAATATCAATCTATACTACTCTATTCTATGAATGATAACTGAAAAGATGAAAACAACAAATATTATTCTAAGAACAAGACTTGATAAAAAACATAACTACTTTTATGAAATTGGAAACTACTGATTAATGATTAAAACTCTAGTCTAGGAATTAGAAAACAACTATAAATGAGTCTAGAAACCTATCTATGAAATGATTCGATTGACAACTAACTATGGAAACATGAAACCATATTAACTTAAAGCAAAACTACAAACTACTTAATGAATTCAAAAACTATTCGTGCATTCAACTCAAGATCAAACTAAACTACCTAATTCCATTCTCCTTGAGGATTCCAAGGAAATTTATCAAATGTAATAGGAACATGAGAGAATGTATCAAAATGACTTTCAAATGTAACAAGAAAATAGAACGGAAGCAAATCTAGTTTAACTTCTACAAATAAATGCAAACTAAAGAGTGTCCAATTACAACCAACTTTAAACATTGTAATCTATTCTCTATTCATAAGCAAATGACATGGGGCAAATGTAATCTAGAAGCAAGTAGAAAACTTAATAAAGATATTTACTTGAAAATGAATTTGATTTAAAAGCAAGTAGAAAACTTGATAAAGATATCTTATTTCCGAATCAAATCCTATTCTATGAACATCTTCATTAACTATGTGAATGAAAAAAGCAAATCCTATGCTTGAATGAAGAAACTATCAAAGCCAATATACTTTGGAGAATGAAATTACTAAGTTTAATCCAAAATCAATGTTAATATGAATGAAGTAAACTTAAACTAAGAATGAAATTAATAAATTTTAGAACAGTAAAGTATTAATAAATCAAACATAAGAGAAACATAATCTGAAAAGCAAACTAAAGCAAAGTTAGGGAAATGGTTGAAAACTAAGAATGAATATGAAAATAAATTGAAACTCTATGAAAACTAAGAATGAATATAAAACTAAATTGAAACTAATGAAAACTAAGCTCTTAGCAGATCGACATTGTTAAGTAGAGGTCGAGGGATGCAAATGGATACAGGTGATGCAAGAAATTGCAAGAGACGCGGCTTGATAGACTGCGGAAAGATAAGGGAAAGCAGAATGAGGCATATTTGACGCAGGCATCGGTTTAAATCGTGATCCGTTTGAACGGTTAAATGATCGTGGAGCAAGGATTTAGCATTCTCGAATGATCATGCTATTATGCAAAAAAATTAATTGAATCGTGTGCCATTATGAAAATACGTGCATTGGTGAATTAGTATGGTTATGATATATTCAACCATGTCCAAAGTAAACTTTGGACAAGTTGAATGTAATGTTCATCTTGAGATATTAAGCATAAGTAGCATAAAAGAACATGATGACTTTTAATTAATACAATGACAGACCGTATGCATATAACTTAATGAGAAATTAACACCATATGATAGCCATATAAAAATGTTAAATTTTGAGCATTAATTCACAATACTCTTGGATCTTTAGTGAGAGAATAACATATACAGTATATAAATGCATAACAATCACAATAAGCATGACAGGCATCACAATAATCAAAAGCATGAGAGACAATAGACACACAGTTTCCGTAGGGAAAACCCTTAGGTGAAAAACCCCACAACTTCCTCAGAGATAGAGAGAGCAATGGCTCAACCAAAGTACAACCAAAATACACTTGAGATAGTCTCCTAGAGCAGATGATCCTCCTCCTCACTAGTGTGCCACTTTTTGAGTGAGAGAAGTGTAACTTTCCGAATGATCAAAATAGAGATCTCCCGATCTCTATTTATACTAACCTGTTTTCCCAGTGACCTTATGGGGCCGACTTGTATAGCTAGGTACATCCACAATATAATATATATTTCAGGGCTGACCCCACACATGGTGGTCTAATAACCCATCGCCAAGTACACACACTTGCGACACTTGTCAATACACATGACGACACTTCCTTATAGAGGAATAACACATCTCTAATAAGGGTACAATAAATATATATGAAATACATAGATGAAATACATTCCAAAGTTACATATACATCAACACTCCCTCTTAACTAGGAAGGTATTTCTCAACATAGATCTGCTAGACAAGTCTTCTTCTCGGGATCATCGTCATCATCATCGTCACTGCTGCTTCTATCTCAACCAATCTTTGACTCAACTCGTCATAGGATGTTCTACAGAGCCAGTCCTTTTTCATACTGGATGTAGGCCCACCACCTGCAGGTCTTCGTCATCACTGGCCATACTGTGGAATCCTCAGGACTTATTACGTGCGTCACAAAACCTCGAAAGAGCATCCCAGGCTGTTACGAGCACACATCTCTACCTATAGGATCTCCCAGGGCCATATTATATGTGACCTCACCACAAAACCTCGCAAGAGCATCCTAGGCTATTACGAGCACACAGCTCTACCTATAGGATCTCCCAGGGACAAATTATATGTGGTCACCACAAAACCTTGCAAGAGCATCCCAGGATGTTACGAGCACACAGCTCTACCTATAGGATCTACCAGGGACGAATTATATGTGGTCATGGAAAAACCTCACAAGAGCATCCTAGAATTTATTACGGGCACACAGCCCAACCTATCAGATCTCCCAGGGATAGATTATATGCCATAGGACAAAACCTCAAAAGAGCATCTGCCAAATATCCCAGGGCCAAATTATATGCCATAGGAAAAACCTCAAAAGACTATCTGCAAATCTCCCAGGGCCAAATTATATGTCCTCCCAGAGAAAAACCTCGAAAGAGCATTTGCCAGATATCCCAGGGCCAAATTATATGCCATAGGAAAAACCTTGAAAGACTATCTGCAAATCTCCTAGGGCCAAATTATATGCTCATATGCACAACCTGATCCACGGCCATAGAGTATCAACTTGATACTCACCATACATCATCCTAATGTACACATGATCATCCTGTTCATCATCACTGCAACATCCTATTGCATGTCATCTGGAGCAACATCCTGAAGCTCGTCATCCATGATCATCCTGATCATAAAATGAATCCATTTGATGCACACCAAGTATCTACCTGATACATATCATCATACATGATCCACCTGATCATACAGTGTATCCACCTCATACAAATACAAGTACATGATACATATCACCATACATGATCCACCAGATCATACAATGTATCCACCTGATACATATATAGATACATGGTCCAAGCATCCAACATGATGCATATACAAAATACATACACATGATCCAACTGATCATATCCAGCATCCAACATGATGCGTACATATATATACATATAAATGATCCAACTGATCATATCCAGCATCCAACATGATGCATACATACATATAAAAAATGATCCAACTGATCATACAAAGCAGAAACTAGAACATCATCCTGATGCTCATCATCCAGCGCTTACATCCACAGCCATGTGAAGGATCCTCCTTCCAACATGCTTGGAATGGCTTCAGCAAATGTGTCCATCACTTATTCCTCGAAGTGTCCTCGATTTGAAGAACACCAAGCCTCTCCCTGAAGTACTTGAACTTCACCCTGGCTAGTGGCTTCGTCAGCACATCTGCAATCTGTTCGTCCGTCGCAACATACAGGAGCTTCATAGCTCCTCTCTGCACCATATCCCTGATATAGTGACATTTGATCTCTATGTGTTTCGACTTGTCATGAAACATTGGGTTCTCGGACAACTTCACACAACTCTGGTTATCACAAAAGATACCAGTAGCATCCAACGAGAGATCAAATAACTCAGACAGTAGCATTCGTATCCATACTGCCTCACAACTAGCTGAACATGCTACAACATACTTTGCCTCAGCTATACTCAGTGCTACGCAGGACTGCTCCATGCTAAACCGAGAGATCACACCTGATCCCATACTGAAGCAGCACCCAGATGTGCTCTTCGTATCTGCAGCACTTCTATCCCAATCTGAATCAACATAACCCTGCAGGTTAAACTTTTTTGATTCGCTTCATATTTGAGCCCATAATCCACTGTACCCTTCAGGTACCTCAGAACATGCTTTACAGCAACCAGGTGAACACTCCTCGGATCTGTCAGGAACTGACTCAATGTGTTCACAACAAAGCAAATATCTGGTCATTTTCGTCAGGTACATCAAGGACCCAATCATCTGATGATACATAGAGACATCAACCGGCTCAAATGAAGCATCACATAGAAGCTTTAGATTCGATGCCATAGGTGTGGTCATGGCCTTGCAATCCATCATCCTGAATCTCTTCAGGATATCTACTGTGTACTTCCCTTGACCAAGGAAGATTCCACCTACACTCTGCCACACCTCCATACCTAGGAAATAATGCATCATTCCCAAATCTTTCATATCGAATTCAGCAGCGAGCTTCCTCTTTGTATCACACCAAGTTCTGGGAGCTTGCTACAAGCCATACAAGGCTTTCTTCAATCTGCACACATGTGATTCCCTGTCAGGTCTTGGGACTGCATCCCAAACATCTTCTTCATGATCGACGGATCATGGAATTCCATTTCTTCATCCCAGATCCTGGGAACTTCAATATCTTCAATAGATATCTTTGTTGTTGGAACAAATGTTGTAGTCCTTCTTTTGTAGGTGAAGATATACAGTCTTTCCTACAAAACAAGTTAAATTGCATGATTAGAAACATCTCATAATTTTCAGAACAAATTCTTTACACATAAAGAAATATGTCATGCAATCATGCAATTATCTTAGCCAATGCTTCAATACAACATTTATCCATGTTCCACAACTTTCTAGATGCCTTCCAGTCTCTACCAGAACATTGTTAAGAGTTTGCACTACTCCCAACATGTCAACAAAGAGGTTTCATTCTAGATAAGTAGCACTGGAATGTTGTACAGTGCCATAGGCCACTTACCCATCACATGCATATTAGTAGTATACTGTTCATTAATGCAATCATTCTAATATGCACAATACATCTCCTAAGTCTAGGAACATAAGCATAATGTTATTTAAACAAAATAGGCAAGAAATGATAATTGAAATACTTATCTTTGTTTGTTTGTTGGGTGGACTCCCTCTGAGTCTTTGCTTCCTGGCAGGAGCTGCTGAAGTAGCTTCTTCTACACCTTTCTGTTGTGGAATGTAGGAAGATGGTCAACTCCCTCTGAAAATCTGCATTCTTGCAGGAGCTGCTGGAGTGTGCTCCCTCTTGATCTTTGCTTCCTGGATTACATGTCCTTAAACTTATATTCATCATTGCTGACATCAATCTTCTTGAACCCTGGAAAGTATAATCTGTAAGCTTTCGAGCTTTCACTATAACCCACAAATATACCCTTCTTTCCTGAAGGATCTAGTTTAGTTCTCTTTTCCTTGGCCCATGAGTGTATATTGGACAACCAAATATTCTGAGATGGCTGACTTCAGGTTTCTTACCAGAAAATACTTCTTTTGGTGTCTTGTTTTCCAATATCTTGTGGGGTGCTTTGTTCTGCACATATACAGTTGTTCTAGCTGCTTCTGCCCATAGATGCAGAGGTAGATCCTGGTCATGCAGCATTGCCCTTGCTACTTCCATGACTGTTCTATTCTTCCTTTCTGCAACTCCATTCTGTTGAGGATTATAAGGAGAAGTCAACTCCCTCTTAATCCCTGAATTACTACAAAGCTTCTTGAAGTCACCTGAGGTGAATTCTCCACCATTGTCGGATCTGAATGTTTTGATCTTCTTGTTAGTTTGATTCTCCATCAAGGTTTTGAATTCCTTGAACTTATCAAACACCTCATCTTTGTTCTTCAAGAAGTATACCCAAGTCTTCCTGGAGAATTCATCAATAAATGAGACATAGTAAACATACCCACTCAGAGAACTGGATGACATAGGACCACATATATCTGAGTGGATGATTTTCAGGATATCTTTTGCCTTGATTTCATTGCTTGGGAAAGCCTTCTTAATATTCTTACCTTTTGCACATCCTTTGCAAACACCTTCATGTTTGGTCTTGATTTCAGGAAGACCCTCTACAGCCTTGCTTGCAATTGGAAGTGCCCTATAGTGCATATGAGCAAGTCTTCTATGCCAAAGTTCACTTGGCTCCATGGATTCATGCACCATGGCATGTTCATGTTGTCCCTTCAATTTATACAAACCTCCCTCTTGCTCTCCAATCCCTACTGCATCATCTATGGTCTTTCCCTTTTGCCACATTACGACTTGGCCATCCATAAATGCAACCCTCATACCTTTTGCATCCAATGCAGAGATGGAGAGTAAGTTCTTCTTGAGCCCAGGTACATAAAGGACTTCTTTCATCTTCAAATATTTTCCAGAATCTAGGTTGTAGGAGGCTTCACCACTTCCTTTGATTGGGAATTGATAATCATCCCCAAGTTTCACCTTATGGGGTGATTCATGTTCAGATAGGTTCACAAAAGATTCCTTAAACTCAGTCATGTGTTTGGAAGCCCCACTGTCAATTAACCAATCATTACAACCATGGGAGATAGTACCTGTGAAAGCAGAGATCAAAACATACTCTTCTTCACTTGATGAGTCATCATCTCTATCATCACTTTCTGCCCTAGCCTTCTTCTTTGGAGGTTCATCATCCTCGGCAGCATGAGCATGGAAATTTCTTTTGTTTCCCTTCTTCTTCTTGCTGGAGTTGTTGTTATTATCCCTTTTGTTCTTGGGACAATCTGAAGCAAAGTGACCCTTCTCATTGCATGTGAAGCATCTTAGATCCTTCTTATTCTTTTGATAGGATCTCTTGTATCGAGAGTGCTCCTTCTTGGGCTTGCTTCTTTTGGTGTGAGCTGTAAGAGCTTGATCTTCACCTCCCATATTTTCCTCACGAGCTACAAGTCTAGCTTCTTCTTGAGAGCATTCCTCCCACAGTTTACTGAAAGAGATCAATTTCTTTCTTGCACAGATTCCTTGAATAAAGGAGTCCCATGACCTAGGTAGGCCATTCAGGGTGGTCATAACAACTTCACCATTGTCCACTACTTCATCCACAACTTCAAGTTGTTCCTTGATCTGAGAGACCTTGGAGAAGTAAGATTGAATGGTTTCTCCATTCAACATCTTGACCCCTTTCAATTGATTCTGCAGAGTCATCTTCCGATTTATGTTCTTTCCTTCAAATAGCTTGGTCAGAGAGTCAAACATCTCCTTGGGTGTCTTTAGAGAAGACACATGGGGTATGAGATGGTCTTTAATAGAATCAGCAATGATTCTCTTTGCCTTGACCAAGTTCTTCTTATGCAATACCTTGGCATCTTCATCCTCTGGAATAGGGATGTCTTCTTTTATATATGAGTCCAACTCATTCTCTTCGAGGATTAACCCAATCCTATACTTCCAAGCTCGGAATTTATCAGCCCCTTCAAGCTTATCCTCAAGCTTGGTGTGGTGAGACATCTTAAAGAGTACTTCAAATGGAAATAGAAAAGATTTAGGTCTTACCACTTGAAATGCTGAAAACTGGATCTGGTCCCGGATTAGGGTTTGTTGGAAAAACCCTAAAAATTAAAAATGTGAATTTCAACTTTCTGAAAGGATAGAAATATGAGCCTTGATGAGTTGATCAGCCTGGTGCATTCAGAATTTGAGATCAACAAAGTTTTACCCTTCAGATTTACCTTTTTGTCCTCCCGGGTTCACTAGGGAGAGCACTGAATTAGGGTTTGAGTTTCCCGGAGATCTACCTAGCCAAAAATCTTGATCCAAAGCTCTAAACTTCGATTTTTGCAAGGATCTTCCAGCTAAGTCTTCAGATTCTAGAAATTCCTATTTTTGTGGAAACCCTAATTTTTAGGGCCAAATCTGAAAATGCTCAGAATTGAATTCTGATTGGACAGATGGATTCGCCTTGATGAGTAGAATCAATCTACTATACTGCTTTTCCAAAATCTATGGAGAGAAACCCAATAAACAAGAAACTCAAATTTTTGTCATTGCAAAATGTCTTCTTCTCAGGTTAGCTCTGATACCATGTTAAATTTTGACCATTAATTCACAATACTCTTGGATCTTTACTGAGAGAATAACATATACAGTATATCAATGCATAACAATCACAATAAGCATCACACGCATCACAAGAATCAAAAGCATGAGAGACAAGAGACACACAGTTTATGTGGGGAAAACCTTAAGGTGAAAAACCCCACAACTTCCTCAGAGATAGAGAGAACAATGGCTCAACCAAAGTACAACCAAAATACACTTGAGATAGTCTCCTAGAGCAGATGATCCTCCTCCTCACTAGTGCGCCACTTTCTGAGTGAGAGAAGTGTAACTTTTCGAATGATCAAAATAGAGATCTCCCGATCTCTATTTATACTAACCTGTTTTCCCAGTGACCTTATGGGGCCGACTTGTCTAGTTAGGTACATCCACAATGTAATATATATTTCAGGGCCGACCCCACACATGGTGGTCTAATAACCTGTCGCCAAGTACACACACTTGCGACACTTGTCAATACACATGACGACACTTCCTTATAGAGGAATAACACATCTCTAATAAGGGTACAATAAATATATATGAAATACATAGATGAAATACATTCCGAAGTTACATATACATCAACAAAAAAAAATCGCAATAATGCATGATTAACTGATTCATTTGATGAAGTCGAAATGAACAAAAGAGTGAGATTGAGTGCAAATATGTCGTTTGATTGATCCTTGGTATGGTTAGTCAATTGGATTTTACTAGCAGAATTCAGATATTAGATCCCTTAACACACTAAATCGTGTTGTTACAAGCTATGGCTTTATTTGGTACTTCATTTGGCACTTCATTCAGATCGTCGTTCATTTGCCTCATCTGTCACTTCATTCAGATCGTCATTTGACCCTTCCTTCGATCCTCCATATGGACCTTCTGTACAAAATGTGTTTTGTTGGATCTGAGTACTGATGATTATGCAGAGAATTTTTCTGGGGCTGTCAGCACACAAAAGGATGATGTAAGCCTGTTTTCTAAAACTTTAGTCGTGCTCCTCTTTATTTATCATGGATCAGAACAATCTTCTGCTATTTGCATTATCCTGAAAACACATATCATTTTGTCAAAGATAAGTGAATCTTTTTATAAATAATAAGAAAGTAAGGATAGTTCTGAACCTCCCCCAAACCAAAAATATGGCGTGTCCTCAAGCCATCAAATAAAAATTGATTAATAAAATATTTTCAATTAATAGTTTATCCAAAAGCTCTAAATTGTTGTTATTATTTTTCGTAAGAAAAATAAATATTAACTAATAAATGGAGATGATTCAGATATGTACATTCATAAAAAAAATAACAGTGCTTAGGAAGACCATATGAATAATGATACTACAATTGATGCGAAAAATGCCACAGGTAAACCAGTCATCCATGACTCATTTTAAAGATCTCTTGTCATTCAAAGAATATAAATAAAGTTCACCCTGGAGTTTGTGAGACTTCTAAAGTTATGGGTCCCATTTCTAGGATAATCATATCCTAGGTATTGTTTGAATTAGATGACAAGGTCCAAGTCCAACTTTCAACCATTCTCTAATGACAGTATAAATAATTAACCTAAACATGTACTCCTATACTCAGGTTTTTTGAGATGAGCCATGTGCATAGTAATGCATTAACCAAACCTCTTTTACTCGATATTGCCCCGCTTCCAACGAGCTTGTTCAGTACCCCCGACGGGTTTATCTTTGTACCATGCAAGCATAGCCCCGCTGCCAGTGAGCCTGTTCAGTACCCCGGCGGGTTTACTTGCATTTACCGAGCTTCCTTGTTTAAGATTTTATTTAGCATGGACCCGTTGCCAGCGAGCCTGTTCAGTACCTCAACGGGTTTGCTTCGTATAATCATTTTTAGTATGAGGAAGCCGGTTGGCACTAGAGTGTGCTAAGCCTGCTAAACACATAATTCAAATTTTGAGAGCGAACCTTATGAGTAACTTTATTTATAATGGCCCGGATTATAGATCATGTCAAAAGATATTAACCTAAAGTTGTTATTTGACCTCCCAGTCTATCTTCTTCATAAAAGATTAGTAATGTTCCCCACAAGTAGAAATATCACTTACTTGTGGGATACCTTTTTAAAGAAATGCTTAAGATACAAGTTTTGATAATGAGTCTCGGATGAACTAGTAGTCCATAGGTGTAAGATAGAACTTTGAAAATCACGATGATTAGAGTAGGTCTTAAGCAACTGTTCTAATAATAAATCAGAAATGTGCATGTCTGAATCAAATACCATATATAAAAGCATAAAAATGAAATTAATAAAAAAGAATCATAGAAGAAAGTGGTTAGAAATGATATAAAGAGCACTTTAACTTTTCACTATAAATTTTCAATTTTCAACAATAATCGAAAGAGAAAGAGTTAGGATGCATTATGAGATTTTTTAGAGCACTTTCCTTTTCAGAAAATATTTCATGAGTTGATTACAGAGATAAGGTTCTTGAAATCAAACTGCAAAACCACTTGTTAGATGATTAAAATTTATTCACAACAAAAACATATGTACAAAGAAAAATCATATGAAATTTTTCAGAATTAGGAAAAGGAAAAGAGTCTTCCTGTTTTAATTGACAAAATTCCATAAGTTGATCATAAGAATGAATTTCCTGTATAAATTCAATCAACTGTTAGAAATGACTCTTATTTATTAAAAAAACAAAAAGATATTTACATATATACAAATGAAAATAACCCAAAATAATTCAAGAACTAGGAGGAGGAATGACTTCCTCTTCCACCAGCTCCATCTTCTTTTGTTGTAAGGCATTATGCACAAAATCTTGTTTAGATATTGGTTGATGATAAAGTCTAAGTCTATGTCCATTTACAACAAAGAAACTTTGTGAATCATCAATTGTCTTAATATCGATAAATCCATTATCAAAAGATGTAACAATTTCATATGGACCCATCCAACGAGTAGTTAATTTACCTTTAAATTTTTTGTACCTTGAATAAAAAAGTAATGCCCAGTCTCCAATTTTGAATTGCTTCTGTTTGATGTATTTATCATGCCACTTTTTGCGTTGGTTTTGTATTAAAATTGTGCATTGAATAACATCTTGTCTAATCTCGTCTAATTCATTTATCTGCAGGATTCGTTGTTTCTGTGCTTCTTCCAAATCCATTCCTAATTGTGCAGCCATACAAAAGGTTTTGACTTGAAATTCAATGGGTAGAAGAACTTGTTTACCATAAACAAGTTCATAAGGTGTGTGGCCAGTCCTATTCCTCCAAGTTATTCTATAATCCCACAAGGCTTCTGGAAGCCTATCTGCCCAGTCTTTGTGGTGTAACTGGATAGTCTTAGTCAAGATGGCTTCTAATACTTTGTTGGTGGAATCTACCTGACCATTGGCTTGCAGGTGATATGGCGAAGATTTACAATGTCTAATACCATATTTTTCAGTAAGCTCTTTCATCAATTTGGAGGTAAACTGAGATCCTTGATCGGTTACAATATCCCTAGGTACGCCAAATCGGGTAAATAATTATTCATATATAAACTCTACCACAGATTTCTCTGTGGCTCGGAATAAGGATTTAGATTCTACCCACTTGGTGACATAGTATGTGCAGACTAGGATGTACTTCTTTTTGCGAAACATAGGGGAAATTGGCCCAACAAAATCTAGAGCCCATTTTTCAAAAGGCTCAATCATAACCTGGGGTTATAAGGGCATCTCATCAGATGGCGTAGGTCTACCCAATCTTTGGAAACTCTCACATCCCTTGACATATTTGGCAACATCCTTAAAAATTCTTGGCCAATAATACCCAGAGTGCAACACTTTGTATGTTGTTCTCTTGTCAGAAAAATGCCCGCCATAAGGTCCACCATGACATGCATGAAGGATCTCTGCCATCTCATCCTCTCGTACACATTGTCTAATAATAAGATCAGGACCAATACGAAAAAGATCATTGTCCACCCAAGAATAATTAAAACTTTGAACTATGATCCTACGTTTCTCGGGTGGGGAGAGATGGTTTGGTAGCTTTCCAGTTGATAAATAATTGGCTATGTCTGCAAACCAAGGGGTTCAAACAGACACAACGAACAAATGTTCATCTCGAAAGCTATCGTCGACGGGACTGGCATTATTGTCAATTTGAATTCAAGAGAGAAAATCTGCTACCACATTCTCTCGACTGGGACGATCAACAACAGTAATGTTAAATTCTTGTAACAAAAGAAGCCGTTGAGTCACCCTTCCATTGGTGATTGGTTTATTCATTAAAAATCTAATGGCGGAGTGGTCCGTGTGTACGAAAACTTCATATCCTACGATATAATGATGAAACTTGTTGATGGCATAGACTACTGCCAGAAACTCTTTTTCAGTAACAGTGTATTTTGTTTCGGCAAGGGCCAAATTTTTACTAGAAAAATAGATGGCATGTGATGTTTGTCCCTCTTTTTGACCTAAGACTGCTCCTATAGCTATGCCGGAAGCATCATTGGATATATGGAAGGGAAGGGACCAATTGGGACCCCTAAGTATTGGTGCCACTGATAGCTTTGCCTTCAAATTTTCAAAGGCATGTTGACAAGGTTCAGTCCATTGAAATTATGTATCTTTCATGAGTAGTTTGAACATGGGTGCGGCTATTGTAGTGAAATTTTAAATAAAACATCTATAATAGCCTGCATGGCCAAGAAAGCTTCTTACTTCCTTCGTAGTTTTTGGAGGAAGATTAACAATTATTTCTATCTTGGCAGGATCCACCTTGATACCTTGAAGAGAGACATGATGTCCTAGAACGATGCCCTCGGTTAGTAACATCTTACAGTTTTCATGACTAAGGGATAAGTTTGTTTCTTGGCACCGAATAAGAATTGTTTCGAGGTTATCAAGGGCTTCTTGGAAGGTATTACCATAAACTGTAAAATAATCCATATAAACTTCTACACAGTCATGTATAAGGTCAGCAAAGATTCCTAAGACTGCACGCTGGAAGGTGGAAGGTGCATTACACAGGCCAAATGGCAGCACTCTATAGGCATATGTCCCCCAATAACAAGTAAAAATTGTCTCGTCTTGATCCTCAACTGCTAATAATATTTGGTTGTACTCGCTATACCCATCAAGGAAAGAAAAGTATTGTTTCCCTGACAAGGTATTTAACATCTGGTCAATGAAAGGTAAAGGGAAGTAGTCCTTAAGAGTGGCCTTGTTCAATTCTCAAAAGTCAACACAGATACGCCATTTCCCTGTAACTTTCTTTGGAACTACCACCAGAGGAGACACCCATTTGCTGTTAGAAATTAGGTAGATGAAACCAGCATTAAGGAGTTTTTGTAATTCATCTTTGACTATATCCTTTATGGCTGGATTCATTCTTCCCTGGGGTTTCCTGACAGGAGGTATGTTTGAATCTGTGTAAATGTGGTGAATACAGGTATCTGGGTGTATACCCTTCATATCGGTGTATTCCCATGCAAATGCTCCAGTTTGACTCTTGAGAAATTTTAGTAATTGTTTTTGCTGACTCTCATCTAAACCTGCATTTATATGTAGAAATTTTTCGGAACTAACCTCACAAGGTATGGTATAGGATCCTAGATGTTCTTCGATTGTGAAGACACAGGGTGTACTTGTAAATGTTGAGAGGCTCATGTTTTTTTGGAATTCATCTCCAAAGATTTGGTCAAGTTGGGAAAAAGACTGAGGAAAGTCTATACATGTTGTGGAAGAGATAAATTGGTTCAACACATTCTCGGTATTTTGTTCTTGAAGTGCCCAGGAGAAATAACTAACAAGGGAAAGTTCTTCCAAGATCTCATCCCCAAAAGGACAATCTAACCAAAACAAATTTTCAGTTACTGGTTGTTCTGGTGGGCATAAAGCTAGTTTTCTTGTAGATAAACCATCAAAAATAGTCATCTCTCCATCCTTACATCCTATAAATGCATTAGCAGTGGCCAACCAAGGTCTTCCCAAAATAATGGGGTGAACTTTAGAAGGGTCTTTTGATTCTATGACCATAAAGTCCACGGGATATTCCCATGAAGCCACTGATATAATGATGTCATCTAATATCCCAGTAGACTGCACCATAGTGTGATCTGCTAATTTTAGCATTGTTGGGGTAGGGCAGAGGAACTGTCCTAAATGGAGAGTTTCTAAAACTGTAGTAGTCATCAAATTAATAGCATCTCCTAGATCAATAAGTGTGTTTCCTATGGCAGTGTCATTGATGATAACAGTCACCACAGGATTTCCTGGATTTGTATATTTTGGAATTCTCGGTTGGTTTGCTATGTAATCTGATATTTCACCTATGACATGAATCGTCGGAGGGTATTTTTGTTGTTTACCTAGTCTTTTAATACAAAGTTCCTTTATCACTTTACTATAGATTGGTATATCTTTAATGGCTTGTAACAAAGGGATCTTGATACAAATATATTTCAATTCGTTAATGATATCATACTCTGGATAAGATACAGGTTTTTCTATTACTAGACGCTTCGGATATGGGGGTGCTTTTTCTCTTGGAATTACTTCTTCATGAGGATGGTTGTGTGTTGAAGCTGTGGAAATAACCACATCTTCAAGAATGGCATCATTCAAAACTTCATTATGTATGTCTTTTTCTTCATTCTCTTCTCGGATAACAATTGATGATCTGGGCTGATCTTGCAAAACTCTTCCAGACCGCAGTTGAATCTCATACACTGGTGCGGTCGAAATGGCATATGATGGAAGAGGTAGCAACCCAATGCTATTAAGAGCTTGAGTTGGCTTGTTGTTAGGATTTGGTATCGGTTGTGTAGGTAATATTGTGGGCCTTGGAGGGGTCATGTTCCAGAAATGGTGAGGTTGATTTTTTGATAGGGGGTAGTGAAGGAGATACAAATCCAGGAAAGAGTTGTTGGATATTAGGTGGGTAAGGATAGTTAGGCATAGAAGGAGGTGGTTGAGCATAAGCTTGTCCTCTCCATCCGTGTGGCCATTGTTGCTGTTGAGCATTCTGAGGAGGATACTGAGGTGGCCAATTTTGCCAACCTGAAGTGTTCCATTGTTGAGGAGGTTGATAAGGATAGTAATAGGGTGGAAATTGTGATGATGGATCCTGGTGGTTTCCAAGGCCTCCTAGATGTTTCACCAAAGTTTTCACTCTTATATACAGCTTGCAACCCATGCAACGATGGACAATTATCAGTTGGATGTTCTTCAGTACAAAGGTGACAAACTGAAACATTATTTAATGGACATTCTCATTAGGGATGTTTAGTTCTACACCTAGGGCAGAAAACATTCATTGTTGCACGCTCTTCATCCCATCTCTTTTTAGCTTGTAGTGCATCTAGTTGAGAACCCATGGCTCCTAAGATATCTGTTTTAAAATTTTCTAATAGGTTTCCCAACTCTACCCTTTTAACTCCACCAGGATCGGATGTGTTTCCTTTTAGGTTCCTAGCATAAGATTCTCGAAAGTGTCTTCCACTTTTTCCTCAGCTCCTAGAATAATTCCTACATAGCTCACAAATCTGTGCAAAAGAATTATGAGAGATGTCTCCTTCTGCCATGAGATTAAGGTTTTCTAAGAATTCTTCTGAGATTCCCTTGAGGAAGAGTGTCCTTACTGCATCTTCCCGAAGATCACTATATTTGGATTTATGCAACACATAATTAAATATTTCGAGATAGCCTTCTAGGCTCTCATCTTCAAGTTGTTGTATTTTAAAAATATCATTGCGAGAGTCCTTAGGTTTACAGTAATCCTGATATTTACGTGGAAATGCATTCTTCATGTCTTCCCAAGTTCTAATACTGGATTCTCCTAATCCCATTAACCATCGAAGAGCATAATCTTTTAATGTGGCAGGAAAAAGTTTTAACTTTTGGCCATCTTGTAGATAGTTATAGCTCCTACACAAAATGTCAAATTTGAATAAGAATGTATCTGGATCCTCACTACTCTTTCCATAAAAGGTCGGTGTTAGGATATTCCTATACTCCATCCTAGACCTATCAACATTTCCATTATTTGCATTTTAGGTCATGCATGCATTTTTAGGGTTTGCATGCATCCCAGTCATCAGTCCCAGCACCTAGCCCTTAGTTAGCTAGCCCTCGGAGCTTCTTTCCACTCAGTTTCAGCGCTCCTAGTGCTTAGTGCACCCTCCTTTCACCTATTGCATGAGAAAGGCACCCTTCCTTACCTACCATTCAGTTATCTTCAGTTATTTCCTTGATTTAAGGCTAGACTGACTCTTAATTGACTGTATCACTCTGATGGACCTCCAGTGAGACTAAACTGCCCATTCTGACTCCAGCTAGCTCCTCATGTGCCCTCCGCTGAGCCTCCTTCATTCAGTTAATGTCTCCATGTTCCAGTTACAATCAGTTACACCTACCACACTCAGTTAGACTCAGTTTGACTGACGGTTGACAGTTACTTGTGTATTGATGACTCCATCGATGATGAGATAGACTACTAGTTGTGCTTCGATGACACTCCAGTGATCTTTTGATCACTCCATGAACGCTAATTCGAATTGCCACCT
Source organism: Larix kaempferi (assembly GCA_027924585.1). Taxonomy (NCBI): domain Eukaryota; kingdom Viridiplantae; phylum Streptophyta; class Pinopsida; order Pinales; family Pinaceae; genus Larix; species Larix kaempferi. Next base: position 28,665,010 of record BSBM01000910.1, read on the forward strand.
TGGCATTCGAATCCTCATGCGTTGTACTACTTATTTGTCCATATTGTGATTAATTAATTAGTGTGTGTGAAGTATTTTTGCTTTTATCCGAGTTCTATTGTATTATTATTCTGTTGCTCATTACACTGCAATTACCACTCTTCTTCTATCTTCCTGCTTAATCATAATTACTCTTGTGAGGTATACATCATTTCTTAGATCTGCTGTGAGGATTTTCACAGTCGGTAGTGAGGAGGGATGGATCTTTTTCTTGGTTACATCTTTTGCAGTGTCTAAAATAGGGAACCCAAAAGTACCTTCAGTTCTAACCTCTCCTTCTACCTCTTGTCGGACATGATCTTCATTTTCATTCTCCATAAAAACTTGATTTCCAAAGAGAGAATATCTAGGTTTTTTCTTTCTTGGTGAATATGGGATATCCCAACGTTCTATTTCAGGGATAGTATTCCTCTTTTTAGGAGAGGAATTACCACTACGTGGGAGTCCAGTTTTGAAGGTCCTACAGTTGTTGTCTCAATCTGTGAAACAACTATGTCCACGGAATTTTCAAAAAGAGTGTCTACTTGTGTAGGATCAACAAAGTCTACTAGGTTTGGACCACCTACTATTGAAAAGGTAGTGTCTTTGGGTTTTTGAGCTAATGGAGGGTTAAGAGGTTCTGATGTTTTATCCTTTTGAGTTTCCTCTTGTCCAAGTTCAGTCTCAATATGAGCTTGAGGTTCTTCTCGTGGAATTTCCTTATGAACAGACTTCTCTGATGTTTCTATGGTTTCCCTTAAATGATTTCCAAAAAGAATTTCTTTAACTTTCCAAGTAGGACTATCCCCTTTAGGTGTCTTCCGATACCTTTCTGCTGAGTTAGTAGTTGGGGTGGCACGCCCCCGTATAGGTTACTAGGAATTTTAGTAGGGAGGCTAGTTTTGATGTATCTATCTTTTGAGTCTCTAGACCTATTCATGAAAGCAAAACTATAACTGAAACAAATTCTAATTGCATTACTACTATTGCTGGGGTTTGGGGATGCCTGTTATAATAGATGCGCAGGTTCTTACCTCTCATCTTACAGCTCACACCGCCACCAGACTATTTCTAAGTTTCAAAAGGGAAATTCAATCTATCACTAAGTTTTTAAGAGAAAATTCTACCTATCTACAACTGAATTATATCTATCTACAACTCCCCAGCAACGGCACCAAAATGTTGGGTGTATTTATTATCTAAAGGAATCACCAAATATTTAATTATAGACCAGGGTTGGTAATCTTAGAGTTGTGGCACAGTATATGCTGAGGTAGAATGGTACCTAATGTTTCGGCTCAGCAGACCTTGGAAATGTTTACTAATGAAAAGATTGAAAGATCTTTCAAAATGAAAAACCAAGTCAAAGTTCAAAAATACAACTACTGAACTGATTAAACCTAACTAAACCAATAGATCAGAATAGTATCAATCTATACTACTCTATTCCATGAACGATAACTGAAAAGATGAAAACAACAAATATTATTCTAGGAACAAGACTTGATCAAAAGCAGACTTTTATGAAATTGGAAACTACTGATTAATGATTCAAACTCTAGTCTAGGAATTAGAAAACAACTATAAATGAGTTTAGAAACCTATCTATGAAATGATTCGATTGACAATTAACTATGGAAACATGAAACTATATTAACTTAAAGCAAAACTACAAACTACTTAATGAATTCAAAAACTATTCGTGCATTCAACTCAAGATGAAACTAAACTACCTAATTCCATTCTCCTTTAGGATTCTGAGGAAATGTATCAAATGTAATAGGAATGGGAGGGAATGTATCAAAATGACTTTCAAATGTAACAAGAAAACAGAACGGAAGCAAATCTAGTTTAACTTCTACAAATAAATGCAAACTAAAGAGTGTCCAGTTACAACTAACTTTAAACATTGTAATCTATTCTCTATCCATAAGCAAATGACATGGGGCAAATGTAATCTAGAAGCAAGTAGAAAACTTAATAAAGATGTTTACTTGAAAATGAATTTGATCTAGAAGCAAGTAGAAAACTTGATAAAGATACCTTATTTCCGAATCAAATCATATTCTATGAACATATTCATTAACTATGTGAATGAGAAAAGCAAATCTTATGCTTGAACGAAGAAACTATCAAATCTAATATACTTTGGAGAATGAAATTACTAAGTTTAATCCAAAATCAATCTTAATATGAATGAAGTAAACTTAAACTAAGAATGAAATTAATAAATTCTAGAACAGTAAAGTTTTAATAAATCAAACATAAAGAAACATAATCTAAAAAAGCAAACTAAATCAAAGTTAGGGAAATGGAATAAAAACTAAGAATGAATATGAAACTAAATTGAAACTCTATGTGGTTCAGAACAAGGTCCTAATTACTTGTATAAATGCTAATCAATCACAAGAAATATTACAGTTCAAAAACCTAAGAAATTAAATTCTAAATGAGCATAAAAACAATGCAGAAAATATTAAAGTCCATATGATAATCCGGATGACGGTCTGAAAGACAGTCCGAATGAGAGTCTGGATAACAAAAAACAATATAAACTAAGGAGATAAGCAATCTGAATGATCTTAACGCCAACTGGTTGATGCATGTGAACCTACAGTGCAAGGAAAGCACTAAATAGACTGTTTAAAAGCTAAAATAACAAAAAGCAATCTATACTAATCATTATCTAAGGAAACGAACTATATCTATTGTATGATAAAACAAGGCTGAAATGTAAATGGAACTAATCTACAGCTATAGGAAAAATTAACAGAATTAATTCTAACTAAGAATTAAACTTGAAACAGTAACTAGTTAACTTTATCTAGTTGCAAATGACAAGACTGAAAGCAAACTTAAATAACTATGCATGACCGGTCATTTTAACTTCTAAGAATGTAAATTAAATTAGCAGCAAGATATAAATGACAGGAAATAAAACAACATCTACAGGAAACCAAATTAAATGCATATACTGAAAAATAAACTATCTACTTGCAGAAAAGAAATACAGAATATACACAAAACCTCTATTTTTTGAGGGGCCCTTATCAACAATCAGGGATTGAAGCTTGCTAAAATTATTCACCAACAACAAAACATCAACAGCTAAAATCTGGAACTTCCATTAACTGAAAAGATTACACAGCGTCTCTATGTATAAAAATGACTGCTATCGTCTATATGTGCTACGATGATGCGTTTCTCCACAAGAGACGTCTTTATATAATATTTTACAATAAGAGAGAAGGTCAACCCTTTCAGTGGTCGACCTCTCTAAAAATAGAGATCTTAATGGATGTAGAACGGTTGTAGGATGGTTTACGACAACGCACAGGCCGTCTGCCTGATTCCACGAGCATTGGTTTACTTCACACGAGCAGTTGTGCATTGGTTCCTTTCAATGTGGGTAGAGGATGCGTTGTCAAGACAAGTGGAAAGGAGAACGGATCTTCTAGAATGGAGGCTCACGAACTATGAGGGACACATCCCCAACAGAACCCACATCACCGTTTTTGTCTTTAATGCCCCGAAATATCTCAACCAACGATTCCACAGGTGTGAACGGAGGGTTGAATGATGGTTCGAATGCAGCTGGTCATCTTCAGCGTGAACGCGTGTCTGAATGAAGGTCCAAATGACAACCACAACCTGTAGAACAAAAACTAAATTCCAAGCACGTCTAGAAATGTGAGATAATTGTCAATCAACCATAAAAATGGTGATATTCAACCAAGATTCATGTGATATGCAAATACGTTCATACCTGGGTCTGATTGACGGTCTGAATGGAAAGGAGAATGACTTATCATATCAAAATAGTGAAAATACACCAATCAGAGCATGTTTACTGATAAAAAATGGCAACAAAAATGGACACCAACACCTTCGCTATCAATGTTTTATAACATTGATCAAATTCCCATACTGGCTAATTTGGGTATTGCTTAATTTCTTTGAGCTCAGTGAATTTTGGCTTTCTAAACTCGTCAATCATTCCTTCTTTGATCTGCGCCAATGTTTTTCTCGGAGTCCCTATCGGTACCTTTGTAAACTTCATGAACCAATCTAGCGCACGACCTCTAAGAGTCGTCGCTAGCTGTCCCTTTTTAATATCTTCATCCTGGACCTACTTCACAATCCATACCGCTTCGCATAGGAACCAATACTGCTCGGGATCCTCAGTCTCGTTCCCCTGGAAAGTGGGAATCTTTGTGTCGTCTTCCATTCTTCCATTCATATTGTTATTGTTTGTTGATGCGTTACTCCTACCACTGCACGTAGGGAAACTTTGCGAATAACTTGTGTTTCTTCCTGTGAAATTATGAGTAGTGCGCAGGGTTGAAGGTATGTTATAACTTATGATCCGTCCCTCTGTTGCTTCTGGGGTATCTTGGTCCCCATCTCCTTCATCGTAATAAGGTTGCTTTGTCCCTTGTGGTCCTGTTTCGCAGTCTTCTGTTCCGGTCACTTCAAGAGACTCTCTCTTAGTCCTCCTCCTCTTCTCTGGTCTCCAGAATATCACCCCACTCCTCAAGGTACCACAATCTTCCTCAACCTTCCTTAGAAATTCATCGTCGCTCATGTCCATCTACCCCGCATCTTTCTATCGGATCCACATTCACGCGATACCCTCAACCTCCACACACTGATCTTCTACTCGTCGGAAGTCATCCTCAATATGCCCTTTTGACATATGAGCATCTTAATCCACAATTTAAGTAGTAGTAGGAATCTCCCCCTAGGTCCTTTGAAAAAGTTCCTTCCTGCGTCGTTGTATGATTTGACTATGTCAACTGTGAACTCAGTAATGTATCCCTCTAGGATACTATCCACCCAGAAATTGACAGCCCTTGATACCTTATTGTCGACTCGCTTTAGCTGTTGAATCAGTTCCGGGGTCCAATGGTCAGGCTCAGTCTGTTGACAATGGTTCTTCTAAAATGTTAGTTGCGCTAGCTACTCGTGCAGCAGCACCAGGAATTCGTAGAAAAATACTTCGTGGATATCTGAATAAATATGCTTCTGTAGCCAAGTGCTCACTATCTGTCCAGGGTTCCGATTTTCTCCTTCTGCGAATTCTTCTGCCTTCTTATCAAACCACTCTTGAATCTCCGGTTTCGTCGGGTGCCACAACTAATCCTCTTCTTTTCCTCTTCAGGGTCTCAGCAATAGAACAATTTGTTGACACAACGACTGTCGACAGGGGTTCACTTTGCACTAGTATCAACAACCATCAACGAAACTCCCTTATACACCGGCCCAGAAAGGTTTTACCCTTTACAGCAACACTCGCGGAGCAAGTGAAGTCTCACTCGAGATGAATAAGGGGGCTGCAGGAACCACGTTTCCACAGTGGAGAGAGGACATGCATAAAACCGCACTTTACACCCACAAAAACCAGAGATTATGTCTTTGCATCATACTAATAGTTCATACATCCATTCATTCCCTCTACATATGCATATTCAATGTATAAACAACATTCACATCAACATGGTTTTATCATTCGGATTAACAATAATTACCAAACCAAAAAACATTTCACAAACACTGCATTCATCAATTAACAGAAACAGAGACAAAAGATATAACCATAATCGAACATCCTCATGCATTCATCAAAACCTGTGGAATAACCTTCGCAGAAACAGTCAAAACATCTTGTCGCTGATACAAAACAGTTCAGAACATATCATTATCCAATTCAACTATGTCGAGATCAAAATCAAGGATCAACGATACCCTTAGGCTTACAATCATACTCCTATTTATATGAAACTAAATGGTTACAAATCGGTCCACATAACCAATTCTAACAACCTAAACTAATCTTGTGCTTCCTCGTTCTCCGCGAATGACCCTTCTTTCGCGGATTATTTTTCTTCGCAGTTGTCAACTTCCACACTTCATGCAGACTAATCCCATGCCAACAGCACTCCTATGACTACTAGCTGCAAGCTAAGCAAAGAAGATAAATCAAATGAAATGGATAAAAAATTCTACAGGTCAATGATTGGAAGCCGACTATATGTAACAGCCTCAAGGCCATATGTGATGCAAGTTTTTGGATAGGTTGCAAGATTTCAAGCAGCTCCTAAGGAAAATCATGTTGTTACAGTCAAAATAATCTTCAGATATCTTAAAGGAACTATGGACTTTGGATTATGGTACTCAAAAGTAAATGAGTTGGACTTATTAGCCTACTCAGACGCAGATTGGGCAAGATGTGTATATGACAGAAGAAGCACAAGTGGTGTAGAATTCTTCTTAGGCAACTGTTTGGTATCATGGTCCAGCAAAAAGCAATCATCAGTATTTTTGTCAACAACAAAAGCAGAATATATAGCAGCAACAGCTTGTTGTACTCAGATCCTCTGGATGAAACAAAACCTACAAGACATACAAGCTACGTATGATGAGCCTATTCCAATTCTATGTGACAACACAAGTGCCATCAACATCTCCAAGAATCTGGTAATGCACTCTAAGACAAAGCACATTCCTATCAAATATCACTTTCTTTGGGAATAGGTCATAGAAAATCACATCAAGTTGGAATACATTGGGACAAAGGAGCAGATATCAGATATATTCACTAAGCCACTCCCTAAAGGGACATTTGAGTACCTCCGACAAAAACTAGGGGTCCTTTCATCTTCCCACTAAATTGATTCTTCTTCAAAACATAAGTGACTGGTGTTTGGGAGAGCATGTTCTGAGGGGGAGCAATATGGCATACATCAGCAAAAACATGGTGGTAAAGCAACAACAAAGTTGTACCAGATTTGAAGAGAAAACTTCATCACCACCTGCTATTACTGGAAGCTATTGATGGCTAAAGGATTGACCCTTGTCATTAATGTCAAAGGGGAAGAAAAATTAAAGGAGAGGGTTTTCATCAATGACAAAGGGGGAGATTGATGACCATAGTTTTCATTGATGACAACACATTAATGACAAAGGGTGAATTGATGACATGGCAAGGAAAATGAAGAACAAGACAATGACATGGATAACATGCATGATGACAAGGCACACATGGTGACAAGGCAAGCTGGACAAAGGACAAATGAATGGAAGCATGATTGCAGGCATTTGAAAGACACATTGCGAGCATTTTAAGGTATAGTGCGGGCATTTGAAGGCCTCTTGTAGGCATTTGAGGTAAGCCCTTGTAGGCATTTCAAAGTGCCCATGCGAGAATCTTTGTGAGCCCTTGAGGGCATCACAATAGGCCTTTGCAGGCATATGATGAGGTAGCCTGCGGACATATATCAAGTAGCCCTTGCAGGCATTTACATGAAGCCCTTACGAGCATTTTATGGAGCTATGAGGAGCCCTTGCGGGCATCTTTTGAATCCCCTTGCGGGCATTTCAAAAGACCCTTTTAGGCATTTCCAAGGTCATATGCGGGCATCTTAGGGAGTGTTGTGGGCATCATAGTGGCATGTCAAAGCAGCCCTTGCGGTCATAATTAAAAGCACATTGCGGGCATTTTATTAAGCTCTGCGGGCATCATAGAAAGCACACCTGCGGACATTTTTTATGAGCATTGCGGGCATCATCCTTAGAAGTCCCTGCAGGCATCTTCAAAGACCCTATGCAGGCATTTTCATGGGCCCTTGTAGGCATACTTAAAGGCCCCTTGCGGGCATGTCATAGGAGCTCATGCGGGCATTTTGATGGAGTGTTGCGGGCATTTCCAAAAGCCCTTGCCGACATTCTTAAAGGTTCCTTGCATGAATTTTATGGGAGCATGTGCGGGCAAGTGAAAAGGGTATTGCAGGCATATTATAAATCCTATGCGGACATCACAGTGATCCCTTGCGGGCATCACTTAAGAGCCCTTGCGAGCATCCTACAAGACCTCCTTGCAGGCATATCAAGAAGCCTACGGGCATATGAAAAGGACCAGCATGCGGACATATTGAGCAGGGGTTTTGGAACCCATTCATGATGATCATACACCCACTGTGATGATGTGGCAAAGAAGACTAAACATAAACATATATGTATATACTTGAAACATGGAATAATGTGATGATAAAATAAAAAATAAAATGACATGTCGTCCTAGCAAAACTAATGGAGAAGTATAGTATAAATAAAGGCCATCCGCCTCATTCTTATGTGGCTTTTTGAAGTGTGGTGTACGGAGGTGTGAGGAGAAGGGAGCTCGCGTGGAGTAACTTAGGAAGTATGAGACCTGAAAATTTAACAGCATATATTTTGGGGTTTTGACATTGACAACCTGAAATTTGAAGAATCAGTCAGCCCGAATTGTAGAAGAGACAGTCAGAAATTTTTACAGGGACAACATTTTGCACTGGGTCTTCATTCAATGAAAATATGTCATAGCACATATGTTCGTGGGATATTAAAACATACCCCCTATTTCACTAGATATTATTAAACACCTACCAAAATCCTTTTGTTACATCCCCCCCCAATACCTACAATATATTGACCTTATTTTATTCAATTTGAAAACCCCCCTTTATGAATAAACATGATATTGGTGAACAAGGTGAATCCCCTACGACATTTTGTCCCTACTCTATAGGCACTTTGTAATCGGTTTGGTTATTGACCCCACACATACAAAGCTCATGGTGCCAAAAATATCCCTAAGTTTTGCAAGTTGTTTTTTTAATTAAACATAAATTTTAATTTTTTTTTCTCAAAATACATATCTTGGGGAAACCCGCCAAATACTTCCCCTCATTTTGAGGATGGTACCCAAGGTAAACCAGATTCTTCAGGTCTCAAGGCCAATACAACAATATTCTCATTTAAGGGCTCAACATGTCAATTGTGTGAATTGATCCTGGGTGGGGAGGGTAGCAACAATTATTCTCCTTTAAGAGCTCAACATGTCACTTGTGTGAATTGATCCTGGGTGGGGAGGGTAACAACAATTATTCTCCTTTAAGAGCTCAACATGTCACTTGTATGAATTGATCCTGGGTGAGGAGAGTAACATATATATATATATATATATATATATATATATATATATATATATATACTAGAGAAAACTACAATGAAACAACATAAACATATATGCAAGCACAATCAATAATCCATTTCCTCTGATGTGGAAGATGTTGGGATTTCATTATTTTTCTATATATATATTTAAAATCCAAGATCTATGCATTTTCCAAAAGGCCTTTAATTGTTAAAATGTAATGGCATAATCTATTTTTAAAGAAAAAGGAAGAAATCCCATCTTCCACATAGGATGAATGCCAATGGATTATTGATTGTGCTTGTATATGTTTGTGTTTTTTCATTGTAGTTTCTTTAGTACTTAGTGTTGATGTATATGTAACTTCGGAATGTATTTCACATATATGTATATTGTATTCCTATAGAGATGGTATTATTCCTCTATACGGAAGTGTCGTCATTTATATTGTAAGTGTCGTAACTTATACTTGATGGGTTATTAGACCACCTTGTTGGGGTCGGCCTTGTATAAGTCATGTGGGTCGAAGGGTTATTAGACCACCCTATTGGGGGTCGGCCATGTGAGTCAAAGGGTTATTAGACCACCCTATTGGGGGTCATCCCACTAAGCATTATGTTATGTGGTTAAGTTCGAGCCTACATGAGTTAGGTAAAAAGGCAAGTCAAGTCAAGTATAAATAGAGTTGGGAAAGCACTCTATTTGTTCACTCACTTCTCACTCATGCACTCAAGGAGGAGTGGCGCATTTATGGAGGAGGAGGATCTGCTGCTAGGTTGTGTCTATCTCTTATGGTTGGTTGTATCATTGCTCTATCTATCTCTGAGGAAGTTATTGGGGTTTTTCACCTTTATGGTTTTCCCCAAGTAAATCTTTGTGTCTCTTGTGTGCTTGCATTATTGTCTCCATGATTGATATGTTGTAGATATGCTGTACATGTTGTTCTCTCAGTTAAGATCCTAGATCAGATTGAAGTAAATTCAGAAAATTTAACATGGTATCAGAGCTAGCCTGAAAGAAGGCATGATATGGCATGTATGACACTTGTTGCACTTACGATGTTAGGGCTTGATATAGCAAAAACCAGTCATCGTAAAACTTTCGCTATAAATCCGTTTTGGTGAAGTTTTCAGATCTGAAATTGTTACAGGACGAAGATTATATCTCCAGGTACCTTGTGTCCAAAGGACAACCTCTAATTCGTTGTACTTTGTGATTTATGATCTGTACAATATAGGGTTTCTGCCTCTTCCAGATCTGAGTCAAAATCAGGTGACCTTGGGAAAAAGGTCATAAACTGGGCTAGGAAGCTCCAAATGAAATTTCGTAAAAAGTGAAAGGTAGTACACAGACTGTACTATCTCAGGAAAAATTTTCAGAGGCCGAAGTTCAAACAGTGACACGTGGCACTCCGTACAAGTTCGCACTCCTGTATTATCCCAAAACAGGTCACGTTGCGACATTTGGCATAACTCTCTCTCAGAGAATCCAGTTGAGGTCAGACCTGTCAGGATGGAAAGGTAACAGGTCAGGCTATATCAGGAAATGTTTTTCAGACCCTGTGGATCAAAAGGTTCGGAGTTACACCAGAAACAATCAGGTACATATTTCTGTCAAAACAGAATTATTTTTTAGTGCCTTCATTCATGGCTTCCGGAATTTAGGGCTTTGAATAAAGTTGGAATTTTTGTAATCGGAGACCACGGCTGGATGCTATTCATCAAAATAGAAATTTAGAGACCAAGATCAGAATTTTTGGTTGGGAAAAAGGCCGGGCTTGATCAAACCCTAGTTCGGGACTTTGATCAGGAAAGTGGAAAATTATGGCTTCTGTAAAAATGGGAATTTTTGAAATCTGTGACCACGGCTGGAAGCTCCTCAGAAAAATAGAAGCTTAGATATTTGGATCAAACCTTTTGATGGGGAAAAATTCATCAAACCCCAGTTCAGGGTCACGTTCAATGAATCCAGAAGTTTCAAAGGCAAAATTGAGGAGTGAAACTTTGCAGTTTTCAAATTCTAAATATACTAGCTTGATCAGCTCATCAAGACGCATATTTCTATCCTTTCGGAAGTTTGAAATTCAAAGTTTGAATTTTTGGGGTTTCTCTGACAAACCCATATCCAGCTCCAGGTCCAGTTCTTGCAAATCAAGTGGATTGGGTTAATCCTAGAAGAAGATGGATTGATCATCTGCATGAGTGAAAAAGTTCCTGTTTCAGAGGGAGATGAGGCTAAGGCCTTACATAAGAAGATTACAAGCGATCTCGATAGGTATGACTCATCGAGGTATGTTCCGATATTTGTTCATGATTAAGTTTATGGTATGTTTGTCTTCATATTATTACGGTTAGTACAATCTTGATTTTAGACTTGTCATATCACCTTAATAAAATTATGAATGCACGATAGAAGATATTCATTGATTAGGGTATTGACACTTATGATTGTACTAATGCATTATGGTGTTGTATGAGGTTTATGTTACTAACATGAAAGGTACACCAAGAAAGACAAATCATGTTCTAGTTCAAAGAACATATGATCATAATGACATGAGGACAAAGATTCATCCATTGTCATGGATCTCATAAAAGATCCATTTACGAGGTATGTATAACTTGGTTTTATAATGGTTAACCTATGAGATATACAGGTTACTAGCACAAGTCATTGAAGAAGAACAAGAAGACATCATGTGAGTATGTTAGACATAATTAGCTAGCATGCTAATCCAGGTATGTTTTTCCTATATCAAGTTAGAATCTCACCTTGTGATAAGATCCTTTATTTAAGTATACTTGGCATGATTGATTATGATTATTCATTGAAGTTAGTAATCATGGGTTTAGGCATATTATGATTTTTACTTGATGATATGACTAACCAGAAAAGTCCTATGGTCAAATAGGAATATAAGTAAAAGAATTATGTCTCTTATATTGATTGATTTGACTAACCAGAGGAATCCTATGATCAAATGAGAACATGCATGAGTAAAAGAAATCTTCCCTGAAATCTTGAATACTAATATTTATTATCTGTGTTTGAAATGACCATGACTCTGCATACTTGAGATTATTGTGTTTTGATAATACTAATGAATGTTTTATTATGTATGAGACCTAGAGGATAACACAATAAGCATGCATAGGGACCAAGGATGAATGTAAGTTCAAGGACAGGTAATCCAGGAAGCAAAGATCAAGAGGGAGCACACTCCAGTTTTTCCTGCAAGAAAGAAAAGGAACACACTTCAGTAGTTTCTGCAAGGATGCAAATATTCAGAGGGAGTTTACCATCTTTCCACAATAGAAAGGTGTAGAAGAAGCTACTTCAGATTAGGAATCCAGCAGCTCCTGTAAGGAAGCAAAGACTCAGAGGGAGTCCACCCAACAAACAAACAAAGATAAATATTTTAATTTCTTGCATATTTGTTTGTTTAAATAAAATTGTTCAATGATGCATATGCTCATGTTCCTAGACTTAGGATATGTATTGTGCATATTAGAATAGTTGCATTGATGAACATTATACTACTAATATACATGGGTAAGTGGTCTATGGCACTGTACAATATTCCATTGCTACTTATCTAGAATGAAACCTCTTTGCTGACATGTTGGGAGTTGTGCACACTCTGAACAATGTTCTGGTAGATATTGGAATGCATCTAGAAAGTTACGGAATATGGATAAATGTTGTATTGAAGCATTGGATAAGATAATTGCATGACTGTATGACATATTTATTTATGTGTAAGAATTTGTTCTGAAAACTATGAGATGTTTTCTAATCATGCAATTTAACTTGTTGTGTAGGAAAGATCGTATGCCATCACCTACAAAAGAAGAACTACAACATTTTTTTCAGCAACAAAATTATCTATTAAAGATATTGAAGTTCCCAGGATACGGGAAGAATGCCATGATCCGTCGATAATGAAGAACGATGTTTGGGATGCGGTCCCAAGAGCTGAAGGGAAGTCTGTTGTGACTTCCAAATGGAACTATCAGATCAAGCATGTTGCAGATGGCAGCATAGAGAAATATAAAAGTGATGAAATAGAAGATACACCAGATGGATTCAAGACATCTTCCTTGAATGGTGTAGTTGAAGAAGAAGTGTATGTGGAGAAGCCACTTGGTTCTAAGACACATGATAGGAAATCATATATGTGCAGAACTTGGTATGGTGAAGATAGATTGATTGCCGACACGCAGCGGAAGCTTACTACCGAGTTCGAGATGAAGAACTTGGGGATGATGCACTATTTGTTTTTGGCATGGAGGTGTGGCAGAGTGCAGAAGGAATCTTCCTTGGACAAGGGAAGTATGCAGTAGAGATCCTGAAGAGGTTCAGGATGATGGATTGCAAGGCTATGGCCACACCTATGGCATCGAATCTGAAGCTTCTATGTGATGCTTCATTTGAGCTGGTTGATGTCTCTATGTATCGTCATATGATTGGGTCCTTGATGTACCTGACGAACACGAGACCAGACATTTTCTTTGCTGTGAACACACTGAGCCAGTTCCTGACGGATCCGAGGAGTGTTCACCTGGTTGCTGTAAAGCATGTTCTGAGGTACCTGAAGGGTACAGTGGATTATGGGATCAAGTATAAAGTGAATCAAAAGTTTAACCTGCAGGGTTATGTTGATTCAGATTGGGTTGGCAGTGCTGCAGATAGGAAGAGCACATCTGGGTGTTGCTTCAATATGGGATTAGGTGTGATCTCTTGGTTTAGCAGGAAGCAGTCCTGCGTAGCACTGAGTACAGCTGAGGCTGAGTATGTTGCAGCCTGTTCAGCTAGTTGTGAGGCAATATGGCTACGGAAGCTACTGTCTGAGTTATTTGATCTCCCGCTGGATGCTACTGGTATCTTCTGTGATAACCAGAGTTGTGTGAAGCTATCCGAGAACCCAGTGTTTCATGACAGGTCGAAACACATAGAGATCAAATATCACTATATCAGGGATATGGTGCAGAGAGGAGCTGTGAAGCTTCTGTATGTTGCGACGGACGAGCAGATTGCAGATGTGCTGACGAAGCCACTAGCCAGGGTGAAGTTCGAGTACTTCAGAGAGAGTCTTGGCGTGCTTCAGATCGAGGATACTTCGAGGAAGAAGTGATGGACACATTTGTTGAAGCCATTCCAAGCATGTTGGAAGGGGGATCCTTCACATGGATGTGGATGTAAGCGCTGGATGATGAGCATCATGATGATGTTCTGGTTTCTGCTTGGATATGATCAGTGGGATCATTATATGTATATATGTATGCATCATGTTGGATGCTGGATATGATCAGTTGGATCATGTGTATGTATTTTGTATATGCATCATGTTGGATGCTGGATATGATCAGTTGGATCATTTATGTATGTATGCATCATGTTGGATGCTGGATATGATCAGTTGGATCATTTATGTATGTACGCATCATGTTGAATGCTGATGGATACATTGTGTGGATCATGTATCTTTGTATGATCAGGTAGATCATGTATGCTGATGGATACATTGTGTGGATCATGTATCTTTGTATGATCAGGTAGATCATGTATGCTGATGGATACATTGTGTGGATCATGTATCTTTGTATGATCAGGTAGATCATGTATGATTGATGGATACATTGTGTGGATCATGTATCTATGTATGTATCAGGTGGATACTTGGTGTGCATAAGATGGATGCATTGTATGATCAGGATGATCATGGATGACGAGCTTCTCTATATGACATGCAGCAGGATGTTGCAGTGATGATGATCAGGATGATCATGTGTACATCAGGATGATGTTTGATGAGTATCAGATGATACTTTGTGGCCGTGGATCAGGTTGTGCAGGAAAGCATGTAATTTGTGCCCTGGGAGATTTGCAGATGGTCTTTCGAGGTTTTGCCTATGGCATGTAATTCGGTGCCCTGGGACATCTGGCAAATGCTCTTGCGAGGTTTTGCTTGGGAGGACATGTAATTTGTGCCCTGGGAGATCTGCAGATAGTCTTTCGAGGTTTTGCCTATGGCATGTAATTCGGTGCCCTGGGATATCTGGCAGATGCTCTTGCGAGGTTTTGTCATATGGCATGTAATTTGCTCCTGGGAGATCTGGACAGGATGAAAAAGGCCTCAGATGCTTCAGCCAGGTTTTGCCATGACCACATGTAATTTGCTCCTGGGAGATATGGACAGGATGAAAAAGGCCTCAGATGCTTCAGCCAGGTTTTGTGGTGAGATCACATGTAATGTGCTCCTGGGAGATCCGACAGGTAGAGCCGTGTGCTCGTAACAGCCTGGGATGCTTCAACCAGGTTTTGTGATGGGTCACATGTAATGTGCTCCTGGGAGATCCTACAGGTAGAGCTGTGTGCTCGTAATAGCCTGGGATGCTGCAGCCAGGTTTTGTGATGCACGTAATAAGTCCTGAGGATTCCACAGTATGGCCAGTGATGATGAAGACCTGCAGGTGGTGGGCCTACATCCAGTATGAAAAAGGATTGGCTCTGTAGAACTTCCTATGACGAGTAGATTCAGAGATTGATTGAGATAGCAGCAGCAGTGATGATGGTGATGACTCAATGACGATTATCCAGTGACGATGATCCAGAGAAGATGACTTGTGCTAGAAGAACTGCGCTGATAAATACCTTCCTAGTTAAGAGGGAGTGTTGATGTATATGTAACTTCGGAATGTATTTCACATATATGTATATTGTATTCCTATAGAGATGGTATTATTCCTCTATACGGAAGTGTCGTCATTTATATTGTAAGTGTCGTAACTTATACTTGATGGGTTATTAGACCACCTTGTTGGGGTCGGCCTTGTATAAGTCATGTGGGTCGAAGGGTTATTAGACCACCCTATTGGGGGTCGGCCATGTGGGTCAAAGGGTTATTAGACCACCCTATTGGGGGTCGGCCCACTAAGCATTATGTTATGTGGTTAAGTTCGAGCCTACATGAGTTAGGTAAAAAAGGAAGTCAAGTCAAGTATAAATAGAGTGCGGAAAGCACTCTATTTGTTCACTCACTTCTCACTCATGCACTCAAGGAGGAGTGGCGCATTTATGGAGGAGGAGGATCTGCTGCTAGGTTGTGTCTATCTCTTATGGTTGGTTGTATCATTGCTCTATCTATCTCTGAGGAAGTTATTGGGGTTTTTCACCTTTATGGTTTTCCCCAAGTAAATCTTTGTGTCTCTTTTGTGCTTGCATTATTGTCTCCATGATTGATATGCTGTAGATATGCTGTACATGTTGTTCTCTCAGTTAAGATCCTAGATCAGATTGAAGTAAATTCATAAAATTTAACACTTAGGATAAGGAGTATTTATAGAGAAAATATTTCACAATTCACATGAATGATAATGTCAAAGTGGTGTTAAGATGGCATTGAATGATCAAACAACTCCAACATCTAATCTATCCCTAGCACATTGGCTCTTTGATCAGTATAAGCATGGTGAATTGACTCTTAGCTTGCAAAATAAGGTGGTTTGTTGGACATGTTTCTCACATTTGCATGGTTTGGTCAAACTATGCTAGCTTGTGAAGTATGCCTCTGGTCACTCTAACTTTGGTGCATTGGTTTTCAACTTGAAAAAGAATGTGGTCCGTTGAGGAGATTTAAGGGATTTGCATGGTTTAACAATTATGATGAGTTCTAATTTTCCAGTTATTGTACTATATGTTAATAGACATGGTCCTAAAGCCATTATCGGCTTTGTGGGGGGATGTCAATGATTTATTAGTCCACATTTGTTTTCTTGTGTATGGGTGTATTGTTTTTCTTATTTCCAATAGATTATTGTGCTTGCTTTCATTTTCATGGGTGTATTATATCACCTTTGATAAGTAGGCTAAGGAGCATATATGGATGTGCAAGTTTGGTGGCCAATGTAGTTTGCATTAGCAACAATGTCTAAGCAAGATTGTGGTATCTCACTAAATGATTAAACTAATCCAAAATCTAATCTAACCTTAGTGCATTAGCTTTCAAACTCCAAACCAAGGTGCTTTGATGAGGAGGTTTCAAGTATTTGCATGGTTTAAAGGAACGATCATTTTGCTGAGAATTTTGTAGTGAAACTATTTATGTGATTCAAAGGCTTCATGGAATTTCTATGAATGAACTACCTCTATTTATTTTGAGTCATCAGTTTGGTGAGCTTTGATTTTTTAGGTGTTGTGCAATCCATTCAAAGTTTCGGCCCTGAAACTACCTTCAATTAAGTGGTGCAAATATCGATGATTTATGAAACTACATTAATTTTCATGTGCATGGGCGTATTGTTTCTCCTTTGGTTTTTGGTCTATATAAGGTATATGAAAGGAGTTACAAAACAATATTTATTTCGCAATTTTCCATGAGACCTAGATACATAGGAAACAACATTTATTTCACAATTTTCCAGGAGACCTAGCTACACAAAGACCATTCATTGGATCAACATAAGGGTTTAAATACTTTTGCAGAAGAATCTTCATTAGCAAAGACAAGGATTTTCCTTCCATTATATGTCGTATGTTGATGTTTGCCTCAATAAATTGGAATTTCTTATTATGATCATAAATATTCATACATGGAGAATAAATGATAGTATAATTATCAATATGTTTTCAAATGTCCATTATACAAGCACACAATCATAATCAAAGGCTTGACCCAAATCCACTTCTATGATCTCACCAACTTTCTTGATACATATTTCCCTCTTAAAACGAAAAATCCATGTTAGGTAAAAAAAATATGATATCTCATTATATCACCAATGCTACCTCAATTGATTTAAACCAACTACACAACAACAATAAAAATCTATAAACACTACCAAAGGTTCCAAACATTTGCACCTAGTGGAGTCAATCTAATTGTACATTCAATGTCCAATGAATTTAGAGATACTAAGGTAGCCACTTAACTTGTATGAAGATTCAATAATTAAATTCTTGTGGAGAAAGAGATTGTGTATTTCTTTACAAAAAGTTGTTTTTAACTGCAAAACATCAACAAATGATAAATTAAATGTATGTAGACAAAGGTTGTGTTTTTATTTGTAAAAACTAGTTTTTGTACTATTAAACATCATCACATGATAACAATACCATGAGTGAAATGATTTTAAACCAACTAAATAACAAAATAATTTTAGAGATACTGACGAGTGTTCCAAAGCTTTACACCTATGAGAAACAACTTAAAAGTACATTCATTGTTTAGTAACTTTAATGTGGTCAAAGGTAGATCCCATTCTCCCACACTAAGATAATAGGATGTATATATAGAAAGGGATTGCATTCATTGTAAATACAAAATATCATCACATGATGATGATACCTTGAATGGGAATCTACTTTAATAATTCTAAGCCAACTAGAAAACAAAGGAATTCTCATTGTGTCATAATAAAAATGATGGTATCTCATTGTTCCACCGGTGCTATCTTAAATGACTTTAAACCAACTAGACAATAAAATAATTCTAAAAACACTACCCTATGCCTCTATGTTCCATTATTTGAACCTATTGGAGAAACTCAAATGATCAAATAATTTAATGATCTCAAAGCAACCCATTTTCTAGTACGGAGATTCATTAATTCAATAATTGAATGTATGTGGAAAAAGAGAGTGTATGCTTCTTTAATAAATCTATTAAACTTGAAAAAAATAGTTTCTCTACTACAAAAAATCAACATATGATAACAAAGACTTGGAGTAAAATGATTATAAACCAACTACCTAACAAAATTATTTTAGATATACAACCTAGTGTTATAAAGCTTTGTATCTATGAGAAACAATTTAAATGTACACCCTTGAATGAGTTCAATGACTTTAATGTTGGTGAAAGTAGACCATGTTTTCCAATACTAAAATTGGATGTATGTATGGAAGGGGATTGTATTCACAGTAAATAAAAAAATTATCACATGATGATAAGACCTTGAATGGGAATCTACTTTAATTATTTTAAACCAACTACACAACAAAAAAATCATTGTTGTGTCATAACTAAAAAATGATGGTATCTCATTATGTCACTAGCACTACCTTAAATGATTTTAAACCAATTACACAACCAAAGAATTCTACAAACACTAGCATATGTTCCATATCTTTGCACATATTAGAGAAAACCTAAATGTACACTTAATGATCAACTAATTTTGTGGTTTTAAGTAACTCATTTTCTAGTACGAAGATTAAATAATTCGATTGAATAGAATGTATGTGGAAAAAAAATTGTATTTTTCTTTAATAAAGATATAATTTAAAAAAAATAGTTTCTCTACTACAAAACATCATCACATGATAACAAAGACCTATGAAATAATTTTAAACCAACCAGATAATAAAATTATTTCAGAGATGCTACCTAGTGTTAAAATGCTTTGCACCTATGGAAAACAACTTAAATGTACAAGGTAGGCCCTATTTTACAATACTAAAATTAGATGTATGTACAAATGGGGGTTGCTTTCACTGTAAATAAAAAACATCATCACATGATGACAAGACCTTTAATATACTTTAACGATTTTAAACCAACTACACATTAAAATAATTCTCATTGTGTTATATAGAAATGATGGTTTTTCATTAGGTTATGAGTGCTACCTTAAATGATTTTAAACCAACTACACAGTTCCATATCTTTGTACCCATTAGAGAAAACCTAAATGTACACTTAACAATCAATTAATTTATTGATGTCAAAGCAACCCATTTTCTCGTAGGAAGATCCAATAACTCAATAATTGAATGTATGTGGGAAAAACAATTGCATTTTTCTTTAATAAAGACATAATAGTTTATCTACTACAAAACATCATCACATGATGATAAAGACCTCCTAGAGTGAAATGATTTTAACCCAACTACATAACAAAACGATTTCAAAAATACTACTTTCTTAGTATTACAAAGCTTTGCACCTATGACACACAACTTAAAGTGTACATTGTATTTAGTGACTTTAATGATATGAAAAGTAAACCCATTCTTCTAATGTGAATTCCCTTTAATTATTTTAAGCCCAACCAAAAAATTTATAATTATGTCATAAATAAATGATGATATCTCTATTGTGTCACTAGTGCTACCTTCAATTAAATGGTGCAAATATCAATGATTTATGAGACTGCATTAATTTTCATGTGCATGGGCGTATTGTCTCTCCTTTGGTTTTTGGTCTCTATAAGGTATATGAAAGGAGTTACAAAACAATATTTATTTCGCAATTTTCCATTAGACCTAGATACATAGGAAACAAGATTTATTTCACAATTTTCCAGGAGACCTAGTTACACAAAGACCATTCATTGGATCAACACAAGGGCTTAAATACTGTTGCAGAAGAATTTTCATTAGCAAAGACAAGCATTTTCCTTGCCATTATATGTGGTGTGTTGATGTTTGCCTCAATAAATTGGAATTTCTTATTATGATCATAAATATTCATACATGGAGAATAAATGATAGTATAATTATCAATATGTTTACAAATGCCCATTATACAAGCACACAATCATAATCGAAGGCTTGACCAAGTCCATTTCTATGATCTCACCAACTTTCTTGATACATATTTCCCTCTTAAAATGAAAATCCATGTTAGGTGAAAAAATATGATATCTCATTATATCACCAATGCTACCTCAATTGATTTAAACCAACTACACAACAGCAACAAAAATCTATAAACACTACCAAAGGTTCCAAACATTTACACCTGGTGGAGTCAATATAAATGTACATTCAATGTCCAATGAATTTAGAGATACTGAGGTAGCCACTTAACTTGTACGAAGATTCAATAATTAAATTCATGTGGAGAAAGAGATTGTGTATTTCTTTACAAAAAGTTGTTTTTAACTGCAAAACATCAACAAATGATAAATTAAATGTATGTAGACAAAGGTTGTGTTTTTATTTGTAAAAACTGGTTTTTGTACTATTAAACATCATCACATGATAACAATACCATGAGTGAAATGATTTTAAACCAACTAAATAACAAAAGAATTTTAGAGATACTAACAAGTGTTCCAAAGCTTTACACCTATGAGAAACAACTTAAAAGTACATTCATTGTTTAGTAACTTTAATGTGGTCAAAGGTAGATCCCATTCTCCCACACTAAGATAATAGGATGCATATATAGAAAGGGATTGCATTCATTGTAAATACAAAATATCATCACATGATGATGATACCTTGAATGGGAATCTACTTTAATAATTCTAAGCCAACTAGAAAACATGATGATGATACCTTGAATGGGAATCTACTTTAATAATTCTAAGCCAACTAGAAAACAAAGGAATTCTCATTGTGTCATAATAAAATGATGGTATCTCATTGTTCCATCGGTGCTATCTTAAATGACTTTAAACCAACTCGACAATAAAATAATTCTAAAAACACTACCCTATGCCTCTATGTTCCATTATTTGAACCTATTGGAGAAACTCAAATGATCAAATAATTTAATGATGTCAAAGCAACCCATTTTCTAGTACGGAGATTCATTAATTCAATAATTGAATGTATGTGGAAAAAGAGAGTGTATGTTTCTTTAATAAATCTATTAAACTTGAAAAAAAATAGTTTCTCTACTACAAAAAATCAACATATGATAACAAAGACTTGGAGTAAAATGATTATAAACCAACTACCTAACAAAATTATTTTAGAGATACAACCTAGTGTTATAAAGCTTTGTATCTATGAGAAACAATTTAAATGTACACCCTTGAATGAGTTCAATGACTTTAATGTTGGTGAAAGTAGACCATGTTTTCCAATACTAAAATTGGATGTATGTATGGAAGGGGATTGTATTTACAGTAAATAAAAAAATTATCACATGATGATAAGACCTTGAATGGGAATCTACTTTAATTATTTTAAACCAACTACACAACAAAAAAATCATTGTTGTGTCATAACTAAAAAATGATGGTATCTCATTATGTCACTAGTGCTACCTTAAATGATTTTAAACCAATTACACAACCAAAGAATTCTACAAACACTATCATATGTTCCATATCTTTGCACATATTAGAGAAAACCTAAATGTACACTTAATGATCAACTAATTTTGTGATTTTAAGTAACTCATTTTCTAGTACGAAGATTAAATAATTCGATTGAATAGAATGTATGTGGAAAAAAAATTGTATTTTTCTTTAATAAAGATATAATTTAAAAAAAAAATAGTTTCTCTACTACAAAACATCATCACATGATAACAAAGACCTATGAAATAATTTTAAACCAACCAGATAATAAAATTATGTCAGAGATGCTACCTAGGTTTAAAATGCTTTGCACCTATGGCAAACAACTTAAATGTACAAGGTAGGCCCTATTTTCCAATACTAAAATTAGATGTATGTACAAATGGGGGTTGCATTCACTGTAAATAAAAAACATCATCACATGATGACAAGACCTTTAATATACTTTAACGATTTTAAACCAACTACACATTAAAATAATTCTCATTGTGTTATAAAGAAATGATGGTTTTTCATTGGGTTGTGAGTGCTACCTTAAATGATTTTAAACCAACTACACAGTTCCATATCTTTGTACCCATTAGGGAAAACGTAAATGTACACTTAACAATCAATTAATTTATTGATGTCAAAGTGACCCATTTTCTAGTAAGAAGATCCAATAACTCAATAATTGAATGTATGTGGGAAAAAAATTGCATTTTTCTTTAATAAAGACATAATAGTTTATCTACTACAAAACATCATCACATGATGATAAAGACCTCCTAGATTGAAATGATTTTAACCCAACTACATAACAAAACGATTTCAAAAAATACTACTTTCTTAGTATTACAAAGCTTTGCACCTATGACACACAACTTAAATTGTACATTGTATTTAGTGACTTTAATGATATGAAAAGTAAACCCCATTCTTCTAATGTGAATTTCCTTTAATTATTTTAAGCCCAACAAAAAAAGTTATAATTATGTCATAAATAAATGATGATATCTCTATTGTGTCACTAGTGCTACCTTCAATTAAATGGTGCAAATATTGATGATTTATGAGACTGCATTAATTTTCATGTGCATGGGCGTATTGTTTCTCCTTTGGTTTTTGGTCTATATAAGGTATATGAAAGAAGTTACAAAACAATATTTATTTCACAAATTTTCATGAGACCTAGATACATAGGAAACAAGATTTATTTCACAATTTTCTAGGAGACCTAGTTACAAAAAGACCATTCATTGGATCAACACAAGGGCTTAAATACTTTTGCAGAAGAATCTTCATTAGCAAAGACAAGCATTTTCCTTGCCATTATATGTGGTGTGTTGATGTTTGCCTCAATAAATTGGAATTTCTTATTATGATCATAAATATTCATACATGGAGAACAAATGATAGTATAATTATCAATATGTTTACAAATGCCCATTATACAAGCACACAATCATAATCGAAGGCTTGACCAAATCCACTTCTATGATCTCACCAACTTTCTTGATACATATTTCCCTCTTAAAATGAAAATCCATGTTAGGTGAAAAAATATGATATCTCATTATATCACCAATGCTACCTCAATTGATTTAAACCAACTACACAGCAACAACAAAAATCTATAAACACTACCAAAGGTTCCAAACATTTACACCTGGTGGAGTCAATCTAAATGTACATTCAATGTCCAATGAATTTAGAGATACTGAGGTAGCCACTTAACTTGTACGAAGATTCAATAATTAAATTCATGTGGAGAAAGAGATTGTGTATTTATTTGCAAAAAGTTGTTTTTAATTGCAAAACATCATCAAATGATAAATTAAATGTATGTGGACAGAGGTTGTGTTTTTATTTGTAAAAACTAGTTTTTGTACTATTAAACATAATCACATGATAACAATACCATGAGTGGAATGATTTTAAACCAACTAAATAACAAAAGAATTTTAGAGATACTAACGAGTGTTCCAAAGCTTTACACCTATGAGAAACAACTTAAAAGTACATTCATTGTTTAGTAACTTTAATGTGGTCAAAGGTAGATCCCATTCTCCCACGCTAAGATAATTGGATGAATATATAGAAAGGGATTGCATTCATTGTAAACACAAAAGATCATCACATGATGGTGATACCTTGAATGGGAATCTACTTTAATAATTCTAAGCCAACTAGAAAACAAAGGAATTCTCATTGAGTCATAATAAAATGATGGTATCTCATTGTTCCACCGGTGCTATCTTAAATGATTTTAAACCAACTAGACAATAAAATAATTCTAAAAACACTACCATATGCCTCTATGTTCCATATATTTGCACCTATGAGAGAAACTCAAATAATCAAATAATTTAATGATTTCAAAGCAACCCATTTTCTAGTACAAAGATTCATTAATTCAATAATTGAATGCATGTGGAAAAAGAGAGTATGTTTCTTTAATAAAACTATTAAACTTGAAAGAAAGAAAAATTCTCTACTACAAAAAATCAACATATGATGACAAAGACTTGGAGTAAAATGATTATAAACCAACTACCTAACAAAATTTATACCATACAACCTAGTGTTACAAAGCTTTGTATCTATGAGAAACAATTTAAATGTACACCCTTGAATGAGTTCAATGACTTTAATGTTGGTCAAAGTAGACCATGTTTTCCAATACTAAAATTGGATGTATGTATGGAAGGGGATTGTATTTACAGTAAATAAAAAATTAGCACATGATGATAAGACCTTGAACGAGAATCTACTTTAATTATTTTCACATGATGATAAGACCTTGAATGGGAATCTACTTTAATTATTTTAAACCAACTACACAACAAAAAAATCATTGTTGTGTCATACCTAAAAAATGATGGTATCTCATTATGTCACTAGTGCTACCTTAAATGATTTTAAACCAATTACACAACCAAAGAATTCTACAAACACTAGCATATGTTCCATATCTTTGCACATATTAGTGAAAACCTAAATGTACACTTAATGATCAACTAATTTAGTGATTTTAAGTAACTCATTTTCTAGTACAAAGATTAAATAATTCGATTGAATAGAATGTATGTGGAAAACAAGATTGTATTTTTCTTTAATAAAAATATAATTTAAAAAAAATAGTTTATCTACTACAAAACATCATCACATGATGACAAAGACCTATGAAATAATTTTAAACTAATCAGATAATAAAAAAAACATCATCACATGATGACAAGACCTTCAATATATTTTAACGATTTTAAACCAACTACACATCAAAATAATTCTCACTGTGTTATAAAGAAATGATGGTATACATCAAAATAATTCTCATCGTGTTATAAAGAAATGATGGTATTTCATTGGGTTACGAGTGCTATCTTAAATGATTTTAAACCAACTACACAATTCCATATCTTTGTACTTATTAGAGAAAACCTAAATGTACACTTAACAATCAATTAATTTATTGATGTCAAAGTAACTCATTTTCTAGTAGGAAGATCCAATAACTCAATCATTGAATATATGTGGGAAAAAAATTGCATTTTTCTTTAATAAATACATAATAGTTTATCTACTACAAAACATCATCACGTGATGATAAAAACCTCCTAAAGTAAAATGATTTTAACCCAATTACATAACAAAACAATTTCAAAAAATACTACTTTTTTATTATTATAAAGCTTTGCACTTATGACAAACAACTTAAATTGTACATTGTATTTAATGACTTTAATGATATGAAAAGTAAACCCCATTCTTCTAATGTGAATTTACTTTAATTATTTTAAACCCAATCAAAAAAGTTATAAGTATGTCACAAATAAATGATGATATCTCTATTGTGTCACTAGTGCTATCTTAATGATTTTAAACTAACTAAACAACAAAAGATTTCTAAACACTACCCTATCGTCTCTATGTTTGCACTTAAAGAAAATCTTAATATACACTCAATCATTAATTAATTTAGTGATGTCAAAATAACATATTTTTTAATAAAAAAATTTAATAATTTAATGTAATAATTTAATAATATCAAAGTAACTCATTTTTTAATAAAACTAGTTTAGATTCAAATCTTAAACTTTATCAATCAAATCTACTGAAGTGTAAATCTCTCAAGGTGCAAACCTTTTCTTAGATTATTGTACTCAAGAAGCTTTTAAAAGAAAAGTAAAAAATTTATTACTATTACATTTTATTAATGACCGACAATAATATCGTTACATGTAACATTACAAGATCTCAAAATTTCCCTCAACACAAAAATTAATAATTCAATAATTAAATGAAATATCGACCCATACAAAGACTTGAAATTTATTAATTCAATGAAATATCAACACATATTAAAATGATTTTAAACCATCCACATAACAAAACAATTTTACAATACTACCTATCTAATATTGCAAAGCTTTGCATATATGACAAACAACTTAAATAATTGGATGTACAAAAGGTATTTTATTCGCTCATCACAAGATGACGAAACCTTGATTGAGCAACTACTTTAGTGACAAACTGCCTAATGTTTTACCCTTCTGCATAAGAAGACTTGTAGTTGCGGGAGGAGTCACATTTGCCTATGAACAAAAGGACTTGTGAATGTAAGAAGATGAATATTATTTAGAAGTTGTAGATTGCATTAAATGGCTTGTAGTAGGCTGGATAGTGTTCGCCCTCACATAAAATGTGATTATTTCAAAATATAATCATTCTTAAAATACAAAAAAATGCATTGAAAAATCAAAAAATCAATTTAATTCCTTTTTACGTAACTCTCACATAAAACTCCTAAAATAAATTTACCTTCTGAGTGGCTCCCACCTTAACTCCTAACCTACCCAAATTGAACAGATAAACTTGAGTTTCTCCATAGTAACTGAAGCCACAACATGAAAGGACTTGTGAGTGGTTGTGGTTAGAAATCACAACTACCAATATATTAAGATACAAGAGGCCTGTTTTGACAGGATGCTTTAGACTTCGCCTCTGCCTGCAACATTAACGGTGGGTGCTGTGACAACGGCCACTGGATTAGTAGCGAGTCTCATATTCCTCCTCTTCTGGGTATTGCACAAGAGTTGAATGAAGGAAAAATTGCTTCGGGAATCCTATCCATGGCCAATCATAAGCAATCTCCACCAATTGAGACTCCCTGCTCACCGTTCTCTTAATCATCTTGCAGACAAATATGACCCCATTTTATATCTACGCTTCGGCTCTGTCCCTACCATGACCCTTCATCTGAGATGGCCAAACAACATCTCAACCAGTTTCAGTTTCTGAAAATTTACGATCTCATATTTGCCAGCCGACTTCTATCATATTTCTTCAATGGAGATCATTGGAGGCAACTGAGAAAAAATAAGCCTGTTAGAACTGCTGACTGCCAAAAGAATCCAGCCTTTCAAGCACATGCGAGAGGAAGAGGTGCCTACTAAGATCTGTTAATGAATTTGGGAGGAGAGTGAGAGCGGCAGAATCCCCGTGAATGTCAGCAAGGCCATATTTGGTATACTTTAGCGAATACTGGCGAGCAAGAAATTTTCTGGCATTGATTTGGGTGCGAGCATTTGTGATATAGGTTTCAGCGATGGGAAGTTTCAAAATATAAATTGGAGAATTTCTTTTGGAAAAAAACATGAAAAAATAGTTTATGGACTAAATTTCACCCCTAAAATTATCAGGTATTACACACTTTCTTTAGAGAGTTAAAATCCATCCATCACAGCTGGATCTCTGAAGGAGTTGAAGGCAAGTTCTGCTCTTTGCGTATGCGTGGTTGACGATGCCTGATTTGCAAGGTCGCCTGTAGAAAGCCGTTGTGAGAAAATTTCTTACTCTCCAAAGTTCGCCAAAGTATACCAAACATTCACTGGATTTTTGCCTCTTTCACTCTCCTCCCAAATTGAATGGATCATCGCAGACACCTCTTCCTATCGCACATGCTTGAAGGACTCGATTCTTTTGGCAGTTATAAGCAGTTCTAACACGCTTATTTTTCTCATTTGCCTCCAGTGATCTCCATAAGGAGCCAGGGCAGTATCTTTGAAACTGGAGAAGCATCTGCATCTAGGCGTGGGAAGTCAGCTGGAAAAAATCAAATCATGAATTTTGAGAAACTGTTTTTCTATGTAAGAGGAAGCCAGAGCCGATGGGCAGAAAGAAAATGGGGACATATTTGTCAGCGAAGTGATTAAGAGAACGGTGAGTAGGGAGTCTCAATTGGTGGAGACTGCCCATGATTGGCCATAAATATGGTCCTGGAGGCAATTTTTTATTCCTTAGACTTTGTGCAATATCCAGCAGGAGAAGAAGAATACGAGAATCGCTGTTTAATCCAATGGCTTCTGTCACAGCACCTCTGCCATATATTCATGTTTTGCAGGCGGAGGCAAAGTGTGAAACAACATTTCAAAATCCATATTTCTGCCCATTTCAAAACCCATATCTCTGCACTGCACAGCAACATTTCAAAACCCATTTCTATGCACTGCACAGCAGAGCACGGTTGAGAGAGGCAAGCATATGTTCATTATTTGAAGCCCTTGTCAACCATCGCACTGGACAATCACCAGCAAGGAATTGTAAATCTTCAGCGTTGGTTTAAAGAAGCCCCAGCTATCTTACTGTAGTATTGTGGCAAGTGGATAAGGCGTATTTACTACTTATTTCAATATATGTATTTTGATACATGGATTGGGGTTGCATGCTTTTAATTGTATTTATGAATTTTGTGGTTTTGATTTCAAAATAAGGAATATTTATGGTCATTTCCATCTGATGATAAAAATAAATATTTGTTTTTATATAATTTTATTTGATTTTAATTAAAAGAAAAATAAAAAGATCGGAACTACTAATTCTTGCAGACCTTCATCAATCAGGAATTACAACTGTGATATTTTTTTTCACACAGAAAAAAACCAACCTTATTTTTAAATAAAAATTGTATCATTCATTACATGTCAACATAAAAGAAGTTAGGAACTTCTCATCAAAGTATCAATCTGTGCTAGTTCTTAACCACGTTTCACTGCCGAAGTTTTAGTTTTGCCATTATGATATAGCTTTTCTGATTTGGAAAATTCGCAATTAGCTGCAAACGATGACCACTGTTTGTAAAATTAGTATACTTATGTGAAATTGCTGGTGTATGGGCAACAAAAACATTCGATTTTTAATTGCCTTAATTTAGTGGTTGCTTTCTTAAACGTCCATCCTCTCTTTCTCAAATGCTCTTAAATGGGGATGGTTGAGTTGGAAAAGTGGATATTTTTCAACGTCCATCTTTCATTTCTCAAATACTCTTAAATGGGGTTTGAGCTAGAAAAGTGGATATTTTTAAAATAAAATAAAATATTATTAAAATTAAAATATATAATATATAGATATTGAGTCATTAATATTGTAGATAGTGGAAATGTTAATGGCTAATAGAAAAGAGAAAATAGTGTAGATACTAAGATCATAGATGAGAGAATTTCATAGCTTTTACATATCAATATTTAGATTGTATGTCAAAATAATAAAATGAAATGTGGATATGTTAGTGTGGGGAATAAGCCCTAAAAAAATCATCATCTTCAAAACTACCTACTCTAACTTTGGTTTATTAAGATTGAAATTGGTTAATGCCAACTCAATGTTGTTGTCCAATTCTATATCATCAAGAAATACATCCTAGATCTGTGTCTTTCATTTCAACCGCTTGTTTTATCTTGTAAATAAGACAAAGGTTGTCCACATACACCATTTCCTTTACTATGTATGCAAATTCTCGTATGTGCTCCAATTCCTCTCGCAAGAAGAGGATGGAGTAAGCTAAGAGAGGAACCCCAAGGTTAATTATTGTATAATATGGCATGCAACCCCTTGGTTCCCCACTAAGCATAGGGCTTCTTAATCCCCTAGGGTGCAAGGACATCATAGCCTCCAAATCTCCTAGTGCCAATGGAAAAATCTATAAAATCCTCTTCCATCTCATCAAAGAATGCTCGATCTTGAGATATCCTTCTAAATGCTTCCTTCTTCCCCTATGAAATCTCTGTGTCCATGTGAAGAGGGAATTTGCATGAAGGCCCACCATTGAGCCAATGATTATTGTAGTACTTGAAATTCAACAAGTCAACATAATGATGAAGTTGGGATAAAAAGAAACAATGCTAAGGTCAACCTCCACTCACCTCTCTTATTGAAAGATCTTGTGCGATGGACCACCACTAGGAATTGACCTCTTTCTTACTTTTTGTTCTTGTAGTCTCACTCCCACTACTCTTGGATGGCTTCCTCAAGAATGGAGGAGGATCCTCATCTTTGTGTCAACTATTTGTTGTTGCACCCGCCTTCTCCAAGCCAATATTATCCTCTCTTGACACATTTTTTGGTTGGATGGTATTCATTGATTTACATGCTCCTAGTCCACATTTAAGTCCCAAAAAATGGCCCTTAAGTTGGTAGTAGGTGCTCTTGAATTAGATATTGTAGTAATTACATGTCCAAACAACATTTCCTCCACCAACAATTTTTTCCCTAGGACCTTATTTAATTGTTACATCCACAATGGATGTTTCTTTCTCATTCAACTTGTTATATTGCTACAACATTGTTATTTAAAGAACTGTGAAGAACCTGCAATAATTAACTAATGCAAATACACGAGATATCAGAAATAATAGAACTCAGAATCACTTTTATATTGATCACGGGCCACTTCGAGGGGGCAACCTCCTTTGAGCAAGCTCAATACAATTAACTTCACGGTGCCTTCAATGACCTCAACACACACTTATATACTAAGTCTATGCCCAATACTATGAGTCAAAACCATGGGACATATAATACTACGGGACGACTTACAAAGCATATGCGTCCAATACTATGGGTCAATACCATGGGATAATATAAACTATGGATCAACAAATACTACGGGACGACTTACAAAGCATATGCGTCCAACAACAATACACTAACAAAGTAAAGAGAAGGGTTGACATGGGTTCCTAACATCCCCTCTCCCTTAAAAAAAGCTTTGTCCTCAAAGCTTTGGTTGGGGAAATTGATGCAGAATCTGAATGAGTGGTTCCTCGATAACATCCTCGGGTTGCATTTCGGACCACTGACGCCTTTGGAGTTTCAGGGAGGATTGCTTGGAAGGCTGTAGACGAAGAAGAACCATATCAATTGTGTGAAAAGTGCGCTCAGAATGGTGCTGATCGGCTTGTTGTTGTAGTCGAATTCTGGCCATGTGAAGATTGTCCTGCAGAATGAGAAGAATCTGATCGCGGTTTCGAAGAACCGAGTCAATTGCTTGAACTAGGGAGTTGCTAAGGGCGTATGGAAGAAGAACTGGCGATGTATGTCCATAGACTACTTCATATGGTGTCCTTGTAGATGTGGTATTGTACCACCAGAGCGCTTCTAAGAAATCCATAGAAATAGTTGGCCAAATTTGTGTAGGGATGGGCAAGGGTTTGAGCAGTCCCGAAAAAAGTGTCGTTTCACCCTTGTTGACTTGGAAAGTATCATAGTCAGCCACCATCTGTTGAATTGTCATTTTCAGTCCCTGCCAAAAAAAGTTACATTGTTTTCGGTCATACATTTTGAAGAACCCAGAGTGCCCTGCTGATGAAGAAGCATGGAGTTCATAGAAGAGATAGCCCTGTTGAACATATTGCAACCAATTTGGAACATGCAGAGAAATACCTGTAAGAGAAACTAGGTCATCAATTGTGAGAGAAGGAGCATCGGCCATCATATTGTCCTTACCCTTATTGTATGTGATCACATAGGGATAACCCATGAGTTGGATAACCCATTTCAAGTGTGTTGGGGAGGAGACCCATTGTTCCAGGAAATTTTCCAGACCCTGGAGATCAGTCTTAATGTAGAAATAATTCTCTAATGGGTATGGCTGCCACTTCTATACTGCATGCAAAATAGCCATCATTTCCTGCTGAGAGGTAGATGCGGCTAAATTCTTACCGGAAAGGTCTCTTGAAGGCAGCAAGCTCATTGGTTCAACAAAGACACCTGCATATCTATCCAAGGAAGTAGTGGAGACTGTTGATGGGTGCATCTGAATGGAATGGAGCTGAGCGATGACACCATGTAAATTCTTCTTAAGGATTTTTTCCAAGCGATGTGAACTGATGATGCAGAGAGACCCTGGTTGTAAGCCCATAAATTTTTGTTGTGCCCCATTGACTGAAAACTGCATCCAAAGTTCAGCAAAATCCCATAAGATGGGTCCAAGTGTGCGTAACCATTGAACGCCCAAAACCACATCACATCTGCCTAAGGACAAGGAAAACATGTCAGAGCGCAGGTTATAATCTTCCATAGAGATATGCACATTGTGACACTTCCCCTTGCAAGGTAAGGTGCCCCCATTGGAAACCATGACTTCAAAGTGGGAGCAAGGATGGACAAAACAATCAGCCTGTTTGGAAATCCGAGGTTCAATGAAGTTATGAGTGCTACCAGAATCAATGAGTATGGTAAGAGGGAGCTTCTTGAAGTATCCCCTAACCCTCATTGTTTGTGGGGTGGTGACGTCGGTTACA
Organism: Larix kaempferi; assembly: GCA_027924585.1. NCBI lineage: Eukaryota > Viridiplantae > Streptophyta > Pinopsida > Pinales > Pinaceae > Larix > Larix kaempferi. The sequence goes on from BSBM01000910.1 coordinate 28,697,604, forward strand.
GCATGGAGAGAGATCTCGGGTGGGTCATCCTGAGATGGGGTGTCAACAGGATGGTGATGAATGTCAACCTGATCATCTACTGTATCCAGAGCTTCTTCACCAAGTTCAGAGGCAGGCAGAGAATTCACATCCAAGAGATAGAGCTTTTGTTGAACACATCTATGTCCCCGAGTGAATTTCTCATCACAATTATAACAAAGCCCTTTTTCTCGGCGTGCCTGCATCTCTGCTTCAGACAAATGCTTGATAGGAGTTGGTCGAGGAGTAGGCGTGATGGGAGGTCGTTGGGAACCCATATTTCTGAAGGGAACACGGGTGGGTTTGGAGCATTGTTGAGCTACGATCTTGTCCTAAGCCAGCTTAGCCAACCCTAGGACTTCCTTCATTGTGTTGGGACAGAACATTTTGACCTTTGAGTGGATTTCATCCTTGAGACCACTGATAAAACAACTCCTATAGAATTCATCAGACAATCCTTCTGTGTAATTGGTCAGTTTCTCAAATTTCATCTGATACTCTCTCACTGTGCCAGTTTGGTGAATTTTAGTGAGTGCTCTTGTGAAGTCGTCAAAAGCACTAGGACCAAATCGTGGCAAAATGAGTTGGAAAAAATTTGTCCAGTTTGGCTCGGGATGAGCTTTGATGTACCAACGGTACCATTGAAGGGCTTCCTGTTCCAAATGAAAGGATGCAAGTGGAACTTTCTGGACATCAGAAGAATTATGTAGACTGAAATATTGTTCTGCTCGGTATATCCATCCAGTCGGATCAGTACCATTGAAGCGAGGAAAATCAAGCTTCGGCCCACGAAAATTGATGGAAAAAGAGAACCCGGTGGCTGCACAAGATTCTGGCTGTCGGTTATTGTTCATGGCTGAATGCTGAAGATGGAGGCTGAGAAATTTTTCATCTAGATCTTGGAGTTTGGTTTGGATGGCTACAAGTGCTTCCTCCATGGTTTTTGCTCCTGCGCGGGTGACAACCACACCCAGGATTTTTTTTTTTTTATGGAAATGGATAGAAGGACACAAACAAAAGCTTATTTAGTAAAGGAAAATTTGGATTTGGGAAAAACTCGGATTGGTAATTGGGGTTTGACTAGGATTTAGACACTTTATGATGGACAGGGAGGCAAAAAATGGGGATTTTAGAAGCGAGGTAAAAGAATGAGAAAATTTGGTAGAGAGGGACAAAGAAGCAAAATTAGGAAAGGAACACGGTGGCAAAATTTGAAGGCATTTGGGTGAAAATTGGAGTTATGGAAAACCCTAAAAATAGACAAATGTGGGATTTCTGGTCTTGGGAAGTGGAATTTGGGATAGGGTCTTCAGGAATGAAATATGTAGAATGGGATTGCAGGGATGCCAAGGAAGTTTCAGGGAAAACAGAGTTGAAACAAGGGAGATATGGCCGAAAAAGAGTTTTTTTTTGTTAGGATGCCAATGAAGTTTCAGGGAAAACAGAGTTGAAACAAGGGAGATATGGCCGATTTTTTTTTTTTTTTTAAAGAAATGGATCGACAATGGCGGCGCAAAAGGGATCCACAACAAATGGATTTGAAATGGTGACTGGATCTGGAATGACTTTTAGAATAGATTTGAAATGGCTGGATCTAGAGCGGAAGTGATCAGCAATAGTTGAGCTGAAAATAGATATGGACCCCAGGTATGTGTGGCTTCCTAACAGTTCAGGGGTTTCACTCAGCCACCAATGTTGTCTGACGGCTTGCGTATTGGGGCAGTACCCCTCACTCCACGGCTCAGGTAAAACTGATAACCACTTTGCCACAAACGATAGCTCTTGGTTTACCTCACGGGTGGGAACTAGTCAATCAGGTAGGGGTCGTTGCCCTTTTCGCTGGCAGGTCCTCTCAATCGGCCAGCTACTTCGGGGTTCCTGTGGTACTCCTCACAATGAGTTTTAGGGCTTATGTCCAAGTACTTCCCATAGTTAAGTGGATAGGGATTATTCCCAAATCCGAACCTGCAACAAATGCGAAAAAAAAATTTGGCAGAAATTTCACCCAACGAGCCCAAGAAAGTGCTCTGATACCAGATGTGAAGAACTTGCAATAATTAATTAATGCAAATACATGAGATATCAAAAATAATAGAACTCAGAATCACTTTTATATTGATCACGGGCCACTTTGAGGGGGCAACCTCCTTTGAGCAAGCTCAATACAATTAACTTCACGGTGCCTTCAATGACCTCAACACACACTTATATACTAAGTCTATGCCCAATACTATGAGTCAAAACCATGGGACATATAATACGACGGGATGACTTACAAAGCATATGCATCTAATACTATGGGTCAATACCATGGGCTAATATAAACTATGGATCAACAAATACTACAGGACGACTTACAAAGCATATGCATCCAACAACAATACACTAACAAAGTAAAGAGAAAGGTTTACACGGGTTCCTAATAAGAACCCACAACTACACTTGCAACAGATGAATCAATACCAACCATAGATGAACTTGCAAGAGGGGGAGTGGCACCAACACCGACATTCATGCTTTTTCTTTAACCTTTACTAGCGGCCTTGAGCCATGATTTATGTTGTATGAAAGAAGAAAAGCATTGTTGTTGGATAAATGGCATGCCTAGTTTGCTAGGATGCTTCCAAATCACTTGGAATCCCTTGAAATCTAAGTTTTATCTTTCACTTGCACAATGCTAGACAATGAGAGTTTTTCTCTATAGTTGAAAGTAACAAAAATGAAGTGAAAACTATTGTTTAACCCCCTTTTTCCTCACATGGGTTCTCTTTTTCATGCCTTGGTTTCCAGCACATCAATAAATTGCTAGGGTACATGTAGACATGTGTTCTAACAAGTGGCATGCATGAAACACAAGATATACACATGGGTTCTTTGGGGATGTGTCATATTCTTGGAAAGAAAGAGGTAAGATAGTACATCTTTTGTTGAACATGCAAGTATATTCTAACTCTAAAAAATCATAAAGGATATTTTTTAGAATTAGCTTCAATGTTTTGAAAATATACAAAGCTTCATCCATGCAAGTTTAAAAGTAGCACCAAAAGGAAAAAGAAAGAAGAATTCCATTGGGTTGTCAATATTAATCCACAAAAAAAACCAAGGTGAGCACTAGGAATAAGTCATTCAATGAATACATTCACAGTCTAATATATTTCCAAATGTTTTGAGTTTCCTCGCCATCCACCATAAAAACAAAACATAAGTGTATAGTTCCCTAACAAAGTACTCTAGTCTTATTCAAATTAGAGGCATGCAAGAAAATTCACAAAAAATAGAAACATTATTCATAAGCAACTATACATCAAGTCAAAGTCCAAAGGTCTTGAAAGGTTCACCCAAAGGGCATTTGGAATGTGCTTTGTGAGGTCTTATGGATGTGCATGTGTGAGAGAAATTGCATGGGAAGTAGGCTTGTTCAAGAATGTTGTGGGCCCTTTGAAGGTGCAATGTAACATCCCCTTCATCTATTAGAAATTACATAACTTAACACCTTGATATTTAATTATGTTGTTTTTTGAACTTTGGTATCAAATACTAATTCATAATAATGACACATATTCAGTTGTATATTGTTCTTTCTAAAAGAGGAGTTATATTCAAGTTAACCTATAGGGTACTTCTTCATGATCTATATATAGTAATTGGGCTAAACTATTTACATTGATTACAACGTATAACTCTCAAGGAATCAATAAAATCGAACATGTGATCACCCAACTCTAACTTTTTCCTTCAATACCATCCAAGCTAAACCCTTATAGATAATTTGACTTTGTATTTACCTATTGCCACTATAATGTTTAATTATGCATTCTTTTGGGAAATTTGATGAAGGGGTCTTGCTATTTTAAAATATTATCCTAAGTTGGTTTTAAAATATTTATGCCAAAAGCATGTAATTAGGAGTAAGGTACTCTGAAATACTTGATCATCCTAAACCATTGGCTTTGGAAACTGCTTTTCACAAAATTTATATTTTCTAAGATACTTTGGCATGTATTCATTTTGTGTCAACTAACTACCAAGATTGATCCACTTAATTTGTACTTTAGAGTAGCTTGTGAATCACCATGGAAAATTATTTAACAACATGTAATTAAATTGGTCACAAATTTTCAAACTTGAATCACTCTAAACCAAACCCTAGCATGAAATTCGCTTTGTTGAGAAAATGTCATGTAGTCTCATATATTCATCACTTTAAAGAAGAAATGCAGGGAAAATTGAGTTAATTTTGGTTGTCATTTAAACTTGTAGAGAGCGATGCATGCCTAAGCTAACTAAGATTGTCAAAACCACTAGTTACAACTCAACATCCAATCTACCAACATCCTCCAAAGTCATCGCCGCCACGACTTCCACCACCGCCACCACCACCAACTCTCTCATATTTATTCTTATTCCATGGGGAAAACACCATATTTTTTATTTTTTTTATTATGCATTCCATGTCTCAAAGTAAATTTCAACATGACAATGATTGCATATATATATATATGGGTCCTTGCACAAAGTTGGGGGACCTTTTAGATGCAAAGGATGTTTTGAAAAACACATTCTTGTTGTAGAATTTAACAATGCATACATGTTTATTAAACATAGGAATGGGCAAGCCCGAGGTAGCCAAGTGGGATGCCACGAAGGCTAAGAGAAAAAACGCATACACGTTTTTGTTCTCTAAAATGTGTATGTGTTTTGGAGAACTAAAACGTGTACGTGTTTTAGAGAATAAAAACACGTACGCATTTTGTAAATTATATTTTATTCCCTAAATTAGGCCCCTAATACATCCCTTCCCAACCCCCTAACGAACCCTCTCCAAATCACTAACAGTGCCCCATCCCTAACCCCCTAACACCCTCTCTCCAACTCCCTAACACCCTCTACCCCTAATCACCCACACCCCCTCTCCAACTCCCTAACACCCCCCAACCCTGTAACACGCCCCCCTAACACCACCTTTCCAACTCCCTAACAACTCCCTACCCCTAATTACCCACACCCTCCACCTACCCCTATCTCTCCCCCCAAGCCCCTAACACCCCCCCCTCCCTACTCTCTCTCTCTCTCACACACACTCACACACACACACACACACCCTTACTAACCCCTTCTCTCACTCTCTTTCTCCCCTTCTCCACTTACCCTCAACCTCCTAACACCCCCCTATGTCTCTACCTCTTACGCCTTAACTACCTTACTCTCTCTCTACCTCTAATCCCTTACCACCACCAAATCTCAATCTCTCTCTCTCACACACACACACCCCAACACCCACACTTCTCACCTATACCCCCCTTTCTCTCTAATCTCTGTACTCCTCTCCAAACCCCTACCCCCCCCTCTCTCTCTCTAACCCTTACTAATATTTAGTGTCATTCTATATACCTAGCTATCCAAATATTTTTCATGTTAAATCATCACCAAGACAAGTCTAACACCAATTGATATTCGATTTCTTCATGAAAGATGTTCGTTCTAAATACCTATCCATTCAAATCTTTTTAATGTTCTCATTTTTTATTACAACCAATCCAATTCCAACCCCTCTCCTCCTCTCTCTCTCTCTCTCTCACACACACACACACATACTCCTCCACCTACCCATAACTCCTAACCCTCTCTATATCTCCCCCCAATCCCCTAACACCCTTCCTTTCTCTCTCCCTCTCTCACCCCCTACTCCTCTCCCTACCTCTAACCCCCCCCCTTCCTCCTTCTCCTCCTCTCTCTCTCTCTCTCTCTCTCTCTCCTCTCTCTCTCTCTCTCTCTCTAACCCCACCCCCCTCTCTCTCCCACAACCCCCTAAGACTCCCTTGCTTCTCTCTCTCTCTCTCTAACCCCACCCCCCTCTCTCTCCCGCAACCCCCTAATACTCCCTCTCTCTCTCTCTCTCTCTCTCTCTCTCTCTCTCTTTCCCCCACCCTATACCCCCATTCTCTCTAACTTCCCTAATCCTCCCTAAACTCCTACCCCTCCCCCCACCCCGATCTCTATCTCTTTCTCTCCCCCAACCCCCTCATCCCCTCTACACCATGGATAATTTTAGGGGCTATATTAAGAGGGTTACAAAAATTTAGTGGGCTATTTTAGTATATGGAAAGGGTTTTTTAGCTCAAACATATTCGCCCAATATTTATTAGAAAAACAATAAAAATGAAATTAATAGCCTCCTGTATATTAATGGGGAAAATTTAAAAAAAAGCTATTTTTTCCCTAGAAAAATATCCCTCCAATCTATCTTTCGCCCTTAATTTCTAGAGAAATTCTACTAAAATCATTCATTCGCCCCCCAATTTTCAGTAAAGGAGGCTCCCAAGGGTTATTCCGCCCTACATTTTCCTTGTAATTCAGGCATATGGTTGCATTCACCTGTATTTTTAGTCAACTTCATGTGATGCCTTCTTTGAGCCCTTGATTTCCAATATTAGAGGGAAATCAGGGGCTATTTTGTTCTATATAAAGACTACAGTGATTCATGGTTTGCCCACATCAAATTGCTCTTGTAAGATGAAGGTTCTGGTTGATGCAATTCCGATTTTCATTCTTAGTTTTATCGACATTTTAATCTTCACATAGCATCTCCATTGCCGAAAGATCAGGTCTTGAAGGGGCATACCGCACATGCAATTTATCAGAGAATACAAACTCAGATCACGTGTTTTATCCAATAATTAGCGTGGTATTATTTTTATGATTTTTATCCATAGTTACAATAGATTATTATATTGTAAATTTACCTTTTATCATGGATGCTTTTTCAGGCATGTTGAATTATATGGCACTCTTGATTCTTAGGGCTCATTCGGTGTTATTAGGGTTTTATTCTATCCTAGGAGTATTGGTTATGTGAAAGTGTTATAGAGCTCAAAAGATACGATTTATTTTATTCCTTGTCATGTTTAAACTATCAGATGAAGTTTATATCATGTTAGTCGATGCTACTCTTGATGGAGAGATGCCACATGGTTTTTATATATTCTAACTGAATTTGACCCAATAGTTTAAAATATGTTTTTATTAGGATCTTGCTCTGCAATTATTATTAGATCTAAGGCGTTAATGAGAATGTATATGTTCATATTTTATGTTTGTTATTGTCTATGTTTGGGATGTTGGTAATATAAATGAATGCACACTAATTATAATGGCGGGGCTACAGTGGAATGGTCATTATTTTTTTTGTCTTCTTGTAGAGTTTTCCAAAGCATTCAGGTAGATTCTTTTATTTTTATTGAGAAGTTTGTGACTGGTATATTTTTTTATTTGTATTGTCAAGTTCGTCAATTTTATTTGTGACCTAAATTTGTTGAATTCAGTAATTATTTTATGATATTTTGTTTTTTGTAAGGGTCATTCATAAGTAAAATGTTTCTGGTAATTTTTTTTGTGTAATTGTTATCATCATCCAGAAATGGATCTAGTTATGTATGATAAATATATGATTTAGTTGCAACATGATACCTCATTTCCATCATGATTGCATATAATATGTAAAGGGCATGTTTGACCTGATATGTGGACATTATGCTATTTGATATCTAGTCTTTTGCATTCAATGAGGGTGCTAAAACAATTTTACCACATTTTGCATGCTTTCAATTACACCTCCTCAGTTTATCTAAGAAAAATTAGTCTTTAACAATTAGTTCTAATGATAAGTGTGGTGACGCATCAATGTGCTTTCTATTCTTGTTAGTGTATGTTCTTATTTCTAATAACCATTGCAAGTTTCTAACCAACCCTAAAAATTCTAAATCAAATGACATAATTCATATTTGGATTGTCAACAAAAGAAAGGAAAAAAGTGGCATTTGCATCTATAAACAAATAAGCAGGTTATTTTTTTCTTAGAGGATAGCTTAAAAATGAGACATTTGTAAAATAAGCTAATTAGGGTATCATACACTGTATTAAGGTTGTGGGTCTCTCTAATACTCCGCATTGTAATAATGGTTCATGGTGCAATAATTGCTCCATAGTGTAAAGTGTTCAACTCTATCAGTTTGTCGGTATGTCGAGATTTGGGTCCTGAAATGTACATTGGAACATTAAAGGACGAGATAAAAAGTGGAGTCCCCACTTTCCCTGAATCTAGTTAGTGTAGTTGTGTTTCACCAACACCTCCAGTTGTGAGTTACCCAATACTACTTGTGAAATGTATAAATAAATCCCTCCTCTCCTCATTCATGCATTTATTCATTTGAGAGTATAGGAGTCGAGAGAGTCGAGCTCTGGTATATGGTCTTCTATTGCACTAACTCAGTAATCTATAGAATCAAAAGTTGTGTCTTCCTAGCAAAATATTCACCAAGATGTTACAAGGTTTTATAATTTGATGAAAGATTCGCCAAGTTTTTACAATATTTTATAATTTAGTGAAATATTCGCCAAGATTTTACAATATCTTATAATTTAGTGAAAGATTCGCCAATATTTTACAAGATTCTATAATAGAATGAAAGATTATCCCAAAAATTATATATACATATTATATATTAGGGAGGTTCTCCCATATATATTAGTGATTAAATAGCCTTCAAATTTTCCTATATATTAGGGAGGTTCTCCCATTTATTATACATATAAATTTTGGGGGTGTTCTTAAAATTATCCCTGCTCTACACCTCCCCAAACATGATATCTATCTCTTTCTCTCCCCCAACCCCCCTCCTCCCCCTACCCCTAATCACCCACAACCTCCACCCCTCTTCCCCTAGGATCTCTCTCGCTCTCTCTCTCTCTCTCACCCCTCTACTCATCCACATACTTGTATCCTCCACCCATCTCTCTCACTCCCAACCCCTAACACTTCCCCCCTCCCCCCCTCTCTCTCTCTCTTGTGCAATTAACCCCCCTCCTCTCTCTCTCTGCATAACCCTTACTAACCCCTCTCTCACTCTATCACCCCCTACTCCTCCTCCTATCTTTAAATATCCTCCTCATCTCTATCTCTCTCCCCCCTCTTCCCCTTAACCCTGACTAACCTCATATCTCACTCTTTCTCTCCCTTACTACTCCACCTACACCTTACCCCCACCCCTCTCTCTCTCCCCCGACACCCTCACACTCTCATTACCCCTAACCCACCCTCTCTCCCTAACCCCCCTCCTACTCTCCCTACCCATAACCACACCCTTCGCCCCTCTATTTATCTATCCTACTTCCCCTAACCCTACCCCTCTTTCTCTCTATCTCTCCTACTCCCCCTACCCCTACCCCTCTCACTATATGTCTCTCCTAATCGCCCTTCCCCCTACTACTTACCACCCCTCCCCCATATCTCTCTATACCCCAACCCCATACACCTTCTTCCCTCTAAATACCATAATCCTCCCTAATCCCCTACACCCCCAATCCCTATCTCTATCTATTTCTCTCCCCCAACCCCCCTCCTCCCCGTTACCCCTAAGGTAAATTTGACTTTTACCAAAATGCACATGCATTTTAGCTCTACAAAATATGTACGTGTTCTAGTTGTACAAAATGCATATGTGTTTTGTAGAACTAAAACGTGTATACGTTTTGTAGAGCTAAAACATGTGTAAGTTTTTATTTTCATGGAACCCAAATAGGTGGGAAAGGAAAATTTGAATTTAAAAGAAACATGCTCGCGTTTCTTAGTACTGAGAACGAGCCTTGTCACATGTCCAGGTGTCATCACTCTTCCTATGTGTTTGATTCAGACTTAGCTTCGGGTTAACCAAACCCGTGGTATGGAACATGGTAAACTATAGCTAATTAGGCATCTCACCATTTTTCTCAATATGACTGTAATTTACCCCTTGTTATAGTATGCTACACACAATCATTTTTTATGAAATTTTAGACCTAGTTATCTTTTTTTTGTAGATTCCAAATATGTAATTTTTTTTAAATATTATTTTTCTTCTATTTTTCTTGTGGCATTACTCCTTGAATCAAAAAACACATTGTTAGTGTTATTTCCATAATCTTTTTCGTTTCTCAAGCATTTAAAAAAAATGTATGTTGCACTACTAGACACCGACCTCTACATGCTTTAAAAAAATCGGGTCATGATCATTACATTAAGACCTTCAAAAGTTGTACCCACACTTGGTGTATTGTTTTCGAGGTTTAATCACTTAGATAATTAAAAAAATTAAAAGTTATTAAATTTATTTTGGAAAAATATTGTTTGACTAGTACTATTTGTTCTCTATATGTCTACAAATTTTTGTAGGTTGACTCCATCATTTAGGCACTCCAAGGCTGCACCCACAAACACATATACCTTATAATTTACCCCCAAAAAATAAAAAGTACATGTTAGAAAGATCAAAATTGAGATAGTTCCGAACATTTTAAATAGATAAAATTTATATATTTGGAAACATGATTCAATTTCCTACATTTCATCTTTCTTACTCAAAGCAAGATTCATTGTATAAGTATCTCAAAATATCCATGTAAGTTGAGGGATACCTGTTTTTCGGTTTTCTATTGTTTATATATATATATATATATATATATATATATATCACATCCTCATTGCTTACTTGTCCAAAATTCCACTTTAAAAGAAGAAATATGATGTCAAAACCCTCGTAGTTCATAAGGAGATCCATAAGTTCACAAAATTGCTCCGAAGACTTTGATTTCTCACAACATAATATCTTTTAGGTCGAAATTGACTCCATGTAATTATTTGTTGAATTCTAGATGCTAAAACTAGAATCTATATAGAATTGTATTTACATTAACACGAGTCATAAGTAGAGCACACAAATAATGTCATAGTGAAGCACTGATACTTGGCATAAGTAGAGCATTCAGATAGATTCAAAGTGAAGAAAATAAAGGGTGGGGATCTAGGGGAGCATACAACCTCATAGCCATGACATGGAATCCCTAATCCATGGGCAAAAAAAATAGTAAGTTGGTAAACAAACCTAGCCTACATATTAAATTTTTGTTCATCATAGTTTGATCGATATATTTTGTGTAATTTGAATATCCTAGACATGACACGTTTAAGGAATCTTATGTCTAATGTCTAAACTTTTTGAAGGCT